>CM060186.1:44462972-47083851 GCA_030549335.1 Pontederia crassipes | reverse complement strand
GAGGAATCCTTCGCATTCTGATTCCAAAGCTTCATGTGTTAAACTTTGATTTCGATTATACGTTGTTGCATTTCTTTTGTTCTTCGGAATGCGATACATTAGTCGACGAACTCTTTCACGTTAACTCACTTTCTTCTTTTTTTGTGTGGAAAGATATTATCTACTAAATTACATATATAAGCTTGAAAGATCACAATCCTTTATTCCAACTCCAATACGGTGTTTAATACTTATTTTGTATGATAAATGTGCACAATTGAAGATAAAAAAAATAGAGATTTTATATCAATTTTTGCATACCATCAACAATTTAATCAAATGTGTTATTTTTCTTGGAGTGGCGGTGGCCTTATACCACCTTGTTTCTGCACGCCCATGGTGGATGAACAGCATTGGGCTAGGCCAGAACTAGCCATGTGAGGCATGACTGCCTTCCGTTATTCTGGCCCTCTTGAGCCCAACTATTAAACTCTAATTTCTCTTTTTCTAGAAAAACAAAACAAAAATATTATTTCTACCCAATCTTCTGAGTCATCCAGACCGTCAAAATTCTCGTCCGGAGTAGACCGTAAATAATTCAATATTAAAAAGGATGAGAATATCGTTATTTGAACATCGAAAATATCGGATCCCGGTTGTTGAGAATTCAAATTAAGATATCCTTAACAATTTAGGATTTAATGGTCGTATGACGTCTTCATTTCGTCTGACGACGCGATGCCTTCACTTGCACCATTGGATGGCGCATCTACGACTGCAGAGAAGACCGAGCGATCGAGCAAAATCATCGAGCACTCCTCCCCCTAACGCAGCGTCCCAATGAATGTGACCAACCCCGACGACCAAACCCCCGACGAAGCGCAAACCAGTCTCCTCTTTCGTTCATCCATTTTCGAAGCGCAGACCAAACCCCGACGAAGTGCAAACCAATTTCCTCCACCGCCCCATGAAGCGGTGATTCCTCTTTTGGTAAGGCCCACTCTTCTTGACGACAATTGGGACGGGCGAAGTGGGTCTTGACACACCTGCCGGCAGTGGCAGAGTCAGAAATATTTCACAGGGGATTCACTTTTTATTTTAATTCTAAAAAAAATAAAATAATTATATAACAACATTAAAATTATTCTTAAAGAATTAATTTCAACGATGTTTCACTTTTTGAAATTTGTCGATAATTTCACAATCTTCTTTCCTTTCATTTCCTTCATCGTGTAATAAATACAATTTTCTTTCCTTCCATTTCCTTCATGGTGTAATAAATTTTGATATGGATGTGATCTTTTTAAAAATATTTTTTTAACACCATGATAAACTATGAAAGAAATTTATTTTTTTTCAATATATACTAATGAAAATATGTCTATTATGAAATAAAAAGGAAACTTAAATTATGAACTATAAACATATATTAATTGTTATGAATTAAAAATTATGTTAAAAATCTTAGTTTCGGATGAAAGCATAACATATTATTCATGAAAAAAATTAATTTAAAAATAATTTACAAAAGAATAGATTAAAAATCAGATGTAAAATACCTTGAATTAGAGGGTGGAGAGAAGAAGGCAAAAGGGAATCCTAATTTGAGGGAAAAATATTTCGGAGATTAAAATGAGGAGGAAAAAAATAGATTAAATAGGAGAGAGGTGGTTATTTCCTTGAAGCCAGTTGTGAGTTGTGTTTTTTGCAAAAGGAAAAACATGAAATGTGCAAGGGGATTCGAACTGGATACCTCTACGTTATAATCTCTCCTCTTCACCACCAAGTCATTGTATACTTACTTTGTCAGTGGGAGCACCCATGTGCCGGAGATGATGTCGACGCCGTTGGGGCGGGGCAAAGTGGGTCTTGATGCACCTGCTGAAGTCGATGTCGACGCTGTTCTTCGCGTGGTGGAGATTCTGCACGATGACGATGAGGACCGAGCAGGCTTCGCATTCCTCGTACACGTTGGTGGATTGGTTGTACAACTCAATCACCTTGTTCGTGTCCCTCTTCGCCACCTCATTCAACAGCCCCTGGAACCACTCGAACGATCCCACCTCCCTCGTCACCAAGTAGAAGTTCTTCTACGCGTTGAACAACGCCTGTGTACAACGCAGCAAGTATTGCTTTTCTCCGCGAGCGTAGATGCACCATCCAACGGCGCGCATGAAAGCGTCGCACCGTCGGACCCGCGGAAGGCGTCGCACCGCCATTAAATCCTATCATTTATATCTTTCCATCTCTTTTATCAGCAATATCATTAATGTTTGTTAGAATTAAGAAAACAGTTGAATCAACAATTACGAGAATCCTTTTGTATGGTTGTTGCATTCTTTAAAACTTCACATATTTAACCTAGTTAATAGTGTGCTTTTAGCGTCGCACGACATTGACATCACTTTTAGACACCGTGAGCTTACCATTCAGAAAAAAAAAACCTGCCTAAATAGTAAGAAAAATACTTATATGAGATTAGTCCCTTCGATCCAACAATCCGACTCATAGTAATGCAGATTTCAGAATCGTGTTTATATCGTTCATAATCGTTTACCTCGATGAGATCTGTACCTTTGTACAAAAGATAACAGCGGATCTTGAATCGCCTAATCTTTCCTTAATCACATGAGAAATAACTCCCACTAGAACTGTTCCTTTCATTTTTGGCACCCGTCCGTATCGCCGTGTTAAGTCGCAATCTCCATAGTTGTCTGCTGCATCTTCTATCACAGTGCACACTCCCTTTCGAATAAGAAATAGTACGACGTGCTGCTGATGTGAATCTACTTTTTCTTTCCCGATGAAATTGAAGACCTTTTTTTTTAATTTACGAATTACGCTTTGTTCTTACAGGACTAAGTTAAAATGAGATCTAATGCGGATAAGTAATGGAGATACAAAATTCGCCCCAAAATTTGAAGATTATATAGTAACTAGATTTCGAGAATCCAAAAATTCTAATAAAATATTAAAATATATTTGCTTAACTTTTTTCACAATTTGCGACCGATTAAATCCGTCACAAAGGGAAAATAATATAATATGCCAAACTTCGGAAATTTGAACTTTTGAAAAATATAAAAAAATATTTAATAATATATTATTTTCAATTTTGTGATTGATTTTTTTTCTTTCCATCCATCATAAATGAAAATAATGTAATATACCGGACCATGAAAATCTGAACTTCTGAAAAATATTAAATATATTTACTAATATGTTATTTTGAACTTATGATAGTTTGGGACGGAAAACTACCTTTAGCATTTGAGATGGAGGATATTGTGAACGACCCAGTTGCTAATATATTTTCCCACGGTTCTTTTGGTCATCCCAAAATCCTTCAAAAAGAATATAATAGATAAATTATAAGAATCATTTTTCAACTTTGATTCAATATTTAGATTGTCCTCTAACCTCATCTCATAACTACACTATCCTCTAAATTTTAAATTCATACACGTAATGTCCTCCTTATCGTGAATAGTAAATTTGCTGATTACATTGCCGATGTGGCATAATAAAAATAATAAATCAATAAAAGTTGAGGGAGAAAGTCGTCGTTGCCATCGGGCGAGCAGGGGTTCGTCGCTATCGAGAGGGGGCGATTTGATGGGGTGAGCAGAGAGATGTCAACATCGTTGTGGGGGAATTCGACAGGGGAGCAGGCGGAGAACGGCGTCGAGGCAACGGGGAAGGAGGAGACTCCATCGTGGGAGGGGCAATGGGGAGAGGGGTCGTCACTGATGGGGAAGAGGGGTGAATTCGACGGGGGAATGGGGACATGTTGTTGCCGTCAGGGTAGGGGTGGGAGGCGCAACGGGGAGAGGGGGTCGTCACTGATGGGAGGGCGAATTCGACAGGGGAATGGGGACATGCTATTGCCGTCAGGGTAGGGGATGGGAACGAACGTGCTCCGAGCTCAGGGCCTGCTACCCCTCGCCGGAGACGAAAAGTTTAGGGGCAGTTGTATGCCCCTTGCTGGAGAGGGCCACTCACCCACTGTACGCCCCTCCCCTCCTCTATCTCCAACTACGAGAAAAATGCATGTTTCCGATGGTCCGATCCATCACAATTTGAGAAAAAAATATTGAAAATACACTTTGCGACGAATTTTCTAACAAAAATGATCCGTCATAAAAGTGCTTGTTGCAAATATTTTTCGACAACTTTAATAGAGTCATCGGAAGTTCTCACGGTTCCAACCGTGGGAAAAACATTTTCATGGCTGCAGTCGTGGGAAGGTTACATTTTTCATGGTCCAAGCCATGAGAACTACCCACAGTTGGAGCTGTGGAAACTTCCCATGGCTCTGTCCATCGCAAGGTCATTTTTTAAAATAAAAAATATTTGGTCGCGCACCACCGAAATTGACCTGCACGGTCGGATCCGTCAGCACGTGGCTGCGCGTTGGCAGATCTGGCCGCTTGTAGATCCGATTGTGTGTTGGCTGGATCTGGCTGCGCGTGTCGCCTGTGAGAGAGAGTGGAGAAGGGACGTTGCGCGCATCACCTGCGAGAGAGCTGGCCGATCGTCGCCAGAGGTCGTCACGCCAGTCGCCTGAAAGGAGGGAGATGGTCGTGCCGGTAAGGGAGAGGAGAGTGGGAAAGAGGTAGAGAGAGGAGAGAGGGAGGAGGTGAATAAAAAGAGAGGGGGAACCACGAAAACAAAAAAAATAGACAGGATTTTTTACTTTCTGAAGATTTAGGTCGCGAAAAACGTCCACCTGTGGGAAAATCTCATAGTAGAAGCCATGGAAAAAGTTTCCCACAGCCCAAGCCGTGGGAAATTCCCACGGTAGAAGTCGTGAAATTTTTTTCTACGGCTCTAGCCGCAGTAAAAGTTTCTCACGTCCCAAGTCGTGGAAATTTCTCACGGCTTGTGCCGTGGGAAACATTACCCATGGCTCGAGCCGTGGAAAAAGTTTCCCACGGCTTGAGTCATGGAAAACTTATCGTGGAAAAAGTTTTCCACGATTTGAGTTGTCAAAAATTTTCACATAAAATAATTCGTCGCAAATTACAAATGATTTTCGTCCGTGAGAAATTTTTCATCGAAAAAGTAATTTTTTCTTGTAGTGTCCGATGAGAGGCGGCCATATTTTTTTTATTCTTTTATTATTTTTTTAAAATTTTATTGCATCATGCCAGTAGCACAATCGGGACATTGAGTGCAAGATTTCAAAACTTAGAGGACGATTTAGATACAAGCTAAAGTTAGAGGACCGAATAATTGCAACATTCAAAATTGAAAATTAACATGTATAATTTATGATGGAAAAATTCGAGAACAAGGAGAGAAGAACGCAGAGAGATTGCAGAAAAATAGAGGAGACATACGAATTTACCCAGGTTCACCCTTGAGATGAGTGCTACGTCCTGCAAAGAGGTTCCACTATATCGTTTAGGTTTACAGCCGCCACACAAATTACATCAGAAATTAGGCTATTAATAGCATATCCAAACCGGATTTAAAACCCAAACAAAAAGAGAAAAAACCTAATCAAACAAAAGCCCAAAATCCGTCTAGGTTTCGGGGGCGCTGCCCCCGAACCCTCGCCCGCTCACCGGTGAGCGGGACCGCCGTCGGGGGGCGGGGCCCCTCGAACCCCCCTTTCGTTCGTACGCCAACAATACTGTTAATTGGGTAATACTCAGATTCCCCTAAGCTCACGTGGACGAATTCCGTGTGAGAAACAAGGGACCCTAAAGTATTCACCAACTCCAACAATTTATTCCGAATACAATGTCACAAATATTTCATCAAAAATCCATCATTTTATTGTATCGCGTAAAATGAAACTCACTATCACACTTGATAGGTTGTAGCATTTAGATGTCCGCCTGTAACTCTTTACTACAATCCTAAGATAAAACTAGTAAGTTGGTGATGGATGACAGTCTTAGCAAATTTAAATGACTTCAACAAATATATAAAACAAAGATATTGTACATTCGAATATTGGTTCCGCAGACAAGAATTAAAATCCATGATCAAGGTCGCGGTATCATCAAGTTCTTAAACATATTCGACATACATCTTTGCCCATCATCACAAAGGAAGTCCAAACATGTACAGTAAAACATAAATATTTTTAAATTAGAAGAAACAAATAAAGAATAGTTACATGCAATTATTTTCCATAAAAATTCGGGTTTGACCGCTTGAATTAATCACTTGACCTTGATTCGAAATTTGATCTTTGAGAGATAATAAGTTGAGACGTTGGACCACTCCTAGTTGTAAGTGAAGGGGCATCAAATAAGCATCCTTTTCGAAGCACAAGACTGCTAAACGAATCAGTACTGCCAAGGTTTTCAGCAACAGCAGAGGAAGCACACTCAAATCCCGAGAGCATATATATATATATATATATAGATCGAGAGAGAGAGAGGACGAGAAGGAGAAGAAATGAGTAGCTAGCAGAGGGATTTGGTTGAGGGTGCCGCACGTGCGGGTCCCGTCTCGTCGGACGCTTGCATGCGCATTAAATATATAGTTTCGTTTTGCCTCTCTGGAATTTATTGTTCCTTCGTCCTCCTCCCAGCTGTGGCCTAGTTGTTCTGCACATGGTGGATGTTGTGTTTTCTACCGTATGAAAGAAGGTTAAATATATGCATGAAAGAAGAAGAAAAAGAGGAAGAAGAGGAAGGGGACGAGGAATGAGAAGACACAATGGAGGTGGCTTGAGAACTCTGAGGAAAAGAAGACGTGTACTGTGACTACTGCACGAGTTATCGTATATAGCCAACTTAGTTGACGCTTCAAGAGAAAAAAAGAAGTGGAGCACTTACTTTAATTTGCTGTGTGCAAAATGGCAACAAAAACTTGAGCCACAACTCCAGGTTGGTTTCATGGTTTTGTAATTACTTTGTGATCTGATCATTCTGCATTTCATGATTAATTAGGTTTACCAGAGCTACCATCAAACGTCATAGTATACAAAGACAAAGTTTGATGCCTGCAGTAACCATGTATTGCCACACAATCACGTATAATTAATCATTAATTAATCTCGAAGACAGGAGAATTAAGGATGTAGAATAAGAAAGAGTAACTGACACAGCATGCAGTGTGCACATCTCAAGGGTCGAGGCCCCAATGACTCCAAAGAGTCAACCGTGCAAGGCGTTCGGCGACCGCAGCGCTGTCGCGAACCCTCGCCACGGATTACTATGAGGAAACAAACGTTTCTTTTACGGGCTTCCTCCAATCCCTATAAGATCAAAGAACACAGACACATGATCGGTATCGGTCGAAATGCCAATTACTCCACACTTCCCAACAACTAACACAGCGTAGCAGTCATCCCCAACACAAGCCAACTCTCGTGTACTCCTTTCTCACTCTCAAGCGACCCCCCATTACAGCTAATTAAGCTTTCCCCCTACACCTGATCCCCCCTTGCCTCTCTCCTCTATATAAACCCCCCACAAGGCACAGCCCTTTTATCATCCCCCCCCCCCCCCCCCCCTCTCTCTCTCTCTCTCTCTCTCTCTCTCTCTCTCTCTAGTAGTATATATGCATGTTTCCATAGGCTTAGTAATCTTGTTCTCATGAATAGCAGTAGTGTATGCATGTTTCTATAGGCTTAGTAATCTTGTTCTCAAGAATAGCTCAAGGCACTGAGCAAAAGAATCCAGCATATATCCTTTATTCTGAATTAGCAGTGCAGCAGTTGCACAGTGCACGCACTTTCTTTGGCACTTGGAGCCGAAATTAAGATGATGAAAGAGATCCAGTTGCACCATGGAGCGCCCAAGAGGCGCTGGGACGAGAGAGGCAGCAGCCTGTACTTGGGTGTCAGACCCTTTCCCCAACGATTCACCGGCTGCGCCGGTGCCGGTTCAAGTGCGAATCCGGCGAGGTCGTCGACGTTAACTCCGGCCGACCGGAAGCTTTTAGCGCTTTCTTCCCTGGATGACGATGTTGCGTCCACGGTCATCCCTCCGGTGACGGTTGTTCTCGACGGCCGGTCGATCTGTCATCGGATCTACCTGAACAAACACGATAGCTACGAGAGCTTTGCGAGGGCTTTGCGCCGGATACTCGTGGACCCAGAGGACGGCGACGGCCGAGATCATAACGGGTGCCAGGGACTGGACCTGTCCAACGTCGTGCCGGGGTACATGGTGGCCTACGAGGACATGGAGGATGACCTCCTCCTTGCCGGCGATCTAAACTGGAAGTGAGTCGTTATATATATTTGTCTTGTGGATTCGAATCTACTTGCCATATACTTGCCCTGCAGTGTCGCTAATTAAGTTATATTCTCTTTGTCGATTTTATTACAGGGACTTTGTTCGTGTGGCCAAAAGAATTCGAATAATTCCGGCAAAGACCAGTCGCCGGAAACAATGTGGAGGCGCATAGATATATATTGGATAAGGTTTACATATCTATGTTTATGTTATGATGATGTCAAGTTGTAAGCCATGTTTAACACAGATATTGACAGACTATCTATCGCACTCCATGTTCTTAATTTATTCTCACAAATGGTGAGAATTAATGCCCTATTCAGCCTGTTAAATGCATAGTTATCTGCTTAACTTTTTGGTTTTTGTGTATTTGACTCGATGTAATTTTGGCTCTCATAAATGGTGAATGGGAGGAATCAAGAATTAACTCCATAACATGTGAGAATTAAAGTGTTTAAAATCAGAATTGTTAACTGTGTAATCGATCAAACGATTAACCCACTAATAGCTAAACTTCCATCCGAGTGATGGAATGTAGTTTTTTTTAAAAAAAGAATATTACTAGCGTTATAAAAAGAAAAGTTGTTTGATTACTATTTTTAAGTTCCAATATAAGAATTCTTTTTTATTATTATAATAAGAGTATTTTTTATTATTATAATAAGACTTTGAATATATATTTTTTTTTCAAATTGAACTTCAGTTCTTTTATCATGTAGATTTAAGATGCCTTCGTTGAATTTCAATTAGAGTGACCCTAATAAATTGCAGAATGATTATTTTTCTTATCAAACTCAAGCAAATGAGTCAGACGGACATCACTCATAAATTCTAAAGTTCATAGAGAATTTAGTGATTGTTTATTCCTTGTTTATCCGTATCATTGCCATCTGTCACTCCATCTATATATAATTGTCTTCCGCAATCTGGCGGCATAATCAAGCAATAAAATTGGAATTAATTTTTAATTTGCTTCACTACTAATAAAGAAGGTAATAGTTAAAATTAACATAATTTTGTAGACAAAGTCGAATTATTATTTAGTAAGAAATTTGTTGTTAAGTCTTTATTATATATATATATATATATATATATATATATATGTATATGAGAGTTTTTTTTTCATCACATAGGCTCTATTTGTCAAAAGCTAACTATTCAATTAGTGGATAACGATTTCGATTGGAGTAGAGTTGTTCACTGGGTCCGAGTATCCAACCCAACCTGACTCTTTTGGAAAAATTCAACCCGATTTGACCCGACCCGTCAACTGGAGTTTTTTTATTTTTTTTAATTTTAAATGACTTTTTATTTAAGTTAAGTGTTTTATACCATCTAAAATTAAAAATATATAAAATAATTTATTTTAAATAGAGAATAATATGTACATATGTAAAATAATATTTTTTATGTCTAAAAATACTTTATTTTATATTTAAAATAAAATAGTAAATTCTTTTTATATTAAAAATTAAAAATATTTTTTTAAAAAAAACTTGGTCGGTAACCCGACCACGCGATTCGGGCCGAATCGGATTGGGTCAGGTCATGTCCCCAAAAAAATTAAAACCCGATCAAATTGATTCGTGAACACCCCTAGATTGGAGGCTAGCCACGGGAAGTCCCACATATAAAGTGAAGGAGCCCTGCCCCCTTATTTTTTTAGTTACATGTATAAAATATAAATTAAAGTAAAAAACTACATTTGACCCTCTTTAATTAAATAAAAATTGTACGCCATTTGTGACTAAAAACTCTCCTTAATCTATTAGTAATCATGATTATGACCCTGGGAAATGTCACCAGTTTGAATCTAGTCCCCCTCTTTTCTTTATTTGGATCCGTCCCCCAAAATAATAATTTGATTAGAGAACAACGGTTAGCGGACAACTATTGAAGATTTGCTTATAAATTTGATAAAAATTATTTGATAAATATAGTGGTTGAATTAATATATACTTATACAATGATAAATATATAATATATAATTTAAATTATTTATATCTATATTTATTCTTATAAGCATCATATCCATAATAATTAATTTAGAATATTTTATTTTGAATGGAAATTTTTTAAAAAATCTGTTTTAATAAAAATATTGATTAACATAAAATAAAATAAAAACTTGTTTGAATTTTAAGTAAAATTAAAGATGTGATATATTAAATAAAAATAATAAATGATGTTTAAAAAATTAAATAAATTTTATATTTAAAAGAATGAGGGTATAATAAGAATAAAATATAAAATTATTATACTCGATACTCTATAAGTTAGTAGGAATAGTTTCTAATGTACTAAAACCTCTAAACGAATTTAAAAAAAAATATTTATTAAACACTCAAACTAGCATTTTGACTCGATCAAAATGTTATTCGCTACTTAATATTTTAGTTTGTAGTGCCAAAAAGTGTCATAATATTCCTTTAGTTGATGATATCATAATTAATTCACTTAATCATTGTTCGTTGATTTGTTAAGTCATAAAACTAGTTTTTAATCATGTTTTATCCAACTAATTATATTTTCCATGTTATATTTAATTATGTATTTTTGCCTTTATTCTTCTTTTTCTGCTCAAAATAACATGAGTAATGAACTAGTAAAAAGAAAAGGTTGTAGACCTCATGTCTCTAAATTGTTAATCCATTAATTAGAAATTCTTCTTTCCATTCCTCAAGATTGGAAGAGTAAATGAATTGTATAAAAAAATAAATGTACGCTTGGTTATATTATAAAAGTTTGTAGATATGATTGAAGAAAACGTATTATTCATGAGGATTGTGCATATTAATATACATTTAAAATTGTGATAAAAGGTAAAGTTCTTCAACTGAAATTTTACAGCAATTATTCTAATAGGAATATAATGATCCGGGAGTTCTATTTAATTGTATTTAATAATGTTATTGGTTGTGAATTCATTGACTGAATACAAACTTTGATTTATTGACCTTAATTTTTTTTAAAAAAATCATATAAGGAATATGTTTTAAAATTGGTTCAGATTATTAATCAAATCATTTAAAGATCCAAAGATTATTGGAGGATCCAAGTGTAACTTCGCTTTCAGAATCTTTACTCGCTCAACGGCTTAAATCCCAAAATTTTTGTGCTATTCACCCAGTGTAGCCATCACCATCAGAAAAAAAAATACAAGAAAGCAGCAAAAATTGCTATAGTAAACAGAAAAAAATAAAAGCAAGGAATTAGAAAAATTACACATCGAAAACTTAGATATATAAAGTTAAGTCACACTTTCTAAAAATCCTACAAAGCTTATAGTTTTAAAATTTTCTTCCAGATAACTAAAGAAAAAGTTGATAAATACTTTTTTATCCACTTATAAGTTTTAAAAAGAAAATCTAAACGTGCACTTGGGCCGTTTTATTTATAGGGTATTTCCTCAATCCATGCAAGAGAGTTCCCCCATTTAACTAAAAAAATGCTCACTAGACTACCCGTCCTTATGACATAACTACGGAAGGCCCAACAAACCACATTAGAATGATAAATTCACAATATTAAAAGGATTAGAATGTGAATAACTCCTAACAATCGTGTAGGAAATTATTAGCAAATATATTTTTTAGTTTATTCTTTTAGAGTGAGAAAGACAAATAAATGAATAACTAAGGTCCCATTTAGTATGAGATGATTTTATTTAAAATTTTCAGGCCCACCACATTATCATATTTGAATGTAATTCATTATCGATAATTTTAATTACTCTAGTAATCTTGATTACTATATAATTGATAATCTAAATAGCAAACAAGAGAGGTGACTTTCCTTATTATCATTTGGCAAATTTTGACGAAAATATTCATTCAATTAATTTTTATTTTAAATATTTTATTATTAAATAAGTATCATTCAACTTTATCTTTTTTATTATTTGGAATCTTTTACAAATAACTTTTAATTTTGTCTTATCTTTTATATATTCACTCTTCTATTTTTCTTTATTTATTAATAACAATATAATATTAAAATTTGAAATAAGTCTTAGGGATATTTTGGTATTTTTTCACTATATATTTTTACTATGTACTTACCAAACATTATAATGTAATATTATCAGTAATTTAAATAATGATAATATATCTAAATGATTATCTAAATTACTGACTAATTAAATTGGTAAAGCACCAAATGGCTGCTAAATAGTTTAGACTGCATGCGACGGTCGAAAAAGTATGGAGGCCCAATAAGCCCGGAGATTAAAATTGTAATCACAATATTACAAGGATCAGAAATTTAGAACGTGAATAAGAAATTTTGCTTTGCTAGCATATACGTAGAAAATTATTAATACTTAATTCACATAGTAATTTATAAAGAGAAACGAATGAGCACAGATTCAAGAGAGATGGAATTCAAACTACTAGATCAACTACAACCAACTCGGTTCGTATAAGCCATTTTCAAATAGTAGAAGCATCATATCCATGGTGACTACGTACTGACTTAGTAGCTTTTTTAATCACGAGTACAGAGTAGATTTAACGGTTTCTTAAATCTGATGTTTTCAGGGTTTCATAAACTCTGTGAATTGTGATAATTTTTTCGTGAGATTGCGATAGATTTCAGCTCACGTTAATGCTAATGTATATGTATATGTATATGTATATGTATATGTGTATACGTATGAAAGCTCTTGATCCATGCAAATTGCAGAGTTATATGTTTAAGCCATGCATGACGATACAATCTTCGTGCATATTTATATTTAGTTTCCCCACCCGTTAGAGAACCTTCATATGAGAAGCACCTCTACGTGTAAATTAATTACACAAAACATATGGAACTAAAGATCCAGCTTACAAATAGTTCCCAGGATCGTGCCGTCGTCCACGTATCTCCATCTGCATTACCATTTCAAAGAGCAAGCCACAGTGCAGCTCCCATGGCAAGGCCAAGGGTCGAGCCAGCTGCCGCCCCCCGGCCCGCCGACGACTTCTTCGGCGTCTCCCAAGGCACGTCGTCCTCAGCATCTTCCTCCGTAGATGTAGGCGAGGCCAGGGACGAGTCCGCCTCCGGGGCATCCGCTGCTGGGCTTAGCGATGGCGATTCTGTCGGAGCGTCCTGCTCTGGCGCATCGGCCACGGTGTCGTCCACGGTATCTTCCACGGACGGCCCCGGCGTGGCGGCTTCCGGTGGCTGTGGGATCTCTATCACGGGAGACGTGAAGGGGGCGACGGGGGCACCGTCGATTCCCGGAGGGATGATAACGCCGCTGACATGAAGCACCGAGATGTTGTACGGCCTCGCGGCCAACGACTTGACGTAGGTCGCCACGAGCCCGGCGCCCGGCGTGGCGGACCCGAACGCGATCCTGCCGTCGGGCAGCTTGGTCATGTTCAGGAACCCCATCCGGTTGCCGGCTACGCCGGTGGTCTGGAAAAGGGTGGTGAGGAGGGTGGTCCGTCGCTTGAGCGCGTGGAACTTCTCCGGGTCGTAGTAGTCGAGGATGACGTGGACCGCGAGGGCGTGCTTCATGGTGGAATCGAGGTCCAGGCCGGCGAGGCTCGCGGAGGCGTCGTTGTCGAGGGCGAGGACGGTGACGGTAGATCTGCGGTTGATCTCCGCGGCGATCCCCGTGCGGTTGAGCAAGCTGTTGAAGAAGGAGAACTGTGGGAACTGATCGAGGAGGCGGGTGATGTTGTGAGCGGCAGTGGAAGGGAGGAGAACGAGCAGGAGGAGGATGGGAACAAGGACGACGAGGGCCGAGGACCTGGTCGCCATTGTTTAGGGGGCGGGTGGGGAATCGGAGAGCTTCTGGATATGAAAATGGCGTGGTGGCATATTTTATATACGCGCACGGGGTGGAGATGGACGGCTAAATTATGTTGCTTCTGCTATATCTGGAGGTCGCGTCGCCCGCCAAATTTAGGGACGTTGACGGAGAGGAATTGGGAGAGCAGTTCGGATCTTGGGAACGCGAAGAGATCCAACGCATGCGACCCCCCACCCCAATGCATGCAGCTTTAATTCCTTGTATCTGTAATCTGTATACGTAGATAAGTACGAAAGTACGAAAGAGTAGCCCTCGATTCTGTATATGAAATAATTAATAGTCTACCCGTGTATATAGATTCAGTACTTCTTCTCCTCCGAGAAAAATGGAGTGCCCTCGATGCACGTACCAAGTTTATTGAACACTTTAATTTCTGTTGATACTGTAACCACTGAACTTAAATCTATCAGAATCAAAATTTTGAGTATTTTAGATAAGATTAGACCCATAAATCAAAATTGATTTACGTAGTCTTGAATTAGATGCATTATGAAATATGAAGAGTAAGGGCGGACCACAGCTCAGGAGAGTCTGCCCCTCCTAATTTTTAAAATTTTATTAAGATTATATATTACTAATATATGAGTTTAGGGTAATTGGCCCCTTAAATAAAATTTATATAGCATTGGTACATAATGTGTAACTTTGGTCAGGTGGTCAAAGTGTTTTTTGACAATTGCGCGAAGAACAAATAATTACTTATCAGGTTAACACTACAAGAAAAATGCGGATTACCGACGGTCCGAACTGTCGGTAATCAGCCCGAAAATCGTCGGTAACGCAATTACCGACGATTTTTCAGTCGGAATCGATCCGTCGGAAAAACGCTCGTCGCAAACGGATTTGCGACGGTTGAAAAAAATTCGTCGAAAATATCGACGGTTCTCGCCGTCGGAACAGTCCCCGGCGGTTCGACCCGTCGAAATTTTTCGACGGTTGCAACCGCTGGAAAAGTCCCCGGCGGTTCGAACCGTCGATATTTCCGATGGTTGCAACCGCCGGAAAAGGCCGACGGTCCAAGCCGTCGATATTTCCGACGGTTGCAACCGCCGGAAAAGGCTTCCGGCGGTCCGAGCCGTCGATATTTCCGACGGTTGCAACCGCCGAAAAAGGCCGGCGGTCTGAGCCGTCGCAACTTTTCGACGGTCCCAACTGTCGAAACTTTAGACGATTGTCGCAACTGTCGATCTTTTGACGGTCGCAACCATCGTAAATAATTTTTTAAATATAAAAAAATTAGCGGCCGGATCTGACCGCCTGGCGTTCGGATCCGCCGCCAGGAGGCCGGATCCGACGCCAGGCGGCCGGAGGCGGCCGGTTCCGGCCGACAGCAGAGAGAGAGATGCCGGCGCGGAGCGGGAGAGAGAGAGATACACCGGCGCGGGAGAGGGTCGCCGGTGCGGGAGAGGGTCGCCGGCGTCCGGCGCGCGGGAGAGGCCGATCTCGCGGCGTAACCGACATCCGGCGTCCATGATCGCGGCCGAGAGAGGGAGAGAGGAGAGGAGGGAGAGAGAGAGGAGTGGAGGGAGGAGGGAAAATATATAAAGGAAAAAAGTGGAAAGAAAGCGGGAAAAGGGAAAAAAAAGCGGGATAACGAAATTTTAGTTACCAATGGTTTCGGCCGTCGAAAACATAAATAATAAAAAAATTTATTTTATTTAGTTATATATAATATTTATTTTTTATTTTACTGACGATTTGAACCGACGGTAATCTTTACCGACGGTCAAAACCGTCGGTAATTACGACGGTTTGGATATCCGTCGGAAATTGCGGTGGATTTACCGACGGTTACGACCTTCGGAAATTGCGGTGAATTTTGCGACGGATGGATATCCGTCGAAAATATCGATGTTCCTAACCGTCAAAAAAATTAAATAATAATATAATTAATTATATAATTAATTTTTTTATTTCCGACGGACACAACCGCCGGAAAAGGCCGTCGAATTTTTTTAATAATAATATAAAAAATATATAATTTAATTTTTTTATTTCCGACGGTCCTAACCGTCGGAAAAGTCGTCGGAAATTACGAGGAATGGATATCCGTCGAAAATATCGACGTTCCTAATCGCCGAAAAATTAAATAATAATATAATAAATTATATAATTTATTTTTTTATTTTCGACGGTCGTGACCGTCGGAAAATCCATCGAAAAAATTTAATAATAATATTAAAAATATATAATTTAATTTTTTTATTTCCGACGGTCGTAACCGTCGAAAAAATCGTCGGAAATTACGACGGATGGATATCTGTCGAAAATATCGACGTTCCTAATCGTCGAAAAATTAAATAATAATAAAAATTATTTCCGACGGTCATAACCGTCGAAAAATCCGTCGCAAATAGCGACGGATTTAGAACCGTCGAAAATTATCCGTCGAAAAATCACGATTTTCTTGTAGTGTAAGATAATTTTTTTGTCTACATTTTCATTAATTATGACTTTTCATATATTCAGAGTTATTGAAATCACTGCGACCTTCCTCCATTTTGAATAGGGTAAGGAAGAATTTTTCGGAGGAATAAGATGTGCGGCTTAATTCAAGAGTTTTCATAATCCTTAAAAAAGAATAAGATTTCACATTATCTCTCTTTTACAATTGAGCACTAACTTAAGAAGAAAAAATCGTGATCAAGTCATTTTAACAAATATGACTAATTCAAAATTATAATTTATTTAACCTTAGGTGATTTTTTATAATTGACAAATTAACCTAATAAATATATATTACTTAATCTAAAAATATATAATTAATTTAATCATCAATTATAATTATTAAATTAATTAAATCATAAGAAATAATCACTTTATACCAAAGTGTAGATAAGAAAATATTTGGACGTTAGGATTCAAAATCATTTTTTCCTTTGAAGCATAGATCTTCTCAATCCCCATGGGACCATCTTTAAAACCTTCAATCTTTAATCTAGCCATTGCACTATTTTTTTCAGCCATTTTAACATTTTTTTTATCATCCCATCAATCATCTAATATTGTGGTCAAACTAGTCATTAATTATACCACTATCAAAATAGGATCCAACATTCAAACTTAATTATCGATCATCCAATCATTTACTAGCATTCGTCGTTCAAAATGAATTTTCGTTGTTCAAAAGTCCGGTCATCATTCAATTCATTTCTCTCAATTGTCTAAATCTCATCGAAAGATACTTCCATAAGTTTTCTATCATCAGGTCCTTTTGTGTACAAAGGTTTTGCTTGTTCGTTCTACATATTCTTTCGTACAAACATCTTATTAACAAGTTGGTAAATTTGCACTTTTTTAATATGATCTTTTACATAATTATCATAATGAGCTATTTTTTTATTCTAATATGATTCTCCAAAAAAAATTAAATTATTTTAATATATGCTGTTTGGATTTCAAATTTTGATCCATATTCTTTAAGTTTGCATAATAAAAGCACATGTATTTTTTAAAAGAAATTTCTACCATTTGCGACGTAACGATATAAATATGATATTAAATCATTTTCCTAACACAAATACTTATGATCAATCAAAGAAAAGTTACTTCATGTCAAGTGTAACAACAAACTTTGGATTACAAAGCATCAAAAAGGAAAGGGAGGGAATGCTAATTGATGTATAAAAATCACTAAAATTGATTTAGCAAATTAAATGCAAAAGCATAAAATCAATTTTTTACAATGTTTATATTCGAAATCTCTTAATCAAGGTAAGCTATATTGATAATGTGAATAACAATGCATGAAGAGAAGTGAGATAAGAAATGGAAATTCAAGAGACATGAATAGTTGTTGATGAGATTTGGTGAAACTTTAATATACGCCTTGCTTCCACTTTCTTGATCTCAAGAATTTTGAAAATTCACTAACATCACCTTCTTTTATTTCAAATGGGGCAAAGAATAAATTAGTTACAGCACATCGTATTTTCTTCACTTTTGAACGATAAGTCACACTTGTCATACTCAAAAGTTTTCACCTCTTCTCTCCGTTTCTTTATTCTAAAGGTAGGAACGTCTCTTTTATAAATGTCCACTTACAAATTTTTATTTAATATGAGAGGTAAAATAAAATTCCTCGGATCTTTCAATAAATATATTTTCTTTTACAATTATAGGCCCACATATAAAAAAGAAAGAATGCAAAAACGATTCAATAATTTTGCTCAAACTATTTAATATTTATTTTTTATTTTTAAATATTCAAATTTGAAGATTAATTATCCAAAACCTTGAAGAATTGATTTAATTTATCATTATTATTTCCCTTGAATCCTTAGTCATTTTTGTGCTCTTTTTTTTATGTCTCTTTAGTTAATACTACTGTTGCTACCATGTGTCAAAAAATTAGATGGTACTATGCATTATGCACTCTAATTGGTTGCACTTTCTTGACAATCTATGATCAATTAATTGGTCCTACTAATCGTTGAAGACGTTGATCATTGATACTTTGATCGATTGCAAAAGGCTTATTGCTTTATCAATCGATGACCGGCAATATTATTCACTCAAACTAATAGCAAAACTTCAATTAGTCCCCTCAATCGTTATGTTTTCCAACTTCAACTAACCTATACTATTTTGGACATGACTTTTCACATGATAATCAAAATGGAATGATTATTAAGTTTTTGAAAATCTAACAAAATTATCTACAAATTATACATTGAAATACTATATCCAAATATAACGAGAACTAATGCATGCGAACTTAACACATTTGTAGTATTATATTTTAATAAAATTTTGTCAAAATTGATATGGCAAGCATCAATTTTTTTATTAATTTAGTTGTTAAATTTGTGAGTCAGCGATCTATCTTAGTGTGATTATTATTTATGTAGATTTATTAAGTCAAAAATCAAAAAAATGTAATTTTAATAATATTTACAAGTCCTAACAATTCCACCTACAAGGCTCAACATAATTACACAAGTTCTGACAATCTTTTCACTTGCCTTATAAATCAATTGGCAAGTCTTCACAACCAATTGCAATCTCCATGGCTTAAATAGCATGCCAAACAACTCAGCCAACAAGCCTCGATAGTCATTTGCGTGTATAAGAACATTTTACGCTTGAATCAAGAATATATTCAAATATTGAGTTAAATTCAATACATGAAACTATTTATTTTAAAATAAACTTTTTCACACTTTAAATATATAACTTTAATTATTCAAATTTCATATTATCAAAATATAATTAGAAAAAGCATAAATTCTTTATTCCACTGATAACCATCCTAACTTCTTTCCAAAATTATTAAGAATAAGGATAAGCACAAGTTTGACCTAATCTAATCTAAAATGTCTTGATTATAAGACTCATAAACAAATTGCATAAAGCACATGTACGTGCGACACAAATTCAATTTTTTATTAATATTATTATATAATAGTAAGAGTTTATTAATTGTTTCTCTTAGCACACATTTTTTTTGTAGCCAGCCCTTGATATCTAGGAAGCGGTACCAACGATTCAACTCACACGACGTTAAAGAGCACACCATCCACAGGTAGGAAGTCGGCTCACCATCAAGCCTACCTAATTCGGTAAGGCCGCATAGGGTCACGTGCTTGGCAGTGGCATGTGAGGCTCCTAATAAGAATTTTCTGCATTTACGTGACTCGAACTCAAGACTTTGTTTAAGCGAAGAGGAGCCGCTTACCACTCCACCCCAATGCTTGTTGGTTCTCTTGTCACACATTTGTTGCTTGATACGTGAAAGAAGGATGAGATGTTATAAAAGGTATAAGATGAGTAAAATTACACCAACTACCCTCTAACTTTAAGGTTTGCTCAACGATACTCTCAAACTTTACTTTGTAACACAAATGCCCTTCATCTTTTAACGCGTTTCACCCGATGTCCTCTTTACCTTGGACAGCTGGTTTCTTGGTTTTTCGTCGACGTGAAGTCCACGTGGACATCTCCTCTCTCCTCCATGCAAATAGTCGTCTGACGTGTCATGCTCCGACGTGACACATAAAATTACACCAATGCCCTCCAACTTTAAGGTTTGCTCAGCGATACCCTCCAACTTTATAGTACAAATGTCCTTTATCTTTTAACACGTTTCACCCGATGCCCTCTTTACTTGGGACAGTCAATTTCTCGATTTTTCATCGACGTGGTGTCCACGTGGACATCTAACGCAAATAACCATCTGACGTGGCATGCTCCGACGTGGCACATAAGATTACACCAAATGTCCTCCAACTTTGAAGTTTGCTCACCAAATGCACATAAAATTACGCCAATTTGGACAAAGACGACGACCAAAAAACGCGAAAAGTGAATGATGAAGGAGGCGAATGATGAAGGAGGCGAACGACGAAGAAGAGCGAACGGCGAATGAGGTTTTACGCGAACTACAGCAAAGAGGGAAATAAGAAAATAATTTAATAATTAGTAAGTCAACTTACGGTAAGCAAGATGATTTAATATGTGGTGCCACGTTGGACGGTTATTTGCATGGAGGAGAGAGGAGATAGTCACGTGGACGCCACACCGACGAAAAATCAAAAAATCTGATTGTCTCAGGTAAAGAAGGAATCGAGTGAAATGTATTAAAAGATGAAGGGCATTTGTGTTACAAAGTGAAGTTGGAGGGTATCGCTGAGAAACCTTAAAGTTGGAAGGCATTAGTATAATTTTATGTGCCACGTCGGAGCATGCCACATCGGACGACTATTTGCATGGAGGAGAGAGGAGATGATCACGTGGACGCCACGTCGATGAAAAATAAAAAACTAACTATCCCAAATAAAGAAAGCATCGGGTGAAATGCATTAAAAGATAAAGGGTATTTATGTTACAAAGTGAAGTTGGAGAGTATCGCTAAGCAAATTTTAAAGTTGGAAGACATTTGGTGTAATTTTTTCTTTGAATAAAATCAGGACAACTTATGGCTGGCTGAAAGGCCACCCTAACCCTTAATCGATAATAATATACAAATAATTTTATTACATTATTTATATCAATTCTTAAAAATAATTGTAAATATAATTAATTAGAGATTAATTACAATCACAACTAACTCTATACGAAGCTGATATAATTAATTGTTTTCTCTCAATAGTAACATGGTAGAGTTTGAATAAAAGAAACAAATATTATTAAATTTATATGTTCAAGGTTAATGGTCTCATGTTCCCATTTTTTTCCAAATTAAGATAAAATGGACGACATAATTTATTTTGTGCAAGTTTTTAAAGCAAATATTGAAAATATAATTATGCCTAATTAAGAAGTTAAAAAAATTTTCCTCAACAATTTTACAACACATTTATTATTATTATTATTATTATTATTATTATTATTATTATTATTATTATTATTATTATTATTATTATTATTATTATTATTATTATTATTATGCCAACATTGATATGTTAAAATGGATTAAGTATAATGTATTATATTTTTCAAAAAATAAATTAAAAGTAAAAGTTCAATGGGACCTCTATTTTTATATAGTTGAAAATATAAAATAATATGAAAAGATTGATAAATTTTTATTTTGCTTTTATGAAGTTGATTGTTTTTAATGTTATCCAATATTATTATAATTTATATTATTTTGTGCACTCTATATTAGTATATAGAATAACACAAATTTAACAAATATTTGAAGAAAAAAATAGTTGTGCTATTTAATTTATTAAGGAGAATAGCAACATTCACCCACCACCATGAAGAAAAAGGGGCAGATGGACTATAATAAATCAATCTGATCTATTCATGAAATCACATTTATATGATAGATGGATCGACATATCGTAATCCAGTCTTTTAAAAAAATATTCAAAAATTTATTATCTATTATAAGTTTAATAATAAATGTACTTTACTCATCCATTATATTCGCATTGTAAGTATTTCTTAATCATATGCTTATCGGCTAGTTAGAATGCACACAAATATTTAAATTTTTAATACCCTTCACAATTTATTATGAAAAAATAACTAAAAGTAAACTAAATAAACTTTATGAAAGTAATTTATTTTCCATCTCTTGAAAATATAAAATGAAATGTCTTGAGAGAACACTACAACGGGATTTTTAAAAAAATCCCAATATATCAGTACCTACATATTTCCCTTAACAAACATAGTAATCACATGCTGTCTAAATCTTAACCCACGGAGAGTTATCAATTTTTTTTGGATTATTTCCATAAATCACATCTAAACTATCATAATTTCTCACATCTAACCCAAACTACAAATTTATTTATTTTTTATCTCTTAACTATCGTGATTTTTCTAATTTGATCCTTCCGTCGACTTTTGTTAATTTTTTCATTATTTTTTTAATTTTTTTTATTTATGAAAAGTCAAAAATATCTTTCGAAGTTGTAGAGATCGAAATGAAAATATAAAGTTGAAGGGAGGGTATTTTTTAAGATAATAGAAAAATTAACAGAAGTCGACGGAATGATTAAATTTAAAAATTATGATAGTTTAAAATTTTAAAAAAATAAATTTATAATTTAAAATTAAATGTGAAATATGAAAATAACTGTAAAATATTATGATAATTTAGAGATGATTTATAAAAATAACTCATTTTTCTTTCGTTCGTGCGTTATCATTCATATTCAAGGAGAAACTGTTTTCATAATTACTTTTAATTAAAAAAGAAACACATTTAACTGTAAAATTAAAAGTGAAAAGTTAGAAGGGGTACGCAAATTCAGGTTCCACATCGGGGTTGACTTTTTTCGGTCATGATCCGGTTTGAATTAGGTTTTTAAAAAATTGTCCGGGTCCAAGACAATCCGAATGAATTTTCGGTTCAACTGTAATATATAAAAATTGAAATTCAATAATATATTTAATGATATGAAATAAATGTAATAAATTTTTAGTTTATTTGAATATAAAATAACGTGCTTAAAATATATGTTATGATATAAAATTTGATGAATATAAATATAATAATTTTAGATAATATAATATATTGATATATGTATATGCCATCAGTCACGATATAATTTGAGTTTTTACGATCCAAATCTAATGCTGGTCTGATGTAACGTACGTACAAATAATTGGGACGTATTAGTCTTATGCTCATAGTCTTATGCTACGTTTGGCGTGACTTTTTGTCACGGAGCTTTTTAAAAGTTTTACTTGATTTTAATCACTTGATGTTTGGTAAAAAATATTATAGTTGCTTTTTTTCAAAAAAAATTTATACGTTACAGTCAATCATGTGCTTTTCTTAACAGATGGCTCTCCTTTTACTAAAAGCAAATTTTTTCTCAAATTTACTTTATCAAATAGCGAAGCCTTAATGTTCATGTTCGTATTCATATGATCGAGATTGTTAGAGAAGTGATTAATTTATTATTTTAAAAATTGACGTTTGATGCATAAAGATTCTGTACCGACAAAAAAATGGCTCTTTGAAACAGAAAACTGTTGACCGCACCCTACGAAGCCGAAAGTTATGGGGAATTTACTTTGCAATTACACAGGGAAAAAAAGAAGATTGAGATATCAAATAGAATTGATTGATCCCTCAAATTTAATTCTTCTTTTTTATCATTCGTTAGAGTTAAAAGTATGACCAATTAAATGGAAGATAAGAATTTCGAATTGACAACATAAGAAATAATTGAGGAAGTCTTGATTCTCTTGAACTGCTCCCAGAGCCCCATTTCTTCATCAACTTTTTGTATCTGATTCCCTTTTAACATCTTGTTCTGTGTTTCCATCGTTTCTGCTTCAGAACTTCTAGAACGGTGGCTAAAAGCAGCAGGCGGCATTAGCCAAAGTTAGGATCCCATATGCTTTGCCTTCTTTCTTTGTCTGTGGATCCCATATGTTTTCACATTTGCCATGTAGACTTAAATGTTTATAGAATGCTCCTCATCAATATTTTAACTCGAGTAGGAAGACTTAAATATATGTTCTTCAATTACTCGTTTTGTATTGTTTTTAAAAAGCAATTAATTTCACTCGCTTTTGTTTTTCTATATTCTATTCAATTTTTTTCCTTTTTTTTTGTGCTGCTTAATTGTTAGATGTGTAAGAGATATTTTAATATAAATTCATAATTATAAAAATATTTTTAATATTAATAAACTTAGTGCATATATCAAAATATCATAACGCAAGCAATGAAACAAGAGCATATATGATATATCATTATGAAACTAATTTTCTTATATCATGATCCAGGTTAAAGCTAATAACATGGATTAATTTGATATTTGAACGAGTGACAAAATTGGAAATTTCAAGAGTCGAACTCTCGTCATTAACGTATCACATAAATTATAATAAAAGATTTAATGCCCGTCCGCCCAATGATCCTCTATTGGATGGGAATCACGCATCGATGGGAGAAGCGTGTCATGGAGCTGGTTCACGCTGAGCAACGTTCGACCCACCGGTTCACCCATGTTCGAAGAAATGAAGCCTCATGACCGCATGAGCTCCCCGTCCATTCTGCCCTAGCGAGTAAAGGACTAGCGAGTAAACAACGCCGACAGCATGAACTTGGGCTCCCCATCCGTTGGCTACTGGCGGTCAATGAAGTTTATGTGGTAGTTGCCTAGTCTAGTGGCATTGTCCTCCCGTCGTATGTCGAGCACGTCGTACACTAGCACCCCCCTTCTAGGGTCGCCGTTGTTGTGTTTGTCCTCCTACCATCCCCGCTGCTCTGGGGCCATCACCTTGTCCTCCCCCACCGCGGTGTACGTAGCTGAACCTCACGACCGCACCTCCTCCTCGGATCCCTACCATTGTCGATACTGGAGACGCCTAGAGCCGCGTCCACTCCCCACCACCCCCCGCAAACTCTCCTCCCTTTGGTTGGTCTCATCATCGTTGGCATGCATCCACGAACCAGACAGCAGAACTTGGCGGACCTACTAGCAAAACTCCACGAATCTAACTATCCCTATGCCATTCCTCCCTAGCTGCATGTTCTGAATCAGGCGGCCACGAAGCGATGAACGGACCACATTAAATCCTATAATAGAATATTATACATTAATATGATCGGGTTGGGTGAAAAGCAGCAGTTCACCCCCTATAAATGGAATGGATTTAATGGGGCTCCTACCTAGATCGGATGACATCTGATCAAATTGGACAACATCCATAAGAGATCGCAGAATCAGACATTCGACTCATTCATTTGCCCCAGCGACAAGCAGCATCCAACGGCAACAGGCAACGAGCAGCTGCAATGACGGTGGCGAACAACATTGGCGCAGTGTGCAGCGACAACGTTGGTTGTAGCGAGCAGCGGTGCAGTGATGTGTGCGACTGTAGATCTTGTACCAATGACGACCTCTCAACGCGGCTCGTCCGCTTCCAAATCACGTCACTCTGCTGATTGTAGCCACCGCCGTCTCCATTTTCTCACACAATGTCGTCATCCTTCGATCTCGTGTCGGTGGATCCTATGCCGCCGGATCCCATGTCGGCACAAATCTTGTGCCAACTGCGACCTTTTGACGTGGCGACTATGGCTCTTGTGCCGACGAACTCACTCACGACTTGCACGATGACTGCAAATCTTGTGGCCTAGGCGACCATTCGATGTGATGACTGCGAGTTGCTGGCCACGTTCGAAGTCAATGATGAGGGTGAAGTCATTGATGGCGATGACATGGGGGCAGCTGGCAGTCGTCGATGCGACAGCATGGAGATCGTCGGCGACTGTGACATCAATGTGGAGTGATGCGAATTTTTCTATAGAGTAAAAAAATACGGCAAGTGTACTGATCTCACAAGTAGTAAAAAGATATTAATCACACGAGAACTTTTATCTCTAATTCTTATTAGATGAGAAATTTTTAAGAGAAATGAATTGAGAATATAATCGGAGAAAACAAGAAGCAGATCCAAAAAAAGGAAATATCAATTAGGAGAAATATTGGCTTTACTGAGCATTCATCCACTGTTAATTAAATCAAGTAAGAAAATCACATCTGATAGAAATAATTGAAATATAAATTAGGACTCTAACCAGATGTCTTATTTTTTTATCAATTAAATATTTGAAGAAAGTTTAACTAAATCATTCTCAAGATATTTAAGGATTAAAACATAAAGTAATTCATTTCATCTCAAAGACTCCTCAACCGAGTAAGTATAAGTCCACACCCCTCTAAATCTCACAGAATAGATAGAGGAGAGATATTAGATATTAAAAATAGATTCAATTCAAACACAACATTCATATTCAGATAGAAAAATAATCTTTCATAAAATAACAATGGAGTTCAACAACGTAAAACCAACGAAGAAAGACTACTCCATTGTTGGAGAGTTAAACATCGTAAAGCCAAAAATTAGAGTACAAAAGATGAACAAGAAAATAAAACTCTAAAATGTGACTTTAAACAAAGTAGCCACAGGACTCTATAAAGTGGGCATTTTCCTTCTCAGCTCTGATACCTTTTGGAGTGCAATGGGAGGTCTTTTATAGTTGTCGTGATCAAAAGTCTGAGTGTCAATATGGACCGTGTCATTAATGACACGGGCTAGGTTGATTAACGTCGTGATTACGCAAATCTCATCTTGGCATAATAAATTCTCAAATATGAATAACATAGACCGTGCCATTAATGACACGGGTCGCATTGTCTTCTGGAATCGTCGCAAAAATCTTCTCGTCATTATCTAACACGATCCGTGTCGTAGTAAAATGGACCGTTTTAATCAACTCGTGACAGAATTTCCCCCGGTCGTGTTGGTGCTGACGTGACTTGGATAAAAACGGCTCGTATCATCTGGACGCATGATGTTTTCTTCTCCTATTGAGCATATGTCGTGAGAATCATACAATAAAAAAAGGATAATAATATTTTTATGAGAAAAATAAGATAATTGACGCATGATCATCCAATTTTAACTTATTAAAGTGCAATATAATATGCAAAATTGACATGCATCATGGAGATCGTCGACGACCGCAAAGTTGGGAACCGATTTGATGTAATGAGAATAATTCGACGTCTTGCTCTTGTGGATGTTGTCCGATCAAATTGGACGTCATCTAATGTAGGTAAGGGGCCCATTAAATCCCCTATAAATAGTACTAGCTCCACAATTATTTATTGAGTATTTGTTTATTATCTTATTAAATCAACTACAATTATTATGATCCAAATAAGTAGAAAAAATAATTTTGAATTGATAAAAAAATCGGAGATCAATTATTCGGCGATAATAATCAACTAATTATTAATCTCAAAATTGAACGACAAAAAAATGACAGCCTGTCCTATTTATGATAATTATCTTCCTTTCAAGTATGTTTTCTATTTTACGAGTAACTTCAAACTTAAACTTCTAGAGAATGGATGCTCAAACCTCAAATAAAAAGAATGACTCAACAAATTGAGTCATTCTAACGCGAAAGGAAAGGACATGGACTCACACATTTCTACTTGTATAGCAATGCTCTAGAAACAGTTGTTTCAACACAATGCAAGTCCATTCTACTACCAACCCACTATACATTGGAGTATAAAAATAACCCTAAAAATACACCTCTCTTTTTTTAATCCTTTTATTTCCTTTCCATGGTCATGTTATTGACATTTCTTGTTCAGACGCACAAGGAAGGAACACGTATCGGATCATGTCCGACTTCCAGAAGATGTCGCTTTTTTATTTTTTATTTATTTCCCTTTAATATTTACTTACTTTGCCTCGCCTGCATGAGGACAATTAGATAAAACCAACCAATCAATCGTTTTCTTAGAGAGCGGTCAGCTTGAATTAACATTTAATTATACATATCCGAGCTCCCAAAACGAGTACGTGTTAGATTGCAGTAGCACGTCTCAATTTGCGAATTCGGGACTTATTTACGTATGGTTTATACCGATCGGCGGAATTACTTAAATAAAAGTTTGATTATTTTTTTTTAAGTATGGTTTTTATACTGCCTTTTTATTGATCAGTGTTTAGCTTTTCCCTATTATTAATTCTAAGAATTAATCCTTTACGAAGCAGAATCCGATATTGTAATTTTGATATAAATAAAAATGTGCAGCTTAGTGTTCATATTTTATTTGGACTTTTGACATACGTACTTTGCAATGCTTTGAAAAAATGTTGATAAGGAAAAGGTGGAATCAAATAAAACAATATTGATCCCGTATGATATATATTTTGGGTTATCGAATGACATCGGGTTGGAAAAATATTCTGCCTCATTATTTCAATTTTAGTTTTTCTTATATCAAATTTCATAATAAAAATGTCAGCAGAAGGAGAAAACGAATGAAGTGGCGTACTCGGTTCAAAATGTGTCACCTTGACCTCTCTCTTTAAATACCTCCCACTCGTGTGGATTGAGCGTAGTGCAACAGAAACCAAACCAAATCACTTTGTCTCAAACAAGCCATGGCGGAGTTGCTGTACCACGCCCGCGACGGCAACGCGTCCGACGGTGGGAACTCCTACGTGTGCGTCTCCTTCCGCGACCTCCCCATCGCCACCCACCAACTAGGCCTCGAGCGCCTTCCTCCGCCACCCTCTTCAGGCGATTACTTCGAGTTCTTCTCCGGAGGCCTCTCCGGTGGCGGGGGAGAGCTCTGTTCCGCGGCCGAGATCTTCTCTCAGGGAAAGTTGCTCCCTTTAAGGCGAGATTGTGCGCCGGCGGCGGCTGCGGCGCCAGCTGAAGCCCCACCTTTGGAACGATGGCGGTCGGCTTCGGTCGGCGCAATCCAACAGCGGCCGGGGCGCCTCGCGGCAGAAAACAGCAAGCTCAAACGGGCTTCTTCGGATCCGTCACCTCCCGTGGTGGCGCCTCGCCTTCCGCCGAGTTCACCTTCATCGACGCCCTCGAGGGCATCTCCGACAACAAGGCGCTTGTTCGCGCTTGTGTCAGTGGTGAAACCGGCGACGATGGAAGCGAGGGACATGAGGAGGCGGCAGCAGCATCGACAGGCGTGGGCGTCTCCGACGAAGTCAGAGAAGGAGGAAAGCGAGAGGTGGCGAGAGGGGAGGAGCGGGCCATGGAAGATTCTCCGGGCCCTCAGCTGCAGTGGGACTGAGAGCTCCGCCGTGGTCGTGCCGGCGCCCGTCGGTCTCGTTCAAAGCGTGCGTGTCTGAGAAATAGAATCTAATTTGTTTGGAAGAAGTCTTTGTTTTTTTTCGGTGATACTTGGAAGTTGGAAGAAGTCTCTTTGTTGCTTATTTTGTTGAAAACTAATTCTGCTCTCAGTTGGAGCATTTTCCAATTATAAAAATGGCAATACTTGTCAAGTTTACTTTCCTCCTTTCATTTTAATTATATAATACTTAATTTTATTTTGCAAAAAGATAAAAACTAAAGAAATGATATTATAAAAAGCTAAATTAACTAAAATATGTCGTTAGTAATCATAAAACACTATTTTATTTTTGTCATATTTTTTCTATCATCATAATAAAGGCTAATAATATAATTTGATAAATAAATGTGTTAAAATTAACATAAAAGTTGGTATTGCGTCAAAGTAATTTTTTTTTTGAATAATTGACTGATGGCGAGTGAGAATTCTAATAGTTTAGAGGTTAATTGAAAAATATCTAAGAGGTAGGTAATAGAGTATAACCATTTTCCAGAAAATTTGCAGCTGTCATCACACACAAAACAAATATAAGATCTAAATGTAACGTTTTGGAATATAATTATTTTAAAGATAGATAATTAATGTTTTTATACATAATGAATTAAAGATTGATAATGTTCAAGTTTCCAACTTATAGATTTTAAAAAATAAGAATAGGATTAAGTTTTGAATTTAATGGGCATGTTGCTCCTTACTGTATCCGGAACTGTCAGATGTCAGATCTACGGTGATTCAAAAAATGTGCATGTTCAGTCGTCCTCTTTTCACATTGTTGCCGATGAACCACCTCTCGTCGTCACCGTCCGAGATTGCATTGCCACCACGCCACCATCTTCGTCATCTCGCCTTGCCGCTGAAGCACATCACATCACCACCGCTCAAACTCACCTCGCCAGCACGCCACCTTGCTGAAGCACCTGGCATTGCCGCCACCGCCACCCGAGCTCACCTCACCTCCACACGAAAGTCACCACGCCAAATTCACTGAAGTCTCTGGAGTCGGCAAGGCGGCGAGATGGTAGTGACGAGGCGAGCACGACGAGATGGCAGCGATGAGGCGATGAGGAATACGACGAGGAGGTTTTGCAGTGGGTGGTGAGGAATGTGAGAAGGCGGTTATGCAGTGAGAGCCGTTCGACGGCAAACTCGCAAGGTGGTTCTGTTCCGCCCCTGGGACAGCGCCTCCTGCACCATCGAATCACAATTCGACACGCGACAGGCCGGTTTGACGGTGGAGTCCCAAGGCTTTCAATACAATTAATAATATCTATGTAGCGGAAACACAATGTACAATGCACATGGACAAATGAGATGATCACACGATACGATATTCAAATTTTTAATAAAATTTCTTAATTATACATGACGAGCCTCATACATAATATGAATGAATTTAAACATTCAAATTACATTCATGAGTCACACTTAAATTCAATGTTGTAAGACCCGACCGGATCATCGATCTGGATTGTTTAACGAGTTAGGTCGGACTAGTTGGATCGGGTCGAACCTAATGGTCGGACCGAATAATATAAATTAATAAAAAAATAAAATAAGTTAAAGTGATCATTGTAATATTATTAATATGTAATATCTTATTTAACAAAAAATACAAAATATAATATAATATTTAGGTCAAATAATATAATACAGTAAGCATTAATTGAATCATCAATCGAATATTTTTTTTTAAAATGTTGTGAGGTAATTAAAAAAATAAAAATATCCATGAAATATATGATAAAGAAGAATGTTAAAACATAAATTTCAAGTAAAGATATATATCAATAATATTTCTAAAAAAATTTAATAATTTTTATATGTTTTATTTTTTTATATTTTACAGTTTGACCCGTCCGGGTCGGTCAAACCCATCGGATCGGCCGGTTGGACTTGGGTTTCGACCGGGTTAAAGCGGGTCAATCTCATGATCGGGTTTTGATCGACCCGCGAACTGTTTTAATGTTATGACACCAGTCCGATCGGCTCGACAGGGCCGAGTCTTACAACACTGTTTAAATTGCAAACTTCAGCATGGGCCGCAAGATACAACAACTGAAATAAAGTTCTAAGTAAGTACATAAGGCCTACTAATTGACCATGAACAAAATAGACGAAATTCTAGACATGTTATACCATGTGTCATGAGCAGCAACGCTTTAGCCTTAATTTTCTATAGAATCCATTGTAGGAAAAATACATTATACTATAGTATATAAGATCTAAGCCATAATATGAACAAATTGCATAATATGACATAAAACACTATAATAGACAGCAATGTCAACAAACAATTACTATGCAATTCAATTGATTATCTAAGTATTTCCTTAACTTGGATTTTATCATTTTCATTCAATCATTAGGCTCACCAATATTAAACATGAACAATGCAATCAATATAATATTATCATGTCCGATGTGACCCATAGTTCAATAGTGTTCATGCTTAATCAATTAGAATCATTGTCTTATTTATTATCATATGATGAGTGGAAGTTTGCACTAAGACTTCCAATATTCGGTCCCCATATAGCCATCCCTCAATTCTCATCATACGACAACACCAATTTCAATTCAATTCAATCAATAACAATCAATAATAATGTGAGCCTTTATCAATTGATCGGAGGACTGAATCTTGCTTTAGTCAAATAATGAGGTGGCTAGCTAGGCCACGGGAAATCTGTTCATTCCCCATACAAAAGGTGTCCCGAAGGACAGGTCAATCGATATGGAGGCATCTACCTCCCAATAGGACATGCTCATCAGTTACGTTCCTCCGACAGATTCATTCAATTAGTCAATACATCATTACATTAACCGATTCTATTTATGACTGAGTATGCATATCGTTATCAGCTAGATTATCAATCAATTTTCTATAAACATAATCTTAAACAATTCTATTTTTGTGCTGGATCGATCGACCGATCGAGAATTTCGGTCGACAAGTCGAGCCCTGAAGACTGACCGATCATGTTAACAGATGACCGATCGACTGGACTATAGAAGCGGTCAACCGACACTACATGACCACGGGTCCACCGATCTATCCGATCGATCAATCGACATGGTCTCAACATGGAATATTTTTCGATCGATTGGCTACTAGTAGCGGTCGACCGGTCATATCGTAATTTCTATACGATATGAATTACACTACCACGCCGATCGACCGACCATGCCCGACGATCGACCAGTCTGCATTGGCTGAATGAAAACTAATGGGTTTTCCTAAGTTTTTCACAATGAAATACATCGTACAGTTTGCCACACAATCACATAACATGCTAGACTCTCATTCAATACAAATACATGATAAAATCATCAATTTGTAACATGCAATGTCCTAGGTTTAGATGAACTTAAACATGCTTCTAATTTTAAATTCCAAAATTGATTTTTCTAATTGTAAGAACACATAGGACATATCTCACACATTAGTATTTGAGTTGATTACCTTAGTCTATGACCAAAGTAGAGATCCACCTAACATATCTATTTGTTTAGCTCAAAAACTTCATTTACTCACTGCTGTCCTCTTCCTTCTCCCTTGGTTCTTCTTCTCTTTTCTTCCCAACTTGGCCCAACTGCTCCCTGTTGCTCTAGATCTCCTACTCCCTACTACTGATTTGCTATCAAGAAGATGATGGATCTCAGCACATTCTCGGAATGGGGCTGCTAGGGTTCTTAGTTTGTTGGATTTTTGTAGAAAATGGGGAAAAGAGTTGCAGAAAATATGATGGAAGGCTTCTATAGGCAGTGGGCAAAATTCTGGGTGAAATTGGGGGTGGAATGGAGGACTGCTAAGTGTCAATGCCCTCTTTTTATTTTTATTTCTTTTTCTCTAAGTTGAACAGGTGTTACAGGTTCAGCGGCGATAGTCATTCGACGACAAAGGTCATTCAGCGACGGGCTCGTTCGAACACACGCGTGAATTGAATGATCTCTGAACAATCATCATTAGTCATCTATATGTAATCTGACGACTCCAAATATGGGGAACAACCTATTACCCACTTTGATAAGTCGTAGGCCGTTAAAAATCTTTATAAAAAGGATGTTTAACAACGAAAATTGGAGTTCCACTAAATTTTTAATGAATATTTGAATTGATAGATTGGTTCAAAGTGTATTTGAATGTAGTGAAATTTAATTTGATGATGATGAATAAGGTAGATGACGTAAAAATAAGATGTGATGAATTAGTTTTAGTGAGTGATTAAAATAAAAATATGTATGATAAATATAAATTATAACATTGTTAAAAAAATTAAAATACATAATATTTCTGTAAAAAATTTTTGTTAAAATATATTATTTAATTATAAAAATTATCGTTTGACGGAATCGGCTGAATTTTAATTGGCAAACAACCTCTATAATAATTTATGATAACAATATTAATATTCTTATACATATACTTAATACAAGAAATGCAATGCACGATAACTTAAGAATCGAAGAGAGTCTACGTATGTATATTTAAATAGGTTAAATATTTATATGGATTAGTAATATATTTACGCTTTGTAAAAGATTTTAATCATTTGATTACAAGTATGTGGTTAGGGATATCAAAACATGTATAATTGCTTTTTACGATGAATATACAATTTATTGTTTGCCAACAATAATACACCTACTTTATTTGATTTATAATCAAACAATTAAAGTATGCTACATCCAAAGGGGAAAAAATGTCGCAATAAATTATGATAAGTTCCACATCTGCCCCAGTCGAACCATTTGGAGCCAAATCCCACGATGCATCAAATTCCCAACACAATAAAGAAACCCCTAAACCCGCTGCTCGACCTCCCGAACCCGGCGCCCAAGCTCAGCCTCGGCTGCGCGGCCCTGGACCGCCTCCTCTCTGGCGGCCTCTCCGTCGGCTCCATCACCGAGCTCTCCGGCGAGAGCTCCGCTGGAAAGACCCAGCTCTGCCTTCAGCTTCTTCTGTCCGCCCTCCTCCCCCCTTCCGCGGGCGGACTCTCCGGCGCTTCGATCTTCATCCATTCCGAGTTCCCTTTCCCCCTCCGGCGCCTCCGGCGCCTCTGCTCCTCCTCAGGCCTCGGCGTCTCGCGCTACGTATCCGGTGAACCGCTGGATCACGTCCTCGTCGCGGCGGCACACTCCCCCAGCGACCTACTTTCCCTCCTCGCCTCCGCCGACTCCCTCCTCGCTCGGCCTCCCGCGCCAGGACGACTTCCGGTCCGCCTCATCGTCGTTGATTCTATAGCTGCCCTGTTCCGCTCCGATTTCGACAACACGCCTGCCGACCTCAAGAAGCGGTCCTCCCTTTTCTTCAAGATCGCTTCCAAGCTCAAGGAGCAGGCTGCGAAGTTCGGTTCCGTTGTAGTGGTCACTAACCAGGTCGTGGACGTAGTCGATACGGATGAGGGGGGCAACGGTACGAGGGTCGGGAACTACGCCTCCTTGTGGTCGTCCGGCCGCCGGGTGTGTCCGGCCTTGGGGCTTTCATGGGCCAATTGCATAAATACTAGGCTTTTCCTGTCGCGGATTGACGAGGTCTGCAAAGAGGATGGCATGGCTAGGACGAGGAGAAGAATGCAGGTGGTTTTTGCGCCGCATTTGCCCGAGGATTCGGGCGAGTTCGTCATAACCAGGAAAGGTGTTTTCGGAATGGAGGCTTAAAAAGGTATCATCTTTTTGTAATCTAAACTGAGTACAGGTTGAAATCAAATCAACACATTCATGTGCTTCCGCATTTTCGAAGTCTTATTTATATGTTAAGACTACTTTATTGTACAGTTCCCTACCAATGACTAAATACATTTTGTTGTCCATATCTACGGCCAAGTTGTTTAAGTTTGACAATTAATCTTAGAATAGCTTATGTGAATCTAGAACCGGCCTGCAAATTTTACTTATTTGAAGCATCGTTGTCATGAGACTCATGACATGAGCACTCTTTCATTTTTTTTTTTTTTTGCATTTTTTATTAGTGAGTTCTTACATTGCATATTATGCCAAAAAACAAACAGGAGTTAAATCTTTTGTGTAGATTCTAGAGCATGTGCTCATAACCATTTGCTAATCTTAGCCAGCATACATGTTTGTCTTCAACCTGTAGGCAAGATAACTTTCAAGCAACATGAAATTATTAAGGAGTCTAGTTCTGTTACCTTTTAAAAAGAAAGTTCCATTATCTCTTGGACACTGATCTTTGTACTTTTCAGTCACAACGAATTCCAATGGTAATTGAAATAGCTGGTAAATGGAGTTTAAATTTGATATGAAATTGACAGCTCACCTGTACAGCTGTGTTCTTTCCAGTTACCATGGAGGCATGGATTGACTCAATTGTTAATAAAAAATTGTGAAACTTTTCTCAATGTATCATGGTTCCGCTACAAATATGAAAGATACAACTCAAATTCAGTATGACTATGTCCTTTCCACCTGCCATGGAATGACCCAATTCTTCTCACATATGGGTATTCATATCAATAGTTGCATGATCTTTCGATGTTGAAGTTTTGGATATCCAGAATCATAGACATTGGGAAGCCTTTCAACAAACTTAAATGAACCCTTGACGTTGAAAGAAAGTGCAAAAAATGTACCTTTATTTGTATGTGAAAGATACTAACAACATGGGATCCAAGTCCACAGCTTCAGTTGATCAGATTAGAAATATGCATATTGGCCATAAATAATGGCAGTCATACATCAAGACGAGTCAGACAGAGTTAAACTTTACGTGCATACTTCTGGTCTTCATTTGTAAATGCATTTAGCATTCTCCTCTAGGAAAAGATCAGAACTCCCATCTTCTCTTGCATTCCCTGTTAGCTGGTCGTGCATATAACATATATGATACTTCATTCCAATTCTGAAGGCCTATTATATTACATGAAATATTTCTTTCTTAAGGCAATGTATCTGTTGTACACATTTGAAAATGCTGATCTTGAATCAATGTTGTGGTACATTTCTCCGTTTTGTAAATATGTACATTCAACTCCGAACCTTCATATCCATAACACGGAGCCATCTAGCGATATGTTTAAGGTATCTAGTAATTCCGTGGTATTTCTTCATCATGTAGATGCTTCTTTTCTGTTATTTAAGGGGGCTAACGTCCGACAAAAAAAAAGGGCTCTTCCCAACCAGATTTTATGAGGATCTTAAGTGGTTTTCCTTATTTCTTTGGAACAACAACACCCTGTTATTAAGCAATACAAGTTGCAACCAAGAAACTAGGTAAGACTGATAAGTTTAAAGTACATGTCCGCCAATTTCAATGGTCTCCTAATTACATCTTCATTGTAAAGGCAACATGAACTCAGCCACTGTTTTAGAGTAATCTGAACTCTTGTTTCTCAAGAATGGGTTCCTGCGGCGAATAATAGGGAAGGACATAAGAATTTTAATTTTTGGGTTGTGTTTTGGCTAAGTTCTACTGAAGTGCCACTGCCAAACTTCAAATACTTTTTATGATAAAAAAAACTTGAAATTATTGACCCAAGAGAAAACAATTATGAATAAATATTTGGTGTTTCAGATTTGAGATATGTTAGCATCTCAATGAAACAAACTGGGGGATGTCACTATTAACTTATTAAGAAATGAAGAGCTATGAAGCCTATGATCTAATGTTACCTCCTGTCAGGGGTGACCTAACCCACCAAACTCTGTATGAAATAGCTTCAATAGAATCTTGAAGAAAACAGAATCATGAAGCAATCTGTTAATAATAGAACTCTTGGATGACTTGCACAATAACGCAGTCCACCAAAAAAAGTTGATAATTGAACTCAGCCGACATAACCAAAACATTGTGGTCATGTTCTCAATTAGATGAGCATCGTGGTGTTACACCAGTGACCAGTCCAACAGTGTATGGCAGTGACAACAATCTTCTCATACCCTGGACAAGCATATCCAAACCAGTGGCATGTGTATGAATGATCATTGGAATTGATCAGATCACAGACAAAAATCCCATATTTTTCAGTTCAGAACTATGTTAGGCGAATACAAATATTCTTTCATGCTTTCTCTGCATGCATAATATGCCATCCTGTATTGGGTTAATCTGATTAATTTTTTATTCCTGAGGTAAAAAGTTTTAGGTAGCTTTTTATTTCGTGAAACATTGCAAAATGATTCAGATGTACTTAGTTGATGTCAATTCTCTCTCTCTCTCTCTCTCTCTCTGCCTGAGCATAAGCTGTACGCAATGTACTCTGTACTCTGTGCCCATGTGGAAATGAGAGTCCCCTAACATTAACACACAACATTTTATCAAGTTTGGGTCTCCTTAAAAAAAAGGGGGTAATTTACTATTCTCTCATGAGATGTTATAACTGTGCAGAAGCACAAAGTTTTCTGGTTCTAAATATATTTTCATTTTTAATAAACTATTTGATGGCTTTTGTTGTCTATTATATTATATTTTTTGCTGAAGATTCATGAAAGAAAATAGATAGAAAACTTTACTCTTCCAAAAGGAAGGAGGAAGTGTAGATTATTGTACTATAATAATCAATGTTATCAAAACCGGATCGGACCGGTCGGTTCAATCGGTTCAATCGCGAACCGGCCGGAAATTCGGTTCGGTTTGATGTCAAAACCAGTTTTGACATTGAATCAGGAAAAATCGGTTGAACCGGAGTGGTTGAATCGGTTCAACTTGGTTCAAGTTGAATTTTGGAAAATAATATTAAAAAAATGGTGAAAATAGGAAAGTTAAAAAAGGAAAAAGGAAAGAAATATAAGAAAGGTAAAAAAGGAAGGAATATGACATGTATAAAATAAATTAGAAATTGAAATAAAAAAGGTAAGTATTTAAAATTGAATAACATTAAAATGGAAATCATTAAGGAGCATAAATAAAGGAGATAAAAAGGAAAGTGTTAAGGAAATAAGAGTAATTTAAGATGAAATTTATTAATATAACATCTATCATCAATAAATAGTAGATATTAAATTAATAATAATATATTTATATTTATATGTTAATCATTATTAAACTTTTAATAAATAAAAAATATTTTATATTAATTTTTAATATTATTAATAAGTTATTAATACAATATTCATATATTATATCATGTAATTTATATTATATCTTTATAATTATTATAAATAATATTATTTTAATAAAATTCGGTTCAATCCGGTCGAATCCGATCGGACCGATCCAACCGTGACCTGATTCGATCCGGTCGCCGGTCCGGTTATGAAAATATTGACAATAATAAAGACTGCTGCCATGTACTTAACCTCTGTTTATTTCCTAAAACTTGTGGGACAATCAGAGATGAAGTAAATACATATTACAAAATCATTCATTAATTCCAGTGAACTTTAAGTTGCTTGAACATGAGCACACATATGCATCTAGTACAAGTTGCTTCACAGTTTTGTTGATCATAAGAAAGGAAGACGTGTATTTGATATATACTAGTGCTTCTTTATGAATACGATAACATGGACTTTAATGAGATGTTCACAAGAATAACTACGGAAAATGACAATTCAACAAGTAGCACTAATCAAATATATGCTTTGTTTACCTAACAATATTCAGTTTCTTCAAAGTTGAATTATATTTTTAATTTTTTTAAGTATAGCTCCGACCAAAAAATATAGAGACCATCTTGCATATGGGTGCAAACTAAAATCATTTTTCAACAATAATAATAAATTAAATTAAAAATTAGCTAAAAATAGACAATTAAAAGATAAGTTTTAAATCAATAAATTACATAATCTAAAATTGAAAATGGCATTACTTAGTCAATTTTTTTCCATGTAATTATAAATTAGTATCCCAATTCAATTAACTAATTAATTAAGGAAATATATGATAATTCATAAATTATTAAAAAAATTACTGCTGACTTTTGTTTCATAGAATTAACTAATAATAGTGAATTTCATAAAATATAAATTAAAGAGCCATGGAGACTAATGGAAAAACAAAATATGACTAATAAGATTGTTTTTTTTAATAAAAATGAGAAATGATTTCTAAAGGAAAAAAAAACTATAAGGTAAAAAGAGAAAAAAATCAAATAAATTTCAGGACAATATAATAAGATTTTGCACTTAATGTTGAAGAATATGAAAAGTAGTTATGTGAAATTATTTTTTATGAATAAGGAAGTTATTAATTATATGCAACTTATCAATATATAAATATAGTTTATATAAATAATAAATATGATTATATTTTAGTGGGGTCGGCCCCACAAGTGACCACGTAGGTCCGCCACTGATGAAGGGTGTCGATACGGCATTATTCACTGATATCAACTCCCACTTAAAGGCTTGATGAAGTGGATTAAGCAAATGGATTTTGAAGACAATGCTGAGAAGAAAAGATTTCAAAGTCATGTTCCAAGAAGAAAGAAAAGGAATTCAAGTTCAAGCGATAACTAAAGAAGAATACCGACTGTCGAGAATTTTACTTTATTTGCCTCAAGTTTGTTGACCTTACATGCACATGTCCAACATGGAATCATTACTTGTAAATTTAGGAAATGAATCACCCAAATGAATCAAAAGGCTGGAGTTTTATTTCCCCTAGTAAATTCATATTGATGGACCTGAAAGAATATAATTTGTAAACTTAAAGATACAATATTTTTTCCCGATAAAACTTGAAGATACATATGGAATTATAAACTAAACAAGGTCAACCATTCAAACATGGCATACTCCTCCCTCAGGCGCCTAGTGTGACTCGGCCAAACTCCCCTTGTCGTTGCATGCAAAGTTGCAAACAAAGCATGTTTTCAGGGTTTAAACTTTAAACTTTAAAGCCGCCGCTCGCATCTCGTTCTTCAACTGCATCTCCAAAGTACTCCTAGGCCCTCGCCAAATAATTCTTAAGCTCGATCCGAATCCCAATCTCCGGCCATGAGTCAGCAGTGGCTCAGACCAACTCCGTCCACCGTCTTCCTTCTCCTCCTCCCCTTGGCGCTTCTCGCCTTCATCTACTTCGTCGTCTACCCCAAGGAGTTCGAGCTGCAGTCCTACGTGGCCACCTGCCCCACCACGGCCACCGCCGGCGCCGCCCAGTTCCTCAACGCCGCCACGGTGAAGCCCGGCTTCCGCCTCCTCATGGGCGTCCTCACGCGCGCAGACCTCTACGAGCGCCGCCACCTCCTCCGCCTGATCTACTCCTTCCAGCTGGCCAACATCAGCGCAGCCGCCGCCGCCCAGGTCGACGTGCGCTTCGTCTTCTGCAACCTCACCAAGGAGGACCAGCGCACGCTGATAGCCCTCGAGATCATGCGCTACGACGACATCATAATCCTAAACTGCACCGAGAACATGAACCAAGGCAAGACCTACACCTACTTCGCCAGTCTCCCGGAGCTCTACGACGGGAAGGAAGCCGGCAGCGAGCCGTACGACTACGTGATGAAGGCCGACGACGACATCTACGTCATGCTGCCCAGGCTGGTCGAGTCCTTGAGCAAGATGCCGAGGAAGGACATGTACTACGGGTTCGTGATCCCGTGCGACAGCATGGATCCGTTCCACGACTACATGTCCGGGATGGGGTACGTGCTGTCCTGGGATTTGGTTCAGTGGATCTCGACGTCGGAGACGGCGATGAAGAACAGGGAGGGGCCGGAGGACATGATGACCGGGAAATGGCTCAACGATGCGCACAAGGGCAGGAACAGGTACAACACCAAGTACAGGATGTATGACTACCCGCTCACGCCGCTGGCGGGGCATTGCATGCACGAGTTTGTGCCGGACAGCATCGCGGTGCACAAGCTCAAGACGAACTTGCAGTGGGCGAAAACTCTCAGCTATTTCAACGCCACTGAGGGGGTCAAGCCCTCAAAGTTCTACCACATTTGATTGAGATTTGAGAAAGAAACTTGATGATAATAAAAAGAATGGAAAAAAATTACAGGTGTAAATTTCATTAGAGTGGAAAATTTTACTCTCGACCAATTTAATGTCATTTTGCAACTTCAATTTCTTCTCAGAGTATGTCTCATTCATCAAAACACGGCATCTTCAAATTTACTGTCATGGAAAAATGAGACGTTAATATATATTAAAAATTAGTCAAAAGGATCGTGAAGGGAAGAGTTAAAAGCCGAAAATATATAATCTTTTAGGTTCACTTTGCCATTTGGAATCAATTTCTTGATTTTGGTAGGTTCTATCAGACGACTTAATAAGTGACGAAAAACGAGAAGAAACAAAAAATAGAATTAAATTTCTCAAATATTTTTTTCATCTTTTTATCATTCATTAATGTCATCTAAATATATTCAAGATTTATATATTAATTTAGTACTATTCATAAAGAAATTTAAAGATAGTATGATTTCACTTATCAAATGATAAGAATAAACGGGCCTCGAGAGCAAAAACTCCCAATACAAAATAAATAAATAAATAAATAAACTTTTTGTTGTGAAAAGTTTATTGGGTACTCATTTGGCGTTCCATGTTCGGCCGTGGAACTATTTTGGGTGCTAGTATCTTTGAACAACTCTTTAGTCAACTATATCAATAAAATTTGATTATATTTTTCAAAATATGAACATCATCTATTAGCAAAATAGTCCAGAATATTATAATACAGAAAATTGAAAAGACCTTGAGATGGATCTTTCTACTAAAAGAGGCTCCCAAGGGAGGATCTTCCAAGACTCATATACGATTGATCAAAATAAATATTCATTTTCTAAGGATAATGTTACTCCTAAAAAAAAGTAGTACAATAATTAAACTCCAAAACTAAAAAGCTTTCTAGGGCATTGTGCCATTTTCTTAAAGTCTATAAACTAAGTTGCAACAATATGTATATTTAATTTAATGTAACAAAAAAAAGTTTGGTCGAGTCCCATAATCCCATTCTATCCATAGTTTTCAGAAGTCCAACCCCTTGGATTGTTAGTACACCATATCGCAATGCCCTCGCATCAATCTCCAGCACCGACAGAGTGGTAGTTTTTTTAATGAGTTACTGCAAAAAGAAAACGATTGTTTGAGAGACTTCTTAAAAAGAAAAAGTTATCAATAAGAATTGGGATAGAGTGCTAAGTCACTCCTCTCATTTAAATATGTCTTTAGTTCGAATTTATGTTAATATAAAAAATTTTATTTATCACTATCAGATACGCGATCCAATACAATGTAATCGGATTAGTTAAATTAAATAGTGAAATCATTTTTCAACTTGTGAACAATGCGTATAACCATTGACGTCGCACGAGTTGAACAGTTGGTACCACTTCTCAAATATCCATGTCTGATTAAAAAAAGAAAACACTAATCTGATTTCAATTCACTACAACCCAATTGGGATTTAAGAGACGGATGCTCCAAATCGAACTCAGATAGGGTGAGGGTAGGGATGGCAATCGCCGCTGTTCGGGGCGGGGGACACCACCCCTGCCCTGACCCCGACGACCCGCCCCCGCCCCCGACCCCGTCCCGAATCTCCGATTCAGGGGAAATTTTAACCCCCGCCCCGATCCCCGCGGGGCCCCGAATCCCCGCGAGGAATCTGATTCCCCGAACCAGAACGCAGATCTGTGCACTGTGACTCACCTCTGCGCACTGTGCGTAGAGGTGACCTCGCGCACTTCGCCTCTGCGTGCAGATCGCCTCTGCGCGCAGATCGCCTCTTCGCACAGCAGCGAGGTGAAATCGCCGCTGCGCGCGGCGGCGACTTCGTGCAGAGGCGAAGTCGCCGCTGCGCGCGACGGCGATTTTGCGCAGAGGGGCGGCGACGGCGATGGCATGGCGGAGGATGCAGATTTGAGATCTGAGATATGAGAGAAAAGAGAGAGAAAAGGGACCTCACGCACTTCGCCTCTGCACGCAGATCGCCTCTTCGCACAGCGGCGAGACGAAATCGCCGCCGCGCGCAGCGGCGACGGAGCGACGGCGAAAGGAGCGACGGCGCGGTGGCGGATGCAGATTTGAGATATGAGATATGAGAGAAAAGAGAGAGAAAAGGGACCTCGCGCACTTCGCCTCTGCGCGCAGATCGCCTCTTCGCATAGCGGTGAGGCAAAATCGTCGCTGATCATTGTTGCTCGTGGTGGCGACTTCGCGCAGAGGGGCGGCGACTTCTCACAGAGGGGCGGCGACGGCGACTTCGCGCAGAGGGGCGGCGACGGCGACAGATGCAAGATTTGAGATATGAGAGAAAAGAGAGAGAAAAGGGAGAAAGAAAAGGGTTTAAGGTTTAATGTTATATATATATATATATATATATATATATATATATATGTAAAATGGACGGTTCAGATGTAATCTAATAAATATAATTATAATAATTATTAATTATAAATAATTTATCGAGGATTCGGAGTCCCGACGGGACGGAGGGCACTACCCCGCCCCGATCCCCGAAAGAGGGGGCGGAGGCAGTTTGGCCCCCATCCCCGCCCCCGCGGAAAAAAAATCTCCGAATACGAGGCCCCGAATGAGAAATCCCCGCGGGGCCCCGCAAGGGTGGAGAATATTGCCACCCCTAGGTGAGGGGATGCTCCCATACACCAATCACAATTACAAAACTATATGGAATTCTGTGCATTCGTAGCCTGTGAGGAATCAATCAAATATTAAACAAGTGACAATTCAAATTCGTTACGAAAGGAGGAAAACTTGAAGTAAACTGACGTTTGACTAAGTTTTGATTTATATGAAATGGTTAGCAATTATCCATGCACCAACGTCAAGATTCCTAGACTCTTGTGAATGTAATCATTGAAGGTTGTATCCACGTATTGGACTTGCGTAATTCTAATGACTAGGGATCAGAATTCGAGTTGCAGTGTATTTGAATCCTTGAAGGAACAAACGTCACATCTGCATGTATTTGAATATTTGTTGTACACTACAAAAAAAAAAAAATAAGTTATTGGCGACACAAAGTAGCGTCGCATATCTGGTGACGTTATAGAGACGTCATTAGCATCTTTATGACGTCTATCTTGCATCTCAATAACGAGATGCTATTTTCCTCTCGATAGCGTCTTATTAGCATATTTTTAGCTATTAAAAAAATAAACGCTATAAATGACGCAATGGAGACGCTACTATTGCACACTACGAAACAAAAAAGTGTGGAAGAACCTAACACTATTCTCGTGTCGGCAACAAGGGACGCTATGCTCGTGTCTCACCATTTGCGACTCTAAAAAGACGCTATCTGGTATCACACGCTTATGCGACGTTATGTAGACGCGAATGTCATTACTTCACAACTATTCTTAGGATATCTATATTTATATCGCTATTTATTTTATATTTAAACCCTAAACCCTATATATTATATATACTATATGTTAATCAATAAATTAATTAAATATTATATTAGTATTAATATTATATTAGTATTATCAACATATATATGTATTCGTACATGATTACCCATATTATATATATGTATTACACGATTATATATATATGTATTTTTACATGATAGGAGTGTTCCTAAATATATAATTTATTACCTACATTATTTATGTTATCTATACATACTAAATATATATACTTAATCAGGAAATTATCGTGATTGAATTAAGAGAGTGATTTGCTACAAATTATCCCATTTTAGCGTCACCGTTGAGATTCAATAATGTCACCTTCGCGTCTAATTAGAGCCGCAAGTGATGTCGATGCCATGGTGACATTATTGGCATCTCTGTAGCGTCGCCAAATTGAGACGCCACAAGATTTTAGACGCTAGTTCGACGCTACGTTTTCGCTAAATGTCCCTAGCGACTCAATAGTATCTGTATTGCGCCTCCTTAGTCGACTTTTTATCCCCCTCATTTAATCGGACACATATAGACATATAAATATGCGTATATACTTATACTTATATATAATAAGTACATATATACATATTATTATCACTTAATTTCACATATATAAACATATACACATATATATTCACTTCGAATACGTATACATAGACACGTTATATGACTCGCACATGTATAGACGTATACATACACATATATATTTATAATACATATAGACATACATACATGATAGATTTATAATACTTAATCTCCCACACGTAGACATATACATATGTATATATTATAGGTATATATACACACAATTTTGTTATAGACACATATACATTTAGATTTATAATTTTATATACATACATGATAGATTGTCGGAAGGAAATAAAATAATTTGAACAGGACATAATGCGATGAGACGCTATATTGATAAATAAAATATCATACATAGTAAAAGATTTGAAAAAAACTTTTAATGAGCGTCTCAATGGCATCGCATCCTTGGGACGCTAGCACTATGGAGACGCCCTTACGACGCTATAGTGTCACTACGTTAGCTTAGCGACACATTAGCTTCTCCATAGCTCCGCACTAGCCGAATTTTGATAGAAACGACGCCTACATTGCGTCTACGTAGCGTCGCATTCTTTGGAGACGCTAAAAAATTTACTTAAATCCCTAACCCCTCTTCTTTGTTTTCACTTTTACTGTTTTACTTTCTTCGTCCGACGTCCAACCTCCGACCTCTGACGCCCGATGCCGAACCTCCGACGCCCGACGCCTGACGCCGGACCTCCGACGCCCGACGCCGGACCTCCTCCTCCTCCTCCGCCTCCTCCATCGCGTCGACGTCCGCCTCCGCGCCCCTCCGCCGCTCTCCGCCTCCACCGCCTCCTCCTCCGACGTCCGCCCTCTGCCTCCGCCTCCGCCTCCTCCACCGCGCCCCTCCGTCTACTCCACTGCCTCCTCCACCGCGCCCGTCCGCCACCTCCACCGCCCTCCACTATTGCCTCCGCCTCCTCCACCGCCTTTTGCCACTGCGCCGACGTCCGCCTCCGCCTCCACTGCCGCCGCCTCCTCCTCCTCCCTCCGCCTCGTCCGCCCTCCATCGTCGCCTCCTCCTCCTCCCTCCGCCTCGTCCGCCCTCCATCGCCGCCTCCTCCTCCACCGCACTCCGCCACCACGCCGATGTCCGCCTTCGCCTCCTTCTCCTCCTCCTCCCTCTGTTCGTCCGCCCTCCATCGCCGCCTCCTCCTCCACCGCACTCCGCCACCACGCCGATGTCCGCCTTCGCCTCCTTCTCCTCCTCCTCCCTCTGTTCGTCCGCCCTCCATCGCCGCCTGCTCCTCCTTCACCGCCCTCCGCCATCGCGCCGACGTCTGCCTTCGTCTCTGTCACCGCCCTCCGCCACCGCTCCTCTGTCGGCCGTCGCCTACCGCTTTCCTCCATCGTTGTCCGCAACCATCCCTCACCGGTTAAGAAGGTACTAGCTTGCCACCATGTATGTCAAGTTAATTATTAATGCATGAAATTAAATACTCCTTAATTACTTAAAAGTTATGAACTAATGCATGTTAAGTTAAATATTACTTAATTACTTGATTGTTTTGCTGTTAAGTTAGTTAGTAATGCATGTTAAGTTAAATACTACTTAATTACTTGAAAGTTATGAACTAATGCATGTTAAGTTAAATATTACTTAATTACTTGATTGTTTTGTTGTTAAGTTAGTTAGTAATGCATGTTAAGTTAAATACTACTTAATTACTTGAAACTATTATTGTTAAGTTAGTTACTAAGGATGTACTAAATTAGTAATGCATGTTAAGTTAAACTATTTTTTTTCATAATTCTAGAACCTCTTTTTCATCATGTTCTCATAAATTTTACTAATGATGTACTTTCACATTCTTGGTGATAAAATGATATTATGATTCGACGATGAAGTATTTGAAACATGTGATTTTGGACTTCGTAAGTTCAAAATCACACGTTTCAAATACACGAATTTATTGACATATGACTTAATATTATTCGTTACAGAAATGATAAAGCCATATCATAATTGGATTCGTCGTTGGAAGGATAAACATGACGTCATAACTGAAGAATATAAGGATGGTGTTGATGAATTCATAGATGTGACATATCGAAATGAAGGTGTTGCTTCTTCATATGGCAAAATTTTATGTCAATGTCGGAAGTGCAAATGTCATCAGCGGAAAGTAAGATATGATGTGCAGAAGGATTTATATTACAACGATTTCTTACTAACATACACCAATTGGTTCTTTCATGACGAAGAAAGATGGGCTAAAGAAACAAGTAATGTAGATACCATTGTGGATGACTCGAGCAATCCGTACAGGGACATGATACAAGATGCAATGTTAGGAGAAAATATTGGCAAAATATTGATTGAAGAAGATCTGAATCCTTCGGCTTCTAAGTTTTATAATCTTCTCGAAAAAATAGATGAACCTTTATGGGATGAATGCGTGAAGCAAACTACACTTTTTTCAATGGCACAATAATGAACTTAAAATCAAAATTTAATATGAGCGAAAGTTGTTTTGACCGGATGCTTACCATTATTAAGAGTATGCTTCCAGCTTCAGAGAAATTATCGCAATATTTTTACAAGTGCCAACGGTTGATGAGAGATTTAGTGTTGGAATATCAGAAGATTGATGCATGCTGCAATCATTGCATGTTGTAATACAAGGAAAACAACTCACTTATGAGTTGTTCTATTTGTGGCGAGCCCATATTCAAGCCGAAAAAGAATTCTCAAAGTTCAAAAAAAAATGTGGCAAATACAATATTTAGATACTTTTCGATTGTTCCAAGATTACAACGACTATTTCTTTTTGAAAAAAACTGCATCATTTATGAGGTGACACAGAGAAGGGGCACGTGAAGATCAAAATTCAATTACACATTCTTCGGATGCGGAAGTATGGAGACGATTTGATGCACTTCATCCGGCTTTTTCTACAGAATCACGTAATGTTAGATTAGTACTTTGCACCGATGGCTTCAACCCATTTGACTCATCAAGTACTACTTATTCATGTTGACTAGTTTTTGTGACACCTTATAATTTGCCTCCAAGCATGTGTATGAGACGAGAGAATATATTGCTTACATGTATGATCTCGGGTCCTCGTTCTCCTGATAAAAGTTTAGATGTTTACCTAAGACCTTTAATTGATGAATTCAAGATGTTGTGGGAGAATGACGTGATTACCTATGACAAATTTAAAAAGCAAAATTTCATTATGAGAGTCGCATTAATGTGGACCATAAGTGATTTTTCGGCATATGAAATGTTGAGTGGTTGGAGCACAAAAGGAAAACTTGCTTGTCCATATGTGGAAAAATATGAAATCATTTTATTTGAAAAACTATAGAAAATTTTGCTGCTTTGATTGTCATAGGACGTTTTTGCCATTGGAGAATTCGATGCGTCATGATCGAAACTCATTTAAAAAGAATACATCTGAGAACACTTTGTCTCCAACTCATTTGACGAGACAATAATTGTTAGAGCAAGTAAACAAGCTTAGTGAAGTCTCATTCGGGCTGAAGGTCGGTACTTACAAGCAAACTAGGTTTGGAAGTGAACATAATTAGAGAAAAAAGTATTTTTTGGGAGTTAACTTACTGATCTTCAAACTTAGTACGTCATAACTTGGACGTCATACATGTGGAGAAGAACGTATTTGACAACATCTTCAACACTATTATTGATGTTAAAGGAAGAACAAAAGATAGCATACATGCTGGCGAAGACATGAAATTAATATGCAAAATATCAGAGTTAAATATCATTCATCTTCAAAATGGTAAATGCAAAAAGCCAAAAACTACTTATGTCTTGAGGATCAAAGAAAAGTGGTTTTCGAATGGGTAAAGCAATTAAAATTCCCCGACGGATATGTATCAAACATATCTCATTGTTTTAACTTGGACAATGAGAAGATACATGGGATGAAGAGTCATGACTGTCATATTTTTATACAAAGGCTGCTTCTAATTGCCTTTAAAAAATTTTGTCAAAGGCCATCTGGAAGGTTTTAACATAATTGTCTATGTTTTTTAAAGAGCTTTGTGCATCCATCGTTCGGAAAGAAGACATCTCGGTTAGAGGCTTCTATTTTAACTACCGTGCAAGACTGAAAGATATTTTCACCTTCTTTCTTTGATGTGATGGAACATTTGATTATGTAGGATCCCAAAGGGCACCAAGAGGGGGTAAATTGGTGTTTAACCGAAAATATCGATTTTACAAAATTCGTAGTGGAAGCACAAAACCAATTCTTAAAATCTTTGCAATTTATATTATAAACACAATATGAACGAGGGTGAGAGAGAGAAAATCAAACGCAAAGACTCGATGGTTGTTGACGAGGTTCGGCCACACCTTGGTCTACGTCCACGCTCCGACTTCTCGACCTCGAGACCGTCGGAGATTCCACTAGCACTTCCTTTGTTTCAAATGGGACAAGGAAGAAAGCCATTTACACCAACCACCTTTTCTCCGCTTCGAGAGGCAATGCAACATCTCCTCTTAAGAAGCTAATTTATTTCTCTCGCTCAAGAGATAAGATTTAGAACATCTTTTACACATGAGCTCTTTCTAATTTTTCTGAACAAAAGTGTTTCTCTCTTTTACAATTTTATGCTCACAAGAAGAGAAGAGAGAAAAAATGAGAAAGCTATAAAGTGAAAACTTCAAGAAATGATCTCTCTTTGACAACTTGAAATTTTTCTTCAATGCTTGGATGACTGTATTTGCTTCTGTCTTTGGCACTCCTTTTATAGCCTTCAATATGTGAAAAATTCGTTTAGAAATTGTTCCACAAATTCCTCCTTCAAATTTGACTGTTACTGTTCATTTGACTCGGAGGTCGGTCGATCGCACTTCTGGACCGGTCGACTGATCTATGTGACCGGTGCACATTTTCTTCAACTTTTGCGCTTGATCGATCGACCGGTCCGTCAACCGATGTCTTGACCGGTACAATCTCACAATTTTGATTTCTAGCCATTGAGCTGATCGGTCGACCGGTGCTTCGATCAGACTATCGACCGATATAGTCTTGACGTTGTCCGAAGCAAGTTCAGTGGTTATCGGTCGATCGACATCTTCTATTCGGTCGACCGGTACGTCTCGACCTGCCTTCTTTGCGTCGACTGACAAGTTGACCGACCTGCACTCTTTTGATCATAACTTTCTGCACTGTTATCTAAATTAGATGATCTTGAAGTCTATGAAAAGCTAATAGAATTCTCTACAAATAGACGATGTGGATAGAGATGATGGACCCCCTCCTCATTTCCCTCACACCCCGATCAGCAGGCAAGTATCATGATCTTCCAATAAGAAGTCAACTACTTTAATGAAAGGGGTCCTACTCGAGTGTTGAGTTGAATGCTCCCAGCCAGCAAGCAGTTAGCTTTCTGGTGTTCCACTTTTCTCCAAAACTAATTAGATCAGTGATAATTATTTAATCAAAGCATAGTGCATAAAGTTATCTATTTTTCTTTAAAATTTTTTAGCATTTCAACTTTAATCCTTCAAGATTTGTTTCATCAAATTATAATTTTATATGTCGTTAAACTTTGACCCAACAGATTGTACATCTACCATATGAAACAAAACTTGTGGGTCCGGTTCAATATCGATGGATGTATCCTTTCGAAAGGTGTATGTTATATTTGAAAAGGAAGACGAAGAATAAGGCAAAAATTGAAGGCTCCATATGTGAAGCATATTTTATTGAGAAGGTATCAAACTTCACTTCAAAATACTTTGAGCCACACATACAATCACGACACACCCAAGTTTCAAGAAATGATGATGGTGGTGAAAGAGAAGTTGACATGAATATTCTATCCATCTTCAAGTACCCATGTCGACTTCTTGATGCAGGACGCAAAGTTATCTTGAATGATAGAGATCTCACCACCGTTGAAAATTATGTTCTGACAAATTGAAGCAAAGTGACGTCGTATCTCGAGTAAGACAATTTGTTCTAATTTGTTATATAATTTAAAGTTAATTGTTGCTATACGATTTCATTATATGAAAACTATGAATTCAGGAAATTCGAAGAATTACAGCGAAAAATTAATCCGTTAGTTTCAAACGACGAGTTATTGAAATTATGAGACGAACATTTTGCTGAATGATTGAGATGTGAAGTAAGAAATCTTTTAGCTTGTTGTTATAAATTGTTATAAGTTCGTAACTTTTACTAAAGTTTTTAGTTAATTTTGTTATAGGTTATTAATGGCTCAGTCAAAGAGAACAAAATATGAGATCTCGATCATGATCCGAAGAAATAAGTTCTTAGCTACTGCGGCGTCATAGTTAATGGATATCGTTTCCATACAGAAAAATATAGCCGACATCGGTCAACTATTAATAGTGGCATATGTGTTCTAAGAAGCATGTACGGGGACAACGACTTTGATTACTACGGTGTTATAGAAGACATCCTAGAATTATCTTATTTAGGAAAATCTAACAAAGTCGTGGTGCTAAAATGCCATTGGTTCGATCCAGAGAAAGGAGTTCGGGTCGATCAAAAGTTTAAATTGGTGTATATTAACACTCGGTCGAGATTTCAGTCATACGATTCATTCGTATTGACGAAACAAGCATAACAAGTGTACTACACTAAGTATCCATCGAAAAGAATCAAGGATGAATGGTGGGCGTCATGCAAGGTGAGGAGTAGACTATTCTTAGCAGAAAAATGATAAATGACAATGAAACAACATCCGTACACAACGATGTGCACATGGACGATTACTATCAAGAAGATAGAGTGAATGAGACGATTGATGTGGCCGATGGAGTTGAGAATTTTCAATTGATCGATGACACTGAGCCAATGGAAGAGTTCAATTCAAATGACCTCTTGGATGTCAACTTTGATAATTTCGTTGACGATGACTCGAACCAAGATTATAGCGACGATGATGAAAATGAATTAGAATACGAAACAAGCGAATGAATCCCGTAGGTATTCTAATGACATAAGCTTTTTACTTCTTTTTTTAGCTTGTATATGATTACGATATAATAAGAGAAGCTTCTTTCTTTTTTTCAGTCATAAAATGAGGGGTCGAGCATTTGGATCATCTCGCTCTTCCAGGCGTTCACTCCAGATGAGTCAGACATCACAACCACTAAGTAATATAATTATTGTCAGCTGCTTATTTATTGTTGATTATAGTAGTTAATTTCATTTTTTAATAATATCAGTTCCTCTGCCGCCGACGGGGCACATAGCCAAATCGTCACATAGTAGGTGATCCATTGGTGGGTCTGCTCCGCATATCACTTCAGGTACGTGACACATTGTAGGCGATATATAATTTTAAATAGGTGCCAAATTTTATGTATTTTCTTATGATGACAGTTGCTACCCCGTCGTCACCGGCGAGAGTACCAGACGCTTCACCACATTCTAGCGTTGGCGAGTGACATCTTATGCCAAATGATATATTTATTGTTGTTGACATTTCTTAATTAATTATATTAATTATTTTTAATAATGTCAATTGCTACGCCGCCGATAGCACAAGCAGTTGGCTCAATACATTCAGACGAACGGACTGTCACTAATCATGCATGCTGCGGTACACATCAATCGAGGTGAGAACATTACTATACATCTATGAATTATCACAATTTTCATTTAATATGACACTAACGATTTATTATGTATTAGGTTCCGTAGATGACGTCGGACCTTCACAACCTACTCCAATTATACCGGATGATGATTCCTCAATACATTCAGACGAACGGACTGTCACTAATCATGTTGTGGTACATATCAATCGAGGTGAGAATATTACTGTACATCTATGAATTATCACAATTTTCATTTAATATGACACTAACGATTTATTATGTGTTAGGTTCCGTAGATGACGTCGAACCTTCACAACCTATTCCAACTGTACCGGATGATGATTCCTCTTCGAGTGAGGAAGAGGGGTTACACGATAATGGGGTGGTCACTTTGAATAATATTGTGCGTCCGTAAGTTAAATAAGTTGTACAAATTTTGTTATAGTTTTGGTAAACATCGAAAATTAATTCTTCTTTGTAATTGGCAGGACCACTTTCATATCCGCTAGTACCGTGTGGGATGTTAGTGCTCTCATTCTTTCCCACTTGCCGGAATGGGCAGGATCCTGGAAAAATGTCCCAATTCAAGTACGGGATGACATCTTTCGAGCCTTTATGGTACGATCTTCTATTTGTGTTACATAATTTGATTTATATTTATTTTAAAATTACTAAATTTTAACGTTCTATTTGTAGGAGGCAAATCAGTTTCATCCGGATCTTAATTTAGGGACGATCCGGAGAGCTTTTAAGAAGATCGTTGCGAAACGCCTCCGAAATCGATTATACAAGTTTCGCAAGGTTGTCACGTCCGCCAGTCTCATTTTGGAGCAGGGCATACAAAGATGCCCAAGACATATTAGGCGCTCGGTTTGAGAATCTCTCTATGGGAAGTGGTAAGTATGTTTACTTTTACATTATTTTTATGAAAATTATAATTTTTTAAAAGTGTAAGTATTTAATGTTCACAAAGGACGAATGAACGATGGCAAAGGAAGTCGAAAAAGACAAGACTTAATCGTCTTTCGAAACCCAAGGCCCACATCCACACAGGGGGATCGATGCGATTTGACGAGCATCATCGGCGCATGATAATTTACATATAAATTTAATTTATCAAACTTTTGACTTATACTTATGTTAGCAAATTTGAAACTTTATTGTAGGAGGAGAAACAAGACAGTCCCGTAGACTTTCGTGTGGTCTATGAGGCCGCGCATAAGAGCCGAAAGACAAACAACCTAGTCACGCCCACTGCTCGTAGGCTTCTGATAAGTTTCATGATATGGTTATTTGATTGTTGTCGTTAGTGCACTATTTTTTAAATACATAATATTTAAATTTTATAGGATGATTATAATGCGAAAATGGCTGAAAAGTATGGAGATGATCCGAGTACTCAGCCACCAAGTAATGTTTATTCGTTGATTTTGTCATGTTTTTAATTTGTGTTTCTTGATATATAATTTATATATTAATTGATTGTATGATTTTTCTTTTGGGAGGAGGTGGTCGGCACGACACGAGGAGGTACTTGCGTGGCCTCGCCACAGCCACTCAGATACTTAGGAGGTACTTCCGTTGCACCTGATGTGACGCAGCTGTCACAATAGCTATCGCAACAGTTATCAGAGCAGATATCGCGGCAGGTGTTGGAGAAGTTGTCGCAGCAATTGACTCCGCTATTGCAGGTGATTTAGGGATTGATCCCGACGTAGAATCCATTCCCGCGATGCTATGGACCGAGCACGTTTGGGTCGAATGTCCGAAATGATAACAATAACTCCCAAACCTATGATAGAAATAACCCATGAATACAAACAATACTTTTGTTACTTATAGATTTAGATATATATATAGTTTGTTAGTTCGGTTTATTACTTTTCATATTCTTATGTTAAATATTATGTCTGTGATGCTTTTATATTGCCTGTGATGCTCGTATATTGCATGTGATGCTCTTATACTGTCTGTGATGCTTTTATATTGCCTATGATGAATATCAATGCATTTTTATATATATTATATAATTGTATGGTCTGGGAAAGAGAAAAATGAGCATTGAATGTTTTTGGGACGCTGAGTTAAATATATCGTCCTTAGCGCCATAGTCGCATCTCGTCGGCGACGCGTACACCATCATATTGCATCACTTCAGTGCCTTCCTAATGCCTAGAGTAGCGACTTGTGGGCGTCGGAATCGCGTCTCATGGCTTGCGCCCCTTACGCGTCGACTGAGCGATGCATATCTTCTATGCACAGTCGCAAACCACGCGTCTTAATAACGTCGAGATAACGTCAACTCGTGGCGCTAGTAGCGTCTCATTTACTTTGACTCCATTGCGACACTAGTAGCCATCGATATGTAGCGTCTCATTTTTGTAGCGCTAATGAGACGCTTTTCACCGCGGAGACGTAATAGCGTCGCTTATTTTGAGTCGCTAATCGCTCATTTTCTTGTAGTGATGGGCTAACTAGGGATTCATTTAGATATTTTTTTCGATTAATCTCAATATTCTTCCCAAAAGGTGAAGCATTATTCAATCTTGTACGCTGTATTTATTTTCAAAGAGAACTATTTTCTTTCTTTTTTTCCTCTTTTCGATTCGTGGCTCAACATAAATTGAGGTAAACAATCATTTTGCAACTATTGTTGGCATTTGTAACTGAGTTAAATGATGCAACTGAGGCTTCACAATATATCCATGGAGAAGAAACGGAATAATCAAATTTATGGCCTGGTCACTACCCTTCATGCAATTTGGACATGTTGAACCAAAGCAGAAAATGTAGTGATCCATGATATATTTTCAAATTAATTATTCAGATATGTTCTATAAGAATGTAGAATGAAGTTCTTGTGCATTCTCGTCTTAGTGAATCAATACCTGAATAATGATTAAATCACACTTTTTCTAAATAAACAATGGTTCAGATTTTTTTTTTCAGGGTAATCCACATGAAGTAACAAAGAAACCCGGTTGCTATAGCGATTAAAAAACTATTTAGCCCTCTAATACATGAATTCAAATGTGATTCTTCAATATAGTATTTTTTTTCAGACATACCGACAAAGAAGATATAATAATAATAATAATAATAATAATAATAATAATAATAATAATAATAATAATAATAATAATAATAATAATAATAATAATAATAATAATAAAAATTCCGAACAGCCCATTAATTGATACAATTAATTCCGAGGTCTGCTACGTCTGCCCATGTGATGGTACGTTTGCATCCATAAAAAATATTTTGGCCGAGATGTAAATGATAAATTGAATGTGTCAACGTATTGGTCTAATGAAGTCAACCAACTGGAAATTATTTGGAGTTGGATTTTTCTGTAGCCAAAATATTTTGCTAAAAATCTCACTCGTCACCATTTTTATATAATTTTAATTTTATTTCGACGTAAACAACCTTTTCACACTATTGGTAGCAAACTTTTATTTCCTAAACCTTATTTCTTATGGTTTATAACAATTTTGCTTTGAGAAAATATTATTAAAATCCAATGGGACTGACCGACTGGTCTAATCGGTTCATCATAAAAAAAACCGATTAACCTTCGGGCCGATTGTGACGTCCATTAAATTCTTAGAAAAAGAAGGTAAAAAAGCGTAAAAGAAAAATAATAAAAGAGGTCAATATTTAAATCGAGCATTGAAAATTTAAACGAAATGTAGCATAAAAAAAACTAAACTAATAGGATAGAGGGCAAGAAAGGAAAATGAAAATAGAAAGTGTTTAAAAAAGTACAATAAAAATAAGAAGAAACCATAGTATGAAATTAACATCTCTATTCATTGGTAAATAAATATTTACTAATAACGAATCAATATAAAGCATTAACAGGCTTAGAATAATTTTCTTATCAATAAAAAATGTTAGTAGGATACTACCAAATTTTTTATACACCCTATAATACTAATTAGTTATTCACATCTTTAATAATTATTATAAATAATATTTTTTAAAATAAAAATTGATTGAAACCCATCGTGAGGGAGTTGATATCATGAAAACATACCTTAAAAACAGACGTCTGGTTTTGTAGCTACTTGCTAGTAGGGAAAGATCACAGCCTGTTAGATTCCTGACGTACACACTAAGATAATCAACATCCCTACGAAGCAGAAGATGTTTCGTACATACATTAATTATATATAATACAATAAATAAACCCTAAATAGAGGGCTGGCCAATGAACCGGAACATGCATTGCATGGAAATATGGAATCCACACACCCAATAATAATATGATTAAGGGAGCCCTTATTGGTTATTGCCACTCCTCTATGCGTTACTGTCACGCCCATAAATGAATTATGGACAACATTGTTCTTTATTTCATCAAGTAAAGTGAGATGAGATGCTTAGAGTCCGTTTGGCTTAACTGATATAAAATAATTGATAAGTTAAAGTGCTGATAAGTATTTTATTAGCTGAAATTTATTTTTAAAAATAAATAGTTACGCGTTTGGATAAAACTACTTATATTAATAATAACTAATTAGTTATGAAATAATTGACTGACTTATTTTTTAGAAACAAAATAAGCATCCATCCTCCTGCTTATTTTTTTTACTTATAAAAAAGATTTGATATCTATTTATTAGTAAAATTTTTAAGTTACCAAACGTTGAGATTTTTTTTAAATCAACTTATAAATGACTTATAAGCTTAGTCAAACAACCCCTTAGTCACGTCATCCGCAAAATGATCAAAATTGATTATGTTTAATAATAAAAAATAATTATTTTAAAATTAAATAGCAAAATTAACGAATTTATATATTTTTTGTTCAAAACTAACCAAATTATATTTTTACAAAATTGAGAGTTATCAATGAAAATAAATAAATAACCTTTATAAAACTTATAATGCTCTTTTTCTAATTCATGATTTATTCATTTGATGTATTAAAGCTATGATAAATTGGTACCAAACATTTCTTCCTTAGCATATATGATTATGTACTGTAGGCTTATAATTGTTCTTTTTTTATTTTGATGAAACAGTGAAAAAACATTTCATGATAATTAAATTTGATATAACATGATTATTATATTAAAATATAATGTGTCAAACTGTATATATTACATACAAATTAAAATGTGAACATGCTCGACACATATTTTGCAACGAGATAGTATAAATTATAAAAAAAAATTATGAACCATTAGCTTTTTCATTGATAGATATTTTATTTTAATTTTGGATTTAATTTCTAGCTTTTGCAAGGAATTATTTTTCCAATGATATGAGATGTTATAGCAGCGTACGTGAGAACAATATTTTTAGTATTATAGTTGGATGATTATATTTTTATCTAAAAAATAAAACATGGGCTTTTGAAGCTAAAAATTATTTAGTATAATTATTGTTCTTTACTATATTATATTCATATAAAAATATTTTATTTTTCTATATGGTTCTATTATGAATAGATATTTGAAGTATATTGATATATTAATTATCTTGTTGAGCCATTTATGTCAACATTGATATTATACATACTTCAAATATCTATTCATAGTATTATAATAGTGCCATATGGACGGCTATCACTTGTTTATATGATAAGATCCGTTAATTATCTTATTCGGCCTCAACAAATAATTAAATTTTTCTAGAAGTGTTATTGTTATGGTGTGGGTGACATGACTAAACATCATATATCTCACTTTACTCAATGATATAAAGGGCAATTTGGTCCATAAAATATTTTTGGGAGTGACAGTAATGGCTAGAACTTAGAAGCAAGGGCTTCCATGATTACTTCCAGCCTGACCAAAGCACAAAGTGCAAAGAAAAGCTCACCTAACATGGCGGCCACCTCACTTCCACACACACACAACACTAACAACAACACAAAAAGAAGAGAAGAATCGGCGTACCTTGATGAATGGACCACTTTAGAAAAATGATTGATGTTAGTTCAATGACAATTTGGCACGGTAGATTAATCCAAAGGAAAAATCAGAACATGTTATGTTTCTATCAATCGATTCAAGCAAACAACTTTTTTTTTCTGTTTATAGGCGCATGCGTCATTCTCCTTCTTCCCTTTTTAATTGTGCTCCTTTCAAATGAAGAGTTGTATTTTTCGTGGGTCATTACTTCGACTCACCCCTTCGTCGATGATTGTCTCTTCTGTAATCTTTCGTGATCAAACGGCTACTGTTATACACATGTATTAATTTTCATATATATATATATATATATAATATATATATAATATGTTAACTATTTTCCGAGGACTTTAAAATTTAATGTCAATCAAGGATACTTGGAATGTCGAGTAACAATTAAAAAATAGTAACTTCATATACATCCTCCTTGCTTAAATTTATTTGAACTCCTAAATTAAGAATCATTAGTTACTTGCCTCCGTCCGACCATATATCAAAGTTTTAACCTTTCTTCACCTTACCCAACTATGAAAACTATATATTCAATTGACATGAATGAAAAATAAAGGAATTGACATCAAGTCAGTAGGTGAACATGTAACAATTAAGTTGTCAAAGCCTCCGCCCGAGACCACGTCTGCTGTAACTTTGACTCGCACGATATTTCAATCATTTGAACTGGTCCAAGTCCCAGTACGACACACATTTGTGATTGTGTGCATACTTCCTGCACGCATGCCCTTCGCCTAATCAGTGCTTTATTCTGAGAGAGAGACAGACAGACAGAGAGAGCGTTGAAGCATTCCACAGGAGGCAGCAAGGGAAGCTCGACAGCCATGAAACTTCTCTCAGGGAATGGATCGTCTCCTTCCACCGTCGCCATCGTCGTCCTGCCATTGACCTTCCTCGTCTTCACCGGTTTCCTGGTGTACCGCTATGAATTCGACCTGCAGTGCTTCCTGGCGGGCTGCGGCGACAAGTCCACCGCGTCCAACTTCGCGGGGGCGCCCGTCGTCGCGGTGCAGCAAGAGCCCGACTTCCGGGCGCTCGTCGGCATCCTCACCAAGGCCGACCTCTACGAGCGCCGGCAGCTCATGCGCCACGCCTACGCCTTGCAGCCCAAGCCCAGAGACGCCCAGATCGACGTCCGGTTCGTCCTGTGCAACCTGACGACGGAGGAGCAGCGGGTGCTGGTCGCCATGGAGATCATGCTCTACGGCGACATCATCATCCTCAACTGCACGGAGAACATGAACGACGGCAAGACCTACACCTACTTCTCCAGCGTCGTGGGGATGTTCAACGGGACGACGGGCGGCGGCCGCCCGCCCTACGACTTCGTCACCAAGTGCGACGACGACACCTACTTCCGGCTCGCCAACTTCGCCGACGCCCTGCGGAAGGCGCCGCGGGACGACCTGTACCTCGGGTTCCTGGCGCCCTGCGACAAGCCCGACGCGCCGTACCACTTCATGGCCGGCATGGGGTACACGATATCGTGGGACGTGGTGGAGTGGGTGTCGACGGAGGAGGAGGTGCGGAAGCACAAGGTCGGCGTGGAGGACATCCTGACGTCGATCTGGATGAGCGTGGGGCGGAAGGTGAAGCACTGGGTCGACATGAACCCGCGGATGTACGACTACCTGGAAGGCCCGCGCGAGTGCTTCCGCCACGAGTTCCTGCCGGACACCATCGCCGTGCACAAGCTCAAGACCAACTTTAAGTGGGCGAGGACCCTCAGCTACTTCAACGTCACCAAGGGCCTGAAGCCTTCCAAGCTCTACCACATCTGATCCATCATGTTCATGCATGCCCCGCCCTCTGGTACAAATCTATATAGGATTTTTTTTTTTTTGCTTTCTTCTTCCACTATTTCAATCTTTATTTTACACCTTCTTTTCATTCGTTTTGTCAGTTCATTAGTATTCATGATGCAATGAGATGATCAGGAATACTACTGCTACAGTCAGTGTATAATTAGACCCAATTTACTAGAGTTCATGAATAAAATGGCACTGCAATTTTCACAGTGAGAAAAGCAGAAAAAGAAAAAAAGAGGAAACATAACTGACACTGTAACATTTATAGCTCCTACTTTTGAGAAAGACAAATATGCATCCACACTTTGTCATCGGGAACGATTCATTGAGCACAAAGTGGTAGATCGTTGATTACAGCTGTCTGTATAATTGGTCGGTCTTTTTTTTCTCATCTTTTTCTGGTGAAATATAATTGAACACTTTGCCATGAGCCATGTATAAACTATAAAGAATGATATTGTTGTCACATGATTAATTAATATGTCTGCCCTGCATCAGAAAAAGGATAAAAGTAGTATGGGACTTGTTAAATGACTTTTCCAATACTTTTCTTTTATACATACATACATATATATTTTTTCTTTTCTTGTGATGGTCATACATGCATCTATACTAGTACAACTTTTGCACGGGTCCTTGGTGGACGCCATTTCTCTCTTCTTTTTTCAATCCACAAGTTTCATTTCAGTTCATTTCTGGCCAGTCTTAATGATTTTGTCAATGAAAATATAACCTATCAATTACAAAATGACATGAAAGTCCTTTTACAAAATTTAAACAGAATTTAGTTAATAAAAAAAATACGAATACGAATGCTACTAGATGTCGGTGTGCTTTATTTTAACGATTATGTTCTTTTTTATTCATGTGCCCGACCACGATACAAAATATATAGTAGTATATTGACGAGGTCTGTACGTATTAAATATGATAACAAAAATAGTGCATTAGATGTGATATCCCAACCACACATATTTGAATCGAATCAGTGCCCGAACTATGTAGAGCAACTAGAGTTGGAACGACCCAGCGAGGGCCATCTTGGTACCACGTTAATGTAATTAATATGCATGTTACATGCACAATATTTATTTTATTTTTCAGATCAACATGTAAAGATTTTTGCCTCCCCTGCCCTCGCGCACACACAAATTATATCATAAATAAATTTAACATGTCACATATAACATATATTCAATCTTTTTTTAAAAAAATATATATATTATGCTGATATTAATAATATAATAATTTTTATCGTTAATTATTTTTTCTGGGTCCATTGTGAATAAGACTCGAGTGGCATTCAAAGCAACAAAACTGCAGCCATTGGTCCAAGTCAAAGAGTTACTTAATAATATAAACTATACATGGCTTCTCAATCCTGCCAAGGAAAGATCCAGGGAGCTTCTATTATAATAATAATAATAATAATAATAATAATAATAATAATAATAATAATAATAATAATAATAATAATAATAATAATAATAATAATAATAATAATAATAATAATAATAATAATAATAATAATAATAACAGCTAGCCAACCCTTCAATATTATATAATTAAATTAATTATAGATGGGTCAAAAGCATCTGATTCCACAAGCCCCAAATGCTTCGTTGTCTCCAATTCCATATGATCAATGTGAGCGTACGATAAAAACCGATTGAACTGGCAATGTCCCTTTGTTGCGTAGATGTTTTTGGCCCTTTTGGAATATTTATATACATGGCAAATTATATCATAATTATGTAGTTGTCTCCAAATCATCATGTTCTTTTGGAATATGATCAATGCTTCGTTGTCTCCAAATTATATCATAATCAATGTGAGCTTCTATACATGGCAAATTATATCATAATCGAATCATGAACTCATGAGGCCACATATATATTCTCTTCGTCGTTCATATTGTGGTTAATTGGTCCTTTTGGAATCGATAACTTCATATGTATATAGTCAAGAAGCATGCATGATCATCTCAACCGAATTGAATCAGTCATAATTAACATATTTTAAGTGCATACAAAATTATGTAGTTGATAGGATGTTAATTTTGACATTTGATCAGGTACATTTGACGAATATTTGGTTACTAATGCTAAATAATTAAAGGGCACCACAGTTGTTTTGTGTTGTTTTACGAATAGAAAAAAAAAAAAAAAGAAACATAGTTTTGCACAGCAGAATCAAATAGATTTCTAAATTCTCAATTTGACAATAATTTATTCATTTTACTTTCATTTATATATCATCCTTAGTGCTTTAAAAATTGAACTCCAATTATAAGGAAAGATAATGCATGCCGTGATCAAGAGATACAACTACTAACAATTAAATATATAGAGGATTGTGGCAACTGAAAATAGAAACCCTACCTAACGTGATAAACAAAATTTATTGTTGTTGCTCCTGTGAAATAATACATGTTAATTTCAAGTGGCAAAGTCGCAATTATTAATTTCGCTAGCTCTTATAATTCCATGTTAATTTATGTCCCAACTTGGGCAGGTGATGGCAGTGGAGACAAAACGAAAAATAAGGCTAATAATAGGATCATAATATAATATTAATGTTAGGAAACCAAGAAAGCTCACACAATTGTTTAGGTCGGAGATGATGGAGTGACTATGCATACAGATGTAAAACAACAACTATATTTGTTTTCTGAAAATTTTATAAATATATAGCTCAAATCAACAGAGAGCTGGAATAAATATATATAGGAGTGTAAAAAAATAATCCGATCGATCCTAAAAACTTCCCAAGTAGAAAATTAAAAATTAAAGATTCCAATATGATTTAATGTAATTTTTTAATCGTTTAAAATCGAAAATTTGTAAAGACTCGTAGAGCCATTTTTTATTTATATAATTGATTCATAAGTCATCAAATTATTTTATTACAGATTAATATTTTGTGTATATAATTAAAATTCTTCTATCATATTATGGAACTCTAATTTTATAATTTAAAATTGTAACGGGTATATTTTATATTAGTAATAAAATTAAACATGTTTATATTAATTTTAATTTATGATATATATACTAAAATAATTATATTCAAATAGGCTTGTGAACCAATCATTTGGAAAAAAAATCAAACCAATAGACGTATTTTTTTTTTTACTTTAATCGACCTAATAGATTTGATTTTTACTTTTTAAAATTATTTTAGGGTGAATTTTGAATTGAAAAACTGATCCCACTCTCGTTAAATTCATATTGTGGTAGTTTTTTTAGAGATGGCACCGGCCCTGTTTGATAGGGGTGTAAGAAAAATCCGATCAACTCGAAAAATCCATCCGATCCGAAAAAATCGAACCAAAAAAATTGAAAATTAAGAGTCCGAATATGATTTAGGATGGTTTTTAATAAATTAAAATTCACCCGCAAAAATTAGAGCCCCACCCGAAAAAACCGTAGGGACTCGTGGAGCCCGATTTTTATTTATGATTTTTTATTTATATAATTAATACATGTGTTAATAATTCTTTTATTATAGATATAATATTTTTTGTAGAAAATTTCATACTTTTCTATCACATTATCAAACTCTAATTTAATAATTTTAAAATTTTAGTAGTATATTTTATATTTAATATAAAATTAAATATTTTTATATTAATTTTAATTTATTAAATATATTTTAAAATATAATTATATAAAAATAGGGCTCCGAAAAAATTATTCGAAAAAACCGATACGCTAAAGGGTGATTTTTATTTTTTCAAAATGATTTTAGGGTGGTCTTTCTAATTTTAAAAACTGACCCGAAAAATAGCGATTGATTTTTTTAGACCGAAAACTCGAACCAACCCGAACTACTTTCACCCCTAAAGATGGGAGATATGACCCTGCCTTGCCCCCGTCCCCAAGGCCGATCTCTGTGAGTTCCTGATTCCTCGCACAACATTTTATTTATAAAATAATTAATAATACAAATTAAAACAATTATTTAGAAAATAAGTAAAATAATAAATATGTATATTAATATATTAAAATATAACTAATTAATAATAGTATAACATAATATTTTATTATATAATACTAAGAATCACATACAATATTTTTTAAAAAAATATCAAAGTAATATTAAAAATTTTAGAAAATATATTAAATTTCAGAATCGAGGCACCACTTTCTTTTCTACGTAGAGTTCCATGTTCCTTTTAGAGTTTAAGTGTAACGGATGCAATTTCTCACGTAAGGAAAGGAATTCAAAATCAAGGAAAACAATTCGAATAGGAATTTATTTGTCATTAATGGGTAGAATTTAAAACGAATTCGAAATAAAAAAAGGAAACGAATCGTGATGAAACGGCCGACAGGGGAGGATTTTCCTCCCCTGATTCCGCTCGAAATCGGCCGGCCACCCTAGCCGGCCGATCCTATAAAGGTAGGACATGAGGGCGAGATCGCGCCCCCTTGGACTTCAGCCGACAGCCGTTGCCCTTCTGTCTTCTTTCTCCGATCCGACGATCGACGCACATCGAACGAACAGGTGGAACAGAGGCAGCGCACGAAATGATGATTCGACGAACCTTCGACGTGCAGTGACTCTCCTCGATGTGCGCAAGGACCAGGTGCATCTTCCTACACCGGCCCAGGGACGACCGGTGATCACCTGAATGACAACAGCGACTGGCGAACTCGAGTTTCGAACAAAGAAAGGTATCCTAGCGTCTTAAATCCCTAGACGAAGGAATATCGATTGTTTGATATGTAAAAATAGTCCATTATGATCATGAGATTTGTTACCTATAATTTTCGTATTCATGTCGTGCCGATTTGATGGTCGGAAGACCGCCGGAAATGTAAAGAAAATCCGGCAGCTTTGTTTTATCATTAAAACCGGTCGACCGATATTATCAATGATCGATTGATCCTCACACAGAACTCTCATGAGTTCGTATCGATTGGTCGACCGGCCTCACTAGGGCGATCGATCGATCTATCTATCAACGGACAAATCTGACTTCATGATCGACCGACCGGACCTTGGACCGATCGACCAATTCGACGCGCAATGCGCGTCCGCATAGTTCTACAACGGGTCGACCGACCACCAGAACGGTCGACCGATCCTAGAGTAACCGGTCGACCGGCCTTATGTGCACGGTCAATTGATCCACAGACATCCAACCATGAACACGGCTGACCGATCCAAGAGGACCGGTCGACCGGCGCCAGAGAACGGTCGATCGGTCCACCAGAAACGGTCGACCGGCCCGGTAGTTAGATCTATCGGTCTGAACTAGCCGGATTGACCCACTCAAATCATAATCGAGACTCTAATCAGTTCACCTATATTGGCTGAGTCCTATAGTACAAAGATTAATGCACAGTTGGGTCCTGAATCATAGATTTCTTGATAACCAAAGATAAATAAGTAAAGATAAAAATATGGGATTGCTATGTGCCGCCCCCAAAGTATAAAGTAAAGATTAGAGTTAAAGCAAATGAGGGATATGTAGTTAGCTGAGGAGACAGCGAAGCTACTGGTATTCAATGATCACTGTTCCTGAAATTTCAGGTCTTCTCCCACCTGTATCTCGAATGAAGGGTGATACAATGGTCACACCCTCCCCCCAGATATTATTGTATTGTTCCAAAGGGACATGTAGCTAATTGAGGAGACAATGAACTTACATGTTTCTTAATTGACCATTGTTTCTGAATTATAGGACTTCTTCCACCTACCTTCCGAACTGGGTGAGGTATTAACACCCATCCATTTTTTCTTTTTTGGGCTTACTGACTTCAGAGATTCAGAGAGACACATCTGGCATTCCAATTTAATTAAGTCGAGCTCGCATAGGACAACTAAATTTAAGTATATTATAGTAATATAAAAGACGTAGTGTAACTCACAGAAAAGTAATGTAAAGCAGAGTACTGTAAAGTAAAGCAGAGAACATTGTAAAGTAAAGTATGATACCGTAAAGAATATAGTACAGTAAAGTACGGATTATTGTATGATAAAGATAATGCAGAGCAAAGACAAAGCATAGCCATAGTAAAGAATAAAGTATAGATATTGATATTGTCAAAGAATGATGTATTGATCCATTATAGTCAATGCATAGAAATCAGAGTACAGTATTATTCATTATTGATATATTGAGTACATGATTATCATTGATCCTTATTTCACCGTCTATTTGCTATTGTATTGGGCTTTTACTCACGGGTATTCGATTCCCTTACAATGGGATTTTACGGGTAAAAATGCTAACTGATGAGGTGTTAGAGGGCACAGAGCTTGAAGATGATGCACATGACTGATATTCTGCTTCAAGCTTTTATCGCTACAATTCTTTCAAGTTATTGTAATTTGTTTAGAGACATCATGTTATTCCGCTCATCGAACTTCTCTTTCACATGTTGAACTTGATGCATTTCCGCACTTTGCTATAAGCTATGTTAACCACTTTTTGCCTTGATTTTTGAACTTGATGCATTTTCGTACTTTGCTATAAGTTATGTTAACCACTTTTCGCCTTGATATTTAACGTTTGAACTTTCGCATTATAGATTATATAAATTATCAAATATTTTCTTGACATTCCACCGTTTGAACTTTCGCATTAAAATCTTTGATTATATCTTCTTATTATATTAATGTCACGTATGTCATATTGTTGAATGGTTATGACCAATAGTGTAGTAGGTAGTGTAGCACTCCCGGGATCAACCTGACTGCCTACGTGGTATGAGAGGCGATTTTGGATGTGTTACATTAAGTATGTTCAAATCATTTTTTATCTTCTTTTTTTATATGACATTTGTAAGTAATTTTATAATTTTCTATTCCTTTAAATACGTTCTGAATTTTTGTGTTCTTCATTCAATCTTCCAAATATATTATTATGTGTTCATTAACTTTTATGTCTTTATTTTCTTGGCCTGTCCCCCTTAATTATAATTCCACCATTAGAAATTAATGCCTTCTACTTTTATCCCCTTTATCTAGTTACCTTTCTCTTATTGTAAAATTTTTGTTCGAAAAAAATAAAATTAAATTGAACCGAATTTTGTCCCTTCTATCCGATTCAATCAGAAATTTTTTTTGGAATTTAGTTTCGAGGTAAAAGTACTTGATAGATTTGGTAAAGTAGCCATTCAGATCATGTAACATTATGCACTTGTACTTTTAATCACGCGGTTTAGAAGTATTCATCAATCTTTTGGATCATCGTACTTGTACTTGAAGCAAAATTTGACCTTATTTGAAAGGATTATTTTCTTTTAACACCTCCTCAATTATAATTTTTTCCACGTTTAAGTTTAAATTATAAACTTACAAAATTTAGTCTCCAAACTTATTCAAATTTGACATCTAAATATTTTTGTTAAACTTTAGCTAAATTTTATTAAATATTAATGATAAAATATCAAATTTACCCTTGCATTCATATTTACAATAAAAAATATTTTGAAAATAAAAAAATCAATACAAGTAAAAGTATTAATTGATAATAATATTTTTTATTTTTAATATTTTTCATGTTAAAAACAAGGGGTAAAAATGACATTTCATAGTTATTAGAAAAAAAACTTAACAAATATTGAATTAAATTTAATTGAAGAATCTAAATGTCAAATTTAAATAAGTTCGAATATTAAATTTTGTAAATTTATAATTTAGAGTTAAATAAAAAAATATATAATTCAAGAGTGTTAAAAGAAATAACCCTATTTGAAAAGACGATCCACCTCGTGACATCCTTCGACTTTTGCAAGCTGATGTGTCTGATGTTTTTATTAATAAATAATACTTTCATTTAAGAAAAAAAGAGTAATTCGAAATCGGCATCATATAATCAATCACCACAATCTTTATTATACGAACATATGAAAACTAAAAAAAAAAGTATCATGCAAACGTAGCTTTTGAGAGAACCTTCACAATTATATTCGTAAATAAATCAACACAAAATAACGCAAGCTCGATTGCCACACACACCATTCGGAATGGTCGGATTAATCTAATCCGCTATCATTTACGTAATTTGTGTCACTATGAATCGTATATCTAACTCTGATAGAATAGACTTCCAATCCACTCCATTGTGTCCCACTACAAACAGAGCTATATGAAAGAGACTGAGAGCATAACACTTATGGGATTATATAAGATAAGCTTTTGACGTTTTCTACCTCCAGCTTATATAAGATAAGCTTTTGATCTTTTTTTTTCCTTAAATTTTTTTCCTAAGAAAAATAGAAAGTACGTAGAACACGCCAATTTGAAATTTGTTTATACACGAGGAATTCTATTAGGTATACATGTCTAATTTGAAAAAAAATATAATATAAAAGTTTAGAAACTAAAATTATATGTGCATGATTACAATTGTGTTACCCACTCACCAGCTCCTTCCAGATACTGCATATATATCTACAATATTTAACAACAGGAATTGGTAATGATGGTTACCTACCTTTTTTTTTTTTGGCAACTAGTAGTAGTCTCTGACTAATTTACTATTCGAATGAAAATGAATCTGTAATTTATAACCTAATGAATTGATAATTCTGTAAATCCAATGGGTGGCTGTGTTTAATTAGTTGTCTCATATGTATTAATGTAAAAAGTCTATTCCTAATTAATGATACGAATATCAGATCTCGACGTCATGCGTCTATTTACTCATCTTATAATGAGCAAAATGGACGTCCAGCTCAACCTATTTATAAATATAGTAGAACAGTTGAAGACTTTCAACATTCATCATTACCAACTGATAAGCTAAACTTGGTGGAACTAAGATAGAATGCACATAACCAATGTAAGTTGGCACTAGGGTTTGTGTTCCAACGTTGTTCTCAAAAGTCAAAACCCCACCAACATTTTCATCTAATTCATTACGGAATACGGAATTAGTCGGATCAGATGTTACCGTATTCTGAACCTTCACCGAAAAAAAAAAAAACAGAATGCACAGAGAAGGGAAGCCACATAGCCATGTTGGCTTCTTCTTGAGCTTGACCGTGGACGCTTGGGATCGCAGCAAGCAGTAGACCTCTTCTTCTTCTATGAGGCCCCCTTTGACCTCCCCGTTCGCATTCCTTCTCTTCATGCTCGTCGCCCTCCTATTCCTCGCCGTATTCCACGGAGACCGCCTCCAGCAGCGCCATGCGGCCCGTGACGATGTCGCCGTCTCGGCGCCAGCGGAGCCCGGTCTCCGCGTCCTCGTCGGCATTCTCACCACGCCAGACCGGTACGAACGCCGCCACCTCCTCCGCCTCGTCTACTCCCTCCAGCCGCGGCCCTCGGGAGCCCACGTCGACGTCCGCTTCGTGCTGTGCAGCCTCACCTCCGACGAGCAGGCCGTGCTCGTCGCCCTCGAGGTCATGCGCTACGACGACATCATCATCCTCGACTGCGCCGAGAACATGAACGAAGGCAAGACCTACGCGTACTTCTCCAGCCTCCCGTCGCTCTTCGGCGACGGCGGCGCTCCGCCTTACGATTACGTCATGAAGGCCGACGACGACATCTACCTCAGGCTCCGTCGGCTGGTGGAGTCGCTGAAGGGAGCGCCCAGGGAAGACGTGTACTACGGACGCGCGGTGCCCTGCGACACCGTGGAGCCCTCTGACGACAGCTACATGGCCGGCATGGCGTACGCGTTCTCGTGGGACGTTGTGGAGTGGATCGCGAGGTCGGAGACGGCGAGGAACAACACCGTCGGCCGCGAGGACCAGGTGGCGGCGGCGTGGATGAAGTCGGGGAGCAGAGGGAGGAACAGGATCAACGCGAACCCGGCGATGCACAACTTTCCGAAGACGTCGAACAAGGAGAGGATGACGCACAAGTGCGGGCACGACTTCTCGCCGGAGGCCGTCGGCGTCCACCGGCTGAAGAACAACAAGAGGTGGGCGTCCACGCTCAAGTACTTCAACGTGACCAGGGCCTTGAAGCCTTCTAAGCTCTACCGTTTCCCATGAAATTTCCTTCACGTCCACAGTCCACTCGCAACATGATCTCATTGATTGGTCTTTTTCCGCATTCTGATACTTGAATTAGTTTTCGTAAATTGTTGACCGGATTCTAACTAAATCTTCTTCATAACGATGTCTGTGTGGCTTGTTCTGATTTCGCATATGAACATATATATGCTCTTAATTAATGCAGGAAAAAAAATCGACACGCCTGGGAATTTAAGAATTATAAATCAATTAGGCCTTCGGATATGTACATAAATTCTACTATCATTTTCTTTTTTTTTTAAAATATTTTGTTAGCATGAGATTTGAACTCATGATCACGGATTATTGACAAGTTACACGTATAATTGTAAGAGACATTACCTTACGCGAAATAGGTGGCAGTAGTAGAGCAGTAGTGACTACTAGCTAGTGAGATCGAAGTGGTCTTTGATTAATGATATATATGTTCAGCGTTCCATGCACTGATAAAAACTCGACCGTGCATGCATCAATTAGTGTGAAGCTTGTTTAACTAGCATTTTAACGGGAACATGCAGGCATCTAATAAAAATTAGTTAACAAGGACCGCCACATATCACATCATATTATATCATATCATGCGAACGAGGGCGGGGCGGCAAAGGCAAGTGGAAGGCTGAGGAGTGCAAATAACGTATATAGTTGCACTTGGCACGCGCATCGGCTTCCTAACAACACCCATCTCGCTCTGCATGCTCAGGTTTGTATAGCCAAGTGTTAAGAGGTTGGGATTAGTTTCAACTTTCAACAACCCGCGATGGAGCGAGTCCAATTTCACCTATTGATTTTATATATATATTAAGGCAGCGTTTGAAAAATAGAAGCCTAGTTCTTCCGAACTTAATCAAATATAAGAATTATAAATATAAAGTAAAATTTTATCAAATAATAAATATTAAGTATAAATTAAAATTTTATATTATTTAAAAATATACTATTAAAGTAATAATAATAATTTTTTTAACAAAATAGAAAAAATTGCCCGAAATAATAAATAATACTAAATCATCTATATCTATCTATATATTATTAAAAGGAGGATAGGATGCAATGAGAAGTTAACACTTGGCATAAGTATATCTTGACAAGTGTCCCTAAAATATTAACGCTAATATAATTTATTAATTAATATGAAATATTAATTTAATTTAATATTTAATATTTAATTTAATATTAAGTATACCATAACTACTTACTTTAATTTAATCCATTGAAATATTAAATTATTAATTTCGTAACTATAATTTTAATCCATTGACAGAATTGCTTTATTATAATAAGAATTTGAAGTAAATAATTCTAATCAATATGAAATAGAAAAATATAATTATATTAAATTTTTATTGTTAATTTTTAAAAATAAAAATATTGTAAAATTAGATTTTTTTTGTCCTTTTCAATAAATGATGATAAAACAAATTATCAAAATGATGGTATTTTAAAAATGAAGGAGTACCACGTCTTCTAATTAACATTTTATAATTGATTATAATATTATTTAATTAGTAACCGTACAATTCCAAATTATTGGATCGTTACCTATCGGTTAACACTAACGTGTCCTATGGTTAACATGTAATAATAAATTAAAATATTAATTTACATCAGTCACGAGACATTAATTTGAAATTATATTATTTAAATAACTAATGAGTGATAACAGTAATTATATAAATTTATTAATGTATGGATACAATTATACATAATTGTCCAACAAAAAAAATCTACTATATTAAAGAGCAAATTGATGTCGTTTAAGAAAATAGCTATCACAATAAATTATATATTTCGCACAAGAACATGTCACCATATGTTTAAAATTAATTAACTCCATAAATGTGATAGATTAATTGAAATTTATCATGCTTATAATTTTAATTAACATGATTTAACTAATTAAAATATCCTTTAGTGGATGGTTAGTAACTGCAATAATTATTTGATGATGGTTATTTTTTTAAGTAACCGTCTACTTTTAGAATATAATACCACCTTATAAATATCTCTTTACATTTTTTTTCCACCCGAGATGCCCACCATTTACATTCCCTCACTCTCACAATTTTCACGTATCCCTCACTCTCACAATTTTCATTACGTGAGAGCGACATCTATCCACCCTCCCCCGTCCTCATCCCTCTCTCTCACACACACATATATCACATGTAGCTTCTCCAAAAAAATTTTATATTGCTTAATTTCCATGATTATAATAGTAAATAGTCTCCAAATTTTTTATTTTCATTTTATGAGATTCTTTCTTTGGAGATAAGAAGGTAAGTAGAAGGAGATGAATTATTTTCATTCTATCAAATAAAGTTTCTTTTGTTATGTATTATTGTGAGAGATGAATTATTATTGTCTTTGAGAAGATAAATGTCATTGACTATAACTTTCTTATGCTGTTTTTAGGATTAATACCTGTGCAACATTCGATCAATCATTTTTAATGCTTATGTTTTACATTCAATCATTTTTACTAATTCCTTCTTTTCTTCGACAAGAAAATTACTCATTTTATATTCTCAGTAAGAATATTGAATACCTGACTTTTTAATGATTTTATAATTAGTATAATTTCTGTTATCTATATTTATATATCTATATCTATATTCTATATTATTATTAGAAGGATGATACTATGCAAGGAGAGAATCATGTGTTGACAAGTGTTCTTGACGGAGTTATAATTATAGAATATAAACTAGATATGATTTTATTATCTATACAATTTTATAATAATTATATTATCTTTACTATTTATACATTGAATAATCATAGTATTTATAATAATTATCATATTATTTATTTTTAAAGATATTTTTTGTGATATCATACTTTGAGAGAAGTTTATATTTATATGATATGTAGAAGAGGATAATAATCAAAGAGATGACACTTGGCTAAAATGACACACATATCATGACATAATTCTGTAAAATGACACACACACGTCCATGACACACTTGGCTAATTTATGAATTGATTGGATATTTTGTAGCAATTAAAAATTATTAAATTATTAATTTTTATGAGTAATTATTAAGATATTATTAGCATGATATCTGACAAAAAAATATTTTACAGTAAACTTATCATATTTCTTATTTTACGAATTTGATTTGTTTAATAATAATAATTAGTTATAATTTAAAATTATTAAATAAAATAAGTACTTATAATTTAAATTTAAATTTATTAATGAATATAGGGAAATAACATTTATTAGTTAGTTATTAGATAAACGATGCCATTTGATAGGCATCTGAATCTTCATTATAAATGTAATTAAGAATTTATCATTACATCCTCACATGTGCTTATCATGTAGTGTAGTCGTTGTATGGATTATTTATCTTGATTAGTTTAGTATACAAGACTATTCCAATGGACACGTATCTATGTGAAATTGGGTTATTATTCTTTTTCGGTGGGGAATTGTATAGTTATTATATTTACAGTGAGTATATATATAATAATTATTTGCATGTAATATATATAATATCATGCAAATATACATATTATATTTTATAAAATTGAAATGGTCATATATCATATGTCATCCCCATAATTTTTCAAAAAATTTTAATATAATAAAAATATATAAATCTATATTAAAGAGAATAAGATGTGCAACTAGAAAATTCCATTTGGCCAACAAATGGCGCCGGCGCAACTAAGGAATATCATAACTAATTACTTATTAATATACCATAAATTTTCTTAGTGATGATAAGTTTGTAGTTTGGTGGTTATTTTATTATTTAGCAACCGTATGAAGATCTTTTTTTATTATATAATATTTTTTTATTTTCATGTATATATATGGTATCATGCAAATATTAATATGATATGATATTATATTATATAAAATAGTCGTATGTCACGTAATGTCCCCATAAATTTTCAGAAAATTTTAATACAATAAAACTATAAAATCTATATCTAATTTTATTTTTTTTATTACTATACGAAAGAGAATATGATATGCAAGGAGAAATTGTCATTTGGCAAACAAATGACACAGCTCAGACATATTATAACCAATTAAATTATTAATACATCATAAACAAAATAATTATTAATAAATAATAAATTATATTATGATAAGTTAGTAATTATAGAAGTTTTATCGTTATGTTTACTTATCTTTATAATAAAGAGAAAATAGCAATCAAGGAGATCATGACATAATATATAGTTTATAAGTAAATATTATTTTAACTTTTACTTTTTTAGATAACATATAAAATTACTCCAAGTGAAATTAATAATATTTAGTTAAACACATTAGTTAATTAAAGGTATGATAAGGTTTTATAAAAAAAATCGAAAGAGACATATTTTAGTGTTTACCATTTAACACCATTTTTTTCACTATAAATAGAAAGGTAAAGCACAATCCGTATGTCCCATTCGGATCCTCCATTTTATATTGTTGAAGAATTTTTAAAATCCATAGGCAAAAATTCTGCCACAAGACCATGATTTGACATTTTTTTTAACTTTTAGATTTTCAATATTTAATTTCCTTAGTATAAAATTTACTTCGATAAATATTTTTATCATATATATTCTACAATGATAACCTATCTTTGAGTTTTTTGCATTGCATTTTTGTAATATTTAATGGTTTTGATTTATCTACATTATATCTTTTATATAATTTGTTTAATTAGTATGCATATTATTTTTTAGGTCATAACTTCAAATATGGATCCACATTATTTATTCTTCGGTGTCCATTAAGATTAATGTTAAAATGAGGCCAAAGTTGTTAATATAGCGCACATTGTGATCCATGCATATATGTCTTACTAACCTATTCATGTTGCATATGTCAAATGGATACACGGAATAATGCTAGGTGACTGCAATCTCTACATAGATGCACGCATAAATTGTACACTTATCAAGATGTTTATATTTAAATTAGCATGTATTATATTTTTTAAAATATTAGTATCATCGGTGAATGTTTTGCTATATTTCTATGTGCTAAATAAAAATTAATAATTTAAATAAGGAAAAATAATTATGCGACCTCTTTTAAAGACTAACATTATCAGGTTCATAATGGATGATTGATGAAAAAATATTTAATTAATAGATCCATGGTGGATAAACATATGCTCTTAAAAGAAGTAGCATAATCATTAAATCTGATAAAAAATATGATAGATAGCCTTTTCAAAGATTTTATAATTATTTACCTTTAATTATGAGCATATCAATTAAGTAAAATTACTTTCAATTTTATATAGATAATGTATGTTGCATTAGTTATATTCAGTTTTTAATTAGTTTAGTATTTTATAATTTTTAACTTTAAATGTTGTAACTTCTATGTATATTTAAATAATTATATTTGATATTGTTAAATATTGTAAATGCATTATATAGCACATATAACATATATCTCTGACTTTAGTCCTTTTACTTATTTTAAATTTTAGACATATGTAAACATCTATTTCATTATATAGTTATTTACAATAATTATTTAACTAGGTATCATATCAATTTTTAAATAAGGTTTCAAATATGGATGCAAATATATTTTTAAGTTTTAAACAAAATTTGTAACGCTCCTAAATCGAACTCCGTCATGTGGCAAAAAATTAATTTGGAAATGTTGCTGACTATGCAATGATATTGACCAATTTCTTAACAATTACCATGGATGCGGAAGGCTTTGATACTCAAGGAAAATATTTATACTCTATACTATATTAAAAGGAAGATAATATGCAAGGAGGAGTTGACACTTGGCATAAGCAAATGTGGACAAGTGTCTTAAAAAATTATGTAGAAAGTTTTTTAATCAATACGTGAGTTAGTTACAAGATTAATATGTAAAATGTTTTTAATGATTAATATCAGGATTAATTACAATATTCATTAATTATATAATTACATACTTTTATTGAAATAGTGGATAATAATTATCCAAAATAGGTATACATAAAAGTTGACTTATATTGTTTATATGAAGAAGAAAACAAATTTATCATATAATATACTATAACTATATAATTTTAATATGTTAAAGGTTATATAGTAACTACAATATATAAAGATAATCTATACTCTATGAAAAGCAAATAAGTTTCTTGGCATAAATGTATTTTGACAAGTGTCCCAAAAAATAATTACAATTTATATATATTATGATTACAAAAGTAAGATAACTATTATATAACCATATAGTTTTTATATACGTTATAATAACTATCTATAGTAACTTCGTTTATGATAATATACTAATTATTAGATGGTTTCCAAAATAATAAGTAAATAAAAATAATCATAGAAAATTAATTTATAAAAAAATTACAATTATTTTAGAACTCAACTACAATAAATATGCAATTGCAAACCAGAACATTTTTTCTTGGGTGGATTTGCAAGTCAATTTTATTAGCAGAATTACATGCGCATGGAGATATTAGTTAATACAACTACTACTACAAATATCTATATAAAATATTATGTTTCTAAAATCCCATAGTAGGATGGATGAGAAAAAAAAAGTAAAGTTGAAAAAGTAGTGGATGACAAATAAAATCAGTTACCAAAATTTTAGCAACCACCCCTTTGATCCATAATCCAGTTTCATCCTATAAATACGTACAAGGCAGGAACAAATAATCACATGATGGTGTGTTCTTTGTGCCAAGTGGATCACATGCAAGTCTTAACAGTTTTTTTTGTACTTGAATTTATTATTATTTAATATAATTATGCTAAAAAAGGAATTTTTATATATTCATTTCTCATAAGGAATTATTATTATTTTTTTTTGTTTGAGCAGTTTCATGTGTATATACCATTTTAATATATTTTATTTCTTCAAAGTATTGTTAATGTATAAGTGAAATAGTTCCTGTAGTTTATTATTTATTCAATTACTACTATATTTATGCCATTAATTTCTCATAAGCTAATTATTATATATTTTTGTTTTCAAATATAACATTCCATGCCGCTAAGTGAAGTTGTTTATGCTATTTTTTTTCTTTCTGATCATATCAATTATTTTTCTTAAACACTATGGTACATTAATAAAATTTGTTTACTTCGTAAATTTACTTTTTATTCTCAATGCACTATTTTGTGTATGTTTGTACTACATTTTTTTTATTTATTTACTGTTACATTCTTGCCATTTCTTATAAATTTCTTAAATTATTATATAATTATAAAAAATCAAAGATATAGTCCATTTTCATACATTCTTTATCTCAAGCTATGCATGCATAAATGTTCCATTTAAACTATATGGCATAGGAGGAATGCAAACATTTTCTAACTTGCTGCATTATATAATGATCAAGTAACTTGAATGCACACATAATTATTATGGCAAGTAACTTGAATGCATGTTAAAATTTCAGTATATGTTGAATGCACTAAAATCATCCGAGGAGAGCACATCTTAAAATGTATTTATTTTTTAAATGAATAAATTACTATTTGTACAATATAGAATCTTATTACGTTATTTTCTAAAAAAAAGTTATTTATTACTTTGTATTATTTAACTTTAATCTAAAACATTATATACAATGATCTATTATTAAAATCTATATCTATATATTATATTAAAAGGAGGACATTCCCATGAAATATGACATGAAAATATATAAATAATTACTTTTACACAAACCTGGGAAGAAAAGATTAGTTATAAGTAACAATTGAAGTGAATAAATCTATGACACATGACATGCTCTCAATTTTTCAAAAAAAAAAACTAATGTAAATACTTTTACACAATCATGGGAAGAAAAGATTAGTTATAACAACTGAAGTAAATAAATATTAATTAAAATATTAATATACTCTAATTTTGGGTGTGATTAGTAAGTTAGTAACTATAATATGTTATGAACGATTCTATCATTTTTTATAAACAAAAGTTATTGGAATAATTATTAAACTATGAAAAACGGGTTACATGGTTAAGTTTACTGGGAACTTTAATCATATATTATAATAATAATCTAATAATCAAGCATGGATAAAATAATAAATGGAAAATGCATAAATCTATCAAATATTCTCAAATAATAAAACTAAAACATTAATCTATCTGTCGTAATATTTTTAATGTTTGATTAATTACTTAGTAACTATCCATAAGATGGTTATTTAGTAAGTAGTAACCATCTCCTCTACGGGTTCTTAGATGTAATGCCTCCTTATAAATACTATAGAGGAAATCTTCATGCACGTCTTTAGTTTCTTTTGGAGAGATTATTTCCTTTGATGCTTTTGCAATTGTAGTTTATCTTCGTTAGTTTTTATCTTTAGAAGTTATTAAGTTAATTTTTATCTCATTAATATATAATCATAATGTTAGAAGTTTCATGTTTATTATATATTGAAAAAATGACAGGAAGTAAATAAATACTGAGCTATTTTGTATCCTCATTACTGTTTATTTTTAATAAGTTTTTTTATGATTATATTAGAACATCATTTTCTTAATGACCATATTTTATTTTCTTTCTTTAAAATAATTCCTTTTAATTTATGGGAGAATTGGATTCCTTATAGTTTATTTTACCATATTTACATTACTTTTTTTATTTATATATATATATATATATATATATATATATCAAGAAATAAAAAAAAGTAACTAAATACAAAGAATTTAAACTGACATAATATTTTTATAACTACATTCTAATAGCATTATGGAACTATGTTTTTCTATAAATAATTCTTTTTAAATTCTGTGTACATTAGTTTTCTTTTATTTTATTTCAGAACCATAAGTGTTTAATTTGTGTTCATTATAAAAGATCATTAACTTGCTATTTAATTTCTGATTATAATTTTCTATAACCATATTTTATCAGCATTTTCACATGTGATAATTGGATTTATTTAAAATTGTTTTATAACATCATAATTATTGTTTAATTTTTATTCATTTATAAAAAATATTATTTGTCATTAAACATTATCATATTTGTTTACATAATTTTTATATAATGGTGTTTCTCTTAAAATATTGTTAGTGAACAAATGCAATCATTTTTTAAGTATATTATTTATTTCTATATGGATAGTCCTAAGTATGAGTTATTTCTTTATGTAAACTTTTTATTACCGTATATTCTATTTCAATAAATAATTGTTTTTTTATTTTGTGAGAATTGGATTTCTTTTAATTTGCTTTAGAGCATTGCCATTGCTACTTATTTTTTGTTTACTTTAATATATATATATATATATATATATATATATATATATCAAGAACAAATAAATTTTACACAATACTTTTGTGACCATAAAACCATTTTTTGTTCTATAAAGTAATTCCATTTAAATTCTAATATAATTATATTCCTTCTGATTTATTTTAGAAATTTTTCATGACTATTTAATTTCTATTCATTATAAAGAGTATATCTTTATTTATCTTTTAGCATTATCATATTCATTTATAGCATTTTTATATGATTGTGTTTCTTCTTAAAATATTGTTCATGCACAAAAGTAAATGCTTTTATAGTATATTATTTATTTCTAAAATAACAGCTCTCACTATGAGCTATTCTATTTGATTCTTTTACGAGTGTTCTATAAACATTTCAAGATAATTAGAGTAGTAATTAAAACAAATATAATATATGATTATATGTGTCATGAAATTTATATAAGTATGAAATATACTAACAAATCAATATCCCAAATTTAAATGAAAATATTATGTTCTAAAAATAGAGAAAAATAAACGAGACACAAAGAGAATTAAATAGACTAATAAATTCTTTTTAATTTATAATTATCATATTCTTTATGTAATATTAAAATATATCATACTAATATTTACTTATTTTATAAACATTCGATTCATCTAATTTCACATTGTCCGCACATCGCGCGGGCCATCACACTAATATATATATAAAAGGAGGATAGTATGCAAGGAGAGGATGACATTTGGTAGATGAATTGTGTGCCATGTGTCATCTAACCATGTTTATAACTACTTAAGTCATTTATTTATAAATTGATTAGATGGTTCATTAGTAACTAAAAAATTATTAAATGATTAATTTTGAGAAATGTTCATAATATATTATCCATTAGATAATACGATATAATTTTATATAATATTAATGAAGATTATATCATAATTTTAATTTTACAACAATACATTAGTGCATGATATCTCAAAAAATTATAATCAATTCCATTTGTATTTTATAAGTTTTATTTTATTTACGGATAATAATAATCATTAGATATAAAAAATTATAAAATATCTATTTTCTATTGTCTCATGCCAAATGTCATGTTCTCAAAATTTTAAAGAAAAAAAGTTTAAGATTGTTAGCTACTTATCTGTTAATAAAAAAATGTTTAAAATCTATAGAGAACATTTATCCAATGGAATGTATTTAAAGTATGGAAGATATAGTTAACACTACAAATTTGTACTAAATAAAAATACTAAAATTTAAATAACCGATATTAGACAATTATATTTAAATTGCAAAAAAAACATTCAAATAAAAAAGATAAGAAAATATATATACTTGCTTTTATTGCAAATTAATATATTATGAGTTACTTTTTTTTCTTATGTATTGTGCAAATTAATGTATTATTGAAAGTTAGCTCTTTTTTAATGATTGGAATTATATATACGACACTTGGCTATTTCTATTGCAAAGAAATGTGATATGGAGGTTAGTTTTTTTTCTCTTGAACTATGCATATCAATGTATTATTGAAAATAAATTATAATTAACATAATATCACAACAATAATTGGGAATTGGCAATGTTAAATTATGTCATAACTATATATAAACAAAATTTATTAATAATTAATTAGCATGATATCAACGATTTTTACTATTTTTTCATATAAAATTATGGAATAGGTAACATCACTTTGAATTATGTATAAGTGATTCAAATAAATAATAATCTTATGTCATTATTTATTAAAATTAATTTATTTTTAGTTTTGTGTTAAAGAAAAATATTTTTGTAATGCTAATTTATATCATTAAATTAATAAAATAATTATATATTAATTTATTTTATCAGTGAAATAGTGAATTTGATCAATATCATCTTTTTGAATAAGAGGGAAATGGTAATAGATTAATGCGAAAATCTTAATTATAAAACAACCATATATATATATATATATATATATATATATATATATATATATATATATAAAAGGAGGATAGTATTAAAGGAGATAGTAAATAATATAACTGACCGTGTGTATTAGATAACTGAATGAAAAATATATAGTCATTAAAAATATATTTATCAATATTTTGATTGGTTTGTTAATTGATCATGATTATAGTAACACAACAAGATAAAAGATCCATATATACTTAGTAAGTAATTGGAATATTTTTTTACTAAATAAAAATTAATCACAATAACTGGCTCAATATAAATGTGTTCTCAAAGAAAAAGTAGCATGTTTGGAAAGAAATATTATAAATACTAATATATGTTAGTAATTAGAATGTGGCAATAGAAGATTAACTTATAACCGTGTAGATTCATAACCGCGCAGAAACTGAAATGAAAGGCTATATAAAGCACTGGAGGCAAATGGCAAATCAAGAAAAGATATTCACGTGAAAAAAAAAATCTGCTCTCACCATTCGCACCATGATAATAAACTATATGGTAAGAATCTTTTTCCTTTTAATACATTTTTATTTATATGAAAGATGCATTTATCTTGAATAAGTAATTTTTATTGATGATTAATTTTTTATTTATTTTAACAAGGAGTGTGCAACACATTATGAGTTATGACTTCAAGAACGAAGTTTTTTTTATTAGTCATGGATTCTTATGGTACCGTATGCATGTAATTAGTCATTTACCATATGAACTGATTATACCTTATATATATAATAAATAAATTACAACATTATGACATAGGAGTACAAGTAATTAAAATTTAATTACTGTATAAATCTTTCCCGCATAAAATATTGACTTTAATGGATGTTCTTACTATTATTATAACAGTAATTATTATAGTTAATAGTTTTTTTCCCTTTTTTTCATGTATGGTTGGATGAAAAAGAAATGTTAGAAGATGGCTCATGAACCCATTTTTTAAATATTATATATTATAAAATATTAAATATGACATTTCATGCCTCTATGTAAAGCTCTTTATGCATAAATGTGTTGTACAGAGAGACATATATACATCACAAGAGGAATGCATGTAATTCTAACATGATCCATTCAATAGATGGTTATCCGGTAAGTTGCGTACATGCATAGTAATAGCACTTTTACATTAAAAAAAACTTGTGTGGAGCATGCACGTGCCACTATTCAATTTTTTTTTATCTATAATCTATATCTTCTATCTATTATTAAAAAAGGAGGACATTCAGCAAACTCTTTGAATCACACATCCTATGCATAATTAAGTAAGATATTGATTTATTATAATTTTGAGTGAATGGTTAGTTAGTTAGTAACAAAAATATTTTTTGCACTATTATGTTTCAATTGATGACAATTAATATTTTGAACACTTAGATAATGATTGGTTATTTAATTTGAATATGCTCATAATTAGTTAACTGAAAGAGAAAAGATATAATCATTTGAATTATTTATCAAAATTTTAATTAATTATTACTTGGCATAGCGTGATGCTTTTAAATGATTTGAATAATGAACTAATTAAATAATTGTAATATCTGAATAAAATAAACATATAAACATTAAAAGAAGTTGCCCCAAAATGAAAAGAAAAGTCAATACTATCATACATTCAGTTTATAATACAAAAATATATCTCTATTTGATTAATTTTTATATATGAGAATGTTGTGTCAATTAAAAAAATATAAGATTTATTTCATCTTCAATTGCCAAAATTATAAGTTAGTTAAATATAAAAAATTATCGGATAGTTATTATTAAATATGATAAATGTTAACCAACTAAAAATTGGAGTAACTGAATCAAAATAAATATAACTGATAGATTAAATTAAATAACTCCCATGAAAAACGTAAAGAAAAGTTAATATTATATTGCATTCAGTAAATAATCTAAAATTATTTATACCTGATTTATTTTTATAAATGTGACCGTTATATTAGTGTAAAAAATATGAAAGTCACTTTTGTTAACAAATACATCTCTGCTTTCTATATATTTTTCTAAATTATTTTTCGATTTAAAAAAAATCTTTTGTATTTTCAAATTTAAAACTAATTTTAAATTTATAAATATGTTTAAAATATTTTGCAATTTAAATCCATTGAAAAGTAACGTTCTGGTAGAGTTTCTTCATGGATGGACGCAACGACATAGCAAAACATAAGTGCTTTTGATAAATATGTTTTTTGTTAACATTTTTCGATGATAGATATCTATATTAGTAATTTATACCTATCTTCTTAAGATTTTTAATATTCATTATTTTTATAATAATAATAAAAATAATAATAAATAATAATATTAAAATCCTAGGTGATTAAACGAAAAAGATAGTTAGAGGATAAATATAGGTATATCAAGGAATTGAATAAATTATTCTAATTAACAGTAAATTGTATATTAATGTTTTACTATTATGCAAACTATTAAATAAATAAAAATATTTATTCTACTTGATAAAATTGATGTTTTCTTTATTAAATTAACAATTGGATTATAAAAAAATAATACAATTTACATATTCAATCCATATCGATTTATAACTAATGTTAATGATGATTTATGAGAGTTTATTACAATATTATGCAACTTTATAATTTTTGTAGCGAATAACAACTATGCATTATTCATAATCGTATTTAATTATGAATAAAGCAGCTATGAAAAATGATAAGTGTGAAGAACGCATAGAGATTTGTATACATTCAGCTGTCTTCCAAAATTTTTCTTCTGTTAATATTTTGTTTTTGTTCATCACCGATGAATAGGTTAAATGATATGTAGTTTTATTGAATAGGTACTTTTGTCCTCACCCCATTCTTCCCAACATAAGGCATAGAATCATAGCAATATTTTGATTTCATGGAACATTGATTGCATCGCAGGAAACATTAGAGTTATATAGATCACAAAAATTCTCAATTATATTGTAATTGTATGAGAGTTAATATTAAAATAATTAGCTATATAATTATTTTACTGGAGTATTGTATAATAGATATCCATAACTATCTAAGGAGGAAAAAAAATCATTATGTGGTGTTTTCCTATTTTGCACACTACTGAAAATTATAAATTTCTATTCCTGAATAGAAAAATGATGACATTTGTTTAGGAAATTTGAGATAAAATTATGTAGAAAGTATGACATAAATTCTTTATAATTTTTTGTTAGTTTAACATAACTAATTAAAATTTTCATATATTCATTTCATTTTTTTTGGGATCATACATCTTTAGATCTAACCTCAATTTAATAGTTAAACTTGAGAAATAAGTTCAATATACCCCACATGTAATATTAGTTTATAGAATTTTAATATTTTATACTTCTTATTAAAATACCATTATTGTGAAAGTGCTAGAATTTTTTAGTATATTATTCATTTCTTTTGCATCAAGCATATGAGTCCAAATAATTAGAGTAGTGATCAAAATAAATATAATATATAATTATATGCATCATAAGATTCATATTGATATGAAAATAGACTAACAAGTTCATATCTCAAACTTTTTCAATAAAGAGAGGAAAATAAATGAGACATAAAAGAAATTACATAGATTAATAAATTATTTATATAATTTATAATTATCATACTTTTAAGTAATATTAAAATATAAACTTATTTTATAAATAAATTCATTTAATTTCACATCATCCGCGCATCGTGCAGGCCATCACAATAGTTTTTTATAATAATATATTATATCTAATATATAAAATATTTTATTTGAGAAATATAAGAGAAATAAAATATGAGAAGAAAAAAATGACGTCAGGCTGAAGATAAGAAAATTTAGACACGTCAACAATCCTCCTAAGCCTGTTTGGACAATTTTTTTTAGTTTTACTTGATCCCATTTTTTGTTTTCACTGTGTTTGGTTTTAAAACTCGAGTTAGAATTTGTTCCAAAATTTGAAATTTTGATCAAATACATCTGGATTTCATATTTCCTCGACAGGGATGATATGAGGCTTTTGGTTATGAATATGTTTTTTACAGGAAATATTTCATAATTTGGAATGATATGAAACTCTACAGGGTAATATGTTCATTTGATCAGTTGGTAATATGACACGCGCATTATGCATACGTGCATACATTATATGATATGATACATGACATGATACGATATGTGAAATGTTATATGAAGTGAAACAAATATGTGAGGCGCTATATGATATGCTAAAAATGGATAAGTTGATGTAGTATCCTTCGTAATATGATAATTGTTCATAAATAATGATATATAACTTTGTTTCCTATAAATTTTTAAATTGTTAAATTATTTTATTTGAATTGAATAGGTGGTAGCACATAAGTTATGAATTTTCAACTTACTGAACTGTTATTTGCTTATAATATTATTTTAAAAACTTCATTACAGGCAGAGTTCCCAAATAAAATAATAAAATATATCTTTACTTTTTACTCTTTATCCAAACGTCCATTAAAATTTATCTATCAAATTAACTTTTTAAATTTTCATCATTACATTTTTACATCCAAATACCAACATAATTTTTTTTATCTAATCGATTAGTTCTCTCGGGAACTAACTTTTTTAAAAATTTTCCACCATGAAGAACAATCAAATTTGCAACTCCCAAGAACTTATAATTTTTAATTTTTTCCATCAATACAAATAAGGACTACAAAATTTAGAATTGATGTTTAAATGAAATCATAGAATAAGATGTAATGACAAGGATTTTTAGAAAATAAATAAAATATATTCATTTTTATTTAATGGATCTAAAAATCTCAATGTTAATATTTTGGAATTAAATAATTCCAAAATTGATGAAAATTATGAGATAAGATGGAGAAAGAGGATAGAATTTGAATAAAGATAGAATTGTTATGAAGATAAGTATGGATTTATGAAATAAGTTTGGATTTAAATAAATTTGAATAATTAATAAATGTTTAGTTATTGATGGATGGCCAAGATTGATTCTAAAGGAGTCCAATGCCTAATAGAATTGGTATCTCAAATTTGCACTTATAAATAGACATTAAAGGGTGGCTGAAAATCCTTTTTTCTACGAAATAGAATTCTACCCACAAGCACCTCTTTTCCTCTCGTTTGCATACGAACCGAGGCACCCCCAGAACGTGTGGCAGCTGGTTTCGAGGTCGGCACATAGGAAAAGAAGTTCCAGGTGGTGGCCGCGAGTTTCAGAATGAGGACCGAGAGCAATCACCGGCCAAAGTTCGGCGTTCATGCAGAATTTCAGAGAAAGAATTACAGTTGGTTTTTTAGCCAATTTTAGGTACGTAGGGGGAATCCCTATGTCGTCGATTTTCTACGACATGGAACCCTATCATCCTCTCTTCATATTGAGAATCCATTGATGTATCGTGTGCATAGTTTGGACATCGTAGGGCATAGTTATGATAGTCGGAAAGTCACGTCGGAATGCACTTCTCCGTCGACGAGAGAACCTGGCCCGGATTTCGTTGAATCCAGACCGAGTTGGATTCCGAGTTCGACTTCGGCATGACTCGGACTCGGCGCGATTCTCTTAGAAGTGGACCGGCCAACCCGGCCCAGGTTTGTCTTGGTCGAGGTGATATTGGGTGTCTCCGAACATGGCCCGGGTTCCACCCGACGTGGGCCGAGTTCTAAGGACAGAAAATATAATTTTGGGCAATTGGTTATAGATAATTGAATAGTTATCATAGTTTGTTGTTCTTGATCGTTCCTGATCATATCACAAATATATATATTTGACCTCATCATATATTTCAGATTTGATTTGAGATTTGTGTCATTGTTATTCTATCATATCGTGTGATCCCTTATGATGTTGATCCAATAGTTTTCCTCCGATTGGATCCTTGTTAACCTAAAGTAAATTATTAAAGATGGAATTGAAGACCCAATAGTTGTCCCCTAATTGGGTCCTTGTGATCCCTTATGATGTTGATCTCGAAGACACCATATAAAATGGCTCCAACGGAGATGCTGGAATTGAAGACCCAAATCCAAGAGTTGTTGGATAAGGGTTCATCCGACCAAGCGTCTCCCCTTGGAGTGCTCCGGTACTGTTCGTGAAGAAAAATGACGGATCTATGCACAAATGTTGAACAAAATCACAATAAAGAATAAGTACCCACTACTGAGAATTGATGACATGTTCGACCAATTGTCTTCGGCAAATGTGTTTTCTAAGACCGACTTGAGAAGTTGTTACCATCAGCTTCGGATAACTGATGATGATGTGTCGAAGACAGCATTCAGGACAAGATATGACCATTACGAGTTTCTGATGATGCCATTTGGCTGACCAATGCTCCGGCAGTCTTTATGGATTTGATGAACCGAGTATTCAGGTCATATCTGGACAAGTTCGTGATCGTTTTCGTCGACGATATTCTGATTTATTCGTCGAGCCCAGAGGAACATGAGGAGCATCTACGAGTTGTGCTACAGACCATCCGAGAGCACAAGTTGTACGTCAAATTTTCGAAGTATGAATTTTGGTTGGAAGAGATAATGTTCCTCGGACGTATCATCAATAAGGATGAAATATCAGTGGATCCTCCCAAAAAATGTATCGAAAATCAAGAGCTTCCTCGGGCTGGCAGGATACTAGAGATTTATACAAGACTTCTCCAAGATCGCATCGTCACTAACAAATCTCACAAAGAAAGACGCCAAATATGAATGGTCACGGAAGTATGAAGATAGCTTCCAAGAGCTAAAGAAAATATTGACGACGGCACCTATTCTTACCATACCTTAAGGCCAATGAGGTTATGTGATATACAGCGATGCATGTGGCACCAACTTTGGGTGCGTCTTGATGTAGCATGGAAAAGTCATAGCCCACGCATCAAGGCAGTTGAAGAAACACGAGAAGAACTACCTGACGCACGATCTCAAATTAGCAGCGATAGTCTTCGCCCTCAAGATTTGGAGGCACTACTTCTATGGTGAAGAGTTCGAGATTTTCACAGATTACAAAAGTCTGAAGTATATATTTTCTCAACGTGATCTGAACATGCGTCAGAGGAGATAGATAAAATTTCTAAAGGATTACGAGTCTTCCATCAGCTACCGCCCAGGAAAGGCAAACTCGGTCGCTGACACACTTAGCAGAAAGTGGGTAGGATCACTCGCATGCCTGAGAGTGAGTCGCTGGAACATGATCGACTACTTTATACAGGTCAGTCCAGTGACCAGTAGGGATGGTGTACGAATTATGGCACACCTCGGCATGCAACCTGAATTGATATTGAAGACTGAAAAGACACAATCGAATGATGATGAGTACAACCACCTACTCAAGTTGTGCGAAAAGATTCTTGCGACTTTTCAGTCTCATATGAAATCGTCAAATATAGAGGATGATTGTGGGTCCCTAACCAAAATGGATTAAGAAGATAGGTGCTTGATGAATGCACAAATCGTAATTCGTCATTCATCTCGGAAGCACAAAAATGCATAAGAATTTGCAATGGACCTTCTGGTGGAACAATATGAATAAGGACATAGCAAAGTACGTTGCAAAGTGCATAATATGTCAGCAAGTGAAGGTTGAGCATCAAAGTTCATATGGAGTACTGCAGGAACTTGGAATCCCACAATGAAAATAGAAAAAAAAAATAACGATGGACTTTGTTCGAGGGCTTCCAAGGATACAGTAGGGCCACGATGCGATATAAGTAGTGGTGGACCGATTTAGCAAAGTGGCTCACTTCATTCCCATCAAATGGAAGCAGTCCGTCGAAAGCCTCATGGACATTTATATTAAGGAGGTTATCCGACTACGTGGAGTGTCAGTCTCCATTGTGTTGAATAGAGATCCACGATTTATGGCAAAATTTTGGCGGAGCATCGAGAGTGCCTTTGAAACGAAATTGAATTTTAACATAGCATTCCATTCTCAGACAGACGGGCAGTCTGAGTGTAATATCCTAACATTTATCGATGTGTTAATTAAATTAAAGGTATGATTAATTAAGTCAATTAATCTCTTTGACAAAATATAACTTGATTGTAAGTAAATTAATCAAGAGTAAGCTAACGAGCTTAATATAGAATTCCTTATGTTAATTGCTCCATATGATCTAAAGTTAATTTAATTAAAATAAATATTATTATTTTGTTTTAGGAATTAGATTAATTGTATATCATTAGTCCCTACAAATACTTAAATGTGCATGCTTTTTGGAACTCAATATAAGCTAATATAATTAGAGAAGTGATAATCACCTGAAGGTAATTAACTAAATCATTTTGCTAGTTGCACTAACATGGTAGCTTCTAATTGGACTAATTACCTTCCATCTAATTAATGGTATATGGCATTAATTTCTTTCCCTTTTGACCAACCGCATAATGGACAGAAAGGTCTCATATTATAAACTGACATAATCTCAAAGCTAATAGCCACCTCCTTCTTCGTTTTCCCTCAGCTAGGGGTTAGCTATTTTAACTTATTATCTCATGTACCAACCGACAGCTCTACAATTCAAAAGATAAGAAGGAAAACCGCCTCCTTTTATAGAAAGAAAAGAAGAAAAAAATCAATAAATAAATAACCAAGTGACCGGAATAGAAAGAAAAGAGATCGAATAAAGAAATTTTACCTTCTTTATTGCTGGCCGATTAGAAGAGGGAGAAATAAAGAAGGAAATTATTACCTTCCTTATTGCTATCCGATTAGAAGAAAGAGGGAAGAAGAAAAGGAAGGTTTTGCCTACTCCGCTGCTGGCAACCAGAAATAATTGTGGAATTAAGGAAAGGGATTTTTCCTGTTATCTCCTATACTGGCCGAACCAAAGATGAAAGGGAAATTCATAAGACAGGTATGAGATGATCGGAAATGTTTATTTACTGACTTTAGGTTCTTCTCTTTAAACTCGGCATACTTATTGAATTAGTAAGGAAAGTTATATCAATTAGTTAGAAGAATGAAACAAATGGAAGAAGCATATTTTCAGTGTTAAAATTCTCGAAGCTGAAGGTTTAGCTAGTTAATAAAATAATTATTGTGATTAAAAAATTCTTAAAATTAGATCAAACGATCCCTTGAGGTATGGTTTAACGAGAAGACAGAATTCTTAAAAAATAACCTTTGTTTAAATAGTTATGTGTTCATTAGTTTGAAGATACCTTACTGTCCTATTACAAGAAGTAGACATAATTAGAAATTATGTTGAAACTAATGTACTTTGAAGTAACTTATGAACTTTAAATTATGGAAACTTAATTAAACCAAGGTTCTAATAAAATTAGAATTACTCAAAAATAAATTATATATAAGAATATATCAATTTTATATTGGTTACCGCTCTGTTATCCAAAATTGTAAAGCATAATTGAAATATGCACAATCACGGGATTTTCTAAGAATTATAAGAATAGTATAAATTATCAAATTAAGTTCACTACATTCCATGTCTACTTTGACTAAGATTTGGAATTAGGTCAATCAGATATTTGTATAGGTAGTTATGTTAGAATTCATATAGATTTGGAATAAAAAAAAAGTTGTCTACGGAAAGTTGATTTCTTCTACTCTTATGTCAGGTAAGTTGATTTCTTCTACTCTATGTTTTCACCTCTTTTGAATTCAGTGTGACATCGATTATTATATGTATTGAATATGTTTTAGAATGCTATGAATTGATTTCGAGAAATGCAATTACGAAAAGTATATGTGATATGATTTGAATGGATTGCGATGAGTTCAATCTTGTTCATTTTGAAATGATGTTGGATATGATTCATCTTCTGATAGTTAGGAGATGTTTGTTATGTGATGAATCATGCATCGACATCCATTTGCACTTGCATATATGATGGTTGGAGCTAAGTGCTACATCGCTGATCACGATGGGAGCCACCTCTAGAGTCCAATCCATCATTCTGTTCCCCAGTAATGGGATGAGATAGGCTGGAGCTAAGTGTCATGCGGAGCTAAGTGTCATATCGTGAGTAGTCGCGATGGGGGCCACCTTTAGAATTCGTAGGGGCCACCTCTAGAGTCCACCTATTGTTTTGTGATTTATTTTTCGAAAGGGATGAGATAGAATGGAGCTAAGTGCTACATCGCTGATCATGATGGGAGCCACATCTAGAGTCCACATACCGACCACTGGCCAGTTGGTGATCCGTGTATACATATGAGAGTGTTGCATTGCATACACATGTTTGATATGTTTAAAGGACTGTAATTGTAAATTGAGTGTGATGATTTTGATTGGAATGTTATATATGTATTTATTAAATGTATGAAAATATTAATTTTGATATTATGATTAATGTTTGTATTTTTATGTCTCTCGAATTTATTAGATGGTAACACATAGCTTATGAGTTATCAACTTACTGAGCTATTTTAGCTCATTCTGTTGTTTCTAACATTTTTCAGATAATTCTTGAGAATCATGCGAGATGATAGTATTTGAAGGGTTCATGGTTAGATGAGAAGATTTGAGTCCCTCGTATCCTTCTATTAGGATGTCGAGAGGTTTGGTTATGCGTAATGCATATGTAATACTTTATATGTTGTAAGAAGGCAAAATCATTTTATGAAATGTAAAACTTAAGGATTATTGGTTTGCTCTGAAGGATAATCATAAATTGTATAGTTCATTTTATGATATTTACATTCTTATGTATGTTATAAAAAAAAAATTACATCACGTTTTCGCATTTCTTCATAATTTTATTTGATCATCCGTAATGAGTTACGAACTCCGATTTAACTCACGAGTTAAATCGGGGTCGTGACACTGAGCGCACCATACAAACATTGAAAGATATGCTCCGAGCATGTGCTTTGGACTGGAGTGGCAGTTGGGACACTCACCTCCCACTGATTGAATTCGCATATAACAATAGTCACCACTCTAGTATTGGCATGGCACCCTTTGCAGCCATGTATGGAAGACCATGTTGCTCCCTATCTGTTGAAGTTAGGTAGGAGGAGTACTTGTCAGAGGAAATGTTGAAGCAAACTATGAAAGATGCTAAAAATGTTCGTCTCATTAGAGAAAGATTGAAAGCAGCATTCACTAGACAGAAAACTTATGCTGACAAGAAACGTAGAGAACATATCTTTAAGGTTGGAGATCGTGTGATGCTGAAAGTCTTTCCTATAAAAGGAGTAATGAGGTTTAGCTAGAATGACAAGCTGAGCCCTAGGTATGTTGGTCCATTCGAGATACTTGCATTGATTGGATATGCAGCCTGAAGGTTGGCACTACCGCCATCATATGGACACGTGCATAATGTCTTCCACGTGTCAATGTTGCACAAGTATCAACGTGATGATGCTAATATAGTGAATATGGAAGAATCAAACTTGAATGGGGACGTGACATATGCAGAACAATCTATAGAGATATTGGAGTACCAGATTAAGCATTTGAAGAATAAGATGGTACCTATGGTGAAAGTGGCATGGACACATCATAGAGACGAAGACGCTATTTGGGAATTGAAAGATGAAATGAGGAAGAATTTTCCAAAATTATTTAGGTAGTTGTGTAATTTTTCCTTATGAAAATTCGAGGACGAATTTATTTTTAAGGATATTATGATGTAACGATCCGGATTTTCAGAAAATAAATAAATGATATTTATTTTTTATTTAATGGATCTAAAAATTTCAATATTGATATTCTAAAATTAAATAATTCCAAAATTGATGAAAATTATGAGATAAGATGGAGAAAGATGATAGAATTTGAATAAAGATAGAATTATTACGGAGATAAGCATGGATTTATAAAATAAATTCGAACTTAAATAAATCTGAATAATTAAGAAATGATTAGTCATTGATGGATGACCAAAATTGATTCTAAAGGAGTCCAAGGCCTAATAGAATTGATATATCAAATTTGCACTTATAAATAGGCATTAAAAGACGGCTGAAAACTCATTTTTCTGCGAAACAATATTCTACCCACATGCACCTCTTTTCCTCTCATTTGCACACGAACCGAGGCACCTCCGAGAACATGTGATGACTGATTTCGAGGTCGGCACATAGGAGAAGAAGTTTCAGGTTGTGACCGCGAGTTTCAGAACGAGGACAAAGAGCAATCACCGGTCAAAGTTCGGTGTTCGTGCAAAATTCTAGAGAAGGAATTACAGTTGGTTTTTTAATCAATTTTAGGTATGTAGGAGGAATCCCTATGTCATCGGTTTTTCGCGACATGAAACCCTATCCTCTTCTCCTTCATATTGAGAATTCATTAATGTATCGTATGTATAGTTTGGATATCGTAGGCATAGTTATGAAGGTCGAAAAGTCGCGTCGGAACACACTTCTCCGTCGACGACAGAACCCGGCCCGAATTTCGTTGAATCCGGACCTAGTTGAATTTGGAACCGGATCGGGTTGTCCAATCCGGCTCGGATTCCTATTGGCCCGACTTGGGTTTTGCTTCGGCTCGACTCGGACTCGGCGTGATTGTCTTGGAAGTGGACTGGCCAACCTGGCCCAGGTTCACCATACACCCGGCTCGGGTTTGCCCTAACCGAGGTGATATTGGACCTCTCCGAATACGGCTCGGATTTCACCCTACGCGGGCCAAGTTCTGAAGACATAAAACATAATTTTGAGCAATTGGTTATAGATAATTGAATAGTTATCATAGCTTATTGTTCCTGATCATCTCTGATCATATCACAAATAGATTTGACCTCATCATATCTTTCAGATTTGATTTAAGATTTGTGTCATTGTTATTCTATCATATCGTGTGATCCCTTATGATGTTGATGTTGGATCTAAGTTTTAGAGATATATAAAATTATATTTTGATGATACAATCCTCGAAAGATTAAAGTTAAAATGCTGAAAAAGTTTAAAGAAAAAGGAATAACTTTATGCACTACACTTTGATTAAATAATTAACTATGATCCTATTAGATTTTGGATTATTCATAAATATCAAAATTGTAGATAATTCTGTTAGCTTTCCATAGAATAAAAAGTTATGCTTAAAATAGTGCAGGACGGTCGAGCTATCGGTTGGAAAACAGGTCGACCGGTCAGGAACATAGGTCGACCGGTCCAGAATATCGGTCGACTGGTCCAGAACACAGGTCGATCGGTCACTGTAGAAAATACCCAATTTTAACCAGCAGAATGTCAAGACTGTACCGGTCGAGGTACCGGTCGACTGGTCCAAGACACAGGTCGATCGGACAGTGCAGAATTCACCAACGGTCATATTTTTCATTAAAAAAGTGTACCAGTCGATCGGTCCATATGTGCGATCGACCCGAAAACCCAATTGGTGATCTCGACCACCATTCTACGAAAAAACTCGAGGTGCTTTTTCTAGCAAGTACTTTTACCCAACCTCCACGTGCTCAAGCAGTGAAGATTCTCACTCAAGGAAGCTCCAACAAAGACCGGGTACGAAAAAGGGAAGGTCGTCATTCTTTCTTTCCGGTGGGATAGCTATTCGAAATCTTAGGGAAAGACTTGTAAAAAGCCATTTTGTTGAAGTGCTCTCTCGCTTTAGGTCTTTTCGGGACCACCAGTAGAATGCAAGCAGGAGGGCCACGGCCAATCGAATCGACGCTCAACGGAAAGGATCTCAATTTGGAACCTCCGAGGCAAATGAACAGTAAATGTCAAATTTGAAGGAAAAAAGTGTGGAATGATTTTTGGACGACTTTCTCTTTTGTAGAATCCTATAAAAGGAGTGCCAAAGCCAGAAGGAAGTGCACTCATCCAAGCCTTGAAGAAAAAAATTCAAGTTATTAAAAGAAGATATTCTTCTTGAAGTTTTCATTTTTAGTTTTCTCTTCTTTATCTCTTCTTCTCTTGTGAGCTTAGCTTTGTAAAAGAGAGAAATATTTTATTTAAAAAAATATTGAGAGAGCTCCTGTATAAAAGAGGTTCAAAATCTTACCTCTTGGACGAGAGAAATAAATTAGCTTCATAGGAGAAGAAGTTGCCTTGCCTCTCGAAGCGGAGAAAAGACGATGGTGTAAAGGACTTCCTTCCTTGCCCCATTTGGAACAAAGGAAGTAATTAGTGAAATCTCCGACGGTCTCGAGGTCGAGAAGTCGAAGCAGGGACGTAGGCTAAGGTGTGGCCGAACCTCATCAACAGTTGATTCAATAGTTTTTCCCGCGATAGTAAAAGATTTAAGAATTCATTTTAAGCTCCCGCGATAGTTTTTGTGAAATCGACATTTTCGAATTGAACATCAATTCACCCCCCCTCTTGGTGCCCTTTGGGATCATACAGTTGATTCAATAGTTTTTCCCTGATTGGATCCTTGTTAACCTAAAGTAAATTATTAAAGATACATATTTAGGATAAACAAGATAAAAGATAAAAACTGCTGGGTCTCCATGTTGTCCGATTGTCTCTAAACCGCCTGGACATTATTGTTATCGTATTGTATGGGACAGATAGTGTACCTAGAGGTTTTAGACGTCATCCTTTAGGAAAGCTATGGTTGTTCTGTGATGACCATGATCTTCCGCCATCACGAAACTATTGTTAGAACTATTATTGGAGAGCAGCTTGTCGTGATTTGATCTCCCACTGGCCTATATGAAAGAGACATAAAATTTTCCTTAGGATTGAAAAAACAGGGAGTGTCATTTTTAAGTTTCCATAAGCCCCAGAACAGGAACAAATATATGCCAATAATTGAAACTTATAGTGTTTTTGGAGTTGTGAACCTTCAAAAATCAAGTTTCCCGCGGACCATGGAGAAGTTTAATGAGAGTCTATTTTGAGCCAAAGACCCCAGTTGAAGACTAATGGGGCATGATAAGAAAAGATGTGAGGTGGTTCCTAATCATTGAGCACAGAGTAGACTAATCATATTTTTGGAGTTTTCCCTATTAGGCAAACGAATATGAGAGAGTTTTCAAAGAAAAATAAGTATCTTTTTTGGAATAGGGATCTTCCATAGTATTTCCATCCAAATCAGCTATTACTACTAGTTGTGGTAGGCACAAGTAATTGTTGAAAGTTATATATAAATTTTGTAGTTGGGATACCATGAATATCATGTTCTCGTATCCACCGATCATCTTTGGATATAACAGGCACATATATGAATAAAATTTGAGTGACTAAATATATGACAAAATAATTTAACAGCAAGTCATGATTTCAGTTAGACGCCAAGAGTAAATCTGAAATCAGCATAGAATGTAAAGGGAAGAAAACATTTACATGTAGACAGTAAACACATGAAATACTATGCAACCATGGACTTGTACTGGAGTCATTTCCTATATGTTCTGTAGTGCTGCCAAGGTAAGTTCCCAAGACCCGGCTATATTTTTGGAGTCATTTCCTATATGTTCTGTAGTGCTGCCAAGGTAAGTTCCCAAGACCCGGCTATATTTTTGGAGTCATTTCCTATATGTTCTGTAGTGCTGCCAAGGTAAGTTCCTAAGACCCGGCCATATTTTTGTAATTGTTCAGCGCTGTTCAGGGGTGAATTTGATCATACTTGTGTTTGACTAGTTGGCACCATAGAGTTTTATTGATCCATATAATACACACTCAGCTTCACCCTGCTTTCTGACTAATAAAGTATTTTAAAAAAGATCAAAAAGAAAAATATGTCCAGCTGGTTATTACGTGTCCACTGTCGCATTATCTTCTTCCTAACCACAGATACTTCAAGCATGCTTCCATTTCCACGCCAATGTTATACCTGAGAATTTGAATTTATTTTCATCTTCCCTTTGCCAGGTTTCTTAGAGGTACAGGAGTTGCCCTTGTATGATTTAGATACCATTAAAGCCGCCACTAGAAATTTCTCCATCGAGAATAAACTTGGTCAAGGTTGTTTTGGTGAAGTTTACAAGGTATGTAGGCATGAATTGGTAATAGATGCATCACCATTGATTAGTCATGCATCTCCCGCAAAACCACTCAACAATATTGGAAATTGATGCATACTCTTCAGAGATGAGAGATTACTGAAGCAATGTTCAACCATAATGCAGGGTCAGCTGAGAGATGGGCAGGAAATTGCAGCCAAAAAGTTGTCCAAATCTTCATTGCAAGGCAAGGAAGAATTCAAAAATGAGGTGCTGCTGATAACACAGCTGCAGCACAGGAATCTCGTCCGTCTTCTTGGCTGCTGTATCGAAGGAAATGAAAGAATCTTGATATATGAGCACTTGGAGAACAAGAGCTTAGATACCTTCATATTTGGTATACATACGCGATTTGTGTGCACAATTCCAATGCAGTATTGCGCGCACACACATACACACAAACGATGTACTAACGAGCACTGGAAAATTTTTGACCAGATAAAAGAAAGAGTGCAAGCTTGAACTGGAAAAAGCGGGCATCCATCATATTTGGCATCGCCAGAGGCCTACTCTACTTGCATCAGGATTCCAGACTAAACATCGTACACCGAGACCTCAAGCCAAGCAACATCCTGCTCGACAAGGAGATGAACCCGAAAATTTCAGACTTCGGCATCGCAACCATTTTCCAAAGAGATCAAAGCGAGACAGACACTTCGAACGGAGTAGTTGGGACACCGTAAGTATATAAATAAATTAATTACCGTAAGTTCTGTGGACATATAAATCAGTTGCTGGCTGTGCCTTTGACAGAGGGTACATCGCCCCGGAGTATGCAACAGGAGGGATCTACTCGGTGAAATCTGACGTCTTCAGCTTCGGAGTAATAGTGCTGGAGATCTTAAGCGGTAGGAGGAATTCATATTTGCTGGAACAACGCCTCTTAGACGTCGTAAGTTGTCTCCTCGATCTTAAATTATGTATGCCGTCGCCTTCGTGCGTGAGTGATGGATGAACGCATATGCATATGCAATATAGGCTTGGACGTTGTGGCTGCAAGGCAAATCGCTGGAGCTGCTCGACGAATCGGTGAAAGGCTCGTACTCGGCGGCCGAGGTGTTGAGATGCGTTCAAGTGGGGCTCTTGTGCGTGCAAGAAGCGAGCGAAGACAGGCCGACGATGGACGAGGTTTATCGGATGCTGGTGAGCCAAGGCGCTTCGTTGCCCCTTCCCAGGCCGCCGAATAAAGCCGGCAGCGGTGGTGCAGGCAACGCAGACAGAGACTGGTCCAACTCCAGTGAGATCACCCTCACCATAGAAGGACGTTGAAACAATTATCATCCAAAATTCATTTCTTCTACTTTATGCATCCATCAATTTCAGTATACATTGTGTATATAACATTTTTGCATATCAGTGCGGATAGAACAAGTTAGGACAGCTAGTCATGGCCCTCTCCCGGGAGTTTCTTGTCTCTATAATGTAGCCTGGTATCAGTGTATCACTAACTTCACTACCGTATATCATTATAGTCCAGAATTTTACATTCATCACAAATGTTAGAGAAATTTAGGTTATTTCACTCTGACAAATCACGTAGCACCATGCTTTTAGTTAGTCATTCTTATGATGAGCTCATTGTTCAATTTTTCTCCATTGCAGTCATTCATTTTTCTGTGACTATGAGCTTGTAAATTTTTTGTCTATCATAACGATTAATTTCTCAGCTCTAATTGTTTATGCTTCTTACCAAATTCGATGATAAATGTGCTTATATTTGGAATATATGCTCTCTTCAGTAAGATTTGGAATACATGCTACACGGTTTTCTGTAACTGCCAACTATACTATTTTCTGTAACTGCCAACTATACTATTTTCTGTACCTGCCAACACCTATACCATTGACTTAACAAAAATTGGCAATGACCAGATTTCCTTCTAAGAATCTTCTCTTGTAAAAGTGTGGTTCCATGATAAAGGAATCAACACGTCTGATTCAGGCACATGATGACCTGACTCCTTCAGCAAGTTTGTTTGAACTTTGAACATCTGATTTTATATATCAGCCTGAATCAGGCCTGAAATGACCCTCGATTCTTATGATTCCATGAACCGAGCTTTTGCTACCGTCCTTCAAACATTGTAAGTGACACCTGGTTTAGGGGGTACGATGTTTGTTTGCTTGATGATGAGTCGGTTTCAAAGGGACCTTTTGTTGTGATGAACCCAGGTGGCTTTGGTTGGGGTACATCTGAACTCTCACTGCCCAACATGAACACTACAGCCGACATTGTCGGCCTGTCATCTGGACGTTCTTGGACACACAGGAGCCCAACATTTAGACATCTTATAACTTCTGCAATAGGATACGCTTCTCCCATTGATGCGTCAGCTAACTCCAGACCATGACCACCTTTCCATAGACTCCATGCCTGAGAAAACATTGGATTAGTTTCAGAAAATATGAAAAGAAGACATACCATCACTGAAAGAAGAAGTATTTGGTCTGTGATACTGACATGTCCTAGAAGATTTTCATGACGTTCATGTGCATAAACGCCTCTGTTTTTCTTGCTGCTTATGATCTCCAATACCAAGACCCCAAAACTGAACACATCTGATTTTATCGAGAAGACTCCATCCATGGCATATTCAGGAGACATGTAGCCACTGCAATGATTTGGTTGAGAGGCCTAGACACATGTTAACTAATCATGCATTTAGGGAAACAAATTGCAGGTTATACTTACTATGTTCCCACCACTCTCTTCGTATTTACTTCTGTTTCATCCCCTCTGAATATCCTCGCTAAGCCAAAGTCTGATATCTTGGGTGCCATATCTTTGTCCAGAAGAATGTTGCTAGTTTTGAGATCCCTGTGGATGATTCGGAATCTAGAATCTTGATGGAGGTAAACAAGCCCTCGAGCGATCCCTATTATGATGTTGTAGCGAGTTTGCCAGTCCAGTTGCGAGCGTTTTGTTTTATCTGAGCATTAAAATCAGCAGGAAAAAATCATATATAGTAGAAAAAAACGCATGATATTTAGATTACGAGGAGTCCATCCTACTAACCGAATAGGAAGACATCCAAACTTTTGTTGTCCATGTACTCGTAGATGAGCATCCTTTCCTCTTCTTGAACGCAGCAGCCCAGAAGCCGAACGAGGTTCCTGTGCTGAAGCTTTGCAATCAGCATGACCTCATTCTTGAACTCGTCGATGCCCTGAACCGATGTCTTTGCTAACCTTTTTACTGCTATTTCTTGACCGTCCCCCAATTTCCCCTGCACTCAACGATAGCGAAGTTAACGTTTCTTCTGAACCAGATTCATTGTTCGTAGCAGCAGTTATACCTTGTACACAGGACCGAATCCTCCCTCGCCGAGCTTGTTTTCAGCTGCGAAGTCATCAGTGGCAAGTATGATTGTGGTTAAATCATACAAGGGAAGGTCCAAGTTTTTGCTATCACTGATTTCATCAACTCTGTTCTGTCTTAAGGATGAGACGCTCCTTGACATATCTGTCAAGTTAGAGAAAATTAGTATGTCAAGCATCATGTTACAGTAAAAATTAAATGACTTTGATTCTACCTCCTCCTCGTACTCTTTGTCTTGTTTGCTTCCTTTTCTTGACGCAAAAGCCTATCAGTAGAAGGACCAAAATTCCCAATGCACAGCCAACCAACGTCGCGGCTATGGTGCTCCATTTAGATTGTTTTGATTCTTTTCCTAATATCATCAACTTCCATCAGTTAATACCACGCACCAAAAAAAAAATATTCAGATTACACAGAGCTGGCTGCAGCTGCTAATCTTCTAGTTCGATTTTATTATATTTTTGATTTAAGTGTATCAGGTGCAATGTAGTTCTATTTTCGCATGAGACTTGCGGGCCACCTGCTTTAGATCTTCAGGCAAACTGGTTGACTTTTCTTTTCCTTAAAGAAGAAAAAGTGGGAGTTAAGACGAAATTCTACGCGTAAGATCGAAGGCTGCTGACAGCTTTTGACCGATACAAACTTCCTTCTCCAAATCTACAGGAACCTTCTGTTTTGGCACCCAAGTCGCAACTAAATGTCTCATAGTCTAGACCGAAGAAAACTACATACAAAATGCAACCCCACTACCGAAAAGAATCCCCTGTTTTCAAAGTTCACCAGATGCTGTGAGGGCGATGCCAATGCTAATATAATGAGCATTAATTTGAAACCACACTATTAGTTTTAACAGTTGCAGAGGGATTACTAGATACGTACCCAAATCGGCTGCTGCCACTCGAATGTAGAGATCTTGTCCGCCATTGGTGTACACTCTCATGTCGGTCAAGTTCACAGTCCAAATGACGCATCCAATCCCGCGACTGATATTAGCACTGGCATAAGCCGTGCATGAACAATTGCTCAAACATGTTGCTCTGCAGTGTTCCAGGGTCAAGCTCATGTCGAACCATGAGCTCGACGTGTCTGGCAATTTCGCGCCCGGCACCAACAAGAACCCATCCGTCCGGTTGCGGCAGTCTAAGGCCGTCTTCCTGACGCACCCTTCTGACCCATCCCGCAAAGCCCAGTTCGTCGGATTCTTCGGCAGGAACCCCTGCGCACAGCTGCATACTGGCCAGGTGTTGGAGTCGCAGATGCCATACTGACCGCACGGCGAAATGTCGTCGCACTGGTCCTTGGGCGCAAACCAGAACGGATTCCAGACCTTGCTCTCCTCGATCCAAATGAGCCTCTGAGTGATGCCGGACTCGTTCACGATCAACCTCGATATGACTGAGGGCTCAGTGATGTAGAACGTGTAGGAGACCTCCTCGCTGTTCACGACGAAGTCGAAAGAGAACATGGTCGCGTAGGATATCATCTCGGGGATACCGGTGAAACGTAGGCCGTTCCACGGGCCCCCGCGCCACTCAGGGCGTGAACCCGACCACAGAAACACTTGAGGATAGCCATGGATGTCCATGCCCATCGTGTACTCGCTCGGCGCCGGGTTGCTAGTGCTGGTCCATGCAGTCAAACTGCGGTTGATTCCGCTCGTCAGGTTCAGGCCGAGCTTCATGCCTGGCAGCAGCGTGTCTGTCGGGTGGTCGAAGCTTTGCCACGAGAAGCTGTCTGGATTGTTGCTGCTGCTATTGGCTTCTTTCAATACGAAGTTTCCGTTGTCCAGCAGCTGGGCGACAGGGCTGTTTAACCTGGACGTGGCCGAGGTCAAGGACCAGACGACGGTCGAGTTCTTGTTAGTGATGACGAGGGTCCCGCCGGAGTTGATGGATAGACTTCCCTGACGGTCGGACACCGGAGCCTTGCGGTTGGCGACCCAGACGACGGTCTGGACGGAGACCTTGTTGTACCATATGCCGACGTAGCGATCGTTTGAGTTCTCAGGGCTAAAGAAGCCAAGAGCAAAGCTTCCGTTCTCAGAGATCAAGGTCTGACCATCGGTGAGGGGTTGGGCTGCTGTTAGAGTGTCAACTTGTGCACTGGAAGAGGGGCAGAGAGTGGAGAAGAAGAAGAAGAAGATGATGACGATGATTTCGAGCCGGAATGGAAGAGTAATCTTCTTCATGATTGAGTTGTTAATGATCAAAGTGAAGTAAGATGAAATACAGCAACGAGAAAGAAGTTTGTGCTGATGGATACATCTACCAAATTGCATGATTGGTGTTGGATCCTCCGTTGGATGGGTAACATGTAGTATGAATAAGATGGACAGTTCAACGTCCAGCCGGGAAAACATGCCATTCATGGAGCACTTGTAGTTATTAGCTGCACAGGAGCCATCCGCACCGCAGATTGTTTCACGGCCGCGTTGACTGAACTATTTATGGCCGTTTAATTGGACAAGACAAACAGGATTTTAACGAGTGTCGTATTTAGTTCATGACACGCGTTTTATTACTTATACTGTGATTGCGTTGCGCATTCTTTTGATTTATACAATTTAATTTAGTCAGAGGTGAAGAAAACAAAGTTGTCGCGTGCCCATCTCCATAGACTTCTACCGGGGAAAATAGGACTCCCAGTTGGACGTCTGTCCACTTCGACCGGAGCTGACGTGAGCAGCAGTAGCACACATTATCTGAACAAATGCAATTTTATTGCCATTTCTCTGTCTTTGAAAACTATTTGCATATAATATTTTTATGTGTGTGTGTGTGAAAATTAAGACCTGGACAATTCTGAACATTCTAGGAATAAAAGCATATGGATTGAAATGTGAGCACTCGACGCCATCAGAATGTATATAATAGAATTGAAATGAAATAATTTCGTTGGTCTTTTGTCTTGTTTGATTCCTTTTCTTTGACGCAAAACAAAAGCCTACCAATAGAAGGATCAGAATTCCCAATACACAGCCAACCATTTAGTTTCCGTTCTCTTCCTAATATCATCAAGTGCCATCAGTCAGTACCAATGAAAAAAAAATAAATTCAGAGTTATTAAGAAATATTTTTATTATTCATTATATATAAATTATTTATAATATCTAATGAGTAATAAATATTTATTTTCTTACCACTTAATTTATTTTTTATTTTTCCTATTTTTTCGGTTTTTTGTCATATTCTTTAATGTTTTTTGTCATATTCTACGTGTTAGATGGACGGGAGAGCACTTGACCTCTTCAAAGTTCCTTCTCCAAGTCTACAAGGAACCCAAGTTCCTACTAAATTCTACGTGTTAGATGGATTGGCTCCCAAGTTCCTACCAAATCTCCCAGACAACTGAGACTGAAGAAAAATACATATAAAATGCAACCCCGAAATCGAAAAGAATCCACAGTGCTGCCACAAGGGTCATCCCTGTCTTCAAAGTTTACAGGATGCTGTGATGGCGATGCCAATAATAAAATAATGAGCATTAATTTGAAACCACTGTATTAGTCTAACAGTTTTAGCCAATAATAAAATAATCTGCACTGTTCCAGGGTAAAGCTCATGTCGACCCATGAGCTCGACGTGTCTCGCAATTTTGCACCGCGCACCAACAAGAACCCATCCGTCCGGTTCCGGCAGTCCAAGGCCGTCTCCCTGACGCACCCTCCCGACCAATCCCGCAAAACCCAGTTCGTCGGATTCTTCGGCTGGAAACCCTGTGCACAGCTGCATGTTGGCCAGGCGTTGGGGTCGCAGATGCCATACTGACCGCACAGCGAAATGTAGTCGCACTGGTCCTTGGGCACAAACCAGAAGGGATTCCAGGCCTTGCTCTCCTCGATCCAAATGAGTCTCTGAATGATGCCGGACTGGTTCAAGATTAATCTCGATATGACGGAGGGCTGAATGATGTAGAACGTGTAGGATACCTCCTCACTGTTCATGACGAAGTCGAAGGAGAACATGCCCACATAGGTCATCATCTCGGGAATACGGGCGAAACGGAGACCATTCCACGGCCCCCGCGCCACTTAGGGCGTGAACCCGATTACAGAAACTCTAACGTTCTGATATCCACGCGATTTTCATGTGCTCAGAGTCGTCCCAGAGGCGCTACTCAATTTTTTATAAAATATTTTTACGAAATATAAATTATAAATGCGAAAGACTTTTTCAGCAATAATAACTTATAATTCATAATATTCAAAATAACTAAAATATCAATAAATTCATAATTCTAATAAATGCGGAAATAATAAAAATTAGACAACTCGATTTAAAACATGTGCAACGTCTGTTTGTCATTGAGTGTAGCCATCTGCAGGATCATCATCTATCAAAGTACTCTCGCCTGCACGAATCCAGGTACAGAGAAATATCCATGAGTATAAAAATACTCAGTACGTAGGGTCTACTAAATAATCAATATGCTCAATCGAAAATAAGATATAATCAATGATGAGTCAATTGTGCAATTAATATAATAATTAATTTAATAATATAATGATTTATCGATATAATTATATCAAGTTATGGTCAAAAGACCAATCAATAGAGATAGCAATTAATAATTGCCTAATCAATTGGATCGATGATTCAATATAACAATAGGACAATAAAGTCATAAATCAATAGGAAGGATCAGAAAAAAATCAGATGATCGATAAATATTGATTTAACAATTAAATGTTTGATCACTATGACACTATTTAATTTAACAATTTTCAATTCAATGTCAATGATCATTGATCAATAACAATTCTATTCGATTCAATGGGCGGAGGCAATGCCAACCAACGCCAGTATCCAAATGACCATGATCTATTCAATTCAATTCGATTTTAATTCAACTCAATTCGATTCGATTTAAATTTAATTCAATTTAATTTATAATGTTCGGAGTTATCCAATTCAATGAGAGCGCTCGGTCAATTAAGGAAAATTTCATATCTCTTTTATGTAGGTCAGTGGGAGATCAGTGCCACGACAAGTCATTCAACAATATAGCACTAACAATTATTCGTGAATGGCGAGGACCATGACCAAACACAGGACAAGCATAATTTCTCTAAAGGATGATGGCACCTCAAACCTTTAGGTTCACTAAGAATCACGCCTCTGTCGCCGAACACCGAGAACCCAAGAGGAGGAAATTTTTTGACGACCGACTCTAAGAATTTATTTATAGGGTTCTTAAATCTTTATCTCCAATCCATCTATAACTTACAATCCTAATCAAATTTAATCTTTTAATTAATCCCTTTTAATAATTTTGATTTATTTCAATAATTAAATAATTTTGAATTTAATTAAATATCCCATAATATATTTTTATCCTTAATTAAACTCCTCCTCAAAATTTCCTTTATTTTTGGAATTATTAAATATAATAATATTAATGGTCATAATTCCCAAATAAGAATATTAAAATATTCTTTTATTAATCACCAAAATTTGGGTTGTTACATCATAACCAAAATCTGGCTTAGGAGTTGAGACGTCAGAAGGTGACGACCATGAATGGAGCATTGGTGGTTGCTAAAGCTTTGGCGGAGTTTTCAGCAAACCGGAATCCTAGCGTGGGTGCTAAGGATCAGGGCAAGTTGAGGAAGGACGAAGCCCGACCAAGTGGCAAAAAGAACAATAAGCAGGATAAGAAGGCGACAACATCAAACGGAGATGCCAAGAAGATGATCAGATGCTTCCTTTGTGGAGGGCTGCACTACGCGAGGGAGTGCGACACAAAGAAGGGGCTCTCGACCATGGCATCTATTGCGGACACCGAGCAAGGCACTGCTGTCGCAACGCTCCCGACGAAGGAAGTGAAGAAGACTGCGAAAAGAAAGTCATAGTGAATGGCCACACTTAGACCGCTCTGGTAGATACTGGAGCCACGCACAACTTTATGGATTCAAGGAAAGCGGCATGACTTGGCATAAGGTATGTTAAGGAGCCAGGCCTAATCAAGATCGTGAACGCGGCCTCCCAGCCAATTCTTGGTGTGGCCAAGGATATCCACGCGAAGGTGGAGGAGTGGGAAGGAGCGATCACCATGATAATCGTCAACATGGACGACCATCGGTTCATCCTGGGCATGGAGTTCATGGACGTGTTCCGTGAGGTGAGACTTTCCCAGGAGGGGATTCGTTTTCTATCTCAGGAAGCTTCTCATGAAGTTGTCACGACGAGAGCCAGCGTGAAGTCCAAGATGCTTTCGACGATGTAACTTGATAGGGGCATGCGTCAGAAGGAGGTCACCTACTTGGCTGCCTTAAGCTCAACGAGATCGGGCTCAATGTTGAAAGCATCCCCAAGGAAATGGAAAGGCTTCTGGAGCAGTACAAGGAGGTAATGTCACCAGAGCTGCCGAGCAGACTTCCTTCTCACTGAGATATCGATCACGCCATCGACCTGGTATTAGGTGTGAAGTCTCCGGCTATGGGGCCGTATCGTATGGCACCTCCGAAGCTGGAGGAGCTTCAGAAACAGCTGAGTGAGTTGCTGAAAGTAGGGTTCATCAGGCCCTCAAAGGCACCCTATGGGACGCCGGTCCTATTTCAGAGGAAGCAGGATGGGTCGATGCGGATGTGCATCAATTACAGGGCACTTAACAAGATCACCATGCGGAGATCTCATCGACCGACTCGAAAAAGCGAGATTCTTCTCCAAGTTGAATTTGAGATCGGGATACTAGCAGGTGAGGATTGCAGAAGGAGACGAAGACAAGACGACGTGTATGATGATGTACAGATCATACGAGTTCTTGGTGATGCCCTTCGGCCTCACGAATGCACCGAAGACCTTTTGTACGATGATGAACAAGATCTTTCACCCACTATTGGACAAGTGTGTGGTGGTGTACTTGGATGACATAGTGGTATACTCGAAGACGCTGGCATAGCATGTGGAACATCTCGGGGAGGTGTTCAGGCTGTTGCGAGAGAACGAGCTATTTATCAAGTTGGAGAAATGCTCGTTCGCCCAACTGGAAGTGATGTTCCTTGGGCACCACATCGAAGCCGGGAAGATCAGCATGGACAAGGGGAAGGTCCAAGCTATTATCGACTGGGAGCCGCCATCAAACGTTTCGGAAATGCGAACATTTTTGGGACTCGTCCACTACAAGAAAATCATCGATTAGCGACGCATCAATATAGACTCCAATGCGTCGCTAACTCAGCGCTAAATACAATAGCGATGCATTAGCGCCGAATTCACGCCACAGGCTTCGCGACGCTATTTCTTCGACGCTAATAGCATCGACTTCGTGCCTATGGGTATGTCGACGCAATTACCATCGCACGGTGGCTCTAATGCGACACTATAATGACGCGAAAAGTGTCATCATAAAGAGCCAACATGCGTCGCTACTCCGACTCTAAAGAGGCGTTAAAATTGTCGACGCTCATCCGACGTTGAGTTGGCATTACGTTGCGATACTAATCAGATGCTAATGTGACGCTATAATTCATTTTTCTGCGTCGCTACTACGACGCTAATGTGACGCTAAGAACAATATGTCCACCCACAAATATGTCACCTTCCTCATTCAGCCATTGAATTACTACATTACATTGAAATCCACAAATGATTGTTATTTTTTATATTACAATTGAAGCACCATCAAATTACATTACATGTACATATACATTTCATTATATCAAATTACATTACATCACATATACATTTCTATTACATCAAATTACATATATCACAATTAGATGATCTAAGTCCTACGATGTCGAAGTTCGCGACAGAGAAGATGGGCCATCGGTGCGTTGGAGGAGGAGGAGGCGGCGACGGAGCAGAGGTGGAGGAGGAGGAGGCGGCGGCGGTGGCAGCGGAGTAGAGGTGGTGGAGGAGGAGGAGGAGGGGGGGCGGCGACGGAGAAGAGGTGGAGGAGGAGGAGGAGGAGGTGGCGGCGACGGAGAAGAGGTGGAGGAGGAGGAGGAGGCAGTGGAGATGGCGGAGCAGAGGAGGAGGAGGAGGAGGCGGCGGCGGCGGAGGTGGAGAAGAGGTGGAGGAGGAGGCGGCGGCGGCGGCAGCGGAGCAGAAGTGGAGGAGGAGGAGGCGACGGCAGCGTCGGAGTAGAGGTGGTGGAGGAGGAGGAGGCAACGGCGACGGAGAAGAGGTGGAGGAGGAGGAGGCAGCGGCGACGGAGAAGAGGTGAGGAGGAGGAGGAGGCGACGGCGGCGTCGGAGTGGAGGTGGAGGAGGAGGAGGGGGCGGCGATGGAGAAGAGGTGGAGGAGGAGGAGGCGGCGGCGACGGAGAAGAGGTGGAGGAGGAGGAGGAGGCGGCGGCGGTGGAGAAGAGGTGGAGGAGGAGGAGGAGGAGGCGGAGGGATGAAGTGGTTACAAGGGGGAAAATGTGGCGTTCGGGCAAGCGAAACCGTCCGATTAAATGAAAGGACGGTTCGGATTCGTTCTTCGATGCACACGGATCGCCATTTAGCGTCGCACATTTGGCGACGCTATTGCGTCGCCAATGTGGCGCCACATTAATTCAATTCTGATAGATAATTAATTCTAAAATATGTGAAATAGCATCGTAGATTAGCTACTATGAAATTGCGACACTAAGTTGGAATATAGCCTCACATTGACATCGACAGTATGAGGCGCTAAACTAGCGTCACAAAATGGCGACACTATTCTGACACTAAAATGGAGTAGCGACGAAACTGTCGACGCCATTGAGAAGCCATTGTGTCACTATAGATATGCGACGCTAATGCGCCGCAAAGGTGGCGCTAAAGTACTATAAAGTTATCAACTATGTATATATGTATGTATATATGTAATATATATGTAATATATGTAATATATATATATGTATGTATATGTGTATGTGTATATGTATATGTATGTATATGCATATATGTAAGTATATGTATATATGTAGATGTATGTTTATCAACGTTGTCTACAAAATTTGAAAGTCATATGTCAATCAAATGAGGCCATTCTAAGAAGTACCAAGATGTATGATTTTCAAGAAAAGTAATTTTTAATATTTTTTAAGCGCACGAAAAAAATAGATGAATACTCTTTTCAAATTTGGATACAAAAAAATTCTAATAAAATCAGTATTTCTCAAAAAAATTTGAAAACTCTATGTCAACTAATGAGGACCATTCTGAGCACTCCCGAAAGGTCCGATTTTTTAGAACGCACATTTTTAAATTTCTTAGGTGAGACAAAAGTTTTGAGGAGTTTTTATAATTAAAAAAAATATATTTTGAGAATCGGAGAAAACGGAAAATACATGAAACGTGAAACGTTTGCATCGCCCAACCTTCTTGAGCCCTTCGAAATGCCTATTTTTTCGTAGCAATCCGACCTAGGGCTGTAGAGAACCGATGGTTTCTATTCCGAAACTTTGCCCATTTTATTGAATTTCTTCTGACCTCCGATCGCCGTGATTCTTGTGTGGGTGGACAGCTTGTGTCAATCTCTACGAGTCCATAATTTTCGTTTCGACTAATTCCCGCCGGTCTCACGTCAATGACCGTTGAAAGATTTTTTTCCTAGGTTCTTAACTCTACCGAATGACCTCCTAAAATCACAAAAAAATACTGAAAAATCTATGTTGTTGTGCTCTATGGGAGATACAAATTTTGTGATGATCCAACGGTCAGATCTCCAGCAATCATCATTTGAATTTCTTAAAAAATGATGAAGCACTATTCCTCCGATTTTGAAATTTGGGAATTAGAGTATAATGCATGTATAACATATAAATTATATAAATTTATAATTTATATGTATATGTATATGTATATTTATATGTATGTATGTGTGTATATGTACATGTATACAAATTAACATTACCTAAATATGAATAATAATTAACATTACTTATATAAATACTTGTATATGCTTAAAATTCTATTGTTGGCGCCGCATTAGCTTCACATTAGCGACGCAAGCTTTGTGTCGCTCATTAGCGCCACACCTGATCGACGTCAATACAATGCAAGTTGCAGGCGCCGAAATCGCCTCCTGAACTTGCGTCGATTTAGCATTGCACCGTTGTTGGCACCAACTTGCGACGCATCTTGTTGACGTTAATACGACGCTATAATTTATAATGCAATTTCTAATCTTCACGCATCGTAATAACGTCTAAATAGTGTCGCGATGGCGCCGAGTTTAGCGTCATTTTTTTATAACGCGAATGCGATGCTGAGTCGACGCTACTGGGAGGCAATTAACGTCTCATCTTGTCGACCCAATGTCGTCGCTATTTAGATGCTAGTAGCGACGAATTAGCGACGCATCATTTTGCGTCACTATTTTGCATCGCTAAATGACAGTTTTCTTGTAGTGGCCAACTACTACATGAGGTTCATCGAAGAATACTCGCGATGAGCTGTGCCCCTCACCGACCTTCTGAAGAAGAACGCGAAGTGGGTATGGTCAGAGAAATGCGCGGAGGCATTTGAGAGCCTGAATAATGCAGTGGCGGAGGAGCCGTGCTTGTGTCTACCCGACTATGGAAGGCCGTTTGAGGTGCAAACGGACGCTTCCGACTTCACATTGGTGGGGTCCTCATGCAGGTGGGACACCTAGTGGCTTTCAAGAGCCGGAAGCTCAATGAGGCCGAACAACGATATCCGGTCCACAATAAGGAGATAACTGCGGTGGTGTACTGTTTGCGCACGTGGAGGTATTATCTTCTTAAGAGCACATTCATTGTGAAGACGGACAACGTAGCGACATCTTATTTTCAGAATCAGAAGAAGCTGAGCTCGAAGCAGGTACGATGGCAGGACTTCTTGGGGGAGTTCGATTACGTCTTGGAATACAAGACGGGGCAGACCAACGTGGTGGCCGATGCCCTAAGTCGCAAGGCGCAGCTTGCGACGATAAGCGCCATCCGCATGGACTTCAAGGATCACATTTGGGAGGGATTAAAGCAGGATCCTAAGACTCTAGAGATTCGACTTGTCGAGGAGGGCAAGTCATGATGATTTTAGACGAAAGATGGGCTGTTGTTCACAATGGAATGTCGGTTGTACGTGCCATGATGGGAGGGTCTTCGATGGTCGATCTTGAAGGACTGTGATGACTCGAAGTGGGCGGGCCACCCAAGAGTGGCTCGTACCTTGGCGTTGGTTGAGGACTCCTACTTCTGACCTCAGATGATAGAAGATGTCGAGGCATATGTGAGGACATGTCTCAAGTGTCAGCAGGACAAACTTGAGCAGAAGAAGCCGACAGGGTTGCTGGATCCCTTGCCCGTACCGGAGCGTTCATGGCAGATGGTGACTATGAACTTCATCTCAGCCTTGCCTAAATCTGGGGGAGCGAAATCGATCATGGTGGTGATCGACAAGTTTTCAAAGTATGGAACCTTCATCCCGGCTTCAAAGCATTGCTCGGCGAAAGAGGTCGCTCGCTTGTTTGTCAAGCATGTAGTAAAATACTAGGGCGTACCTGAGATTATCGTCAGTGACCGTGATCCGAGGTTTACGGGACATTTCTTGAGGGAGCTCTTTTGGCTCATAGGGACGGAGCTGTGCTTCTCGACAGCTTTCCACCCCTAGACGGATGGCCAAACGGAGCGGGTCAACCATCTTTTGGAGATCTACCTGAGGCACTTTGTCGCAGTCAATCGGGAGGATTGGGTCAAGCTCTTAGACGTTGCACAGTTTTCTACAACATGCAGAAGAGCGAGGTGACACAATAAAGCGCGTTCGAGATCGTCATTGGGAGGCAGCCAGTGACACCTGCAGGGCTAGCGGCCTGGTACGCGGAGAAGTGTCCGGCGGCGTATCATGTGGCGCGTGGTTGGCAGGACAACCTCGCGGCATCGAGGGCTATCTTGGACAAAGCGGTGCGCAAGATGAAGAAGTTCACTTATCATAAGCGGAGGCATGTCGAGTTCTGTCACGGTCATGACGCTCATTTGCACGGCCGTGCAATATGGCAGAGAGGAAAATGTCAAAGTGTTCGACTGTGCCGAATCGAAGTACACCCGTACCCAAGTGCGGGCACGGCCGTGACATCATGAAGCACGATCGTGACCAACCCCAGATTATATGTAATGTTTGTATTGCTCACACATAGCATGATTTGAATTTTGCATGACCTTAAATATGATTAAAAGATGTAACATGTATTGAATGATTGTATCTATTGATGACCATGATTAAAAGATGGATTGATAAAAGTGTGACATTTTTATGACTTGGGACCAATCGGTACCCTACCTAAGACTCCATCGACGGGTGGAGGAAAACCTCATTGACGAATGAGGGTAATGACCTCATTGACGAATGAGGATAATGACCTCTCCTACGGGAGAGGGTAATGGCCTCACCTACGGGTGAGGGTTAAGACCTCGCCTACGAGGGAGGGTTAAGACATCATCTATGGATGAGGGTTATGACCTCACCTACGGATGAGGGTTATGATCTATGAGCCACCACCATTCTCAATCGATAAGATAAGAAAGTATCTAAGTAAAGATGAAAGACGAAAAGATGAATGATGAATGACTTTGGACATAAAGTTAAAGATGATAAAGAAGTATACACCTATAGGATGCAATATAAATGTCCACTTGTCACATCATATGATGTCATGAACAAATGTGACAAAGTAAAGTAAGATAAGATCATGATATGCATTAGCATAATGATAAGTATGATGATAAGTTAGGATATGCATGACCCAAAGATTATGATTGTTACATGATTACTTATCTTACAATGATGATATGCTCACATGCCATATAATATGCATAAGTAGCTCATAGTATGCATGTGATTTAAGTTCCATGATGATGAAATGCATATGTCATAATATGTAGAGATTATGTTATAAGATCATAGTATGCATGGGCCTCAACATACTCTAACAGGAGAAATCCCCTACACCAAATGGATCCGTGCAGGTATTGAGGAGACTTAGGTTTGGCGACGAGAGTCTCATGGTGGCAACATTGCACATGGGTCTGTCGGCCTACGGGCCAAGTTGTTTACTTCTTTTATCTCATGATGATGAACCCTTATAAGGGTGAAGTATGTATAGCTTATGGGCCTCTTATTGAGTCATGTACTACACTTGAATTCATTTATGTATGATGAACCCTCTATTGAGTATACGTTAGTCTAGTAGGCCCATGTGTCACGCCCTTACGCTTTAGGTATGAAACACTAGACGTGCGACTCGGTCAAACCCTGCTCGATCGCCGATCAGCCCCCTTTTAAACGTGCCTTGGACCTCGGCCGTACACGCCCCGAATGCACAACGAAACACTCGCCCAGGAAGAAGAGAGAGATGCTAAGAGTTTAGAGGAAAACTAGAGAATATTATTAAGAAATTTCATATTGTCCAGGATGGTCTTACAAGTCTTGATTACATGTCCTTTTATAGGGTCTAAGAGAAAACAACTCATAGTCTAAGTATGGACCTAATCCTACTAGACATGCAAGCCCTTCTCTAGAAAAACCTTCTTGGAGTAGGAGTAGAAATCTGACGTCCCGAAGACTATGAAGAGTTCGGCCGACTCTTCAATGTCCATCTTAAAGTCAAAGTGACTAGGCAACCATCCTGGCACTCGCCATGGCCAAGTGCGCCCGCATGGACAGTCCGAGTCCTAATAAGACTCGGGCTGCTCCACTGTGGCCCCACAAGTTCTTTCATTCTTTTAGGAGTAGATCTTCAACTTCAAGTGACCCTCGATCCGAAAGGAAGCTTCGTCCGCGCCCAAGTCCTACTCGAGTTAGGAGAGGCCCGAATTCCTATTCCTAATAGGTGTCGGAATCCTTCCAATCCTGCACTTCTCCACGCGCTCGTCCCCCTACTCACGATAGGAGTCCAAGTCTTCACCTCCAAAAACTCCTCCCTCCTCGTCGGATCTTCAGAGTGTTGGACAACTCCTATTCCTATTAGGAGTAGGAATCATCCCGGCCCCGCCCGCCTCCTCACGCGCGTGGCCACGCCAGCTCGGGGCGTGTCCTTCAGCGGGCAGGGGTGACATCCTCCCCCACCGAAGTTGTTGTCATTTTCGGCAACTTCGGTGCGTCTCTTGAACTTGTCGATGTGCTCATGTCGTTCACTAATCCTCGTGTCTCCACCTCACGCCCAAAGTCTTATGCATTATCGTAGAATTTCTTCAGTATACTCACGTGGAACACTGAATGGATTTGTTGCAGTTCTTTGGGAAGATTCGCCTTGTATGCCACCTTGCCTACCCATTTAGTGATGACGAAGGGACCCTCGTACCTTCACAACAACTCTTGGTGCAAGTTTCTAAGTGCTTTGAACTAACGAGTTTGTAACTTCACAAGAACCCTGTCTCTCACCTGGTGAATTGAATAAAATTGAATTGAATTGAATTGAACCTTGGTCATTCAGATCTTGGCATTGATTGACTTTGCCTCCGCCTATTGAATTAAATAGAAATTGGTATTGGCCGATGACTTCAGATATTGACAATAGAAAATGGTTAAATTGGATAGGTGTCATAGTGATCAGTCATAGTTGATATTGTTATTGATTTGTCCATTGATCTCTTACCTGATCATCTTCATTATTTCATGGCCTTATTGATTATTGAGCTCTCTTATATTATTCTATCATGTGCTCTATTTTTTATTGCTTCTTATTGATTATTAATTTTTTAGCACCATTGATCTCTTATTTATTGTTATGATTAGACTTTACGTACTGAGTATTTTTATACTCATGAGTTTTTTCCTGCATTTAGATTCGTACAGATGCGATGATAGAAGATGATGATGCAGGTGGTCAGGCTCAGTGACAGAGATGTTGTATATGATGTAGGATTTAGTCATACTAAATTATTAAATTAGTTTTTATTTTTTGCATATTTAGTATGGTGGAGTCATGGACGTTTCCAGCTCTGTGACATTATATATTGTTAGACGATCTTATTATTTTCGCATTTATAGAGTTATTTTTCGTAAAATTTATTTACATAAAATTATGTAACGTCTTTGGAACGAATCTGAACACGTGATAGTCACGTGAATCTCGGGGCGTTACATAAGACCTTTGTTCTAACTCTATTCACATATCAAACGAACCAATGTTAGTCCTATTAAATGTAAACTAATTAGAATTAGATGTAGATTGCGCTTAGTTTCACCACTTGTGAAACGTAGATTTCGAATTCAAATTTCTTTTTTTTATTATTTAGTCTTCCTTCCTAGTCGAAAAATATCTAAGTTATTTTAAGTAGATGACTCGACTAAAATTGGGTTGAATTTTTTTTTTTCAATCAAAGTTAACCCAACCGACTCGATCCAATATATTTTTAATTTTTGCTTTTTATTTAACTTTAAGATTATATTAAAATATTAAAAATAAAATCTTTAAAATGGAAATAATAATTAAACATTTGAAAAACTTCTTTTATGCTTTAAAATAAATCTTAAATAATATTAAATGTGCAAGAAGGTAAGAGATTAAAAAAAGAAAAAAGTATTTTAACGTTCATATACTGTGATCACGTGATGAATATAAAAATTAAACCAAGGTCTCGTATGAATTAATTTTACGGAGGATGGAAGATCTCAGCCGTGTTTCTATGTGAATGATTTAGTCCAAGTTAATAATCAAGCATTGCAAATTGACATGCGGAGCTCCATCTCACCCCGTGAAAAAACATTGTGGTACACAAATCACTACAATTTTGGTCTAAAGATAAAAAGGAAATAATTCAACTAAATTTATTCGTTCCATAATATATCTTAATTATAATCCATCTTTCGGGATGTGCATTATATCTTAGTTCAACTTATTAACATATCCAAATTTTAAAACACACTTTTTAAAAAATAATCACATATCAAACTAAATTAATCAACTTCTAAATAAAAATACTAATAAAAATTTCTAATAGATCAGTAAGCCTTATTTTTAATCGGGAAAAAATTATGCTCCACATAAAGTCATAAACTAATCAGCTTGGTTACTAATTGTAAAATTGTAATTAGCAAAGTGAGGAAGCCACCAACGCAAGGGGCCGTTTCCGTCGTATGAGGCCCATTATTCTGTGGGCCTGGTCCAACAAGGAACGAGCAATGGGCCTTTATAATGAGGTCTCGTGCTTTTGGTGTGGCGGAATTGTGTTGTGTTCCCCCTTCTCCACCGATGGTTTCCGCTGCCCGTTTCTCTTCTCCGAGCGGTCGCTCTCCGGTGAGTAACGCCCTGCCCTAATTGTCTCATCTCTCTATTTCCTTCTACTGTTATGATCACCTTTTTTGCGCGTTTCATTTTGTGTCACGCTTGTCTGCATTTGATTCATTCTACTGTTATCTTCTGGTGGTTTCTTTCTCCTTTTTCCCCACTTCCTTTTTGTAGTCGTTATAAGCAATGGAATTCGTGACGTGCTCTTTCTTATAGTTGGTGATTATGTTATTTGTGGCCGTCATCGTTGTTCTGCTCGTCTGATGCCATTTGTTTGTTCATTTAAAGGCCCTTTTGACATGGTGGCATGACCTCCTGTTTAAGTTTTGGATGGTTTAATGACGAGAAATGATAACCTTAGATGGGCACTTTCGTTGCCCATAATGCTGTCAAAGTCCTGCTTCTCTGCTGAATTCAATTCTCGCCACCTGATTTATATAAGTATTTAAATAAGGAGCAGAATGAGTATCAGAATTCGTTTGCCAAAATTTCATTCTCATTTTAGTTCTTACTACTCCTTTTTTGTGTTTCACGCTCATCCTTCTTTCTAATCCAGGTACTCAGTTATGGGCAAAGTATAACAGATATTTTCAAAAGGAGTTAAATTAGCGTGCAAGGATTTTTGGATTAGCATCATTTTAATTCGAGAATAAAAGAACACAAGCAATCTGGATCAAAATAATGCCAGGTCCAGAACTTGGGCAATCACAGATACGCCTCATTCAAAAAAAAATATGTTATATATTAGTCTGAACATAGAAATATTGTAAATTATAAATGTTTAATAAGTTCATATATTATTAAAAAGTTATAAATTTATTTTAGGCGTCTATTTCTATCAATTATCATTTTATTTCTTTTGTCATATTTTTTCATGTATTATATATTCATTTTCTTGTTAGAGAATTACTTGAATATTGAAAAAACATATTTTTTTATTTGAATTATGATTTTAAGTTTGGATCATGGACCTAAAATATTAGTACGTTAAGATATTAAATGTGATTGCATAATTGAGCCATATTATAGCATAATGGAGCCATATATATTAATTCTTCCCTTATTTATGTTGTTAAAGTTTTTCATCTCTTCATTTCCTTTTCTTTGTGTTAGTACTTTATGGAGTGTATTTGATAACTTTTCATTCCTTTAGATCTTAAGATTTATGTTCTTGTGGGGTCAGGATTAGCATCACTGTTGGACATGGCGCCCAAAATGGACTGGCCCAATTCCATGATGAGCAGTTGGAAAAACTGTAAGTGAAGCAGTTGAATGAACCGCCTAATTGCTGTACATGGGGCACTATAAAATGGAGTCAAATGGTGACTTCATGTGGTGTTGCATATACAAGTTCGTATGTTGTTTAATGATGTGTACGGCTGTCCGCAGCTTACTCGTCCTACATAGTCCAGTGAAAAGGCAGTCGCACTTCGACGTGATTCCGACGCAATGATGTTCAAGGTATATGGATTGTGGAATAGCGTTATCTTTCCGTACATGATTGAGTCCCCGACAATGATATCGAAAAAACATAAAAAAGTCTTGAACGATTCGTTCTTCCGCTATGAGGTATTCCGAAATATTTCTTTTTTATGTGTATCAATTCCTTCAATTACAAATAGTTTTGATGGGAAGCAATTCAAATTCACATTCAAACTCCTCACTGAAACAACAACAACAACAAAGTCTTATCCCACTAGGTGGGGTCGGCTACATGTATCATACGACGCCATTCCGCATTCGTTGATCCATGTTCATGCGATTCGACAGGGTTTTACGCTGGCTATCGGGACCTAACACAACCCTCCTCCTTTCTTGACTGAAGAATAATTGCGTGCTTCCTTTCCTCACTGAAACAGGCCCATAAAATTAGGTGGAGCTCGGAGGTGCACCAATCACAATATTTTCTCTCCATTTTTTTATCTGTTTTTTTCTCCTTGCTCAATTGACTTATCACTGCGTTATGAACATATTACATGAGGTTATATTGGCTTAAAGCAACTGCCATGCCGACATGAGCCGGCCAGGCCACTGCAATAAGTTCTCAAAGGACATGAACCTCTTTAGAAGATGTGGTGTATGAAACACTTACTTGACTACAAGTTCTTCCTCAACTGGCAACATGAAAAGCTACACTGACGAAAACCATATCTTGGGCACCAGAACGGCCTTCTTTCACATTGCCAAAGTGAAGTTCCCAACCAATGTCGATTCATCCTCATTGCGACGTGTGACCTATTTATTGTGTTACTTTTTTTTTATTTTAAGATGTCCATGAGCCTAGTACATGCAAAGAAAATAGGAATTAGAGGAAGCATGAAAAATTTTACAATTCCGTCAAACAATAAGACATTTGGAGTTGTCTGTTGCCTACACCATACCATAATCATTTTCTTGAACTTTCAGTGGGCTACCACAATACTATAGGTGGATCGATGGAAGATGGCGGAGACCGAGGCCATGGAGAACAAAGATTTTAGGAGTTAGTAAAAGTGCCGTCATTGAAAGATAACAAGAAAGCTGGTAAACAACAACAAAGTCTTATCTCATTAGGTGGGGTCGGCTACATGGATCATACGACGAATTCGTTGATCCATGTTCATAAGATTCGACAGGATTTTATGCTGGCTGTCGGGGCCTAACACAACCCTCTTCCTTTATCCGGGTTTGGGACCGGCTATAAAATATAGACGGAGTTTTTTTTTTTTTTTAATACCTCAACATAGCCGAAAAATCCTGAACTCATATCACCAGCAGGAAAACCCATGGCAATGATGTTCTCCGTGATATGTCATATCCAGATCAAATCCACCTTCCTGGTATCTTCTTTTGTTACCTATTCAGTATTGGTATCAAATCCAACAAGAAAGCTGGTAAACACAGCTGCATAATTCAGTATTCCAGTTACCTATACAATTGTGCATATTCAGTGGATCTTATGACATCAGGAAAGGAAGCACGCAATTATTCTTCGGTCAACAAATAAAAGGTGAACTTATGCATGAACAAATTTCCATGTGACTGCATGTTTTGAATTAATGTTTTTTTATTGATATTGGCTTCTCTAAACAAGTTGAAGTTGAAAGAGAGTAGGAAGAGAGGGGGTGGCGAATTTTACTTGCCATCTCCACTGGTTCATCTTGTTGTTTTGCAATGAATTTGGCTGTTAGTGACATCTTAATTCCCTATATGATAAGCAAACAGCAAAACTTTATCACAATTCACAATGCTGCATATTTGTACCACACCCAAGCGACAGAAAAACATCCTGCTATGAACCCATGACCTTTTTTTTGTCCCGATATCACAATTTGAGCGAACCACACCCATCCTTTTGCATAGCCCTTTTCTTGGCATCGAAGGTTGTGTGATGTGTGATTTGGCATGGTTCGTTCAAAAAGATAAACGATAACTTTATAGCCTGTATTTTTTGTATGCTTAGACTCAGATGAAAGTTGTCTGTTAGTTGATTTGTGCAGGCCCCTTCTTTGGCGTTTTGGGCAACTCTGCAGAATTACAAGCTGGAGAAGAATCAAGGTGGATAATATAAACGATTGGACAAAAGTTGGGGGAAGATATGCCCTCCATCTGATCAGAACTCAGAGTTTAGTCACGCACATGTGATTGAGAGGTATAGGAGAGGTTTTGTAGCTTCAATAATCTCTGGGCTTTACTGCCTTCAGTGTGCAGACCTTTTTCACTTTTCTCACTAGATTCGATTCTGCGGCAAAAGAAACACTAAAATATGAGCTGGAAGTACGTGCGTGCTGCTAGAGAGAAAGGGAGGAAAAAAAAAAAAGATGAATGCCAAGTTTACGAGTGGCTAGAGAGAGATTAATAAGTGCGGCCACTCGTTAGTTTTGTTTAATGTTCTCTGTGACTCATTTGCGATTAGTATGAGGTTAATATATTAAGATATCCCCAAGCATGATCCAATCAACTCGAGTTGGTCATCTTATCCATTGTACACGTTAAGCAGATTAGGCCATGAGCCCCGTACCTTTTCATCTTTTTTGAGTTTAAAAATGCCAAGAATATTGGGAATCGTGCTGATTGGCATCCCATGTCCATGTAGATTCAGGGCTTTTGCATATTAAAGCTTAGCTTAGGACTCCCCCTTGGGGGTTTAAGTAACCATTAGCACTCTAACCTTCCTTCCTCAATGCCTGAGCTGCAATAATAAACTAGTAAGCAAAGTATCTAAAGATAATGTTTTGGGATCCCCAAACGATGGGGGCAGCGATGATAACCGAAAGGAGGAGAGAGATGACCTGAAGCTTCCCTTTGCCCAATATTTCATCGATACAATTGTTTTGCAATCGGACATTAGCTTCTTTGGTTTCTTTTACGTGACCTCTCTTTTTTCCACCATCTCTTCCCACGGTCTTTTCTTTTGGTTTCTCTTATTTATTTATTTTAAGTTTACTATGACATGATTAAGTTTTAATTTTAAATTAACTTGTTGATTTAATTAGTTATAAAATGATTAATTAACTTGCTATGTTTTAATTAACTCAATGCTATAGTTTAAGTACTAGCCATTAATTCTTACTTAAATTATTATGTTTATCATATATAATATAGTTATTATATAATATGAATTTATATTATTTAGTATGCCTGTATATATAAAAAATATTTTATTACGTTAAGTATATATATTTAAAGTTAATTTGTACTAAAACTTTTTATCTAATTTCAGTTCTCTTATTTCATGTCTAAATTCGAATCAACTATAATGAATATCGAAATTAAATATTTTTGTGAATTATAATTTCAAATTTTAAATATGCAGTTCTAAATATTATGCTCTTCGTTGATGAAAGAAATAATTCAATTTCCATCTATTGGGTATTTTTAAAATCCAACAGTTTTTTTATATAAAAAACTTATAGTTATAAATTTTGAATGAAACATTAGACTTAGAATTCGAGTGAATAAATTATTAGCTGTTGCATTTCCAACAGATAGCCACGTCACCCTTGAAAAAATTGGTTTCCACCCCTAATGACCTTTTGTTCTGACTCAGGATGACGCAAAAAAGCCGACATTAAAAGAAAATCTATCTGAAGGAATCCTTTGGAGATCTTAACAAATATACTTAATGACCTCTTTTACTGTATAAATGCCGTGCCGTGCGTCTAATTCTACCCCCCCACCCCCAACCTCAAGTGCCGAAATCCCTAAACAGTGCGAAGAATTGGAGTAGAAACAGTTGCACCGCGTGCGTGTATTCCCCCATAATTTGTACTCTGCCTTCTGCTGCTCTGCGAGGCCGCGTGCATGCATCTCCATCAGGTTCTGCATCCTAAAACCTCTCAAGTTTCTCTCCTAATTTGTTTTTATTCTTTTATAAGAGAGCATTCATTTTTTTTCCTGAAGACTATTACATCCTGTTTCGTTTCAGGCCTGGCCTACTAAATCTCCAACTCATCCATTGTCTTTTTCCTTCACATCTTCAGAAATCTTTAAAAATCTTCAGAAAGTAGGAAGGGAGGGAGGGGGAGAGAGAGAGAGAGATCCTTCGTTCTTCCTCTTCCTCTCTCTTCTCCTTGAGAACTCGTGTAAGCTTCTTCTCTTTCTTCTGTCCCGACTACCTAGCACAACTCTTTTTTGTTATATTATATGGATGGATTCATGTCATGTATCTTAGGACAATCTACTCATTGATCAGGGGTCTGAAATGCCAGTATAGGACTGAATCATTAATCTGTAGACAGCTCAGGCAGGTCATATTTTTTACCTTCCATTAAAGCCGATTTCGCATTAACGAGGTTTTCTTCTTCCTGTTAAATTTTGTTCTTTCCTTCTTTCACAGCACAATTCCGCATCTCTGCCCATTTGCGTTGCACCCCATTTTTGAAGAGCCCTTTGTTCGTTATTTGAATAGTAATCCGGAAACAGGGGAGGCGGAGGGGAGATGAAGGAGTACTTGACCTCTCTGGCTTCCATCATGGGGGTCTTCGCCTTCTTCCAGGGATTCCTTAACACCGCCTTCCCGCCGGAGCTCCGGTTCGCGGCGGCCAAGCTCTTCCACCGCGTGTTCCACTGGTTCTCTCCCTACTGCTACTTCGACATCACTGAGACCGACGGGGTGAACACCAACGAACTCTACAGCGCCGTCCAGATATACCTCAGCCGCTCGGCGTCGGTGTCGGGTTCCCGCCTGAGCCTCTCCCGGGGTGTCAACTCCTCCGCCTTCACCTTCTGCCTCACCAGCAATGATTGCCTCGTGGACTGCTTCCGCGGCGCCATTGCCACCTGGGAGCACGTCGTCACCCAGCGCCAGACGCAGACCTTCTCCTGGCGGCCGCTCCCGGAGGAGAAGCGCGGCTTCACCCTCCGGATCAAGAAGAAGGACAAGGCGCTCATGCTCCAACCCTACCTCGATCACATCATGGACACGGCCACTGAGCTCCGGCGCAGGAACCAGGACCGGCTTCTCTACACGAACTCTCGCGGCGGGGCCATGGACTCCAGGGGTCTGCCGTGGGAGTCGGTCCCTTTCAAGCACCCGAGTACGTTCGACACGCTCGCCATGGACCCTGTAAGGAAGGAATCGATCATGGCGGACCTCGAGGATTTCGCGAAAGGCAAGGCCTTCTACGAGAAGACGGGTCGTGCGTGGAAACGAGGCTACTTGCTCTATGGCCCTCCAGGCACAGGCAAGTCGAGCATGATCGCGGCAATGGCAAATTATCTCGGGTACGATATCTATGACCTCGAGCTCACCGAAGTGCAAACAAACGCGGAGCTCCGGAAGCTACTGATGAAGACCACCTCCAAGTCGATCATAGTGATCGAAGACATCGACTGCTCGATCAATCTCACCAACCGGAGCTCGACGAAGCCTGCCTCGTCGACCATCGAGCAGCCGGGAGCCGAAGACGCCAATGCCGCGAAGACGATCACTCTGTCCGGCCTGCTGAACTTTACCGACGGCCTCTGGTCGTGCTGCGGGAGCGAGCGGATATTCGTGTTCACAACGAACCACGTCGACAAGCTCGACCCGGCGCTCCTGCGTTCCGGAAGGATGGACATGCACATAGAAATGAGCTTCTGCTCGCTCTCGGGGTTCAAGATTCTGATGAAGAACTACTTGGGAATGGAGAGCGACGAATTGGACGGCATGGTCGAGGGTGACGCTTCGCTGAACGGACTGGAGGAGACTATCGACGACGCAGAGATAACTCCGGCCGACGTCAGCGAGCTCCTGATAAAGAACCGGCGGCGGGAGAAGCGCGATGCCTTGGTCGAGCTGCTGGGAGTCTTGAAGGCCCGGGCTGAGAAGAACGAGTCGAAGAAGGCAGGACTTTGTCCATTGGTCTCAGGGAGCCTTGAAGAAGAACAGGAGAAGAGAGCGCTGGAGAGCCCAAAGGACGGTGCCGCACTGCTAGATGAGTGCAGCGGCAAGGAGGAAGAGGGCAAGGGGGAGGAAGAATAATGCTGACCACCGAGGAGCGCTGCCATTTTCATGTGTTCCTGCACTGCTGTTATCTTTTTATTTCTTTCTACTTCGTTTTCTCCATGGGCACTTTGGTAATGGTAAGAGATGGAACTTTCTCTCTTCTTGTTTGTTCATCTTGTCATCTTCTCTATCCCCGCACAGATAGATAAGAAAAGAAAAGAAAAACTAGCATTTAATCCAGTTGTGCGTGTGGACTAATTCCTCTAGTTTGGATCACTCATCGTTATGCTTCTTTGATCCTTTGATCCATATTTTAAGCAACAGTACGTAGTTTGCTTACATATTTCAAATGGCATAAAATATAAATCATGCTTACGACCGTAAGATCGGGAAGCACATGTACTTTGTAGTTTGTACGCCCTTAATCTTGCTTTCATCACATTTGAGAACGCAATCCACTTAACTAATTAATTATATTAATCAAAATTTGATTTACTGGAAGTCTTCTTTTTTCATCACATGTATCGTCTTTCCTTCTTCTCCAAGGACTCGAAGCTTTCTTCTGCACATCATTCGCTCTGGTAATGTGCAAACAAATATCTTGACGTAAAATGTGAGGCGACAACAATTTTTCTTTCATCACAGAAGACTTTCGCGTCATTTTGCGGGCTCTGTCCATACTTGTCGGTGTCGCATTTCCAGGGTTGATCACGTTGAAATTTCTTGATATCTCGATTTGGCAATTAGGAAATGGACGAAATCTTCTTGTACCAATCTCTTTTATTAGAGAGAGAGAGAGAGAGAGAGATTTTGTTCATACGGAGATGGGCTCCCACTTTTTCGAAGAGATAATTAGCAGGTTCCACGTACACCACAAAGCATTCAACTTCCAGCTGTCTTCCACTGCACTTATTAGACGTCGAAGTCCCCAGCCTTGGGTAAATAATATAAGACTAATTTTCACGAGTTTTTTCTACTTAACTAACACAATCTCATATTAGATTTCTTGATCTAATCATACGATATTTAGGAATATTATTATCATAATTGATAAAAAAAGATAGACCGATATTCTCGTAGCTAAATTGATAACGAGCTAACTTAATTTGTTTATTATGCCTGTCAAGAGATCTCTCATATTTAGATTTGGAGATCCTTCGGTTTTATCTTGATCAATAGTTAATGTTATTAGTTTGTTATATTCTTATTTTATCAATCTTGTATATAACAAATTATATTCTATATTGTTCTTATAAATATACATAAGAACACACAAATTAGTGTGTGAGAAAATTATCTTAACTATCCTACTTTTTATATGGTATCGGAGCTATTGACATTCATGTCTTCCGCTGGGTCATCATCTTCCATGAGTTCTGCTGGTATCTTCCACTTCAGAGGCCACTCGATCAATGTTTCTTTCCTTTGGAAATATTAGTCATTTTCTTACTCTGAAACTCACACCCACTAACTATCTTCTTTGGAAGACACAACTTAAACCCTTGTTAAGTAGCCTCGATCTTGAAGGCTTTGTAGATGGCACTGTCCCTTGTCCTTCAAAGTGTGTCTCCTCTTCAAATGACACTCCAAATTCCTCTATTGCTCCAAATCCTGAGTACCTTGAGTGGAAGCGCCGAGATCAAATGATCCTTAGTTGGTTGATTGCCTCTCTATCCGAAGAAGTACTTCTTGTGGTCGTCGACCTTCGCACATCTAATGCAGTGTGTCTGACTCTACAATAGGCATTTGGTGCTCCCTCCTCCATAAGAATTCTTCAACTCCAAATGTAGCTTCAAAATTTACAGAAGGGTAATTCTTCTCTTTCAAACTATCTTTGGCAAGCCAAATATTTGGCTGATGAACGTGTTGCAGCCGAGCATCCACTCTCTCCTTCCAACTTCAATGTGATTGTATTCAACAATTTAGGGCCTGACTACAATGACATTGTGGCATCTCTTGCTGCTCATAGTGATCACATCTCCTTTCTAGAGCTGTAGAGTTCTCTTCTCAGTCATGAGATTCGTTTGGCACATCAGCAAGCTGCCATTTTGGCTTCTGCCATGATGGCTTCTGCCATTCCTTCGGCAAACTATGCTTCCCCTGGAGCCCATTCTTCTCGTGGCCGTGGTGGTCGATCACATTCTCGTGGAAGAGGCCGTTCTTCTCAACCTTGAAGGGATCCTTGTCCCATATGTGGACTCATGGGACATAGTCCTTATAAGTGTCAATTTCGTCATCCTGCATCTCTTCAACATGCAACACTAGCTATGGAGTAGCTACTCCTGTTGGAACTCTTGTCCGTTAAGCATATCATAGTTCCGCCGCACCTCTTCACTCGACTAGTCCTGCCTTTTCAGCTATAAGCAGCTACACCGATTGGCTGCTAGATACTAGTGCATCTCACCATGTTACCCCGGATCTGCAGGCTCTTAGCTCTGCCACTCTTTATAATGGTGTCGACAACATGTGTGTTGGTGATGGTAAAGGGCTTTCCATTCTTTATACTGGCTCTTCTGATATTCATTCCCCATCTAAGTCTCTTTTTCTACGTAATGTGTTACATGTTCTATCCATGAAACACTCTTTGCTTTCAGTTAATAAATTTGCCCTCGATAATAATTGTTACTTTGAATTTCATGCTGATCATTTTGATGTTAAGGACGCTCAAACGGGACGTCTGCTTCTACAAGGCCCTGCTGAACATGGTCTCTATCATCTCATCCCGTCGTCCTGTTTGTTCGCGTCCTCCTCCGTCTGCTCATCATGTAGCTCCCTCCATGAATCTTCGTTGGCATCAACGACTTGGACATCCTTCTTCTGCCATAGTCCACAATATTTCACCTTGATGGGTCTATTGATCGTCACAAGGCTTGATTGGTTGCTAAGGGCTTTCATCAGCAACTTGATATTGACTATACGTATACGTTCAGTCCAGTAGTTAAGCCGATCACTATCCGTTTGGTTTTATCTCTTGCCACCTCTCGTGGTTGGCCTATCCGCCAACTTGATGTGAGTAATGCATTCCTTCATGGCGATCTACAAGAATTAGTATATATGGAGCAATCTCCTAGCTTCCGCGATGAGAATTATCCTAATCATGTTTGTCATCTATGAAAATCACTTTATGACTTAAAGCATGCGCCTCGTGCTTGGTTTCATAAGCTTCATTCTACTCTACTTGGTTTTGGTTTTGTTTCATCGAAGACTGACACATCTTTGTTCATTATGAAAAATGCCCAAATAACCATGTTTGCACTTGTATATGTTGACGATATTCTTATCACAGGTTCACTGTTATTCTCTTACAAGATCTTATTCGATATTTACAGTTTTGCTTCACTCTCAAGGATCTTGGTCAGGTGCATTATTTTCTTGGTATTGAGGTGATTCGAGACATCCATGGTATTCTTTTATCACAAAGGAAATATGTTGCAGACCTTCTGAAACGTGCAGGCATGCAACATGCCCGTGCCATCTCCTCTCCAATGTCTGCTTTGACAAAGCTAGTGCTTTCTACACGACTGATGCATTTCTAGATGCTTCTCTTTACCGTCACCTATTTGGTGCTCTTAATTATCTAACCATTACTCGACCAGATATTTTCTTTGCTGTTAGTGTAGTCAGTCAATTTATGCAGTGTCCTTCCACACATCATTGGCAAGCAGTTAAACGAATTTTGCGCTATCTCAAGTCCACATCAGATCTTAGTTTTCGGATCACTCCTGGAAGCATTTCTACATTACATGTCTTCTCAGATGTAGATTGGGCAGGATCACTTGTTGATCGAAAATTTGTCGGCGGTTATCTTGTTTATCTTGGTCCTAACTTAATTTCTTGGTGTGCCAAGAAACAACGAACGGTTAGCAGATCTTCTACTGAGTCTGAGTATCGTGCTTTAGCTGATGCAACTGCTGAGGTTATTTGGATATAGTCCCTCCTTCGTGAACTTCATGCTCCCCTTCCAATAGTTCCCATTCTCTGGTGCGATAACTTAGGAGCGACATATTTAACTGCTAATCCCATATTTCATGCACGAACCAAACATGTGGAGATTGATTTTCATTTTGTTCATGATGAAGTTAGCAACAAACGTCTCACTGTGAGATTTATTTCTTCAAAGGACCAATTAGCAGATGTCTTGACAAAGCCTTTATCTGGTTTTTTTATTCATATTTCTTCATGACAAGCTTCGTCTCTCCTCTCGCGAGAGCCAATCTTGAGGGGGCGTGTCAAGAGATCTCTCAGATTTAGATTTGGAGATCCTTCGATTTTATCTTGATCAACTAACATATCTTATAGATATGTATCTTCTTTAGTTAATGTTGTTAGTTTGTTATATTCTTGTTTTATCAATCTTGTTACAACAAAATGTATTCTATATTGTTCTTATAAATATACATAAGAACACACAAATTAATGTATGAGAAAATTATCTTAACTATCCTACTTCCTATAATGCCAACCAACCTCAATTATACAATCTTGTAGACTTCAAAAGATGTGTACGGAGCTTTACAATCTTGTAAACTTTAAAATGTAGAAGGTGTTCGGTTCTATCGACGACAAATTTCTACAAATTAATTTGAATTGCGCCTTATACAGATTGTCTTTAATTTTCATCTTCTTTTCATTTTTATCCTTTCTAATTTTTTACAAATAGAATATAACATTTCGAAATTCGACCTCACCACGTGGTGAAATATCTTTTCGGTCGTAATTTTTCTATTGTTCTTTTACTCTTTCGTTGATCCAAATGATCAAGAAAACTGACGCGTAGACGAAAGACTTGATCAAATAAAATAATACAATAAGTGAGGAAAATGTAAAAGCTAAATAAATAAATGTACATCCAAATGTTTCAACATAAGGCATATAAAAGTCCATGTCATAAGTACAATAACAAATAGGTCCCATAATAGTCCAAATACAACTCGATATAAAGAAAAGTGGATGACTCCAACTAAATTCTAAGATAACCATGTGCACACGCCACCCAAAATGTAGTCGCCGCACACACATCAACTCTGCAAGCATCCATATCAAATACCTGTGGAAATCATACAAGGGAGCAAGTTCAATTGTTAACACAAAGTTAAGTGTGAATTCGTATAGGTCATAAGATAGTTCCATTAGAATAAGCATGAAGCAAGTATATATATCAAGTATAAGAACGAATCACAATAGATGAATCGATAAAGAGATCATGGTTCATGCTCTTTTTATTTTCATTCTTTTTCATATTCATGTTCATGTTTATTAGTTCTTATTCATGTTCATGTTCATAAGGGCAAAGTCATTTTATTCATCTTTTGGCCATTCATATTCTTTCATCTTGTTTATAATTGGAATAGCTCTCCACTTTTAGATAATACCATTGTACGCACACAAGTGTGCAACTATCTAGACCATGGTGGGCTAATGGAGACCTAGTGTCGTGGCCAGCCCTATCAGATGGGATGACCTCGTACAAGACGAAAACATCCGTAGTAAGAAATTCCCATCTAGATAGGGCAAATAGTAACCCTCCATCTTATCTTATAATTCATGAGCCTCACTTTCAATCCTGTAAATCAAACAAGACTATAGGGAGTAAGAGTGACTCCATATCATCTTCTAGTTCATAACAATTGGTAATCAATCAAGTGGACAGAAGCGTATCAAATCAAATGGTTTTAATTAAGGTCATGTTCTGTCCACAAATTAAACGCCCGAAAGCCAAGCGATCGTCCAATTGAGATTCATTCAGTGGTCATTCGAAAGTTGGGCGGACGCCCATTTAAAAAAGGGTAGAGTAAATCTATTTTTTATCTATGTTTTTCGGTCGACCAAAAAGGGAGCGATCGTCCGTTCTGTGTTCATCCGTCGATCGTTCCAAGGTCATATACAATCGGACGCCCAAGAGAGGTTTGGTCTTTCATTATCATATGGGGATTCTCTTGGACTTTTAGTCGAGAGTTTTGATCGACCGAAACTGAATCGGTCGTTCACTGGGAATAATTTTGTTTTCTTCCTCGGTCAGTTGGATTTTTCCGTTGACCGTTGAAAGTTCTTCTGACGAGATAATCCAAATCGGTCATTCGAAATGGTTACAATCGACTGACTGGTTATCATCGTCGTTGTCGAGTCTCAACATTTTTTCAGCTCGATTGTCGGTCGTACAATATAGCTTTCGCTACACTTCTGTCGAGCTGAATCGAACGCTCGAAAGGGTTTCAAACGTCCGCTTCAATTTGACAGAACCGCATGTCATTACGAAATCCTTATGTTTTTAATCAATTTTTGGTACAATCAAGGATCTAACGCTAGTTAACATAACACCTAACATATAGCATGATTTAGACACATATCTAATTATAAATCTCATCCTAAACATATCATTCATATCATTTTTCCTTCACATAATGCAGCTTATTGATTTCTTGTCTTTAAACATAAAATGATTCCAATTTTCTCTTAATTTTAATCAACAATTTCTATCAATTTAACGACATGAAATGAATCATCAAGTGACTATCCTAGTTGTACTTCAATAGATCTAATCATGCAACATGCTAACAACTCATACAGACAAGTTATGCATTCAATCATGATAAATAATCAAAGGAAACATATCAACAACATCATACTAAGTTTAGAACACAATTCCCACTCATACTAGCATGAACCTTAATCCTAATGAGTCCTTAAAGCATGCAAAAATCCTCCTGAAATCATCTCATGACTCATATCCTGAAAACACACCTTATTGTCATGCAATTTGGTTCTTCTTCGCGGGATCAAGCTCTAGTTGCGCTCGCCACATCCTCCTATGTCGCCTGCGCCCGAGGTACGGATCGCCCCTTGCGTCTTCTGGCCGAGATCAAAGTCACGAAGCACGAAGGGACAACAATGGAGAGAAAGAAAATGAGAAAATGTGAAGAGTGAGGCAGAGATTCATGAGACTTTATGGTCACTAACAAGGGAGTTTTTGTGTCCCTTGATATCCTTCATATCATGGACATGAGAGTTAGAGATCTCTAAGAGTTAATGAGAGGTAACAAAAAAAGAATTAGAACTAATTTCCCGGTGGCCTTCTGTCCATTGCACTTCCGGGGTTCGAAAATGTTTCGATCGTCCGATGGTACGTCGGCAGGCCTGCCGACTTTGTCGTGACATCGGACATCCATTTTGGTTTCGATCGCCTTGTCTGACGTCAACATTAAATAAAATTTTTGAATTTTATAAAAAAAAATCAGTGTGTTATGTAAGATATAAAATAATATAAAAATTCTATAACCACAATAGCAATAAAAATGTTGTTATCATTTTATTATCAGTATTAATTAATTTAACTTATTATTGTTATTCACATTAATATAATATTATTATCGCTTATTATTTTGAATATTACATATATTTATTATCATGATTTTAATTTAAAAATGTACAAACTATTTAGAACTATGTTTATTTAATTTATTAATTTTATCAATTTTTGTTCGAACTTTTAGTTGGATTGTATAAATTTTAATTTGACATTAATGATGAAGAGTATTTTAGTACAAGATATAGATTAATTAGCAATTATTTATTATAAGTAAATAGTGTTAATTAAATTGTTGGAGAGATTATTTGTATATATTAAATAAGATAACGTTAATAATGTTAATAACTGATAATGTGAAAGAACAATGCATTAATGTTTCGGCCTAGAATTCCGAAATTCCAACCACATAATGTGAAAGAACTTTTGCTCAGAATTAGACAAAGTTCTGTCAAACACCATGCATGACGAGAACTTGAAAAAATTTTCTCACGTGACGTCTCGCCGAACATTTTTTATTAAAATTCTTGAAAAAAAGTTCTCATCAAAAGTGAGAACTTTATAAATAGTTGGAACTTTTCTTTTTTTTTTTTTCTCTATTCTTTTCTCTCCCCCTTTTCTCTCTCCATCAAATCTTTCCATCAAATCGGTTATAAGTTCCCGTTCGAGCGTGGAACTTCTTCCAAACACATCGGCCGAATTTATATGTCATGTCATAAAATTCCGAGAGCATGGGAGAACTTTAGTTCTCCAATCCAAACACTGCCATATTGTAATTTTTTTTTAAACTTTTATTATATCTCTCGCTCAATGCATTAATTGTTACATCATATTAATTAACATTACTTTCCACAACATTATTTTTTTTTCTTTAAGCATTAAATTGCTTGTCCTCTTATCTCCTTGTTTCCTTCATTTCTCTACCCATTTTCCTTTTCGTTACTACTTTCCTTATGATCACATATTCCTTGTTTTATTTTCTCTACCTAGTTAATGTAGCTTACATAATTTTATGCTATTTCCTTTGTAGACATTTATTTATATTTAATTATTTTTTCCGTGCATCTTTTTTCAAACTTAATACGTTAAATTTGACCACATTAATTAATTTTGAATGAAGAAATGAAAAGTCGAACATGGAAAGGTCATTGAATAGTTATTTTTTAAAATTTATTTTAAAGTTTTACTTAATACTTGCTAATTTGGATTCTCTCTCTCTCTTCCACACACACACCACCCCCCAAAAAATAGCCCAAGAAAATCACATAAAATCTTGAAATTAACTGATGTCATGGCTGGATATGGAAATATGATTAGTGAATTAATTAATTCTCATATGAATAATTTAATCATTGCACTCTTACCTCTCAAATTTCATCTCTCGTGTCTAAATTAAAAAAAGTTAAATCACATTAATTCGAAGGGATGAATACGGAAAGGCCGTTAACTGATTAATGGTTTAATGTAACGTTGATCAATTTTGTCTTGCCTCTCAAATTTCATCTTCTTATTTTCTAACCTTTACAGATCTTAAAAGTTAATCATTCTCCATCTAAAGGGAAGATGAGGAGTTTATAAATAATTTATGCACACTCAAAATAGTTACTAGTAACTTATAATATTAAAAGCTATCTTTAATCAGGGATGGTTGACACAATGGTTGTAATCATTGAGTTCTAATAGTTCCAGGTTCGAATTTTAAAGTCACAACTTCAATCAGAGTTTATTCATACCGTTCTCGTTCGAACATCGGATTAATCGATACTGGTGGATCTCGACAAAAAAAAAAAACTGTCTTTATCTATCTTTTTTTTTTTTGCCACCCCCTATCCACCTTAGTGTCCAGCAATCGATTATTGACCATCCAATCCCTACTTTACCTATCAGCATTGTGTTGCTGAAAAGTCTGAAAGAACGAATACACAATAAAGAGAAAGTCCAACGGGATCTAATTCTACGAGGTTCGCTGAGTCATTGGCGGAGTTCTATATATCCTCTCACAGTCATGTTCTAGTTGTCTAGATCTTGAAGACTGGGTCCAAAAGAAATCATGGATTCATAGTCTAATTGTCTATTTAGTTAGAGAAGCATGAGAGGAATAAATATGAATCGACTGACATTATTACAGTTCATCTTCCTTATGAATATGAAAGTGTGTCTCATTTGTGATTTTGTGGACAATTTTACTTCTCACAACAGAGTCATTGTCACAGGTGGTGCATGCAAAATGGAAACCAAGCTAATAATTCTCATAATAGTGAAGAAGAAACGTGAAGGTGATGAGCTGAACCTTTTGATCACATGGAAATGGCACAAGCACTGTTAGGAAATAATGGAGAATTGGTCCCAACTTATCGAAATTTTTACAGCCCCCACTAAGCGTGGGGGGAAAAGAAGCAACAACAGACTCGGAGTTGGAAAGCTGGCTGACAGAGGGCAACTAGCGAAGGTGCTCTAAGATTTGGTGGGTCTCTGTATTCGCTTGAGAGATTGATAGATGATGCATATCTTTATGTCTGAGAGACGAAAGATGTGCAAAAAAGAGTCTCTGCCACCACACCAAGACAAAATTGTCCGTATCTCCACTTTCTCTCTCCATCCCTCTGTCTACAGATTCCTCTTATTCTTATGTGATATAAAGATGATGGTGCAGATCGTCTTCCTCAGATCTGACAAAAGTTTGAAATGAGAGTACGTACTGCTTCCGCCAGCTCTCTAGTTATTTTTTTTCTTAAAAAAACTCTTATCTAATAGGTAGAAGTGGTGAATTGTCCTCATACATAATATGGAGAAGATCCTCCGGTGGATCATTCTCTCAAAAAAGGTCAGAAGGCAAACCTCGACCAAGGTTAGTCAAAAAATCTGCGACACGATTTGCTTCGCGATAGATATGATTATAACGAAAATCTTTCAAAAGCTCAATGTCATGCCTTATGTTTCGTATAATATTCAATATACTCCATGGACTCGAGAAAAATTATTGCATGGTTTCGAAATCAAGAGCCAAATTTGTGCACACTAGCCTTTCGTTCTCTTCTCATCTACATGCATATTGAGGCACACCAGTGGAGAATGATTAGATCAACTCGAAATCCCGACATTGGATAAACTTGAAGCCTCGACATCAGGGAACATTCAAGAGATTTTCAGTGCATGTTTCAAGGCGACATCATGAAGGATAATATTTCAACCGATGATTTTATCCATATAGAACTTCAAGATTCTTGTCCTATATATCATTTATAATATGTACTAATTATGAATTGAATTGCATTGATAATCACATCAAAAATAACAAAAATCACATCAAATGCCATGTTTTTAAGCGGACTACATAATTTGACTTAGGTTCAACGGTATTCGATCCTGATTCCAAATAATTCAGCGCTAGTGCTAGTTTGAATTCGGCCTGAGTTCGAAGTACTCAGCCCGGGAGATCATGTCAAGTGGCTTGAGTTCTGAGGACCCAAGTTTGACGTCTCTAGACAATGGAAAATCAAATCGGATTCTAATCTTCTCGATCTGATTTTCGACGACAACATGGATTGCGAGTAGAAATTTGAACGAAGTAGGCCTAGATTTTCTTGTAACTTGGTTAAAGTTCTGACATTGATAGAATAAAAATTGAACTTGAAGTGGCACAGTCCGGGACCGACCCCGAATATGGCCTAATGGATGAACACGATCTGGATTTTACCTGACGCAGCCTGAGTTCTAAAATAAAGATTGAATTGGAATTCAAGGACACGATCCATATGATCATCCCACCCGACAAGGATTTAGTTAATGAAAAGTTATTATTAAATTATTAATTATAGTTAATTATAATAAGGGTTATTCCTCTCTTAAATTATCGTGATTTTCTGCATCTAGTTCCAAAGTATGAACTTATTTTACGATATGCCTAAACTTTATCATAATTTTCACTTTACACCTTTCGTATGATTCTATTACTTTTTCTATTATTTTTTCTTTTTTATTTTTGAAAATACTAAAATGTCCTTTAATGAACTCTTCATGCTTTTAATGTTAAAAAATAATATAAAAAACTAAAAATATTGAATCTTTCATCAAAGTGAAGGAATTAATATATAATAATAAATTGGAAAAAGTTTTTATATTTTTTTACTTTTTTTATTAATTTTTAACATTAAAAGAAAGAAAGAGTTTGTGGAAGGACACTTTAGTCTTTTCACAAACGGAAAAAAACAATAATGATACAAAAGTTAACAGAATCATACGAAAGGACTAAAGTAAAAATGCGATAAATCTTAGAAATATCGTAGTGTAAGTTCATACTTCGAGGTTACATACAGAAAATTATGATCGTTTAAGGAAGGTTTAAGGAAATATTCCTTATAATAATTATATTGATGATTTCTGAAAATAATAGTATCATAGTTTATCATTGATGTGATTGACTTATTGATAATATTAAATTATGGATGATATTTCATTAAAACCTTTTCTTGATAATTGATAATGGAAAATTGGTTATTACTGATAGGTGTATTATTCAATTAATTGATACCTAATTATTATGACAAGATGATTAATTTATTTCCATGATTGTACTCCAAATTAAATTGATAAAAATAGACATTACATATAAATAGGATAAAAATAATGGAGCTACTTTATAATTTTTCATATTATGATCTTTATGATTGATTAGCCTCACGCAGCATGGTGCTACTTTAATAAATGAGAGCTCTCGATATGATCGTATTGCCTTATGGATAATTCTAAATATTAAATTAATATAATTGAACAAATATTATAATTTTTATGGTATTGACAATTGTATTGCAATACTTGTAGGCGGAGAGAAAGATAATTGATAATTGTATAATAACCATTATGGTATCGATGATTTATTGTAACTTATATGGTTGATGGATAAATGAATTGTGCTTTTAGGACTGATGGATAAATTAAATTATGTCTTTATGAGTGATATATAAAATTATATGTATTTGTGGATAAATTAATAATTATTAATATAATTGATAATTATTAAATAGGGCATTCACTAATCTATGATCAATTGATTTAAGATAATTCATAATTAAATTGAATAAATATGAATCATGAATAATTGATTATATAGATGATGATCTTAATTAATTAATTACTTATTGCTCATTGATAATTATTTATATAATTGTTATGATAAATCATGGATTGTTTATATATTATTGCTCATTGATTATTTATAAAATTGATAGTTTATTATGAATATTAGTTCGAATAATTAATTGATATAGATGACTCTCGTATTGAGTTATCTCATTACATCTTTACTTGAATTCATGTAGGCTGATATAATGACGATGATGAAATGATTGCTGATTCTTCTGATAAATGGTATGCGCATGAATATAAAATATATCATTGTACAAATGTTTGCCCTTAAAATTGCTTCGATCATTATAATGATTATTGTGATTGAGTTTTTAGTATGTTAATTGGTTAAAATAAAAAAAAATCAAATTATAAAATTGAATAATGTTGCTGAAATAATCTTGTGGACAATGTTAGTACATAAAATGTTCAATTTATTTTTGTTGTGAGACTCCATAAACAAAAAACTTTAGAACTGAATTACTCGAGAATTAGTAAACATTTTTTGAAGTGATGAATGTGATGGTTCGGTGAGGTATTAACATGCGCTAATATACTTCATGATGTCATTGGTCAATACTTTGAATGATAGAATGTGAACAATATATATATATATATATATATATATATATATATATATATATATATATATATATATATATTTCATGGGATATCTCACAACGTTTGAGTCTTGGTAAACTAATTTAATTGTCATCCATAGTTGCATATATTTGAAATGAAATTGGTGGAATTTTGATGTGGACAATCAATTAAATGATCGCATTGTAGCATCCCTAATTGACTACAGTAAAGAATGTCGACGTCTAGAAGGCACAAATCATTTTTTTATCATATTGTCGAAATCATTAATGAATAAATTTAAGCAAACATATATCATTTTTTTATCAATTGGAAATATGTTGCCGTATTTTTACAGATAAGAAGCTCAGAAGAGTGCAATTTATTCACCACAATGCAAATAAAATACGCGTCCGTGGTAAACAAAATAAAATTAGATTTTATTCATGTTGTTTTGTCTTATTTCTTGATCTACGATGATCAAACGATTATTAATAAGGTACGATAGTGCTACTTTTTTAAAAAAAAAGTAAGCTAATTATTTTTTCATTATATATATATATATATATATATATGGCAAAAATTAGTCCACACATTTTGGTAGTGTCTTTGTCAAAATTATCTCGTACGATTCTCTTTGAATTTTCTTTCTTTTTCAGTTATGATATAAAGATGGGAAAAACACATTAATAAGAGGGAAATGATATATTTATAGCTTTTAAGAGAAAAAAGCATTGATCTTTTTCTTTTCTCGAAATCCAAACATAATTATTTTTTTTATCAAATTTCTTTTTGGTGATCTTTTTTTGTTATCATGATTACATATTTCAAAACTTAAAGTTATAAGATCCACATGTATATTATATTCGATTAAATTAAATCTATCATCATGTAAGGTAAAATATTAACATTTCAATTTTCAGTTTGAACAAATCATAGTCAACGAGGTCCACAATTAAGTAGTGAATGAATACTAAGTGCAATGGAAGAAGATAATCACACCTAATCAACAAAATTCGATTTTGGATCAGCCGATCAGGTACTGAGAAGAATAATTCTACCTAACTTTTTTGAATTGACAAATTCTTTCAACTGGTTTAATTATGAGATTAATGAGTATGTAGAGCACTCTATTTTACATCTCGGCAAAGAACGTCTATTTTTTATTATTTAATTAATTTATGATTATAATTCATAATTAAATTGATGATATACTTTTTAGATAAAATAATATATATTTTTTAAGTAATTTGATAATAAAAAAATATATATCATTTAAGACTAAATAAATTATAATCATTGAATTAACTATTTTTGTTAACATGATGATGTTAATTTTAATCATATTTACTATTTATTATATACTTTAAATTAACATATAGTTATTTTATTAATTTAATAAATAAAATTAATGATCTACATTTGTTTTACATGAAATGCTCTACATATACATTTGCCTCTTTAATTATTCCTAATTTTAATTTCATGAGAGCTTAGCATGCAGTAACTTTATTTCTCGTGCCAAACCTCTAATTAAATGAGATGCTAATAAAAAACGTTAAATTTGCTCCTTTAGGACGACTTTGAAATTTTTTTTATAAAGTTAGTATTTTTTTTGTTAGATAAATTAATTCGAGGAAAAAATAATTAAAAGAATATGCGTGGGTAAACTCGGGTAAATATCAAAATTTACTAATAACTTTGATTAAAATAATGTGATTTCTATCATTTCAGAATTATTTTTTTATTATATCTAAAATAAACGATCATTTCATGTTTACATAGAAATGTTGATTTTTCTCTAATTACATTTCATATTTTCATGAGCTGCATTGAAAGCACAATATATTAAATATTATTATATTAAATATTAAATATTCCCATCCTAGACCCCAAAAGAAATGTATTATTATTATTCTTTTAAGTAGTGTGTAACCACATAAAATACTTACAATTTATAATCATTTGGATCTTAACCGTTGGATGGACGATCAATGGTCCAAATCTGAGTATTGTTGAATAAGTAAAAATTCACAACACTCAGATCTGAGCCGTTGATCATAGATCCAACAATTGAAATCAAATAATTATAAATTATAATTTTTTTATGATTACATAGTACTTAATATATATATATATATATATCTATATAATATTTTATATATATGTGCATGCATGTACCATAAAACTTCGACCATGAATGAATGGAGTAGAATTAATGATTGAACTAGGTCGAAAAAATAGAAGTATAATTATTCCCGACAACTGAAACCAAGTCGATACTGGTGAGTGGTGACAGATCCACTTGGAGTGATCACCACCAGAAAATTTGCTTTTAATTTATATAGTTATTGGGGCCTATTAATATATAATTAATGTAAGCCTGCTGAAATCATTGTAAGGCATTTTGTTTCTCCCTTTTACTTTTCTTTGAAATAATATTATATACATATTTTTTTTTAAAAAAAGATGCATTATATATTAATAAAAGCACTCGACATGTCCGTATACAAAAACTTAGAGGGGTTAGTGTCTGTATGAGGTTAAGATGCCCCGGAAACAAGGATAAATAAAATTTGATTATTATTTAAAAATTAAGAAATATTTGTTTTTTCTTGCTCTTGGTCATAGTAAGAACATCAGTTCTTACTTTTTCAATTTTTAATGAAAAAATAGTCATTCGACAAAAACTTTTGTCGTTTTTTTCTTATTCTTATTCCTGTAGCATTTGGATGCACATGTGAGAACAAGCCGCTGTTGCTAACTCCATATAGAACACCTCTCAGAAGATTGAGAGTTGAATTTTCCTTTCAAAAGGCATCAAAATATTAGCTACATGATTGAATGTATGCATTTGAAGAAAGCAAAAAAAAAGTGATTAAGTGATGCAGCTCGTCGATAATATTCCATAATCGTCAAGGGACTTGAGCTTGGTAGTTGACTATCTGCACCAAATTTCTTGAATCCGATTCCAATCAGATGTGAGTGTATCCGTTCTCCGCACCGACGAAGCCGATATACTACACAAGAGGTGGATTTTCATAAAAAAAAAATCAAAATCTGTACTCTTGTTAGTATTAGCTACATGATCAATATTCGAGTGTAGCTCTATAACAATTCATACAATTGAAGAAAGCAAAAAAAAAGTATTAATTCACATTTAATTGGTTAAATTTATTGGCGCAATTTTTCTCGTGATGTTATACAAACTAAAGTAAAAAGGAGGATACAAAATGTAAATCTTTGACAGTGTTGGAGTATTCCATTAAGACGCTGTAAATTTTTTTCTTCAATCAATTATATTATAGTAAATAATTGGGTTATTTCCTCTGGCCTCTTCTAAACTATCGCGAATTATCACATCTAATCCCAAATTATGAACTTCATTTTTTGAGTACCTAAACTATCGTGATTTTTTCAATTTGGTCCTTTCGTCTAATTCTGTCAACTTCTCTGTTATTTTTTATTTTTCATATTTATGAAAAGTCTATTATACCCCTGCGTTAGTCCATTATTACATAAAAATATAATAATAAATATAAAAATAATTTTTTTTAAAAAAAGAAAAATATGAGGAAACTTGCCGAAGGTCGTAGAGAGGAGGATGACCCCTTCCCCCTCCCCTCCCCTCCCCACCTTTCCCTGCGCTCACCGACATGGCACAGGGGGTGGGGGGGTCGCCCCCCTCCCTGCGACCTCGTCGGAGGTCGCAGAGAGCGCGGGCGACTTCCCCACCTCTCGCGCGAGGGAAGGTGGAGAGGTGGGGGTCGCCCCCCTCCCTGCGACATCGTCGGAGGTCGTAGGGAGGGCAGCGACCACCCCACCCCCCTGCGTCGCACCGGCGAGCGCAGGGAACGAGGGAGGTCCAACGTCGAGAAAGAGAGGGGGGGTCGCCGCCCCCCGTTGTCGACGGCGACGACACAAGGGGGCGGCGACCCCCTCCCCCCCTCTTGCACGAGAGGTGGGGGTCGCCCCCTCCTTGCGACCTAACCAGTGACCCCCCACCCCCCTGCGCCACGTCGGCGAGCGTAGGGGAAGGGGGGGTCGCCCCCTCCGACCTCCGGCGACCTCACTGGAGGTCGCAGTGAGGGGGTGGGGGGTGACCCCCCTCTTCCAGTTTTTTTTTAAATTATTTTTATATTTTTTTATGTTGGATTAATGCATGGGTATAATGAATTTTTTACAAATGCAAAAAAAATTAAAAATAATGAAGAAGTTGACGGAAGGACCAAACTGAAAAAATACGGTAGTTTATATACAAAAAATGAAGTTCGTAGTTTGAGTTTAGATGTGATAATTCGTGATAGTTTAAGGGAGATAAAAGGAAATAATTCTAAATAATTTGGTGACTCTTCAACGGGAACAATTATAAATATCTTTCATTTGTATGTCCGTAAAATTTGTTTCATTTTTTTTCCATCACACCATTACTCTTTTTTAAATTTGAAAATCCTTCCATCAATCGAACTGTGAACATATTTTGAACCGGATTGAATTAGCAAAATCTAGAGGTACCAATTCAATCCATTTTTTAAAAGTAAAAAAAAAAAGAAAACATGAAATGGGAATGCTATGATGTTGATAAAACATTAAGTAATAAAAAAAACAAAAGAAGGTGAAAAGTAGGGGTGAAAGTGATTCGGGTCGGGTGATTTTTATGTCGAAAAAAATTTGACCTTTAAATTTTAGGTGATTTTTTAGAGAGTAAAAGACCAACTTAAAATTTTTTTCGAGAAAAAAAATTGACCTAGACGGTCTCAGTTTTTTCGGGTTGGGGACCTACTTAAAATAATATATTTTTTTAAAAAAATTAATAGCAAACTATGTTTTAAAAAAATAACATTAACTCTAAGTTCATAAAAAATCTAAACTAACATATTATCACATTATAATTTAAAATATTATAGTCAATTTTATTAAAATAGATTAATAACTTGATGATATTCAAGTTTAACTATAACATAATAAGTCAACAATATAATTAATCTAACAAATATGGGTAAAAAATGTAAAACTTTGAAATATTATTTGAAAGTTGAGATAATATTTTAATTATAATATTTTATAAAATACATATTTGATTCGGGTCGGGCCCCTCAGATTTTTTTATTAGGAGTCCTAATTTAAACGAGTGGTTTTAATTATTCTAAAAAATCAACCTAATTTTTAATCAGAGTTCGAGTTTGTGATTTTTTCTGGTCGATGTTTTTGGTTTGATTAGGTGTTTTAGGTGAGTATGTTTTTTCTTACACCCCTAGTAATTAAATTGAGAATAAGAGGAAAAAAAATATGGAAATAGGTGAAAAGAAAGAAGAAAATAAAATAAAAGGAAAATACACTAATTAATGGAGAACTAAAAGTAAACACATGCCATTTAAAAAGAATAATTATTTAAATTAATACCAATATTATTAAGTATTCTTTTTATTTTTTATAATTTTATATGTTCATGGCATATTTTTACGAGTATAAAAATAATATTTCAATAAAAATTTGATTCAATTCAATTGTACCTAATTAAATCAGTCACTTGACTCAATTTGTATGGAGAATTGGATTTTTAAAAGTAGCAATGTCCTCAGAATCTCTTACTACCACCTTTTTTTTTATAAGATCTCACTGCCACTTTTAAATCTCACCACCACCTTTTGCACCTCTTTACCTCACTGACCGTAAAAAAAATAATTCAGAAATATTTTAAACTATAACAAAACAAGATAAAGAAAAAAAATTATGTTGTAGAAAAATATAGTAAGATACTTTTTAAAATGCCTTAATTACCGCAGTACTATTTTAAAAATATTGAAAATAATTATAAAAGAGCCAAGTACCGCAACCTTCAAAAGTCTACAAAGGCACTCCTTGAACAAATTAAAAATAACTCCTAACAATATTTAGAAATAGAGTTCCTCAATACACATGAAAAAGTTTTTAATTCCAACTTCATTTTTTGTTTAGGGATTCTCGAAGGTGTGAACTAAAAAAGAATTAACATGTGTAAAACATAACATCCTTGCACTTGCGTCGTTTTATGCACTAACCCATACAATTTTAATAAAACACGTCTTACTAAATGATTTGTGCATGTGAGACTAATTCAAAATATGTCTCGTACATCTTTTCCTCCTTAGAGAACTCAAGATTCTCGTTGAGTGATTGCATCCCATCATACACTGAAGTTCATGCAAAGTGACTTTAATAACATATATAATATTTTGCACTTGCGTAAGATATTATCCGCTTTGAATTTTAGCCCGTATGATTTTAGCAAAATGCGTTACATCAAATTAATAATTTGCTACTATATATATCTAATATAGCTCTCGTGACTTGTGCATGTGGAACTAATTCAAAACATCCGAGAAAATTGAAACAATATAGAGAAGATTAGCATAACCCCTACACAAGGATGACACGCACAAATCGAGAAATGATCCAAATTTTTTATACATGACATAATTTGAATTAGTTCAACGTGCACAAGTTACGAGAGATATGTTGAGTATATATAGTAGTGAGATCTTGATTTAAGGACGTATTTTGTTAAAATCATGTGTGTCGAAGTTCAAAGCGGGATAATATGCTACGGAAGGGCAAGTGCAAGGTACGGTTGAATCATTATTTTAAAAAATGATTATTTAATTTGTTTAACAAAGAAGAATTATTTTAATGATTTATATTAAGATCCATATTTACTGACAGAAGTGTGAAAACCCCACATCAAGTTTAAAATTCAATTATCACACAAGAAAAATAAATATATTGCGTGCCTATAATCTACGGCATGGTGTATAAAGTAGTAAATCCATTCATCTGTCATATAAATACATTTTTAATGAACAATACTAACTTTTTCATAAAAAAACAAGAAATTATTGATTGATGTGTTTTGAAGTACTCAAATTGTGGAAGAAAACAAAATGAGAATATATGGTGAAAACGAAAAACTTGGTGGTTATGCATAAAGATTAGAATTTTATGATAATGTAGTATTTTTTTATTCCTAGTGGATTTTTCTTCACAACAATTTTTGAAATTGTATTCGTGAATCTTTCTTTCTTTTTCACACAAAACAAAAGGATTTCGTCGTATATATTCACATTTTTTTGTTGATTGTTCGTCTATCTTCAATGTCTTATTTTCAAAAACATATGTCGGGATGGAGTGGTAAACGACTCTTCTCGCTTAAGCAAGATTTCGAATTTTGTGAACGTTAATAATTCCCATTGATCATTTATTTAAGCACACGATCCGGAGCGACATAACAAGATTAATTGAATTCGATAATAAATCGATTTTCAACCTGTGAACAATACATCTTTTAACACCGCATGGATTAAATCATCAGCACCGCTTCTAAATATGCTTAAAAAAAATATTTATTGCTTCTCGCAATCAAAATCTTCTCATATCATCACATATTCAGTCCACCACTTGCTCAGATAAATTCCTGCGAACCTTCCCTGCATGCACGTAGCACCATGTGCTTGTGGGACTGTACTCCGTCACTCAACCTTGTTCCTTTGTGTAGTCCCATCAACAACTCCATAGTCAAGTGGATTAATTTGTGATAGATATGCACATGTACCATGTACCAATCCCAACTCATCGTAATGGCTGAGAGCCTATCAGCGTTTAGAATTATCAGCTATCTCACTGATTTAAAATTTAGATGAAAAGTTAGAATCATCAAAATGATAATTTCTAGGATAGAGATTCCGCAGCTACTAACAAATTACGTCAATTAAAGTAATCAAACTTTGTATTATTTTTTCCAGTATTCCAGAAAAAAAGGCCAGAGCTCCATTTCAATAATTTTATCTTAATTAATTATTTTTACTTAAATTCAATTTTATGGAGTCAAATCGCAGCCACTGCATGTGTTGGGCAATTAATCACGTGAATCGTGCGGACAGGAGAGGGCACATTGACTGTGTCACTGCGATTAATTCAACTCTTTCTTATGGGGCAGTCACCATGGCCAGCAGCTACCTTTTGAGTCAAATAATGTTAATGTAGATAATGTGGTCAAAAAAGAATAAAAGGAAACACACTAATTAATGGAGAACAAAAAGTAAAAACATGCCATTTAAAAAGAATAAATATTTAATTTGATACCAATATTATTATGAAAATGGCACTGCGGTTCCTCTTAAATTCTCGGTGCATAGTTGAATTGATAGTTTAATTCAGGTTGTGTTTAGTTGGAGTGAGATTTGATGATTAGAAATAAGACGGTTGATGTGATAGGAAAAAGTAGATATGATAATGAATAATTTTTTTGTGAGTCTTGAATTAAAAATAATTATTTTAATTATGAAGTATATTTTTATAATTAATTAAAATAAAATTATAAAATAAAAAAAGTTGTATGGGAAAAAATTTGTTAAAAATTATATAATTTAAATACAAAAAATCATTTTTTAAGTTAATTATATTTAATGAAATATTAAAATTTTTAAACAAAATAATAAGTAATAAATAATATTATATTAATCCCTTATTAAAATTATTTTCTATTTATTAAATAGTTTATTTTATATAAAATATAGTGTGAGAGAAAAGAAAATGAAAAAAAAAATAAATTTTGAAAAAAAATGAACTGTCACATCAAACTCAAAAGATAAAGCAAAAGGTTATGTGTTTTTGGTGGAACGGGAGTCCCGTGACTCCGGTTTCATCGCATTTATTTTCGCGGCGAAATAAAAACGTGATTTTCGTCCGATTCCGCAATCAAACGTGACCTAAGTATTTTTTTTATTTCTTATAATTTTATATGTTCATGTTCATGGTATATTTTTGCGATTATAAAAATAATATTTCTATAAAACAATTGGTTCAATTAAATTGTATCCAATTAAATCAGTCAATTGACTCAATTTCTATGGAGAATTGGGTTTTTAAAACTAGCAATGTCCTCAGAATCTCTTACTACCACTTTTTTTTAATATAAGATCTCACTACCACTTTTAAATCTCAATGCCACCTTTTGCACATTTTTCTCTCTTTGTTAGCCTACCATCGACCAATGTCACCAAACACCCACTTTTTACATCTTCTCTCTTTGATAGCCACTTTTTACTCTCCGACAAAAAAAAATTCAGAAATATTTTAAGCTATAACAAAAGAGGATTAAGAAAACAATTATGTTATAGAAAATTATAGTAAGATACTTTTTAAAAATATTGAAAATAATTATAAAAGAGTCAAGTAGGTCAACCTTTAAAAGTCTACAAAAGCACTCCTTGAACAAATTAAAAATAACTTCTAACAATCTTTAGAAATAGAGTTCCTCAATACACATGAAAAAGTGTTTAATTCTAACTTCATTTTTGTTTAGGGATATAAGGAGGTATAAACTCAAAAAGAATTTATATGTGTAAACGTAACATCCTTGCACTTGCGTAAGACATTATTTGTTTTGTGCATCAGCTTGCACAGTTTTAACAAAACACGTCCTACCAAGTGATTCGTACATGTGAGACTAGATCAAAGCATGTCTCATGCACGTTCTCGTTGAGTGCTCACACTCATTATGCACTAAGGTGGAGTGAGTCTGATAATATATGTAACATTCTTGCACTTGCGTATGATATTATTCGCTTTGGTCTTTAGTCCACATGATTTTAGCAAACCGTGTCTCACCAAATTAAGAATTTGCTACTATATATACCTAATATATCTTTCATGACTTGTAGATGTGGAACTAATCCAAAACATCCGATAAAATTAAAAACAATATAAAGAATATTAGCATAACCCTGCGCAAGGATGCCACACACAAATCGAGAAATGATCCAAATTTTTTATATATGACATGATTTGAATTAATCCAACGTGCACATGCCACAAGAGATATGTTGGGTATATATAGTAACAAGACCTTGATTAAGAATGTCCTTTGCTAAAACCATGCGGTCCGAAGTACAAAACGGATAATATTTTATGCAAGTGCATGCGAAAGTCGTAGTTGAATCATTATTTAAAATAAATGATTATTTAATTTATTTAATGAAGAATAATTATTTTAATGTTTTATATTAAAATCCATATTTACTGATCGAAGCGTGAAATCCGTACATCAAGTTTAAAATTCAATTATCGCACAAGAAAACTAAATATATTGCATGGCTATAATCTACGGCATGGTGTATAAAGTAGTAAATCCATTCATCTGTCATATAAATACATTTTTAATGAACAATAACTAACTTTTTTATAAAAAAAACAAGGATTTATTGATTGATGTGTTTTGAAGTACTCAAATTGTGGAAGAAAACATAATGAGAATATAATGTGAAAACGAAAAAACTTGATGGTTATGCATAAAGATTAGAATTTTATCATAATGTAGTTTTTTTATTCCTAGTGGATTTTTCTTCACAACAATTTCTGAAATTTTATTCATGAATCTTTCTTTCTTTTTCATACAAAACAAAAGGATTTCATCGTATTAAACTTTTATGTTCACCTTTTTTTTGTTTTATGTGCTTTGTTGGCTTGATTGTTCATCTATTTTTAATGTTCTATTTCAAAAAATCTCTTGTTCTGCCAAACATCATGCAATATTTTAGTGGGACCCGTTCAATATTTTGTTCTGGTCAAAGACGTTTGTCGCAAAGTTCTCGAAAAAAAATTCTAGCCCGAGACTAGAACTTGTGAATTCTCGATCGCGCCTCGAATTTCACATCATAGCAGCACCCTTTTAAGCCTTTTTTTTCATGTCAAGTACTAGAATTTCGTCCAAATATGTAAGAGAACTTATTTAAATTTTACCGTCAAATCATTTTTTAAGTTTTTGTCCGATGCAGAATTTAACCAAAAAGACACTAAGAACTTTCGCGTCAAATAGAAGAAGTTCTTAGAACTAAAGTTATGAAATTATACTAATGTCAAACACAATCCTATTGCTTCTGGCAATCAAAATCTTCTCAGATCATCACATATTCAGTTCACCACTTGCTCGGAGAAATTCTTCTGAATCTTCGCTGCATGCTCGTAGCACCATGTGCTTGTGGGGATTGTACTCCGTCACTCAGCCCTGTTCTTTTGTGTAGCCCCATCAACAACTCCATAGTCAAGTTGATTAATTTGTGATAGATATGCACATGTACCATGCACCAATCCCAACTCATCGTAATGTCTGAGAGCCTATCAGCGTTTAAGATTATTAGCTATCTCACTGGTTTAAAATTTAGATGAAAAAATAGAATCACCAAAATGATAATTTCCAGCATAAAATCGATTCGGAAGCTACTAACAAATTACGTCAACTAAAGTAATTAAACTTTGTATTATTTTTTTCAATATTCCAGAAAAAAAAGGGCCAGAGTTCCATTTCAATAATTTTATCTTAATTAATTATTTGTACTTAAATTCAATTTTATGGAGTCAAATCACAACCACTGTGCTGGGCAATTAATCACATGAATCGTGCGGACAGGAGAGGGCACCTTGACTGTGTCACTGCGATTAATTCTTACGGGGCAGTCACCATGGCCAGCAGCTACCTTTTGAGTCAAATAATGTTAACTTAATTAACGCCAATTAAAAGTGAGAGAGCAGCTCATGATTGAATCACTTGAAGGTCTGCATATATGAATATTATGCTGACTGGACTTTAGGGATTCCTGGTCGAGGACCCCAGATGCTTCCCGGAAATGGTAATTAAGCCATAATTAACTTGTAATTAATTAGTTCACTGACCTTTTATAACATATATTATTTTATTGTGCTGCGATATTTAATTCGTTAATGCATAACAAAAAAATGAGATATATGCTGTAAATATACTTTTCAATTGAAAAGGACTTAATGGTGATACTTATTATTTTATTAACCTACGGCTTTTAATTGGTTTGTCCTGATCTTAAATATTCATGCAAACGACATGGTGCATGTACGGTGTTGGCAAATTTAAGATGCATGTAGCGTGCGTGTAGTCTAATATGAGGTTCTTACTTCTTAAGCAATAATTCTTTGCTTTCATCACAAATATGTGCTGTTCAATGTTGGCATACCAGTCAACAACTCCAACACGTGATCTGGTATTCAATGTTGGTATACGTACTTCATTACGTGTATATATATATCTTTTGTGTGTGTGTAGAATAATAAGTAGAAACTACTCTTTTTATCGTTAAATTAATAAAAGTATTTTATATTAGTTTTTTTTGTATCAGTCAGATGTCATCCGATTATTTGATAATCATTGTAAAAATAATTTAACAGATATGACATGATTTATTTGTACTGACTCCATTATTCTATTCGCTCAATTGTTTGCTTTTAAAATATATTACTTTTACCGATGGAAGTTGGGCCGGAATGGATAACACCTCCTCATCGTTTAAATAAATGTTTCGAGTTCGAACCTTTGTGGATGTAGAAAATTTTCATTGGGACATCATAATAGTCTGGGGGCGAATAGTCAGACATGCTATCTAGGACGACACCAGAATAGTTAGGCTCGTTGATGAGCCGAAATTTTAACTTGTGACCAGTGCACATAAATCTTAGCATCAGCTAAATTGAATGATGGACGTTGCTTTCCGGACATAGGGTGGTAATAAAAAAAATATATTACTTTTGTTTATCAATGACTTAATTAAATTAATTGAATAAAAAAATAAGTGCTCAAATATTTACTAACTAATGCCAAGGACTCCAACATGATTGAGTGTTGAATGTTCAATATAATTATACGTAGAATACCATGAAGTCGAGTTACCCATTCGATAAACTAAAAACTAATTAAACTGTAGTCAGGAAATAAAAAAGTAAAATGTAAGCGGGTCAAATCGGTAGTGCCTAAATTGACCTGGTACCTCACGTCAAAGTTGTCGCCCATACACGAGCACTTGCGAATTCACGCCAAGAATTTTTTGACTACCTCTTTCAACTTTTGAGAACGCATTAGTTTCCACGTAATTAATAAAATAATTTTCATATGAATCCTGATCAAAGGTTCGATTATGATATCATTAAACAAGTCTTTCAATTTTTTAAGCGTCTAATGTGCAAGCATCATATGAATTCTCTTTGCAAGAAAATTAAGATCAAATTTCCGACGTTTGTCGATCCTTCACAAATTTTGAACTATTTTGTGACGGAAACCTTTTGAAAGAGCGAAGAAAGAAAATTTCGTCAGTAAAATTTATCGACGGCTAAATTTCCTTCTAATATTAGTTTAAAATTTATTGCCGAAATTTAAATTTAATATATAATATATATTATTCTAATATTAGTCAAAATGTTATAGTTAATACTATAGTAATAAATTTCCTAATTGTTGTAGTCGTAAAAAATTCTAATAATTTGGATAACCATTGAAATTGTGGTAGCTGTCGAAAATTCTAATAGTTTGGATAACCATCGAAACTATCGAAACTATCGACGACGACGATCGTCGAAATTCAAATTTAATATATAATATTATAATTTAGTCGAACATTACAGTTAATATTAGTTTGAAAATTTGAAAAATTGGTGGTTGAAAATTTGAAAAATAGTTGTAGTAAGAAACAATGTAACATGTAGTTTACTTCGTGGTAAGTGTTTTGTGTGATATCATGTCACGTCTACTTTCGAATGAGTTACCCCGGAATTAATTGGTTCTCTTGTGGATTAAAAAAGTATATATATATATATATATATATATATATATATATATATATATATGTCTATTTTTTTTGTTTCATTTGACATACATAGGCTATTATATTTTTTTCGAAAAGAAATAAAAGCAATAAATAAATTGAACGAATTAAGACCTTAAAAAATTGATCCAAATGCTAGTGGCTCTATTAATTTTAATTAAATTTATCTGGGTTTAATTATTAAAAAAATAATAATCATATAATTGCTCACAAACTTTGCATGTCTTAGGCACCAACCATTTTGTTGGATATGGTCGTGAGCACCGTTTGATCGAGCTCTCAACGATGAGGTTGCCGGAAGCCGACGGAATAATAATTATTTCTTTTGTTGGGAATTAACAAGTGCATGCAACGAGGTCCCAATTAAATAAAGATAAAATTAATCTTGCGATTCGTGGAGCGGAGTCGGAAAACGGCAACTTAATTTGGAATATTATACATACGGACGGCGGATGCAGGCGTTGGAATATGATCTGACGTCTCCGGTGAACAGAGTAGTGTTACCGGCATTTAGAGAGGGTGTGGCCGTGTGGGCACTGGGCACACGACCTCGTGGTCGTCGTCGTTGCTGCTGACCAGTTCTTTTTTATTTTCTCTTCATGCGACCTGAAATATTTTAGTGGATAATAAAGCGAGTACGAAGGGGGAGTGTAGGGGACGTTGTAACTTTGTAACCTTCCTCGAATTTTAAATAATGCCTTTCATGTAAACTATTCACGATGATCCATGCATCATCCGTATGATTTGGGATGTGATGGTATTGGAGAAAACAATTTATGGATCAATACTATAATTACTTTTATCATATGATTTGGGATGTTGTAACTTGTAACCTTTCCTTTCGAGTGTAGATGAATTATTTTGACTCTCGACGGCGGACTGACTTAATTAGATGAATGCCCAACAACTATTAATAAACTAATTACTCTACCATGAAAGAGTCCACGTGATATTAGCAAAACATATATACACATACGTACATACACACATATCCTACAGCTAATAATGAGACAAGTCAAGTCACAAGTTAAGTCAGGCGCGAGTACATTAAAATAGATTCTTTATCACATGTACACAATAATGCATGTATTCTACCGCATGTTGCATTATATGTGCCACTATTTTCTTTTCCGAGTCGCTCTTTGATTTGAGTGGATGTGAACTGCCTTTTTTTTTCATTATGATTCTTTTCTTCGAACCTCAACAATCGCAAGAGTTTGAGCTCTTTCATTTTTCGTTGCTTTATAAGTATGACCTTACATACACTCCTTTCAAATTTAGTTTTTATTATATATCGATCATGGTTAGATATATATAATAATCGTGTAATATATTAGACGAAATTATGACTCCTTGAGCTTCGCCTAGAGTTAATTAATTATTATAATATATAATAGGTGATTAATGCCAATTTATAAAATCACTTATCCATATTATCAATATTTTGTGTAAACATAAAATGTATTAATTTTAAAAAATCAACCAAAAAATATGAGGGTGATCTTTTAAAAATAAAAAAAAAAGAGTAATAGATGTTAAAGAATAATAAAGGTAAGGGGGCGAAGATAGAGTTAAGAATAATTTTAACAATGAAATATTTTTTTAAAATATTTTAAAATACATTTTATTTATTATGATATGTTTACTTGCATGAGTTTCTAAAGAATTAGATTATTAGATAGGTTTTAAAGAAAATAATATTTTAAGTTTATAATTATCATTTTTAATAATTAAATATGTCAAAATAATAATTTTTTTATTTTATAATTAAAATATTTATTTAATTTTACGCGGGCCATGATCCTAGTTAATTATTAAAGTTGGGATCCTTCTTTACTTAATTAGGAAAAAACTGGCCATAATTAGGGCATCTCATCCCTGCAGTTTACTTGGGAGAAGTCAGAAGACCTTATCATACGAACAAAAACACCTCCCTTGCATGCACGCCGTTCCACGGAGTCAGAAGACCATATCATACAAACAAAAGCACACCTCCCTTGCACTTGTCAAACAAAAAGAAAAAAAAAACACCTCCCTTGCATGCACGCAGCTCCACCAACCTCTCAAGCACGACCTCTTCTTCCGTTCCTATCCCCATCGAAATGTAGCAATCACATGCATGTCCCAGCCATCGACCACTATTTATGCGGCCCTCTCTCCCTCTTCGGTAGTGCAGGCAAGGAAGAGCTTCCACTGACTCGCAGCATCTCCCAAAGGAGCTTGCAGCAGCTACGAGCTCTTCTCTTATTGTTTTTTTTTGTTCTCTAATCCTTAGAGCATATAGATCGATGGGTTCCTACTCGCCGGCCGACGAGTTCATCTTCAGGTCCAAGCTTCCCAACATCATCATCCCCGGCAACCTCACCCTCCACGAGTACTGCTTCCAGAACCTCGCGGCGCACCGAGGCCGCCCCTGCCTCATCGACTGCGGCACGGGCTCGGTCCTCACCTACGCCGACGTCGAGCTTTGCGCCCGTCGCGTAGCCGCAGGCCTCCACCGCCTCGGTCTGCGCCGCGGGGACGTCCTGCTCATCCTCCTCCCTAACTGCACCGCGTTCCCGATCACCTTCCTCGCGGCCTCCCGCCTCGGCGCTGCCTCCAGCACAGCGAACCCTTTCCACACCCCCGCCGAGGTCGCCAAGCAGGCGAAAGCGGCCGGGGCGCGCCTCGTCATCACCGAGTCCGAGCAGCTCCCTAAGGTTCTCGGGCTCGGCTTACCTATAGTTGTCGCGGACAATGGTTCAAATATTGAAGAGCCTCTTCCCGACGGCTGCATCCCGTTCTCTAAGCTCATGTCCTCCGACGAAGCGGACATGCCGGAGGTTGACGTGCGCCCTGAAGAGACAGTGGCGCTGCCGTATTCCTCGGGCACAACGGGATTGCCCAAGGGGGTGATGCTAACGCACCGAGGGCTGGTGACGAGCGTGTCGCAGCAGGTGGACGGGGACAACCCCAACATGTACTTGAACTCGGAGGACGTCATACTCTCCGTCCTCCCGATGTTCCACATTTACTCCATCAACACGGTGCTCCTGTGTGGCTTCCGATGCGGCGCAGCAATAGTGATCATGAGGAAGTTCGACGCCCTGGCGATGTCTGAGGCTGTGGAGAGGTACAGGGTGACGTTCGCGCCGGTGGTGCCGCCGATAGTGGTAGAGATGTCGAAGAATCCGGCGATAGATCGCTACGATCTCTCGTCAGTGAGGATGGTGATGTCTGGGGCTGCACCGATGGGGAAGGAGCTGCAAGACACCCTGAGGAACAAGTTCCCTAACGCAGTTCTCGGTCAGGTAAATATCAAGTTCGATACGTACATGTACACTATTCATGTTCCACTGATATCAGTTTTGAGAGAAAAAATTTACGTAAAAGTTTGCACGAAATCGTTTAAGTTCTGACGATACTAATATAAAGTACGTACCAAAATACGACGAAACTGCAGGGCATAAATCTTTTACTAACTTTTTGTTATTTTATGTCGATGAAACTTTTAGGGTTATGGAATGACAGAAGCTGGACCAGTTCTATCTCTGTGCCCAGAATTCGCCAAGTACCCCTTGCCGGCAAAATCGGGATCATGCGGCACCGTAGTTAGGAACGCCGAGCTCAAGGTGGTCGACCCTGAAACTGGTGCATCCCTTCCACGTAACCAAGCCGGAGAGATTTGCATCAAAGGAAGACAACTTATGAAAGGTAAAACTATAACATTCAATTAACCAGATTAGTTTATCATCGTTGTTCTTCCGAAATCTGCCCATAGTTGAGACTGACATGCATGAACAAGGTCTCACTTTCTTTCAATAAATGAATTCCCACTGCAGGCTACCTCAATGACCCTGTGGCAACGGCGAAGACCATCGACAAGGATGGCTGGCTGCACACCGGCGACATTGGCTACGTCGACGACGATGACGAAATATTCATCGTTGACAGGTTGAAGGAGCTCATCAAGTACAAAGGATACCAAGTCGCCCCTGCCGAGATCGAAGCCATGCTGATTACACATCCGAACATAACTGACGCTGCCGTCGTCCCGTGAGTACTCTTCGCTTTGATTAATTTATCTACTCTTCTCCAAATCGATGCAACAATTGCATGCACTCATTCCGATTAAGTACTCATATATGTGCAAATATTGGTTTGATGAAATTGCAGCATGTGTGACAAACTCTGTGGGGAGATCCCTGTGGCGTTCGTCGTGCGATCAAGTGGTTCACATATCTGCGAGGACGAGATCAAGCAGTTCATCAAGAAACAGGTTGTTTTCTACAAGAGGATACACAAGGTGTTCTTTGTTGAGGCCATCCCTAAGGCTCCATCAGGCAAGATTCTAAGGAAGGATCTGAGAGCAAAGGTCGCAGCTGCATGCATGCAATCTTGATTAGTTAATGCACGTATTGCCTTCTTCCGAAGAATATTGCGAATTAAACTTGAGCAATTAAGAAACTTAATTATGCCGCCGGGATAAGAGTAACGTTTATTTATTTATGTTTATTTTTTTTGACCTATCAGATATATAGTTCCATGATGTACGCGGATGGCATAGAAAAGTTTGTGGATATTATTTATGTTGTATTGTAAAGAATGGGACAGTTGAATAAAAAGAGTTCGTGATTGTTAATAGCGTGGAAGAGCAAAATAAATCTTTTATGAAATATATTTTTTGAAACATAAGTGTGAAAATCAGTAAACAAAATTAAAACTACCAATAATTATATAAAAAAGAAATGAAGTTTCTAACCGAAATTAGTACTAATATAACTCCTTGATGAATAAATTTTATAATTCACTTCTAATTTTTTTTACATATTATTGAAAATTAAACTGTGTAATACTTTCTTCCATTATTCTCGATTTTTAGTTATTAATTTTATCTTTGTCATATTGAATTATACAACTTGATAAGTTCTAACATGCACAACAATCTAACACTACTATATATATTGCCACAGAAAATTATTTCACGCATACTTTTTTTTTTTTTTTAATATCTTTTTTACTGATAATTTAGAGAACTACCAGTGATAATAAAAAATAATTCAAATAATGACTAATAATTATATTTATATAAACTATATATAATGGATATTATATGCTAAGAATACATTGAAAGAAATCTACAAAAAGACAGCAAGATATCCATTAATTTGACTGAAAAAGAGTTATACCCGTTACGTAATTGTCCACGAATTAATCAAAGTAACATCGCACTCTAATGCGCGCCCACGCCTTTGACAGACGGATGCATCTATGTCTCCGTGTCCGTGGACACAACACACAATCTCCTCTCTTCACGAAAAAAAAAATCTCACCAGAAAAAAAAAAGATAAAAAAGTAATTAATTATCACACTCCTCTTTTTATTCCAACAAATGTTTTTTAGCAAATGGGATCGAAGTAATTAACTTGGTGTCACGTGGAAGAATTTTTATGCCTAAAATAATTTTGTTTACAACTTATATATTCGACAAAGGAAACCATCACTATCTAAGATAGCGTGATTAAATGATGATGGCATATGGTGAACAAAGAGTGCATGCAATTCTTAGATGAATATATATATATATATATATATATATATATATATATATAATTCCAAAACAAAACAAGTCCAAAGATTATTTTGGATTTCGTTGGAGTCAAAATTGGGGATAAGCTATGCTTGTCCTCACAATAATTTAATTATTAATTATGTGACTGGGGCAACTAAAGATGCTTTCACCATTTGCAATTGTTGAAGGCAAACTATCAATTCGTATGACTGTATAATAGAAGAGCACACGATCTTAATTTACGAGTTGATTTTTAGTCAAACAAATTGTATAGGTTTCCACATATTTGACTGTTTTTTTCCTCGTTAGATACAAAGGATGCACACACGAAAGTTTCATTAATTAATAAAATACAGTGAGACGCCTTACGCACGCGGTATGAAAAAAAAGGGATTTTATGAAATTAAAAATTCAAAGATTAATTATTATTTTAATAATATTATTATATGTATATATTATATATTATATGCAGATATATTATCATAAATTTATAATTTATTTATGTCTAACAACAAAAAAAATGCATTTATTATTTATTACAATTTAATTAGTGTTATAAAAAAATTCCGTTATTATTTATTATGAAAAATATATTTTCTTGTTTAAATTTGATGTGCATATTTTTATTTATTTTACTTATCATATATCATAATAAAAAATAACTAGTATGATATAATAATAATAATAATAATTATTATTAATATAATATAATTAAGTTATTAAATGTGGTAATCTAAATAAGTTATAATTATATAATAATTTTGCATCAATATAATGTTAACTTTTATATTTCATTTTTTAGTTATTAATTAATTTACCTTAAATTTTTTTCTTCTACCTAATTTACTAATTATAAAAATATTGTATAATTAATAAATAAAAATAATGTTCATAAAATAACAAAATATATCTTTAATTCTTTTTTTATTCAAATACTCATTAAAATTTATTTACCAAGTTAACTTTTTAAATTTTTATCGTTATATTTCAAATGTCAACCTAAATTTTTTTATCTAATTGACTGATTTAAAAAACTAACGAAACTAAAAATTTTCATATTATGAACATCTCCTGTGTGAAAAAGGATATTCTGTGATCTCAACTTCATTGTATTATTGGCTATGTTTTTAATAAATATTAGTATTTGGTGAGTAGTAACGTTTCGCTGATATCCTTAGCCATTTTTTTTTTCTGGATTAAAATAATTGTCTTAGTCGCTGCAATTCATTCCGATTGTAATATTTATGGTTTTGTAGTTATAAGCAGAGTTAAATGATTTTCTTTACCAAAATTACTAATAATATTACTCCATAATATTCACTAACTTCTTGAAGAACAGTTTCTTTAGTTCACATCTAATGCTGCTAATTTGAAATTTTCAAACTTTTTAGTCGTAATTAACTTTTCCCATTATTTTTATTTGTATTTCCGTCAAAGTAAATTATACCAATTGATAATTTATAATAAGGAAAAAAATAGAAAGAGGGTATTTCAAATCTTCATTTCGGTAAGCGATTAGTTTCTAGGCTTTGTTTGGCGTAATGTTTAAAGTTTAAATTTGGTAAATATAATTTTAATTTGGAGTTTAGAATTTCATCCTTTAAACTCTACATAATATCGTTATTAGCGTATAAAATTATGGAGTCTACTGGTTAAACTTTTATTCCGAATATAAATATCTTTGTTGCTATTAAGAAAACTTTTGTTTTAATATTTTACTTCCTCCCTCTTTCTTCTTATCAACATAAATTTGGCTTTTTATATTTTATTTTAAGTTGATTATTTTCCTTTATTTTATGATAAAATAATATCTCAATGAAATTAAAATTATAATTTTATCAAGCAATTTTATAAATTTAGTAATCAAGTTGCTTTTTCATATATATTCGATGGTTATTCATTATTATTCATTAATTAAAATGTTATAATAAATATTAAGTCAAGTATATAAAATTACTCATTTCAAATTAATTTTTTGATACGTCAAGTTGTCAATCATAAATATTCTAGCTTTATCATCAAAATTTAATTAATTAAAACGTAAAGCCTGTGTTTCTATAATTGGCAACAATTAATTAACTGACTTTGTCTCATACACAAACACAATTTATCTTTCTCTCTGATCTCTCTCTCTCTCTCTCTATGACTCTATGTGTATATATGTATATTAATACAATATTATATAAATTATTTGGTTTCTTAGAATTATTCCAAAAAGATAAAATCCAATTATTAATTAGTATCTATTTTGTTCAAAATTGAGGATTAGCTATTATGATCCCCTCTATAGTTTAATCATTTATCATTACTTATTATCGTGTGATTGGATTAACTAAATATATTCTCTTCATTTGCTATTCTTGACAAAATATTTCACAGTGACGGTATATAGAAAAGCATAGGATCTTAATTTACGAGTTATTTTACTAATCAAACGACTCACTTTATTTGGGCTTCTGTTGGGTTGCCAGCCCATGTGAAAACTTTAAGGGATCCTAATAAATTTTAAATTAAATTAATTTTTTTATATAGAAATAAATTAAAATCCAAGTAAATGGACTTTCTCTCTGCCCTACGATTTGCAGCCGACATTAAATAAGAAAAAAAAACCAAAAAATTGTATTTTCTTTGATGATAGGTTTAGAATATATATAATGAAAAGATGATACTATTATTCACATATTATTATTAGTGTTAAGAAGCTAAAATATATTTACTTTATTTTTTTTACGGTTTAAATAGTAAATATCATTAGTTGTCTTATATTCTTTCCTTCACAAAAAGATAGAGGGATTCACGATCAATATTTGAAAGCTTCAAAATCGTTCATCACATGTAACATGATATTTCCCTACTTGATTTCGCCCTCTTGGAACTCTTTTATAAATGTTTTTAGATAACATGATTTCTCCATATCATTTGAATAAAAAGAACACTAGTCGTTATTGTGATAAGAGATCCCTATCCTATTTGGGAGAATAAAATGGAATAAGCCTATGTTCTATCTCTTTAGGATTATTTTTATAAATCTTTCATAAACTATTACGATTTTTCGCATCTAACCTCAAACTAATTTATTTTTTGTATCCTTAAACTATCATGATTTTTTCACTTTATTTTTATTTTTTTTCATTTATGAAAAAACTAAATTACCTTTCCTCTAAAAAAAATATGAAATAACAAATAAAAAATTGCTAGAAAAATTAAAGCGGTAAATAAAAAAAATATTATTTACAAAAAAACTAAATTACCCTCCCCATTTTTTTATATTTATTATTTGATGTGCTATGGAGGGAGGGGTAGTTTAATCTTTTCATAAATGAAAAAAATTAAAAGTAACGAAAAATGTAACAAAAAAAATATATGAAAAGACTAAAGTGAAAAAATCTTGATAGTTCAAGATATATGAAAATAAGTTCATCATTTGAGGTTAAATGCGAAAAATCGCGATAATTTATGAAAAGTTTATAATAAATAAACTATTATTTTATCTCCAAACAAAACACGGCTGCTACACACGTCTCTTAGTTTTATTCAAATATACCATTTAGCATTAGATGATATGCTCCTTCTTTGCAGAGTCTCATTGCAGCACTTCGTCAGGAACATTAGGGTATCCTTTGTGCCCTTTGGCCTGATGCAGTGTTCTTGAAACAAACCCAAGCGTGGCATTGTGTGCATTGACCTGCTCTGCTATCCTCACACCAATACATTTCCTCTGGTGTTTCCAATGATTGGTTCAACGATTTGAGAAATATGTTAGTCTCGGTGAAGCAGTTAGGCAGCTGATGCAAAGCTGGAACAATATTATTGTCGTCTCAGATTAAATCAGTAATATCGAGACGCGTCAACATGATCTTACATGCATTGTATGAGGTTTTGACCGTGGAGAGGTGGAAGACAACAAGGTCACCTATTCGTCTTCTTTAGAGGTCCATTTTATTCCCAGGGTAGGTGCTGGCGTCTGTGTCTGTAACTTGAAGCAAACAGATGCGAGTACAAAAAAGGTTCTGTACCTGAACCACTCAGAGTCACCAGCTGAGAATGCAACAAAGGAAGAGTGGCTTCTTCCTGTTCTATTTTTTTTTTATTTGATCAGCCCAACAAGACCATTTTGACAGGATTAATTCTTCTGCATGTTAACAAGTCAACATGCCTTATCCAGGACAGTAGACAATAAACAAATGGCCGCATGCAACTGCAGGCAGCACCAAAAACTCTTCACCCATGGCGTGTTGGCCAGCCTAGCCTTGTGAGAACTTTTGTTGAGGGAAGATGTTTAGGTGACTCTACTCCATCGAAAAATGCTGGAGGTTAAGGGTGGTCAGCTCTGCAACCCTCTGCTTGGAGGCTTGTGGCAGCACTATATTCCCTTGTCCTTCCTTGTTCGTTAGCTTGATCGATCGTTTCTGCAAAAGGACACGAGGCAACTAATCTGCATGGAAGAGAAAACAATGTCAACATTGACCCCCACAGGGGCTGATGCTTTTCTGGACTGTCGGGTAGTAAATGGTCAAACAGTCTTAGCCTTCAGTTAGCTCTTGGTTTAGGTAATGAATTAACTGTGCAAAGTGCTGAGCATTATTACAGTCATGATTGAAGGATAGAGTAGAGGCAAACTAAATTAATGCTGTACGCCATTTACTTGCAGGTTTCTGTCACGAAAAAATCCCCGAGAATCCAAAGCCTGTTGCACTAAATTTAACGTACTCTTTACAACCAACCATATTGTATGATTCAAGATTTGTGCACGGCCTGCTTTGTCTTTGTCCCCCATCATCGAAGAAAAGACTTAAAGAAACAGAACCTTGACAATGCAGTCTGCAGATTGCTGTTCAATCTTCATGCACGAGAGAGAGCATTTTTTTCCCTTCTCCCGAGATCTTCTGTGGTGACTCCACTATTTTACATTTGACCCTCTCTAAATTGGGCGGACTGAATAACAGTTTTTTTAGGGGTCAATAATATTGAAAATATATTCTTGATCAAATTTTATTTTTTCCAAAATCGTCTTAAAGAAAAATCACCCTTTTTAATTCATTCAGCGGAATATCTCTATTTTTTAAAATAGTAAAATAAAGATATTTTGCTATGTTTTCAACATTTTTTATTTTTCATTATTTAACTATATATTAATTACTATAATAATAAATGTAAACTATTTATAATAAAATATTTTTATTATAAAATATAATATTTTTTTCTTAACCAAACAAGAAGTAAAATATGAATAAATTAAGAATACTATATTTTGTAGAATAAAAATTTCTTTAGTTAAATCGCCCATAAAATCTTAAATTTGAATTTTATGGACGAAGTTCGGGGTGTTCACGGGTCGACCCGTGAACAAACTTGATCCCGATCATGTTAGATTTTTCAATTTTTTTTGCTATGACCCGACCCCGCCCTGACCGGATTGGGTCGGGTCGGATCGGGTTATTCGACCACTATTTTTTTTATTTGATATTAAAATACATCTAATACATTATTTTATATATTAAAAACTATTGTTTAAAATATTTAGATATTTTTTCACATGTAGAATACTTTATTTCATATATTTTTAAAAAATTTCAAAAGATCTTATTTACTTAGATTCATTAAAAAATCATTAAAAAATAAAAAAAATAAAAAACCCAAATCATCGAATTGGGTCGAATCGTATTCTCATATTCATCAGGTCGATCTGACCCGATGAATATCCTTAGACGAAGTATTACTTGTAGACATGCTACCTAAGATGATATCAGACTCTACCTTATGATCCATCCATGCATCCAACTTTTAATACCGATATCGATGACGTTTTTTAATATGGCAATTGAAAAAAAAAGGCTGTTGACATGGTCAACGATTCATGATGCAGCTTAGATTTTGGAAGGTGACGTTACATACTCGGGTCATCGATCGATCGTATCAACCGACCGCACAATTCACCAAGTTGCAGCTCCTCCGATCGGTCGCTGCCGCATGTATATATGTCCGTTTCACACGCCGGAGGAAGCCGCTATCAGCACTTGCTTTGCGGGACAAAAAGTTGAGCACCATATATATATATATGGCTCAAGAATTAATACTACATCCACTTTTCTTCTCAATTTAATTTTCTATCTATTCAAAGTTTTTATGAATATTCATAATTATTACTTTTTAATGATTTTTTTTCTTTGGATGAACCTCCTCATCGGTTACACCAAAGGAGCGAAGGATTTATTTCCAAGAAAAAAAATTACATGATCATTTCAAAGTTTCCTTCGAGATTTTAGCTTCCATCCACTGTTTTTTTTAACAGTTATTAATTTGAGAAAGTGCTCTCTTTCGAAATTATATATTTCTCATATTCAAATTCAAGGCTTTTGACTTACCTTTTTTGTGGCAGTAGAAAAAAAAAACTTACCTTTTGATCGCATTTGATTTGGAAATTTTCGTAGTGTACGACTGTAGACAAAAAGGACGACTTCCGTATCAGAACTGGATGTGCTTTCTACCGCTTTCTTAATGGAATGTGGAAATTTGTCCAACGTGGTCTCGAGGGTTTGAAAATATGGTAACATGTGTCCCCTCTTATATATTCTTTCTTTGTCACCAGAATTGATTAACAAATAGTAAATGGGATAAATTTTTTATTGATGTAACTAACAAAAGTATCTAATAAATATAGTGCTTAAATTCATCGATAAATAAATAATAAATCTAATTTTGTAAACAATATTCTGTTACGGCATAATAATAACTAATATATTTTCTGTTTTTAAAGAGTTATTTTTTGGAAACTATTTTATCATGAAAAAAAGGAAGGGAAAATGAATTAAACTAAGATAATAAAATAAAAGTTTTGATAAGAAAAGGCGGTTTAGAAAAAAAATGAATATTAGGGAAGAGAGAAGTGAATATGTTATATTATGAATTTAATTGGTAGACTCTAAATTTTATACATTGGTGAAACTAGTAAGCAATATTAATTTCTTCTCGTATTTAAAAGTAAGCAATATTAGTTTTTAACCCAGTAAAAAATGAATTAATATATATATTTTTTGCATAACATGTCAATTACTGGCCGCAGATGATGGTCCTCAAAGACAAGGCAACAAAACTTTGCTAATGTATTCATAATTAATCTCTTAGACTTTAATTAATCTAATTTGTCATTGTGAAAGGCATGCTATCTTCCAATTTGATTCCAACAATATAATGTTCTATTAGTACGTTTTTTATTTAAAAATGAAAAGTAATATACGTACCTAATGGACGACTTAATTATATACATTCGACTATATATTTCCCACGGTTCTACCTAAAAGAACAAAGTTCGAATAGCTTAAGCTTGATGATTACTGGATCTGTCACGTGAAATTAAGATCAGAAAAACTTAGCTAGGGCTTTAATTAATTACTAAAATTATTAGTAATTTAACTAATTATATTAATTTTTTTATTTGCAATAAAATATCGGACTAGTCATATGATGCTCATAGCGATTTTGACGAAATAAAAATAAAAGAAAATAATCTCCCTGTGAAGAAAATAATGTCGGACTGTTAATTCGATGCTTCCGGTATATGGAAGCGATAACGTGTCTTAACTTCAAAAACTGAATAATTAGGTAGAAATTATTAGGGGTGCACACACGGAAGAAAATAAATTTAGTAATCTCTTGAAGGAAATATCTATCTATCAATCTTAATTAGCTTTACGTATTTGATATATTGGTGTTTGATCAGACCGCTGAGCAATGGCCATGACTTGTTAAACTTTCACCTACAAAAAAAAGCATAGAAATCAAGCAAGATGGGTTGACACCAGTCGAATAGCGGAAAATCACAAATTCAATTATCAGAATGATCATTTTGATTGTTTTCATCTGAACATCGAATTAGCGATGGTATGAAAAAAGCAAAGAAACTGTGAGTAGTTAGTCTTCATTGAAAAGTCGACATAGATTTTTATGTTTGAATCACATATAACAACAATTGTCAGCTAATATTTTGAACAAGTGTCTATTTGTAGGGTACTGATTAACAAAAGTGAAGTTGACGACATGATGGACTAACAATGAGCACACATGTGTACAAATATATAAAAAATAATAATTTTATGGAATTGATAAAAAGTAAGAGGTATAATGAAATTAATTAACAAAGAATTCGTACATAGAGGGAACACAGGAGAAAATGAGAACATGTTAATTGTTGTCATATAATTAACTATTAACCATATATTTACCTCAATTATTTTGTTGTCTTTGTGTAAAATTTATTCCTCTTAAAAGACTTTTAATTAAATATTAAGAATATTGTGTGAGGGACAGATGCCACGTAAAATGCATAATCAACACGAGCACATGTTGATCGCATCTCACCAATTTTAAGTTAATTCAGATAAAACTTTAGATTAGTTTTATATTATGAAGTTATCATATATTCATGTTGATTATGTAACAATGATAATATTTCAAAAATCAGATAGGAAGTTTGATCGGCAGTGTGAGATGGTCACGACTAGATTGATTCAATCCGATTTTTTTTTTCTTTTTACACAATGATAGGGTAATAATATATAAAACGTTACAAAAATATCGAACTAATTTAATAATTATTACTTGATACTAAATGCTAGTTTAATAGTGAATTTATTTTATTAAGTACATTATGATAATATAAATATAAATTTGTTTTAACCAAAAATCACAGTTATATTTTATTCTGTTCCCATTTTGTAATTCTGTTCTACTTTATCATTCTCTTAATTCATTTTCCTTTCCTCCAATTCTTCTTATTTTCTCCATTTAAAGTCTTTCCTTTTTATCCGTTTCCTTTTTACAACTTTCTTGCTCCATCATAAAATCATTTTTGGTGACTTTAAAAGATTTCATAAGATACTTTCATATTTCTAATCTATTGCCTTTTATGTTCTTTTTTGAGAAAAAAATTGTTCTACCGTTCAACCCATTTTTCTTGGCTTTTGACATTTCGGCTGGTCCGATCTGATTTTTAAAACATTGGAGACGCATGTTATGGATTTCTTTCATAAAAATGAATACTTAATGATTAATTAAACTCATCAGGTTTCCATTTGGATTGAAAAGTGGACACGCATGTTATGGATTTCTTTCATAAAAATGAAATAAAAGCCTTATTTATTTGCTTGTTTGATGCCAGCAATATGCAAAGTTAGCCATAAAAATAAAAAAAAAAACAATGAAGTGCGCCTTCCACTTGAGATTAGGAAAGCAGTACTGTTTCTCCTTTAATCATTATACAATATACTTCTAGGCATGCATGGAAGTTTCTGACTTGTATGGTAGTAAATTCTCCAAAAGTTCACATGCTAAACTCCAATTACTTCCACCAACGCTGCTGCATGCTGATCATGACACCTTAATTTTCTTTTTAATTTATCATCTCTCTCTCTCTCTCTCTCGTGTACAACTCACCTCCTTTGTTTTTACAATGCTTTGTTGTGCTTATCTACAGAGCTTGCTTGAAAGCATTGTTATTAGTGTTACAACAAGGCAGTCTCTTTGCTGATGCTGGAAAAAAAATCTCCATTAGATTCCAAATCTGAGCAATGACAAGAAGCAAGAAGGCACCGGTCATCCCTTTAATTTCTTCTCCACTTCTCACATGCACCCAACTCTTACTACTTTATGCAACTAATTCTGCCATTACGAGAAAACAAAATTAATTCTTGCAACTAATTCTGTCATTACGAGAAAACAAATTTATGACGACTTCAAGAACTCTACGATTCACATACTGACATACATATCTAAGTTAGACAAGGGGGTAACTACCAATCAGTGAGCTTTGGCTTTTGGAGACTGTTCCTGTTCTGATCACTTTGCAGTCGTTCTGTCAAAGAAAAGAAAAAAAAAAAAGAAAGGTTTCTGGTGGCGTGTGTGTCGGAGGACCCCATAATATCAAGGCCCCCTTGCAAGCGAGGTCAATGCGAGGGTTACTTGCTGCCTAAAAAGGACTTGTCCCCCACCTTTCCTCTTTCAAAATTTTCTTCCTAATTATTTCCTTTAGAATAACATCCAATTTGTTGAAAAAGTGGGAATGTTTTTGCTGACCTTTCTGTTAGAATGATTATGAGCAGTGCATATGGTCAGGCCAAGGAATTAAGGTGTTCATAAGCTCTTGAGTTAGCTTCAAATGACTGGTCCGTACATGTGGACATGGTTTGGGTCCTTGGATTAACTTACTGCGTGATCGCTCCATTGTTATGTGGTTTCATTAGGAATTGTGACACTTTCACATATTAAAGATTGGTTGATGATATGCATGGTGCATCATAAACAACCAGAGTTACTAGCTACCAATTGCTTCATGGAGTCGTCAATTTAGAATTTACTCTTAGTCAATGTTAATAACTCGGTACCTCAATTTAAACAAAATAAAACCGAAACGTATAAAATTCATGACAAATATTTTGATCGATCAATCAAAAGATCTCCAATTAACTTTTCATATTTTTTTCCTTTTCCAAGTGCTATGACTCTTCTTTTATAGTTGGAAAAAAGGTTGCACAGTTCATATTAGAGGGGCTTGCTTGCATGCCATTCTACATCTTTGGGGGTTTCCCACTTGTAAACACATTAGATTTGAGGCTTTTCTACGATTAAATCTTATAGAAGAAGAAGAAGAAATATCGTGTCCACAATGCTTTAGACTACATATGGTCATGTAGCATTCAAGTCCATATTTGGACCATTTGGGTATTATATGTGCAGTAGCATTACTATTTGTTTGGCACACAAAGTAATGCCCGTGCATACATTACATGCGGAATGTAATCATCGCATTGTCGTTCAAAAAGCCTTGAGACATTTGACGAAAGCAATATAAGATCTACGCCACATTAACCATGTTTTGGTCCACACATTTATTCTTTCTTTTTGTGTCTATATCTATATATTTAATTCTGTGCTTGCTGAAACTGCAGGTAGATGACTTTTATGAGCGCAATTTGTTCTTAAAAGTTGATGCCAATTGGCGACGGAAAATACTATATAATTGGATGTTAGATTGAATTAGTGATCCTCAAGTTGAAATAGTCGGATCACATGGTTCTTATCTTGATTAACCTTTCACCATAGCAAGTCTGACAAAGAAGTAGTGCGTATCAATTTAGTTCTTGATCTAAAGTTCTTTAATTAGCAGTTTTGATAGATATAATATCTTTAATCAATCGACAATTCATTTTCAGAAAATCTCATTACTTCACGATTAAGGTGAACCTTACGAACTTTCCTTTGTATAACAAAAAAAGAAAAAGAAAAAAAAATGTTCTTAATCAATTCGTAAATATTCCTGTCTTTTTACTGGGGGTTAAATCTAGCTGCATGAAAAGGCATGATCCATTGTGCATTTCTTTCAACGTTTGTGCCAATCAACAACACTTTTATCCATAAAATTTCTCCGAATCAAGCCGTGAAGTTTGGTCTTTAATCAAGGCATGGGTAAACTTTACCCATCTTTATAGGTGAAGGTGTATATGGAGCCGGATGTCTTATATATATATATATTTAAAACTTAGCACTTCATTGGCATAAATACCATATGCATGCATGATGAACGACTTAGTCAACATGTTAAAAGGATTTGAATCGATTAAACAAAAAAGTCATAAAGATGGACGAAAAAAATATATCATATCAGTTCACCGAAAACGTTTGTCTGGGTGCAACTATCAAATCATGTCAGACCACCTTTCGGATGCCGCTGTCCTCTATAAAGCATGGCCTCACCTTCCTGTCTTCGCCTAAGAACTAGCAAGTAGCAAGCAACTACACATCGATCTCTCCCCTTTGGTTTGGAAAACAAAATTGCCGGTCGATCGATCAATATTGCAAAGAGTCAGGTGGAAGAGAAGCTGAGAGAGATGGGGAGGGCTCCATGCTGCGACAAGGCTAATGTGAAGAAGGGGCCATGGTCACCTGAGGAGGACGCAACGTTGAAGACTTATATTGAAGAACATGGAACTGGTGGCAACTGGATTGCACTGCCTCAAAAGATTGGTATGCGTCCTTGATCGAGTTTTTTGAATAAGCATACTTGACTTCATAACAGTTCATCTTTCAAGAGAATTTTAGGTTTTATACATAATCCAGAAAAGCCTCTCTCTCTCTCTATCTATCTTTTGCATCCCTAATTAATCCTCATATAACGAGGAACATATTTTGATATTCAGATTAATAAACTTCCTAATACACAATTCATAAGATTGCAGGTTCATCATTTTATGATATTCTTTCATGAAACCAATTAATCTCAGTTTAGTTGCATAACCTCTTGGTCTATTAATGAAAAATATCATATTTGTATGATTAATCACATCGGGAATAAGGAATCTTGAAGGTGTTCGAAACAAAGTTTTAATCATGTTTGCATCTAGTGGTTAGTTCTATCTTTTGTTTTGTTAAGAAATTTCACTTCATCCGTGAGTGTCCATCTGTGTGCTAAAATTGATCGATGATTAATTATTTGCAGGGCTCAAAAGGTGTGGAAAGAGCTGTAGACTGCGATGGCTAAATTATCTGAGACCCAACATAAGACATGGTGGCTTTTCTGAAGAAGAGGACAGAATCATCTGTAGCCTCTACATAAGCATAGGAAGCAGGTGATCATATATTTTTACATACATATATCTCAGTCCTCCATATATGCATCCCAGAGCAGATTCTCCTTCCCCGTTATTGATTTCTAAGATTGATCTATGATTTATTATGCAATGAGAGATGCTAACTAGTACAATATGCAGGTGGTCAATAATTGCAGCCCAGTTACCTGGGAGAACAGATAATGACATCAAGAACTACTGGAACACTAGGCTAAAGAAGAAGTTACTTGGCAAGAGAATGGAATCGTCGCAATCTCGACGCCACGCCATCGACATCGGATCCAATGAAGAAGCTAATTACGGGATGAACCATGAGACTCCACAAGGCTTAAGCGAATCGGCCCTGGAAAGAATGCAACTCCACATGCAGCTCCAAGGTCAATGCAATCCTCATTCCTTCTATAACAACCCTGCCTTGTGGCCGAAGTACCATCTTCTAGGAGAGACGACACAAGTCCAAAGCCAACAGGGTCATGATGCCATTTCCACAAGCCCAGCGCAACAAGCTTCTTCAGAAGACACCAAACCTGACCAGCCAACTTATGACGCTACATTCCTGGCGCATTGTAATGTCACAACGAGTGCAAGCATGCAAGAGGACATGGACTCTTCAACGTTAGGTTTTCCGTCACCTTCGAGCACAGGCACTAATCTTAACTATGCAGAAGACACGAATCGAAGCGTCGAGGCACTGTATGCATCAGGGCTTCCTACTGAGTACCATGATCTGTTATACAACAAGAACGCGGCTCATGGATTGCAGGAAGAGCCTCAGATAGATGGTGCGTATTGGTGGCCAAGCAACGGCTTGTCGTCTACAGGATCTTGGGACCCTTCATCTCTCCAGTCTGATTCCTTGCTCCAAGATTACGCACTGCGGTATGATCTATATGCTTAAGGGTGTTGAGAAACTTGTAGGCTTGGATAAAATTCGACCGTTGAGGTTAATTTTAGGTTAACGGTATGCTGAATATTTACATGAAATGCCCAAGAGAATGTTGTGGTGTACAAATTAAGTTTGTTAATAACATTATTATGATGCTTTCCCTCACGATGTTAATAAATATTTAGTTGCAGCTTCCATATTTGTATTGGTTGCTTTTGTCTATTTCTTCCGAGATGCATGGGATCCTCCTGGGAAGAAAGCTAACGTTTTACGACAAGAGGAATTAAAGCTGTGCAGCCTCTGGCCAAAGCTACATATATATAGACAAGCTAGAAACCTTAGTCTCAAGGTTAAACTATATCTATTAACTTGTGCCAACTGATATCATGTGGAAAGTGTTGAAGGATTCTCGGTTTTTTTATGGCATGTTGATTTGTCACGCGACCCCACCTAGTGGGATAAGGCTTTGTTGTTGTTGTTGTATGTTGATTTGTCACATATGATCACCTTACAACCAATGCCGGATCCGGATCAAAAGAAATCCATGTCATTGAAGATCGTAAAATCTATATAGCCAATATTTCTAAAATAAATTTATAATCATTTTGATTAAATATAATATTAACTTAATATTATCTTACGATCATAACAATCTTACAAAAATAAATGTCAAGATCATAGATTCCAAGTACGATGGTGAGATCATAGGATCTCATAACTAAGATTGTAATTTTTATAATCTTACTTAATTACAATTACTCATCTAAGGTTCCCTTTAAGTAATTTTTTTTTTGTAAAAAATGAGAGTATATAAGTTTGTGGAACATATGCCTACTTTACCTTCGCAATTAAGTTATTGTTAAAACAATGCTCTATTTTCATTTCTAGATTTAACATGAGGACGAGAGTGAGAAGAGAGTGATTGGAGGAAAATTAGATCTAAGTTATTATTCAAATCAATATCCCGTCATGTTTTATATGTCCTAACTACCTGATAACTATCACCTCAGAATGTTATAAGCTTACTGTATCCAACACTAATTACAACTCTACTACAAGAAAATAATAGAAAAACACTAGCAGCTACATATGAATACTAAGAATCATAACCATAATTATACATATTGCAACACTCCCCCTCAATTTGGTGGATGATGGGGATCGATCATCCCTACCTTGCCCACAAGAAAATGATGTTGAGACTGTTTGAGAGCCTTGGTGACCAGATCGGCTCGTTGATGTTTCGTTGTAATGTGTCTAAAAATAATGAACTTATCTCGAAACAAATTCCTGAAAAAGTAGCAATCAACTTTTATGTGCTTGGTCCTTTCATGAAAAATTGTATTCTTTGATATTTGAATACCAGCATTATTATCATAATGAATGACCAATGGCTTAAAACTCCACAAACAACCTTTCAAGCCAAATGAGTTCGGAAACAACCAAGGAAATGTTGCGAAACTCTGATTCTATAGAGGAACAAGAAACAATCTCCTATTTTTTTTATTTCCATGAAACAAGAGAACCACCAATTCTGATACAAAATGCTAACAATGATCGACGAGTAATAGGACAAGCTGTCCAATTGGCATCACAATAAGCATTAACATGGATATCCGATTCAGCTGAAATGAAGATGCCTTTTCCTGGACTACTTTTCAAATAACGCACAACACGAACGGCTGCATCAAAATGAGATTCATTAGGATTGTGCATAAACTGACTCAAACAATTCACTCTATAGGTTATATCTAACCTTGTATGAGTGAGGTACAAAAGTCTCCCAATTAACCCCTAAAAACTAATAGGGTCATCAAGCAGATGGTCAGTGTGTGAACTTGAACTTGGAAAACGATGATCATAATCAAAAGAGGTAAAACGACAATTTTGTTCCAAAGGAGTGACTGCAGGTCTACAACCTGTGAGGCTAAGGTCTGCTAACAATTCAAGAGTGTATTTCCTCTGAGTTAAAAAGAAACCTTTGTCTGACCTCAGAACTTCCATTCTCAAGAAAAATTTAACTTCCCCCAAATCCTTGATTTTTAGACTGCTTCGAAGTGTATCTTTGGCATGGCCAATAAGATTTAAACTATTAACAGTCACCAATATCTCATCCACATACACCAGGAGTGCCACAAAAAAATTATCATATGATTTGATAAAGAGACTATAGTCATTCCTACTTTGACAAAAACTAGCACTTACAAGTATTTCAGTAAAATTTAGGTTCCATTGTCTTGAGGCTTATTTGAGTCCATATAAAGATTTAATTAGTTTACAAACTTTCCTAGACTCCCCCTGACTTTGAATTCCTTATGGTAAGACCATATACACTTCTTCAAATAGTTCACCATTTAAAAATGCATTGTTGACATCAAGGTGGTAAACATGCCATTTAGAAACTGAGTTTTAATTGCATTGCCTCAACCCAATTCTTGTCTTGGACAACTTGAGCATATGAAGAGGGTGTGTTTAGAAACCGTAGAGAGAACTATTAAGAAAGTCCTATAACCATTTGAAAAGGAATCGTAACAAATAAAATTTTGTATGGGATAAGGTTATGAACAATTCATTGCCACATAATCACTCATCCGAACAAGTGGTTTAATAACTCTTTTAGCTCGATCATGTGCTAAAGAAAGTTTATTATCAGTATCATTTGTTGTTACAGGTGTCAAAAGAGGCTAATTATCAATAGTGATCTGAGTAGTAATATTTGGTACCTATTGAGGAGAAGCTGAAGACTCGAAAGTAGCAGGAGATCCTAGAATAACAACCTCAAGTTGAATCCCTGAAGAAGAATATGGACGAGGGACTTGCACTTCTAAATTATTGCTAAGTTGAGTGGTATTTGGACTCAAAATAGGCATCTCGACATTATTGATAACTAGCTCAGAACTATTGATGACAATTGGTTGAAGAGAATCACTCATAACTTCTAAGTCCCAGATATTATCATACGTAACTAATGAGAGTCTTTCTTTAACTGGAAAGGAAAAATTGATTCATAAAATCTGATATTCCTGCTAACAGTCACTTTATGACTATCCAATTGCAAAACTTTAACACTCTTTTGTGTTGTGGAATACCCCAGGAATACATATGGTATAGCCCTCTTATCAAACTTATTAGTTATCATTATATTTGACATATAGCAAAGACAACCAAATATTTTTAGATGCTTGATATCAAGTTCCCGTTGAAAAAATAATTTAAATGCTAACTTGTTATTTAATACTTGTAAGGGCACTCTATTTAAAATATGTACTGCTGTGAGAACACTTTCTCTCCAATATTTTATTTGCATAGCTGATTGAAACATGTGATCTGGCAATTTTCAAAATGTGTCTGTGTTTTCTCTCAACTAGGCCATTTTGTTGAGGAGTATAAGCACAACTGCTATGATGCACAATGCCCCTTGAGTTAAAAAATTTATTGCACTGCATATTAAAAAATTCAGACCCATTATCTTATCTAACAACTTTAACTTGAGCATGAAATTGCCTTTCAGCAAACATGATGAATTGAGTCAAATACAATCTACATTCAGATTTGTGTTTCAACAAATATACCCAAGTTAACCTGATGAAATCATCAAGTATGGTAAGAAAAAAATTATTTCCATTATATATAGAAACTTTGAAAGGGCCCCACACATCAGCATGAAGCAACTCAAGTCTGTTTTAATTGTTAACTCTATCTTTATTTATACTAAAAGGCAGTTTAGTTTGCCTTGCTAAAGGGCATATAGGACAAAAAAGTTTTCGCTCAGAATTGAGTCCTTTTAATAAACTAATATGTCTAAACCTATCTATGGGCATATGCCCCCGTCTTTGATGTCATAGCTCCTCTTGAGATTTAGTGGCAGTTGCTACACATGCCAAGTTTCTACTTTCCTTCAGTCTAGATACAACCCATTGTGCTTTCTACTAATCTGGCTCTCTTTGCCATTGGATTGGTCCTGAAGCATGCAATCATAGACCGAAAAAATTATTGAACAATTCAGATCTTTAGTCAACTGAGCAATAGAAATCAGATTGTATTTGAAATCTAGAACGTAAAAAACATTAGTAAGCAGTTTTCCTGTGGACATTTGGTATGATCACACATGTGTGATAAATGACATATGTCCATTTGGCAATGTCACACAATTCTTTCTTGGTAGCACCTTGATTTCACTTAACCAATCTAATCTAAATGTTATATGATTGGAAGCCCTTGTATCAATTATCCAAGTATGATAAGAACGAGGGGAAATTGTGTTAAATAACTATTTGTATAAAACTGATTCCTATTCTTATTGGGGAATCAAAAATTAGAGGGAAAGTCGACTATCCTGTAGAACTGGCTCTTCTTGTGACCCATCTTCTTGAAGTGATTACATATCACATTCTGATACTGAGTTGGTTTTGATTCAAAAAATGCAAAAGATAAAGAAGACCTAGAATCCATCACAAATAACAACAATCCACAACTAGAGTTCAAAAAAAGATCTCAGAACTGAATAGATCTGAGCTAGTCAACAGATAGCTAAATACTTTGCGAAGGAGAAGGAAACAGATCTAACCAAAATCGTAAGATCAACAAATTTGAATTCTTGTAGCTCTGATACCATGTTAAAACAATGCTCTGTTTTCATATCTGGATCTACCTGCAACATCTTCGATTAACATGAGGACGAGAGTGAGAAGAGAGTGATTGGGGGAAAATTAGATTTGAGTTATTATTCAAATCAATATCCCTTCATGTTTTATATGTCCTAACGACGTGATAACTATCACCTCAGAATGTTATAAGCCTACTATGATCCAACACTAATTACAACTCTACTACAAGAAAATAATAGAAAACCACTAGCAACTACATATGAATACTAAGAATCATAACCATAATTATACATATTACAACAGTTATGATAGCCTTTCTTGTTGTTCAACTAATCCTTTTACATAATGTTATTTTTGAACTCAATTTGTCTCAAGTTTTGAGAGTCTCATGCTTTCCATATTCCTTAATGTTGATCTAGACAATCAATTACAAGCATGAACCAACTTTTTAGCTTGACATAATATCGATCTAGCTACATAGGGTTTTTTTCTCTAGGTACCAAATGATCGCTATAGATTTCTTCGATGAAAAGATTCAACTGATTATTTTTTAATAGATGAAGTTTGCAACTACTCACGCAATAATTGGTCCATATGCCTTAACTAGCTGCATGATAATGACATATTGTCACATGTTTTTTGTACTAGAAAAACATGTACATGTACATTAAGTTAAGTACCCATACTTAATGAAAGACTGTGAGTTGAGCTTTATATCCGTTACTCTATTTTGGTATCCAAGTCATACCTCATGGAAAAATAGCTTCACCTCCTTCCCCACACTCTAGCTCTTCAACCCTGCTTTCCACCCCTCCCCTTTTGCCATTGTCCTCAAATAGAAATGCCCACCATTTTACTAGAGCTCACACTATCTAATTATCTCCTATAGTATCCCAATTGTCACCTCTGGTTAATAGATTTGAGCTCGAAACCTTCATCGATGGCACATTTCTTGCTCATGTCAGCCAAGTCATTTACCCTTTGTCTCTGCTACACCTTCTCAATCTCAATTTTCTCACTCATATGCTTAATAGAGGAAGCACAATCAACCCCATGTTGAGTTTGTAACAATCCTGATTTTCAGAAAATAGAGAAAGAATATTTATTTTTATTTGATGGATCTGAAAATCTCAATGTTAATATTATGGAATTAATTAATTCCGAAATTGATGAAAATTATGAGATAAGATGGAGAAAGAGGATAGAATTTGAATAAAGATAGAATTGTTATAAAGATAAGTATGGATTTATGAAGCAATTTCGTATTTAAATAAATCTGAATAATTAAGAAGGGATTAGTCATTGATGAATGACCAAGATTAATTTTAAAAGACTCCAAGGCCTAATAAAATTGATATCTCAAATCTGCACCTATAAATAGGCATTAAAGGTTGGGTGAAAACCCCTTTTTCTGCCAAACAGAATTCTGCCCACAAGCCCTCTTTTTTCTCTCGTTTGTATGCGAATCGAGACACCCCGAGAACGTGTGACGGCTGATTTCGAAGTCAGCACATAGGAGAAGGAGTTTCGGGGGACGGCCGTGAGTTTCGAAACGAGGACAGTAGCAATCGCCGGCCAAAGTTTGGCATTCGTGCAGATTTATAGAGAAGGGAATCCAGTTAGTTTTTCAGCCAACTTTAGGTACGTAAGGGGAATCCCTATGTCATCGATTTTCTATGACATGGAACCCTAATCTCTTCTCCTTTGTACTAGGATTCCATTGATATATCATATGCACAATTTAGACATCGTATGGCATAGTTATGATGGTCGGAAAATCACGTCGGAACACACTTCTTCGTCGGCGGCAGAACCTAGCCCGGGTTCTGGTCTACCCGGCACGAATTTCGTTGAATCCGGACCGAGTCAGATTTGGAATCGGATCGGGTTATCCAACCCGGCCCGAATTCCTAATTGGCTCGACCTGGGTTCGACTTCGGCTCGACTCAGACTCGGCACGATTGGTTTGGAGGTGAACTGGACGACTCGGCCCGAGTTCATCCTACACCCGGCCCGGGTTTGTCCTGGCCGAGGTGATATTGGACGTTTCCGAACATGGCCCGAGTTTCACCCGACGCGGGCCGAGTTCTGGGGATAGAAAATGTAAATTGTGATATGTTAATTGAATAGTTACTATAATTATTCTTGATTGCATTGTTAGCAGATCTGACCTTATCAAACTTTTATTACATTTGATTTGAGATTATCTTCATTGTTACTATGAGATTCTATTATCCATCATGATAGTGATCCAGTAGTTTTCTTCTGATTGGGTCCTTGTTTAATCTAAAGTAAATTGTTAAAGATAGGTCTTTATGTTAAACAAGATAAAAGATGGAAACTTTTGAGTCTCCATGTTCTCCGATTGTCTCTAAGCCCCCTGGGTCATTATTGTTATAGTATTGTATGGGGCAGATAGTGTACCTAGAGATTTGAGACATCATCCTTTAGGGAAACTATGACTGTCTTAAGATGGCCATGGTCTCCCGCCATCACGAAGCTATTGTTAGCGCTATCATTGAAGGATGGCTTATCGTGGCTTGATCTCCCACTGGCCTACACGAAAGAGACATGGAGTTTTCCATAATTGACTGAGCGCTCCCTAATTGAATTGAATTGAATTGATGCCAATTGAAATTGTATTGAAATTGAATAGAATTGAACTGAATTGAATTGAACCTTGGTCATTTGGATTTCGGCGTTGATTGGCTTTGCCTCCGCCTATTGAATAGAATAGAAATTGGTAATTGATCGATGACCACAAATATTGATAATAGAAAATTATTAAATTGGATAGATGCCATAGTGATCAAGCATAATTGATAATTGCTATTGATTGATCCCTTGATCTTTACCTGATCCTCTTTATTGATTCATGGCCTTATTAATTATTGATCTCTCTTATATTGTCCTATCATGTGCTCTATTGATTATTATTCATTATTGATTATTGATTTTTGTACTGAGTATTTTTATACTCATGAGTTTTCTCCTGCATTTGAATTCATGCAGGTGATATGATAGAAGATTGTGATACAGGTGGTCGGGCTGACAGAGATGTTGTACATGGTATAGGATTTAGTCCTACTAGATTAACTTTTATATTCTGCATATTTAGCATGATGAAGTCATGGACATTTGCAGCTCCTTGTGACTAGAGATTCCTAGATATTGACGTAATAAATTCTGTATTTTATGGTTTATATTTTAGCAAAAATTATTTACATAGAATTGTGTAGCGTCTTTGGGACGACTCTGAGCACGTGATAGTCACATGGGTCTCGAGGCGTTACAGTGTTGGCTTCTAGATTCTCTATCTTGAATAATAACAACACCCCTCGATGTGAGCCTTGCCTAGTTTGCAACATTCTTGGTGACTTCCCTTCTTAATGCAACTATAATCACCCTTTGGCACCATTGCTCAGGCACATATTGCAACATACTTATTTTGTGTTCCCCACAACTTGTCTCTTTTGTGCATACAATGATCAATTGGGGCCACTCATCACACAACATCAAACATTCAATTCCTAAATGTTGTTGCTATGTACCATGGTACAAACATGAGTCTAGGTTGCCAGTGGTATGTCTCTTTCTATTCAACATATTAACTTTTGAATTATTTCTCATTCCTTTTAACCTCACATTCTTTTATCTCCTAATGATTACTAAACCTCCAAGTTTTTGAATGACAATGACTACTACTTTGAATTCCATCGTACACTATAAGAAATCTACTTATTTGTGCACACATTAGTGTCGACATGGCATCGCATAACGGAGACGCCGATGTTCGGTAGCTATTAACGCTGCGATGACGTCGAGGACAAACATGACGCTACTAGTGCCATAGGTTGACATTATTGCGACGTTATCATGACGTGAAAGGTGTCATTGTGAGGTGTTTATGGGCGTCGCTAACCTGATGCTAAGTTGGCACTAAACATGGTGATGTTACTTAGTAGGGGTGAGCAAAATCGGGTCGGGACCGGGTCCGGTCCCAACCTAGTTTGCTTCGAGTTTCCCTTTTCGGAAACTCGGTCGGGTTGGGTCTGCGACCGGGACGTCCCGATCAAATCAGAATAAAAATCGAGAATTCTCGATTGTCCCGATTTGACCATAATAAATAAAATAATCAATAAAATAGTAAAAATATATATTATTATATAAATATGATAACTATCAAATAAATTATATATATGATATAATGTATATTTAAGATATATATCAAACAAAATATAAAATTTTTATTTAAAATAAACATAAATATAATACTTAAAAATGATTTAATACTAATATAATATATTTAACCGGATCGAAATTAGGTCTCAAGGAAATGAGACCTGATTACTCATCGGATCGTGAAAAAACTCGAAAAATCCGAGCCGGTGCAAGCCGGGGCGACCGAGTCGTCCCGGCCCATGCTCACCCCTATTACTTAGACGCTAAGGTGATGCTAAAGTAATGTCGTGTTGCGTTTCTATTTCGACGCTAACGTGACATTAGAGATGGACATTCGTGCGGGCTGCACGGCCCAGCCCGCACGAATTTTTGCCAGGCCAGCCCGGCCCGCCATGGGCATGACAATTGGGTTGGACCCGGGCCAAGCCATGTCGTGCCGTGCCCAGCACCTTGCTGGGCACGGCCCGGCAAGCACAGGTCCGGCTCGACACAATCCGGTGTGACACGATTTTTTATTTTTATATGTATATATTATTGTTATGAGTGAAAAAAAAAGTGGCTAATTTTGATCGATCAACCTCCTACAATTTATAAAGAGGGATAACCAGTACAATCACTTTTAATTTTTATTAAACATATATATTAATATATAATTATACTAAACTAAATTTGGATTAAACAAAAGAAGAGAGTAAAAGGGTAGGCCGGACCCATGTTGGGCTCGGACTCTCCAAAATCTTGAAAATTTTTAATTAGGTATATTAATATAAATTTATAACTAAAAAATACTTCGAATGATAGAATGTGAACTATATATATATATATATATATATATATATATATGATCTGACACACACATATATATACGTGCGTGTGTGATCTCGACACTGCCCATCGAGTGGTCTTACCCACACATGAGATTTGACCAGGTCTTTTACGTCATCATGGGATATCTCACAACGTTTGAGTCTTGGTAAGCTAATTTAATTGTCATCCATAGTTGCATATATTTGAAATGAAATTGGTGGAATTTTGATGTGGACAATCAATTACATGATCGCGTTGTAGCATCCCTAATTGACTACAGTAAAGAATGTTGACGTCTAGAAGGCACAAATCATTTTTTTTATCATATTGTCGAAATCATTAATGAATAAATTTAAGCAAACATATATCATTTTTTTTATCATTTGGAAACACGTTGCCGTATTTTTACAGAGAAGAAGCTCATAGGAGTGCAATTTATTCACCACAATGCAAATAAAATACGTGTCCGAGGTAAACGAAATAAAATTAGATTTTATTCATGTTGTTTTGTCTTATTTCTTGATCTACGATGATCGAACGATTATTAATAAGTAAGATAATTATTTTTTAAAAGTAAGATAATTATTTTCTTGATCCCTAATTAATAAGTAAGATAGTGCTATTTTTTTTTAAAAAAGTAAGATAATTATTTTTTCAATATATATATATATATATAAATATATATGGCAAAAATTAGTCCACACATTTTGGTAGTGTCTTTGTCAAAATTATCTCGTATGATTCTCTTTGAATTTTCTTTCTCTTTCAGTTATGATATAAAGATGGGAAAAACACATTAATAAGAGGGAAATGATATATTTATAGCTTTTGAGAGAAAAAAAAGGCATTAATCTTTTTCTTTTCTCGAAATCCAAACATAATTATTATTTTTTATCAAATTTCTTTTTGGTGATCTTTTTTTGTTATCATGATTACATATTTCAAAACTTAAAGTTATAAGATCCACATGTATATTATATTCGATTAAATTTTAATCTATCATCATGTAAGGTAAAATATTAACATTTCAATTTTCAATTTGAACAAATCATAGTTAACAAGGCTCACAATTAAGTAGTGAATGAATACTAAGTGCAATGGAAGAAGATAATCACACCTAATCAACAAAATTCGATTTTGGATCAGGTACTGATAAGAATAATTCTACTTAACTTTTTTGAATTGACAAATTCTTTCTGCTGATCTAATTATGAGGTTAATAAGTATGTAGAATACTCCATTTTATATGTCGGTAGAGAGCATTTATTTCTTATTATTTAATTAATTTTATAATTATAATTCATGATTAAATTGATGATATGTTTTTTAGATAAAATAATATATATTTTTTGAGTAATTTGATAATAAAAATATATCATTTAAAGCTAAACAAATTATAATTATTGAATTAATCATTTTTATTAACATGATGATGTTAATTTTAATCATATTTAATGTAACAACCCAGATTTTTGTTAAATAAATAAATGAATTTATTCATTTATAATATCTGGAAAATCATTATTTAATATTCGAGAAATATTTAATTTCAAAATTCAAGGAAAATTAGAAAAAATAGTTAAAGAGATAAGAAGGAATTTGAGAGGGATTGGATTTAATGGAGTTGTTATGATAGGAAATTAATTAATTTCGGATTTAATTAAATCTGAGATATTATGATGTGTTAAATTATTAACGGATGGCCAAGATTGATTCTAAAAGAGTCCAAGGCCTAATAGAATTAATATTGTAAATCTGCACCTATAAATAGGTATTAAAGGATGGCTGAAAACCCATTTTTCTGCCAAACAGAATTCTATCCACGAGCTCCCTTTTTTCTCTCATTTGCACATGAACCGAGGCACCTCCGAGAATGTGTGACGACTGGTTTCGAAGCCTACATATAGGAGAAGAAGTTTCAGGTGATGGCCGCGAGTTTCGGAGCGAGGACAGAGAGCAATCGCCGGCCAAAGTTCGGCGTCGTGCAGATTGTCAAAAGGGACTCCAGTTAGTTTTTCAGCCAAGTTTAGGTACGTAGGAGGAATCCCTATGTTGTCAATTTTTCGCGACATGGAACCCTAATTTCTTCTCCTTTGTACCAGGATTCTATTGATATATAGTATGCATAATTTGAATATTATAGGGCAAAGTTATGATGGTCGGAAAGTCGCGTCGGAACGCACTTCTTCGTCGACGACAGAACCCGGCCCGTGTCCTAATGTACCCGGCCTGGATTTTATGTAATCCGGACCAAGTTGAACTTGGAATCAGATTGGATTGTCTAACTCGGCCCGAGTTCTTGTTGACCCGACCCGGGTTCTGATTTTGGCTCGAATCGGATCGCGGCGTGATTGATCTAGAAGTGAACTATCTAACTCGGCCCGAGTTCACCACACACCCGACTTCGGTTTGCTCTAGCCGAGGTGACATCGGTCATTTCCGAACACGGCCCGGGTTCCACCCGACGCGGGCCGGTTTCTAAGGATAAAAATTGTGGTTTTGGATAAATTATTATAGATAATTGAATAGTTATCATAGTTTATTATTTCTGATCATCCTTGATCAATCACACAGATCCAACCTCATCATATCTTTTAAATTTGATTTGAAATTTATCATTGTTATCATGTCATATCGTGTGATTCCTTATGATGTCGATCCAATGATTTTCCCCTGATTGAGTTCTTGTCTAATCTCAAGTAAAATGTTAAAGATAGGTTTTTAGGTTAAACAAGATAAAAGATGAAAACTGCTGGGTCTCCATGTTCTCTGATTGTCTCTAAGCCCCCTGGGCCATTATTGTTATAGTATTATATGGGGCAGATAGTGTATCTAGAGGTGTGAGACGTTATCCATTAGGAAAGCTATGGATGTCCTATGATGGTCATGGTCCCTCGTCATCACGAACCTATTGTTAGCGCTACTATTGGAGGGTGACTTGCCGTGGCACTGATTCCCCACTGGCCTACATGAAAAAGACATGGAGTTTCCTATAATTAGCTGAGCGCTTCCTAATTAAATTGAATTGAATTAAAATTTAATAGAATTGAATGGAATGGAATTGAACTTTGATCATTCAAATTTTGGTGTTGATGGGCTTTGCCTCCGCCTATTGAATAGAATAGAAATTGTTAATTGACCAATGACCACAACTATTGATAATAAGAAATTATTTAATTGGATAGGTGCCATAGTGATCAGGCATAATTATTAATTAATATTGATTGATACCTGGATCTCTTACCTGATCCTCTTTTATTGATTTATGATCTTATTGTCTTATTATTGATCTTTTCCTATATTGTTCTATCATATGCTCTATTGATTATTGTTCATTATTGATTATTGATTCTTGAGCACTATTGATCTACTTATTATTATGGTTAGACCCTACATACCGAGTCTTTTTATACTCAAGAGTTTTTCCCTGCATCTGGATTCATGCAGGTGAGATGATAGAGCATGGTGATGCAGGTGGTCAGGCTGATAGAAATGTTACACATGGTGTAGGATTTAGTCTTGCTAGATTGATGGTTTAGCTTTTATTTTTCCGCAAATTTAGTATGATGGAGTCATGGACGTTTCTAACTCCTTGACATTATATATTGTTAGGCGATCTTTTATTAATTCCGCATTTTATAAAATTTATTTTCTGCAAAAATTTATTTACATGGAATTGTGTAGCGCCTTTGGGATGACTCTGAACACGTGATAGTCACGTGGGTCTTGGGGCGTTACAAAAGGTATCAGAGCCTAACGAGAGACACTTCTTAGCTGTCTCTAATAGATAGAATTGAGTCCATGTGCAACTATCATGAGCAACCACTGCAACCATCAAGTAAGTATTGTATTGTTATATGGAGTATGAAACTCACACTAATAGAATTGTTATTGCTATTGTTATGTTGGAACAGCTGTTATGGCTTTTTCGAGCCACATTCCACGAGCTCCCAAAAGCGGTCATTCAGCAGGCCCTAGGCTCCCAAAAGCGGTCATTCAGTAGGCCCTAGGCTCACAGGCCAATGAGCGTAGGCTTAGAGCCCAATAGGAAATAGGCAGCAGACCTGATATCCCAATTGAACGAGGTTGAGGCGATGATCTTTACGGATCCCACTTAGCTCACACTGAGCACACCCACCCATGAGTCTTGTATGGTAGTTGGGCATGATCGTAGAGACATTATAGAGGTTCTGAAGTTGCAGTCCCTCAGCTCGATGGGAAGGGCGACTTCGAGGATGCAAAAAGATGAATTAAGGAGGTTGAGTAGATCTCCCTCGAGACGGATTGGGGCGAGGACCGCGAGTTGATCTATGTGAATCAGAAATCGGTTAATGAAGCCATGGATAAAGTGAGGGATAACCTAAATCCTTAGATAATGAAAATAGTATTAATAGTATAATGCAACGTCTAAGGAGGTTATTCCAAAAGGAATAACCAAATTTCTAAGGAGGTTATTCCAAGGTTGAATAACCTAAGTCCTAAGGATGTTATTCCCATGTATCCTTAAGGCACCATAAATTAAGATAAAAGTGAGGTCAACACAATAAGTAAATCATGATATCTATTATCGAATAGTGAATTAAAGAAGACCTCAATGGATTCCTAATCATAAGATTAGGAAAGACTATGGATTCAAATTGGAAAATTGATCTCTAGGTTAGTTGGAAATGCTACCTATGAGAATAGCAAATATGCCTAGTGTTATAATATGGAGATAGTCCAAAAGTCATGTTGTACTTATGACTTATAAGAAATTATTTAAAAATTCATAGAACAAGAAAGATTGTCGTCGTGCAATAAATAGTTATTGGATTGATAAAAGGTAATGACTTTTCGGCAGACCTGATCGTCGTTTCGATCAGAGTGTATGACGTAGTGTTGGATATGGACTAGTTGTCATATCACGACGTCTACTTACACTGCCGAGCAAAGAAGATTGTGATCGGAACACCAGAAGAACCTCAGACCATTGTCGGAGGCACGTCACTAAAGCTGGATAAGGTCCTGGTGTCATCTATCAAAGCCCAAAAATTATTAAAGAAAGGATGCCAAGGATTCATGGCAAGTGTGATTAAGACGGAGATAGACCGAGATAGCATCGATGTGGTGAAAAAATTTCCGGACATTTTTTCGGATGATGTTTCGGGACTACCACCACGACGGGAAATCGACTTCCGCATCAACTTGGTGCCGAGTACTGCACCCATATCGAAGGCACCATATAGAATGGCTCCAGCAGAAATGCGGGAATTGAAGACCCAAATCCAAGAGTTGTTGGATAAGGGATTCATCCGACCGAGTGTCTCCCCATGGGGCGCTCCGATATTGTTCGTGAAGAAGAAGGACGGATCTATGCGACTGTGAATAGACTATCGGATGTTGAATAAGGTCGCCATAAAGAATAAGTACCCACTATCGAGAATTGATGACCTGTTCGACCAATTATCTTCGGCAAAAGTGTTTTCGAAGATCGACTTGCAAAGTGATTACCATCAGCTTAGGATAGCTGATGATGATGTGCCGAAGACAACATTCAGGATCAGATATGGCCACTACGAGTTCTTAGTGATGCCATTTGTGCTGACCAATGATCCGACAACCTTTATGAATTTGATGAACCGGATGTTCAAGCCATATCTGGACAAGTTCGTGATTATCTTTGTCGACGATATCTTGACTTATTCGTCGAGTTCGGAGGAACATGAGGAGCATCTACGAGTTCTGCTACAGACTCTTCGAGAGCACAAGTTGTATGCCACATTTTCGAAGTGCGAATTTTGGCTGGAAGAGATAATATTTCTTGGACATATCATCAGCAAGGATGTGATATTAGTGGATCCTGCCAAAGTGGAAGCAATTGCCAACTGGGAGCAACCAAAGAACGTATCGAAAATCAGGAGCTTCCTCGGACTGGCAGGATACTATCGGAGATTTATACAAAACTCCTCCAAGATCGCGTCGCCACTGACGAATCTCACCAAGAAAGACATCAAATATAAGTGGTCACGAAAGTGTGAAGACAACTTCCAATGACCAAGGGTGAATCGCATGCCTAAGGGTGAATAGCTAGAATATGATCGATTGCATTATATAGGTCAGTCCAATGACCAGCAGTGATGGTGTACTGATTATGGCACACCTTGACATGCAACCTGAATTAATGTTGAAGATTGGAAAGGCACAACTGAATGACAATGAGTACGACTACCTACTCAAGTTGTGCGAAAAGATTTCTGCCGACTTTACAGTCTCAGATGGAGTCGTTAGATACAGGGGACATTTGTGAGTCCCTGACCATGATGGATTAAGAAGACATGTGCTTGATGAATGCCACAAATTAAAATTCTCCATTCATCCTGGAAGCATGAAAATGTATAAGGATTTGCAACGGATCTTCTGGTGGAACAATATGAAGAAGGACATTGCGAAATACATTGCAAAGTGCATAGTATGCCAGCACGTAAAGGTTGAGCATCAAAGGCCATATGGAGTACTGCAAGAGCTTAGAATCACACAATGGAAATGGAAAAAAATAACGATGGATTTTGTTACAGGGCTTCCAAGAACACAATAGGACCACGATGCGATATGGGTAGTGGTGGACCGATTTAGCAAAGAGGCCCACTTCATTCCCATTAAATGGAAGCAGTCCATCGAAAGCCTGATGGACATTTATATTAAGGAGGTTATCCGACTACATGAAGTGTCAATCTCCATTGTGTCGGATAGAGATTCACGATTTACGGCCAAATTTTAGCAGAGCATCCAAGGTGCTTTTGGAACAAAATTGAACTTCAGCACATCATTCCATCTTCAAACAGACGGGCAGTTTGAGCGCACCATACAAACATTGAAAGATATGCTCCAAGCATGTGCTTTGGACTGGAGTGGCAATTGGGACACTCACCTCCCACTGATTGAGTTCGCATATAATAACAGTCACCACTCTAGTATTGACATGGCACCCTTTGCTATCATGTATGGAAGACCATGCCGCTCCCCTATCTGTTGGAGTGAGGTAGGAGGACGACATTTCTTGTTAGAGGAAATGTTAAAGTAAACCATGGAGGATGCTAAAAAGGTCCGACTCATTAGAGAAAGATTGAAGCAACATTCACCAGACAGAAGACTTATGCTAACAAGAAACGAAGAAAATAGATCTTCAAGATTGGAGATCGTGTGATGCTGAAAGTCTCTCCGATGAAGGGAGTAATGAGATGCAGCAAAAAGGGCAAGCTGAGCCCTAGGTATGTTGGTCCATTTGAGATACTTGAATTGATTGAAGATGCAGCCTGTAGGTTGGCATTACCGCCATCTTATGGACACGTGCATAATATTTTCCACGTGTCAATGTTGCGCAAGTATCAGCATGATGATGCTAATATAGTGAATATGACAGAACCAAACTTGAATGTGGACATGATATATGCATAACAGCCTATAGAAATATTGGAGTATCGGACTAAGCATCTGAAGAATAAGATGGTACATATGGTGAAAGTGGCATGGACACATCATAGAGACGAATATGTTACATAGGAATTGGAAGAGGAAATAAGGAAGAGTTTTCCAGAATTATTTAAATAGATTGATGTAATCTCTCTTAAGCAAATTCGAGGACGAATTTATTTTTAAGGAGGTTATGATGTAACAATCTAGATTTTCATTAAATAATTATTCATTTATAATATCTAGAAAATCATTATCTAATATTCGAGAATTATTTAATTTTGAAATTCAAGGAAAATTGGAAAAGATAGTTAAAGAGATAAGAAGAAATTTGAAAGGGATTGGATTTAATGGAGTTGTTATGATAGGAAATTAATTAATCTCATATTTAATTAAATTTGAGATATTATGATGGTAAATTATTAACGGATGGCCAAAATTGATTCTAAAAGAGTCCAAGGCCTAATAGAATTGATATTGCAAATCTGCATCTATAAATAGGCATTAAAGGATGGCTGAAAACTCATTTTTCTGCCAAACAGAATTCTGTCCACAAGCTCCCTTTTTCTTCTCGTTTGCACACGAGCCGGGACACCTTTGAGAACGTTGATAGCTAGATTCGAAGCCTGCACATAGGAGAAGAAGTTCCAGATGGTGGCCGCGAGTTTCGAAGCGAAAATAGAGAGCAATCGCCGGCCAAAGTTCGACGATCATGCAGATTGTCAGAAGGGACTCCAGTTGATTTTTCAGTCAACTTTAGATACGTAGGGAGAATCCCTATGTCATCAATTTTTCACGACATGAAACCTAATCTCTTCTCCTTTGTACCAGGATTCTATTGATATATCGTATGCATAGTTTGAATATTGTAGGGCAAAGTTATGACGGTCGAAAAGTCACGTCGGAACGCACTTCTCCGTCGGCGGCAGAACCCGGCCCGTGTTCTGCTGTACCCGACCCGAATTCTATGTAATCCAGACCGAGTTGAACTTAGAATCGGATCGGGTTGTCCAACCCGGCCCGAGTTCTTGTTGACCCGACCCGGGTTCTGGATTTGGCTCGAATCGGGTCGCGGCGTGATTGATCTAGAAGTGAACCGGCCAACTCGGCCCGGGTTCACCACACACCCGGCCCGGGTTTGCTCTGGCTGAGGTGACATCGGTCATTTTCGAACATGGCCCGGGTTTCACCCGACGCGGGTTGGGTTCTGGGGACAAAAATTATGGTTTTGGATAAATTGTTATAGATAATTGAATAGTTATCATAGTTTATTGTTCCTGATCGTCCTTGATCATATCACACACAGATCTGACCTCATCATATCTTTTAGATTTGATTTGAGATTTATATCATTGTTATCCTATCATATCGTGTGATCTCTTATGATGTCGATCCAGTGGTTTTCCCCTGATTGGGTCCTTGTCTAACCTAAAGTAAAATGTTAAAGATAGGTCTTTAAGTTAAACAAGATAAAAGATGAAAACTGCTGGGTCTCCATGTTCTACGATTGTGTCTAAGCCCCCTGGGCCATTATTGTTATAGTATTGTATGGGGCAAATATTATACCTAGAGGTTTGAGACGTCATCCTTTAGGAAAGCTATGGCTGTCCTGTGATGACCATGGTCCCCCGTCATCACGAACCTATTGTTAGCGCTACTATTGAAGGGTGACTTGTCGTGGCACTGATCCCCCACTGGCCTAAATGAAAGAGACATGGAGTTTTTCATAATTGGTTGAGCACTTCCTAATTGAATTGAATTGAATTAAACTTTGGTCATTCAGATTTTGGTGTTGATGGATTTTGCCTCCGCCTATTGAATAGAATAAAAATTATTAATTGAACACTGACCATAATTATTGATAATAGGAAATTATTTAATTGGTTAGGTGCCATAGTGATCAGGCATAATTGTTAATTGATATTGATTGATCTCCGGATCTCTTACCTGATCATCTTTTATTGATTTATGATCTTATTGTCTTATTATTGATCTCTTCTTATAATATTATATCATGTGCTCTATTGATTATTATTCATTATTAATTATTAATTCTTGAGCACTATTGATTTACTTATTGTTATGGTTAGACTCTACGTACTGAGTATTTTTAAATTTATGAGTTTTTCCCTACATCTGGATTCATGCAGGTGAGATGATAAAGGATGATGATGCAGGTGGTCAGGCTCAAGGACAGAGATATTACACATGGTGTAGGATTTAGTCCTACTAGATTGTTGGTTTAGCTTTTATTTTTTCGCATATTTAATATGATGGAGTCATGAACGTTTCCAACTCCTTGAGGTTATATATTGTTATGCGATCTTTTATTAATTCCACATTTTATAAAATTTATTTTCCGTAAAAATTTATTTACATAAAATTGTGTAGCGCCTTTGAGACGATTCTGAGCACGTGATAGCCACATAAGTCTCGGGACGTTACATTTACTATTTATTATATACTTTAAATTAACATATAATTATTTCATTAATTTAATAAATAAAATTAGTGATTTACAATGGTCTACGTATACATTGGCCTCTTTAATTATTCCTAATTTTAATTTCATGAGAGCTTAGCATGTTCTGGTGTCAAACCTCTAATTGAATGAAATACTAATAAAAAACGTTAAATTTGCTCCTCGTTGGTACTCTTAGGAGTTAGGACGACCTTTTCACCGTCAAAAAGACGGAGAGGAAAAAAGGGAAAAAAAATTATAAAGTTAGTAATTTTTGTTAGATAAATTAATTCGAGAAAAAAATAATTAAAAGAATATGTGCGGGTAAACTCAGGTAAATATCAAAATTTACTAATAACTTTGATTAAAATAATATGATTTCTATCGTTTCAGAAATTTTTTATTGCATCTAAAATAAACGATCATTTCGTGTCTACATAGAAATGTTGATTTTTCTCTAATTACATTTCATATTTTCATGAGCTGCATTGAAAGCACAATATATAATTTTTTATACACAATTAAACATCATAAAAATTAATCACGTTCCATAAAATTAAATATTCCCATCCTCGGCCCCAAAAGAAATCTATTATTATTTTTCTTTTAAGTAGTGTGTAACTGCATAAAATGGTTACAATTTATAATCATTTGGATGTTAATCGTTAGATCTACTATCAATGGCCCAAATATGAGTATTGTTGAATAAGTAAAAAATAATAATTGGTTCACAACACTCGGATCTGAGCCGTTGATCATAGATCCAGTAATTGAAATCAAATGATTATAAATTATAATTTTTTGTGATTACATAGTATATATATATATATATATATATATATATATATATATATATATATATATGGGAAAGATTTCGTGCGGCCTGTACGATTGGCCTCACTATACGGCCACTTGATTTGAGTCGTCGAGATTAAAATCAACTATCGCTTTTCATACCAGAAATGATGTTAACATTCGATTTGACATCATAAAGCGATTTACATCTCAACCTTTCATTTTTTTTCCATCATATGCTGAAATGGAACTAAACAATAAATATGTAAAATCCTCTTTTTAGTTTTGTCGCTGCTGCTAGCACGTGCTCCAACACCACGAATGGAAATTGAAGGACACATGGCCTATTTTGTATTTGTGGTCGATGCCTTCAATCTCCGAAGATATTGACAACCATAGATCATATGCTGCTCTCCCTTTCTTTTAATTTTTTTTGTGTTAATATACAAAAAATATGAAGAAAACCATTTTGATTATTGATAGATTTTTTTGTTGAAGATCATAATATATTCTATTTATTAGATTATGTTTCTTGATATTGATGGCAAACATAACTTGAATAAATTTTTTTTGACATGTGTAATGCATTGACGCACACCACGAAAATCATGGAAACATTACATAATAAAGTAAGAATAATTCCCCTTTGGATGTTGTTGGTGGTAAAGAACAAACAATATGCACACCACGAAAGCATTCAAACCAAAGAGAAGAAAACAAATTATAAATAATATTGGAGATAGAAATGACATGTTCTTTGACATGTTCATGATAGTTCACTATGGGCATCCAAAAAGCTATGTATTAAAATTGCAACCTGAAACTACTTCAACATAAACTACACCAAGGTTCTGCCATACATAAGAATTATTCTTCATATCCATCTTGCAAAGCTACTTCATGAATAGGAAAGAGTAGTGCCAACTCTAACGCTCTAGCATCTAATGCTCCACCATTTGTTCTGAAAAAAAATAATATAAGTAAATAATGAGCATAATTTACTCAAAACAACAATAGAAATAAGAAGCAAAAGCAAAGATTTCTTTCCCAAAAGCCATTGATATACTGCTCGACCATTCAAACATATAATTTTAAAAATAAAGTACATCAATGAGTACCTGAGAATGTAATGTAATCCTACTATCACTAGATAAAAAGGCACGACGATGCTTCTTTTAATCTTCTTGGTCTTGTCCCAATTCCTGTCATCAACGTTAAAGATGTTTAACACATAAATTGATATAATAAGAATATTTATAGGAAAAAAATTAAAATGTTACCTGAAGTAACTTGCAAGAACGTGAATTATGTCCTGATTTCTTGCACTTCTTACAAACATACTTATGCTTTTCAGCTTGTGACATAGATATTTCGACACTAGATTTTATTCGTTCGGCTTTTCTTGGTCTTCCCTTGGGTTTTATATATTTTGGATCATGTATAACAAACTTGGAACACTGAGAAGCACCATTTGATATTATAGGAACATTAGTTGAGAGAGACTGAGATGGATCAGTCATTTTCAAAGTCGCAAACTTTTTAAATGCATCATCTATAACTCACATCCCAAGATTTAAATGTTCAAGTGAGTTCAACCCGGCTCGTGCAAATTTCCAAATATTTGTTCTCCAAGTATATTTCTGCAATGTGGTTATAGAGTGTTGTTCATCTGTAGAAATTACTCCCTTATCATGAAAAGCATGTGGTCTCGAATATCTAGCATCAATTGTTCAACGATGAAGAATGTACTGCTCTGGTATGCTTGTAAAACCTTTTTTTGAAGAGAATATGTAAGATATGCTTACAAAATATCCTATCTTGTTCAAACTTTTTACATGAACAATTGATTAAAATATTTTGATGGTCGCTATACTCTACAATATTTCTTCCATTGTCTTTTGTCCCCATTTTACAAATAGAATACACAACTTTGTTAGCATCCTTTGACAACTTATGTGACAACAAAGATGTCAAGTTCATGTACTCCCGTTGGAATATAGCAAATATTTTCTTAGTGTAAACTCGCCCTGCATGATACTCTAGAAGGTTTTCAGATGTTAGGGCAGCAGTAAAGTTCATAGTTCTAAAATCTTCTAACTCTTCAGCTTCACGACGAGAATTAAGAGCTTGATCGTATTAAGACACAAACTCTGATAAGGAAGTATTTGAATTCACAAAACCATCAAAGAAAGAGTTCATACTTTCTGATCTTTGTGTTGTAGACATGCCTGTAAAGAAAATATCTTTGAAGTATATTGGCACCCAATAATAACATTTGTTATATATTTTTTCCACCCAATGACCATTTGCAATATTATACTTTTCCTTCAAAGAAAGCCAATCAATTTCAAATTCATGAATGCTGCTTGACTTATATATCCACTTCTGAAAATCATTTAAGAAATTACCTCGTGCACATAAATCTTGAGTATTAGTCAATGCATTATTTCGGATATGCCAAATGCAAAATCTATGTCGTGTGTTTGGAAACACTTTATGAATGACATTACCCATTGCAATGTTTTGATCAGTGGTAATAGATATAGGATGCTTCATATTCATACAATTCAACCAAGTTTGAAACAACCAAATAAATGTATCATTTGTTTCATCAGAAAGTAAAGCACAACCAAATAATATTGATTACCTATGGTGATTAACACCTGTGAATGGTGCAAATGGCATACAAAAGTTGTTCGTCCTATATGTGGTATAAAAAATGACAACATCTCCAAATGTTAAGTAGTTATCCCTAGACCTGCCATCTGCCCAAAATATGCTTCTTGCATTGTCATTTTCATCCTTTTTCCATCTGAAATAAAAACCCTCATCATCAGCTTGTTTATCTAAGAAATATGCCATCACCTTCATGCATTCTCCGCCAATATTATTTTTTCTTATTGATTTTAAATGATTCCTACACTTTTCACTTGTGATAGATGTCTGACCAGTATAATTCAACACCTTAGCTATTTTTTATGGGCCAAACCTATAATCATGTAATCTGGTCATCATTTCTTTTGATGAATATGATAATACATTTTGAGAGCGAAGGTTTGCGGCCTTAGATGGAGTTGTTAAAACATGCGAGTGTTCTTCTTCAAATTTTCTAACTTCCCACTTTCCATCCTTTATCTCACTAAGTAAAATGTGAGCATGACAACCATCTCTAAGGTTTCTTCTTTGTTTCACCTCTTTTTCAGAATATCGACTTAGATCTTTATAGCCTTGCTTTGAACAAACAAGCAACCTATTTGCAAACTTTCTAGTTTGACTAGACTTGTGAAAATATGATTTTCGAATAGAAAATCCAACCACTCTTGCATATAAATTGTAATATTCATATTCATCATCATGTGTGTCAAATATCATGCCCACATGCGGCTTAGAAATTCCATGATACTTCTTAAAATTATCATGTTCAACTCTCATCTCTGGACTGGCATCCTCATTATTTTGCATATAATTGCTGCAAAAATCATGACTTAATATAGTTTATAAATTCTAATAAACTTATATGGCAGCAACTCATACCTTTGATGTGCATCATCAAATCCTTCGGCATAATGATCTTGAGAGTATATGCCACATGTGTCAATGTCAGTGCTCATGTTGAACATCATATAGTCCTAGTAAAATATTTGTCAACGTTAAGTGATAACAACACGAAAAAAAGAATAATTGTTTTCAACTTTTATGTAAAATCAAATTGTTTTCTTCAATCAAAAGATGCAAAATAATATTTTTCTGAACCATAATCATTAAAATCTAATAAATCAATTAACACATAAAAATAAAAAGAGAGCAGCAGGACCTATGGCTGGAAGTATCTCCAAAGTGTTGAAGGAAGGACAACTTCACAATGTGGCCAGATGTACTAAATCAAATTGAAGACGTGGACAACAAATGCAAGAGCTTAGTGTTCTTTGATTTCCATTCACGAGCAATAGAGACCTAAAGTGTTGGGAAAATGGTGGTGAGGGCGACCTACAATGCTAACAGGGATGATGGAGCCTTGAAGTTGCGCTGTTGTGGTACCTGCAAAATTGCTTGGTCACTGAAACGACGATGTGGTGAATGGCGATGCTAGCGGCATCGTGCTGCCAGCGTCAATGTCTCGGAGCTGCAATGCTGGCGGCACCCTTCGTTCAGGAGAGATTTGTGCGAGGAGAGAGAATATGCGAGAGAAAGGGGATTTTTCTTGAGGGTTTACTGTTTAGTTCTATTTGAGCCGGTGATGAAAAATGAAAGATTGAGATGTAAACCGCTTTTTGGATGTCAAATCGAATGTTAACATCATTTCTGGTATGGAAAGCGGTCGTTGATTTTAATCTCGACGACTCAAATCGAGTGGCTGTATAGTGAGGCCAACCGTACAGGCCGCACAATATATATGCATGCATGTACCATAAAACTTCAACCATGAATGAATGGATTAGAATTAATTAATTGACTACGTCGAAAAAATAGAAGTATAATTATGCCCGACAACTGAAACCAAGTTGAGTGGTGAGTGGTGACGCATCTAGGGGTGTTCACCGAGTCGGGTCAACCAGGTAAACCCGGCAATCCAACCCGTCGGGTCGAGTCGGTGGCCAGGTCGACCCGACCCGACCCGACCAAGGGTCGAATCAGGTTCGGGTTAGGATTCTCCAACCCGAGTTGACTCGACCCGATAGACCCGGTTTTTTTCTCTTTTTTTAATTTTAAATGAATTTTAAGTTAATTTAATAGTTTTATATTATTAAAAAATTTTAAAAAATATAAATAAATTATTTTAAATGCAGAAATGTATATAGATATTTAAAATAATATTTTTGGTATTTAAAAATACTTTATTTTGTATTAAAAATATAATAAATTCTTTTTATATTAAAAAAAGAAGAAAAAAAAGGAAAAATACCCGACCACCCGACCCGACCCAACCCGACCTGGCCCGGTTGGGTTGGGTCGGGTCATGACCCAAGTAAAGGAGTAATCCAATCCGACCAAGTTGATCCGTTCACCCGACCCGTGAACACCCCTGGACGCATCCGCTTGGAGTGATCACCACCAGAAAACTTGCTATTAATTTATATAGAGATTGGGGCCTATATAATTAATAATGTAGGCCTGCTGAAATTATTGTAAGGCATGTTGTTTCTCCGTTTTACTTTTCTTTGAAATAAATTATATATGTATATATATTTAAAAAAGGTGCATCATATATTAATAAAAACATTCGACATGTCCGTATACAAAAAAATTGAGAGGGGGGAGTGTCTGTATGAGGTTAAGATTGGCCGGAAACAAGGATAAATAAACTTTTGATTATTATTTAAAAATTAAGAAATAGTTGTTTTTTCTTGTTCATGGTAATAGTAAGAACAACACGTTCTTACTTTTTCATTATTTGATGAAAAAATAGTCATTGGACGAGAACTTTTGTTGTCTTTTTCTTATTATTGTTCCTATAGCATTTGGATGCACATGTGAGAACAAGCCGTAGTTGCTAACTCCGTTTCGAACACCTCTTAAAAGATCAAGAGGTGGATTTTTCTTTCAAACAATATCATAATATTAGCTACATGCATGATTGGCAGTCAAGTTTGCCTCTCTATAACAATAATGCATACATTTGAAGAAAGCAAAAAAAAGTGATTAAGTGATGCAGCTCGTCGATAATATTCCATAATCGTCAGAGTATTTGAGCTTGACAGTTGAAAACTTTTATCGTCTTTTTCTTATTCTTATTCCTATAGCAATTGGATTCACATGTGAGAACAAGCCGTAGTTGCTAAATCCGTATCGAACACCTCTCAGAAGATCAAGAGGTGGATTTTTCTTTCAAAAAATATCAAAATATAAATCTTTGACAGTGTTGGAGTATTAAGACGCTGTAATAGTTTTTTCTTCAATCAATTATTTTATAGTAAATAATTTTGGTGATGCTTTAACGGGAACAATTATAAATATCTTTCATTTGTATGTCCGTAAAATTGGTTTCTTTTTTTTCCATCACACCAGTACTCTTTTTTTATTTGAAAATCGGATTGATGCACGCAAAATATAACATATTTTAGTCTACTATTTTAATTAACATTTTTATAATTAGATCATGACATGCATCATTTTAAGTCACTTTTAGTCGTAATTTCGGATTTATCGATTTTTATTATTAATTCTTTGAATATTTTAATTATGGATGGATTAATTAAATTTTAATAACTATTTTACAGGAAAAGTCGATAACATTGATTTATCAAGTTGAATTATCAACCGCAAGTTGTTAGCTTATGTTTATCGGCCGCAATTCAAATACAAAGAGATTATCGGCCGTAAAAAGTATTTAATTCTATCATACCATGCAGAATCATTAGACACAAATCATTGGATATTATCAGCCGAGAACTCTAACACCAAAGATCTATCCTTAACCAAGGTGTCTTGGCCGAGAACTCCAAGTGGGGCAAAACACCATATTACTCAAGTTTATCAGCCGCAAAAATTCAAAAGTTTTATCTTTACCGGCCGATATCTTTGGGTACAAAAGTTTATCATTAACCAAGGTGTATCGGCCGTGAACTCTAAGTTATCTTGGGCAAAGCATCATCATCTGTCACGGACGTGGTCCACAACCATTATTTTAACATAATCATGATTTTAATTAGCATATTAAGTTAGTCTAGATGCTTATATAGTCATGTTTGTGAGTAGTAATTAACATTTGGATTAAAGTATAATGATAATTACATTATCGATAAGCATTATAAAGAAATTATATAAGATTATTAGGAATAAATTTTAATATTTGTAAATATTATAATAAACATATTTAACTATAATTAACTAAGATTAATTATAGATCTAACACTAATTTTTAATAAAATAATATGATTGGACCTTTATTACAATCAATAGGGTTTCAAGCACCTCAAATAGGCAGCTTAATAGCTGCTTAGGAAAAGATTTTTTCAAACCACCATATGACGTGTTAAAATTTAAAAAAATATATATAAATTAAAACATCTTACCCTCAAAGAGTAGAAAAATTGGCAGAGGCAAATACCTAACAGAACCGTCTGAGCAAATTCGCCAAGGTCGCTTGGTTGAAGTAGGGCTTTTGATCCGAAATTGACCTTCATTTTCATATGATCATCTCTTCGTAAGTAGTTCTTCATAAATCCTGAAATTTTGCATGCTTCATCCTTTCAAAGTTAACTTTCCATGACCACAAGAATCACATAAAAAGAACTTTTGTGGAGAAAGCTATGGCCCAGAACCGTAGGTCGCTCACTCTGTCCTGAATCAAAGACAGATTCAATTTGTAAATTAGGACATGGTTAGAATATAATGAATTAGGTTTGGAATTTTGATATGATTAATTAAACAATCTAAGGGTTCGGTGAGATGTGGAATCATATTATTTGGACTTGTATATTTGGATAAATGAATTTTTCATTCCATAGTGATTCTTTTGTCAGATTCCAAGACATAAACAGAACATGATGTGAGTTGATTAATTTTGTTATAAGGTAATTCAAGGAGTCCTGCTAACAATCACTTTATGACTATCCAATTGCAAAACTTTAAAACTCTTTTGTATTGTGGAATACCCCAGGAATACACATGGTATAGCCCTCTTATCAAACTTATTAGTTATCATTATATTTGACATATAGCAAAGACAACCAAACGTTTTTAGATGCTTGATATCAGGTTCCTGTTGAAAAAATACTTTAAATGCTAACTTGTTATTTAATACCTGTAAGGGCACTCTATTTAAAATATGTACTATTGTCAGAACGCTTTCTCCCTAATATTTTATTTGCATAGCTGATTGAAACATGTGATCTGGCAATTTTGAAAATGTGTCTCTATTTTCTCTCAACTAGGCCATTTTGTTGAGGAGTATAAGCACAACTGTTATGATGCACAATGCCCCTTGAGTTAAAAAAATTTATTGCACTGCATATTAAAGAATTCAGACCCATTATCTTATCTAACAACTTTAACTTGAGCATTAAATTGCCTTTCAGACATGATGAATTGAGTCAAATACAATTTGCATTCAGATTTGTGTTTCAACAAATATACCCAAGTTAACCTGATGAAATCATCAACTATGGTAAGAAAAAAATTATTTCCATTATATATAGAAACTTTGAAAGGGCCCCACAGATCAGTATGAATACACTCAAGTCTGTTTTAACTGTTAACTCTATCTTTATTTATACTAAAAGGCAGTTTAGTTTGCCTTGCTAAAGGGCATATAGGACAAGAAAGTTTTCACTCAGAATTGAGTCCTTTTAATAAACTAATCTATGGGCATATGCCCCCGTCTTTGATGTCATACCTCCTCTTGAGATTTAGTGGCAGTTGCTACACATGCCAAGTTTCTACTTTCCTTCAGTCTAGATACAACCCATTGTGCTTTCTACCAATCTGGCTCTCTTTGCCACTGGATTGGTCCTGAAGCATGCAACCATCGATCGAAAAAATTATTGCACAATTCAGATCTTTAGTCAACTGAGTAATAGAAATCAGATTGTATTTGAAATCTGGAACGAAAAAAACATTAGTAAGCAGTTTCCTGTGGACATTTGATATGATCACACACGTGTGATAAATGACATATGTCCATTTGGCAATGTCACACAATTCTTTCTTGGTAGCACCTTGATTTCACTTAACCAATCTAATCTAAATGTTATATGATTGGAAGCCCTTGTATCAATTATCCAAGTATGATAAGAATGAGGGGATGAAGTCAAATTTGTATCTGCCATGTTAACCACAAGATCTTTTGTCTCTTTCTTAGATTCTTTGCTAAGAAACTGAATTAGTTCTCCTTTCTTTGCTTCAACTAATTGTGTTAAATAACTATTTGTATAAAATTGATTCCTATTCTTATTGGGAATCAAAAATTAGAGGGAAAATTGACTATCATGTAGAACTGGCTCTTCTTGTGACTCATCTTCTTGGAGTGATTACATATCACATTTTGATACTGAGTTGGTTTTGATCCAAAAAATGCAAAAGATAAAGAAGACCTAGAATCCATCACAAATAACAACAATCCACAACCAGAGTTCAAAAAAGATCTCAGAACTGAATAGATCTGAGCTAGTCAACAGATAGCTAAATACTTCGCGAAGGACAAGGAAACAGATCTAACCAAAATCGTAAGATCAACAAATTTGAATTCTTGTAGCTCTGATACCATGTTAAAACAATGCTCTGTTTCCATATCTGGATCTACCTGCAACATCTTCGATTAACATGAGGACGAGAGTGAGAAGAGAGTGATTGGGGGAAAATTAGATTTGAGTTATTATTCAAATCAATATCCCTTCATGTTTTATATGTCCCAACGATGTGATAACTATCACCTCAGAATGTTATAAGCCTACTATGATCCAACACTAATTACAACTCTACTACAAGAAAATAATAGAAAACCACTAGCAACTATATATGAATACTAAGAATCATAACCATAATTATACATATTGCAACAGTTATGATAGCCTTTCTTGTTGTTCAACTAATCCTCTTACATAATTTTATTTTTGAACTCAATTTGTCTCAAGTTTTGAGAGTCTCATGCTTTCCATATTCCTTTACATGTTGATCTAGACAATCAATTACAAGCATGAACGAACTTTTTAGCTTGACATAATATCAATCTAGCTACATAGGGTTTTTTCTCTAGGTACCAAATGATCGCTATAGATTTCTTCGATGAAGAGAATTAGGGTTCAATCGATTATTTTTTAATAGATGAAGTTGCAACTACTCACGCAATAATTGGTCCATATGCCTTAACTAGCTGCATGATAATGACATATTGTCATATGTTTTTTGTACTAGAAAAACATGTACATGTACATTAAGTTAAGTACCCATACTTAATGAAAGACCGTGAGTTGAGCTTTATATCCGTTACTCTATTTTGGTATCCAAGTCATACCTCATGGAAAAATAGCTTCACCTCCTTCCCCACACTCTAGCTCTTCAACCCTGCTTTCCACCCCTCCCCTTTTGCCATTGTCCTCAAATAGAAATGCCCACCATTTTACTAGAGCTCACACTATCTAATTATCTCCTATAGTATCCCAATTGTCACCTCTGGTTATTAGATTTGAGCTCAAAACCTTCATCGATGGCACATTTCTTGCTCATGTCAGCCAAGTCATTTACCCTTTGTTTCTGCTACACCTTCTCAATCTCAATTTTCTCACTCATATGCTTAATAGAGGAAGCACAATGAACCCCATGTTGGGTTGGCTTCTAGATTCTCTATCTTGAATAATAACAACACCCCACGATGTGAGTCTTGCCTAGTTTGCAACATTCTTGGTCACTTCCCTTCTTAATGCAACTATCATCACCCTTTGGCACCATTTCTCAAGCACATATTGCAACATACCTATTTTGTGTTCCCCACAACTTGTTTCTTTTGTGCATACAATGACCAATTGGTGCCACTCATCACACAACATCAAACATTCAATTCCTAAATGTTGTTGCTCTATACCAAGGTACAAACATGAGTCTAGGTTGCCAGTGGTATGTCTCTTTCTATTCAACATATTGTCTTTTGAGTTATTTCTCATTCCTTTTAACCTCACATTCTTTATCTCCTAATGATTACTAAAGCTTTACTATTTGTGCCCAAGTTTTTGAACGACAATGACTACTACTTTGAATTCCATCGTACACTATAAGAAATCTACTAATTTGTGCACACATTAGTGTCGACATGGCATCGCATAATGGAGACGTCGACATTCGGTAGCTATTAGCGCTGCGATGACGTCGAGGACAAACATGACGGTACTAGCACCATAAGTTGACACTATTGCGACGTTATCATGACGTGAAAGGTGTCATTGTGAGGTATTTATGGGCGTCGCTAACCTGATGCTAAGTTGGCACTAAACATGGTGACGTTACTTAGTAGGGGTGAGCAAAACCGGGTCAGGACCGGGCCCGGTCCCAACCTAGTTTGCTCCGAGTTTCCCTTTTCGAAAACTCGGTCGGGTCGGGTCTGCGACCGGGATGTCCTGATCAAATCAGAATAAAAATCGAGAATTCTCGATTGTCCCAATTTGATCATAATAAATAAAATAGTCATTAAAATAGTAAAAAATTATATTATTATATAAATATGATCACTATCAAATAAATTATATATATATGATAATATGTTATAATGCATATTTAAGATATATATCAAACAAAATATAAGCTTTTTATTTAAAATAAACATAAATATAATACTTAAAAATGATTTAATACTAATATAATATATTTAACTGGGTCGGGACTGGGTCTCAAGGAAATGAGACTCGATTACTCACCGGATCGGGAAAAAACTCGAAAAATCCGGTCTGGTGCAAGCCAGGATGACCGGGTCGTCCCGGCCCATGCTCACCCCTATTACTTAGACGCTAAGGTGATGCTAAAGTAATGTCGTGTTGTGTTTCCATTGTGACGCTAACGTGACACTAGAGATGGACATTCGTGCGGGCTGCACGACCCAGCCCACACGAATTTTTGCTAGGCCAGCCCGGCCCGCCCTAGGCACGACAATAGGGTCGGGCCTGGGCCAAACAGTGCTGTGCCGTGCCCAGCACCTTGCTGGGCAAGGCCCGGCAAGCACGGGTCCGGCCCGGCACAACCCGGTGTGACACGATTTTATATATATATATTATTGTTATGAGTGAAAAAAAGTGACTAGTTTTGATCGCTCAACCTCCTACAATTTATAAAGAGGGATAACCAATACAACCACTTTTAATTTTTATTAAACATATATATTAATATATAATTATACTAAACTAAATTTGGATTAAGCAAAAGAAGAGGGTAAAAGGGTAGGCCGGACCCATGTTGGGCTCGAATCTCTCCAAAATCTTGAAAATTTTTAATCAAGTATATTAATATAAACTTATAACTAAAAAATAAATCTGATCATCTTAAATATATTTAATGTGGTCCATCATCGCATCCTCTACTTTGAATTAGTTGTTACTACACATAAAACTAACTACATAGGTCATGAGTTCAATTCTTATATCTTACATTATTTATTTTGACATATTTTCCTTTTCAACTTGGGCCGGATTTTGAACTGGCCGGACCAGATTCCGACTGAAAAATGTTAAAAAAATAAAAATAAAAAAATGGGCGCCCGACCCGGCACGGACACCCACCCGGGCTGGCTTGAAGCCATTTCAGCACAGCCCGACCCGAAGAGTTTGACCGGCCCGAAATCGGCCCGGTCCGATTCTCCATCTCTACGTGACACCAAGTTATGCGACGCTAACATGACGCTAGTTGCGATATATTTCAAATAACGTTCAAACACCTTGCGACACTAAAGAGATGCTAAATCCTGATAATTTTGTCCCATTCCAGTCGTTTTATTCTTTCCCACACCATACAAATTATATGATGCATATATAATGCATTCTTCACATTAATGACAATAATAATAAAGAAAAGTACTAATAACTATCACAAAAGAGCTAATAAGATAATAAAATGATATCACACGCATAACAAAATATATTAAAGATAGATGATACAAAGTTTCTATCCTAAATCGTTATCATCGTCGTTGTCATTCTTGACATTCGAGCCAATGTACTTGGTACTTGGCCTCATGGGGACTGAGTCTGCGACTAAAGCATAATTTAAATCGCCTGCAAAACGGAAGCCAAATGCTAAGGAAGCTACTAAGCTAACTGCTCTGAGATGAGTCCCCGATGCTGTCCAACCTGACTCAAGTGGGATAGATGAACTCGGAGCAGATGAGCGATAATACATGCATCAATACATCTATATTTAGGAATACATATCTAATTAGGAATGTATATATGTAGGTAACACAACATATGCTTAGGAATATATATATAGGTAACACATATAATATAGGTATCAAATAGTATAAGAATATATATGTAGCTAACATATAGTGTAGGAATACATATGTAGGTACCATATATGTTTAATTATAAATATTTAATCTATTTATTCATTACAGATATAGTTACAAATTAACATTACCTACTTAGTGTCTTCCTCAAGAGAGCGCAAGGCATCTAAACTAGCATCACAATTAGTCGACGTCAATACAACGCTACAATCTGCCATGCATTTTCTCATTTTTTGCATGTGATAATAGCGGCGAAGTAGCGTCTTTATGGCATCGTGATGCATGCAAAATACAACATATAATTAGCCATGCATTTAATCACATTTTGAGTCATTTTCATATAGCATGCATCATTTTATGACCTTATTTTTTTAATTTTATAAAAATAGAAATCTACCCAAATGATATATTTTATTGCAAAAAAAGTAAGAAAAGTGAATTACGAAGCCACTGGAGAAAATTGCGCTCAAATCGAAGTTAAAATGGAGCCAAAAATTAAAAAAGAGTGAAAGTTATCAAAGCTGAAAGTTGAATATAACGGCTCATGAGAGATATATAACGATCGTAGCAGTAGGGCCATGAAACAACTGTAACGGTCCATTAAAATGCCAAATTTGGCATAGAAACTTGTCCGAGTCACGGATCATAACTAGAATATTACGGACTATGAAAATATAACTTTTACTTCGATTTGGATACTGTAAAAGTCGTGAAATCACCTTTATGGACGGTGAAAAGCCATATTTAAGTCGTTACAAAGCTCTTATGGGGCATTACAAAGGTTGATTTCAATATTTCTTCAACTTTTCTTAGGAATTTTAATTGCAAATAAACTTCAAATCGTACCATAAGTCTCAGAAATCATTAGCAACATATTTATTCAGATTTGGAGAAGTTTTGGATGGTTTTCAAAATCCAATCAAGTCTATTACGAATTTTTCTTGTTTTGACATAAGAAAGCTTCCAATCAAATTAAAACTTTACCAAAACCCTTGGTACACCTAGAGACTATAAATAGAAACTCTAAGAGACAGAAAAAGGGTGCTTGGGTGCTTGAGACCTAGGAATTCGTGCCTTATTGTAAAGAAGAAATTTTCAAGGCTTGAAGATCAACCGAAGGAGAAGATTGCACAGTAATTCATCGTTTGTGTTGTGCAACGGTTCAAATGTCTCGAAGGCTACGAGTTCTTCTTCTATCATATGTTTGAATGATCTTTTACCTATTTTCATATTTTATCTTTGCTATAATAGATATTTTATATCATTTTTAAGAAGGAAAACTATTTGAACCTTATTATTAGTTGAGTTAATTAAACTTTTTTATTTCTTTTGATTATGCATGTTGAGTTCATTACCTTTTGGTAAGTGATTTGATTTCTGAGATTAGATTATAAATCTGTAAGATGAGTGATTAGTTTAGAAATTATTATTACTTTGATAATTGCTTTTTACTTTTAAGTTGAAACATACATAACGCGTGTTCGATAACTCATCATTTGTGTCGTATTTCGTACTATCTATGATTCTTTCTAGATTTGTGGGTGAATAGTAGTATAGAAATACATATTAATGCATCTTAACTTTTTGTAAGATTAATAATTGATTTGTGGTTATTAGTTTTATTAGAAGTTAAGGTAATTTGGTTTACTCGTCTTGAGATATCAATACTTTTAAGTACTTCTAATTTGTCATAAGAATCGAAGCAATTATTTACTGTTATAACTCAACTATTACAGAGGATCATGCATGTTTATCTTTATATTAATCACCCATAATCCTAAAGCTCGACACCATTTTATTTTATTTTATGTTATTTATTTTTCTGCACATTTATTTTCTATATTTACACAAAACCCTTTTCTCCTCTTAGTAGATTATTGAAATAGAATAGATTTAACTAGTTCCTCATAAGTTCAACATTTTACTCTCTACTTTATTACTTGATACGACTAGTGCACTTGCTAGTAAATTTATTTGTTACAAATTCAACGCATCACGCCGCATTTAACGTCCCCCCGTAACATCAACGCAGCACTATAGTGAGACAGTTAGCATCTCCATGTTTTGCGATGCTAATTACTGTCGCTATTCAGTCCTTGTAGTGATAACTATGTCTTTGTAAAGGATCATCCACCAGTCAATTGCTCATCCAAGACCGCACTAAAGATGGATTCTACCATCTTCCGACAGTGAATTCTCCTCAAGCTAATAACATAAGATTTGTGGTATGCTTGCCTCAGTCACCCCCACAAAAGATTTCTCCATCAACTCCTTCTTCAGTATCATCTTGTGCCTCGACCTTATGCTTCAACATGATGTACTACAACATGCGTTCAGGGAAAATCCACATGTCTTCACATTCTTTTGTTAACATTTGGCTCCGTGCATGTGATGCATGCAAAATTTAACATACTATTAGCATTACCTTAAATATTAATAATTAACCCATTTTCTTTTTTTTATGGGCTTATTCGTTTTAATTTTATAAAAAAATCTACCCAAATTTGTATTTGATTATTTAGGAAGCAAAAAAAATGAATTACGAAACAATCAAAGAAAATCACACTCAAAGAAAAGTTAAAACGAAGCAAGAAAGTAAAAAACAATGAAGTTGTCAATGGTGGTAATGTGGCTATCACAGGGCTGTGAACACACTATCACGCACCATGATGGAGGTCGTGAAATAATTATAACGGACCGTTAAAATGCATATTTTAAATTCGAAAAGTTTCCTAAGATGAGATCGTGATTAGCATTATTTTACTCAAAATCGAACACTATAAAGGTCGTGAAAACATCATCATGGGCCATGAAAACTCATTATTAATATGATTTGAATATTATTAAGGCGTGAAAATCTTGTCACAGGCTGTGATGGACTCTGATTTCGAGATTTGAATAATGTTTTTAAAGAATTTTAAGTACACAAGGACTTCTACTTATATTATATGGTCGTGGGATGATTTGAAAATGTATTGTGGCTCAAAATTAGATGTTTGACAAGGCTAAATTTTCAAATTTAATTCTACTGTGATATTTTGAATAGAAAAAGTTTCCTTTTCTTATCCGCTTACATGAAAACTCAAATCACTATAAATAGAGAACGATAGACCCTGCAACCAAAGCTGTCAAGTCAAGAATGAAGAAGAATTTTTAAAGAAGGATGAAGAAGAATTCTTCGTAGTAAACTCAGGTGAGGATTGTACAAATGTAAAAGAAGATGATGATCACTCCATTAAAGGCTCCTCGACTCTACTTAAATAACAAAATTAAAATAAAATTTAATATTTTTAGGTTGATTATTATTGAAAAATTTATCATATATGTACATATATATTTTTAACAAAAATACAATAATAAAAATGATATTCTATATTCAAATCTATATCTATCATATATATCTGTGTGTGTACATATATTATTATGTAGTACAATATCAAGAAAATTATATATAATTATATTTAAGTTAACATTGAATTATTTTTAGTACATAACTATATCTAATACTATTAAAATAAGAAGTACAGTATGATCCATGTATATATAATTATGCAATATGATATTAAGAAAATTATATATTCTTATATTTAAATTAATATTGAATTATTTTTAGTACATACTATATTTGATATTATTAAAATGAGAAGAAAATATATCACATGCCACTTTCTCGTGAGTCCCGTCTAATATAGTAAAAATATATAATAATTTACTGAGTTATGTTACTTGTTTCGTTCCACATTTAACATTAACCATATTTTCCATAATTTTTTCACATAAAATGTTTTTTTTTTAAAAAAAGATGCGATTATCATTAACCAAGAGAAATGCATCAAAATACAAGAGATGTTGGAGCTCCAGCGGGGGAGCCTCCGTCCAGAAGAAGACCTGTTAATTACCTCGGCCAATTCGAGGAATGCGGGGTAACTTCACATTTTATCGAGGGCATCATTATTATCATTTTAAAAAATATTATTGTCACCATCGTGTAATTGCTTAAAATGCTGAACATTTTTACTTTTGTGAAATAAAATAAAGTGGTAATAGTATTTTTTTTAAGGAACAATAACCCTTTTATCAATTGTGTACGCATGCACCGAAGGAATACGATTTGGTGGCCAGAACTTTATCATTTCCATGTCGTTGATTGATGAGAGGAGAAACTTTACAACTATTAGAATGATATGATAGCGCGTAACAACCTCCCTATAAAAACGTAGCTAAGTTCAAAAGGCAGGCACAGCCTAATCTTGTTAATATAATGGGTTTGGTGCTGTGCTGTGCCGGCGCCGCGTGAAATACAATTAGCCCCTTTATCATTATTATCTGTAAGCCATCATCACTTATTTAGTTTGCACCAAAAAGATGTCTGTTCTTCAATCTCTTCAAGACCCCAGCCCCATATATGATTAGATTACAGCTACAAAGGTTTTGGTTGATTGGATTACAGCTGAGCCACATCTCTTGTTTCCCAGTTCTCTCTTTCATACCTCACTATCAACGCATTATTTTAACTCACTCCGATATGCAACATACACAAAAGGAAGAGTCTTATAGTTATCTCTCTAGCCATTTAATTCGTAGACTTTTTTTCAGTCGAAATCCATCGTTACTAGCTCATGTGAATACATATTCTCCATAACCAATTATGTCTAACCATTTAATTAGGAGACTCCTTTTTTTTTGTTTCATTGCTTATCACAAGGTTACTATACCAACATTTTTCTGTTTAATTCATGACGAAAAAGATAGAACTTCTTAGATCTATCTTATGATGAAATCTTATACGATAATGATTGGTTTATTCCTCCTCGGTTGGACCTTGAGAATCTAGAGTTGGAGTCATGATTACACATGGGTGCCACTACAAAACTCTGTGCAAACCATTAAATATTAAATAACCAAAGACCAATTCACCAGATACCACTTCCCCATATACATATATAAGCAGACAACTCTTTCAACTATAATAACTATCAAGGAGGCCATCATCGCTTAGGGGAGAGCAAAGCCAAGGCACAGTCGTCACACAATGGCACAGCCCCTAATGGCGCCCTCCAAGCTCCCTCTCCTACTATTCACCGCCGCCCTCCTCCTCTTTCACGTCCGAGGCATCGACGGGAGGACGCCCAGGCGCGGCCGGAGGGGTAGCATCGAAACGCAGTTCCTCGGGCCGCACAACTCGGCGCGCGCCTCGGTCGGGTTGAAGCCGCTGGCGTGGGACGCCCGCCTCGCGCGCTACGCCGAGTCCTACGCGTCGCAGCGCCGGGGCGACTGCGTCCTGGCGCACTCCGGCGGCCCGTACGGGGAGAACATCTTCTGGGGCAGCGGCAGGGGGTGGAAACCGGCGCAGGCGGTGGCCGCATGGGTCGCGGAGCGGCGGTGGTACCGCTACGGCACCAACTCGTGCGCCGGGGGCGAATGCGGGCACTACACGCAGGTGGTCTGGAGCAACAGCCGGCGCCTGGGTTGCGCCATGGTCAATTGTCTGTACGGGAGGGGGGTGTTCATAGTCTGCGAGTATGATCCCCCAGGTAACTACGTCGGGGAGAGGCCTTACTGATTAGTTCAACGCCATTACTACAAGATAAACAGTACATATTTGATCACATCATTAGCTCACTGTGTATGTAATTTCACAAACTTGTACCCTGATCAATTTGTTATCAGCCAAATGAAGGTAACAACACTGCAATGTGGTAGTTCTGGAATTGTACTCCCGGATTCTACTAACATGGCATCCTTGCAAATTGGCATGTTGCACAGTGACATGGTTGATAGGAGAGAACATGACAGACATAGTTTGTAGTGATCATAACATGCAGATAATGCAATCATGCCTGGCATTCGAAAAGAGAATCCAATCTACTCCGCTAGCTGACTGATTCCTTTACAACAAGGCTTAATGAGTGAGCAATGGAGTGGAAAAGGGGATAGAAGCATATGCTCATGAAGGCAATTCTGACTTGGCAATGCACAGAGTGGAAGCATGTGTGTGGATGATGGGGGCGGCCTCCTCCACAAAGCCGCAGTCACACACATGGTTTTGCTGGTGGAATTGTATGGATAACAGGTGCATTGAATCGAAGGGCGGTCACATGGTCAGGGAAGAAGGTCCTAATGGCAAGAGGGAGGGCTGTGGAGGCTGAGTCATCAAATGGTCCATCCATCGATCCAAACGAGTTAATGTATACCAGAGCCAGAGGACCTCAGGGTACGTAAGAACCACCTGCAAAAGGTAGGGACGGGGCTTTACAGCCTCGTACCTTACATCTCCATATGTAATTACTTTTTTCACTCTACTGTTGGCAGTTTCTCAGTCTGGTCTTAAACATGTTAGGCGTTGTTACCTATTCATGCAGTGGTCTGGCCATGGTAGATTTGAAGTAACATCATGCTCAGTAAATATTTGTCTTGCATATCATTGGTGTTCTGTGGCGGAGGTTCAAGGTGTGGCGAACGTTTCAACCGTCAAGGTACTTTATAATGCTTGTATATCTGCAGAAGAACAGAAGAAAACGGCAGTATTGAGTGAACTGTAACTACAAAGATTTAGTCCAAAGTTTACTCCTCAATCTTTCAAAAAGAAACAGAGTGCTTAAAAACCACCCAATAATTAGTCTCCAAGCCAGTGGAATGCCCCAGCCAGCTGAGATGGAGAACAAGCCATTCGAGCTGGCAAATCATGGCTGCTGCTGCCTAATGCGGATTGGATGAGTTCCCATCTCGGCACCATTTGGTGTGAGTTGGTGGATTGCATTAAGTTGATGCAACAGAGTATGACGTGCTATCGGCTATGTCAGTGAATAGTTATAGGCGGGATCTGCACTGTGTTTGCATCGTATTCCTGCAGGAATCACCAATCCACTTGTTCCTTTGACTGCCACCACAAGAAAGGGAGACTGTAATCCAGCCTGTGCCGGCCGGGGAACAATCAAGAAAGAAGAACACACTCCAATTTAAGGGTAACGAAATTTAACCCTTCTGCGTTGTCTCACGTCTAAATTGAAATGGTGAAGTTAGTAATTTTGAGTTGGAACAATCATGTGTTATTAACTCTCAAACTATCACAATTTTTTACATTTAATCCTAAACTAAGAATTTATTTTTTTATCTCTAAACTATCGTAATTTTTCAACTTTCGTTCTTTCGTCCACTTCTTTTTATTAGCTTTTGCTTTTTCATTTATAAAAAGATTAAATTATCCTTCCCTCCATAACACATCAAATAATAAACATAAAAAATAAAAAGAAAAGAAAAAATATTGGAATACTTAATTTTTAGGGTCGAATTGGAGGCATGCGACCAGAGCAAGGAACAATTTTTCCTTTTTTATTTTTTATATTTATTATTTGATGTGTCATAGAGAAAGGGGTAATTTAGTCTTTTTATAAATGAGAAAAAAAATAAAATTAACAAAAAATATAATAGAAGTGAACGGGAGAACTAAAATACAAAAGTCGCGATAATTTAAGTATCCAAAAAAATAAGTTCGTACTTAGAAATTGGATGTAAAAAACTGTGATAATTTAGAGGTGATTTATGGAATAACCCTAAAATGTAAGGGCAACATATATGTATTAGGACTGAAGTCTGCATTAGAGAAATCAGCATTAGAGAAATCAAGAAGTCCCAGACAATATATGTGGTTTAAAAGTAGAAGTATGGGGCGGATGAGACTCAACTTTAATTTTAAGGGTTATTTTAATTCATCAAAATCACTTCATCAATATCAATACCAATAGGGGTTGGAAAGGTCTTGAGTTTGATTCCTCGTGAATATATAATATTTTTTACTGTGAGCCTCTCTCGCCACATGCAACACGAGGTGATCTAATCAGATTATTTAGATGGATTATTTCCTCTGACCACCCCTAAATTATTATCAATTATCACATTTAATTTTAAATTACGAACTTTGATTTTTGGGTACTTAAACTATCGCGATTTTACCAATTTGATCCTTCCATCTAATTCCGTCGACTTCTCCGTTATTTTTCATTTTTTACATTCGTGAAATGTCCATTATACCCATGCGATAGTTCACTTTTATATAAAAATATAATAATAAATATAAAAATAATTTAAAAAAAGAGAGTGACGATGAAGGGGGGCGGCGACCCCCCCCCCCTTTCCCAGCGCGAGAAAGAGAGGGGTCGCCGCCCCTATGTGTCGTCGTCGTCGACGACGATGCAGAGGGGGTGGCGACCTCCCCCCTCGCGTCACTCTCTTTTTTTATAAAAAAAATTATATTCATTATTATATTTTTTTTATATAAAAGTGGATTAACGTAGGGATATAATGGATATTTTACAAATGCGAAAAATAAAAAATAACAGAGAAGTCGATGGAATTAGACGGAAGGACCAAACTGGAAAAATCGTGATAGATTTGGTACTCAAAAAATGAAGTTCATAATTTAGAATTAGATATGATAATTCGCGATAATTCAGAGATGGTAAGAGGAAATAATCTTATTTAGATTAGATGGTGGACGAACGGATCGTGCTCATAATCCCTAATGCCGCTGTAGTTGAACCGATACCAAAAAATTTCTTCATCCATAAATTTTCTTGGACTATCCTATTAATCAAATAAATGAATCATTGACTTTGACCAAAAAACACAAAGAAAGAACTGGTTCTTCCTCCATGGCATGATGGCCTTTAATATATCAAAGTAAAACTTTTGTTTCTATTGCTATCCGAGCAAGCGGAATGAGCACACTAATCACATCGAAATATTGATTTATAATGTGATTAATTTAACGTCATCCCGGATTCATCCTGACGGGTGAAGCTTCAAAGAATTTTTTAGTGTTGTACTTTCCGCTTCACCCATAGTAGGTAGTTGAATTAAGTTATGTAAAATTGAACTTGAACTAATCAATAATCCTTAAAGAAAAAAATCTTATTGTTGAAAAAAAAAAAGAAATGTTACAGTTCAGAAAAGCATGCAAATGCGCAACAAATTTGCATCGCTTTTTTAATTGAAAACAATGCATCTTTCTTTTCCTTCTAGGAAATGATAGAATCCGCCTTTCAGAAGGGTGCCATGATGACAATGCCTCATGCATCACCTCTTTCTTCTCACCAAATTAACCGAAGCCTCCTAGAAGGGGCTTTGGCCCATGACGTTGCCGTGGGGATCGTAATTGCAGGTGATGAAGGTGTCTCCGCCGGCGCACACCAACCGCGCGCACCCGAGCAGCCTGCTCTGCCGCCACACCATCTGCGTGTAGTGCGAGCAGTCTTTGCCGCCGGTGCACGAGTTCGAGGCGTAGTCGTAGTACCTCCTCTCGGCCGCCCAGGCGTTGACCGCGTCGATGGCCTGCCACCTGCTCCCCCCGCCCCAGAAGATGTTCTCGCCGTAGTCCGAGTCGGAGTGCACGAGGGCGCAGTCTCGCCTCCTCTGGCTCGCATACCACGCCGCGTACTTCGCCAGCTTGGCGCTCCACTTAAGTGGCGGCAGGCCGAGGCCGGCGCGCAGGCGGTTGTGGGGCACGAGGTACTGCTGCTGCACGATGTTCCCGCCGCCGCCTGCCTGCAGCATTCGCCGCGAGTACCGCGGCGCGTCCGGCTGCGCGCCGGTCGAGGTTGATTCGGTTATGGAAGTCAATGAAGAGAGAACAAGAAACACTGTTCCTAGGACTATGCACAGCAAGAGGCTTTGTGTGGCCATGAAGGAAACTTGTAGCTTTCTTTAGGTACTGTTGTGCAGAAGTACCGGAGGGTAAGAAGCTTCCTGCTCTTCGTCTTCGTTTATATAAGCCTTCAATTAGACTAATGATCCTTAATAATATATGCATGTATGCAGGGTTGCTCCTGAGATCGCTCATGGCACTAAGATTGGAATCATTTCATGTAGATAACACATTGATAACACATGGATCAAGGGCCTGAAAACATGCTGGTGAACACGCATATGGTCGAGAGAGTTAGTTGACTTCAACTTCCATAACGGCCTTCAATCATTGTGAAGAAACATGGACGACGAGTAAGAACTTACTTATTCAGATATTAAACCACATTTAGATTTCCTGGGTGTATGGATATTAATAAAAGGGATCAGAAGAAGACTTTGTTACTGCAGAAAGAAGGTCTTATCACCTGACCTGCGGCAACAGCGTTCTTTGCGCACAGGTCACATGGCATGAGCAAGTAAGACCTTGAACTATACATAAGCAACAGGAGAGACACATGCGTTCATGTGAGCAAAATAATAGCACTATAACAGGAGAGACACATGATTCCATGTAAGCATGAATTACAGCCGTATGTTAGAGAGGCCATATGGAGAGGGTATTAAGCAATCACTGCAGCATGTACTAGTTTAGTTCGCTCCTGGCCCAATTGCTTGCTTGATGTGTTTTTAAGACAAGTATAAGGTACTAATTTGGTTAGACGTGAGTGATTTAAGAGACTTCAAAATTAAAGCTTGAAAGGATGTCGACTACCTCCATCTACCATAACTCTAATGTTTCGTTGAAGGTATATAATATTACTTAGAATGTAAAGATATATTATCTAAAATGTAAAGATGTTAAGAAATATAATTTAAGAAATCACGTTTCAAATAAAATTGAATTTCTATGTTTATTTCAATTTAATAAAATAATCACATTCCTCCCTCTTTCTCTTTCACAGAGTCCCTTCCTCTTCCCTCCCCCTCTCTCTCCCTTTCTCTCTCTATCTCACGAGTCCTCTCTCTCAAGTCCTTCCTCTCTCTTATAGAAATTATTAGAATGTGAAAAAAACATCATTTATGATAGGTAATGAAATTTTAGAAATGTCATTCAAATTGAAATGTCACGTTCCTAATTACATTACCAAATGACACATAATCAAATATTAAAATCATCATTCTCAACAAGATTAACCATAACTCCGAATCCCAATTAACCAGTGTGAATCGACAGTATTCTCCATCACTATTGGTGTGATGTGTTTTGTGTAGTACATGTGTAGCATACCAGGTGCACATACCTTGTGGCTAGAAAAATGGTTCGTTCAAATGTTGATTTTTTTGCCTCTAGGTACATCGCTACACACAAGAGAACTGCGCACTTATTGTTCTCTTAACAATATAAGGTTTTAGAGTTACCGTGGAAAACATACATGGAAGGGACGCCAAAGAGTAAATAGTAGAATGATGCTCCAAGACATGAAGCAGATGATAGAAAAAAAAATTTAAGCTTGAAGAACTCACTAGCATGTATTTCTATTGAATCGCCTTGAGGCTGAAGAAATGTTGCTACTTTTCACTGCCATCTTTACGTAATTTGATCAACACCGTATAAATGTGGAATAAATTGTTCAAGAATTTTATTCGGCAACATGCCGAGAAAAAAATGGTGTAACAGCTAGACAAAAGATGTTCATGCGCCTGAGTGAGAGACTGGCGAAGTTGTGAAATGCCCGTCTTTGAGAATGTGAACAAACTGCTGGGGTAATGGATGCCCCGCCTGTGAGTATAAATAAAAACATCACGAAGAAAATAACAAATGGAAAGATTAATAGATCAAAAGGAGTACTTGATGAAGATACTGTTTTCATTGACATAAAATTTCTAGCGATTAGCAGAAACCAATCTGAGAAATCAATTAACTTCTTTAAAGTGAGACATTCAATAGGTCCCAATTATTACCATATTCCAGGAAGTCATCTCTTTTAATTGTTTGTCACTTCAGGAAAAGGCATCTGCAGAGCAGCCGCACTTGGTGGCTCTGGCATACATTATACATAGGCTGACATGCTGCTTAGCATAACTTACGTATACACCTTACCAAATTCATCCTAAAGAGTTTAATTTATTTTGAAATCAAACAATAAAGTAGGAAATAGAAGACTAAAAAAACTAAAAAAAATACCACAGAAAGCTATTCAGCATATTTAAGGATGACTTAATCCACAATCATTCAGAAGTGGCAATAAGCTGACGGCAATGTGACAATAACTTAGGAGATGCCAAGAAAGGGAGGTACAGAGACTAAGAAGTAAGATACAATCTTTGGATAGGACAAATGCAATCATTAGATGACACCTCTTAGAAGAATAATGAATTTAACCTCAAGTGAGAGTGCAATGTAGCAGTTCCTAAAGTTGAACAAGTGACTTCCCGCTATAAAAGATGTTGTAAATTCCATCACATATATCTTAAACTGATAAGGAATGTTCATCATATGAAAATTCAATTGTCTCCTAAAATCATGGTGCACTATAAATTGCACACTTTCTGAAAGAAAAGTTTAATCTCCAAGAAAGGAAGGTATGGAGAAGTTTGAAAAAACATACCCAGTCATCATCAGCACCTTCACCTGGAATCAGAACATTTATTTCACTTGATTTAGCTGTGGTTATAGAGGTTTCTAGTGAAGCTTTGCTCAGGTAAATTTGGCTGCCTGAAGTATTATCTATCGAGATAGTAGGAGCAGAACCCTACAAAGTATGTAATAAGTCAGAAGCAGATGGTTATGGAATGAGCTGCCACAGGAGGTACAACAACACACCTGACACTGCACCTCAACGGCATTACAGTTCACAATCTCAAAGGCTGCTACAACATCCTGAATTGATATAAGAAAATGTCAATTTTTAGGGACGGGCACAATTGATAATCCTCTCTAGGACATACATAATAGTTGTATGTAGAAAAAATGTTGCAACAACGTACTGTGAAAACAATCCCAGTTTTTGTGCACTTATCTAAGGTTATGTTGTTCACTTTGCCTGCACATGTAAGCACCAGGATCATCCAACATTCAATTTTACGTGATGGCATAGTAAAAATTTTCAAGAACAAAATGCAAAAAAGGGAGTTCATTTATGGATATTAGGTGATGCTACCTTTGACTTGCAATACAGAATCCTTGCATCCAAACATATATACAGACTGCTTTGAATCACAGTCATCAATCATCAAGTTCTTGATCCCAATTTGGTTTTCTACCACCCATCTATAGTGGTATGATTGTAAAAACGGGACAAGTGTAAGTATACTCATCTTGAACTCGGAGCACAAGTAAAACTTGGCAACAAACAGCAAAAGGACTCACTTGCGACCCAGTTGAAGCTCAAACTTAGGAGGTCCTGTCTTGGATGAGGATAAGGAAGTACTTCTGACATCCTGCTTCTCCATAGAAGAAACCACCCCAGCTCTATCAGTTCTATTCTTAGACTTCATGTCATCTGTCACTTTTCTCAAGCCTGAGACATATGAAGTTCATTATACAATTTCAAAAAAATAACTCTGATATTCTTTGATCTTAGATGGCAATTTTGTTTGCACACCTGCAGTGACGGACTTTCCAGATGTAATCTCTTGGAATACAGCAGACATCCCTTCTTTTGGTCGTGAAGTTGCAGTCTGAGAACACATCAGTGAAGATGGAGATGGAGGTGGAATAGGAGCTTTCATAGTTGGAGCAGACAAACTGATACTTCCAGCTGTTCCCCATTCAGGACCAAGAGGGTAAAATCCCTTCACATAATTCCGAAGACCAGATGAATATAGTTCCTTGAAAGCTTTAGCCCACTCCACATGGTTGGCATCCTTGTTTTTGTACTCCACAAGTATCTTCAATACAAATTCAAGTTGTTTCTAACTCAGAAAACATGTATACACATCCACACACTAAAAATGTAGCTTTATCAAATAGCACCAGTGTATAATCATTTTGCATATCAAACGTACATCCCACAAATTCCGAGAACATTGCAAATGACAACCTAGACTTATCATTCAGACGAGTAATGCACACAGGTTCCTTTTTTTTTTGCATATATCACTGTCGAATCTTATGAACATGGATCAACGAATGAATGGCGTCGTATGATCCATGTAGCCGACCCCACCTAGTGGGATAAGACTTTGTTGTTGTTGTTATATCACTGGACTTATATAACATGAACTATCATGACAACAAATAATCACACGTGCAACAAGACACATATAATTTACATTTTATTTCGAATGCAAGACAGATTGAGCTCAAAATCTTATTAAGAAGTTGGAATTTAAGCAAGCATATAGAGACATGAATGAAAATAGTCCATAGTTTCATGATTGTCCCCTTATTCTATAAATGGCATATGCATTAACTGGAGAAAATAGTTAATAAAGTTAAGTTCATATCAACAGCACAAACACAGTCAATTTATTTCTGCCATATCACTTCCTATTGCGAGTTACCTTGTTATTATAAAATTCAGCCATCTGCCAACTTTCCTCCACATGTGCCGTTGGAAGACTCATGCCTAAAGATATGGCATTTGCAAATGTTATAACTTTTCTGAAAGAAAAATGTTGGAGAAAAGAAGATTAAGTGTCACACACCGCATCCTTTGCCAGTGTAAGCAATCCATCCTAAAGCCATGAGACTGTCAGCAACTGTCTTCAGATGATTGAAAAATTCTGATCCCTTTCCTTCAGTTAAAGCATTTGCTCTCGTTATAACTTCATTTAGAGGCTTTAGAAACTCTCCTAAATCCTCAATCCTGGGTTTCTATAGGAATTGTGATATAATAAGCTAAAAGCAGAGATAAAGCTACACATACAGATTATAAATTAAAACAAGACGTTTCTAACAATAATGAACCAACAGTAGGGTGATGAGTGCTAAGATAGATAATATTTATTATATGTAAACCTTTCTATTTGATCGTCCCTATTACCAGGTTTGATTTTAATTGTTTCTAGATTAGATAGGATTGCTTCTCGATTCCTTATTACCAGGATTTAAGCCCTAAAATGGACTGTAGACCCCGGAAACCATCATCTCTTTCTTTCTCTAGATTGAAGTTAATTCAAGCTGCTGGTGTTTTATGAGGTTTTGGACATACCAATTCTGCTATTTCATGTTTCAGCTTTTAATTTGATTGTCTAAAATATTGAAATACAAGAGCTTGATTCTTGAATCTCGACTTTCTTCCTTATGTCATCATCATATAAAACTACTAATTGTTCGACTCCATATACTTGTGGCCTGTGGGCAATGAGAAGTATAAAAAACATTGTTATATTTAGGGATGGTAGAACTTGTATGATCAATTGGTATTATGCATGTCTCTAATTTGATGTGCCAATACAATCCTCAGTTCTATTCACCTTGGTCTAATGTTGGTTTACCTGTTTCCCCACTTGTTGTTGACAATTGACAAATGCAAATCTAGGCACAGACTTTCTTTGGTTTCCAGAATGCAGGTATGTTCATTTGAATCCAATATTAGATGCCACAGAAGGATGGTTAAAAAAATCGTAAAAATGAGACCTTTGTTCTTCGGAAGAAATCAGCATCCCGGGCTTACGTACCTGGCTCTGCTTAGCCTTGCAGAGGAGATCCTTCTCCACCACGAAGGCCTCCTCCACTATCTTGGACGCCTCAAGAACCTTCCCACCAATATTCTCTGCGACAACAACGACCTTACTAAGGTACGTCGCCATCATATCATCGAATGCCAATGTAGCCTTGTCCTGCTGCGCTGCGTCCTTGGCATTTGCCGAAGAGCCCACCAAATGCGATCTGGTGGCTAACTTCTCCAGGCGAGTCACTGCCGCTTCCAATCTGTCCACCAAACCTTTCTCCATTTTCAGTGGTGAGTAGCAGGAGTTTCAGAAGGATCAGTACACAAACTTGTGGAGGGTTTCCCGCGGCTGCTGCGCACCACGCTCGTGGAAGCCCGTTTCGTCCGCGAGTCCGTCGACGCACCGTGCGCTCCGCTCCTCGCACGATCGAAATCGCGCTCGTCCGCTGCGCTGACCGCCGACGCGCGCCACGCGTCCGGCGTTCGGTTCCCGCTCCACGCGCAGGCGCACGAACACGCAACCCGCGAAACCGGTCGAGAGCCGGATTGCCAGGCTCGTCCACGGCGTGCGCCGTGTGGGTGATATTGAATCCATGGGAGTTGCGTTTGTGAAAACATCTAAAATTCGATCCAATTCAAATTAATTTTGGATCCTATCGAATCGATTATTTATCTTCAGTGGTATAAGGATCATAGTCGAGTATTAAAAAATTTAAAAATAAACAATGAGACTCAATTGTAAAAGAGGAATTATTGTATGAAAATATCATCTAATTTAACTTCATATATTTAAAGGAATTAATATACCTACAAAGCATATTCCGTAGGGATCTTGAGCGCACCTCAATCGATTGATCCACTCATCAATAGATCCGATCAAAAGTGATTAAATCTCATAATTTAAAAATATCATTAATCAATGGATCAACGACTGAGATGTGTTCATCGTCTCTACAAAACAAAAAGTACTTTGTATATTAATCCATATTTAAATTGTGCAATTCTTATTTTATGTTATTTTTCTTTCTGTCGAAGATAAGTTATGGAGGAAATGAATTCTGGAACGGAAATTGGTAACAAATTTTTCTCCTACAGATTTGAATAATTCAACTTTACGAAAATAATAAATAAAGAGAAAATTTTTACTTTTACTATTATTATATTATTATTGACGTCTTTAATTTTAGTCCATCTAAGAGTCTGTTAATGGCATTAATTCAGTCTAGATTTATTTTTTTTCATTTTGATTGTATTAGTGGAGCTTGGAGGTCGGTAGATCTTGATTGAGAAAGCACTAATGATATGTTTGGATTGAAACAAAAGGAAGATAAAAAGAAGGGGAGGAAAAGAGAAAAAAATTCAAATATTTTATTTATTTATTTTTATTTTTTTCATTTTTCTTCATTTATGTTATTTTATTTCAATCAAGTTTCGTTCCCTTTTTTTCTTTTTTTTTTCTTTTCTCGGACTTCATCCAAATAGAGTGTTACTAGTATTCAAAAAATGGGGCAAATAAGATCCCTATAATAAAGGCGGGATTGGTGTTTTTGTCCAAAATTGTTTGCTCCTGTTTGCACAGGATCCAAGACTGCCAATGTTTCTCTTCGGGATCTAGCGCGAAAACTCTTCAATGGTTGTTGCCTTCCTCTCCAATCACGAACTTCTTCTTCGACGTCCCTCTCCATTTCTCCAATCACTCCAGCGTTGTTGCGGCATTCCTCTTGGGATTGAGATCTTCTTCACCATGGGATCGAGCATGAAGACCTTCCTCATCGATCCTTGACATTCCTCTTCGACGAATGATCTGTTACGTCCTTCCTCGTCGACGACTTTGACCTTCCTTCCCACAAAGGCCTTTGACTTTGACCTTGGCGGATTTGGAAGCTGAACTTTTAATTGAATGGAAGAATGATATTTTGTAATATTTAGTCGTGATGTTCCAAAAATTATGTTGAATTCATGGTGTTAATGTTTAGTATGTATCCACAGCATCACGAATGTAGTGTTCTTTTGTAGGAAGCATATGTTGCTGCTAACATGGCATTTGGATTTGGAATACTTTATGATGTAGTGTTCTTCCTGCTGACCCTGTGTGATGTTTCGCGAATGTTTTGTTATGACTCACGTATTCTTTTTTCTATAGTTTTCTTTTGTATTGTTGCATTATGTACTTTTTGGCTTGCTGTTTAAATGAACTCATTAAGGTTGGTGAACACGTGGTATAACACATGACATGATGCACTTTTGCTTCACTTGATATCACTTAAGGGGGAATAAGGTAGTGATGATTGAAGCTCATCTACATATAGTCTGACGAGCTCACAAGAAACTAGTGATGTACACTTGTGAAGCTCTACACGGGCAAGTTAGTTGGCTAAGAGGCCCTGCTCATATGAGCTTGTTGTGGATGCTTTCCCAAGGCCACTGCATCTAATGCACCCCCGTGCAAAGCTCCACGTTCAACAGAGAAGAAGCACATGAGACGAGATCATCTTCCAAAATGTTTATCCCATCAAGGATGAGTTAGACATAATTGTTATCATTCTTCCTTACAGTCACATGTATTCTAAAAGGAACGCAATGGCCCAAAATGAATCAAATGCTTTGTCATTTCATACTTTGAATATAGGCATGTTCACTAATAGATGTTGCAAGGGTACGAGAATGGTACTGGTACCCGATACGGGTACAATACCGGTACCCGATATGGGTATGGATATCGGATACGTCAATTTTTTAAAAATTAGAGTACGGATACGACAATATATTAAATTTATAATATATAGAAAAAGTAAATTTTCATAAGATAAAATATTAAATTAGCTAATTATGATTTTTTAACATATATAAAAATGTATATATAATTATTTACAATAAAATAATAAATACTAAGAGCATTAAAAAATAATTCATTAAGAATAAAAATTCATTCTGCAAAATTAAATCAGCAAACAATATTTTACCTTGTTAACATAACTTAAACAACTTTTTTTTTAAAATGCAGTATTTCTTATATATATATATATATATATATATATATATATATATATATTCATGATGATATTTATTCTCATTTTCTTTATTATATATATTCATCATATTATTTAGTGTGAATGTATTCATTATTATTGAATAGTTGTTATTTTTTGAGTTTTATTGGACGAGGATCCAAATCATGAGTACAACCGTACAAGTACTCATTGGAGTACTCATTTTTTTTAAAAAAATTAATTATTTATTGAGTATAAGTATCCATAAAGTATCAAGTATGAATACTTACGTGGAGGAAATCGGAGTACCCGTGCATCACTACTTATAAATATTCAGATTTTTCTTCCATTTTACACAAGAAACTCAATGCAGGTCAATTAAAAGGTGAAAAGAAAGTTGCACAATTCAGTGTTAAAATTACAATAAAAATTTTTGGCACAAGCCACGTTGAGATAAGGGCTCACTGATTCTACACATTGACTCCTTTATGGATCTTGAGGAGGAAGGTCAAGGTTGACGACGAGGAAGGACGAAAAAGATCATTCGTCAGATAGGAATGTCGGGGATCAACGAGGAAGGTCGCAATCCCGAAAGGAATGTCGCAGCAACGCCGGAGAAGAAGTTTGTTGCCGGAGAGGAAAGTTGCAGCAATCTCTGAAGAGTCTTCACACTCGATCCCATGGAGAGGAACGCCGACATCACTGATGCTGTAAATTTTGGGCAGAAAAACCAATCCGCCATTATTTTGGAGGTTTTATTTGCCCCATTTTTTAGGCTGGATCTTTTGCTGTTGATTTGGGCCGCCATCTTCTCCTCACGTCGGAGAAGAAGTTCATCGCTGGAAAGGAAGCAACAACCACTGAAGAGGCTTCACGCTCCATCCCACGGAGAGGAATGTCGGCAACGTTGGATCATCATGAGCCAAAAATTTTGGGTAAAAAAACTCCAATCTCGCCCTTATTTTAGGGATCTTATTTGCCCCATTTTTCGGGCTAAATCTTGCCATTGATTTCAAGTAGATGTTTGTGTTCTCTTCTCAACTTTATTTAAGTTGTTTTAAATCCGCCCGTCAATTGAATAATCAATGATAGAGCGGCCTCTCTTCTCGACTTGATTTAAGTTGTTTTAAATCCTTCCACCAATTGAACAATCAATGATAGAGAGGTCTTAGAGAGGCTGCTCTACATCTCTATTTTCCTCTAATTTTGTTTTTGTTTTTCTATTTTTTATTTATAAAAAATAAAATTGCCCTTGTACAAAATTTTCTCTCTTTTAATATTAAACAATGAATAAATTTATAAAAAGTAAAAAATATTAAAAAAAAGGAGTTGCTCCCTCCCTTGGACCTCCACCGCCTGATACCCCTCTCGACCTTTGGTGCCTCCATCGAGATGGTGTCTATCAACGCCGATGACGCCTCCATCCCCTTTGTCTCCGGATCAGAGAAGCCCAAGGGCGCCCCCACGTCCTCTTCTTCATCCTCAAGGACATCGTCATGGCCATCACCCTCGTGCTTTTCTTCGTCGTCGCCCCTAGCACCTCCTTGCATCCGAACTCTACCGCCGCGCTTCGCTTCTTTATGAGGATCCTACAGCAAGGACTGTAGGATTAATCCTAATGCTACTGCTTGGGGAAGATGGAGTTGATGTGGTTTGGGTTAAGTTGTCGCTGCTATGGCACTAAATTCTTAAGGGAGGTTTGTTTGACAAATAACTAATGGATGGATGGAGTGAGAGTGGTGTGATGAGTGATGAGTGGTGAAGTGTGGTGTCATTACAAAATTCATATTTGAATAATAAATTATATAAGATGTGAGGTGTGATAACGAAAGTTTTATTTATATAAAACTCATTTTTACCCTTCATTACATATTTAAAATATTTACAATCGTTAATTAGGGATGAGCATGGGCCGGGACGACCTGGTCGCCCTCGTCCGCAACAGCTTGAATTTTTCGATTTTTTTTCTGATCGGATGGATGATTGGATCAAAACCGGGTCTCATTTCTTTGAGACCCGGCCGATCAGGTCGGGACTGAATTCGAGTTTTACGTCCCGACCCGATTGAATATATTATATTAGTATTAAATTATTTTTAAATAGTATATTTATTTTTATTTTAAATAAAATTTTATTTTTTATTTGATATATAATGAGTAATAAATAATTACTTTATCACTTAATTTATTTTTCTCTTTTATTTTTTCGAACTATTTTATTCATCTATCTTAAAAAAATAAAAAAAATGATAGATTGTGAGAGAGAGGTGATTTAATTTGGTAAGAAGAAAAATGATTTCATTTGGTAATAAAAGAGGGGTTAATTTGATCTAAAATTATCTATTCCTCATCATTCTATCAATTTGGTGAAATGAAAATGTGATGTTTGAAGGGTTTAGCTATTTCACCCCACCCTTTTTAACTTAAATAAAAAAAATAACCAAACATGGTTTAACTAATTTCATTCCTCTATATTTCACCCCATCCTTTCAAATTCTTTAATCCAAACAAACCTTAATGGAAGTAAAGGTGTTCATGTGTCAAGTTTGACTGGACTCGTAACTTGATCCGACCGATCGGAATCGATTTTTAATTGGGTCGGTTACTCAACAACCATTTTTTTCTTTTTCGTTTTAATTTTTTTCTTACTTTTTAAATTTGTTATTATAGAAAATATTATATAAAATTTATTTTAAAACCATAAAATAAAGTTTTAACATCTAGATATTATGTTACACATTTAAAATATTAAATTTTATTATTTATTCTTATATAAAATATCTATTGAAAATTAAAAAATAAAAAAATAAAGAAATTGGGTGGTCAGGTTGACTTGGGTTGGAAAATTTTGACATGTTTCTGACTTGACTCAAGGTCGGGTAAGGTTAGTGATTGTAGAGCTCGTAGGGCTTTGAAACCAAATACATTATCTACGTTGGAAGTAAACATGTTACTAACAAAACCTTCTTCAAAAAGCTCTGACCCAAATTGATTTAGATCGGGTCGGATCATCAGGTTTGCGAGTCAACCTAACTCGTTGAACATCGCTAAATGGAAGCAACAAAACTAGTTGATGATTGGAAGATAACCCTTCTTCTCTTCTCGATTCGCGAAAGAAACCAAGGGGGAAAATAATCCAAAAACTTACTCAATTTTCATTCTTGAAATTTCTTAGGAAAACTAAATCCTTAGTTGCCACACTTTGACCCTAGTTGGATGAAAGGAAAATGTTCTAGAATAATTTGTTTTTAATCACATCTTGATCTCATATTTTATTCTCACCAAGAATATTATGTCGAGAGCCCTTTTTAGAACCTGAAATTCTCATCTTTTATCATGATTACATGTGGGGTCCACGAGGTAAGAAAAAAGTTGGATGCAACGATGAGAATAAGACCATTGTTCTTAATATATTCCCCTACCAAACGAAGCCTTTAGGTTTCTAGCAATGCTATAAACTCTGACCCAATCATTGACCTGAATTGATGATCGAGTCAGGTCGAATCGGTCGGACCATGTCGAAGCAAACGATTGGATCAAGTAATATAAGTTCATAAAAAAATATGTTAAATAGATTTCTCATGTATTTTCAATGTCTCTATAATACACATAACAAATAAATTCAAATATAATAAAGTAAAATAAAATAATTTAATAAGCCAATTAATATAATAAAGTAAGTATCAATTAAATAGTTATTGACATAAAAGAAATTAAAAATTGTAATTATAACAAAGAAATTTTGACGACAACATGTGATGAAAAATGGAAGAAATGAAGCATAAATTTTCAATATATATGTCATATATTCTAAAAAATTTTGATTTTGTCTTCCAATAAATATTTTTTTCATCTTGAGCCAACTGAGTCATCTGAACCTATCTAGTTGAATCCGAATTTTGATCGGGTTTGACTAGATCAAAGCGAGTCAACTTTAAAGACAGATTTGAGGTGACCCATAGATTGTTTATAAGGTCGGACATCGATCCAACTGGCCGGGTCAAGCCAAGATTTACAATTATAATTTTCTAGTAATGTTGTAAAATTCAAATCGGACCAAGCGATTGAAACCATGATTCGAGTGTTCAAACGGGTTATAGGTCGGTACTAAATCGATGGAGTCGAGTCATGTACAATCAATCTCGGTCAAAGTCGGGTTTAACCGTTGAACTGACAATCAATTCCTATTAAATTTCTTATATCAACTTTTGTTAACAAAGTACTATATTTTTTACTATATTTCAATATTGAAACAAAAAATAACACATCCTCTAATAAACAAAATGCCAAATAATGTACTTTTTTATTTTGAATTTAAATATATCTTAAATAAATATTAATAATTAAGTAGATGATTACGAACTTATATGTTAATTTATATATTCAATATTAAAAAGAAAAAAAAATATATTTAAACAGCTATCATGTTCCTTTGTTTATTAAAAAATATTAACAATATATATTCATAAGTATTTTAATATATTTTATATTATCTTATTATCATCCGATTGGAACATTTTGGTCAAATTTTTTTTGGTCTGAGTTGACTCGAAAGTTTTTCGGATGAATATCGATCCGGGTTTGACAACATTAGTTTTTAGCATTCTTTTATCATTTCTTTATGTGGGGGAAAAATTATTAAAGATGTAGAAAAAATATTAATTTTATTTGTTAAATTAGTAAAATAATTATATATTAATTTATTTAATTAGTCAAATAATAAAATTGATTAAGATTAACATCATTTGATTATTCGATTATTGTGATTTTAATGAATATGATAAATTCAACAATCATAATTCATTTTGCCTTAGGTGGTACCTTTTGATTAGTAAATTAGTTATATATATATATATATATATATATATATATATATATATATATTCATCTAATAAGTATATAATAATTAATTGTGTATATCTGATGTCACTCCTAAAACATTAAGGTTTCGTTTGAAACAGAATCGTAGTTTCTTCTAGGTTGTTTGACAACTGGAATGAGCGCCAGGTTCCACTGGTTCTATCAAATCCCCCCCCCCCCTCGATTCCACGCTTGGAACTAGGGTCACGTGATCCTAGTTCCAAACTGTCGATTCCACCATTTTGGTCGAATCGGCTGTCATTCCTTTTTTTTTGTTTTTGACTTTTTTAGAAATGGCATTTTACTTTTTTTCAAACTTTTTTCTTTATCATTTTCTTTTATAACATTTCTTATACAAACTAATTTATTTGTGATATATATAATATAAATAATAAAGAATTAATATAATATTATTTATTATTTCATTATAAAATTTTAATGATTCATTAAATATAAATTATAAAAAATTGATTTTTTATATTTAAATAATATACTTTTTAACAAAATTGTTGACATAAATTTTTTAATTATATATTATGTATTTTATTTTTTAACTTGTTTATAATCTATATTTTTAATACATATTTTTAATTCAATTGTCCACTAAAATTAACCCATCACATTTACTTTTTTCTATCACATCATCTATTTTATTTCTCATCATCAAATTTCACTTTATCCAAACACACTCCAAACTAATATGTCAATTCCACTATTCACGGGAACTTCGTAAAACTTCAGTTTCCATTGTCAACCAACTCCTAAGTCTCGATGAATAATTAAATGGGTTATTTTCTCTAACCACCCTGAACTATCGTGAAATACCACATCTAATCCCAAACTACGAACTTCATTTTTTGGGTATCTAAACTATCGTAATTTTTTCAATTTAGTCCTTCCGTTCAATTCCGTGAAATTTTCGATTAACTTCGACTTTTTGGACCATCGCACCCCTGCCCTACACTCCTTAATCTTCCTTCGCTTCTTTAGTAGGTAAAATCCTGTACTATTTTTTAAGATAGGATCCTAGGGCTCCGACGATCTCTGCGATTCTTCGCTGGCGTTCATCTCAGGCGTTCATCTCCGGCGTCCATCTTCGATGTTCTTCTCCGGCCTTCATCTTCGGTCGACCATCTAAGAAGTTGGTTTTCTGCTCCGGTATTTTTCTTGTACTCCGATCTTCTTTCGACCTCTGAAAATTCTCTGACGTTTTAGTGAAATCTGTGGAGTCCTATCTGCAGCTTTCATGTTCTTTCCTGCCGGTGCATTGGTGTATTGAAAATATTACTCTTTTTTGTACCAATTTAGGGTTTCTTATATTTTGAATGTGTTACTTGTAGTCACAATTTTCCGTTTCTTATTTGCACAGTATTAAACTGAAGACATGATTTCGTCTAGATCAAATACAAAAAGCACAAGTGACAGTAGTCATGTAGAAGGTTATCTCCATGAAGATGAAGTAAAGTGTTACTGCAGTATCAACTCTCGAGCAAAGTATTCTTTTACTAAGGACAATCCTGGTCGACAATTCATCAGTTGTCACAATTACAAAGGGCAAGATTCTGGATGCAAATTTTTCAAGTGGATTGATCCAGCGACCTGTCCGAGGGGCATGGTTTGGAGTAGCAGGGTTCTGAACAGAATATCGAAGCTTAAGGAAGAAAATGAAAGAATGAAAAGACAAATTGTTGAACTAGAGAATGAAGTTGAAGAAAATCAAAAGGGTATGAAAATGTCGAATGATTTGTTGATGACTACTTTGGTGGAAGCAATGGGCTTTGAAAGAAAATTGAAGAAACAAATATGTTGTATTCTATTGTTGATTGTACTTAGTTTCGTTATTGTAATTGCTAGAGGGTACTTTGTAATAGAGTAAAGATTGTACTTTGAATTTATTTCATGTCGATCTAATGTACTAACTTGGAATCTGTTTAAATCCATTTTCTTTAGTCCCATATGGAATGTGCTTTAAATGTTATGTCCTTTTTAAACGATATGTACTTTGAATGATTCTGCAAGTTACATTTCATATATGACAATGCAAGTTTATGTTATTGTGTAATGTGATGACATTGTAATTAATAAAGTCACATAAAAATGATAGGAACACAATATAAGAAGAATCACTTTATAACGTGACATTGTAATTCATAAATTACATCGTAACACAACAGGTTTACGAGTAGAAGTAGTTGAACCACATTCCAAAATATAAATTCACCACGCACGCTTTTTGCATGGTTACATAACAAGTACGACTACCAAAAAGAATCACATTCCAATGATACTCCTACTACATATACTATACACATTGTCATTCACATTACATGGTTACAAAATAGGTTTCACATTAGACACTAAAGACATTGTCATACACATTGGCATTTCTCAATATTTCAGTGGACATTTGGCTCACGCCTTCTGCAGCAGCTTCTCTTCTAACTTCAGTTGTTCGACAGGAAGATGCCTGCAATGTGATATAAGTCAGTGAACAAAGCATCTTTGTAGTTGCAATGTAATAAAATCAGTGAACAAAAATATTACCTGGGTCTCAGTATTAGAAGCATCATTCTAACAATAGCACATTAAAAGCATCATTAATATCAAAAAGTATGAATGACTCAAAGAACTAATTAAGTCTATATGTAATAACATCTTTCTTGATTGACTACTTTTTTTAGCCCTTACACAAGTTTTAATATTGTGGCCTTTCTCCCCGCAATTCCTACAACTCAAATTTTTAAGTGACCTCTTTCATTGCTTCTGTGGTCCTTCTAGGTTCATCTGGACATTTTTTCCTCAGCTTCTTGGGTCGACCTGATCTTCTTAAGATAATAGGAGACTGTAATTCCTCATGTTCAATGTGATCCCATTGCTTCTCATCTGGAATAGGATGTATGATGTTCGAATATGCCACCTTATACTTCTCAATAGAGTAACATGGATGCACAAATTCTTCACACTTTCTCCTACCAACAATAATGCATGCACATGCATGTTCACATGGAATACCTGTGATATCTCATTTTCTATAAGAGCAATTTTTCAAACCAAGGTGCACAATATAATGCCATCTACTACATGTTACTTTAAACTGTTGTCATCAGAGTATTGGGAGTCTTGGCCCATTCTTTCTTTTCATTATGCCTTGTCATTAGTTGTCGTCGTATAGTTTCTAACAACGAGAGTATAGATTTTTCACGTGCTTCCTTCATGTATTGATTAAATGACTAAGAAATATTATTGGATATCAAATCACATTTTGAACTACTAGCAAAAATGTGATCTAAACCAAATCTCAGCTGGCTCCTTCATAAGGTAATTGTGAGCTTCAGAATTCAGAGTTCTTGTAGTGTCCATTGTCTTTTTCCAATTCTCTTTAGTGTATGCCACAACAGTTCGCCATAGTCACATCTCCAATTCTTTGTCCTTGAATTTTGCCTTAAAGTTGGTACACAAGTGTCTCACACAAACTCTATGTTTTGCATCAGGCATTAACTTAGCAAATATTTATAGAAGTCCCTGTGCAGTAATATAAAATTTGAAGTTAAATTTGGAATAAATTGTAATCTATAAGTGAACTATACAATTCATACCTTTTGTCGATCTGAGATAAAAACTCATCCCTTTTTTTCATGAGTTCCAATTGCCTCAATTAGATGCTCAAGGAATCATGTCTAAAATTCTCTACACAACTTCAACTACTGCAATAGCTATAGGAAACATTTAATCATTCACATATTTTGAGACATCACTCATCAAATGACCACCAAATGTTCCTTTAAGATGGCAAGCATCTAAACCAATAACTGGTCGGCAACCACCCACAAATCCTTTAATTTGAGCAGCAAAGCTAACAATCACCCTTTAAAAATGTGGAGAATATTCTGGAGAAGTTCTAAATACACCAACCCTTGTCATGCTTCCAGGATTGTGTTTAACTACTTGTGCACAATAGTCTCTAATTGTTGTTGATGATTTCCTTAGATCATTTCTACTATCTTGTGCTTTGCTCCATACATTTTCCTGTTTGTCATAAGTAATTGATCTTCTTTTCTGATTGTTCTTCTTATAAAATTAACCTTTCATGAAAAAATCATCCATAAACCTATCTAAGTACTACTTAGCAACCCAAGTAAAATTGGCACTCTTAACACTGTACCTTCTTGGATGTAATACATATTTTTGAAGACTCTTTATCTGAAATGTTGTAGTTCTATATAATAAAGAGGTCATGAATCCTCCAAAGGCATCCATCTTCAGCACAAATAGCAGTAACTCTACATTTTTCATTTTTCTTATAAAAAATCCATAACCCATTTTCCTATTATTAGCCTTGAGTGCTTCTCTGAAGATTTTTACATTTGTAAATAACATACCCAACTTCAATATGGGATTTGCCATGTCAGTTGCTTCATTGAAGATGGGGAATGACGGATCATTTTCTTCAAATATATCTCCATAGTTATCATTGTCCTCATCATCTACCACATAAGTTTGCTCCATGTTCTCAGCTCTATCAGGACTTTCATCTCTACTTTCATCATGATTAGCATAATTTTTATCTTCACATTCTCTATTAGAAGAATTTCGATAGACACCAATACCAGGATTTGCTGCAGATTTTCTAACAACAATATCAGGATTTGCTACAGATTCTCTAACACCAATATTAGGATTAGCTACCTTGAACAATTCATCATGTTGATGTACATTTTGTTGTTGACTTTTTGCAAATTTCTCAAAATAAGTTGAGGAAGTGTCACTTTGTAGTGGTAAAACATCAACATCAATCTCAACATATATTAGAATTATTTTTCTACTACCACCACAACTTGCAAATAAGTTCGGTACATCATTGTCAGTTTTAATTTGAACCCAATTATCAGAGTTTGGTTTATTGTGATACATGCAGACATTTGACGATAAATCAAGAGTTTTTAATAGGTCAAGGAGCTCAAAGTACGACATCAAATCAAGATCTACGGATCAAACCATGCAACTTTTCCACTTATGTAAGAACTTTTCGGCTCGTGAATAAAATGTCCACCATAGTGCATCTCTAACGTGTAATATTCCATGTGTACTTTGTAACTGCATTAAAATAGAACCCTAAAAATTTAAGGGAAGGTCTAAGAACAGAACCCTATAAAATTGCAGAAACCTTAAAAAATCGTAGAAACCCTAAAAAATTGTAGAAACCCTAAAAATGAGCATATGTGCTTCAATTGCAGTAAAAAAATAGAGATGCACGTGTAGTGGGGGATCATACAACAGTAAACTATTTATGTGTTGAGTAAAGCGGAGTGGGAGGATCATAGAACAAGAATGTACTCGTCGAAAGGAGGACCATATGGTTCAGAAACATACATTGAGAACGCAAAAACACTAAAGATGTTAGAACAGTATCTTCAGGAATCACGGTAAAAGGCAAAAGTTAGGCCAACTCCAGAAAACCAACTTCTCAGAGAAATCGATAGGACAAAGTGGTCGGCCGGAGAAGAACGCCGGAGATGGACGTCGGAGATGAATGCCTGAGATGAACGACGGCGAAGATCCGCAGAGATCGCCGGAGCCCTAGGATCCCATCTTCGGAAGTAGTACGGAGTTTTACCTACTAAAGAAGCGAAGGAATATTACAAATATAAGTCGTGTAGGGCAGGGGTACGTTGGTCTTTTTACAAATTAAAAAAAAATCAAAGTTAATCGAAAACTTCACGGAATTAAATGGAAGGACCGAATTGGAAAAATCGCGATAATTTAGGTACCCAAAAAACGAAGTTCGTAGTTTGAGATTAGATGTAGTAATTCGCGATAGTTCAAGGGTGGTTAAAGAAAATAATCCTAATTAAATTAATAAATTAGTTCGAGGTGTGTTTGAATGAAGTGAAATGTAATAATGAGAAATTAGAGAATTATTATAATAGAAAAAAATAGGTGTGATGAATTAACTTTTTGTAGATTTTGAATTAAAAATAGTTATTACAGATATAAAGTATAATTTTAGTATTAATAAAAATAAAATAAAAGTTTTTTATGAAAAAAATTGTTAAAAATATGTATTATTTAAATATAAAAAATCATTTTAAAATTAATTATATTTACAAAATATTAGATTTTTTAAATAAAATAATAAGTAATAAATAACAATATATTAGTCCTTTATTATAAATATCTTATATTTAATAAATAAATTATTTATAATATAAATGTGAGAGAGTGAAAATAAGAAAAAAATATAATTAGAAAAAAATGACAGTCATGTCAGCAAAAAAAAATCTACAATGCCCGAAAAAAAAGGTGAAATCAGAAAGCAGGATCACATGACCTTGGTTCTAGGCGACTTGGTTCCGCTTCGAAAATCAAGTAGTCTTATCGCGTGCGAAGAATCGATTCCATTCTAATTTTTCCACCAAACGCCCCTAATGTTAGCCGGACATTTTTACTCTTATTTAATAAAATAAAATGATAATAATATATTTTGAAACAAACTAACAATAGAAATATTATAAATAATAAAAATAAATAAAACGCTTTACTTGAGACCATATAGTAAGGTGTTCTATAATCTATACTACTCGTTAACCTCTTTAAAATATGTTTTTCCCATCTTATTTGCAAAGTTCTCAAGTTTCTCTCTTCCCTCCTCTCTGCCGCCTCCTTCTAAGTTCTACCCTGAACACCCCAAACTACTCGATCCCTCTCCGGCCGGCGGCGGATGCTCGACGCCGCCTGCCCAATGCTACAGGGCGCGAAGCTGGGACTTGGAAGCGACCTGCCACGCGTGAAGCGGCGACGGAAGGCCGGCGGGCGTCAGATTCCCTTCGGTGTACGACTTGCTTAAAAAATTTCTCCATGAAGTTTATGGATCAATTTGAGCCGCATTCTTTCTTTTCTGGCTATTTTGATTCGGTGGTATTGATGTGTCGTTGTTGTTGATCGAAAGTGTGGCCGATTAGAGATTCCCTGCCAAGCAGTTCGTCAAGAAGCTCCCTGATAAAGTTATTGAACCGTGAGTTTTTTTCTTTCATGTTTATACCGCTCAAGATTGGTTGTGATAATCTAAAAATTGACGGCACAAATGAAATATTGGATTGACGACATTCCAATAGCAACGAATTTATTTGTTTTTTTCCTTTCAATTTACAGCGTCTGCTTATTGTTATGAACTGCCAAATGATAGAAAAAAGAATGCATTGGCACTGCCAAGTGAAAAATGAATGACATTGCAGCGCAATGTGAATACTATTCTGACTTTGCCTTATGAAAATAAAAGACATGAGTATGAAGTATAATTTTTTCCCTTTCAGAGTTTCTTTGGTTTAGGCTCTCGTGAAGAAATTTTGGGTAAATACTATGCAATCAAAATATCTCAAGGAACTCACGTGGTGATTGATTCAAATTGTAAAACATTTAGGTCATGAAACTGAACCATGTGAAGGACTTGTGATCAGGAATACGATTTAGATCGAAGTCCAGATTTCAAGCATTGTTTTTATAGGTGTCCAGCAAATGACGCAACAGACTCATGGACTCACTTGCTTAGTTACTTTTGCACTACCACTACATTATTTTTCCCTTTATTATGCTGGTCCAATAATGTTGATATTTAAAATTCACATATTCTATTACTGGTATCGTAATATGTGCAACACCATAAGCAGTAATCACTCAAGAAATATCTTCTGCATATTTGACTTTGTTGTCAGATTTCTGAAGGCAGATTGAAGTTTCTTGTCACTGATTGTTGCGGTTGGGACCCTAGCATTTGGAATTCCTGTTGTGTGAATGTATTAATCAAAGCCTAATACTTTTTCGAAATCACTTCGGCAGGACCAGGATGGGACATGAATGTCTCGGAACTTTTGGATGATTTTTTTAATCTATTATGAATCCTGAAGATTAAATCAAGATTCAAATGAAATATTCCCATTAAGAAAAAGGCTCGATTGAAGTAGTTGTCTTAGTTATATGTTTTTTTTTAGAAGAAAAAGGATGACCACCAGAGTTGTGGTTGTCATTCATCTATATAGAACTGTGAACTGAAAGTCATGTACAAATGTGAGCTCTTAAAGAGAGAGCAACAACAAAAATAGGAAGTGTCCTAGCTAAACAAAACCCCACTTCCGGATAAGAAAGAGGATGTGGTGTACAATACGCTCAGTGTGACATCTCTCCCCACAAAAAATGATCTGGTTGTGTTAGAGCCAGATGTCCTAGGTACTGGCCAAGAAGGTTGCGAAAGACGCTCTCCATCCCTATCTCTAACGGGCTAAACCACGAAGTGAGTGCCACATGGTCTCCGAATCTGATGAGAAGAGGCCAACAATGCTAGTCTACGGCCACACGCCTGCCGTTGGGTAGTCAAAAAATAAATGGGCAATGTCCTCTGCCTCGTCACATAGCACACAGGATGTGTCACTATGAGGCGCCCATCTCGCCCTGTACATCTTAGTTATATGTTTAGTGGGAACTAAAATGAAACCACAAATTTCCATAGAATTATAAAACATTGAGAATGCAAAATCCTTGTAATTATCACTTTTTTTATTCAAGGTTGCACCCGTATTTCTTTTATGTCTGTTAGGTTTATCCTTTTATTGGTTTTGCCTTGCCTTTTTTTTTCCTATTAGATACTTTGTTTAGTACATATTAAACTTCAAAGAAGTATCACACATTTACTACTATATTGCTGAAATAAAATTGAACACATAAATTGGCTTGCAGCTCTAATAGATTGGCTTTTTGCTGTGGACAAGCATAAGAACCATGACCCTTTTCACCACAAGTGAAACAACGAATTTGTGTGTTGTTTCTTTTAAAAGTCGTGGGTGTAGAATTATTTTGTCTATCGTAACGCATCACAACTTTTCTCTTATCATCACTTTTATTTGCATGAGTTTCTTGACCGGTTCCTTGTGCAGGTGTGTTATTTTTTATATTTTCAACAGCACCATAATCCTTGTGCATAATGCCTCCTGAGCGTCCCATTAAAGGTCTACATGCACCATATCGCCACACCCATTTTTCAGCCAATAAAGCTTGTCGTCGAGCATTTTCAAGAGTACACACACGAGCAATAGACATCTCGTCTCTAATAGATTGGTTAAGCCCAGTAAGATAACGAGCAGCTACTTGTTCATTTATTTCATTCAATTCGACACGAATTGATAAGTTATAAAATTCTGAAGCATACACTTCAACTTCGTACCTCGTTGTTTCAAAGAATGAAAATTTTCATATAAATCCATTATATAATCAGCGGGTAAGAATTGTTTTCGCACCTTCATTTTCATATGCTCCCAAGTGCCAATTTTTAGTTTACCTTCCGGTATGTCTATTAGATCGTGGCAACCTTTCGGAATCTCCATATGGGCTGCCATACGTTCCTGTCGCTGTAACGCTTGAACACTTCGTGACAAATATTCAATCATTCATCGAATCTCTGCCATCTCTACGTGCTGTCCAGGATTACCACGTCTTCGGCCTTTACCACGTCCAACCATGGTTCAAAAACAATGAAAACCCTAATATTTCGCAGGATCTTTTACTCTGATACAATTTGATGTAGTAAGGACAGAAAACCAACAAGAATAATGAGAAATCAGGCTAGAAGATGAGAAGGATTGGTAAAGGAACAATTAGGGTTTATGAGAAAACCACAAAAATTTGTAATTTTGATAAAAGAGAGATAATGATGACTGAAACCCTATTGACAGACATAAATACTAGGGTTACAAGAGGTTAAAACTAATAATCAATCTCCACCCTTAATTAACCCATTTTTAATTAAGACCGTTATAACTAATCATGATACTTATAACTAATTAAAAGGTCACATGCCTATTACATGATGACTAATAAATTAAAACACCAGCTTTAATTTAAAATAAAAGCTCTTGCTTAAAAAATTCACATATTCTATTACTAGTATCGTAATATGTGCAACACCATAAGAAGTAATCACTCAAGAAATATCTTCTGCATATTTGACTTTGTTGTCAGATTTCTGAAGGCAGATTGAAGTTTCTTGTCACTGATTGTTGCAGTTGGGACCCTAGCATTTGGAATTCCTGTTGTGTGAATGTATTAATCAAAGCCTAATATTTTTTCGAAATCACTTCGGCAGGACCAGGATGGGACACGAATGTCTCAGAACTTTTGGATGATTTTTTTATAAGAAGAGTAAATCAAATAATCTAGAGTCCGATTAAAAGAGGGAGAGGGAGGCCAAGGCAGAACACTTGGCGAACTAATAGAGCAAGATCTATTGGTGAATAATATACCGAAAGGTTTGATTACTAATAGAGCGGAATGACGTCGTATGATCCATGTAGCCGACCCCACCTAGTGGGATAAGGCTTTGTTATTGTTGTTGTTGTTGTTGTATTATGAATGCTAAAGATTAAATCAAGATTCAAATGAAATATTCCCTTTAAGAAAAAGGCTCAATTGAAGTAGTTGTCTTAGTTATATGTTTAGTGGGAACTAAAAGGAAACCACAAATTTCCATAGAATTATAAAACATTGAGAACGCAAAATGCTATGCAAAAGCCTTGTAATTATCACTTTTTTGTTCAAGGTTGCACCCGTATTTCTTTTATGTCTGTTAGGTTTATCCTTTTATTGGTTTTGCCTTGCCTTTTTTTTCCTATTAGATACTTTGTTTAGCACATATTAAACTTCAAAGAAGTATCACACATTTAATACTATATTGCTGAAATAAAATTGAACACTGTCATGTAACATTCACCATTACCTGGAGGTTTTATTGTTGGGTGACGATGTATTATTTTTTTGCAATTATCCAAAAGATAAATATATTACTTTATATTATCCTTTGTCTAAAATGTATAGAGAACAAATTATGCTATTAGGTACTAAGCTATATTGTTCAGATAATTAGCAAGAAAGTGAAATATTCTTTCCCATGCCTGCACAACGAGTGCAATTAATTCAGATTGATCTGATGGGTGAATGGCTTGCTGAAGAGGTATTCTGTTGGATTTTTCATTTTCTATATATTCCTTACATGATTTTCAGCATGAGCATTATCCTTCACTCCTATGATTTGTCATTTTCCTTCTGACTATTACCTCCATAAATGTAGATATGCAACAGGCAAAAGTAGATCAAACTGACTATTTTCTAGGTGACATCTGTTGTCAAACAAAGAACTGGAATGCATAAAACTTCGTTTGTGGCTCACTCTTTGGAAGGCTTGATAGCCAGGTATGCTATGGCAAAGTTTGATGAACCTATCCCTAAAGGGGATACTGCTCTTGACAACAATAATAGAAGCACAACCACTGAAGGTATAATTGCTGGGTTAGAACCTACAAACTTTATAATATTTGGCTCCCATCATTGGTGCTCAAGGGGAAATAAAGAGGTAAAACAAATTCTGTAGCCATGCATCTTCTTCACTTCTCTTGATAGCATCCTGATCATAAAAAATAGTGTAGATTCTTTGCTCATATTGCTGCTACAGGTATATGTCTTCATTTCAGTTTGTAGATCAGTGTGTTTAAAACATTAATAGCTCCACTGGATCTTCATTGGCAAAATTAATGTTTTATCCTTGAAACTTTTATCCAAACATAGTTCAAACCATATGAAAAATTGCTTCTTTTTCCCAACAACAAGTGTCACACATTTAACACATTTTGTCATGCTATATGACCATCCATATCACATATCGACAAGACTTTGTAAATTTGACCGTAAGATCTTTTCCATTATGAAGATCAGTAAGATATTGTATCATGTGGAACATGTATTCAAGTATGCCTGTTTTTCTGTTGGTTAGTGCTTTAGTTATTTTTTCATCTTAAAATCGATCTGGATTTTGGTATTTCCTCTAAACTTGTATGTTGCTTTTCCTCTATTTTGTGTTCTTGATAACCATGAGATGTTTACTTTGGATCCCTTTTAGGCCTTTCTTTGGTATCTTTTTAGATTGTTTCTTTGGCATGTTGTATAGTGACTCATATCCATGATGACATGAGATATCTTTTATATCCATCTCCACAATTGTGAGGTATATTTTTCCATAACTATCTGAAATCCTTTAGGATTTACTGACATTTTTTCTTCCGTGACTACAATGTTACTTTGCAGCTTCTTATTCTTTGTGATTTTCCAACTTTGGTGCGAATAGCTTCTGAAACTGCACATCTGATTGTTAGAGGTTCTGGGAACCATCTCTTTCTTACAGAAAAATGGTGATGGAAGTCCACACCATTTCTCCTTCAGAAGGTTGATGACTCTGATGATATTAAGTTGAGGTTTGACTTCATATTTTTGCTTTGTGGTCTCATTAGCTTTTATACAACTCAAAATCACTTGAGAACAAACGATGTGCAGTCTCTTTATATTTTTCTTCTACATGCAGATCAGCGTTACAATCTTTCAAGCAACGTGTTGGCCAATGTTAATTTTGATCATATCATTTAAGTTTGCCTTTTTAGTCATATGTTATATGATAAGCATTTTATATTTGACATCATCATTAATGAACACTTTAAACATTTATGGTTGGATAGAGAACATCATTGGTTCAATGTCAATGTGAATTTCCAAAAGTATTTCTTATCAAAACTGCACAGATAATGTCCATTCAACTATCCACAATTTTTGCTTCAATAATGAGTTTTTTCTTCCTTGTTGTTTTGTGGATGACATGAAGTATTCTCATATTATGTTTGTGGACAAAGAAGATTGATAAACCGTAATGAGATCCCTGCAATGATGGATACACGAAGACGAAAGTGACAAACTAGAAGGTGCATCATTGTCATTGTTGTCAACTGATTTTGAAGATTTGTTTCACATTATTGTCACTTTTTTTCTCTACTTTTGTCACTCTTTTTGAGCTTTGTTTGGTAACTGATCGAAACAGTATTTAGTTTATCTTCAATTTAACTGAATTTGGTTGACTTTTCCCTAAAATAATTCATTAACCAACTTCCAACTTTGTTTTTTGAAAGTGAACCAACTTTCAACTTGGTGTTTTATTTCATCTGCTAATTTGTTTTGGGCTGCATAATTGTGCACTACATTGTAATGCTATGTTGATAACTTAGGCAACAACAACAACAACAACAAAGCCTTATCCCACTAGGTGGGGTCGGCTACATGGATCATACGACGCCATTCCGCTCTATTAGTAACCAAACCTTTCGGTATATTATTCACCAATAGATCTTGCTCTATTAGTTCGCCAAGTGTCCGCCTTGGCCTCCCTCTCCCTCTTTTAATCGGACTCCAGATTATTTGATCTACTCTTCTTACTGGCGCATCTAATGGTCTTCTCTGAACATGACCAAACCATCTCAAACGATTCTCTACCATTTTCTCACTAATAGGAGCCACTCCGACTCGTTCACGTATATGGTCATTCCTAATCTTATCTAATCTTGTATGACCACACATCCATCTCAACATCCTCATTTCGGCTACCCCCACTTTACGTTCATGTTGTCCCTTCATAGCCCAACATTCACTACCATATAACACTGCTGGCCTTATAGCAGTACGATAGAATTTTCCTTTAACTTTATTGGGTACTTTTCTATCACAAAGAACTCCAGTGGCTTTCCTCCACTTACACCAACCAGCTTGAATTCTATGATTAACATCGTCATCAATCTCACCATCTTGTCTTACAATTGATCCTAAATATTTAAACTTTGTCACTTGAGGAATTATATCCTCCCCTAACCTAACTTTCAAATCGTCTCTAAGTTGTTTATTTGTGAAATTGCTATGCATATATTCTGTTTTATTCCTACTTAAACGAAAATCCTTTGACTCCAACGTATTTCTCCATATTTCCAATTTTGTATTAATCTCTTCTTTTGAATCCGCTAAAAGTACTATATCATCCGCAAATAGCATGCACTTAGGTACCTCCTCTGTGATACTCTCGGTTATAGCATCGATAACTAAGTTAAATAGATACGGGCTTAAAGTTGATCCTTGATGTAGGCCAATTCCTATAGGAAATTCATTTGTCTCACCTCCGGGTGTCATAACCCTAGTCAATGCCCCATCGTACATATCTTGTATTACCAAGCTGATCCTTGATAACTTAGGCAACATAATTAATTTCCCCCAAAATAATCTTGTGATTCTCTCTTCTTAACAAACTAGTAATTGCCAAGGAGATGTCTAGGGGCGTTACACAGTACCTTGGGAGGGTGTGGATGTATGCTTCAACAAAAGTAGGTAAAGATACTTTGCACACAATGCCATCCAGGCAAGAATTCTTAAATTCAATGAACTTGGCAAGATTTAACAATGACTTTTCCCTTTAAGTATTCATCTAACTTCAGTTTTTTATTAAACAAATGCTAAAAAATAGGTCTATCCCAAGAACAAAACCATATATATTATGTTTAATCTATTTCAATACAGATTTTGTTCTTCCAAAATTTCATCTCCCAATTCCTTATGCTATATGCAATTTCAGCTTTTATTCCTACCCAATGAAGGAAATACGCATCCGTTCCTGTGTCAGTTTCCAAAATCATGTTATATCATCAACATTTTGTTATTTGCATCTCCGTTCAGGTTTCAGCACCTCAATCACAAGACTTGTACCCACAGAATAATAGTAGCTTTTACAACTTGTTTTGAAGGTGAGTTCAGGTCTTTCCTTTTATGATTTCCCAGGAAATTTTCCTCTGCAAGTTTTCCTTGTATTTTAAAAGTGTGAATAATGAACTGAGATATGCTATGAGTTCTTCATTCTGGCGGCAATAGCCCTCTTCTTCCTAGATTCAATGGTGAATGTTAGCCTTCCTGCCTTCCCTTGTTGACTCTTTTTTTTATTTTTTTTAGTATTTATTGCTTGTTGTTACTATAGTGGTTCTTTCTTGAACCATGTTAATATTTAATCATTACTTGTTATAGCAAGTTGCTATCTACCAAGTTCCCTAGGCTTAAATATTTACTGAAAGAGTCAGTTTATCTTTTATTAGTTTATGCAGTCGTTAAAACAAGGTTGAAAGGGATTTCATGAACCTGGTTTAACGAATATTTTTCCTTGTAAACTTGTGAATCTGTCATTTTTCCATACCTAGCTTCTGCATGTTAAAATATCTCAGCCTCCTTTTGTGTTTTTTTTTTCTTGAAACGTCCTGGTTTATGTTTTAGATTGTTAGAAACCTCCTTTTTACATGTATAAATCATCTTAGTTGTTTTCATCTACTTCCAGCATCATGTCAATTTCTTTCCTTGTGTTACCTCAAATGGGAAACACAAGCCTAGATTTTGCTGTAGTAATAATATTGTATATCTAGATCCATCAAAGAATCCTTACAAAACAACAAGGACAGGTTAAAAGCTACTGGTTGAACTCTGATGGCCCAGATGTGATCAGTCACATGATAGATAATTTTCTCATCTTTTTCTATCCACAATTTTTATGCCCACCAGAGACTGGAGTGTTTTAATGTGTGTCATATCTATCATGTGCGTCTAATCGGGCTCGTTGTTTGACTCTGAATGGATCCTTTGTATATTTTTCATTTTAAATCGTTAATAATGGTAATTTGAAATGGACAAAATGGATTAGAGGGGAGGCATGCTATATAAATAATATTGTTTTGCATGCTTTTTCTCTTCTGCAAAGTTGGCTATAATCTTGTTAAGCATTGTACTATGTACACCAGATTGGCAATCATTCTTTTTTCTCTAAAAGAAATAAAATCCTTTCATTTCGTGTCCCAGAAAGTTGTGATCATGTGCATTTGGACATTTTGAGGGAAATGTAGTTGAAAACGTATGTTTCACTTCATTTAATGAGGCCAGTTCTAACTTTTCCCTTCAATAAGAAGTTATATCAGAGGGCCATGTTAAGTAAATCTTCTAACCATCTTATTGTTTTCTCCTTTTGGTTTTGTTTTCCCAGGTAAATCTCAAACTAATAAAGCAATTTCAGTTTCAGATTTCTTAACACTGTAATTACGAAGAATCTGGTGTTAAAAGAAAACTTTTATTATGTGTCTGCGTACTGACCAACACATTATTTTGATTACTGCTAAATTATTTTCCTATTTCCTTTTCCTTTTTATCAGAACTTGCACTTATACATGACTGCTGGTACATTTGTAATTTCACCCAATGCATCTTTTATTGTGTTCCTGGAGCTCTGTAGTCAGAACATGTGTATGCCACTATGCCTAATCAAGGATCAGAAGGGGACTGTTCCATGAGATGTTTTAAATTGTTACACATTTGTAGTTCCAATGCTTCATGTATCTTGGGGTTCTTTTCAATCAGAGGTTGCCATTGCCATGTGATGTGACGTATTAGTGTCAAGGCTCGAATCCATATGCCGACTGCTATTTGCAGGGCATAAAAGTCAAGATGCCGATGGCTTTTGGATTTGAGTCGCGATCCATGGGTTGGAGAGATTGCGGACACTGCTGTCGGTATCTATCTACTTGAGGTAACCTCCTGTGCTTCAATTTGCATCCTCCATTAACGCGTTGCTTATGGATTAAGCCAATGCCTTCTTTAATAACGTAGCTTAGGTGCAGGAGAATATCTCATTGAAAACGTCATCTATATGCAGGCTAATGAGATCACCATTTTGTCAGTTACTTCTATAAGACAGATTTTATGCTATGCATGTTAATTCAATATCGTAGCTTAGATGGGCACCGAATAATATCCATACCCTTTATATATTAAGTTGACACGTAAAGAACCCATTTGGCAATAAAAGTAACGAGCTAAATTTTCTAAGAAGTTAATTGATTTTTCTATTTTTAACAATAAAGAAAATTAAGGCACCAGTGTTCAAAGTTGCTCCATCTAGAGACCCGGCTTATATTAATCTCTTGTGTTGAATTGAATGGTTCATTGTTCCTTAATCTTTCTTCGTTTAACTGCTTTGCAATTCGTAGCATACCCATCAAGGAGACACGAGGCTTGATTTATGTGAAAAATAATGCTGCAGTGAGTGTTCGCAGGAATTGCATGCTGATGTTTCTGCAGAAAATAGTCAGTTTCCCTACTTAATACTACTCTGTCAGCAGTCCAAAGGAGGAAAAAAACAGCATTACTCCAGAAATTAATGAAGCTTGTTAGGACTTAGGAGCAAGTCAATTGTGTTCCCAAAAATAGGCACATTGGACTGCCTTCTCATCGTCACCAGAATCCTTGGGTTCCCCATCAGTAGCATGTCAGAGTCCCCACAACAACCCCGAGCCACAAGAAAGATCTTACTCTGATCTCTCTTTGCCTAAACAAGTTTCATATCAGAAAGACCAATACACAGGCCGCCTCTCTCTCCTTGCTGCATCATGGAGTGGGTGTGCACCAACTCGAAGTGCCCAGGTCTCTTTTCTCTGCAAAGAGATACGGCAACCTAACTCTCAAAATATATCCATATATACTAATATACACACACATGCATGTCCCTGAATGCCCCATCCATGAATTTCATGACTCCCCATTCCCAACCCATTTTGTACCCACAGATCTCCCCCAAAATCACATCTTTCTTCATAATGGAGGTTCCATCTCTTTTTCTGGTTCTGCTGTTCTTTCTCTCAATCAGAAGGCATCATCCATTTTGAAGGACATGTTTCTCTCAACCAGAAGGCAGAGGGAGCTCTCTCCTTCCTCCATTGCACCATCCACTAATGATGACGTTGAAGGTTCAATGACGAGAGACGCCGAGCATTCCCTACAACCAAATCCAGGCCAGATACAGAGAGCCCAACAGCCATAAAAAGCAAAACAGTAGAGCCTTATTGCGAACGCATCAAAAGAATAAAAGAAGTATTGATTAATAAATGAAACAGAAAAAGAATGGATTGATCCCCGACCTCAATTTTGCTCTGTAGAATTACCATATCTGCCAGATACCATTCCATCCACAAAATACAGTGCCACAACAATGGCAAAGGCCAATGCCCTCCTGATCTCCACCCACCAGCACAAAGGAAAATATAGTAGAACACCCATCGAAGATGTGAAGTTTTGTTTTGGCAGACATGCCATCAACTTTTGATTAGACGAACAAAAAAAGTAAATGAAGAAAGAAAAAACAGAGCAACAAAATGCTAGCGTTAACCTGAAGAAATGGTAAAAATCACATATTTCTGGTTCACCGCCAATCCATATTACCTCCTAGCAGCATTCAAACCATTTTAGTTTCTTGAAAAGATGTAAAAATCGCACCTTTTTCATCGTTTACTCATCAAAGTCTCTCCTTTTTTTCTATAATCAACTGATCGAAATGCCTACTGGGAGCTGCGATCGGCTCAGGGGTGTGTAGCCGAGGTGGAAGAAGGCAACAAGGACGATTGGCTGTTGGTAATGAAGGGGTGCTGCAGGAGTTGCACCGCTGTGTGGCGCCGCGACGGCTCCTTCTGGAGGCAGCAGGCGATGAAGTTCCGGAATTCCCTGGACGCTGTGGGGGGCGCCGCCGGCGGATCGGCGTAACAGATGGACATCATGAGCGAGGCCCAGTCGCCCTGCCGCCCGACGTTCTCGCCAAAGGGGAACCGCCCCAGGTAGAACTCGAGTATACTGAGGCCGAAGCTCCAGATGTCCCCGGCGTATCCGTCATAGATTCCGTCGTTAAGGTCCGTGTTGATCCGCTCGGGGCTCATGTAGGCGATGGTGCCGACGGAGGAGTTGCAGGGGTCCATGGTCTGCGCCAGTATGCGGCTGACCCCGAAGTCGGCGATCTTGACGCGGCCCTCGGCGTTAATGAGGAGGTTGGAGGGCTTGATGTCCCGGTGGACGATCTTGCGGCGGTGGAGGTAGGCGAGGCCGGAGAGCACCTGGCGAGCGACGTCAGCGAGAAAGGTCTCGGATGAGATGCGACGGCCCTCGAGGGAGCCTCCGTCCATGAACTCCAGCAACACCTGGATCTCGCCGCCTTGATCGTACATCCCGTGGCACCGTACAACGAACGGATTGTCGGCGGTCCTCAGGATCTCGATCTCGCGCTTGATCTGGTGGCGGACGGCGTCCTCGTGGTTGCCGTAGATAACCTTGAGCGCGTAGAGCCGGCCGGAAGCCCGGTGGCGGACCATCCACACGGTGCCCCCGCTGCCTCTGCCCATGGGCCTGATGCGCTCCAGGCTGGAGAGACTAGGCGTCTGCGAGGACGATGTGTTGGAGGATGAGACGGCGGAGGAGGCGGATAAGAGCGGCGCGGCCGTCGGGGCTCCGGTGAGGCCGACGATGGTGCCGGGGCCGGCGGAGGGGGCGGATAGGGGAGGGAGGGGGAGGGGCACGGCGAGGGCCGGGTCGCGCCTGGGGAGAGGGAGGGTGAGGTCCGGCCGGCGTCGAGGGCGGTTCGGGGTGCCGGGTTGGCTCGGCCGGGCAAGTGGAATCGGAACGGGTCTCATGGCTTCATAGGGAGACGGAATGGAGGAAGAAGAGGAGGTGGTGGTTCTTACGGGATTATTCTGGTGATGATTCATTGGGGCAGAGAGTGGGAGGAAGGAGAAGATTACTCACTGTTAGCTCGTTTTGCAGCAGAAATGATTTGTGAACGAAAGAAAACAAACTTTGCTTCGGATGATTGAGTTGTCAAGGAGAGAGGAGGAGGAGGTCGTTAAAAAAATCAAGTCTTTGATTGATTGGAGTGGAGGAGAAGAAAGGCAAGAGTTCAGAAAGAGATGAGTTGTGTGTGTGTGTGTGTGAGAGAGAGAGAGAGAGAGAGGGGGTGGAGGGGGAGGAGAAACAGAAGAGATTTTATGGGCTTTGGCGGAAGAAAAATATAAAATGATAATTTTAGCTAATAGTGGTGCATTGCATTGTTCTGCTCATGCTTGGGAGTTGGGTGTGCGTGCGTACCCATCTGTTCAAACTCCATACTGTTGAAATACATAACTCAAATGCTTTGGTAGACCAGAGATCACGGACGATTCACTCATGAAATATATAATTTCTACGATCAGACTTTTTGGTTAGTAACTAAGCTCTTCTGGTTCAGCTACATTGACTTAAAAAAAAAAAAAGAAAAGAAGAAGAAGAAGAAGAAGAAGGATGGGGAAGTAAACAAATCTTGATCCAATTATGTCATTAATCAAGTGAAAAGCAGATTGGCAGAACGCCCAATTAGGAAACCTATGCAATGGCTACAAATACGGGAAACGTGACGGAGTTGCTTGTGCCGCCTTATAGTATCCTTTGTATAAACACGTTTTCGATTGCGAAGCAAACATGACATTACGATACAAAAATTGTTCAGCTGTAGAAGAAGATGATGACAGTTTCAACATTAATTCAGAACGCAAAAATTATTAGCTCTCCACGGTGCCCGTTCACTTGGAACTCGTAGAGAATATTTCATTTGTCTAGATTGATACCTAATCGCTTGCTATTTACTTACATATTTGCATTTCCTAACTTAGCATTTGAACGTATTGTTGGAATAAGAAAATTGTTGATTAATTACTGAAGTTTCTGTGCGCCATATGGCATTCTAGGTATTGTGGCATATGTATGTGTCACATTGGGTGAGTGGGGCCTCCGGATAGATTAGGATATTATGACGATGTTCACATCGTGGGGTGTTTTCCTTTTTTTTCTTTTTCCTCTTTTCATTGGATGCAAGTACTATGCTAAAAAAATGCGGAATAAACAGCATATAAATGTAGTCTCATGATAAAAAAACAATGAGTGCTCGTATTTAGACGTTTATGAAGAAAAAACAATTTTCTCTTTCTAAAAGTTCGAACATATACATTTAAATGGCTGAGATACAAAATTAAATCTGATTTTAAAGATCGGAGTTCAAATTCATGAAAGATATAGAGTTTTGTAGTGTTTAAACATTATCCTAATTGGCAAACACAAGGAAATAGAAAGAAAAGAGCTCTTTTTTACTTGGAAATAAAACACAATATCAATATGGACAGAATTAGGAACTATACACACACACACACACACATATATATATATATATATATCACCTAATATTTTTTTCATGTTATCCCAAGTTTTTTTTGTCCTGTACTATATTTTGACTTTGGAATAAAAAGATTTGCATGATAATGATATCGAATGTAAAGGCATTGAAATCTCAATTTTATATGATTTTTTTTACTCAATTTGGATATCAACGATTATGTTTTGACTTTGGAATAAAAAGATTTGCATGATAATGACATCGAATGTAAAGTTATTGAAATCTTAATTTTATATGATATCTTTTTAGAAAAAAAATGAGTATACACTGCATAGAATGATAAGTGGATCCATATGGTACCTCAATTGATTTATTATTGTCCATACAGTGTCCCTTATTTTTATTACTCAATTTCGATATCAACGACTATTTTTAATATTCCTAGAGAAAAAAATGTTTATCTTAAATTGATCATTTTAGGAATAGAATTTTTAATTAGACATGTCATGATTAATTCATGCGATGTATCTTAATTAAAATTACGCAAACAAACTCGGGGGATTAATCGAGGAACTCCGACGCAGAGAGGGGGCAAAGTAGAAGTGAGAGCCACCTTAGCCGCATATGAATTAAATTGTAGGCTTCATGATGAACAAAAAAGCTGGTTCACATGATTTCACGCCACTCAATAAAAATGGTTCAGATTCTGGACCACAAACAGTCACTGTAATAACTTGGTAGATAATTACATGCATGGATTTTCATTATTAGACCATCATTCAAAACTTGTCATCTTTGGTAGGGGACTCCCATCTTCTTAGCTCTCCGAATTTTATATTTGGACATTTCTGATGCTTACATGAATAGATAACTTTTTTTTTTTAAAAAAAAAAACAAGGTGTTCTTATTGCCATCTATTTTTTTTTTAACTTTTTAACCCTCTAATTTTGTTTGACAACGACAAGTTATCATACAAGGAAATTGTTAGAAAATGTAAACAGTGTCTTCTTTATGATAAAAGTCATATTTTTTTTATTATTATTATCATATTTTATATAAATCAATAGCAATCATCATATAATTAGCACCTGTACTAATTCTATAAGAGTATTGCTCTATATGATCTTTGTATTTCATTTTTTAACATTATTTATTTATTTCTATTCTTATGAAATTCCTATGGTTTGTTTATATAAATTTCTAAGAGTCGAGACATTTGTAATTTTTTTTATTTTTTCATCTAATAAAATTTTATTTTTCTTAAAATTATTTTTAATTCTTCGGTGCATAATTTCTCACACATCCTCACACCTATTCAAAGTGGGCACTGCCCTGCAACGATCCCCACCATCTGATTAGAAGCTGCGACACTGGATCTCGCCTTATCAGTCGATCTGTGATCAGATCATGACACCTCCAATTTTGCAATCAGAAGGAGATGGACGTATCCATGAATGCATGTACGTATTCGCAAGTACCTTAGCTTTATGTGATGATGTTTAATTAGAAATATCATGCAATGCAACGTTGCAAGCTTCCACTTGCTAATGGCAAAAAAAATAAATAAATAAAAAAGGTAGGAGGGGAGGGGAGAGAGAGAGGTGGCTAGCTGTAAAGATTCTTGAAAGAGAGTGAGAGATGGGACGTATCAATGGAAAAAAGCCAAACAACGAAGGAATGGCAGCCGTAGAGCGGATCGGGGGCTTTTGCCTTCCCTTTGCATCAAACTTTTATTTTCTTTTCAATGATCTCTCCCTCACCCACCTCTCTCTCTCCTCCTATTCTTTTGCTTTGTTTGTTCCAAGTATGGCGATAACAGTCCATGAGAAAAGTAGCTAACCGTGCATGATCCATGCATGCATGCATGATGTTGGTGCTTACATGCGAATTTATGGAAGCATATTTATGACGAAATAAAATTTGGGGCCTCATCTCGTGATCAGAATCTTTGCCTCCATCTTTACAAAAACATATCCTTGACACGACTCACGAGCGGTGAATGATCCATCTGGTCTCTTCATCTTGTGATGCTAATCATAATGACACAAATTGGGATTCAACAAACACAAGGGGATGTTAGGTAGTGTGATTCACATTATAAGTAATTTGATTATTTTAGATTCCACGACGTTGATCGTAATTGCAATAGCAATGTTTTTAGTTAATAAAAATATAGTGATCTTATATATTCTATTAATCTTGCATGTTTCTTTTCATTCGAGTATCAAATTAATTAAGCGTTGATAATATTAGAGAAAAAAAATTAGAAAATGTTTAAGCCTTTTGGAATTCCCATGCATGTGATGGCTACTTTAATTTACATTGATGTGTTACCAGGTATTGTTGTGGAATTTGTCGGTTTAGTCCAAGTGCGTAATTTTGGCTCTTGTGGGTCTTTGTTTATGAGTGTCTTGGGCTTAATGAACTGTCTTTTTGTGGCTCATTGCTCTGCCTTCGCGTATTTATTCTTTTTGTCGCCAAAGTGAAATTTGTCATCTCCTTTCCTTGGCATATCTTAATTTGTATTTACTCCACAACTAGCTACTGTCTTATTTTTTATTAAAAAAATTGCTCGTTTCGACTTTTCTGTTTCTATATTAAATTGCTCGATTATATTTCTGAACCTTTATTTTCATTTCTTTAAATATCTATGTTTACTTTAGAGGTGAAAATGTAGTTCCTTTCTTTTTTTTCCTTCTCTGAAATGTATCTTTTTGGCTATTTTTTCTTAAATTTTCAAATGACAATAAAGTAAAATAGCTAATGTATATTGTGAAAGAACCATAATAATAACTAGATCAAATCACGAAAAATTATTAGAAAACTTAATAAACTAAATGCGAAAATTTATAGTCGTCCATCGTTCTCTTTCGACCACGAACAAGTTTTTCGTCGACTTCTTACGTTTATGAACACTTGATGGAATGAATTTTCAAATGATATCATGAAAATCTATTATTTTTAGTACGGATGAAAATGTAAAAGAAAAAATTTTTACCAAATAAATTTCATTCAAATTGTTATATTTTGAGGACCATGACCATCTATTTATAGTAAACATGAGAGATTTGAAGTTTCACCCATCATGAAGCTTTTAAATGCACCATTTGATCTTCATATATGTCTTTTTAACATTGATGTATCTTTTGATCATCATGTATATATCATTTCATCATCATACATCTTTTAATATATGAACATATATACATCCTTATACTTTATACACATTTTCGTATATATATACACACCTATTAAATTTTATACATCTTTTGATATATATGTACACCTTTTAACCTTTTGGTATATACATCTTTTGATTTCTACATATATAATTTCATATCATTTTATATTAATGAATATGCTCATAAATACTTTGATCACTTTATCTAGGTCTTAATATATTTTGAAAATTCTTAATTGTATAATTATTTTCATGTTAAATTCGATGTTGGAACTATGTTGTAACAATTCCCACTTGAGTTACATATGAAATTTTATAATTATACATACTAAAATGAGCTCAATTTTGTTGTCAAAATCATAATACCTTAAAATAATCTTATTCATTAATTATATTAATAAAGAATCAAACTAATTTTTGTCGCATTCATCGCAATTTAACTCAATAGTGGTCACATATATCAATATAATCAATGACAAAATCTTGATATGAATGTGTAGTATAGAAGTTACATGTAATGTGATCATAACGTGCCTATTTTCAATTGGTCCACTTTATCGAAATTAAACTTAATAAATAGTGAAATTGAACTATAGATATGCAAATATTAACCTTAATATATAAACTGAACTATAAGATAATATGTCTATAACATGAGCATTTATAATATAAACACTCACTGAAACTTAATATCCTGAATTAAAATGACACTCATATTATCGGTATACTCGAGAAATATCCTGAGTGACAATTCTTTAGTAGGTGCATCTACAATAATAGAGTTTGTCCTAATATGATCAATAAATATTAATCTTTTATTCACCCTTTCTTTTAATAATAAATGTGTCTCAATTTTGTCGTGCTCATGTTGTTATTGAAATATATAATTGTCACCTTATTGTCATAAAAATAATTTTAATGATCTTTTAATACCATCAACTATTCGTAATTTCGTGACAAAATTTCACAACCAAATTTCATAATTATATGCCTGCACGTAATGAATTCTACTTTCACAATTGAAGAGTGCAATAATTAACTATTTGACACTCCTCCATAATATAATACAAACTTCAAATAAATGTAGTTTAATGTAGATTTCATGCTATCTTGGTCATCTGACAAATCGAAGTCTGAATAACTAACGATCTCAAGATGATCTATCCTTTAATATGTCAACATATATTATCCTTTGTTCTTTGTAAAATATCGTAGAACATTTTTTACTACTTTCGTTTAATCTCTTTCTGTATATAAAACTTCTTATTGTTAATGCATAAGAAATCTTCTGAATTTTCATTCTTTCGAAGTCATTCTCATGATACAAGTTGAGACTAAACATGTCTCCTTTACATGTAGAGTACTTCTTGATTTATAAGCATAATTTCATTATATCTTAATTTGCAACATAAAAATATATCACCAAAATTTTTTTCATTTCAAAATGCTTTATCAGAAATATCTTAATTTCTTGAATGTGCTTATTTTCACCGAACTTGTGACATATACTATCATGTGTTGAGTTCATTTCAAAATCAAATGAGATAATAACTTCATGAAATTTGTGATATCAACATTCATCAAATGTGACGCAAAATCAAAATGTACTATCAAATATCATGATAAACATTATGAATATTGGGATAGAAGGCAAATACTAACTTGTAAGTGATATCTTCTCGTGATAATAATTTAATAATAAAATAATATATCGAATAATAATTTTTTTGAACCAATTTATTATTCACATGTAACACTAAATAATTATCACTAATTATTGTCACGATACAATAGCAAAATATAAATATGGACAAACTCATCACAAGACGTCGATACAACATTAGTATTTAATCTTTGAACAGAAATACCAACTTGTAAGTGATATCTTCTTATGATAAAAGTTGATAATAAAATAACACATCGAATAATAAATTTTTCTTTGGACCAATTTATTACTAACAGGTAATACCAAATAATTATTACAAATTGTTGTCATGATATTATATGTTACCAATTCAAATATTAAGCCTCATTTGGACGGTCCAATATTTAATTAATAATATGTAGATAATTACTTATATTTTTGAACTAAATTAAACTACACAAATGAGGCTACTTTGATAATATATTATGCAATAATAATCTATTTTAAAAAAATATATAATTATCCAATATTTATTCTTCAACTTTTATCACAAATGTATTTCCAATTAATAATTATCCATACTTGGACGATTGTTATAATCATGCATAATGTGTAGAATGATATTAACAGAAAAATATTATCCAAATCAACGAATACATAATATAATCATTCACTGAATACATCTTCAAGAAAGAAAAAAATGAATATTCTAATATTGTACGTAAAAGAAACTTAATGATAATTTGGATATACTTATCATTATTCATTCACTTAATATTAAAAGTGTGATACTTTTAATATAAAATTAAATGACCCAAAATACATTAATCAACTTGGATTGAGCAAATGAAGTTCTTGCATGAACATACTAAAAAACGAAAGAAAATCAAAAGTATACATTCACATAAAAAATTGAACTTTCCTAATGATTCAATCATGTAGGCTTTGATACCAATTGAAAGAATCATAATAACAAAAATAAATCGAATCATGACGAATCAATAGAAAACTTAATAAACTGAATGCGAAAACTTATAATCGTCCATCGCTCTCTTTCGATCACAAATAAGTTGTTCACTTCATATGTTCACGAACACTTGATGGTATGCATTTTCAAAATGACACCATAGTTTTATTCTTCTTAGCACGGATGAGAAATGCAAAAGAAAAACTTTTCACCAATTAAATTTCATCCAAGTTGGGGACCATGACCATCTATTTATTGTAGGTACAAGGAGTTTGAAGTTTCACCCATCATGAAGCATTCAAATGCACCCTTTGATCTCCATATATGTCTTTTTGATATTGATGTACCTTTTGATCATCATATATATACCATTTCATCATTATACATGTTTTAGTATATGAACACGTATACATCCTTATACTGTATACACCATTTGGTATATATATACACTCATTAAACTTTATACATCATATATATATATATATATATATATATATATATATATATATATATATGCCACTTAACCTTTTAGTATATACATCTTTTGGTCTCTACGCATATAATTCCATATCATTTCATATTAATGAATATGCCCATAAATACTTTGATCACATTATTTTGGCCTTAATATATTTTGACAATTCTTAATTGTATAATTATTTTCATATTAAACCCAATGTTGGAATTATGATCCAACATATTAAACTTAGGTAAAAAAGTAACATAATAAACTATAGAGCAGGGAAAAATGTGGGAAATGAGATAAGAAGGATCCTTATCTAATTATTCGGACATGTAGTAACACATATTGGCAGTGCTTGAATGAGCATTTTAGATCAGAAATTTCTATGGGTCCCACAAGAACTTTGATTTCAGTCAACGCAACAAATTCCTAAAAACCAGCTAAAAAGTTCTCATGGCATGTGAGAACTTGCAAGTTCCGATCGTCAACTATGAACTACCTCGTAACCCATGCCCATCTCCTCCCATTTTGCATCAAACTCTCGTCCTCCTTTGTTTCCTACGACCATGTTCCTTGCGCCGAGAAGATGATCGACAAGTGCAAATGTTATCCTGCTTGGAGGTACACTCTTTTGCTCTTGCTTCCAAGTCATACTTCTTGAAGATTTTCCTTTTTCATCGTTTTGCCTACGTGCATCGTGAAGATGGACTATCGTGCGGGCAGCCCGATGCCAGCACGAAGTTTCATCAAGCTGGCCTGACCCGGCATGGGCCCAGCTCGGGCACAATTACCGGTTCAAGTTCGGGTCACACTATGTCGTGTTGCGCGGGATGCTAGGCATGGCCCAACATAGGCTCGACAAACATGGGCCCAACCCAGACCAGCCCGGCAAACACGACGACGGTTGGGATCGTTAAAGGGCGATGCATGACAGGCGAAGGGCGGCACAAATTCGTTGAGATGGATTGTAGATTGACGAGTGGCCGAGGGTGTCCGGTGTTGTCGCAGATGGTTGATAGAGGACGACGCAAATCCATGGCAAAGGTGGAGGTGGAGCCGCAATGCAGATTTGCGAGGTAGGAGGAGGGAGTTGTTCGTGCAGATCGACGGAGGGGTAAAATGGAGCTGATGAGATAGGGTAAATGCGGTCAGCCATGGCTTGAGTTGGTGTCACCACCTCGGCCATGGCTGCTGCGGGAACCAAGACTCGGCGGCTGCCGAAGAGGAGGCCTCCTTGACAAAGTTGAAGAGACGTCGTTGAGCCACGTCGAGTGGAGCTCCAACACGCCGAAGCCCATGGGAATGTCTTCGCCCGGTACGCCTGCTCGCAGGACACCGAACAAGAGGCTATCGGACATGTTCTCAGCATTGGACCTCTACCACGTCGTCACCCAAAGCTATCGCGAGTTCATCTCAGAGTTTGAGCTATCAGAGTTTGTAAGCAAAAAAAATGGGCACACGACCTGATACAACCCGGCCCGATCAGGCCAGTTTGACCGGTTTGGCCTAATGCCAATTCAGCATGGCACGACCCGATTTTAAAATGGGCCGAACAATGTAGGGGAGAGTGAGAGAATGGATATGAGAATGAGAGATGAGTAGTTATATATAGAAACTTTTGTCATGGATTTAAAATTCGTCACAAATTGAAAAGAAAAATTGTCAAAACTTTAAAAATAATATAATGTATTAAATCTAAAAAAATCAGAACTCTTTAAATATTTAAATATATTTAATATTGTATTATTATCAAATTTACGATGTGTTTTAAAATTTATGACGAATTCAAGATTCATCACAAATTGCAAAGAAAAATCCATAAAAAATTTAGAATAGATACTATGTTGGACCTCAAAAATCTAAATTTTGAGGTATTAAAATATATTTAATATTTATTAGATTATTTTTCAGATTTACAAAAAAAAATCCATCAAAATTTTAAAAAATAATAATATGTTGGTACCTCGATAATTTGAACTCCTGAAATATTAAATTTGTCACAAATTTCAAAATTAAAATTAACTAGAAAATTTAAAAAATAATATATTAAACTTTGGAGTAAATTTAGTAAATGTCCTCCAACTTTATCTCATATATCAACTCTTTTTTTAACTTTATTTTGACACCAAATTATCCTCCAACTAGACTTATTTCACTAACATTGAGTATAACTAGTTATCCAATTATCTTGTACACGAGCATCCTCTGGGTTAGGTACTCTTCCTTCATTTTGCCTTTTTTTCTTTTCACTAAAATAAACAACACATCTTAAAGATATAAAATAATTATGAAACAAGATAATAATATTAGAATAATGTTTTTTAAAAAGAGAACAATAAGAAAAAAGAGGAAGAGGGTGCCCCGTCCCTTTGGCAGCCTCGCCGACGCCAAAGGTAGGGTGGTTGCTCCCTCTCTCATCAATGTAGGAGGGACATGGCGAGGGTGGGGGGGTGGGGGGGGGAGTTGGTGCCCCCTTTCTCACATGCGATGTGTGAGGCGGGTGGTGCCCCCTTCTCGTCTTCTCGAGGATGCAAGAGGGGGGACGCGAAGAGGATCACAAGCAGAGGGTGGGGCCGCGTCATCAACAGTGTTGTGAGTGGGGGAGGTGTCCCTTGTGTCACAGGCTACTATTTTGCTCCTCCGAAAGTCCCTCATGACATGCCATAATCCTTGACCTACTTGCCAAGTCAAACGTCCACCCTCTTGTCGCAATGGAAAGTAAGTGCCACATGCACCTTGTTTTCCATCCAACAGCCTTCCTATTTTGGAGAAACCGCATGTCCCTTCCTATTCCTTCTCGAAGCTCGCCATCTTCATCAAATCTTCTGGGGGTGAGATGAGATTGGCCGGACCTCTCCTTGCTGTCGTTGTGCCCTGCACACTCGTGCCGCTCGTCCTCCGTGCTGTGCTTTGCCTTGCAGCCATGCCTTGCCAAAATGTGCATAATACCAAATCGCCTCACCTTCCCATTGTGCTCATCCCAAACTTTTTTATCCTCTTCAGGTTGTTGACCATGTCTCCTCATCGTCCAGCATTTGTGCCCTAGTCCAACTGCTATTCGGACTAGGAGTTCTACTCCTACTAGGAGTAAGAGTGTGCCTCGCCTCCACGCTCGTCGCATGCCTACCATGCTCATCCCATCTCCCACTCCTACTCGTACTAGGAGTGTCGCGCCGCCTACTTGCCCGCCCGCTGCATGGGACGGCCATCGCTCCAAGGCATAATCGCACCCCGCTGCCAAATTGGGCAGCGCCCTGTCCCAGTGGCATGCACCATGTCCCAAGCTTGCACGGAGTTTCCTGCTCGACCTCGTCGCGTCCCTTGGCGTTGCTCCTCGTCCCAAAGTCTCCTGCTTTAGTTTGTATGCATGGGTCTTTGCGCGCCCGGTGCGTCCTAGCGCCGCCCGCTATCCCTACTCATTTAGCCTGCGGCCGCTTCGCCCAGCCCCATCTTGGGATATGATAGAGAGTGGGGCATTACACCCGACCCTTCTTAGGAATGAAATAAGTTAATAGTTGAATAATAATTTAATTACAAATGATAGAATTGGGAAATGAATAAAGTACGAGAGCATGTAGTGAAATTTACTAAACCTGAAGAATCCAAATGTATGAAATTTTAAATATATTTAATATAATATTATTTTTAGAATTTGCAACGAATATCTTTTTTGTACTTTGCAAAGAATATAAAAGTCATCGCAAATTTCAAGGAAGAATTGTTAAAAAAAAGTAAAAATAATAGGATATATTGAACCTCATGAATTCGAACTCTTGAAATATTTAAATACATTATTTTTTTAAAAAAAATACGATGGTTTTTTTCTTTATAATTTGTGATGGAGTTAAAATTTATCTCAAATGACGAAGGAAAATTCCTTCAGGAATTTAAAAATAATACAATGTATTGAACCTCAAAATTTTGACTTTTAAAATAAAATAATATATTAGATCTCAGAAATTCAAACTCCTGAAATATTAAAATATATTTAATAATGTATTATTTTCAAAATGTCGACATATTTTTCCTTCGCAATTTGTGAAGAAAAGTCCATGAAAATTTTATATTATAGTATATTATTCATTTTATTTCAAATATTGTCAAGACCCACTTGACTTTCATGTATTCAAAGTCGTCTCAGAAATGCTACACAATTTTATATAAAATATTTTTTACAGAAATATAAATTATAAAATGCAAAAATAATAATAATAAGAACATCTAAAATCCATAATGTAAGAGGAGTTGGAACGTCCATAACTTCACAATACGTAGAAACTAAATGGCCAATAAATAAATCTAGTAGTACACAATTCTACACCATGTGCAATATTTCTGTCACTGAACGTAACTATCTATATCACTATCTTCTATCATCAACTCACCTGCATGAATTCAAATGAGAAGAAAACTCGTGAGTATAAAAATACTCAATACACAAGGTCTAAACATAACAATAATCAACAATCAATAATACTAAAAAAACAAATAACAATACGATACATAGAGTACTGGATGGATCAATATGGTAAGAGTTCAATAAATTATTAGATCAATAAATGATTATAGTTATAGATTAATGAAGAGGATCAAGAAAGTGGTTAAAAGACTGATCAATATCAATTAACAATTAACAATAATCAATTCGATATCACTATCAATTAGGTAATTGACTAATAACAATTTTCATTCGATTTAGTGGGCGGAGGCAATACCAATCAATGTCAATATCCAAATGACCATGATTCAATTCAATTCAATTCAATTCCATTTCTGTTATATTCGACTCAATTCAATCTTTGGAGTTATCCAATATAATAGAGAGTGCTCGGTCAATTTAGGGAATACTCCATGTTTCTTTTATGTAGGTGATGGAAATATCAACCCACGGCAAGTCGCCCTCCAATAATAGTGTTAAATAATTGTTCGTGATGGCGGGGAACCATGGCCAATAACAGAACAATCATAGCTTCCTTAAAAGATGACATCTGCACCATACAATACAATAAGAATATTGACCCAAGGATATATTTAACAATTTAATTTAGGTTAAACAATGACTCAATCCGAAAAAAACTAGTGGATCAATAATACGATGAGTCACATGATGAGATGGAACAATAATATCAATAATCTTAAAATCAGACCTAAATAATATAATCAAGTTAGATCTATTAATAATATGATCATGATGGATAAAAAATGATTAACCATAATAAGCATTCAATAATCCATAAATATTTAAAAATAGGATTTCTGCCTCTAGAACCCGGCCCGCGTCACATAGAACCTAGGTCGTGTTCGAAAACTATCAAAAACCTCTCGATAGGGTCAAAATCCGGGCCCGTGAACTCGAGTCGATTCACCTCCAATTCGTTCGCACCGCACCCGAGCCAAGTCGAAGCCAGAATCTAGGCCAGGCCAATAGGAACCTGGATCAATTCTTTTTTTTCTTTTCAACTCGGTCTGGCTCCGAATCTAGCTTGATCTGAATTTCATAAAATTTGGACCGGGTTCTGCTGCCGATGGAGAAACACGTTCCGATCCGACTTTTCGCTAATCATAATCATGCCATACGACATTCAAACGATGCACACATCAATAGAAGCTCGGTATATAGGAGAAGGGAATAGAGTTTCATATCATGAAAAATTGATGATATAGGGATTCCCCTTACGTACTTAAAGTTAGTTGAAAAATTAACTGCAATCTTTTTTTTGGAAAACTACACAAATGCCAAACTTTGGCCGACGATTACTCTCTGTCCATGTCCTAAAACTCACGGTCGCCACTTTGAAAGATCTTCTCCTAGATGCCGGCTTCAAAACTAGTCGTCGCGTGCTCTCCGAGATGCCTTAGTTTGTGTAACAATAGAGAGAAAGTAGGGCTTATGATGCAAAAATTTTATTTGGCTAAAGAGAATTTTTAGTCATCCATTTAATGTTTATTTATAGAAGCAATTTAGGGTTTTAATTTTTATTAGACCTTGGACTCTTTTAAAATTAATCTTGATCATTCATCACTAATTAATCACCTCGTAATTTTTCAATTTTAACTAAATTCGAATTAACTTAATAATCTCATAAATATTTTCATAACAAATTCCACCTCTTCTCAAACTATCTTTTCCTTTCCAATTTTTCGCATAATTTTCATCATTTTTAGAATTAAATAATTCTAAAATATTAAATAATAAATTTTCAAATCTTATTAATAAATAAAATATTTATTTATTTATTTATTTAATGAATATTGAGATCGTTACACCTATCGATTTCTTAATGTAGAAATAATTTTTCTAGGTAAATATATACGCAACCTAAAAAAGTGTCAAGAAAAAATAAATAAATGTACGTGCTTTTCCATGCGGCGGACCCCAACAAGCATGCATACATCTTGTTCTACGGACGGAGGGAGGGATCTTTATCTCTAACTGTTAAGAATATAAAATTTATTTATATTACTCTTCTTTTAATGATTTAAATTTTTAATAAGAATGATTAAACACATTAATTTTAATATAATATCAAAGTTTGATGGACTGAATTAAATAAATTTTTTTGTAATGTTGCTCTTTTAACGACGAGGCCTTGGATATAAGGACTTGGATATATAACACTATTTTTTTTAATTAGTGATGTTCGTGCTAAAGCATATGATGAGTTTTATAAGAAGTTAGGGACAAAGGCTGGTGAATAAAGAATTTACAAGATTGCAAGGAATAAAGAGAAGGAGTCGAGAGATTTGGATCAAGTAAGATGCATAAAAAATGAAGTTGGCAAGGTTTTAGTTACTGAGGGAGATATTAAGAACAGATGGGAAGAGTATTTCTATAAGCTATTTAATGATGGTTGTGAAGGTTCCCGTTGTGATTTGGAGGACTTAACAGTTAGCGAATGTGAGCTTAATAGGTCTTATCGTAGAATTAGAATTTCGGAGGTTAGCGAAGCTCTTAAGATAATGAAGAATGGTAAAGCCGTTGGACCGGATGGTATACCGATTGAAGTTTGGAAATGTTTAGGAGAAAAATGTGTGTTGTGATTATGTAAACTATTTAATAAGATTTTACGATCGAAAAAGATGTCTGATGATTGGAGATTAAGTACATTAGTTCCTATTTACAAAAATAAAGGGGATATTCAGAATTGTGCAAATTATAGAGGGATTAAACTTATGAGTCACACAATCAAATTATGGGAAAAAGTGATTGAGCATAGATTAAGAATGGAGACTAGTATTTCTGAGAGACAATTTGGATTCATGCCAGAAAGATCCACTACAGTGGTGATTTATTTACTAAGGGGGATGATGGAGAAGTATCGAAGTAGGAGAAGAGACTTACATATGGCTTGCATTGACTTAGAGAAGGCGTATGATCGAGTACCAAGGGATGTACTTTGGAAAGCCTTGTAAAAGAAGAGGGTGAGTGTTGCCTACATTAAGGTAATACAAGATATGTATGGTGGGGCATTGACTAGGGTTAGAACATCCGGAGGTGAGACAAATGAATTTCTTATAGGAATTGGCCTACATCAGGATCAGCTTTAAGCCCGTATCTATTTAACTTAGTTATCGATGCTATAACCGAGAGTATCACAGATGAGGTACCTAAGTGCATGCTATTTGCGGATGATATAATACTTTTAGCGGATTCAAGAGAAGAGATTAATACAAAATTGGAAATATGGAGAAATACGTTGGAGTCAAAGGGTTTTCGTTTAAGTAGGAATAAAACAGAATATATGCATTGCAATTTCACAAATAAACAACTTAGAGACGATTTGGAAGTTAGGCTAGGGGAGGATATAATCCCTCAAGTAACAAAGTTTAAATATTTAGGATCAATTGTAAGACAAGATGGTGAGATTGATGACGATGTTAATCATAGAATTCAAGCTGATTGATGTAAGTGGAGGAAAGTCACTGAAGTTCTTTGTGATAGAAAAGTACCCAATAAAGTTAAAGGGAAATTTTATCGTACTGCTATAAGACCGGCGGTGTCATATGGTAGTGAATGTTGGGTCATGAAAGGACAACATGAACGTAAAGTGGGGGTAGCTGAAATGAGAATGTTGAGATGGATATGTGGTCATACAAGATTAGATAAGATTAGGAATGACCATATACGTGAACGAATCGGAGTTGCTCCTATTAGTGAGAAAATGGTAGAGAATCGTTTGAGATGGTTTGGTCATGTTCAGAGAAGATCATTAGATGCGTCAGTAAGAAGAGTAGATCAAATAATCTGGAGTACGATTAAAAGAGGGAGAGGGAGACCAAGGCGGACACTTGGCGAACTAATAGAGCAAGATCTATTAGTGAATAATATACCGAAAGGTTTGGTTACTAATAGAGCGGAATGGCATCGTATGATCCACGTAGCCGACCCCACCTAGTGGGATAAGACTTTGTTGTTGTTGTTGTTGTTGCATGCATGGACTCCTTTTTTTTAAGGAAAAGGAAATTATCTATTATAAAAAGCTCCAGGAGTCGGAGTACAAAAAATCGACCAACCCGGAAGGAGGGCTGTCGTGCCAAAAAAAGTGTCCGCCGCTAGATCTTACAAAAGAAGCAGGTTGATTTGCTTTGCGAAAACAATATTCTATGATGTAATTACGTATTTTGTCAAGTAAGAGCCGTATGTCAGAAAGGACATTATGCAGCCACCAAGGCCATTTGGAGGAGCCGCAGATGAACTGAACGAGGGAGGCGCAATCTGACCGAATGCAGATATTGGAGATATTTTTCTAAACGCAGCAGGAGATCCCAAGTAGAAGAGCGAGGGCCTCGGACTCCAAAGGAGAGGCAGTCGAACAGGATGCACCTGCAAAAGGAAAAAGACTAGCATTAATATGAAGGATGTATGCAGCACCCCCTGATCGAGACTCAGCAAATGATCCATCCACATGGAGGCAAAGCTTAGCGCAATCAAGAGGCTCCCATCGGATCCGAATAGGATCTCTGGGGTTAGTGGCCTCGGGCGAATGGGCATCAACATATTCCATACTGTCAGTAAGCGCTCGAGTTCAGCAAGGCGAATGGGCGGTTGCAGGGTTGGATCTGAAGTGTGCGTCATTCCGGTTACACCATAGAACCCAAAGACAGTAAGCAAAAGTAGCAAGAAAAAATTTTTAGGAATGAGGTTCTAGGTGAGATCCCTCATGGATCCAGTTGCCAGGCTCCCAAGATTGAAAGAAACGGAACTGATAGTGAAGCTTGGACTCAAAGATACTCCAAAGGGAGCGAGCAAAATGACAAGAGAAGAATAGGTGCGATATGATTTCATCATGTTGGCCGCAAAGGGGGCAAACAAGATTAACTGTTAAGCAAAAATGAGCAATATATGAGAGAGTGGGGAGGCGACGATGAAGAAGCTTCCAAAGGAAATGTACTTTGGGGGGCACTGGAATGTTCCACACTTTAGTCGAGGCCTGCCATCCAGCCGGATGGCGAGTCGGGGCAGGGCAACAAAGGAATCTGTAAACAAATTTTGCATGAGCAATACCATAGTTATCTGTCACCCAAACCTATTCATCATCATCGGCCGCAAGCATACAATGCATCTGAGTAATAATGTCGCAAATATCAGGCCCAAAAGTCTGAGACAAAGCAGAAAAAATCCCAAGAGTCGTTAATGCGCAGGGATGCAACAGACCCAAGGATGACGGGTGAGTTGATGTTTAGGTAAGTTGGCATGTGGCTGAGAGGGCTCAAAAAGATCTAGGGGTCAGAGAGAATGAGGATATTATGACCGGATCCAATACGCCGAGTGAAGTCCTGACAGATGATGGGGATGGTAGTAGTGATTAATTTCCAGGAGGTAGATGAAGATCGAGGAGATGTTTGATTCCAGTGGTGAAGCGGGCCATACTTCTAACTAACGAGCTGAGCCCAAGGGGAGGAGTGGTTATTCAGAAGCTGCTGAATATGCTTGGCCATGAGAGAATAGCGTACAAGATGGAGGGATCGAATGCCAAGGCCCCCAGTAGAGCGAGGTTTCTGAATCGTGTCCCAACTAATAAGGTGCAGAGACCTGCGCCCAGTGCTAGCATTCCAGAGGAAACCCCGGGAGAGACGCTCCAGGGACTCAATGTACCTACCGAGAGTCGGGAGGCGCCCATAGCATAAATAGGCAGGGTATTGAGGACAGCTTTAATGAGGGTGGAGCGGCCAGTCAAGGAAAGAAGTTGATGCCGCCAGCCAGCGAGACGGTCAGAGGTACACTTGATTAAGTGAGAACGGGCATTAGCTGGGAGGGCAGAGCTCGAGATGGGAACACCCAGGTAGCAAAGAGGGAAGGAGCTCGCGTGGAGGCCTAAGATGCGCAGGATAGATTGCTTCCGGCGAGCGTTGAACTTAGTGGGGAAGAAAACACTGGACTTCTGGAGGTTGACCTTAAGGCTAGTTAAATGTTGGAACAACTTTAGGGTAGTGAGGAGATTCCTACAAGATTTCCAAGTGGCTCTAATGGAGGATGTCATCCGCGTACAATAGGTGGCTGATATAGCAGCTCCCGATGGAGAAAGGTTGGATATCCGATGAGGTAACTCGCTGGGTAAGAAGGGAGGATAAAACTTGAGTGACAAGAACGAATAGGTATGAGGAGATGGGGCCTCCCTGTCAGAGCCCACAATGACTGGTGAAAGGAGGCGAGTCCTCACCATTGATAGAACAGGTGAATGTGGGTGAAGTCGCACAACACATAATCCAAGAGATGAATTTAGAGGGGAATTTCATAAGCAAAAGAATGTTTTCGATGGCATGCCATGAAACACTATCGAAAGCTTTCTCAAGATAAATCTTAATGAGGATGTGCTTATTTCAGCCATGACCAAGCGAGTGAGCGAGCTCCTGAGCGATGAGGATATTGTCCTGGATAGATCTTCTAGGAATGAATGCGATTGCGCGTTATCAATGAGGTGATCAAGGGTGGAACACAATCGGTTGGCAAGGATCCGTGAGATAGCCTTGTATGAGATGTTGCAAAGCGAGATTGGCCTATAATCTCTAATAGAAATGGGATGATTATGCTTAGGGATGAAGACAAGCCGGGTATGGGACCAATCAGGAGGGAAGAGACCATTGAAAAAGAAGTCTTGCACTAGATTAGTGAGCTGGGGGCCAATGATATCCCAGTAAGTTTGATAGAATTCAGCCGTAAAACCTTCCGGTCCTGGAGCTTTACCAGGAGGCAAGTTCCAGAAGAAAAGACGGACGTCCTCAGAGGTAACTGGTGAGTCCAATAATGTAAGTGAAGAAGAATGAAGCTCTGATAAGAAAGGCCAGAGATCAATGCTTATTGGGGGGAGGGTAGAAGGCCCCTAGAGGCGCCGGTAGTGGTCCATGAAAGTTTCTCTAATATCTTGATCAGTAGTGCGAGGATGGTCGGAATCATCTTTAATAGAGGTAATTCGATTGCGTTTATGGCGAATCATGGTAGATATGTGAAAGAATTTAATATTTTGATCGTCGTGAGTCAACCTAGTGGTACGAGCCTTGCTCCACCACTTAAGGTTGATTTGCCATAGCAAGGCGGCATGGAGCAGGTACTTGACCCTGAGCTGACCAAGCTGAAGCTCAGAGAGCCCCGTGGCCTCGTCAAGGGATTCCCAGTGATGAATCTCGTCGAGAACCTATTGTGCCCTTAGCTCAAGTGAACTAAGGGAATGACGGTTCCAGTGAAGGGTATCAATTCGGATACGATGCAGGGCATTGGAAATGGGGGTGGAGGAATCAGAAGGCCAATGCCACTGACAATGGCATGAGGCTTAGGGTATTGGAGCCAAAATTGCTCATACTTGAACGTTTTAGATCTATAGCGAGGGGTGGAGGTACAAAATAATAATGGGGTGTGGAGGTACAAAATAATAATGGGGTGTGATTCGAACCACTACGGGTCAGGGAGGACAGATCAAGATCCGGGAAGACAATGAGCCAGTGGTGAGTGACTAGGAAGCGGTCGAGTTTACAGTGTACATGGGCAAGCCCCCTACGGTTGTTGCACCAGGTGAAGTGCGACCCGCGCGGGAATATCGATGAGGCCCTTGGATTCGATGAGCTGCGAGAACAGCCGAGAGGAGGTAGTCTCGCCGAAAGGGGCTCCGCCACGCTTGTCAGCGGAGCCGAGGAGGCAATTGAGGTCCCTGGCGATAGCCCAGGGAAGATGATCTACACACAGGGTCCTTAGAGTATTCCACATATTATTCCTTCTTATAGGCTGAGTACTAGCATAGATACAAGAGAGCAAAAAAGTAAAATTTTCGTGAGTGACCACAGCAAGTAGCACCTGCGCATCAGTGTGGACACAGGTGGCCGAGTTAGCACTAGAGCGCCAAGCAAGCAGAATACTGTCGGAGGCACTGGAGCCATCAACCGCCAAACCAGCCCATTGCGAGCCAAGCCGCCAGATGACGCGCTGAGAACGGGAAGCAGTGGTGTGAGTCTCAAGAAGGATGAAGATATCGACTTGCTGAAGACGAATGATTTCTGATAATCGGTCATGAATAGTGGCTCGGAATGCGCCACGGCAATTTCAGGCAATGATCTTCATTATACTTGGGGAGGTGCAGGTGGATCAGCAGCTACCTGAGAAACAGAACGACCAAGTGAGCGAGTGGATGAGGAAACCATGGGAGCCTTACCATTTTTCTTCAAGAGCGGCGGTGCCGGGCGAGGGATCCGGTGAGCCTTCGCGGACTTGCGCTCCTTAGGGGGTCGGGAACAAGATCTGGGTCAATGTCATCTGTCTCCAGGTCAAGCTCAGGATGGAGCGGAGGGGGGCCAAGCGATGCGAAGACTGATAATTGAGTATTCATGCATTAATAGTAGTATAATTATCAACTTATTAAAGTTATATTTCTGATTATTGGACTATATATGTTGAAGATTTCGAAGTCTACATCATTTCTTTACATGTTTCAGGAACTTCCGAACATCGACGAAAAGGCGCAGAAACACCAGGAAACGAGTACAATACGGTCAGACCATATTATCAGCGTGTCAACCGTATTGGACGTCTCTAGACCGTATTTCACTCGCACCAGAAATTACGGTCCGACCGTATTGAAGGAGAGTAGACCGTATCAAACAAATTCAGACCATATTACACTCGCAGTGAAAAATACGACCTGACCGTATTGGAGGTGTGGCGCCCGTATTGAAGCGACTTGAACCGTATCGTCTTGAGAAAATTATGACCAGACCGTCGCACATTTGACTGGGCGGTATCTTATCGACTTCGACCGTATTGGGCTGATTTTTGAAGTATTTTGGGCCTTTTTATAACCCTAATTTAGGGAGACTATAAAAGAGATTTGTGAAGACGAAAATAGGGGTCCAGACTTTATTTTTGAGAGGATCAAGATGACTGGGACGAACGCATTTTCTTTCTCTGCACTTCTGTATTTTTCTTAGACTAAATATCATTTTCTTTTCATGAACTCTTACGTTTCAATGATGATTTCTTTCTCTATGCGTGGCTAAACTTCTTTTCTCGAATTTGATGAAACATAGGGTTGATCTTTAGGAAATATTTTTATTGGATCTGATGTGTTTTTTGTCTTTCATGTGCTTCATGTAATGCTTATATTAGATTGGCCACCTAGTTAAGCGACCGAATATTTTCCTGATTACGAAAGTATTTCATCAAGATTAGTTCAAATGAATGACATGAAATGTATTGTTTCTTAGAAATAAGGGTAATCATTTTACTTATGAATTTTGGCTTATAATGCAATTAAAATAATCTAAATGACCACGAAAGTAGGCGTTTATTATTTTAATTAGAATTGTGTTTGCCTGAAAAGTAGATGCATGACTTTTGAAGATTGAGTAGGACACTAATAATTTTATTATCTCTAAATTCCCTATGATCAATACCCTAGGTGGATTCAAAACCTGAGAACTTTTATTCTCATTTATTTTTCATAATCAATTCTCGTCATTTTCTGCATTCATTTCGGCATTTCACTTTTATTTAATTTTTATTATTATTTCAACTCTCTCTAACCGTTTAGATGTCAATTAGAATCATATAATTCTAATACTTGAACTCTTCCCTGTGGACGGTATTTTATATACTACGACATTGACTCCGTATACTTGCGAGAGAATTGTCAAGTTTTTTGCGCCGTTGTCAGGGAAGAGCGTCAATATTAGAATTTTGAGCATGGAAGCAACGACTTCATCATGGCTATGGGGTGAGACGTGAGAAGGGCAGAGGATAGATTTGGCCGGCGTAGGAGAGAGGCTCAGAGGGCCAGGGATGGTAGACAACAAGTGCTCGGCATTCCGGAGAGGAGGGGAAGAGAGAGGAGAGGGGAAGGGGAGGCGGGAGGAGGGGCATGGTTTTGTTGATGAGGAGGCAGGTTGAATTAAGGAGGGTGTTGAGAAGCCCGAGGTTAAGTGAGGGAGACGTGAGGAGGGGATTAGATTAAGTGGCACACAGCTGAGCATGAGGATAGGTGGGTGGCTAAGGAGACGTTGGGGGGGGGGGTATCGAGGCAGGCAGAGGTGTAGCAGGATTAACGAGGGGACGGGTGAGGTGGGAGATGTCAGGAGATGGACGTTGTGGAGATACGGAGAGATTTTCTATCACGTGGGGAGGGTGCTATAGGGCCTTGGGGTTGAGGTCGAAATGGGCGAGGGGATCAAAGCAATTCATGTGACATGCACATGGAGCCGCGCGCCGAGGGAGACCGTTGCTCGGCCGGACAGAGGCCCGGTAGGGCGGCGGCGGAGGGAGGGCAGCGCGATCGGCAGCGGCGCCCGTCCCCATGACCGTGGCAGAGGTACCCGTGACGGTGGCAGAGGGAAGCTAGTCAGGCCGCAGACTGCGCATCCAAGGAACCGTGAGAATCCGGAGCCGCCGGATAGGATTCGAGCCGATGTCCTGCAAGGCCACAACGAAAACAAAATAAGGAGATGTTCTTATATAGGATTCGGAGAAAGAACTTGTTCCCACCCGGAGGGCAGATGCAAGACCCCTGCTTCGAGCGCACGGAGAGATCAATCTCAACACATATGCAGATCGGAGCCGACAAATTCGTGAGGGAGGACTCGTTGATTTGCAGCAGAGTTCCAAAAGGGGCAGCAATGCGAGCAACAACAGTTTTAGGGCGGAGTTCATAAGGGAGATCATGTTGCTGCAGCCATGAAATAGAAGTGCGGAGCGAGTCCGTCTGCAGCCTAAAGAACGGCCTAGCACGAGCAAGGTTAAGAAAATGGCCATCGCTCTCCCAAGGACCCTGGGTTAAGACCTGCAAGGCATTATTGTTAGAGGAGAAGTAGAATAACAGATAGCCGTTACCCATTTCCACGATGGTGAAAAGGAGGGCAGTGTTCCAAAACTGGGGGGAGCGCCACACGGAGGTGATTCAGTGCATGGGAGCCACCAAAGAAATGCCCAAGGAGACACTTGGAGAAGCAATCATGGGGCGGAGAGGATGCCACCCGCAGACGTCGCCGAATTTGAGGGAGAGAGCAAAAGTGTCTGGGCAAGAGCATGGGGGGTGTGTGTCATGAGGTCATTCTCGGACACTAGACCACGTGCGGCGACTATGCGGATAGGCACCTAGCCAAGCCTGTTTTGAGTTTGCAGCGAAAGTTTTATGGTCGAGACGACTATGTCAAGAGTCACTCTTATAGTCATTCATGGACATGACTAGAGTGTTGGACTACTCGTCATGGGACCATGACATTTGCGCGTTGCGGTACTAAGGCAGGCGCTTGGACGCTTAAAGTCCGAAGGGGCAGCTGAGGTACCACGAGATGCCACGAAGGGGCACCGATGTGAGTTGTCACCCCACGCTCAAGGCCATGATATTGGAATTAAAAGAAAGCTTGCTTGTATTAAATATGATGAAACATAACATACAATTGGGCCTCGGAAGGCACTAGTAAACTCCTCCCAGTGTACCGTAGGTATAAGAGTCTTATTACATATTGAAGATGCAAAAGACGTCCCTACGGGAACGTCACCTACTTGGCCATTCATAAGGGCGGCCTCATAAGATAAATGTCCTAAGGGCGGATAACTTGGTACTCCGCAATATTACGTAGTGCGGGGCAGCTGCATGTGTTCCAAAGTTTCGGCGCTGAACGGCCGAGAGCTATAAGTTGAGCGGCACTGGTGCCGTGAGGCTTCACGCTTCGTATCACGGAAAAACGCTCTATGACATTCTCCCCCACCAAAGTCGGCGACGCCCCCGACGCCATTGTCCGGGCTTCCTCGGGGCCTTCGTCTTCAGTCTTGACTTCGCTTGTCTCGTTCAATTCTGCCTTCTTTGCCTTGACTTCTACTTCACCAGCATCGCGCAATGCCAGGAATGCCCGCTCCTTGGGGTCTCATTGAGGACTCCTCCCTCAGGCCTGCTTCACTTGCTGATCCTTCGTCGAATCCGGGGTCATCACTTGTGCAGCGCCAGTGGAGTCCGCCATGAGCGGTCTGACTTCATCAATCAACTATCCGTCCATCAAGTCTCTGTAGGCTTCACTTCTCTTCGACTTGCGCAGCGTCAACTTGTGTGGTTTGGCTTCTTTGGGGTGAAACAACTCTTATATGCCTTCAGGAATAGCTCGGAAAAGAGTTTCTCCAGGGTCGTGCAGAACACGATAAAGAGTCTCGCCATTTGACCTGCACGACTTGACTCGATGCCTTTATGTTACGGGTGGCCGCAACACAAGGTCTTCCTTCCGTCGAATGCGAAGTACGGAACCATCTCATCCTCGATGATCGTTCTTGAATTTTGACGGCTTGAAACAGCACAAGCTCTTCGATGACGACATTTGCAACTTGTCTACTTCGGATGCTTTGGGGCGCTACAGGTCTCTTTGTGGGCTTGACTCAACGTCTCTATGTTGCAAATGGTTGCAACGTAGAGTCTTACATTCCTTTGCCGATGAGGAGCACAAGACCACCTCCTCCTTGGTGATCACCCGATGCTTCGACAGTCTTGAGGTGGGACAAGGTTCTTTGATATAACAATCCATGCCTTGTCAATTCCGGGTCGCCATAGTGGGCGACGAGTCTCCCCACATTCCCTTGCGATTCAACTCACTATCTCCAAATTGCATATGGCTGCAACATATAGTCCTTCATCCGTCGAGTGTTGAATGCGAGATTACCTTACCCTTGGCGGTCGTCTGATGTCTCGACGGTTCGAAGTAGAGCAAGGTTCTCGAATATGACATTCTCTACCTTGTCCACTTCAGGTCGCTATAGTGAGTGACGGGAGTCTCCCCACATTTCTATGGTTCGACTCGATCCTCCTGCTTCGATGGACTATCTTTGTCTTTGGCATGATAGCTTCCTCTGTGCGACTTGCACTTCTCTCTCCCACCATTGCCCTTGCCCAAGGGCTTTGGTGGTATGACACTTGTCTTGGCATGAACGCCTTAGCAGCGGAGACTAGTGAGCGGGGGTTGGGCGATCCTATCGCCCCAACTCTGTCTCAGTCCAAAGTTTCAACCCCTCTGCTTGAAGAGCACCAACACTGGGTCTTCATCCTCCTGAGAACACTGTAGGCGGAGCCCGGTGATACCTTTCACGTCCTCCTTCAGCATGTCCATCTGGCCGATGCTGAACAATGTGATCTTGACCTCCAGTCCCAACTTGTCAGGGCTTTGCATAATTGATGAGCTGCCACTTCCTCTGTCCCATGTCTTAATGGGATGCATGTTTGCCACATTCCACATTGTCGCAATGGCAACGCCATCCTAAGGTTGTCACATCTTGTAGGGTTCTTGGGATATGCTTTCTTCCGATCCTGGGACCTCCTTTGAAGCTTAGGCAACACCTTTGGGTATGGACGGGGCGAGATCGTTGTGCTCGTTCATGAAGAGGATGCACCTGGGATGCTTGTCCGTCCGCAACTTGGACGAAGTAATGCCATTGCGCTTGTCGGCAGGGATCATGCGCCTTTGACATACTTGTCCTCCGAACGGCTGAACCTTGTGAAAGAATAGCCATCCCGAGTCTTCAACGAACCATGGGGATGTTCGCGAAGACGCTCCGCTTGGGTAAGCGGATTGTGGTTGGTAAACTCATGGCATGAGCTCGCAACATCACCTCCATCTCCATTCGAAGAGACAACATCGCCAGTGTGTCTTTCGAAACTTTTGGATTGGGATCCTTGGAGGCCGCTTCGATTACTTGAGGCACTGTCTGAGAGGAAAGTGCACTCCTTCTTTCGGTTGGCGGCGGAATGCTTGACAACAGCATGTCAAGGTTCGCCGATGCTCGACGCTCAGACCATTTGCCAAATTGGTCACTGAATTGAGGCGTCAATTTGTGTTGGCATATAGCAGGTTCGTCCCAACCCTTGATGGATGACATCACGCCGCTTGCGGAGCGACACTTGACGAGGCAGGCAAGGCTGACATCTCGTCTGCGAGTGTTTGCAAGTAATCAACGCTTTGCTTCATCCTTGAAAGTCATCGTGGCATGGCAGGCGATGTTGCGGCCCGACAAGATGCTTGTGATTAATGCTCCGTAACCGGTAGGATGATATTCCTTCGTCGAAAGTGACCATGAACTTTGATGCTTAAACTTGAGCCAACTTTTCCCGTGAAGCGGTTGTGCATTTCACGTTGCATGACTGGGCATGCGATGCGACGTCACAAAATACTGAGCAGCGCCAGGTCGTCACGATAATACATGACCGACAGTCCTTGAAGGTGACACGGGTCCTCCGAGTTACACAATGCTTGTGTAAGCGATCTCATGGTATGAGTAGCGCGAGACCATCATGCGAAGCATATGGCCACTCTTGACGCAGCGCGACACTTCAAGATTTTCGACTGTATAATTGGGGTGGTTGATCTACTCGAGTGAGCGACGCATGACCGTCCTGGTTAGGCGGGGTGATCAGTCCTCCATCATGATGCATGACGGATGTTCCTTGACACGATAGGGGTGTATGAGGAACATGCTGCGGGGCACGATGGGCATGCGGTGAGGAAGCTTGCCACGAATTCCTCGTTGGCGTCCACGATCAAAGACCATGGTACCAGTGCGCTTGGGTGTGATAGAGTATTTGAGCGGAAGCACCTTTCCTACGCCAGGGCACAATGCGACGACACAAGCGAGTCATCGTCGCTGGGTAATCCGAGCAGGAAGAACTGCTCTGATACCACTTGTCACGGGGTCATTCTCGGACACTAGACCACGTGCGGAGACTAGGCGGGTAGGTACCTAGCCAAGTATGTTTTGAGTTTGCAACGGAAGTTTTATGATCGAGACGACTATGCCGAGAGTCGCTCTTATAGGCATTCAATCATGGACATGATTAGAGTGTTGGACTACTTGTCATGGCACCGTGGCATTAGCGCGTTGCGACACTAAGGCAGACGCTTGGGCGCTTAAAGTCCAAAGGGGCAGCCGAGGTACCACGAGACGCCACGAAGAAACACTGATATGGGTTGTCACCCTACGTTCAAGGCCATGACACTAGAATTAAAGGAAAGCTTGCTTGTATTAAATATGATGAAACATAACATATAATTAGGCCTCGGAAGACACTAGTGAACTCCTCCCAGTGTACCATAGGTATAGGAGTTTTATTACATATTGAAGATGCAAAAGACGTATCATACGGGAACGTCACTTACTTAGCCATTCATAAGGACGACCTTACAAGATAAATGCTCTAAGAGCGGATAACTTGGTACTCTATAATATTACGCAGTGCGGGGCGACTGTATGTGTTCTAAGGTTTCGGCGCTGAATGATCGAAAGTTATAAGTTGAATGACACTGGTGCCGCGAGACTTCACGCTTCGTGTCACGAAAAAACGTCCAGAGACATGTGGAGGGGAGGGTTCCTTTTTGATTATTTGATTGAGAGCATGGACCCCCGGAGCCTGCAGCTTTGTTCCTTCTCCATCAAACACTCACCCGAAGGCCACAATTATGTTCGTTTTTTTTTTTCTACGATAGAAAATGTTTAAGATGAATTATTCTAGTGTACATTTTCTTTTGACCGTTTGATTTCTTCCTTCTGAAATTTACCCTCTCTCTGTTTATAAGTGCTTAATGTCACTCACACTTCTCATTTTACTTTAAATAATATTCTCTTACTTTATCGCATCTGTGTCCCTTTTATTTTAGTTCCCACTTTTCATCCAACACTTTTTAATTATTTACTCTCTCTCTCTCACACAGATTAGTGCTTTTATTTTTTTATGATAACACTGCAATACTTATATAATACGACATGTGAGACACGCATAAATTTTATTAATATGAAAACTACAATTGCGTTAAATAGGTAAAACATAGAAAAAATATATGAAATAAAATGGAAGTAAAAAATAGTGAAAATGGAAATAAAGTACTATAGAAAAATAAAATAAAGTTTTTTTAAATGATCGTATATTCTGATTATTTAATAGCTCTGTGTCTTTTTTTCCAATTTTTTTCAGAACTTATATTATATTTTCCAAAATTAATTTATAGTATACTACAATGTTACATTAAATTAATATGTGTTCATTTTATAGGATACAATATTATTATATTTAAGAAGTTTGGGTGGGAGTCAATGAGACAAAAAGAATAATAAAGAAAGAAAGATATAAAGTAAATTATTGTCATATTGAATATACAGTTAATTTCAAAGATATAAAGAAAATTAGGTCAGAAAAAAATTAAGAAAAAGACACAAAGACTTAATAAATTATTAGAATATGCATTTGTTTAAAAAACACGTAGCAATTTATTTTCATTTTTTACTACTTTTATTTCATATTTTTTTAATACTTCATATTTTCAATGAAATTTTATTTTTTTCGTATTAATTAAATTTATATGTATGCCTCATATCTAATATTATGTTTGTATCATAAAAAGTTAAAAAGCACTAACCTCTGAAAGAGAGAGAGAGAATAGATAAAGAAAAAATAATAACAATTAGAAGATTAATTAATTACAAGAACAGGTGGTTGGAAAGTGAAAACTGAATTGGAAGGCATATGGAAAGGTGAGAGAAGATTACATTAAGGACACCTTATAAAAATAAAGTACTATATATATATATATATATAATTTAATTCATCTTGAGAGCACATTTTGTTTTGGAGGTAGATCACTGATTCAAATAAATCACATATTTAAATAATAAATTTTAATCATTTATCATCTAAATGGTTGCTCAGTGGATTAACAATCCAATTTCAAAGCAGTCTTGGATGGTGACATCTTTGGAGCAGCGTGGATCGGACTGGCCATGGACGGATGGATGGATGGATGCATTGCCTCGCTCTGGTTTCACTGTCCAAAAAGTTTTGGATTTGGCCTTTTGCTCCTTCAGCATCCAACTCACGGCATTGCTGTTTTGGAAGTTTTCTTTAAGGTCTGCGCACGAACACAGCCCCTTTTCTCCTCCGCGATTGAGATCGTAAACAGGGAGAGATGTTGGGACCATGTCCACATATGTAGCTAGGCACTGGTGCAAGTGTTGCATCTCTCCATTAGTTCCATATAAAACCAGGCAGGTGTTTTGATTCCGGCAACATAGAATATCTTGAGTTGACAATGGACGGAGAGTTAAAATACCCTGATATGCCAATTCTATCTCAATACTGTGATTTTTTTTCTCCTATATGAAAATTTCAGTCTTCCGTCATGCAACTCTACATAAAATAAAACACAAAAAAAGATATGTATTAGTAGGTAGAATTTCTAAAAGCGTTCCATGCCACAACTCCACTATGTACATACGATCAGCAAGTCTGAATGAGCTCCACTATGTACATACGATCAGCAAGTCTGAATGAGGATGCACGCGTTGATTCTCAGTTCTGATCGAGCAACTTTGTGATTGTTCGTTTAGTTTTGACAATGAAATCAATTTATACTTAGAGAAACTGAGGCATTTTTTAGGGAAAATTAAATTTTCATTACGTTGAAGTAAATGTTACATTAGACAAAAACTGGGTGAGTCTTGGAGGAGGACGGTCACTCCAAAAATACTCATGTTGACGACCAAATTTTGCGAGAAAGTCCACAGTTACATTCTCAATGGGGGGAGGGGGGGGAGGGAGTTATCTTCAATGGAGATATATTGCGCAAGCAGGTTCTAATGTTCATAATTATGCCGCGAAGGTGCCACGGGCAAGGCTGGAAATGTTGATAATGTGGACCAGGAGCATGGAATCAGTGTAGACGCAAATGCATGTAAAACCCTGAATGTGGCATGTCCTAAGCCCCAAAAGGAGGGCCCAAGCCTCGGAGTGCAAAGCCGGCTGAAACGTACATCTCCCAGCACCTGCAAAACAAAAAGAGCTAGTGTTAGAACATAATAGGAAACCATATCCCCCAAGTCCATTGGTTCTGGTGAAAGAACCGTCAGAATTAAGCATTACCCAATTCTAGGGCGGGGGCTCCCACTGGATCCGAAAAAGATCTCGGAGGTGATTTGCCTAGGGGCGTGGGTGTGTAGTGAGTCAAGTTCATGAAAGCAAGCGAGAGCCTTCTCCCAGATCATGTCTTACACATTTGGACCTAAAGTGGATGTCATTGCGAAGGTTCCAAATCCCACAAAGATAAGGAAAAAATGGATTGCAATTTACAACGAGACTGCTTATACAAGCCGGCTCCCTCCTCTGTCTAGGAACCAAATGGCCAAGAGGAGAAGTATTGAAAATTAAAATGCAACTTTGTTTGAAAGAGGTCCCAAAAGCGATGTGCAACCGAGCAAGAGAAGAACAGGTGGATGATGGTATCCAAAGCAAGACCACAAAGGGAGTATACTGGAACACCAAAGGAATCAAAATGATGTATGAGGTCGAGGGTTGATAGAAGGTTATGGAGAATTTTCCATAGCAAAAAATGGATCTTTGGGGGAACCTTAATATGTCAGATTTTGGCCCAAGACAGCCCTCCAATCGAACGTGTCGGCAATCACGAAACTGTACACTGCCTTAGCAGAAGGGTGCCCATTCTCATCGGTCGCCCAAACCCACACGTCATCACAGGCAGAACGCGAAATGTAAATGTCACAAATAATATCACACAGATTTTGCTCAAAAATTAAGGCTGGAAGGGGGGTGTTCCATCTGAAGTTAGTGATTAGGTCTGACATCCTCAGTGAGGTGATATCAATATCCATATTTAGATAAGTTGGCAAATGAGATAGAGGAATATGGTAGATCTAAGGGTCATAAAACACGGAAGTGTTAATGCCAGAACCAATTGATTTCATTAACCCAGGTCGAATGTTAGGATAGCATCAAGAATCCGCCGCCACGACCAGGCGGTATTAGAGTGACCTTGGGGGTCCCATTAATTCAAGGATGGGTACTTGGCATAGATCAGTTTATTCCAAGGAGAATTAACATAATTTAAAAGACTGAGGATATGACGAGCAATAAGTGAGCATTGGATCCATTTAAAACTACGAATTTCTAAACCCCCTAGTCGCGAAGTAGGACAATTGACAATCTAACAAGATGGGAGCACCGTCGATTGCCATACGCATCCCACAAGAAAGATCGAGATAACTTTTCAAGAGTTCCGAGAGTCCTAGCGGAGAGGTAGGTTGTGCCAAGGTAATAAGTAGGAATGAAGGCAAGAGTGGATCTGATAAGGGTAGCCTTCCCAGCCTAGCTGAGCAAAAGGCGCCTCCAACCCGAGAGGCGCGGGGTGATACGGTTGACGATGAACCTTTGATCCTTGGAGGTGATGTACTTGTAGGAATGGGGGCTCCAAGGTACTGGAAGGGAAAGGAGTCAATGGTAATGCCAAGACATGTTGAGATTTGTTGTTTACGCATAGAGGGCAAGCGCTCTGATAGATAAATGGCCAATTTTAAGGGGTTGATTCTCTGGTTTATAAGATACTTATAGAGTTGGAAGACCTGACGAAGATTTTGACAGTTGGATTTAGTGGCGCAGAGGCAGATAAGTAAATCATCAGCATAAAGTAAGTGACTCATTGAGAAGGTTGACAGCCAAAAGGGGACAAGGGTGCCCCTAGTAACAAGTTGATTCATTAAAGCAGAGAATACTTGCGAAGTTATGATGAACAGTATGGCGAAAGGGGGTCACCCTATCGAATACCACGATGAGCTTGGAAGTATGGGGAGGGTTGACCATTAATAACGCAAGAGGAACAAGGGCTACGAATGCAAAGCTCAATCCAATTAATAAAGAGCGCAGGGTAGTTCATTAGCTCAAGGCAACAAGTCGTCGTAGACTAGGAAATGCGATCAAAAGCTTTGTCCATGTCATCTTTGATAAGCATATACTTATATCGACCAGAATCGAGGGAGTGTGAGAGCTCTTGAGCAGCGAGGATATTGTCCTGAATGTTCCTGCCAGGGATGAAGGCAGACTGCGCAGGGTCGATGATTTTACTAAGAGTAGGCTGAAAGCGATTGACGATGATTCTAGAGACAATTTTGTATAAGGTTACACAGAGAAATAAGCCGATAGTCTTTAACGAGAGATGGTGATTTAGTTTTGGGAATGAAAACAAAGTAAGTTTGTTTCCAATCCGGGAGCATACTAAAGTTATTGAAAAAAATCAAGGATAGAAGAAGTGATTTTTGGCCCGACAATGTCCTAATATTCCCGATAGAATACTGATGTGAACCCGTCAATCCCGGGAGCCTTTCCAGGCGGCATGTTCCACACAACATCCTTGATCTCGACAGAGGTGATGGGGCGGGTAAGCGAGAACACCATGGTGTGTCAAGAGTTGGAAGGATAGGCCAACAGTCGACAGGGATATCGATATTGGGAGAAGGTTCCCATAAGTTTTGATAATGATTAACGAACTGCTACTGAATGGTGATGGGGTCGGCAGAGAAATCACCAGTGTTAAGCCGGATGCGCTGGATACGGTTATGGTTTCTCCGGATGGTGGTTTGCAGGTGAAAAAAACTCGGTATTCTGGTCACCATGGTGGAGCCAAGAAATCCTACACTTGCTCCACCACTTAATGCTAATTTGACGGAGTATGGTAGCATGAAGGTGGTAGGCAGACCATAAATCAACTAGACCATTCGCATCGAGCGAGGAGTGGGAATCCAAGAGCTCGAGACGCATGATGTGGGCAAGTGCCTCCTCAGCGCGCACCTCAAGCCGACCCAGGATCTCCTGATTCCATCGCAGGGTCGTCTTGTGGATGGCCGAGAGGACAATAGGGATTGAGGACTGGGGGAGGAAAAGGTCTAATGTTTGCGCACAATCTTGCGGGCTTCCGGGTATTGGAACGAAAAATGCTCATACTTAAAGTTACGATGCCGCGGGGGTTTAGAATCTAAAGTAAAGATGATAGGTGCATGATTAGACGCACAACGGGGAAGGGATGATAGGTCCAAGGAGGGAAAGGCATCTAGTCAGAAATGATTAACAAGCATACGGTCAATGTGACAGTGAACCCTAGCCAGACCGGTGCGATTATTGCACCAGGTGAAAGGATTCCTAGACAGATTGATGTCAATTAAACTTTGATTATCAATACGATGTTGGAAGGTTCTAACCGATCTATTAACAGTAAATGGAATACCCCCTTCTTATCCTTGGCAGAAAGCAAATAGTTAAAATCTCTAATGAGAACCCAAGAAAAATTAGACGATCTAAAGTTATTAAGCGTGTTCCATAACAAGTTTCTATCGGCAGCAATGTGGCAAGCATAAATGCAGGAAAGCATAAAATGAAAACCATCAAAAGAAATAGCAGCATGCAAAACATGATCAGATGTGAGAATAGGAGTAACCTGAATATCCTAGCCGCGCCAGGCCAAGATAATACCTTTGGACGCACCCGATCCCTCACAAGCGACCCATTCCAAGAGGGACCGAGCCTCCGAATCACCTATTTAGATTTTACAGAGCCCACATGGCTTTCTAATAAAATTACAAAATCAGAATTATAAACGTTAATTAAGTTCCTAAGTCTATCTCTAATCTTGGAGCGGAAGGCACCCCGGCAATTCCACGCTAATAGATTCATGATGATGGGTTGGTGGCGGACCGCTCCTGCATAGGCAAAACGACCGCATCAGTATTGGAACACACTTTCTTCTTACCTTTGCCGCGAGACGAAGCCGGTATAGGACGAGGGCGGAGGGAGGGCGCCGGCACAAGCGGCAGCACGATCCTCATCTTCTTTCGCTCAGATCTGGGTGGGGACAGCAGGTCCAGGTCCTCCTGGCCATCCGAAGATGATCGATCGGACGAGTGTGCTAGGCCATGAGCCTCCACGAGCCACGCAGAAACCATCGTCGCATGTTTTGCAACAAGGTTAGATGAAGCAGAGATAGCAAAGGGAGCCACCGAAGTAGTAGAGACTCCCAAGTCATGAGAAGATGTAGGAGGAGTCCCGCGGGGAGGAGTCCCGTGAGGTAAGGGACCCCCCGTAGCAAGGCAGGAGGGAGGAGGGGTGGTGGGTGGGGCAGCAGGACGGTAGGAAAGCCAGCAGGGAGCCCAGAGGTAGAGGATCCTGAAAGGGGGGGGTGCATTTAGAACGCCATGGCAAGAGGGAGGAGTAACAGAGGCATGAACAGAACCAGGCGCAGAAAGGTAGCAGGGGTAGTGATGCCATCGGGTGGAGGTAAACGACGGGAGGCATTGTCATGATGCTGGACACGTGGATGGGCTAGATGCGTCAGGGGAAAACGAGGAGACGTTGTACTTCTTTCTAGCGAATCACGAGCGACCAGGTGTCGCTCATCCGAGAGCTGCAAAGGCGAGCCGGGGATCGATGACCTGTGCCCCGAATGCGACAGTAGAGAGCGAGGTGATGTGCTTCTAGCAGTCACATCATGATTGTCCACCTGTCGCCCATCCAGCCACGGTGAGGGAGAGTGTTGGATTGATGATGTGGCAGAAGAGAGTGAGGACAATGGAGTAATCCAAGTAGCCGGCCGAGTGTCGGGCGCCACATGGCGAAGATCGATGCACTCAGGCGGATCAGCGCTACGATCCGGCACCAGCGGGCTCTCCAGAGGCACTAGCGATCCCACCAGAGAGATCGGGCGATCAACGCTAGGGCAATTGAGGTCCGACAGCGAAGGTGCCGACGCGGCAACCACAGGCGAGCGAGTGCCCAGAGGGACACCCACGAACTGTTGGTAAGAAACTGCAAACGATCATCATCAGTATCAAAGGCGCAAACGAAGAAATGATTACCTAGATCCGAGATAGATCTGGGGAAAAAGGAGCCCCAGAGGTGGCGGAGGCCCTCTCGGAGGGCACCGATGTCTCCGATGAATCGGCCTATGAGAGTAGATGGGTTGGGGGAAATATCGAGAGTCGAAAGAAGACCATCAGGCGATGGAGAGTGGCTTGGGGGAAGGAGAGGTGGGAATGAAGCTAGCGAAAGAGAATCCTCCTCCATGAGGGGAGGAGGGGAGGGGGTGAGAAGGTTGGTGGCATTTCCGACGGGGGCTCACCGAAAACAAAAGTCGTGGTGCCTCCGACAAGGAATGGCGGGGACAGAGGTGTGGCGTCTCCATCTAGGAGCGCCGGAGATGGGCGAGGGGGGGCATTGAAGAGATTTTAAACTGAGGCATTGAAGAAACAACAAATTATGGTTTGTCAACCTCAACGGCTGCAAAAGAAAGGAAGTACATAATGCAAATGGGACAAGAAACCCCATGTTATATCTCACAAAGAAAAACAGGAAAGATGGGTTGCATTGTAGTGGCATCGGTGCACACTAACCTCGCTTTGCTTGGATGATGGGCTGGTAGAATTATGGACGTTGGTGATGTCCTTTGGCGTTCAATTTTCTTTGCTTCTCCTATTTTGTTTGTCAATTTTGGGTGTCTAAAAAGTAGTGCTGATGATTGAACTCGCACGATATTAAAATATGCATTGTCTATAGGTTAAAGTTTGATCCACAGTTAAGTTCGTCTCTTATCGTGACAAGTGAAATTCGTAATAAAAATATTCTACATTCATAAAAATTTGAACTCAAAATCTTACTTAACCGAAGAAAAATCAGTTACCACTCCATCCCAACTATTTTGCTTGTCATCTTGTCCAGCACTAGTAGGATCATCTTGCTGATGAATCATCTCTGGCATTTTCTCGATGCATCATCTGTACTTGCAACTACTGCCAACGAGCTCCATATCAACAAAGCTCACAACAGACTCTCGATGCATCTGAAAGCCCCCAAATCCCTCGAAGTAATAAATTTCACTTGGCTGCAGAGGAGGCACCTCGTTCGAATATATCATGTGCCCCTGGAGGATTTTCATCATCCTTTCTTCCGATGCCTCACCGCCACTGAGGTGTGGTGACGGGCTGGGAGCCATTGACACCTTTTGGAGGTTTCTACATACCATGCAAACACAAGACAACTAAGAGTAGAAGAGAGCATAGCTAGGATCCGTAGTGTTCACTTGAGCTATTTAGCTACAACAAAATCACACCATTTTTTGGAGCGAAATGTCATATAGAAAATATTGTCAATGGATATTTACGCCCGCTCTTATTATCTCACCTTCCTTCTCTGTTTATTACCCATTTTTTATGGACTATGATTTTACACTTGTATAATGTACTTTTAGAAAACAGTTTAATAAATTTGAGATGACTACCCAAGAGTAGTACTTTTTTTTCTTGTCAAAAAAAAAAACACTATTGAAAAGAAAATAGAATAGTAACAATAAAAATCTCTGATAGAAACAGAGAACATGAAGTGGAACATTCTAAGAATTTTATGGAAGTGTATTCGATCTTCAGTAAATAAAGTTTTATAATGATTAAGATCATGAAATGCCAGCATTTCCATGTTGAGATCTTCTTAATGGTCACAAATCGTCTCTTCATTCATATGATATATAAACAGCTGAAGTATCTACATGATATTGATTATGTGCAATGAAACTTTTGCAAGTACCCAAAAAAATCTAAAAGGTCAATGTGGTTATGTTACGTAGAACATCCCAAGCGGCCAAGCCAATACAAAGAGTAGTGGCACTTGATAAAAAGATATGACAGCTCAATTAACTCCAAATCCATGAAATCAAAATAATGATTGATTCATGGGTGCACATAAATTAACCATTTAGCACAAATTTTCACAACTAGATTCCAACTCCGAGACAAATAAGATAAATTGACCTGTAAGGATTCTGAATAATGGCTGAATAGGCGAATGAACTTATGATGCCAACAGCTTCATTATCAGCAAACAACTCTTGTACAGATCTTCAACATTGCCTTACTTTTCACTCTTATTCTACTCTTGGATTATTTTCTTCTTCCATTATCCCGTATATACGAGGAATAGCCTTTGATACCATGACCTAATAAATAACTCAACTAAAAAAGTTCATTTCTACTGAAGAAATGTTCACTTGGCATCTAACAGACTGCACCAATTGAATTTGCAAATGGCAACAGTGCCTGTGGCTTCAAATTGATCACAATTTTATCATAAATTTGGAACCAAAACTTGCCAATAACGCAAATGCAATCATGTCAACCAGTGGTAGAGATAAATAATGTCAAAGCCTATTGATAAGCAAACAAATTGACGAGGACATAATATCAAATATTTATTATACCAAGTTAACTGTGACAATATCAAAAGAGGAAATGACACTGTAATACTTGCAAAGGTTCATTACAACTACACCTTATGGTGTCCAGCTGCAGCACAAATAATTCAAGCACCATAATTAGGTGCAGGACCAGATGAATATCTCCATTGTCCACAGGCTGCACATTTCTCTAGCTTGATGTTGTTCTCTAGTGTACAAAACTTACATGCCCAGGTCTTAAACTTGGATGCAACAGCTTTAGGTTTCTGTGCATCACAAGCCTCGCAAAATAGTGAAAGTGGCTACGTAGTCAGCAGGGAAAGCACATTAGTACTTCCAAAACACATCTCATTTTCATAGATCAACATATGATGCTTGTGGAAAATCATGTTACATTCAATATAATTGACACATAAACGAGATTTGTGAATGAGAAACTTAAAAAGGGAACAAAAATTGCATAATGCCATAATCCGAAGATGTGATGATCCACCGCTGTTTAGTTTGTGAGTCATGTTATAACAATTTCATGTGTTTCTGTTCTAATTCTGAAATTCAAATCACACACACCCACATACTATATTACTATATATGACGCAAATAATTTAAAATATGAATCATAATAAGTCATATAATGTACCTCAAAAGACGATTTCACCTTCCTATTCCAGTGAATTTCTACTCATTGATAATAGAAAGAATAACATTTAAGACATCAGGTTCATTTCTTTATTCCCTCTCAAAAAAAAAAAGTTTATTGCTTGTTTTTTTCTAGGTCATTGACATTTGACGTGACATGAACCCTGTTGAATCTAAGTTTTAATGACATATTAAATTATATTTTGATGATACAAACCTCGAATGATTAAAGATAAAATGCTAAAAAGTTTAAAGAAAAAGAGATAACTTTATGCACTACACTTTGATTAAATAATTGGCACTGATCTTATTAGTTTTGGATGAATGTGGAACGTCAAAATTGTAGAGAATTCTATTAGCTTTCCATAGACTCCAATATCATCTAATTTGGATAACCATGCAGAAAATTATGCTCAAAATAGTGCAGGGCGATCAACTTGCCGGTCAAAGTTATGAAGGCCGGTTGAGACAGTCCGGTCGACCAATCGGAGATACCCTTTGACCGATCAAGACATAAACTGCTCAAATAAAAATTGTGAGACTGTACCGATCAACAGACCAGTCGATGCAACGGCCGACCGATCAATTGAACGGGAGGAAATCAAAACTGCGAGACTGTACCGGTCGAGATATCGGTCGACAGTCCGGTCGACCGACCAAGTGCTGAAGCTGCAGAAATGAGCGCAAGGATCATATAGACCGGTCGACCGATTCATTAATGCGGTCGACCGATCAGCTGCGGCAAATGAAAAAAATGAGCCAGTGATCATATAGACCGGTCGATCGGCCCATAAATGCGGTCGACCGGCCCATTACTGAAATGAACAGTAACGGCTATATTTTGAGGAGAAAAATGTGGAATTAATTCTAAACGAATTTTTCCACATACCAGAGCCTATAAAAGGAATGTCAAGGCCAGAAACAAAAGCATCCATTCAAGCATTGAACCAATACTTCAAGAAATCAAAAGATCTTTTCCTTGAAGTTATCTTTTTAGTTGTGCTCTTCTTTCTCTCTTCTTTTCTTGTGAGTGTTCTATTGTAAAAGAGAGAAACTATTCTTCAGAAATATTATGAGAGCTCCTGTGCAAAAGAGATTTCAAATCTTATCTCTTGAGCGAGAGAAAATATTAGCTTCTTAGGATGAGAGACTGCCTTGTCTCTCGAAGCGGAGAAAAAGGTGGTTGTGTAAAGGATTTTCTTCCTTGCCCCATTTGAAACAAAGGAAGTGCTAGTGGAATCTCCAGCGGTCTCGAGGTCGAGAAGTCGGAGCGGGGACATAGGCCAAGGTGTGGCCGAACCTCGTCAACAACCACCGCGTCTATTTGTGTTTGATTTCTCTCACTCTATCTCCCTTAATATTGCATTTGTAATTTGAATTGCAAAGATTTTAAGAATTAATTTTGTACTTCCACGACGAATTACGTGAAATCGATATTTTCGGTTAAACACCAATTCACCCCCCCCCCTCCTCTTGGTGCCCTTTGGGATCCTACAAACTCAATTATGCTCCTAGAGGAAAATAACATAATAAAGACAAAGATAGTATGCATTGTAAGAGAATAAGGGAGAACGCATGCCAAAAGACAAAAGAGGAACGTACCTTGTTAAAAAGTGTGCACATACTGCACTCCCAAATAGCCAGGTCTTCACCATCTTTCTGATCACAAGATGATGCACTGGAAGATACTGAAATTCCACCAGATAGGTGATCACTAATATTCCGTTTGCGCATGTTATGGTAATTCAAGCCATCTCCATTATTGTTGCCACTATGGACCCCTGTCATGAAATCCTTTCCCTGCTCTACGTGTGAAGTTACTAATGAGCCACCATATTCTGAAGATGCAGGATGGCAAGGTTTATAATTACTGCCTCCTGCAATACTTATGCCTTCTGATACAGATCCATGCCACAAGTCGTCATACATTCTCCTTTCTGCTGCCATAGCAGCAGCTTGTATCGGACTAAGTGCAGTCATAATGTCAGTATTTCCTCCTATCCTCTTGGGCCCTAATGTAGTAAAGCCCCAATATGTGCCCGTTTCGCTGCAGCAGCTAGTGCAGTCTGGCTAAGGGATGATAATGGAGGTTGGAGAGGAACACCACCCAATCGCCTGCCAGATGTATCAAATCCTTGCCCAGTACCAGTAATTCCCTTCGAGATAAGTTCCTCACATTCCTGCAACATTTCATGAATGAAATCTTCGCTCATTAAAGTTCAAAGTTTTGTTTTTAAAAAAAAAAAGGTTAAAAATATGTGTCCGTGAAATGTTTTTAGCATTCAATTATAACCAACATTTCAAAGTATATTGGTTGATACATGTCACGCCGGTAAATTCTAACATGATATTCGAAGGGATTTCAGATAGATATTTTCCAATGGGGTTTGGTTCCTGACAAAGGTTCCTGTAAAGTTAGTGGATTTTGAAATGGTCATGGTCTGTGTCATCAAGTTTTAGATTAGCACATGACAATGTGACGATTGGTATCAGTTGACATGGTACTTTGTAGAATCATGATGGCCAAGAACTATGGTGCATGAAAGTAAAGGTTTAAACTTTGTTGTCAAGTCTAATCAATAGAAAATTCTCGTCTTTGCAACAAGGATCCTTCAATACAGGATCAGCTTTATACGTAGATGAACACACCAGATGCACTTATAGTTTCACCACCACTTCATGTCTTAGAAATAAAATCTATTGAAAGAAAAATGTAGCCGACCCCACCTATGGTTACTAAAAATGATGGCCAAGAACTATGGTTACTAATAGAGCGGAATGACGTCGTATGATCCATGTAGCCGACCCCACCTAGTGGGATAAGGCTTTGTTATTGTTGTTTGTTGAAAGAAAAATGTATATACCAAATCTAGAATGCTAAAATTTTACTTCTTAGAGACGTCGTAACATGATGACAGATTCAGTGTCCCCAAGCAGTAAGAAGATCCCTATTTTAAATTTAGAATAGTGATGTAAACTGAGAAAACGAAGAAAGGATGGAATTTCAGGAATCATCAACCCTCAACAGATATCTACAAAGTTAGACTGGCAATATGAAGAAAATGGAATGAAACTAGAATCTGTACATTTTTCTGATAATTCAATAGCTTGATGGGTATAAAATGGAATTTTTTATATCAATGTTACTACTCTTTCAAGCAGTGGTAATTATTTAAGACACGCATAGGCTCATTATCCATCAATTAAGATCTATGTCCGAATGAAAAACGTGATTGTGAGACTCAGACTCCACAACAACGTGGAAGGATGCATCGTGTTGGAAATAAAAGAAGCTTAAATTCAATATTTGAGAACACCAGTGGTTATAAAAGGCAATGTTCTGTGATGATGCTCAAATTCAATATAAATGGAGAAGGCAAAGAGAAAATAGTACCTTCCGCAACTCATCCCAGAGCTTGTAGAAAGTGGCATCGTGAGGACCGTGCACGGTGTGGCACAACTCGTGGAGCATCGTGTCCAGCACCTGCTCAAAGGGGAAGAAGTTCCAGTCCCTGTTGGGCCTCCGTAGCCGGAGCTTCACCTCACCACCTCCCCTGATGTTAAGGCCCATGAGAGACGGATTCGCGGGGCTAATCGCGTCGACCCAATAAGCTATCAGGGAAAAAAGCCATCCAGAGCAAGGACTCAAGAAGGGAGCGGGAGGAGAGACGGGTTACCAGAATTCGGAGAGGAGCTTAACCTTCCACTTGCGCCGGCGCATGATGGGCTGGACTTGCTTGGCTATGCGCTCGAGTAGGCGGCGTGCCTCGTCGTCGCCGGGCTTCTTGAGGACCTTGATCTCCCAAACCTTGTTGAGGTCGCCGAGGTCCATGGCCGGTCGCCGGCGAGGTTTTTCTAGTGGAGATGGACTGGGGGAAGTCGTAACCTTGGAAGAGAGGGTTAAAAGGTGGAGAAATCGCCTGCGAACGCTGACGTTTAAAAAGAGGGGAAAGAGCGCGGGATCAATGGCCCATTCGGAAAGCGACTCGTGGAGCGAATCCTTCCTACGTAAACAATTGGGCCGCAATTTTTGTTTACTTTTTCACCGGCTGAAAACCTGTAGCCCATTAACTTAAGCCCAATACATTTTTTAGTGAATTACTTTAATTTTAAATCCTAACAGAAGATGAAGATTTTTTTCGGCCTAATTCGTTGGATGCTAATAATTTGATAATATCGCTCTACGTTATGCGTGTAACGACTTCAAAATTCGGTCCTAATTTAAAACTTTGTCGAATTCTAAGAGACGTTACTTCGACTTGACATGACCTAATTTCATAAAACATTGCAGCGGAAATATAATAATAACGAACATAAACAATAATAGTGTAAAACAGCTTAAGTGGATTCCGTATATTATGCAGATTAAGCCATCTACTAAGCCATCTAAGTCAAGCGACTTCATCATTAAAAACTCAAGATACATAACTAGCCCATGGGCTACATAGGCTCTAACATCAATACCCAACAAAGAGTTCATAATACATAAGTGAGTTCATATCAAAGTAAATGACTCAAAAGCTCATATGTCATACATACTTAACTCTTCTAAGAGTTCATCATCACAACATAAAAGACTAAAAGATAACTTGTGCCTTAGCCCGACCGATCCATGTGCAACCTGTCCGTCATGAGGCCCTCGCCATCGAACATAAGCCTCATCCATACCTGCATGGATCCAAGGGGTGCGGGGGAGCCGGGGTGATTGCCCCATACTTGGAAGGATTCTTCCTTAGGAATAAGGCACATTGGCTAGCATGTGCATACTTTATTCCCCTCCACGATTACAACAAGACACATTCATACCAATCCATCTTTTACTTACATTTATCAATACATACATACATTCGTCACATGTTGCTTGTTTTAACCCTATTAAATGTCATACATACTTCAAATCATGCTATGTATGTACGTTCAATCATAGCCAATCAGCTTCTAGAATGGGTGACCGTTTTGGGTAACGATTGACCATTGGAAGGGTATCGATCGACCGATCAGGTTATCGGTCGACCGTTATAGTCCATTCGGACAACCAAAATCAGACTTCGGTTCGTCCACTAATCACAGAATATGACACTTTTCTAAATCGGACCGCTGGAATATCGGTTGATTGTTATTGGTCTTTTCGGATGATCGAAAATGATTTTCGATTCGACCGCTAATCACATAATGTTTCGATTATTTTATTTAACACATATTGGGTGACCGTTTCGTTATCGGTCGACCGGTACTTGACTTTTCGGACGACCGAAACAAGGTGCTCGGGCGTCCGCTAATCACATAATGTGTCGAATGTTTCGACAACACATATCAGACGATCGTTATTAAATCGATCGACCATTACATTACTATCGGACGACCGAACGATCGTCCGCTAATCACAGAATGTGATTGCCCCTCCATAACGATCGATCGATATGAAATCGATCATCCGTTCTGGGGTGGCAGACATCCGATTTTATACGTTTTCTTTCCCAAATCTTACATACATCATGGTTTTGAGCTCATATTGACTTATACACATCACAAGAGGCATTCTTAACACTCTTGATACACTAATCATGATACAACATGGGGTTTCCAAATAAAACATATAGTCATAGTAATCACACTTATGAAGGTACATGATCATTAAACAATTCATAATAAGCTAATATAAATCATAATGAACATCATAGTTCTAATCATGCTTGACAATAGAACATAAATCTAAATCATACATAAAATGCATTTCATGATTAGCAATTGCATAGCAATCTATAAAACATGAATCACTAAATGTACATTCACTAATATTTCATCTAAGAACAAGGATTATTCTTAAGCCTCAATTCATACATCAGAATATCATTAGGGTGATATTGAGATTTTGAATTCCCTCAACATACCTCGATTAGTTAAGCTTAATCATCTAATTACTTCCTCCTCTATTTCCCTTCCTTCCCCTCTTAACTTCCTTCTTCGAAAAGAAGAAGGAGAATGATAGCGAGCTACAGAGCTTAAGTGAAGTGGAGGGGACTTACTGTAGCTACAGTACTCGGTTACTGTAGCTTCAAAGTGTTAGCCGAGTGAGAGAAGATGGGGAGAAGAAGGAGATGGTAAAGAGACATGCTATTGACCAAAGGATAGTGAGAGAAAACTTACTGTAGCAGACTGTAGCAATCCAAGGGGGTTTGGGAGCTGTTGTCGGCAGAAGTGAAATGGGAGAGAGAAAAGTGAGGAGGGTTTTAAGTTGGGTACTGTAGAACTTAGATTGTGGCATACGTGGGCTTTTTGGGCTGTATAGGCGCATGTGGGCCTGGGCACTTCCTTTCTTTTTTTTTTTTAATTTCCTTTAACTTAGTCGGATGTTACAATGCGCCTAATAATGATAGGAGCTCCGACAAAATTTTTCATTCAATAACTTAAACTCGAGATCCCAGATGAAGAGTCACACTTACTCCACCTCAATTCTTATTGATACAGACGATAACGATTTTGATGTTCCCATTTGAATTATTTCTTAATTATTCAATTCAATATTTCAAAGAAGCCCATAAAAGGCCAAGAAGTTATACATTATATTTTATTATATCATTTGTAAGTTTTAATGTTTTTTAATAAACAACACACTAAAAATGGAAAAGATAAGCGAGTACATTTTTCGAGTAAAAAACACATAATTTGGTAGAGATAAGCAATGAAAACCCTTAATAATGAAATTAAGCAACCGATGACGGGGTTAACCCGGTAAATGGGCCCATCAGTCGTACACCTACGAAGACGGACCAAGTCGACTGGAAAGCACTAGACATATCCGACCTCGTCCCCGTCTTCCCTCATTGAAACAAAACAATCCGCTGCGGGAGGCCCCAAAATCTACTTCGCGTCTCATCGCCATGGGAGATCCTTCGAGCTCCGCCGCCTCTCGCGTTCCTCGCATCCCTGAGGACACCCTTTTCTATGCCCTCTACCCCGACCCTGACGCCCTCCTCGCCCCTTCCTCCTCCTCCTCCTCCTCCGGCGGCGATACTCTGTCGGCACTCCGCGACCTCCACCTTCGCCTCCTCTCACTTCTCCCTTCCTCAATCCGGGACGACGGCTACATCTGGCATCACGACCCCTTCTCCCTCTCTGTCCCCCGCTCCCTGACCTCCCATTGCCTCCTCTGCCGCTCCCCTCCCGGCCTTCCCCACCTCCACGGCAAGCTCCGGTTCGGCGACTCCATCGACGACGAGTGGCTCGCCGCTTCCCTCGTCTTCTCTCTCACCGCCTCCGTCCCCTGCATCACCGCGCGCCTCTGGGACTCGGATGGCGAGTTCCTCCTCATCGAGGCAGCTTTCGCTCTCCCCCGCTGGCTCGACCCTGACACTGCTGAAAACCGCGTCTTCGTCCGCTGCGGCGAGCTACACATCGTCCCGAAGTCGCTCTTTCCTGAGTCCCCTTCCCTCGAGGCCTCTCTTGCGGCGGTTCGCGACCCGGAGGTCGACACCAAGGCCCCTGACAAGGTCCGAGCTGCCATCGGGAGGAAGATATCCGAGTATCCCGAGAAGGCATTGGAAAACATGCATCGGGTCAGGGTTCAGGTTCCGCTGCCGGTGGCGCAGGTCCTGAAAGCTGAACCTTTCTTGATTTCTCTCGCTGTGGCAGGGTTCTACGACAGGGACGTGGATTCCATGAAGCACGCTGCCAAGATGGAGAAGTTCCTGAGGAGCAGTGGAGGTGAGATTGAGTTTGTGAGGGTGCCTGTTAGGATGACGAGGGCTATGTATGGGCAGTTGGTGCAGCAGAACTTCCAAGCGCCGGGATGCTATCCCATGCCATCGAGAGATGAGGGGCCTGCTGTATATTTGGAGGCTGACTTGGGCATGAAGATCGCATGCGGGTTTGAGATGATGTATCAGGAGAGGCGGCGGGCTGGTGTGGAAGGTAAGGGAAGCACCTGGGAGGCCTTCAAGCAGTCTCTTGAGGGCAGCGGGTGTTTCCAAGGGCTGCTACCAGGGTCAAGGGAATACCAGAGCCTCCTGAATTCTGCACTAGAGTACTATAAGAGCAGCTCCTTATTTTATCGAACAAGGTAGAGGTCACCTTGTCAACTTTCTATTTGCTCACTTCATCTGAATGCTTAGTTCTTTCATTTGCAACTAATAATGGCTATTTAGAATATTACAAGAAGGGGGTAAGGCTTGCAATTTCATCACATAATTAGTAGCTTAAGACATTTTTCATGAGCTACTTGAATCGTCTTGAACTTTTCGTGCAAGCTATGACATGATGCAATCGGTATAAATTGTAATTACTTGGAAAAAAGGTGATTGACTGCCAGAGCTTATGAATTTCGTCTGATGAGATTTCAAATATTGTAGGGAGATCATGAATGCTCCAGTTCGCCGAATGGATGAGATTCTCTCCATGCCCTTTTCAGCAGATGATTTCAAAGGCATTGATCTTCCTGCGAATGATGATGATTCGTGGATGTATAATGGGGAAGAAGAACTAAACTCTGCCATTTTGGAGAGGCAAAAGGAGTTAGAAGAATATGAGGCTGAACGGATGCAGAGGAAGAACAGGAAACAAAAGGCTAATGGTAATTCCTCTAGCCAGGTTGCGAATGACTTCAGTCTTGGCAGTATTGCAGAAAGCATGCAAGATTTTGTCCAAAAATATTCAAGTTTTGAAGGAGCAGAGATTCCTGATAACAGGTATTCATCTCTCACCAGTATGAACTACTGGTAAATGTCCTCAAAATGAGCTACTGGCAAATGTCTTTTTTGGTCAACTTAGAGCTTAGTGCTAATCTCATTTTTTCCATTTCAAAAGGAGCACACGGGCTGTAGAGCTTGATATTAATCAATTTATGAAAGCCATGGAGTCAGTGCTGGGAGGGGGATCATTTGAAGAGGATGCAAATGGCACTGGAAACGAAACACACATATCATCTGACATGGAATTTGGTACTTTCTCGTCAAACTATTTTCTATTAACTTTTTGCTTAATAAATTATTGCCTGGAAAAAGGCTCAACACATATGCATTGTTTCACCATCTATTGACCTATCTCTTCTAGGAATTTGTGATAGCTTGAGACTGAAATAATCATGTTGGTATTAGTATGCTATTGGCATGTTGATGCAGTAAAATTTGACAAGCAATAAGCTAGCAAGTGCATTTCAGAAAAAAAATGCTAGTAAGGGCATTAGCCAAATCAAAGAGAATTGTTCTTAAAATGAGGGAATTCAATCAATAAAACCATTAGAATGAAAGCTTGTATCCCCATTGATATTACTTTGAATTCACAATTAAGATCTGAGCTTTTATGATGGAAATGTTTTTTCAAGTATAGGACTAGCAAAATGACCCAACTATCTTGATTTTACATAAGATTAAATAATTTGTCAAACTCGGTATTCAACTCGTAGAATCATGTGAGTTTACGATCTTACCCAGGAAATCTGATTGGAACGGTCGCCAACTTGCTTTTGTTCAGCACATGGCCTTATCTTTTTTTTTTTTTTACTTTTTTGTTGTGTGATCATGCCATAAGACAATACGAATTCCCCCCTGCGGCTCACTGTTGCCCTTTGCTGCTGTCACTGTCACTGTCTCACTGCCTTGCATTCTCTGTTGTTGTCTGTCGCCTTGCTGATCACCTTGTGTGCTGTCTGCTGTTGTTGCTGTCGCCGGTTACTCTCTTCTCTCCCTCTAGTCTTCTTCTGCTCGCAAGCAGAAGAGGATGAGTCCTCTGCTCGCATGGAGAATACGGGCAGAAGGGGAGAAGCCCTCTGCTCACAAGAAGAATGCACCTCATCCTCTTTGAGGATGCGAACAGAAGAGGACTGCATCCCCTGTGCTCAAGCAGAGAGGACGTGAGCAAAAGAGGAATTCAATGTTTTTTTGTTTGATGCTTTCTTTTATGTTCGATGTTTTTCTGTTTTTTTAGTCAAAAGAAGATTCTGCTGTTTCATGTATTTAGGTGCTAACCAATAGTTCCATTTTTTTTCAATTTTTTGGTTTGATACTTTTTTTTCATGTAATGTAGTTATGTGCTTTTAATTTATTAATTATTGTCCCTTATTAGGTCATATATTATTAGATCACTGATCATTAAATATTGTTAGTTTCATGAATGATATTGAATTATTGTGTTGGGTTAGAATACCCTGTTTGAGAATCAGCTGCTATTTCATCTAGTCTGAGGAAGTATCATAGTTGCTCTACTTTGAGCAGGCAATATTCTTTTTGGGCTAAGTCCACATAGAGTGCAACCCATAGAGATTCTGCCTTGATGAATCCTAGCCTTTAGCTTCTTTCTTTGTCAGTGCAGTGCCATATCAAGAAGGGAATAATCCCAGTCAATCAGCTGCTTATTTGATTACGATTCTTATAGGTTGTGTTTGGAAATGGAACTTTAGTTCCCCTCCTACGTTCTTGGTGAATAGTTGAATTGATAGATTAGTTCGAGGTGTGTTTGGATGGAGTGGAATGTAATGACGAAAAAAGTTGATATGATAGATGAATTTTTGGTGGGAAATGATTATTGTAATTACAAAGTATAATTTTATTATTAATAAAAATAAAAATAAAAATAAAAAATAAAAAAATTTATGGAAAAAGTTTTGTTAAAAAATATAGTATTCAAATAAAAATTCATTTTTAAATTAACTATAATTAATAAAATATTAATTTTTAATAAATAATAAGTAATAAATAATATTATATTAATCCTTTATTATAAATATTTTATATATAATAAATAAATTATTTTATAAGAGAAATGTGTGAGAAAATAAGAAAAGAAAAGAAAAAAGGAAAAACGAAATTAAAAAAAAGTGACGTCAAAGCCCAAAAAAAAGCTCGCGGTTCCGCTATAGTGCTCCACCGAAAAGGTGGAACTGGAGTGATGGAACCGGGGTCATGTGCGCCCCGGTTCCAACTCGCGGTTCCGCCTTGATTGGCGGAACCGCGAGCCACGTTTGGCGGAACCTGGGTGCAGTTCCACCTTGGATCCATTGCTAAACGAGGCCATAGGATGCATTAACTTTTGTAGGTAAATATATTGATGTTTTGCAAACAAATTAATATTCATATTATTCAAAATATAGTTTTGATAGAATTGGTCGTGTCTTGCTATGAATACATATAGTTAGGTTTTGCCTAGTTCTCATGTCGACTACAATTTATGAGTTTGACCAATATGGTTATAATAAGAAAAATAAGATTTTTTTTCAATTAAATTCGTAACTTCCTTTTAGGCTGAATTTTAAAGCACTGAAAATTGGAACTCTTCTACATTTGCTCAAAGATGATTTCTTATGATGGCAAAGAGTTAGAATAGATCAGGGGTCCTTTTCCTAATCATGCTAGGAAAAAGGATGAGAAAATCTTTCCTTTTATCTTCAAAGTTGTTTGGGCTGAATTTTTAGTTTTACAAATCATTCAAATCCAATAGAATGGATCTTTAATAATTTTCAAGTAGCTGTTTACTGTTTGAAAGTCTTTATGAAGTTTGAAACTCTTTTCATAATGAAACTGATAAAAAAAGTTCATTCCTAGTTGAAATAGAAAAGAGTAGGGACTCTTCTCGAACTGTATTCTTCAAGAAATCAACCAATACTTTAAATAGGAATGGTGTTTTTTTTCAATTGTTATCTTTAACATTAACACAATATATTCGTTGATCCATGTTCATAAGATTCGACATGATTTTATGCTGGCTGTCGGGGTCTAACACAACCCTCCTCCTTTATCCGGGCTTGGGATCGGCTATAAAATATAGGCGGAGTTCGGAGTGAACGAGTCGGAGTGGCTCCTATTAGTGAGAAAATGGTAGAGAATCGTTTGAGATGGTTTGGTCATGTTCAGAGAAGACCATTAGATGCGCCAGTAAGAAGAGTAGATCAAATAATCTGGAGTCCGATTAAAAGAGGGAGAGGGAGGCCAAGGCGGACACTTGGCGAACTAATAGAGCAGGATCTATTGGTGAATAATATACCGAAATGTTTGGTTACTAATAGAACGGAATGGCATCGTATAATCCATGTAGCCGACCCCACCTAGTGGGATAAGGCTTTGTTGTTGTTATCTTTAACATATTTCTATTTGTAATAAGCAATTATATGAATCCTCTTTTACATTGGATATCCTAATTCGCAACTCCTACTTTGAATATGAATAATAGGAGAGCTCATTCAATTAAAAATCTTCCTTTCCTCCTTTTGTTTCAAATTTGAATGTAACTTTTTTCTGGTCGCTCCAAGGCTTTCAAAATTTTGAATTTAAAAAACAAATGCCGAAAACTAGGGTAGATTGGGGACTCAAAAAATTAAATAAATAAACACTAAAATGGTTGCATCCAATGATAAAATTTTTTATGAAAAATATTCTGAACGATATGCATAAAGTGTGTAAATATTAATGCGTCACACATCCTTCATAAATCAGAAACTTTAGGTAGTACAAACTCTAGTCAGGTGGCAAAAGGTGTACAATGAAAAACTGAGCTGTCCTTAACAAATTTAGAATCTTTTAAAAAAGTAAAGTTCAGATCCCTCAAAAAAAAATAGTAACTTTAAACTTATTGGCATATGTAGTTCAGGTTAAAGGTGTACAATAAAAAACAGTGAGATAACTATCCATGCCAAAACTATTGTTAATTTAGATCTACTTAGTTCTAACTTTGCAGGAGAAACATTCTATTTCTGTCAATCTTATCGTCAAATTTGTTTGAGCAAAATAACTTCCTCAGTTAATTCTGAGGTTAGTTCTAGTAGCACGAGTTTTTATTTGAGAAAATGAATTTCCTTTTAGGAGGCAAGACATTTCAAAATGGAGAAGAAATTCTAACCTACTAAATACAACTAGTGATGCTAGGAATGTGATAATGGCATAAAGTGTCTGCTAAAAAAAAATGGCATAAATGTTCTGTGTGAATGATCATTGTGCCACTGGGAATACATGGAAACTATAAACCATCATATCTTTGTGTCTCCAGCGGATTAATGTGTTTCTGTAGTTATAGATTTGCTAATGATGAACACCAGTAGACCTTAATGTTACATGCTCATCTTCTGCCTTATCGATCCTTATAGTATTCAGTACCTGAGTTTTGAGCCTTGGTCCTGTGTGATCTAGGATGCTCTTAAAAAAAACTAAACTGTGATTAGTTGGTCCTGATGCCTTCAAACAAATTTGTGTGCCCATGTTCACAGGAGTTTCCTGCACATTGTTGTGGATTTTTTTTTTTGAGAAGTTATTGTGGAATGTTCATTAGGTGGATCTTTTATTTTAATTGATGAGACACTGAATACTACTACTGGTGAGCAAATTGAACAGGTCCTTGCAAAAGTTCTTCCCCTGTATGATGCCAGAGACCTTGTTATCTGTATACATCTGAGAATACAATATTTCATTGAACATATGAGGGGGCATGACACCTATGGCTCACTTGATCTTTTTTTTTTGTTTTTGTTTTGAGAGGATCACTTGCTCCATTTCGCATCTGGGGAAGGGGTGATTTCCATACATGTCGCGTTGCATGACTACCACAAAGTTTTCGACTAGTGAATCTGGACTCATGAGTTTATTGTTTGCCACCTTCAGTTTTCTTACTCTTGGGTTTATGTTTATCATTCCCTAATTAGCTTGACTTATGCACATGTTTTTTCTTGCTACCTTTTCTCAAAGAGGTCAATCTTATTACAAAATAAAACTAAGTAGGAGTGGACGATGTCCCCTGAAAATATACTGAGATCCTCAGCTATTCCCTGAGGATCAAACTTAGGTCTCAACATTGCAAGTTAAAGTCCATAACCACTAAACTCAGAGGTGATTGTTTAAGGTTGTCACTTCATTATTCGTGCAGATGAGTCAGGAGAAAGTGATGACGATGAAGAAGCATTGGGAGATGATGACTATGAAGATGGTTTTATGCAATCATACTCTGATGCTCTAAATGAGGAACTAAGTGCATCCACACTAAAGAAGAGTTTCATCCGTGCACAACAACAAACTAACAATGTCAATGAGGTGATTCTATTTTCTTCTGAGCTATGACATGTTTAATTGAATTTGTTTATGGAGTAGGGAAGTATCTTATTACAACAAATCTTGATATGTTTTCAGGGATCCACTTCGGTGAATGAGATGGATGAAGAGTTAACTTCTGTTGATGTAGATTTAAACCTTGTGCAAAGTTTACTAGACTCATTTTCTTCTCAACAAGGTCTTCCTGGACCAGCTTCAAACCTGCTTGGACTGATGGGAGTAAATGTTCCTCCTGACACAAAGAAATAAATTTTGTTAGAAATATGTAAATTATCTTCCTTTGCTTGATATTTCTAGGAGAATCTTCTTTTTTGCTTGTTAACATTCTCATATAGTCAATTTTGGGGTCACAGCTATTTGTTGTTTTCATGGATGTACATAATGTAATCGTGATCAATCATTTTTACTTAGTTGCTTGATTCTGATCCAATTTTCCATGCTTATTATGTGTTGCAGTAATTTGTTTCTCTTCACCTTTTCATTTATCTTTTTCTTAATAGCTTCGTACTCTTCTGACTGACATTTGTAGTAATGACTGAAATGGCATTATATACCTTCCCGTCTGTACTTGTATACAAGGCTGGAATGATGAACTTATGACAATATCACCAGCACCAGAAATAGCAATATCAAGAGAATAGAACTTGAGCACAGTAGTAGAAATTATGGTTTGAGGTATCAGCCTGAATCTGCCAGAATTAGTGTGTTTTAGCTTTTGAGTGTAACAAAGGAACACCGTGGAATTCATAACATAGTTGATTCAGATGCCAGGTTAAAGACCAACAGGAAGAGGACTTAGAAGGGAGAAGAGAGCTGATTCATAATAAAGTTGTCATTTAGGTACATGTCCCTATCAAATAAAGTGTTACATAATGTTCTTAAATAAAAACTTGATGTCATGACATTTGTCATGTGCAAGAGATCACTTGATATATTTTTTTAGTTAAATATGTATTTCTAAGTCTCGTGATCATATCATCATAGGATAAGTTTCTTAAACCATGATCGAAAATTCAATATATGCTAAAATCTTCCTGTGTCATTTCTGTTCAAGTTGCATTAAATTATAACTGAACGACAGGATAAAATAGAAGCTGCAATGCTTTCTAAAAAAAGGTGTCAGTATCATTGTATCCTCCTCATAAATCGGTTTCATACATTTGCGATTTAAATCGCATTTACATACTTTGAATCTTTTGCTGTACAACATTTCAAGTTCTTTTATAGAATGCCTTGGAATCATGCACAACATATCATTACAAAAGTGCATGGTGTATATACACACACACTTCATTATCTGTTTGCAGCCTCATCATCCACCTTTTAAGTTGCATTAGATTCCACATTAAACGAAACTTGCGTTAGTCTACGATTATTACAAAATATTGCAGGGGACTCCGTACTCCTTGAACCTTCCCCAGATTGCAGGTTCATGCATTGTGCATCTCTTAACTACCGGATATTTTATGTTATTTCTTCTTACATACTTCCTTCGCTCATCTCGACTTGATAGGTCCAAAGCATGACATACTATAATTAGGTCCCAATAAGAGTACCTCAAGTTAAACAAAAGGATAGTATTACAGGAAATTAAAGATAGGAAAAGGGGGAGTGAAAATTTCAAACTGTAATAGTTTTTTGAGGATGAAAGCTTTTGAAAATAAGATTTAATGAAGAGGTATTTACTTCCGATAATTTATTATGCCATGACAACTATAATAAAATGGTATCAAATTAGCATGTAAGATCATTTGGCTTGATCTTCTCACGGTGATATGTTACATATATACATAAATATATACATACATATATAACGACTCAATTTGGACAGTTCATTTTAAATCAACGAATAATTTTCTCTCTATCTCTTTCCTCTCTGACACTCTTTGCTCTCCTCACTGCCCCCCATTCTGCCTCCGCTGCCTCCCCTTCGCTCTCTCCCTTCTCTCCTTTGATCGCCACCCCTATTCCGAATTTGCGCTGCCGTCGCCTCCCCTCCACTCTCTCTCTCTTCTCTCCTATCCTGCCCATTCCTCAATCTACAGTCCCATCATCGATCCAAGCTTGTGTTCGTTGATCTGAGCCTGCTGTCATCGTCGAGTCCATGGCATTGTCATTCCTACTTCCTCCGATCATCGCTCGCGTTCTTGCTTCCTACGATTGCGATTGTTCATGTGCCCCTGTTCGTGACCCTCGATAGCCGCACTAGTTTGTTCGCTAGGGATCACCCAAAGAGAGTTTGAGAGAAAAGAGAGAAAGAATATAGGATCTATGTAAGCCGTAGATGTAAAATGAACGGTTCAAATCGAAGCATTACACCAAGTTATACTTAAGAGGTGTTCATTAATCTCTATATATATAATTTCATAATTAAAATTTAATTCTTCTGCATCGGTGAAAGACATTAGATTTAACGGTATAACATTTCTTTCCGTAAAGCACATTCGATCCTTTCTTATCGCCAATTATTGGACCATCATGCTTTTGTTCTGTGTTGCCCGACCATCGCACTTTTTTTTTGGAAAATGTTAAATCCTCCTAAAACTTCAACCTAAAAGTCCTCCTAATACTCACATTTTTTTAATTACCCCAACAAGTTGTCTAATTTACATTTATGCCATTGTAACTCATTTAGGAGGTTATATCCTCCTAATTTAGGAGGATATAACAAAACCCATTTTTTTATGTGCGAAAACAATTCTTTTTCTATTGGCATCACATGTACTCGAACGTTTATTTTTTATTATTTAATTAATCTAATTATTACAGTTCATAATTAAATTGATTATATACTTTTTAAATAAAATAATATATATTTATTGAGATAATTTAATAATAAAATATTATTTAATATTAAATAAACTATAATAATTGAATTAGAGATACATATAATATTTCCTCGTCTGGAGAAAACAAAGAACATTAAACAAATATGTGTGCGCGCAACCTACATATAATATTGCATTGGGTTGAAGTCACGAGTCACGAGTACATATAAAAAGGTGGTGAGTTCCCTCCATTCCCCTCCGTGCATCCTGCATTGCATTGCATTGATGCACGAAGTCTAATTTTGCTCTAACGAGGACGTCGTCTTCCAAGTTCTACGCCCCTTCTTCCGCCTCTCCTTCCTCCTCCAACTCGCCTTAAAGCATCCCCCAGCGCACCCACTTCCTCTCTCATCTTCTTGTTGCCCGTAAAGGCGTCCGAAACCACCAACATAACTATCTCTCTCTTGCCATAGCCTCCGAAGCAATCGCCCCGCCCCTTCGGACCGGCGCCACCAGCTGCTGCTCCTCCCTGCACCGGCACCTCGTCGCTTCCACCGTCTCTTCCGTCTCCTTACGCCGAACTCTCTCCGAGAGGACCGAGGCCCTCTTGCTCGGCCAGCCATTGCGTCTTTCTGCTGCTCCCTTGCGCCACTTCGATGCCGCGCCACGAAGGGCCCTCGCACGGACCGTGGCCTCTGCTCCTGCGTCCAAGCTTAAGGTTCTCGTCACGGAGAAACTCGGCGAGGCCGGGATCGCGCTGCTACGCGAGGCCGCGTACGTCGACTGCTCTTACGACCTCTCGCCCGAGCAGCTTCGAGTTAAGATCGCGCAGTCCGACGCCTTGATCGTCCGCAGCGGGACGAAGGTCACGCGGGAGGTGTTCGAGGCCGGCCGGGGACGGCTCCGGGTCGTGGGCAGGGCCGGTGTAGGGATTGATAACGTCGACCTGCAGGCGGCCACGGAGTTGGGCTGCCTCGTCGTGAACGCGCCCACGGCGAACACTGTCGCCGCGGCCGAGCATGCTGTTGCACTCCTGGCCGCCATGGCGAGGAACGTCTCTCGAACTAGTGCATCAATCAAGAATGGTGAGACTTCATCCTCTTCGCCATTACTGGCCTTCTTGCTTGTGCTTTTCATCCATCTGTTTTGCTTGTTACCTTTCATCGTCTTGTTAAAGTACGGAGGTCATAGTTTATTCAATGCTCATTCAAATATGTATTTGTTCCTTCACTCCTGATTTGATTTTTTTCTGTCACAACTACTTCTTTGTGATTGTGTTGATTAATACTGTTGGGTGCGTATTCGCTAATCCTCTGCTATCTTCTGCAGGAAAGTGGCAGAGGAACAAGTTCGTGGGCGTGTCACTCGTGGGGAAGACGATCGCAGTGTTGGGCTTCGGCAAAGTTGGATCAGAGGTTGCTCGGCGCGCGAAGGGACTCGGAATGCTCGTAGTGGCCTATGACCCTTACGCGCCCGCTGACAGGGCCCATGCGATCGGAGCAGAACTCGTCTCTTTGGACGAAGCAATAACCACGGCGGACTTCATCTCCCTCCACATGCCTCTCACGCCCACCACGTCGAAGATGTTGAACGACGAAACTTTTACCAAGATGAAGAAGGGCGTCAGAATAATCAACGTCGCCCGGGGAGGCGTCATCGATGAGGACGCATTGGTCAGGGCACTTGATAATGGAACTGTTGCTCAGGTAAGAGTCTTCTTCTCTTTAACTTGAACTATGCATGGTACAACGTATTGTGCGCAAAGATTCGAGTGTGCACTGGTGACATTAATGTAATGCAAACATTATAGATTATACCGTTGGGTGGCGTTCTGATCTGATCAGATTTACTATGACAGGCAGCTCTAGATGTATTCACCGAAGAACCTCCACCAAAAGACAGCAAGTTGGTCCAGCATGAGAATGTTACAGTCACGCCACATCTTGGAGCGAGTACTAAGGAGGCCCAGGTTTGCATGCTTGCCTTTTGACGCCATCATATTCTCGGTCATTTCACTTACCTGTTCTGCTCAAAATGATCAGGAAGGCGTAGCCATTGAAGTGGCAGAGGCTGTCATTGGGGCATTGAATGGCGAACTCGCCGCCACTGCCGTCAATGCGCCCATGGTTCCGGCTGATGTAATGTCTGAGATCGAGATTGTGATATTATCGATGGAGTTACTCGCGCGCGTCTGATTCGATAATTAAACCAGTAGTATTTTCCAACTCATAGGTTCTGTCGGAGCTGGCTCCATACTTCGTTCTGGCGGAGAAGTTGGGAAGGCTGGTGGTGCAACTGGTCGGGGGAGGAAGCGGCATCAAATGGGTGAAGGTGGGCTACACCTCGGCGCGCGGCCCCGGCGACCTGAACACGAGGATCCTCCGAGCTATGATCACGAAGGGCATCGTCGAGCCCATATCCAGCGTGTTCGTGAACCTCGTCAACGCCGACTACGCCGCCAAGCAGAGAGGCCTGCGCATCAGCGAGGAGCGCATAGCGCACGACGGCTCTTCCGACGTCCCCCTCGACTCCATGGAGGTCCGCCTGCCTCACGTCCTGTCCACGTTCGCAAGCGCGGTGTCGGAAGCCGGCGACATAAGGGTGAAGGGGAGGGTGAAGGGCGGCACGCCTCACCTCACGCTCGTGGGGTCCTTCGGCGTGGACGTGAGCCTCGAGGGCAACCTGATACTCTGCAGGCAGGTGGACGAGCCCGGCATCATCGGGCGCGTGGGTAACATTCTCGGCGCTCGGAACATAAACATTAACTTCATGACTGTTGGGAGAACGACGAGGACGAAGCAGGGCGTCATGGCGATAGCCGTTGACGAGGTGCCCGACAAGGAGACGCTCCAGAAAATTGGAGAGATCCCGGCAATCCAAGAGTTTGTGTTTCTCAAGCTATAGGAACAGGAGCAAGCAACCTCCTCTCTTTGGTTGTTTGGTAGATGAGTCCTTCTCCGAGCTCTAATAATTTTTTGCATGCGTTCATAGAAGGGGTTCCCTGCTTTTTCTCAGTTTCCATCTTATTGTTTTTCTATGTAAATTTGATGTTGGAAAGTGTCGTTACTGTGTAAAGGGCTGAAATGAATAAATAGGTACGCTGTATCTGGTCCATCACTTTGATGGATTGATTGGCTCATGAAATTTGATAACCTATCTTCCTTTTTTTTTAAGTAGTTAGCTCCCACCGTCCGGTGTAACTAATCCGATAAGATCGTCTCGGGTCGCGTACTTAACGAAGCTCCCAATAAAAAATTTCTACATTTACAAAATTCGAACTCGAGATTTTACTTAAGCGAGGAGCACTTACTATTCCACTTCAACTCTTATTGGTAATACCCTATCTTCTTTGATTTCCCATTTGAAGTTTTCTTCCTTCTTCCCATTAGAGCTAATTTACTAGAAAAATGGAAAATAGATAGTCAAATGCATGTCTATACCAAATGAATCTTAGTTCTTTGTTTACCTTTTTGAATTAGCTCATAATGAGTTGAAGTATTTATAATTACTTTAATAGTTGAAGTCGAATTTAAAAATAAATAGTAAGGTTTTTTTCGATGGTTAAACATTTAAGTATTTAGTAACAAAAAAGAATTATAAGTGATGTGTATGACATTGTAGTCAAATTAAATTCATTAGGAAATGCATTAGTCGTTCAATTAATATAGTCAAAAGTGTCTCATGCATTAAATTTGTATTAATTAAATTATTAGCAAATGCACTAGTCGTTCGAGTAGGATTGTCGATCTCGTAAGGAACTACATAAATTTAATTTATCTCAATAATCAGAAAAAGTAATAATTTTTCTAGTTTCGAAATTGAAAATTAAAGTGCAAAAAAATAAATAACAAAAAATAAAATAAATTGATGATGTTTAAAAATTATGATGAACTTGCATGCACAACAATGATAGTGAAGTTATAAATAATAAGAAATAATTTTGATTTTTAAAATAGATTAGGAGTACGTATGGTAATTAATGACATCCAGACGAGTAAATCAAATTATATTAGTTATCTTAAATTTAATATCGCAAGCATCGAATCAATTCTCAATTTAATAAGATACTAATATGCTTTAATATGTAGCTCTTAAATTATTAGTCATCCAACTTCACGTAAAAACTACATACTGCACAAAATTCAGTACAAATGTCGAGTTATTGAAATCATGAATGCTTCAACTCTTAACTTAAGGATCAATTCACTGAATAATAACAGATTTTAAAATTAATCACCACATACCGTATTAGTAATATAATTTCAAAATATAGTATGCTCCGCAAAAAGCATTAAACATAACATTCATAATCAAAAGAAATTGAATAATTTATATTAACTCAAAACTAATTAATTTATATGATGGTTTCTCATATTGTATAATTGTATGCTCATAAATGGATCATTGGATCATTCTAGAAATAGCTTTCATATTTTTTTATTATACTTAAGTCTTTCGATGATGTAAGTGAGTATATTAACTAATGAAAGTCAAAGAAAAAGTTAAGCCATGAAATTAAGTAGGTCCTTGAGTTAACATTTTGGCTAGGCATATCTGAGGACATTATAATTAGAGTCGAGCTAAAAAATGGGAAAAAAAATCAAAGTTTCCACTATTTTCAATAATTTGAGCAATTAATTTGATTTGGATTGGATTATATCATCTAAATCTAATGATATGATTGGACAGGTCAAACAAGGTCGACTTAAGTGAGTACTCACAAATCAACATAATTTAATAACTCAAAATTTAATTATTAATATTTTCTGGGCATATTATTAATACTAGAAAAGATGTCCGGTTACTTTATATTCATATCTCTGCATAAACGTTTGGACCATAAATCATCGCTTAATACTTGTGTTGGATATATTAGAGAAAGCCGGATAACTGGTCAAGGTGAATGTTGGTGGTGCCTCAAGGAAAAAATAGGAGTAGTTGGTGGTTTTGTTTTTGAAGATGAATTAAGGAGAATGGTTAAACTGGTTTACTCAACTTGAGCTAAACTCTGAGGTTTATAGGTGGTCTCAAACTTGCACACAATTAGGAATTTGAAAGGCGAAGGTACAAGGATTAGACTTCAAAATTGATCCTCCAAGAATTCTCACAAAAATTTAAGAAGTTAACATCATCAAATTATAAATAAAAAAAATGTTTACCATATGCAACATCTCGTGCAAATATACTTTAGGTTGCGTTTGAAATCGGAACCGTAGTTCCTCCTAAGTTCTCGATGAATAATTTAATTGACATACCAAGATTTCAATAAAGGTAATAAAGTAATTTGCTAATTGAATTAGAAAATATTAATATATTAAAAGAGATTAAATGAGAATTTGAGTAAGAATAGGAATATAATTAGAAAAGAAATATGAAAAGAAAGAAAGATTAAATCTTAATGGAAGTTGAAATTATGATTAGATTGAAATTATGGATCTTAATTTGATTTGATATTCAAAAGAATGTTTAATGGACATAAGACTCCTAATTAGAAAAGGACTGAGAATTTTATGGCTTAGAAATATTTCAGTCAATAATATTTTAATTAAAAAATTAGGTGATAAAATATTATTATATTAATTAATTCCAAAATTAGATAAAAGAAGAAAATAAAAGGATAAAGTAAAGGTATAGTTGGAGTAATATAAGTTCTTAATAAAAGATAGAGATAAAGTTGGATTGAGAGAAATTATGGAAAGGACAAAAAGAAATTTAAATAGAGATGAATTTTGTTAAGTATGGTTAGGAAATAATTAATTAAATTCATAATTAATTAAATTTGAATATTTCATAGAGGATGCTTAATAATGGATGATCATGATTAACGAAAAAATAGCTCAAAGCCCAATTAGAGTAAAAAAACCCTAGCTAAGAACTATAAATATAGTCTATAGGGAGGCTAGAAGCTCTTATTAACCTCCATAAAATTCCTACACAACAAGCCTTACTTTTTTCTTCATTGGCACACGAATCGAGAAGAACCAAAGGAGCGGTGCATTTCGAAGCCTTTGAACATCGTCCAAGTGGTAGTCAAGAATTTTGGGGCGCCGTTCGAGTGCAAAGATCGTCCAAATTTTGGCGTTCATTCAGCCTACAGAAGACATGAATTCAAGTTGGTTTTTCAGCCAACTTTAGGTATGTAGGGGGAATCCCCATGGCGTTGGATTTCCATGACATGGAACCCTATTTTCCTCTTCTTTGTACTGAGATTTCATAGGTATAGATATTGCATCGATCAGACATCGTACGATATAGCTATGATGGTTGAAAAATTGTGTCGGAACGTGATTTTCCCACGGCGACAGAACTCGGCCCGAGTTCTGACTTGCCCGGCCAAGGTTCCATAGAACTCAGACCGAATTGAAGTTGAAACCGGACCGAGTTCTTTGAACCCGGCCCGGGTTCCCTATAGCTCAACTCGAGTTAGTGTTGGCATGTCCTAGGTTGTGGCGCATCGAACATAGGACATGAACCGTGGCCAACCCGACTCGAGTTCATGTCATACTCGACCTGGATTTACTGTGGTCGAGGCAAATTGGACGTCCTTGAGCACGGTCCGAGTTCCACCCGACATGTGCCGGGTTCTGAGGACAGAAAACTTATTGTGATATATTGGATCATAGCTAATTGAATTGTTATTGTTATTAATTATTCCTGATTAGTCGTAATATTTGATCTTAGTATTGTCATATCTGATCACATCATCTTAATCATATTGTTATCATATATGGTCACATTATTATTATTAAATCTGATTTTGATATTGAGTATATTACTCAATCCAACCATATGATTGATTTTAGTATAATCATGTATGATCGGATTATCATTGACTTTATTGTTATTATCACATTCGATCATGATAATGATTATAGTATTGAATTATTGTCCTTGATTATTTTTGATTGAGTGATTATCATGGTTGACTGTTTCTAATAATATAATCCTTATATCTGATCATAGTATGATCATATTATACCTGTTTGTCATCCTAATGATCATATTATTATATCCAATCATTTAATTGATTATAGTATTGATCTAGTAGTTTTCTTTGATTGAGTCTTATTAAATCTAAACTAAATTATCAAAGATAGATGTGTTAGGTAAACAAAATAAAAGATGAAACTGCTGGGTCTTCATTTTCTCCGATTGTCTTTAAGCTCCGTGGGCCATATTGTTATTGATATTGATATTGTAAGGGGCAGATAGTGTACCTAAAAGTTTGAGATGTCATCCTTTAGAGATTGTCCTGTGATTGGTCATAGTCCATCATCATTATGAAATTATTGTTAGCACTATTATTAAAGGGCGGCTTGTCGTGTATTTATATCCCCATTACATGAAAGAGATATATAGTTCCCTTAATCGATTGAGCGCTTCCTATTGTATTAGATAAATTGAATTGAATCGAATTGAATTGAATAGATTATGATCATTCGATACTAGCATTGACTAACGTTGCCTTTGCCCATTGAATCGAATGAAATTGTTATTGGCCAATGAACATTGCTATTGATTGAAAATTATTAAATTGAATAGTGCCATAATGATCAAGCATCATCAATATTGTTAATTGTTAAATCGATATTGATAATCTTTTCCTGATTTTTCCTATTGATCTATGTCTTTATTGTCCTATTGTTATATTGAATTATCGATTCGATGCTGTACTATTAATTGAGCAATGTCATATTGATCAGACAATTGTTAATTATTATCTTTATTGATTGATCTTTTGATCTTAGCCTGATTAATCTATTGATTCATTGATATTGATCCATCATTATATTGACTAATTGTATATTGATTCATTAATCATCATATCGCATTGTTCATATGCCCAATTGATTTATCGGTTCTAGCTTGAGCATTATTGATAAATTGATCCTATTGATAAATTGATGTTATTATTAATTGATCTTCCGACCTTAACCTGATTAATCCTATCGATTTATTGGCATAATGATCCATTGATACATCGGGCTATTGGTATGTTTAATCCATTGATCCATCGTTATTGTTGTATTGGTTTAATGTTATATCGATCAATTGATCTATTATCATATTGATTCATTGATTATCGTATTTTATCATTCATCTGCTCAATTGTGATTTTATTGATTATATCTCTTGAGCATTGATATATTAATTTATTGCTATATTGATAGTGGTTGCATAGTATTGTTTATTGCTCAATTGATTTATTATTTATATCTTGAGCATTATTGATCATGGTTAGACCCTACGTATTGAGTATTTTTTATACTCATGAATATTTTTCTGTACTTGGATTCGTGTAGGATGAGATGATGACGATAATGCGATGGTTGGTGGCTCCTTTGACTAGTGATATGCACATAAATATAAGGTTCATTATTGTATAGATGTGGGTCATATCAGGTCATTGTATAAGAGTTTTAATAACTTTTGCATGTTATAAAGTTTATTATAAATTAGTCTTCTGTTTATGTAAGCTAGTTTGTTGACTGATCAAAGTTCCAAGATAATCTTCTGAGCAGACAAAGAAAAAAATCTCGGGGTGTTACAATAATGATGATGAATGGAGTTGATGTGAGGGAAAAAAGTTGATATGATTGATGAATTTTGAATTAAAGTAAGTATATTTTTATTATTAATAAAAATAAATTATAAATAAAATTATAAATTAAAATTTTTATGAAAAAAATTTGTTAAAAAATATAGTATTCAAATAAAAAATTGTTTTAAAAATTAATTATAATTAATGGAATATTAAAATTTTTAATAAAATAATAAGTAATAAATAATGTTATATTGATATTTTATTATAAATATTTTATATATAATAAATAAATTATTTTATAAGAGACATGTGTGTGAGAGAGAAAATAAGAAAATAAAAGAAAAAAAGAAAATAAAAAAAATGACATCAACGAAAAAAACTCATGATTTCGTTATAATGCTTCGATTTGTGCGTTCCGATTCTAGCTCATGGTTCCGCCTTGATTGATTGAACCACGAGTCCTATTTGACAAAAATAGAGCGTGATTCCACTCCGATTCGATTGCCAAGGAGACTTTAGAGTCAAGCTCATGTAAAACTTTAAATTTTTTTTATTTTCAAACTTTTATATACAAAAGAATTAGTTCAAATTTCGTGATTTTCTTAACTTTTTAATTTGGTTAATGGAACGAGGAATTATCATTGGATCTTTTAATAGATACACTTCTACATTGTTTTAATGATGGCGTAAGCTGAAATATTATTATTAAAAAATATTTAGCATTTAATTCTTTTTTATAGGTATCTTCAAATACCATTATTTTTTTCGATAAGGAAATACCATTATTTTAGTACTACCAAAAATAGAATGGTTTCACACTTCGCATGCCGACCGCACTCCTGGTCAACGTGATCCGGCCATCCATCTTCTTTTGCATTATATCCAAAAATAAAAAAAAACGAAAGAAAAAGAAAAAAAACGATACTTATCGTGGTCACAGCATCCTTACGCGTCCGTCGCTTATTGGTTGTTGTTAAATTTTCAGATAGAGTTTCGACGAATCAGAGAACACGAAGAAATCCATAAAGAAAATATAGCAAAAATTAATGAGAAGAAAAATCTTCCACCAATCAGCGACTAAAGACCAGATAAGAGAGAGCGAGCGAGGGAGAGAGAGAGAAAGAGAGAGAGAGAGAGAGATGGCAGCGAACGAGGCCGGCCGCGAGAAGAAGGGCGTCACGGCGGCCACTTTCCTGGCCCTGGCCGCGAGGATCTGCGACGCGTGCCGGGCGTGTCCAGCTATTCTCCACTGCCGCGCGGACTCCGCCTATCTCTGCGGAGCATGCGACGCGCGCGTGCACGGAGCCAACAGCCTCGCGTCCCGTCACGAGCGCACCTGGCTGTGCGAGGTCTGCGAGAACTCCCCCGCCGTTGTCACCTGCAAGGCCGACGCCGCGTCCCTGTGCGCCGCCTGCGATGCCGACATCCACTCCGCCAACCCCCTGGCGAGCCGCCACGAGCGGCTCCCCGTCCTCCCCTTCTCCGGCGCCGCACCAAAACCTCCCAACGCCAACTCCTCCAAACCTGCAGCCGGTGCCGTTGGTGATGGAGGATCCCTCCTCCGCCCAGCCGACGAGGAGGACGAAGAGGAGATGGAGGCCGAGGCAGCCTCCTGGCTCCTCCCAGCGGAGGAGGACTCGGTGGAGCCCCACTCGGCGACCGCCAACTTCTTCTTCTCCAACGCCGACCCGTACTTAGATCTTGACTACGCCACGTCGATGGACGGTATCAAGACCATGAGTGGATCCGACCCTTCGGCTTCCTTCCTCGCACCCGACGGCTACTTCGATTTCGATCTCGCGGCATCTAAACCCACCGCCGAATACTCCTACTGTCACAGCGTAGTCTTTCCTCTCATTCGTTTATCAAATCATTATAGCTTCTGATAACATTTATTATTATCAGTTACTTATCAAGGGAAACGACCTGCAGATGTCGTCGTCGGAGGCGGCGGTGGTACCCGACATAACGCAGGTGGCGATGGGGTTGCCGGTGGCCGCGGCACGGATGGATCGGGAGGCGAAGGTGATGAGGTACCGCGAGAAGCGCAAGAGCCGCAAGTTCCAGAAGACCATACGCTACGCGTCGCGCAAGGCGTACGCGGAGGCGCGCCCCAGAATCAAGGGGCGGTTTGCGAAGCGGACGGAGGTGGAGGCGGAGGTGGGACGCATCTACTCGTCGGCGGCAGATGCAGTGGCCGCCCTCATGGCGGACGACGACTACGGCGTCGTGCCCTCCTTCTGATCGACCCCCGAAGTTGGAGCCCCTCCCTCCTCAAGGCCACCGCTGGTGCTTTTTTGAGGGGGATCCAATCCATGTACACTATTGCCTGCTTACGTGAGTCCTCTGTTGGAAATGCATGCATGGCTCTGCAGCAGCTCTCACTTGTGCTTCTGTTGTATACTAAGCTGATTAGGAGGTGGTGCTGTACAAATATGATATCTTGTTCTACTTTTGGAATTAGTTTCTGGTTCTTCTTCTGCCAATCGAACTGCTACTGAATTATGAAACTTGTGCCATCATGGATCGATCATATAGCCAAACATGTTTTGTCAATACTAGTTAAATTCCCAACTTCAATTAATTATGGTACTGCTAATAGCTCATCAAAGTGTAGAGTTTTAGTCCAGAGCTTGGTGCCTTCTGTAGTCAAAACGAATGTTTGAGATCCATTTCAAAGTACGTAGTCCATGCACTTGCCTTTGAGTACTCGAAGCCAACCAATAATATCAGATCACCAATTGCCAAATGAATGGATCATGAGATGGAACTCTTTAGTCTTTAATTACCCAACGCCATGCATGAGGTTGATCAAGTGGAAAGCTGTAGCAACTTGGTCATTGATATTTAATGGAATAGATTGGCTAGGTCAGGCACTTGGAAGGAATTAAGAACTGTTATCAACTTCAGTGCATTTTATTTCTAGAGTTCCATTCGTTGTATATAGCAAAAAAAAAAAAAGATGTTCATCAAAGCTGTAATAATACGAGGGAAAAATGAGTGCAAAGTACTTCACATATGATATGCAACCTTCAAACTGTTCAATCCACGGTACCTAAGTCCAAAGTCCACTTGTGTATAAGCATTTAATAAGACAGCGTTCTTGCATGCTGTCAATACAGCTACAGCAAGTGTGCAAAAACCCATTCGCTCGTGACACTGACGGATTGATCGAAGCTAACAAATTGACTCATTCCTCATCCCCAAAAAAACTCACTAATGCCAACGGATAGAAGTTGAGTGATAAATCACTTAGTACAAAATATATTTTGAGTTTAAGTAATTTCATTTATATTTTTTAAATAAAATATTTCTCATCATGATTAGACGTACAATTCATAATTAAATAGATGCTAAATTATTCAGATAAAGTCGTAATTTCAACTTCAAATTGCATATATATAATTATTAACGCTCCAATAAATGACCGGAGTCCGAGGTGCATTAAGAAAAATCATTAATTAATAGCGGCGATCGGCAACTCTCAAGGAGGCCAATCCCACAGATCAGCTCGAGCCAAAAGCAGACTGCCGGGGCATCGAATACTGTGTTCTGTGTGGTCCTTTGCTTATTTCTCGCGTCACGGCTGGCCATGATACATTGAATTCCAAGTCATGGCAGCAGGCCATATCTTGAAGATAAGAAAAAAAAATATATGAAAAACTCTTTGTTGAAAGTCACCGACAACTATTAATTAAGCGACACAAGATAATTTAATTAAATTAATTGAGTTCGATAATAAATTAATTTTTATTAATATCGTGTGAGTTGCATCATTGGCATCGATTTTTAAACCATGATTAACTATCAAAATAATCATGTGAATTTGCTATTTGTATCGATATGCAATGACAATTAATTGAAGGTGGTTTCTTTCTTTTATTATATTTTTTTTGACAATTTTTTTCAGTGAAAGAAAATGTTTAGTGTTTAATTTCTTAGTTAAGACCATCCATAGGAGAAAAAAGTATCAAATTCTTTGGTGAAATCATGTCTAAAGTGAATTAAATAATCTGTTTTCATTTTAGTAATTCAAAATTGATTGAAATGATATGCAGATTGTCGTTTGAGTTATCGAATTTATATAATTTACTTTAGTAGCAAATTTCATCCATCTCTAGACAATTGAGAATATATCGGAGAAAACTCTTAGATATTGAGACGGGAAAAAATCTTTATAAAAAATAATGATACAAAAAAGGGATAATATAGCAAAAGGAAAATGAATCTGAAGTGATTAATATTTTTGGGATAATTTCGGGCTGGCCGATGAAAATAGTAATAATAATTTTGAATTATAATATCAAAACTACTAACTATTAACGTTTAGAAATATATGAAAATATCGTGAGCGTAAAAAAAATTAAGTGGAAGTGCAAATGAAATAAATATGCCACATAATGATTAATGATACTATCCTGATCCCTAGTTGTCACTAAGGACAAACAATATTTGGAAAGTTGATAACCATTATCCTTATATATCTTCACGTAATAATTCATTTCTTTAAAAAAATATCTCAGGATATATACAATATTTTTTATAATATATCATTTTATATTTTCTAATATTAGAATATATGAGAGAAGGATAATTTGGTTATTTTATAAATAAAAAAATAACGAAAATCATCAGAGATTGACGAATGAAGTTAAGTGAAAAATACGATATAATTCGAAGTGGTCAACAAAATATTCGAAAGTCGTAGATAAGCGTAAAAAAATTCATAATTAAAAAGGATCAGCTAAAATCCTATATACAGATATAATAGAATGAAGTTTGATATTTATATTATTAACTGATAATTTATGTATCTCCTCGATTATAAAACCAGTTTGGGATTCGAGATAACAAAATTACAATATGCAACTGAAATAAATATTATTTTGGTGTATTTTATTTGTATCCGCGTTCATTATTCATAAAGAACTGACACGATAAATAATTAAATTTTCATGTTGAAATAAAAGATGAATGCCATTGCTAAACGTTAATAATGAGTCACAATGCAGTAATTCTTTTATCATAATTAAATATATAAGATTAAAATAAATTAGAGAACAAAATCATGTTCTGGATCGGCCGGGACAATATATCGTATGAACTGGACCGGTCCATCAACTACCTATATGTACTATAGAAAAGAAAATTTAATTATATCTACATACCAACTGTCGGCTTCTTTTTAAGCAATGTTTTAAAAATCAAATCGGAGATCAGATCGTCAATTGAGTCGAGGTTCGATCGGTTTAATCGGAAGTCAACCGAGTCAATCAAATTTTTATATAATAATATTATTTATAATTATTTGTGAGTAATTTATATATAACATTATAAAAATGATTAATCTAAATAAATAATAGTTTTATTTTTATTATTACTGATAGTTTTATAATCTAAATTTAATGTCAATTCAAATTTATTACTGACATATTTTAATATAAATCTCTTTTATTTGATTTGATTAATAATCTATTTATATTTTAGAATTTTCTTTTTATTATTACTTATAATAATCTAAATTTATTATTAATATATTGTTATCAGATTTTATTCTCTTTCCATATATAATTCTCTTTTTTATTTAATTAATAATTTGTTTCCATTTTGATTCATTTTCTCCGATCAAGGATTCAAAAACTTTCATTTCATTTTTTTTCTTTGAATTTGAAATTTTTTTCCTGTTTTTTTATCCTTTCACGTGCGTAACTTTTCAATTTTAACATAAATTCATTTAAATATTCAATACCCTAATAAAATCTCTTTATTTGAATTTGATTTTTTTTCCTTTTTTTATTCTTCCATGTGCATAACTTTCCAATTTTAATATCAAATCAATTAAACATTCAATCCTCTAATAAAATCTTTTCATATTTTAATATTCTAAAAAAATTAAGAAACTGGGTTGAACCCGATTTATCGGTTCAACATAGTTTTTTCGAGCCAACACAATTTTTTATTATTTTTATTTTTATTATTAAACCGGATCGATTTTGTGATCGATTCACGATCGAACCGGTTGAACCGATCGCGGTCTGAACTGATTTTTAAAATATTACTTTTAAATAAGATTTCGACCTTTCATTTTATATGAAAATAGAAAATTTTCATTTTTATATGTGCGAGACGATGAAATAATTGAGTTCCATACTAAGTTGATATTTATGTCAATATTCATATGCCCACACCAATTAAACTATCGATATTATTTCTTAGACACCAGAGAACTTGCCAAAAATGACTAACTATATGATGTATGTACCGTCACGGAATTAAAGTCCTCCAATGCAACTTGGAGGCGGAAAGGGCACGGGATAAAAATTAAAAAGAGCACCGCCATGGTCGCAATCATCCCCTTATGGATCCTGGTTTCCATATTTTATCGACTAAAATATGGGTTAAACGATAAACAACAATAACGACAACAACAATAACATATTAAAGTCATAGCCAAAGCTTTAGTTTTCACTGAATGATTTAAAGCCGTTAAACATTCAAATAAACAATTGTGCCAAGATATTTTGGACACAATTTTATAAAATTCCAATTTTTAACTTTTTGAACATGTGTAATATTTTTTTGTCGTGAGCTGAAAATGTAATCGTCATTAAAATGTCCCTAACTAAATACGTAGATCTACGCTACATGAAAATTTTTGACATCATTAAAATCAAGAAAAGTACGAAAGTGCACTACATATGTCATTTCCTTTCCTACATGACAATATAAGCACTTCCACTCATCAAATATTCATTACATACAAGGATATCATATTCTCACACGTCATGATATAAGAAAGAAGATTTGCTATGTAGTACTTTTTTATGATCAATTTCATTATTTCATACGGTTTTCATTTTTTAGGAGTTCTTTCGTAATTCCATAAATATTTTTTTATTGTATAAAATCTTTTCATTATCATATATATATATATATATATATATTTTTTTTTTCTTTGAATTTTTTCCCACTTCATATTCTTTTATGGCATGACATCTTTGATATATTTTTTAATTAAATTCATGACATGGCTAGCTAAGTCATGGAAATGTTTTACTCCTATCCTATCAGAGGATATCATTAGGAAAATACAATCACATCTTGAGTTGAGGATATTACTTTTCAAAAAATATAGACGCCATAAAAGTGAAAACATTACTTTTTCATCTTTAATAATAATTCGAGACATTTTCCTTCGTCGAGTACTTTGCAAAGATCATCAAACTCTCAAGCATTAGTATTACAATGTCTTCAATCTTAACTTATTTATGATTAAGCATGAATAAATTTCATTAAATACTCTCCAACCTTGAACATTTTCTTAACGCTATTTTCAAACTTCATTTTGTATCGATTGTCCTTCATCTTTTAACCAAATGTCATTTTCACCGGTAATAAGTCATTTCTCTATCGTGTTGCTGATGTGGCGCCTACGCGGCGATGTTCTCTTCTTCACACAAATAATTTGTCGACGTTGCAACATTATAAATATTAAAAAGATAAAATTGAAGCATCGTCGGCGGGGAATGATCTCAAATGACAACAACATCAGTGGGCTTCAGGGGGTGCGTGGAGGGGAGAGTGGAGAGGGAGGAGGGGAGGAAGTCCGAGGCGGAGGTGGAGACCTTCCCTGAGTAGCTGTTGTATTCTTGATGACGGGAGAGGGGAAGTCGAACGAATAACAGCGGAATCCTCCTCGTACGAGTGGAACCGCAGAGGGGAGGGGGTGATGCCACCCTTTGCGCGTTGCTGGCAAGGCACAGAAAAGGGCGTCGCGCCTCCTTTTCACTGTTGGAGTTGGTGAATACTTTAGGGCTCATTGTTTCTCACACCGGGTTCGCCCACGTGAGCTTAGGGGAATCTGAGTATTACCCAATTAACAATATTACTGGCGTACGAACGAAAGGGGGGGTTCGGGGGGCCCCGCCCCCTGACGGCGGTCCCCCGTATTCTCTGTTTGTTTGGGTTTTAAACCCGGTTTGGAGAGGCTATTAATAGCCTAATTTTCTGGTGTAATCGGTGTGGCGGCTGTAAACCTAAACGATATAGTGGAACCTCTTTGCAGGACGTAGCCCTCATCTCAAGGGTGAACCTGGGTAAATTCGTGTGTCTCCTCTATTTTTCTGCAATCTCTCTGCGATCTTCTCTCCCTGTTCTCGAATTTTCCCATCATTCACGCCCATCGTCGGTGAGAAAAGAGGGGAGGGCCACCGATGATGATGAATGTGGCATCGATCCCAAGACATCATCGGCAATGCGCAGTCGGGAGTGGACATGCAGGAGGCTAGAATCCAGCTAGTGCACATGCAGGATCCATGAGGCTAGATGGAACTTCTTCTTCTTCGACGGACGATGGTCCTCAACGATGGCAATAGTGCTCCACTCGGACTCTTCTTGGTCAGATGGATTAGCTCATTGTCGTCACCGCCTGCATCTTGAGCGACATCTTCATCGACATCTGGCACAAAAAGTTTAAATATTATTTTATTTTATAATATTGTCATGTCAGTAAATTGCTTATTTGGAGGAGAGAGAACATAGTTGCGTGAGCGCCACGTCAATCGTGCGATCGGAAAATGATCGATCACCGATGAAAAGAGCATGTAGTGAAATAAGTTAAAAGATGAAGCACAGTGTTATTAGTAAAGTTGGATGGTAGTTGGAGGGTATAGATGATATCTAGATATTTGGCAGTCATTCTTATTATTCATTCAATTCATCATTCATGACATGATGGAATTTATATTCTCAACAAAATTGATCATAACAAAGTCGACATAAAATCATATAACAAATTACTTTTCATGATTGAAAATTTTTGTCATATTTTCAATCTAAAATTGGTTATTAAGATTATAATCATCCATTTTGTATTACCCCCAATTTTGCTACAAGCTAGACTCTCCAAGGAGCTTCACAAGTAAAAATATTATATTTTATCTTATATTAATATTTATACTAAAAATTTTATAAAAGTGTTGTAAAATATTTTCTTCACCATAGTGGGACAACAAACATTAAAACTTTCATAACTTTATGTACTCTCATCCTTTTCATACTATTCCAAGTTATATAGAAATAACATATAAGTTAATTCACTAGTCAGTTAAATTTTAAATCCTAATTAAATCACTATAAACTTGTGGTGTAATTTATAAGTCCATCATGTTGATATTAGAGATGATGTGACAGTAGGTTGATTATTTTTCATAACCTTTTATGTACGTACAACTCATAATCAAATGAATTAGTTCTATGAAAATTAGGCTTCAAGAGATTCAGTAATTTATTATGTATAAATTTTTAATGAGCAAACTTGTTTAAATATTTATTAGAAAAAAATGTCAAAATATATCATAATATATTATTTTCAATGTTTTACATCGTATGAATAAAGCATTTTAAAAAATTTCTGAATGCTATAAAATCAAACACAAAAAGGAGAAAGAAAGAGACAGATCTCCTTTAATATGTCAAAGTTTTAGATCTAGTTTTGTTCCTAAATTATTTCTCCTTATTTCTTCATAGAAGCCCATAACCCGTTTGGTTATTTGCTGTATTCTTAAGATAAGGTTTTGTGATCACCCATGCTTCACCCCTTAATCCTACAGAAACAGGAGCAACAAATTCCCAGCTTCTTGCACTTGCTTTGTTCTATCATTAAATAGAGTGGATCCACTGGGGCAAAAGAACTGCGTTTGACAAAAAAATGAAGCAAAATATCATAATCTCGATCTTATTTCACACCCAAATGACAAATCTTTTTGTTGTTCTCGGCTTATCTGTCTTTATCATCATCTTAAAGAGCTTCCACCATAATAATGGGCAAAAACTCACTCTTTTTTCTATGGAGAAGAGAAAAAGGAGAAAAAGATGGCTTGATAATTAATTTGGCAGAGATAAAAAAAAGAGAAAAAAAATTACTTTTTTGGGACTTTTATAGATAAGTCATTTTAGGTTTTGCATTAAGACTAATCTGATTTTCAAATGAGATCGAGATAATAAATCTTGATCAAATTGGTAACAATAAATTAATAAGTAGATTAACCAATGATTGTTGCCATTGCTAGGTAGCGGAGCTATTTTCTAAAGTCGTTGGGTGCTAATAGTCCTTGATTTAATTTTCGGAGTCGTGATGTGTCGTGACTGTTTTAGTTCAAAGCTAATAGTCTTGAATACCGATAGATTATGTGATCACGTAACAAGAAGATGTATTATGTAGATTATTATTTTCATCACCATTGGAATAATAGGAGTTAGTTAATTTCACTTTATTGAATGAGAAATCAATTTATAGACACCATTTAACATAATTCAATTGAGACAATTGGTATTCATCTTAGCGGATGAAAGATTATCAAGTTTTAAAAATACATTAAATAAATCTTATAGGCACATACTCTAAACATAACACATGTAATGTTCCGAAATTTGACACCATCACATGGAAAAATCTTTTTATGTGCGTTACTTGCTTCAGTACTTTTTTTACTATTTCGTTGACCCTGATGATCAAGAATCATGACACATAAACGAAGGACTTAAAAATAAAATATTACAATAAATAAGGTATAAAAATGTGAAAGATAAATGATAACTAAAATAAGAGTGAAACTCAAGCTTTACATCAATATTTGGCATATAAAAGTTCATGCCATAATACGTGTCTATGCATGGGTCCCAAATACAACTTGATCAATAAAAAGACTCATTATAACTCTAGATAACCATGTGTGCCGAGCTAAAGTCTTCGCCGCACATCAATTGGCTCGATAATAAATCATCTTATGTACTTGTGGGGATCACACATGAGAGCAAACTCAATCATTAGCATAAAGTAAAGTGTAAATTCATATAAATCATAAGAAAATTCCATCAGAATAAGTATGGAACAATCATAAGAAGGAGGTATAATAATAAATCAATGAGGGATCATGGCTTCATGTCTTTTCCATTTCATTTTTGTCATGTTCATGGTTCATATTCGTGGTTCATGTTCATAAGGACAAAGTCCTTTCCATTAATCTTTAGTCTTTCATAAATTTTCGTCTTACCCATGAGTTGGAAGATCTCTCCACTTCTTTAGAATATGTCATGCACACATGAGTATGTAAATATCTAACCACAACATGGGCAAGTGGAGGATCAGGGCCACGATAAAGGAATGATCTCACACAAGACGTAACATTCTTAGAAATGACCTCGCACAAGATGAAAACATTCATAACAGTGGGTATGACCATGCACAAGATAGTAACATCCGTAATAGTATGGATGACCTCGCATAAGGCGGTAACATTATGAGGAATGACTCCGTGCAAGGCGAATAACATCTGTAACAATGGGAGGAGTACCTTGCTCAAGGTAAATGACTCCTCATGGGAAGTACCACAAAACGATAGGCTTCCCATGTCATGACATTTTTCATTTCAACTTTTATCTTTATTAACCTACTAACCTATCTTTTGATCAAAATAATCAATCAATGCTGTAATGAGAAAATGTGGCTCCAGATCATCTTTAAATTCATGTTGTTAAGTACCAATCAGGTGGACAGAGACTTATAAAATTATGAGGGTTAAGTTAAGATCATATTGTCCTTATTCATGAATCGAATGTTCAAAAGGTCGAGCGATCGTCCATTTGGGATTCTTGCAATGATCGTGTGAAAGAGGATGGGGGCATCCGTTTGATTCATGAATCGATCGAAAATGAGTTTTCGTTGACTGTTGGATCATTCTTCCGGTGTGAACAGTCCAGATCGAACCAAAATAGTTTCGATTGACTGACTAGTTATTGTCGACATTTTCAAGTCTCGACATTTTTCTAGTTCGATCATCCGAACGAGTTTTGGACTTCCGTTCTGGTCGAGATCGGTCGTCCAATCTAGTTTCGGACGTCCAATCTAGTAGTCACTATCTTCTGGCGAGGTGATTCGGATGCCTGAAAGAGGATCGATCATCCGTTTAAGATCGTCGATAGAGTCAAAGGTCCTTGCGAATCCTTAAGTTTTTAATCAAATTTTCAATGCAACCAAGATCCTAACAATATCTTATATCATACTTATCATAATGCAAGATCTGATGGAAAATCTAAACACGATTTCATCATAAATAGATCATTTCCATCATATGCTTTTGCAAGAAATAAACATTTAGATATCTTATTGTTATACATAGAAAAGATTCTAATCTCTTAGAAAAATCTCTCTGAGTTCAAGGTAGCAGGAATTATAATTCAAAGGCATACAATAATCCATCTTTTAACTACCTAAAACATATAACAACAGATCTTATCGTTCATCATGTAAACAAAACATATTTACATACAAATATCATTTGGCTATGTCCAAAACTCAGAGGAACATAGATCTATAACTCCAGAAAAATCTTAAGGCACAATCTCTACCTATTTGGGGGTAAAATATCGAGGATCGATGAAAAATTAAAACAACGAAAGAAAGAGAAGATGAACACAAAGATTTAATGTGGTAAAATCCATTTAATCAATGTGAATAAGAAAGAAATATTCACGGACAAAGAATGCCACCAAAAGGAATACTCTATGAGTAATAGAGAGTATATCATGATAAAACCTTAATGGCCCAAGCCCTCCGCTTCCGTCGCATATCTTCATTTTTCCTTTTTCTCATTTTTTCTTTCATAATTTGGGTACAAGGTACATAATTCAAGGCACGTCAACACTACCCATACTAACATGAATCTAGTTCTTATCATAGTCCTTAAAATATTGCAAGTTAATCAAGAAATCTAGCATAACCTAGATATCGAAAGTACACTTTTTTGACGATTTCCAATTTGGATCTTCAAGGGACGACGTTCCAGTCATTCCTTCTTCATGCTCTTGCGTCGCCTGCGCCCAATGACCTGCCGGAGTTGCCCTTCTGTCCTCTAAAACCAATGGAAGAAGAACACAGAAAAATGAAGAACTCGGATGAGAGAGGAGAGGAGAAGAAAATGAATATCTGAACATCAATAGAGGGTCTTTATGGACATTAGAGTGGGACTTTCATCTCTTGATCTTTTGAGATCATGGTGGTATGGGGTTACAATTCTTTTCGTGTTATGGTGGTGTAATGGGAGGAGAGAGAGAGAGAGAGAAAGAGATCAAAATCGAAACATTCTTCTTGTTACACTTTCGGACGTCAAAAAAGGTTTTGGTCATCCGGTAGTGTCAACTGAGTTGCCATTTTCATTGCGATAACGCACGCCCGTTCCAGCTTCGAGCGTCCGAAAGTCCGACGCTAGTAATTTAAAACATTCTAAATTCTTTTAAATTGTTGGTGTGTTACAACATATGATTACAAACTTTAAAAATAAGATCCTATGAGTTACAAGACTGTAGGAATTAATTTCTAGTTAAGCTAATCAAAATACGATAAGTCTAACTATCTTCATCTCAATCAACTCCTCGAACAAAGACTTTAATTAAGACCCACTAAACAATTAAATCTCCTTCATGAAATTTTGTCAATCCACATACTAAGTATTTGCGAACCCCAAACATGTCCATTTAGATTCCTAAGTCGAAGTTTTTGAGTCGTTTCCTAATTGAAATTCAGTAAAACTCAAATCTGAGTTAAAAAAAATGAAATTATGAACATCTCTCCCAACATAGGATGAAAGCTGACATGCCCATAGGCAACTCAATATACAAAAGCAATATGTAATAACTCATCACAATTTATAGTGGTAAAAAAAGTCTAATTTTTCATAGTCTTGATAGCCGCGCGTTGTGTTGAAATCGGACAAAAATTGAGTCCTTACCGTGAAATTATGTTAAGATAACAGAAGATTATAATTATATTAAGGTAATGCATGAAGAATAAGGAAAAATATATTCATAATTCGATTCATTGCAGTACTAGCTTTTCAACCATGGAAGATTGAACCTCATAAATAAAGGAAAAAAACATAATGCCAAATGATGACACTAGTTAGAGAGTTGTGACATATAGAGATAATACACAATTTATGTAGGTAAAAGATTTTATATAAAAAATCTTTCGCCTACATGAATTGCGTATGAATCGATCTTGGTCTTCTATTTATCACTCCACAATATTATTATCATTCCATCATGAAATGAAACTTTTTCCTTTGATATATTTATTCAGTCAAAAAAGGGAAAAATATTGCATTAGTGGAAGAGTGATAACTTATGATCTGTTTATCTACATAATTAAGGTTTATCGTATAGTAATCTTTGCAAGCCGTCTTAGCTCAGCCGGTAGAGCGCATGGCTTTTAACCATGTGGTCGTGGGTTCGATTCCCACAGACGGCGTGTTAGTTAATAATTTTTTTAATATTTGTATTAACTTGTTATTAATTTAATTAGAAAATTTTTTATTATTTTTTTCAAGAACCTCGATGCCTTTATAAAGGATCTATAAATTACTTGCCGAATTAATTCCTCATTTCTACTGCCATCGTCATTTGTTTCCTTGTAAAGATTGAATATGACATCGCATCATTTTATTCAATTGTTATTATGATTATTATTTCATGTAAATTAACAATTTTCATGGCCGCAGCCTTGTAGACCAATTTTATCATTTCTAACGATGGATACATTAGTTTTTTCGATCGAAATCTACCGTTATCTAGAGTTATTAGTATCAGATTAATTCGATATTCAAATAGGAACGGTGTGAATAAATTTTAATCAAAATGATAATTCTAAGAATCTAATATGAAATTAGCAATACTCAGCCATCTTAAAATACAACTATTCGATTATGCCAAATCATTATACATTTGACTTTGAGAGGAGAAGAGGTAGATGCGTCGTGCTTCAAGTAACAACTCTCCACCGAGTTTTTGAGATAACACACGAAATTCAAAAAGGAAAAAAAAAAGAGAGGAAGAACTGACCGAAAGCAAACGCTCTACCAACTGTTCATGTCCTCCATATGACATCTAGGAATATACCACACGCCAGCGAGCAACAGGAATCCCCTTCTGCCAGTGCACCCTGAAAAGAGAGAGATTGGAGGCGCGGCGACGATGGGAGAGGAGAGAGAGAGCACGCCAGAGGATAGAAAAGAGAGAGGATAGAGAGAGAGAGCGCACTAGTTTTAGTGGTTTCGATACCCATCGTATATTTCTAATAAACGATCATGATAAATGCGTTGCGCGATGTTCGATCAATTGGGTGTTACATGTCCATTAAATGATATATATATATATGATTTAATGTATATATAAAGTACCATTTGCTTCACACCTTATCTCAATCGTTCAGATTCTATCTAATGATTCAAATTACATCTAATCGGATGTCATCAAAATTTAATTCATCGCCTCTCATCCATTTCATGAGATGCCAACTCATCCCCCTCTCTCTCTCTCATACTCGTATTGTGCCAAAAGCTGCGACGGCAAGCATCTTCTCCGGCGGCAGGAGGTGGAGGTGTCAGCGGCACATCGTCACCTCTGAGAGGGAGGGTGGGAGTTTCCCACGTGGGTGGAAGTCGAGGTTTCGACGGCGGGGGTGGAGGTCCATGAGTGTCGGCCTTCTGCCACCGGCGAGCGACGATATGAACTAATGGCCATCGGAGGGAGGCGGATCTAGACCGGACGAAGCAGCCGTCGGAGCTCTTTCTTGGATCTCGTGGAACAAGTGATGGTTTGCCATTTGAGATTGACTTTACCGGTTTACCCTGCTCGGCGTCCTCTCCCACTCTTAAAACCTTTTTATTCTCGGTTTTCAACTTCTTTAAATTGTTATTTTCGCTAACAACTACGCTTCCTTTTACTGTAGCTTTTTATGCAATGTATATGATGTTTTATCCTATTTTTAAAAATTACATATCATCTTGGCGGGCCCCTCGAGAACTAATAAGCAAGACTTATCATATAAGTTAATAATTAATTTTTACATTCACTTTTAAATGTTGTGTTTTTCCCCCACGTTATATCATTAGAAAACTTTTGAAGCATCATCAAAATTTATCTACCTATCATGGGACATTTAAATTTTTTTTAGGACAACGCTATCTCCACATGTTTCTTCTTTTTATTCCTTACATGTAATGAAATCAATCACTATATAATTCTAAAGTCAAAATTATTTTTTCCACTGGTTTTCCAAAGGCTAATTAATATTCAAATAATTATTACTTACTCAAAAAAATTTTATTGACTTGGTCCTTTTTTCAACTCACCGATTTCGCGAACATCATAATTGCATATGTTTCTTTCTTATCTCGCAGGATCGATTACCTATGGAATTGAAACACAGGTCAAGAATAATTATCAAAGGAACTCAATAAGTAATGTGTAAGATAGCACATGTGGATGATGTTTCTTATTAAAAAAAAAGAACTTTATCACATAATAATTATCAAAGGAACAAGTGACAAGTGCTAGAAAAATCAAATAATAAATAATTAATTGATCAATTTCAAGTAGCAAATGTTTCTTTTTTCAAATGCAAAGTGAACCTTGCTTTATCATCAAACGCAGGTGAACTTGAACTTTTGTTTTTTTTATCAAGTACAATTACTATTTCTTTCTTGTTGTGTTGTATTATATATTTTATTTCTTCCTTTTTTATCAGGCCCTCCCCTTCCCCCTAAAATTCCTTTGACTCCGTCCCTGATCAAATACATGAAAAAAGGCCAATTTAATCATGATAAAAATTTCTTCAAAAACAATAAAACTTGCTCGAATGATTTTTGAATTCTGCTAGGTGCATCGAAACTCAGTTCGAATTCTAACTAATATGACCTATCAATAGATTTTCAAACAACTTGGACCGGATCGGATCCTTAGGTGGCGCGGTGGGATGTTCACCGGGTCGGGTCAATATGTGAACTTGATGATCCGACCCGATCCGAATCGAACTCGACCCGACCTCGGGTATGGGTTGGAAAAGTCAATCCAATTTGACTCGACCCAACCCGATTTTTTATTTTTTTTTAATTTTTTATTTAAACTTAAGGCTTATATTTAATTTTAAAAATTGAAATAAAATATTTTAAATGCGGAAATAATATTAAATAGCTAAAAACCATATTTTATGCTTTTAAACTAATACTAAATAATATTTTTTATATTAAATAAAATATAAAATAGTAAGAAAAAATTAAAAAAAAAGAAAATTAAGTGGTCGGGTAACTCGACCCGACCCGACCCGACTCGAACCGGGTCGGGTTGGATCGGATCCAGCCCCTTAGATCCGACCCGACCCGACCAAATTTGATCGGGTCGGGTCGGATTTGTTCACGGGTCGGGTTCAACCCGACCCGTGAACACCCCTAGGCGCAGGATGGGTGCGTGCCAAAAGCAACTCTCCCATCTTTCATCTAATGAAAACCATGCTGAATATGCTGACGCGCCGGGCCGAAACATTGCACAAAAATCGATACAGAGTAAATTACGCCAAATGCTTTTCACTTTGCTCAACGATATTCTTCAAATTTAATTTGAAATACGAATGTCCTCCATCTTTTAACTCGTTACACCGAATGTTCTTTTCACCGTTGATCGTCTGTTCCTCGATTGTTCCATTGACGTGGCGTCCACCACGCAGGCAAGCATCCGATGCAAACTATTCTTCACGTCAACAAATTACTAAAAAGTAAAATAAATATAAAATAAGAATATAATAATAAAAAATGTAAAAAGAGGGGCACTCCCTCCTCTCTCTCTCTCTCCGACGTTCTCGCCGACAAGAGGTGAGTTCAACGCCGACGACCGGAGGGATAAGAGGAGGAGGCAACCGCCCCCAACCCTCTCCTCACCCACGATGAAGAAGAGAGGGGAGAAGGGGGCAGTGCCCCATCCCTGCACGTGCGCAGATCACATAGAGGAGGGATGTCGAAGAGTAGAGGGGGAGGGGGGCGACGCCTCTCCCACCGCGCGAGGGGGAGGCCTACCTCCCCCTCTGTTTTGGCCGGAGAAGAGAGGGGGAGGCAGCCCTCCCCTTTTGCTCGGATCGCGCGTCTCTGTTCTTGCCTCCATTTTCGATGAAAGGCTTGAGCAAGATGACATGGAAGACGAGGTGTTGTTGCATTTGTGGTGGGAGCTCCAACTTGTAGGTCACCTTGCCCATCTTCTTCAGGATCTTGAACGGGCCCTTGTAATGCCTAACGAGGCCCTTGTGCAGATTCTTCCCACTTAGCCGAAGATGTTGGATTAGCTTCACAAGGACCAAATTTCAAACTTCAAAGTTAACATCCCGTCGGGTGGTGTCTACTCACTTCTTCATGCATTTCGATGCCTTGTGCAAATATGTTCTAACCATGTCGTTCTACTCATGCCATTCCCTCATCATGCGGTGAGCGACGGAGATTTTGTCACCATAAGAAGTGACAATGGTCTGTAGGGTGAGAGGTTACTGCCCCATCACTATCTCGAAAGAACTCCGACTGGTCGACTCGTTTCATTATAAATTGTAGGAGAATTATGCGATGTCGAGTAGCTTCGCCCAGTCCTTCTGATTGGCACTCACATAGTGCCGCAAGTAGATATTCAAGATACAATTCATCCTCTCAGTTTGGACGTCGGTTTGGGAATGAAGTGGTGTCAAAAAATACAAGTTGGAGCCCATCATTTTGAACAGTTCCTTTCAGAAGTTGCCAACGAATCGTCCATTCCGATCGCTGGCGATGCTTTGTGGTAGACCCCAATACTTTACTACATGCTTCATGAATAACTCCGCAGTTTCAGTAGCAGGACAATTCAAGGAGCCGACGGTGAATATGACATACTTAGAGAACCGATCGACGACCACCATCCACCATGATGGTACCCACCTTTTCAGACTTGAGCAGGCTTGTGATCCTACAATCTACAACGAAGGGAGTCGACTAATCGAAATTCCCTCAAGATAGTGATAGGGCAGCAACCTCTCACCCCACAGGCCGTCGCCACTTCCTACGATGGCAAAGTCCCCGTCGCTTATCGCATGGCAAGAAAATAATATGAGCAGAACGACATGACTTGAGTATGTTTGCACAAGACATCGAAGCCCATGAAATAAGATAACTTGATGGTCCACGAGAAAAACCCCGGAACTACACGCACGCAAATCACGCAAAGAAGGATAGGAGAGGGAGAGGTGGGTGCCGCCCCTACCCTCGCACTTAGAGGGGGAGGGCGCAGGCACTTCCCCTCCTCTTCGGCACCATAGAGGACTAACCGTTGATAGTCCGAGGGAGAGAGAGGGGGAGCATCCCTCTTTTATTATTTTATTTATTTTTTAAAAAAATTAAAATGCCACGTCAGTGGCATGATCGGAAAATTGAATATTTCCGATCGAATGACATTTCATAAAAATAAATTATAAGATGGAGGATTTTGTTAAAAATTAAAGAATAATGTTAGAAAATGATTAGAGTACTTGGCGTAATTTACTCAGTCGATATGTCCATGATCTTTCTACCTACACTTCGACAAAATTTGAGCTGGACATACGAGAATCTGTGCCGGGTTGACAAAGAAGCCGAAATGGGCAAGAGACAATATTGCAGAATCGGTTGGACTCCAGCACAGGCCAAATCTAACAGTGTGAAATCCGGTGCCATTTTTCTTCATATTTGCTTGTTACGTCAACACCTAGAGAGTCATCAAGTGGACACTAAACTTATGTCTTTTTCATAGATCAAATGACTACTTGAGGATAAACTTAAATATTTTATCTTAACAAACCTTATTAATTTCATTTTTCTCCTAAAAAGTCACGTAAAATATGCTCTTTTAATCTCTTAAAAACTTTTTTTTCCTTTTACCACTATATATTTTGGTTAATCTTATTTTTTGTTTATGTTTAATGTTTTGTGTCTCGCAAATAAAATTGGACTACATTAGTTTGTTTTCTGTTATTATAATTCATCACGCCCTTCGCACAACATATTAAATTTCATCAATTTTTTATATTTACACCATTTTTTTAATAAACTTATTTTCATTCAATCGTTTTATTAATATATATATATACACACACAAGTGTTGATGAATCAATATTAACATGTTTATTTTAGCAACATATTTATTAATTTATTAGATCAACTTTAATTAAATATAAATATTTTGTAATTCATTATGTCATTGAAACCAAAAAAAATCCCATATTTCTCAACATATATTTTATGATAAAAAAGTGAAAAAAATGAGAGTGCATGAGAATACTCAAAATAAAATATATCCTTATACACTTGAATTAATAACTCTTTCATATCCTTGATATAGGAAAAAATTATAATTTCATAAATGAAAGGTATAAACCCGTTCAATTCGTTTCACACAATATTCAAATCGATTAGACTACAGCATTACGAAAGTTGTAGTATTTTACTTATACTATTACTTTTAAATATTGAACATTGTTTGTTATGAATTATGGTTATAATTTAGAAATTTTGTGCATTTACTGTATTTTAATTTTTGCTAATTATATTATTACTAATTAACTTTTTTTTTTACTTATATGCCGACTGTGACACGCCCAGGATACTTGGAAAGCTACAGTACTGCTCCATGGTCCATTGTTACTAATGGTCCCTTCCAACAGTCTGCACTGCAAATGCAATCTTAGGTTACGACCCGTTCTAATTATCACCGTGTCCCTGAATCTGATGCTCAGGGAATCATTACTGGCGTCTTGTGTTCATAACGTCGGCCACCTTTTACACTACTCTTCCGCCCTGCTTCGTCCCATTGCGTCCTTCTCACTTGCTGTATGTTTGCAAGGCCTTGACAGAGATTAATTTTATATTGGATGATCAAAAGCAATTTTGCAGCACTATATATACCTCTGTGAAGGCATAAGACAGATAATAATGGAGGAGACAAGAAGCGGTATCAAACGTGACATGTAGTCGCCCCTTCGTCTGGTCGTGGTCGGACGTCGTTGGTTGCCGTTGGCCCTCCATATCCACCATTGTGGTGGTCCTGATCCTTCTTCCCGGTCCTATGCTTACCACAAATGCTGCTTGCTTCTTCTTCTTGCTCTGCCTCCCTCTTACTTGAGAAGGTAACTAGCTCGTTGTGCACGGCTACTAGAATTCGAACACATTAAGCTGCTCGCAGTGGCTTGTTGCTGCTTCTCATGATCTTATGGCTCTGATCCCTCGACATCTCCCATCGTGTATAGTGAAGAGCGGACCTCATCGCTCGTCAGCAATTAATATTCCCACAAAAAAGCAGTGATGGCATTTGCAAGCAGCTGCATGCCTTTGGAGTGGCTCGCGGTAGGCCATGGCCATGCTTTTCTTCATTTGTCCTTGTCCCCGCACACTTCCTCCCTTGGGAACTACGTAAACCATGACATCTTCTTAGTCTACGAGCGATGCACTGAAAGGGTCGGAAAGACATGAATAATTTTCTTGCCGTCTTCAGATTGGCCTAAGCGCGCATGGTGGTGTGTCGTGATATGTAGGTGCTGTTCGGGTGGCGGCATCCGCCGCCGTAGCCATCAATCTTACTATATATGTCTCTTTTAAATACGCGAGTGTGCTTCTACGATTTCCTTCCCTTGTGCGTACCATTTCCTCCTCCTCCTTTCCCTGTCCATAGCAACTTTTCTTTTTCTTCTCTTTTCCTAATATCCTCTTGAAAGCCTTTATCTATGTTTCTTTATAGAATAAAATATTTTTATATCTGCATCAGTCATGCAAGTGTGTTGCATATCCATTGATCTCTTCTCTCCCGCCAATTAATAAGTGGTACATGCAGGAAATTTAAATTACTCGTATTACCAATTTATGGGCAACACTACTTTTTTTGTGTTTTTTCCACTGTTGCAAGCAAGGTCGAAAGCATAGATAGCAAATAACCGTGAAACAAAATAGTTATTAAAATGAAAAATAAGATTATTATATACATAAAGAGAAGCTTCCGATGTCTAAGTTTATTAGGCTAATAATGTTACGAAAAGAGGAAGAGAGATTGCACGAACACAGATATTTACGAGGTTCATCGTAAATCGGGTTACGTCCTCGGGAAGCGACGGCTCTAATGATGATTGTAATGATGAATCTCTATATGGACCCCTAGAGAATTTATATAGACATTCTCTTTGATAGATGCAGACTGAGACTCTGAATTAATTTTTCAAAATATGACACCTATTTCGTAATAAGAAAATAAATTAATTCTGAATCACATACAGAATACCTCTAAAATTTTTCGCTTAGGGGGCTCCGCCCCCTTGCAACCCCCGCATGGGGGATCCCCAGCCCTTGAACCCCCCAAGCTCGCGAGACACTCCGTAGGGAAAATCTCCTGAAGCATCCGATTACGTAAGAGGACCACATAAGATTATAACTGGGTTCAGATTCAAGATATTATTAATAAATACAACAACAACAACAACAACAACAACAAAGCCTTATCCCACTAGGTGGGGTCGGCTACATGGATCATACGACGCCATTTCGCTCTATTAGTAACCAAACCTTTCGGTATATTATTCACCAATAGATCTTGCTCTATTAGTTCGCCAAGTGTCCGTCTTGGCCTCCCTCTCCCTCTTTTAATCGGACTCCAGATTATTTGATCTACTCTTCTTACTGGCGCATCTAATGGTCTTCTCTGAACATGACCAAACCATCTCAAACGATTCTCTACCATTTTCTCACTAATAGGAGCCACTCCGACTCGTTCACGTATATGGTCATTCCTAATCTTATCTAATCTTGTATGACCACACATCCATCTCAACATCCTCATTTCGGCTACCCCCACTTTACGTTCATGTTGTCCCTTCATAGCCCAACATTCACTACCATATAACACTGCTGGCCTTATAGCAGTACGATAGAATTTTCCTTTAACTTTATTGGGTACCTTTCTATCACAAAGAACTCCAGTGGCTTTCCTCCACTTACACCAACCAGCTTGAATTCTATGATTAACATCGTCATCAATCTCACCATCTTGTCTTACAATTGATCCTAAATATTTAAACTTTGTCACTTGAGGAATTATATCCTCCCCTAACCTAACTTTCAAATCGTCTCTAAGTTATTTATTTGTGAAATTGCTATGCATATATTCTGTTTTATTCCTACTTAAACGAAAACCCTTTGACTCCAACGTATTTCTCCATATTTCCAATTTTGTATTAATCTCTTCTCTTGAATCCGCTAAAAGTACTATATCATCCGCAAATAGCATGCACTTAGGTACCTCCTCTGTGATACTCTCGGTTATAGCATCGATAACTAAGTTAAATAGATACGGGCTTAAAGCTGATCCTTGATGTAGGCCAATTCCTATAGGAAATTCATTTGTCTCACCTCCGGGTGTCCTAACTCTAGTCAATGCCCCATCGTACATATCTTGTATTACCTTAATGTAGGCAACATTCACCCTCTTCTTTTGCAAGGCTTTCCAAAGTACATCCCTTGGTACCCGATCATACGCCTTATCTAAGTCAATGAAAGCCATATGTAAGTCTCTTCTCCTACTTCGATACTTCTCCATCATCCCCCTTAGTAAATAAATCGCCTCTGTAGTGGATCTTCCTGGCATGAACCCAAATTGTCTCTCAGAAATACTAGTCTCCATTCTCAATCTATGCTCAATCACTTTTTCCCATAATTTCATAGTGTGACTCATAAGTTTAATCCCTCTATAATTTGCACAATTCTGAATATCCCCTTTATTTTTGTAAATAGGAACTAATGTACTTAATCTCCAATCATCAGGCATCTTTTTCGACCGTAAAATCTCATTAAATAGTTTACATAACCACAACACACCTTTTTCTCCTAAACATTTCCAAACTTCAATCGGTATACCATCCGGTCCAACGGCTTTACCATTCTCCATTTTCTTAAGAGCTTCGCTAACCTCCGAGAATCTAATTCTACGATAAAATGACCTATTAAGCTCACATTCGCTAACTGTCAAGTCCTCCAAATCACAACGCGAACCTTCACATCCATCATTAAATAGCTTATAGAAATACTCTTCCCATCTGTTCTTAATATCTCCTTCAGTAACTAAAACCTTGCCAACTTCATTTTTTATGCATCTTACTTGATCCAAATCTCTCGACTCCTTCTCTTTGTTCCTTGCAATCTTGTAAATCATTTGTTCACCCGCCTTTGTCCCTAACTCCTTATAAAACCCCTCGTATGCTTTAGCACGAGCATCACTAACTGCCTTCTTAGCCTCCCTTTTCGCCAAACGATACTTTTCCCAATTGTCAGAACTATTGTCCAAGTGTATCGCCTTGAAACAATTCTTCTTATTACGCACCTTTTCTTGGACCTCCTCATTCCACCACCAAGTCTCCTTATCTCGTGGTCCAAAACCTTTTGATTCTCCTAAAATGGCTTTAGCAACCATTTCAACATTTTTTGCCACATTCTTCCACATGATACTAGCATCTCCTTCTAACTCCCACACACTTTCCTCTAATAACTTACTTCTAAAAGTCTCTCGCTTCTCCCCCTTTAACTGCCACCACTTGATCTTTCGATCAAAAACTGTTCGGGATTTTAATTTTATACATTTTATTTGCATATCAAGAACTAACAATCTATGTTGTGTAGTCACCCCATGCCCAGGAATTACTTTGCAATTAGTGCAACGTCTTTTATCAGTATTTCTTATCAAGAAAAAATCGATTTGAGACATATGAGTTCCACTTTTGTATGTGATTAAATGTTCCTCTCTCTTCCTAAAACAAGTGTTGATAATCTTAAGGTCGTATGCTAAAGAAAAATCAATAATAGTTTGTCCTTCCTCATTCAACTCCCCAAAACCAAAACCACCATGAACCCTTGCATGTGGTCCTGCCTCTTTACCAACATGTCCATTAAGGTCTCCCCCAATATAAACTTTCTCGGTTGTTGGTATACTTTCAATCAAACCCTCCATATCTGCCCAAAACTTCTCCTTGAGATGTGATTCTGCTCCTACTTGGGGTGCATATGCACTAATAATGTTCATAGTCTCCTTTCCAACAATTACTTTCACGAATATGATTCGATCCTCAATCCTTTTAACTTCCACAACATTCTTCCTCCATTCTGCATCCGCGATAATACCAACACCATTCCTTCCATTTACCTTACCTGTGTACCAAAGTTTGGAACCATTTAACCTAATCTCTTTACTTCCCTCTCCTACCCATCTAGTTTCTTGCAAGCATAAGATACTAATCTTACGCTGGTCCATTACTTGTGCCACCTCGAGACGCTTCCCATTCAACGTCCCAATGTTCCAAGAACCTAATCTGACCTTAGTCTCATGAACTAGCTTCTTTAACCGTCTCCGTCCATTAGAGTGCGGTAGCCCTTGCTCATTTAACACTGCATTCAGGCGAGGATGCAGCGGCTCTTGCTCTCTTATCACTGTACCCGAGCTGTACAGCGCGTTACTTACGGGTAACGACCTAGCATTAACACAATATATTCGTTGATCCATGTTCATAAGATTCGACATGATTTTATGTTGGCTGTCGGGGCCTAACACAACCCTCCTCCTTTATCCGGGCTTGGGTAAAGTTAGTGACCTCCGGAAAAAGAGGGTAAAAAATTAGTGACCTCCGTAAATAAAAAATTAATTGCATTAATACAAGTTGATGCAACATTATACCTACGGAAAAAGAGGGTAAAGTTTCCATTCTCCCCAACCATCAATCAATACTAGTTTTTGTCTGCACCAAGTTTTTATGCTTTTCAGCAATGTTATTAAAACTGGATCGGACCGGCCGGTTCTCGTATAGAAGATAATTACTAGGGAGAGAAAATGATAATTGAAGAAAACGAATGATTAGAGGAGATAATTAGGGGAGAAGAATTTGAAATTAAAGAAAATATAGAATTCAATGGAGAAGAAATAAAAGAATGAAGAAAAGAAATTAAATAAACTAACAAAATAAAAATTGATAATGATTTGAGATAAAATATATTAATATCTTATCACTAGAACTATATTATAATAATAATGTTTGAATAAGTATTAAATTTTTTAAATATAATAAGTAATAGAAAAAATAATAAAATGAGCAACACAAAATGAAAATAAAAAAGTATGAATATATGAAAATAAATACGAACCAATAATTTTAAATGTGAATTAGATATAAATAAATTAGTATAGCATCACAAATAGTATATAAACAATAAAAATCTAATAATGTATCGATTATGATAAATTAAGATAGCTTAAATTTATAGAATATAATAAATAATAATTTTATACTAATTTATTATTATTAGTAGTAGTATGATATATTATATAATATATTAATTGTGATATATATTCATAATTAATAGACATAATATTATTTTAATAAAATCCGGTCCAATCCGATTAAACTCGGTCGGACCGATCTAACCACGATCCAGTAAGACGTTCGGTTCGATCATCGATCCGGTTATGAAAACATTACTTTTCAACCATGAATGCGACACATGACTTTTCTTTTTATTATATATATATGGATTAATGTATTTACAAAGTACCTTCCGCTTTGTAGGGATATTAAGCGCATCTCAACCGTTGATTCATTGATCAACGATTGAGATAATTGATATTTTTAAATCATGGGATTTAATTACTTTTGATCAGATTTATTTATGAGTGGATCAACGATTGAGATGCGCTCAGCATTCATACAAAGCGAAAGATGCTTTGTAGGTATATTAATTCCATATATATATATATTAAGCAGGAAAAAAATGAATGCAATTCGTGTCATTAAGCCTTTATCTTTTTTATTCATATCATACCATCTATTCAATACCAAAGTTTACACCGAAAGAAAGTTCGGATGACAACAACAATACGCATAAAAGAAAATGATGGCATGCAACATTAGCTAGCAAGTAGCGAAGGCAAAAAAAAAAAAGTATGAATTAACTGTATCCCAATCATCTGTCAATCAAACAGTCAAAATGCTGCTAACAGTAATCTCTCTCCATTGCAATATTACGCTTTGCTCATCCGCACCGTGCAGCTCGCCGCATAAATATGGACAAACGAGTCATGTCGGGTCGTGCTCGAGCTGATCGGTACGTATTTGATCGTGCCGCGGGTCGTGTCGTGCCACACGGTCCGTTTTGGACCCTGGCACAGTCTGGGTCCGGCCTGACCGAGCCGGCCGGGCTAGGTCGTGCCGGGTCGGACGACCCTTTTTTTTGCTTTTCATGAATTTTTATAATTTTTAATTTACTTATAGATTATTATATAATATAATTAGTATTATTAATTATTTTATAATATATGACTTAGTGACCAATGAGTCTAGTGAGTAGTGACTACTTTAATTATTATGTAAACAATTATATAGTTAAATTTTCAAATACATTAAGTCATTAATTTATAATTATTAAGTAAATAAATTTGTAAAATGAACAATTGAGTACTAAGTAATAACTAATAGGTTATAACTTATAACCTTATACATAAAATTAATTGGTAAGTATTTAATAAATATATATTAGTAATACTAGTATACTTCATACTTGTAATCTAGTATAGATAGTTAAGTACTAATTTACTAATTACTATATACTAAGTTATAACTAGGTTATATTAAGTAAATTAGTATTTAACTATCTTATAATCAAGATACTATATAGTATAATAGTATATACTATATTACTATGTTATAACTAAACCAAATTATATTAAGCAAACTAGTACTTAAATGAAATTATAATATGAATTTAGTTTAATGACTACCGACTACTTTAATTATTATTATATAATAATTATATAGTTATAATTTTCAAACTCTCATTGAGTAATCATGGCATCATATTCACAACAGTCGCTATTTAGATCAATTTCAAGAGAAAAGATAGTATCATTCGAAATGAGTCTAAGAACGACTATTGTGAAAATGATACATTAATTATTTAATGAGAGAAGATGAGATTGAGAGAAAGGGAGGGATGTAGTCATGTAGCCATTTGAGAAAGGAGAGGAGATTGAGAGTGAGAGTGAGAGTATGAGAGAGATGCAGGGAAAAATAATGAAAGTGATGAAGAAAATGGAGGAGTTCGGCCGCATTTTATAAGTGGCAGAGGGGGTTCAACACGATCCGCATTGATTTAAACACGGTCCGTGTTGTACTCATAACGCGCCTGTGAACGCGGCCCGTGATCATGTTGGCAAATCGAAATAACATGAATCGTGTGATTTCAGCGCGAACCGTGTTACGCATCATGCACGATTCGTGTTCGTGTCAAAACGGATCATGTCGTGCCGGATGCGTATTCACCGTGCTTGGACCGTGTCGTGTTAACAGTGCGGTAGGACGACCCGACACGGAATGGCACGACATGATCTGTGTTTCCGTGCGCGGACCGTGTCCGTGCCGGGCCGTGCGAGCACGACTTTTGGGCGGGCCGGTGGCGTGGCCCGCTCGATATTTCATCTTTAGGCATCTACCTTCCATTTAGCACACATCGCCTCGAACACTGCATCAAGTTTGACACCAGTAGTGTCGTCTCAACACGAAATAATTAAAGAATCCGTTTTTAAAAGAACTAAAAAGGAAAAGAGAAAGTAAAGAAGAAAAAAAAGCCGCATACGTCCTCCACTGTCGACATCCTTTTTTTATTGGTTTCTATTGCTTTGTTTAAATTGTGAGATCAAAAGCTGTTATCAATTATTATCGATTTCTAAATGATATCTTTCGAGCACAATTAATTATTATCTACACGATACATTCGATGTATTTTTTTTCCTTACACCAACGATGAGTTGAGTTGGAATGATAAGCGATTCATCTTTTCGAATTCTTATTTATATTTCTATTAAGAATTTCACGATAATGTTGTGAACATTGTACTTTGTAGTACTACGCGAGTTAAATCGTCAATATATACCATCGCTTTATCACCACACAAAATTAAGGATTGTCATCTAAAATTTTCGTACTTGTGTTTTTTTTCTTTTCTCTGTTTTTTCTAATGTTGGCAACAAAATTATTTTATGATGTTACGAAAAAAGGGGAGAGAGGGATCGCACGAAATATAGAAGAACACGAAGATAAAAAATGACGACGACTCTTTGTTATGGAATAATGATGATTACAAGGATAGGTCTCGGTCTAGACCCCTAGGGAGTTTATATAGGCACTCCCTTTGACAGATGATAGGAATTACATACGGACTGGGACTCTAAATAAATCCCCTGAAAATAGGACACATATTTCGTGATAAGGAAATAAATCAAATCCGAATCACAAAATACCCCCGTAGGGGAATTCTACTGAAGCGTCTGACTATGTAGGGGGACCAATTGGGTTCAGATTCAAGGCATTATTAACAAATCTCCACCTTGACTTGAATCATCTTCAGAGCACAAAAGCACGCCATGCCGCCGCCAGTCCCATCTTAAAGCTATTATCAAGTATTTATGTTAAGCAAGTCCAAACAATGTTGAAACTTGCCATAAGGAACAGATTTGGTGAACATATCAGCTGGATTATCTTCAGTGCCAATCTTCTTCATCTTGATCCTCTTCTCAGTGCGGATGAAGTGATATCTGACATCAATGTGTTTGGTTCTTTCATGATGTACTTGATCCTTGGCTAAACATATTACACTCAGACTGTCACAGTGCACTATAGCCTGCTCCTGATGTAATCCGAGATCTCCAACTAAGCCTTTTAACCAGATGCCTTCCTTGGCAGCTTCCGTCAGTGCCATGTATTCAGCCTCTGTAGTGGACAATGTAACTGATGGTTGAAGTGTAGCCTTCCAACTAATAACTGAACTGCCCAAAGTGAAAACATAGCCTGTCATAGATCGTCTTCCATCAACATCTTCAGCATAATCTGAATCTGAGTACCCTGCAACCAAACACTCTTTATCACTTCTGTAGATGAGGCCAATATCAGATGTTCCTCTCAGATACCGAAAAATTCGCTTCACTGCTTGCCAGTGCTCCTTTCCTGGATCGCTCATGAACCTGCTGACAACACTGACTACATGAGCAATGTCTGGTCTTGTACAAACCATGACATACATCAAACTTCCAACTGCACTAGCATATGGAACCCGAGACATGTACTCCTTTTCTGCATCTGACTTTGGTGCGAAGGCAACAGAAAGATGAACATTTGCAGCTGATGGAGTATTCAAAGGCTTCGCTCCAGACATTCCAAACCTGAATAAAATCTTCTCAATATAACTTTTCTGAGATAAGAAGAGTTTACCCTGTGCGCGATCCCTTAGAATTTCCATCCCCAGAATCTTCTGTGCTGCACCAAGATCTTTCATGTCGAATTCTGCACTGAGGAGCTTCTTCAGATTTTGAATGTCTGCCACGTCTCTGGCAGCAATAAGCATATCATCAACATACAATAAGCACTGTGGAGCCGTCCTTCACCTTCTTGTGGTATACACAGCAATCATAGAGACTTCGACTGAATCCCTTACTGATCATGAAGCTGTCGAACCTCTTGTACCATTGTCTGGGAGACTGCTTCAAGCCATACAGAGATTTCTTCAGACTGCAAACTTGATTCTCCTTTCCAGGAGTGGAGAATCCCTCTGGTTGGCTCATAAGAATATCTTCTTCAAGTTCTCCATGTAGGAAAGCAGTCTTCACATCTAGTTGCTCGAGCTCTAGATTCTGATGTGCTACAAGAGCAAGTAGCACCCTGATAGAAGTATGTCTGACAACAGGTGAGAATATCTCATTGTAGTCCACACCTTTTTTCTGACTATAACCTTTAGCAACCAATCGTGCTTTGTATCTCGTGCCTTCAACTCCTGAAATTCCTGCTTTCTTCTTGAAGATCCATTTACAGCCAACAACCTTCCTGCCTTTAGGCAACTTGACCAGCTCCCACGTCTGATTCTTGTGAAGAGATTCCATCTCCTCACCCATAGCAGCGATCCACTGTCCAGATTCGGCACATGTGATGGCATCCTTATAAGAGGACGGCTCCAGGGAATCCACCTCTTCAGCTACCTGTAGTGCATAAGCAATCATGTCCTCGAAACCATATCGCTTAGGAGGACCCACTTCTCTGTGAGGACGTCTAGCATCAATTAACTCCTCTTCAAGTTGCTCATCAGATTCTTCACCTTCTGGTTCTGCTTCTTGATGTGATCCTTCAGCATCATCCTCAGTTGGAGTGATTTCAACCTCCACCTGTTTACTGACACTCTCTTCAGCCTCCACCTTCAACTGAAGCATTGATGCTTCATCAAAGGTCACGCTTCTGCTGTGGATGACTTTGTGTTATGAAGGAGACCAGATTCTATAGCCCTTCACTCCTGCACCATATCCCATGAACACCCCTTCTTTGGCCCTTGGCTCCAACTTCCCTTCACTGACGTGATAGTATGCTGGACAACCAAAAACTTTCAGACAAGTATAATCAGTAGAATTTCCTGACCATACCTCAGTTGGAGTCTTGAGATCAATCGCAGTCGCCGGACTTCGATTCACCAAGTAGCAAGCTGTGTTAACAGCTTCAGCCCAGAATGTCCTATTTAGGCCAGCGTTAGAGAGCATGCACCTTGCCCTCTCCAGAAGTGTCCTGTTCATTCGTTCTGCAACTCCATTCTGCTGTGGAGTATCCCTGACTGTGCGATGCCTAGCAATGTCTTCATCTTTGCAGAACTGGTCAAATTCAGCAGAACAGAATTCCAAACCATTGTCAGTGCGAAGACGCTTCACTTTCTTTGACGTCTGATTTTCCACCAAAACCTTCCACTGCTTGAAGGTCTTGAAGGACTCACTCTTGTGTTTCATCATGAATACCCAAGTCATCCTCGAGTAATCATCAATCACAGATAGGAAGTACCTCGCACCTCCTAATGATGGAACACGAGAGGGACCCCAACAATCGGCGTGGATGTAGTCAAGTGTCGCCTTCGTCCTGTGCACTGTCTTGCCAAACTGAGACCTTCGCTGTTTACCGAATATGCAGTGCTTACAAAAGTTTAACTCAGATATCTTCTTCTCCCCTAGAAGACCTCGTTTGCTGAGGATATTCATCCCGTTCTGACTCATATGCCCAAGCTGCATGTGCCACAGCCTGGACCTTTCTGATTCGGATGAACTAGCCACTGCAGTAACGCCAGAGACTGTCTTGCCTTGTAATACATATAAGGACTTCTGTCTGACTCCCTTCAGAACCTTAGCATCACCTTTCATGACTGTGAGGATGCCTCCAGCAGCATTGATCTGACACCCTTTAGAGTCGAGGACTCCAAGTGATATCAAATTCTTTTTCAGTTGCGGAACATGGCGGACATCTGTCAGCGTCCTCACAAGATTGTCATGAGTCCTGATCTGCACAGAACCGATCCCAACTATCTGACAGGCTGCATCATTGCCCATGATGACGTTTCCACCATCAATCTTCTGATAAATTGAGAACCACTCTTTATTCGGAGTCATATGATAGGAACACCCCGAATCTAGAACCCAACTATCCGCCAGACATCCTTGATCAGAAGTAGCCAGAACCAAATCATCTTCGGAATTTCCTGTTTCATGTGCCACCGCAACGACAGGGGCCTTCTTCTTCTTCGGACAATCCTTCTTCCAATGACCTGCTTCCTTACAGTAATTACAGATGTCTTTCGCAGTGATTTTCTTCTTCTTCGACTTGGATTTCTTTGAATTTGAGGACTGTCCCTTCTCTACGGTTGATATCAAACCCACGGCCTGAGTCTCTACAGAATTTTCAGATGCCCTATGCCGAAGTTCACGAGTATGGAGACTCGATCTTATTTCTTCCAGACTTATAGTTTCCTTCCCGATAATCATAGACTGAACGAAATTTTCATATGATGAAGGAAGCGAAACTAACAGAATTAGGGCAGCATCTTCATCCTCGATCTTAACATCGATATTTCTGAGTTCCATCAATAAAGAATTTAACTGATCAAGATGTTCCTTCAGAGGGGTACCTTCCTGCATGCGGAGAGAGAACAGACGTTGCTTCAACAACAACTTGTTGGTGAGAGACTTCGTCATATATAGACTCTCGAGTCTCAACCACAGACCGGCCGCTTTTTCTTCATCTGCGACCTCGATTATCACCTCATCCGCCAGACACAACAGGATCATCGAGTGCGCATTCTCCTCCTGTGCCGCCAAAGTTGCGAGGTCGATATCCTTTTCTTTGCCTTTCGAGTCTTCCTCCTTTGGCTTGTTCTTCGACACGTTTGAGAGCGGCGCCCAGACTCCTTGTTGCTTCAAAAGTGCCCGCATCTTGATCTGCCACAATCCGAAACTGTTTCTGCCGTTGAACTTCTCCACGCTCACGTTGTGCGACACCATCTCTCTGCTGATCGAGAATCGTTGACAAACTCTAAGGTTCTGATACCAGTTTGTTACGAAAAAAAGGGGAGAGAGGGATCGCACGAAATACAGAAGAACACGAAGAGAAAAAACGGCGGCGGCTCTTTGTTATGGAATAATGATGATTACAAGGATAGGTCTCGGTCTAGACCCCTAAGGAGTTTATATAGACACTCCCTTTGATAGATGATAGGAATTACATACGGACTGTGACTCTAAATAAATCCCCTAAAAATAAGACACCTATCTCGTGATAAGAAAATAAATCAAATCCGAATCACAAACAGAATACCCCTAAATAAATCAAATCCGAATCGCGAGACCTCCGTAGGGGAATTCTGCTGAAGCGCCTGACTATGTAGGGGGACCAATTGGGTTCAGATTCAAGGCATTATTAACATATGATACAAAACTTTATGATACTTTTAGTTTGAGACGTGGTGCATGAAAATTGATTGAATCTCTCTCAAAGGATCCGATGACTTGAGGCTTTATCATTACATCTTGTTACAAAATTTAATCCACTAATGAATCGTACCACAAGGGACTTCTTCCATCAGTTCGATTCAACATTTCCACCTCGCGAAAGTGTACACTTGCCGCCGCTGGCCCAAATCTAAAGCCTTGTCCTCTGTGCAGGTCTAATCCTATTAGAATATGCTTTTTTTAAAAAAAAAATCAAAGGTTTTGGCTTTGGCTCTCTTGGCTCTGCTCTTTAGCGCGCGTCTCGTGACCAGCTCCCCTGCATTCCTCCACCTTCTGGATCTTCTCGCCCACGACGTCCCCCTTGCTCACGTGATCCCCGAACGACGACGCCCTGCTCGAAGCGGGCGTCGCGATGTACGTCGGCTTCTCGTCGCCGGCCATGATCACCACCACCTTTTCCTCGTAGCATGCGGTCAGGGTCAACGTTGCTGCCGCGGGCTTTCCTTCCGGCTCCCTGCCGCCTTCGGGATCGCCGCTCCCTCCGTCGCGAGTGCCGTCGAGGTACCCGGACAGCTTCCAGTAGGAGCATGCCAAGATGAGGAGCGCAAAGGCGATGAGCCCCAGCATCGCGGCGAGACCCCCGAAGAGGTACGGCACAGGCGAGTGCCATGCCGAGTGGACGACACCTCTCGCCACCACCGGCGCTGCCAGCTCCGCCACGGCCGTCGCGTTGAACCCGGCTCCAGCCCTCATCTTCGTTCTCCTTAAAAGTGGAGGAGGTCTTGTGTTTGTGCAGTTGTGTCTGATGGTGCCGCCGATGAGGGAAGCGAGCAGCATTTATAAAAGGAGGGGGAGATGACATTATGACACGGGTAGAGTTGTGATAAAGTGGACAGAGAATGATGTAAGTGGGGAATTTAGCTTTATTTTTCTTTTACACGACATGTTAATTATATTAATGTAAGCGGCTTTTTGTTTGAGCTCGATTAATCAGTTGCAACCTTTTGGTTATTTAATTCGAAGGTGTAGAACAAAGTTGAGCGTAGTGATGCATACAATTGGAGAAGGGTGAAAAACTTATCCACAAGAGGGGCCACTCCTCCATCAAGTTTAATTCGTACCATATATTATACCTTATACTTTAAAGCAAAGTGGTGCAGTGTGTAGCGCACTGAGGCGAGGAAGGAGATGAAGGGTGCATGCACGACAGCACAATCATCATCCAGGTTGTAATTTTGGGGGGGAGGGAAGGGGAGAGATCGAGAGGCTTTCATTCCTCTGTCTTGTTCTGTGGTTTGCCGAGGGTGAAGCGCGTGAGGAAGGAATGAGGACATGATGGCACATATTGCACTATTTTGGGACATGACCTACATTGCAAACCATCAGTTCATGGATTCACAGCAAGTTACAGGCTTATCAATTCATGGATCATTCATGTCATACATTATAGCTAAACTAAGACTAACATTTAAACCCCAGAAATGGAGATTAAGTCATATTTGGATACTTTTCAAAAGGATATAATGGGTATCATACACCTCATACGCCCTCACGCGTCCATAGGTCTAATCTACGGTTCACGTGCATTCACTTTTTTTTTCATATGCTCGTAATCTTCTGTTTCGAGCTCCATGTGGCGAGGCGACATCGATAATGATACATGCGTCTCCTTTCGAAATGGACTGAGCTCCGGAAGGTCAATCTGTGGAGGAAAGTTCGATCCAAGGGAGAGAAGGTCAATCCGGCGTCCAACATTTGGTCGATCCGTGGCAAAGGGAAGGAGGCTTGGTCGATCGAAGGGAAGGACCATCCTGTGAAGGTTGATCGGGCGAAGGTCCATTTGTGATGTTCGATCCAATGGAGGAAAGCTCGATCCGGCGTTTGAGGCTTGGTTGGTCCGCAACAAAGGTCGTTCTGGTGAAAGGCGCATGTCTAGGCGAACGAAGGGAAGGTTTGGTCAATCCCATCTAATGTCGATTCCTTCCTGTGAAACTTCCTATGAATGTGCGTGAATTGCGTGAACTAGTCAGTTCACGCGCCCTGGGTTGCCCACCATTAGATTAGATTTAACGGTGGGCGCACGAGCATATGACCATCATATGCATCTCAGATGTATGTTCCCCCATTGATCAATATATCGCTTATGTAGCTTATCCTTTAGACCTTTTTGAAGAAGGTTCGAAAGAATTCAACTCTTACAAAATTGATAAATATGCAATTGCTAATTCATGATATGGCATGTACAGAATAAAAACTTCATTCTCGATTCTACGAGAATTTTTATAAAAGTGTTTCATTTGCTTCTCTTCCATGGACATTTCATTTTCCCAAAATGTATCCTATAAAATTTTTTTCCGTCATCCCATTTCGAGAACTCATGGGAGAATTTTTCGCAATGGGCGAAAGCCTGACGGAGCAATGCCGCATGGAGGTAGAAGGTCCACGGGTCATGAACTTTTTTTCTTGGAGAAGAAGCAATGACGGTATATGAGGAATAAGCATCGGCTAATTCTGTGCCAGCAGTCGCTGTAAGACAAATGAGCCAAGCATTATCCGGAATGATTGGGCGTAAAGCGTCTGTAGGTGGCTTGTCAAGTCCGCCGTCAAATCCCATGCTCAACCCTGGACAGGCGGTGGAAACTACCAAGCTAGAGTACGGTAGGGGCAGAGGGAATTTCCAGTGGAGCGGGGAGACTTTGACTCTCCCACTCCAGACGTTGCTTTTCTTTCTGTTACTTCGAAAGTAGCTGCTTCAGCTTCAGCCACGCGAATTTTTTATATTCCTTTTTATTTCTCATCAAACGAATGACATCTTCTTCTAGAAATCCTAGCTATTCTTAGCATGATATTGGGGAATCTCATTGCTATTACTCAAACAAGCATAAAACGTATGCTTGCATATTCGTCCATCGGTCAAATCGGATATGTAATTATTGGAATAATTGTTGGAGACTCAGATGATGGATATGCAAGCATGATAACTTATATGCTGTTCAAATTATATCCAAATTACATTTCATTTTTTCAAGTAATTATTCATAAAGAATAGTTTGATAACAATGACTCACATAAAGTGTATATAGAGAATATTGCACGAAAGGGGAGGCAAAGACCTCTATGACACATGCCTATCCAGTACTCCGGCGTGTTACACTTGAATACAGAGGAATATGACGAATGAAGTCTTAAAATTTATAATCTTTCTACACTATCGAGATGTAATCCGCAAGCATACAGTGCATCATTGTAGTGCTTGAGGTTCGATGCACAGGGAATCGATGTTTGTGAAATCTTTAAAAAAAAAATCCTTCGGAGCAAAATCGGTAAGAAAAGTAGATGCTGAAAACAAGATAAAAGGGATGGCGATGTAACATAAAGAGAGACTAAATGTTTTTGTATTTTTAGAATATAAAAAAGAAAATATTGCAAAAATGATGATTAATATTAAGGAGGGTGCGAAGCAATAAATCAAGAAGAGGACTTATGGGAGGTGCTTCCGTTGTAGGTTCAAAGTTCTTTAGTTTGACCATGTTATGGGTGAAGTAACCAAGTTCCCTTTTCACGCTTGCATTTGGTTGGTCTCAAAAATAAAGACACACAACTCTACGCCTACACATTCGTGTTGGTGGAAAGGCTGTGTTTACGTGCGTGAAAAGATTTCGTACAATGAGTGCATGTTATTACCGAAGTACGAATTGAGCTTTCTTTAGTATTTGAGCTTAAGTCTTGTGTCCACTGAGTATTAGGCATTTAAAAGAAATACACATAAGGAAAGGAGGTTACAGTCAGCTTACGCTTGCCTTGGTGGAATATGGACCACCCTCCCAGGCAGAATGCAAGATATCAGTTTCTTCGAGATGACTTAGATGCTTTTGAAGGAGAAAAAAGTTCGATTCAGGAAATACGAACCAGAATTTACTGGAGGTCCTTCAGAAGTAACTCATCTCTTGCCTACCCTACTCGGGTCACTGACTTGAGTGAGGATTGAAGAGTATTCCGCCTTGGGTCGAACTTCCCAAAAAATTTGAGAAGAATCGAACATAGCAATGGTGAAATAAAAATATGTGAACATCCTTAAAACTGTTTAAGGTAATCCTAAATCTCTAACTCAATTCGGTCATTTATTGTCAAAAACTCGGAGTGCGTACAACCTTTTCTGGTCATGGATTAAAGGGTGAACGATGCCTAAATCAAACTACGAAGAACTTCCATTGCTGATTTTACGAAAATGCACACTATGAATCACTACTTGCCTTAGGCTTAATTTCTCTACGTTCGGTCGCAATGAAGCCTATAACGTCCCTATGGTGGGGGTGCAAGACAACAAATGACTCAGAAAACTTTTCCAGCTTACAGTTACGTGGAAAACTCGAGAACTACGCATGCAACTATCTTCACCCAGGCTTGATTTCTTCACGTTCGGTCGCGATGGAGCATATGACATCCCTATGATCGGGGTGCAGGGTGAAGATAGTTCATGAACTCAAATTCATGTACAGACCCAAAAGATAAAGAGTCGAATAATAAAACAGGGACCAGACTCATATCAAAAATACAAGAAAGCTCAACAATGGGAATTAATCATGAAAATCAGCAAAATAAAACGCAGCTAAAGAACATGAATTCAGATCACATAATGCATCTCCCAATCTCAGCAGGGCCAATTAGTTACAGTTCATATGGAGAAAACACATTTCTCCACAAATCACTAAAGGCATTATTTTTCATCTCTCAGTTCTCTCTCTTTCCTTTTGTCTCTTTATCTACCTCCCAAATCCTCTTCTCTCCCTCCGTTTACAGCTTCCTCCTCCTTTTATATTCGTTTCTCCTCCCTCTGTCAACCTCTGCTTGTTGTTGGTTCTTCTCCTCTCTTTCTCTGCCTGTCCTTCTGATGCTGTCAGCAGCTTGTCAGTTTTTTTGTGGTCCCTGCCACCGGAGAACCTTCCTTGCGCAAGGAAGGTGAAAGAGTTGGCTGGTTCCCAATTGCGGATAGTGTTTGTTGTTTTGTTCTTTGGCCTCTTCCTCAGCCTGAGAGCAAATCATCAATCCTTAGTGCAGACAATGGTGTATGGTTCAGCTACTCTACTCCATCCCTTGGAGCTCATCAGCTCCCTGCAGAGAGGGACATTTATCCAAGTAAATCTTCAAACTAGTAAGATCAAACTTTAGTGATAATATGCGAATGAACGTTTATGTGAAGAATATTTGAAATTCATTGAATTAGTTCCATGCACATGTCTATGTTGAATTAGTTCCAAGCACATGTCTATGTAAGGAAATAATTATATAATAGGTACTATGTGCATGCGAAATAATGGTGAAAATATAGATCATAAATCTCCGCATCAAACAACTTTTATAGAGAGAGACATTGGAGTCGTGCTCAAATCAGTCAACATGAATTTGATCATGTACCTCGAACTGTTGGAAAGACAACTTTTATAAATAGGTAGATGATGGTATGGCATCACTCTTTTAGTGGTGACACAATCAATTAATTAAGGTTCTCTTAGAAATTTGGCACAATAAGTGTACAGTTTTTTGTTTAATGAATAGCTATTAATTACTAGTAGATAATGAATTCACTAGAAAATTTAATAAGAATATCTAACGAAAATATATTAACTATTTGAAAATAATTAATTCTTTAAGAATTACAATTTTTTCTTATACCTTAACTACCAACTTATTTTGAGTTTTATAAAATTCTATTATTTAAAAGGGTCCGCTAAGTATATAACCTGAGTTATTTTGCTATAATTTACAACAAGCAATTTTAACCGTCCGATTTAAATCAACCATGTTTGTCTAGTATAAATTATAAAAGGTAAGAAAATTTCTTACCTTCAACTATCTTGGAGGCTCTCGTTTCCTCTCACCACTCGCCAGTGAAGGGCGAGGCATAGGTCGGCACAAAAATCATCGTTCAGTGAGGGAGGATAAAGAAAGAAGATGTTTTGATTAGAGACGTGCCTACTCCACTGCTTGCTCCGACATCTTCCTTCCTCGCTCACTCTCTTCACTTAGTCCAACCGCTACGACAGTCTTGACATCCGCTACCCTTTCGGCACCGGCTTCCCGGCTGCGGTAGCATCATGACCATCTCCACTGCCGAGCATGACAACAACACCTACAATAAAAGCCACAAAGAAAGTGGCAGCGGCGGCGATGACGACCGCATCCTCATCCTCACGAGCCACACGGGCACGTACTCCATCACTTCCATATCCTACTCCACCTCCACACTGACCATCTCCCCTCCCCTCATGTCCATGCGCCCCTCGACGCCGCGGTTCGGCCGCAACTAGCCGCGCCCTTCCAGATCGACTCCTCCGTCTTCGTCCTCCTCGGCTGCCCTCCTCCCATGTCTGTCCCGACCAGCCAGGGCAACATCATCTGCAATGCTGCCTTGAGCCCCCACCTCTGCAACGTGCTCCACGAGTGCCCCTCCAGCTACACCCTCGGCCTGTCTCTCTTCGCAACGAAGAACTCCCCGACGAGCCCTGGCCCGAAGGGCAAGATTGACCTGCAGCCCCTTAGATGCACTGCCTACGCGTCCGTCATGTCCATAGGGTGACGCGGGGGATGTGGCAATACGACATCGCACTCAAGTATGAGGAGGCGGACATCAAGGTGGATGGGGCGAGGGAGGGGGTATTCGGCATGCAAGAGCGGCGGTGGGTGTGCGGCTACACACCACCAAAGATGAGGACCAAGTATATGGAATCTGCGCTGAAGCAGGATGTTTGCTATTTCGACACTGACATCCGTACTTTCGATATAGTCTTTTCCATCAATGCCGAGACCGTGATCGTCTAGGACGCCATCAGCAAGAATGTGTCGCTCTGCTCTGGTGTTTAAATTAATATAAGAGGAAGTTTTGTATAGAGAGATCTTGAATTACATACATGGTTGTTTGTACTGTGTGCAATTGGGCAACTTCGTCCAATACCTAGCGACCTTCGTCTCCAGATTCATCATCGGGTTCACGACGGCATGGGCTCTCATGATGCTCGTCGTCTTCCCGCTAATTGCAGTAATCAATGGCATGTACGCCGCCACATCTGCCAAGCTCTCGTCCAAAAACCAGGATGCCTTGTCCCAGGCTAGCAACATAGCAGAGTAGGTCAGTTGGCTCCTATCCCTTTCAGCTCATCCCAATGCAATCGTCGGTCGTCACCATTATTGAACTCCTGGTGTCGTATGTGTGTAAATTTGCAGGCACTTCCTCGTATCGTCGACGAGTCGAGAATCCTCCAGGCATACTCTACAGCGCTAAGAGTTGCAAGAGGCGACACGAGGATGACAGCCCTTTGAACACCATTGTCGATTTGCTTCATGTGCCAAGGATAGAAGAAATCATGATAGACCTTTGCGAGGCATTCATGGAATCAAAGAGGAGATCACATCTGCCCTATTCGTTGAATGGAAGAGAGTGGAGATTTGTATGCGGAAAAGTGTTGATCTGATGTAAGATGGACATTTGCGATGAAGCTGTAATTTACAGCCATGGGGAGGAGCAGCATGCTCCTTTTTGCCTATTTAAAATTATTAAAGTCAATCATAACATTACATAATTATATTCTTCTAGTAACATTTGATATTAATGCAAATGTAATGGAATACTAAATATGTCTTTAGTGTCTTGGTGCATGTATAGCTCGTAAGAATCCAACTCATTTTTTTTTCATTATTTGTGTACATCAAAATATAATGTACCCCTCAAAGGTGCCACAAGTGCCCTAATAAGTAAATAATTAATTATACAATTTGAAATAATTGAAATGTAGGAAAAAAACAAAAATGTATCCAAGAAATATAACTAAATGACAATGGTGAAAAAAAAATAGTTACTAATATGAATCACAGTTTAAGAACAGGAAAATATCAAACTTATTCGACAATAATTATCATACAGTTAGAGAGAACAAATTAACATTATCTCCAGGAACACTAAAAGTTCTTTTTATGTGTGACTAATTAAATACATAAGGTCCAGCTATTTCAATGTTCCATGAGCATACTTCCGAGCACATATTGTAAAGCCATGTTGCTTCATAAACAATGAAGCATCCTTGGATAATCTTCCAGCTCATGGAACACCAAAACAACCTATCACCGATATAATAGTGCTCCAATTTCCAATTGAAAAACTTTTGATAACTCAAAACATGCTCTCCAAGATCAACATCTTTTGATTTTGTAATGGATGGATAATCGAGTTAATTGTACCCAAGTTATTTGTAATGTTGACATGGATATGGTCACGACTCTCATTCAAAAGAACATGGAATGAGTGCACGAGCAAAGAAGAAACAAGGATGATGAACATGGAAAAGGAGATGCCACCAATTGCCATGAATCTATTTATGTTTGTGAAATAGAGAAGAAAAATATATTGTAAGTTAGTGTAGGTCTTTTGGACCCAAATATTCATATCTTGTATATAAGCATGAATCGATCGAATGAGTTCTTCTAATTCAATAATAATATGACAATACTTTATAGCAGTTATTAGTGCATTTAAACATATTATTTTGTAGTTATACGTAAAAAAAAATCGTTCTAGTTATAGGTAATTAACAAGATACAATTGTGCTTGATATTCTAATAAATGTAAAGTTAATTGCAATAAATAATTTGAAAGCGTGGAAGGCGTCTAACTAGTTTAACTATGTATGTATGTATGTATGTATGTATGTATGTATGTATGTATGTATGTATGTATGTATGGATGGATGGATGGATGGATGTATGGATGTATGTATATACACATTTGTTTTGCAAGGTTTTTCAACTTCATGTATTTTGTACTGCACCAAGTGTTTAATTTAGTTATCAATAATCTTATAAATCAAATTTCACATATTTGCTCAGTGGACCATGGTATGCTCTAATTTTATGATTAAATTACTCAAAATTGTAACATTGTATTAGTCTCAATTTTGAAATGTTACGCATGATTATTCAACATATTCAATCATTTTCCAATGTTGAAATGTTACTCTTGAATTAGATACAATATATGGCACGATTGATTAATGAATTGATTAGTTGTCTTTTGCTGTGAATCCATGAATTAGTTAATTCATTGAAGAATGAGGGAATAAGAATAAACCTTTATTTCATATTTTTGTTATGTCCTATTCTATTCAATGATCAACATTAAAGAAGAAGAAATATATGGATCCATAATAGATTCATACATATGGACCTCCCGTTGATTTATAGATCAACAAGTGATCCTTGATAAATGTTGTTTTTATATAAATTTATGATTACCACAATTTTATAGATCAATGGTGGTCCACACCACACATTCCTTAACCCCATCAAGATAAGCCTCGTTTTATTTTTTAAAAATTATTGTGTTTGGTACCTAAGACGAAAACTAATCTTTCTATAAGTTATGCAACATTTAATTAGTAAAGGTTAAAATTTCACATTGTTTTGCATTTATTTTTTTAAGGATGTGGGATGGGATGTGGGAGGGGGAATGGGTGATTTATTATGAAAAATTACAAAAAAAAAATTGTTAATAAATAAGAAATTAATATAAATATACCTAATTTAATAAAATTTAACTTAATCAAGAAGGTTCAAACTATTATTTAAATTTAACAATATAGATATTATATAGATATAAAAGTACATGTGCCTTGGGCCATCATAAATCAATGCTACTTTTGCCTCTTGACAAGTTTATGCATTTAAGTTGTGAATTAATATGACAACTCCATTAAAGCTTTGATGACAAAGATAAATTATGCTAAAGACATGGAATAATTTCATATAAATATGTAACATAATTGGATGAGTCAACTTAACTATATATAAGTTATCAAAATGAAAAAAAAAATATTAGTAAATTTGATTGCAATGTTTGATGATATTAATTAGATTAATTACAGTTAAATCATTTTAAATTGAAATAAGAAATAGCTTTAAATATATTTAATAATTTATGCACGTAAATAGGAAATTAATTTACAAAATGTGAGATAATAGTAGTGTAAAGTTAACTTACATATAAGTCATGGAAATGAACTAAAATTATTAGCATTTATTATTATAGAATTATAGTAATTATAGTTTTATATATGAGTTAAATTAGCATGTGATTACATATCCTGAATATTTGAATCCATTATATATATATATATATATATATATATATATATATATATATATATTACCGTGTGTGTATGATTGTTGCAATTCATTTAATGAGGATGAAGCAAAAAGTAGGCTTCACAATAATTAGGGGTCTAATTTAGAAAGGATATTATGATGAATGAATTGTTGAAAGAGAAGTAAGTAATAAAAATAATGACAAAATAAGTAAATATTTTAAAAAAATCATCAAAACATTGAGAACAAAAGCTCAATGTTCAATTGTTAATAACTCTGTAAAAAATATAGCATCTTCATATCTTAAACTTATCCCTATTTATGATTGTTCTTATCAACTAATTATAAAAAGGGTAAATAAAAGTCTTTTCAACTACTGCCATGAGCTTTCTTCATATATATTCTTTAAAAAAATCATTGAGGGATTCATAAGTGGCTCTCTTTAAAAGTAAGTCAGTTGAAACAAGAAATTCTTTGAAAAACCTTTTGGTCACTCACCTCAAATTTTGAAGCAATTATAATTTTTTCACAAATCTCTTTAATTATCTCAAATTTCACAACCTTCAATTGCATGAAAGAGAGTAAAGCATCACTTCTACTTAGAGCATCAACAAATCTATTTTTGTACTTCGCTCTTATGCTTTGTAGAAATAGATATGCAATCAATTTTCTTAAATTATAAACCTTGAAACTAAAAATTAAAGATCTTGCTTTTCGACTTAAATTTTTAGAATAGTTGATAACACATCTAATTTCACATTATAAAAATCACTATTGAGGCCATGAGTTCAAACTCATTGGAGCTTGTATCAATAAGTATTTTTTTATGTTATTTGTCCACGTGATGAGTGAAATTACAACCTTCCAAATAGGAACTATCCAATCCATGGGTATACTATGAGGTTACAAAAGTTGGGCAGATCAAAATTGTTAGCAATTGACATGTGAGGGGCAGTGCAATAATTACAAAATTAAAGATATTATTCTTCCTATCAGCTTAAGTTTTTTTAACAAATTGATAGCACATCTAGGTTCACATGGTAAAGAGCAAGAGGTCATAAGGTTTCAAATCTCGTTGTGGTTATATAAAAAAATCCTAAGTTGTCCATGTGATGTGATAAATTATATATATTAAAATTGTCAGTCCTTCACACATGAGTAAAAATATTAAGATTATAAAATTAAAGATGCTAGTTTATTAGTTTAAGATTTCAGGAAAAATGGCTGTGAAATTAGATGTGCTAACAAATTCTCTGAACAGCTTAAGTCGATTGAAAAATCAATATTATTATATTTATAATCTTGATCTAACTCAGATGTAGGTTGATGACATCTTTGATCTAACTACATGGACAACTTAAGGGAGGATATTTTTTAGTATGAGTACTGACGAGCTTTGAATTCATAACCTGTAGCTTTGATATACAAATAGCTGACAACTTTAGCCTAGCCCAACTCATCACGTGACATATTCTTTATTTATATATGTTTTTACTTAATATGATGTGATTCATTTTAAATTTTTATACCGAATGTTCTATTTCCATGACTCTTCTTATTTATGTTAACAATTTATGTTGTGAAATTAGATGAGCTCTTAATTTTTTATAAAAATTTTAAATGAATATGAAGAGAAACATCTTTACATTCTTAACCTTAGATTGTAATTTTTTCCACCATGGGCCTTTGAGATTATATCCTAACAATTATCATTATTGAAATAATTTTGCATATCTCTTCATGTGAGGTATATCGAGTACCAAAGATATTGTGATGATGCCACATTTCTTCTTCAGCACATGATAATTTCAAGAGGCATTAAACAATAAGAGCCTCTCCTTCATCTTTGGCCTCCTTCTCTTTATCACATGTGTCAATATAAGTTCATCTTTAACTTCTTATGTAAAGGAAATAATCTTTAGTTTTGGGCATTAGAAAGGGATATTCTCGACATCTAAAGTATTGCTTAAAGACATGATTTTTTTGAAAATATTTCAAAGATTACCTTCTTATTCAAAGTGCTATTATAAAAGATCAGTTTGTTGGAAGGCGAAGGAGATTTGATTTTTTATGTGCTCTCCTTATTATAGCCTTCTTTTTTTCAAATGGTTTATAAGAACTTTTCAGCCAGTTTGTATATATCATAAAAACATCAATAAGATTGAAATTAAACAACTCAAAATGTCAAGTGGTAGCTTGCTCTTCGTACTCCACAACATCACACTTCATCACGAGAAGTGAAAGAAGTTGTGTGCTACTCTTGAAATTATTATAGTTTATAGTTCATGAGAAGGAACTTTTCAACTTTTTTTCATCTTTTCTCACATCACATTTTTTTAATTTCCTTTATGCTCCCTTCAGTTGTTTAGATATTTCATGAAATATTTTGAATGTAGTTGACTTTGAAAGTCAAGGAATGTTAGTCTTGATGTTGTAATAATCGTGTTGACAATGTTGGTTAAGAAAAAAGAGACTCTCCCAAAATATCATCGTCATGAACTATTCATCATCAACTTGTGAATCAAAATATTGTTTATCAGGATGTAGCTTGGATAAGCTTAAGTTGTTGTTAGAGATATTGCACTTGCTTTTGCAGCTCATCCATCCTTATATCTCGAATATCACACTCATTAATTGTCATGTTGATGCTTAGATGATGTTGAGGACATACAACTCGGAACTTTGATATTAGTGTAATGGTAGATTAACTTTTAGAAGAAAATTAGGCCTTAAAATACAATGTAAAAATAATTAAGTAAATCAAGGAGTCCAACAAGGCACATGTAATCAAGAAACAAGAGTTCAATGTTCATGACTCAACAAAATATAACATCTCCATACCCTTACATCTAATCCTATTTATACTAGTTTGTTAATAATGATTTGAATTTTGATCCAGCTCTATTTTGTCACCCTTATGTGATAAATGTGCTTAAACAATTCAAACAGTAAAACGGTTCATCCTATATGAGGGTCTTGCTATTCAGACAATGAGCTTGATGGTGCATTTCATAAATTTCTTATAATATTATATGTGCATAAGTTTTCTTATTCTTTTATCGTAAATAATTCATGACAATTGATTAAACAAAATAATAAATGAAAGACTCTTTAACTCTAAAGGCGACTTTTAGAACATGATCATTCTTCATCTCCTACCATGTCTCATAAACTTTTGCATAACATTTAATATTCTAGTTCCCTCTTTGAAATTCTAATAAATCTTCATGATATTGAATTATTTATTAAATGCCTTCTTAAAATTTTAAAAACCTTTGTGTCATTTCATTATATATGGGTGGTCTTAAATTTGGATCTCACAAGTATTCTTTTTTTTTTTGGAAAAAAAGAATTAACTCAATGTGCTCTATCTCATTTTGGGGTGTAAAGAGTCTAAATTCATTTTTTACTATTGAAAAAAGAAACAGAATTAGTAGAAGTTTAAATTGTCATAAATATAATTAATTAACATAGTAATCTTTTGACTTCTTGAAAAGTTGGGCATATAACAAAAATAATGATATAATGGCATGCATAACATTAGCTAGCGAGCAACTAGCAAAGGCAAAAAAAAAGTATGCACTCCATGTACACATATTAACTAGCTAGCAACTAGCAAAGGCACAAAAAGTATGCACTCCATGTACACATATCAATCGAACGGTAGAAAGGCTGCTAACAGTCCCTTGCAATTACAATATATTATTATCCGTAGCTCATCCGCATCCAGCAGCTCGCCGCATCTACCGCCCGTTCTGCAAATAATTAAAAAATATATTTTTCTTCCCATTTAGAAGGGATAAGACCTAATACATTCTTTTTTTTTCTTTTTTTATCGTTGATGTATTTAGCTTTGATGGGATAGAAATTCATATCATTATTTAATTTGTGTCATCCTAAATTTCACGTCTCTTTTTAGCAGAAATACTTAATATAATTTTATATTCATTTAAATGAGTATAAGCTCGTACCATTAATTCCGGAATAAAATTTTAAGAACTACTTGTTGGTGAATACAAAAAAAAAGAGAGAGAGAAGAAGAAGAATCTAACGGAATAACTTCATATGCACACGAGGAAGCTTTTGTTTCACAAATTCGATTCCATATTTCCACCGTCAAGAGGAAATATACAAATGCCGCGTACTGATCTAATCTAATTAGAATTTTGGAGAGAAAAAAAAATTGATCAAACGTCTTGACTTTGGTTCTCACTTTGGCTCTCATGGCTCTGCTCTTTAGCGCTGCAGTCTGATTTCCAGCTCCCTTGCATTCCTCCACCTTCTGGTTCTTCTCGTCCACGGCGTCGTCCCCTTGCTCGCGTGATCCCCGAACGACGACGCCCTGCTCGAAATGGGCGTCGCGATGTACGTCGGCCTCGCGTCGCCGGCCATGATCACCACCACCTTTTCCTCGTAACACGCGGTCGGGAACGCGGCTGCGGCCGCAGGCTTTCCTCCCAGCTCCGGGTCCCTGCCGCCGTCGGAATCGCCGCTCCCGCCGTCGCGAGTGCCGTCGAGGTACCCGAGAGCTTCCAGTCGGAGCATGCCAGGATGAGGAGCGCGAAGGCGATGAGCCCCAGCATCGCGGCCAGGCCCCCGAAGAGGTACGGCACCGGCGAGTGCCACGCCGAGTGACCGGCGCCTCTCGCGACCGCCGGCGCCGCCACCTCCGCCACGGCCGTCGCGTTGAACCCGGATCCAGTCCTCATCTTTGTTCGCCTTCGAAAGAAATTAGGAGGAAAACTCTGTCTTGGGCAGATGTCTGGTCAGGTGCTGGTGCAGTTGATGAAGGAAGGAGCGGCATTTATAAACGGGGGGGGGGGGGGGGGGGGGGGGGGGGGGGGGGGGGGGAGGACAGGGGCAGAGTTGTAATAAAAGTGGACAGAGAATTATGTAAGTGGGGAATTTGCTTTGTTTTTCTTGTGCATGACATATATTATAAATAAATATGCTAATAATAATATGGGCAGATTTTTGTTTGTACCTGATTAATCAGTTGCATCCTTTTGGTTATTTAATTCGAGTTGTAGGACAAAGTGGAGTGGAAATGAGTGATGTATATAATTTAATTGTACAAAGGTGAGAAAACTTATCCACAAGAGGGGTTCACTCTGCCCTCAAGTTTAATTTGTACACAAATGTAATTAAATAAAAAAATATATATATAGTAGTGATTTGGATGTCAGCTTATATGCTTTAAAGCAAAATGGGTAGACAATGCAGCGCATTGAGGTGATAAAGGAGTAGGAAGGGATGAAGGATTCATGACAGAGCAATCAGGAATTGAGTCGGCGAATTTTGGAGAGACAGGGCTAAAGATGGTGGGCTCCTATAGACAAACATAGAGAGAGAGAGAGAGAGAGAGAGAGAGGAGATGAGAGAGGAGATGAGAGAGAGAGAGAGAGAGATGAGAGAGAGAGAGGAAGAGAGAGAGAGAGAGAGAGATGTTCTTGTACTCTGTTTTGTTCTGTGGTTTGGTGGAGTGAGGGAATGTGGCCACAATGACAGTCCACTAATTTGGGACACGATCTCGATATCAAAGTTCAAACCATTTTTAACTATAATGCATGAATCAATTAATGTCTTTGTGCTACTAAGAAGTTGACACTAAACATAGAATATACAAATTTTGCAGTAAATACGACATTGAGTCAACTAATTAATTAGTTATAAGTCTTCCAAAGTAATTAGTTTCAATTTTGAGATCTGAACTGTTGGAGTATTATCATTCCAATAAATATATTTGCGTGACAGCAATTTAGTAACTAGACGATTTAGCTATGTAGTAGAATCATAAGACCATAGATAGATATCTTACAAATTACAACATGCAAGAGTTGGTTTCAGATAAAAAGCAGCCTTTTCTGTGTTCCCAGTGGAGTTCTTGGCAATGGCATTTAAATTATATTTAAGAGGTATCTTTTAGGGAAAAAAAATATCTCTCAATGGATTGATTCATCTAAATGCTCAGAGCATTACAGGAATACCAAGAATGTGCCTATAAACCATCACCACAAAAAAAAAAAAAAGAGAGGAAAATTTACTTTGAAAAGGTCCCACACACCATAACCTGCTAGCACTCAGTGTGTAAATTGTAAGAAACAATTGATGAGTACATCCCATGAACACAGAAAGGATATTCTTTTTTTTTTTACTTTTAATTTGAAGAAAAAGGTTCTCTTCATTTTCAAATATTTATCTTTCCTTTCTTTGTATTAGACTTTAGACATCTATTTGTAATATATAGAAAAACATGAATGGTGCATGTACAAGAATAAAATCTTGACCTTTAATTACTTCTGTTAGAAAAGTGAATGTCCACTGATGTCCATCATGAGGTTAGACAATAACAGGATGCCGCATGAAGCTGGTCGCTAGCACCCTTTGTAGCCATGACTAGATTTTATGTGTAGGCTACTGCATGAGATCTTTTTTTTTTAAATAAAATTTTCGGTCTAAATTCGAATTTAGGATCTCTCAGAATATTTTGATTTGACAAAGTACCAATAGTATCAAGAGTTTGTTCATCTTAATTTTAGTCGTCACATTTAAAGTATTAAACATGTTTTCTGCATTTAAATAATTTTCAAGATCAATTAAATCAATTCTACCTACGGAATTAATATTTATACAACACACATTACACACACACACACACACATATATATATATATATATATATATATATATATATATATATATGAAGATCCAATTGAAGAGCACGTACGATTTATGAGGTAACATCCAATGAAATTTGGAATGAGAACTCTTTAAAATGGAAGCATGGAGCACATTATTTATTCCATTGATTCCATAAGTATTTATTATTTTCAGTAATAAATTAATAATTGATTATGATAATAATCATAAAATTGTTTGATAACAATGATCAAACGTGTTCGTTTATTTACTTGATTAGTACATAAGTTTTCTGCAACCAACGAGCATTTTCTTCTTTCCTTTTTTTTCTTTTCCCCATAATTTTGGATACAAATAGTATAACCATTTAAGGAGCACAAACAAATTAGTTCAATTTAGATATCTTAATTGATCACCTGTTCAGTGTATTAGTGCGTGTCAGATGTGCTAGTGGGCGCTTACATTTTATTTTGAACATAAAGTAAATCATAGTTTCAAATTATAAAAGAAAGATATGAAATCAATATAGGAAAAAAAAGTGAGATTAGAAAATGATATTAATGAGTAAGAATCAAACTTGAAATCTATAAATCTCGAGTTATCCCATAGTATGGCAACTCTGTTCTCCTTATAATATTATTTTAAATTATACTATACAAATCCAAAGAAATAGCATTTTGTGATTGTATATGAAGGGGTCCATGGAGATTCCCTGTTACTATAACGGCTGAAGCAATTTGTGAGGGTATACACAAGTTTGATAGAACGGCAACCAATAGGCAATCGACACTTCAGCATCAACGGCTTCACAGATGCATGGGTGGCTGCTGCGAATCTTGTCTCTTTTTTTTTCTCTTGTCATCCCTAATTAATTATAATTATCATCTTAATCTTGTCTCCGATTCTATGATTCCACAAATGAGATGTTGCACCAACTCAACCAAAGTCCCAGGTTCTTTGCCAGATTAGCGGATCTGAATGTAACATCTAAATATTGAGAGGGGGAGAGAGAGGGAGAGAGGGGGATGTTGGTGGAGCTGACTTTGCAGAACTACTTGAGTTGAGGTATATATCCAAAATCGACCAACTCTCGGGGCTTCCACGATACTAACTCTCAGAAAAAGATCATATTCTGAAGATTGCATCTGATTAGATTTAGGCCTTTAGCATGTGGGATTTGGGTACACCGTTAGAGCCATCAGGGATCTTAGGGCATTTGATCCTAAGGAAGCTTATTTAGTCAGTTCCAGAATAAAGTTCATCTGAATATTTGGGCCCTGGAGACCTTAGCATTTTCCCTGCTCATGACTGTCCTCATCATCACCATTATGTATGATCACTGTCCACGCCTTAGATTCTATATGGTTGAAAGGTCCATCTGGGCAAGCAAAGCAAATCACAAAGAAATTAACATATATACACAAAGAATTTAAACCATTGGATGATGATTATATATATGATTGAGATAGATTAAATTCATGAATATATATATATATATATATATATATATATATATATATATATATATAGAGAGAGAGAGAGAGAGAGAGAGAGAGATGATTTAATGGCCATGCTCCTTGGTCATTTAGGGAGCTTAGTGCTGTCTAATTTCTATACCGTTGGAACATAATTGGAGGTTATGAATAGATGTGCGGTTCAATCTCTTCTTATAAGCAAAATCGGCCGATTTTTTTGGGTTCACATCCGTTGTCGGTTCTTGTCCTCTGTCGATTTATAAGCAACGTCGGCCTTTTTTGTCCTCATGACTGTCCTCATCATCACCATTATGTATGATCACTGTCCACACATTAGATTCTATATGGTTGAAAGGTCCATCTAGGCAAGCAAAGCAAATCACAAAGAAATTAACATATATACACAAAAAATCTGAACCGTTGGATGATGATTACATGATTCATGAGTCAAATTATATCAAAACATATTAAAATGAACAAAAATATATTTAAATTCATATAAATTAATTCTTATTATCATAAATATATTTTTAATTAATATTTAAATGATTATATTAATCATATGAGATCGTATAGGATCGGATAAGATCGTAAGATCGTGTGACCAAAATTAAGATCGTATTAAGATCTTACACATAAGATCGAGATCGGAAAGGGTATGTAAGATCGTAAAATCGTAAGGTCTTACAATCCAGATTGAAATCTTGACAATCTTGTTTCGAATGGACGTGATCGTGGCTATCTCCTTGCCATCGAGCGTCGGACGTGATCGATCTCGACGCGACCGATCTCCTCACCGGGATGCTTTCATCATAAATCTGCCTCGAAATTGGCTGCTCGCGACCTCCTCCCACAGAAGTCCGACCATCAAATGCCGAACGTCCTCTTGGAACTCCCGCATCCTGCCTCACCACTGGCCGTGACCTCCTCCCTCCCGAAGTGCCTCATGTCGGGGGAAGTTGCGCTCCTTGCGGCACTTCCAAACATACTCGAGGAGGCAATGTCCCTTGCCTATCGAGGTCGTCCGGACGTCCAGCGAGGAGGCAGCGTCCCTTGCCAGCAGTCGACAAGGAGGTCATCCAATGAGGAGGCAGCATCCCTTGCTGAGGTTGAGGTCATCCTGTGAGGATGTATCATCACTTGCCGATTCGAGATCGTCTGGAGGTGGTCCAACGAGGAGGCGTGATGCCGTTCAGAGTGGCCCCGTGAGGAGTTCATCCAAGAGCTAGGGCATGAGGAGAAAGAAAAATTCGTGGAGAGAGCAAAAAAGAGCTTATAAGACCTCCTAAAAATGAACCCGCAACGGACGTGAACCAGAAAAAATTGGCCGATTTTGCTTACAAGAGGAGACTGAACCACGCATCTATCAATCAACCCTCCAATTCTAATCCAATGGTCGAGACAACACTTCCTAAATGACAGGGAACAAGGCCATTAAATCCATATATATATATATATATATATATATATATGTGATCAATCTTTAACAAGATGACGTAAAATAAATATCAAATCATGCATATTTGAATATTAGCATTATTTGAAATGAACAACAATATATTTAACTTCATATAAATTAATTCTTATTATCATAAATATATTTTTAATTAATATTTAAATTATTATATTAATCATATGAGATCGTATAGGATCGGATAAGATCGTAAGATCGTGTGACCAAAATTAAGATCGTATTAAGATCTTACACATAAGATCGAGATCGGAAGGGGTATGTAAGATCGTAAAATCGTAAGATCTTACAATCCAGATTGAAATCTTGACAATCTTGTTTCGAATGGACGTGATCGTGGCTATCTCCTTGCCATCGAGCGTCGGACGTGATCGATCTCGACGCGACCGATCTCCTCACCGGGATGCTTTCATCATAAATCTGCCTCGAAATTGGCTGCTCGCGACCTCCTCCCACAGAAGTCCGACCATCAAATGCCGAACGTCCTCTTGGAACTCCCGCATCCTGCCTCACCACTGGCCGTGACCTCCTCCCTCCCGAAGTGCCTCATGTCGGGGGAAGTTGCGCTCCTTGCGGCACTTCCAAACATACTCGAGGAGGCAATGTCCCTTGCCTATCGAGGTCGTCCGGACGTCCAGCGAGGAGGCAGCGTCCCTTGCCAACAGTCGACAAGGAGGTCATCCAATGAGGAGGCAGCATCCCTTGCTGAGGTTGAGGTCATCCTGTGAGGATGTATCATCACTTGCCGATTCGAGGTCGTCTGGAGGTGGTCCAACGAGGAGGCGTGATGCCGTTCAGAGTGGCCCCGTGAGGAGTTCATCCAAGAGCTAGGGCATGAGGAGAAAGAAAAATTCGTGGAGAGAGCAAAAAAGAGCTTATAAGACCTCCTAAAAATGAACCCGCAACGGACGTGAACCAGAAAAAATTGGCCGATTTTGCTTACAAGAGGAGACTGAACCACGCATCTATCAATCAACCCTCCAATTCTAATCCAATGGTCGAGACAACACTTCCTAAATGACAGGGAACAAGGCCATTAAATCCATATATATATATATATATGTGATCAATCTTTAACAAGATGACGTAAAATAAATATCAAATCATGCATATTTGAATATTAGCATTATTTGAAATGAACAACAATATATTTAACTTCATATAAATTAATTCTTATTATCATAAATATATTTTTAATTAATATTTAAATTATTATATTAATCATATGAGATCGTATAGGATCGAATAAGATCGTAAGATCGTGTGACCAAAATTAAGATCGTATTAAGATCTTACACATAAGATCGAGATCGGAAGGGGTATGTAAGATCGTAAAATCGTAAGATCTTACAATTTAGATCGAAATCTTGACAATCTTGTTTCGAATGGACGTGATCATGGCTATCTCCTTGCCCACCGAGCGTCGGACGCGATTGATCTCGACGCGACCAATCTCCTCGCCGGGACGCTTTCGTCATAAATCTGCCTCGAAATTGGCCTCTTGCGACCTCCTCCCTCCAGAAGTCCGACCATCAAATGCCGAACGTCCTCTTGGAACTCCCGCATCCTGCCTCACCACTGGCCGTGACCTCCTCCCTCCCGAAGTGCCTCATGTCGAGGGAAGTTTCGCTCCTTGCGGCACTTCCAAACATACTCGAGGAGGCAACGTCCCTTGCCTATCGAGGTCATCTGGACGTCCAGCGAGGAGGCAGCGTCCCTTGCCAGCAGTCGACAAGGAGGTCATCCAACGAGGAGGCAGCATCCCTTGCTGAGGTTGAGGTCGTCCTGTGAGGATGTAGCATCACTTGCCGATTCGAGGTCGTTTGGAGGTGGTCCAACGAGGAGGCGTGATGCCGTTCAGAGTGGCCCCGTGAGGAGGCATGATTTCATCCAGGAGCTAGGGCATGGGGAGAAAGAAAAATTCATGGAGAGAGCAAAAAAGAGCTTATAAGACCTCCTAAAAATGAACCCGTAGCGGACGTGAACCGGAAAAAAATTGGCCGATTTTGCTTACAAGAGGAGACTGAACCACGCATCTATCAATCAACCCTCCAATTCTAATCCAATGGTCGAGACAACACTTCCTAAATGACAGGGAACAAGGCCATTAAATTCATATATATATATATATATATATTTATATATGTGATCAATCTTTAACAAGATGACGTAAAATAAATATCAAATCATGCATAGCAAATCTGTAGGGCAACCGAATTATATTATGTTATCCCTGCCGAGTGCCACCATATGTTGTATAGTAGTTTAATTTGCTAATGTCATTATTGAAGGCACTGACAGAAACGATCACGAATGACTATTTATTTTTTCATGCATAATGATTGGTATCCCTCGGTGGGGGATACCGAGATTTGCACCGTGATCTTAAAACAGTCCCTAAAGTGTACTGCTTAATTAGAGGAATAATATCCACCTCAGAAACATACAAATCTTAGCTTTAATCATATTTCTAAAGCAAGTGCAGTGCCCATCACGGCCATGCAGCATATATTATATATATAACATACCCCACCACCACCATATTTTTTTCATGTATCCCTATATAAACTTTTCAGCACTGTAGAGGCCATGCAAGCACAAGGAATGTGAAATCAGCAGCATCTCGCGTTGGAGTGGCAGGATGCAACACGTCGGAGCTGGACGGGGTTTGTCCCCTCGGTGGGTCGAGCGGTGACGCAGGGCATCCGTCAGGCCAATCAGGCGAACGCCCCCACGGCGTCCCCATGCACGTCGCTGGTCGCCAACTTGACGTGGTGGCGTGGTGGTGGTGGCCTGCATGCACCGTGGTGCTTGCAGAATCTGGTAGATGCCATCTTTTTCCATATGGCCAAGACATGGATAAGAACGCATATATTACCATCGGGTGCATGCATGCATGCTTGCTTGGTGGTGGTGGTGGTGGTGGTGGCCGCCACAGGAGGCGGAGGAGGGAAGCCATTGGCCCATTGCCTTGACGGATCTCTCATGTCCTTAATTTCCCCCTCCACCTTCAAGGAATGTGTTACATCATGCAGTGCAGTGCTCCCCTCTGCTGAAGCCACTAGTCATATAGAAAGCAAGCTATACATATGTTTTTTTTTAATTGAATTGTGGAGTGGAGAAGTTTCTGCTAAAGTTGCCTCGATCGATTGATCAGCTTTGAGATTTGGTGGACATGCAGTTTACTTTGGCTACTCGATCCGGTTGCATCCCAGTTCAAGTGAAGGGAATCGTATTCTTCAGGTAAAGCAACTCCCTGATTAATTCCAGCGGATACTGTGTAACATTGGTAACCAATAATTAATGTCATTTGTTTAAAAGTAGAAGTGAACGAAGTTGACTCCTTAAAAACATATATATATATATACATTATTCTTTTTTTTTGTTGCAAGAATGCAATAAAATATTTTAATTGGAAAAATTTGCACGTTCCTGTTGGATATTCTTTTAATTACAGGAATCTCACGACTCGATCCTAATGAGAAATTATAAATTAAAATGAGAAAGCGATGGATATTGCACTTGTACATCACTTTGCAACAACTGTATTAATTAAATGTTATCGTAATGAAGGGGGGTGGATTTTTCAGTACTGTCAGTGGAATTAGCACTAAGCGTGGGAACCTCCGGCGCCCAACATCCGTATTTAATTACAATTGAAATGTTCGGATTAGGCGGAATAGCTTTTGGCATTAATTAATTACTATATGGAATCACATCACATTGTGGAATCTCATTCATGTAGCAAGATCTTCACAAGTTTTCGTTTGGATGGATGAAGTCAAGACTCAAGAGAAGCCAAGGGGAAAGAAAAAGAGATCCGCGGCATCCAATTATTCACAACTTTTTAAAGTTGCTTTAGTTGATATATTTTTCTCTCTTTTTTTTTATTTTTAGGATCATTGTCTTGTATGATTTAATTCTATTTTATTAGTTTTGTATAATTTTGTGCATTTTTTTATTATACGATAGAGTTTACATGATGTTGGTTAAATATCACGTTAACGTTAAACTTATTTCTTTCGATATATTTCTATATCAAGCATTTTAAATCTATTATCCAAAGGTATTACACGAAAAAAAAATGTCCGAAAGTAATTGCGTGATTTGTCCTTCTTTTTAATATTTTTGGATGATTTTTAAGTTTAAAAATGAAGAAAAATAATGTCGAATAATTTTTTAATAAGAACATCTAACTCGAACTTCTCCTACAACAGTTTAGGTCAGTGCAGGCCACAGAAGATTTCTTCCTCCAAAGGAGTTCATGATGAGTTGGATAATTATCATCCTTTCTCTTAGAAGAGTGGGGAATTCATTAGCATACATTTATGAACATTAACTATGAGCTTCATATGTACACTCTTTGTGATAAGGGCGAATGAATGGATATGAAACGACTGGATTATTCGATCAATTAGACATTATTCATTATTTTTTAATCGGATAGATAGTTTGAATCATGCAGGTAGTATCGAGTTGAATGGTAAATTATAGATCAACATATGACCGAAATTCTTAATCAATGTCGTAATATCAATTAATAAAATAAAAGGTCAAGTAACACTACAACTTACTATATTAATCACTGCAACTTTATTGATTTAATTCTTTTAATCATATGTACTTATCTTATAATTATTTTAAAATATACTATTAATTTATCACTAAAAAATAAATAATATATTTTGTAAAATGCGAAGTATCTTAGTGAGGAAAATAGGGGTCGGGATGAAAATATATATATATAAATGTGAAGCCCCTATAATTCGTCGTTAAATATCTTACTGAGTCCACATGTTTAGTTCGCTTTTTTACTTGGCGTGTTATATTAATTCGATTTAGCTGCATTTGTATTACTTAAATCCGGGACCGTTATAATTGCCATGGTGTGATATGGGGCGAGCTTGAAGAACTAATGGAGTCCATGGATCATTTGAAGAATTATGTAGATCTATTTCCATTAATTGGATTCATTTGCCTACTACTACCTTCTACTTGTCCCAAACACAAACACTTCTTCCGAAACTATCTATAAGTTTCTTAATAAATCAATTGGGTTCTAATCTTGGAAATCAAACGAATGGTATGAATATAATAACACACAATCGATCATATAATTTCCATGATTGCTGAACCTAAAAGTATTTTTCAAAATCATTTGCCAACTTCTATGAATTCAACAAAAATTCCAAAATCTTAGATTTCAGATAATCAAGCAAAGAAATCCACTTGAAATTGTTCTTCAACCTATTAAGATAGAAGAAGGATTAAGGTTAAACTCCCCTCTTCTGGTCACTTCGTAGATTCCTCGCTCCACTAACACCCATTTGATCACTTTGCAGATCTGCTCTGAAATCATGTAAAGAAGCCTTCACCTCCACACTTGACTTTACAAAACCAATAGATGATTATAAAGAAGAAAGAAAAGAATAGAAAACTAGAAAAGTTAGCAAGAAAAATTGAAATTGAAAGAATCATAGTATTGTGTTATTGCAAGTTGTTCAACCTGTTGGACGTAGCACTCTCATGGGCCGTTGGACGAACACATGCAGTTGTGCAAACTGCATGTGTGCAGTTTCTGCAGTTTCGTCAACTGCATTTGATGCAGTTTTCTGACTGCTCTTAATTCTTATGCTCTATAAATGGAGGCCAATTGGACCTTCTGTTGATGTGATACGACGTCTAACGATCCTCGCAAGACTTTTGCAATTCTTATGCCCTATAAGCGTTCTTCTTCCTCGTGATCAAGTTTCCGACAAAGAGTTTGAAATAACGATCCGTCTTCCGTTGTTAGGTATTCCGAAATAGTTTTGTTCTATTATTACCAATTCCTTCACAACCTTTTATACATTTTCTACTGAACTAGCTACAAGGTAACTATAATTCATACTTCCACAACTACAAGAATGAGACATGACAGCTTTTTACTTCTTTACAGAAAGCCAATAGATGGACAAATAAAAAAAAAACCCTTCATTGACAAACACAAGTATACATGATTCTTCTCTTTAATAACTCTTTAGATCCAAATTATATATGTTCTTTGGGGAATTACATCCAGAAACCCCTTCACTTCACATACGTTTTCTCAATGCTATTTGAGTCAACGGCTCATGCTCTTACTCCTGTCACAGTTGACTTGGGGAAGCTGAAGGCTAGCTCCAAGGAACTTGTAACATCCACAACACCGGGAGACCTCCCTCGAATCATTTAGCAATTTTGGGTCAGTTTGGAAAATCCTTTGATGCCAATGTGCTTTTGGAAAATTCATGAACTCCTCCATGTATTGTATCTCGAGCCCTCTTCCTTATATATATATGTCAAAAAAGTTCTTATTTGACAAGAATAGAAAACTTAATTAACATGTCGACGATGGATTACCATTTTCTAGTTCTGTGCATCGGTCCTAAGTATCTTAAAATCAGCCTACGGATGCAACATTTTTTCTTGCATATAAAACATAACTTGTCCTCTGATGCATACATTCCAATCCATGCCAAGGAAAATCTTGAATCTCAATGTCTCATTCACTACTTATTCTAGATTTTCCACTTGCATGCATATAGAAGCTATATATTGTCCCAAATCATCATGTGGCTTCACAGTTCAAGCCCAAATGATCCTAATAACTAGATGCCGGCGAGCATTTGTTGAGCCTATTGCCTTTTTACTGGATCAGGTCATAAAATTAGTAAAAATGTAATTAGCAATAAACTTCTTGAACTGTTAAATGAATTTATTTTTTCTTGGTATTAATATTTTTTGTTTTAATAATTATTATTACACTTGTCTGAAAAGAAAAAAATAACACCAACTTAAAGTTTAATTCTTTCTTCTCCTACTTAAGCAAAACTTGATATTAATTTTAGGCCTAAATTAAAGTTTTATGCTCAAACCCAACAGGCCCCCATGTTTTTAATGCCTAAGGAGATAAACTCAAGATGGACCAATCGATTGATCATGCTTCATAGTATTTAATGCAATCAAACTTTCTAAACTAAGATTTATGACTAATAAAGTTGACATTGGCTTGACCTATGAGATGGTGCGTTAGTTAATTTTTGTGGTCATATTTTTTTGGTTTACACATAGGATCCTAAAGAGCAATGCGAGTCGATTAAGTTGATTAAGCAAATTGATATAGAAAGAAAAAGGAGTTCATCTAAAAGTAACCATGTGAATCCGCCGAGCTTTGTACAATTAGTTTGGGTGGTGATGTGTTGTTTTCACAATTTCATATCCACTGCATCAATCTAAGTCTTGATGACATCATATATAGCAGTCAAACGAAGAAATATTGATGACACCATAATTTTTTTTACGTCGGCTATGGTGAGGTCTTATGCGTTCGCACTCGATTAATTCGGAATCGAAAAAATATAATTGATTTATTTTATAATTAATGTGATAACTTCAAGACCTTTGGAATAATTGCTAATATTCAATGAGTGTTTAAGACTTAACTCTATTAATTGAGCCAACCAAACGATAGTCGGATAACATGATAATTTATGAGAGTTTTACATTTTTTTTTTGTGATCTCACTTAACTGTCAAAATTAATTCCATAATTTTAAGATTTTAATTTATGTTAAGGACAAAATTCGTAATTAATTGGCATCATTAGTTTTTAGGTGGCACAAACATATATCGGCTTCAAAGTTCAAATTGTTATTGACCGACAGTTTTTCTATGTTATAAAAACGTGAATATGATAGTTTTCGCAATAAGTTGGTCATAATAACTTCAACATGTGGATTCTCGAATTTACAATGAGAGTGTTTTACATTTTATTTTCGTTGTCTTTTAATATTTTGATGAGTTAATTTCGCAACTCTTTCAAGTATTATTATAACATTTTTTATATGTAATTTTTCTCACTGTACTTTATCCCATAGAAATATTATGTTGATGATTTCTCAATTAGCTCTTAAAATTTTGATGTTGTCATATAATAATTTTATGTCAATAAGGCCGCTCAAGTTAAAAAAAAAAAGTAAAATTATTTGAAAAGAAGAATTGGAATAAACTGCAAACTCACTGTTACAGCTTCCGATTCGAATAAAATTTACTGTAATTCTCCGTAGAATTTTTGTTAAATTTTTATTAGTTATAATCAAGCATACTATTCGAAAAATATTAAAATTATAGAATGACAAATTAAAAAAAAAACATTATAGGTCCATGTAAAGATGCACAACGGACTGGCCATGGCCTGGCACAGGTTGCCCCGAGAAAACATTTAAAAAATAGCTTTGTATAATTTATATGATACATGACATATTTATTAGTTATAATAGACAATACAATATAATATAAGAATTTTTAAAATAATCTGTATCACTGACAGCCTTAGTGTCTTCTAATATGTATTAGTTACATGTATGTATTTTATTAGGTATACTTATTATTTATTAGCTGCACAATTATTTTGTATGTCTAAATATATAAATTATATAGAAAAAAATTTATGGTGGCATTGTGGCCAGATCGAGCCTGCCTGAGCTGATCGGCCCGGGCTCACACCGTTTGTCCACCACTGGCTCGACGTGGATCAGTGAGCTTTTTTTTTTTTTTTTTGTTATGGGAGTATTTTTTTTTCTTTCGTATTATTATTTTAGAGCTCTATTTGACAATATTAAAAACAACGTGTGTTTAGCGATTGAGATATTATTTTATCTATTTAATGGTAAAAATAATCAAGCAGAGTTTAACGTTTTGAATAAAAATATTGAAAAGTTATTTCTACTAGCGTTTAGTTTTTAATTTAAAGGTTATATTTTTTTCTAATTTTATCATTATTAAAATGTATTATTTCTTTTTCGATTTATCTTATTATTTTATCACCATTCAACTATATTCCTTTTATATTCATATTTAATTAATTACAAACTATTCATTTATTAACAATGGATATAGAAATTAGTTTAATAATTAATATTTTCATCATGTATGAACTATATAAAATGTATATTTTTTATATATTTTAATAACAAATTTACTTGTGAAATTTTATTTTATTTCATTAAGATGTTAATGATTTATTTATTAAATTTTAACAAAATTTGTATAGCAATTAAATTGAATAATTTATTATATGTTCAATTATGCCATTGTATATTCATTCGCTAATTCCATCGCTAATGAACTGCTACTCGCTAATCATTAGTCGCTATCCGTTATTTAAATCGCTATCTCCTATTAAACCATTATCCGTTCATCAAATCGCTGATAATGTCAAACGCAATCGAAATTTCTTTTCTTCAAGGGATCGTTTGGATAAAGATTATTTCGTGGAATAACTCTTTATTTGACTGAATATTGTCAAACATCAACAGAATAAAAATAAATTGGTCAAATATCATTTTGCCGAGACCACCTTGAAACTCGAAATACTATCATTATAATCCGTGAAAACACAACATTTGAATTCCATCAAAACCAAGGAATAAACTTATTTTCTCCTTTATCTTTTTAATTATTTCTTTCATTTTTTTTATAATTTAACCATATGTTATTATATTATTATTTTTACCATTATTATAATAATAAATGTTAAGTATTTATAATAAAATATTTTAATTATAAAATTGTTATATATTTAAAATTTATTTCTTTTAAATCAAATGGATGAAAGAATAAGAATCCAATAAAAATATTTATATTGTTTTCTAAAAAAATATTCTCCGTCCAATCCAGCGATGTTTGAAAAGTTATGAAACGCTACCCATCGTGAGCACAGGCCACAAAATAGAAATCCGTTATGTTTGAAAAGTTATGAACGATTTAATCCGTCGAACGCGAAGATCTCAAAATTAAAATCGGGCCGGGCCACAAATTTAGAATTCCATTTATGCATATCGTAAACTTGTAATTTATGATCTGTCATGACGTTGCAGAGATTAAAAATAGAGCATGTGGCCGGTCTCTCTGTGAGTGCCATGCGAACGCCCCTCTCATCAGTCTGAACGCGGCTTTGCTTTCTACCGCTGCCACCATCAAAAGTAGCCTGCAGCTCCACGTACGAACGCCACCTGCAGGAAGAACACGATAAAAGGCTGCGTAAAAAAGATCAGTTCCGAGTGCGATGTTCCAAAAAGTAAAATTTGCAAATCCAACCAACGCGCATTAGCGCTATTAAACATGAAAAAAAGGAGGAAGAAACAGTATATGATCACCGTTTCATCTGACAGCTCCTGCCTCTGCTTGTATTCATATTTTCGTATTCATATTTCGTCATCAGTTCTGCTTATCCAACTAACACCACTATGAAATAAACATAATAAAAGTGATGCCCACTATCTCTCATCCACCTGCAGTATTTAGACCATGTTCCACTCCTCCTCCCCCTTTTGTCTGCACGCTGTTTCTTCTCTGCCCCTCACTCGATGAAGCAGTAGAGAGGTAGCAAAAGCCTTCCATGTCCTCTCTACCTGGGAGCCAAAGGAGCAAGCTTTCGATTCAAACAAGGAGGTAGGCCCCAAGTTCTGCTGTCATTTGCATTTTGCAGCTGCCCTTTTTTTTCCTCTTGAGATTTTCATGTCATAATGTGAATGTTTCGACACATCATTGCTGTACTTGTATGAGATGCTAAGAAGAATTGTTCCTGTTTGATTCGCTGATTTTTTCGTGTTTTCAATCTGCGACTATTTGGTTCTTATATACTCTTCTTTCTTGCTGAAAAAAATGTGTTCTTTGGTTGCAGCAAAGAGAAAGGTTGAAGTTTCCATTTGTCCTCGGAGATTGCTTATCGCACCCAGATAAGTTGAAGATCACACCTTTCACTCGTCCTTTCCCGGCAGCTAAAAAAAATTATCCTTTCTTCCTCCCTTGATCCTGCGACTCCTTTGAACTATTATTTATTCGCACGGCTCCATTTCCCTAACTTTGATCGACTTCCATCTTTGTGTGTGACATTGTTCACTTGTGGTGTTTGTCCGGTGTTACATGGTCTCGCATTTCTCATATATAATTTCACCCTAGTCATCTGTTACTTTTACTGCTTGCTTTTGCAAAGTGTTGAGAGGAAAAGAAAAGGAAACCTAGACACTTTGCTCCTTTCCATTGTCGTAAGATAGAAATAAATGGGTCAACATGTTGGGCAAATTGTATTGCTCGTTTTTGCAGTCATCCCAATATCATTTGCCTTGAATCCCGAAGGGAATGCACTCTTGGCCCTGGCGAAGAGCTTAACATTGCCCCCTGACTTGATCTCCACTTGGAATTCTGCTGATTCAAATCCCTGCAGATGGTCAGGTATCCATTGTGATAGGCATGGATACGTGATCTCCCTTAACCTCTCTGAAAGCAATGTTGAAGGTTCACTGGGGCCAGAAATTGGGCGCCTTAAAAAATTGAGGAGCATTGATATGGCTATAAATAATATATCTGGATCGATCCCTCAAGAAGTAGGCAATTGCAGCCAGCTCGAGTACTTGGATTTGTCAAGTAACTTTCTTTCCGGGGAGATACCAAAGAGTCTCCAGAATTTGAAGAGACTATCTTATCTGTCCCTTTTCAACAATTTCCTCGAAGGCAAAATACCTGAATCTCTTTTCAATATTCAGCAATTGGAGACCATTTATCTTAGTGACAATAATCTCACCGGCCCAGTCCCTTCCACTATTGCAAAGGGCTGCAGGATTAGCTCCTTATGGCTCAGTGATAATCTTCTATCAGGCAGTCTACCGGATTCAATTGGTAATTGCACCATGTTGGAGGAGCTCTATCTGTCCAATAATCAGCTGAGTGGACCTCTTCCAAAGACATTAACTAACTTGAGACGACTTCGGTATTTCGATGTTAACTCAAATAATCTAGTTGGGCAAATTCCCTTCGGTTCTGATAATTGCGAGTTGGAAGAGCTAATCTTGTCATTTAATCGTTTGGAAGGTGAAATCCCAATTTCACTGGGGAATTGTAGTAATTTGACGACTTTTGCTGTGATTCGTAATAACTTAACTGGGCAGATACCGCCCATCATTGGTTTGCTAACAAAACTTGAGATTCTATATCTTTCCATGAACTCATTATCAGGGGCGATTCCAGCAGAGATTGCCAATTGCCAGCAGCTCAGGGAGCTGGAGTTGCTTGAGAACCAACTAGAAGATGTTATTCCAAAGGATCTGGGTAAACTGAGTGCTTTGCAGAAGCTTGTTTTCTCTAATAATCACCTATCTGGGGCGATTCCACCTGAGCTTGGCCATTGTACTGCACTGACTAGACTCGAGATGGACCAGAACCAACTAGAAGGAGCTATTCCGAAGGAGTTGGGTAAGTTGAGTTCTTTGGAGACACTCTTTTTGTTTAGTAATCACCTTAGTGGGGAAATTCCAACGGAAATTTGGAGAATTCCGAGTCTTGAGGCTCTTCTTGTTTATAACAATGATTTGTGGGGTGAGCTGCCTTCAGAGATGGCTGAGCTAAAGCACCTGAAAAACATTTCACTTTTTAATAACCAATTTAGTGGAATCATACCACAAGGTTTGGGAACTAACAGTAATCTAGTGCTGATTGATTTCACTAATAACAGCTTTGTTGGTGGAATCCCACCAAACATTTGTCATGGAAATCAATTGAGTATTCTGAATCTGGGTTTTAATCGACTTAACAGTACTATCCCTCGGGGATTGGGGAACTGTTCGAGTTTGCAAAGGTTGATTCTTCGTAATAATGCTCTGAGAGGTCTCCTTCCAGAATTTCCAGAAAATGCAAGCCTTTTATACATGGATTTGACATCAAACAAGTTGAGTGGGGTTATTCCTCCAAGTTTAGGGAACTGTGTGAATCTAACTTCTATATCTTGTTCCAATAATCAGCTTTCTGGCACGATACCAACAGAAATAGGTAATCTAGCGAACCTGCAAGCATTAAATATTTCTGGTAACAATTTGTATGGTCAACTACCACTACAAATATCAAACTGCAGTAAGCTATATTTGCTGGATTTAAGCTTCAATAGCTTAAATGGTTCAATTCCATCAAGTTTAACAAAGCTGGTACTTCTTTCAAAACTTGTGCTTCAAGGCAATCAATTCAGTGGGGGAGTTCCTGATTTTCTATCGAACTTGAGCAAATTGTCTGAGGTAAAACTTGGTAAAAACAAATTTGGAGGTAAGATCCCCTCTTCACTAGGAATATTACAGAATCTGGATATAGCGCTGAACCTCAGTGACAATGGCTTAACAGGTGATATCCCCTTAGAACTGGGGAATTTGGTGAAGTTGCAAAGTTTGGATTTATCTTTCAATAATCTCACCGGATACTTAACTCCTCTGAGTGATCTCAGTTCATTGCTTGCAATTAATATTTCATACAATAACTTTAGAGGTTCCTTGCCACAGAATTTGATGAAATTTCTGAATAGTTCGCCAAGTTCCTTTCTAGGTAATCCTGAGATCTGTGTCCCTTGCCCAGTTGGTGACACATTTTGCATGCACAATAGTACTATGAAACCCTGTGAAGTTTCCGAACATTCAAAGGGCCTCAGTAAAATCAGCATTCTGATGATAGGTCTTGGATCATTGTTCTCTTGTCTCCTTATACTACTTTGCTGTGCATTTGTGTTGTTGAATTGTAAAAGAGCACCGAAAGAAGAGGAGCCATTGCTAGATGAGGGATCTTCTTTCCTACTGACAAGAGTAATGGAAGCCACTGAGAACTTAAATGAAAAATATGCTATAGGAAGAGGTGCTCATGGAACTGTCTATAAAGCTTTGATAAGCCCAGAGAAAATATATGCTGTAAAGAAGTTTTCTTTCACAGGACGGAAGGAAGCACGTGATAGTATGGTCAGAGAAATTGAAACAATTGGGAAAATCAGACATCGAAATTTAGTGAAAGTGGAGGGATTTTGGTGGAGAAGTGACCATGGGTTAATATTATATCGGTACATGGAAAGTGGAAGCCTACATGACCTGCTGCATGAGCTCAGACCAGCACCATCTTTAGAATGGAAGATACGTTACAGAATAGCTCTTGGGACTGCTCAAGCATTAGCTTATCTTCACGATGATTGCAATCCACCTATTATCCATCGCGATATAAAGCCAAAGAACATATTGTTGGACGCTGACTTGGAGCCGCACATCTCAGATTTTGGAATCGCTAAGATTATTGATCATCATTCAACTTCTCTGTCAACTGCTGTCATGGGTACCATTGGTTATATTTCTCCAGGTAATATTTAGTCTTAAATTTATATGATTGCGCTATTTTATAAGCTATGATATTTTACTTTCTCTAGGAATTCCTAACTTTTTTCTACTGCAACCACATAATTTTCTGAAGTTCACGTTATCTTTCATAATTGGTTTCTGTTAGACTTATTAGTCTTGTAGCTTACTGCACAACAATGCTGCTGATATTAGGGAAGGGACTTTGCTTCAATACATCCAACATGTGACAAATAACTCATCCTATCATTGTGGGATTTGTCAGAATTATTGTTTCTTATGTGTATGACTGTATGCCTAATATTTACAATGCCTTTCTTGTTATTGTTTTACAGAGGCAGCATATACAACAAGAAGGACCACAGAGTCAGATGTGTATAGCTATGGAGTCGTCTTGCTTGAACTGCTGACCAGGAGGATGGCCATAGATCCATCTTTTCCTAATGAAACTAACATTGTAAGCTGGACTAATTCCATCTTAGACAGCAGTCAGGAGATGGAGGAGGTTGTTGATTCAGATCTTATGCATGAAGTTATGGGCTCTGCAGAGATGGAAGAAGTAAGGAAGGTACTTGCACTGGCTACAAAATGCACTTCCAAAGAGGCCAACTTGAGACCTCCAATGAGTGATGTAGTTAAAGTGCTCACAGACGTCAAGTCTAAAGCCACTAGTCCATCCAAACTTAGAAAACCTTGATCTATTTCAACAACAACTAGCATCGAGCTGCTTTGTTTCAGTTTTGTGCATGGATGTCTTGGAAATCTGATAGAAGGAGAGTCTTAACAGATTATCAGGCAATTGCATTCCCTTCAATTAATCATATTCTCATCATATGCTTATCCAAAGATTCGAGTAGCCATCAAAGTGAATGTAACAAACACAGACAGTCAATAATTAACATAAACTTAAAATCAAGAAGTACAAGATTTATTCAAACGGTTTGTTGGATCATTAGTTGACTGCCAAATTTTCTATTGCCAGACGTCGTAGCTTTTATGAAAGTTTCAGAATTACGTCGATAAAATTACACAGTGGAAATACACATCAGGTTGGTGACCGTATCTGAAAGATGACACACACTCCTGATGCTAAAGTCACCAACTTTTGGGACTGAAACCGTGTTGATTCTTTCAAATCAGGCTTTTATTCGCGTGGCGGTTGAATTCTAAGTCTGCATGCAGTAATTTAATCCATTCGTTGGCGTCATGACAAAGACGGTCTATTATAAGTCTATTTAATTGGTTTGGTTTGCTAGTTAAAGACGTCTTAATGTGCGTCTGTAATAATGTTTGAACTAAACATATCCAAAAATATATGACCTGAATCCTCCATTGAAGTAGGTTTCCGGCAGTTGTCGTGCCATGTCGGTCAAAATTTCCTACGAAGTCATGGATTCTTTTAGTCGTGGCTTGCGGTCCAAAAGATTCGAAGCTAATAAAAACACACACAATATATCTTGTTCAAAGGAATAGAGTTTGACGATGACCACAGTAGTAAATTATCATCTGGTGCAATTTCAATTTACAGAACATATACCAAAATCTTTTTTCTCTATGGTGAGAGTCAATTTTACTTTCTTGAAGGGACTAATAGTCAACACCAACTCACTTTTACTTATTTATTTCGTCAAATGGTTAATGGTGTAAAATATAACTATATTTGATAAATTTCGGCTCTTTCCCGTGAAAAGTTCAAAACAATTTATATTTTTTCCTGTTTGACTTTAAAGCAGCATTTCATATTGAAATATTCTCATTTGCATTTAGATGTTGTGTTAGAGAATTTAGTGCGAGAAAAATTACCAACTGAAGAATTCACAAAAAATAGAAATTTTAAGTCGATGAAAATTAAAAGAGGATTATAATTGTTGAAATTTTGAGATAAAATAAGACACCTCTTAGATATGCACCTTACACCTTAGAACTAAATGTTCATGCGACAAAAGTTGGATTAAAGCTCTATTTGACTAAGTTTATAAGTCAGTTTAAAAAATTCTCAACGTTTAGTAGTATAATAACATGATTGATAAGAAGATATCAAATTTATTTATAAGTAAAAAAATAAACAGAAGGAGGAATACTTATTTTTTCTAAAAGAATAAGTCACTTAGTGTATCATAACCAACTAATTATTATTAATATAAATAATTTTATCGAAATGTGTAATTATTTATTTTTAAAAATAAGTTTTAATTAACAAAATACTTATTCACACTTCAACTTATCAATTATTTTATATCAGCTAAGTCAAACAAACCCTAAATAGTTATAACATTTTTCTCAAATCGTTATCATGAGTAAGTTAATGATGATCAAGCTAGTTTTCTTAATTCATCATTTAAGAATCACAAATATTATCATCTTAATATATTATTTTGAATCATATGAAACAAAATATTACTATTGTGCACAGCGACTCCAATTTAATCTAATAGGTAGAATGCACGTGTTCTAATAATGACTCGTGACGCAGTTGGTTAACAAAATAACCATAAAAGATATGATAGAGTCAAGTAGCACTTCACGTATCCGTAAAATCACTATTGAATTTGATTAATTTTATTGTCACATCAAATCTTAATACCACTTTTTTTTAACCATTTTACTTCCACGTTAAATAATATTTCACATAATCATTAAAAAATATTAAAATGTTAAACAATTCTTATCAGTTATCACCTTCGCCACAAATTGGCTCAAACTTGTTCGATTCTTATAAATTAAAATTTTCTTGCTCAACTACCTCCCAGATAGCTTATGAAAATAACTATGCTTGGTCAATGCAAGGCACATTTTTTCTCTTTATGTATGCTACAAATCGGTGATAATTTTTATTTTAACAAAATAATATTTATGAGAAAAAGGAAAATGGCAGCTAGTTCATTAAAACCCGAGTATTCCTACTATTTACATCAGCACACATAGAAGAAGTAAAAGATTAACATATTTAAGTTTGAGAATAATAAATAAATAAAATCAAAGAAAAAGGGGATTAATTATATGAAGGTACATGGCATGTCAATTTCTTGAAAAATAAATTAAAAATATTTTTAAAATCGTTTTAAATAGAAATAAGATATTTTGGAGTGTTGGAACATCTAGAAGTTGAGAAATATGGCCCAACTTGTCCGCGTCTCGCCATTTTCTCTAAATAAAAGAGGCGTGAATTAGGATACAATCATACAAGCTTCAGTCATAAATGTCAAAGACAAACTAAAATTTTCAGGTTAACCATTTTTCTTCGTCTACAATATCTCCAATAATCTACATATAAAAGAAAATGTATATGTGAAGTAGATGAAGCACCATTTCGCTTTTCATTTTCTATAGCATATGTATACCACTATAATAAAAAGAATATATACATATATTATCATAAATGTATAGTAGATCGTTTACTCATCAGCTGTAATATTAAATTATGTTTTCAAACTAATTAAAAATATAGGATATCTAATTATTTCGCTACTGTTCTGTTGTAAAAGCGACTTTATAGAAAAATTCTATGATAACTGGACGCATTTGTTTTTTTTTCTTTAATCAAATTAATAATGCCGGGAGTGAACAATACGCAAAGTGAAATTTCACAAATTAACGATTCTTTCATAGGAATAGAAAGTATATCATATATATTAATAATAACCTCACATATGAAATTATATAGCTGAATAATCAAAATTATGCCAATTATATATACATATAAATACGTATAGACCTCTCAGCCTGTTGGTTCAGACTTCACACCACCTGCTACGACCACCAGCTCCTCCCCCGTTTCTTCGCAGCTTCAGACTTCTCTTATGAATCATGAGATACCAGCGTCCGTACTGCTGCATCTGCTTTCTCCTCCTCTTCTCCTCCGTCCTCTCCGCGGTTCCGCCGCCGCTTCCTGCGCCTCCGCATGCATCTTCACTTCTTTCTTCTTCGGCCTCGCCGTCGCAGACCACGGAGTTTAAGGTTGGCCTTATTCTTGACATGAGTGCCAACGTCGGCAAGATATGCAAGACCGTGGTCGAAATGGCCGTCGCCGACTTCTATGCCGCCTATCCGAACTCCACCACTCGCCTCCGATTCCTTCCCCGCAGCTCGCCCCGCGACGTAGTCAACGCCGCCGCCGATGGTGACTTTAGCTGCTCTCTTGCATGTCCTCCCCCAACTCTGTCGTCGTCCTTCTTTTAACTGATGAAATGGTAATTCTTGGTGCAGCCTTGGACCTGTTGGTCAACGAGGAGGTGCACGCCATTCTCGGCCCTCAGACCTCCGCTGAGGCCGCCTTCATCGCTAGCATGGGCACCAAGGCTCGAATTCCCATTGTCGTCTTCTCCGCCACGAGCCCCGCCGTATCCCGTCTCCGTGACCCTTTCTTCGTCCGCGCCGCCCCCAACGACGCGGTTCAGGTCAGCGCCATCGCCGCCGTCGTCCAGGCCTTCGGCTGGCGCCGGGTCGTGCCGGTGTACGAGGACACCGACTACGGCACCGCGCTCATCCCGTTCCTCGTCGACGCGATGTCTGACGTTGACGTCCAGGTGCCCTACCGCAGCGCGATCTCTCCCAACAACTCCGACGACCAGATCGATGCCGAGCTCTACAGGCTTCAGACTCTGCAGACGCGTGTCTTCGTCGTGCACGTCACCTCCCCTCTCGCGCCACGCCTTTTCGAGAGGATAAATAAGGTTGGAATGATGGCCAGCGGCTACGTTTGGATCGTTACCGAGGGGCTGACAAGCCTCCTTGGCACGATCAACCCACCGGACTTCGTGCCCGATCTCATGCAAGGCGTCTTAGGAGTGCGCCCGCACGTCGACAAATCTCAACGACTTATAGACTTTAACAGGAGATGGAGGAGGGAGTTCTTGAAGGAATACCCGAACTCCGACATCACCGAGCTCAGTAACTTCGGGCTTTGGGCGTACAACGCAGTCTGGGCGTTGGCCAAGGCCGCAGAGAGCCTCGGCGCCGTCGGTCCCGAGTTCGTCAGAAATTCAACCGGGCCGACGGAGTTCTCCAAGGTTGGCTTCTCCAGGACCGGCAGTAATCTTCTAGAAGCGATCTTGGGGACGGAGTTCGACGGGCTCGGCGGGAGGTTTCGACTGGACAACGGAGAGCTCAATGTGACAGCCTACAGCATAGTGAACGTGAACGGGGAGAAGGCGAGAGAGATCGGCTTCTGGACGGAGAGGTACGGGCTGACCAGGAGGTTGAACTGGAACAGCACGAGCTCGTACTCTGCCGGCAGAGACGGTTTGGGATCGGTGATATGGCCTGGCGAGACGACCCTGGTACCGAAGGGATGGGTGACTCCGACGGGCGGAGGGAAGTTGCGGATCGCGTTGCCGGCGGGGCCGATTGAGCCGGGCTTCCAGTCCTTCCTGAACCTGGCGACGGATCCGGTGACGAAGGAGACGGTGGCCTCAGGGTTCGTCATTGACGTGTTCGAGGCGGCGGTGCAGCAGCTGTCCTATGCGCTGCCATTCGAATACGAACGCTTCCGGACTCCGAATGGGAGCTCCGGCGACTATAACGCCCTGGTGCAAGAAGTGTTTTATCAGGTAACTAATTGCATTAACCGTTGATATTTTTCTTCTTTGATTTGTGCAGTCTATTCGTCAAAGGAATCGAATTAGCAAAGATTTCTGATACAAACGTAACCTTTTTTATTCATAGCATTTGCTGAGTAATCCCACGTACACTGACTGCATTCTTTTGAATATCTTTATGATTTTTTTTTCTTGCATACTGAAACGGTAAGAGAATTAACTCCTAAGATAATAGTTAGTCTTTTTTTCTACTCATTCAACTCCATGGTAAACATACAAAGCTCTTGACTAATTATTAGCTCTCCTCAACGAAGCTAATGGCTCTGTTTGATAATATTATCCCATATGTAAGGGTTCTTGAGATTGAAAAAAGAAACTACATGATTATTAAAAAACATCTTACCCTTATTTGACTTTGACTTGTGTTCGTTCGTGTTCCATTCCATGACAATGATGGTCTGGTCATTATTAATTAATAAAATTGTTCAAAGAAAAAATAGCTACGTGTCCCGCTTCCCCTTTGGACCCATTAAATGGTCGTACCATGGTCCATAGATGGATTACGCGTAGCTATAATTCATCAATAATGTTTGTTAGTCCAAGGGATCGGACCTCGGTTTCCTTCTGGAATTGCTGCTGTCTCAATTATATGGTAGGTCGGTAGTCATTTTAGAGTTCTGACTGTATCTCAGAAGATTTGCATGTAAAGTTGCAAATGAGGACTATGTTGAGAATTACGTTTACTGAAGACGTGAAGTTATTGTATTAACATCCTCTTAATTCCTATTCTTAAGGTCTTAATGTCACTAATAATAATATTGAAGTAACGTTCGATCGTGTGGCCGGCCGGCATTCTCATGCATGTCCTTAATTGGCAGAGGTACGATGCTGTGGTGGGGGATGTTACGATCACGGCCAACAGATCGATGTTCGTGGACTTCACGCTGCCATACACCGTGTCGGGCGTGTCCATGGTGGTTCCACTGAGGGATGAGCACAGCAGAAACGCGTGGATCTTCCTGAAGCCACTGACGTTGGACCTGTGGCTGGTCAGCGGCGTCTTCTTCATCTTCACCGGCGCCGTCGTGTGGGCGTTGGAGCACCGGATCAACGACGATTTCAGAGGCCCGCCGAACCACCAGCTCGGCACCGTGTTCTACTTCTCCTTCTCCACCCTCGTGTTCGCTCACAGTAAGTTGAATTCTTCGCTTCTCTCTCTCTCTCTCTCTCTCTCTCTCTCTCTCTCTCTCTCTCACTCACTCTCACTCACACACGCACACAATACACACATCATGCGTGCATAGCAAGTAGCTAACACTTGTCAGCAGTAATGCATGACTTTGGGCAATTTTGTCTGGATAGCTGCATGTGGGGACGACCTTTTTCCACCATGCAGCCTTCTTCTATTTTCAATTAGTAGAAGCAGTTGGGCCATTACGTTATGGACTAGCCTATTAGATGTCAACAAATTTACAAATAGTAAATGTTTGACTCCACTAAAATAATTAGTCAATTGAATGCAAGAATTCATTTAATTTGACTGGCCATCCTTCTTTCTGTGGTCCTGAGATATGCATGCATTTTGACATTTTTTTTATGTTGAATGAAGCAAGTTGGGCGAGCAGTCATATGTTTATCTAGGGCCCTCAAAGACCCAAACAAAAGGTTTTGATATCCATGGAAAGATTTGGATTAATCCATATAACATTGTTTACTGAGAGCGAACAAAATAATTTGAAGGTACAAGGAAATGTCGGTATTGACTTGGACGACTTATTGTAGTTGCATTTGGTAATAATTTTACTTTGTCTAATAAAAAAATGGATATAAAATAAGTAGTCTTAATGTCTTTTTTTCTGTTAGGAATTAATACTCTTAATAAGCTGCTGTTAGGTGAGATTATTCCTTTTTCTCGAACTAAATTAATTGTATGATATTACTCTTGAATATCCGTGAAAAAACAAAGAAACAAACACAAAATTGTTCGATGGACAATATGCATATTCATTTGGTTCGGATGCTTCTTAACTGTCAGATTATGAATACGAAAAGCAAATTTGAGATGACCTTTTTTTTTTTTGACATGACCTTTTTTTCTTTTTTGAGATGACTTAATTATATATCGTTGTTACTGTCATGCAGAGGAGCATGTCATGAGCTTCCTGTCCAAGGTCGTCTTGATCGTGTGGGTGTTCGTGGTGCTGATACTGCAGTCGAGCTACACGGCGAGCTTGACATCGATGCTCACGGTGCAGCAGCTCACGCCGACGGTGAGCGACTTCAACGAGCTCAAGGCCAACGGGGCACGCGTCGGCTACCTCAAGCATTCCTTCACGAAAGGACTGCTGCTAAAGTTTGGCTTCGACGAGTCCAAACTGGTGCCTCTCCGGTCGCCACAGCAGTACCAGGAGGCCATGTCCAATGGCACCGTCGCCGCTGTGGTCGACGAGATCCCCTACCTCAAGGTCTTCCTGAAGGACTACTGCAACAACTACACCATGTCCGATCAGACCTACAAGACTGGTGGATTCGGCTTCGTGAGTGACCATATGATCCTTCCCATCTCCTCTCCATTTAAACATTCAAGATCCATTAATTAAAAACTTATATGAGCCGGCCGGTGACACGTTTTCATTGATTTCAGGCGTTCCCGAAAGGCTCGCCGCTGGTGGCAGACCTCTCCAGGGCGATTCTGAACATAACAGAAGGTGACAAGATGTCGGAGATCGAGAGGAAATGGTTCGGCGATCAGGCGAGCTGCCCGCACCAAGGCAGCACGCTGTCGTCCAGCACGGCCAGCCTCGACTTCAAGAGCTTCTGGGGCCTCTTCCTTCTGACAGGAATCGCCTCCATCTTGTGTAGTCTCATCTACGTCCTCCCGCTCCTCTACCGCAACCGGCAGCGCCTGAGGAACAGTTACAGAGAGGGCTCCCTCGGCTCCATGGTTCGTTCGATCGCTCACATCTTCGATCAAAAGGACGTCACCTTCCATACGTTCAGGAAGGCTCAGATCAAAGAGGGGTCAACTCCGGGCACCAGCACGGCTGTTCCATCGTCGCCCTTGTTCGCGGAGAGCCCCATGAGCATGTCCAATGACACATTTGGAGGAGGAAGTCCTCTTACCGAGCATGGTCTGGGGAGCCCGAGTCCTGATGGGACACCTACGAGATCACCTGTGATCGCCATAGAATCCTAATTAAGTGCATGGTAGTTCAAATTTTTATTATCCTGCCTTTAATAACTTTACTGTATATATCACTGTCCTCTTCCTTTTATCCTTTGACAAAGTCATCACAGCAGAAATAGGATTGGCCTCTCGAGAATTATGAGAAGTATTCTTTTAGCACCTTATTACTGTGACCGATGGTGTATAGTTGAAGATTAATCCCTCAAAGATGTTCTTATTTATTTAGAAATCATTATAGTTGGAAAATAACTCAATAGTACAGTGAAACCCCTACCCTTTTCTTTTTTTTAATTTGCTGTCAGAATGACACCTCATTTTGTTATGTAAATCTCTTGAGGGAAAATGCATAGTGGAAGTATTATATATATGTTGAAGTTGAACTTCTGAAAAGAAGACTGATCTAGTTCCGGTGTTAATTAGTTTTAATTACATGGATGAATATTTTTTCTTTATCAATTTATTTTCTTATTCTCAATCGCATAAAAAATAAATTGCAAACATTTGAGCATGGACTTTTCCTGATATATTATTTTCCAAAATAAAATTCCAGATGGACATAAATTATGGGGAAAATCTTTGTGTTCAGAAATATATATATATATATATATATATATATATATATATATATATCTAAAAATATGCTTGAGAATGTAAATTAGATCTTTTTCATACGTGTTATGAGGATTTCTTTACCTTCTCAATAGGAAAAATATATTTCCTATTTTTTTATGAGGATTTACATTGTTTTATGACAAGATCTGTTGAACAAAATGACTTCTTTGATTAATAAAAAATAAAATTTCAAGAAAATGATCTCTAGAAAACTAATTCATTATTCCAGACATATATAATGAACGTACACGGAAGGAGACGAAGATAAACTAAACTAAACTAAACTTATGGAAGAAACTAAACTGTTATATTTCATACCGAAACTTATGGAAGAAAGAAATGGACGGACGGTAGCGCATTTACGTACAAGATTTAGATCTATTATTGCATCAGTGAAATTTTTGTCGACAATAGCCTCTTTTATTAGTGAACATTTTCTTTTCTTTTTTCTGTTTACAGGGATGAAGAAAATTTTGACTGCTTGACTTTTTGTTAACGGCCTTTGTAAAAAGTTTATTTACATTTTTTTATGAAGTGTTTGATAAAATTTACTGTAATTTTTCAAAAAAAATTATATACGCCAAAACGAATTTTTTATTTTTTTTTCCCAAGATCGGCTGCCCCCGCCTTTCACCCAAGACAAGTTTTTTTACGAAAGATGCCAAACGCAGCCTTTATCACGTTACTTAAATATTTTTAAGGCCATTTTCTTTCGGCGATCTATCCCTGGCAAATGGTAAAATAAGAAAAGGAGGCTACATGTGGATACGACGGACGACCCAGCAGGCAAAATTGACCACGACACCAAACGTATCCGCAGGACGGCGAGCCTTTGACTGTGATCCACGAAGCCACCGTGTTCCCCGCAAACTTCAACATCTTAAAATTTCTTCTGCTTTCAACTGTCTTCCTACCTTTGAATGCATTGCATAACGCATGAAATGTTCAGAGGATCAGACGCCGATGGCAACTGCCCATGGGAGCCATCGCCCTCCTCCACGTCCGCCTCAAGTTCCTGTTCCTCTTCTTCTTGCTCTCGTCCTCTCCTCTCTCCTTGGTCTTGGTCCCTGTGCAATATTCAGAGGAGCCGCTGCAGCTGATCAGACCGGCGGATCGACTGTTCCATTTGAGGTGGGAGTGATCTTGGATACGAATACATGGGTCGGGAACATAAGCTGGAGCTGCATGTCGTTGGCCGCCGACGATTTCTACGCCCAGCACCCAAACTACGCCACGAGGCTGTCCTTCCATTTGAGGGACACGGATTACAGGGATGTTTATGCTGCAGCGGCGGAAGGTTGGATATCTTAACTTTTACTTTGTTGATGCCTGTTTTCGGCTAAAGTTGGTAGAGCGCATACAGTAGAAGAGTACGAGATGTTAATTGTTTATGATTACTATCATTTTGCCAATTGATTAAAGACATGTTTTGTTAACTGAACAAAAGAAGAAGAATGGATTATCAGAGCTACTAGTTTGAGGATTCACTCTTAGATATAGGACTGTCTACTTGGCATGAACTGCTGGAACTCCAAACTGTCTTGTAGCAGGAAAGTGGAAGAATGCAAGCTATTTCTTCATACTTTAACTATATATATGTTTTTTTAAAAAAATAAAAGGATGATGCTAAAATATTGAGGACATCCGGAGGTGGAATGTCCACCCAAAAAAGATAAGGCATCCGGCTCTGTTTGCATAGGTACAAATAAAATGCAGAATTTTAGAGAAATTCTTGAGGCGTCAAGAACACAAAGATTTCTTGATGATTGCCACAGCCAACATCAACTTATCAATTCCAAATTCCATGCACTGCTGCAAGCCACTACGGATAGCCTATATATATGTTGAATCTTCTGCGCTTTACATATTCCCGATATCGGTGAAATAAAAAAAAATTTGATTCAGTTCACAGTAAAGATTCAAAGTTACATTTTAGAATTCTCTTTTCTGAACATCAGTTCAGATAAGAATTTCCCATATGTAAATGTCGGCTCCTTATTTGTCTTTCATATATGCGAATGCAAGGAGATCTCCTCAGGGAGAGCGTTAACGTAGTACTTGATAGGAGGCATCTTACCTTAGCTCTCTATTCAATAATCTAATCTCTCCAACCAGAAATGGTAACTCAAAGATTAGGCATGACCATTGACAAAGTTAAGCTAATATTTTGTTTGGATTTGCAGCCGTCGACCTGATAAAAAACTCCAAAGTGGAAGCCATAATTGGGCCACAATCATCAGCACAGGCAGAATTCTTGACGGCGCTTGGAAACAAGACCCAAGTGCCATTCATATCTTTCTCGGCGAAAGGCCTGCCTGTCTCGTTTGCTCAGACTCCATTCTTCATCCGCGCTGCATGGAGCGACTTATCCCAAACTGAAGTGGTTGCTTCCTTGGTTGAGGCCTTTGGCTGGAGAGAAGTCGTTCCCGTGTACGAAGACACAGACTACAGCAATGTGATCGCACCTTGTCTCATGGATGCCGTCCAAGGCGTCGGCGCTCGCGTCCCCTACAGGAGCGCGATTCCGTCTACAGCCGGCGAGGGTCAAATCATTGAAGAGCTCAAGCAGCTCAAAAAAAGGCGTGCAAGGGTCTTTGTTGTACATATGTCATATGATCTTGCTCTGCAGCTGTTTTCCCACGCAAAAGAAGCTGGAATGATGAAAGATGGCTACATTTGGATTACAATTTACAGTTTAACAGACGTCGTGAGTCTATGGGGTGCTCCAGCCATTGATCTGATGCAAGGTTTCCTTGGCCTAAAGCCTTATGTTCCAGAAACAGATAAGCTCCGTGATCTGAAGGTGCGGTGGAGGAGAAGGTACCTGGGAGAGAACCCTGCTGCCAAAGTAACAGAGCCCACCATGTTTGGGTTGTGGGCGTACGACACTGTATGGTCACTTGCCATGGCTGCAGAACGCTTGGGAACTAAGAACACTTCATCCATAGAATCTGATGCTAACAATTCATCCGGCTTGCTGGGACTTAGATCATCAGCAAGAGGTCCTGCTTTGCGAAATTTGCTGCTAAATACTAACTTCAGCGGGGTCAGTGGACAATTCGACTTGGCCAGTGGTCAGCTGGAACCCAAATCCTACGAGATTACAAATGTTGGAAGGCAAGGGAATGGAAGGGTCGCGGTTTGGACTTCTCCAGGCATGAACTTGACGGCCGCCCTTGAGACCAACATCACATGGCCAGGCGGCAGCCGTCTGACTGTTCCAAAAGGATGGGAGTGGCCGACCAGCGGGAACACTCTTAAGATAGCAGTTCCTGTGAAGCCTGGATTTAGTCAGTTCATTAACATCGTGAAGGATCCTGTGACCAATAAGAGTATCCCCAGAGGATACTGCATAGATGTCTTTGATGCTGTAATGAAGCGGCTTCGTTACAGTGTGCCATATGAGTACATACCTTATGAAGACAACAGCGGAGAGATGAATGGAACCTACGACGATCTTGTTTATCAGGTTTACCTCCAGGTTTGTGACGTTGACGTACATTTCACTTCTTATGTGTAACGTAATGGCATTTGCTAGTTCAATTTGATGATATATCTTCTTTTTTGTCGTCTATGAACAGAAGTTTGATGCTGTGGTGGGAGATGTGACAATCATTGCGAATCGATCGTTGTACGTGGATTTCACTCTCCCATACACCGAGTCAGGAGTGTCCATGATAGTCCCCGTCAAGGACACGAGTCCCACGAATGCATGGACCTTCTTGGAACCATTAACTGCAAACCTCTGGTTCGTCAGCGGGTTGTTCGTCGTCTTCACCGGCGCTGTCGTGTGGTTTCTCGAGCATCGCATCAACGACGACTTTCGAGGGAGCGCTCTGAATCAAGCGGGCACTACGTTTCACTTCGCCTTTTCCACACTGGTCTTTGCGCACAGGGAGAGGATTCTGGGCAACTTAGCTCGGGTGGTGGTGGTCGTATGGGTGTTCGTGGTCTTAATTCTCCAGCAAAGCTACACGGCAAGCTTGAGTTCGAAGCTCACAGTGCAACAGCTCCAGCCGACCGTCACCGACTTGGACCAACTCCTCAAGAACGGGGACTTCGTAGGGTATCTGACCGATTCCTTCTTGCCGGGACTCCTGAAGAGATTGAAGTTTAATGAATCAAAGCTGATTGCTTACAGTTCCCCTGACGAGTACAACGAAGCCTTGAGCAATGGAACTGTCGCGGCCATTTTTGACGAGATACCGTACATCAAGGTGTTCCTCTCCAAGTTCTGCAACAAGTACACGAGAGTAGGCCCTACTTACAAAACAGGTGGATTCGGATTCGTAAGTGTACCATGCATCATCTCCATGCTTAATTACAGAGAGCTCATGCTGCCACATGTTCTCAATCCTCGTTCTTCTAATTATGGTTATCTACAGGTCTTCCCCAAAGGCTCTCCACTGGTTCCCGACATCTCGAAGGCGATCCTGGAGGTAGCAGAGAGTAACGAGATGATTGACATAGAGAACAAACTATACGGCAACAGAAGTTGTTCAGATAAAGGCGGCCTGAGCTCAGCTTCGAGCAGCCTCACATTCAATAGCTTTTGGGGCCTGTTTCTGATCAGTGGAGTCACCTCTCTGTCTGCGTTGCTAGTGCATATGTTGTTGTTCATTTATGAGCACAGAAATGCCCTGCGATGTAATTCAGATGGCTCTTTGCGTCGATGGCTGGTGACGCTGGTGACGCTCTATACTCAGACGGGCTCAGGTGCAGATGCTGCATCGGAGAAGGCGGAAGCTGACGATCTCCCGGACGGCGTTGAGATGTTCTACTTCCCAGCCGTGCAAGAGTACCCAGTAATCAACTCCAATGATGTGGACGGAGTTCTTGGACCCCCCGACGATGAATCGACAAGTTCGACGTCGGAATCTGGCGGGGAAATCTCCGGTCGACTTCAAAGCCCTCCGTCCTTCGCATGGATGATAGATGCGAGCTAGGGAATGCTCCTTCTCATTCAAATATCATAGATTGTTTATCATATAATTTTTAAAATTGATAGTGCACCCACATGTCACGCCTTAAAGTTCAGCACCTAGAACTTCAACGTGCCGGCCTTAGATCCCCTGCAAGAGACGCCAAGCAGCCTACTTGGTCGTCCCTGGATGGCCCTGCGTGCACTTGCACAATGAAAACAAAAGACAATGCTCAATAGAACACTTTGGGGGAAGGCTCTACAACCTTAAACGCCCACCCAAATTTGGTTGTGATTATAGGGATTCTCCTAGATCTCTATTAGTTGCAAAACCCTGTTCTGGCGCTTGATCTTATCCGCAAGATCCTTTTATTCTCTCCAAGGATTACACCAAAGATGATCCTCTTAATCACCCTGATTTCTGGGATTAGTTGGTTGGCCTTATCTCCAAAATCTCCACGATCTCGGGTGATAAGATACCGCCCGCATATCCGTTGTCAACCCCCGAGCTCCCCGTCCCCGGGACTAATCGCCGGTCGTTAGTCATGGCCAACCGTCTTACTCGGAGTCTGCCATCTTTGTGAGTTGTTTGAGATGGGCCGAATTCAGTTGGTATGATATTGCCCCTCACTGCCAAAGTGGGCAGACCGTCTGCCGTTGCCAAAGGGGGCAGGGAATCTGCACTGCCGCCGCCAAAGTGAGCAGGGACATGCCGCCTGCACTTCCCAGCGTCCCGAAGCACCTCCTCGTGCCTTCAGCCGAATCCACTCGTCTCAAACGCCTTGTCATGTCCCAGAGCCTGTCGGGTGCTCTTTGGGATGTCTTGAGACGACACATGGTCGGGCCGGTACAGGCAGCGCCCGTCCGGCCATGCATCCCAAAATCGCACCTAATGTAGGGAGTGACACGCGGGAACACTTTTTATTTTTTAATTAATTTAATTATTATAATTTAATAATTTATACACCTCATAATGAAATAATATATACTTAATGGACTAATTTGATAATAAAAGATATCATCTAAAGTTAAATAAATTATGATCGTTAAATTAATCATATATGTTAAAATGATTTGATCATGAATATTAAATGACCTGGTGATCTTAATCTTGATCAAAATCACTGTTATCAAAACTAATATAAATTATTTTATTGATATAATAAAACAATTAGTATCATACATCTATTTCATGTTAAATGTTCTACATATATATTTTACTCACAAATTTTTATGGACTTAATAATAGTGCCTCCATTTATAAGATGAATATCGTGACCCCCTATATTCTTATTCATTAAGTAAAATATATATATATATATATATATATATATATAGTATTAAAAGTTTTTAAATGAAAAAATATATTAGGACACATTTATCATATTAAAAATTTAAATATAGGATTTATTTAATATGATTTTTTCTTTCTAGGACCATTGAGAATCTTGAGTTCAAGGGAAACAAAAATGCTGATAAAAAAAAAACTAGTCCAAAAGCATTCATGTATTATTATAATTCCATAGGATAAAAAGGTACTAAATCATTCCCCAAATCAAAGAAAAAATAATATAAAAGATTAGCATTCACAATAGTCTTTTGTAAAATTGAAAATATTTCGATTAGTTATATATGAAATTTGTTTAGGTTCTCTCCTTGCTACATGAGTCTTGCAATGTTAAATGCTCATCAAGACCCATGAACCAAGCTGGTAACATCCAAGTATGGCTGCCTAATCCTTGGCCCACTAACTATTCAACCAGCCACATGGCATCATGCTAGAAGTTTATCCTTAATATCTTACCTCTATCATGATTCAGTGTCAGAAAACAAATTGACAATAGTAGGCTCACATGTGGCCAAAATGACTCTTAGATCCTCAATAGTTCGATTTTGTGCATCCTTACTTTTTTTTAACATGGATACACATTTGAACGTAGTTGACATAATATCCAAGTAGAACTGGAACATATCACTCATCCGTGATCCATTTAGCCCTCACATGGTCCCTCGAATTTTCATTGCATCTATCAATTGCACCTTATGATGATTGATGGATTGGAGTTTCCGACCCACATGGTATCTCATATGTCAATTTTGTCTATAAAGTTGTTGGTCTGCTAGTCTTGCCGAATAGTGTTTCACTCATGACCATTTGGCAACAAATGTGAAATGTCCATTGTCCCCCGAATTTGCATGCTTCCTATAGAAGTTATTGTATGGACACCTACCTGGAAGTGCCTACATCGCTAAGTTATTATATGATTTCCACTTTCACTCGAAAAATTAATCAAAAAACATTGCCCTTGGCCCGAGTTTGTTAGAATTCGCCAACCTAAGGAAGACAACATCCTATACACCTAGTATCGGTAGGAGCTCCTAGTATAGCCTTTTTTGTCTCGATCATATCTTCGATGATCATCCTGTTGATCTTCCATGCCAGGGGATCTATCACTTTTTTTTAATGATGATTCTGATTAGAATTAACAGATGCTTTACTTTGTTAATTCTTTGCATTTCAATATCATTTTGCTCTATCTCAGTTGCAAATTCTTTTTCAGTAATAAACTAATGATTTGTCAATTACCCCTTTTTTTTCCCTACTCCATTGACTACACTTGAGATCTTTCACGAGCCGTTTAATAATATCTCTTGCAGTGTAGAATATTTTTTTTTTTTCCAAATTCAAGAACTTGAACAAGTATTGCTTGGCCATCCTGTTATCTTGCAACAAGTGCAAGTACTCTTCCTGCATCCTACTTCTTTGGTATGCAAGGATGTAGCATTCTTCAAACGCCTCTTTGAATTCTCCCATGTGATTACATCATGTCCGATGAATTTAGGGTCCTTCATGGCTTTTCATCAATCCATGGTGTCACTCTCCAGGCGTCTTGTAGCATACATGATTTTGCGATTCTTATTGCACTCATGAAAATTTGTTCAATTTTCTTTAGCCACTTCTCAACTTCTTTGAAATCATCTTGCCCATTAAATTACAGATATCGCAACTTCAAGAATCTCTCAATTGTATCCTTACGATCATATTGGGTAGTTACATCATTGCTCTGAATGTTGGAGTATTTTATGTGCACTGAGTGGAAACCATGAGGCATTAATCCCTTGTCTCCCCGTTGGTTGTTCACTAGTGGGTCTTGTGCCTATTGATTTTTTGTCTGTTGATTATGAGCCACAAATCATTCATGGGGCCATGTAGAATATCATGATGAATGATCATTTTTTATGTCATCTACATTCATACACAATCAAAATAAGACCTCTAGTAGTAATCTTGTTATATTCTCATTTTATATATTTGGGGGATAACCTCCTCATAACATGTATTATTTCATCTCCAAATAATCTCCTTAAGAGATGTTTGGTACTAAAATAAGATTAATAGCAATTAGAAGGAATATTCCTTTTTTTTTGTTTTTTGTATTTTTTAAGGTGGTTTTAAAATTCTAAAAAGTTGATTGGATGTAAAAATAAAAATACATCCCTTATTATTCCTTTGGAAATAACCTCCTTATATCTTACCTAAATCATCGTATTTTCATAAATTAAAATTTATATCATTCATAATGTTATCTATAATCTTGAAAGTTTTCTATATTTCGTGTCGTCTTTAATCCATCTCATTTAGTTAGAACACCTAATCATGGTTCAAATTTTTTCTTGATCATTTCTTGATGGTGTTGCATCGATTCTATTATACTAAAAATAATTAAAAAGTGTCTATCTAGCTTACTTCATATAACGTCACAAAATTTATTAACTATAATGCTTTCTCAATAATGCTACATAATTATATGATTTAATTTTTTATTTAACTTTGACCATTCAATATATTGTCTTAAATCAGCAAAAAAAATTGAATACAATAAACATTTACATTTTCAGAAACTATTTATACAATTTACAATGACTATGGATTATGGGCTTGCAGCATTTATTAATGTTCATATTCATGTGTATATCAACCGACAAAAGAACCATCAACCATCTCATTATACAATGATCAATTTAACAATATTGATTGAGTCAATAACCAATAAAGCAATATATAATAATTATAATTCACATACATAATCAATTATCAATTCAACTCAATAACAAATATCAATTAGCAATTTTATCTCAATTTAATTTAGTAACAACTATCAATTCAATGTCCATTATTTTGAATCAATTATCCATTGTCTTTAGGTTCCTTATTTAATAACTATCAATTTTAATAATATTTACAAATTTATTCATTAGACATTAAGGCCATAATTATTTATTAGCCACAAAAGCATAATTTGATTATCCATCAATCAATAGGGTGCAACTCAATTATCCATAAGCTACTAGAGCACAAATCAATTATCAGTTTAATTCAATTATCAATTCAATATTTGGAATTATCCATAAATCCTTTTTGGTGTAACCTCGATGCTTTTGTTTCTTAAAGGAACACATGTCATTTTCATAGTTTTCTCTAGAGGCTAATATGTTAATCCCTTAGTCATGCTATATGCCATATTCAATTCAATTAGTTTTTGTCTTTTATCTTATTTCCTTACAACGTATACCTTATTATTATCAATTTAGACCATAATAATCAATTAAACAATATGCCAATAAATCAATAATCAATTATTGTCAACTGAAATATTTTAATAATCAATAGCAATTTAATGATAAACAATATTATCATGTTAGCCAATTATAATAATAATTCAATCATCAATCAAAATAACAATATAATCGAGATCGTCGTGATATAATAAAAATAAAAGAAATCTAGTTAACGATAATAAATAATCATTATCAAATAATTTAACCATAAATCATTTTTTTTATTTTGCCTGATCATGACACGTTGTGATTGGTGATTCGTCATATCATAATTTAAAAGTTGCTCCTTAGCTCGCAATCAAACAATTTAACTATAAATGATTCTACCTGATCATGATAAGTTGTGATTGGTGATTCATCAGATCACAACTTAAAAGTTGCGCGTTAGCTCGCAATGGGTGAATTAGTCTCGTAGTTATCCGTGACCTTTTTTGTCGCGGTTAACCTTTTTCTTTATTTTTTTTCTTCTCTTTTTCCATGTTTGTTGGGTATCCAAAAATTGCACCTGCGAGTTTCTTGTTGGCTGGCTAAAACCTCAAAGTTGTGGCCACTATTCTTGTCATGACGAAGAGATGCTGGTAAAACTATATTCATCTGTCGTGAACCCTATCGATTGCACATATAATTGTGCCATATAATGTATATGTCACAATCATAAATATAGATCCCTCTTATAATCATATTTTGTCACGGTTAAGCAATCTATATATGTTGTACTTTGTCCATCAAATTCTTATAGCTTGTAGTAAGTCGATCAAGCTAAAGTCATCGCCCTATCGCCTATTTAGATGCCTCTCACCCCTTGCGCATTCCTTGATGAATGTCATCGATGAGAGGGGAATGATATTCTTCTAGCTAAAATGGTGGCTCTAAGGATCAATTTCGAGACTATTAGCACATGTCGAATCACTTGGGGCACAATTCTGCTAAATTAATTATACCAAACAACTTTATTTTTTTTTTCTGAGAATTTTAATAATAATTTAAGATATTAAATATTTAATATTTTAAAGCAATGTCCGACTCTTATGAAACTTTACTTGGATAATGAGTGCATCCAACTTAGGGCCCATTTGTCTGATAAGTCGAAGCGCTGATAAGTAGTTTAATAACTGAAGTTGACTTTAAAAATAAGTAGTTACATGTTTGGTAATAAAAAAAAGTTAAAAATTATTAGTGTAGTCAAATGACCACAAAGTCTTTAATATTATATTATAGAGAATATGTGAAGAAAAAATATTTATATTCTAATAACAAAATAGTATATTTATTGATCAAACTAATTAGATTTTTTTTTACAAGTAGGTTCCCCCAACTTATTTTTTATGTATAAGTAGATAAAATAAGTGCTTGTCAGCTCTTTTTTTGAATTATAGGAGAAATTTTTAGAATTGCTCATAAATTATTTTGAGTGAGTTATAACTTTAGCCAAACAACCCTTTGTTAAAATCGTGAGCTCCCAAGAACTTGTTGAGACATGTGTCACCGAAAAAGAAAAGAAGCAAGGAAGAACGAAGACGAAGGTGGAAGAAAGAGTAAAACACAGATGAAAACTCTTGATTCAAGTGTAAAAAAGGATTACAGACACTTGGACTCAACTAGTTGCCTCTATTTATATTAAATTGGCAGACATAATAGGAGACTAAACCGGTATATCGAAGACATTGTTATAGAGTAAAAAGAAACAAATCGAGTTGCTCTACTGCCATTGTGGAACAAGATGTCATTGCCGATATAGATCGCCAACATGCCCCTCAAGTCATCACCGGGAAGAAATTGAACGGCGGCGACTTGAAGTTATCAACAAAAACATCGACAACAACAATCCATCTAACATTGGAGAATACCCCCTTACTTGTCCAACTAGAGCATACAACTACTGAAGAGAAATCGTCGAACACGTAGCACTGAAGACATAGAGCCGTATCGGAATGCCTCACTTGGAGACAAATAAGTAGAAGATGCAGCAGTTGAAGGTCAAGAAGAGAGACGAACAGAGGCACAACCAAGCACAGCCGGCGATGTTATAGCAGATGCCCCCTCGCTTCGATGTATCAAACCATTGAAGCAGTAGACGGTGATTCATCATTGTCAAGGCACCAAGGAAGATGTGTGGTAGCTCTGTAGGACGTCGATCAATCACATGACGAGCTGTAGGCAAGAACACTTCGACACGGCAGAGGCGAGGCGGCGAGGCGCTGATGAAGTTGCAGACGCCATAAGAACATGCACACGCCACGAACAACATTTTTGTTGATTTGCATATGCCGCCGCAGGGATGAAGAACAAAAAATAAAAATGATAGGAACAACATGACATAACCGAAAAGGAGGCAACCATCAGTGGTGCCACCGAACGACCTTCTAACCTCAAGAACGTCGGCAATGGTCGGAAGTAGATCCGAATGCCACTTACGGGTGCCTGCAACATTTGGAGGTTAAGCTCCGAAAATAATCGTCGAACGCCATGAACGTCGACCAAGAACAACATCGACTACGACGCGATAAATGGAGAACAAGCTCCAACTAAACCCAAGGGGCAAAAGAGATGACGCTCCAACACCTCTGGTGATAACACCGATAAACCACTGATAACAATAAGGAGACATAGCTCCAAAAAACTTTCAGCAAAGACGCAATGGACGGAGACAAAGCTCCAATACAACCGACAATAATGTCAGAGTCATCGATTGGTGAACTCCACCAAAGAAAAAAAATAGGAGATGAGAGTCCATCTGAGACAAGGCTCCAAACAAATCCCGACGAGGGAAGAAATCTGAAGAATGTTGACAAAATGGAGATGGAACTTTGAATCTTCTGACGAGATGAACTCGGCCAGCAACATGGCTGACAAATGCCAAAAACAAGAACCGCAGAGAAAAACAATGATCAAAGCTCTGTGAAAATGTAGGAAACACAGAGAGGGAAGTGGAAAAGAAAAATGGAATCCACGATATGTCAGAGGAAAAAATAGAGATAACGTCGAAGTGAGCTCCGATCTAACGCCGGTCACAAATTTCGGAGAAGAAAACAAAATTAGAAAAAAGAAGTTGAAGATGGATCTGCACTCATCGATGAACAAGATTGATCTGCAAGCAGAAGAGAAGAAACATAGAGAACAAGAATGATGGACTCGAATGAGGAACAGAGAAGCAAGAAGAATAGGAAACAATGATCAACGAAGCAAAAACATGTAGATCAATATGAAGAACATCTCGCCTAGACTTTTAGGGGCCATATAGGCTGTTGAAGCTTCGTTCGATGATGATGAATCTTAAGAGAAGATCGGCAACAAAGAACCGGCAATAGATCAATTGGACAGACGACAACTCAACTCTGATACCTTGTTGAAAATCGTGAGCTCCCAAGAACTTGCTAAGACATATGTCACTGGAGAAGAAAAGCATGCAAGGTAGAACGAAGACAAAGGTGGAAGAAAGAGTAAAATGCTGATGAAAACTCTTGATTCAAGTGTAAAAAAAGGATTTAGACACCTGGACTCAACTAGCTGCCTCTATTTATACTAAATTGACAGACATAATAGGAGACTAAAGCGATATACTGGAGACACTATTATAAAGTAAAAAGAAACCAATCGAGTTTCTCTACTGCATCATTGTGGAACAAGACGTCATTGCCGATATTGCTTGCCAACACCCCTTACTCTTGCTTCCTAGTGGGGGTAAATGGGCGGGACAATGAAGTTTCTTAATCTATATTAATTCGAATATTTTGAGCATTTTCTTAATCAATCATCATTGGCATCGATTGGTATAATTTGGGTCAAGATTAGATTAACACATCATATTGATTTGATTTAGCATTATAGTAGAATCAAAATATAAAATATTTCATATCACATACTCAATTATTTGATTGGGAAACGTAACTTATTACATTTGATAATGTAGTTGGATATATGTAATAAATGTTTTATATTTCATTAACTAGTTTTAATATAAAAATTGGCATTATCAAGATAGGCCGATCTGATTCCCAACTTGTGGTTGCTTGAGATCCCCCCATAACTTAGGACCTCCTAATTTTCTAATAGAGTAACATTGAATTATTAATAATTAATTAAGTGCATTTACTTCTTTCACCTTATTCTATGCACTTTTCATGGCTCATTTAACCAAAATTAATTTAAACAACATTTTTCCTTTCTTCTTGTCATATTACTTTTAAAGTAATAGAATCAGAACATCAAGCTAAATTTTAAAGCCAACAAAACAAATAATTGGGACTAGTTAATCTGAATTCGGATTTCAAAATATATATATATATATTATCCCCAATTGAATTAATTAGTTTGACACTAAAACTTTAAATATAATTATGCCCCACTGAGTCATTAAAAATTAGTAGTCTCATATTCGATTTCTGAAATCATCACTTAATAAGAGTATACCGTTCTACTTTTTATCTTGACTCCAAATTAATCGGGTGTCGGTACTCCTCCCGACGTGAAAAGAAGAAGTCATAAAACAATAGATAATGTTTCACACGCATTTCAGCATCTCAAATTGAAGACTGCATCCCGAAGAAAGTTCAATTTTGTAGGTTAAGGAAAAGTAGTAGACTTTATTTAACCCAAACAAAAGGAGTCCACGACTTGGATTAATCTTAAGACACTAAGAAAAGTTGTTGATCTGCCTTTTTATACTACTTTTATCACTTGTCGAGAATCACGTTTACTAGCTAGGTGGACTAGAACATGCAGCTGGATTCTAAACAAAAGCTAAAAAAGGTGTCCCATAGACCATGAACACTTCTTGTTTCTGTTTCATACTCAAAAAGATTAATTGAAAACTTAATTAGGAAGGAGTCGTGACTGTGGATTAATCAGGTCATTGAAATATTCAAAGAATTATTAACTATCTCGATTCATTCATTGAATTATCAATTTAGTTAAATTGTTTTTCAACTCTTGTTTGAAAATTGAGTACTAATAATAATTTTAAAACATCAGTTAATACTACTTTTTTTTATGTTTTCTTTAATCCATTTTTTGTGATGCGAAGTTCTCATCTCATTAATCCATTATTGCATTTTTATTATTGGATAATTATTTGATAAATTGTTAAACCAAAAAAAAAAACTAATTTGAGACGAGTGATTCTAGCAAACTTCTCGGTATGTCGTAGGGTTTGTTAGTAGTTGGACCACTCTTTGCAAGTCGTACCTTAATTGACGTGACATTTTCTTTAAAAAAAATGATGATATTAAAATAATTCATCTTAATTAACAGGAAAAAAAAGTTGAAGCTTAATAGCCAAGAGGGCAATTGTTTTAAACTTGAAGAATTGCTAAGAAGTCCGGTCTTCAAAAATAGTATCTTAAATGACATATCAATTTATAAATAAATTATCTCAAAAAAGTATGATTTGATGAACTAAAAATCAGTGTAATCACAGCTCAGTTACTAATCGGAATATAAATTTTTTGCCGGATGGTCATGAAGTAGACTTTTTTTACTCGTCAATAGCTCTTCAGAAGGGCATTATTCTCGGGGTGTGTTTGGTTTGGAAACATTTCGCAGAACATTGCGAAATATTTTCAAATACACTTACGTGACGGTCACGTGAGTTTGACGAGCAAATATTCTCGTCAAATGTTCTTACCTTCGGGGTAAGAACATTTCTTTTTTTTCAATTGTCCCGCCGCAATTTTTTTTTTCAACTGTCCCGTCGCAATTTTTTTCATCTATTTTTTTAATTATTTTACAATGTTGTATATATAATTTATAATATACTAACACATTATTAGGGATATTATAAAATAATTTATTAAATGTTAATAATTAAAAACTATAAAATAATTAGTTCTAATAATTAATAAATATTTTATTAATTAAACTATTTAATTATTTTTTATAAAATATATTATATTGAATCTTAAAATATACGTAAATTGTAATATTAATAATATTTAAAATATTTAATCAAAATAAATAAAATAATATTAATAATATAATGATTTACGTAAATTATAATATTAATAATATATTCTTATTTACTATAATTTTATACTTCATAAAATAATAAATTATATTTTTAGTTCTTACTTTTTATTCAAACACTCATTAAAACTTATCCATCATATCAACTTTTTAAATTCTCATCATTACATTTTTTTATCCAAACACCAATCCAAACTTTTCTATCATATCAATTAATTCTCGAGAACAAAAATTCTCTCAATATTTCCGTATCAAACGCAACCTAAAAGTACTATTCACATGAAGTGGCATTAATAATTCTTTTTTTTTAAGCCTAGAAGTCATGGAAGGGTCAACATTTAATTAATGATGAACTACTACTTATTACTTATAATAAGAAAAGAAAATTTATAGCTGATTTGTTTACTTCCACGAGACCATGAAAGTTAAATAATCTTATATATGGAACTATATTTTCCGAAATAAATGGGATGCTGCAGGTCCTCTTGACCTGTGAACTGTTAACGTCATTTGGACCGTGTTGGTAGTTGTTAAGTAATCTTTCAATTAGATTTGATGATAACCAAAGCTTAACTCATAGTAAGATTGAGTCTAAGGAATAAGTCATTTGTATTCTATTTTTTATTTCAAATTAATGGAACGCTAATAATTTTGAAGACCGAAGATCTCTTGAAGATCTGAGCCGACATTAAAAAATGAGACTTATGCTCGAGATCATAACGCAATGTTTATTAAAATGTTAAATGATTATACTAATATGTATTGTGTTTAAACCTATAATATTAACTAATATATAGCTTGGCCCCCCTTAAGTCGAAAAAATCACAATTGGTCTGATGCTTAGTGACATGTTGTTAGGTTTTGGAGGTCTTGTGGTCGATTCCAACACTCTATGCTTGTTTTCTCACATTTTTACATTTCATTTATTGAGTGCTAAGAGTAATTAAATTAATTATATATTAAATACAGTAAATAAAATTTGTGAATCTAAAAAACATGGGACCAAAAGCATTAATTTGAAAAACTTATTTTTTTAGAGTTGCATTTACTATTTTTTTATTATACTTTATTTTATCCTTTCTTTCTTTGGTATTTATTGGTAATATTTTTATTTATTAAGTTAAAAGTAATTAAGTTTTAACTATTTAATTTTTTAATTATATATTTTATGATGTATGTTAGTGGTGTAAGAAAAATTCGACCGACTCGAAGAATTTATTCGACCTAAAAAATTAGGAGGCCAAATACGAATTAAGGTAGTTTTTTAATAGAGCAAAACGAATTCGCTTAAACTAGGATCCCACTCGAAAAACTCGTAAAGCCCATTTTTATTTATTATTTATATAATTAATTTATAAGTAATTATTTTTAAATTATTAATATAATAATTTTTTATATAATTTAATATGTTCAAATCACATTATAAAACTCTAGCTCAGTAGTTCTAATATTATATCTTATGTTTAGTTATAAAATTAAATATATTAATATTAATAATAATTTATTATATATTTTCAAAAAAATTATTTCACTAAAATAGATGTGCAAAAAAATCATCCGAAAAAATTAAAGTGGTTTTTCCTTTTTTTTTAATGGTTATAGGATGGCTTTTGTAATTTGAAAATAGGTCAAAAAGTAATGAATGATTTTTTTTAAAATCAAAAAATCGATCCAACCCGAATCGTTTTCATCCTTAGTGTATGTTGGTCCTCCCTAAAACATTTTCTAGCTTCGCCCTTGATGACAGGTGAGGTTTTCAATAAAAATCTTCTACATTCACAAGTTTCGAACTCGAGATCTTACTTAAGCGAGGAGGAACCGCTTTTCGGACCCTTGTTGGTAAAGTTATCTTGTTACTAATGTAGTTTTTATCTGTTTGTTTATTTACTTAGTTTATTATCATAATCATGGAGACCGCGAGTTCTTTTTTTTTCACGAAGTGAAAAAATAAATCAAGATAAGATATACGATTTGTTTTCATCTCAAATTTACTTAATCTATTCGATGATGCATTTAAAGAGAAAGAAACGTGCTGACATTGCTAAATTACTTACGGACTCTTAATTAAATTCTTCATCGATGAATTAATTATTGCACTTGTTCTTACTTCAGATGAATTAATTATGCGTTCGTGGAGACTCAAAAAACCCACCCCATGGCGTCCACATCATAGCAACACCTTGGTCACATCTACCAGTTCCAGTCTCCACATCTTTTGCAGCTAACATATATTTTATTCACAATACTTTTCCAGTTACTTGGAGAGGAATCACATATTATGAAATTAATGGGGACTTTTGATTTTTCTTTCAACACTTCGTGCATGATTTGATGAAGTCAATCTTTTGATTTTTCTTTCAACACTTTTAATATGTCGCCATCAAGGTTTCATTGGCGAGGGCATATATCACTTTTTTTTTTCTTTTGTTGTGTATTAGCTCACTATTTATTTATTAATTACGTTTCCATCATTAATTATGTCATGGAGATGACGAGATCCTATAAGCTAACAAGAACACTTTGGGAGGATCGAATTCCAATTAAGATTTCTAGATCGAAGAAGTCATTCTCAAACTTGGTGACAAACATTGACTAGTAGCCTCATGAATACAAACAAAACATATTTACTAAATTGAATCATGTCATAAACGAAGAATTGCCAAAAGAACAATATGTTTTTTTTTTGTAAATATGATCTGAATTCTAATTAATTTGTTATACAAAAAGTCAGCCAACTTTTAATTTTTTTTTTACTAAATCTAACTAATTTTTTTATTGAAAAGTATCAAGTTTTATTTTTTGCCTCACAATTTTTTTAAAAATATTGTATGATGAACTAATTAAAAAAATATTTTTTCCTAATAAATGTTAAATTTGATGTAGTTAATTTATATTGGTAGATAAATAGTATTTGTAAAAAAAAGATTAAAGACATAATTGCGTGTAATTTTTTCTTTAAAAATAATTATCAATTTCTTCTGTCGTGAATTTTGAACATCCCCATTTTTCATTATTTATTGAACAAATAATTTTCATTATGAATTTCCACGGATTAAACTGTCACAAAAAGAACTTGAATCCCCCTTCGCAATTTTCAACAAAAAGATCAATAAAATTTTTTGAAGGAAATTTTTGTAGAGTGAATGTGCCGCTAGAAAGGGCGATGGACGTCATGGTCGGAGCTCGATGTCGAGAGAGAGAGAGAGAGAGAGAGAGAGAGAGAGAGAGAGAGAGAGAGAGTCGATGGGTTGAAAGAGAGCGTCCTGATTGAGAGCTCAAGAAGCGGGTGAAAAAAATTTACAAATGGTAGCAACGATTTTTTCGACGACATCATAATCACAAAAGAAATATTAAATAATATTTATCTGTTTTTTTTTATTATTACATCACTTGATTCGTCCCAAATAGTATGCCATAGTAAGAAATTATTTTATTTATGTGCATATATCCTATTATTTTATCGCTCTATTTTGAACTATCAAAGTTTTTCATTTTACCTTTGGCATTTTCAAGTATATTTACTCTACTTATTAATTATTATTTTTACAGAAAGAAATATTTTAAAATTTTGAAGCAGAAGAAAAAAAATGATATGATGAACATGTTAGTTTCTGTTTAAACGATAGTGAAAAATGAACATGTAATCGGATAGATAAAAAATAAGAAAAAAATTTGACCGTAGATAAAATCAATATCAATGTAATCAATGTAAAATGGATTATAATACTAAATTCAATAATAAACCAATTACAAACGATGGATCATTTTCAACAAAAATAACCTACAACAATTAACACCAATCTCATGGCAATACAATACTAATAGAAAATATAAAACTTTATTGGTATCCGCAAATCGCAAGTCCCTTGCCTCATCTTGGCCATTTATCCATAACAATTAATCATGATTAGACTAGGCAGGTTTCGACTCCTAAATTGTGACTTTGGTGCAATGTTGTAAAATTTGATCCGACCATGGATCCGGATCGAATGGTTGTACCGGATAATATATGTTAATAAAAAATAAAATATATTAAATAAAATTTTCTCGTATTATTATTATCTTATAAGATGCATAACAAATAAATTAAAATATAATAAAGTAAAGTGAAATTATTTAATATGTCAAATAATACAATAATTAAATAGTATAACGTAAAAGACAAAAATAATATCATAATTATAAATCAAAATGATGATATAACGAAAATGAAAAGAGTTAGAAGTATAAATTGTAAGAATGTGTCCTGCAATAAATTTTCTTTTTATCCTAGTTATTTTTTTCTTAACCCGATCGGATCACTCAAACCCCACGAGTCAGCCAATTGAACTTGAGTTTTGACCGGATTTGATCGGATCAAAGTGAGTCAACCTCAAAGCTGAGTTTGAGGTGATCCGCGGGCCGTTTTAAAGGTTGGACATGGATCTGACCAGCTGGGCCAGGCCAGGTTTTACAGCAGTACTTTGGTGAAGGCCCTAGCTAGTGGTAACTATATTTAGATAACCTCTCAACATACTTGCCTCAATTTTTAAGGGTCGTTTGAAACATTATTAATTTAATTAATTGATAATTTAAATTATTGATAATATCATATTATAATATTGGCAAGTATTGATAATATAAATAAAGGCTAAAATAGCCACAGAGCATATTACTAAAATATTGTTAAAATTTATTTTACATTTCCATCACATAGTATCGTTAATAAACAAAGAAAAAAATAGAAAAGTGAATATAAATAAAATAAGATGAAGTAAAACTAAGAGTTATTTGTAAAAATAATAACAAATAAGACATAGTTAAATGATATTTATTTACTAATAAAATATTTAAAATTTTAAAAATTAATGAAATAAATATTTTTATCAAAATGCATGGCAAGTGATGGGTAATCTGGAAAGCTATCTCTTTTGTCAGATATTTGAATTATCAGTGAGATGATAAATTAAGATTATCAAAATAATTAAAATTATTGATAATCAATTATAGTCAAATGAGATAATGTGATGAATCCTAAAAAAATTAATAAAATAATTGATATATATTACATTCATACCAAACGATCCTAATACACAAACATATCTCTTATGTACCTTTTTGGAGACTTATATTGACTGTAGTCGACCCATCGAGCAATATTTTTTAAATTAGACTGGACTAGCCGGTTCAACCAGAAACCAACGATCGATCCGGTCCCGTTTGATATTGTAGAAAAACGATTGAACTGGGTCAACTCAGCCAAAACCAAGTTGAACCGAAAAATCAGCTCAATCTATTTTTTTTTCAAAAAAGAGTAAAAAATCTGAACTAATACAAAACAAATAGCACAAAAGAAAAGTATATTGTAGTATTAATGGTGGAAGAATAGGAAGAGGAGAAAAAATAAGGAATGGTATATTATAGTATTAACGGTGGAAGAATAGGAAGAAGAGAAAAATAAGGGATTAGATTTTATAAGGGGAGAAAAATAGAATGAATACAAAAAAGGATATTAGTAACAAGGAAATTAAATTTGAATTTGAAAATAAAAGATAAGAATTTAATAATAAAGTCAAATTTAAATAAAAGAGAAAATTATCATGAACTTAAATAATATGATAGAATTTAAATAATTTATATTAAAAATTAAAACATAAGTAATATAATAAATTTTATAGGATGAACATGAAAAAGGAAGTAGATAATATGAAGAAAATTTTGAAATTATATAGTAAAACATGGGAAGATAGTAATAAAGAAATATTTAAATAAAAAATAAATTATTAAATAATAAAATAAAATAATTTATTACTATTTGATTAATTAAAATTTATGACTAATATGATTTTAATTTTATTATTTATTACCTTTTATACTTTAGTTTATAATATTTTTTCTTGAAGTAATGCAAATAATATTATTTTAATAAAAATTGAGTTTAGTTCCATCGAATTCGATTGAACCGATCGAACCATGATCAGTTGGCCGATCATTCGATCACTAACATTGCGACTCGGCGAGTTGTCGTGGGCCTCATGGCTTGCCTCGTCGATTGCACTCGAGGTAAGAGAGAGAGAGGAGATAGGGTATTAATTAATTATTCTTATCTCAAAATTTTTGGAATAAAATTATATGCTATTTATTTGATTTTCAGAAATCGTGGGGGCATGACATATTTTCTCTATTTATCTAATTATTATTTTTAAAATTCTGAAGCAGAAGAATACATGACGTAAAAAAACATGTTAGTGTTTGTTAAATAACAGTAACAGATGAAAATGTAATACGATAGATAAAAAAAATAACAAAGAAAAGGTTGCCGATACATAAAGTGAAAATTGGAGATTGTAGAAAGGTAAACAACTATTTCCTTGATAATTTACATGGAAATAGACAATGATTAAGGATAATAACAATCTAGAAAAATATTTCTTTCTGGGAGCAATTTTCGCATTTAATTCTTGGGAGGAAGTCCACTGGTCTTGCATTCTTTCCTCTTTGCTTTGAACCATTCTTGCATCTAATTATATTTCTGTGTCATCATTCTTGCAATATCTACATTTTTCTTTCCCTTTGGGTGGAAGAATCGTTCTTACATTCAAAATATATATATATATATATATATATATATATATATATATATATATATATATATATTGCATTCAATTCAGGTTACTACCATTCTGACATATTAGCTGGGAGTGAGGAGATTGGAATCAATGACATTAAATAAATAAATAACATATGAGTGGTTGAGAGAACCAAGTGAAACAAGTTAGAAATATCAATTTATATTTTCGAGTTCTAGATTTATCAACGTATAAGATCAGTAATATCTACTTAGTTTGATCTTCAAATGAGAGCGAAACTTGAAATAGACTCCAAAAATTCAGAGCAATTAGTTTTTGTCCATCTCGGAACACAACTTGCTAATTATCTGTAGCAATAAAGCTTATTTCAAAATTAAACTAGTATTGTAAGATAAGCTATTTTATTATTATATATTTAATGAGTTGGATGCTAATAACTGACTAAGGTTCATATATTCTAAATGGAAGAATACTCCAATGAACTCTCTCTCTCTCTCTCCTTTCTCTCTCTCTCTCTCTCTCTCAGTCTCTCTCCATATAAAATATAATATAATATATGGTTGGAGTTAGAGTTAAGCAAGAAACATAAACTTGTTTTTTTCGGTTGTCGCCTTCGTCGCAGGAGTCAAATTACGCAGAAGAAGATGTTAGGCTCAATTGGAAAGGCCCCACACGCCATCATCGACCCCGGCGCTGGTTATAACCTCTCTTCGTTCCTCTCCTCTGCCTTGTGGTCATCCATCTCACTTGCTCCTCGACCTCAAGCACAAACGGAGGAAGAGTAGAAGAGCAGGAGTAACACGTACTCTCCTCGCCAATTAGCTGCGTCGGGGTCGTCGGTCGATGTATGCACATGGTAGCATGGGGATGGGAGCCAGTTCTGCTGCCTTCGTGGTCGCATCTGCTCTCTTGTTCCTTGGCTCCTTGTCGCCGTCGTCGTCGGCGGCCGCGCCAGTGGATGTCGGAGTGATCCTGGACAGCAACTCCCTGTTAGGGAAGAGGTGCCGCACGAGCATCACCATGGCCGCCGAGGATTTCTACAGGGCGCATGGGAACTACAGCACGAGGATTGCTCTACACTTCAGGGACTCGGAGATGGATGTTGTTGGTGCAGCTTCCGCAGGTATATTGTAACTGCCCTTTCTCCTGCAACTAAATTAAACATAGCAGATGCATAGTTCCGCCAGTTGCATTCTCCTCCATTAGAGCTTCAGCTTCCTTTCGTTCCGTCTGCAAGACAGAAGGTCGTGAGTTTGATATGTATGTCCGAGATCGACTTGAAGAAGTCTTTTTCGGAGCTAGCGTTAAGCTCTGTAATCTCTCTCATGGCATTTGCATATACCAACACCTAGAAAGGATCCATAGAGTTGGATGGCTGCTGACAATTATTCGACTTCTCTACGAGGTTTTGAAAAGCTCAAGTTGTTGTGATGCTGCTTTGAAGTGTCAACCCTTTTAGTTTAAGTTTGTGCATAACGGGCATCTCACATATCCACTTGTGTTTTCTAAGGTCTCGAGTTCTTCTCGTCTTCCATAATAAGATGTAGTAAGTAGTTTTCCAAAAGAAACTTCGAGTTTCCTACGGGTCTCCAAGTGGCTTTATTTACTGCCACAATTCCTGTTTCATTCTTCCACCGGTAAAGCAGACGAAGAAATGTCTATCAAATCCTTGACTTGAAACGGTCAAACATAAAGGGAGTGCCAGAAGTCTCAACCTCTAGGTATTAGATAGCGTGATCAATTGGAAATGATACAAATTGAGATGACAATTCCAATCTTTTTATGAGAAAAGGAACCAAGAGTAATATAAGAAAAGAAAAAAGTAAATAAAATTTCACTAAGATGACAGCAGAGTAGAATCTACGAGTACTGCTACTTATTATCTTATAAAAAAAACTAGTACTTATGAAAAAAAAAACTACTTGGGAACCTGACAAGTGGCACTGTTACAGCTTTGGACTTGGTCAAGAACATCCAAGTGAAGGCCATCATCGGCCCACAGACGTCGACCGAGACCGACTTCGTGCTCGACCTGGGAAGCAAGACGCACGTCCCTGTCGTCTCCTTCTCGGCCACCAGTCCTACTCTCTCCGCTGCTCGCACTCCCTACTTCGTCCGCGCCACTTTCAGCGACTCCTCCCAGGCCGGGGCCATCGCCGCCGTCGTGCAAAAGTACGCCTGGCGGGAGGTCGTGCTCATCTACGAGGATTCCGAGTACGGTGCCGGCATCGTCCCCTACCTCATTGACGCGCTGGAGGCCGTGGACGCTCGCGTCGCCTACCGCAGCGTCATCCCCGCCTCCGCCACCAGCGATGACCATCTGATCGATACGGAGCTCTACAAGCTCATGGCCATGCGGACCAGGGTGTTCGTCGTGCACATGCTGCCCCCCATGGGCTCCCGCCTCTTCCTGAGGGCCAAGCAACTCGGCCTCATGAACCAAGGCTTCGCGTGGATCGCCGCGGACGGGCTGACCGACGTCCTCGACATATTGGGTCAGGCGGTCATCCACGCGATGGAGGGTGTGATCGGGGTGCGTCCTTACGTGCAGAGGACGCCGGAGATCGTCAACTTTTCGGCCCGGTTTAGGGCCCGTTTCGCTCAGGACAACCCCCGCGACCAAGTGGAAGAGCCGACCGTGTTCCAGTGGCACGCGTACGACACGATTTGGGCGCTCGCTATGGCAGTCGAAGCAGTGCAATCCATCGACTCCGGCTTCGCAGCACCACCATCTGTAACCAACAACTCCACCGATCTCGGCAGAGTCGGGGTGTCGAGAACCGGCCCAGCGCTGCTGGATGCGATATCTAAGACCCACTTCACGGGTTTGGCCGGCGAGTTCCGGCTCGTTGATGGTCAACTCAAGTCGTCGGTCGACGAGATACTCAACATCATCGGCCAGAGCTGGAGGGGTATTGGCTTCTGGTCGCCGGAGAATGGTTTAACGAAGGAGTTGAAGCCATCGGGCGACGGCGCCGCCACCGGCTTAAAGGTCGCCCTATGGCCGGGTGACTCGCAGGAGGTGCCGAGGGGATGGGAACCGCTGGTTGACGGAAAGAGGCTTCGTATCGGGGTGCCGGTCAAGAAGGGTTTCAAGCAGTTCGTGGAAGTCGACCAGGCCGATGAAACCGGCAAGACGAACCCCGTTGGCTACTGCATTGATGTGTTCCATGCCGTCGTCGACCAGTTGCCGTTCCCCCTCGTATTCGATTACTTCGCCTTCGGCGATTCGTCGTCTTCTTACGACAACTTGGTTTACCAAGTTTATCTCAAGGTTTCTTCTAATTACTAAAGTTCTTAGAAACTTTTATATAACATTATAATATATGTACAGTAACTAATCTTTTGGTTCATGAGAAGAACTATGACGCAGTGGTGGGCGACACGACGATCATCTCTAACCGGACGCAGTTTGTGGACTTCACTTTGCCTTATACCGAGTCGGGGGTGTCGATGGTGGTTCCTGTGAAACCAAACAAGAACAAAACAGCATGGATCTTTTTGGATCCTTTAACTACGGACCTCTGGCTTGGTACCTTTGCTTTCTTCGTGTTCACAGCATTCGTCGTGTGGGTGATCGAGCACCCTGACAACGAGGAGTTCGGCGGCACGGCGTCGGAGCAGCTGGGAACCATCTTCTACTTCGCGTTCTCCATTCTCGTTTTTGCTCACAGTACGAAACGATTTACATCTTCCTGTGTATTATTAGTAATTCGTGCACATCTGTTCATGTCTGCCGCTTGTATTGACCCAGAGGAGAAGTTAAAGAACAATTTATCGAGGTTGGTGGTGATAATTTGGGTGTTCGTGGTGCTGATACTGACGTCGAGCTACACGGCGAGCCTGACGTCCATGCTGACGGTGCAGCAGCTCCAGCCGACGGTGACCGACTTGAGCGAGTTGCTTGAGAAGGGTTCTTACATCGGCTACCAAGATGGATCGTTCGTTGTGGCGCTGTTGAAGAAGATGGGGTTCCCCGAGTCCAAGCTCCGGAATTACAGCACAGTCGACCAGTACGCCGAAGCCCTGTCGAAAGGGAGTGCTAATGGAGGCGTGGACGCCATATTCGATGAGATACCATACCTTAAGCTCTTCCTCTCCAGTTACTGTTCAGGATTCGTCATGGTTGGACGAACCTATAAAACAGACGGTTTTGGATTCGTAAGTTGTATATTAAATGTCGTGTTTCCCCAGCTGAACTATACAACGCAGGCATCTGATCACTTCTGCGTCCTGTAACATTGGGCCAGGTATTTCCAAGGGATTCCCCGCTCGTGCCGGACATCTCGAGGGCCATCTTGAACGTGACGGAGGGGGAAAACATGAACTTGATCGAGGACAAATGGTTCAAGCGCGAGGACTGCCCGAACGAGGGCAGCAGCATCACGTCTTCCAGTCTTAGTTTCGCCAGCTTCGGGGGCATCTTCCTCATCACCGGAGTCGTCTCGACGGTCGCCCTGTTGGTCTTCCTGGCCATGTTCGTTTACAGGGAATGGGACGAACTGAGAACCACTGCCTCCGGCGAGAGCTCGATTTGGAGGAAAATAGTAGCGTTGGCTAAGCATTACGAGGGCAGCGGCAGCATGCATCCCCAAGCTGCTTCTTTCAAGAGCGAAGGCGAGGCAACGCCGACTAATGAGGAATTGCGCAGGAAAGAAGAAGCTGCGGCCGTTGCGACGTTGCCGGAGTACGTTGGCTCACAGAGCCCTGTGAGCTTCTCCAACCACTCAGGTTTCATTCTGTCTTCGCCGGAGGAAGGCATGTCCTCTACTGAGCCTAACAGTCCCAGAGCTAGGAGATCGTCGGGTGACAACCCGATGACGATGGCGGACATCATCAGGGAAAGAAGCTAATAGCAGATTTAGTTTTGTAGTTCGTCCATTGTTCTTCTACTGGTATCCAACTGTACAGAGCTTACACAGTCGTTCTCTTTTACCACACAAGTGAATTAATAAAATAACATTTTTAATTTTCTTATTTTCTTTTTTTTTAATGTTTGAGAAACGTGATGAAAATTTTTCAGAAAAAATAACTTTGAATTGAGGTTGAGTTCTGGTTAATCCGAGTCTTTTTTTTAGCAGAGGTTAATCCTAGTTTTGTAATTTAATAAGAAAAAAGACTCAACTCTTAGTGAAAAAAAAAAAGAAAACAAAACAAGAGATGATAAAATTCTGAAAGTAGTATTTGGATATGTTTAACTTTAACATTCTTATCATGAATTAAATTGGTGTAAAAATCTGTATCATGTTTTCTGTAAAGACATCCAATGAAGTTAAATTCTTTAATTGGAAAAGGCAAGATGGGAAGTCCTGAGACGAACTCATTTGTGGCTAAATAAGTTTTTAGCATCTTCATTAAAAAGAGGTTGTGTGCCCCAAGCTTTTGAAGGCCTGAAGTATCAAAAGCTACGTTCACTCGGATGACACTTAAATATTAAATTAGCTAATATGGTATTAGTTATAATAATTCAATGGAATAACTATACGATTGTCAACTCTCAAGAGAATTGGGTGATGCATTAATTAAACATAGTCAAGTTTCGATGAGGAATGTAGTATGCTTTAATTATGATCGCATATCCTGAATTCAATTGATTCATATAATTATAGTAATTACTCTATATAATCATCCAGCAAATGGAAATAAAAAAAACCTAGTATACGTCAGAACACACCAAAACAAGACAAGGTGCTAGATCCCACTGCCACCTTACCTGCTCAAATAACAACAACAGCAAAGCCTTATCCCACTATGTGGGGTCGGCTACATGAATCATACGACGTCATTCCGCTCTATTAATAACCAAACTTTTCGATATATTATTCACCAAATTATAGAAAATTATAGAAAATTTGGATACCAGGAGCCAATATATGAATTCCAATAGACCAACAAGCATTATCATCTCCATTCTTCAAAATCTTCCTTCTGGTTTTCTTGATATAAAAATTAAAAACACTTAAATTCTCGTCTTTTTCCGGTTTCTTAAAGATATAGGAAACTCTAATTCTCCTCCTCCAGCATCTGAAGGCAGCAAAAAGATGCAAAGGGAAACTTTGTACTGGCCTTCTGGGAAGGAAATTGTTATTCAAAGAACCTTAAAGATGACCCTCTACATACATGCATCCACTTGCGAAACAAGTTTTCTGACACTAGTTATTTGGCCCCTTTAGATACATTGTCATAAAATATCAAAGATGATCCTCTAATTAAAGAATTCGAAATGAGAAGAATTCCAATATAGAGAAATATAAGTTGACTACTTCTTAGATGAAGATTCTTGGAAACAGAAACAGAAAAATCCTGTTCTAATGAATGAGCAACTCCTGATGAAGGATCCAGACTAAGTAGCAAGACTTGAGATAAGCTGCAAATGTCCCTGTTCTTTCTTTTAGAAAAAGGATATTTTTCAAAACTCAAACTTGTGTTATCCCTACAAGCTTCTTCTTTTGTCCTTCGATGTAAAGGAGATAAGTCCCAGAAAATACCTGACATCTCGTTGTTTTAGAGTTTGTCATTGAATTGTATACCATTTCAATATTGCTGCAGCTGTCACCTTACTCAATAATGGGATGCTAGTCATAGGCCCTCAAAAGTCTGCACAAGCAGTTTTCATAGCAGATCTTGGGAATCAGACCCAAGTACCTATCATTTCCTTCTCTTCTACAAATCCTTCTCTGTCTCCATCTCGCATACCATATTTTGTGCGCACGACACTGAGTGATGCTGCTGAAGTCAATGCCATTGCTTCAATTGTTCAAGCATTTGGATGGAGAAGAGCCACCCTCATTTATGAGGACACCAGTTATGGTGATGGAATTGTGCCATATCTCATTGACGCCATCCAAACGGTCGACACCGACGTACATTATAAAAGTGTAATTGCTCTTTCTCCTAATGATGACCAGATGTTGCAGGAACTGTATAAGCTACAGACCATGCAAATAAGAGCTATTGTTCATATGTCACTGCCTGTAGGCATCCAGTTCTTTTAAAATGCAAATAAAGCTAACATGATGGCTAGAGGATATGCATGAATTTTAACAGATGGATTAACAAGCTTTATAGATTTCTTAGAATAGTCTTCCATTGATTCAATGCAAGGAGTGCTGGGAGTGAAGCCTTATGTAGTGGATTCACCTGTACTTGAAAAGTTCAGAGTAGAATGGAAAAGAAGAGTCATGTTGAACATCCAGATGAGCCGATTGTACAGCTGAATATTTATGTACTGCTGGCATATGACACAGTGTGGTCGTTAGCAATGGCTGCACAGAAGGTTGGCATTGGAAGTTATAGTACATCTAAACCTGCAAATAAAACTAGCTCAAGTATCTTTAAAAAATTAGAAACTTCAGTCATGGGTCCAGATCTTCTCAGGGCTATCCTAGGGACTCGGTTTCATGGCTTCAGTGGCGAATTCTATCTCGTTAATGGCCAATTGCAATTTTTAATGTATGAAGTCATTAATGTCATTGACACAGGTGCAAGACAGATTGGCTTTTGGTCGCCAACTTAGGGAATTTCACAGTTTTGCCAACACTGCTGGCAGCACCAATTTGAGTTTGATGAGCAATCTTGGAGCAATTTACTGGCCTGGTGCATCCCAAGAGGTGCCATTGTGCCAAAGGGCTAGGTAATGCCAGTTGGCGAGAACAAGCTGAGGATCGGGGTTCCTATGAGAACTGGGTTTCTGGAGTTTGTAGATGTCAAGAAGAATCCTCTTACAAATAGAACGACTTTTGAAGGATGCAGCAGTGCTGTCTTCAATGTTGTAATGGATTCAATGAACTATTCAGTCCCATTTGACTATGTAACTTTAGAAGTTACGAAAGATGATAAGTCAACTTCTTATGACACATTTGTTGAACAGGTTTACCTTCAGGTATGCCAGAAAATGGAGATTGTAAAATAAGAAATGATAGTAAATGTTTAACAAAGAGCAGACCGTTAGAGGCTATATTTTTGTTCATAAAACCTATGGTTTCTTAATTTCTATATTATAAACATTTCATTTGAAATAAATTAGATTTTCAAACCAGAGACTTGCAGAGTAGGAAAACAGAATTGTAGGCTAACTATGTCCTTTTCATTCGAGGACTACAGTAACTAATCCATGATTTTAATTTAAAGCTTTCCTTTTAGAAACCGTGTAAACTGGAACAGTATTTTATTTCTTGGGTTTATATCAAATATAGAGTTTGCCAATTATTCGATCATATCTCAGACGTTAATGGAAACCAATGAAATATCCATGTCCTTCAGTATTCTTTGATCATTTTTGCTTCCACGACTAATGCACATGAACAGAACTTTGATGCTGTAGCAGGCGCTGTCACAATCACCGCAAACCGAGCTTTGATAGTGGATTTCACAACACCCTAAACTGAATCAGGAGTGGTAATGGTTGTCAAAGCAAAAAGGTCTGAAGTGGATGGAATGGATCTCTCGCTGGCAAGCTTATTTGCAATTCTTTTCACAGGATTAGTCATTTGGAAGATCGAGAATCCAATCAACGAAGAATTCCAGGGTTCTACTTCCAGACAGTTTGGAACTATTGTCTACTTCTCCTTTTCAACATTTGTCTATGCTCACAGTTAGGTGCTAAGAACTTGGTTCATGTTGTCATACCAACTGATAAGAACACTTTTAACTTTCTTTAGTCTGATGTCAGGGGTACATGTAAAAAGACTTTGCACCAAGTTTGTGATCATTGTATAGTTGTTCGCGGTGTTGGTTCTTGTATCAAGCTATGTGGCCAGCTTGACAGCAATGCTGACAGTGGAAAGTATCGAGGGGACAATAAGTATTATAGATGAATTTAAAAAGAATGGGAAAAATGTTGGATTCGTGAGTGGATCCTTCATACGCGACTTTCTTTTGGATCACCAGTTTGAGAAATCTAAGCTCATTGCCCCAATGGGTCTGCATGAATATGCACAGGCCCTAAGCAATGGTGCATTTGCAGAAATTTTCCATGAGATCCCATATCTCAAGAAGTTTCTTGCAGAGCACTGAGATGAGTTCATAATGGCTGAGAAAATTCCAATCTTCAAGATGGCAGGTTTTGGTTTTGTAAGTTAATGTTATCCCTCTTTATTTGTCTAGTACTAATTTTATTAATGGCTAAAGAGCTAATAAAGATCTCTCAAGGGTTATAATATGCTTATTTCAAGCTTTATTCTACCAATAAAATGTTAAGATACAGAAAGGTTTTAGAAAACAAAAGGTTGTGTTTTTCACATAACTCAATTGCCAGATTGGAAAACATGTCAAATTTCACAAGAATAATCTTATAGCTACAAGTTAAATTGTACTTCTGTAAGTATTTAGATTTTATTTTGAAGTTATTTAATTTTCCATAATCAATTAATGACATCATAACTGTTTTTAGTTCATCATTCTCACCTCATGCAAGTGATATATATTTATGTACTTTTTGTTCATACTACGCTTGCCGATGACATGCTGATGTGTGTCCCTATTATTTATTGACAGGTTTTCCCAAAAGACTCCCCATTAGTCTCTGACATGTCAAGGGCGATCCTAAGGTTCAGAGAGGGCAGAATAAACCAGATAGAGAGGAAATGGATTGGAGATACAGATACCTCTTCTTGTCAAAGCTCAGGCATTCAGATAAGCCGTCAACGAATACACTTACGCAAAGTACGGGGGTTAGTTCTGATCACTGGGATTACATCAACACTTGTGCTCTTGATAACTACAGTAACTGATCACTGGGATAAGCTGCGACGTATAGCATCTCAGTGGATCGTGAGAGCTCTCACTTGTTGAAGACTCCACAGAATGATACCCAGACAACATGCAGATGGTTCTTTTCCCACAAACCCATCAGAGTCACCTTATAACACTTCTAACCATTCCCATCACCCACTATATCCGTTCGATGAGGAAAGCAGATCTCCTAAACTAAATCGACATGATTGAGCAGCTCAAGATAGACATATTCATCAGACATCTTCATCGAGTGCTGAAGTGATGCTGTGAGTTATTATTAGTTCCATGTAGAAAACACTGTAGACTGTGTCTATAAATTGGTTTTGTGATGTTGGTAAAGTCACCGAGCTTCTATTGTCCATCAGTCATTTCATATACATCTGCAAATATGATCCTTATCTTTAGACAGCTTCTGCAATCATGTCAAATTACAAAATCATATAAGCTATTTGACTATATCATCTTTGCCGTGTTCTGAACTGGAGGCTTGGGGCCTGTAACAACTGGAGCCGAGCTCAGGATACATACAGCCATCAGCATCCATTGTTCAAGCATTTGGTGCTGGAACTGTGCCATATCTCAGGTCGTTCTCCAAGATTAACTTGGTTATCCTTTATGTTTAAGGACACATTCTATAACCTTTTTTTTTTAACTTGTTAAGTGATCTAAAATGGGTCTTAGGCTAATCCTACATCATCTGAAGAGATACTCTACTTCTCCATGGGCAGCTAAAAAAAAATTATACTGGTACTTTAAGCACTGCTAAAGATCTCATAATAATTCAACATGTAATAAGAATTGTATTCCTTATCCATTTCCCTAAAAATATCCCGCAAAAAAATCACAAGAATGAAGGCATGTGTTACGGCTTTCATAATCATGGAATTCAACTCAACTGCAGAAATCAAATTTTAGCGATGGAAGAAAAGCAGCCACAGGAAGCAAATGACCAAACTTCAAAGCATCGGCGGAGTTTATTGATGCATTTACGTAAATGAGGTAACTTCCACATTTAGTTTAATGACCAACAGCGCATAAAATATATATGACGTAGAGGATACATGCCTGATGAGCTATCAAAACCAACGCGGAGAAAGAAGTCTGCAGCCTTCTTGCATGAGCATTTCATCAAACACATAGCCTCCCGCATTTGGAGATCACGAGACAAAGACCTGTACGAAAAATTTTTGCGTACATCTCTTCGAAGATCATATCTTCCTAGAAATTAGAAAATGGATGCAAAAACAAAACAAAAACAAAGAATCACCCGCAACACTTTGATGATGAAGATCGAAAGCTTTTTGTTGAAATGTTCTTCGAGTTTCCGCAGATCACTGAGTCGTTTAAAAGATTGGAAAACGAAGACTTTTCTCATGAATAATTGATCGATTGGTCTCATTGCATTAGGCGTTGCTGTTACCGTTTATATACTAACTTACAAATAAATAATGCGCACTTCGAAATGATTATACAACTCTACCCTCTTATCTTTCCACTTCTCATTTTAACTTTCTTCTACCAGGAACTCGTTATTCAAATATTTTTTTTAATTCATATTTGAAATTAGCGTTAAACAGAATTTTGGACAAAAAATATAAAATTAATTTTAAATTCCACTATTTGATCTTTTGTTTTTAGTTATTTAAGCTCAATTATCAATTGTATAATTCATCAAAAGAGGATAAACATATTTTTTTATTATGTTGGAAATTATTAAATTAATAGACCTTTATTGGCGGACTTCAGTCAAAATTTTATTGACAAATTTAGTATAAAGCTAATTTAAACTGCAAAATAAATATTTAATTGAAACGAGAATGAAAAATAATGAACGATAAACTAAAAGTTCGAAGAAAATGTAGGAAGATGAAAAGACTATAGATTAGAATTGTCTAATAGAACTAAAATGGAGTTATAATAGAGTTATCCGACCTAATATATTTATTTGAAGCAGTTATGAATATGATGTATTTTGTAATAATATCATATGTAAGTTTGTGCATATCATACTTTTTTTTTCATTTTCAGCATACGCATGTATTATTAGTAAATCAACAAAAATCATTCGTACAAAAGAAAAGATGTATGAACTAAACTCGGATCCAGTAAAAGGAGTTGCCCGAAGTTTTCTAATTAGTTCAGTCTTATTATCCCAAATAAAATTTGAATGCGTGTAGATGATATTCTTATATCTATTTTTATCATTTTACAACTATATATTACTTCAACTTCTCTATTTACTAATTAATACCTGTTAATTAAGACATTGACTTTGTCAAACAGAACTTTAGAAATAGAAGGGTACAAGGGGGAATAAATCCATGTAAGATTTGAATACAAATTAAGGTTTGAGACTTAAGACTCTTTTGCAGAGCAATTGGAGACCAGTGACGATACCACCTTTGTATTTTTTATTACTCGTTTTCTGATTTTTACATTACATCTAATTCTGACCAGAAGCTGAAGGTGCCAAGAAACTTCGCATTCTCTGTGCCTTGCGTAATCGTGCGTTTATGCAAACTATTTCTTCTCCCGTGGTCATAATTCTCAAGACCCTTCTGTTCGCTCACGCATCCGTCATTTGACTTTCCCACGCATCTCTGCATGGCATCCGTGTGAAACAAGATATGATCCCTTCACAAATAATATAACATTGGTTTACTTAACAAAATTTAAACCACAAGTTGAAAAAAAGAAATAAGCATTCAAAGATTTAATAGCACTAAATAAATTCTTTTTCAGTCATCAATTGATTTTGGATCTAAACTGGAAAATATGTACACAAAAAAAAAATCTAAATAGGCGTTCAGACAATGTCACCAGATCAAATCTCAAGAAAGAGAATTTATACAGCAAATTTCTATTTTTAGCACTTTTGAATTACATACGTACGCCTCAAAAACATATTGATATATAGCAATGAGATTCCACATCGACGTGTCCAACCTAAAAAATATTATGCAAGTTGACAAAAGTGAGGTCCCAATCAGGGCTTCCATAGTAGAATTTTTATGCCCTCAATATAATACTACAGTTATAAATGAGTCTGTCACAACTCACAAGCGCCTATCCACATTTCTCTTTCGATTGGACTTCCTTAATATCCTTTGATCATGCCAGCATAGCTTTGCAGGGAAGAGGTAGAGACATTGGACCCTTGACCTTGCAACAAAGTACAAATTAATGATTTCTTCCTACACGTATCAGCTGTAGGACTTAGTAGCATCTCATCCTTCCCCTTGATGCTTTATCAGACTACGAAGTCCCATTCTTCAGTTTCATCTTACTTCATGAGCTCTCATTTCTGACTTTGTCAAAGTAAACCATCTTGCATTGTCTCCCCCTTCCTAAGAGTTTATATTAAAGGCAGGCCTGTGGCTTTGGCAACTGATCGAGCATACCATTGCTTCGGATGGAGAAACCAACTGAACTCCTTGTCTTCCTGTTGCTGTCCGTTCTCATGGCAGCTGCACAGAACAATGACAAGAATACGGCGTCCTTGTTCCATGTTGGGGTGATCCTCGACTTGACAAGTTTGGTAGGGAAGATGAGCAACACTAGCATAACAATGGCCATCGATGATTTTTATGCTATCCACAGAAACTATACTACCAAGCTGGTTCTCCACACCAAGGATTCAAACAATGATGTAGTGCAAGCAGCATCTGCAGGTATTTATTGTAGTCATAAAATTTTTAGTGTCTAACTTCATGCTTTTGTAAAACTGAAAAATACAACATGATATCAGAGTAATGCCCTATCATAAAACTCATGAAGTAAAAAGTGTTAATGTGATGGGCCATATTTAAAGCATGTCAGCCAATATGTATGAGAAAAGGTTAAAGATATAAATAATAAAAAATGATTTGAGAATTAAGGACCATGTCCATACATGTGGATTCATCATTGGATTCAAATTAACAGTGAATTTTGATTTAAACATATAGATGTCTCATGATAACATCATTAAATCAAAAAATGACTTTTTAGATCAGAATTCAATGATGAATTTAGATATAATAGTAAATCCCAATGTGTGAAGATTCACATAACTCTTCTTCTCATATAGGTTTTTCCAATTAAAAGTCAAATAGATATGAAACAGACTTCCTAGGGCAAACAAAATATGTTTAACAAAAAATAAAGGAAGCAATTAACAGGAAGAGGTTTTAGAATATCTTTTCCTAAGAAAAAAACTATGTTTTCTATTATCAAAATAACCAGAAAGATCAGTAATAGAAAATGTTCACGATATTTTCTGATCCTCCCAAATAAAAATTCATTAGAACCATAATGTTTTTCCTTTTTCAAAGATTTTTAACAGCAAAACCTTCAAACAATACTACAAGCTTGTTCCCAAAAAAAAAACAATACCACAAACTTGTTTAATAAGCATGAGAACGCAGAAAGTATTATGAAGTAAAAACAGAAGATGACAGACTTCACTGTTTCCGTTTTTAGGAAGGATCCCACTTAAATATTAATCTATAACATCTAATTCACTAGTTCATGCTGTTGTGGTACATATCGTCTATATCCTACAGCTACAGCCATTCAATAACCACAGATGTTAGTTAGATCCGTATAAAAAGTTAGTAAAAAAGATAACATAATTTTTTTGTTCTTAGTGCAAAGTTTCTTATCAGAACAAAACCATGACAGTAGATAAGGTTTCTAATCTTGAATGAAGAGGAAGTTATAAGAATACAAGGGGGAAGAATTTACCACTTTTATATTGTACTATGGGAGAACATATCATGGAACTTTATTATTGTTTCTGATGATCTTTGTATGTATGCAGCTTTGGATCTGCTGGAAAATGTAGAGGTTGAGGCTATCATAGGACCTCAAAAGTCCTCACAAGCCATGTTCATCTCTAATCTCAGTAACAAAACACACGTCCCTGTTATCTCTTTCTCCGCAACAAACCCATCTCTCTCATCTACTCTAACTCCATATTTTGTCCGTGCAACTGTAAATGACGCCATTCAGGTTAATAGCATCTCTGCTATCATCAAGGCTTATGGATGGAGAGAGGCTGTTCCAATATATGAGGACTCTGATTTTGGAAGGGGCATCATACCATACCTCATTGATTCCCTCGAAAACATTGATTGTCGTGTCCCTTATCGCAGTGGAATCTCTTTGTCAGCAACTGATGACCAGATAATGGAAGAACTCTACAAGTTAATGACCATGCAGTCCATGGTCTTCATTGTGCACATGTCAACTGCAATCGGACCTCGCCTTTTCAGAAAGGCCAATGATGCTGGAATGATGACAAAAGGATATGTTTGGATCATCACAGACGGATTAACCAACATTCTGGACTCGCTTGATCCTTCTTCCATTGACTCAATCCAAGGTGCCATAGGTGTGAAGAGATATGTGCCAGGGTCCACAAAGCTCAACGATTTCACTCGGAGATGGAGGAAGAGATTTGAGCAGGACAACCCCAACATTCACCAGCCTTCTGAACCAAGCATCTTTAGCCTGTGCGCATATGACACAGTATGGGCACTGGCATTGGCAGCAGAAAATATCAGGCAATACAATTCCGGATTTATGAAACTGCCATTTAGCAACAACTTGACTGAACTGGAAAGGCTGGGGGTTTCCACGAGTGGTCCTCAACTTCTGAAAGAAATCCTGGGCACTGGGTTTAAAGGTTTGAGTGGTGATTTTTATCTTGTAGACGGGGAATTGCAGTCCTCACCATTTCAGATAGTAAACGTGATAGGAAGGGGATATAGGGAGATAGGATTTTGGACACCACAATATGGACTATCAAGACATTTGAATCAGAATGGTTATCCAATGTACTCAACTTTGATGACTAACCTCAGTTCAGTGATATGGCCAGGAGAATCAATTGAAGTGCCAAAAGGCTGGCAGATTCCTGTGAGTGGTAGGAAGCTTCGAATTGGTGTGCCAGTGAATTATGAAAGTCGCGACTTTGTGAAGAAGGATAATAGTTCAACCATGCCAGTTTTTAGTGGGTACTGCATTGACGTCTTTGAAGCTGTACTGAAGAAGCTGCCTTACGCTATTCCATATGAGTATCTTCCTTTTTACACAGATAATGGATCTGAGACATATGACAATCTAGTGGATCAGGTGTATTATCAAGTAAGTTTATGTATATAAATTTAATTCATAATATATATTATAAAAGACGTGGAATGGAAATTCCTGCCTTATTTTTAAGATTGATGATACCAATCAACAATATAAACACCTGGAATTCAAATCACTTTGAATGATTCTCCACTCTTGTGTTAAAAAACAGCAAACCAATTGGAAGTTTCTTTTTTGCCATTGACTTTATGAATGATTCGGTGTTTCTTTTTTGCCCATTTCAACCATTTTTTTCCAATCCATCTATATGGTTTGCTCCCAGTTTTAACTATCTTATTGTCGCAGACATATGATGCAGTGGTGGGTGATGTGACTATTAGGGCCAACAGGTCTCTGAGAGTTGACTTTACATTGCCTTACACTGATTCTGGAGTGGCGATGCTTGTAGCTGTCAAGGAAGACACCAACAAAAATGCATGGATATTTTTAAAGCCACTAACTTTGGATCTGTGGCTAGCAAGCTTAGCAGTCTTCATTTACACTGGATTTGTTGTGTGGGTGCTAGAGCATAGAATCAACACAGAGTTCAGGGGTCCCATCTCTCAGCAAATTGGAACAATCTTCTACTTCTCGTTCTCAACACTAGTATTTGCGCACAGTTCAGTAAATGTTCCTCAACCATTTTCTTTTATTTTTTTCTCAACCAAAACAACTAATTCTGGAACAAACTATAGCAATGAACTTGCTTTAATTACTTCATTTTTATTTCTTATGACGTACTCATCCCATTTTTTTTTTTTTGAAAAGTATGTACTCAGCACAAATTAGGACATTTAATGATGCTATCCTTCTGAATTGATTATAAAAATAAAATGTAGTGTTAACATTAGTCAAACTATTTAATTGAAGTGATAATATACCACTGGAAATCGCAAACTATAATCAGTATTCCGTTCATGTATGTTTTGCATGAGTCTGAAGTAAAATTTCTAGTATCTCCAGATTTTCAATTTATAAATCAAGAAGCTTTAGTCTCTGGCTCTGACATTGCATGCCATATAACTACAAGGACTAAACAACCAATTCCAGAATCTCAGTGTTTCAGTGAAGAAACTAAATAGAAATGGTTTAATTGAAAACATCCGTGAAAAAGATAACATCCTTCTGAATGCTGACCATTAATCCATAGACAATCAAGTTGCATTTCAAGCTTAATTTTCATAATTATTCTCTCTTTCAATATGGATTTTATAGTTATAAGGGGCTTTTAATATGTATTTTAAACATAAACATATGAGGTAGTTTCTAGAAACTGTGAAAGATGCAATGATTCCAGCAAAAAATAGACAACCACGCTAAATGGGTATGTTTGACTTTGACATTTTGCAGGAGAGAAGTTGGAGAGTTTGTTGTCAAGACTAGTAGTAATTATATGGGTCTTTGTAGTTCTCATTCTTACATCTAGTTATACAGCTAGCTTGACCTCAATGCTCACAGTGCAACAACTTCAACCAGTAGTGACTGACATCCATGAACTCCAAAGGAATGGAGATTATGTTGGATACCACAAAGGTTCCTTTGTGGAGGGCCTTTTGAAGCAACTCAAGTTTGACCCATCAAAAATAAGGGTTTATGATGACCCCGACAATTATGCTAAGGCCCTCTCAGATGGAAGCCATAATGGAGGTGTTGCTGCCATAATTCATGAGGTTCCATATATTAAGTCATTTCTGTCAAAACATTGCACAGGATACACCATGGTTGGACCAATCTTCAAGACTGCAGGGTTCGGATTTGTAAGTCCAGGAATCCTTCTGCACAATCATTTCAATATATTTGACACAAATTGCATGATGCATCTGTTCAGTTTGAATTCTGGTTGTCTGATGCTATTGCCTATCAGAGCCATTTTTAGAAAAGCAAGTCTGAGTTTGAATATCTCACAGAGGCAAGGGAATTCCCTATTTAAGGAATTCCCGGAAACTAAAAGAACAAACAAATTTTAAGCTGAAAGCCCAACAATGACATGAGAGCATTAATTCACTTAAAAAATCAAGCACTTTATTCTTATAATTTAAATCAAAAGTAGGATATCAGCGGAAAAGATTCAAACAAAAGTATTTTTTCTTGAATATTTGATGTGGATCGGACAATATCTTTAAATCAAAATCAGGAATGATAAAACGATAAAAAAAGCACAATTTTTAATTTCAAACGGCCCTACAACGTTCCACTCTTATAAATTCTCTCATTTCCTTCTGCTTACAGGTATTCCCTAAAGGTTCCCCTCTGGTCCCAGACATGTCAAGAGCAATATTAACTGTAACCGAGGACGACAGCATGGTGGAGATCGAAAAGAGATGGTTTGGGGACCCCAATGCGTGCCAAAACCAGGGCAACGTCATGAACTCAAGCAGCTTAAGCTTCAACAGCTTCTGGGGACTGTTTCTCATCACTGGAGCTGCATCAACTGGTGCATTGTTAGTCTACTTGGTCATGTTCATCTCCTGCAACTGGCAGGAAATGAGAGACATAGATCGTGATAAGTCCATCTCAAGAAGACTGGTATCTTGGGTAAGATACTACAACCAGAAGGACCTCAGTTCTAAGACCAAACGAGAAGGGACTGCACTCAGCGGCGATGCGGTAGACATCGAGACCTCGCATCACGGCGATTCTTCGTCCGGTCGAGTGAGCTTCTCCGATCGCACGGACATTTGCAGCCCCCCCCCCCCCCCCCCCCCCCCCCCCCCCCCCCCCGGAGATGAAGGGTTACCTCCAGAGATTGAAAGACCATGTCGAACATCACAACTTGTCCCGATTGTTATAGTGAACTGACCATCCATAAAGTACATCGCTTTCAGGGATTTACTGAGCAATCTGAACGCCACGAAGCGGAACTCTCGCGACATGATTTAGGGATAGGAATGGCTCGATGACATAAATTGATCAAATCCAGGTAGCACTAGAAGTACAACATAACACATCAACGAATGCATGGTTTAAGAATTAGATTCGCAGAAGAATTAATAGGCTGCATTGACCAAGATTACCTTCGAAAACAGAAACGAGTTCATCCGCAGGAGTCAGCTTTCCACGAGGCGGCCGCTCGTTCTGACGACTCCTGTTGCTTCCCGCATGTAAAATTTAATCAAATTGAGGGAAAGTGTTGGGCTTTGTGCACAGAAATTATGCACGAATTTTAAAACGACGTAGATTTTATTAGATGAAAAATAAAAAAAACAATTCAAACGATTTTTTTTAACCTCTAAAGAATTTATTTGGTAATTAACTTACGGAGGAGTGAAATAAGTGAAAAATAAGGTGATGTTATTAGTAAGTTCATATTTGAATAGTAAATTATAAAAAAATGATATGATTGAAAAATAAAAGTTTTATTTATTAAAAAATTATTTTTAACCTTATTATATATAAAGTAATTATAATATTTAATAAATAATAAATATTTAATTTTTACCACGTAATTTATTTTTCCCTTTAATTTTTGTTTTGCCTATTTTTCTATTTTATTATATCTTTATTTTTTTAACTATTTTATTCATCTATTTTAAAAAGTAAAGAAAGAGATAAATATTTATATAATTATAAATAAAACTTATTTTATCAATATAATATTCACACGAGAGAAAAAGATAATTTACATGTGTGAGAGAGAAGAAATGATTTAATTTGATAACAAGAGAAATACTTTAATTTAATAATAAGATAGGAGTTAATTTGATCTAAAATTATTTATTTATTTTAATTTGGTGAAATAAAAAATATGATATTTGAAAACTTAATTATTTCATCTCATCTCTCTTAATTAAAATAAAAAATGTAACTACAGCTTAACTAATCTCATTTCTCTTTATTATATTCACCCCTTCGAATTTTTCAATTTGTCTGATACTCTATATTAATTCTTCAAAATTAAGATATCTATCTTGTGATAAGAAAATAAATTAATTTTGAATCATAAACATAATTCACCCTAATATTTTGATCTGAGAAGCTCTTCGACAGGAGAGGATCCCCCTCGACCCTTCATAGATTCGTTAACTGAGCAGTGAGACCCCCTTTATACGAGAGTATATTTTAATTCGAAGTGACTTGAGAACCAGATAATTTTTTATTGTGATAAAATTTAAGACATTACTAAATGAAAGCATGACTTGTATTTGCACAATCATGATATTGTTAGTTTTTTATCAGCTTGCACGAACTTAAAATTCGTTTTGAAAGATGTAAGTTTTATTCATATTTAGATCAAGTCCCCCCACCCCCCCCCCCCCCCCCCCCCCACCCCCCATTTTTAAAAATTTAAGTTATATATGTATTAATATAATAATTTTACACTTAAAATTTGAGTGAATTATGTTATATAATTTTCTCATTTCAAATGTACATTTCTACTAATTATAATGGTAATTGTACATAAAAAGTGCAACTGCCTTTCCAACCACACATGCACATGCTGCTGCTCGGGCAAAGGTAATGAACAAAGCTACATGATTCCAACTTTCGTTAAGGAACAAAAGAAATATAAAAGATAAATCTTTTATTCAATTTAAATGAAATATAAAAGACAAATAATTTATTTAATTAAATGAAATAATTTAATTACAATGAACTACCTATGTCATTGCCCAGCTTAGGAGATGGGCGCCTTATTTTTGCTATTTGGCTGACCATAAAAAAACCTAGAAATTTTGTATAAGGATTCGACAAAGTTGTCAGATGTATATATAATTACCATTCAAGATTAGTACATTACGTTTCAAAAAGATTTGCACTTACTAAATTATGTACGTTATTTTGTTTAATATACATAAGTAACTTATTTGACATTCTACATTAATTATTTATAAAAAGTAAAAAAATATTAATATACAATTTTTATCCATATATCTCTAACAAAAATAATTATATATATATTACTTTAAACTTTGTAAACTTAAATCACAAACACATATTCTCACTCATAAAATTAAAATTTATAAAATAATTAATATATTTTTAAAAAATATGGTAATAATAATAAAATAAAATTTATTTCATTTATTTATTTAGTTTTATAATTTATTTAAATAAAATTGTAAAGGACAAATATGAAAAATAAAATTAAAAAATTTATAATTGTGACAATTTGAATTGTCTTTCCTCCTATAAATAATTTGCATTATCACTTCGTAGATAACGTGAATTTTTTAGACAATCCAAATGATTTATTACCTATCATAAGTGAATAGAATAATGTGATAAGCCCAAATAATTTAATGAAATATTACCTGATAATTTACAAAAAGTACCTCTATAGAAATGTCCCTTAGAGACTGTTTGGCAAATAACTAATGGAGGGATGGGATGGGATGGTGTGGTGAGTGATGAGGTGGGGTGGCGTGGTGTGTCATTAGAAAGTCCATGTTTGGATAATAAATTATATAAAATGTAGGGTGGAGTAATGAAAGTTTTATTTGTATTACGTGGATCTAATTAGGATAGGTTTCTATTTAGGATTTAATGGGGGTCATCCCCTCTGTAACGGGGGAGGAACCCCCTCCCCCATTCGCGCCCGTCGGATGGAGATCCGACGGGCGCAGATGATGAGCGCCCTCCCTCATTCGCGTTTGTCGGATGGAGATCCGACAAGCGCAAATGATGAGCGCCCTCCCCCCATTCGCGCCTGTCGGATGGAGATCCGACGGGCGCAAATGATGAGCGTAGTTCATATGATAAAAACGGTTCGAACCGGCCGAACTTGAACTGCTCCCTCTCTCCCTCACCCTCTCCCTCTCTCTTCTCCCTCCCGCTCTCGCTCTCCCTCTCTCTTCTCCCTCTCTCTCGCTCGGCGTCTCCCTCTCTCGCGATTTGGCCGCCTGACGGCCGATTTGGCTACGGACGGCCGGATCTGGCCGCCCGACGCCGATCTGGCGCGGGCGGTTGCCCGTCGGCCGGATCTCTCCCAACGGCGACGATCTCTTCCTACGGCGTCCGGCTCCCTCTTCATCGACTCCCTCTCCGTTCCCCTCCCTCTCTCACGACATATCCGCCCGGCGACCGATCTGGGCATCGTTGGCTGGATCTAGCCGTCGGCAGCGGATTTGATTACAGGCGGCCAGATCGGCCGCGCGGTTGGCCGGATCTAGCCGCCCGCGGCCGATCTGATTACAGGCGGTCAAATCGGTTGCCCGAGCGGTCGGATCTGACCGCGAGCGGCCGGATCTGGCCGCGAGCGGCCGATTTGGCTGTGAGCGGCTAGATCTGGCCAACCGCTCACAGTCGGCGACCGATCGGAGATCGACCGCTAGCAGTCGGCGGCCGATCGGAGATCGACCGCTCGTCGCGCCGAGGATTCACGCCCGTCGACGCACGGTGCCGCTGGTTCGCCGTTGTTGTCGTCTGTTCTTCGATTTTTTTTGTGTTGAACCGCGCATATATTTTTCGTTGATGAACCGAACCGTCGGATCTTTGTAAACCGCACATGTTTTTCATATTAAACCGCGCTCATCATCCGCGCCCGTCGCCCGTCGCCCGTCGGATCTTCATCCGACATCCGATGAGCACGGATGGGGGAGGGTGTTCCTCCCCCTTACAGGGGAGAGGACCCCCCATTAAATCCTTCTATTTAGGCATTTATCTTCCGATTTTGTCCGTAATACGTATTAAGTGCTTCTAATTTTGACATTTATATGATATTGGAGCCTAAGGTAAAGTGCACGGATATTGGCAATGTCAATACCAAAAATTTCTTTAATGTTATTTTTCTTTGAATTGATTCTTTAATTGGTGAAATCTGTGCATAACTAAAAGACAAGCTTCAATCTCTTACAATTAAGAGTTGTAGATGCAGGCGAGGAGATTTTTAATTGCATAGAAAAAAATGATTGAGAAAGAAATGACCAATCTAGAAAGGATCCATTCTATTAGATGTTACTTCGTGATCTTTTAAGTGAGAAAACTTGGGAGGTCAAAATGAATGCCTTTGAAGCTGTTGGAATTTGTATAGTACGATCCAACGTGTGAATATTGGAGATTGGATGCAAGTTTTGATTCATGAGATGAATTTTCCAAGTTATTTCATGATCCTAAGCCTTTCCTGATAAGTCACTGTGACAAACCTTAAATTTTTTTTTCCAGAAAGGCTAACCTTAAAAAGTTCATTGCATGAAATGTTTAGAAAGTCAAAATGAAGATGATATCTTGTAGACGCTACATCTCATTACAAAGTAAATAGTGAACTAGTAATAGAGAATAAATAAGCTGCGACTCTATCCCACGTTAAAACAGGGGACAACTCAGAAGATACAAAAAAATATGAGAGTTTGGACTTCAGTAACTATTTGCTATCTGCGATATCGAGGAGTATGTTCCCATGGCAGCACCGCATACGCCTAATGATATTATTGTGGTGCATGATATGACCTGAATTGCAAAGACAAATGAGGAAATTAGTAGGATCACAAATTGCCCATCGAATTTTTTTTCTTTATCAGAGAAAAATATCCTTAAGTCATCGCTAGCTGGATAAAACTTATCAATTAAGTCATACATGAAAATTTGTCAGCTCATATGTTGAAATGTAGAAAAGGAGTAGTTGGAATGATCATTAGATTATTCATCAGATACCTGTGGAGTTGTAGCTTTCTTCCCTGCTATCTTTAGGTAACAAAGGGGTGGCATTATTATTGCCTGTTAAGAAACAAAAAAGGACACCTTTAACTACCGCTTCTAATCAAGTCCACTACTCCAATTGGAACCAAATTAGTCTAGACATACTTATACACATAATTTTTCCGAGATACTGTAACAAATAAGCGACTTCATAATTGGACCAGTAAAGAAGCAACAAGGCCACATAGAGTAATTACAGAAAGGGTGAAAGAACGACGAGTATAGAGTACTGATCAAAAGCAGAGATGGAGGACATTTTTTAATGATGCTAGTGTCTTCGAGAGTTGTATTCCTAATCCAATGTTTGACACTTCCTAGGTATAATGATAAATCTGTAAAGATGTATTCTGTTAAAATACCTAACAATACTATGATTACACTGACATCTTAAGCTTTAAAGTTTCATCAACATCTAAAACTAGCATATGAAGTGTGAACAGTAATCTACAGATAATTGGATAGTCAACTGAGATCATAACAGATGCAAAGAAACCAGAACCAAGCATGCAAAATCAAGCAGCTTTCATCTGATCTGATGGTGGCACAAATAATACATGTACAAACTGTAGCTGACCATCTATGTCGAATGTATAATGCACTTAGGCTCTATCTTAGATCCCTATTATCTCAGCTGAAAATCCTACCTCTTCGATTGAATTATGTAGCACTTGCATCTATTTATCTAGTAATAAATAGTGAAGGGTGATTTCTTATTCAATAATCACAATTATTAAATTCCACCTGGAAAATTCACTTTCCAAAGACTTCTACCTACACAACCCCACCATTCATTCTCATTCTACAAAGATCTTGTTTATCTTTGGTGAAATACCAGCAGTATTGAGGCAATGTTCATACTGATTATCAAATTAAAGTCTAACTAAAATGCAGTGTAAGATACTTGTAAAAGATACAAATTAAGCATATGCAATAATACTAAATCTAATGCGACTTAAATAGGAGAACAAAGAAATTTTACCACAAGCATGCTCATTAGTGAACCAATCAAAGACATAACGAGACCTGAATGCCATAAAAGTTTGTAGTTAATTCAACATGAATTAGTTTGTGCAACTAAAAAACTAAAATAAAATTTTAAAACAAACTATTACAATTTGCTAAAAGGATAGATCAAATGGACAAATATTGGAGGTTACTGGAACATAACACATGAGAACTGGGTTCTTCTTTTTCAATCTTTAAAAAGCATGGTGGTTGGTTGGTGCCAATGTCGAACTTAGGGAAATGGCCTCCTAAATTAGTAGAAGCTTCCCTACACTAACTTTGCATCTTAATCAGTTGCTATTCATATGTTCTTCAAATACAATTAAGATGCTTCACAGAGACAGTGAAGGAACTCACAGGGGTGTTGGTGATGGAGCCATCAGATTAAAATTTTATAATCTAGTCTATTTATGATTTGTAATTAGTTTTAGTTCTATATTTCATAATAGGTATTCCATTTGAGAACTATTGCAAAGTGGTGTTATGGAATAAATTCCTATCATATGTCAAGGGACTCTTTATATAAACTTTTTATATATAAGGCTTCAAGCTTTTTAGGGTAAGAAGCTTGACGCCTTATATATGTTATACCCTAACCTTGATAAGACCTGGGAATATCAATTAATATGTTATAACCCTAAACTTGATAATAGATAAATCTGCTTTCACACAAGATATCAATTAAGACCTGTATCTGCAGGAAAATGAATGCTTTCAAAGAAACCTTTCAGATACGTACCAAAGAAGGGCAGAAGAAATGCAATGCACACAGTCGAAATGACCAGAGTAGCCCTTAATAAGAAGAAACACCAAAACTTATCGGATATTCCAGGAGGAAGCAACTCCTCTAAGCTTTTAGCCAAGGGATTAAGCAACAAGGCATATCTGTTCAAGATTAAGGATAAACAAAGTGCATTATCCGTAGCACTGTGCTTAAAGAACTGGTACAGCAGGCACTAAAAGAATTCAATTTAGAACAAAAGCAAAAAAGGATACTTTGTGAAAGGATTGATCACCTGATGACAAACACAATTATAGAATGTTAGAGAAGAAAATAGTTCCAGGAAAAGAAAAGCAGAATAGTATCTTTTACTTTTTTCTTTGTGCAAAATAACATTTCCAATATCCATCTATATTTATGTGATTACCGTTGTCCATATTGCGGCCTTTGATGCAATTGAATGCTTAGGCAGATTCAAGGTTATTTGAGAGAGCGTGCCTTCACCAAACATGAGATATCCAAAGACGGCAAAAGAACCATAAATTGCAGTGCACAAAAGAAAGCTGTTCTCAAACATGGAGAAAAGACTTGTTTCAATGAATGAACGTGAAGACGTACATAAAGAATAATTGAAGGCTCTACTTCAAAGAAGTTGTGGTGCCTTACATTATCAATAATGCCCTGCTGAATTTTCTACGGTCAGACATTGACTGGTAAATATTTGGGAATACCGCGTGCCCAGAGTAGCAAAAGCCATAAACACCAATAGCAAATGGCATGCCACTCCATTTCACGGCTTCGCCAGTATGATGAAAGCCAACTCCACCCGCGATACCAACAGAAAGAACAGTGAAGAAGATCAGGAGAGTTGCTATCACACCACCAGCTGCAAAATGTATGAAAATTGCATAAGTTCAAAAAGTTTTTCTTTAAGAAAAAGACGCAAATGATACATGTGAAATACCATGCTATACCAGACAGGTAAGAAAGGATCCTAAGATCTCGAAGACAAACAGTAGGCAAAACAATTAGGGCAGTCAATATCCCAAAGAAGTGGTGAGAATCAAGATGAATCCCAGCCATACTGAAAGCAGCTGCAGTGAATATCCTAGAAAGATTGTCACCCTCTAAAATAATAAATTCTACGCAATATGACTGCATTCAAATAATAAAATGGTTAAACAAACTTGAATACTGAAATATATGTTTTCTAACTCAGTGAGACAGAAATCAAATGTATCACTCTTCCAATATCACATTTGGTGTAAGGCTTACATAAAGTTCAGCGTACAACAGTACCTGCATGAAAGAATAGCAAGGTCAGTGGTATTCTCTATAATCTCAACATGACAACATGCGAGGCCTTCTTATGAAAGCACCGCACCGGTTAGGAGAACAAGTTGAAGTAGTAGCTAAATGTACTACTTAAAAAATTCATTAATAGAGATTTCCCTTTTAGCCAACCACTGATGGGTGAGACTCAACGAGAATATTCTATGTGCAGTAGATTTCAAATCCGAGATCTTTTTAAACGAAGATAAACTACTTGGCCCCATTCCCTTTCTTCATTTGTTTTTGTTAAGATTTCTAGAGAAATTATACGCCGTGAGAAAATTCGAAAAATTTAAGACGACGCAGAATTTTATTAGATGGAAGAAACATAAGAGGGTTACAAGATCAAATTTTATTTCTCTTTGGATTTCTAGGGAGTTTATATAGGCACTCTCTTTAACGGATGATAGGAATTAGAGACTAACTGAAACTTTATATTAATTTCAAAAATAGGACACCTACCCTGTAATAAAAAAATAAATCAATTCCTTAACAATATCATGATAAGGAAATATACAGAATATGATAGACAAATTTCTTTTTACTTCTTTGGATCCAAACATATTTTCAGTTAAAGTAGGATTCAATGCATTAATTAACAAATCTCCACTTTGAATTGAATCCTACAATCAGATACCTAATACTCTCAGTCGTCGCCAATCTCAGTTCTGATTCTGTACATGCGATAGCATTCTTGTAGCTTGATCTGGCGATTCCACCTCTTCAACTACTTGTAATGCATATGCAACCATGTCCTCAAAGTCATAACGCTCAGGAGGATCTACTTGCCTACGAGCACGTCCTGTAGCTAGACTTATAATTGCTTCTTCTGCTTACTCCTCAGACTCTGGTTGTTGATGAGATTCTTTTGGTCCATTTTGAATTGGAGTTAATTCAAACACCATCTGTTTGTTGACACCCTCCTCTGCGGAGTCAACGACATCTGATTTCTGCTTGAGCATAGACATCTCATCAAAGGATATATTTCTACTATGAATAATCTTCCGCTCTGAGAGAGACCAAATTCGAAAGCCTTTTACACCTGCATCATATCCCACAAAAACTCCTTTGACCCTTGGTTTCAACTTTTCGTCGTTGACATATAATATGCTGGATAGCCAAAACTTTTCATATTAATATAATCAGCGGGATTACCTGACAATATCTCAATAGGAGTCTTTAGATCGATTGCCGTTGCAGGACTCCGATTAACAAGATAACATGTTGTGCTAATAGCCTCAGTCCAGAATGACTTGTTCAGATCAAAATTAGAGAGCATGCACCGTGCCCTCTCCAGAAGAGTTATGTTCATGCGTTCTGCTATACCATTTTGATGTGGTGTATCTCTGACGATGCGATGTCTGACAATGCCTTCATCCTTGTAGAATCGATCAAATTCAGATGAACAAAACTTCAAGTCGTTATCGGTACGAAAATGTTTCACTTTTTCGATGTTTGATTCTCCACCAAAATCTTCCATTGCTTGGAAGCTTCGAATGCATCACTCTTGTGCTTCATCATGAATATCCATGTCATCCTTGAGTAATCATTTATCATAGATATGAAGTATTTAGAACCTCCTAGAGATGGAACACGAGAGGGGCCCCAACAGTCAGCGTGGATGTAATCGAGTGTTGCCTTCGTCTTGTGCACGACTTTACTGAATTTATGTCATTTTTGTTTGTAAAAAATGCAATGCTTGCAGAATCCGATTTCAGATATCTTCTCACCATCCAGAAGATTGCGTTTACTGAGGATGTCCATCTCTTTCTGACTCATATGTTCAAGTCGCATGTGCCACAACTTGGATGCTTCTGATTCTGATTTGGATGAAGTACCTACTGTAGCCAAGCCAAAAATTACTGTGCCTTATAGTATGTACAAGGACTTTTGCCTAACTCCTCTTATGACTTCAACATCACCCTTGGTGACCGTGAGAACATCTCCTACAGCATTCATCCGACATCCTTTGGAGTCTAGAATTCCTAACGATATCAATTTTTTCTTCAGTTGCGGAACATGACGGACCTCTGTCAATGTCCTCACCCGATTGTCATGACTTTTAATATGAATTGAGCCGATTCCAACTATTCTACAAGCTACATCAACGTTTCCGCTATCAATATTCTAATAAGTTTAGAACCACTCTCTGTGCGGAGTCATATGATAGGAACATCCTGAGTCGAAAACCCAACTCTCATCCAAACATCTTTAATCAGACACTATAAAAGCCAAATCGTCGTCAGATTCGCTATTCTGGCGAGCTACTGCAACAACGATGTCTTTCTTCTTCTTCTTAGGGTAGTCCTTCCTCTAGTGACCCGGTTCTTTGCAGTAGTTGCAGATGTCCTTCGGATTGACGTTCTTCTTTGACTTATTTTTTTTAGGGTTTGTCTTTTCTACGGTTGTTATCAATCCTACCGCCTGAGTCTCCACAACCTTGTCAGACGTCCTATGACGAAGTTCACGAGTATATAGACTCGATCTTACTTCTTCCAGAGTAATCGTGTCTCTTCCGATGATAACAGACTGAATTAAATTTTCGTACAACAGAGGAAGAGACACTAACAGAAGTAGGGCAACATCTTCATCTTCAATCTTCACATCTATATTTCGTAGTTTCATCAACAGAGTATTCATCTGATCAAGATGATCTTTCAGAGGAGTACCTTCTTGCATGCGAAGGGCGAACAGACGTTGCTTCAACAGCAATTTATTGATCAAAGACTTGGCCATATAGAGACTCTCAAGTTTCGACCACAGACCAGCCGTTATTTCTTGATTAGCGACTTCGATAATAACCTCATCCGCCAGACATAACAGAATCATAGAGTGCGCCTTCTCTTCCTGTGCCGCCAAATTTGCGAGGTCGGACTTCTTTTCTTTGCCCTTCGAATCTTCCTCCTTTGGTTTATTTTTCGACATGTTCGCGAGCGGTACCCAGACTCCTTGTTGTTACAGAAGTGCCCTCATCTTGATCTGCTAGAGACTGAAACTATTTCGTCTCGTGAATTTCTCGATGTTCACGTTGTGTGATGCCATCTCTACGCCTGACGGAGGATCGACGATGAAGTCTCGCTTTGATATCAATTTGTTAGGATTTCTGCACGAAAAAAATTATGCACCGCGAGAAAACCCAAGAAATTTAAGACGACGCAAAATTTTATTAGATGGAAGAAACAGAAGAGAATTACAAAATCAAATTTTATTTTTCTTTGAACCTGTAAGGAGTTTACATAGGCACGCCCTTTAACAGATGATAGGAATTAGAGATGGGAGACTATATTAATCCCAAAAAATAGGACACCTACCTTGTAATAAGAAAATAAATCAATTCATTAACAATTTCATGATAAAAAAATATATAGAATATGATAGACATGTTTCGTTTTACTTCTTTGAATTCAAACAGATTTTCAGTTAAAATATGATTCAAGATATTAATTAACGGTTTCCATAGTTAAATAATGATTAATTGATTATTTAGTACTTACAGGCATGAAAAATCGTCCAAACCGCCCAAATGCAGCCTCCGCAATATCAGGATAGGTAAAGATGCCATCTTTGCTCTCGAAACAGTACTTCATGAGAATGGCAGTATAATAGCAAATACCTGCAAAAAGAATTGAGAGTGCCAAAGAAGCCCATCCAGCCTCTCTTACGGTAAATGGGGTAGAAAGAAGACCAACGCCAACTAACACATTAATCCCTGAACAAAATGATACAAAAGAAACTTCATCAGAGACTACGACAAGCATAAGTAATCCAAACTCTCATAGAGACCATGTAGATAAATAAATGTTCCGAAGAAGTGGTCTGGTTCAAAATAATCTCCTTAATGAAAAATAAATGGGCACAGAACACTTCTGTCGACTTGCACAAGTGAATGAGCAATACCATTAAAGACCGTCTGAGTTAGAGAGCACCCATGCTGAATATATCCTTCTGCGGAATATTGCACAGGAAATGAGAGGGATTTACTCGAGTCCTTATCAGATCCCTCCTTTTCAGGAAGGCTGTCAACGGATAGAAGAGGCAATTTGGCATCTTGCACCCTTTGATCGCCAAGATCAAAACTAGAGCCCCTATGACTGGGATAACACCCAAGATACCCGAACGTTGGCGAAGCAGAAATAGTATAGGAATCAGTTGTTTCCCTGTAGGAAAAAAAGATTGAAATTCAAAACAAATCAGATGCCAGGGCCTCGAAAGGGGCAAAAAACCCATCCATCTAAGTCATTAGTTATTACCATCAAGATCATAATATGAAACAGTATCATCACATCAAATAATTTTGTTTTGACCCGCAAAGAGCACAGTACAATCAACTGTTCTGAACAAACGTATGTACATCTTAATTCGTGAAGCATACGAACTTCCAGGAAAAGCACATTCTAACATTTTCCAACGCCTACACTACCGAAACGGCATGGACTTCAAAGACGCAGCCGCGCGCCCGGACAGGCACTCACCGAAAGCTCAGGGGCCAGTGCGTGGAGGTGAACGAAGGGGGACGCTCTTCCTCCTCGTCCTCGTCATTCCTCTCGCTCTCTCCGTCGTCGCCGCTCTCCTCGCGGCCGCTCATCGCGCCTTCTCCGTCGCTGCCGTCCTCCGGGAACAACTCCAAGTCCTTCCCCTCCCAAGACTCAGCTGCCGATTTCTCCATCGCAGAAGGCAGAAAGCCGAAGCGTGCCGCGACTGGGGAGAACGCCGACGAAAAAGAGAAAGGCCGCCCCGCCTCAAGGAAAATAAAGCAGAGCTGTCAGAGGTATCAGAGGATATGGAGGCGCAAACCTTCAGAGGAGGCGGAGTGTTTGATTGGCGACGGGGGCCGGCGGCGTTGCAAAGTTTCCGGCACGTTCTATCGCGAAGCGTATGGCAGGGAGCAGAGACGACAACGAAGGCCTTGGGCTTGGCGCGTTCGAGAGAGGGTTTAGGCGGGCAATGGCACGACCACGAGCTTTGTTTGTATGGAGGATGCGATGGGTTGCGATTTAGACATCGCTGGTGACATCATCTGATCATCGTAACAGCAAAGATAAAGATAATATTGGCAACAAATCTGTTGAAGTAATTGGCTAGCGAGATTGTGTTATGGCAAGTTTGATTCTCAGAGTTATCACCCTTATCAATATTTCTTATTGTTCGAGTTAAAAGTTCGAGCCGAAACATTGAATTAGTCGAATGCTAATAATCTCAGAACACTAATAAATCGTTGATCATGATCGAAAAAAAGATAATATTGCCAACAAGGCAACAATAGAGAGCTCGAATTGGCAAGGCAATTACATTTACTGCAAATAAGAAAATTACAAGGAATTGATATTCAAGCCCGGCAAAAGAAAGTTAAATGTATAAAATTATATATATATGTACACAGTGCACACAAAATTAGAGTCCCGTTTTGTGTTAACTGGAGTATCCATTTTTTAAAAAGAAATAAAAAAAAGCAAAGTTTAATATTTTTATTTTTTATATGACACATTTCTAGCGCGTCAATATGTACCCAGTGGTAAATGCGATGTAATAGACATATTTATATCTCATCCGATAAAATTGTACAAGAGATACGTTCGTGGTTCCCATTTATAAAACAATAAATGTAGAAATAAACGTTTACAATAAGGGAAAATTAACCAGGTTGGATATTAGGAACAAAAGTAAAGTTTGATAAAACTTCTAAGGAAAATTATGTATAGTTGATTGGACTAGTTAATTAACTAAAGGATGGAAAAAAAGAGCATTATCCAACGCTCAAATAGCTATATCTTTTATAGGCTTTTGGATATTTAAAAAATATAAGCCTATTTTTATCTGATATTTTATTAATTAGGAGAGAGCAAACTTAGTCACCTGAATGTGGTCGATCTTCATAATTTAGATCTGAAATGGAAATAATTTCGATCAAGTATTTGAGAATTAAATTCGAATGAGCTAGTAATTTCGGATTATTTTTTTATATTAAAATTATTAATAAATTACAAATTTCATAAAAGATATTTTTTTAACTCTCTGCTATTTATTACTAATAAGACAATTCTATACATCAAAACCTGTTCGGTTCGAATATTAGTAAAGGGGAGAGAAAGCAATAGAAGTGATGGAAAACTAAACAAACTGAAATGAAGTAAATGGTCATGAAACTATTTATCATGTTTGAATGAAGTAAAGATAATAAAAGTTAAGTAATAAATTTATTTGAATAAATATCTTTTATAAATATATTCTATTTATTATATATGTAAAAATGAAGAAATACAAAATGATTAATTTTTTCTCTCTTTTTTATTTTATTTTTTAGTTGAAATAAAAAATAAAGTGTTGAAAGAAATAGAAGAAAAATGATAGAATTTTTATCTTCATTCTGCTTTAACGTAAATTCAGATTCTCTTCTCCTTTTCAATCTGTATCTTCTTTCATTCTCAATCAAATAAATTCCGAAGGTGTTTTTTTGCATCTATGTTACCTAAATGAAAAAAAAAAATTTTGCTCCTTAGTAAATTATCAATAGTGTGCATTAAATTGTTTACCCTGTATAAGTAATTTCTTTAACAATTTAAATAACCATGTTTATTTATAATAAAAATACTAGATAACCTTTTTTTTACTAGAATACTCTTTATCAATAATGTCACATTAAAGTTTATATATTTCAACTGAAAATTTAGATCAGACAATTTTGTAACATTAATAAATTCAATAAATATATTTGTAAAAAACTGATATATTGTAAAATGAAAATAATGATAATAAATTACTGATATATGTAATATCCAAAATAAGTATTGTACCTAATAATATTATTATATTCTGAATAATAATATGTTAATTATTATGATAGTGTTTGTAATTTTTTTTTATTGTTTTTATGGTTATCTAATATTTAAAATTATTTTATATTTTATTTGTATAAGATTGTAATGTGTAAATATGAAAAGAATATAAAAATAACGTTGTGGCTTGAATGATAATATGAATGCACACCTCTTTCATAAGTAATGTGTATTGTCATTTTCATATACAATTTAACTGTAAATTGAAATAAAATAAATAAGATAATGTGATATATTTTCAATTTATCAGTAACGTATAATTATTGATAATAAAGAGTAATAATATGATATATAAATAATATATTTTATTATATAAATTACAATAAAATTAAATAATGATTTCTTTTGAGTCTTTTGAATCTGAACTCAATCTGGATTCATAACATGACATTTTTTTTATTAATGGAACGTGATCATGATCTAGAGATGGAAATTCGGCCGCACGGTTAGCCATGCGGCCCGCATGGATTTTGGCTGCCCCATCCGAGCACGACCACCCGATCGAGCTTAGGTCAAATTGTGTTGGGCACGGGCCCGACTTAGGTTCAATCCGTTGAACACGATTTTTTTTTATTTTTTTATTTTTATTATATTATTAAGTATTTAATCATATATTATTAGTATTATAATTATATTATACGTATATAATAAAATTTATAATTATATTATATATATAAAAACTTATCCATCTAATAATCGTAATATCGTGTATTATAATATTTTTTTATTATTTTTTGTTTCAGGCATATTTTTTATGACCCATTTTTTATTTTAAAATCTTTATTTTTTTTATTTTCTTAATTTAATACATATAAAAAAAAGAAAAAATGAAATCGTGCAGGATCGACCGAAATGTCTTTCGACATGACATGACACGAGGCTCGATCAAATTCGATTCGAGCAACTCAAGCACGGTCCGTCACGTCCCAAAAGTCCATCTCTATAATGGTCCTATGTTAAAAAAATGTTTCAAAAAGCCGAATAAAGTTCAATGAGCAATCCTTGGACTATATGCATAAACTATTGAAAATCTCATAAATCAAATTTCGAAAAAAAGGATGATCATAAAGAAGGAATTCTAACATACCTGTATGAAACAGCACATTATAATATTATATGCATTGTACTCACGTGTCATTAGTTTTTGCGCTTCCACGCACTCGTTTATGCCTCACGTGTCATTGATCGGCTCCGTGGGCCTTGGGTTTCTCTGTTCGTACGTGTTATCACATGGCATCAGTGCAATCGATACCTTCGTGCTACGTTTTTTGCTTCAAATTTTTCAACATCGACGGAAATGCCCATGTGCCTACGTTTTCTACGTTTACTATCATGTGATCCGCACCATGTGCTCCGACGGTGTAATATGTATGTATGTATATATAATATAATATATATATATATATGAAGAAATTTTATTCTTAAAGAAAATCTAGCTTTAAAAAAATAGTGTCAATGAAATTATCATACATTAAAATTCAAATTTTATGATTAGTGGAGTTTCAGTTGGTATAAAGTTATTAGTCTTTATTTTCGAATCCTTTCGGTAATTTTTTTCTCAATTTGTTTGTTGATTAAAAATATAATTAATGATAAAGTTTTCCAACAACTGATTGCACATCATATGTGTCATTATATTACTACGATCTCATAAATTCTTCTATCGTTAATTATAAAACATTAAAAATGATAAAACATTGTCCATAGAGGTCGCAATCTAAAAATAAATTGAATATCACATGATAACTTTTCTACATAAGAATTTTAGCAATTAGCAGTTTGTGATATTGTTCAATGTCCATTCTGGACATCAGTAGAGGACAAAAGTTTGAAAATTATTATAATATGATACGATAACTTTTCTAAAAAAATTATATCAAATGCCCCTCGTGCTCTTGGTCGGAGGTCGCAGAGGACCCCATGCTCTTTGTCGGAGGTCGCATAGAGGGGGGCAAGCCCTCCCCCCTTTGCCCCCCCACACCCCCCCCCCCCTCCCTCCTCTGCGACCTCATCGGAGGTCGTAGAGCAAGGGGCGTCGTAGGTCATAGAGAGGAGGAGGGTGCCCCTCGCCTCTGTAGGCATTTTTTATTTTTTAATTATTATTATTAATTAATTTTCTTATGTGGAATCTACGTGACAGTGCCGCATTGGATGTTCTCCTGCGTGACGGAGAGAGATCATCGCATGTCAGTGAACTGATCGAGAAATCGAATATTCTCAATCGGAAGGGCATTCCATGCAATAAATTTTAAGATGGAGAAAAAATTCGTGTTATAAAATGAAGTTGAAGGGTATCATTTAGCAAATGTCAAAGTTGGAGTATATTTAGTATAATTTTTTCTAACTTTTCTACGTTAAAATTTTAGTAGCTTGTTATTATAGTGGAATTATAGCATTGTGGATCACGCGTGACATTGTTCATCATATTTAATTAAGGTAATGTTTCCATGTATACTAAGCAAGACTAATTTAAGAGATTCCATTGTAAAAACTAATAATTTTGCATTTAATTTGAATTTTGATTTCATACGTGCATTTGATTCTAGAATCAATATTATTATTATACTTGACAATGGATGACTTTTGAAATATGAATATAATTTCATATGTTTTTTAAAATCTTATCATATCAAACTTTTAATTAAAAATATGTTTATTGACTAAAGAATATTATTAACTAAACTTAAACATGAGGAGTCACACACGATGTAAAATTATCCTTTTCATGTATTTTTTTAAAAATTTTAGAATAATTATGAAATGTAATATGATTTTGACTATGAGTAATTTTTAAAGTTTAAATCGTAATTCTTAAATTTGAACTTAAAGATATACACAAAGATCTCTCATTCTCTACGTGTCCATCGAACACGCATAGAGGGGGAAGAACGCCACCCCTCTATAGTGTATGAACTTACTTCACAATATTTTTAAATTTTATCGCATTTGTCACTTTAGCTCTTAAGTATGATTCTGTTAATTTTTATGTTAGTATTGCTTTTTTTCATTTATGAAAAGATTAAAATATTCTTTTACAAACTCTTCTCTTTTTCAATATTAAAAATTAAAAATAAAAATTTTCCAATTTATTATTACATATTAATTCTCTCCCCCCAACAAAAGTTTCTATTTTTTATGTTATTTTTTAACATTAAAATGAGAAGAATTCATGAAAGGACATTTTAGTTTTTTCAAATATGGAAAAAGGTAAAACTAACATAAAAGTTAACAGAATAAAAGGATTAATGTGAAAATTTAGGAATATCATATAATAAGTTCATACTTTGAAATTAAATAAAAAAAATCGTGATAATTTTAAGAATGTCTAAAAAAATAATTCTTTATTGGATGATGAGAAGTCATCGAGCTTATCTTTTATGGGGTTAAAATAGTCCACTAATAAAGGAGTAACAAGACAAGAGGTGGCCAGGATCGTGCCTGAGTTGGCCAATTCAGATTTGACCATGTCGGACCATTGCAAATAAAAAATGTATCATGTCAGAAGACACTTCAATTAATTCGGCTCGAATTAGTTGGGTCGGTAGGGTTGAGTTGTGTTGAATAAGGCTGACCATTTTTTTATGTATGTTTTTATTAAATTAAATTAAAATAGAATATGATAAAAAATAAAAAAATGTCACATTTTTTTCTTTACCCTATGATCTATACTACTAACAAAATAATAAAAGTATTATAGTATATGATAGTATGATTATTATATATACTTATATATTATACAAATATATTATGTAATTATCAATTTATGATGCATAATTAAATATATGTATGATATAGTTATAAAACTAAAAACTTATAATATATGATTAAATATTTAACTATATATTTGAAAGAGGTTAACTACTCTGTAACGATAAAAAATGGTTACAACTTGTAATCATCCGATCTTTAAATTAATGATTAATGATCCAAATTTAGGCACTGATAAATAAGTAAAAAAAATTAAAAGAATAGTTCACAGTGTCATCTAATCCGTTGATCATCGATCCGGAGGTTAAGTACTCTGTAACCACAAAAATGGTTACAACTTGTAACTATCCGGTCTCAACCGTAATGATCTGGTCCGGATCTGGACTTTGATAAATAAGTAAAAAAAATAAAAAAATAACTAGTTTACAGTATCCACATCTAATCCGTTGATCATCGATTCAAAAGTTTGTTGGAGCAAAGTTTTTATGACATATAAAATTATATTTTGATGATACAAATCTCGAAAAGTTAAAGATAAATGCTGAAAAGTTCAAGTAAAAATAGATAACTTTATGCACTAACTTTGATTAAATAATTGACTATGATTTTGTTAGATTCTGGATAAATGATAATTATCAAAGTTGCATAGAATCATATTAGCTATCCATAGAATCCAAAATTATTTAATTTGAATAACTGTGCAAAAAGTTATACTCCAAATAGTGCAGGTCGATCAACCTATCAGTTGAAACAAAAAAGATCGGTCGAAACAATACCAGTCGATCGATGGATCGATCAATTGATCAAGCGCAGAAGTTAAAAAAAATCGCATAACGATCGCATAGATCAGTCGACTAATCCATATGTGCGATCAATCGATTTTCGAGTCAAATGAACAGTAACGATCAAAATTGAAGGAAAAATTTATAGAATAATTTTTTGACGAATTTTTCACATATTAAAGTCTATAAAAGAAATGTCAAAGCTAGAAACAAAGGCACACAATTCAAACATTGAAAATAAATTTCAAAAAATCAAAAGAAGATTATTTCTCTTGAAGTTATCATTTAGAATTCTCTTTTTTCTCTCTTCTCTTCTTGAGAGCAAAGTATTGTAAAAGAGAGAAATCATTTTCAAAAAGATTGTTGAAGCTCTTGTGTGAAAGATGTTCTAAATCTTATCTCTTAAATGAGAGAAAAGATTAACTTCTTACGATGAGAAATTTGTCTTACCTCTCGAAGCATAGAAAAAATGGTTGTGTAAAGGGCTTTTTTCCTGCTCTATTTGTAACAAAGGAAGTGATTCTAGTAGAATCTCCGACGGTCTCGAGATCGAGAAGTCAAAACAGGAACGTAGGTCAAGATATAGCCGAACTCCATCAACAACCATCATGTATTTGTGTTTGAGTTACTCTCTTTCGATCTCCCTCTCACATTATGCTTATGATCTGAATTACTTTGATTTAAAAGGATTAACAAATCGGTTTGTGCTTCCGTGACAATTTTTGTGAAATCGAACACCAATTCACCTCCTCCCCCATGTTGGTACCCTTTGTGATCCAACAATTGGCATCTTTGTGATAGGTTAATTTTTTATAAGTTTTGAAATAAAAATTAATGTTATAAATATAAAATAAAATATTGTTAATAAATAAAAATAAAAGTAAAAATAAAAAAAATTGTTCAAAAGAATTTTGTTAAAAAATATATTATTTAAATATAAAAAGTAAATTTTTAATAAATTATATGTAGTAAAATATTAAATTTTTTAATGAAATAACAAGCAAGGAATAATATTATATTAATATGTTATAAAAAATAATATATATTTAATAAATAATTTTTTTTATAAGATACATGTGTGTGAGAGAAAATAAAGAGAAAAAAAGAATAAATGACATTGAAAAAATGGCTAACACGTCAACACAAAAAAAAAAAGAGCAAAACCTACAACTGCGCTTGATTTGGGATGGAAAGAAAGATGGATCAAGTGATCTTTTTTTAGAATCTGATTTCTGTCTTCCATTCTGTCAAACGTCACATCGTTTGACGGAATCGATTGAAATTAGCGTCTGATTCTAATTGCTAAACATCATATTATACATCTTTAATTTTTAAACACCATATATAAATATATATTATTTTATATATCACATATTTAATTTACTTACAACCCAAATAATATTTTTATTTTGAAGTAATCAATATTCTTTATATTAAAATAATCTTCTAAAAATATCAATATCTAGAATAAAATATTTTAAATTATTTTTTATGAATATGATGCATATAAAAATAATAATAAATTATATTTTACATCTATTTTTATCATTTTATACGATACACTAATTTAATTATTATATTTATCAAATATGTTTATTAAATTTATAAATAAATTTTTATCCGCTATCCGTTAATAACTAACTGTTATATTTTAATCAAATCGTTATCTTCTAATCAAACTATTATCTTCTAATAAAATCGTTAGTTTTGCCAGCCTACGTTAAAACTCAAGCTTAACAACTTAGTTATTCTTATTTTTTAGCCAGTAATTATTTATTCATTTCCTGCATGTTATCAAATTTCAATCCTTTTGACTTAAAATTAGTTGGGTTAGTCAGGCCCGTCCTGGGCCCAATCACTCGATGATTAAGGGAGTCCATATTTTTTAATATACGTATAATAATATTTCAATCTCGATCTGAGTGATAATATTTAATATAATTTTTTATTTAATTTATTTTAAATCGGGCTATTATCTTATAGTGACCTGAATTTTTATTTAATAACTACTACATTATTACAATATAGTTCATTCATGCATATTTTTAATCATGTTTTTGCTTAATTGTACATATGTTTTTGCTTTATATATATATATATATTAATTTCAAGAAATAGAGAAAAGGATCGTGATATTCTCATTTTTTTCTCAACTTTATCTCGAATGAAATCAGAGGACATCTTGGATCCCAAGTTGGGGTTAGGATCGGAACAAATTGTTTTGTTGTTATTATAGTTAACTAATATAGGGGTTGAAATTGAAAAGGGTTTAAAAATATAAAACTGGTTTTGTTATCCTTATTTGGAACTTCATATATGCACTTTTAACCTACTAGCCAAAGCATGCTTGAAAATTGATGGCAGTTGCAACATCTTATTCTCGGTCACATTTTTCTTCACAGAAGTACATAATGTAGGGTATGCTTGGGATGACAAGTGTAAAAAAAAAGCTGAATTCCTTTTTAGGTTTGCATTTTTCACAATGTTTACTTTGGGTGTTTGACTTTCATGGAACTCAATTTCATAACAAAGAAAGTTCACAAATTTTGTTGTATAAAGCGTGGTGAGATAAAAATGTTTTTTTTTTCCTTCTGGAAAGATTTAGTTTACTAACTATCTTATCTCTAAAATATTTTATTATTTACAAATTTTGATTTATTTATACTACATCACTCTTTAGAATATCTAGTGCTAAATATTTTTATTTCTATTTAATAAAATGAAATGATAATATGTTTTTTGAAGTGATACAAGGCCATAGGTTGTATTTGAAAACCAAATCTTATTTCTTTCCAATTTTTTCGTGAATAATTGAATTGACATATTCGTTCAGGATATATTTTTTGGATGGAGTAGAATGTAATGATAAAAAAATTACGATAGGAAAAGTATATGCGATGGATTAATTTTAGGAGATATTTGAATAAAAAATAAGTATTGTAAATATAAAATATAAGTTTATTATTTAATATAAATTTTAAAAATATATGGAAAAACTTGTTTAAGAAATATATTATTTAAATAAAAAATTCATTTTTCTAATACATTATATTTAATGAAATATTATTTTTAATATTATATTAATATTTTATAATAATTATTTTATATTTAATAAATAAATTACGTTATATAACCAAGGAAAAAAAAAGAGAAAATGATAAAATAAAAAAGTTGAAAAGAAAAAAAAATGAATTATCAAATAAAAAATGAAAACAAAAAAGACAACACCGCTTACTTTCACGGGAGGTTGATCCCCGATTCCAAAATATAATTTCACTTCGAAAATTAAGTCATCAATCTCTTATTCGACGGAACTACCATAAAATTCCAACATAGTTGCATGGGCCATAAGAAACTTACGATAAAAGAGCGACCAATTTATTTGGATTCGATGCCATCGTATTACTCTTGAATTTACATTTTTTGTTTTTTTTTTTTGAACTATTTCTTTCTTCCGCACGAAAACCTGAAAAATATAAACTTGTAAAATTTAATTGGATGAACTCATCCCAGGTTATCAAATCCTTGTTATCAAGTTTTGTGCAATTTCTAATGAATCATGATCCCAAGGCCATTTTTTACTATAAACGACTAAGATCAAGTAGATATGGCGAGTTCTTAGTTCTTATATGCATTAATGACCGTATTGCCTTAAAATCCATGCTGTTAACAGGGCATGTGGAAACATAACATTATTATTAGGCCTCATGTAAGGAAAAAAATATCACTCGAGTCATTAATTAATAACATCATCGAATGATGCAGATTGTCACTCGTCATTAATCCCACTGAAAGATGACGTCAACACCAAACTAAAGCAGCGCTCTCACTCAGGGTCTTTTTTTTTTTTTTTTTTTTGCAACTTGGGTATCCCGGGGCGATCATTAGACTCACTTACATTAAAATTTAGAGTTATTTTTTTTAACACCTCATCATCTATAACTTTTTTCATATAAACTTACAAATTTTAGTCGTCAAATTTATCAAAATTTGACACTTAAATCTTTCTATTAAATTTTAATTAAATTTAATTATAAAATGTCCTTTTTACCCTTACATTCATATTGTAATAAAAATAGTTTAAAAATAAAAATTCAATATAAGTAAGATCGATAATAATTTTTTATACAATATTATATTTATGTGGATTTTTTTAAATTTTTTTCATGTTAAAAATAAAGGGATAAAAATGGCATTTCATAGTTAGTAGAAAAAGAAACTTCTCAAACTTTAGATTAAATTTAACTGAAGGATTTGTGTCAAATTTAGATAATTCGGGACTAAATTTTGTAAATTTATAGTTTAAGGTTAATGCAAAAAAGTTATAGTTAAAGAGATATTAAAGAAAATAATCCTAAAATTTATGCATATCAAAGCTCTGACAAATCATTGAATTTGATTAATTTGATATCGTAGGAACAACACATCCAACTATGATGAAGGTTATTTTTATATCTATTGTTTTCTCATTTTCAATACAAGGTTAAATAGTTTAAGATTTGTTAATATTTTCATTAAATTTTTTCTTGGGAGAAAAAAAGTTTATACGAATTTCATACAGTACCTGATTCTACACTTTAATATAAAAATATTTTAAGTTAATTAACTATAATTCATAATTATCATAATTATATTCTTTTAAGATGAAAGAATATATATCTTTTGAGCTAATTTGATAATAGAAAGTATCATATACAGTTAATTAAATTATGATCGTTGATTTAATCATATTTATTAAATTAATTTAATTAGGAACATCAAATAATTAGATTTTAAAATTGATTAAATTTATTATTTATTAATAAAATAAATTAATATATAATTGTTTTATTAATTTATTAAAAAATCATACTCTACATTCATTCTTTCATTAAAATCGAAAGAATATATATATATATATATATATCTTTTCTTCTTCAAATTCATTTGGATCCTTTTTGTCTAATTTTTAATGTCCAAGACTATTAACATCTGATAATTCGAAGCTGAGAAGATAGAGCAATCAAAATAAAAATTTCATAATTAAACCTGAGACTACTAATATCTTCGATCACTTGGGACTCATCTTCGTTAACTAGTTGAGTCAATCATTTTGGTTAAAATATGTAGATTTTCGTGATTTAACAATATTTATTTTTTATTTTCACAGTCATGGCAAAAGAGATATTCCACTTTTTTTCAATATAAAAAGTGCATCACATTGACAAAATAATAGGATGTTCACAAAAGAAAATAAGCTAAATTTACGTCAATAAATTCCCATGTTCGATTTTTACATGAATCTTCCAGGTTATATTAATCATATGAAAATTCTAGTATCAGCTAGGATCGTGAGTTGCAAGTAAAAAAATCTAAAATTTTAAAACATAAAAATATACTTGACCCAATGTAACATTTATTGGATTATATATGTAAATAAATATATATATATATAACCATAAGTAATATTATTAAAATATATAAGATATGTTTGATGTTAATTTATGGAATAAAAAATACTCTTAGTACTTTCAAATTCTTTGATAAAAATATAAAATCAATAAAAAATGAAGCTCCAGAAAAATATTGATTTCTTAATGTTAGAAAATCATCCGAAAAGGAATACTACTCTCACCCCTGGTGCCAATTAATTTATCAATATAAACATAAAAATAAGTCTTTCTATTTATTGATTTTTTGTTTTTCCACGACGACCTACTACCCTTACTTATATCATCTGAGACGACTCTCTGTTTTGCTCTTCTTTACTTTTGACAATATGCATTAGTATTTGGCATGATTATTAGATTATCAAATAAAATAAGGCTCTAAAAATTGTAACATTCAAAGATTTCAATAAAGACAATAAAATAATTTGGTCCAAGTTGAAAAAATAAGTTGTACTTGGAGTAGGAATTATAATTAGAGTAGGATTAAGAATTTCAATTTGATTTGAAGTTCAAAAGACTAATTAATGAACATAGGACTCCCATTGAAAGTTTTGTGATTTAAAAATATTTTAATCATTAAATAATATTTATTATTAATTTAATCTAAAAATTAGGTGTTAAAATATTATGGGATTAAATAATTTTGAAAATTAGAGAAAAGAAGGAAATAAAAGAAAAAGGGGAAAGTAGAAACCCTGACATGGGAGAACAAGATCCACGTGGTAGGTGCGAGTTTCAGGGTCTCATCATGGAGAAATCATCGACCAAAGTATCGACATTCGTGGAGCCAACAAACTAGAGGATTCCTAATTGATTTTTCAACCAATTTAAAGTACATAGGAGGATCCCCATGTCAACGATTTTTTGCGACATGAACCCATGGACTCTTCTCCGTCATACAAAGATTATATTGATATATTGTTTGCATCGATTTGATATCGTATCGCATATATAGGAGGATCAAAAGTCACGCCGAAAAGAGTGACTTCCTGACAGCGGCAGAACCCGGCACGCGTTCTGCATAGCTCGGCCCGAGTTCTTATGAACCTGATGTGAATAGGATGGAAATCAAACCGAGCTCAATAAACTCGGCCCGGATTATCGTGTAGCGCGAATCGAGTTGTGATGCTCGGGTATGACGCGAAGAGTGATGGTCGGATTCGGACTAAGTTTAAGATTACTCGACTCGAGCCTTATGATCCAAACGCGAATAGAGATTGGATGAGGCCGAGCCGGCCCTGGTACCACTTGACTCGGATGAGATTTTGATATAGAGAATGGAATTAAGTGAACTATGCCGACCCGACCCGAGTTCACACCACACTTGGTCCGAGTTCCTTCTTGGCCAAGGTCTAGATGACGAACGAGATAGAACTCGACCTGGGTTTCACTCCACCTGGTTCGAGTTTAGTTCAGGAAAAGGATTATTCACTTTACTTAATTGTGATGATTGTTATATTAGTAATTCTTGAATATAGTAGACTCATAATTATTGATTATTGATAAATAATTGATTGTTAAGATTGAATTATTGATATAATGATAAATTGTCATGAATTATTGTATCGGGTCATTGTTAAATTGATTGGCTTACATATAAGATTGAATTATAATTGTGATGATACTTCATCACAAATTATTGATTGATAATTGATAATGGATAATTGAAATCGATAAAAAAATTTGGTTATTGTGAATAGGTTTATTGATCAACACCTAATTGATATGATCTCACGATGATACTCCAAATTGAAAAGACGCCTAAATTGATAAAGATAGATGGTAGGTAAACAAGATAAAAATTGTGGGTCATCGTGCTTTGCATATTACGATCTTTACGATTGATTGGCTCCACACGGCATGGATGTTCTCTTAATAAATGAGAGATCTCGACACGACCTTATGGTTCGCATGGTAACTTCAAAAATTAAATGGATAATTGAACAATTGTCTTAAGACCTTTATGGTATTGACAATTGTATTGAAATCCTAGTGGTTAAAGAATAAATAATAGATAATTTATTAATTGACAATCATATTGCTATCTTTATAGTATTGACGATTGTATTGCACCATTTGTGGTTGAAGAGATAATTGACTAATTGACAATCGTATGTCGACCTTTTATGGTATTGACAACTTATTGCAACCTACATGATTGATAGATAATTGGGCTAATAGTTGTATTGCAACCAATGTGATTGATGAATAATTAAATTACGCCTTCGTGTCTGATCGATAATTTAATTGCGTCCTAGTAGCTAATAAATAATTGATTGATAATTATTAAATAGGGTCTTCATAGATCTTGGCCAACTGAAGTATTGATTAATGATAACTGATAATAGAAGTAATTGATATTAATTGATCATCATTAATTTGATGGTATAAATAATTGTTATAATTGATCAATTACTTATTGTTAATTAATAATTGTTATATTATGAATTGTTTATTATCATTGATTATAAATTATGCATTGTTCATAGAATTGATAATTATTATGGATATTGATATGTGGTTCATATTATTATCGTAATGGGTGACCTTACGCACTGAGATTTCTCATTGAACTTTGCGACTATATTTGGATTCGTGCAGGATGTGATTGATGGCGATAATGAGACTGTCAGTGATTATGAGTGACATGCACATGAATATATGGTCTATTGTTATATAGACGTAAGGCCCATGAATTCACAAGTTATTGAATATTGTATAAATAGCTCCCACGTATTGTAAAATTTATTATAAATAAGTCTTCCACTTAATTAAGCTAGTGTGTTGGCCGGTCATGGAGTGACGTCGCAAAGATAGTCTTCGGAGCAGGCAAAGAAAAAAAATCTCGAAACGTTAAAAATATACTATTGTCACTTTATTATGTCCTATCAATAATAAAGGATAATGACATTAATATTTTTAAATGGCAATAGAAGCACCCATAAAATAATTATGCAAGGATTTCATAATCCTAAAACGGACAATTGTATAAGGCTTACATCTCTATTGTTTTTTCTGTTGCTATTTTCTTTAATTGTTAAACTTGTTTATTTTTTATAATTCTATAAAATAAGATATTTCAAAAAATTTATATTCATGAATCCATTAATTATATTAAAAAAAGTTATATTCTATGAAATAAAAGATATTGTTTATTTCATAATCCTAAGACGTGACTATTGTCACACCAAAATACACTATTATCATTCCATCATGTGAGTATTAAAAGTATTGGACACTTTTATCCTTATGAAATAAAATAAAGTGATAATAATATGTTTTGAAGTAAGAATAGTGATGCCCTTAAACTTAACCTACTCCTCTTAACCTCTGTTCGCATGTCTCAACAATTATGTCAAACTTATGTTTTTAATATATTCCAATTTTATTTATGAAGTTTTTCGAATTCTTGTATTTTATTTATTGATGGATCGCAACCAAACTTTGAGTCATGTCCTAGTCCTATAGACAAGGGTCTGAAATTTAGTATAATATATAGTAGTAAATGGAACACGTGTTGAGAGATGTCATTGTGGCTTCAGCATTGGGTTCTCTCCCTTGATAGGTTCTAAATTGGAGTATTATTGTCAACTTAGTTATTTTTCATTTTTGAGTTCAACTGAATGAAGCTGCCTAATATAAATTTTTTATATTAACTTTTTTATCTAATATTTTTTGCTTATTTTTAATTATACTTTATTTTTGTCGACTAAAAAGTAATAACTGAATAATTTTTTTTATCTTTTATTATCATAATCCATGTGTGCCCTTCACATAAGAAATTTAAATTTCATTACCTTTTTTCTTTTATGTGATTATGCCATTTATAATAAATCTGTTTTTTATGCAATTAATGTTATTAGAAATTGTGCATCATTTATATTACTCAATTATGTTATTACTCTTTATACATGTGAAGTAATTTTAACACATTTACTATACACTAACATATTTTATTTTCTTGTTATGTTTAATTAGTTTAATTTATTTAGATTATTTTTTAATTTAATATAATTTTTTTTGTAGTTAATCATGTCATTAAAAAATACTTCAAAATTTTGTACCTTCAATTATTGAATTATGGCTATAATTTAGAATCACATTTTTTTACCTTCAATAAATTTTAATTAGAATATAAATTTATTAATTTTTATCATGATATATTTTAATATTAAACTCACTCAAATTTTTTCTAGTTCCGCCATTGCTTATAAATTAAATTTTATCACGTGGAATACAAAAATTGATCCGTTTATATAATGGTGAGGAGACGCATGCACACACACTGTTTAGACCGTTTTGTAGTTTCTCTGAAATATGAAGGGCAACAAAGTTTTGGTTGGGATGTCGAGCTCCAATTTCTCTAACGTGATTAACAACCAGGCAAAAAAGAAGTTTGAACAAGACGAGGTCACCTTTTTAGGGGAAAAAAAGAACACAAAATATGTCAATTTACTTATAGCTGGTTGCTACTACCAAGACGATTGGGACCCATGACTGTAACTGCGATAGTGATACAACACCATTTAAAAGACAATATCACATACATAAGATACTAATACCATGTTATGGCATTGATCTGAGAGAGCACGCCACTTGATTATGGACAAGTATACGATGACGTAAATTACCATGCAGGAGAATTTTCTCTCTCTTTATTTTATTTTATTTTTTTTCATTTTGTTCTTGGTTGACTCATGAGAGGGCTACAAATAATGAGTATGCAGTAAATATTCGAATTGCCATATACATAGCAACATGTAAAATCCACGTACAAAGCACATATTAAATATTGTATATAGTATTTAATAGTTCAAGTGCTTGCGACATATGTAACCACACGCACATTTATAATCCCTTGGGTATATATATTTTGTGTATGGAAATAGACAACTTTCAAAAGGATTAATTTTCAAGAACGTAACAGGTTGATTAGTCTCATAAGAATGACTACAAGTATGAATCATAACAAATATTGTTTGCTAGAATATTGACTCACGGAGGAGAAAAATCAGATGCTAGCTACTTGCCTGTGCTATGCATACTCATAAGAGAAAGAGAGTAAATTTAATATTGCTCCTTTTACATTTGTTTCCATTGTGGGCGTTGAATTTATATATTATATTACAAATTGTTTCTTTTACTACAATAAGTTTCACTATCCATTCCATCTTAGTTGTTACTCAATATATGTGTTGGGGGCATGCATAGTTCTTCAAATATGCCGATAAGATTAAGATGTGCCTCCTACCGCCAGAAAGAAGATAGTGCAACCACCTCAGCACTACCCCAAGTTCCAAACAATATCTCTCCATGATATCATATAAGGAGAATTCCATGAAGTAGACCACAACTTTTTTGGGTCATGCAATACTTACAAACACAATCATGCAATCTTCACATATAAGATGATGTGATAAAGAAACAAAAGAGAAAGGTTACTTGTTTGAAATGTAATAATAAAGGAAGAAAAGGGGATGCAAAGATGATGATGTATGATAAATGCATCAGTATGATGCTTTGACCATTCAGAGCTGTGGCTACATTGTAATGCTTGGTCCGGTTTAGGAGCACATAAAAAAATCACATAAAGCTAGAGTTCTAGCCTTCTTTATGGTTCTCTCAATTTTCTGCCCTACATATAATTAAGTGTACAGATAATAAATGCAGAAGTTAGTACAAAGAAGTTAATAATATCGAATTTCAATCCTAAAATAACTTTTATTGGGTTGAAGAGTTATTTTTTGATACTTTGTACTTGTAGATTAGTCTTAGAAGTGAGTAATTCCAGAGATGCCTAGAAACAAATACATGATGACGTAATGAGTTTGTGATTTTTATATTACTTCTATTTCTTCTGTACAAATCTTATTAATAATTTAGGCTAAAAAAGAAGTATTTTTTTTGTTTGAAAATTGGATCTTATGACTTATCTAAATCTAATTCATTAATCAATGCTGCAATTATTTTTTTTCTTTTCTTTTTTGTTCGACCTCTATTTTTACTATGTCCAAAGTTTGAAAGCAATAGCATGGTTGGTGCCTGCAGTTGTTTTGGCATGTGAGTTGCCATTGGACCCAGCAAAACAAGGAGAGAGAGATAGAGAAGCAAAGTTCACATTCAAGTATTCAACCCACAGGGGGGAGAGAAAGTATATGAGGAGAAGAAGAAGAAGAATAAGAGGAGGATGAAGAGGATGGTGGCATCTGTTGGTTTTAGAGACAATGAATAATCCCCACATGCTCTGAAGCTTTTTTTTTTTCCGGCGGGAGATACCTTTCTCCACAATGCTGCCTTGAGAAAGGTTGGAGAGGAGGGGCAGGAACAACAAAAAGCCCTCAGGTGCTCCGCCTGTTCTGTCACTTGCAGCTGCATTCAGCCCAGCTCCACTGCAGGCCGAGTAGATTCTTCGCTTCCTTGCTTCAAAGATCGAAGCTTTTTCTTCTTTTGCGTGAGAAAAATCGGAGCTTTTTGTTGTTGAAGTTCGAAGGCATGCTCGGTCTCGGGATCTGCTGTCGTGCCTCGAAGTGCTCGAGGCCTGAGTGAGTAAAACTGTTGGCCTTTTCACCTAGTTTTGGATTGTCCTCACCTCACTGCTGGAAGGAATGGCTCCGAGTCTGGGCATCCCCCACTGGTGGGCGAAGGACTCCAGGAGGGGCACTCCTGTTGTGATCACGATGGAGAATCCAAACTACTCGGTTCTGGAAATTCATGGCCCTGTCGTTGAAGAATTCCAGCCCGTGGACAAGGGCAAGGGAAAGAATGCCAAGCAGTTCACCTGGGTCCTGCTGCTTCGAGCGCACCGCGCCGTCGGTTGCCTTGCTTGGTTGGCAGCCGCGACATGGGGTTTGCTTGGAGTCATCAAGAGGAGGCTGTTTTTCCATCAGGGAGTCGAGGTGCAGAGAGAGAAGCCAGGTAAAGCCCGGTTGATGCTAAAGTTCATCTGGGGGTTCTTGGTGCTGTCCTTGGTAGCTCTCGCATTTGAGCTCATCGCTTATCGGAAAGGTTGGCACTTTCAGAAGCCCAATTTACATCTGCCAGAGAACTTGCACATGCCGAGGACGGTGGAGATCCAGGGGTGGTTGCACTTGGCTTACCTCTCATGGCTATCGTTTCGTGCCGATTACATTGCCTACCCTATTCAATTGATGTCCAAAATATGCATAATTCTCTTCATCATACAGTCGGCAGACAGATTGATCTTATGCCTTGGTTGCTTCTGGATCAAGCTGAAGAACATCAAGCCTAGAATAGAGGGAGATCTATTTAAGTCAGTTGATGGTTCGGAGTATGAGTATCCTATGGTCCTAATTCAGATTCCCATGTGTAATGAGAGGGAGGTAACAAACTCGCAACCTTGCTTCAAAATCATTGTTAACAAATTGACTTTTGATGTGCTTCTTTTATAGTTGTTTAGCATTTGACTATGCTTCCTATCAGAGTGGTTCTCGTAATTCAAGCTGTTGTTCTTGTGCTTCTCTCCTCATACTGAAATAAGCAAGATTGTACTAAGCTATCAATGCTGCTTCTACTCAGGTGTATCAGCAATCTATTTCTGCTTCCTGTCAACTTGATTGGCCGAAAGACCGTTTTCTGATTCAAGTTCTCGATGATTCTGATGATGAAGCGGTTCAGCTATTAATCAAAGGGGAGGTGTCCAAATGGAGCCAGCGAGGTGTAAATATAGTATATAGACATCGATTGGTGAGGACTGGATACAAAGCTGGAAATTTGAAATCTGCGATGAGCTGTGACTATGTTAAGAATTATGAATTTGTTGCAATATTTGATGCCGACTTTCAACCAAACCCCGATTTCCTTAAGTTAACCGTCCCTCATTTTAAGGTAAAGGTCGATTAATTCTCAAACAGCAGTTCCGTTTCATATTTCGATTGCATTCTGAGATGAAACATTTCTTTCTATCTTTACAGGGAAATCCTGAGCTTGGGTTGGTCCAGGCAAGATGGAGTTTTGTGAACAAAGATGAGAACCTATTAACTCGTCTTCAGAATATCAACCTTTGCTTTCATTTTGAGGTAGAGCAGCAGGTAAATGGCATTTTTTGGAACTTCTTTGGGTTCAATGGAACTGCAGGCGTGTGGAGAATCAAAACACTGGAGGATTCAGGAGGTTGGCTGGAAAGAACTACTGTGGAGGACATGGACATAGCTGTCCGTGCTCACCTAAAAGGATGGAAATTCATCTTCTTAAATGACGTCAAGGTGTTCATAGTGAATGCACAAGTCTTCCACATTCTTTTCATTGCCAATTATATTGACTGATTACATATGTGAGGCAGGTTCTGTGTGAGGTTCCAGAATCTTATGAGGCTTACCGGAAGCAACAACATCGGTGGCACTCTGGTCCAATGCTGCTATTCCGTTTATGCCTTCCAGATATTATCAAATCAAAGGTACAGTTCCTTTTTAGTACTTGCGACTTATCATTGCAGTCTAAGTTTCTGACTAGACTATCTATGATGTCGTTGCAGATATCCGTATGGAAGAAGGCAAACTTAATCCTACTTTTTTTTCTCCTGAGGAAATTGATACTTCCATTCTATTCATTCACATTATTCTGTGTTATTCTTCCTATGACCATGTTTATTCCTGAGGCTGAACTGCCTATGTGGGTGATATGTTATGTTCCTGTAGTGATGTCCTTGCTGAATGTTCTTCCAGCTCCAAGATCCTTTCCTTTCCTCATCCCGTACCTTCTATTTGAGAATACCATGTCTGTGACCAAATTCAATGCCATGCTATCTGGACTGCTCCAATTGGGAAGTTCGTATGAATGGGTGATCACAAAAAAGGTGGGCAGGTCATCAGAATCGGACCTGTTGGCTGTTGCAGAAAGGGATTCAAAGAGCTTAAGTCTTCCACAATTTCATAAAGGAGCATCTGAAAGTGAATTATCCGAATTGAATAAATTGGAAGAGCAGAAGGAAAAGACAGCTGCTCCAGTAAAAAAGGCTAACAAAATTTACAAGAAGGAGCTAGCTCTAGCTCTCCTCCTCCTCACAGCAGCAGGTAGGAGTCTCCTGTCAGCTCAGGGAATTCACTTCTATTTTCTGCTCTTCCAGGGGGTGTCTTTCCTTCTTGTGGGTCTCGATCTAATTGGTGAGCAAATGAGCTGATCGACAGGCACAACAAAGATTAAGGCAACACCAGCAGTATATCAACCTGCAAACTAATGAAGGAACGAAGCTGTTGCCATTTCACTACCTAATGGTTAAGAAAAGATTGTTCTGTTGCTGAACGGATGCATACAACTACTAGAAATCTGGTGGAAAATGTCTCTTTTAAATCTCTAATCAACTTCTAGCAATGGATACACAATATTCTTATCCGTCCCACAATTTGCTAAAATAGCACTCTACTGAGGTTATGAAGTTCTTATTGTTAGGATCTTCAGGTGGCTTCCCACCCAGGCCCCAGCATAAGAGAACTCGTACCTAAAGAAGAGATATGGACTCAACAAAAGCTGTGAGGTTGGGTTCTCTTAGCTTTTTAATTGTTGATAGAATCTTCATTCATTTTCCTTCCTTTTTTTTTGCTGGTGTAGGTATACTGAGATCGTAAAACATTTATATGTACATCTGAGTATTTTGACAGTTTACTCCATAGTTGAAAGAGAGATTTGTTGCTTAGCTGCACCATCGATCTGCTTTCATGGTGCTTTAGTTTTCTGCCACTAGTTACACTTTTGTTTACATCTGTCTGAGAGTGTCGGTAGGGGGGCAGTCAGAGATAAAGAGATTGGCATGAGGGAAGCAAAATGTTTGGTTAGTGTTCATTCATCCACTTGCAATTATGTATTGAATAATTGATTTGGATGGGGCCAAGCAGATGGTCCACAATAAAAGCTTCTCTTAGTTTAGTTGGCTAACAAATCATTGGCGTGCCATTTGAAAGCTCAATTTGCTTTGAAGGCCAATGGCCACTATCTAGCTGGTGCCTCCGTGTTGCTGTCCACTTGCCAGATGCAAGGGAATAATAATTCGCTTCATCTGTCTTCAACTCTCTTGTGCTCTGTTGCCCTCGTACCTTTTTTTTTGCTTCCAACTGATGTTTAAGTTGCTGGATCTAATAAAATCTGGAGATGAATTGAGTGGCTAAATTACACTTTTTGTCTTTGGCTTTGTTTCACTCTTTCGTGCTTATGGAGATCAGCATGATGCGAGTATGATGCATGTCTACTACGGATTGTTGTAGGGTCCAAGTGCAACACAACTGTTGCAAGAATCCTCAATTGACTCGACCTCTGTAACCAAGAACATAATTTGAAAACACCAAAGTGAAAGTACCATTAAGAGTCGAGGAAAGAGCATGAATATAACCATCAAATATTGGTGGTACTTAAAAAAGACTTGGCGTAGAAGTTACTTCATCTGTTCAGCAAAAGAAGATTAAACTACAAAGATGTGGCTTTGAAATCTATCAACTTTCTGAAAAAGAAGAGAGTACGCCTTAAGTTTTCTATCTTCCATGTGCTAAAGAGAAGAAAGAATAGTTATATATGTATCGGATTTCTACGGGAAAGTGACAACCGATGCTATCTCGATTACAGGTTTCCATGGCGGTAGTTGAACTCGGATCGGGTGATCTAATTTATATATGCCGCATGCGTGTGTTCATGCTAAGAACGTGAAGCAATAGAGATTGCAGAACGTTTATGTATAGGCCTTACCCTCTGGCAAGGGGCAAGCATGAGAACGATTGCATTGGACACAAATTATGTCATGTTGCAAACAACAAAGTGCACTAATGTGCGATGGCTGCACAGCTTTTGGCAGCATTATTTTTCCATTGTCATGCCCCAAAGCACCATGCACACCTCGTAGATCTCAGGCCACCGGTGCGAGGAGAGGAAAGTGCAACAGTGGTGTATTCATGGCGGCCATGTGCATCTGCGGCCACTTGATCAGTCGACCCACCATCCTTAAATTTTGCCGACGCTCCAGAGCTAAATTTCTTAGCTAACTTTTTCCCTTTGGCTGCCTGCAAGAATCCGTTGTTTGAGTGCTGAAAAACATCCATATGCTCACTGACCCCATGAACAGCACACGCCTGGGCATCTTGGCCAAGCGACAAAAGAACATGCTCAAGCCCAAACTACAACGGAGGATTCTCTTGTCCTCGGACAAAGATCGATCAGATCAACAATCTTTCATCTGAACGTCCCAATCTGCAGCGACGAGGACGCTAATGGATCGGTAAAACAGCTCCCCAAATCTGTGGTCTAAGCGTGTTGTCGTACAATTATAGAGTCTTGTGCAGTGTCTTCTGGGCCATCTGTTCTTGTCTGCATCAGTGGAACTTGGACTTCTGGTGATCAAGACGCAGCAGACAGCTTCTGTTCGTGCAGGTGACCGAAAGGGAGGGAGCGCGTAGACACCTCGAGGCAGACATGGTGGCACCGCGGATTCCTTGCTTCTTCTTAGCAACTAGATCTCCTCGCATGCAGCTTCTCGAGTGGCACCTCCCCGTGTCACCATAAATCTGCCTGGTAGCATAATGGATTCAGGCATTCAGCTGAAGCAATGCGTGCGGCTATACGTTTAACAGTCATCAGCTTTTAAATGCAATTAAAACTTATCATAAAATAATTTTTTGCCTTGCTCAAATTTGAAGCATTCGTCTCTCTTACAGCGTCCTTCCCGATGTAGAACTTATGTACGCCATGTATACTTGCAATGCTTTGCATTTATATCGAACTAGGTCCATGAAGAAGTGAATTGCCATCTCTCAAGCACCGAGCATTCCAGACTCGTTACTTTGCCTTGAGCTAATTTAGAGATCCTCCTCCAGTCCACAAAAAGCATAAGTTCTGGTCGAAAGGAACATTCTTGATGAATTCCTCGATTGAATATTTGAATTCCTCGATTGAATAGCATCAGAAGCAGATGATAGGTTTCTGGCAAAAAATGCAGCCATGCTAATCGCACTGGATTGTACAAAGGACGAAGAAACAATACATAAATTGTACCTAGATCAAACCAAATCAGAGTCACATTAAAGCGGCATCATATAGTATTCTTTTTTTCCCCTCTTATGAGAAATCATATTTGGCTCTAACTTCTTTTGGTGCCTCAAGATTTTGCTATTTCATATCCATGACATCTGCCAACTCTGTCAAGCTGACAAATACTCTTCATAGGGAAAGAAAGTAAAATATATCTCATAAATGGAGTCACCAAGATTTTGGTCTACAAAAGGATAAAATAGCTATTAGATAACGTAAACGAAACGTTAGCCAAAATTATCAGTCTATCTCTTAATAAATCGAGCGATCCTAATTGCAAACATCTAAGCCAAAACCAAAACAGTTGGCCAAGACAAGTTTTCATTTCAGGGCACATTATAAGTTACAATGTCCATGACATCTCTCCAACACAATTAACAAACGTAATATGCTTATGAAAAATTATGAAGATTGTCTGCATTCTAGATAAGATTTTGCACTGATACATACAACTAGATGTGCAGACAAGAGCCATCAATTAATGTAAAATGCTAAGCCACTCTGACTTTTTACAATTTCAGCCTTTGTTAATCTGATCCAGTTACCATAGCAGGCAGTGTGTGCAGATTAGTTGTTTGTCGACGTATATAATCAGACTTCATAACATAATGGAGGGCCACTAAAAGCAAAAGCTTAATTCAATGATCAATCATAAGGGTCTGCATTGAAATCGGGCTCTTCTGGCTTCTGCAACTTGGGCATGTCAGAACCACCCCTGATCTTCTGGGCTCCTCTTCTTGTGGTTGCAGCAAATTTGGAAGCCAGGATTGTAACCCCAAGGTTTTGCTTTGGTTGGGAAGGATTCACAGAGTTTGCATTTGCATCCTCTTCTTCTGGACCAAAGTCATCATCTACCTGTTCATCCATCCGGGAATTGAATGACTCTCTCATACTCAGATCCTTTGTCATTTGTCTCCTCTTGAACCGGCGCCAAGCTGCCTGAATAAAGCAGGCAGCCCATGTTCTCCAATGATGAGAATAGAAACGGAAAGTATGTTGTAGTTTTTTGCTATGGAGTCGTCGGAACTGATTAGCAACAAACTTGAGGTCATCAGCTCTTAATGCAAAGGCCTCAACCTCGACAAGAGCTATTACAGTTCTAGTAGAAGAAGGTAGGTGCACTGTAGATTTTGGAAGTAAGGCCCATGCTAAAAGTTCCTCACCACAGAAGTCACCAGGTCTCAAAGTTATAGAATTAAAGAAGCCTGATCGGCCACCATTGGTAGTAGAGCTCTCCAATCTCCCACGTATTACAAACAACATTTCTGTGACAGGATCACCCTCACGAACGATATATGTGCCTTCAGTGCTTAATGATGACACGAGACGCTCACATATAGCATCAAGAAGTTGATCATCCATTTGTGAAAAAAAAGGCACCTGCAAATTAAAATACAAAGGAAACCGATAAGCAATCACCAAAAGCCTTCATCTTTATCCAGATTGTATATGTCAATATCAGCCAAGAACCACTTGATCATCTGCATTATAATAAAACACCACCTCTAATAATCTGGAAAAAGCACACTAACGAATATTATTTGTCACGTGAAACATGTAGAAGATGTTTGCAAATAAACAATGACATCAGTGGTTAAGTCTTTGTTCCTCACATCTTGTAACAGATCACAGAGAAACACTGTTAAGTGCCTTCTAATAATGATGGTGGGGAGTTGAGCATATATACATATATACATAAATACATACTTGTCTTTCCCATTTTTACCAAGAGGCCATTGCAGTGGACCAAACCTGATTTCTTGGTCATCAGAGGAACAGCTACTGCCGTGCAAAGGGGTCCTCAGATAACATAATAATAGATCTTGCTCAAGGTCTTAGTTAATGTTGTCTATTCCAAATAAACTAGCACTTTAGATACTAGGTCCAAAACAATATACACCCATTATCAAGTTGTTCTTATGTCTAGAAATTGTTGTTTACACCCATCATCAGAATTAACTGTAATTTTTTAGAAGAGTTATAGGCAAATCTTCCATAATCTGGGTTGAGCTGCATAGTCGATGCTAATGGTGTTACTTCTATTCACATATTAATAGACTATACATCATGTCTATTTCGAATCCACCTCCGGTGCACCTCTCATTTTAAGGAGACAAGGAAATAACCACTAAGAGGAGTTTTCTCAGGGACTTTGTTTCCCATTTATTTACTAAATAAAAATATATATAAGATTTAGTGTGTACTTTATAATTTATGTCAGTCATCTAGAATTACAACCACCAACATCATTAAGGTAACAAAAAATTAAAGATAATTCAATTTATACCCGTCGAACAAGATCCAAGCACAGGTGACGTTGAATATCTCGACGGAGATCTGGAGGTAATGCTAGCAGTATAGATTCTTCATCAACTCCTCTTGTTGCAAGCCATTTATATTGAACAAATCGTCTGACTCGTTCACGTAGATCATGAGGAAGCTGACGATGTTTCATCCACTCTTCTGTGTCTCTTCGTTTTAGTCTCCACTCCTCCAGTCTAACAGTGATTGATTGTAAATAGGTCTGAAACAATTATTTCAACCAGTTGTTTGAAGACTCTAAAGGAAAATCTTGAATAAGGAAAACAAAAAGAGCCAGCAACAACAACAAAACAAAAAGAGCCAGATGTAGGAAAAAACAAAAGAAGGATTCCAGAAGCAAAATGCAGTCTATCATTTTTTTTAAAGGGGATATGCAGTCTATCATATATCATAATTTTGTGTTCATATGGAAAAACTGAGGTATATTCACATAACCACTCAAACTTATCACATTTAATTTCTTCAGAAATTAATACGAATCTTCTTTTTTTTAGATGAAAAAGGATGACTAGCATAATATGAATCTTCTTCCTAGCAGTTTTTGCATAATGTATAGTATTCAACTGGATTCTCATGAACAAAACATTTTGAATCTTTGAGGGAGTACATTTCAATGCTCCAAAACCATGATGTTTGAGCATTCATATTGGGATAATCAGGAAAAAAACACGAATGACTTCCTCTTCTTAAAATTATGTAATAGTAGTCATTGAGATTCATAGAAGTTGAGAAATAAGATCAACGCTGAATTCAAATATTAAACAAAGAAATTGAATAGAGAATATAAGAATAATCCAGTTTTGTACCTGCATGTTTCCGATCAAATGTGCAAATAAAACGAGGCCAAGAATGGCAATGAGTATAGCAAACAATGTCTCTCCAACAAAAGTGCTTGTTTCTAGAGTCTGGCCATAGGAACTAGAATAGGAAATAAGAATTAATAAGATACAAACATTAGAGAAAACATAGACATTAGGTATCTGTGGGAAAAAGAAGGTACATAAAAGCAACCTAACAAAAAAAGATCTGCATATTTTCTGTGATATTTGTATGAAAATATTTGCTAAGGGGTAAAACATAAGCATTTTAGAACATAGGACAATAAGCAAAAAAATTGCAGGTGGATTGGCAAATGCATATCCATCTAACTTTTTTTGAGAGGGGCAATTATTTATTTATTTATTTTTGAGAAGGAAAAGGATGACCACCAGTTAGGTTGTCATCCACGTATATATATATATATAACCAAAAGGAAATGTCATATACAAGTAAAGCACTCTCCAGTCGGGAGCTGCAAAAAAGAAGACGAATAAGTGCTAACCAAAACCCCACTCCCGAAAAAGGTAAAACATGCGATGACAATACTGTCCACCTGATAACTGAAGTTAAGAAAAGACCTACTACCTTTGAAATGAAACATTTAAAACATGAAGGATTGTGACATATCACATATGTTACTTACCTACTAAGCACAAAGAATAATGGAATTAATACCTCAAATTTTGCAAGCCCCACCAGAGACAATAAAAATATTTCTTGATGAAGTCTGTGGACAGAACTTCATTACTTAACGCGGCACCAAAGATTCCATAATTGAAATCAAAGGCCTCTCCAGAGTTAGGATCACATTGTGCAAAAACATTTGTGACATTAGCCCATTCCTGACGATCTGCGTGGTTTAAGTTGTCGCAATCTAGAAAACTAGGGTTGCATAATCCGCTTTGTGTGCCATTATTTTCTTGCCTGCATCTTGATTTCCAGCATGTAGTTTGGCGTTCCACTGAGAGCAAGTACCATGAAGCTCCCAAAACCTGTCATGACATTAATTCACACAACTATCTTCTACTACATCAAGTAGAGTACTAACTACACGACAACATATGAAGAAGTAAAGAAGAGACAAAGGGAATCAGACTCCTCTTACATGGCTAGCAATCATGTAAAGTAAAAGATTATATGCAGCTCCAGCCCAAGCAGTCTTTGTAACAACACCATCAGCTTTAACGATTTGATAACTTAAAGGGAAAATCAGATATAACCTTGGTATGTACTGTATGAGGACAATCAAAGCAAGTGCGTTGTTGTTGTACATTGAGGTCCTGATAGCTGGAATTACTAACCAAATAACAAACTGAAAAAAAGAAAGAAAAGAAATGTCAGGTAGGAATCAACTCTCAAATAACTGGAAGAGTTTAAGTCGATTAGCAGGAAGAAAAGAAAAAAGTAGGTGACAGATATTTGCTTGATCAAACTAAGCTTTTAATCAATTCCATGATTCCATACATTTTCTTCTTCAATGGGTCTATGATTCTATACATATTTGCTACTTTAATTGGTCAAGTGCATTCTCTTGAACTTGATCTTTTGTTCCAATCTCCTCGCACTGGTTTTTTTCTCAAAAACGATGTCCTGGCACTAGTTAATCTTGTATTTTGTAAAAGTGAATCAATGCAAAAGCTTTCCAAAGCAGTATTAGCATATTTAATAAACTTTTGAAATAAGGGTGAGGATGAACCTGTGGCAGAGGCAAGGCTGCCATGAAATCTACAAAGAAATCTGACCTCAGATACCTCATTGCAATCTTTTTTGGATCCATGACAAGCTCTCCTCGGCCAAAAACCCTTGAGCTTGGAGCCACGTATGCCGTACGAAACTTTATAACAATATGTAGCGCATATAAGAGGTCAGCAAGCGTCCGGAAGAAGGTGACAACAATGCTCAGTTTCTCATCCATTTTAATACATTGACTCCAGCTACTGTCACTTCTCTCAACTTTAGGCAAGTAGAAGTACAAAGGGTCTATAAACAGCGCAACTAGGCATGAGCAAAGAAACACACGGTTCCATTGCAATGCAATGTCACTTCCTGGATCAAGTATGCGCTTCCTCCAGGCCTCATGGTCCTCAGCAAAGACTTTAGACCTACCAAGACTAGCGCTTCCAACTCTAGATATGAATCCACCAGATTTTGAAACTTGATGAGCCGGTTTAGTGGAATTCCGCTTCTCGTCAGGATAGAACCTACATTTCCGTAAGTTTGTGAAATTAATGGCACAGTAAGCAAACAATATCAAGTTTGTGCTTGAATCAGTGTCGTTATTATTGATTACAGGATACCCACATAAACTCGATGCATCATGAAATTAATTAGGACTACTATCAAATTTATTCTCTTTCTTCAAAGACAGTAGTAGAAATGATAGATTTAGACTGCAGCAGCAGAACCTTGATACCAGAAGCCAAAAGGGGACCTTTTATCTTTTTAAATGCACATAACCTAAAGTGATTCGTGGTGGTTCTCAAATCACTGCAGACTTATCAAGCAAAAGCCAAAAAGATCAAATTGTGATCCTATTTCCAGGGAAGCAACTGATTGACAGCCGTTATGATTACCAAAATCTTCACCAAAGTCCATATCTTTGTCCTCCAATCTGACTAAAAAGACATCAAAACAACAGTTTGTTGCGGACTTACCTTACAGCCCGCTCCTTCTTGAGCTCCATTCGTCGTCCACTCTATTAGACCCAAGTATCCGGTCTCACTTTGAACGGATCCACAAGCCGCAGCATCACTCGCCGGCCGGCGACCTTCTCATACGTCCACCGGTAAATAGCAGCAACAAGAATCTTGCCAACAAGAGTCAAAGGCGGTTCCTTTTGACTCCGGTCGACCTCCAGAACCACAGTTCGGATACTTACCGCAGCAGCGCTTCGATTCGAACACGAAAAACGAAGAATGTGGGGGAGGGGGGGAGGCGGGGCGGGGCGACTTCGATCGAAAAGTCGACGGAGAGCGAGAGATTCCGGCGCCTTCGCCTTCTCCTTTTTCCTGTATTTAATCGCCATTTTAATACAATTAATAGTTCACACGGTAAGCAATTAAGATTTTTATTTTTTAAAAATAAAATTTTCCCATTTATTTATTTTTAAAAACAGAGATCCCATGGAAAGAAACAGAAGGGCCACTAAGAAACGGAAACCGAGAAGTCGACCCAACTCTTGACCTCCTTTGGGATCACTCATTGTACATGCAAACCACGTCTTTGTTTTTTTTTTCGATTAGACCAATGGACCTAATACTAAAGACTGAAAATATGAATATCTTGATTAAATCTTAATTTTTAAAAAATAATCATCTAAAAATCATTACTTTTAATTTCGAAATCAATTATTATTGCAAATGGCAAGAGCAAGAATAATTATAGTCACATTCTTTTGCACGTATTTTGTTTCTTTATTGTTTCACCATATATTGTTATATTGTTTCTTTATTATTTTTTTTTGCAAATTTGAGAGATATTTTTTACTTTTCATAAATAAAAAAATTGAATATAACGAAAAAATTAAAAAAATCACGATACTTTATGAATTAAAAAAGTAAATTTATAATATGATATTAGATATAAAAAATCGTAATAATTTAATAATGATTTACGAAAATAACTCATTTGATAAATCACCCTAGTGTATCTAGGCAATCTTATTCATTCAATCTTACCGGGGATCGGATCCCAGAATAACTATCCCCTCCTCTGATGCGATACAAAGTACAAAGAGAGCAGTTGGCTACCATTAAATTGTATACGAGGTGGGGGGCAGACACCGCCCACTCGTCAGCACCGAACCAACTGGATGGAAATGGAATCTCACTTCAAATTTCATGTGCTACCATTCAAAGAGGAAGGAAGCGCCATTCAGTGCCACGCCGCTGTCTGATGCCCTTCCAAAGTAAGTTGTTGGTGCATTGGTCCTCTTCATACAGATGTCCCAAAACCAATATTGCTATTTAGCATATTTTTATTTAAATTTAATTTACGCAATGCTTTTGTATTTGAGAAAAAAAGAAAACGAGAAAAAAAAAAGAAAATAATATTCGAACTTTCATTCGAGAGGAAAAACAAAAAGACATGTGAGATGAGTTGATGTGGTGGTCGTAAAAGTGCACCATTGCAACTGCCAAGACAGCTCACTAAGATTGCCGCCATTTTTTGTGGTGTTAACGACCATAAAAAGACTGATGTTGAGCTCGTTGACGTTGAGCTCGGACATTGCACTTTTTAGCATCGTGTGAGTTGAGTCGTCGAAGACATCGCTTTCGAGGTGACCATTAGGCGATGGGATAAAAAGGATTGTCAGGAATTTTGAAATCATTATATTGATTAGGAAAAAAGAATTATTATTGTTCTATTATTCTATCTTCTCCATCCATTTTGAATTTTGAATTAGTCGGACAGTAATATAATGGTGACTGTGTTTTAAGAGTTTGTTCGACATACCAACCAAGTCGTTAAGAAATAAGAATATGCCACCACCGCCCAATAATACACAAAGCAATGTACCCAAATTGTAATGCCAAGGAAAGCTGCCCAACTCAATCATAGCATATTATTATGCTTTATTTTATGTTTACATAATTTGAATATAAACTTATTATGTCTTAAAACATATAATAGATTAGATTATATGATATATGTAACTTAATCAATAATTATTAAATTAGGAAGGAAAAAGAGTGTCAGGTTTTCACGTAGTGTGTCAAATGGCCATTGATGATCCTCATAAATATTTAAATCGTAAACAATAATTAAAGTTATCTTTTATACTTTAAAATGCTAAAAAAATCCCTCTTGAATGTAACCAATGACTTACAAGAAAGTAACGAAAAAGAACCAAGATTATATGCATGCATATTTTTTGGGTGTCACACAAAAATATAACATATTAAAATTATATGCACATTATACCATTAAATATTTTTACTCACCTTCTAATTATTATCTTATATATATATATATATATATATATATATATATATATTGTAAAGGGTTAACTCCGCCTATGTTTTATAGCCGGTCCCAAATTTGAATAAAGGAGAAAAATTGTGTTAGACCCTGACAGCCAACGTAAAACTCTGTCGAATCGCATAAACATAGATCAAAGAATAGCAAAATGACGTCGTATGATCCATGTAGCCGACCCATCTAGTGGGATAAAACTTTGTTGTTATTGTTGTATATATTGTGAAGGGTTATTGTCTTATATTAATGTTGAACTGTGATATCACTGGGGTGTTCTGATTTGTATCCCGATCCAACCGGGATCAAGATGGAGACAACGAATTCTTGAATGTGACAACTTAACACCTCAGCGGCGATCAACGGATTACAAGTGAGAGTTGGACGGCCAACCCATTTAGAGTGCAGCAGCCAGAATTCATGTGATTCTTCCCCCTGTTCTCGGTTCGGCCATTCATTACAATGCCCATCCAAATATGAGCCCTTGAAACAGTTTTCAGTGTGCCCCCATTCCAAAGCATAGCTGATTAGGAACCTACAGGTTGAGATGCATCATTCGACTACATGCAAGGCCAACATGAACAGCAGCAGGAACAGAACAAAATAAAAGCAAAAGATGGGAGGTACAACAAGGTGCCAGAGATGGATCAACAATTAAGTAGCAGACGGGGAAAAACTCAACCAAAGGGGGAAAAAACTCAACCAAAGGTGTATATAATTTCTTGGCAAACAAAAACCTCAATCAAGGATTCTATCTTAATGGCCGAAACATATGAAGACAATAGGAAAGGCGAGTTACAATAGAGGCATACACAATGGAAAATAAAGTGCCAATCTCCTCACAAAGCAGACATGATTTTGATGTCGCCGAAGCTATTCAAGGAGGGCATCCACAAAAGTGGAAGCTACCATCATTGTCTAACCAAAATTGCAAATATGACTTGAGATAACATATTTAACAATAAATCGCTTTAGTAAGAAACTGTACAGTATCACACATTCATCGGGTATCATTTCAAAAATAGTTTAAACAAATTTATGCTATCACAATCATAAAGGTTAATTCAACGATTAGAGAAACTCAGAACTCTTATTTTTGCCTTTAATCATGATATTCGATGGTCACAAACTATTAATTATACAAGTATATTAAGAAGATCAACACCCTCCTCAACTGGCACTGTCGTTTTTTTTATGATGTGCAAGTACATAGTGCAGCTGAAGAAGAGGTCATTTGTAGCTCCAAAGGAGTCCCGGGGAGTCTTTCTGCAGATCTGTAGATCTAGGGTAGTAAGAATAACCTCCTGAGTTTTCCAAAGATTGAAAGATGGAAGAATAGCTGTCAAACCTTTACCAGCCTAGAAGAAAGGGATTATTTGAACTGCACTATGTGGAGAAGCTGCTTCACAGCAGAGGAGTATCGGCCGTTGAGAATCATGAAGAAAGAAGATAGATCTCTAATCATTTGAAGATAGCAGTTGATCAGGCGGAGAAGAAAACCATGCACAGTAGAGCCATTAAAACAATGAAGGATGAAGTCGGACGAGTCATTAGAGCATGATCACGCCTCCTCAACATACAATAAGACAAAAAAGAGTACATGGAGCTTAGTTGCATCACACTATTTAATACTCGGACTATCTACTCTACAAGCATTAAACATCAAATTCTTTGGTGATCAAAGGTGAAAGAAACTTATCCAGATTCAAGCAGACGATGATCAATGTTGCATAAATAGAACAATTGTCCGTAGTGAACAAAGCATCCCAAGCTGAAATTCTAACAGATCCCCTGTCCATGAAAACAGTCTTCAACTCCTGCTTCGGCGTCTGCCAAACATTGATAGTAGGAGAAAAGAAATATTATTGATGTGAAACAGCAATGGTTGATAAGTTAATACCAAAGCAGTAGGCATACAAAAAAGTTCCATGTGAAATAAGTGAAAGAACCAGTAACTAGATTATATAGCTTACCCATTAGCATATGGTGATTCATCATGGTCTCTGTTGTTAGCTGGTGATCTACTGTAGCTGCGACCATGGGGTGATGGACTACGACGCCTTGGTGAGCGATAACGAGGACTATAGCTCCTGCACAAAAGCATGAATGTTTTTTTTATAAGAGAAGGCAAGAATGTTAGTATCATATTTTTGGATCCAACAGCTTAGATGAAAGAAATTTACACATCAATGGAAGTTCTTTAAGCTATTCATCATGGGAGACATCCAAGCTGAGTTAGAAGTCAACAATGGAAATGTAAGAAAAGGAATGCTTGAAGTTTAGTTTCTCTGGAAATAAAGAAACAAAATCCTAAAATTTCTACATAAACTTCAAAGAAGTAAAGAAAACAATTTTCATCATCATAATAGGTAGACACATCCATTTCTGCCCACAGATTGACTTTGTCATTCAACAAGTAATTATAATAAGCTTCAAGAAATATTTAAGCTTCTTCAAAAGTTTATCCTTTCTGGAATTGAACACTACTTTCACCGAGTTGAAATATCATGTATGAAAAGGCAAATGCCCTATTTCATCGAAACCTCATACGATCAGAAACCAAAACATGATGGAAAGCCATAGTACCAGGTGTATCTTCAAAATAGAGATATTTAACTTAGTTTTTTTCTAAAAGGGGATACTGCACTTAGTTTGCACTTTCCCTTACATTTTGTTGAACAGAGAAACACCAACATTAAATGACCATATCTTTTGTGGCACAGAGTGGTGCACATATTTTCACAGCAATACTCTACTACCGTGAAATATTAGAATGTTGTCAGGAAACCACAATCCTCTAACCTAGAAGAAAATGTTTTTTGAAGAATCTAACCTAGAAGAATTATTGCATCCTCTTCAGTCATTATGTAAACCATAATGAAGACTGCCACCTATTTCTATCAGAGCATTCGACAACTTGAATCGGAAACTTATTAAAATATATCAGAAGGAATTAATTCAAAAATGGACAGAGAAATGCATACACCATTATATCAATCAATTTCACTTTTAGAAAAGTATCTCACGACAAAAAATAAGAAACTTAAAAATGCAACTAAAGGTGGCCTTCCAGGTTTACAAATATCAAAACTTTTAATTACCTACGACCATAGCTTGGACTTCGACGATATCTGGGACTTCTGCTACGACTTCGGCGTCTTCCGCTGCCCAATCCTCCAGAACCTATGCGTAAGCCACACTCACGAGCAAAATGACCTGATTCACCACACTCGTAGCATTTCATATCTGAACTACCATAACGGTCACGCCCACGTCCACTGCCACTGGAGTTATGAGACAACTCAACCCTCTACCCACTTTGACCTATGAAAATAAACAAAATAACGGATTTTAAGAAAACAAAGACAGATAGGTTGTTTTATAGCACAAAATTGGCAATTCAAAATGTTCATCAAGCTCTGATGCTTTTAGAGTGAACTTTTGATTACTGCTGTAAGACGAAACACCAATTAAAAGTAACTGTCGTTTTATGATCAAAATGAAGACTTTCTCGCAACTAGCTTTATTTTTAGGGGGTATAGATTACACTTTGGGAAATGCAAAAAGAGGAAGGTTAGAAAGGAACCAGATTGCAACTAGAGATGACAAGAGAATTTATGGGAAGAAACAGGAACAGAAAGAAAAGTAAAGACAGCAAAGAATCATATATGTTGCAAGCTATGGTGTTCATAAGGTTAGTCCTTCCTAGAAACTATATTCATAGCATCAGAAGGGAAAAGAAGCAATGACAAAATTTCGAATAAATAATATGATTAAATTCCAACTGATATTTAATGCATAGTGCTATAAGAAATATAAGTGATCTACTGGATAATGGCTTCACCTGTGATATATAGGTACTCTTTTTGAAAAAAAAAATCTACTACTCACAGTGAAGCCATTACTCGGTGGAATTTAGCAACTTAAATGTCTGGCCGGCAGGTTGATGCAATGACAAAGAAGTAAGCATTTAAAGGAAACGAAGTTCCAGACACCACGATTGCAACATCCCACACATGTTGATGGACTAAATATTGACAAATCAAAAATAAGAAAAGAAAAGGAAATTATCAAAAGAAAGTGAATGAATCATGGTTGGGAAAAAACAAAGAAGCTTTCGTTGTACAAATAAGCTAGTTACACACCATCCAATGCACGGATCGCGTCTTGAGAATCTCTACGATCGTCAAAGTCAACGAAAGCAAATCCTGGAGGTTTTCTGGCAACCCAAACACTGCATAAAAGCATCATTTAAAAGTTTGTGCCATACTATATAAAATTTGCATAGACATACACTTTTCTTATATTCTATGTTCTTCATTTCCTTATTATATATTCAAAAACCACAAATTGCAATGGATATAACGTTACAAGCAAAATCATCATCCTACAAAACAAAAATGGGAAAATAGTGTTGCCCAAAAACTTAAATGAAGTATCTCACTATTCTTGCTCATGATCTAGCAGACAATCTGTTTGACATGGATTTTTATGTGCCTTGATAAATCATGCTTTTAATATTTCAGACATGAGTGAATGTCATATCGTTTGACAATTTCAAATTAACAGCAGAAGGTCAATAATACTTCCTTAAAACAACTCAACCGAAGATTTGTGAGATGACAGAAAATGCAAACAGTCTAATGAGAAATCAAGGTACTTAAGTAAAAGAAAAACATTAGATGGCCATAAGTTCCTTTAACAAAATGACCATAAGGCCAAGGTAACTCTTTTATTGCACATTAATTGTATATCATGTGTAACCTTAAATAAACAAAAACGAATTGCTTCAGGTAATAATAAAATAACAATACGGGGAAAAAACATAGTTGTGACCGTACAAATTGAGAAACCCCTTCCATAATATTACCCTCGCAAGACCCCAAACTTGCGGAACTCGTCCTCCAGTTCTCGAGCAGTAGTTCGCGTGTCCAAATTACCCACATAAACACGGGCCATCCTACATTGTGTTCACCAACAGTACATCTCAGAGCAAGGGAAAAAAAAGAAAAAAGAGGACGAATTGTATTGAATTAAAACAATAGTTTGAATGAACATTAAAACAAAAGAGGATCACGAAAACCTAAAAGATCCAAGCGTATAAGATCTCAAAGAAGAAATAAACAACGGAATGAGCAGCAATTTTCTCCTGACGACAATCGAACAAATTATTTAGGGTTTTCTCGAGTTTTTTCTTCGGACACAACGGTAAACTAGGTACAGAAGGAAAGGCGCGAGTTTTTACCTGAAACTGAGATCGGGGGGGGCCTTCGGGATTGGCTTCGACGGCTGCTTTGTGCAGCGGCGACTGCGAGCACTCCGTTTCCGGTGGAACTCGAGAGGTAAATTTAGTTGTATATAATATAAATAAAAAACTTTTTTACTCGGATCGGACTGAAGCTATTGGGCCTGACTCAAAACCCAAACTGAGCCCAACAGAAATCCTAAATCATTCCACCGTCTTGAAGACCAAATTATTTTTTCGTAATTAGAAAACTACTGTTTAAATCTTCTAAAGAATTTAAACTATCTCAAATTCCCCGTTCCACTCATTTGATACAATCGATTTTTTTTGTTATTTTTTGAAATTTTCCAAGTCGCTTTTTACCTACTTAGATATCTTATCAACAAAAATAGTTTGAAGAAAATACTAAAATTCCATTAACTTAAGAGACACTCACAGCCTAAAAAAATTGTTCCGAAAAAAATTAAAAAATTATGAGTCAGATTAAATTTTAAGATCTTTTTGAATAAATAAAAATCAGCCCCGTCCTAATTCGAATGAGTTTTTCTTATTTTATATTATTAACTCATGAGTTGTTTCTTTTTTATTGTTCATATAATAATTTTGTATCATTTAATATTTTCTCTTACATTTTGGAAACTCTTATATAAAATATTTCAAAGCTCTACGTAAAATTTGATATTTTCTGAACACGGGATAGGATCAACTTGATGAGTCAGATGATTCGACTTAATCTGATCTAATTTTTATTTAATTTTAATCTTATATTTAATTTAAATTTTTAAAAATATTAAAATAAAATATTTTAATATGAAAATGAATATTTAAATATAGATAAATCTTATTTTGTACTTAAAAAATATTAATAATATTTGTATATTAAAATAATATAAAACAAGAACTTTTTCTCAAACAAAGAAAAAGTTGGTGGTCGGGATCAGACCCTCGGATTCGTTCCATCCCGAGATGATTTCTATTTTATTATTCAAATTTTAAAATATTATCGGATGAAGAGGCTTGAAAAAATCAACCCGATGGATGATATTTTTTCATTTTCCAAGTCTGATTTTTTTTTATCTTTATAAACGTATCCGAACTGAGTGATTTACCATCTCACCCGCTCTATTTTTGAAAAAACTGTCTTAAATAATCGCCGGAGAAAAAAAAGGTGACCCTCCCCCTCTGCGAGCGCAAGGAGGGGGTGCCGCCCCCTTCCCACTTCTCTTCTCGATCGCCAGTGAGGAGATGGATGAGGACGATCGCCCCCTCCTCTTCTCCCTCCGACGCTCGAGCTCATCCCTCATCGATAAGGATGCTAGAGAGAGGAGATAGCGTCCTTTTTTAAATTTTTACTATTATATTCTTATTTTATTATTTTATATTTTACTTTTTTTATTAATTTGCTAATATGAAATCTGCATGATAGTGTCACGTCAAATGTTCTTCTACATGATGAAGTGAGAGCATCGTCACATCAACGAACCAATCAAAAAATTAAATATTCTCGATCGAAAAAATATTCCGTGAAACATAAAATGAAAAACATTCATACTACAAAATGAAGTTGAAAGTCAAAATTAGAGAGCCTTTGGTGCTATTTTTCCGTCAATTCAATCTATACAATTACAAGAATACTTGCAGGAACAAGTTCATGCATCTATAGTGGCCAAGAAACACAGCATGGACAGATGCATGTCGCAATACTATTACTACGAAACAATCAGCATCACTTAGTCGCTTTGAAGCTCATCAAATGTCTGGCTGCTTCTTCAGTGCCTTTCACCATCAATATCTCATTACAGAACTTCTTGGGTACTTGCTCCAAGTCCTTCCCCTCTTGCCAAGCTTGAGCTACTAAAACTCCGGGTCCAGCATGACGAACATAGATTACCAAATGATCATCGAATGGCGAGGGATGCTTTGCTACGAATGCCACGGAGAGTAAGAGTTGGATATCAGAAATTTATGCAACTACCAAGTAAAGCTGAGAAACTTGAACAAAAAGATTACAAGGATCATATCGTAATGGTTTGGTTATCATCCTTTCCCCTCTGCCGAACAAAAAACCATCATGTTGTGATAATGACAAGTAGCTGCTAATCAATACTAATATGCACCTAAAACAAGAGTACACCGAATAAACTGCCCATATTTCCATGTAACAAATTAATTTCATACCTAAGTTAATGAAGGGAACATTACCCACAAATAACTGTATGTAATAAAGTGCACGTGTTGTTCATGTCCAATGCAACAAATCAAGTTATATCCCCTGCATTAGAAAATGCACAAGAATCTTATGTTTGTATTATTTCAAGGAGAACTAAGGTTTATGCCTGTTTCAGGGAGGATATTTTTTAGGAAAATGTTTTCCTATTTCCTTAATTGGAACCGAGAAAATATTGGTTGCAGAAAATATATTTTGGTTCCTTTCCGAAACAAATATATTTGGTTGACCAAAAAGTTTAGTTAAAAAGTTTGGCCATTCTCTCTCATATGATATAAAATTTAAGTTTATCTTTTCTTACATAACCAAAGAGTGGAAAACATGTTATTTTCGTACAAATTCTTACCCCAAAACTTTACTCAAACATTATTTTCAACAAAATAAATTCAATATAAATGCTTGCACTGTTAGCTAAAAAGTAAAAGGAATACTACAAATTTATGTACAGCATTTGATAAACATCTTAGCTTGCAATGATCACAAAAATCAAAGCCTCTAATTTTTGGACTCATTTGAAATGAGCGTAGGAGCAGAAAGAATGAAGAACCCATGCATAAATAAGATATAGTATATTCTTCTTCTTCTGGAAAGTCCTGGCTTATTCTAAAGTCTGATATATAAATTATTTAACAACCATATTGCAAATGTTTTCTTTTAAACTGTAATTTGTAGAAAAAGGATATCATAGATGCACATGTCAATCAATAATATTAGTTAAGAATTTTTTTTTTACACATTTCATTTAACATACAATTTTATTTTATTTTTGAAACAAATTTAACATACAATTTTTATCTGCTGAGAAATATATTGATTTATGTGAAAGAGGATTTGGCCAATATATTTCCTTTTAGCTCCCCTGAACTATTGGCAAATTTTTGCATGAAACCCTAGATTTTCTAAATTCCTTTTTACTCCCTTGAACTTTGAGGGTATTTTCTCTTCACTTTTAGTGATCAATGGCCAGTTTATTTTCCATGACAAAAGGCCCACACAAAGATGTGCCTTCTAAGTTCAGAGCAATCCCGATGTTCAATTACCCCTCAAAAAAAGTTCTGATATTCAACTTAGTGCAAACACAGATTCCCATAAGTGCAATAGAGATTAGAGATGTTTGATGCCTATGATTCTTCAAGAAACTGAAGAAAAATGATGAAAGGTAAAAGATACCTGGTTTTGGAAGGCCTTCAGGTAAATCTTGGAGATTTAAGAGGCCATCTCCAAATTCATAAGCCAAATCACAAGGTTGTTCTGTTGACATTACTTCCACAACATGTCTAACCTCAAAGTACAGAGGATTGTGCTTACCAAGGCCAAATGGAATTGGTCCACCTGCAGAATAGATAAATTGTTAATGTTACTGATTACTGGTGGCTAAAGGACATCATAATCAAATTTATATAAATAGCTAACCAAACAAACAAGCAAAGTAAGCATTAGCATATAATTCAGTTAGCCTGATGTTATCTTTATCAGTTGCCACAAGACGTAGGTACATGTGTGCGTATATATATAATACATGGAATCATGGAAATCATTATGATAACTCCGCCTATGTTTTATAGCCGGTCCCAAGCTCGGATAAAGGAGGAGGGTTGTGTTAGGCCCCGACAGTCAACGTAAAACCTTGTCGAATCTTATGAACATGGATCAACGAATTGGCGTCGTATGATCCATGTAGCCGACCCCACCTAATGGGATAAGGCTTTGTTGTTGTTGTTGTATGAAAATCATTATGATGTACTTGGCATCTGCATAACTTTGTAATTCATCATTTTCTTTTTCTTTTTCTCAATAGTGCATGTAATATTTTGATCAACGTGTATCATTGTGGACAGGATTTTTCAAATTTTTGAAAATACATATATTGCTTTGTTGTTCCACCTAGTGGGATAAGGCTTTGTTGTTATTGTTTGAAAATATGCTTCTGAACAGTCAATGTAATGGTACTCTTAGGTTGAAATGAAAGAAAATGAATTTGAATGAGTGTGAAAAACAACACATGTACCAAGGATAATTCGTCCATAGATATCCCCTTCCTTCGCAGAAAAAAGAACCTGAGCCACAACAAAATTCTAGGTAACTCCTCTATTCAACCAAATATCTCAATATGAACTTGCAGTTGAAAAAAGGAGAAATTCGAGAGATTAGGGAAGAAGAGTAACTGTTTTGAAGTCACTTAGCCAAGAACCAGAGAAACCCCCTGTTTGGGAGCAAAAAATATGTCAGCTTATAGAATGAGAAGAAAATGGCAAATTGGCAAACCACATGCAGTGAACACTTCCCAGCTAATGATGGTTGGGGGAGGGAATGCAATGAATGCAGACTTCTCATTACTAGTTTGGAAATAGAGTTTTTGTGACTCAAATATGCTATATCTCAGTCAATCAGTCATCAAAGAAGCAACTTAATTGTTGCATTAAAGCTAAAACACTTATATGTAGGGTGGGATATATGTTATTGCATTTCGGGAACACAAAAGTGTAAAAGAAAATGATTTTGAATAATCTTATGGAGGGCAATGTCTTGATATATATAGAAAACTACATGTTAGGAATACTAGAAACAGAAAACTGCCACGTATGAAAAGAAATGATATGTTAGTAATGAGAAATTACTGGCCTGAAATATTCCAACAATTTCTCTCAATTAGCTAAACTATCTCAATCAGTTTCTTCAATTAGACAAAAATATCGCCAACTCTCTCCCTTGAGATGGAGCATACATGTCAATCATGCTTAGCTTGTTGCAAAGAAGGGTGCAGCGGTTCTTGGATAATCCATTCATGAAAATATCAGTCGGTTGAAGTTCAAAAGTAATGTAGGGGTAGCAATTTTCCCTTTTATAATATCATCACACACAAAATGACGATCAACCTCAATATACTTGGTTCTCTACAGGATTGAATGCAGAATAGCTTGCAAAACTATTCTCACAATACATGGGGATAGGAAATATGGTCTTAAAACCCAAATCAGACATATCACATCAAAAGTAGTATGAGCCATTATGAGCTATAACTCTATATTCAGCCTCAGCACTAGACCTTGCAACAAGTCAACAACAGATTGATTCTTGATATGCCATGTAATTAAATTACCTCCAAGAAGAATAGCAAACTTTGTAGTAGATCTTCTATCTTCAGTGGAGCTAACATAGTCAGCATATGAGTCAGCTGACAGATGACCATTGTTTTTAAAATATAGTCCTTTTCCTAGAGAGCTTTTCAAATACTTGAGAATAAGGCAGACATCATCCAATAATAGGGCTCTTCCATATATTGACTAACATGACTGATAGCAAAGTTAATATCAAATCTGGTAAAGTAAAATATAAAAGTTTCCCAACCATGCTCCTATAGCATTTGGTATATTCAAAGAGAGGATCATCATTAACCCCTGATTTGACTACTACATCAATAGGAATATTCACGGGCTTGGCTCCCAACATGCATGCATCTTCAAGAATCAATATTTTCTTTGAGAAAGAATCATGCCATGTGAGTTTCTTGCAACTTTAATCCCAAGAAAATAACAAAAATTTCCACTATATTTTGTTAAAAAGATCCTTTTCAAAAAGTCTTGTTTCTTGAATCCTGGTGTTGTCATCACTGGTTAGAATCTTGTCATCCACATAAACAGTAAGTATCACGGATCCATTATTTTCTTCCAAGCAAAGATAGATTGGTCATTGTTGCAACGAGGATCGCAATTTCACCACAAAGTTTGTCAAACCATGTTTTAGGAGGTTAAAGACTCCAAGTTGAGATTTGACACATGCTCCCCCCTCAAGCTCATACCCAAGAGGTTGTGACATGAATGCATCTTCTCTAGGTCCACCATAAAGAAAAACATTCTTGACATCAAGTTAATACAAAGGATAGTTTTTGTTAACTGCAATATAAAGGGAGAATTCGAACTGAACTGAGACTTGAGAAACTGGTGAAAAAGTCTTAAAGTAGTCCACCCCATATGTTTGGGTGAAGCTTTTAGCATCACTTGAACTTGTTCATAATTCTGTCAAAATGATATTTGACGGATATACCCATCTGCAAGCAACTAAAGTTTTATTTGCCAGTCATCAGCCCATATCACATGTCCTCCTCAAAAGAAAAGTATCCATCTCATCAGCCATAGCCTTTTTCCATCCCGTATCATTTCATACCTCAAAATAATGCTTGGGGGTAATATTACTCGTTACCAAAGAGAAACTGTGTAATTCTGGGTTCAATTGATCCACGAAGGTGTATTGAGACATGATGAAGAGTAAAAGATCTTACATGCTTTCGCAAGGCTATTTGTCAATCATCTTCAGCTGGTCCACTTATGGACAAAGGAGGATCTGGTGCTATCTCTGGCAAGGTGGTAGCGAGGAATTGAAAAGTGGGATAGTCAGAATCTTGAGCATTAATGGGAACAACAGGTAAAGGGATAGGCATTCCTCCAGAAATGTGGTCTCAGCAGCATCATTATGCTGAGAGTTGTAGGCACATGTGGTCTGATGAATAGTCCCATTAGAGATAGTCATGATTGGAGATCATGCTACATAAACTCTAGAGCATTGTAAGATCTAAACACTTCAGCAATGACTGGAAATTCACATTTCAGTGAATTTTTTTTGGCAATACTCAAATCTCAGGACGATTCTTCATTAAAAATACCCAAAATAAATTACTATAGTCAACGATAACCAGTTGTGCATCTAAGAGGACAAGGACCCCAAATATCATAATGGACTAAAGCAAACATAAATGAAGTGTGAGGATCAAGACATTGAGGAAAGGAGGCAGGATGATGCTTCGCAACTTAACAAACTTTGTAGACTACCTAAAAGCTAGTAGGATGTTTGAAAAGGCGAGTAGTGTCGATGGACGATTTGCTTCGATTACAATGTCCCAAACCAGAATAGAGGCAGAAGGATGGTCTAAGTGACGATGCCACAAGATAGGTTCGGTAGAAATAGAAACAGCGCCTGCTAACAAAGTAGGGATGTCTAGATAGTAGAGTCCATTCATCTTATAGCCCCCAACTAATCTCTTGCCTCATCTGGATGTCTTCAAAGTAACAATGATGTTCAGCAAAAATAGCCTAGTATTTAAGTTGTTTACATGTACCGAAAGGTTTGGTTACTAATATACCGAAAGGTTTAGTTACTAATAGAGCGGAATGGCGTCGTATGATCCATGTAGCCGACCCCATCTAGTGGGATAAGGCTTTGTTGATGTTGTTTGTTGTATTTAAGTTGTTTACATAGCTTAATAATAAATTTAAAGAAGATTGAGGAGCACAATAAACATTTGTAAGTTGGTCTAGAAGAGAACTCAACAGACCCAACTGATATAACATTGGCAGGGCGAACTGATCTAATAGTATTGGTAAAAGTAGACCATGATTGGGTAAATTATACGGATCGTCCCTCAACTTTGACACAATAAACATTTGTAAGTTGGTCTAGAAGAGAACTCAACAGACCCAACTGATATAACATTGGCAGGGCGAACTGATTTAATAGTATTGGTAAAAGTAGACCATGATTGGGTAAATTACACGGATCGTCCCTCAACTTTGACTCAATATTGAGATATTGAGTCAAAGTTGAGGGACGATCCGTGCAATTTTTCCAGAAGTATTAAGGTGATCGGAATCACTTATTTCTCATAATCATTAACAAAAGCCAAGTGCGCGTATAGAAAGAAATGGTATGCTAATAATGGGTCAGTGTTAGGCTAATAATGAGAACTTGTTGGCCTGAAATATCTCCAACAATTTCCCTGAATTAGCTAAATTTGCACCAATCAGTCAAAAATATCTCCAACAAATTGAATAGCCACAAGATGGATAACCAAGTATGAACCATGCCACATTGTGACATAAATATATAAAAGAAAAGATAGAAAAATCTTGGCACCCTCTAAAAGAATTTTGCACAAAAGGTAAAATGGAGGCAAATATTTCTACTTAGATGTATAAAGAATTTTCAGCCAAGCAAAAAAAAAAATAGCAAGTTGAATAATGGATGCCCACATCAAAATTTAAACCAAAGGGCAAGCTTCCTGTCTAAAATGACAGATAAGTCAAGCAAAGTTCAAAGGAAACAATTGCAAGTAATGTTTAAGAATGAATAAGTCTTTTTCGGCTACTTTGAGAATTTAGTAACTAAACACCTTGGCTCGTACGACAATTCCAAACCTCTGAATTCTGGGAACGGCCTTCCAAAGATAATAAATCAGATGCACTTTTCTTTGCTAACTTGGAATCTTGATAACGTGTCCCAGCTAGCTCCCATAATCTAGATACAAGCCTGCATAACAACTTACATTGAGAACTTGGCATATTTTTACTCATAATCTAGATGCAAGACAACTGAGCTCATTAGACAAATATATACTGATGTCAAGAAAGTTTTGAGCGTTTGCAAAAGGCATCAGAAATTTACAGCATATTTTTATAGAACAAGTAAATTGTGTTTCATAATGTTAGTACAAACTACCGATCTTTAATTGTATGTAGCAATCGATGTCGCCTTTCTTCAGGAATATCTCCTATTTTTTTCCTGTTATGAAACCATGGTATGTGTAAGATAATTTAAAGAAGAAAGTCATTGAAAAAGTGAACAAATGAGCAGCCGAAGTGGTCTTCAACCCAACATGTGAAAAAGAAATGAAGGAAAAGTAGATAAGGACGTAAGGAAAGAACAGAAAGAAAAAATGAATTTAGAGGAAGACGCACATAGCACCTTGAGTGGAGGCCTCTCAAACAAGGAATTATCAAATTTATTAATTCAACAAAGAACTTCAAAGCGACTAACACATTCATTCAGGCAATGATGTTTCACCTGTAACATCCCCATTTACCTCCAAAGACATCCTTCATTTTTGTACTTGACACTTCCCTAGACCAAACATAATGACAACATTTTTTTCCACGACTGTTGAAGCAAGATCTATTGGGAGGGAGAGGGAGGCCAAGGCGGACACTTGGCGAACTAATAGAGCAAGATCTATTGGTGAATAATATACCGAAAGGTTTGGTTACTAATAGAGCGAAATGGCGTCGTATGATCCATGTAGCCGACCCCACCTAATGGGATAAGGCTTTGTTGTTGTTGTTGAAGCAAGATGCAATGAGGTCTTTACTCAACATAAAGATGCAATCAGGTTTTCAACAACGCTTCTGGATAAATAGCCAGTCAAAGTAATGTTTTTTTCCATTATTTACATCGTTCCTCTTTTGCAAATGAGTTGATCACATCTGGTATATGTTTCAGACCCATGGAATTATCCAGTTGTTTGTGCCGATTTCATAGACCACCCAGACTCAGATACCCATCTCTTAACCACTGACCCAACCCCAGTGGAAAATAAGGCAACGTAATGTCACGTGCAAAAGTTTCATCTTCCTGGCAACAAATTCTATTGTAACTCCAACAGTTTCATTTTTCTAAGATTTGTTAAATCGACAAAATAAGTAAGCAAAGAAGCGAACTTTGGACCGCGAAGCTCACCAGAGGTACGCGGCCGCATTAAACGACGCAGGATCGATCGGAATGAGCTCCTTCGGCGGGTCGAGGAAGCTCACGATGTCCTGCTCATCGAGATAAGACCGCCGACCACCGGGAAGCAGCTCGAAGGGGGCGTCGTCCCACGGCGAAGAGCTTTTCCCTGCGGCTTCACCCGACGACGCGTTCGGCCGGATTCTACTGCACCGAACTAATGGAGATCTCGACCGAGACGCGAGGGGAAGAGGAGGACGGAGAAACGCCGGTGCGAATTGAGGAATCCTTGACCCTAATTTCAAGATATCCGGTCGGATTTGAGGCGAAAGGGATGCCATTGAAACGACTCCGGCGTCCATTTTTGTGGCGTCGGAAGTCGGGATTTTGGGAGGGTTTTAACGTCCCCACTCCCCGAGGAATACAAAGGCTCGATAAAAACGGGATCAATTTCGGTTTCGATTTAATCAACCTGTTATTAAAATATTGTTTTTTTCTTATTAATTGTAAAAAAGATATAATATGAATTATATATAAAATGGGGCGGACGCTCACCTCTATCGCACGAGCTTCTTCTAGGCATAGTTCAATGGCAGTTCGTCGAGCATCAGCGACGGTTGGCGAAGGCCACGAAGATGGTGAGTGACGAGGTCATTTTTGTGCCCTAAGACGCATCGATGACGATGACAACAACGAGGGGACCGGCGAGTGAGGTTGACACCGACCGCAATGAGGTCGAGGGCTACGATGACAAGCGAGATCGAGTGTGAGCAGCGACAGCGATGAGCGAATTCGAGGGCGATAAGTGTAACGTCTCGTAATTTTTTTTTCTTTTGTCTATTCAGAATGCTATCTCGACGACGTCACTTAATTCTATACATTGACTTTGACCAGTCAACGAACTAACTTACATAAGCGGAAGACTAATTCATAATATTATATTATAATATGTGGAAGCTATTATACCATATCTAATAACCTATGGGTTAGGGTCTACATTTATACAATAATGGACCATATATCTATGTGTATGTCACTCGTCAGAAAAGCCATCAACCGTCTCACCATCGCCATCACCATCATCTGTATGAATCTAAATACAGGGGCAAAGCCCAATGAAATAACTCAGTACGTAGGGTCACCTATAAAAATAATTATATGAATCATGCTTAATATCAATATCAACATTATCCATAAACAATTATCCATAATAATATGTGATTGATTATGATATGTAACATTTAGCAATAATCAATTACTCATAAACAATTCGATCAATCATCCATATCATCAATCACTGATGATCAATATCCATTCAATTCGATTCAATATCTTAAATCAATTACCAATTGGTCATAGATCGATGAAGGCCACAATTCGACAATTAACAATTCGATTAATAATTAATAGTTGATCAATTCTCAATTGGCCAAAGGTCAATGAAGACCACAATAACAATTATCAATTTAATTCTATTAATAATTTATCGATTCATCTATCAGGCACATAGGCCGCAGTTTATTAATCAACCTTAAAGGTGTGATTCGATTATTCATCAGCCACAAGGGCGAAATCAACAATCTATCAACCACTAGGGCAAAATCAATTATCTATCAGCCACTAAGGTGCAATTCAATTCGATTCAATTCAATGATCAATTCAGTATAGGGAGCTACAATCAACCCTTTCGGATGTAATACAAGAGTTCTTTATTATTATGGGACACCATGCCACTTCAATCAATAAGTTTGGGTATGATGGGGGACGAAGGATCACACCAAAATAGTTAGCACGAAGGCCCTATCAACCCGAAGGCGCGGTTAGCCCGAAGGCCCTATCAACCCGAAGGCGCAATATTAGTCCGAAAGTCCCATCAACCCGAAAATGCAATATTAGCCCGAATGCCCTATCAATCCGAAGGTGCAATATTAGCCTGAATACCCAATCAGTCCCAGTGGCAAACAGTAAACATGGGCCCAATACATTTTCAACTTTTATCTCAATTACCTAAAATGTCTATCTTTAATAATTATCTTAAGTTAATCATGGCCTAATCAGAAAATTACTATTAATCAATTATATGATCAGATAGGATGACGATAAATCGAATACGATAACAATTTGATCAGGATCAATCAATAATAAGGTCAATGGATCAATACCATAATCAATATCATGATTGAGTGTAATGCTAACAATAATCAATATGATGACAATATGATCAGATATGATCCTAATAAAATCAGAGATGTTAATCAAATGATCGGCAATGATTAACGATCTTAACTATTCAAATAAACTATAAAAAATATATTTTCTATTTCAGAACACGATCTGCATCGGTCATTACCCGAGCCGTGTTAAATGAAACCTGAGCCGGATTCTATCCGTCAATAATTATGTTTCTACAATTCTATCTATGTTATTCGATATTCAATCTATGCAAATAATATATAATATATGTATAATGGAGAAGAGTCCTGGGTCCATGTCGCGAAAATCGACGCCATGGGATCTCCCTACGTACCTTAAGTTGGTTGAAAAACCAACTATGTTCCTGTTATCTGTGGACAGCACGTATGTTACGACTTTGGCCGACAATTCCACCCTATAGATGTTCAGAAACTATCGGCTACCATTTGAATCTTGTTCTCCTCTGTCGGGGCTTCGAAACGGTATATCGCATGCGCTCTCAGGTGACTCGGTTTGTGAAAAAATAAAGGAGAAAGAAGACCTCTTGTGCAGAATTTTTGTGGAGGCAAATTATACTTTATAGCCACCTTTTAGATCCTATTTATAAATCTCAACTAGAGTTTTTGACTTTTATTGAACCTTGGACTATTTTTTCATCAATCATGACAATCCATCATTAGTTATCATCTCTTAAATTTCCAATTTTAATTAAATCCGAAATTCACTAATTATTTCATAACCATACTTATCAAAATCCATCTATACTCAAATTCCTTTTTATCTCCTCCATAACTTCTCTCAATCAAACTTTATCTTCATCTTTTATCAATAACTTATGTTAAATAAACTATACATTTATTTTATCCTTTTATTTCTTCATTTTCTCTAATTTTCGGAATTATTTAATTCCATAGTAATTTATCATCTAATTTTTGGATTAAATAATAATAAATATTATTTTAATAGCTGAAATATTTGTAAGCCATAAAACTCTCAATTCTATCATATGTGGGAGTCCTATGTCTATTAATAAATCTTTTGGATCTCAAATAAAAATTGAAATCCCTAATCTCAATCTAATTACAATTCCTACTTCCATTAGGATTTAACTTTCTTTATTTTTCTTTATTTTTCTTTTTAATCATACTTTTGATCTTACTCTAATTCTAATTCCTTCTTCAAGTAGAGTACTTTTTCCTTCTATTCATATTTCATTTTCAATTATATTCATATTCCTTCTCAAATTCCCCTTTTTGATCATCTTGAATTCATCAAGAATTCTAATTAACTTATGAAATTATTATATTGCCCTTGATGAAATCTTGGGGTGTTATAATAAGCGAGGTCAACGATTGAGGAATGCGAGGGAGCTCCACGATCGAGGGTGAGAGGATGAGGTCGAAGGCAGTCGCGAGGGAGCTCGACGATCGAGGGCAGCACAACCATAGGCAAGTGGAAGTCATTGAGTTCGAGAGTGACGATGGCATGACAGCCAAGAGGGCGTCATCGAGTGTAGCATTGTCAAGTTCTAGGTAGAGAGCGATGATGGTAAGCAATCTGGCATCATCGAGAGTGGAGACGACGACGGTCATCGCTCCATGGCAAAAAAAAGGACAGGCGAACTCTGTGTTTCCTCAACTCACTTGCTGAATTGTTGAACCACCCACGAACCATTCACTGAATCGTGCTTTGTGCATGGGCCGTCGTTTATCGTCCGACAATAGATAATATAGGGGGAGCATCCACCCCTTTAAAATGGGGTTGACTCCATTAAATCCTTGAAACAAACCACAATAAAAAAATGAAAAAATAAATGTGTGACTTCTCTCCATCCACAATTCTCGTGCAATTCATAAGTTTATTTTTTTAATTTAAGCTAACCCGATATGATTGTCATCCCCGTTTAATTAATTGGATAGTCATTATCAAACTACTACTAAAGATTATGAGTACTATTTATGATATGTCCTCGTTTATTTATCATCTTAAGACAACACATAAATCCATACTATAAGTTATTTGAAACATCATATTACAAGGTTAACAAGCTAACTGAAAATAATTTAATGCGGTTATCAAATTCTCTAATCAATCATAATGAAATTCTGTATTATTTAGCTTAATACATTGCAATAGAGGATTAGTTACCATTTACCTCTATTAAATCACAATCTTACCATCGTTTCACATATTAGAATCAAAAGTTTTTCATCTTACTCATGATCGAGTATTCATTTAAGTTTCGTTGCTTTATATCTTCTCAGGATAAATTACACGAATTATCCCTCAACTTTGAGTCGATTTCCAGTTGGTCCCCCAACTTCAATTTTATAACCAGAATGTCCTCCATCTTTCACTTTCTTGCACGCCTAGTCCTCTTGACTGGTGATCACAAATTTTCCAGTTGCCTTGTTAACGTGACTGACTTTCTCTCTCATCCACGTCAGCTTAAGTCGATCACGTCAGCTTAAAAATTTTAAAAATTAATAAACGGATCAGAGGGGGCGGTCGCCCCCTCCGGTCGAGCTCGCCCAGCTCCGACGAGCTCGACCAGAGTGCGAGAGAGAGAGGGAAGGGGGGGCGACCGCCCCCCTCCAGTCTAGATCGCCGAGCTCCGGCGAGCTCGACCGGAGGGGGCGGTCGCCCCCCTCCCTCTCTCTCTCGCCGTGCGGAAGAGAGAAAGAGGGGGCGGTCCTCTTTCTCTCTCCCGCACGGCGAGAGAGAAATCGCCCCCCTCCGATCGAGCTCGCCGGAGCTCGGCGAGCTAGACTGAAGGGGGACGGTCGCCCCTTCCCTCTCTCTGCACTCTGGTCGAGGTTGTCGGAGCTAGGCGAGCTCGACCGACCGCCCCCCTCCGATCTAGCTCACGGGCGAGCTGGATCGGAGGGGGGCGGTCGCTCCCCTCCCTCTCTTTCCAACTTTTTTTTTATTTTTTTAATGACGTGGACAATTTCATTTTTTTATTAATTTTTAAAATTTTTAAACTGACGTGGCCGACTTAAGCTGATGTGGATGAGAGAGAAAGTCTGCCACGTCAGCAAGACAACCGGAAAACCTGTGATCACCGATCAAGAGGACTAGGCGTGCAAGAAAGTGAAAGACGGAGGACGTTCTGATTATAAATTGAAGTTGGGGGACCAACTGAAAATCGACTCAAAATTGATGACCATTCGTGTAATTTACCCTATCTTCTCAAATAAGTGTTAACCTTTGTTATCATTTAACAAAGAAGTACAAATATATATATATATATATATATATATATATAGAGAGAGAGAGAGAGAGAGAGAGAGAGAGAGAGAGAGAGAGAGAGAGAGAGAGAGAGAGAGAGAGAGAGAGAGAGAGAGAGAGAGAGAGAGAGAGAGAGAGAGAGAGAGAGAGAGAGAGAGAGAGAGAGAGAGAGAGAGAGAGAGATTTGAATGTTAAAAATCATCACTTAATATTTGAAGTGTCAAAGATTTATAATATTTAATCCGTCATATTATTCTCTTTATTAATTTCGAGTCATATTTTTTTCATTCTTGAAAGATATAAATTTTCTAAGGATGTTCATTAAATCTTTATTTTTATATAATTAATTATGGTGTTTTGTATATATCAAATTAGCATATTAGTGTACGAGCATCACAAGATCTCATAGATTTTATTTTTGTAACATTTTTAGCAGGCGATCTTCTCATTCATGAAGAAGATTTCATTTTTTTCCATCCATATAAATATTTAAAATTCCGTATATTATATTTAAAATTATTCATGATTAACTATCAATATTAAATTAATCATGAAATCGCATGTAGAGTTAAGTCGTAGGTTTTCGAGCAGTAGAATATTTCAAATACTGCCACCTTTCCAATTTTTAATTACCAGTTTACCACTCGACTCGGATCTGCGGTATTCTTAACCGCTTCCCATCGGGTGCCTCAAAGCCCCACTTTCCTCTCTCTCTCTCTCCTCTCTCTCTCTCTCTCTCCCCTCTCAATTTGAATTCAAATCTCGTCCTCTCTCTCTCTCTCATCGGCGCATCGCTATGGGAGGCGCTCACAGTCGTGAAGGTTTGGAGCTCTCCGATTCCGACAGAGAAGAAGAAAGCGATCAGGAACAGCAAGAGGAGGAGGAGGAAGCGAAGACGCCGCCGTCGGGAGAAACCCTAACCTCAGCCACCGGCACCTCCTCCCTCGATGACATCGATCGCAAGCTTCAATCTCTCAAGCTCAAGTACGCCTCCAACCCCGCTACCTTCTCCCCCTCCCCAACTCCGCCGAACCATAAAGGCGGTTCTGGCACCGTGAAGCTCTACCTCCATATCGGCGGCAACACCCCCGCCGCCCGTTGGATCCTCTCGGACAAGTTCGCCACTGTCTCCTTCTCCAATTCCTCCAACGATGACGACGGCGGAACCGACGGTGATGACGAGAGCGCCTCCTCGTTGCCTTGGTTCCTAAAGATCGGGGCTAAGGTCCGCGCCAAGGTCGGTCCCGAGCTGCAGCTGAAATCTTTCCCGGATCAGCGCCGCGTTGATTTTGTTGCTGACGGCGTCTGGGCCATCAAGTTCCCAACGATCGAGACTTACCGGGAGTTCCAAGACAAGTACCAGAAGTGCCTATTCGAGAACACTTACGGCTTCGAGGCGAACGAGCAAAACAGGGTGAAGGTCTTCGGAAACGACTTCATGGCGTGGGCGTGTCCTGAGGCTGCCGATGATGCCATTTGGGAGGACGCCGAGGAGAGCTTTGAGAAGAGCCCTGTACCCGCTGCTGCTACGCCTTCCCGGGTCAGCCAAGACTTGCTGGAAGAGTTCGAGGAAGAAGCAAATGGGGGAGGGATTCAGAGTCTCGCTCTTGGCGCTTTGGATAATAGTTTCCTGGTGAGCAATTCGGGTATTCAGGTCGTCAAGAATTTTAGCCATGGGGTTCATGGTAAGGGCGTTACAGTGAAGATTTCAGGTCATGACAGCAGGGATGGTGCTTACTCCACCCCTAAAAGGGCAATTTTGATGAGAGCGGAGACTAATATGCTGCTGATGAGCCCTGCACAAGTTGGGAAACCACATTCCACGGGTGTTCATCAGCTTGATATCGAGACAGGTAAAGTTGTATCTGAGTGGAAGTTTGAGAAGGACGGGACTGACATTACAATGAGAGACATCACCAACGACAGCAAGGGAGCGCAGTTGGACCCATCTGAGTCTACTTTCTTAGGGCTCGATGACAATAGGCTCTGTAGGTGGGATATGCGGGATCGAAGGGGGATAGTTCAGAATTTAGCGAATTCCATGGAGTCACCTGTATTGCAATGGACGCAAGGTCACCAGTTTTCTAGAGGCACCAATTTCCAGTGCTTTGCATCCACTGGTGATGGTTCCATTGTGGTGGGATCACTGGATGGAAAGATACGTTTATATTCAAAGAGTTCTATGAGAATGGCCAAGACGGCTTTCCCTGGACTTGGTTCACCAATCACTCATGTTGACGTTACATTTGATGGGAAGTGGATATTGGGCACGACGGACACCTATTTAATCCTCATATGCACTGTATTTAAGGATAAAGATGGGAAAGAAAAGACTGGTTTTAGTGGGAGAATGGGACATAGGATTGCAGCTCCGAGATTGCTAAAGCTTACCCCACTTGATTCCCACTTGGCAGGAGCAAACAATAAGTTCCAGAAGGGCCAGTTCTCCTGGGTATGCTATTTCTTTTCTTGTTATGCAAAATATAATTCCTTCAATATTTAATTCATGTCTGTTAAGTGAATTTAATATCCTAGTTTAGAATTATTATATCTCATGCGGTTATGTCAACTTCTTTTCATTAATATAGCTTGAAACTGGAAAAGGAAAAAAAATCCTGGAAGGAATCATGTCCGCTAGATATTGTGGTTTTGTATATTCAGGTTAATCTCACTGTTAAAATGTGTGTAAATTCCATTCTTCTTAAATGGGACAATGTGGAGCTAGATATTTGTATGTAGTATGGACTTGCCATGGCTTTGCTGCCCATATTGTCCTGTCAGGCGTCAGCATTTGCATCCACATATTTCTTATGTGTTTGATATACATCCATTATCTGTGCTGCCACAAATCTGCTCCAAGTAAAAAATTTTACATAAATAATTGTCCTTTGATTTTCCTTACAGAATTTGAAAGTATCATTTTTTTGTCTCTATCCTTGTTCTTCATTGTTCAATGCACATAATGTTGTTTTATATCCATCAAGCTTAAATATGTTTTTCACGTGCCATCTTTATCTTTAAATATGTATCTCATATGTATGATATCATTTTGTAGTCCACAATACTATTCCTACACATTTAATGGTTTATACTATATTATCTATCTAGAGATTCTAGACCCTAGAGCACCAGCATTTTTTTTTTTTTGCTGCATTGTTTGATTTCTTGAACATTCCCACCAGATGCAAAACCTTCATTTTTCTCAGCAGGCAAGATGCTCAATTTATATGTGTTTTACTTATTTACAGCACCTTAAAACTAAGCATCCATTAACTGCTGTTGACCGGGCATTATGGCTTACTTGACAATGTGACTATGTGTTAGGCCCCGACAGCCAGTATAAAATCCTGTCGAATCTTATGAACATGGATCAACGAATATTGGCGTCGTATGATCTATGTAGCCGACCCCACCTAGTGGGATAAGGCTTTGTTGTTGTTGTTGTTGCTATGGAAACATTAATTTTATTTTCCCCTTAAGAATTGTTCTTATTTTCTGATAGAGTTTGTGGTGATAAATTTATCTGTAATTTTCTTTCTAAGTGGCGTGATCAGTATTTGCCTTCATTATAGGCAGAATGTGATTGAAAGCTAGCTTGCCTTTTATGTGCTTGGCATTTTTCATATGACATCATCTATTGTTTATCATTCTCCAGTAATTGCTTCTCATGTTATCCACTTTCATCACATGCCTTGACTTGAATTACTTCTAATCATAGCATCTTGAGTACACTATTAATGGGAAAAATAACCTACCTTTTCTTTTTGATAGGAGAATTAACCTTCCTTTTAATAGTTTCCTAATCTTTGATTGCTAGATCTATTTTGCATCATGTGAAATGAGACTCTAAATAGTTTACCTTTGATATGGTAATTACCTTTCTCTGGTTATGGCACTTTAATAATCTGGTTCTCTCTTCTGTAATTACCAAATCTTATAATATTAAAAAAATGTGTACTTCATTATAAAGGTCAGTATACTCGTACGTGGGATATGCTTTTATTCCACTTTTCATCTATGCCCTTGACTCTTGAGAGCTAGACTTTGTTATTTCATTCAACCTGTTGACTGACTATTCTGGTCCTAATATGGAATATATGTTTGGATGCTTTCACGTGGTAATATTGTATGAACCAAATCATACATGGGGATGAAGAATGTTCAAATTTATATGTTTATATTGGTCTACGAAGTCATAGTTTCTTGTGCCTTGAAATATCTTCTTTTGTTGCACTGTTTTGTTTTCTGCAGTTATGCTGGCATTGGTAATTGTATAGTTCTGCCACATCTTTGTATGTAATATATGAAGACCCACTTCACAAAATGTATGGTAGTAACCATGTCTGTCTCAATGTCACCATGTGATCATCTTAGAGGACCATTGACACTTTGTTACTTGAAAACACTTGGTAATATAGTTCAAAATATTTTTATTCATCTACGTGCTTTAACTAACTCCGCCTATATTTTATAGCCGGTCCCAAGCCCGGATAAAGGAGGAGGGTTGTATTAGGTCCCGACAGCCAACATAAAATCATGTCGAATCTTATGAACATGGATCAACGAATATAGGCGTCGTATGATCCATGTAGCCGACCCCACCTAGTGGGATAAGGCTTTGTTGTTGTTGTTGTTGTTGCTTTAACTGCTGTAGGATCGAAATTGTTAAAATAATTTGTATAATATATACACAGTTTCAGTCATTTCTTCTCTACTGATGTCCTTTTAGAGTTTATGATAGAAGGGAAATTTGGTGAACCCATGGGTTACCGTTTTTTTTATCATACAACTAGAGCACCCTGGGATGTTCTTATTTTTCCAATATATGATTGAGGTATACATAGCTATTGTTAATTTGGCAAAAAAGACCTATTCCAAACCTGTGCTCATTTGGACGAGGTTGTGACATATTTGGTATAGAGAACCTTTTGGGTTTTTCACATAAACAACATGCTATTGAGCCTAATTGCAGAATACTAAATATTTGCAGCCTTAAAGCAAATACAAGAGCAAAAATGTGGAAAACTTTTGTGACATTTCCGTTAGTTTCGTACTGTTGTTTAATTTCAAAATCATGATATTAGTACCTGTCGAGTCCCAACTTTTGAACTTTTTAGTATGATTTTGGAGCACCCTCACTTTGTTCAGATTGGACTGTACCACATTTTACTCTAGTTTTCTTTCTTTCAAATGCATATAGATGTAGTGTGCATATGCTACTTTGTAGCTGAGCTGAGATGGAGGTTGCAAGGCAATGAGATTGATGAAGTAGGTTGTGCTATTGGAATTCAGATTATAGGAACCCTCAAAGTATCTTATAGGAGTAACGTAGAGCAAAAAAATGTCATAGTAACATGTTGATTTCTAAAGATTAATGAGCTTATCTCTCTCAAAAATTTCTTGAGCTTAGCCATTGGAAATGGGATTTCCAACTATTTACTAGTTTTGTACTTCCAAAGGGGAGAACCAATATAAGATTAACGTTATACTTCTCATTTGTTTCATGGATGTGGAAGTAGCTAAAGTGAGAATGTAGAAACCACTTTCTGTTACATCTCATATGAAATGTGATACCCCAGTTGGTTATAAGTAATTATGTAAACAGACATTATCATATTAACATAAGATGCCATATACCCTTTAAAAAGATGCCATGTAGAACTTTTTTGTTACAAAGGGAAGTTCATGGGCCTGATATAAGAAAAGAAAGGATATATTAAAAATAAATGAGTACATAAGTCCCACTAATGTGAATCAAACTCAAGACCTCTTGATCCACATCCTCATTCCCATATATGACTTTAGTTAACTTATAATATTATATATTTGATTTAATATTGTATGAGATGCGTACAAAACATATGTCTATTAGGAAGTTGGCATATTATCCTTTCAACTCCATAAAGTGAGTACAACTGGTTATTTGTGAGATAAGCAAGAAAACTAATTCTTCTTTCGTTGATCTCAATGTGTATAACACAATAATATTAATTTACTTTGGCATTCTTTCATGTAATATGCAGTTATATCATGCATTTATTTTATGATGTTCAAAGAATAACATGGTATTTGTGAGTTTTCTTCTAATACACGTTATGTGGATAACAGTGCATCTCGTAGAATACTAAATTTATCATATTCAAATAGATAAACATGGTATCTTATGTTAACATCAATAGATAAACATGGTATCTTATGTTAACATCATAGAAACAATTTGCATGACATCACACAAAGCACAAGGTCCATAGATATCCTTTTTTGCGGTATTTCATGAGCTAACATTTTCTTATCTGAAAAGAAGTGCATATGCATTTGTCAACTGTATCTTATTTCTGTTTGATGCTCTTGAATGCTCTTTTCTGCCACAGATGATCCCATACACGTATTTGAACTTCTATGTACTTTTTATCTTCTTTCTTTATGTTTGCACCATTGTTTAGTTCTTTCTAATGACATTGTATTTCGAGCATTTATGGTCCATTTCAATCCCCTTACGTTTATTTGACTGATAGTAGACTCTATATGCATCCAGGTTACAGAGAATGGTAAGCAAGAGAGGCATCTCGTTTCAACTGTGGGTAAATTCAGCGTTATCTGGAACTTCCAACAAGTCAAGAATAGTAGCCATGAGTGTTACTGGAACCAGGAAGGACTGAAGAGCTGTTACTGTTACAAGATTGTACCCAAAGATGAATCCATTGTTGACAGCCGATTCATGCATGAAAAATTTGCTGTCAGTGATTCGCCTGAGGCACCGCTTGTCGTTGCAACCCCAATGAAAATCAGCTCGTTTAGCATTTCGAGGAGGCGTTAACTTCTCGACTCCCTCGACGACTTTTCCATTTTTATCCATCTAACCATCTTGTTTGGAACAACTTCTGATTGTATTGCTATCTAAAATATCTTGTATGGACCCCTTTATGCTTGGATGCTGTGATGCGTACCTGTGTAGAGTCTGGAATCTCTGATTCTAAACAGTCAAATTGCCTGCTGTAACAACTACTATGTAATTGAAACTCTCTGTTATTATTATGGACTGTTCATTGATCCATCCATGGCTGCGTTTGAGAGTACAGTGCATTAGCTGTGGGATGAAGAGATCATTGCCCTCCCAAACACAGCCAAATTTCAGGATATCCAGTGATTGATTATTGCAGTGAGTGACTTGAATCTGACTACCGAGTTCTCCATTTTTTTTGTTCGTTCGAATTAATTAGACAGCTACCGGGAAGCAACTGATCGTGGCCAGGTCTCTTGTAGACCATGCGCCACGCTGGAAACTTTACAACCCAGATGGCATTGGCAAAGTCTACTGTGACTTACAATCTTCATGTGCAAGTCCCTTCGCGTCGGGCTGCTCGTCAACTCAAGACTTTTGATTGCGTTGGTCCAGCGTTCCATACGCGTCGCACATGTTGGTACTTTACTGCCCTCGTCTATCTTCTTGTCTCTCGCACCCCTCTTTCAGATAAGGCCTCCGGTGCGTTCATTCACGAACATGTTTGAGACTTTTGTAATCATTGATGTGCCTTGAATTATGTACTCTTTATTTATAATTATGAAAGAAAAAAAAATGAAAAATGAGAATCTGTGACGGAAGCAGAGGACTAGGCCCAAGTCCATAGCCCGTCACTGATTCTCGTGGGGGGTGCGGGGGCGAAGCTCTCCGCGGTATGGACCTTTATATATGAGGGTTAGGATTTTATATGATGTACATTCCCTTTTGGCTCAAAGTAAAAATTTCTGACGGCGGCCTCCTTTGCCCGTGGATGTTTCTCTCTTGTTCACATTGATCAAGAGAGTTTTACCACGTTAAATCTCTGTGTTCATCTTCTCTTTCTTTCGTTATTTTAATTATTCATCCTCGGTGTTCTATTCACAACGATAACATTCCTCTTATCCTCCTTCTTGGAGAGTTCGATTGGATACTTTTGTTTAGACATATCCAGTGAGAGACAAGTAAAACAGCAACCTCTCAGTTCATGGTTTTCTTTTTAAATGTATGTCTTTGGTATCTACATCATTTCTATTTTGACCTGTCATTAAATCTAGTGCATAGGAATTTCTTTGAGGAAATGAATTAGTTAGTATATTATATGTAAATATACTTTATTGAGTTGTTCCTTATAACGCTACAATGTTAATTGATTTTCTTATGTCATTTTTTTAATCTTTTGGCTCTAATGTATGCATCTTAACATATCAAATTATTGTTAATTATAATATGAACATATACGAATCCATAACCATAATATATATAATGATTAAATATGTATAACTATCAATAAAAATAAATACATTATGGAGATCCATCCCATTGTGAGTGGAAGGAAGAATGAAATTAATAATCAGTGATTAAATCTTTCTTTCTTTCCAACTAGTTGGGCTCTTATAATAAATTTGCGACAAATTTTTATCCGTCAAAAGTTTCGGCGACCCGGTAACTAAAAAATAAAATTTTTATTGATATTTTATTATTAATTTTTTCGACGATTTGGACGGTCAAAACTTCCAACGGGAATCCGTTGAAAGTTCCGACAGTCAGAACTGTCATAAACAAAAAAAATATTTTGTTATTGGTATTTTATTATTTTTTTATGATTCGGACCATTGATAACTAAAAAATATATATTTTATTATTGATATTTTATTATTAACTTTTCTTGTTACATGTAACTTGATCGGTGGAGTTCAAAAGTTGGATGCAAGACAACATTCATTAGAATGACTATAATATATAATATGTTTAATATTGTATTATTAATATTACCGATTGTTCAAATCGCCGAAATTCTTACGGCTCAATACGTTCTCATGGCTTGAGCAGTGGAAAATGACTTCGATCGAGGGAAGGCATTACCCATGGCATCTTTTTTCCCACGACTCAGGCCATGGAAAACTTTTTCCACACGATGGCTTCGATCATGGGAAAACGTTTCCCATGGCCTAAATCATTGGAAAATAAAAAATTTCGCCAAACTCTCCCGTTTATTTTTTTTCGCTTTTTCCTCTCTCCTCTCTCCTCTCTCTACCTTATCGGCGCGGCCATCTCCCTCCTTCCAAGCGACCGGTGCGACGACCTCCGTCCCTCTCTCTTCGACGACGAGTGCAACCCTGGACGACGACGATGGGATGAACCGCTCCACGACCCTCTCTTTCTCTCTCGCCTATGCCGCGACCCCCTCTCTCTCTCGCCTATGGCCGACGACCCCCTCTCTCTCTCCCTGGTGGCCTGATCTGGATGCATGACCTCGAACGGCCACCTAGCAGCTTGATCCGATTGTGCGTGGCCTCGCACGGCCGCTTTGCGACCGATACGCCTCAAGCAGTCTCGAACGGGCACCTCGGGGTGGGTCCGCAGCTTGGCAGCTTGATTTGACTGCGCGCGGCCATTTTTTTAATACTCTATACCTTTTTTCTGACGACTTATACCGCCAAAAAAATAGACAGCTGTTAGAACTTCAGATGGTCGTGACCGCCTGAATCTTCTGACGGGTACTGCCTCCAGAACTTTCGACGGTCGCAACCGTCAGAATCTTCTCACGAGTAGAACCATCGGAGCTTCTGACCACAGCCGCCGTCGGAATTTTCGACGAATTTTTTGCACTCGTCGAAAATATTTTGCGACGATATTTTTCCGACAAATCGTAACCGTTGGAAATTTCATCGAAAAAGTCTGTCCGAATCATCGAAAAAGTCAATTTTTTTTATAGTGAAGTCAGATTATTTAAGTGTGCTACACACACAATTTACCTTAAAAGTTAGTAATGAAATCACAATAATTTGACGTGCCATATGATGGAATAGTGAATTAGGACACCATTTCACATGAGAGAGAGAGAGAGAGGCACGAGACGTGTCGACCGCCGCCCCACTACTTTTGACTCAAACTCGACATAGATATTTATATAATCCACCAATTCGGGGTTTTAATTTAATATACATATATTTTTGTCTCTTGGGTTAATAAAACGATGAGTGACATGCCTTTGGGTCGTTAGTGGTCAACTATTATTAGCGCCATTTGGATCAGGAAAGGACACGATGCGTGTCCAAAAGGACCAAAACAATCCGACGACCAAAGCCTCAAACACTTTGTTGTATTGCATCATGTCGATATATATATATTACTTTATTGTATTAGGTATGATAATTAAACACTACAGAAGAAAACAGTCATTAAATATAAAATCTTCATGTGCTTTGAGATCCTAAAGTTTATATACATACATATATATATAAATATATAATCTATTTAATTTGTGAGGCTTATAAAGTTACAAGATATTTATTTAAGCTAAATAACATTGCTCATTTTATTGGTAGTGCGTACAAAATACATTAACGATATTAATATATTGATACTAAGTTTACATAAAAAACAAATAAATAAAGTAATGATATATATTATACCAATGATATGAGATAAGAAGCATTAGCCTTAATCGTGTACTTAATTACGTAGAGAAAAGTCTACGCTAATTGTGCTGCAAAAAAACTACAAAACAAATCCACGTGGACAATAATAGTGATCCATTTAATTATAAAGTACACTTAACTATGTCTTGACTATGAGCAGTGTACATTACGAAAAACTTATATTGCAAGATCAATGGATTTAATTAGTTCACTTTAGTGGATTGAATCTTTGAATGATATTGAATAGCAAATCTTGGAATGATCACTTGTGAAAGGCGTATTATATTTTTTTAATATTTGGAATAAATTAATTAGAATTTTTTTCGATATGGATTTATATGACTAATTAATTCGTTGTTAATCAAATTTATGAGTCACTATCAGCTATGAGTATTGGAATATAACTTTGCTAATTAATTATATCAAACAAACTTATTTAGTCGGCTAAGGGGAAAAAAGTTTAGTCAAAACTCACTTCTCCGTACTAGTGGTTACACCAAAATTACACAATTAGAAAAGACTTTGGCTTTGCCACCTAACTTAATTTCTCACTTATTGATTTGATCATGGTATTCAAACTTTAACAATCAAGAAATTAAAATCCAAATATTAGTAGATGATAGGTTATCATCAAAGTCGTACTAGCCATACATATGTTATGATTGTTCTTAAAACAATTTAAAAAAAAGAAATCAAAGGATCCGAGGTGAGAATTCTCCATTTTCCTCTTCCATGTGACTCTTCCATTAACATGTGACTCAACCGTAATAATTCCATCATGGAGATCCCTTCGCAATAGCAGTAGCTTCTCTATTTAATTAATTTCTAGGAGTAGTTGGAACAATCTTATCACCTTCATGGCATGTAGCCATTAATATGTTACGTAGAATAAAATTTATGGAACATTTCCCTTTGTCCCTCACTTGCCAATGACAAATATCCTCCTCCACTCCTTCAATGCAATTTCAATGCAACAATAAGATGATCTCATTCCCATATCTCCATGAATACAATTAATTGGAAGACGTGCATTTGGTGCATGGCCAAATCAAGCAGAGATAAGATGACATCTGAGAATTGCTGAATAAAGAAGGCAACGAAGAAGCGAAAAAATGAACACAGAAATTTAATATGATAAAGTTCTCATGTTTAGTGTGAAAAAAAGAAACATTCATCCACGAATAACATTTACGAGCAAAAGAGATCGATATCAAGAAAAAAATTACTATGATTAAATAAAAAATTCATCATCATAAAATCATAATCCTCGTATATAAAAGTTCATACACGGAAGCTTCACCTCCGACATCCTCACAAGAATCAATGATGGCTACAGGTTTGGGCATCGCTTCGGTCACAAATCTTTTCTTTTCACAATTTTAGGAATAAAATATATAATTCAGTGCACATCAGTACACAAATATAATTTAAATCGCCTACCTAATGGTTAATCCACGTTTATATCATTCTATTAACATTATCCCAATTAATCAAGCTTTTGGATGGATCAAAGTGATCTTTAGAACGTGCACGACGAATTGCAAATTAGAACTAAATGCTAATTAGAATATATCAAAGGGCCTTAAATTAAATTAATGTGGGACCACGAAGCGATAAGCTCCGAATGGTTTCCTCCATAAAATTCATAGTGTTGAAAAGGTGGAGATAGATATTGGTGTTGGATCCTCTTGAGATCTGCATGACCCCCATTTGAGTTGTGTTGTTTTCGCCGATTAATAAATTAATAGTAATGCTTGTGACCAAACGTGAACGTATGATTTGTTTACTCTTGTCCTAATCCTAATCTAAGCTAAGCATGCTCTTATAATAAATTAATTGTAATGCTTTGGACTTTGGTTCTTGCTTTTCTTTTCATTGTGCTGACATTACTTCTGTGACGAGGTCATCATTAATTTTCATTCCAACTCTCAATTCAAAGTTGTTGTGTTCCTTTTAACTCGTCATTTATTCTTCCTTTTTTTCTTAATAGAGATGGCAATAAAATCCCACAATTTTCACATCTTCCATATCATCCTCTCTCACAATTTCTTTTATGATAACAATTGATGAATAATTAAAACAAGAAAATAATACTATAAAAAAGTAGTATATAAGGTGCTAAATGTATATCTATCACTACAACATTTTTAGGAATTTCCGACGATCAAATTCTTCGAAAAATTTATTTTTTACTAAACATATATATCGATATAGGAACTCAGCTCTCTTTATGATTTAAAATTGATGAATTTTTTTTTTAGAAAACTCCCCTTCATTCTTCTCTGTTGGATTGGTGTTTTTCCCCTCTTATTATTGTGTCCTAACGTCGTGGGATGCATCCTCTCATATGTTCTTATGTTTTGAGGTGCATGGGGATGAAAGGGGCTGAGGGGGAGAGATAGATTATGATTTATTATAACCTTATTTTAATCAGATTTAAACTACTTAAATAATTATATTAGGACTACTAAAAGATTTAAGTTCTCATTTAAGATCTAATTCTAATATATTTTCATAATCTATATTTTCTTTCTTTTTTTATCTATTTCTAGTTATACTTTTATAAACACTTTTATTATCTCTTTTAAATCTTTAAGTTTTAAATAAATATTAAAAAAATCAATAGTCTTTTATTTTTTAAATTCTTTCAAACTATTTTGTTTTTCTTAAATGCATGTCATGTAACACATGTGCCCATAATTTTTTCCAGTGGGGAACCCAGGAATCATTTTCATTAGGTTCACTAACTATACTTATAAGCATAGCTCAATTTCAAAAAGTATATATAATTATTATAAACTTTGTAAACGAGTAAAATTTTTAAATATTTAATAAATATTTTTATGAATTCTATGATGAATCTTACATTATTTTATAATTTTTTACACATAAAATTAAGATTTCATAACTAACATGTGTAGATATAAAATTTATAAAATCAAAAAATTGAATAAGAGGATAATGATTTATTTAAAAATTAAGATATTTGAAATAAGCGAGTGATTAGATGTTAGTGATTCAAGATGAAGAGTAAATTATAATTCAAAGAGTAAAATTTAATAACTTTTGGTTGCAAAAAATTATAGCAATGTTAGAAGGGAAAACTTTTTGAATAAAAATATTAAATTACATTATTAAATAATATAAATATATCTAATATTTTCATTCATGAATTTTAGACGTCTACAGGAAATCACATAATTAAATAAGAGAATAAATATATCAAATGATTTATTTGATTATTAAATATATTTAAAATAGAAGAATAATTAAATATCAGTGATTCAAGTTGATGAGTAAGTTATAATTTAAATAATAAAAAAATATTAACCTTTTTATTGCTAAAAGTTATAGCAATATTAAAATAAAAAAATAAGTAATTAATTGTCGATCATGTCTTGTTGGATAAAGGAAATGAGTAATAATAGGATTAAAAAATGTGGCAACTGCTGAGTTTCGAACTTGTGTCGTTTCCATCAATTTAACATGCTCAAACCACCAGGAGAACAAAATATGCTAACATGAATAACTAAGTAATACTTATTTAAAATTTCAGTGGGTGCAGGCACCCATGGACACCCCCCCTGGCTCCGCCCCTGATTTTTTCCCTCAATTTATTAAATTTGCTAATTATAAATACGGTATGGCACATGCCTTGGTTGTGGAGGAGGGCATATGAAAGATTGGTAAGTTGAAGAGTAGAATCCATTTGATGCAAATAGACCACCGTGTCTGTCTTGTTCTAGTCCAAGTTGTAGTTTCCAAAAAATATAAAATAAGAAAAAGAGGAGCATTCAACGTGGTTGACTAATTTGGCCAAATTCAGCATCACCATCGCCCAAAACACGCAAAACAAAAATACATGCAAAAAACATGGTAAACTTTTTCCAACTTCATTTTCTGATTTTTATCATGATGCACATTTATGATATTTAGATAACACACTCAAAAAAAAAATGAGAATAAGTATTGTGTGAAAAAAATGACTTCTATATATGAATCACTGTTGGGCATAATTTGATAATTCATAAATAAATATTTATTTGTATACATCTTAACGATGTCTCATATATATATATATATGAATCACTTTTTATCTCACGTAATTTTTATCCCCCAAAAAATACTACTATCACTTCTTTTGTTTTCTATTTAGTTTACCTTTGTTTATTCTCTCCAACTTTTGATATTTCAAATAAATATGTTGAGTATTTTAATTTATCTTGCCTATTTCTTTTCCGCTTCCACTCTATTTTTTCAATTTACTAACCTTCACTTCATTTATTTTTCAAACACAAATATGAAAATATGCATCAAAAAAATATTTTTTTGATAAACGATGAACTTATAAATATGGAATGTCTAATATTAATAAAAATACCAAATTATTTGATCAAATTTTATGTGCAATAGACATATATTTCTTTTTAATTTCTAGACAATAAGGGGCTGTCACCTGAACCCCACTCCCGAATGAGAAAAATGACATGGTGAACAATGTTTTCTATGGGTGTTTAAGTAAGGAGATGTCCAACACTACTAGCATGAATACCTTTAAGTAAGGAGATCTTAAATTTAAATACCTAATGTCTAATCACCTGAGTATGAATAAATTCTACAATTCTTTTCTCAAATGCTTTTACTGCCAATCAATTAATATAGTTTATTGGACAATTCATGTAACAATTCGAAAATTCACTGAAAGATCATAAATCGTTAGTCTGCCTTATATAATCATTATAATAGTGAATAAAGAAGTCTTTAGTATATATATATACATTTATAAAGGAGGTATCCAAACCCTACTAATCATCAAAATAATTTCCTTCTCATTATGTATATTCAATACATCAAATATTTTTCATCATTTAATATGGTTTAACATGATACTTTTGATGTTTTATGTGATTATCAATATATCAATCATGATTTTGTAGATAACATGACATATAAAATGCGTAAAATATTATAAATCAACAGATCAATATTCAGAAAGCATATATGAAAATTATAAAAAATAACACAATTAATATGCCAACTTTTAAATTAAACAATCTGTGATACATCATTAGTACAAAATAACTCAATGGAGACACTCATTTAGATGCTTCCATTTTTCCTGAAAAATATACCTTTAAATAACACATAAAATTTATATATTTTATTTATTGGTATTTATTCTCATCAATTCATACAATAATTAAAATTTATTTCCTACAAGGAATTTTGACACCACACATTGAAACATTAATATCTTCTTTTAGACGTCCATTTTAAGTGATTCTGAGTACTATAACAATATCAAATAAACTTCTAACTTCTTCATATACCCGAGACAACATGGTAAAAGTTTGTTTTTTATATCATAATGATTTCTTAAATCTTCAAATTAGATAAAATAAAGCTCGACAAAAAAATGAGACTTTGAGATTTTTTTACTCATATATTATCTATAAATTTTTAACAAACAAAACTAAGTTCAAATATTTATTTATTATAATGATTGTGATGAATTTGGATGTTGTGTATACATATCCTTCTTTCCTTATTTTTATTTCTTTCTCCAAGTCTTAACTCTTACCGGAGGAGAAAGCGGGAGGTAAAAGAGAATAAAAAATTTATGATATTTTTATAGGGTCAATATTAGATTTTATGTCAAAAGCCTTAAATATTGTTAACTTAATTTCAGTCGTTATAATTCATTTTAAAGATAAAAAAACAAGTTTACGAATGTATGAAATGATTAATTGACATTTAGGATTTGATGCTTTAAAAAGAACAAAAAAGACTTTTCATATATGAAAAGTTATTAAATAGTAGGATTACATTATAATGTTTTTTCTGAATTAAAAATACTAGTAATTATATATATATTAGATATATTAGATATTCATATACTAATTTTTCGTCTAGCTAAACGAAAAATAGAAAAGGGTGCTGGTGGAAGTTTCGGCCCTCCTCAAGATAAAGTGGGTCCCGCGGGGTTGTCGTGCGGGCCCCGCACTCGGAAGCTTCTCCCCGTTACGGATAATCACGACCACCGCATCCCCAGCTCATCCGCGCCCCCGGGCCCAATTCGAATTCGAACCGGTCAAAATCGGACGCCTGGAAAAAGAAAAAAAAAGAAAAAAAAAACCCGAATCGGCCTTCTCGCCGCGACACGTCGAAGGTGACGACATCCTCGTCCGCGACGGTGACGTGTCGCTCTCTCGGTCGCATCCCCCCCGCCTACCGCACACAACACGACGACGACCTGCGCGCGCCGGCCGGCGGCCGATGCGGTCCTCCTCCTCCTCAGGAGCTCCGCCGCGACCCCGTTCGCCTCCCCCCTCCCCACCGGACGGCGCGGATTCCTCCGGCGGTCGAGCGCCGGCCTCGGCAGGTCGTCGTGGGGACCTCCCGCTCCGCCGCGTCGCGGGCCAAACGGCGAAGCGGGCCCATCTCTGTCGTGGGGGGGATCCGCTCGGAAGGGGCGCGTCGTTCGGGTGTGCGCTGGTTTCGGCGACGTTGGCGGCCGCGTTTAACTCTCCGGCCAGCTGCTCCCCCTCTTTATTGTTTATTTATTTTTAACTGGGTCGTGGCTCGTGACCGGGAGATGTGGTCCATGCCACCGGCACATTGTGGATAAAGCTGACCACCACCACCACCATCACCACCAACGCCCTCCAACTCGCCATCTTAATCTAATTCTTTGCATTTGAACAAGCCACGGAAGAAGTAAACTTTGGGCACGACACAAGATCGACCGACTTATGATGATGATTTGAAGAGTTTGAACACGTGTGGTTCTGCTTCTTGTTCTCGTGTTATTCCCATATCTTCGCTACGCCCAACACTACAGGCAGACATGAAGTGGAATCCAAGTTTTCCATGAGTGGGATGCCATGCAATTCTAGAAACGTCAAAATAATGGATCCAATTCCGGATTGATCACCCCGTGCCAGAAAGCATTAGATACCACCCTACAAAGCTACACACGCCTACTACTCAGGACCGAAAAAAGCAAAAAAAAATGGAAGCAGTAACGTAAAATTTAGTGATAGAAGACGTCGATTATGGAAATCTTACACGCGCCACTTTGAGCTAAAAAAGAAGCTGACTGTTTCGATCATTTCGTGCCAACATCGTAATCTAAAATCCACCGCCTAATTCCGGTCATCGCTCGGCAGAAAACTTCCACTACAACGAATTAAAAATAATAAATAATATAAATAAATAAATAACGGAGGCTAAAACTTTATCCCAGTCTCTCTCTCCAGTCGTCTCATCTCCCCTCTCTCTCTCTCTCAAATACATATATGCTATTCCATCTCTAATTCCGCCTCCTCTTTCTCCTCCTTCCTCTTTGGAACTTACGAAGTAGAACTACTTATTCCCGTTGATCGGAAGAAAGGAACAGCGTAGTCTCGCCGGTGAACGGTACAAGCACGCAAAACTCCAGCCATTTCCATATGCCACCGCCTTCCTCCTCCCTCTTCCTCTGCAACACCCACCGATAGCGCTCCCCTCTGCCGGATAACCCGCCACGAGATCGCGCGTTGACTCCTCTGCCTCCGATCGCCGGCGACGCTCCGGCCATGCCGTCCTTCTCCTCCTCCAACTTACTCGAGCTCGCTGCCGGAGGCAACGACACCGACTTCGCCCCTTCCCCGCGCCAACCTCCCCGCCTCCCGCGCCTCATCACCGGAGACTCCTCCGCGGGAACTGGCGACTCGCCCTTCTCCCCGGCCACCCCCTCGCCGGACCGCGTCGAGCGGCGGATCGTCGTCACCCACCGCCTCCCGCTCCGGGTGGTCCCCGACGCGGCGGAACCGCTCGGCTTCTCCTTCTCATGGGACTCGGACGCACTCGCCGTCCAGCTGCGTGCTGGCCTGCCGCCAGGAGCCGAGGTGATCCACGTCGGCACTCTGGCCGCCACCGCGTCCGTGGATCCCGCGCAGCACGCCGCGCTCTCCCGCGCCCTCTACGAGCGGTTCCGGTGCCTCCCGGTCTTCATCCCCGCCGATCTCCACCAGCGCTTCTACCACGGCTTCTGCAAGCACTACCTTTGGCCGCTCCACCACTACCTCCTCCCTCTCTCTCCTTCCTACCTCGGCGGCCTTCCCTTCGACCGCACGCTATGGCTGTCCTACCTCTCGGCCAACAAGCTCTTCGCAGACCGCCTCATCGAGCTCCTCAATCCCGATGACGACTACGTTTGGATCCATGACTACCACCTCCTTGCTCTCCCCACCTTCCTCCGTCGACGCTCCCCCCGTGTAAAGCTCGGATTTTTCCTCCACTCACCGTTCCCGTCGTCGGAGATTTTCCGCACCATTCCCGTCCGCGACGAGCTGCTTCGCGCTCTCCTCAACGCTGATCTCGTTGGGTTCCACACCTTTGACTACGCCCGCCACTTCCTCTCCTCCTGCTCCCGCCTTCTCGGCCTCGATTACCAGTCGAAAAGGGGTTACATAGGCATTGAGTATTATGGCCGAACGGTCACGGTCAAAATACTTCCATTGGGGATCGACATGGGCCAGCTTGAATCAGTGATATCCTCTCCGGAGACGACCGCCATGGTCAGGGAGCTTAAGGAAAAGTACAAAGATAGGGTCTTGATGCTGGGCGTGGATGATGTCGATCTTTTCAAGGGCATTGGACTGAAGTTTCTCGCTATGGAGCAGCTCTTGGAGGAACATCCAGGTCTGCGGGGGCGGGCAGTGCTGGTCCAGATCGCAAACCCGGCAAGGAGCGAAGGAAGGGACGTGCAGGAGGTTGAAGAAGAAACGAGGTTGATCACCAAAAGGATTAATGAAAAATTCGGGGCACCTGGGTACGAGCCAATAGTTCTGATCAATCGCACAGTGCCCACTCACGAGAAGGCAGCCTTTTATGCGGTTGCCGAGTGCTGCGTGGTGAATCCTGTAAGGGACGGGATGAATTTGGTGCCATACAAGTACACAGTCTGCCGTCAGCAGAGCCCGGCATTGGAGGGTGTTCCCAAGAAGAGCATGATTGTAGTGTCGGAGTTCATAGGGTGCTCACCTTCTCTTAGTGGAGCTATCCGTGTTAATCCCTGGAATGTGGAAGCTGTAGCTGAGGCTATGAATTCAGCCATCACCATGTCCGAGACAGAGAAGCAGCTGCGGCACGAGAAGCACTATAAGTACGTCAGCTCTCATGATGTAGCCTATTGGGCAAAATCCTTCGATCTAGATTTGCAGCGAGCTTGTAGGGAACATTTCCTCAGGAGATGTTGGGGTATTGGATTTGGCATGAGTTTCAGAGTTGTTGCTCTAGGTCCTAATTTCAGGAAACTGTCTATCGAGCATATAGTTTCGGCCTATCGGAAGATGAGCAGCAGGCTTATCTTGCTCGATTATGATGGTACAATGATGCCACAAACTTCAATATGCAAAAAGCCGAGCGATGAGGTCATTTCTATTTTAAATGGGCTATGTAGTGATCCGAAGAATGTAGTCTTTGTGGTCAGCGGACGAGGGAAAGATGAGCTGAGTGAGTGGTTCACTCCCTGCGAGAAGCTAGGGATTGCTGCAGAGCATGGTTATTTCACAAGGTAAATCATTAACATCTTATCTTGATATTTTTCCAGTGAATCTTAAGATTCCCTTCTTATAATTGAAAACACACCTTTTTCGTAGTAATGAAGTTGAAACTTGGACATATGCCACTCTTAATCTTTCAAAGATACTATTTCAGTTTGGGTTTAAAAAGTCCAGATTCCAACTATTATGGAAAAATATGTATAACTTGGTTTCTTCCTTTACCAAGGTTCATTTTTATTGTAAATCTTGCATTCGAGTTCCAATTCAACAGACCAGAAGATAACGGCATATACATATATGGAAGCTAGGTTTGAGTTTCCTATGGCTAACGTTTTCTTCCTTGGTAATGTGTTGCTGTAGATGGAATGGACATTCTCCGTGGAAGTCATGCATGCTAACTGATGACTTTGACTGGAAAAACACTGCGGAGCCAGTGATGCGGCTTTACACGGAAGCAACTGATGGATCTTCAATTGAACAGAAAGAAAGTGCATTAGTTTGGCATTATCAGGAGGCTGATCCAGATTTTGGTTCATGTCAAGCAAAGGAGCTGCTTGATCATCTGGAGAATGTTCTCGCCAATGAGCCTGTGGTTGTGAAAAAGGGCCAGCATATTGTGGAAGTAAACCCTCAGGTATGAAGAAGAAAATTTATTCATACCTCCCTTGAAAATGAAAATTGATTCATAGGCTTCGTGAACTTTTTTCCGGTTTGCTTTTTATCTAAATAACTATAGTTTTCAGTGTTGCATGCATGATCTGTCATAATAAATGTATTTTGTATTTGAATATTTCGAGTTCTGGCAGAGTTCTTGAAACTTCGAAACTCAAACCCTTTCACAAGAAAGTTTCTTGGATTCATATTGAGGTGTCATACTTCCAATTTATTTGCCCAGATATTGTTTTAGTATTATGAACTACTGATTTGGATAGTCTTGACAAACTTCATGTCTTGGCTGATATTATGTAGGGCATAAGTAAAGGCGTGGTGGTAGAAAATGTGATAACAGCCATGCTTAGCACCGAAAAGGTGCCGGACTTCATATTGTGCATAGGTGACGATCGGTCCGATGAAGATATGTTTGAGAGCATCATCAGCTCCAAGAACAAATTCCCGGCATCAGCAGAGGTCTTTGCCTGCACAGTGGGCAAGAAACCAAGCAAGGCAAAGTACTATCTCGACGACACAGTGGACGTTGTTAAAATGCTTCAAGGCCTCGCCAATGCTTCGGCACAACCAACTAGTTCCATGCATCACCAAGTTTCATTCGAAGGTTCTTTGTAAGCAAAGTTGGGAAAATTTTCACTTTCAAAAAAATTGGGAAAATTTTCTGGCTCACAGACAATCTAGTTGCAAGAGAGATGAATAGGGTACATACAGGGAGAGATACTAAGTTGGAACATAGCTGTTGAATTGCCAATCAAGAGTAGGATTTGCTTGGCGAGGATGAATGATGCAGCAAACGCGACAGGCCTCAACGCTGCTTTCGCAATAATTTGAATGACTAGGAGGGTTTAACCTGTCTGGAACATTATAGGACACCATAGTCGGTAGTTACATATTGTTTCAAATGCTTTTGTAATGTAAATATAACAAGCACTAAAGCCTTTTATTGCTTTTGCTTCTCTTTACACAACCTTTTTCTTTTCTTCTTTAGAGTCTTTGTTATAAATGGTTACGGCTATATATATATATATATCATTTTTGAGTTCCAGCTCTTTGCTGCAACCTTGTGGCCTTCTGCATTGTTGAAATGATGTTGCCCTGTGATAGTCATGTTGTGATTATTCTTCTGGCCACTGTTCTCTTGCTCTTGCCACATATGATTCGAGGACCACTACTTCGATTGGAGCAACTTGATGCTAATGTTTATCCTATCCAGGCCTCGAAGTTGGAGATGATATATATATTTGAAAGTGCCACAGAATCCAACAGAGTCCAGGTATCAGGATATCCAGTGTAAGGGCATATGCTGTTGGCCAATTGGCAAGTAAGAGATCGGGATCGTAATCTGCATAGAGATTGGGCACAAAATGGAGCCGTTCCTTTCTCATCAGTGTGGCGTAGCAGGCTCTGGAGATTGGAGATTGGTCCCACTGCAACCCATTGATAACACAGCAGCATCCGATACATCTTGATGATAAGTAACTCTTGTCCGGCCACATGTATGTTCAATTTGTCATATAGTTTGAGCGACATGTTACAATGTGATTTCTAGAACTACTGGAGACTTCAGAAGTTTTCACCAAAATAAAAATTTTCTGGCTTCAGTGTAATGAACAACATAAAAGGAGCTGTTCTTACACGTTGGCACCCTTCCCTTGTCCATTATGCGTTCTAAATCCTAAAACCAAGAAGGGGATAAGGATAAGAACAAGAACCGTCACTTCCAGAATCCATAGGCCAAGGAGTAGATTATTTGCATTTCCATGCCCCGTCAAAATGAACATATGGGTAAACAATGCATCAGTCATTATCCTTGGATCAGTTCAAGTCTCATATATCAACTTGTCTGATATAAGCAAGATCAACGCATGCCCATACGATCGAACTATTTTTATTGAACTTGTTTTGTCTTGTAGTTAGGGGAGGCTTTGGCCCTCCTAACTTTTTGAAGTTTATTAAATATATATAATATATAATATACTATTTCTCATTTTTTTAGAAGGAAATATATTATTACTCATGAAAAAAAATAATATATTACTCATTTTCTTGTAGATACATATTAATAATATATGATTACTCATGAAAAAATAAATAAATGCATATTTGTGAGAAAACATATATTATTAATATGTATCTACCAAAAAAAATACATGCATTAATAATTTAGATTGTTAAGTTCTAAAACAAATAGTTTCATATTCTTTCTCATTTTCTTTCTATAACATTTTATCTAATATATATTATGTTATTTTATCGTAAAATTTAACTTGCAAGATAAATGTGATAAGCAAAAAAAAAAAGGAAAAAATATACATGGTGTATAATAAAAAGATATTTTAGTTCAAATAAATTAATATTTAGAATCATAATTTTTTAAAATATATATATTAGTTCTAGAGTAATTATTTATTTTTAAATTTGTTTAAAGATTTTTTATATAGTTATATATTCACACATGCATATGCATTTCACATTTTTTTCGGCCCCTTTTAACTTTTCATCCTTGCTCAGTCACTTGCTTGTAGGATGAAATAAATGAGGTGATGCATTTTAATTTCTTCTTTTTTTCCTCTTTGTCTCATACATCAACTTGTCTCAGATAAAAATTAAAAAGCTCTCTTTTACTATGCTTCGTTTATTCTCATCCACGGCAACTTTTCTTTTAAAATATCTCAGTATTTGGATAATATAGTCAAATACCGCGTCAACTTCATGTAGCCTGAACAGAGTACGAAGTCCATCAATGACCCCCAAATCCCCAATTCACACGTGGGACACACGGTAACAGTAGAGATGGCAACCGCCGCTATTAGGGGCGGGGGACACCACCCCCGCCCCGATCCCGACAACCCGCCTCGGCCCCCGTCCCCATTCCGAATCTCCGATTTGGAGGAAACTTTAACCCCCGCCCCGATCCCCGCGGGGCTCAGAATCGCCGCGGGAAATCCGAATCCCCGCGGAGGGGGGCGAGAACGGCGGCGAAAAGGGGCGAGAGAACGGCCGCGGGCGAGGGCACGGCGGCGGCGGGCGAGAGCACGGCGGCGGCGGGCGAGAGCACGGCGGTGGGGGCGAGAGCGGCGGCGGTCGAGAGCAACGGAGGGGGTGAGAGAGCCGGCGGGTGCGAGAGAGCGGCAGATCCGACCGTATCCGCATCGGATGCAGCCGATCTCGGAGGCGGACGAAGAAGAAGAAGAGAGAGAGGAGGAGGATCTCAGATGCGGCTGATCTCGAATGCGACCGATCTCTTCTTTGATGACCGGCGAAAAGGGGCGAGAGAGCACGACGGCGGGCAAGAGCGCGGTGGAGGCAGGGAGAGAGAGCGGCCGCGGCGGGCGAGAGCACGGCCGCGGCGGGCGAGGGCACGACGGCGGCGGGCGAGAGCATGGCGGTGTGGGCGAGAGCGGCGGCGGTCGAGAGCGGCGGCGGGTCAAGAGACCGGCGGAGGGGGGGGGGTGAGAGAGAGCCGGATCCATGCGGATCTGGCCGGATCCGAAGAAGAGAGAGAGAGAGGAGGGGGCGACTGCGCGGACGAAGAAGAGAGGAAGAGAGAGAGAGGAGGGGGTGAGAGAGAGCCGGATCCGTGCAGATCTGGTCGGATCTAGCCGGATCCGTGCGGATCTGGCCGGATCCGAAGAAGAGAGAGAGAGAGGAGGGGGCGACTGCGCGGACGAAGAAGAGAGGAAGAGAGAGAGAGAGAGGAGAGGGCGACTGCGCGGACGAAGAAGAGAGAGAGAGGAGGGGCGACTGCGCGGACGAAGAAGAGAGAGAGAGGAGGGGCGACTGCGCGGACGAAGAAGAGAGGAAGAGAGAGAGAGGAGGGGGCGATTGTGCGGACGAAGAAGAGAGAGAGAGGAGGGGGCGACTGCGCGGACGAAGAAGAGAGGAAGAGAGAGAGGAGGGGGCGACTGCGTGGCGGACGAAGAAGAGAGAGAGAGGAGGGAAAAAAAAGTCGAGGAATCGTGGCCCCGACGGGGCGAGGGGAACTACCCCGCCCCGATCCCCGAAAGAGAGGGCGGGGGCAGTTTGGCCTCCATCCCCGCCCCCGCGGGGAAAAAATTCCCCGAAGATGGGACCCCGAATGGGGAATCCCCGCGGGGCCCCGCGGGGGTGGGGAATATTGCCACCCCTAGGTAACAGTGACACACGGTAACAGTTGAATTGCTTCACATAATGAATTTGGAAACAAATTTTAACACGATTTTTTATGAGTCAATTTAAGACTGCCACGTGTCTTTAATAATAAGGATAAAGGACATAAATTTTTCTCATATTTTTTCTGCTATCTTTCACACACATATATAGAGAAATTTTGTGGTGCATACACTTTAAAATAGTGCTCGCCGTCTGGAACCGCAGAGACTCCTTTGACGACATGCAGAGGAGAGAGAGGGAGAGATAGGCCAATAACGTTCTATGCAAAAGAGGCCAATAGCGAAGATAAAGGGAGAGGCTAGCCGCATGTTGCGCGGTGAAGGAGGGGGTCGACGACATCCTTCGATGAAAAAGAGAGGTCAGCGATGTTCCACACGAAGGAGAGATGAGTGATTGTCACACGGTGAATAAAGAAGAAGAGCCATTCCCGACGACAATGTCTCACGATGAAGAATGAGAGGAGGGATGAAGGATGTTTGCAAGGGGACAGAGAGAGGAGAGGCCAGTGGCGATGAAGAGATATCGACAACGAAGGAGAAAGAAGAGTCCGACGACGAAGGAGAGAAGTGGACAGAGAGGAGAGGCCAGTGGCAATGAAGAGATATCGACTGTTAAAGTTGGTGAATACTTCAGGACCCCTTATTTCTCACATCGGGTTCGTCCACGTAAGTTTAGGGGAATCTAAGTATTACCCAATTAGCAGTGCTGCTGACGTACGAACGAAAGGAGGGTTCGGGGGGCTTTTATTTAGCTGACCCGTGTGGTTCGGATTAGGTTTTTTCTCTATTTGTTTGGGCTTTAAACCCGGTTTGGAGAGGCTATTAATAGCCTAATTTCTGATGTAATCTGTGTGGCGACTGTAAACCTCTCCGATATAGTGGAACCTCTTTACATGACGTAACCCTAATCTCAAGGGTGAACCTGAATAATTCGTGTGTCTCCTCTAATTTTCTTGCAATCTCTCTGCGATCTTCTCTCCCTGTTCTCGAATTTTCATATCAATTGGTATCAGAGCACAGGTTGTTCGAGGAATTAGGTTTTATTCGAGATGTCAGGAGGGTCGCGAATTGAGATAGAAAAATTTGATGGAACACGATTTGATCTCTGGAAGATGAAGATGGAGGATCTTCTCTGTGATCGAAATCTTTGGACGACAATCGAGAAGGAGAGGCCAAACATGGAAGCGGCGAAGGTCGTGGATGGGGCGTCCTCCAGTCAGGCAGATCCAAAGGCGATTGAAGAGTGGGATCGGATTGATAAAAAGACGAAGGGTTTGATTCGGCTTTGTCTCACGGATTCAATTCTTACGAATGTGATGTGCGAACCTACTGTTAGAGATCTGTGGAAGAAGTTGGAATTCCTATATCAAAGTAAGTCACTAGTTAACAAGTTATTTCTGAGGAAGAAATTATACAATCTTCGGATGCATGAGGGTGATTTGTTCTCTACTCATATTTATAACTTTAACACGGTGATCAATCAACTTGTATCTATCGGTGTTAAGTTTCAAGATGATGATAAGGCAATAACATTGCTCTGTTCGCTGTCGAATTCGTGGGACAATCTGATTGTCGTAATTGGTGGCGAGAATAAAGAACTTTCGTATGAAAGTGTGTGTGCTGCTTTGCTATAAGAGGAAACACGAAGAAAGAGATCAACAAGTTCTGGTAAAGAGGCGCTGGCGGCTAGAGGAAGGCAACTAGAAAGGAATTAAAACCAAAGAGGGTCTAGATCTAAATCTCGTGGGCGTTCGAAGAATAGAGATAAGAAGGTGCAATGCTGGAGATGTAAAGAGTGGGGCCATCTGAAGCGGGATTGCAAAAACAAGCCGATTCACAAGAAAGAAGCTGAGTCAACATCGGACAAAAAGGAGGCTGAGGCAGAAGATATGTATGTGACTTCTGCATTTATGACACAGTCAGATAAGGATGTCTGGCTCATCGATACTGGTGCTTCATACCACATGACACCTCATAGACACTGGTTTTGTGAATATGAGAAGTATAATGGTGGGGATGTCATGCTCGGAGATGACACTACGGTTCAGATTATTAGACGTGGCAGGGTGAAGCTGAGGATGAATGATGGCACGGTGAAGACTCTACCAGATGTGATGCATATACCACTTATGAGCAGGAGTTTGTTATCTGTTGGTACAATGACTGATTCAGGTGTTATATTCAGTTGTGACAATGATTCGTGCAAGATGATCAGAGGGTCTATTATGATTGCGCGAGGGGTTCGCTATGACACATTGTACAAGTTGCTCGGATAGACTATATCTGTGGGCTGCGGATTTATTTCTGAAGACGCCAAAGATGAAGATAGCATATCTATGTTGTGGCATCAGATGTTAGGCCATATCAGTGAAAAATGACTCTCTACCATAGCATCAAGTCAGATGGTAGAAGGAGTTCCGGATTGTTTTGTGGGCTTCGGGTTCTGTGAACATTGCCTACATGGAAAATAAAACCGAGTCAATTTTCAACACAGGTTCAAAAGCAACGAAGATTCTCGAACTGATCCATAGTGATGTTTTTAGACCAACTCCGACTCCATCTATTGGAGGGTCCATGTACTATGTTTCTTTCATAGATGATTTTTCGAGATACAGTTGGATTTATTTTATCAAGAATAAATCAGATGTATTCGATAAGTTTCGAGAATTTAAAGTTTTGGTGGAAAATTAATTGAGCAGCAAGATCAATGTCCTTCGTACAGATAACGAAGGCGAATTTTGTTCAGAGAAGTTTGAGCAGTTCTGCATGGACAATGATATTGCAAGGCAGAAGACAACTCCATATACACCTGAGTAAAATGGAGTAGTCGAAAGGTTAAATCGGTCACTCATAGAGAAGGCCAGATGTATGTTGAGTTAGGCTGGATTGGGGTAAGAATTCTGGACAGAAGCTGTAGCCACAACAAACTACCTGAAGAACCGCTCACCGACCTCATCAGTGAAGGATCGGACGCCTTATGAGGCAATGTTTGGGAAGAAGCCGAATCTGTCATGTTCAGGTGTTCTGATTTTGATGCATATGTTCATATACTCAAGGAAAAATGGGGTAAGCTTGACACTAAGTCTGAGAAGAGTATATTTGTCGGATACAAGTAAGGAGTCAATGACTAGAAACTGTGGAATCCAATGACAAGGACTATCGTATACAGCAGGGATGTTGTTTTTCGTGAAATACGATCCCAAGTTGAGGCTCAAGAAAATGATGAACTCAAGAAAACTGTAGTGTTTGAAGAAGATTCTGATTCTGAAGCTACAGAAGTGGTTGCACAAGATACTTCACTTGAGTCTATTTCAGAATCTGATCAAGAGGACTCGGTTAATGAAGTTGAAGATGTAGATTCAGATGAAGACCCATATATTGGTATCATACCAGTTCTCAGGAGATCGACACGAGAAAGAAAAACACCTCTTAGATATTCTCTTAGTGCTCTGACTTCGTTTCATGCTTTGAGCATTATCGGAGAAGAACCTAGTTCCGTAAAAGATGTAAGGTCTATGGATGATGCAAATCAGTGGGAGCTTGCTATGGCAGGTGAGATGCAGTCACTGGATAAAAATAAAATACGAAGCTTGTGTAAATTACCTAAGGATAGAAAGGCAATTGGTTATAAATGGGTGTTCAAGCGAAAGCTGAAACCGAATGGATCTGTAGAGAAGTACAATGCGAGGCTGGTAGCTAAAGGGTACTCTCAGGTTGAGGGAGTCGACTATGATGAGATTTTTTCTCCCGTGGCGAAAATGACTTCAATCAGATTTGTTCTATCTCTGACAGCAGCATATAATCTTGAGGTAGAGGGATGAATGTGAAGACGACATTCCTTCATGGGGACTTGAAGGAAAAGATATATATGAGACAACTAGAAGGCTTTGAGGTTCAAGGTAAAGAGAAGCTGGTGTGCAAATTGAAGAAGTCTCTGTATGAATTGAAGCAGTCGTCAAGGATGTGTACCAGAAGTTTGATACATACATGCTCGAACTCAAGTTTGTACGTTCAGATTCATATCACTGTATTTATGTGAAGAGAGTTAGAGATCAGTTTGTCATTCTTATACTGTATGTGGATGACATGTTACTGATTGAAAACAGTATGAAGATGGTAAATTCAGTGAAGTGTTTGTTGGTCAAGAAGTTTGAGATGAAAAATTTGGGCCGGCGAATTACATTTTGGGTATGCAGATTAAAAGAGATCGTCAGAAGCGAAAGTTGTGGCTAGGACAGGAGAAGTACATAAAAGAAGTATTGAAAAAATTTAACATGTCGTACTGCAAGCCAGTGGGTACTCTTATGTCTCTAAGAACCAAACTTTCTGCAAAGCAATGCCTGAAGACGGATGAAGAAGTCGAAGAGATGGATCGTATGCCATATGCAAGTGTAGTGGGCAGCTTGATGTATGCCATGGTGTGCACGCGTCCAGATATAGCCAAAGCAGTGGGAGTCTTGAGTCGGTATATGTCTAACCCAGTTAGGGAACATTGGAATGCTATCAAGAGAGTTTTCAGGTACCTTCGTGGAATTTCAGATTTTACTTTGTGCTTTGAAGGTGTGGGAAAAGGAAAGAGACTTGATATTGTAGGTCATGTAGATGCTGATTGGAGTGGAGACATTGATAGTAGACGGTTCACTAGCGGATATATTTTTACATTATTTGGGACTGTACTAAGATGGATGAGCAAGAGACAGAGCGTGGTAGTACTTTCTTCTACAGAAGCTGAATATATGGCTCTTACTCATGCTGCAAAGGAGGTCGTATGGCTATGGCGATTGTGCTTGGAGCTCGGATTTGAGCAAGGTGCCATAGAGGTGAGATGTGATAATCAAGATACTATTCAGTTAGCTAAGAATCCTACATTTCACTCACGCACAAAGCATATTGACATCCAATACCATTTCATTCGGGAAAATGTGGAAAAGAAAGAGGTTCAGCTTGAAAAGGTTGATAAACAGAGAATAGTTCTGATTTTTTTACTAAAGCAATTACAGGTGCAAAGTTCGAGTGGTGCTCTACTGCTATCGGATTGAAGAAGAATGTTGCTGGCAAGACTCTCATTGGTGTGAAGTATCCATCAAGTGGGAGATTGTTAGAGTTGGTGAATACTTCAGGACCCCTTGTTTTGCACACCGGGTTCGCCCACGTGAATTTAGGGGAATCTGAGTATTACCAAATTAGTAGTGCTGCTGACGTACGAACGAAAGGGGGAGTTCGGGGGACCCCGCCCCCCGACGGCGATTTAGGTTTTGGGCTTTTGTTTAGCCGGCCCGTGTGGTTCGGATTAGTTTTTTTTCTATTTGTTTGAATTTTAAACTCGGTTTGGAGAGGCTATTAATAGCCTAATTTTTGATGTAATCTGTGTGGCGGCTGTAAACATCCCCGATATAGTAGAACCTCTTTACAGGACGTAGCCCTAATATCAAGGGTGAACCTGGGTAATTTGTGTGTCTCCTCTAATTTTCTTGCAACCTCTTTGCGATCTTCTCTCCCTGTTCTCGAATTTTTCTATCATCGACAACGAAGGAGAGAGGAGAGTCCGACGACGAAGGAGAGAAGTCGACGACAAAAAAAGAGAGGAGAGTTTGGCTTAGAAGAGTCCGACGACGTTATGTGACAAAGGTGAGGTTGGTGGGCACTTCTGTGATAGAAGAGAGGTCAACAATAATGGAAGTCGACGAAAACGGAGGAGAGGAGAACCAATGCTCATCAATTTTTTCGATTGGATTTTATTTGTTGAATCAAAGTTGCGATAAATGATTAAATCTCAATCGTTATAATTAAAATCATTTTAACTTGATGACTTAGATTGAGTGATTACAAGGTGCATAGTATGCACCTTAATATTTCTCATATATATATATATATATATATATATATATATATATATATATATATATAGTTCAAAGGTAAGTTTTAAGTACAAAATGACAATCTTTTTATTTTTTATATGTACACTTTATTTATAAAAAAAGTAACAACTCCATTCCTTCACAAATTTTAAATGATAATATTTAATCACTTATGATAACATTCATTGATCCTTAAATAAATTACTGTGATGTGCTCGTGTATATATATAATTGGATTAATGACTGCGATGCACTTAACATCCGTGGAAGTTTTGTGCTTGAATAATTGAATCAGTCAGTGCCTCATGAACAATGAAGGTCATTCCAAAATAAGGAATAGGGACATATCCCTTTCTCATCTTTCTTATCTTTTTGACTGTTTGAAAATTCATTCATATCCTTACGTTGAAACTCAACTTACTAATTGCCAGGGGATTATATCCGTCTGTTCTCTCAATTATATGATATGGTATATGATCGAATTATTTGAATGACGATGAATCCATAAGCTGTATTTGATTGCGCATGATGGAAACTCGAAAGGTTGCTTGATACAATGTTAAATAATACGATGGCAAAATTTAAATCATGAATTGTAAAATAAGAAATTTGTGTTTTCAAGTTAGCCACACTGTCGAAAAAGTGACTTTACCAATGATCAGGTAAAAGACAGCATTTCCTTGTTCCTAGATCATGAATCAATGAGCTATTTGATTGTGCATGATCGAAACTCCGAAAGGGTTTTTGATAAAAAAAATGTTAAACAATACGATAACAAAATTTAGATCATGAATTAAGAAATAAGAAATTTTGATAGATCTAAAAATTTGAATTTTCAAGTTGGACACGTTGAACTTTGTTACTTTTTGTCAGATAGACAAATGGTGCACAAATCATTTTTCTCCACGCTTCTTTTTTAATGTTTTGCGGAGTTTTTTTTATGTTTTACCCATTTTAGGCGGTGCTTGACTTGGACTTCATCTCAAGAATTGGAATGTCAATTCCAAAGAATTTCTTATCCTTTGAAGCAAAGTGGAAGTCTCAAGAATAAGCAATTCTTCAACTCTAAAATTTTTATCGTCGTTTAATCATGTGATTTTTTTAAGGTAATGATCTCAATTAAGTAGATGAAACAACATTGTCCAAATACATGAGATTGAGAATTTCCTGCGGAGGGCTATCCTCCCAAAATGAATCGCAAAGCGATTGCCGACCAAGTTGGACCAAAAAATCGGCGACACTATGATTTAATCATGTGATTGAATTATCAGTAAAAAGCATAATGATTGACTCAATCAAGCAAACTTGACAAATCACAAGGATAAATTACACGAATGATTCTCAATTTTGAGTCGATTTTCAATTGGTCCCCCAATTTTAATTTATAATCAGAACGTCCTCCATTTTTCATTTTTTTGCACGCTTAATCCTCTTGACCGGTGATCACAGGTTCCCCGGTTGCCTTGCTTACGTGACCGACTTTCTCTCTCATCCGCGTCAGCTTAAGTCAGCCACGTTATTATAAAAATTTTAAAAAATAAAAAAAAAAGATAAAGTTGTCTATGTCATTAAAAAAATTTAAAAAATAAAAAAAGTGAGTTACGGGAGAGAGCTCCACCAGAGGGAGGCGATCGCCCCCCTCCTCTCTCCCGCGCGTGCAAGAGAGAGAGGGAGGGGGGCTGATCCTTCTCTCTCCAGCACGCCGAGAGAGAGGGAGCTCCGGCGAGCTCGACCGAAGGGGGACGGACGTCCCCCTCCCTCTCTCCCGCAACTCACTTTGTTTTTAATTTTTTTAATGACGTGGACAACTTTACCTTTCTTTATTATTTTTTAAAATTTTATAATGACGTGACCGACTTAAACTGACGTGGTTGAGAGAAAAAGTCGGCCACGTAAGCAAGTCAACCTACGATCACCGGTCAAGAGGACGTTCTAATTATAAATTAAAGTTAGGGGACCAATTGAAAATCGACTTAAATTTACCCCAAATCACAACCATTTTTCAATCACGTTTAAGATGCTTCTCCTAATCCTTCTTGCCTGCGATTTTACCATTATCTGTTCCTACAAGTGGTTGAAATTTTCTTTTCCTGAATGTTTTAATCATACACCATCTGAAAACTTGCTATATCCAAATATTTTATCCGATAACATAATTTTCTCCTTTTTATAGTTGCTTAATGCAGAATTTAATGGATGCATCATTCAGGCTATGATATTAAAATTCCACTGGGATTGCCAAAATGCAAGATTGAGAAACATACAACTACATGATCAAATCGCAACATGTCAACTAAAGTTACATTTTGTTGCTTCAGATGGTAATTAAGTAAAAAAAAGTTAAAAAACTTCACTAAATAAGCAGATTAGATTCCAAGCACCAATTCATCACTCAACACCTTGAGTCAGGGTCTCTGCTTTGCAGAAAATGTTCACCTGCATGAGCATTATATTAGTATATTCATACTTAAAAATGACAACTATAAGTGGCAGAAAAAGAACATCTTAAAGTTATGATACGCAGTGCTTTGTCGGTGAGGACAAAACAAAAAAATAAGTCTCTGATCACCGATATCATATGTTTTTACTTCGCAAAGCATAGAGATTTGCAATAGAAGTTCTAAGTTAAAATATTCAAATATACAGAAACCTCTGAGCAACAGTGTTAAGTAAACGTTTGCAATTATATGCTAAAAAACCTGACTAACCCCTTTTTTTTTAAATCAATTTTATGACATCATTAACACAAGGAGAAAGCATACTACAGGATCAAATAAAGGAAATAATTCAACGTGAAATTATTGACAAACGAGTAATGGGTGATCAGAGCTTTTACCATCAATAGCTTAACTATGGTAGAGATCACGTGGTCAAAACTACTATAACAATTTTTTTAGAGGACTACTAAAATAGAGTTAGTGATAACCAACTAAATTTTAGCATACTAAACATCATAAAATTTTCAACAACTAAATGCCTAATTAACATTAACAACTCATGTGATTCTTCAGCAACTTAAAAATAATGTATTCGCATCTCAAAGTGATTCAATTAGAAAAAATATCTCACCTACATAATAATATTGTAAAGAACAAGCAGCATCTTACTCCAAACACACACATACATCATAACATTTATGAAGACCAATGTGTTAAGGCCTTTTTTGGGCAGATACAATGTTTTAAGACTTTGTCACAGTACAGTAAGAACTGAAGTAAGATTTGAAGGATAAGAGCAATGATCAGATTTTCTTATGTTTGATTTGAAGTTCTTTTCGAAAAGATTATGATCATGATCACAATCTTTTCCAAAGAAACACAGTTTCATCATAAATAAGCAATTCTCACATAGGCACCCATAAACCCTAATAGCCTGTGCAAGTTTGGTCTAGAGAGGACAGGAGTAATATAATCTTTTAAAATCTCACACCTACATGATGAATCAGGAATGCTTTTGCTTATTCTCTATACTGCAAATGCTGAGGAACACTAATTAGTAAAGGGGATCAGTCAAACTCCAAAAAAACATTCTCCATTATATTAATAATTCCCAGTCCTTTTTTTACTAACAAATAGCAGTGACAAGTAAAGTGAATCATAAATGATTACACAGATCGAAGGAGGAATCTGAGTTCTACCTTCTTTCAGTTACGGAATTTAGGTCCGTGTAAAAGATAGTGTGAATTATAAGAATACGCTCACAAATCCCCGATAACAATTAGGATCAAATTAATTGCGGAGCGTTGGAGATTGCAAGCAAACACACTCACAATGCTTACAGGGAAAAAGGTGGATTCCACAAGTTTCAGGATCGAAATCTTAGTACCTGACTGAATTAATTAGCCCGATCCGACGATGATGTTGTTGATGGGGATAAAGATCAGCTTGACGAAGAATCCCACGAACCCCATCACCACGAACCCGATGGCCGTGCGCACCGCCACCTTCGTGAACTCTGCAAGAACGATCGGGACAGATGGTACAACAAAATGATCCAAAAACGCATCAAATCTGGAGGAAAAAAAGGAGACGAGATCGACGAAGATTACCCTTGCGGTCGGGCTTGTGGCATCGCTTGACGAGGCGAACGCTGTCCTTGGCGAACTCCCTCAACGGATCCACCACCGAATCCAACGCGTCCTTCGGAATGAGCTTGACGAAGGTCGCAGGGGGCTTCTTCTGGTGTCGAAGAAGATGGAGCAAAGTGATTATTCAAAGATTCTCGTATATGATCTTTTTTTTTTTAAAAAAACTTTGAGGGTCTCCCTGTTTATAGAGTAAATCTAACCAAAAGTTTGAATCGAAAGAAACAAAAAATATATTCCAAGGAAAAAAATCCTATTGGAAGAAGAAACGCTGCGGCGGCTGCGGCCCAACATTTGCTTTAATCGTTTCACACATGGGCCGCTTTGAATCCGTTGATGGGCACGAGCATATGCGGTGTGGATCCAATAAATTTTTTATCATTTTTATGAGTTTAATGGACATTTTATACGGCTCATTTTCTTCGGTTTTTTTTATATCTTTTATGCACAAATTTAATTTCATTGATGATATAAAAATAGCTTTTGTTTTAAAAAAAATAAGACTTAATGATCGTTTGATGATATAAAAATAGCTTTTGTTTTAAAAAAAATAAGACTTAATGATCGTGACACAATATTATCCATATGTTTCTTCATTTTTTTCAATATCTTTATTTAATAATAATTTAGAGGGACATCAATGATGCAAAAATAATAATTTTACATTATAATAAATTATAATTTTTTTAATAAATATTAGTATTATTTAAAAATTTGTAAAGTTAAGCCTATAATAAATATCCGTGTCGTCGTCGTTGTCGCACCCCTAACATCCTTGGCCTTCCTCTGCCTATGTCATCCCCACCTTGTCCTCCTCGCGCTCTCCCTCTCCTTCACATCCGGGCAAATCTGACCGTCCAATCCCCATTGAGCCAAATCTATCCATATTTTGGGAGCACTCCATTAAACTCGTAAAAAATTCAAATCTAGACTTCTATGAGAATAAAAGTAGAGGCCCAAACGGTAAATATGAGATGGTGACTATAAGCGGCATTGCGCGAAGTTTCATTTGTCTTATTGAATTAGTTGGATTCGATGATGGATCGATCTTTCGACCTATAATTAGTGTGCTAAATGGCGTAATGCATATTGAACAGTGGGCGCTAACATTGACAATAGAGAAAATGTTGTTGATCTCTTTTAAATTACAAGTGACAAGCTAAGCAGAGCAATATTCAGAGGTTATGGGATTTCTACGAGAAAAAATATGGATATAAATTTATAATTTTAGAATTTACTATTTCATTGTACAAGAACACAATCATAATTTTCGTTGAAAATTGCATTTCTTTTTTTTTTTTTTTTTGTCAACCCTAGCTGACTCTTAAGGAGCCCAAGTTGGGCATGTTTGCAGATTGTTTGCCGACATATTTTTAACACTTCTTTTATCCAACTTATATTTCCTTGTTTTGGATCCTCGTATCATCTCCGATTTGATCGCTTATTTTTCATAAAAAAATTATTTTATTTATTTTTCCAGAAATAAAGGGGGTCAAACACCTTGGCAATATTTATATAAGAAAAAGTAAAGAACAAAATGGATAGAGTGGCGTTAACGGCGCCTCTTAAAATATTCGGTGTTCAAATTGCTCATGTCGTCTATCATAATGAGTAATTAATTACAGAACTGAGAATAATTATTCTTTTAATCCAATAATCACTGTTTATGTTTTTCCATTACATTTCTCGTGAGAAGAAATATTATTTTCCAACCAATTAATTTGTTGCGTCGAGAACATTTTTCTCCGATAAATTTGTTTATCAAGGCTTATATAGTTTATGAATTATGAATATATAATTAGTTTTTTCTTGTGATTACCGACATGGGTCGTCATATTTTAATGAAATTATATTTATGTCATCTTCCATGCGCTCTCTCTCTCTCTCTCTCTCTCTCTCTCAATATTATATGAAAACATGGCGATTGTCTGCATACGCTAACAGGTGTTGACAATTATGAAACTCATGGTTTAGCATATTATTTTGACAAGAGGGATGAGATAGCAAACATCACTTGATATCGATCCATCACACAGTTGTTTTTTTTCTAAGAAAATATTTGGATAGAGAATGTAAACATGATAAATTGAAGAAGTCCACCCTAATTTTACTAAATAATTTGAAATAAATTTGCACTTTCTGTGGATGTAATACGACAAGCAATAAAAGCTTCAAAATAATTACCATTAATTAAAATTATTTCCGATTCTTTATAAACTATGAACTATTTCCACTTTCTTTTATTGGCTAAGAAAATATCAATGTTCACCTCTTTCATTTATCTAATACAATTCTAACATTTATCAATATTTTTTAAAAAAATATTAAGATTAGCTATTTTTTATATTAGAAAACTAAAAGAGCTTAAGAATTTCATTGCATTGATTACCATTAAATTTTATTTTATTATATATTCTCAATTTATAATAAAGTCTAAAATTCAAGAGATTTCGATTTCGTATTTCATTAGTGGGACGTACACGCTTTTTTTTATTTTTAATCTTTATCCATTGCACACCTCCCTTTGAAAACAAAAAAGAAAAAACATAATGGTAATTCATATAAGTAGCGACTAACATGTAGATTTGAATAATTTTCATGTAATTCATATAATTCATAATGGTAACTCATAACTTTCATGCTAAGGTTGAATAACTTAACAAGGATTTGCATGATCCAATATATCAAGATAAAGTACTTTTCATGCTTCAAACCAAAAATTTTTTTTCTATTACATTTACACCTTTCCGGTGACAATTGTAGTATTAGTTTACAGGAAGTGCGTACTGTGTTCCATGATTAATTACAGTTGCAGTCTTGCAGATGAAATCACCCACAGCCTTTGGCTTGGAGAGGTGATCACAAAACTTTGATAATTGGAAAGAAAAGAAAAGGAAAGTTCGGTAGGACAACTCCACTGTTTTCAAGGAAGGTCTTCATCAGCATTTGGAGTCACTAATGGCATGCTTGTTCCGTACATGAAGCTCCATGATTCCTCTTCCTCCCTCTGGTGCGTCTTCTTGCACTCATAGTAGTACACAGTGTACACCATGAAGGAGAAAACCTTCAGCAAGAAGAGGATGTTCTCCATCATCAGTCCAGGGGCCGCCGCCTTGAGGGACTGCGCGGCCTCGGCCGCTCCAACACCATAACCTCCGGTGAGAACGACGTCCATGACCAGGAGGGCTGCTGCAAGCATGAACCCTTGCACCCTTCTCCCCTTGACGAGCTGCTCTGCCCTGCCAAAGGCCTCCAGCCCGTAGCAGCCGTCTTCCACCACCGAGATGACCACCCCGACCGTCCATATCATGGCAAGGTAGACGTACAGGAGACGTGCAGCGAGGCCGAGGAGGGCGCCCAGCGCGAGAAACCCGACGGAGCCCTTCGCGTTGAGCATCAGAACGCCGATGAACGACACCGATATGACCGTGTACCCGACGTACAGGAGGGTGGAGTAGAGGCGAGTCACCAGTGCGCCCTTCCACACTTGCTGAATCCTCGACGACATGTCGCCGAGAGTCGACTGCTTTCCGGCGTACGTCACGGCGGATGCGTGGATGATGGCCACCATGAAGAAGAAGGAGAGCATGTAGGAAGCCACCGCGAAGAGCATGTCAACTTGCAGGAAGGCCTCGGCGTCCTCTTTGATCCTGAGGATTATATCGTAGAACTGCGGGGTGATTGGGTCCTTGTCGTTGAGGAGATGAAGTTTGATGATGAAGTTGAGGAGGAAAGGATAGATGGAAACGCAGTTTCCCATGAAGAGCAGAAAGCTCGGGAGGAAAGCTAGAAATAGAGCACAGGCCATGAGCTTCGTGTTCCTGCAAGCGATGGAGATGGCTTCCTTTAGGATTTCTGTAGCACCGGGGTGCCTTGGGGCGTCCATGGCAATTGAATGGGAGATCTTTGACATTGGCACTCGATGGTATCTACACATCAAAGGAGCTTCTGGTGTACTTATGGAAGATATCGGTTCCTTTTGTGCCATCTAAGTGGACCTCGTCTGCCCTGAATGGGACCTGACAACGAACACTTCTTTTTATAATTTGTTTTGCTTCCTGTTAAGATCAATTGGATGACACGGAGAATCCATCCGAGCTCAAATTTTGTATGAACTGACACGGATTTTTTTTATGGATATGTGCCTATGTCATGATGAGATTTACTAAGCCCAACTTGCATAATGTCTACTCCTGAAAATATTGTTGATATTTGCTTATAAGAAAGGATTTGCTCAAGGAAGGCTTTGACTTGTAGCAGGTAGAGAAGAGCGTTGCACTGCCATCTTGGAACTTGACATGGATTTTTCTGACTCGATGTCAGAACAATTTTATGTCATTGATGGGAGGTGAATTCAATGTTGACCCTGTCAGAAGTTCAAGAGCTGAGATTTTTTTTTTTACTTTTAAGTTTATGATAGGAACAGATAGTTTATTCAGCAATCACCATGAGAAACAAATTAAACCAGGAATATACTTCAGCAGCATATATTTTCGGAACAGAAAAGGACTATATAGCAACATAAGCAAATAACACGATACAAAGATGCGGTTCAGACAGTCCAATTTCCTGGCAAATACAGAGGCTCCAACGCCTCATTGTCAGATGACATATCACGTCGAGCTGCAGAACTACAGAATTAAGAATGAAGAAAATAAGAATCACGGACTCAGGAAGAGAGCTGACACAAAAGGATCATCATTTAGGAAGAAATCTCGCAATCATGCAGTTGGTACTTGTTTGATTTCAGTGTGCTATAAGGTAACTGGTTGAGATAAACCGACTAAAGAATGAAAATACAGAAATCAATATCTACAACTATCTTAAGTTTGAACGGAAAGGTTAATGTTGAAACCATCCATTCTTTATCTGTTCCAACGAATAAGTCTGCATCTGAACAATATTTTCTAATCTTGCACTTGGAGGAAGCAATGAACTGAGTTCTGTTAGAAGGCCTAGACTCAACAATGCAGTCTGAGATGCCTTGACATTACCTACTATTGTGCTGCAAGAAGAAAGTATAATGAAACTATGTTTGGTGCAGATCTCAAGTCCATGTCAAGAAATTATTAGGTCACAGAAAAGAAGGTTCAGTCTCGACAATACCAAATACCTGAATAAGTTCTCAGATAAGAAACCATACGCTACTTTTAATTATTAACATTTTCTTTGGCATAAACAAATTGAATTGAAAAGACTGCCAAACCACCTACCAACACATTTGTCGGATGGGTAAGCCCAACAACTGTGGGAGAAGACAAAGAAAAAAAGGCAAATATATTGATAGCAGAAGAAGAGTAGCTGTGAGAAATCTAGCATTTAGATTCAATGTTCTTCAACCAAATTGTATTATAAATTATAAGTGTCAGCAGAGAAACTTAAAAAGTGAAACCCCGCACTCATGTTTCCTCCTCCTGCATAATAATCTTGTAGTGCCACAAAAGAAAATGAAATGGAAACACCTGAAATTGACAAAAAAAAATCAGAATTCTCTGTTGAATAGAAGACAATAATATCAATTATCAGCTCAGTAATACTCCTACATCAAGTTTCTATTGTGCTTTTTTTTAGAGCTTCTATTGTGCTTATTGAATACTAATTATTTACTTGCTTTGCATCTTTCAACTGGAGCCTTCTGAAACAAATTTCATAGATAAATCGAATGGAAAGTGACGTTTGAAATAGGTATGATGATATTATTTTAAAATTTAATTCAAAACTTATAATAATTAAATTCATCTTCAAGGAGTTGATGAAAGCCAAAGTATGTTGACAAGTAAAGCCAGAAGCAACTACAAATTTCATTGCTGATGATGATAAGACTGCGTACTACTGCAGTATCATATGATGATACATCAGAAACTATCAAGACAGATGGCATAAACGTCATATCATGGCATATAAATGCAAGATATATGAGAGAGCATAGAACAATTAAATCTCTCAGTAGCTCCCACAATAAAATTCTTAATTTAATTTCAAAGTCAGAGTTTGAGAGTCCAATTTCCTGGCAAATACAAAGGTTCCTAAGCCTCATTATCAGATAACATAACAGATCGAGCTAATCAATCCAGGAAGAGAGTTGACACAAAACGATCGTCAAATAATAAGTCGACCCCCACATGATATCTCGCAATTATATGGTTGCTAGTTGTTTGTATTCTGTGTGCTATAAGTGATTGGTGAAGAGAAATCAATTAAAGAAAGAATTTACAGAAAATCAATGCCTACAACTTCCCTAAGCTTGTACGGAAAGCTTATTGTTGAAATCATCCAATCTTCATGTATCCCAAATAAGAAGTCTGGGACACTCGTACTGAACATTATTTACTAATCTTACACTTAGAGGAGGACCCAAATTGAGTTCTGTACCATTTAGTCAAACTGGAAGGTCTAGACTCCAGGATGCAGTTTGGGATGCAATTACCATCACTTGTACTCTGTTTTGGAACACAAAAAAGTACATCTCGTGAGACAAATCTAATGAAACAAGTTTGTTTGGAGTAGATCTTAAGTCCATATCAAGAAATTTCTAAAGTCCCAGATAGACCATACTTAAGAGATTAATTCCCTCTCAACAAGACCACGTACCTGATTAGATCCTCAGATAAGAAATCAAAATATAATATATATACATACCTGTCACGATTAATATTGCACAACATAAACAAAGTGATTAATTCCACAGCAAAAAAAAAGTTGAAATAAACAGATTACCAAATCATCTCGACAGAATTGTCTGATGGGTTACAAACAAACAAAGCAGAAGACAAAAAATAAAAAATACAAATGCATGGACAGAAAAGGGGTAGTTGCGACATCCAATAATGAAATGTCCAAGGATTACGCCTTCATCAACAATTCAACACAACCAAATTGCATTACAAACTATAAGAACATATTAGGAGAGAATTTAAAATGAGAAACTGTGTCGTCAGCTTTCTCCTGCAAAACTATCAATTAGTATCACAAAAGAAAATGAAAGAGAAACACCTGATATGGACAAAATACCAGATGACAACAAGAAAAAGTAATGAAGAATCAATGATCAACTCAGAGATGCCTTACATCAGACTGTCTACTGTGCCCATGCTATTTATACACAAAGTCATGGTCAGTGGGAACCTTCTGAAATAAATTTCAGAGCTAAACTAATCCGAGGAGGCAGTTGATAATTTGTGACTCTACAATTTAGTAGGTGATAGAACAATAGTTTGAATTATTAATTCAAAGTAAAGATAATCAAATACATCTTTAAGGAGTTGACAAAGCCAAAGGTATCTTCAAGCCTGCAACTTCATGTCATGACAAATAAAGCCAGAAGCAATTATTCAGACACTATTCACACAGATGGCATCAACTCTATATCATGAGTACATATATGCAAAATATACGAGGGAGGATAGAACAAATTAAACCCTTTAGCTCCCACATTAAGCTTCTTGTACTGTGTCAGAACACTGTATCAGCTGTAGCAGGCAGCCTGGAGTAGATGAACCCCCCTTCATCCGCCGTCGTTCCTTCCAAACCATGGCTCTTCCTGCACTCATAGTAAAAGACTGTGTACACAGCCATTGCGTACAGCTCCCACACAGAGCTTGCCACGGCGGCCATGAGCCCGATCTTGATTTCCTCCCCCATAAGTTTCTGCGGCCCTGACGACATCATCATATGACCAAAAACTGCATAGATCGCCATCTGAACAGCCATGAGGATGAAGGTGAGAAGGGTCCCTTTCTTCTTGTTGCCTATGAACAGCTCCACTGACCACGAGAGCGCGCCGATCCCCCACGTCTCCTCCACCACGGTGATCACCAAGCTCATGCTCCACCGCGTCGATAGATAGCAGTACAGCAGGAGAGATAGGCCGGCTGAGGTGATTCCAAAACCAGAGACGACCTTGGATCCGTCAATGCATACCAGCATGACAGCAGCAAACGTTGCTGAAGACAACATAACAAGGCCAAGGCCGAGAAGGACAGTATACATCCGAGTAACGAGAGTCTGGTACCAGCGGCGCGCGACCCTCCCCTCGAGCTCCTTTGGAGTCAAGCTGATGTTAACGTAGGCCATGGCGAAGGTGTACAGTGTTGCGACCATAAGGAACAAGGAGATGGAGAAAGAAACGAGAATGGACACATAGGCGGGGACGAAGACGTCCCGAAGGTCTTTCCCTATGTCATGGATGAAATCTGGCACGGGAGCAGGCGCAGGACCTGTTGGACCTTTGAAGAAAGTAGAGATCTTGGAGACCAGATCAATGAGGGGAGGCAAAGTACAGTAGTAGTTAGAGAAGAAGAAGAGGGAGGTGTTTTGGATGGTGAGGAGGAGGAGAGGGAGGAAGAGTGCTACAGACTTGAAGGGAAGTTGCAGGGCTCGCCATAGGATCTGAGGGATGCCAAGGGGCGTCTGAGAAGAGGCTCCCATGGACTTGGTGCACCTGAAAGACATATTCCCGAAGCAGCTGAATGATAGATGCAGAGGAACAGAGGGTACTACTGATCTGCTATGTGATCAGAGACTTGAGGCTCACGAATTTGGGGATAAGATGCTAATCAGTGATTGCAAAGATGGTTTAATTGTTCCCAAATGACGCATTCAGAGATGGATCGGAAAGGAGGAGTCATGATCATGGAACCCCACGGAAGAACAAGGTGGGGGCATTAAACAGTCGCCATGGATGCTAGATAGATGCTGACAAAGTCAAAGCAAAGTTAAAGCGGGAGCTGCCTTCCTCTGGTGTTAATGCTGATTGCAGAAATAAAGCTAGTATTTATAATAAAAAGCCACATCAACACGCCACGGCGGCACTATATCCACTCGACCTCGGTAGATTGTGGAACACGTGTACTTAACTTAGATTTGACAGTTCCAAAAGTGAACGCATCATATTTATACGAAAGGAGATTCTAAATGTAAAAAAGATTAGTTCGAAGTGTCATTTGTCATTATTATATGAGACGATCAATTGAATTAGTTGAGTTTGATAATAGTCCGATCTTTAACTTGTGAACAATGCGCATAATTATTAATGTTGCACGAGTTGAATCGTCGACACCGTTTATTTGAATCTAATAATTCTTTTATTTTAAAATCCTGGCAAGTTAAATTTATCATCTATATTGTTGTAAGATAGTTAAGACTAAGAGGCTAATATAATAGCAATGCTATTCATTCTCGCAGAAGGGTGCCACTGCCAGCGCATGTTTTGGCTTCTTGTTCATGCTCAAAGCAAAATCCAAAGAAAGGGATCTCACATAATCTAGATGGACAGGTTGTACTAGAGAGAAGTTTTAGATCAAATTGTTCATGTGCCTTTTCCTTCTGTTGGTTTTTCACATAATCAAGTTGCAACTGTCTTAAGAATAAGCTCCGAAGCATCCTCCTATAAGAATGTGAAATCATTACTGGTGAATTTTCTTCTAATTTTCTGCTTAATATCTACTTCCAATGAGTTCTATTAGACAACACAGAGTGGTGTTAGAAACTAAACTACATCCCACTAGAAGTTTTATATTATAATCAGCTAAAAAATCCAGGGTCCTGTTGATGTCTCCAGTGCCTAGGGATTGGCACTCCAATAAATACCTTGGTGGCATAAATAAATATAATAAATACCTTGGTGGCATAAATCGATCACATTGCCCCTTATCTTAATAACTATTTGTCTTTTGCTCTTTCTAATAATTTTAACTTTTAAATCCAAATGACTAATACAATTATCTTTTTTTTTGTTATATTCAGGCGGCCCAAAATTGCTTTAGAAAAGTTCATATCTTGAAAAGGGACGAGCAAAAAAACTACAAGTTTTGGAAAGAAGTAAAACAGGAAAAAAAGACCATGCTCTCTGGATATATCATATATTCTACCATCTTGAGGATCGAACACGAGAGAGATAATTGTGGCGAAGTTTTATTTTTTGACTAAAAGCCAAATCCTTTTAATGTAATTATTGAGAGTTTTATTTATCTCAGCTGCATCAAAATAGTTCCTCACGTGATAATGAGGAAAAAGTAATTGAAAAAAGTTCCGACCAAATTAGAATAATATCTTGAATATGAATTCAATGTAACCAATCTCTCATGTTAATTTAGTAACGAGGACGGCACACTCATCTATTTCTTATGGGTCTTTTTCATATTTTGTATTAAATTTTTTTATATAAATTTTATAATGACATCAATATTTCATAATAAAAAGAGTGTTAAATTTTGTGCTGAAGCTCTTGCCGAAAGCAATAGATGTTGTCGGAAGTGGGGAAAACAGAGGAAATAAATGGGAAAGGAAGTAAGAGAAAAGCTTCTATTCAATTGGAAAAGTAAAGTGATTACATGACGACAAAAACTTACACCTATTTATACTAATATAAGACTGATACGAATCATAAAACGGAATCACATCTAACTAATGTTACAAAGTAAAGTAACAACTAATCACAATACACTACACAACATGGCATTACTTCTCACACCTATTGAAGCTTGTATGCACGGCGTTGTCGATGTTGCGATGGCAGAAGAATCTAGTCGAAACTATAGAGACACTATCAAACAACTGCAAGCAGAAGATGCTGACACATACGACGGCAAGAACATCAGCTCTATCAACTCCAATACACACAGAAAATGCACACAACATAAAGCATTTTAACATCTGTAAACATAATGTAGCAACTAAAGACAACTGGAGAGAAATGAATGCCCGAGAAAATGCATTGCGAAATTCACAGTCATCAAGCTTCTTGATTGCATATCATCATAATAGAACACTTCGGAGGACTTCTAACATGCCCCCTCAACTTGTCTGTGAGAAAACTGATGGGGAACGCTAAAGAAAGTTGATGTTTCCACAAGTTGAACACAATCCTCATCATCATGCTGCGGAACACTTTCTATTATGATGTTACAAAGTAAAGTAACAACTAATCACAATACACTACACAACATGGCATTACTTCTCACACCTATTGAAGCTTGTATGCACGGCGTTGTCGATGTTGCGATGGCAGAAGAATCTAGTCGAAACTATAGAGACACTATCAAACAACTGCAAGCAGAAGATGCTGACACATACGACGGCAAGAACATCAGCTCTATCAACTCCAATACACACAGAAAATGCACACAACATAAAGCATTTTAACATCTGTAAACATAATGTAGCAACTAAAGACAGCTGGAGAGAAATGAATGCCCGAGAAAATGCATTGCGGAATTCACAGTCATCAAGCTTCTTGATTGCATATCATCATAATAGAACACTTCGGAGGACTTCTAACATGCCCCCTCAACTTGTCTGTGAGAAAACTGATGGGGAACGCTAAAGAAAGTTGCTGTTTCCACAAGTTGAACACAATCCTCATCATCATGCTGCGGAACACTTTCGTTGAACACACGATGCAGAAGTAAATGTGATCAAAAGAAACCGTGGCCAGGGATCACTTTCATTTTTACATTTCTCCACATAAGCTGAGGGAAACCAATCCAGCCTTGCTTTTGCATTCTCCTTCATATCATCCTTGAAGTAAACATGATGCAGAAGTATAAGGCTTTATCATTGAAACAAGACATTGAGTATCTGTTGAATAATGTTGTGTCTTTGTTGAATAATTCGTTGAACATATGTCAACTGGAAACGAAAGCTCAAGTTGGCGTGCACACTGAACACGCCTTTGAAGCCACTGGCTACCCTCTAGAGATCCAAAGAGAGATACATCTATCTGGGTTCACAACTCCAACACAGATTTAAGCACAAACATGGCCAGTTTTGCAAGACAGGGACATAGTAGCCATAGCTAAGACTGATTCAGGAAAAACACTTTCCGCTGTTTGAGGAAATCCATCGAACACCTGTTCGGACATGTAGATCTGACAAACTCTAGTATTGTTGGAAATGTAGAACATGATAGAATGGACCGGTGCCAGAGAACGGTCGACCAGTCCACCAGGGACGGTCGACCGGTCCGGTAGTTAGACTCATCAGTCTGAACTAATTGGATTGACTAACTCAAATCATAATCGGGGACTCTAATCAGTTTACCTATGCTGGCTGAGTCCTATTGTACAGAGATTAACATTCAGTTGGGTCCCAATTCATAGATTACATGATAGGCAAAGATAAGTAAAGTAAAGATAAAAATACGGGATAGCTATGTGTCGCCCATAGAGTATAGAGCAAAGATCAGAGCAAAGTACAGAGAGGGACAGGTAGTTAACTGAGGAGACACCGAAGCTACTGGTCTTTGATGATCACTGTTCATGAGATTTCAGATCTTCTCTCACCTGTATCTCGAATGAAGGGTAATACAATGGTCACACTCCTTCCCTCAGAGATTATAGTATTGAGCCAGATGGACATGTAGCTAACTGAGGAGACAATGAACCTACATGTTCTTAAATGACCACTGTTTCTGGAGTGCAGGTCATCTCCCACCTGCATTCCGAATTGGGTGATGCTTTAACACACACTCTTTTCCCTTTTTGGGCTTACTGGCTTCAGAGATTCAGAAAGGCACCCGTGACATCCCAATTAATTAAGTCGAGCTCGCATAGAATAACTAACATTGAGAATATTATAGTAATATAAAAGACATAGTGCAACTCACAGTAAAGCAATGTAAAGTAGTGTACTGTAAAGTAAAGTATAGAGTATGGTAAAGTAAAGTATGGTATAGTATAGTATATAGTACTGTAAAGCATGGAATATGATATAGTAAAGATAATGCAAAGTAAAGAAAAAATATAGTCACAATAAAAAACAAAGCACAGATATTGATATTGTCAAAGAAAGATGTATTAATCCATCATAGCCAATGCATATGAATCAGAATATGGTATTGTCCATCATTGATATATTGATCGCATGGTTATCATTGATCTCTATTTCACCGTCTATTTTGCTATTGTACTGAGCTTTTTTCTCACGAGTATTCTATTCTCCTGCAATGGAATTTTGTAGGTGAGAATGCTAATTGATGAGGTACTAGAGGGCGCAGAGCTTGAAGAACGCTGCACATGACACAAGCACTGAGACTTGCATTATATTTCAACATATTATTTTCCATTGGTAGACATCATGTTCTTTCCGCATATTTACAGACATCATGTTCTTACGCTTATTGAATCTCTCTTTCTATCGAACTCGTTAAAGATATGACTTTTCTGCGTTTGTCTTTCCTATAAGCATTGATAGTGTCTCTTCACATTCCGACTTTTGAACTTCCGCATTAAAGTCTTCAATATATTTTCTTATAATATTGATACCACGTATGCTATTATATTGAATGGTCATGGTCAATAGTGCAATAGGCAGTGTAGCGCTCCGAGGGTCAACCTGACTGCCTACGTGACAGGAGAGACGATTTTGGAGATGTTACATTTAGATATATGACTCATTTGTGAGGGTTAGCTGTCATTTGTTGCTCGATAAGTTGTGTAACTTAGATGAGAATGATCTTGTTGTGACAAAGGTAAGCTTTAAAATATCAAAAAAGAAAAAAAAAAGAAAAAAGAATTGGTGAATGGAGAACAACCTAATTACTAAACCCTTAAGGGCATCTGACGTATTACTAATTTAATTAATCTAAAATTTAGATTACCACTTAAATAAATTTTCATTATTTAAATTATCGATAAAATTACATTATAGTGTTTGACAACTATTGATAATATAAGTTATGATTAAAACAGCTAGAGAACAAATTATCAAAATATTCGTAAAAATCATTTTAGATTTTCATCACATGCTATTATAAATAAACAAAGCAAAAAATAAAAAAAATGAATATAGTAAAATAAGATGAGGCAAAACTAAGAATTATTTGTAAAAAAAGATTAAATAATAAAAAAGATGAGATTGGATGATATTTATTCATTAATAAAATATTTAAAATTTAAAATTTTAATTAAATGAACATTTTTGTTAAAATGCATGTCAAACAATTGATAATATGGAAAGTCACTTCTCATATTTGCTATTTGAATTATCAAATTAAAATTATCAATGAATTTTAAAAAAATTAAATTAAATAATTAATAATATATCTAAATTACCTCCTAACAAATGACACCTAATGCACTACCTATAATATATATTCGTTCGACAATGAAGAAAACCTCAATTAATAATTTATGTGACGTCAAGGACGCCGGGGGGTTGTCGGAATCAAAGAAAAGACAAAAAATATAATTAAATAATATAAAGCATAAGAATAAAGTAAATCTTAAAAAAACAGAGGGGCATCTAATGTAAGAAAATCCTTGATTACAAAATTTATCAAAACGGAGAGTTTGGGTATGTTTTGAAGGTAACGTAAATTGAAGTTTTGGAAATAAGCATGTGTTAATTAAATGATGCCACGAAAGTGATGGGTCAAAAAGAAGGCACATACATTTAATTTAAATTATTAGGAACAAAGATGTGATTAGGAAACCCATATTTAATCTGAAAATTGATGCCATACACGCAAACTAACCATGGAAAGTTAAACGGTTACGTTTGGAATAAAAAATTAGAAAATAAGAAGAAAAAGATAAATGTGATTGAAATTATAGGTATAACTTATTTTGTGATACTTACTCTTCATAATACAAGTGTCTTACCTTTCTAAACAATAGAGTTTGTGATTGAAATTGCTACAGTTGAAGTTTAGATGTGCTCATATGGAGCTTTTGTTTCTTTTGATAAACTTTAGAACGATATTTTCACATTTTAAAAATATTAATCAAAATAAGAGATGGATTTTTCTGGCCAGCAATATTAATCTTGTAAATTGTAAATTATTAAATTTCATTTCCCTTCCTTCTCATGCCGCCCAACTCATGCCACGTAGACAAAAGAAAGCATCTTGGTCGACTCGGCCATCCCCGTTTCATCTCCCGGCCGCGCGTCACAAGCCCTATGTCCGCACCCCGTCTGCGCCACCGCCTCCTCTGCTTCTCCCGGCTGCGCCTCCTCCGTCACTAATCTGCGGCGGAGCACCAAGGAAAGATCCGCCACCAACTTGTCCGGAACTCCTCTCAGGCCATCCATGTGAAGGAGCCGTCCGGGCGTCGAAGGAGGGAGGAGCAATCGATCGCGGCGCTGGATAGAGAAGAGATGTTGAGAAGAGAGGAGCTTTGTTTTGGGAACGTCTAAATCTTGAATCGATAACCGGAATATTCAGAAATCATCAACAAGGAGGTTGAACGTACGACAATTGCGGCAAATTGACCAACGAGATGAGGAGAAGGCCAGGAATCGCAGGTTTACAGAGCGCGGCCCTTGCTCGGGTAGGTGCTCCGATTCTCTGGTCGTTGATTTGATTTTCAAGAAAGAGAAAGAATGAAAAGGAAAGAGTTTGATTTGTTCTTCTATTTTCGTCTTTGATCCGGCTGACAGGATCACTATCGTGCTGTTGGAGAAAATGTGGCCAGGATGAAGACTGATCTCATGAAGGAGCAGCTCGCCACATTTCGATCTCAATTGGAAGAATTTGCTCGCAAGCACAAGGTATCATTTTTTTTTTTAATTTCTCCCCCTTCTTTTCTCGCTATTCCTCATTTTTGTGGTGGACAACTCATTTGATCTTAGGGCCGTTTGGCGCATTACCGATTTAAGTAACCTGTAATTTAGATTACCATTTAGATAGATTACCACTATCATTTAAATTACTAGTAAATAATAGTCAAAATGGATAGTGATAAAATTATCAAAATACCCTTAAAAATTATTTCAGATTTTAATAACATATTATTATAAATAAACAAAGAAAAAAAAGAAAAGTGAATATATATAAAAAAAGGATGAGACAAAATTAAGAGTTATTTGAAAAATATTTCAAATAATAAAAAATATGAAGTTAAATGATATTTATTTATTAATAAAATATTTGAAATAAAAAATTTAATTGAAGGGATATTTTCGTCAAAATGTATTCCCACCAGCTGGAAAGACATCTCCCCTGCCTGCTATCTAAATTACTAATGAGGTGGTAATCAAAATTACCAGAGCAATTAAAATTACCGGTAATCAATCGCAGCCAAACGAGATAATGTGGTGGGCCATGAGAATTTTAAATAAAATAACCTCGTACCAAACGGCCCCTTATGTATTAAACTATGTCTTTATATGATTACACAAATTATAGTGATTTGATATTTAGAAGCTCAATCCTTCTTGTGTATTTTGTGCCTATTGAATAGCTTGGTATAATGTTTGTATTTGACTACCTCTTATGAAAATGGAAGAATCGGGTATTTAGCAGCTTATTCATTAATCTTTGGCTACTTTGGGCATGACGGTTTTTCTCTACCTAGCTAGTCCCTAGGTTCCAACCACAATCTTACAGGAAACTATTAAATTGCCATAGACAATTCTTGATAGAGGCTTGGGTTGTCTTGTTTTACTTGCAGCTGAACATCTTATTAGTTCATTTTCTTTCTATCTATATTAAGTTGTTTATTTTGCCCATGCAGAATGATATCCGGAAAAATCCCACATTTAGATCACAATTTCATGAAATGTGTGCTAAAGTTGGGGTAGATCCCCTAGCCTCAAACAAGGGGTTTTGGGCAGAGTTGTTAGGAATTGGTGACTTCTACTATGAACTTGGTGAGCATATTCTCTGTCTTTTGATAAAACCCTTCTATCATCTAAATGTACATTTCGTTATTCTTCTGTTTTCTCTAATCATGTGATATATTGGTAACTTTGGGGTGGTCTCATACCTTGTATTACAGTAAAAAATAAAAAAAGTAATGGTTACATGAACAATGGAATTAAAATATGTCATTATCGAGCACAAATTTGGATTCTCTCTTCTCCTAAAAAAAAGAAATTTGGATGCTCTCTAATGGCAGGCAATGAAAGCTGCAACATATTTCTACGTCTAAACCGTGAAAGTTGACCTCTTGACACTTTTATTTTTCTTAATGAATGATACCTTTAGACAGTTATAGTATCTTATGCATTTTACCTCATTAGTGTTAAGGTGCTCAAGCAAAAGGACTCCTACTTCAATACTTTTTAACTTCTGTCCAGATAATAGGTTTTGTAAACGTAATTTCAAAAGATTCTTCATGATCTTCCATTTGAAAACCTGCCTTCTGTTTCATTTGCAGAGCAACTGAGGTAGTGCAGTTGTTGTTTGTGCGCTTTTTTGGTTGTCTTGATATTTTTTTGCAGTTCTGGGAAACTATGTTTTGTGTGTCTGTCATGTGCACAATAATGCATCAGCTTTCTTAAGAGTACTCTCATTCTCTCACCCTTTGATCACATATGGCATGCTGATGCGTACTATGAGCTTCTGTTCTCGATATTTCTTTTGAACAAGAACAAATTATTTTTCAGGGGTTCAAATTGTCGATATTTGCTTAGCAACTAGATCAACTAATGGAGGCCTCATTGACTTGCAAGAGCTCTCCAGTATTCTTTGTCAAAAGCGAAAAGCTGCTCGAGATTCTGTATCTGAAGATGACTGTCTTCGTGCTATAAGTAAGTTGAAGGTATTGACCCGAAGCTTTATTTATTTATGAACAATACTTTGCTACAACCTTTTATGTCAGTAAGTTTTTACTAGTTACCTCTCCTATTCAATTCCTTCTCTAATACAATTTTCTGTTGAGGCGATACCAAATATGATCATCTTACTTGGCAAGTGTGCTTTTATCATATGTGATTTTTCTATTTCATTTTTGCTAACTTCAGGTTCTGGGTAGTGGTTTCGAAATAATAACTGTTGGCAAGAAGAAGCTTGTTCGTTCAGTTCCGACAGAGTTGAACAAAGATCATAATGAAATACTTGAAGTGGCTCAGGTTTGTTTTCTCTTTCAAAATAAATGCTGTGACAGTTCTCATGTTAAATTTTTATAGTATTATGCTTTTGGGATGGCTAATTGCCCAGTTCTGGCCGATTTGTCTAATGTTAAGTTTGGACATGATGATGTCCAGAGTAGTGACAGGAACCTTTGCAGGTTTTGGGTACACCAAATATTCATATTAAGACATTTTCCCTAAATTTTATCATATCTGTTGCAGAACGAACAAATGTCAAATGTTTCGGTTTTCAGACACATTGTATTGTCAAGCTTTTATCTTTACAGAATTATAGATTATATCAATTAGCTAGTCAAATTTTATTTGTGCTGAATAAACTTTATATTTTCAGTTAGTCCTTACAGATTGTTTTTTGTGAGAAGGTAGCCCTTACAGAATTTTGGACATTAGACATGAAAGATTGCCCTGCAGATTAATTTTTTTTACAATTACGTCTCTAGATTAACTCCGCCTATGTTTTATAGCCGGTCCCAAGCCCGGATAAAGGAGGAGGGTTGTGTTAGGCCCGACAGCCAGCGTAAAACCCTGTCGAATCTCATGAATATGGATCAACGAGGCGTCATATGATCCATGTAGCCGACCCCACCTAGTGGGATAAGACTTTGTTGTTGTTGTTGTACGTCTCTAGATTATGACTTATTTTTGTTTGCATAATTAAACTACGATAATAAATATCTTGGCTTGTCTCAATGATTAAACCTTTTCATTTTATCACCTTTAACCTTTCTGTTATTGTTTCTGTACTTTTTTTATTTAAACAAAATATGTGTTTACCCTTCAACCTTATATGGTGTGCGTGTTTCCTCTGATTTTCAAGATTTTATGATAAAGGCTAAAAATTTTATAACATAATTTTGTAAAAGAATAACAGAAGTTGATGATGAGCTAAGGGGAGGTAAGTGATTATTTTCTAATTTGGGAGTGAAAGCAGATATAACATGAGGTCATTGTAGTCCATTTATTAATACAATTTGTGACAACGCGCACTTGTCATTACTCATAGAAACCTTGTCAAACTCCTGATCAGCAGAATCTGATCAGCTTGTCCTCATCTTGAACAGTGCTGTTAGGATGATTGAAAAATGATTTTGCTTTTATCTTTTGTCACCAATCTTTGGCCTGGCATCATATGTACTTAACTGTTCTCCAGCTCATTAGTAATCAAGAAATAGTTGGATTTTGTTCCATTATTTGTTTGACATCTCTTCAAATCACATTATAGTAAAAAGCTTTCAGAACAAACCATTCAATGTTTTTCACTGTTGAAGATGTCTGTAGATGTGAAAATAATTGTGTTATAAGATGTTAACGTATATAGTAAAGATTGAATGATGTGTTAGCTACCATTAAGGAAGGAAACATGTCACCCATAAGCCATTATAATGGAAGTGATTTTGTACTCGTGCAGAGTCAGGGTTATGTTACAGTCGAAGAAGTTGAAAGAAAACTTTCATGGTCTCCTGGTCGAGCAAAAGATGCACTCGATACCCTTTTAGAAGTAAGTTCTTCTATCCACTTGAATAGTTGATGTCACATAGAAAAATAATTGACCTTCACAAATGAATGGGTATTTCAGGTCGGCCTAGCGATGATTGATGATGGGCATAAAGATAGGAAACGCAGATATTGGTTCCCTTGCGTGGCCTCGATTTCTTCAGCTTCAGGAGCAGATGGGCTGAAGTCTGCATAGCAAACGGAATTTAGGAGCATTGGGGAGGATTTTTCCCCTTTCAAAGTGGGATGACAGCCGACGAAAATTTCATGGTGGCGTTGCAAACTTTGTGCAGTGATTATGTATTCCTAGAGGACATTAATGGAAATGTTGCAGCGCTTGTACCAAAATCTCTACTCCCCTATGGAACCTGTTGCAAGAATAAAGACCAATCATCCTTGCGCATTACTGGACTTGAGTGGAGACGTCTTTTGGTTACAATAAGATGGGCCTTTTTTTCTCATCATTGAACTTTTTTGTGGAACTTGTGTTGGGCTTGGCGAGTTTATTGATGCTCAAGTGATGAAAACTGGAGACTTTATTTCGTCCGCTATTACTTTAAACTTGTATTCAGCTTGTGTTGTATGTGATTTTCACTGTACGTAGAGGTTTTCTGAAGTTTGGCAGCAAGGAAAGAGCATATGCAGTTCAAACTATGCTCGGATTTCCTGTATAATAATTTTCTCACCTTTTGTTATTTGGTAGGGATATAATGGGGCTCCGTCGGACCGTCACCGTCGTCCCTACACAACACGGACGTTCGTCGGATGAGATATAGCGGAGAGAATGTGCGCGGTTCGCATGCGGGTCGGAGGGTGATGATGCCGGTTCAGTTTGTTGTTGCCAGAACTCCTCATCTGTCATGGCCAGACGAGTGACGTAGCCTTTTTCTCCGTTGCCGAACGAGGTGATCCCGTTCGAGCCCAAGCGACATTGCGCACTCATCACTGCGTCGAAGGCCTTGTTCGTTGCCTGCTGTCATCGCATGTTTCGGTTTACATGATGAATGAATTCGAGTGCTAGGTAGATTGAATGTATATTGCTTCATAGAACGGAATGAATGTGCCTTGTTGTAGTGTTCCTTTCTACATGAATTTGAACATGCATTGCTTTATTGCTGTGAAGAAAGAATGTGCATTCCGACAACATTATTTCTTTCATATTGTTGTTCATCTTAGTTCAAGACTATTTTCTACGGATGGAGTCAGCGATTACCGTCGAAAATGATTATGCGAAAGAAGTGATTAGTGAGGGCTTCAATGTTGAAGACATCGTAGAATAAGAAATTGATGTCATACATGATGATTATGTGAAATCTTTTGAAGTACATAAATCGTATACTGATATTTGACAATGACGATAAAAAAATATTACGCTGTTTTATTTCATTGAAAATAAGGTCTGTTTGAACATATTACGGTATGTTGGCATTATTTCATTGAAATATCATGTTCAAACTTTTAGGAGGATGCAATATTACGTTATTTTATTTCATTGAAAAATATTGTTGAACAAAGGACTGATAAGAATTCGCTTTGTTTGAACATATTTTGGTCAGTATAAAGTCTAATGGTAGCAAATCAAACAACGATTGACATGATCGGATGGAAAAGCTGTGTGTGGGTGCTGGTAATTTTATGTTTGAATTTTAGATTTATCATTTAAGTCAAGATTTATTCATATTATTTTAATTCGAATAATGATTTAGTTAGTCGCTAATAATTTATACCCATAGGTTTCCACTATTGCAGCAAATATATTACAAATTAAGGACGGCACATAAATAAAAGTACGATAAAAAAAAGGCTCATGCAAGACGCCGTTGGGACTTGGGATTTGGCAGGTGGCATTGACTACACGTTGCGGTAAAACGTGATTTTCGATATGATGGTGAGAGTACATTTCTTGGTGAAATTTGGCTGAGACCATGACCCAAATCAAAAAACAAAATTAGGTCCCCGATTGCTTGGTTAAAGAATTAAAATATTCTTTTGTAAGAACAAAATTATTTTTTAAGATGTTCTTGCTATTAGTTAGAACATAAATGGTCACATTTTTCTTGTTTGAGCGTCGATGATGATAATTGATTGAAATAATTCAATTCCAAGAATGTTTGGGTGCAATGTTTGGAATAAGGCTTATACATGATTTATTTAGAAAACGAGACGGAAAAAATAAATTTGGATTAAATCAAACTTGATGGTCCTCGCCTTCGTTTTTTTATTATTTTGCCCATTAAATTTGGTTAGAAAAAACCATTGATGGTTTTCTATTTACAAATGACATGACATGGCGCTTGAATAGAAGCTCGAGCTTGGGTGAATCCTGGGAGATCTTCCATTACTGCACGCTAAATAAGTTTGGATGTGATTCTTCCAAAGACGATTTAAATAACTTGATAATTGATGTCCCCTCAATTAAGTAAAATTTTGAATTTGAATATATGTAAATATATTTTTAGTCTCACTATTAATATTAGGTAAATAATTAAGACGATCTAATCGAATTAATTAAACTTAAGAGTGAACCGACTTTTAACTTCTATACAATGCGCTCTTTAACGTCAATGTAACTTGATCCGTCAGCATCCATTTATATATTAGAAAAGTGATTGGATTGGAAATCCACAATATGTGCATATTACTTTGCAAACTCATACATTCTGCGTAGGAGATCTTCAATATCTTGCAGACGGAATTAATCTTGATCTTTTGACTTCGTAATGGCTATTTTTTTTTTAAAAAAAAATATCAACTTAAAAGGCAATACTTGACTTAGAAGATGGTAAAAATGATGTGGATGTGGAACTACCGCATACCTACCCATTGTCCGACATGTCATCGAAGCCAAAAATATATAAAACAATAAACAACAATATCATCGAAACTACTCAATACGAGTTGAATGATTCTTCAAAGATTGTCCTCTACTACAACAACAACAAAGCCTTATCCCACTAGGTGGGGTCGGCTACATGGATCATACGACGCCATTCCGCTCATTCAACTCTAGCTTCGAGTTGATCCATGTTCATAAGATTCGACATGATTTTATGTTGGCTGTCGGGGCCTAACACAACCCTCCTCCTTTATCCGGGCTTGGGACCGGCTATAAAATATAGGCGGAGTTACCGGCTATAAAATATAGGCGGAGATAAAATATAGGCGGAGATTGTCCTCTACTATTCAAGTATTTTTTTCTTAAAAAAAACAGCTGTATTTTCATATTTTTATATTATCATATTTTAAAAAATGTTAAGTAATATTTATTAATAAGTTTCGCATGTTATAAGTTTTAGTATCAACATTTATAAGCATTTCATCAGATTCAGCAGATATTTTCGTAATTTTTCATCAGTACTACTTACTTCACATTGTCAATAAATTTGTAATACTGAGCATATATATATATATATATATGTTAGAGGATGTTAATAATGTCTCGAATATGAACTCAGTTGGTCTTTTATATAGTCAGACGTTTCAGCAGAATTTTTCTACGTAAAGTTTTAACAGAATTTCTTATATAATCAGTTCGTATATAATTCCTATCATTTGTCAAAGGAAATGCCTATATAAACTCTTTAGATTTTTAGACAGAGACTCATCTTTATAATTATCGTCATTCCATAATAAAGAGAACCGTCGCTTCCCAATGACGTAATTCAATTTAGGACGAACTTTATAAATTTTTATATTCTTCTATGTTAATGTGATCCATCTTTCCATCTTTTAATAACTGAGGATAAATTTATTGTATATATAATATCCAGAATAAATGAAAGAATAGCATAAATATTTAGTACGACAGTCACATGGTAGCAGAAGAGCATTTGTAGGAAGGTAAACAAGGTGTCAACATCAACGTACATCGGCAGGTTTCTAATACGTGGAATCTGATAATTCAAATATTTTGTTATTAATCTAATCCATTTTTTAATATATATAATTTGATATTATTATTTTTAATCGGTGTTTGAGATTATTAATATTCAACTAATTTAATATTAGGATGAAAATAAAAATGATAACTATAATTATGAGAATTTCGAAAATTAAACCTGAGACTGGACTAACACTAGCGACATCCCCACATAATCTTATAATATATATATATATATATATATTTATTTATATATATACTAAAAAGCTGCAGCAAATGAAGACAAAATCGTCAGCAATTGTGATTCAAAAGTGCGGGAAGAATATAAAACCAAATCCAAGCAAAATCCAACAAATCCTTGTTTCAGTACAGTGCTGCTTCCATGGTGGTGGACGGAAAAAAATAAAGGCAAATCTCAGGAAGGTTATTGGTTTAGGTGCCGAAGCTTAATTTAAGGAAAAAAGACATGCCATCGAGAAGAGTGAAATGATAAGCTAAGTTTAAGCTAAAGAAATGTTTATTGAAAATCTCATTTATCATCATAATTAAAAAATAAGTGTTATTAATGTTGTTTTTAAAAAAGATTTAAATAGTTAGAAAGAATAATATTATTAATTTTACAATTTTTTAAGAGTACAGGGATTGGAATAGAATAAGGAAAAAAGGGCATGCTGGTCATGACATTGTGATCAAAAGTGCAGTGCCGTTACTGCCAGGGAGGTCGATCAGACACCAGTGGTGAAGCAGGTAGCGGTGGTTGATTGAGATTATATTTATCAGATAAATTTAATTGTGTGGTTCTCGTGCAGTTCCAAAATACATGTCAAATTCCATGCAGAACCACTCCACTTCCTGCCTCAAAGAAAATTACAGGTCCAATTCAATAGAGGACGTGTTCTCAAATGCATGCAATGAACCGCCAAAGTTATGATTACAACATGGAAATGGCACCGGCAGCGGAATAATTTGACCCCAAATTTGGATCTCTTTCTGGCTGTCCGACGCGCTCTTGCTGCGAAATAATTGGCCCTGAGAGATCGAACTTGGCATCCTTTGTCCCATGCCATGAATCATTCCGTATGCCCAATATGCATCAGTTCACATGTCAAGGCCACCTTTTTAAAGGCGAAAATTCAAATAAATTGTTTGCGTGTATGATGTATCCATGTAGTTATTATTATTTGTTTGCTATCCAAATTGCATGATAATAATTAATAAAAGCAAAAGTAAACTTTTTGATCGGACGAGTAGACTTAGGAGAAGCGTTTACAAAGTTCTTTGAAGTCGTATCTTTAAACGCTCTGACCAATCGCTCTCGTGAATGCACCCCCGTATTTAATGCACGATGGCCTGTGGCTGCGTGTGGCATGGGATCAATCGCATGTGACTGGCCTCCAAATGGTGACCAAGCAAAGGGCAAGACTTTAGCCACCTTTGTCCCCAAGGCCAGAAGGAGAGGGCCTCAAGCAACTCAATCATATTAGCAAAATCAGTCAGAGAGAGAGAGAGAGAGAGAGAGAGAGAGAGAGAACATAGGAACAAATAGCATGATGTAGGAGATGTTAGGTCGCTTGAGGGTGATGCTGATGCAGCAGCATCACACAGTTACCAACTCCTGGCCACCACCACCGTTGCTTGAGAACTCCAAATCTCAGGTCTCATGGCGGACTCCATTAAAGAAATGGCCTCCTCCACTAACTCGAAGCACCTCCAAAGCACAGCACCAACGCTGGTGCCAAAAGGGAGCCATGCATTAACCTCCCAACAGCCTGTAACTACGCTTTTCTTAGCTGGGCAACCTCACTGCCACCACAGCAGACTCATAGTGACGGTGCCATTGTCACTTCTTTGGATTTGAATATGTAGATTATGGGCGCAATCTGATTTGGCACCGGGACAACTAAATTTCACTGGAATCTTTTTTCTGAGATCAAACAAAAGTTACAAGTACATTAACTCGGAGGAAACATTGGTTAAGAGCATCTAAGTTTGACACAGGTGCTCATTGCATCATGACATCATTAGATCACTGATCATGGCCTTTTTTTTTGCATTAATGCTACAAATACGAAGGTACATGAGAAATGAAAACCTGTTGCTACTGAGCAAAGCCTCAGAGTTCAATCAAAAGAAGAATGCCAAAATAAATGAACACTGTGTTGTTCTTCCCATTCAAACTCTCAATTACAAATTCCACATTAGTTGACACAAAAAAGGACAATCTCACTGAAAAATGAGGAAAAAAAATCATTCTGAAGTGGTTAATCTATACACAAGAATGTGAGGAAAGAACTTATTTGCAACAAGAGATTCTTCCTGTAGTATGTGTGTGGTAATGCCCTCTATCTCTCTCTTTCTCTCTCTTTCTACTTTCGTATGATATGTTGATCTCACCTGGTACACTTTTACTAAGGAAGATAAGAATCTAAGATGACAAAAAAAGAGCGAACTTGGATAGATTTCAGAGGTGACTTCCCACCCTGCTCTGCCTGCCTACCAACCAAAGCAACGTCCTTCTCGCGAACGAAGGGGTCTCGTCGGTTCTTGAGATCATGCTGTTGCTGCAGCTGCCGACCTCCACGTCCATGTCGAACTCGCTCCCGCACTTGTCGGACTTCAAGTCGCCGGTTTCGTTGGCGAGAGGCCGAGACAAGGGCAGGCGGAAGGAGAAGGCGCGTCTCGAGGAGCCCCCCAGGGCCGGATCCTCTTGCGTCACCCGCCGCAGCCACGTCTTCGAAATGGAGAAGCTCTCCTTTTGTATGCCACTGCCCACGCCGCCGCCATGATCCTCTCCGAATTCTGTACCCCGCGACGCGTCGAATCCTTTGAAGCCTTCTCTTTTCGAGTGGAAGTCGCATTCCGACATCGTCTGCCTGTATCCTCTTCTGCTGGTTGAGGTCTTCTTCTTCGGCGGTTTGATGGCAACCTGAAGCGAAGCGGTCTCGTTCATCACGTACTCGTAAGACCCCATGGAGAAGCACCTCCTTTGATCCAAGTTACTGGTGCCATTGCTGGTCCCTTCTCCACCTCCTCCGCCATTAGCCTCTACGCTCCTAAACTTCCCAAGCTTAACAGGCACAACCTTTCCTTCCACAACGGCCTCTGAGACTGATACGTTTGCCTCTTCCTTTGCTGCAACTTCAACGGACTTCTGCGACGTCTCGTCATCTCCTAGGTAACTGTTGGCATTGGGAGCAAAGTCCCCTCTCTCTGATGCAATCTCCCTAGAGCTCTCGCTCCCGGACTCGAGGACGAGGACGAGCGGACTGCAGCTATTCGAAGGAGAGAAGTCCGGCAGGAGGCTGCTCCTGCAGAGGGGGCAGGTGGAATGGGACAGGAGCCAAGTATCTATGCATTCGATGTGGAAAGCATGGCTGCACTTGGGGAGCAGCCGAAGCTTGTCATCGGGTTCAAACTCGCAGAGGCAGACGGCGCAGTCGAACGGGTCCTTGAGGCCTATGATGGCCTTGTAGAGGAACAAGGGGAGGGTGTCGATGAAGGACTGGTCGACCCCTGAATCATGGAGGTTGAACAGCTGCTGCAGCTGGCCTTGGAGGACCGTGGCGTTCGCCGTCTCGTCCGGCTCCCTGTTGCGGGTTCTCCGGAGGTATCTGATGAGGAGGTGCAGGAAGCCGGAGATGAAGAAGATTATCGCGAGGATGACGATTATGAGAAGGATGTTGGGGCTGATCTTGTTTGCGAAACTACCAACAGAGTGGGGAGGTGGTGGAGGAGGCCCTTGTAGTGGCGGTGGCGGTGGCGATGATGATGATGGCGGGAATGCTAATGGGAGTGGGACTGTAGCAGGGAGGTCTGCTTTGATGCTTCCATGCAAGACCCAGTCCATGTTCCAGACTAATCAAAGGCACATGAGAGAGAGAGAGAGAGTTAAGAACTCACCAGGTCTTGATATATTATTTGCAGATCAGTCATTCAGAATCCCATCAAACTTGCAGAGCATCTCATGCTCATAACCTGAAGGATGGTCGGCAGTGGACAATTTGAAAATTTTGAGAAGTTTTGATCCATGAACTCTTGGAGAGGAAGAGGAGGGGGAAGTCAAATCGAGGAAGATGAGTGAGATGGGTCCTTAATGAGTGGAGAAATTAATGGGGTGCCAGCTGATGAGGTTGAGACATAAATGAGTTGATTATAATGGAGAGACAAAGGGGAAGAGGAGGAGGAAGGGGAAGAGGAGGAGGAGGAGGAGAAGCAGGTAATGCAAGATGATGAAGGCCATAAATATTATGATGTGTGTCACTGTTAAATTGTAATAAGATAAATATGGGTGATGATGCATGCTGAGCTCATTGGTTATAATGAATGGCTGGTGAAATTGTCTTAGGAAGACCCACCCAACTCAAGTGCTGTTTTTTTTCTCTCTCTCTCTCTCTTTCTTTCTCTCAGATCCAAAAGCTTCTCTTTGCCCCCTTCCAATTTGACTTTCCAGAGGTGTTTGTGCAGGCACAGGCTCAGTGTCCCATTAAATTCCTCGCCTGTTTAAATATAGAATATGGATTTTTTTTCTTCCTTCCAACTTATATTTTTGTATTATTATTTTTTACTTATTTTTTTCACATATTTATAAAATTTGATCTCTGAATTTATTAAAACTTGATACTTTATTGTTTCATTAAATTTCATCTTTTTTTAGTAATTGTGAAATAACATTTTTTCCTTCCTTTCTTATTTTAAATAAGTATATCCTAAAAAAAAAGAGCCAAAAGAACTATTTAATAATGATATGTTATGTGATATTATGCTCGTATTAATATTTTATGTTCCTAACTTCTCATAATTGAAAATTAACAAAAAAATAATATAATAAGAAATTTTCGATGAAATTTATTGAAAGAATAAAAGTGTCAAGTTTGAATAAATTGAGAAACTAAAATTTATAATTTAAATTAGATATGAAAAAAAAGGTATACTTCAGATCCTTTACTGAGAACTTTCTTGCTTTCTCTCTCCCCCACTCTTATCCCCCGCCCCCCTTTCCCTTGGTTTATTTAGGGGATTGATGTTACTGTTGGTTGTCTTTCTCTCTCATGGATAGGTTTAGACTTTAGGACTGCGTGTGATTCATGTACATGGAATGCGGTGGGTTGACATTTGATTTGAGGTTTAGTAGGAGGTGTCAAAATTTGCATCTCTCGTTTTTGTTGTGTGTTTTCTTTTTCTCCTCTTTTTTTCACTCTTAATTAAGCTTTTAATTTTGGGATGTAATTTTAATTAGGTGGGACTCTTATTTCAAAATCGTCTATATGTTTTACTTCGAGAAATCGATGTTTTCTTATGTTGAATTGGTCCCTTTCTTTTTTTTTTTCCTTCGCACGCTTTCAAATTACTAGCTAACTTTTGCACTTGTAGATCAATGAAGAAGGCGGAGTTCATTGCCATGGGGCTTTTTTTAAAGAAGTCAAATGCTTCAATTTAGTCCTCCAAAAATAAAAAGATAAAAAAGAACTCGATATTTTTTGTAAGTTGTGTGTTAAAAAATAGTTTCAATGATTTAATTTGTGCGACATTATTATTATCCGCATATTAAATATTAATTTATTATCAAATTATTAATTAATTTGATTAGATCGTTTTAATATTTGATAGACTTTTTTAAACTTTTTTTATTTTTGAAGATGAGTCATGGAAGCATAAAATATTCTAAAGTAAATAGCACATAGTACTAAATTATTATTTTTATTTAAAGTCAACGTTTACTCGAGTTGAGATTATTGATTTTTTTTCTTTTTCGTACGCACCAAAGCTTTTGAAGCTTTCTATAAAATAGTAAAATGTTGAAGTCGTCTCCAACGGACATAATTTTAAGCAAGTGTATTTTCTTTCAATTTTGTCATAAAGAATTTTATTTTTTTAATCTTTTGTTCCTTTTAAATGTCAAAGTTTTCGACTAATCATGAGTATTTAGATGTATACAATTTTGCTGTTTATTAATTCTTTTCAAGTTGGACAGAACGTATTGCAATTTCGGAATTATTTTTCTTCCGAACGAATACTTTTTCGCACATGTTTCTATATTTGATGAAAAAAAATCCGTTAAGAAGAAAGTTTATATTTTAGATGAGGATAATAATTATACGAGGACAAAAAATGATTCATAAATGGTGATGGCAATATCCTCTGCCCTTCACAGGCTCCGCGGGGAATCCTCAATCGGAAATCCGAATTTGAAAAATTTTATCCCCGCGGAGTCGAAGATGGAGGCAAATTGCCCCCGAACTCTCTTTCAGGGATCGAGACCGAATGGCTCTGCCCCGTTGGGTCCTCAAATTTTGTAATATCCTCCTTCAACTTCTAAAAAATCCCAACACTTATTCTTTTTCCCCTTCTCACCTCCACCATCTCCTTTTTACTTCTCCTGCATTCTTTTTCTTGCCTGCGATCCGCTATCCCATGCTGCTGCCCTACTCGTTACCCTCCTGATCGACGATCTTTCCAACCTCGTAGACCATTCCTCCATAAGCCCTCCGTGAAAGTTAATGCTCCTTCTCACCTCTTCTGTCGTCCTGCATACCCTATGCTTGTCTATAACTTGCTGTCCTGCGCTCTTCGTTATGCTTCTGTCGATGTCGTTTGCCTTGCCGCCCTTCTCGCCAATGGTCTCCGGCCCTCTTTTGCCCTTGCAGACTCCTCTGTCGTCGTTGTCGTCGAGGAGCACGATGATCCCCTATGCGTTGAGGCCGCGATGTGCTCGCCCATGGCTCCGCCTCTTTTGGCGACATCCTCCTCATGTCTCGGGCTCCTCTGCCCTTGTGGCCCCTCTTGCTGCCGTCGAGGAGCGTGATGATCCCTTGGGCGTTGAGGTCATGATCCGCTTGGTGGAGCTCGCATGATCTGAGCACATCCGCTTTGCATTTCGTGGCAACGCCACCGCTTGACTCAATGATGTTCAACCATGGATGTCGTAGGTTTCGCCCGACGAAGCCGTGGCGGTGAACTCCCTACGCTGTCTCCTTCCAAACCCTGATGATAGTACTCCGATCGATTCCGTTCAAGTAGACGAGCATGCTGCTAACCCTCTTCTCCGGTGAATCTACTATGTGGAGGAGATGGATGACTTCTCAGGCAAGGGATACTATGTGGAGGAGGTGGATGGTCGATGGACGCCGCTGATTCGCCTGGCAAGGAACGGTGTCCCTGCGGGGGTTCGAGACCTTGCGGGGATTGGGGTGGGGGAGAAGATTCCCCAGTGTCGGGAATTTGATGTGGGGGTGGGTGCGGGGATGGGGACTGGTAACCGGGGTCGAGGCTGGAAAGGGTACTCCACCCCGAACAGGGTCGAGTGTCGTTGCTACTCATATATATGGGGCCGCCATTAGATCGTGATCATCAATATGTTTACAAATAAGTGCTTATTTGTGAATCATCGGCTGACACTTTTTGCTCTAGACAATTCTTATTCTCATTTTAAATTAAGAAGACATCTTTTAATATTTTTTTGACGCATACTTTAATAAGATTCTACATATTGCATCTAATTTATTATATTCGATAATATATTACGATTAGCATGAATAATTTGATAGTAGTGTCTGATCGTGGAAAAAAAAAAGCAATTGTGTAACGAATGTAAAATGTCTCATCCCAAATATATCTCAATTCTCATTTTGATAAAGAACTTCTCAAGACTTCATTCATTATCAATTACAATTTAATTGTGTCAACTTTCTTTATTAAAAACTCCAAAAAAAGTCGAACGTTTTTCTTAGCATAGAAAATGGGAAATCATTTGTTAAGCGATGGCATATAAAAGTTATTTTTTTCTCTCTAATGAACACGAGATATTTTCTAACGAAGCAAGAAACAAACTTCGATATGGTTAATAACTTCGAGGACAACATAGAATAAGAAATTAAGCAGGGTGGGAATCATATGATGACTCTTGGATTTAGGACGCCATTAATGAGCTGGAGCTCTAAGTTTTATTTTATTATTGAACCAGTTCAATAGACCAGTGGCTTTATAAAATGGCTTGATCTCAAGGTGCATTCACAAGTATACGTGATTATTTACGATCAGGCAATAAATATGTTATTTTATCCATTTTCTCCTTTGGCATACAAATCATATCAAATTTGCACCTGCTCTGCTTTAAGTATTTCAGTTGCTTGGAGTCACTAATCCTAGTGACAACTCCTACTCTTAACTCCAAATCCAATGCCACATTCCTATAATTAATTAAATATATGATGAAGCTTTTGAAATAATCAAAGTTTCAAATACTTTCCATTTTTTATGACCAAAATGACTATATAATTTAGAGCCAAGTGTCAAATCAACTATACTTAAAGAAATGTCACGCAATATTTTCAAGGAGACTCATCCGCCTAATCAAATGTACAATTGTAGTACATATTAGCCACAAATGAATTAGCTATTGCACAATTGATTAAGATTAGGATTATCAAAGTTCAGTGATAGTTGAGCTACAAAATAAAATTAGCTGACCATTTTATGTAACGATCCGAAAATTCATCTTAAAAGTTTTGACCATTTAGGACAATTTTACGTCGTTAGCCCGTTCGTCATAACGTCATCATAATAAAAGTGATAAATATGACTGTTGCAGAAATTAATTATCAAAATAAAACTTAATCTTTCTAGCGGAAGTCTTGGATAAAAAACCATTGCGATTAATGTCATAGAAAAAACTAATAGTTCATTAATTAGGAAAATAATTCTAAAATAATAGCCTAACAGACTCATGACATTATTCTTAGCCTAGATCATATGCAACATTACTATCATGGGTTGAGCCAGCCATCCATCCAATCATATCAATTATCTGCACGGATTCAGGGTCCAGATTTTCCAGTTAGAGTATGTAAAGGTCATGCAGTGTATGTTATGCATCCTATGCATGATACTACATGACATATATGACAATTTCATAATAACAAGAAACATATATGCATGCCATGTCAAAGTCATAAAATATGCATATCATTAGTTCATATCATAAGGTCATCACTATCGGTAATGAAATTGACATGTAAATATTTTCATCAATTAATCAGTCAATAAATAAAGTAGGCATACCAAGTGACGAGCACTTGTCCTTACCTTGCCTCAATCATATCCTCAGAGTTGCTTTATAACCCATTGGATTCCACTTTCGTGGTCATCAGTCCTTTCAGTTCAGTCAATCAATTCAGTCTTTGATCTTATCAATAATTGAAGAATCAAATTGTTGCCCTCTAGGCCTTAGAGCCGAGGCTCCGTGGGAATATACATACCGTTTCCGATAAGATACAGTTATTCCCTCAGGAAATGCTTACTTCAAAGTACAGGACACAATAATTTTTCGAGAAAAATTCTAACACAATGGAGCAGGGCTCAGTATTTCCTGTCATCAGTTGAGGGGTGACAAGTAACAGTATTCTTCAATTGGGATCATTATTATCACAATCATCTAACAATTTACGTCGCTTAGTCTTCAGATTTTAATATAGTTACGAATGCAATGCATGTATCTAGGTTCATATACAATCATCAATCAATAATACATAATAGTAAACCTTAAAAATAATATAAATATAATATAAATCAGTTTTTTGATTTGTCACGGCCGTGATAGGGTTCGTCACGGTCGTGACAGAGACCCAGTTTACTTATGCCCTATGTCATGATCGTGACCGACAGAGTCACGATCGTACAATCCTATCATGGCCGTAACAACAATTGTCACGAGCATGATATAATGATGGATTTGACCCCCTTTTCGTCCTTCTATCACGATCATTCCAGGATTGACCGTGCCAACATCCTAGAAGTCCGACCTTCCACCCAAAAGTCTCAATTTTTAAAATTTAAAATTCCAATAAAAATAATTTAAAACATCATAAATATTTCAGATATAATCTCTTAACATTTATGCATCATAAAACACATTAAAACATGAACTTGTCATTCATTAACAAGAGTTGGGACTTTTCCTTATAGATTCATAAAATTATCAAAATTTATTCTCTGCACAATATTCTAGTAGTAGTCATTAAAATATTAATAGCTTAAACTAGACTTGTTCTTTTCAGATGATTCTAATTTTTACAGAAAGTTAATGTGAACCTTTAACTTGAGAATAAATTTCAAATCTTAATTTAGTATTTCCAATTTTCTATATGTTTTACAATTTGACCTCGTTGTTACCCAAGACAACATGACACCATTTCGATATTTGGATCATAACTATTTGTATATAACTCAAAATCATATGAAACCGATTTTTGTAAAAACTAGACTTTGAGTTCTTTCATCCATATATTATTTGTCATTTTTTTTATAAGAAAAACTTATCCAAACAATTGTTACAAGATAATCACGAATTCCTGAGACAGCATGATACAAGTTCGATGTTTGGATTATAACTATTTATATCAAACTCCAAATCAACCAATTTCTGTGAAAACTAGGCTTCAAGATCTTTCAATCCATATATTATTTGTAATTTTTTTATAAGAAAAACCTACCTAAACAATTATTACAAGACAGTTATGAATTTAACAAATTTATGCAACACAAATCATGCATCCCTCAATAAAAATTTTGATAAAAAATAGGGTAACGGGGTGTTCTTGAAACTCTCAATCCAAATAAAAATATCACTGAGAGGGGAGAGAGAGGTTGGATCCCTTTTACGTACTTTTAGCGTTTGAGTTAAAACACTAATCTTAATACTAATCCTTTCTTTTTCTTCTTTCTTTCTTCTTTCTCTTCTTCTTCTTCTTCTTCTTTTCCACTCCTTTTTCTCTTCTTCTTGTTGCTGTCGGTGTTACTCCTTGGAGAGGGGGTGCTAGCCGTGATGATGGGAGGAGAGAAAAAGAAAATGGAGAGTTTTGTGGCTTAGGACATAGAGTACTTATAGGTTGGTTTTGAGCTTGTTAGACTAGCGGTTTCATAATTTGACTTTAATTAACTATAGATTTCTTTTTTCTATTTATTTTTCTTTTCTTTTCTTTTCCTTTTTTTAGGATATTACATTTTAAGATAAGGATATAATTGAATGATATTGAAGTTTTTTCATTCACTTTTGAGTATATGTGCTACATGTGGGAAATGCCTCTGAGAAAGGCCCTTCGTGTGATAGGTTTATTGAGATCTATAGGGAGTGTTTGATATTGAAATGAAGTTGGAATAATTCGTCTATAACATGTATAATGATCAGATTGTGGTGTTCGTTCAAGTAACTAAAAATCAATAAATATTAATTTGGCATAAAAAATATATTGTCATGTGTTTCATAAACACTACACATATTACATTATAATACTAAAATTACCCATATATCATTTTAAATATTTCGAATCCATTATATATATCTATTTGAAATAAAAATGTGGACATAGTCATAGATTAAAAATGCATATATTATATAAATCTAATAATAATCTATACAAATATATAATATATAATGGGAATGTTCATTGGGTAACTACTTGACAATTCTCTTAAAAAACTTAGTTAGAAAGATACTTGGAATGCAAATTTATAGAATCTATGAACATTAATTCTCTAAAAAATTTATATATTTAAATAAATAAATACACATCTTAAATTTAATTTACATATTCATAATTGTATTACTTTTTTAATTGACCAAAGAAATAATAATATGTATACTATACTATAATAGTTTTTTGCAATATCTATCTATATATAAAAGTAATAATATATTTATATAGTTATCTTTGTATATATTTTGTAAAGTTCATGAATTTTCATAACCGCATAAAATGATAGAATCATGATTATATTTACATAAATGCGTAACTGAATGGAAGTATGATTAGATTTCAGTTAAAAAATTTTGCCCACCATAACTGTCTAAAACATATGTTATAAATAACAACATTGATAGATCACCCTTCAGGAGCATTTTCATTGTTGGAGACTCTTTTTAGATACTCAAACGGTCCTAAGTCGATATTTTTTTCATGATTTATTATTTTGAATATTGTCCATAGAAATGCACTATAATGAAAATTATTACCTATGTTAATCAACATAGTAATAATTCATTAAAGTGTATGCAATGTAAGTATATTATATTCGTATGTTTTTCTTATGTGCAAAATATTTGTTTTTTTTACATAAGAAGACGTTAAAGTATAATTTATTGATGCATTCTTATTTCATATATTCACTAACAAAGTAACAATTAATAGAATAATGAGCGTTAGCTATCGTTTGATTTTGATATTGTCTTACTTACCCACAAAAACCTTATGTAGTAGTATAATATTGAACTAAATTTTAAATCATTTATAGTGTCAGTCTTTTAATTTCGTCTAAATTTGACCACTCATAAATAAATTTTGGTATACATTCTTATTTGTAGTGCACAATTTCTTTTATGTATATTTCTTCTTATTTAAAATACCTGCAAATTTTCATATAGGTTTACCCTTAATATCTAAAATAATATCTTATAATATTTTTTAGAATATATATGAGATATATAAGTGCCATTTTTAATATTTATTATGGATGTCATCATATACTATGTAATACTAATGGTATATTGACTCCATTTTACCATTACGAAGTGAGAATTGAAGTGATATGATTACACATAATTAAATAATATGAAGCGGTCATAATTAAATAATATGAAGCGGTATTAGTGGCCTGGGTGCATAAATAATTTCAATAAAACCAACGTCATTAGTTCCACTAGATAACTCGATAGGGGAAGGCTTTAAGTATACGTAAACAAGTAAACAATTAAATTATCAAGTTAGATTTTATCTCAATTGGCGTGTAAAATATATCTATATATCATTAAACAGATAATACTAAGCAAGGAGAGAATGACATTTAGCACATGCATGATGTGTCATGTTTCTTCTATTTAAATTTTAATTAAAATATTGATTTACATGCTCATAGGATTTATTTATAATTACTTTTAATAATTAATTGTTAGAGTTAATTACAAATATAGATAATTATATAATAATAATTTTTTATTATATAATTTAAAACAAAGTATCCGTAACTGTCCAATAGACAAAATTATATTAAATTATTAATAAATGAATTTAAATATTTATTTATGTGTTAATTGGGAAGTGAGAAATTCTTGTCATATTTTTTTTATACAGTTATTAAGATGGTTCCTGTTTTATTTATTTTAATTATATAAGTAGACACTAATAAGTTATTTTAAAAAGGTAAACATAAATAACTTTTATGAAATTCAAAATTTTACCAATAAGATGGATAATATGATTTTTTCCATTTTATAAATAAGATGACTACATTTAATCATGGTTGAATGGTTTTTATTCTAATTAACATATACTTATTTTCTATCTATGCCACATTAAAATGATATGCTACGTTATAAATAATTAAATCATAATTTATATGCTAATTAGAAATTTAATTATATATTTAGTATCAAATAAAAAATGAAAGTAAAAAATAAAAAAAACAATATAACTAAATATAGCAAGTTATGGTAGTAGTTTGAAAACTTGATGACTGGCTTCAATTTTTTTGTACTATAAATATCAATAGAGATCAAAAGAAGATTTGTGTGCATGATTCATATCCTCAATTAGATTTTGTTAAAAATATTGATTTACTTGCTCATAAGATAATTAACTCTGATAATTACAAATTATAACTAATTATATAACTATATAATTTTATTAGAATATTGGATGATAAGTATCTATACCTTTTTAATATACGAAAATGATATTTAATAATCAATTAAAAGAAAATAACTTTTACTTTGACTAATAAGGTAACCATATTTTCTAATGATATACATGCATATAAGATATTAATTTATAATTATTTTTTATGATTAATTATTAGAGTTGGTTACAAGATAATAGTAATTATATAACCGTATAATTTTATTAGAATAGTGGATAAAGTATCCATAATCTTCCAATATAAAAAATGAGATTTAATGATTAATAAATAAATTATTATATGACATTTTATTAAAGATGATTGGTGTTTTTACTTATTTTGATTATATAAAGGACACTAATAAGTGATTTAAAAAAGTAAAATGAAATAGTTTTATGAAATTTGATGTTGGATAATAAGATGAATCATATAATTTGTCATATAAAATCATAATTTATATGTTAAGTGGGAAGTTAATTATTTTTATTAATCACTAATAATCAATTATTTGTCTAATAAGTAATTTTGTCAATAACCTTTTTATTATTTTTAGCATTGTTTTTGTGCAAATTATGAATATATGAATAGAAATAAAATCAGACCAATCTATGATTAAGTGAAATTATGGCAAGATGAAAAAAATGATTTGACAAGATGAAAAAAAAATATTATTTATAGAACCGCTTTGATGGAGTTGCATTGGCTATTGATTCCTATCATTTTTCTAGACCATGCACACAATCATGTTTCATGTTTTACATGGCATTGTTTAGTTGCCTTGCTCCCCAAGAGGAGGACATTCGCAAAGGTCGAGCATGAAAGAAACATGCGGCCTTTGATAGCTTCGTGAACCAATCTTATCCGACATTTTTCCCCTGAATCGCACCTTCGAACTGCTACTGTCCATTTAGTGAACCGCACACACTAAATGCGATCGTCAGATCCCCATTCGACGGCCGCTGATGGGGGAAGAACCATCCTCCCCCTTACAGGAGGATGATATACATTAAATCCTTGTTTAATTCACCTACATCACGAAATAAGAAATCATGATCTTATAGCAAAACTTTTAGAGTTATCAATTTAAGCTGCCTTAAACATAATATTACTAATAGCTCACTGCGTTTTATAAATGCACCAAAAGAGAGAGTTACTAAGCACACACATTCAATTCATAAAAATTTCTTTCTTTTCTTTTTTTTTAAAAAAACAAATGTGCTTTTTTCTTCAAGTCATCACTCTAGTAAAAAGGTTAAAATAAAGGTATAATTATATCACTTGCAAGTCTTGTTCCATTAACAAAGTAACAATTTCAAATAAAAAAGCACATATGTCCTATTGATAAAATTCGAATTTGTGTCAAGAAACAAGCTCCTATCGTTGTTCGGAAGTAGAATGGAGAAGAAGAAGGAGAAGACAAGGAGAAAGACACAAAAGAGTTGGTCGATGGAGGAAAAAATTCTATTTCAAAGAAGTTTGAATTACAACTACAGAACACTCAACACACTAAAACTACCAGTCACCTACAATCGACCGACTCTTTTATACTAACACTAAATTGACATAAAAGAAATAAACCAGTAATAATAAACTGATATTACAAAAAAAATATTCAAAAGACCAATGACTAAGCAAATGCTTCTAACAATAACTTTCTATTCGATGACACACAGTAGCCGGAGACGACGATGATAATGATGATGCCGCTAACACGTCCCTTTAAGTTGGCGACCGAGAGACTTCAACCAGACCCAACTTGAACATGTAGGCGATGAAGAAATGGATGACATGCTCGTTGCCATCACAACCTCAGAAGCGTTGAAGATCGCAGCTGCTGGAGAAACATATGAGAAGAAATGATCGAGAAGAAAATCATGACCGAAATGAAACATAAATGAAAGGAGGATGGGAATGAAGAAAAGAATCGAGATCAGAGATGAAGGCGAGAATAAGGTAAGCATAGTGAAGATGTGAACCCAATTTGAATGAGCAAATCATTCAATAGTCAAGAAGACAGAAAAAATAAAGAAAGCTGCGATGATCGAGCGTCAAGAATGATCAATTTGATCGTTGTCACCATTGAAGATTACAGAGATGATCGGAGATGATGATGATGATGATGATGATGATGATGATGATGATGATGATGATGATGATGATGATGATGATCTCGCCACTGCGAAAACAAATCGTGACGAATCAGGGAAGAAAAAAATCACATGCGAATAACTGACGGGTGCGATGAGAGGAGCCGGAGAAGCCCCAAAACATGAAGAGGGATAACTAACAATTGAAGAGAACGTCAGAGAAATTATCGATGATTGTCGTCGAATGAAAAAAGTTAGAGCTTCAAAAAGATGAAATCCGCCAAAAGGGACAAACCAATGAGATTCGGGGACAAAGAATGGTGATCTCCACCGTGAACAAAAGAAGTCTGAGTTCCAAAAAATGAAAATGAAAAAAATGAAAACAGAGAAGAATAAGGCTGAAAAGAAAGATCTAAAGACCACTACTAACAAGGTAGAAGGAGAAAGGATGAACACGTCAACTGTCACCATTGACAAGTTCGCCACTAGCGTCGTCGGGACTTGAAGAAGCCAGTCTAACTTATGGCCTCATTCGATGATGATGAACACAAAAGAACAAAGGCGAGCTTCCAGCAACAACAGCGACGGAATAGATGACAAAGCATAGGATGACTTTGAGGAAGGATCTCAAGGGGATCGTCGATGTCAAGGCTGTGAGACCATGTTAAGAAATGAGCTCTGAGAATAGACCTGACCCGACCACTAACTTGATCCGACCCAGGCAAAGTTGGTTGGGTAAGGCTCATTTGGATCATAGAAATTGACCTGACTTAATGTTGAATGATTCGGGTCAATTTGGTTGATGGATTATCTTTACTGATTACACAATGATAATAAATGAACAATTAGAAAATTACACAGTGTGAATCAACAATGTGATAAACAAGCAGTTTGCTGAAATTGACAACTAAGTTTTTGAAATAAAAGAATCACTAACAAGTAACAACAATAATTCTTCAAAAGAATTTGATCGAATGATTGAAGAAAGAATAAATAAAAATTAAGTGGAAGCTTAAGCCTTGGATGTATAAATATGTTAACACTTAACAACATGTCAACATACTTCCCGTGAAGCCTCTTGGATTTTTGGACCAATTGAGATAGAGGTTGCTAATTTGAATGGATGAAATGATACAACACAAACATATGATCACTGGTCACACGTAGTGTTGAAAAAAAAAATAGAAGATTGAAATAATGATATGAATTTTGAATGGAAGAATGAGAACCACTAAATTATGTAAAATGATCTGAATTCTAAGAAAAATGTAAAGGAAGTCAAAGATAAATATTGTACTATACATCACAGAGGAAAAAAGGGAGTGAGACTTAACAAAAATCAAGAAGAAAATGTGAATAAAATAAGCTTCTAAATTTCTAACATATTCTAATAAGAGTTTAGATAAGAGATTCTAACATCCTATTCTTGAACTGCTAGGGTGATAGGCATTATCAAGAGACAATATGTCATTATGGAACTGCAAATCACACATTATGAGTTTATGAGGAAAGGAAAGTATAATGTTAGTAGATTTACAAATCAAGAAATTATGAAACTACAAGTAGCCAAGTATAATGTAGCATTACTAAGAGAGATTATATGGAAAAGGAAAACCTAGTTCGCAGATTATGAGGAAAGACAAAACACAGAGCTCCTGGAGCCTTGAGTTAGTTGACTTACAAGTTAAAGTTGGCGTTGTTGAGTGCTGATTAATGTAGATTTACAAATCAACAAATCATGAAACTTTAAATATAATGTAACATTACTAAGAGAGATCACGAGGAAAGGGAAAACCTAGTTTGCAGAAACACAGATTATGAGAAAAGCCAAAACATAGAGCTGATGGACTTACAAGTTAAATTAAAACTCGGCCCACTGCCAATCAACATCTCAATTTTTGACAACCTCTAGTCGGTCGAGGACTTCACGTCTCTTCAATGAGAGAGGCGATGATGACTCTGCCATTCTATGAGACTACGAACGTCGGGAGGTCGTGTGGTCCATTCATCCGTCTGTGGTCCTCATAAAGGTCGATCAGGAATCGAGGCTCAGGAGCAAGGAATTAGGGTTAAAAAAATAAAAATGAATGCTTTATGTTCGATTACACTTTACATAGGTAGTGGTTCAATTCGATCTAGTTCAAGCATTCAACGGCTCGACTTTAATTAAATGGTTTGAGTTTGGTTCACGTCAAAAAATACAAACCTAAACTAGTTGGATTCCATTCGGTACAAATCGGGATCTTGAACCCGAACTAATGGATTCATGATGTGAACTAATGTTGTCATAGCCGGATCGGATTGGCCGATCGGACCGTCGACCGATTACTAAAACAGTCCAAATCACTCCCAAAACCATAATAGAGATTGGACCATTTTGACCTTGTAACGACCCAATTTTTTTATATTTCAAAAAATAATATTTTAGTCTTTTTATTTTGAGAAATATGGTCATTAATAATATTATAATTAATAATTCTAAAAATAAAGGAAAATTAAGGATAAAATTTATTATGGGATTATTTAATTAAATTCAGTTTTATGAAAAATAAATATGAATTAGTTAGAGAGATAATTAGAGGATTAAATTGCACCCGGCGACAAAGGCTCAAGGTTGGTTCGACGTTTCTCAGGCGACGTCAAGTGAAGGGATGACAGAACATCAACTTGGGCTCAAGACGAGAGGTACTTAGGGGGATCCGTAAATTTAGTGCATCGTACGCTTATTTATTTAATTTGATTGTCGCTGGTATTGACTACACATTGCATCATACTTGATTTCTCAGCATAGTGCCTTCGATTTTCTTAATGACTAAAAAAATAACACATTAGATAAAAGGAGGATTAGGGGCGCATGTGCACTGGAGAGAGAAATGAGAAGAAAAAAAAGGGAAAATAATGATTTTTCCTAAAGACGATTGTGTCGAACAAAAAAAAACTTGGTGGTGGCTGAAGTGGATTAGAGAGAGAATCAAGCAACGGATGTCTTTAGCGCTAGGAAAAGAAAAAGGGGAAAGAAAAAAATAGAGAAATTCCCTTTCGCGCCAAGAGAATGAAAAATGAGATAAAACATCATTTTAATTCATTTATGAGTTTTTCGACGAGGAAAATCATTTATTGATTTTGACTTATTTCACCTAAATTAAATTACTAAAACATAGATGTTTTAGGTAAATAAGATAAAAGTTGAAAGATACTGAGTCTCCATGTTCTCTGATTGTCTCCAAGCCCCTAGACCATATTGTTATTGAATTGAATTGAATGTGGTAGATAGTGTATTTAAAGGTTTGAGACGTCGTCGTCCTCAAGAAAAGCTATTGTTGTCATGTATTTGGTCATGGTCCCCGTCATTCATGAACCATTATTAGCGCTATTATTATTGGGTGAATTGTCGTGAGTTGATTATCTATTAGCCTACGTGAAAGAGACATGAAGTTTTCCTTAATTGACCGAACGCTTCTTATTGAATTGGATAACTTCAAATATTATAAATTGGATTGAATTAAATTGAAACCTAATCGAATTGAATTACATTGAAATCGAATCGAATTCAATTGAATCGATCATGATAATTTGAATATATTGGCATTGAGTCGGCATTTGCTATTATCCTATTGAATCAAATTGTTATTGACCAATGACCGTTGATTATTGAATTATAAATTATTAATTGAATATTAATTTATTGATCAGGCAATTGATAATTGTTATTAATTTATATCGATCTTTTGATCATAGCCTGATATATTACTCATATTGATAAATTGTTATATTGTTAATTGATTATAGTATTAATTGCTCAATTGACTCATCATTAATCATACTTTATTTTCGATTGAGCATATTGATTGTTTATTGCACCTCACGTATTGAGTATTTTTATATTTATGAATATTTTTTTATACTTAGATTCATGCAGGTGAAAGAGCTATGATAGAGGATGATTTTTCAGGTAGTTATGCTCACTGACATATAGTTGTTGCATATGTCATTAGATTGAGTTGTCTAATTTTATTATTTCCGCATTTATTAGAAATGTGAACTTATGAATATTTTAATTATTTTGAATATTATTAATTATTTTTATTATTATTGAAAAAATCTTTCACATTTATGATTTATATTCCGTAAAAATATTTTATAAAAAATTATGTAGCATCTCTGGAACGACTCTGAGCACGTGAAAATCACGTCAGTCTCGGGACATTATAGGCCCAATGAAGAACTAGTGAGGATCGTTGAAAATCAGATAGATCGGCTAAAATCAACGTAAATGAACCCGTCATGATTAAAAGAATTTACGAGTAAAAATTTTTTATAGCTCATCTTACACTCTTAGACTCATTTTATAGTGGATGTTTTACTTTCACCTTCTTAATGTCTTATGAGACTATTCACACACATGTATTTTTGTCTTTTGCACTTTTTCTTTAATAATTAAACTTCATTTTTACTTTTTTATATTATTAATGTGGGACTTTCTATTTGAGAGTTTTTTTACAATTGATCTTTTCCGTTTATTTAATTTATGAATATTAAAATATTTTACATTTTTTTATTCTCATTTTGTAGCATTTTAATTTATAATGCACTAATGTTTTTAAAATAACAGTGACTTCACTTTTTATTCAAAATATTTATATTAAAAGTTATTAAATATTAATATTAATTTATTGTCTATTAAGTTAATATGCATTAATTTCAAAGTTTAAGTTATGAAGTAATTTTATATGATTAATGTAGTATGTGAGTGAATATATATTAAAATTATAATATTTTATTATTATCTGGATCCATTGTTCGCGCGTTCACTCACAACATTGGCGTGAACACCCCTATTGACTACACCTTCTAATCATCGGATCAGGGACTGTTTGGTTAGAAAAAAATTGTGAAGAAAAGCTGCTCTGGCCAAAATGAGGAGTGAATTATACGTGGCATGTAGAAAATTTTGGCCAGTGTTTTTATCAAATAAAAATAAGTGATCTTTTTTTAAAAGCAATTTTCCCACTGCTCTCCCAAAAACGCAGCCTATGCAAACACTAAACTGACGTAAAAAAAAAAAAAAAAAACTTAGGCTTCGTCCGAAATGGAGTTCTGGGTAAAAAAAGGAAGAAGAGGGGTTTCTTTATTGATATTTCTCTCATTTCGGATTCGGCATTGGACGCCATGGGGTTTCTAAGCATCATGGGGAACTCCTTTGGTTGCTCGGCGTCCGGGGAACGGCTGGTCTCCGCAACCAGAGATGGTGACCTCCAGGAGGCCAAGGCCCTCTTAGAATACAATCCAAGGCTTGCTCGGTACCCTACATTCGGTTTTCGGAATTCACCACTTCATTACTCTGCGGCACAGGGCCACCATGAGGTAGCTGGCTAGCTTCTTCTCTGGAGTGTGATTGTGTCATCAGAAGTTCACTGTTCGTTTTTTACTTCCAACTTTGATTGACTTGGTAACACAATCTCCAGATTGTATCGCTCCTGGAGTCGGCAGGTAAAACTACTTCCTAACCCTTATTGATTATTCTATCTATGAACTTCTGGTTAGGCATCAAATGTGATTTGTGTTGTTCTGCAAATTCCTTTTGCTTTCTGGAGATTTAGATAGAGAATTAAATGATAATGTGCAATATGTTGATAGTAGTTTCATTATTGCAGACAACATTGATGCAAGCTTGCCAATATGGCCACTGGGCAGGCAGTTGTTCAGACTCTAATCCTTTTCAAAGATAATGTGCGTGTCAGTGAGGAATTCATGTCTATTTCCTTACATGCCCCATTACCTAAATGGCTGATTCATGATCTCTGTATTGTGCCACAGATTCACAGAACAGATTATATTAATGGTGGGACTGCACTCCACTTTGCAGCCCTAAATGGTCATACTTGTTGCATTCGTATACTCCTTGCTGATTATTTGCCAAGCATATCTTATTTTTGGAATACGAGGAGAAAGCCAGTCCAGGGAGCTGTTATTCCAGAATATGATAAGAAGTATATCCTTCCGTGTGTCATTATTTGAATTCATCAATGATAATTGTGCTAAATTTCTGCTTTTCTTTTGGCAATGCCGTATTTTTGATAGTTAACCAAAAGGCTGAATGAGGTATTACAGCTCTTCACATGGCAGCACTGAATGGACATGCTGAAGCTGTTCGATTGCTATTGGACATGGGTACTTCTAGCTCAGATGTCACAGTGGAAGATGGGGCAACAATTGACCTTATAGGTTGACTTCTTTTATAGGCTTGCCTATGATTTTTTTTAAGAGAAGTTTACCTTTGATTTTAATTCATGTACTTTCCGTTGATATTATATGTTAATCAATGACCGCATGTATTTTTGGTTTCTGTATACATCAGTTAATTTTCTGCATAGGGACCTCAAATAATGTCTAGTTTATGCATTGGAGCGTAATAAGATGTACTTGATGCTTATGGCTTTTCATATACTGGCATCATGGCGTAGACCTTGGCCCAGATAGTTGCATCTAATCATGATTACCCATCATGTCACATATCATTTTCGCTTGACTTGTTCTTACTCATGCAGTAGTGTTACCAATAACTTTCTGCTGTGCCTGTTTTTTTGCATCTGTTTGAACTATATATATGATGGTGGAATTGTTGAAACAATAGTTAAAAATAATAATGGGAACTCTTGATTTAGACCATGAGCCAAGTTGAAGAAACAGAGGCAAGTTTGATTAAACCATTTGATATTTAATCAGTTTGTGTAATTGTTAATTTGGAATTAATTATTTAGGTTTATTGATTAGGTGACCACATCATAGTTGCATGATTTTCGTATCATGAAATGTAATTAATTTGATCTATGAATGCTAACTGCTACTATGTTCCCAGGTTCTGGGAGCACTGCACTCCATTATGTCGCTTGTGGTGGAAACGTGTTGTCCTGTGGCTGTCAGGTGTATTATCTGTTATTTATTTTATCCTTTAGCATGATAATTACCTTACTAATTCAAGGCATTGTTCATACAGCTTCTTCTTGCCAGGGGTGCCAGCTTGTCTGCTGAGAATGGAAATGGGTATATAATCAGTTTCTAAAGTTACCCATCAACAACAACAACAACAAAGCCTTATCCCACTAAGTGGGGTCGGCTACATGGATCATACGACGCTATTCGTTGATCCATGTTCATAAGATTCGACAGGATTTTACGCTGGCTGTCGGGGCCTAACACAACCCTCCTCCTTTATCCGGGCTTGGGACATATACTTTAAAAATCATACATCTCTGTGTTATCTTTCAGTTATATACTACAAACTCTAGGACTAATAAGAACATAGATGGTAAATAAACTCACAAGTGTTTATATCATTGATTCTTGGCTAACTCATTTAACTTCATGCATGTTGAAAATTCTTTTCCAGAAATTTCTCTTGACAAGGCTTCGTGTGCAAATAAGCTTCATGAACAATAGTTTCTTTAAACTTTAAATTACTCGGCTATTGATCATGCACCTAGTTCGATTTTATTGAAGCATTAAATAAAGGAATAAGTTTCGCAAGGCTTTTCTTTTGATTTATGAGTTATAAAAATTCTATGGATTCCAAATGAACTAAAGTCTAAGATTCTCATCACTTTTTGTTTGAGCGCAACTCTTCTCAATTTTCTTTTGACCTTTGTTCTCCTACCAAAAGGTGGTCCATCCCTTGTTAAGTGGAATTTAGTACTTAATAGCATATGTTCCTTTCTTTTCAGTTGAACTCCTTTAATGGTGGCACGTTCTTGGCATAGGCTTGAGGGTATCCTTAGCAAACAACCAGACGGTCGCACAAAGATTCTTCCTTCTCCTTACTTGTCTCTTCCACTTATAATTATCATGAGGATTGCTAGGTGTACTTGATGCTGCCTTATTGTTTGCTGCATATCAAGTGTTCTAAGTGCGCAATTCCAAGTTTCCATTAATTTTGTCTTGTAATTCATGCTCCAATTATGCATGACCTGTGATTATATTATTTTTCTGTAACCTTTACATTTACCAAATCTAGCTGAACTTGCACAGCAGTAATTTTGAATGCTTGAGATATTTGTCATGTGTGATCTTAATTGATGGAATGCTTCTGTAACAGAGTTTCATTCGTTTGTATTAAAAATGAGGGAAGAAAGCTATAGTTTTCCTCATATATATGTCAGTTGTAAAAATATCTTGAGGTTCTTGCTTTGCAGAGAATGTGGATGGAGAAACACAAATGACACTTCTGCATGCATTGAACCATGTGCTGTTTGCTTTGAGAGGAAATGCACAGTTGCTGCAGAAGGTAAGCTTTGCTGACACTTTCAGAATGTGCATATTTGGATAACATGAAGTCATGTTGTCTCAGCAAATCTTTACTTAGCATAAATCAAGCTTTTATTCAATAACTCCAGTGAATTAGGAGTTTTGCCGAATTTAAGTCATTGGCCATAATAATACTTTATGCATACTATTTCATTCTTTACTTGAACCTGTTATAAGAGCTACTACTGATCTATTTTTCCTTTGATCTATATCACAATATATTCATTTTTTAATTGCACTGATATGCTTTTGGATTTAATGTTCCAATCTCAGGATAAATGTTTGTGCTAGATGAAATTAGCAATAAGTGAAACTATCGAACCTTTAGCCATTTCTTCAAAAGTCAGCTTAATCTATCTAGCATTAATAACTGTCTCGTGCTTAAAGCTTGTCAGATGCTCCGGGTTCAATACCCTGTCCTCATTGTCGACATTCAATCATCTCCTTTGTCAAGCTTCCTGGGACAAGCCCAATCAGGGAGATGCCAAGAACAAAATTGACATTATCCTTATGCACTACATGCCCAGCTGTGGATGGATCTGATGTTATTGTTCCGACCGCTACCCAGTTTTGCAAGTCTGATATCCTATGCACAAGTATCCCCCCTCTTGGGTTCATCTTCCTTCAGGTCATTAAGCTGTCAGAGATTTCCTTCGGTCGAGCTCAACTCTACACTTTGCATGGGAGCTCCCGAGACAAGCCCTTGTTTGGTGAGGTGGGCAAGATCAGTATCCAGTTTGTGACGTTCCATGTCTCAAGGAGAGACCCGTCCAAGGTCGTGGCTCTTTGCATTCACCCAGACTGTCACAACCACAGGAAGTAGCTAGCACACAATTCTTGTCTATTTTTTTCTTGTTCTATTAATTTTCATTTGTGCCTTGATTTTTTCCTTTTTGATGGAAGTTCCACTGAACGATGGAGTAGACAAACATGTTCCCCCTGGTTCTGTAAACAGATATTGAGTGATTCACTCCAGCTGTGAAGTTGGCTACGACTTCCGGCATTTACTATTATTTTGATGCCATTTCTAATACTTAATGATCTTACTATCTGCAAATGCAATACTGAGAAAGATTTTCAAAGGTAACTATCTTATTTTGATGGCATTTACTCTTTAATCCACAGCAGATCAGTTTGCTTCTTTTCGCCACAAATTTGAGTATTTTTGGATGATGGTCCCACCTTCCGGCCTCGATCAATTTTCTTGTACAATGACTGCTGAGTCTTGCTCCTTAATAGTAAAATTCTCTTCGGTAAACTTACATCAAAGTATACGAAATCTACGCCTTTGCTCATGCATTTCTCATGTTCTTTTTTTCTCTCTATTTACTTGTAGTTTCATCAAAGTACCAGTTTGAACACATGATTCTCCTGAATTGTTGCATCAGTCAAGCATGTCAGCAAGCTACTACATGCAGAAAGGCCACAACAGAGACCAATGCTGCAACTGGCTGATGCATAATTTTCTGCTTTATGTATAACATTTTTGTACTCTGGTTCAATGATCAATTGTACGTTTAAATTTGTTGTTAATTTGAAATATCAGTCGAGTACGTTGTATATATTTACTTAAAATTTTGAGTATGCATTAAATTTAAAAGGCCGTGGATTAAGAAAAGAGATCTCTATTTAAGGCATTATATAGCATCTCAGATTTGCACTTGACGCCAAAAACTATAGTGATAAGAAAACTTGTCACTGGTTAATTACTCCATTGAAATTTGAAACCTTGAAGGATCATATGGATGTTCATACCATGTTCACGCGGTTGATCATTTTATTTACTCTCATGATCAATATCAAGAGGTTGCCATGGCATGCAACTTTACTACTCTGATGGCCGTTTACCGGGTAGTAAAGTTGCATACAAAAAGGTTACAAACGGTACTCAGACAGGCCATCGATAACAATAAAGCAGATACTGCCTCTCGTAATTAGTAAGAGATTGTAAGTAATGATGACAACTGGTCCTCTTGTTTAAGAATTGACAATAGATAATAAGATATACAACCAGTTCAAACATAATAACGAGATCGACAATATGTGATTTATAATTACACAATTAAAATAAAAATCAAGCTCAGAAGGGATAGCACAAAAAAATAAAAACAAAAGATATTTGCAAGAAACGGAGGTGATCATCATTCTAACCGGCGGAGTAGAGAGCGGCCATGATTCATAATTGGCACAAAATAAGTCTTGCAAGGTCAAGAAAAACATTAAAAAAAAAAGTAAAAAAGCTCAGCAAGGATAGCACCAAATCTGAAACCTAATTGTTGGAACCTTCCATCTCTTTTTGTGCCGAGAAGGCCACAAAGGCAATCCCGCGGTTCTCCGTCTCGAGCAACAACAGAAGCGAGAGGCAAAAGAAGAGAGTGGAAGAAGGACGAAATGGGGAGCGAAGGACATGCTTCTTCGGCTAAGAGCCTTCTGGTCTGGGAGTGGAAAAGACAATGGATGGATGCATGCTTAACGTGTGAGGTGCATGGTTCTTATATAATGTAATAAGGAAGACCACAAGAGCTAATTAATGTGTTGAGGTAAGTGGGCAACCTAACATTCCCCAATTGGTGTTTCTTACAGGGAAAAAAAAGGTTGGCCCATCGCGTCCAAAATAATAATAAAAAAAAACAGAATGCAGAAGTCGAGGAGGGCCAAGAATCCAAGATATATAATATAATACAAGTAAATGCAAGGTCATGGAACTGTTATAGCCCTTAAATGGAGGCAAGTACCCAAAGGGGGAGTGCAGTCTTGCACAGTGGTGGACTAGTGTTACTTCAACGTCAACAAAATACATATCGCATCTCTTATCTCCCTATTCACGCAAGCTGTTAGCGACCAGTGAAACAAAAAAGAAGAGCTAAGCTTGAAGTTTGAACCATGCTGGAGAAGAAAAAGGATGGCTTCGATTCAGTAACGGGGGTGGCATCTATTAATGCTCTGACCTACACTTGTTAATAAATAAGGAGCATGATCATGACGCCTTTAGCGTTTTGACTCAACCACCGTGCATCCCTTGAGCCCTGAATTTATTGACTGTGCAATGTGCAGCAGTATGCATTTTGCATTTACGAACTCTCTTGGCACTCTGCAGGCTGTGGACATGCCAGAATAACGATAGTTGCTGTGCATTTGACAGATCATGAAACGTCTTCGGCCAAAAGCGCATGCTGCATAGTTATTAGCAGCAGTAGCATCTCCTGATGAGAAGCCTCTCAATTCATACATGTGGTCCTAGTCCTGTCCGTATGCATGATTTCGATCAATATATGTGCATGCAGTTCCTACTATCAACTTACAGGTTACATTTCCTTTTTCTCCTTCCTGACCTTGTTGCATTTATTCACCACGAGCAGCACCTTTGAAATGTGCCAAGGAGAAGTAGCCAGCGGGAATGCTCTGAAGTTATTGCATACCATCCTAGTCTGAAGTACATGTCGATCGATCTGATATGACAAATGCAGCTGTTATTTCGAACGCAAAAGAAAATGACTTCTTAATTTCTTTGCTTGCAAGCTTTCATTTCTTTGTTCATTTGCTAGGCAATATATGTAGTAGTTCCCTTTGATGCATGCAAAGATTGCCCAATAATTCTTCCTGCAGATTACAGGCATGCATGCATGGCGTGCGTTCGAGAGCACGTACAAAACCGCGGATATTAAATGAGGACTCGCCATGATCGGTGCCCCGTCAGAGGACTCCAAGCCGAACCGTACTTAAAAACCCTTCTCGATCACTGATGCACTGCATTGCATGCACGCCGTATCAAATATGAAATCAATTAGTTCCAAACAACCATAAGATCATCACATAGTAATTTCCTTTCTTCGTCTGTACAAAGTTGAGGCGTCTTCCTTATCAGCTTTCTAGCTAACAACTAACAAGGGGTTCAGTTTCCTCTCTTGCCTCCCTATATCTAGGAGGGAAAAAAAGTTCCATGCATGGTGCAGCAGAAGTAGCTAGCTAGATGTAATCATTCCAGTGCGCAGAGTGGGGGAATCCCTGCTGCAGGACTCGGCGACCCATCATGATCACGAGCAAGAGATCTGTTTTCTGACAAGGGACAACTCACCAAAAGCTCGGCTCCGTTTGAATTGTAGCCTTCATCTCTTTTCGGCTTACTTGCTGGCTGTTGTTCTCTCTCTCGTGCAAGAATTAAGTCGAGTGCTGTGTGAGAGAGGATTTTGCAGGAGGATGTACCAATTAAAGCTCTTGAAACATATCATAATATAAGTTTGTCTATTCTAATATCTATGTATACATTTATATTTAACACGAACTTTGAAAATTAGGCAAGAGGACCAAGTGGAACGATGGAGATAATGGATAACGTATTAATCGGTGATTCAAAAGAAAATATCGAGTGGATATATATATTTTTGCTACCTGTGTTTTATAGTCAGTCCCGCCTATATTTTATAGTCGGTCCCAAGCTCGGATAACGGAGGAGGGTTGTGTTAGACTCCGACAGCCAGCGTAAAATCTTGTCGAATCTTATAAACATGGATCAACGAATGTTACTAATAGAGCGGAATCCATGTAGTCGACCCCACCTAGTAGGATAAGATTTTGTTTTTATTGTTGTTGTATAAACATTAGACATTAATGCAATGTAAAATCAAATATTAAAGTAATTGTGTTATTTTCATTACACCTAAAATTATTTATAATTATCGGCATATGAAATGATTGGATAAAAGTTGGACTGGACATGTGAGAGTTCGAAGGTAATTAATTTAAATGAAAAAATATTAGTGGATGTTTGGATGAAAAATATAATGATGATAATTTAAAAATGAATTTAATAGATAAATTTTAGTGAGTATTTCAATAAAAAGTAAGAATTAAGAATATAATTTATTATTTTATGAGATGTACAATTATTGTAAATAAAAATATTATATATATTTATTTATTTAAAATTTACGCAAATCTTAAGATTCAATTATAATATATTTTCTAAAAATAATTGAACATTTTAAATAATAAAATTCTATTATAATAAATATAACATTATACATAAGTTTATATATTAATTTATTTAATTAATATAATGTTTACATCCATTCAGTTAATTAGTATGAATAATTTTATTATAGTATAATACTAAGCAAAATATCTTAACTAATTAATAAAATATTTTTGAATTATTGAAACTAATTAATTTAATATTTTTTAATTAATAAAATTGAATAATTTAGTCTATAAGTTGAACAATAATATATTAATAAATAATATATATATTAAAAATAATTAGAAGTAAAAAAATGTAATTAAAAAAATTCTCGCTGAAAATAAGAACTTTTTGTTCGATGAGAATTTTTCCAAAATCCCGTCAATGAAAATGTTTGCTCTAAGTTCTATTCTACCATCCAAACAAAAAAAAATTAAAATAATTGATATTAGATTAATTCATATCGTCCATTTAACTATTCAAGTAAAGTGTCTAACTATTTAAGTATGATGGATGAAAAGGAGCCGTCTAATTTGGACAGCTGATATGCATGGAATACTTGACGTGTTTGGTCATTCATCAGGTACTATGAAAAGATTGATCAGCGGAACTGACTAGGAGATACGACAAAAGAAATATTATTTTTTCATAAGATATAGACACTTACTCCAGATTGTTATAAATGAATAATGGCTTATTTGATTTTTCTAACGTAGAATAAGCATGATCTATAATATTTGCATATGAAATTTACAAGGAGTTTACGAGGTCATTTAATATAGAACATCATAAAATGTTGAATTCAACAATCAGTTTTCTCTCACCATATCTTTTCAAGTCTAAGATAATTTTAGTAATGGAGTTAATATTAAAGAAATAACAAAAAAAAATAAAAGAATAAATATTAAGAAAATGGTATTTACTATCTCTATTTTCATCAAGCATACCGCATTTTTACTTTACAATGAGATATGTGTATTTTTTATGAATTGTCAAATGAACGATCATCCCTTTATTCACGCGGCATTAAGAATTATATGCACAGAGTCTCGATCTCATCATTAATAGAATCACTCCAAGTAGTAGTGGATGAAAGTGCACTCACTAGATAAAAAAAAAAAGGTAAACATGAGCATGATAATACATTGTATTGTCTACCCAACTAGTTAGCAATGTTTTTTGACAGAGGTCGCCGGTTTAATCCTTGGTAATATGACTCTTTTTTCTTACATTTTTCACATAGCAAACTTCTACCTTAATTACATATTACTTGTTATTTACCTCTATTATCACATTAAATAATATCATTTTATTAGTTATAATAAATATTACTCATCTCATTTATATTAGTGATATCATTTTATTAATTGTAATGTATATATATATATTATTCATCTCATCTATATTAGTGATAAAAGTATTAATTTATATCTTGAATAAATGTTGTTTATATTTTTCACCAATTATTTTATTTTATTAATCAAATGTAAAGTTTTTAAACCACAATATTATATATATATATATATATGTTAAATGATACATTTTCATTCATTGTCTTATTTCATATTTAAATTAGTTTTGTGAAGTTTAATTTTTCTCATCTAATATTTTGACTTATCTTTACGAAATATTGGATTTCATATCATCTTAATATAACTCATTTGCATGTTAGATTATACATTTGGTAGTTATTATTTTATTTATAGTTATAAATATTTTTTTTGCTAAAATATTTTAATATAATTAGCTGTGACGTAAAATAATATCTTGAAAAAAAATAATCTACATTCCGATGATACAATTACAATTGAGTTTGTACTTGTTAACAATGGTCCATACTTGAAATATCTATGAACATTTCTAATTATATATTAGTGAATGTTAGAATTAAAAAACAAAATTAATGATAACTTAATATTTTATATTAATAATAATTTTTAAAATATTATAATTATTTGTGAACCCACTAACTAAAAATGTTTGCCTCTGCCGTTGAGTGAGAGTCTTAACGTAAGTCGAACTCAAAACTCTTACTAAAGTGGTGAGAAGTCATATCTACGTACTCCATCCTAACCCCGTTGGTAAAATCTCATAACTTTGCTACTGGGAAACCATGAAACCTTATTCCGAGTTCTTTGTTCAAGAATTTAAAATATGGATTAATTTAATTCCAAACTGCCGCTTCTACACTTCGAATCATATGCTCCTCCTTTAATTATAAAAAAAATAACATGCTTCTTTCAGCATATAATTTATTCCACACAGTTATAGAATTTTTTTTCGAAAACATCATAAGTTGGATCATTTCTAATTGCCAGGAACCGCTGTAGGACGAAGCTGCTCAAGTAGTTGTTATATGCCCTGATAATTTAAGGCCCCTTAATTTTTAATATAAACAATAATTTTTATTCGTTGAGAGTAGTAATATTAAGTTATTAGTAGTTAGTTAATGATATTATATGTCATTTAAGTTAACTTTTTCTCATCTCTCATTGATTATATATTAAATAATAATAATGTAGTGTTTTCTTTTTTCTTCTTTCAATGTATTTAAATAATATTTAATATTTGTACTACCCCTTTAAGGGCATCAATTAACGTTTAATTTATGATGAATAATGAATTTAATTAATAGACGTTTGATGAGGTTGTCTTTTAAAGGAATAACACAAATATTAAACTCATTTAAATAAAAATGAAAAGATAATATAAATTTTATATACATATCTCAATCTATGATTATTTTTTTGTATAAAATTAAGATAATATAAATTAAGACAATCAAATATTAATATAAAAATTTATGTATAAAATTATTTTTTTTATTTTTTTCTACTTATGTAACTCTAATAATTTGAATTTTAAATAATTAAAATACAATTGGTTAATTCATAAGTTTATGTTCCAACACAAAAGCGTGGACTACGATCTAGTCAAGCAATGTCCAAGTACAAGGCGCATGCTACTCGGCCATAGCAAAATATATTACAAAGCCATAGGGCAAATAAGAGTGCACTACTCCTCGGACTTAGCACAAATTGCCCCTCTACGGCTCGCTCTTATTATGGTCACAAAAGCTTAATTTCATATTTATGCTTCATCAATCTTATTTTTTTATGAAAGTTATACAATAATTTGAGTATCTCCCATTTCCCATATATTTCCTTTTAAATTTGATTCTCTCATATTGAAGTAAAGAAATTAACTAAACTAAATTTATAAACTCATAAATTGAGGAATGTCAATATCTATGTTAGGGTGAGCACGTTCCGGTTGGGACGACTGACGCATTGATTAATTTTTTAGTTCTTTTCCTAACCTGATAGATAACCGGGTCGAGATTAGATCTCACAACTCGAGACTCAACCGAGATCGAATGGAGATGAGATCCAATGTATAAATATTATATTAACATATTAAATTATTTAAAAATATTATATTTGTATTTATATTAATTGGAATTTCAATATTTTATTATATACCATAAGCATGCATTATAATATATTATTATATATGTAATTTAATTTATAATAAACATATTTATGTTATAGCATTTTATATTTTTAATTATATTAAACTTTTTATTTATTATGGTCAAACCAAAATAATATGAACCATCTCAATTTTTGTCCTAGTTTCGTTGGAATTATTTTTTAAAAAATTAGTACAAAGTAGATCGGGACTGGAACAATCTAGTCTTTATTTCAAATTCGAATTTGTTCATCCCTACCTAGATTTATACATTATGAATTATTATTATCATTATCAAAAGAACAAGTGGTGTAAATAAATATTGGATCCACTATTCTTATTGTGGAGAACTTTTCATCTAGCAACAAAAATGATTCTACTAAAAACATGTATGACGTGTTACTCTATTACTAATTCGACTTACATATGATTAATATTATTTAGTATGACATATTTTATAAGGGTTAAGGAAGTTGTGGATCCATGGCTTGTGGACTATTGTCGATCGTGAAATTGATGATTGTATGGAAACACACACGGATCGACGTTTCGAAGATAATTTAGGGCTTCAGTTTGCACTGTTCAACTCATTGTGACGGTTCATCACTTTGAGATTCTTTCTTTTCCCCTTCCTTATCCACTTCATTGTTCTTTCAAACACCCACACGATCGATTGTTCTTTCAAATGCTCATATCAGTCTTGTTTGCTCTTCCATTTTCACGTGTCTGCCTTCTCCATTCCAGTTTGTATGCCTTTCCTTCTCCATTCCTTCTTGTTTGCTATTCCCTTTTTCCCCATGGCGCATTTAAACGATTGCTTCTCTTGGTGAACAAATGCAACAAGGTCTAGATGGTAGGAAAAGGAAATGCGACTTCAAAGTTTTAATGAAGGTATGTCCTCAAATCCGATGAAGGCGAAGAAGCATCCAGGGCGACGACATCTTCACAAAAGATGATGCTGAAGAAATGACGAAAGAGCGGAGGCATTCGACATGGCAGTGAAGATGACTACGAGGAAGAGCGGAGACATTCGAGGCGACAACATTTTTTGTGGAAGATGATGGCAAAGCGAAGGAAGAGCAGAGGCATTCAGGGGCGGAGGAGGAGTGAAGGAAGCATGGAGAAAAAATAATAAAGAGAAAACATCAGATCGGGAGGAAAATAGGATCGTTGAACTAAACCTTTGCCTATTTGAACTGAAGTGGATCTTTCTTTTTAAACTGGCTGAACTGAACTACATATTTCTCTTCTTAAGAGCGCCTTCAAGATCGACGACAATTCACATCTTTAGAACCTAAGAGGGTCCATAATGAATAAATATATTTCTAGCATAAAATGCAATAATTTAAGTTGAAATAACATGTATTAACTATTATTATCAAATAATGAATAATTATCATTTTATCACTATAAAAAAAGAGAATACCATTGTATGATAATTGCTATCATGGAAACTAACATCAAACATTTAGCGATATCGATTCATGCTTCTTATTATTTTTTTAAATGCTTCTTTTTGTTTTATCTAGTATCTATTGCTACCCTATCATTTTTTCATTTACCTGATTATCATTATCAAATGACAACCCTATAAGTGTTGATTGTGTTAGCTCCATGCAAATTACACATGCGATGCTTACCCTCGTAGGTGTCGTTTGATATCAGAACAATTGCAACAACAACTATTTGTTCTAAGTTTTACATCCAAACAATATTCAAATCACTAAGAACAAGCAAAATAAAATCATCTCAAAATATGTAAAACACTCAATTTTGTTCTCGAGGTGAGAGCATAATGTTCTTACCCATAGCAAGAACACATCTACCATTTTTTTGTCTTTTTTGTTTTAACAAATTTTGCTATATTATTTTATACTAATAAATATCAAAATTAATTATAAGTAGGCTTGTTGTGTGTAAGAAAAATGCAATTCTATTAAAACTAGTGATAAAAATATTATAAGTATTTACATATTTATAACTTTAAGCATTAATTATTTATATTATCTTCATAATTATTTAGTTGTCAAAATTTTATAAAAAATAATGTTGACTAATTATACATTATTAAAAATATGTTTATTTTAGAATTACAATTACTTTTTTTTATCTTTACTCACAAATTAGCACTATATTATGATGATTTATAATTTATTTAACATAATTAATTATTTGAGTAAATATATAAGTATTGTAACATAAGATATTAAACATATGTTATTTTACTTTCATCTTATTCTCTTTTTTCACCAAACATTTTTTACTTTTGATCATCGGAATACCAACTCATTATCCAAACATGAATTACAAAATACTACCCATGTTTGATAATGTAACGCCCCGAGACGCACGTGACTTTCACGTGGTCAAAGTCGTCCCGAGACGCTACACAATTCTATATAAATAATTCTACGAAAATATAAACTATAAGATGCGAAATTAATAAAAGCTAATCCAATAATATAGTAAGACTTAATCCTACTCCATGTGTAACATCTTTGTCACTGAGCCTGACCACCTGCAACATCATCTTCTACCATCTCATCTACATGAATCATATGCAGGGAGAAATTCCATGAGTATAAAAATACTCAGTACGTAGAGTCTAACTATAATGAAAATCAATAATCAACAGTGTTAAAAAAATCAATGACAACATGAAGCAATAAACAATAAAACACCGAATAAGATAATATGAGGAGAGCTCAATAATCAATAAGTCAATGTAACCATAAATCAATAATGAGGATCAAGGAGGAGGTCAAAAGATCAATCAATATCAATGAACAATTATCAATAATCAATATGCGTGATCTCTATGGCACTATTCAATTTAACTAATTCAATTCAATTATCAATCTCAATGGTCATCGGCCAATAAAAATTTTCTATACAACTCAATAGACGGAGGCAAAACCGATCAACGCCAACATCTGAATGACCATGATATGATTCGATTCAATTCCATTCTATTTGATTCGATTCAATTCAATTCAATTAAATATTTGGAACTATTCAATTCAATAAGAAGCGCTCAGTTAATTAAGGGGAACTCTATGTCTCTTTCATATAGGCCAATGAGGGATTAAACCACGGCAAATCGCCTTCCAATAATAACGCTAACAATAACTTCGTGGTGGCGAGAGACCATGACCATCACAGGACATTTTCCCTAAAGGTGACAATAGGAGATCATGGAGACCTAACAGTTTTCGTGTTTTATCTTATTTACTTAATGGACCTATCTTTAACAATTTAATTTAAATTAAACAAGGACTCAATCAGGGGAAAATTATTATATCAATACTATGATAGATAACATGATTTGATGGAGTAACGGTAACGATAACCTCAAATCAAATCTAGCAAATTTGATGAGGTTAGATCTATTTACAATATGATCATGAATGATAAAAAATAAGTAACTATAATAATTATTTAATTATCCATAATCAAATATCCCAAAATATGTTTTCTGTCCCTAAAACTCGGCCCGCGTCGGGTGAAACCCGGGCCGAGTTCGGAGATGCTCAAGTTCACTTCAGGCGAGGCAAGCCTGACCGGGTGTATAGTGAACCTAGGCCGGGTCGGCCGGTTCATTGTCAATCGAAATCACGCCGCAACCCTGATGGGAAAATTCGAGAACAGGGAGAGAAGATCGTAGAGAGATTGCAGAAAAATAGAGGAGACACACGAATTTATCCAGGTTCACCCTTGAGATTAGGGCTACGTCCTGCAAAGAGGTTTCACTATATTGTTTAGGTTTTCAGCCGCCGCGCAGATTACACTAGAAAATTAGGCTATTAATAGACTCTCCAAATCGGGTTTAAAATCCAAACAAACAGAGAAAAAACATAATCCGAACCACACGGGCCGGCTAAACAAAAGTCCAAAACCCGTCCGGAACCGCCGTCGGGGGGCGGAGCCCCCGAACCCCCATTTCGTTCGTACGCCAGCAATACTGTTAATTGGGTAATACTCAGATTTTCCTAAGTTCACGTGGGCGAACTCGGTGTGAGAAACAAGGGGCCCTGAAGTATTCACCAACTCCAACATTCTCCCACTTGGTGGATACTTCACACCAATTAGAGTCTTGCCAGCAACATTCTTCTTCAATCCGACAGCAGTAGAGCACCACTCAAACTTTACACCTGTAACTGCTTTAGTCAGAAAATCAGAAATATTCTCTGTTGTATCAACCTTTTCAAGCTGAACCTCTTTTTTTTCCACCTTTTCCCGAATGAAATGATATTGGATGTCAATATACTTTGTGCGTGAGTGAAATGTAAGATTCTTAGCTAACTGAATAGCACCTTGATTATCACATCTCACATCTATGGCACCTTGCTCAAATCCGAGCTCCAAACACAACCGCCGTAGCCATACGGCCTCCTTTGCAGCATGAGTAAGAGCCATATATTCAGCTTCTGTAGAAGAAAGTGCTACCACATTTTATCTCTTGCTCATCCATCTTAGTACAGTCCCAAATAATGTAAAAATAAATCCGCTAGTGGACCGTCTACTATCAATGTCTCCACCCCAATCAGCATCTACATGGCCTACAATATCAAGCCTCTTTTCTTTTCCCACACCTTCAAAGCACAAAGCAAAATCTGAAGTTCCACGAAGGTATCGGAAAACTCTCTTGATAGCATTTCAATGTTCCCTGCCTGGGTTAGACATATACCGACTCAAGACTCCCACTGCTTGGGCTATATCTGGACGCGTGCACACCATGACATACATCAAGCTGCCAACTGCACTTGCATATGGCACACGGTCCATCTCTTCGACTTCTTCATCCGTCTTCGGGCATTGCTCTGCAGAAAGTTTAGTTTCTAGAGACATAGGAGTACACACTGGCTTGCAGTCCGACATGTTAAATTTCTTCAACACTTCTTTTATGTACTTCTCCTGTCCTAGCCACAACTTTCGCTTCTGACGATCTCTTCTAATCTGCATACCCACAATAAAATTTGCTGGCCCCAAGTCTTTCATCTCAAACTTCTTGGCCAATAAACTCTTCACTGAATTCACCATTTTCATACTGTTTCCAATCAGCAACATGTCATCCACATACAGTGTAAGAATGACAAACTGATCTCCAACTCTCTTCACATAAACACAATGATCTGAATCTGAATGTACAAACTTGAGTTCGAGCATGTACGTATCAAACTTCTGGTACCACATCCTCGGCGACTGCTTCAATCAATACAGAGACTTCTTCAATTTGCACACCAACTTCTCTTTACCTTGATCTTCAAAGCCTTCTGGTTGCCTCATATATATCTCTTCTTCCAAGTCCCCATGAAGGAATGCCGTCTTCACATCCATCTGCTCTACCTCAAGATTATATGTTACTGCCAGAGATAGAACAAATCTGATTGAAGTCATTTTCGTCACGGAAGAAAAAATCTCATCATAGTCGACTCCCTCAACCTGAGAGTACCCTTTAGCTACTAGCCTCACCTTATACTTCTGTACAGACCCATCCGGTTTCAGCTTTCGCTTGAACACCCATTTGCAACCAATTGCCTTTTTATCCTTAGGCAATTTACACAAGCTCCTTGTTTCATTCTTATCCAGTGACTGCATCTTATCTGTCATAGCAAGCTCCCACTGATTTGCATCATCCATAGACCTTGCATCTTTTAGAGAACTAGGTTCTTCTCCGATGATGCTCAAAGCATGAAACGAACTCAGAGCACTAAGAGAGTATCTCAAATGTGCTCTTCTTTCTCGTGTCGATCTCCCGAGAACTGATATGGTAGTATCAATATCTGAGTCTTCGTTTGAATCTACATCTTCAACTTCATTAACCGAGTCCTCTTGATCCGGTTCTGTAACAGACTCAACTGAAGTATCTTGTGCATCCACCTCTGAAGTTTCAGAATCAGAATCTTCTTCAAGCACTATCACTTTCTTAGGTTCGTCACCTTTTTGAACTTCAACTTGGGAACGTGATTCACGGAAAATAACATTCCTGCTGTAAACAATAGTCCTTGACTTTGGATTTCACAGTTTGTAGCCTTTGACCCCTTCTTTGTATCCGACAAATATGTTCTTCTCAGATTTACTGTCAAGCTTATCCCGCTTTTCCTTGGGTATATGAATATATGCGTCACATCCGAACACCCGAACATGAGACAAATTTGGTTTTCTTCCAAACATTGCCTCATAAGGCGTCTGATCCTTCACTGATGAGGTCGGTGAACGGTTTTTCAGGTAGTTTACTGTGGCTACAGCTTCTGCTCAGAATTTTTGCCCCAATTCAGCGCAACTCCGCATACATATGATCTTCTCTATGAGTGACCGATTTAACCTTTCAGCTACTCCATTCTGCTCAGGTGTATATGGAGTTGTCTTCTACCTTGCAATACCATTGTCCATGCAGAACTGCTCAAACTTATCTGAACAAAATTCACCTCCATTATCTGTACGAAGGACATTGATCTTGCAGCTCAATTGGTTTTCCACCAAAACTTTAAATTCTCGAAACTTATCGAATACATCTGATTTATTCTTGATAAAATAAATCCAACTGTATCTCGAAAAATCATCTATAAAAGAAATATAGTACATGGACTCTCCAATAGATGGAGTCGGAGTTGGTCCAAAGACATCACTATGGATCAGTTCGAGAATCTTCGTTGCCCTTGAACAAATGTGTTGAAAACTGACTCGGTTCTGTTTTCCATGAAGGTAATGTTCACAGAACTCGAAGCCCACAGAACAATCCGGAACTCCTTCTACCATTTGACTTGATGCTATAGTAGAAAGTCCTTTCTCACTGATATGACCTAATCTCTGATGCCACAGCATAGATGTGCTATCTTCATCTTCTTTGGCCTCTTCAGAAATAAATCCGCAGCCCACAGATATAGTCTCTCCGAGTAACTTGTACAATGTGCCATAGCAAACCTCTCGCGCAATCACAATAGACCCTCTGACCATCTTGCACGAATCCTTGTCGCAACTGAATATAACACCCGAATCTACCATTGTACCAACAGATAATAAGCTCCTGCTCATAAGTGGTATATGCATCACATCTGGTAGAGTCTTCACCATGCCATCATTCATCCTCAACTTCACCCTGCCACGTCCAACAATCTGAACCGCAGTGTCATCTCCGAGCATGACATCCCCACCATTATACTCCTCATATTCACAGAACCAGTGTTTATGAGGCGTCATGTGGTACGAAGCACCAATGTCGATAAGCCAGACATCTTTATCTGACTGTGCCATACATGCAGAAGCCAAATACATATCCCCTACCTCAGCCTCCTTTTTGTCCGAGGTTGACTCAGTTTCTTTCTTATGAACCGGCTTATTTTTGCAATCTCGTTTCAGATGGCCCCACTCTTGATATCTCCAGCATTGCACCTTCTTATCTTTACTCTTCGAACGCCCACGAGATTTGGATCTCCCTATCTAATTTTGATTCCTTTCTGGTTGCCTTCCTCTGACCGCCAGCGCCTCTTTACCAGAACTTGTTGATCTCTTTCTCCGTATTTCCTCTGATAACAAGGCAGCACATACACTTTCATACGAAAGTTCTTTATCCCCGCCACCAATCACAACAATCAGATTGTCACATGAATCCGACAGCGAACAGAGCAATGTTATTGCCTTATCATCATTTTGAAACTTAACACCGATTGATACAAGTTGACTGATCACCGTGTTAAAGTTATAAAGATGAGTAGAAAATGAGTCACCTTCCTGCATCCGAAAATTGTACAATTTCTTCCTCAGAAATAACTTGTTAACCAACGACTTACTTTGATATAGGGATTCCAACTTCCTCCACAGATCTCTAGCTGTAGGTTCGCTCATCACATTCGTAAGAATTGAATCCGCGAGACAAAGCCGAATCAAACCCTTCGCCTTTCTATCAATCCGATCCCACTCTTCGATCGCCTTTGAATCTGCCTGACTGGAGGAAGCCGTATCTTAAGCCTTCGCCGCATCTGCAGCCGTCGCCGCTTCTTTCCCTGGCCTCTCCTTCTCTATTGCCGTCCAAAGATCTCGATCACAGAGAAGATCCTCCATCTTCATCTTCCAGAGATCAAATCGCGTTCCATCAAATTTTTCTATCTCAATCCGCGATCCTCCTGACATCTCGAATAAACCCTAATTCCTCGAACAACTTGGCTCTGATACCAATTGATGGGAAAATTCGAGAACAGGGAGAGAAGATCGCAGAGAGATTGCAGAAAAATAGAGGAGACACACGAATTTACTCAGGTTCACCCTTGAGATTAGGCTACGTCCTGCAAAGAGATTCCACTATATTGTTTAGGATTTCAGCGGAACCGCCGTCGGGAGGCGGGGCCCTCCGAACCCTTCCTTTCGTTCGTACGCCAGCAATACTATTAATTGGGTAATACTCAGATTCCCCTAAGCTCACGTGGACGAACCCGGTATGAGAAACAAGGGGCCCTGAAGTATTCACCAACTCCAACAAACCCGAGTTGAGCCGAAGCCAGAACCCGATCTGGATTCAATGAAATTCAGGCCGGATACAACAAAACCTGAGTCGGATTCTGTCACCGACGGAGAAGTACATTTCAACACGACTTTCTGACCACCATAATTATGCCAAACGATGTCCAATCTATGCATATGATATATCAATGAATTTTTGGTGCAAAGGAGAAGAGAATATGATTTCATGCCGCGGAAAATCGACGACATAAGGATTCCCCATACGTACCTAAATTTGACTGAAAAACCAACTGCAATCCCTCTGCCTGCGTGAGTTGTTTAGAAGCCGACTTTGGCCAACGATATCTTTTTGTCCACGTCCCAGAACTCGCGATCATGACTTAGAAATCTTCTCCTATATGTCGACTTCGGAACCAGCCGTCGCGTGCTCTAGGGGTGCCTTTGTTCGTGTGCAAACGAGAGGAAAAAAAGGATTCATACACAGAATTCTGTTTGGCAGAAAAAGGGATTTCCAGCCACCCTTTTGATATCTATTTATAATGCAGGCTAAGATTTTCAATTCCATTGGACCTTGAACTCTTTTAAAATCAATTTTGGTCATCCATCAATAATTAATCTATTCACAATTTTTCAAATTTAATTAAATCCGAATTTATTTAATAATCCCATATTTATCTCCATAGTAATTTTATTTCTATTCAAATTTCATCTTATCTTTCCAACTTATACCATAATTTTCATCAATTTATAAATTAAATAATTCTAAAATATTAGGTAATGTTTTTCTAAATATTATAAATGAATATTCATTTATTTATTTTATAAAAATCGGGATCGTCACAAATAAAGAGTTAATAAATTTTAGAACAACATCATTTGTTTTCGTTATATTATGAGAACAATGATATTTCAAAGTGAGGCAAGAACAATTTATTTTTTACTTTTTTCTTCATTCTATAATTATTAATGTGAAATACATATATCTTTAAAATTTATGTTTAATAGAAAAATGAGAACAAAATTTTGTTCTTGGGATTATTCCTATGCAAAAATGTGGTCTAAAAGAATATCCCATTCTTATTTGTTTCTTAAGAAAAATAATTTCTTATTAATGCTTATCTATCTTTTCTTAATAGTCACTCGTGAGTATTTGAAAAATGACGCGGATTATAACTTGCATGACACTATTTAATACGCTAGCTACATCGATCCATTATCAAACTTAACTAATTGGATAAAGTTACCTAATTTAAAATTTTCAATAAAAATTTGTTGCATTCGTATAAATTTAAATTTGACATGGCGAAGAAATCACTTAGGATCTGATTGAGGGTTACGAAGGGGTGAGGTGGAATATGAGAGAATAAAATTAATTACATCATATTTGATTATATTTTTTTATTTAAATTAAGAGGGATGAGATGTAATAGTTAAATCCTTCAAACACCACATTTTTTATTTTACCAAATTGATCGAATGTGGAAGAATAGATTATTTTACATCAAATTAATCTCTTTTCCTTTTTTATTACCAAATTAAATTATTTCTCTTCTTACTAAATTAAGTCACATCTCTCTCACACTAACTCTCTCTCTCTCGCACATTCATTGATATATTATCTACATATTTATCTATCATTTTTAGTAAATATAAAATTTTATTCAAAATAAATATAAATATATTGTTTAAAAATAATTTAATACTAATATAATATATTCAATAGGACCGGAATATAAAACCTGAATTCGATCATGACTTGATCGAACTGAGTGTCAAAGAAATGAGACTCGTTTTTGACCTTGTTATTCATCAAGTCGAAAAAAAATTCGAAAAATCTGGACTGATGACGAGGGCGACAAAATCATCGTGCTCACTCATAATTAATGATTATAAATACTTTAAATATATAATAAAAAATAAAAATAATTTTTTGTACAAATAAAAACTTCATTATTTCACTCTACATTTTATATAATTTATTATTCATTCATAAATTTTCTAATGAGAACATCACTCGATCACTCATCACTTCTCCCCACTCCATCCGTGGGTTAGTTTCCATGCCAAACACCGCCGTAGAGACTCTGCTATCTTAAACACAATCCGCACCAATCGCAAGACACGTCATCAAAGACGCACCAGCGAAAGGCTGCGATTGCACTGTCTTATCCCAAAAGGTAGTTCCGCGAGTGAACGTACAACTTAACCATGAGAGAGGAAACTCGAGTGAAAAGGGAAGGACCAGAGGACCACCGTGGCGCAGCCGCTGCCCTCCTCCTCCATTCGCCGCTCGCCGCTCGCCGCTCGCCGCTACCTTCGATCCCTCCGCCGGGGGCCGCCACAGACGACGTCTTATTGCCTGATTGCCAGATTCTGCTGCATTTGACATCGAGGCCAGATCTCTTTGCACCGCATAATTTTGGTTATTTGTGATGATTTCGTGGTTTCTTTGTGTTCGTCGTCTTTGCGAGATAAAGTTCTAACCTTGTATAATTTGAGCTCTTAAAGTTGTTATCTTGATCCGGAAATCTCCAGTTTTGGAAACGTCAGAAGGTTTCTGCGCTCGCTGTGGGAAGGGGAAATCCGTAGGGGACGCTGGGACTGGAGACGGAGATGCTGAAGGCACCGGAGCACCAGGTCGCCGGTCACCAGGCGTTGGAGGGGCAGCTAGGACCCCTTGTCGACGGGGCTGGGCGCTTCTACAAGCCCCTCCAGGCCAACGGTCGTGGCGACGACGAGGTCGCCTTCTACACCTCCCTCTCCGCCCACCCCGCCGTCCCTCCTCGCATCCGCTCATTCTTCCCTGAGTTCCACGGCGTATCCGTCCTCCCAGCGTCTGACGGCTCCGGAGACCGCCCGCACCTCGTCCTCGAGGACCTCCTCGCCGGTCTCCGCTCCCCCTCCGTCATTGACCTGAAGATCGGCGCCCGCACCTGGCCGCCAGCGTGCGCCGACGACTACTTCCGCAAGTGCATCAAGAAGGACCGCGGGTCCACGAGCGTCGCTCTTGGCTTCCGCGTCAGCGGCCTCCAGGTCCAGCGAGCAGGCGCGGACGGAGGAATCTGGAGGCCGGACAGGGCCGACATCAAGCGCTGCACTATCCAGGACGTGAGGCGCGTCCTTAGGCAATTCGTTTCCACGAACTCGCCTTCGGACCCAAAGCCAGACTGTTCTCTGGCCGCCGCGGTATACGGCGGTGCAGATGGAATCCTGGCGCTATTGCTCGAGCTGAAGGCTTGGTTCGAGCAGCAAACCGTGTTCCACTTCTACTCCGCCTCTGTGCTGCTGGTCTACGAGAAGGACGCACTAGAGGCCGCGGCAACAGCTGCTTTGGTAGGCGGGGGGAAAGGGATGAGGCCGCCTGTGAGGGTAAAGCTTGTGGATTTCGCCCACGTCTTCGATGGGGACGGGGTCATTGATCACAACTTCCTGGGTGGCTTGTGCTCTCTTATCAAGTTCATATCTGATATCGTCAGAGTCGAAGAAGATGACACAACTGACTTGTGAGAATGGTACCATTCAAGAGGATGCACTGGAATTGGATTAATTGTTTTAGGTCCTTGTTATGTCTTCTTTAGCCAAAAGTTTTAACACAATTTTGTTATGCTTAAAATGAGCAAATTGATAGTTAGAACAGTCCTGTTTAGTAGATGAGGCAAAAAGGAGTTTTCCCCATCGGAAATAATTGGCGCTAGTGTGTTGACATAATTGTGCATGCCGAGACTCTCATGAACCTATTATGGGCCGGCGATGGACTAAATAAACTTAGGCACTTCCATTCTGTTATCTGATGTATTATCATGATCCCTTCATAACTGTTATCTTTCATGAATAAATTTGGATAACTACAATCTCAGGTAGTCATCCTTTTCATTCTCAAAAAGAAAAAAAAAAGAGCATAGTCTCACTGTCCAGATCACTGAAAAGCATCATTTAGCCATCAAATGATATATAGTACACTATTTCTTTTTTCGGTGAATGATAGTACACTATTGATTTCACAATTCAAATCCAGTTATTATTGAACTGCTGTAGATGTTCACATGTTACCTTATGGAGTTATTTACTATGTCATGCCGATCATTATCTATTGTTCTCAAATTGTCTTAGAAGAGGTTCACCTGTCACAATAAGAAAAGGGTGTATCTCCGATGACCAATTTCGGATGGATCAAAATTCTTCAAAATTTTCGACGAAATTTGTGACGAATAGAAATATCCTCCCGAAAATCCGACGAAAAAAGCGCCCATTGTTGACGGTCGTCACTTTAGGAAGTACCGACGGATAACTTCGATGGACAAAACCATCAATATTTGGATTTATAATAAAATATATTATAACATTATATAATAAAATATTGGCGTAATATTAATATTCTAATATTATGGTTTTCGGCGATTTTGATCTTTGGAATTATTGATGGATTTAAATTCGTCCATAATTTTGAAGGTCAAAACCGTCGGTATATGAATTTATAATAAAACATATTATAACATTATATAATAAAATATTAAAGTAATATTAATATTAAGATTTTGATGGTCTTAGCTGTCAGAACAAAATTCATTGACAAATTTTGAAAGCTAGAATCGTCAGTATTTGAATTTATAATAAAATATTAGTGTATTAATATTTTAATATTAAATTTTTTGACACTTTCGAAATTATCTACGTGTTCAAATTTGATTAATATACTACAACTTCTTTTAGTTTATAGAATAAAATGCTCCACCAAATGCTCCACCAAATATGTAATTATCAGCATCATCCCCAAGATTCCCTCAAAACTCTCCATTTTGTTAATATGTTATTTATCATGTCAATAGTATCTCCATATGCTGTATTGGTTGCTACTGCTAAAAACCTTCACACATCTGTTTTCCATTTTGTTTACTGATTCAATGGTGTTAGCCATCTGCAACTCTCGTAGTTCCTTTATTTCCCTTCATAAGTTGTGCTTGTGCCCTAATCAGTAATAATTTCTCCTTGAGCTAGAAAGGTGGATCAACTGAATGATAAGTCAATTTTGAGAATCAAGGAATGTTGATATAGAAATTGGTTCAGCAGGCAACAAACTAGTCATCCCTCCAACACATTGAGTATACACATGTTTTCTGAACAACAACAAAAAAAAAGCATGTCAATACATTCTTTATTCCAAGCACTGGTCTCAGACATCACAAAATGGGTAATGATTTCTTTTTTCTTCCTTTTTTTTTTTGGCCAATCACTTCTTTTCCTCTTTTCATGTGTGAATACATTTAACTCCTGTGGAACTGTAGCTCCTGTCTGCAGAAGTTTGTTGATAGCATTAGCATCTGGTTTATTGCCATTATCCATTTCATGTATCTCTCATGGTCGTTGATTTTAAGTTCAACTTTTCCTCGGCTTGTTTTCAAACCAATGCAATAGTATCCATCTGCTTCCTTCACTGGCTCTTCGAGAGGGTGTGCGCACATTTCATATATGGTACCTGTAGTTCATCGCATTAGATCGAATAGTTCTTGGCTGATACAATTGAACATGAATCATTTGTGGAGAGGTTTAACTTACTTTCTTGTGCAACAGAAAAGGCCATGAGGACATTGATCTTTTTCATTCTTAAGATAACTTTGTCATTTCTATTGACCACAGCTGAGACCGATCTGAAGCTGCATTTACCTGCTTGGAAGTTAAACATGAGAAACATCCAAACACATGCATCATAAAGTAACAAAATCAATTCTGCCTTAGGATTGACGCTAAGTACTAGATCATACGTCCTTTCAAAAAGCACTAGATCATATGTAGAAAATAGAAATGATAATGTGATATCACCTAGCCCCCGTAGTGTTTCAGTTTGCATAAAGATTATAGGAAGAGGGGTTTGATTTCAACGGATCGTTTCGGGGAGAGTACCATCTTTCATTGGTAACCAGAAATTATATTAGTGAATCCAAGCGGTGGTTGAAATATGAGTGCATAGTAACAAATTGGCATGTTGGTAATCTCGAAGATTGGATGCAAGTTTCTACCATTTGTGGTACAAAGGTCTATGCAACAGATTGACATCCACCTGGATAAGAACATTTCGCTTAGTATATGAAAAGTCAATGCATGTTGGATTGCTGTATTACCAGCTTCTGTTGCAACATACATCTCATCGCCTTTGGCCAGTGATGCCCTGCAACTTCTAAAGTCAAAGTCAACATCATCATGTAGGAGTGGGGATGAACTTCCTTTTAGTCTCTCCCTGTGACTTGGCCTTCCTCGTAGTGTAGCTGCACCTCTCAAAGCTGAAACAAGCAGAGTTGATATGAATGATTCTAGAAAATTTCCATCGTGTTAAGAAATATTTCTTAATGCAGATCATCTTGTCCAGGGATTCATGGGAAGAACTGTGCAATGCCCATAGATTTCTTTGCCAGAGAGCTTGTTCTAGCATGGTTGCATTAAGCTGCTTTCTCTCTTTATTAGAGAAAGAATCCCATGAATTGATCCCTGGGCAAGATAGCCACTTCTCCACATACAAATCAAATGAAGTTTCGGCAGGATTTCTCTAATGAACCATGATTGGAGGAAGGGTGACAAGAAATTTAGCGATACATGTTGCTGCTGCTGCTGTCAGAGTAACGATATCAGTTGCATCTGTGGCAGTGATGGCTGCATTAATAGCTGAAGAAATCTGCTCACGCTTTGCACCCGCAGCTTCTGCGACTTGAGCGCATTGAGCTGCAACTAAAGCTGCAGCAGATGCCACCGCTGTCTCCTTTAGAGTTTTTTGCTGCTTTCCGTCTGCGTTTTCTGATGCAATGGCTGCGAGAGCAGCAGCTACGGCGGCAACTGATATTGCAGAATGAACTTCTGCTCTTTGCAGACGTCCCTCTTCCTTCCGCCTTTGCTTCATTTCTTTTAACCATTTCTTTATAGACATCCCTTTCCAGGATGGAAACTTCTTATTGAACTGCAAATAATAACCTTTGATTACAAGGATACAATGAGGAAGCAAGGGGTGCACTATGAAAAACTCATTGTAAGAAACATTGAACGTGGTCTTGTCTATATATTTCTTATCATGCAGCTGTGAAGAACTTTTGAAACTTATAGCTTTGTGTTTTATAGTAACTTATTGCGCCATATAGGTCTTACTTTTATATGATTTCTCGCAGTGTGCATTACATTTAAATTCATGACAGAACAATACAGACGGTGCCCAAATTTCGATGAAATTTCCCTGTAGTTCTTTCGTAGAACATATTATGTAGTTGATGATTCTAAGCAGTGATGGTTTTTAAAGAGTAAACAAACTTAATTTTGATGAGATAAGTTACTTTAGGTTGCAACATGCAATTAGAAGTTAAGGATGGCCACATACCCATTTATTTCTTTTGCAGAGATCATAGTCCAGTTCTGGATGAATTGCCTTCTGCAGCCATATCCAAGACTACAGAAATAGAGGGAGACAGAAAAAGATGTTAAAACAAATAGATCAGCTTAGTTCAATTTGAATCCAAGGAAACAATACCATTGATCGTACCTTTAGATCATCAAATTTCAATGATGGACCAGACTTGAAATCTCCTCCGTCGGCTGTCAAACTCGTATCATTCGTCTGCATGTGTTCAACTTTTCGGTAATGCTGACAGAGTTATTGAAATCAGGCACGCCATGCGATGTACTCACCGGAGAAAGAGTTCTGTCGTTGTCCTTGAAAACGATCGAGCAATCTTCCACGGAAGGTTGGAAGACTTGTAGTGCAGAGTTGCACCATGCATCTGAGAGGAGTTGCATGGACTCGATCGGTGCCTGTCTCGTGTCTAAATCCATGGAAACTGAGAAGTCGAACAGCTTCGAGAGAACAAGTCCTCTGTTAAGAAATTAATGGCGTGAACGCATGCAAATGTGCATTGAGCTGTATGCACAAATAAATATGTACTTTGTCTAAGTGGGATTTAATGACACTGATGATTCCATGAACAAAATATAGTAATCATTCATCTTTTGAAAGAATAAGGTTCTCCACATGATTAACTCACCAACCACACTAATAAACATATTATTTGCAGCATCCTTAAGTAAATACTTTGGTCATTACAGTTATATGTTACTTTTCAATATCGAGATTAGATTAGTCTTAGCTTTAAATTAGCAATTAGGAATCATTTGGGGACCTCATGTCCTACACACATGCCATGATGCCAACCATTAATTTCATAAACTGAAGGAATGTTTTGGCTCTCAAAGTAGGGAGGGGTTGGTGTGAACAGCTAACTTTAATAACTTGAATCATCTAAAATAGCTGGAAACAAACTACAAAAAGGGGGAAAAAAAACAAAGAAAGGTGCACACGATGTCGTGGAACAATGGGACATGGATATCAAACGTGCACTGAACTCCCTAAAGAAGGCAAAGGGAGACTTCAAGGACAACTGCTCTATTCCTAGTGCTGGTCGTCTTCGTCATATTGGCAGGAAGTCCCCATGAGGTTCTGAGATATGACACTGCCATTTGAACAACATCTTCAAATCATATTTCAGCATCCTCCTAGTTGCGCATTTTGTTGATTTGATTATTCGATTCTGTTTAAGGATCTGCAAATTTGATTGCTCTGTTTGGGCAATCACATATCAATCGAACTCCAAATTCCATTTGTTAAAAAGAAGAAAAGTGCTGTCCTTTAGGTGTTGTTTGTTTCATGGTTAAAGGCAGAATAAGCTCCTATTCTTTTCTATTTCATTCAAAAAGTAAAAGGATACACTTACCATTTTTGTTTAAAGTTAACCTGGTAAACAGTGTTTTTTTTACAGAAATTATTCCAGTAGAAAAGTTGGAATAGTGTTATTCTCAGTTCAAAATTTTAAAAACTATTAATCCAATAGAATAACTATCTTTATTCCCTGAATAATTATTCTTCAACCAAATAGTGTCTTAAGGAGTTTAGTAACAAAAGTAAGATCCATCAGGCAGATGCTTTGTACATCGCTTTTCTTCACCGCATCTTAAGCATAAAGTTTCCATTTTCCTTTTGATGTCATTTTTTCTGATAAATTAGCCAAAAAGCTGCCCAAGGCATGAATGGAATGATGAAAGGTAGTTGAGTGACTTTGGTTATCTAACTTTGAGAAGGTTCTCTAATGTCTTCCTAAAAGGTGTTGTTCCTTTAAAACCCCACAAATTTAAAAAAAAAAAAGAGAAAGAAAAGAAAAGGTGATGTCGGCTTTCTTGATCCCTTTAATTTGCTACTTGCTTTTGGAGGAATAGTCTGAAGGTATCATTGGCTCTCTGCGTGCATGTTTTTTTTTTCTTTTGAAGAAAAAGTTAATTTAACGATTATAAATAATAATCAGGGTTGATCCACAGAAGATAATCTTTTGTGATTAGCTTAAAGAGCGTGCAATGGTTAACTATTCTTATTTAATTTTGCTGAGAAGACTGGGAAGCCTATTACTTTTTCTACTCTGCATGTAACTTAAGTTATTTAACCATTCTTCAACTTTGCCTTGTCAAAAAATAAAAAATAAAAAATTCATGGTGGATGCCAGCTACATTTTATAGTTTATCCTTTTTGGATGGACGACATGTTTCATTATCTCATTAATATAAGATGGTACCTAAAGCAGTTTTCTAGATAACGGTGACAGAAGAAACTAATTAATTTACATAAACAATAGTTGCATCGTAAGAAGGATTGTTTTTGACAAAAATCTGAATCTACAAGCAACAAGTTGGAATGTTGTAGACATATCTGTTAATATGAAATATGTCCCCGTGAACATGTTGCATGTACGTATACATTTTTCTTTAGGATTTTTTTCTCTGACCTCTTTTGAATTACGAACTTTTTTTACGTCTATCCACGACTTTCGTATTTTCTGCTGATCTCCCCTAAATTATGTCGTATTTTTCATTTAAGTCCATCCGTCAACTCTTATTAACTTTTATGTTAATTTTTATTATTTTAATTTATCAAATGACTCAATTGTCCTCGCAACGTCAACAAAAAAAAGGATTATATGAATTGTGCAAGAACAATTTGATCATTTCATAAATAAAAAAAATGACGAAAAAATTAATAGAGGTTGACATATGAACCTAAATGAAAAAGACATCATAGTTTGAAAGAGATCAGCGGAAAATACGAAAATCATGAATAAACGCAAAAAAAAATCATAGCTCCCGAGTGGTCAGAAGAAAAAAATCCTTTTCTTTAACTATGTACTTACGTGGAAAGTCTCATGACCATATATAACTCGGCGAAATTTGATACTTCTTCTTGCAAATTATGTTAAACATTGCTACATTTTGACATAGGTCCCATCAGATCTCGAGGGTTAATGCTTAAAATTCTCGTGAATTCGGAGATTTGAGTTTTCACTCAAGACAAGAATTAATCGTCATTCAAATGCATTTTTTTTTCTGTTGCTTTACGTCATGTCGAGTTTTCGCCTCCATCACATCAAATAGAAAATTTTATGTCATATCATTAAATTTTTTTATAACTAGCTAGATAAAAAAATAAATTTTAACTAGATAAAAATTAAATTTCATCGACATCCAAAAGCAGCCATAAACATCATGAAATGTTTTTGTCGTCCAAAAGAAAGAGGCAACATAGTTTTCTTGATTTCAATGGACTTTGTCATGTCGATTTTAGCACTAGTTGCTTAGTTTGAATGAGACACTAAAAACTCTTATCTTTTTGTCGGTCGAGTAAAAATTGATATGTTTAATAGTGTTGTCTTGGATCTCATGTTAGATTCTTAACGAAAATATTTTACATACAATAAATGACAACACCTCATTGATGATTTTACCTATTTTCAGATGCTATTTCTTTAACATGAATGTTGCATAATTAGATCGATTTTCTCGTGATGACCGAATTAAATAAATAGCTTAGAGAAGGGTTCTGATGGAGATGGCATAGGTGACGTGGAGTTGAACCTAACACAGAACGATCTGCCATTACGTGACAAGGATGGACTCGACATCTACGGAGACTCCTCAGCCCATACCTCTCCCTCCCTCCCTCCCTCCCTCCCTCTCTCTCTCCCTCCCTCTCTCTCTCTCTCTCAAGTCTCAACCACCAAGAGGAATAGCATGCAGATAAATACATGCATGCATGTTTTCTTAGCTTCTCCCCACCCTATCGATCCCTATGCATGCTGATGCAGGATGAGTTGATTAATTTGTATAGTTGTATATATGTGCATGCATCCATGCAACTAAGCATGAGAATGCCAATTCACATGCATGCTCTGTTCAAACAGTCATCGTCCGAATGCATGCCCCAGCACCTTTCTACATGCAACCTATACGGCTCTTTATACTTGACTATTTCCTATCAAAAGCCTACCTCACCATCTTCATAGACGATGAATACGTGTGGAGAGAAAGGAGAGAGAGAGATGACTATTCTTGTTGGATGCGCAGATGCATGCGAGAGAGAGAGAGAGAGAGAGAGAGAGAGAGAGAGAGAGAGAGAGAGAGAGAGAGAGATGACTGTTCTTGTTGGATGCGCGGATGCATGGGTTTCGTTGTCTTAGGACATGTCAGATCATGATGGCCAATCAAAATTCCACTATTCCTGTAACCAGTCGACGTGACAGAGCATGTGACATGAGAGTGTATGTGAGTGGAGAGGTTGATGAGTTGATCTTTCTAGTTGGGCCAGTGGACCTTATCGTGGCACGGGTGAACACGTGCATGGGAAATTGAAGCCCACGAGCGAGGGGGACGTCCACATGCAACGTAGTGCGAAGGAATTCTACGAGGAGACCAATTTTATAACTCCAAATGAAAAAAAATATGAGTACACCTTATCATGTATCTTTGCGAACGAAAGTCTTGTACTTTATGTGGTAGTTCTTTTGAATATAATGATCACCTATTTTTTAATTGTTCTTTTGTATTGCAAGTTTGGAATATTTTTCAAAATGAAATCAACCTTCCTTTTCATAATATGGCCTCGTGGTCTGCTGACTCTTAGTTTTTTGAAGCTGATCATCTTCTTCCTTAGTCTCGACCTCTATTCTTATCACTTTTTGCTTTTTGTCTTTGAAATATCTGAAAACTTCGGAATGATATCTATTTCAGCTCCAAATCTGCAACCGCACCGGGGGTTTGGAGGCAGGCGTTGGTCGCTTACCATAAAATTCACTCGATCCATTGTCTGAGGGCTCTTCTCCCACATATAGTATTTCTATTTTCTGGGAGCCCCCTTCACTCTCCTGGTCCAAACTGAATGTCAACGGGTCATTCATCAGTCCAGGAGCTGATGGAGGAGCTAGTTTTATCATTTGGTCATCTAACTCCTCTTTTATCTTTGCAGGATCGCTCCATGCTACATTCCAGTTTGCTTTGGAAAGTGAAGCCCGGGGTTTTCGTGCTGGGTTGCTTTCCTGTCGAACTCATGGACTTCAAAACCTCATTGTGGAGTCGGATTGCGTTAGCCTTATTCAGCTCATTCAGCCCAATTCTACTGTCTCTTGCCCCTGGCACACTAGTTATCTCATTTAGGATATCCGGCATCTTATTTTAGCTTTTGAAAATGTAATATGTAGACACATTCCTCGTTCGGCAAATAGTGTCACCGATTTTTTGGCTTGACTTGGTCGGCAATCGCTTTGCGATTCATTTTGGGAGAATAGCCCTCCACAGGGAATTCTCAATCTCATGTATTTGGACAATGGTGTTTCACCTATTTAATTGAGATCATTACCTAAAAAAAATAATACCATATATAATAACTAGTGAAAATATTATATATATATATATATATATATATAGACAAATATTAGTGTGCTACCGCACCATGAGCTCAAGGGTCGTCAGATTTGAGATGGACGGACGAGATGAAGGATAGTGTAAATCAGTTCGACGCATGATTCAAGACGGTTCAGCAGCACGATTTGAGTGACGAGGGAGGACTGGATGGCGGTGGCAAGTGGGAGGGTAGAGGGTTAGCAACCGAGCGGACGATGGATGGCCGGGCAAGGGAGGAATGGTGATCGAACGTGCGACATCAAGGGTGAGAGGGCAAGTGCGACGATCGAGCACACAGAGAAAAGAGAGGCCGATGCCCCCTTTTTTCGCACTCGCTCGTGCGATAGAGAAAAAGAGGGGCGTCGGCCCCCCTCGACGATCTTCTCTCCCTTGCAGATGCAACAGCAGTGGTAGTTGAGGAATGCCTCCTGCGAGGTAGAAGGAGACGTCGTCGGCGCACGTTCTCCTACAACGGCCATCTCAAATCGGACGGATATATGTGTATGTGTGTGTCTAAAATAGCACTTTAGAAAACTGTACTAAAAGGAAGTAGGAAGGATGCTCAAACAAGATTTAGTTATTATGATCCATGATTCATGATTAATTACTGTTGCAGCTTTATTACAAAAAAAAAAAAAAACTGTTGCAACTTCTTTATGTTCATGGATCATTGGTAGAGTCAATCCTAATATTTATTTGCAATAACTGCGTAAACAAAGTTAGGTAGCACTTTTGAAACGAGTTTTCGTCATGCTTAATTTATAAAGGCTACTCAGTTACTTCAATCCATAAAATATTGCAAAACAAATTTAATAAATCTTGCAATCTGTCAACTTAATTAATGACATATGTATATATATACCTTTTTTGCATTGAAAACGAGTAGACATAGTTAGTCTCTACATAAAAGTCAATCTCTTTATTTTTAGAATTTACAATAAATCATGCGAAGAAGCTTCCGTTCCGAAAGATCATGTCAGTGACGAGCTAAAGCATATTAAAGATGTCGATGTTATGACACTGAAACCTGAGCTCAATTTCATGCAGCTCTCTTGAGGTAACTTATCCATAACTCTGCTAATTAATGCCCAAAGCCATAATTAATACCATCTGTTTAGCAGATGCCAGTCACTTTTCATCCCATTAATCCTTATTATTAGGATCTTTTTGTCCTATTTTGGCCTAAGTACTTTCTCCAATTTTGGTTAATGAGCAACGTACCCCAGTCTCAACTCTCAAAGTTGTAGTATGACCCATGTTTGAAACCAGTATCAAGCTTGCATTAAAACTATATGTAACCTGATTTGTGGCAAAAATAATAAGGAAATGGATACAGGGAGGCACCTCCTCAGTATACTATTTAAGTAGAGCTAGAGATATTATACAAATTTCGGCCATGCATATTATGTGCGTTTAACTGAAATAAAATCTCAAACCAGGATACATTTCTGTTACAGGAAACCTATTTAATGCACAAGAAGCCCATCCCTTTGAAATCTTGATGTCTGTCGGTGGAACGTATCTTTTGATGCATCTACGCTCCTGAAAACATGAGGTACTGCACAGTAGCTTAATTGCATCAAGACTGTCTTTTGTTATTTGCTAAATAAAATATAGATACATCGTATTAGATTAAAACAATGGATTTGCCACATGGAAATATTCATCTATCACATCAGAGCTTCCATTATTGTTCCTAGTTACTATTTGGACCACTTGCTAGCAAATTTTTCTTTTTACCTCGGGTTCACAATTCATGTTATGCGAAGCGGATCATCGTATGCAGTCAACTGTTTTAGGCTATTGGACTCTCAAGTTTTATTATTTTTTTTTGTTGTAATAGGAGTAGCTCTAATTTTACATCCACAACTTCTTCTTCCAATTCTCTATATCTGCAGTGCCCCCAGGCCCTCTTTCCGAGTTCCGGCCGGAGGACTCTAGCGAGCTCCGGTGAGCTCAGAGGTCGCCGACGAGGACGATGACGATGCGTGGGAGATGAGGACGGAGAGAGTGCCAAGGATGTACATATAGGTGCCATTTATGCGGGAGAAGAGAAAGCGTGTGCCAATGTAGTAATTATAGGAAACATTAATGAGCAAATCGTTTATCAAAGAAATTGAAGCTAAAAAAAAACTAATCGTTTGGGAATCAAAGAAACTGCGAAGTGGATTTCTCCGTAGCAGCCATGGAATACAATTAATACATAGCCGGAGGTACTCCATATGGCCTTAATCAGTTCATCCTCACCAACCTAATTGGAGCTCCAATGCGTAGCTGTATATGCTTGTACGTTTATATAAGAATAACTTGGTTAGAGGTAAATAGTGAATTCTTAGAAGGAAGCATCGTGCTAACTTTCTTGTATGTATATATATTATTATGAAAACAACTTTCTCTTCTTAAATATATTTACTATGACCCCAGAAGGTCGATCATTCGATGTCACGTACCGATCGACGTACGTCCGGCAGTTACAATAATCAAATGCTATGCTATCTATAATATATATAATTACCTATGAGCTCATATATATCCAAGCCTTGGACACGGTATGCTACCACCATGTGGGATTGCAGGTTCATATTTTTCACATTTGAACTACCATTACATTCACTTCGGCCACTTTTTAGAACTGAAAACAAAAAAACTTGAAAAAGTAGCCCGTGGTACATTTTATACTGTGCCGGGTTCAACGTAATAGTGAGTGAAGGCTTATTTATCGACAACAGTGTAGCAGTACGTACTATTTGATATAACCAGCATATATATCTAGTGGAAGTGGAAAGAATTGGATCAAATTAAAAGCGGCATGCATGTGGATTTGTACTTCCTCATCTTTTGGCATTACGGCCTTTTGTAAAGATTTGCTGCTCAGTTCCAATTTTTTTATCATCAGTTTGAGATCAGAATGCAAGAATAATTTCACAGGACAAAGAAACCATTTGCATTATATATATGCCTCAACAATGATCAGTCCCCCTTGTATATTTAATTGCTAACCAATTATCATCAGCTTACTTATAAATATTCAACATTTTCTGTATCAAAGGATAAGAAACAAAATCCTTCAAAGAGGCAGCTCCTGGCTGTCTTGCTGGGAATTGAGGAAAAAGACCACAGGATGTCACATATATATGACAAAGCAACATTGCTGCATTAGGTTAAGAGTACATAAGTGCCCATACAGTAACATGGGTGGTCTTATAACAATGATATTCGGCCTAGATTTACTCTTCTTTGTTAGTAATATCCCGGATTGCTTTTTCTTAGATTAAATGTTATCAATCAAACTATATATGTGTGTGTGTCTCTTCTCAACTGAGTGTAGAAAATAAAAATAAAAAAACTTCAAGTACATCCCGTCCCACTTGACACTATAGCTTGATTTGATTGGTTTGCATGGGTTACAAAGCCAATTATTGTGTGACCACATGCATGCATGCTCCAAGTGAATTCACTCGCCTATTTATGCAGTACTTCCTACCGTTCTTGGCTATCAGTTATCGCACATTTCTTTCTATCTCTTGCGTCTGTGATTCATCAATTGCCTAGCGATGAGGGGACGAGCTGTGAAGCCTACTGGAAGAAGGGGAGCGAGAAAGGTTCTGCCATTGAAGGAGAAAAGAAGCTGCGCGCACAATTTGGTGCTGAGGAAGCTGAGGCGGCTCAAGAGGCTCGTCCCAGGAGGTGAGAACACTGCTCTGGAAGAACTGCTGGGAAGAACCGCTGCCTATATCTCCAGTTTGGAGGTACAGGTTATTATTCTCAGGAATGTACTAAACCTCTGTAAGGCCAGATAATTAGATCGACTTGATTGCTTGGGGCAATATAAATATAAATATATATATGTAATATGTAACTAAATTAAGCTCGCTTGGTCGGAATTCGGAAATTGTACTACTTTTCTATTCTATGTAACATATTGAAGTACTTAATCAAGTGTTCAAATTCCAAGTTTGCGTCCGTGATGTTTAAAGCACTGATGTTTCCATCCGACTGTACTATACATATATATACAAGCACATATATCATCAAACAATTGATGAGTTCAATACATGAGCGGAAGCAAACTTCATTACGGAATTAACCACGACTATATGTATCAATATTTTGCAGATTTCTGCAGAAATACTAATTTACTACTGATCAGACTTGCAGCTAGCTGGATAGATTGACGTGTTGCTCATCGTTTCTTCGGCAGTTTCTTGCAGAATTTGGCATGTCATGCACAGTAGAGTTCTCGATTTTTAACTCGGTGTAAATAGATCGGTGTTTTTTTTTTTATCTCTATGGTATGATGTAAGCAAGAAATTATTTGACAACCATTTTATCCCTAAGAAATGGTGATTTGAGAATGTATTCACATATTGATGAAGCACTATTATCGCGTACATATGATACTCATCGATATATATCGATATGTACATTCTGATGGTCATGTCAAATTAAGTTACTATTAACAATGATTGATTGCATGGACTACTATTACATACTGAAACAGTAGGAATTATTAGGTGGCGATTAAGTAGTTAAAAGGTGAATGACTGAATTAATACACTTAAAGGCAAAATTTGAAAAAAAAAAGCTAAATTACTAATCTAAGAATCATATTAAACCTTAATTTTACCATTCTAGGAGACACAGCTTTTAGTGAGCAATAGCGAATTCCATAAAATAGTAGAAATAATCAATAAAAGGTTTAAGGGGTGGATCATATATTTCTTTTCAAGTCTAAACCTAGGTCTATGATAAATAGTAGAAAGCGACTCTAGAAATGGAACTTTGGAACACGGCCTCACTAGACAATTAACCAACTCGGCCGACGACCTTATAATTTGGAATACTACAGAACTTGATTCGGCAGGAAGCCAAAGAGCTGTGGGGTTTGCAGCTAATTCAATTCCATAACTAGCCATGAATAATGGATGGATTTGATCTAGGAAATTAATGGATTCGAGTAGGCATATATAAGAGAGTGTAGAGTACTGTCAATGATGTTTTACAGCTGCAATGAGTCAGCCTAGCTATATAGCTAATTGCTACTTCTCAGGTGCGGCATATAATCAAGTGTTAGAAGAATTAACACTGCATATAATTTGGAATTGAGAATGCCGCCACACTAATTGATATTAATTGGAAAGAAAAGAAGAGCAATTCAAGGTGCCCTTGAAAGATTAGAAAGCATGAAGTTATGCATATCAAAACACACAGTGTATATCTGGGCCATTGTGTTGAGATCGGACGATGCTCGGTCTAGGCAAAGATTTTCATCCCCTTTAAAGGGGGTGGATATCCATTTTATCTTATATATATATATATATATATATATATATATATATATATATATATAAAGAGAGAGGGAGAGAGAGTTTTAATAATTTTTTTATTTTTTATAACAAAAACAGGCTCAAGGCTCAGCACAAAAAAGAAAAAAATAAATTTAAAAATATAAAAAAGAATTTAATTCAAAAGATTTTATCTATGAGTCAAAGAGAATATGGAGTGGTCGAAGAAAGATTCATTTATGTTCGTTTATGTTGTTCTGAATCACCTATTTGATTATGATAAATGAAGCACAATGACAAACTATTCCACACATGTTGAGAGAACAAACTAATTGCCGCTCGATCTCAACTTTTGTCTATTTCTTTTTAACTTTAATATTTTTTAAAAAATAAAAAAATTCCAAATAGATCTAAATTGTCGCTCTTGTGTGCAAAAGAATATAAACCAAATAAAAAAGCATGCACATTTGATCAGATTCATTCCTTAGGTTTTGATAGTAAATTTAATTTGATCTTTTTGCTTCGCAAACTCCAAGAATGCAACTTGCAAAGATGCACAACTTTTTTGGGACATATGGACCCCATCCATGTGATTTCGTGTGTGAGTCGTGCATCGTTAAACCTACAGACGATGTAGCTCCGATGCAAAGTGAAAGCTATATATATATGACATTATATATATATATATATATAATGTCATAATAAGATACGTGCATCACGAAATTATATATAATCTATTTGATGGTTACACGTATTATAAATTATAATTAAGGCACAAATTTCACGGGACACGGGGTATATATATGAGAGATTACTAATTTGTTTATGCATCCGATGTATATATATAAAAATATCTGCGAGCAAGTTGGCATATGAACATGCTCATCTTTTTCTTGGATCGATAAAGACATGTTCACGTACCTTCGCTGGACATATATATATTTCCACTGTTAAAGAATCGGTGCCACCTCCATTGCAAATTAAGTGTTCTTCCCCACTGGTTTAGAGATGCACGGAAACATGATACAAATAACTTATCTCCATGCTTCACAAATGTAATCGAGCACACTTCATGGGGTAAAATTATGAGATCGCAAATGTAATCGAAAGTGCCGTCTTTTTTCCTTTTTTTTTTTTAGTTTTTTGAGCGGGAACAAAATGATAAAACCCTCTCTAAATTCTTAACTCTAAGACCCGTTAATCATCCGAGCTAACCAAATTTAATTTGCAAAATTAAGATCTTCGGTAATATTATAATAATGCCACGACCTGGTCACGACAAAGACTCAAATGATGCAGGAGCAAATCGATCAACCGTGCACCACGGATCCTGCCAAACTTGTGCCTCTCAAGTGTCAAGCCACCACTTTAAAGTGATACTTCGAATAGAATCCAAAAGGATCAAAATTTGGAATATATATATATATATATATATATATATATATGAATATTAGGGTGCATACATTTAATCATCAATTATAATATTAGAATAATAAAAACCCCGGTTAAAAAAAAAACTAGCAACCTACCGACCTCCACTGCATCGATCGCCAGCCCTTCGACCCCCGACCACCGACCTCAGCACCGGAGTCGCGTCCTTCCTTCCCTCTCCTCGCTGCCGTCGGGGCATCAACTTCTCCGGACTCCACGTCCTCGACTTGCGTCGCCACAACAATAAAAAGGGGGCCGACGCCTCCCTTTTTGCACCGCGCCGACGAGCGCGAAAGAGCGAGGTCTCAGTGGGGGGCGGTTCAAGCCTCATCTCATTCATGATGTTGAATGCAGATTCAACGGACAAGATGCAATGTAAGCACATAAGTGTATATGCACTCTAATATTATATATATATATATATAATATTATAGTATATCGAGTTCACAATATTATCGTTTTTTCCATTGCATGTTGTATCTAAATTAAATATATGTATCAATCATTTGAACCAACCAATCTAATCGACACGGAAGATTCTGAAATTAGCCGACTAATATATATATATATATATATATATATATATATATATATATATATATATATATATATAGTATACTACATTAGCTTTAGACTATCGAAATCACAAAGTTTCCCCACTCGTCATTTTGGGTATTAAATATATTGTAGTCCTTTTGCATTCTCATGTGTAGATACGAAGTTGCAAGGCGAGGCCTTGGAATTTTAAATGACTATATGATATTAATATATATATATATATATTATATTATATCAAATGACACATTATTTGTGACAAATAAATGACATCGTGTACATGGACTTTTAGGTTTATGCCACCATAATCAATACTTTCTCCACACGTTGGTCCTCGAAGTGGACACCATGTGCATGCTCGTGACATGTTTTGTACAAAGAGGGCCCCGTCCATGTATTAATTAATTCTTAGTTTATTTTTCTCTGTAAACTCGATTCATGACGTGGTACATATAAACATGCGTAAAAAAAAAAAAGAACCAAGCCTAGCACAAAAACTTAGGGATATGAATAATTTTACGACTTTAAATCCAACATATATTAATACATATCTATATTACTATTCACCATCACAAAGAGGCGTCGTGTTCCCGGTACTACCACTTGAAAATCCTATGAAAAAAAAATATTATTGAAAATTGATTATGCAATCCTTTTTCATAATGCACAATACCAATACCACATTCAAGATGGAGATATTAGATAAAGATCATAAAATCGAATCGTAAGATTTTATTTATTAACAAAAAATATATATTAAAATAATATTATATTTTTTATAAATTTGAAAAAAAATCCATTTTTATTATTATTTCTTAAGGAAAATTATATTAAAATATATTAAAAAATGAAAAAATATTAAAGTTCATCTGAATTAATTTTTATTATCATAAACATATTTTTATTAATATTTAAATGATTATATTAATTATATGAGATCATATAAGAATGAATAAAATAATGTGTGATTAAGATGGGATTAGGATCTTACACAATATTATTAAAATTGTAAAATCGTAAGTAACCTTGACCATACTACAAAGTAAATCCCCTTAACTTCACACATAAATTGTTACCTTGCAACGTTTTATTCACCGGCTCATCTTCTAAATCACCATTGATAAATGTTCACATTTTCAGCACCACAACCAGATATCATGGTAAACATGAAGACAAAAACATTAATATATTCTTGGTTGATCTTTGCCAAAGCTCTGTTTTGTTCAGACTATTGAATTAATTCTTATCACATATTTATTTTTATTTCAGAAAAAAAAATCAAAATGAACATTTTGATTTTTTTTTTGATTTTTTTTTCTGAAATAAAAATAAATATGTGAAAAAAAAAATCAAAATGAACATTCTAGCCGACCCCACCTAGTGGGATAAGACTTTGTTGTTGTTGTTTGTTGTTGAACATTCTACCAAAAAGAGAACTCACACCTGAGTCATCCAAGTCAAATCGAACAAGACTCCCAAGTGATTGATTGATCACACCCTAAGTTTGATGGCATGCTCATAAGATTCAATGACAAAGTCGTACCTTGGGCAAATTAAAATGCTCAATTTTGCATATGATAAGCTGATTGGACTGTCAGAGACTGCAGGAAGGAAGTTTCCCATATTATTAAAAAAAGTTGGAACATAACAAGATGATAAGCTTGGATATGAGCATTCTCACTGTAGTTATTTTGTTGACTTCACTGCCGACAGACACCAACACCACACGCAATAATCTTGTTATTTTAAGAGAAGATGATAAGCTTTTCAAATTATCATAGAACTGTAACAACACAGACTGGATAACACCACAAAGGAGAGGAGAAAAAGAAGCAGACACCGTGGCTTACTTCATCAAAAGAGGCTAAGTCTTCTAAAATAGAACATATATTCATGAAAGGCATAAAGTAAGGTTATAATTTGTGTATAAAAGGAGAGTAAAATACATTTACTTACTCAGGGAGAGCGCACATACTACTACATCTCTGAAAATTCACATGGCTTGGATGGTTGGATATGAAGATATACAGAAGCAAGACTCAGAAATATAGAATATAAATGCTGAGGAACCAAGAGGATGAAACCGAAGATTAAAATAAAGTTGCTGCTCCGGATGGGAAACAAGTTTCCTTCATGTAATTTGCTATACTTTCAGTGGAAGGTAATTTATGTTCAAACGATGAGAACATTGTTGTGCGAAGACTGAAGAGTAAGAAAAAGAGGTTTTTTCTAAGGATAAAGGTTGATTAAATGTTAGCTAATCATTCATCTGTATGAATATAAGGATTTGAAAGATGTGGATGTAACTTGTGGTCATAAAGCAAAGAGTGTAGAGATGGAATGGTAAAGAATTACAACGAAGCATATATATTTATGCACATATATATACACATATTCCAATTTTGATCCTGCAGTCATTAAAATCTAATGAAATGCCAGCTGAATCATCATAAATGTAATCAAACTTGTTTCACAGGAAAAAAGAAATCATCAATTACTTGTCAGTTCTCTAGTAACTAATACTATTACATTTAAACCACAGCACAATGGTAAGAAAAGATAAGCTCAGAGAAAACCATTTATGTAAGCTGAGCAGTCATGTCTGGTAAAAGTCTCAAAAAGAAGGTACAATTACAACCTGTACAATTGTAGTACACGGATTCATGCATTCACCAGATTAGTAGTGAAACGTAGTTGTTACATGCCCATCTGCGTTTGCACCTGAGACACTGGTGGTCCTTTATCTGCAAAGAGAGGGCAGAGAAGTATAACTCAGAATACTAGCAAGCAGCTAAGTACACTGAAAACCTAGCATCAAATGAGCAACAAGTGCGGAATATAGAGAGATGTTGACGGTAACCAAACACAATAGCACACCCAATTATTACTTTGAACCAAAAAGGAGGAAACTGAGAAGGGCAGCAAGGTACCGGATGAAACAGAAATCGTCTCAACATGGTAGCGGACACTTCTATGGGTTCTGAGTTCTGAGAAAATGACAGGCAAATCAACTGAATTGACCAAGATATAGAGTGAGACATAATAATGGAAAGAGGTCCATTCCATGGTAATGTAATCTAATACAATGTCACTAAAATATCTGCAAACTGAACCAGGAAACAAACCATCTGAATGCCACATTATGTTTGAATCAAAATTCATTACTCCTTTCCTTGTTTCCATTTTCTTTCTGATAACCCCAATATCAGATAACTAGTCTGCTAATCTTTCCCCGCCATCTCATTTCATTAGATGTCCGGCAATGCCAATTCTGTATAAAAGGCATGCCATGATACAAAATCTTCAAATTGAAACTGTTCTTGGATGTATTTACCCTTTTTCCTGAAGGGTTCTGGTGTCACAATAAATACGTTTTTTTTTTTGTGGTGGAGAAAGATGCATTAGAGATAGGACATAATTGCAGTTCTGAGAAGTTACAACATCAAAACCTACAAAAGTAAAATTATGACGTAGTATCGATGACAAGAATCACAGGAGGACCACAGCCGCAACATAATTTGACCATTAACATCTAAAAGACATATCTGCAACCTCCTACTAAAAAAATCAGGATCACGAATATAACGAACCTAATTAACATTTTTAGCTTGTAAAAAAGATGAAGCAAAGGTAACTGCTGAAATCAGAATAAAACATGGGGTGCTTCTAAGTACATTGACAAAAAATTGAACAAAGCTCAGAGAAAATACATAAACGAATATGTTTTTTTTCTCTGCGGTCACAACAATGCAAAAGAATTCGCAACAAATTCCCGTTAAGATCGAATTTTGAGAGCAGGGACGCGCAGAAAGATGAAAGTCGAACCTGAAGAGGGAGGAGATAGGTCGGAAACTTGCGGCGCAGAGTCCAAATACGGACGGGGCTCGACGAGAGGGGCGTACATGTAGCAATCGGAGGCGAGGTAATTGGCGACGGCCTTGGCCAACGCGCTGCCGGTCCTCCGCCGCTTCGACGGCTTCCTCCGAACTCCAATCCTTCCATCTTTCTCCATTGTTTCTTCTATTACTTCGTTCTTCTGCTTTGATCCTTCCCGCAACCCTATAAATTTTGGGCGACTCCTCTGTCGGCAAAGCCACTCGTTGCTCCCCGACCGCTGCGCGCGACGCGTGGTAGCAAGGAACGCGGAAGGGGACTCATCGAGGAATTAGGAATTGTTTTAGGGGCTACTAAGTAACTTAACAGTCTAGCAGGCTTTCTAATGAGATTTCAATTTTGGGCTGTCTTTAAGCCCATTTATATCAAGTTGGACCCAACTTAACCCTTTTATAAACCCCCAAACTTAACAAATTTGAATGGCTTATATCAATGAATTAAAACCATTATAAAAGTTGTTGCCTGTTCTCAAATTTCAGTACCAAACCAGTTTATTATATAATCATTTTACCTTTTATGTTATATAATGTTGTTCAGTGGTTTATTATATATTTTTTAAAAAAGAAAAAATGATATAAGATTATGAATGGAATTAACTCATTCAAGTAAAATGATATAATGGAATATCAAATATTAAAAAAGGTAAGGTTTTCGAATACAATTAATCAGAGTGCAACAAATTTGGAATACATCAGAACTTGAATTGAAGAAAATGTAATTGTGTTTGCAGTATTGGTAGAGAGGATAGAGAAAACAAATATATAGCGATTGCGTCTAATGTGCTGAGGAAATTGTGAAAAGAAAAAGAAAGAGAGAGAGAGAGAGAGAGAGAGAGAGAGAATGATTCAACCATCCATTATTACACAATTGCATCATTCTACTTATATGCATACAAATATATATCAATCAATCTTTGTAACTGCAATATAACACTTCTTTCTGTAATGTTGGCTGGCGGATCAAGGGATCAGGAAAGGGTAGGAAAGAGACGTTGTGTGTTGGATTGATGAGTGTGGACTCACTAAGCAGGTCTCAGTCCATGCTTCATAGCCGCCCGCCAGACCACGTCGATCCGGTCGACGTCGATGGCTCCGACTTCGTGATGGTCCCAGCCTTCCAACGAGTGCACCACGCCGCCTGCGTGGCACGCGTGCACGATTCCTCGCTCCATGGTGTACTGTGACATCCAAATCAGACGTAGTTAGATACTTGTCAGAAGAAGTCAAATCCATTTCATGCATGTTGCTGTCACTTGGCGAAAAGAAGCATCTGTAGCAAGGGCAATGATGAGAGGACGTGTAGATGTACCTCACACATTCCAAGGCCTTTGACGTCCTCCGGCAGCTTCATGGCCGCGAGCTTGCCGTACGTGCAGTCCCTCCTGAATCCGATGACGGGAGGGACGACAAATTGGTGGAAGTGAGTTCCTGACGGCGCCCATCGCTGCTCCCTCAGTGAAAGCCATTTCCCGACGATCCATGTCTGCACACCAGAACCACATCGTTAGGATCACTGTGATGTCATCAACCTGGTATGGGTAAGAAATGAGACGACGAAAGCTGGCAGTGCCTTGCAATGTCGAGCTGCTTGGTACTTGGTGATCTGAACAAGGTACTGTTGGCACTCTGGTGGTGCTTCCTTCTGAATCTTCTGGAACCTCTCCGTCGACAGGGTCAGCATCTGAGGCAATCAGAGTTTCGTCAGTGGCAATGATAATGGAGAGCAGAGCAGATAAGAGGGGGCTCAGCTTAATTACCAGAACCCTGATTCTTTTCCTGCACAGGTACAGTGCTATGGCCCTTCCCAGCTTTGAGGTGGCGCCGGTCAAGAAGACCTCCTTCACGTCACCGGGGATCTCGTTGAGGATGACGGCTGCCGTCAGGGTGTTGCCATGCACAACTCGTACTCTAAGGTCTGGATGTTTATTCACGAACAGCGTACCTCCGCCGTTGAGCGATTCATTCTGTTTAATAATCCACAAACACTCTGAAATTGTATATGTTCTCTCTCATATGAGTTGATTATAAAACTTCGCCAATTAGATGATCATCAAGAATTGATCTTTTTGCAACCAGTCGTATGCGGGGCAACGTAATGCTCTGGTAAAACTGGCATACGATTATTTGAACTTTACGAGCCATTACCATTTACCACAAATGATTTGAACTTTTTTATTTAGCATTCAATTATCGTGAACAGGGTATGTGCTTCTATTTCAGAATGAAGTATGCCAGGGGATGCATACCTTGTTCAACGCTGCAAGGCTGATGACCTTAACTCCAAGTTTATCAGCCCTCAGAATGGCCAGCTCAATCTGACGATTGATCCCATCTTGAGCAAACGGGAGAAAGTACTGCAAACAATTCATGAAACATAATTACAAGTTCCAGTTTGCTGTTACAGGGAATCCAAATCCTATCAAGTAGAACAAAAGAAACATCATTACAAAAACCAGAGAACCTGGAAACCGTATCTCGGCACCACCCACGTCTGGTGCAGTCTCCCTCGCAGGTTGTAGAAGGAGAGCAGGAAGGTCTTGGAACATGCCCACATCACGAACATGAAGACGCTCGCGCCGACCCACATCACTATTATGAATGGGTTGATGAAGTAGGGCACGGAGCTGAAGCTTCGGAAAACGAAGGGGACATGCATAGAGGACACGACGTCCACGACATGCGCAAGGAACACGAATTCCGGCACCTGTTCATCTTTCCCTGAACATGCATTGTATGGCTTCTAAGCATTGATTTTGATTAGCAACTAAATACCAAGTTCATGTAGCAAACAGTTCACATCATTATCTCAGCTCCCAAGTAGTTTCAAGTTGTTCAAGAGTTTGCAAATTTTGATATGCCATAAACACTATAAAGGAATGTTTTTTCTACTCGATCTTATTTGATAAGAAAGGTCTCATGTATGAAATCCTCATACTGTTCTCATAATTCTGGCGGATAGTGTTAGGATCAGATTCGTAGAATGCCTTAATTTCCTGCCTCTGATCACTGATCAGTTCTTTTAACTCCTTCACAGGTTTGAATCATGCTGTCAAGGTCTGGTACTTACAAGGAGAGCACAGTAGTGAGTACAGAACATGTGGGAGCTGGGATTGGTATCCAGCTAAATCATACGTGACAGCATTGATTGCTTTTGTTGGCTCCCTGTGAATCGTTGCTGTCAATCTATTTTTGAAAGGTCTCGCAAGTTGCCTCATATGTTAATGTACTGATGGTGATCACCCAACTAGCAAAAGGACGTGTGATCGACCAATCTCAGGAATACGTTCACCATAATTATGGAGTTACCATCCTGCCCTACCCATAGTAATTGATTTCCACAACCTAACATAAGGCCACTAAATAAGTTCTGCAGTAGTTCTGATGAAAATCAGAACAGTATTTTTCTGGAGGTGGAATTTGAACAGCATAGTATTCTCTCAGCGAAAATTGAAGTTTGATAAATATACGGAATAGGATTGTTTCACATATGTTGAAATATAGAACATATTCATATAGAGCATGATTAAACAATCCCAGAACAGGCAACTTCCAAGATGGATCATGGATGCATACCTGAAGCTATTTCCTTTTGCAACTTCCAAGTACTACTGTTAAGTGTTTTCCCCAAGGCATCAAACAGGGGCATGAAGAGGCAAAAATTGGACTTCTTATCTGTATGGTGAATGCTATGATACCTACACCAAAATACCATTACGATAATTGAATTTTGAACTGTATTCGGAGAAAAGAAGAATAAATAAATAAATGCCTTCGTCAAACTTAAGAAGTTTTCTGCAGATAATATGGGAGTTTATTTATCCATTAAGTTGCAAATTGGGAGATCATGACCCAATCAGAGTTGTTTGGTGGTACGGTTTGAGTTCTGAAACTGAGGGATATCAGTGCTAGTAGCCACATCTTCATATGTATTCTCATACAAAAAATAGATAAATGTGAGTGAAAGATCCCACTGAATCGAATTGAAAATTTTTCTCATTTGAACCGGATTAACTAGCACTATAATCCTGGAAATGTGTAGTCTCCTACTAAAAAATATCTATGGATTTAATGGATGTGCAAACCCACTGAGCTGTTACTTAAACTTTTCATATCAATGGTGCGAGAATGTACCCCAGCTCTTTGGGAACTTGAAAGCATAACGAAGAGAAAAAAGCAAATTGGATGGTTCACGATTTCATGCCTCGCTCTTGCCAACTGCACATACCTGGCCTTTATGCCGGACCATTTATGAGACCTTAATCTCTTGTGAAGTTAAAGTCAATGCTTCAATCACTAATGCTTGGCCATGGTGGTCCAAGTGCCCCACCCAAATAGCTGTAAGATAAGGAGGAACAAGGAGGGAGGAGGCTTACGTTGGAGTGTAAATAATGTATCTCAGGAATGGCAAGGCATTGAAGACGCCGTGTGGAAACACCTCCACATTGCTGTGGCCCATGCACCTCATGAAATCAAATAGCAGAACGTAGCCGTAGATGAGGCCCATGGAGCCATATCCCACCATGCAAGCTCCCAGCAGCGGAGCTCCCATCACCATAACAAGTATCAAGTGCTCCAACGGTGTGGCAAATCCAGCTGCACCGGGGGCGGGCACGAAAGATTAAAGATTTGGCATCAAGCTGAGTAGTGATAGAATTGTTGTTTTGTTCAACTGTAGCTGTTGATGACACAGTGAGAGGAGCATATGCCAATTACCTGTGAAAGGATGAGGCACAGGAGAAGAGTGGTGCAGCGAGTGGTAGCGATTGAAGAGGGATCCCGATCTGTGGCAGGCCCTGTGCAGAAAGTAATATAAGGGCTCCGAGACCACCACATGGAGGAGGAGAGCAATCATGGCACCACTTGCGTCCCATGGAGGAAGGTTTTGGAGAGCCGGGAAGCTGTAACAGGCCATGAACCCAATCCAGCACTGTAGTATCAAAAAATTGTCCCTGTAAATAACCAGAATAGTAGCTAGTCAGATATACATGTACACGCACACACGCAACAGTTCTGAGAATTCTCAACAAATTAGAATTCTTCAAGGCTTCCCACCAGTGCCACTCCTTGTCAATCTGTTTGAAGTCGATGCCCTGCTTCAGAATTCGCCGGCTCCGTGTGAGGAAGAGCATGCTGCTGAATGAACTCCACAGCTGGTGGACGAGAGCTCTGAGGGCGAACAGAAGCAGAACATGGAGGCACCACCGGTCCTGCTTGGATTCCTCCAATGACCTCGATTGCACGACTCTGGCTATCAATGGGGCGTACAAGAGGTACTGCAACAGATGAAAAAAAAATTTAAAAACTAACCAACCACGCGGGCAAAGAATAAATATATCCAACTGATCTGTAATATGAGATTGTAACAAGAACCTTGTAAGTGCCAAGGTTGTGCCAGGGCCAAGAAGACAAGGGGGCACCCATCTCTCTATTCTTTAAAAGGAGTTCGTCGACTGCAGAATAGGGTACTATGCCCTTAGGAGGTGGCCTGTATAAATAATGCCATCCAGAAGAATAGCCATTAATGCATGGGGCCAAGCGAGGTCGATGGACGTGGGGTTCATTGAAAGCAGAGGGGAAAGGAAAAATAAATGAACTCTACTTGTAGCAGTAGAAGAAGAAGAAGAAGCAGCAGCAGCAGCTTTCTCATTCACTCGTTAATAACTATTCACCACGCACCTTTTAAGTTTGCAATCGCCCTTTTCGGCGTGGCCGTGCAGTTACAACTCTCAATCAGCAGACTACTTTTGAATTCAATTCACCGGAGCTGTCCAGCAACATGAGTGAGATCACAGCACACATGCAACGCTGCCGGTTTCAGTTGTTTTTTTTGCAGCGATTCTTCTGGTAATTGCAAGGTGGTCAGACCTTGCGAGGGTTCGGTCATTCCTCCCTCATTTGAACAGCTGACAACTGTGAGCATCAGAACTGGTGGTGACAGCTCTCCTCTTTCTTCAAGATTCCTGTGTGTCTTCGTCGCGAGGAAGAAGTTTTGGAGTGACAGGACGATGGATGGCATCGGAAATTTTGGGGGCTTCCCGCTGCATTTAATTCTGCCCATTATGGGCAACATCAGTCCCTCCGTCCATCACATGCCATTGATCATGAGAGAGAGAGAGAGAGAGATGGCATAAATGATCAGATGGCATGTTCAAGTTCAACACAGTTAATTGCATGACGGCAACTGAATTGGATGAAGGCTACACGTATGCTGTGATACTGTTGAATGGCCACCTTCCTCTATCATGTGTACACGGGAGGGCAGAGGAGCCTTTGAAAACTGTTGTGTTCTGTAGAGGGTTGGGATATATACGCATGCATGGGGTTGCCGAGACGCCTATTAAGTACAACGAGGAGTTTGGCCGGGACATGACAAAAACAAGACACATCCAAAACAGGGTAGACGCTGCGAACAATCATCCCACATGAGATTTCTTTCATTTCTGCAAGGTCAATAACTTGAGACAAAGGTGGTTGAAGTCAGAAGTCTATTTTTTTATTTTAATATAATATTTGAGTGATGGTAGTCGATTAATATGGTTGTATCTTACCGCAGTTCGTTAATTTAACTAAAAAAAGTTTTATTATTTATTCTGAGTACAAAAAAATTATGTATTAATAATTCTAAATATCATAATTTTTGGGTGAGCATCCCGGAAAACACATTTAAATCCTAGTGAAAGAATTCTGAAATATTCATCCAACCAACTCTTTTTCGTCCTACAACTTAAATAAATCCACCGTCCAACCAACTTAAATTATTTTTTACTTTGTTAGAGTTAATTATGGGACTTAGTCAGCTGGAAATGATTAAAATATAAATTAAGTTTGTTCTTTGTACTTAGACTTCAAATTTGGACTTTGCTAAGGAATTTGACTTCAAAGCAAACTGATGTGCCCATTTGATGGGATGCACTTCTTCGAGCATCTACGGACAGGAATTGGAGAGAGGAGGTGAGATTTCTGAGCTCATTTCTTTGACAAATAATTAATGAAGGGATGTAATATGGTGGTGTTGTAGTGAGTGATGGAGTAGGTTGGCGTAGTGTGTCATTAGAAAGTTCATATTTTATAAGATGTAAGGTGGGATAATAAATATTTTATTTGTATAAAAGTTATTTTTATTTTTTATTATATATTTAAAGTATTTATAATCATTAATTAGAGGTGATCATGAACCGGGACAACCTGATCGTTCGCACCGGCTCGAATTTTTCAAAATTTTTCCGACCTGATGGATAATTGAGTCAGGACCATCAGATCTCATTTCTTTGTCACTCGGATCGGGACCGAATCCGGGTGTTACATCCCAACTTGGTTGAATATATTATATTCGTATTAAATTATTTTTAAATAGTATATTTATGTTTATTTTGAATAAATTTAATATTTACTAAAAAGTTTTATTTAATAAAAATGATAGATAAATATGTATTCATATTAGAAAAAAGATAATATATTATATATCAATGAATGATATATATATATATGGTTTAATTTGGTAAGAAAAAAAATAATTTTATTTGGTAATAAAAAAAGGAAAGAAGTTAATTTTGTCTAAAATAATTTATCATTTCTTATTGGTGGAATGAAAAATATGATGTTTAAAGTACTTAGGGTCCGTTTGGCTTAGTTGATATAGAATAACTGATAAGTTGAAGTGCTGATAAGTATTTTATTGGCTAAAATTTATTTTTAAAAATAAGTAGTTACACGTTTGGATAAAACTACTTATATTAATAACAACTAGTTAGTTATGAGATAACTACCTGACTTATTTTTTAGAAAGAAAATAAGCATCCCTCCCCCTGCTTATTTTTTTAATTTATAAGTAGATTTGATATCTCCTTATCAGTCAGATTTTTAAGTTACCAAACGCTGAGATTTTTTTAAACTAACTTATAAGTGACTTATAAACTTAGCCAAACAGCCCATTAGTTATTTCATCTCACCACTCTTAACTTAACTAAAAAATATAATCAAACATAATTTAACTAATTTTATTTCCTTATATTCCATCACATCCCTTCATATCCCTCAATTCAGACCCTAGCTTTTTCTTTATTTTTTTTCCATCTCTCTTGTTTTCAACAATTGCAAAAAAAAAAAAAAAACTATACACACGAAACAGTGAACTTGGATTTCGAAAAGAATAATTATTAGTTGTAATTTTATGGTTACAATAATAATTAACAATATGTTTTTGCCATTATTATTTTTTATTTAATATCATGATATTTATGTGTAAATATATTTGTACATTAAATTTATAAAGTTAAGATTCGAGTTTATGACTGCAACCTAATTGACGTGTACTTTTAATTTTTAAATTTAACAAAAATTGACGAGTTGTAGTTTGGTAAAAAAAAAATTTATACATATGTGGTATTAACTGAAATAAGAAAATCCAGATTGTTAATTTGATTGTTTATCATTCAATAAGTGTCACTTTTTTATGCACACTTGGATTTCCAAAAGAATATTGTGTAGTGCTGAGTTATAAGACAATAAACTCAAGTTTGTTTTCTGTTAGTAAAATTTATGTAGTATTTTTTTTTTAGTTTATCTTCGTTTTCTTAAACGTCGTTATATATTGATATAATTTTCTTCTTAACGAATTTTTCCCCGTTCTATTTAATTCCATTCACATTTACACACCTAAATCCTATAAAGTTATCTGCTTGGGTCCTCACTTCCTAATAAAAACTTAAAAACGAATGTCACTAACACATTTAAAAATCCACTTAACTCCATCAATTTATGTGACACAATTTGGTAGAATATGCATCAAAATGTTTTTGAGAATAAGATTATGATCCGTGAACATAACCATTTTAATAGGGTAACTCTGTCGAAAGGACATTTAATAATATAAGCTAATAGATGAAAAAGATAATATAATTATAAAGCAAAATTGAAAAATAGAATTGAAAAAGACGTAAAATTCGAATAATTTACTCAAGAAAAATGTTGTTTTACCTTTTATAACAAAGCTTGGGCTCGGGTAAGGAAAAAATCGTAATGCGTTAAATAACGTAAGAAAATTAGTCAAATTTTATCTTCAAATACCTCATTTCAAATTACACTAGTACGAAAAATAAGAAGATTAACACAAAAGTTACCATTAATGCGTTCAAAACTGACTAAAATATTTTTAAAAATTAATGGGCCATGTTACTCGAAATTATTTTTACCGTTTAATTGAAAAGAAGATAATAGGAATACGATCGTGGTGTAGATGACCGCCATTTGACTTGAATTCAAATTGTCAAAAATTATACGCTTATTTATTTTCTTATAAATTTATCTTTTTTATTTTAGGCCCCCTTGGCCTCTCGTTCGAAAAATAAAATAAAATATTGGTTATAACTATAATAAGTAATTGATTTCCCAACATACTGACAATTAACATAAGTTCGATATTATTAATATGCTAAATATCTGATATTTAGTGAAAATATAACGTTGACTCTTGATGATCTTAGAATTAATGAGAATATTGGTTGCCAAAAAAAGCTATTTTCTTCAAACAACATATTTTCAAATAAACATTTTGATAAAAAAAACCCAGCATATATCGAATGGGTGAAATTCGATTTCTTATTAAGTGTCTTTCTAAATTGCATTACTAAAATGATTATCAAAACTTTTTTATAGTTTAATTACGTACGAGAAATCATGTCCTCTGAAATTACACCTCTTTTTTAAAATTAATTAATTCCTTACTATTCGTGGATAAAATATGAGGTCCTTAATTAATTTAATATTACACAAATTCTATAATTATGAATTCAATTAACATTAGTAATGTTAATTATAAATAAAAAAAATAATAAATAATAATGACTTCATTTTTTAGTAAAGCCTTCTCAACTTTTTAGTTATTATTTCAAATTTGTTTTAGTGGCACTTCCTCCCCTTGCAGTTGCCGGAATTTTACGATCATCGAAATGTTCGACGGATTTTTTTAAACCGTCGAAAATTATTTTGCGACGCTATCTTTTTCGACGGAACCGATTCGTTGGTAAATCCGTCGAAAACTTCCGTTTCCACGATTTCTTTAGATCATTTTTGTTGTAGTGATATTAATTGCCCGAGCCGTGTGATAACTGGCCATGACTCGTAATCATGCATTAACTACAGTAGCTCTCATGAAGTACTGCACAACTACTTTGATTTAGATGGTAACCATTCTTTCTTGCTTAATTAAATGTTCAGATCTTTTAGGGGCACTCGAGTTTATGTGTATACAAATTATATCTCATTTCGGACGGTATTAAATATTAATCTTCCTTGAATATATATATATATATATATATATATGTATTTGACTCTTTTATTTTTCGGTTGCCGTCCGCGTTTGGAAAGTCGGAAAGTGTGGTTGATTGTCCTCATACGACACCAACACTGACTGATCAAAGGTTGGAAACTTACTTTCATATCGAGCTCGACTAATTTAATATCGTTCTGAACAAGTATGACGAGTGAAATTATTAAAGAAATTTTTTTATGTTTACAAATATTTGAAATCTTTACTTAAACGATAAGAAATTGTTATTCACTCCACCTAACTTCCGATGTTTGTATTTGGCTCTTTGGATGGTGTAATCAAGATATATAATTTTAAAATGGTCCCGAACCCTATGATTAATAATTGGAGCACAAGATTTGGATTTGGGAAAAAACCAAACCGGATTAATTGAGAAGGCCTGTGAGATGAAGAGGTCAACTTTGGACCATTTCCACACTGCCTCACTTCCCCGTTCATACCATAAATTGTTAATTAACAACCGGAGCTATTAATGGAGTTTTGGGACCTTGGAGAGAGTGATGGCATCTCAATCTTTCTCTCCTCATCTTGGATTATTCTACATGCTTCAAGAAGCTTCTATTTTCTTTTCAAGGATCATTCATATTAAACTTCACAATGCTTCAATACAATGCAAATCATGATTGATCAACAGGCTAAGCCATCATGGAAACCGAAATGCAAATTTTTCCTTTATTAAACATCATCCTAATGAAGAATAACTCATTTGCCATATAAAACACTCCTTCCACGTCACTATCAAATGTAACTTAATGCTTCGACAATGATCATTCTTAACGACTAAAAAATTAACTAAACTTAATTTACCTCCTTATATTCTTCATGTTCACATCAATCAATCAATCCTTCTTTCGGTGGTGTGATCTCTAATACTATAAGTTTGTTCTTAACATGTGGCTTAATTTGGAGCTTAGATTACTGCTTGTACTGTTAATTAAATAACTAATCAAGTATGTCCTGCAAAAACTAAATTAATGTGGATTTGTACTCTTAATTAAATAACACACGTATTGCAAACTTTCTAAGGTGCAACAACATCACTTGTACCGGATGAAATGAGAAAAAAAAAACGAGGAAACTCATTATTATTATTAGACAAAATAGGACAAAATGGACCTGATGTGAAGGCCCAATAATCATAGATAGCAACATATAATAAAAGCCCAAATATCTCAACGTCTAGTTTGTCTCTATTATATAAAAAGAAGTATTAGTACGTTATGGCATGTTAGATGGGGACTCAACGAGTTGTATTTGTTCTCATTTGATTCTTATGATGAAAACAGTATTATTTTAGGATGAGGTAAGAATAAATTTTTCTTTATTTTTTTTTTGGTCATGCAAAACTAACTTTTGATAATAAAAAAATGAGTATAATGTCTTGTTCTCATACTAAATAAGACCTTAGAAATATGAACGAGTTGGATGAAAAGTCTTTTTTTTAATAATAAAACTCAATAATTTAATCTTGAGATCACTAATGTTTAATTCCCTCATCAATTGTGCCAACTAGAAATGTTTTTTTTTAAAATTTGGCTATGTGAATGACAGCTAAGAATCTCCATATAATTGTTCATGAAATAGTAATATTGGTGGACTTGATGTCATAGCGTTTGCTTCTTCGTTTGGATTTGTAGTTGAAGGCATTGGGATTATTTTAAAGTGTCCCTCCCTCCCGGTCGATGACGTCTCTAACTATAAAAGAGAGACTCGTGAATTTAGTGCAAAAATAAGAAAAAAACATTAAAAATATAAAATAACCCTCTCAAATAATTTCAAAATATCCTCTTACTACTCAAGTAGTTTAATGAAGGTTGGTCATGAATATATTGGGTGCTAATTAATTAGTACATTGTCAAATTATAATAAACCCGAATCCGTTATTTTGATCTTACAATAACCTAAATTTAAACTTTTTTTTTAAAAAAAATGTTGGCTCAAGATTCCGGTTCAATCTTTTTTTCAAATTGATCAAAGAGTGAAATGCGTTAAGTTTGAAGTAAAGTAAATAAAAATGAAAGTTGTAAATCCACGTCGCTTTAAAACTTTTAACTGGTTTTCTTCTTTTTTTTATTGTTAGCCTCAATTTTTTTAGAAGCGGTGTTGACTAATTAGTCCACGCAATGCTATTAATGTACCTAACAGTTTAATATTTTTTTTTCATTTACAAAAATTAGAATTCGATATTTTACTTAAACAAAAGAGGAGCCATTTACTCCTTTACCCTAACTTTTTTTATTTTTTTATGTTAATCCTACCATAATTGGTTATAGTGAAATAAATTAATCATTATCTAGAATTATTCTTTTCATTTTAATCATCATAGTTTCCATGGAGGAAATAAGGGAAAAAACGAAAGAGGACGAAGAAGAAAAAATGTTTCACAATAAAGAAAATGATAAAAAACTAGTCTATATAGTCAAAACACAATAAGAGTAATAACTTATTGTTGGTTTCAAATAAATGATTTTTTATTTACATATTATCATCCCAATTATTTTTTCCCCTTTATATTATATTTTTAAAGCCGATAAAAAAGTATTTTTTCTGATTTTTTTAAATCGATTATTTAAAACTTGATGATAAATGGGTTTTCATGCACCCCCACGATTGCACTAGAAGAAGTCGTCCTGGAAGAGCGCAATTGGTTGCGGCGATTTGTCCCTTCAATTATTGTCGTTGCCTGAACACAACATTTTCTATACCCCCGAAGACGACATCGTGTCATCGATCAAACATCCCCATATTTAAGTATATATTATTGGAAAATTTTATTAAATTGTTTAAATTTTGTCGGTTGCTTATATTTAAAATTTTAAATTCACAATCAACCGATTAATATGTATGGCCTATATATCTAAATTCTAATTATAACGAATAAAACTCTTTATAAAAGTTTATATTCATTTGTTCATGCAAAAACTTGACATGAGAATTACCATTGGACCTGATGGAATTTCGGGTGGGCCGCACGGTCCGGCACGCCGACAGCCCACCCAAAAGCCATGTCTATCCGGTTCGGCACGAACACGGTCCGCGCACGAAAAAACAGATCGTGTTGTGTCATTTCGTGTCAAGTCGGCCTTTCGCATTGTGAACACGTCACGGCTCGAGCATGGTGAACACGAATCCGACTTGACACAGTCCGCTTTGACACGGACACGGACCGCGCATGATTCATAACACGGTCCATGTTAAAATCACGCGATCCATGCTCTTTCGATTTGACAACATGATCACGGACCGACGATCACAGGCGCGTTATGAATACAACACGAATTATTTTTAAAGCAATGCGAGCCATGTTGAACCCCCTCTATCACTTATAAAATGCAGCCCAACTCCCTCCCCTTTCTTCATCACTCTCATACTCTCACTCTCTCTCTCTCTCAGTTTCCTATTCTCCTCTCACTCTCGCAATCTCGCTCTCTTTCTCAATCTCCTCTCCTCTCCTCTCCTCTCCTTTCTCAAATGGCTACATCCACATTCCTCTCTTTCTCTCTCAATCTCATCTTCTCTCATTGAATAATTAAGATATCATTATCACAATAGTTATTTTTAAACTCATTTGAAGTGATACTGTCTTTTCTCTTGAAATTGATCTAAATAGTAGCTCTATTACTCAATGAGAATTTTAAAATTATAACTATATGATTGTTATATAATAATAATTAAAGTAGTTAGTAATCACTAAACTAAAGTCATATATCATAGATTATATAATAATACTAATTATATTATATAAAAAGTAAATTAAAAATTAGAAAGTTTGAACTTTAAAAGACATATTTGATTTTAAATTTAGTACGAATTTAAAGTTTGAACCTTAAAATATACTTTTGATTTAATTCAAACTTTAGTACTAAGTTGTATATAGTAAATTATTATATAAGTTATAACTTATAAGATAGTTAAGTACTAATTTACTTAGTATAATTTCATTTTGTTATAACAGAGTACTATAGTATATACTATTATACTATATAGTATCTTGGATATAAGATAGTCAAATACTAATTTACTTAGTATAATCTAGTTATAACTTAGCATATAGAATTAGTACTTAACTATCTATACTAGTATACTAATATACTAATACTACTAATATATATATATATTTATTAAATACTTACCAGTTAATTTTATGTATAAGGTTATAAGTTATAATTTATTACCTATTAGTTATTACTTAGTACTCGATTATTCATTTTACAAATTTATTTACTTAATAATTATAAATTAATGACTTATGAAAATTTAACTATATAATTATTTATATAATAATTAAAGTAGTCACTACTCACTAAGTCATATATTATAGAATAATTAATAATACTAATTATATTATATAATAATTGATAAGTAAATTAAAAATCACAAAAGTTCAAATTGAAAGGCAAAAAGAAAAAAAAAGGCCATCTGACTTGGTCTAGTCGGTTCGGTCAGGTCGGGCTTAGACCATGCCGAGATTTAAAATGGACCGTGTGGCACGACACGATCTGTTTTAAAACAGGTCATGCTTGTAATAACCGACAAAAAAATAATAAAAGAGAAAGAAAGAAAGTAAAAATCGTGACAGTCTGCAAGATAAGAAACAAAAGTTAAGAACCAAGTCCCAATTGGAATAAAGGTCACTTTTAGAGATAAAACGAATTCATCCTATTAGGAGTCCTATACAATAAAAACAACTCAAACCCTAAATTCTCTTTTCTTTCTCAACTCATGAACCTTTTTCCTCCCTTTTTCATCGTCTCCCCTGCGGTGCGTGATCAGAGAGGAATCATACTCGTCCTAGGAGGCAAAACAACGATCGATCGGAGGAAGAACAGGGGATTCGGCTATAGCTTTCAACGAATCGGAGAACAGTTTTATCGCGAATAGAGGTGGATGAATCGAAATCAACTTGCACAACTCAGAATAGATTGAATCCTCACCCTGTCACGATTTAACCATGTCAATAGATGAAAAGAATCAAGAAACATTGCATGTCCTATTTTCCTTCTTGATTTTTGTGTTTATATTGCTGTTTGATGAATTGCTTGCTGAATTCAATTCCTTTTGTTATGTTTGTTGTTTGATTGATTGTTGGAGAGTAGAAATTAGATTACGATAAGATTATGCTATAGATTTCTAGGAATTCTCGAATTTTAGAATCCATCAGGATGCCAACCAGTCGACCGACCCGTATGCATTGCCAGCAACCGGTCGACCGATTTATTAAATCCATTGCCGACTTGCATGAAATCTACCGATCGATCGATCGAATAGCCTCTTCGATCGACTGGTCGACCGATCTTTGAGCCTACACTAGCAAACTGATCGATCGTTCAACAGAACGGATCGACCGATCCTCCAATCCCACCGTCTAAACCATCGGTCAACTGATAGGAGCTGATCGATAGATCGACCAAAAACTCACCGGTCGACCGTTCTCACAGAATCGATCAACTGATTCACAGTGATTTATTTTGATTTATTTTCATCATATTATCAACTAATCCATTCTCGTTTAGGACTGATTCTATTTTCTGCCCTCACTGAGATCCACCCTGATTTATTTTAGACCAATTCTTTTGCTAATTTATTTCTCATCGATTTTTTTGCCTTTGTTATAAGAAGAACAAAGAATGACAAGTTACTAAAAGTGATTAATAACTTAAGATGAAAGATAATAAATGGGTTGTCAGCCCAAGCCAAATGTTTCATGATAAGGGTTACTCCCTTGATCATGGTTTGATCACCCATTGATCAGCACAAAGCTATATCGTTTGCTCGGCATACCCGAAGAACTAAAGGCGTCTAAAGTCATTTTGATTTCTAATTATAAACTAAGATTAAGAAGTATGATTAAGACAAGTCAAGTTATCTTTATGATTTTCAAGCACGCCATGATTTTAAGTTTACTAAGCATCATTTGATTATCATGATTTATGATATCCTCTTATTCATCTCTTATTATGATTTATGATGCTGCCATGTTATCCTTTTCACGTTCAAGTTAGGTATGTCTTTTTATCTCTGATTATTCTATTCATGTTATGTATTGTATATCATGTGGTTCCCCACTAAGCTATAAAGCTTATGGGATGACATTCTTCCCTGTGTCTGATTTCTATAGGACCAGATCAGTGATGAGGTGGAATAGGAGTGTTGCAACAAGGCATTGACGATAAGAAAGTACATGAACCACATGGCTTATTAGATTCATTTTTAGGTTTTTCTTTTTCTTCCGCATTTATAGATTCATGATGTAGAATCTTATTATATTCTTTAGAGATGATGTAGCCAGTTTTTAGACTTCCACAATTAAAGTTATCATTTTTCTTATTTCCTTATTTATTTTTTCTTCCGCTGATGTGTCTCAATTTTTGACTGAGATATGGTTAAAATGATGGTCAAAGTCATAGAGACCGTAGCGTCTCCAGGTTGGTCTTCGTCACGTGATGAGAGTTGATTTGGAGGGTTACATTTATGGTATCAGAGCCTAAAGTCAGAACTCTCTTGACGTCCTACTTTATAGTATGGTATTGGTTCATGTGCTATCGCCGAGCAATCGCCACACTTTCCACCGAAAAGCATGCAAGTCAAGTTCACGTCTATGATAAATTATCATTTATTGATGTATGATTTTCTTTTATGATTAGAGAGGATAAGCATGTCATGACGATCAGAACGAATTCTAAAGCAGATGATCAGATCGGGTTAGAATGCTCATGAGGTACCAGAAGGCCCGCTCCCTAAGATAGGGGCCCAACTGGGTCGCAGACGTGGTCGTGGCCGAGGCCATGCTCTAGGTCGCGGACAAGGCAGAGGTCGCACTGTTAGAGCGCCAATAGAGGAACACTTTGATAAGGTTGCCCCACTTGAGGGTAGTCAGGCAGGAGGCACTCTGCCGACGTCTAGACGTCGTAATCAGGGAATGACATGAGGCATATGAAGACACAATCCAAACCTTCCTGAAGCTGCACCAACCTCAGTATGATGGCAAGGCGGACTTTTTCAAGGCTGAAGAGTGGATAGAGACTTTGAATTGTATTTTCAAGTTGATGAGGTGCACTGACGGACGCAAGGTCTTGTATGCCACATACATACTAGTACTGCGATGAGTTGATGAAAGACTACAAGGGCCACCAGGTTTAGAGGGCTGGAAGAGTAGGAAATTGCATGGGAGGAGTTTACGAAGGCCTTCAAGGCTTGCTACATGCTTGAACACGATCGCATCAGAAAGCAAGGGGAGTTCCTACAGTTGTAGTAGAGAACCATGTCTGTGGTAGATTTCCACATTCAATTCATCCAACTAGAGCAATATTGCCTGATGTCGTTCGAAGGACATATTAGAGCCAATAAGTTTAGTAATGGACTGCAACAAGCGTTGAAGACTGAAGTCATGTCTGGAGATTTTGAGGATATGAAGAAAGCAGTGAGGTTGGCCACACATATGCAAAAAGATCAAACTGAATGCACGGCCAAAGCTCCAACTAAACCAGTAGAGTAGTCCAGGCCTCAAACAGATGATCGCCGACCATTTAGGAGGGACGATCATCGTGATCACCATTTTAGGCCATACTCGTAGAAGGAAACTCCACGACCAACTCAAGCACACTCACGCCCTGCGCCACTACATGCTCAACCATTGAGACAACTGCCACCACCACCGCGCCAGCCACAAGTACGACAGAAGTCGTTATGTCCTCATTGCGACCGTCATCATGATGGAGAATGCTGTAGGCTAAACAACTCCTACATTTAGTGTGGACAGGTCAGACATTTTATCCGAAACTGCCCATAGGCTGTCGGAGAAGGTCGAGAAAACCGGGCAGCAGGATGTGCAAATCTTGTTGTGCAAGGACGTGTACAACCTGGAAGCAGAAGCAACCCAAAATGATAATGATGTCATTAGAGGTACTCTCCCTATCGTCAATTTATCTGCTATTATTTTATTCGACTTTGGGGCAATGCACTCATTTATTTCGGAGTTGTGCCCGAACTCTTAGTTTGCCTTTAAAGCATATGCCCCATGTTATGTGTGTGAGCACGTCTATGAGGACTCTTCATGCTGTTAGGTACATCTCGAATGTATCTATCAATGTAGAAAAGAAAAACTTTTTCTGCAGATCTCATAGTCATTCCCATAGTGAATTATGACGTTATTTTGGGGATGGACTGACTTTCTTATCACGACGCAGCCTTGCACTATAAACAAAATAAGATTATCATAGATACGCAAGGTAAGCCCAAATCAGTAATTAAGGGCACTCCATCGACGAACAATAAGGTTATTATCTCAGCTATTAAGGCACAAAAGTTACTTTAGAAGGGATGTTGTGGATATTTAGCAAGTGTGGTCAAAACGGATGCACTTATCACTGAGCTCCAATAGATAGATATGGTGTGTGAATTCTCAAATGTATTCCCAAAGGGCACATCCGGACTATCGCCAAGGCGGGAGATTGATTTCAAAATTGAGCTCCTGCCAAGGACAACACTCATCTCCAAAGCACCCTACCGCATGGTACCCGCTGAGATGCAAGAATTGAAGAAGCAGATACAGAAGCTACTAGATAAAAGATTTATTAGACCGAGCGTCTCACCCTAGGGTGCACCGGTCTTATTCGTCAAGAAGAAGGATGGCTCCATGCGGCTTAGCATCGACTATAGGATGCTTAATAAAGTGACAGTGAAGAATAAGTACCCACTGTCTCGTATAGATGACCTTTTCGAACAGCTGTCAAAAGCATCAGTGTTCTCCAAAATTGACCTGCGTATGTCACGGATGTTTTCCCGTGACACAAAGTGTGAAACCTCGCAGCACCAGTGCCGCTCAACTTATAGCTCTCGGCCACTCAGCGCCGAAACCATAGAACACATGCAGCCACCCCCACTTAGGACATTTATCTTGTAATGTCGTCCTTATGAATGGCCAAGTAGGTGATGTTACCCGTAGGGTACGTCTTTTGCATCTTCAATATGTAACAAGACTCGTATACCTACGGTACACTAGGAGGAGTTCACTAGTGCCTTCCAAAATTGTATGTTATGCTTCATCATATTTAATACAAGTAAGCTTTCCTTTAATTCTAGTGTCATGGCCTTGAGCGTGGGGTGGCAACCCACATCGGTGTCCCTTCGTGGCGTCTCGTGGTACCACGGCTGCCCCTTTGAACTTTAAGTGCCCAAGCGCCTGCATTAGTGCCGCAACGCGTTAATGCCACGGTTCCATGACGAGTAGTCCAACTCTCTAGTCATGTCCGTGTTTGAATGCCTATAAGAGCGACTCTCGGTATAGTCGTCTCGACCATAAAACTTCCGTTGCAAATTCAAAACAAGCTTGGCTAGGTGCCTATCCGCCTAGTCGTCGCACGTGATCTAGTGTCCGAGAATGACCCCGAGACACGTAGTGGCTACTACCAGCTGAGAGTAGCCAAAGAGGACATACCGAAAACTACCTTTCGGTCAAGATATGATCACTACGAGTTTTTAGTCATGTTATTTGAATTGACGAACGCTCTTATAGCGTTCATGAACTTGATGAACATAATCTCCCGACCATACTTAGATCAGTTTGTCATCGTGTTCATGGATGACATCCTGATCTATTCTTTCAGCCCAAAACAACACTGAGAGCACCTCAGGATAGTATTGGAGATTCTAAGGCGGCACAAGCTTTATGACAAGCTTTCAAAATGTGAGTTCTGGCTGAAAGAAATAATATTTTTATGACATATCGTTTCCAAGAAGGGCAAGATCTGGAGGCATTATTTGTAGACTCAGCGAAAGTGAAAGCGGTGACGAATTGGGTAAGATCGAAGAATGCATCTGAGATCTCTAGCTTTCTTAGTTTGCCAGGTTATTATAGGAGATTTATCATGGACTTCTTCAAGATTGCTGCACCCCTCATAAATCTCACAAAGAAGGCGGAAAAGTTTATTTGGACCGACAAGTGTGAGCAGAGTTTTCAAACTCTGAAGGACCGTCTGACTTTGACACCAATTCTCACCATACCGACAGACAGTTGAAGTTACGTGGTCTACAGTGACGCATGTGGAATAGGTTTGAATTTTGTGCTGATGCAACATGATAATGTAGTAGCTTATGCTTCTCGACAACTGAAGAAGCATCTGGTTAACTACCATACATATGATTTGGAATTGACGACAGTGGTCTTTGCTTTGAAGATCTGGAGGCATTATTTGTATGAAGAAACATTTGAGATCTTCACTGACCACAAGATCCTCAAGTACATCTTCGATAAGAGGGATCTTAATATGAGACAACGTCGATGGCTTGAGCTCCTGAAGGATTATGAATTTGCTATTAATTGCCACCCTCGTAAAGCAAATTCAGTCGCTAATGCACTAAGCATGAAGTGAGAAGACTCATTAGCCTATGTGAGACTACGCGATACGAGATGCTGGAGGAGATTGAGCAATGGTGTCCCAAGTTGAGCACAAATGGAGCTCTTTGGATGATGCATCAGATGAAGCCCAATTTAATTGATAGGATTATAATAGCTCAAAAAATGGATCCAGAATATCAGAAGATTCTAAAGCGATGTCAAAATGAACTGACATATTTATAAATCTCTGCAAATTGAGGAAGCAAATATCAGGACAGGTTGTGGGTTCCCACAGACATTGCCGTTCGACGAGAAGTACTAGATGAGTGCCACAAGTCAGAGTTCGTTATCCACCTCGGTAGTACTAAAATGTATAAGGATATACAGCGCAGCTACTGGTGACCGGATATGAAGAGTGAAATAATAGAGTATGTGTCAAGATGCCTGGTGTGCCAACAAGTCAAGATCGAGCATCAGCGACTATATGACAAGTTGAAGTCTTTGAAAATTCCATAATGAAAGTGAGATAAGATCAGTATGGACTTTGTGTCCAACTTGCTTAGAACTAAAAAGGGTCATGATGCCATATGGATAGTCGTGGATTGATTCACGAAGGCAGCACATTTTATTCCCATCAAATGGAAATAGTCTGAAGAGAGTCTGCTGGATTTGTATGTGAGAGAAGTAGTCAGACTCCATGATATCCCAGAGTATTACTAGATTATGGAAGAGCATGCAGTAAGCCTTTGGTATAAGGTTTAATTTTAATATCGCATTTCACCCTCAGACAAATGGGCAATCTCATGGGACCATTAAGACACTAGAGGACATGTTGCGGGCTTGTGCACTAGATTTGCACAGTAGCCGGTATGAGCATATTCATCTGATTGAATTTGTTTATAACAACAACTACTATTCTAGTATTGGTGTGACATCCTTTTGAGGTCTTGTATGACCGACCTTGCCGTTCACCTGTCCACTAGGGTGAAGTAGGCGAGGAGAAGATCATGAGTAAGGAAGAAGTGAAAGAGGTAGTGAAATATGTTGAAAAGATTGAATTAATCAAGCAGAGAATGAAAACGGCTCAAGGCCAACAAAAGAGTTATGCTAATAACGACAGACGAGAACAGATATTTCAAGTTGGTGACCAAGTTCTTCTGAAAGTGTCCCCTATGAAATGGGTCATGAGATTCAGCAAGCGAGGAAAGCTCAGTCCTCGCTATGTAGGCCCTTTTGAAATACTCGAGCTAGTAGGCGAGGCGGCATGTAGACTGACTCTATTCCATCTTATGGGAGAGTGCATAATGTGTTCTATATATTTATGCTCAAGAAGTACAAGTATGATGCTACAAATATTTTAAAGATAGAAGAGCTAGATTTAGCTACAGACTTGACTTTTGCATAATATTCGACACATATAATGGAACGTAAGGTGCAACGTCAGAAGAACAAGGATTTACCCATAGTCAGAGTAGCTTGGCATTTCCACCACGGTGATGATGCAATATTGGAGCTAAAGTCTGAGATGCACTAAGAATTTCCTCACCTTTTTTGTAAGTCCACCACTTAGTGCAAAATTTGAGAACGAATTTTCATTTAAGGAGATAAGAATGTAATAGCCGACAAAAAAAATAAAAGAAAAAGAAAGAAAGTAAAAATCATGACAACCTGCAATATAAGAAACAAAAGTTAAAAGCCAAGCCCCAATTGGAATAAAGGTCACTTAGAGATAAAACAAATTCATCCTATTAGGAGTCCTATACAATAAAAACAACTCAAAACCTAAATTCTCTTCTCTTTCTCAACTCACGAACGTTTTTCCTCCCTTATGCATCGTCTCCCTTGCGACGCGTGATCAGAGAGGAACTCATCCTCGTCCTAAGAAGCAAAACAGCGGTCGATCGGAGGAAGAACAAGGGATTCGTCTATAGGTTTCAATGAATCGGAGAACGATTTTATCGCAGAGGTGGGTGAATCGAAATCACCTTGCACAACTTAGAATAGATTGAATCCTCACCCTGTCACGATTTAACCACGTCAATAGATGAAAAGAATCAAGCAACGTTGCATGCCCTATTTTCCTTCTTGATTTTTGTGTTTTTATTACTGTTTGATGAATTGCTTGCCGAATTCAATTCCTTTTGTTATGTTTGTTGTTTGATTGATTGTTAGGGAGTAGAAATTAGATTAGGATAAGATTATGCTATAGATTTCTAGGAATTCTTGAATTTTAGAATCCATCTGGATGCCAACCGGTTGATCGACCCGTATGCATTGCCAGCAACCGATCGATCGATTTATTAAATCCACTGTCGACTTGCATGATTCCACTGTCGACTTGAATGAAACCTACCGGTCAATCGACCGAATAGCCTCTCCGACTGACCGATCGACCGATCTTTGAGCCTACACTAGCAGACCGGTCGATCGTTCAACAGAACGGATCGATCGATCCTCCAATCCCATCGTCTGAACCATTGATCAACCGATAGAAGCTGATCGATAGATCGACCCAAAACTCACCGGTCGATCGTTCCTACAGAATTGATCGAATGATTCACAGTGATTTATTTTGATTTATTTTCATCATGTTGTCAACTAATCCATTCCCATTTAGGACTGATTCTATTTTCTACCCTCAATGAAATTCACCCTGATTTATTTTAGATCAAATCTTTTGCTGATTTATTTCTCATCGATTTTATTGCCTTTGTTATAAGAAGAACAAAGAATGACAAGTTACTAAAAGTGATTAATAAATTAAGATGAAAGATAATAAATAATTTATCAGTCCAAGCCAAGTGTTTCATGATAAGGGTTACTCCCTTGATCATGATTTGATCATCCATTGATCCGCACAAAATTGTATCGCTCGACATACTCCAAGAACTAAATACACCTAAAGTCACTTTGATTTCTAATTATAAACTAAGATTAAGAAGTATGATTAAGATAAGTCAAGTTATTTTTATGATTTTCAAGCACGTCATGATTTCAAGTTTACTAAGCATCATTTGATTATCATGATTTATTATATCCTCTTATTCATCTCTTATTATGATTTATGATACTGTCATGTTATCATTTTCACGTTCAAGTTAAGTATGTCTTTTTATCTCTGATTATTCTATTTATGTTATGCATTGTATATCATGTAGTTCTTCACTAGGCTATAAAACTTAAGGAATGACCTTCTCCCGTGTCTGATTTTTATAGGACCAGATCAGTGATGAGATGGAGTAGGAGTGTTGCGACAAGGTTCTGACAATAAGAAAGTACATGAACCACATGACTTATTAGATTTTTTTCCTTGCGTATTTATAGATTCATGATGTAAAATCTTATTATATTCTTTAGAGATGATGTAATCATTTTTTAAATTTTCGTAATTAAAATTATCCTTTTTCTTATTTTCTTATTTATTTTTTTTATTGATGTGTCTCGATTTTTTTATTAAGATATGATGATAGTCAAAATAATAGTGATCCTAACGCTTCGAAATTAATTTTTACCACGTGACATAATAGTCGATTTGACATTATACGACCCGCGATACGATCAACATGAATTGATCGATCGGACCACGCCTGACATGCCGTTTGTCCATCTTTACACTGGACGTCATAATAATACATTTATTTGGTCGAACAGGTGGACGCGAATTTGCCCACGGGTAGAACTGTCCATGGAGCCACGCGACGCAAAAGCCTGCGCGTGTTTTAATATTCCGAACAGGTGGCGACGAGCGTTTCATTTCATTTGCACGCACCTCCGCCGGGACTGGAGAAGTCAAAACATGAGTGGTGGCTCCTCCTCCATCTCCATCTCCACCTCCACCACCACCTCCTCCTCGTGGTGGTGGTGGGAAGAGTACAAGCCAGTCCTGGCCATGGTGACCATCCAGTTCATCTACGCCATCATGTCTCTCTCGGCCAAGGCAGCATTCACGGAGGGCATGAGCCCTCTGGTCTTCGTCGTTTACAGGCAGGCCATCGCATCTCTGTTCCTGCTTCTGTCCATGATCCTTGCAAAAGGGTATATATGAATTTTAGTTATTATGTATATAAACTTCCCTCTCTCTCCTCTTCCTAACTACAGCTCTTGACCATCCTTCTGCTTAATTATTTTCACGTGTGAGATCTGCACGCTGTGTTCATCGATCTGCTGATTGCAATATGTTGTGATGACCGTCCAGAGGAATCAGAAGACATCTGAGGCCAATGGGGTTGGGGATGAGAGGGTTCTCCATGGTGGTTTTGGCTTCCCTCATTGGGTATATATGGGCTTGCTCTGTTTCCTCCTCATGCATGCATGCATATGAATTATGATCGATCACTTACTTCTTCTGCACTGCACACTGTGATTATGATTCGGTGCAATCTGTCTGTGGTGGCATGCAGTTCGACCCTGAGCTTGTTCTTCTACTTCGTGGGGCTGCGGCTGACATCGTCGACAGTGGCCACGGCCATGATCAACTTAGTCCCACCATTCACGTTTGTCATGGCAGCATGCTGTGGGTAAAGCAAATCGACTGATCAACCAAGCACATGAATTACCAATCTTTCATTCATATATATTTTAACCAGCTGGTTAATTCTTGTGTTTTGTTTCCTCGTCATAGAAGATTTCCACTCATTGGCACTAGTATTCATTTAACTATGCCAAAAAGAAATCATACAGATCCATGAACTCTTTGCCAAAATAGATATCCATTTATTTGATGTCCATCCATGTGCTGTTAAATCATTAATTAATTCATCATGCCTAAACAAAAAGTCGCACTTAGCTTCATTGCTTCAATGTCAATGACGCTCTTGTGGTATTATTATTTAATTAATAGTAGAATTAGTATTGGTGTCGTACTGGGTTCTATAACATATAAAGATATAATATTATTCGCTCTAAATAAAATCATGACTATATCAACATTTGGATCTTGATTTTCATGAGCTAATAAACTTCTGAAGAATTATCACCGGACTGACATGAATCGGCTGCATATGTAGCTGAGTTGCAATCCCTTTTTTTTGTGAAAAACAATTATATATAGTATCTTTGATCATTTTCCATTGTGATGTCAACTAATTAATATTAAATGATTGAGATTCATGCATCCTAAGCTTATTGTAGTGTAGAGAAAGTAAGATGCAATGTTAGTGGCATGGCAAAGGTGCTTGGGACTGTCGTCTCCTTGGCAGGAGCTCTTTGCCTCACATTCTTCAGAGGTCCTCAAGTTCTAAGTTTGGGGCTGCAAAATATCGACCTGTACCTGTCCGCAGATGCCGCAAATAAGAATTGGGTAGTAGGATCATTTTTGCTACTCGTGTGCTGCTGTTGCTGGTCATCTTGGCTTATTTTGCAGGTATATACACATTTGAACTCTCTTTCATAAATGATCCATATACATATTACATTTGTGTTCTATATCATTCTGCTTCTGCTTGCAGGAGACAATTTGCAAGCATTATCATCTGGAGCCACTGTCACTGGCAACTTGGATGTGCTTGCTATCGGCCTTCATGTCTGCCGCGCTGACCTTCTTCGTCGAACCAAATTTAACTACTTGGAAGATCACTTCACTTCTTCAGCTATTCAGTTCCTTGTTTGCAGTAAGCCAAATCCCTGGTTCCACTGATCCTGTTTCTGTTCTTCCAATTACTCATCCACTTGTATGAGTATCCAAGTAGAGTGTATTCTTCCAATCAGGGAACTGACTTCGTAAGGTATATTATATGTACAACTTACAGGGAATATTTGCTTCTGGTGTGTGTTACTACCTGCAATCATGGGCCATATCAGTCAGGGGATCCCTCTTCGCTGCAATATTTAATCCCCTCTGTAATCTCATTACCACTATCCTGGCTTCCATAATACTTAAGGAAAAATTATACGTGGGAAGGTAAAATTTTTATGCTTTTACTTTTATTTTTTCGAAACTTTGTTTTGTTGTCTAACTTGAATTGATTATACATCAACATGATCATTTCTTTAATTTGTGCCCTCTGCAGCTTGGTTGGTGCAGCTGCAATTGTGGGTGGTTTGTATACGGTCTTGTTGGGTAAATCTGGGGATCTTAAACCGAACTCCAACTCACAACAAGAAGAAGATGGGACAGACGCAAGAAGAGATGAAAGACCATCACTTGATTTAACAAGACCTCTATTTTCAGAAAGATCCAGTAATGTTTAAAGGGGATACAAATCATGTGGAGCAAAGAGTGACCATATATAAGGGTCGAGTGATCATATTTATTTATAAATTGTAAGATCACGATCTAATAATCCATATATAAGGGTCATTTTTTTCACACAAAATTCTTATTTTCATGGTTAAATTCATGTGTACCAAAACTTTCAGGTGATCGCCACGTATAATTACTATTTGTTGATTTGAATTAATTTAACTTAAAACAGACTTCCGTAGGAATGACACGTCCCACCCAACTCCAATTTTGGCTGCTTTTACTTTTACCCCCACTTGATCTCTGTAGACGGAATGGATCCATATCCCACCATATTTTACAAAATAATTAATATTTATAAAATTATTAAAAGACATTCTATCAAAACATTAATAATAATTAACAAATATACATCAAATCATTCGAATATAATTAATTAAAATACGCAACATAATATTTTATTATACAACATTAAGAATAACATATAATAAGCTTTAAAATAATAGAATAATTAAACTTCGGTAAAGTTAAAATAATTTAATATTAATTTCGGGGATCATGTTCTGTGAGCATGTATCATTGTTCTCGTTTCCCAGCGAGAAGATAAAAATTTCGAAATGAATTTTCGATTCCCTGCAGGGCAAGGAATATCTTAACCGTAAGAATCTTTCCATCCCTAATTTTTTTCGGAGAGCTATTACTTAATATATAATAGGGTTAATATATGATTATATCATTAAATTAAAATTATTTTGATCTGATTGTTCAAAGCATAATCAATTTGAATCATTGAATCAAAATGATGTCAATTTGATGATCTAAAAATATGCGATTGTATGGTGCAATCATAACACCCTAATAGGCCTCAATATAATAATCTCTTATGTAGTTTGTTGATCATCTTACATATTTGTTTTTTTGTCAAAAATTATGTTAATGATCTTATATATTTTTAAAATTTCAAATAGCTATAATTTAGTAGGTTCATAGTATAGTAACGATTAAAATTATCAAAAAATTCTTTTACTGTTTTTAAAGGAATATCTAAGTGATTAAGAGTTAAAATTGTTATAAAAATATTCAAACATGTTTTAAAAAAACAAAATAATTAAAACTATAGTTGTTAAGATTCTGATCCCGATAGCATAGTATGATCTATCCTCGATTCTTTCTAGTAGGATTTATATCAATTATATAGTCGAATATTAAATTAGATCTTATGATATTAGTACAAATTTATTTATTTAAATAAAAAAATTAATTATAAAGAACACTAAGAAAATTTGATCTAACTATTTTTTATATATTGTACATATTATTCTTACTTTCTTGCATTTTAATATTTTTTAATAATTTAATGTTATGATATGAAACTAATCTTATATTACCTTTGATCAAAATTAAATTTTATTATTAATTATATCACATTTTAATAAATATTAGACTTCATTAAGATCAAATATTATCTATTATTATTTTAGTATTTTTTAAAAATATATATCATATTTGTATTTCACACTATGTAAAAATATGTTAGATTTGAAAATATGAATAAAATATTAATGGTCAATGTTTAATTAATTTATATATAAACATAATATTTGTGAATAAATATATTATTCTAATTATTTTATATTAAAAAATATTTTTTGGTTAATGAAGTAGGATCTTATGATTCTTGATCCTTGAAGTTCCTTACGATATTATCTCGAAAAGTGATCAACCTTAGTTTAAATGTTGCGATTAAAATTCGAACCTTCGTGAATGCGAAAATTCCCGCTGAGAACTTCACCCGTCATAGCTGCTGCCCAAGATGATATCGATTAATCGGGCTCGATCTGAGTCGAGACTCCAATCTATGATCAGTGCGCTCCTTAGTGCAAAATAAGTTGAACGATCAACGTCACTTTCCGAATACTGAATTGACAATCGAAACAAATGTTGCAATTAAATTGTCATTACTTGGATTTGTGATAAATCAAGTGAGCAAAATTTGGGTCTGAGCCGGATCCACCAAATTAATTATTGGGCCATTTTGGATCTAGAGTTGGGCCTAAGAGATTGCAAAGGTAAGCGCGTTAACATTTCCAACACAATTCATCTTGCATCATAATTTAGTTCAATAATAATTGAAATAAAGAGCCAATGCAACTATAATTTGTGCATATATATGTATATATTACATATTAATTGAATTAAAACAATTCATATCCAATAACTCAAAGTGTAAGCACATGCACACACAAATTCTCTCGTATGAATTGACATCTCAGTTAAAATTTAGAACCAATTTTGCCTCTCGCTTCCGCGGGGATAATTTTCCTCCGAGGAATCGAATGACTTGTATATCCCAAAAATTAATTAGCAAAAGATGTGCCCACATTAATTTTCAATACACATATATATGATATCACTCACATATATTATATTTATATAGGATTTAATGGGGGAGGAACACCTCCCTCCATTCGCGCCCGTCGGATGGAGATCCAACGGGCGCAGATGATGAATGCGGTTTATATGATAAAGACGGTTCGAATCGGCCGAAGTTGAACCGCTCCCTCTCTCTTCTCCCTCCCGCTCTCGCTCTCCCTCTCCCTCTCTCTTCTCCCTCTCTGTTTCGTCCGGTGTCTCCCTCTCTCGCGATTTGGCCGCCCAGTGGCGACGATCTTTTCCTACGGCGTCCAGCTCCCTCTTCATCGACTCCCTCTCCGTTCCCCTCCCTCTCTCACGATATATCCGCCCGGTTGGCCGATCTGGCCGCCGTTGGCCGGATCTAGCCGCCGACCGCGGATTTGACTGCAGGCGACAGATCTGGCTGTGGGCGGTCAGATCGGCCCGCGGCCGATTTGGCTGCGGGCGGTCAGATCGGCCGCCCGGGCAGTCGGATCTGGCCGCCCGCGGCCGATCTAGCTGCGGGGCGGTCAGATCGGCCGCCGTTGGAGCTCCGCCGAGCTCGCCCGCACCGCCATCACCGATCTCGCACCCCTTCCGCCGCCTGTCGCCACTCGCCGCCGCCTGCCCCACTCGTCCGCCGCTGTCTCGCCACGCCCCCTCCGCCGCCGTCTCGCCCCGCCGCCATCTCGCCTCGCCCCCCTCCGCGGCCGTCTCGCCTCGCCCCCTGTCGCCGCTGCTCTCGCCCCGCCGCCGTTGCTCTCGCCCCTGCCGCCGCTGCTCTCGCCCCCGCCACCACTCTCGCCCCGCCGCTGCCGCGCTCTTGCTCGCCGCCGCAATGCTCTCTCGCCCCTTTCCGCCGCCTCTCTCGCCCCCTCCGCCGCCCCTCTCGCCCCAACAGGCGCTCTCTTGCCCCGCCGCTGTGTTCGACATTTGACGTTGATTCATGCAAAATGAAATTTGAGAATGTAATTGATTAATGTTGATGTAATGTTGATTCATGAAAAATGTAATTTGGGAATGTAATTGAATCATGTTGACGTTGTAATATGATACAAATGTGGTTATGAGCTCGATGTTGTTTCGAGATACGAACGTTGTTCCGAGACATCGTTTCGAGTATGTGATACAAACGTTGTAATTTGATGTGCGATATGTGGACGACAAATGAAATGAAATTCACCTCTTCCACAATCATGTTCATATATAAAAATTGAACAACATCAAAGTGCATGTGTACTCAAATTCTTTGCCGACAAATAAAATGGAATTTTATCTTTTCGACAATCATGTTCAAGTGCGTATACAAGAAAAAATTGAACAATATCAAAGTGCAAGTGCGACAAATGAAATGGAATTCAATCTTTAGACAATCATGTTCAAAGGTGTATACAAGAATCAAACTACATCAAAGTGCAGTTCAACCACATCAAAGTCAAACCACATACAAATTGCAAATTCGTTGACGACAAATAAAATGAAATACAATCATGTTCACATTCGAATTACAAATTATCATTAAGCTATCTTCACAAGATTAACAAAATTATCATTAATTTAAATTACAAATTTTACTAATTATCAGATGCTTGAGGCGGCGATAGTCGGCGGGAGAGGTCGGCGGCCGCACAAGCCTCGATCGGCGGCGGGGCGAGACGAGATGACGATGGCGAGAGCGGTGGCGGGGGCGAGAGCAGCGGAGGCGAGAGCGGCGGCGGGGACGAGAGCAGCGGCGTCGGGGCGAGACGACGGCGGAGGGGGGCGAGGCGAGACGGCGGCGGAGGGGGCGAGGCGAGACGGCGGCAGATGAGTGGGGCAGGCGGCGGCGAGTGGCGACAGGCGGCGGAAGGGTGCGAGATCGGCGATGGCGGTGCGGGCGAGCTTGGCGGAGCTCCGACGGCGGCCGATCTGACCGCCCTGCAGCCAGATCGGCCGCGGGCGGCTAGATCCGGCCAACCGCGCGGCCGATCTGGCTGCCCGCAGTCAAATCTGTTGCCGGCGGTTAGATCCGGCCAACGGCGGTCAGATCGGCCGTCGGACGGATATATCGTGAGAGAGGGAGGGGAACGGAGAGGGAGTCGGACGTCGTAGGAAGATATCGTCGTCGCCGGGCGGCCAAATCGCGAGAGAGGGAGACGCCGGATGAGAGAGAGAGGGAGAAGAGAGAGGGAGAGGGAAAGGGAGAGCGAGAGCGGGAGGGAGAAGAGAGAGGGAGAGGGTAAGGAAGAGAGGGAGCAATTCAACTTCGGCCGGTTCGAACCGTCTTTATCATATGAATCACATTCATCAACTGCGCCCGTCGGATCTCCATCCGATGGACGCCAATGGAGGAAGGGTGGCGCCCGTCGGATCTCCATCCGACGGGCGCGAATGGGGGAGGACCGGAGGGGTCCTCCCCCTCCATTAAATCCATTTATATATCTACGGAGCACAACTTTTTGGCAACGCCATATAAATATATACAACTACATATATATTACGTGATGTGAAATTTGGTCGCGATATGCTTTGAAAGAAATATAATATTTCGACGTGGCACTGACATGGATTTATGCTGCAACGTGGTCCCATGAATACATGAAAGTAATGCCAGTCCAACGACTGACACATCGACAAAGATAATGCTCATCGCTCTTTGATTCCTCCGGTTCAATAAATTATCTCAAACAATATCATTCCAATCCAAAGATGCAATTGACAATAAAATATTGGTAATGGAAAATCTACAATTTCTTCCTATAATAAGTAATATGATGCTAGTGTGTTATTGATACGAGTGTAAGAAAAATCGGATCATTCCGAGAATATCTACTCCATCTGAAAAAAAATTAAAAATGAGGCGACAAAATATAATTTAGTGTGATTTTTTAATAGGGTGAGACTGATATGTTCAAATTAGGGTTCTATCTAAAAAAAATCGTAGGACTCCGTGGAGCTCATTTCTATTTATTAAATTTTATTTATATAATTAGTTCATAAAAAGAGTTTTTTTATTGTTGGTATAATATTTTTTATATAACTTATTATATTCTTGACAACTCTAATTTAATAGTTTTAATACTATATCTTATATTTATTTATAAAATTAAATATGTTTCTATTAATTTTAATTTATTATATATTTTTAAAATATTATTCCACTAGAATAAGAGCACGAAAAGATCACATGAAAAATTGACCCGTTAGAAAATATTTTTTTCTAAATAATTTTAAAGTAATTTTATAATTTAAAAAATCGATCCGACCTACAAGTAATGAGTGGCTTTTATTAATTGAAAAATTGACATAACCAATTTCACCCTTAGTTTCCCTTCTAGATTAATAATGAACGCATACTTATTTCTCAGATGTATTGATTGTCAAAGTGTTTCTAAGTCACAACCAGTTTAATCAATAGTCATTAAGCAATATACGACCAAACAAAAAAAAAACATATCCAATCATTAATCAATAGTCCCTAATGACAAAACTCCAGGTTTTATCTAAACATAAAAATTGAAGGTTTAATTCAATTATAATGTGAGATGTAGTATCAAATTTGAAGTGTTAATAAAATTTTTTAAAAACTTAAGTAGTTAGAAAGAACAGCATAATTTTATATTCTTAACACTTCTTTTATACGTGGGCTGCTGACAATTTTCGTCTAGTCAATTCATCACATGGACAATAAAAAGAGGGTAAATTTTTTTTAACAAGAGCTTACTAAAGTTTGAATTCTTGACATGTGGCTCTGATGCAATGTTAAATTTAATGTGCTAAGTAATTTTTCTAAAAGCTTAAATAGTTAAGAAATATAATGTTAATGATTTTATATTCTTAACAATTAGGACTAAACTTATAAGTCATTCAAAATGTCTTATAAGCAATTTTGAAATTTTTCTCTATTTGATAATTGAAAAAAAATGATAAACACTTATTTTTTACTTTTTAATAAGCCAAAAAATTAAGTTGTGGGACTAAAATGTAAGAAAAAATTAATCAGTTTAATCAATAAATACACTATTTTATTTTTAGAATATACATAACTATCTTCACATATTTCCTATATTATAATATTAAGAACTTTTTTTATTATTTTACTAAAATAATAACTTATAATTTTTTGTATTATCAAATTGTAACTTCTTATTTTAAAATTAACTATTTATCAGCCCTTCAACTTATCATTTATGTTATATGAGCTAAGTCAAACAGACCTTTAATAATAGTGTCATCCTTTAATAATAGTGTCATCCTTTAATTAAAAAAAAGGCATAGTATCTTCTATCTTTTTATTAAAAAATAGATGGATCATATTAAACTTATTAAATAGACACAGATTTAACATCATCCATAAACTTTTAATCCGAATCTAAAAATTAGGGTAAAACAGAAGAGTTGATTCATTACAATTAGTATAAAATATTCATAATCTAAAAGAAGCAGAAGGTCGAAAGAACCAACCATCTAGTTCTAATTAGAAAAAAAAAATACTTTTTTATATCCTTAACATTAGGTTTACAAAAAAAATCTAACTCCAAATTTGATATACGTACTACAGTCCAAAATAGAGAAGATATTTTTTAGGACAATATTATATCCTCCTAAAAATCATCCTACCATCTCACAATGGCATGTTTAATTTTATCAACTTTTTAGAGTGTTTTGTACATGTGAGTATCAGGAGAAACTTTAGAAGGATGAAGCATTTTTTCTTTTTTTTTTATGCCAATTAAATTTACAAGAGACTTTTAATGTCATAGTTATTAGCATCTCTAATTTAAAATGGAGATAAAATAAGGATAAATAGCGCTCTCTTAGCTAAAGTAACGATTCGAAATATCAATTCCGGAAGTAGTTACATCCGTCTAATCATTTGCACTAAATTTTCATTTCTTTTAAGAACATAATCTTATCTATTATAAATTTCAAAGATGTCCGAGTAATTTAAAGGATTTTCAAAGATGAAGTCTTCGTTCAAAAAGTGTTTAAAAGAGTCAATCTTCCCCTGTTAATTAAAGGTCAGCGATAGAATGATATTGTGGATAACCATGAGCACAACCAAAGTTCTCAAAAGAAGAAATGAGATGCTTTATTTCAGCAAAAAGAATTCATAGATGTCAGGAACATTTTGATTGCTTATTAATGATGGTCACTAAATTAGATGAGTTGACTTCCAAACCCACATGAGCGACAACTCCGAAGTCCATTAAGCGCAGCCCTCACCTAACTCTCCAGCACGCTGCCCGCCTAACAACTGCGAAGACTAACACTACAGCTGGATGTTTTAGTCAACGGTCGAGGCGGCGATGGCATTGGTTGGACCCTAGTCATATGACCCATGACTGCGCAAGTTCTCCATTGTTCTACGGTCTGACGGAACCAAGCGATAGAAAGCTATTTTTCCCCGTGTGTTTTTATTCCTTTTTTTTTTGTCAACTCTGGAATACGAAGGCATATAAACTGTGAAATAATCGAACTAACTCATAAAATATAACAAAATGGGCCACTTGTGAATCCAAAGAGATTGTAATAATATAAATATTAACCAAATTCTACGATATTATATTATCAACAAGCCGCATGAAATCACCATGCATGCTCGCCTTAAGAGAAAAAGCTAATGCGTAAAGCTGTTTGTAAACATAATTGGTACGAAATAATTAATTATAAGAAGTCATTGAAGACATTCATCATTACTTTTCTTAACGACTTAAGTTTTAAAAAAATGATTAGTACATAAAATTTAACATAATTTAAATTTTGTTAAACTTTTATTAAAAAAATATTTTTTCCTTCTTGTTGTTCACGTGATGAGCTGAGTTAAATCAAAATTATTAGTATCCATGCATAAAGAGGAGTATTATAAATAAATAATATTACTCTTTTTAATAACTTAAATTTTTTTAAAAAATGATTAGCACGTAAGTTTAACAATTCGTGACAAACTAACACTAAAAAAAGTACTCGCACACTCGACATCCTGATCTAGATCTTGAGAGCGAAGATCCAAATCAGATCACGACAAATTGGCTCGTTCTCTTGTAGTCTATATTTAATAATGACTCAATCACTCTGCTTACTTTAGATGCAAGGCTTGAAAGGATAAGGATGGAGACATGTATCCTCAACTCTCGATGCCCTCTACTACCAGCTGCCTAAACAACATGAGATGTAGAAGTGAGAGGAACAGGTCATGTTTCGATCTTTTCTGTTAAGAAAAAAAAAGAATGTAAGTCGATTTAATTAAGATATAGTCGACCCATTATAAAGACATGTATCGTGTATTAATAAAAATAAACTAGTGAGTTTACTAAACAACATTAATAATAAAACATAAATAGTGCACTCATTTTCTCAATGTTGATTTCTTCTACCATTATGCAGTTAAAAGTTTTTTTAAAAAAAAATCAGCTGAGCACATTCTAATTTTTTTCCGGGTTGTAGTCTCGGTATCAGAATGTTTAAATAATGATTAAAATTCACTATAATCGCACATCTAACCCGATGACACTCTTAATAAAAAAATTAGGTACGCAAAACTATAAATTCTAGACTTTAAGTGATTAATTCTTTTATGTGCATACGTGCTTTAATAAAATTATGCATATTCTAACTTGAGCGTTATATATGGTGGACTATTACGTTCATGCATTAATAGCATTTGATCATAGGACTAAAATTTACATACAAACAAAACGATCTGAAATAAGCCACGTTACTCGCTTCCAATACAGCTAAGCACATAGAAATCATGCCAAGATGCTTAGAACTACCCTTGAGCCCCTAGTGTGTGTATATATATATATATATATATATATATACATATATATATTATGTAAGTATATATCTTTAGATTCTTATGTACATGCAGTGGCACTATTCTTCCAACTCGAGGGCACTGATCAGACAATGGGTGGATCCTCCATTCTTAACGACTACAAGCCTGTCGTGGCCATGGTGGTGGCGCAGTGCATCTACGCCGCCATGGCTCTCTCAGCAAAGGCAGCTCTCGCAGAGGGCTTGAGGCCCATGGTCTTTGTTGTCTACCGGCAGGCCATTGGCACTGCTATCTTAGCTATCTCCTCCATTATAACTAAAGGGTGACGTATATCTCTCTCTCTCTCTCGCATGATTAGGAAATGATCTCTTATTTATATATGTTTGCTGCGGATGTCCAGAGGAATTCTAAGGCAAACGAGCTTGAACGTAAGAGCTTTCTGCATGGTGATCGTGGCTACAGTTGTTGGGTAGTTCTCTTCGATCTGAATCTATGATCCTAAAACAATTAATTTGATCTAAACTCTTTGTAACACTACTTAATGGAGGCCATTTGTATGATGTATGTTCGTATGTACAGTCTCACCCTCAGCCAGTACTTCTACTACCAAGGACTGAGCATGGCGTCCTCATCAATGGCTACAGCTATGACCAACACAGTTCCAGCGATCACTTTTGTAATGGCAGCCACCGTTGGGTAAAATCTAAGTGCTGCTGTTTTTTGCCTTTACATTTCATGAACTGTACTTTCTTCAGTTACATATTTCTTGTTTTCTTTCTATTAAACATACCAAAACTCGTTTTTCATTGTCATCAAGCATATATATCAAAACTGAGTGAAACTAAAACAATAAAAAAAGGAGAACTATTGCGCTAATTAAGTCCATAGTGAAAACGTTTACATGTTCAACTAAGATTATCCTTCAACTTTAGAGCTTTTGTTAATAGATGAGGAGGAGGTATGACTGCATAAGTATAGGTTGATCTGTTTTTATATTTGTGCATTGGAAACATTTGCATGTTAATGGTTTTTTTGCAAGTCTCTATATTACCCTAATAAAGATGCAAAATTCAGAATTCTAATTTGAATCTTCTCCTTGTGTGCATTTTTTAAAAGCCTAATTAGCTAAGAAGACTTTATTTCGAAGGCCAGAGCATTAATGTTTTAGTTGCTAGCAATAAATAATTTTTTTCCCAATATCATCTTAAAAAAGTAAAAAAAAAAGTCTTAGTATATAAAAAATGATCACTTGCTAATAATAATAATCTGGTTTAAATTATTTTAAAAATATTATCAAGGACCTCATAAGGTGAACTTGGGCCTGAATCCTGGTCGTCCCGGTCCATTTCGACTAGGAAATTCAGAATTTTATCCCGGCCCAAATTAAGAACCTGTTGAAGTTATGAAATTTGAATGACACCAAACTCCAAAGCATGTTAGAATAAAGAACTTGAACATCACAAGAACCTTTTTTTTGGATTTTTGGATTTAATAAATGAAATTTAAAGCAAAAAGAAAAAAATGAAGATGAAGGTTTCAAATGCAAATGAACACTGAAACACAGGATATGCTTTTGGACAAGCTTTCCCTCATCTATTCATTAAACTCCAATAGAATATATATATATAACCAGAGATCAATTGACAGGAGAAACTCAGTCTCTCGTCCAATCTATCTTGACAACCTCAAAAGTTTCACAGTTACAGCTTACATGTTTTGCAGTTTTGAGAAAGTAGGCTGTAACCTTAGAAGCCTGGCTAAGGTGCTTGGGACAATCGTCTGCGTAGGAGGTGCTTTCTGCATTTCATTTTTCAGAGGCCCGCGGCTCCTGAACACGAGTTCTCAGAATCTAATTTTGCCTTTTGGTTCAACAAACGAGAATTGGATGCTAGGAGCCTTCTTCCTCATAGCATGCTCTTTCTGCTGGTCCATTTTGCTTATTATGCAGGTGATCAATTATTATGGGCTTAAACCTTTTCTGAATCAGAAATCTGACTTCCTTTTTGCCTGCGATTGCAGACGTCAATTTGCAAACAGTATCATGATGCACTATCGCTTACAATTATCATGAGCTTTGTAGCAACCTTCATGTCCGCCCTGATGACATTCTTCTTAGACCCAAGCTTAAGCGTTTGGAAGATAACTTCTCTGCTTCAGCTCTTCAGTTGCTTGTTTGCAGTAAGTGGTTTCTGTTCTTAGAATTGGTTAACTATTTCCTCTTCCTCATGCTATAAGCAAGCTGACATGCATGAAGTGATCTGCAGGGAACTTTTGGTTCTCTAGCCTTTTACCTGCAATCCTGGTGTGTATCAATGAGGGGGCCGCTCTTCCCTGCATTGTTTGGTCCATTCTGTACATTAATCACCACAATATCTGCCTCCATAATGCTCCGAGAGAAACTTTATGTTGGAGGGTAAACTTTCACATGCATCTTTCACGAGCTTTAACATCATCTTTATGCAGCACATGTTTCAGATTGAGATTTAGATCTCTTCGTCCTTGCCGATTTGAAGCTACTGACATGATGTCTTCTGTTCATCAGCTTAGTTGGCGCAATGGCCATCGTGGGGGGTCTGTACATCGTGCTGTGGGGCAAAACCCAGGACTTTGGAGCCAAAAGCGATCCACGACCAACGAATAATTTGGAGGAAGTAATAAATGTATCAGCAGACAGGACACTGAGCGATGAGGATTTAAGAAAACCTCTTATCGCCGAACCAGTAAATAACGTGTAATTAAGTACATATTATTCAGCACACTTCATTTTTTCTTAATCGATCATATGTTTCTTTCTTTTTTCCCTGCGAACACAAAAGATCTATATGAGCTCCCTGTTTGAACTTGAGGTGACTAACGGTGTGCTTCTGGAGATTTGAGCTCAAACAATTTTTGTCAGAAATGATATAATTATGGATTATTTTCATAAATCATCTCTAAATTATCACGATTTTTTATATTTAATTTAAAACTATAAATTTATTTTTTTGAATACATAAACTATCACGACTTTTTAATTTTAATCATCCTGTCCATTTATGTTTGTTTTTCTTTTTCTCATTTATGAAAAAACTAAATTATCCCTTTCTCCATAACACATCAAATAATAAATATACAACAACAACAAAGACTTGTCCCACTAGGTGGGGTCGACTACATGCATCAAATAATAAATATAAAAAATAAAAATAAAAGAAAAAAAAATTGGAACACTTAACACTTTCGAGGGGGCTATCATTGCAAGGGACATTTTTTTCTTTTTCTTTTCTTTTTATATTTATTATTTGATGTATTATAAAGAAAGAGATAATTTAGTCTTTTCATAAATGAAAGAAAGAAAAAATTAACAGAAAATATAACATAAGTGGACGGAATGATTAAAGTGAAAAAATCGTGATAGTTTAAAGATTAAAAAAATAAATTCGTAATTTGATATTATATATAAAAAATTATGATAGTTTAGGAGTAATTTATAAAAATAATCCATAATTATATCATTTTCGACAAATAGTGTTTGAGCTCAAATCTCCCAAAGCACATCGTTAGTCCCCTCAAGTTCTGCTCATATAGGTGTTCGCAGGGAAAAAAGAAAGAAATGAAGTGTGCTGAAGAATAATATGTGCTTAATTACACGTTATTTACTGGATAGCACCACCTTTTTCAGAGAAAAGAGTTGCAAGTACGTTATTATGTTTGTGATGCCACACATGTTTCCTTTTTTTTTTTTTAACCAAATGCACTATGCATTGATATGATGAAAATAGCTTAAGTTGTCTTGATACAAAAAATTATGAAGGCCCGGAGGGGGCTCATTCTGCCAAAATACAACATCAAATGTTAATCTACTTAGGTTTGCAATATAATCAGCTGCACTATTGAAGTGTCTAGGTATATGATGCACTACAAAAGAGTCAAAATTGTTGTGTGCCCCTTTCCATATGTCGACCAAAATATTCTTGATCCTCCAAGGGCAGTTCACAGGATTGTTGAAAGCCTGGACGAGATGCAGGGAATCAGTCGCACAAAAGATCTTCCTATGTTCAAGCTTAGCACACTTAGCAGCCTCAGTCTTCAAGGCCCAAGCTTCAGCAGCTAGAACAGAATGGAAATTGCTTGGAGATGAACCTACACAGAGAAAAGCACTATCAGTTGATCTGAGCAGGAAGCCTGTCCCTCCCACCTCCCCTGAACCAATAAAAGAACCGTCAGTGTTGAGTAGAATCCAACCAGGAGGTGGGGGTTCCCACCTGATCCGAATAGGATCACATAAAGGTGGGCCCTCAGGGTAGTGGATGTGCAAAAACTCCTCAGCATTTGCCTGCACCCAATACCACACAGCAGATATGTTAGATGGCTTGGAAGAGAAAAAGATGTCGTTTTGAAGTTTCCAAATTTCCCAAAGACCAAAGGAGATGTAGGAAAGAAATTTAAGTCGAGAATGCTTATTGAGATGGACACCCTCATGAATCCAGTCCCCCGAGGACCAAGAAGGTAGGTGAGTGAAGGTTACTGAGAGCTTATTTTGTGCAAGGATCCATAGATGAAGGCTAACAGGACAAGAAAAAAAGAGATGTGAATTTATTTTCAGAGCCTGATTGCAAAGTGGACTGAGGGGGTTATGATGAGCAGAGAATCTCAGAATTCTATCTTTGGTGGGTAAACAAGCATGAGAGAGTTTTCAGAGGAAGATATGGATCTTCTCAGGTATGGGAATGTTCTAGATCATCTTCCAACCCATCCAAACATTACTACCAGGTGTGGCTGGCACAAGCCTATGTAGGAAATTGTAAACAGATTTAGCATCAGGGATACCAGAAGAACTCGGTTCCATATCCACTGATCATCCTCGGGATGGGCAGGTAAATATATAGAGAGAATTAAAACAGTTAAATCACAATCAAAAGCATTCATCACTAAGTCATAATTCCACACATTATCAATAATGAAGTAAAAAAACTTCATATCAGTCAGAGGAGAGAGAACATTTACATAGGCGGATTTTAATGCCAGTGGGGTGCAAAAGAGCCATGGATCATTCATAACATTTATTGACATGCCATTTTCAATATATTTTTTTTGAAACCGAGCTTAGTGTTATGCAAAATATTTAAGATCATTTTTCAAGACCCAGCCAAAAATTGGTTATGGGTAAGGAGTACCCATGGATATGAATGGAAGAATACTTATTCCTAATAAGTTGACATCAAATATTGTCATGATTGTTTAATAAGCTTAAGACCCTCCCAGCTAACAGGAATGTTCTAGTATAATTCGATGGTTTAAACTGCAAATGACTTGCTTGTTAGATTAAAATAATGGAAATAGGAAAATCTAAAATTGATTTGTGATTGCACGTTAATAATATAATATGCCCCAAATATATATATATATATATATATATATATATATATATATATATAATCTCATGCTGACTCCCTAGTGAACGGAAAGTAACTTATGACCAACATTTTATGACCACTTAGTTGCGTATGCATTATATATACATAATATGTACATACGTTTCTTTGCTTGATTGCTGTTATAATAATGTGGAGAATTTAATTTTTTTTAGAAAAAATACTTCATTTTATCCCTTACCGTCAAATTAGGCTTATTATATAATACTTATTTTTGTTATTACAAGAAAGGTGCAAAAGCTAAGACTAAAAGGAATTAAGAAACTAGATGGACACTAAGGCTGTGTTTGACTCGTGAACAACCATCAGAACTTGGCCTTCTTCAGCCAAACACAATATGTGACGAGAATATTAAATGTTCCCGTCACGTAACATCCGGCCAGAACTTTAAAAGTTCTTGCCGAAGAACATTTTTTTTACTTTTTATGTCATGTCAACCGCAATATTTGACTTTTTTCTTTCATCTTTTTTTTTTAATTATTTTATAATGTATGTATATATAATTTAGTATATATTAATACATTATTAATCATGTTATGAAATAAATTATTAAATGTAATTAATAAAAAATTATGAAATATTTAGTTCTTATAATTAATAAATACTTTATTAATTAAACTTTTCAATTATTTTTAAAAAAATACATTATATTTGGACCGTAAGATGTACGTAAATTATTATATTTGGATATTTAGATTTACATAAATTAAAATATTTAAAATATTTAATGAAATAATAATAATATAATAATTTATGTAAATTATAAGATTAATAACATATTCTTATTTACTATCATTTTATATCTCATAAAATAAAAATATATATTCTTAGTTCTTACTTTTTAACCAAACACCTACTAAAATTTATCTATCAAATCAACTTTTTAAATCTCCATCATTACACTTTTTCATCCAAATACCAACTCAAACTTTTCAATCAAATCGAACACAGCCTAAAGGTTTAAGCCCAAACTCAATGTAAGGCATAAATTATAAATCCTAATATCTATATGGGTTATTTTCATAAAACTCCCATAAACTATCATGATTTTCTATATCTAATTTCAAACTACGATTTTATATATCACGATTAGCAGCACAAGCCGGCCATCGTGTTCCTGCAGCAGTTGTGTTCCCGAGTGTAGGTGGAGACAGCGTCTGCAACATCTCATCTGCCGGCGGTGGCAGAGGAGGGAGACCGTGAGGGAGGCAGAGAGGACAGACGACGTGACGGGCTTTTTATTGCCGATTCTGACTTCTTTTTATTGCCGATTCCGACCAAAGCACCAAGCGGCCACGCGCCTTTTTAAAATTCTTCTTTTTTTCCATTGCAAATATTTCACACGTCTTTTAAAAAAATTTCGTTCCAAAGATTTTTTCCTTTCCTACCGTTACTCGATTTATGTGATCGCCCTTCTCGCATCTTCCTCTCTCCTATCTTTCTCTCTTGAATTGCAAGATTCAAGAACGAAGCTCTCAACACGCACGCTCCCTCGTTTGCAGATAGCTCTTAGGTTCTCTCCCTCTCTCTCACTCCCTCATTCGCAGACAGCTCCCAGGTTCTCTCTCTCTGGTTCGCTCTCGAATTGCATCTCCTCGACCGAGTTGCGAGTCAAGAAGCGACCCGGGCTGCACGAGTCAAAAAGCGACCAATGATGACTCCTAAGGAAAACAACCTCCGCTCCCCCACGCCGTGGACTCCGGCAGATGCTGTTTTCTTTTACAAAGTTTTTTCTCCAACTCAAAGCTAAGAAAAGAAAAAAGAAAGAAATTATATTTTTGGGCTCAAGAACTTGAAAGGAACTTTAGGATGGGTCTTATAAGTGAGAATTCGTTCAAAAAGTCTTTCAAAATTTTCTCTTTAAAATAATAGTCGTTACTGTTCATTTGACTGTATGGCCGGTCGAACGCTAGGATGGGCCGGTCGATCGGTCAATGTGACCATTGTTGCATTTTTTGCGTTTTGACGCCATCCCTTTACTATTATAATTTTTTTATTTTAATTCTTCCGTCTACTTCTATTATGTTTTTCTTACTTTTGAATTTTTTTTCCATTTATGAAAAGGCTAAATTATTCCTCCCTATATAACACATCAAATAATAAATATAAAAAACAAAAAAAAACAAAAAAATTAGGGGAGAGTAATTTAGTCTTTTTCATAAATAACAAATTTTTTTGTTTACCACTCTGATCTTTTCGAGGATTTTTTCCGTTGCAGAGATTTCACGCGTCTTTTAAAAAAAAAATCGTTCCAAAGATTTTTTTCTTTCCTACCGTTACTCGATTTCCATCGGCTATTTATGTAATCACCCTTCTCCCATCTTCCTCTCTCCTCTCTTTCTCTCTTAAATTGCAAGATTCAAGAAGGAAGCTCTCAACGCACACACCTCTCTCTCTCTCGCTCCCTCGTTCGCAGACAACTCTCAGGTTCTCTCCCTCTCTCTCACTCCCTCGTTCGCTGACAGCTCTCGAGTTTTCTTTCTCTAGTCCGCTCTCGAATTGCATCTCCTCGACCAGATTGCACGAGTCATCTCTCAGGTTCTCTCTATGATCCGCTCTCGAATTGCATCTCCTCAACCGAGTTGCGAGTCAAGAAACGACCCGGGCTGCATGAATCAAGAAGCGACCAATGATGATCCCCGAGGAAAACAACCTTCGCTCCCCCACGTCGTGGACTCCGGCAGATGTTGTTTTCTTTTATAAAGTTTTTCTCACACTCAAAATTAAGAAAAGAAAATAGAAGAAATTATAATTTTGGGCTCAAGAACTTGAAAGGAACTCTAGAATGTTATTACTTGCTTGGATGATTTTTTCTCAGGCTTCGATACTCCTTTTATAGGTTCCTACCGATGAAAATTCATTCAAAAAGTTTTTCATAATTTTTTCCTCAAAATAATAAAAATTACTATTCATTTGACTGTATGGCCGACCCTATTTCATATTTTTTATTTAGTCTTTTCATAAATGGAAAAAAATAAAAAAATAAAAAACATAACAGAAGCGGACGAGATGACTAAAGTGAAAAAGTCACGATAGGTTATGGATAAAAAAATAAGTTCGTAGATTGATGTTAGATATGAAAAATCATCATTAGTAATATAATTTATTTCCTTTTATTTTATATGCATTTGTTTTACATATTTTGACCCCGTATTTTGGTTCATTTATTTATAGTAGTTATGATGTTAAAATTACTAATTCTTTAATACTGCAGTTTCGTAATTAAAATGTTAAAAGTTTATTACTATAATAATATTTTCCAATTCGAGCTTTTTTATTCCACTAGAGAGCTATCACTAATATATGTGTATGAACAATTTTATTGCACGACCGGCTCAAGACTTGGAGAGGTTTAAAGCAAGATTAAATATTGAGGTCTTTTTATATAATAAAAAATATTTTATTTAAAATTTATTTTTCTAACTATTTTAAATGTAAAATTACTAATTAAATTTTCATAATTTATTTCTCCTAATATTTATTTTTCAATTGATAAGATAGCTGTCATTTAATCTTTCTTAAGACATTGTAGATCTTAAATAAGATTTTATCAATTTTAATTTTGAAAAACTTCTTTCAGCCGAAGCAATAATTATTGAAATTGTTAACATTATTTTATAAGAAATATGTGCATTCGGAAAAGAGTCAAATCTTTTTATATAATTAAGCATCTCAATAGGAATATTATCATTTTTTTGAATAAATTCTCTTAAAATTTTTAACTCTGAAAATGAATTTAAACCATCGATATCAAAGTTATCATTATATTTTAAATAACATTCAAGATCCAAATAATATTTTTTTTAAAAATATGGTTGTCTAAAGATATTAATGTTTTACCGCTAAACGAAATTCCAAAATTCTTTTCATATAATTTCTACCTTGGAAATATATTAATATGATTTTGGAGGAGATCTTCACCTTTGATCTCGGCTAGAATTTGAGTAAAATTTGAATGACGAATGGTTTTAAAAAGATGTTGAAGTGCAAATGGAAACAAATTAACATGCTTTCAAATAGGGGAAAAAATATGACCGTTACGAAATTATTAATAATATTTTAATAATAAAGTTTTGAAAGATTATGATATTTTATGAAATGAAGAGAAGTTATGAAATAATTAATGGTAGATCTAGCATTAATAAATATTTGGATAAATGAATCCGTAAAAAGGGAGCCAATTAAGATTCTTATTAATTAAGAAATCAATTAACGATAAAAGATGATTTGCTTTGATTGTACCAAATTTATTAATAACTATGAGGTGTAAATTAATTGGGGCCTCAAGCAAGGACTTTGCTAATTAATTCCGGCAAGCTCCGGCATGTATTAAACTCGATCCCTGCAGCACCGTTTATATAGTCCACTCACAAAAAGGACCTTCCGATATCTGAATCGATCTGTAATCCCAACAGTGGTCTGTGCACCCCACTGCAGTGCATGCATGCAGTCGCCTGCATCTGCATGCATGGCCGGCCCCAAAGCCATATCTGCCATTCCGACACCGCAATCACTCCTTCATATGGAAGCTCGATCAGGTCGGAGGACTGGACGACACAGATTCAGAAAGCAAAATTAATGTTCGCAAAGTGAAAAGGGTTTAGGGATCAAAGTCTGTTGCACACAAAAAAAAAAATGAAAACGATGAGTAACCAAGACTTTTTAATCTAGAAAAAATGTGTTTTAAAGTTTAAAGCGAATTAATGTTTTGATAGATGTTAAGTCTTGTAAAGCTCCGAGACTCACGTGACTTTTACATAATTTTTTATAAAATAATTTTTTAAAATAAAATCTATAAAATGCAAAAATAATTTAATAATGATAACTAATAATTCATCATGATCAAAATGCTAAAACATTCGCAAGTTCACAATTTTAATAAATGCGAAAATAATAAACTAAATAACTCGATCTAATATCATGTGTCACCTGCATGACTATCATCTATAGCTCTCTCACTTGTACGGATCCAGGTACAAAAAATATTCGTGAGTATAAAAATACTCATTACGTAGGATCTAAAAATAATTAATATGTTCAATTAAAAATAAGATATAATCAATAATAAGTCAGTTGAACAGTCAATACAACAGTCAATTAACAATATAATAATTTATCAATATGAGCAATATATCATACTATGGTCAAAAGACTAATATGAACCAATAACAATTTTTAATTAATAATTATCAATTGTCTGATAAATTAATATTCAATTAATAATTTTTAATTCAATAATTAGTGGTCATTGATCAATAACAATTTGATTCAATAGGACAATAACAATTGTCAGCTCAATGTCAATATATCCAAATAATCATGATGAAATTTCATTCAATTTCAATTTCAATATAATTTTATTTAATTTATAATGTTCGGAGTTATCCAATTCAATAAGGAGTGCTCCGTCAATTAAGGGACACCATGCCATTTTCATGTAGATCAGTGGGGAATCAGTGTTACGGTAAGCTAAATTCAATTCAATAATTCGTGTATGGTAGGGGACAAATGACCATACACGGAACATACTATCTGTCTCATTCAATTCAATTAGTCCCGACTTAGTGACAATTGGTAAAAATGAATAAGTAACTTTCGAGTTTTATCTTATTTATCTAAAATGTCTATTTTTAATAAATTATCAATTAGATTAGACAAAAGATAAACAAAAATTAAATAGACTAACTATACAATCAACAATAAGATTAATGATTATAATAATATAATCAGGACAATTAATAATTAATACAATAAAAAATCACAACAAAATAATCATTGTGAAATTGATAATTAAAAATTGCTAATCTAAATAAATAAATAATCCACGGTCCATGTATATGTATATATATTCATCTCTTGCTGGCCGAGTGGTTGAAGAAAGAAAATTTCAAAAATTCTTTTTTACCTCTCTCCTATTCTCTCTAATCTTATATTCCGGTTGCCCCTTTTTTTTGTCACGTCCAATCCATTTTGGCCGCTAACTCCCACAATTCTCTCTCTCTCTCTTATTTTTTACTCATTTCTCTCTCTCTTCTATCACGGCCAATCCGTTTTTTTTCCACGTCCGCTGTCAACAATTCCCACTAAAATTATTTCCAACGTTTGACACGAATTAAAACATCATCGTGTCCTTCGATCAAATAGGTAATAAAAATAAAAGCGTGCAGTGAAAATAACACACCACGCGACAGACGGTGATTCCCCCTATTAGGCTATTATCTGTACGGACGCCTGTCTTCAACTTTTTTTTTTTCTAATTTCCAACTACAATTTAATTATAATATCTAATTGTTCTCAAATTTAATCTTTATTTATCTCTTTAACTAAATCAGATTTATTTTAGTTTAAATAAAATTCCGAAATTAATTAAATAATCTCATCACCAATCAAACTCCTCTTCAATTTTTATTTTTCGAAACTATTAAATATAATAATATTAATAACAATATTTCTCAATAAAATAAAATATTCATTTATTAAATATGAAAAAATCGGGATCATTACAAGTCTTCTATATAACTTTTACCCCCGAGGGAGAATAGTTTTTGGAAAGTGCAGCTAAAAACCACATATATCAGTTATGGTATTTGAGCTAAAAAAATTACAAGAGTTAAAATTTAAACAACTGTTTGGTTAACCAACACACCGCTCCTGAAATGGGAACAAAAATGTTCTTGCTACCGATAATCCAATATTCTCACTTTTTTTTTATTTTTGTCATTTTTGTATGTGCCAGTGCCGACGAGTAAAAAGTTAGAAAACTCAACTCTTTGCGTTCGTCATTTTTATTTTTTTTTATTCATATGTAGGCCATATACACAATGTTCACTACTTCACAAGCTATTCCAACTCCATTAGCAAGATAAAAGTAAATAAATCGGCATAAGAATTACCATTGAACTGTTTTCTCTTTCCAAAAAATTATCCAGGCTCGAGATTTGCTCATGGTGTCCATGATAGTGGCACCATGACTCTATGCTAATCCATGGAGCTCTAGAATATATAGTGGAACTTACTCGCCATACAGCTTGGTCTTGAGTTTTTGATATAATTAAAGGGAGTATATAAATCAAGATTATAATAATACGAGGAGAGATTTAATTAGTTACTCATGAACATTATTCTGAGGAGAATCACTTATGTTTTGCAATCCATCTAACATTATCCATGTCAAAATTCGGAGAAGATTTGCACCATTATTACACAAATAACATAATTTTGTGAAGAAAGATGAGAAAAATAGAAGATCATGGCCTCATGGGGAAAGAATGAATCATTTCATCTTATAGAGTTAGTATATAAGAAAGAAATTCTTGTAATTCTTTCTCGTAATGAGTGGGATAATGAGAATTAATTGCGTGATCACTCATTATGGCACCAAATTAATTTTTATTTATTCAGTTAATTTAAATATAATTGATCCAAATTATATCGATCAATATCTTATTATATAGTTGTTTGATTCATGATTTGATTGAATCCTTGTTCAATCGAAATTTTTCGATTGAGTTTATGGCAAGCATTTTGCTCATTGTCTAACATATATTATGGTGAAATATTTAGAATTTAGGAACTTGTCATCCTGGCCATTTTTAGAACTCAGAAAATAAGGTACAATCAAGGAGGAAATGTTTAAGAATATTTTGATAATTTTACAGGGTTATGATGTTATTATTCTTTTTTTATACCTTGATACAAATGTTTAAGAAAATTAGATAATTTTCTAATTTTTTAAACTAATATATATAATTTTGTAAAGGGGAAGAGAGTGGCTTCTGCCTCAGGTATAAACAGTGCAGAAGTATTGTTTCTTTTTTTTTCCGATTGCGTACTTGCAAGTGTTATATTTAAATACTGGAAGAAAACGAATTGAAAGGAACCAAAGGAAGGGTAAAAAAATAAAAAGGAAAAAAAAATGGAGTAAGATTCATTCAACTTCAGTTTGACACAAATTATTTTTATGTCATTCCAAGGCAAAAGGAGGTTTATATATTTTTTCTCTCTCTACTAATTTTTTTATGCAAGAGAAATAAGATTATAGTTTCCTTCCCCTATTCAAAGCAGATCCTACTGAAAATGGATTGTTTAAAGGATGTGAACCTCTTTCAATGCACATGAAAAATGTGCTTAAAGTTAATCAAGTTAGAGACACATTACTTGAGTCGACAAATTTCTTGTAGTAACTATGATGCACTGCATTTTCCTAACTTTTCCTTTAACCAATTATAAAATTCAAATCAAACATCCAAAGCATGTACATATTGTTGTAATATTATTTGTGTAAATGAATATTTAACTTAGAGTGCAACCATAAGTTGATTTGCATCATGCGATCACATATTTTAAATCTTTAAACTAATATTTATTTTGATCTAATGATTCAAAACATAGATAATCTATTTAATCGAATCATAATAATGTTAATCCAATGACCTAAAGTATATATGTAATCGCATACAACTTGTGGTTGCACGATAATATGTCTCTAACTTATATGAATCTATATTTTAGTGTGTTAGGGGCCGCGCTCCTTACATTTCTTTTTTGTTTTCTCTGTTCAAGCTTTCCTTATTTGGTCTCTTTTACAAACCTTCATCAAGTTGGACTACACCTCTTTAAATGTTAATCACAATATTTTAAAAAATCGAACCACACATCAAATCGGTCAGACAACTAGGTCATGGTTCGATCGATTCAATTGAATTTTATCAGAATAAATTATATTTTTTATTAAAATAATAATATCTATATGTTTTTAAAAAATATAGTATAGATAACAGTATAAAAATATAAAAAAATTAAATAACCATGTATTAATTATTATTTTAAAATAAGTAAACATTAATAAAAAAATTTGATACATATATTTATTACAATATTTTAATAAAATATTTTTCTTATTTAAAACATTTTGTCTTGAATTTTGTCAATATTATATATATATATATATATTCCATTTCTTCTTTATAAATTCGAAATATAGTTTCCTTGTTATTAATTTTCTATATTTCCTATTCTTTCACTTTTATTTTTACCCACAAATTTCAAATCTAATTTACTTATTATTAATTTATTTTTTAATTAACACTCCATAATTTACTCTATTTCATAATTACTTCTACTTTCTATTTTTCACATTTATATTATTATTATTCCTTCCTTATTTTATAATTTATTTCCATATAATATTGTTGTATTAGTTTGAAAAAAATAGTTTGAATCAATTATTCGATTCAACTCAAGTCGAACTTGTGCATCCCAATGTTTGTAAAAAAAAGTTTTAATATCAAATCGGACCGGATCAATTATCGATTTGTAATTGAGCCGTCAAGTTTTACTTAGTAATCTTCACATCATCATTCCATCCACTTCCGCACATTGGATGTAACTGTTGCAATGTGCTTACTCGACATGCAAAAGAGGGCCAAAATGTTCTCAAATGTGACCAGTGATGTCCATGCTCGCTATGACAGATCTACACTTTCTTTATTACTAACAAGAGATTTGTCAAAATAGACACAACCGGTTATTAAACTTAATCATATATACGTTTGATGAGAGTTTAGTAGTTCCAAGTCTAATTTTTAAAATAATCATTCTGATCAAAATTGATAATTTTACTATTTTTCGAACATTAAATTAGACAAATGGTTATAACCTCCGACGTGAATTTTAGATAAAAAAAGATATTCTATTTTATATATGAATCAAATTTGATCGGCGAAACCCAGAGAGAGAGGCTCACACTATGCATGCCGGGCGGACCCCTGAGTGTATGGAAACAAATTGCGCTAGCCATTTCGTTCTTATTACAATAACAACAACAAAGTCTTATCCCACTAGATAGCGGCTACATGGATCATACGACGTCATATTCGTTGATCCATGTTCATAAAATTCGACAAAATTTTACGCTAACTGTCGGGGCCTAACACAACCATCCTCCATTCGCTCCTATTATTATATAAATTACATCAACCTCCAATTGGATCTTACTAGTTACTACCCTTGGCCTTGGAGATGTATCTTTCTAATTCGATCGGTCAGTCATGACAACTTCTTTAATCACCCATTATTATATAAATTTAAGGTACTTTTAATGCATTATTATTATTATTGTCATCCGATTAATTTTTTATGGTCAATCTCCGATCTATAAGAAGCAAAAAAAAAATGCACTAACTAATTGAGTTAAATCCGCCTCACCGTGACGATAAAACTCTTCACAAAAATTATTTTGTATTCACGATGAGTCAACTGCCTATTGGTCGGTCAAACTTTTTTTTTAGTGAAATAGTCACGTTTCCGAGACGGCTATATTAATGTTTGTTTAAGTATAAATAAATAATAATAACAATAATATATATATATATATATATATTCATCCGTATACCTCTTCTAGCTACTTCTCTATGTTCGTTGGGAAGGAGTGTGTCAGGGAGACAATGGGAGGCTTCAACACTCTTGACGGGTATTACAAGCCCGTCTTGGCCATGGTGGTTTCGCAGGGCATCTACGCTGCCATGGCTCTCTCAGCCGAGGCCGCCCTCGCCGAGGGCATGAAGCCCATGGTCTTCGTCGTCTACAGGCAGGCCATCGGTGCTGCTTTCTTACTCGTATCCACCATTTTAGCCAAAGGGTTTGATACTCTCTCTCTCTCTCTTTCTCTCTCTAGAGGAAATGATTTCTCATGTGCATCTTCTATGAACATGTCCAGAGGAATTCCAAGGCAAATGAACTTGAGCATTAGAGCTTTTGGCCTCTTGCTTGTAGCTACACTTCTTGGGTACTACTTTTCATTTTTGATCTCCTAAATCAAATGCCTTTTTAGACGATCTCGATCGTCCTCCGTAATATATATACAGTACTTCTACTTGATTTCTACATGATGCTGTCCATCGATTTGATTTCTATATGATGTTGTATATTTAGTTGCACCCTCAGCCACTACTTCTACTACCAAGGGCTGAGCATGACATCTTCATCAATGGCCACAGCCATGACCAACACAGTACCAGCGATCACTTTTGTCATGGCAGCCAGCGTTGGGTAACTTCTAGTACTGCTGCTTCTCACCTTTTTTCCACCACATATCATTGGCCTAATTAATTAACACAAATAAAGTGGAAATTATAAATTAGTGCTCAAGCTTTCGATTTTTATAAAAGAAGTCAACCATTCTACTATGAATTATTGAATTGATTGGCTGCTCTATGTTTAAGCATAGTTAATTATGTCTCTCCTTACTTGAAACAAAATGGAATTAACAGGCCGGGTATATATGTTTGCAGGAGTACTTTTTATTTTATGTGTGTGTGTGTTAGCGCTTAGCGAATGCATTGTTTGACCTAATTATATGTGTCATAAGAGTTAATGTAGTAGAACTAAAGTCGTTTGATTGAAAAAAAAATTTGCCACATGGCCAATAATGATTTATATTTTATAATTTCTTACTCTTTCGAGAATTTGAAATGAAAGAGTACTGTTGGAGAAGTATATATAGTTCAAAGAATATATCAATTTACCACATTATCATTTATTTAAGTCAATTTAAAAAGAATAAATTATTTAACTCAGTTAAATTAAGAGCATTTGACATTATTAACTAATTAATCTTGTGGGTGTCCAATTTACATAAATCAAAGAAAAATAAACAATGTCATGTACTTGACACATTAAAAGAAAAATGAAATCTTATAAATTATATTAATGAACGAAACTTCGAACCCGTCAAAATAGGATCTGCCTAGTGCAGTTGTGCCAACCTAAGCGTAGGGTGGATAGTCCCGAGCACACATCTATAGCTGTATCGATAATTGCATTCATTTACAGAAAAAGATTCTGAGTTTTGTTTTTATTAATGTTTTTTACCTTTATATTTTTTATTCAGTTCAGAAGCTTCTGTTTACATCTTAAAAAACTATTTATTACAATTACTGTTCTAAAGAAGAATGCTATGGTGGAAAGAAAAACAGGAAGTATCAATAAGGAGACTTAAACTTGTCCTTAATTACCATATTCAACTGGATGATATCACAATTATGTATCATGTGTCTGAGTAGAGGTCACATTTATGAAAGAAGAAAAAGGGAGGCAATGCACCTTGACCACTCCAACCTGAAAATTTAGGAAACAAATACCAGTCTTAATTAAGTTTCATGAATCATGTTCATGACTTGCATGCAAGTCTAGCAGATTTTACTTGTGTTTTTGCAGTCAAGAGAAGGTCGGAAGTGACCTTAGAAGCATGGCGAAGGTGCTCGGTACAGTCATCTGCGTAGTAGGAGCATTCTGCATAACATTTTTGAGAGGTCCACAGCTCCTGAATACGAGTTCTCGGAATCCAGTACTACTCTTGAACACGAGTTCATCAGTTGAGAGTTGGGTTGCAGGATCGCTTTTCCTCATAGCAAGCTCTTGCGGCTGGGGAATTTTGCTTGTCATGCAGGTGGGTCATTATATATAAAATTAAAAAGCTTGTCGTAGTTTTCCTGTATCTGGAATCTCAGTTCTTCTGCTCCTTGCATAAACACGGGCTCATACTCTTTTGTGCTTGTTGCATGCAGTCGTCAGTTTGCAGAGAATATCCTGATGCACTGTCACTCTCAACTTTGATGTGTTTTCTTGCAACCAGCATGTCGGCTCTGCTAACACTCTTGTTAGAACAAAACTTGGGTGTTTGGAAGATCACTTCTTTGCTTCAGCTATTCAGTTGCTTGTTTGCAGTAAGTAGTGTGCACTTGTGGAATTGAACTTTTTCTGCATTTCTTCATGCTACAAATAAATCAGAAGGTACACTGACTAGATAAAAAATCTGCAGGGCATTTTTTGTTCAGGGGTGTGCTTTTACCTGCAATCCTGGTGCATATCTATGACTGGGCCGCTCTTTCCTGCATTATTTGATCCACTCTGCACCCTAATTACCACAGCCTCGGCTTCCATACTACTAAGAGAGAAACTCTATGTTGGAGGGTACACTTTCTTCCCTTTTGATCTTCTGTCACATCCTTATAACTGGCTAACATATTTATGTTCCTGTTGGTAGTAGTAGATAAAACTTAATTACAACGGTTGCTTACTCATAGTATTAATATTGATATTTCTTTTTTATTTAATAAAATATTATAATTCAATAATAAAGTTTAGTATTTTTTTCATTTTTAAAATTTTCTTCATCTCACGTAAGCTCATATGGAATAATATTATATATTTTATTTTTTTTATGTCTTCATATTTGTATCTTAATATAAGCAAATAATTATATTAATTTTCAAATATACTCATGGGCGGACCTAGAATGAGTTAATGGGTTCAATTGACCCCATTAAAATTTAGGAGTTTATTCTATAGGTATTAACCAAAGTAATAGTTACTATAAGCTAAATAATATAGTAATGACCTACTTCTATTTTATTGCTTTGAAATAAAATAATGATAATTTTTTTAATCTTATCTTTGCTCTATTGATAATTAACTCTTCACATTAGTTTATCTTTTATAGTGAAGAACTATAACTTTGATTATACATTTAAATTACTTTTAACAAACAACTCTTGGCATCATATTATTATTTATAATAACTAATTACTATGCATTTTTATTTATTAACTTCTTTGTGAGTGATTGTATGATATTATTCATTTAATATTGACAGCATTTTTAGCTGTTTTATATTTCAAATATAATTTTGAACATAATAGTTTCCATATTAATATTTTATTAAAAAAAATGCACCCATAGGTGTAAGGGTCTTAGGTCCGCATCTGAATATACTATTATTACTTTTATAATCTAACGTCAATATCTGTATTAACCTAACAATACTATTTTAGCCTATTATTGTATAACGAAAATTGTCCTTTGCAGTAGGTCACTAATCATGTGTGCTGCAACTTACGGTTAAAAAATGAGGTGCACACTCCTTAATTTTATCCTATTACTTATCTTATTTGATATGCATGCATCATATATTTCTTTACTACTCGCATTAAAATATTTCACTAATCTACTAATTAACAACAACATATCACTAAAGATGAAGAAAATAATTAGAACTTGGCCTCCTACGACCTGGCTTCCCCACTGAATCTAAGTGATATTGAAGTACGAGATAAAGAACACTTTGAACCTATCCGAAGAGAAGAAATCAATAACTTTTTGTGTATGCCGTTGATTAGATTGATCGGAATCGGTAAAAAAAGAATAGTTGACTCATAATTTGAATAATTTAGCCGATGGCTTAATGCATCTCGATATTGTTCACTTAATTCCTTAATCAACAAAAAACAATGTTAACGATCAATTCTATAAACTTAAGCTGATTTAGATCCCTGAATTCCTACTTAATATATAGTGTTCTCCTTCAGCTTGTGGACTTGAAACTAGTGACACATGCATGTTGTCTTCTGCCCCTCAGCTTGGTCGGCGCAGTGGCCATTGTGATCGGTCTGTACGTAGTGCTGTGGGGTAAAGCTGAGGACTTTGAACGCAAAGGCCAGACGCTGCAGGCAACAAATAAGTTGAAGGAAGCAACGATGTCAGCAGATGCAGAACAGACTGATGGAGATCTAAGCAAACCTCTTATTGCTGCAAGAGCAAACAATGCTTAATTATAATTCACCTGTTTGTAATCTATATATGTAATGAAACTTGATAATAACTTTCTATTCCCTTTCCACACGTTTTAATGCAATCTGTCATCGTGTCAAATACCAAAATCAGCACAGGAATAATTATTTGTCAAATGCCAAAATCAGCACATGATAAATTCTTCGAAATTTGTGAAAGTCGATCTCTTGTGAATTGCGAAGGATTTGTATGCCACAATTGAGAGAGGATAATCTGCAAAACGTATCAATTCTTCACAAATTTTATTATAATATGAAATATTGAAATATATTTAATATTCATATATTTTATAAGTCAACCTTCATAACTTTTTATATATAATGAATCTTGTCGTCCAAATATTTTCGACTATTTTTTCATCCTCGGCAATTACTGACTTTTACGTTTGGAGGAATTATGGCCGGTTGTGATATATATATATATATATATATATATATATATATATAGGGACAAAAAAAGTATTCAGTGGTGTAATTTCCAGCATACAAAAAGTGAATCGATTCATTGTGCAATTAAAATTCATCGACCTGTTATGTGTGCTATAACTCTTACAGATACGTTTTTTTTTTTTGTTTTAATGGGGTGCTCCCAACTTGCTCCCATTATATCCATCCTTGGATAATGAGTTAAGGGCTGAGATTCGCGTGCATATCTCAACCTTTCGATTCACAATTCATGGCTCAGATATCCACATTTTTTTCCATTTTTTCCTCAACCCTAATGTGCACACACGCTCTCGACCTTCTCTCTCATTGCCCGGCCATTTGCCTCATCTCTCTCTGAACGCCGCCGTGCTTCCGCCTTGACCTCGCCGCCATTGTTGTCTCGCGACCTTAATCCTTCGAACCCCACGCCGCCGCCGCTGCTTCCACCTCGCGTCCCTTCGCGGAGCTCGCGTTCTCGCACGTCGCCGCTGGAACTCGAGAACCCCTTGTGAGTCCCCGCCGCTGCCTTCACCTTGTATTTTTTTACACTCTTAGCCTTCCTCCTTTCCTGCTGATTCGTGCCCTAAACCTTCCTCCTTTCTGCCGATCTATGCCCTTTGCACCAATGGCCTTCAGGTTGCCGCCGCTTTCCCAGATCACCGTCGAGTCCGCCTTCGCAGGTCGTCACCGCTGAGCTCCGCCGTCGATCTCGCAAGCCCACCTCCCCCTGTTCAAGCTGGATCTCATCCCTCGTGACCTCTTCACGCACGCCGAGCTCCACCGCCGCTGATCTCACGAACTGTCGTTTCCAAGATAGCCTGCCCCCACCGCCGCTGAGTTCGTGCACCACGGCTGCCCACCCAGCCGCCAACGATATCGCCCGCCCCGCGAGCCGCCGTCAGCAACACCGTGCACCACTGTTCTCGATCAAAAAGTTCAAATATACAATAAACATGGACAATGAAGATTGTTCTCCATATGATCATTTGATCTATAATTGTCTGATTAATATCATGCAATATGTATCCAAAAGTTTTTTTTCTTGTATGATGACTTTTACCATCTGTGTGTTATCCCTTCATTCGAGTAGCGGCCAGGCGAGCGTCGGAAAGGTGAGCAATGGCAGGCAAGCGTACGAGTGTAATATCCTAATATTTACCAATTTGCTAACTAATTTAAATATACAACTAATTAAGTTAATTAGTCTCTTTGATATAGGCGTAACTTGATTGTAATTAAATTGTATAGGAATTATTCGATTTATTAATTGATATTGCAAGTATTTTAATATTAATATTTAAATTATAATATGATTTTAATGCTACTAAGTATTGTGAATCAATGGACCTAATTAATTACTAAATAGGTTGCTGAATTGATTAATTAGTAACACAATATATTCACGGGCTGGTATGTGTAGAATTAGTATATTGAAATTGTTGATCACCATTTTTCATTAGCATTAGAAAATATTAATACTAGCAAAAACTGAGATAATTGTGTTACTTAATCAATTTAAATCGATTGGTCATTATGGTTTTTCTCAATTTATTAGTTAATTGAGTAGCTAGTATCCTGATATTGTTTTTCATTTTATATGTTGGGTATTATTAACCATCATGGTTACTTAAAACAACATAATTAGTCACCTAAACTAATTTATAAATATGATGATTTCATATACCGACTTACTAAAAAAAAAGTAAGAAAGAGACACTTAGTAGCAGGACAACTCACCTCACAATAATCTAGATTAATTAGTGAGTTGCCACCTTACCATGAGTTGGCAGTCATGCAAATTTAGAGAAAATATAGAAGTTATCTAATTGGTGCAAAAAGAAAAAAAGGAAATGAAAATATGCCGACTTACCTAATGTGGCCGAGCGTGGACAAAGAGAAATAGAGGGAAGAAAATAAGAGGTTTTATTTCATTGTGGTCGGCCATAAGGAGGAATAGAGAAAAAAAGAAGAAAAAGGAAAGAAAGAGGGTTAAAAGAGAAGGTTCTAATTTAGAAGATGCATAAGATATGCGAATTGAAGTACAGCAACAAGGCATGGAAAAAAAAAAGAAGGAAAGAAAAACAAAATAGAAAGTTACAAGGTATGTATGAGGTAATTGATTTGTCCGATTTTATGATAATTTAAACATCTGAAATTTTAAATTTAAAGTCATGCATGCCAGATTGATTGAATTAATAAAGAAATTTGACTAATGATTTAGATATCAAAAGAATCAAAGTTAGGAAAATCAATTCTTTGATTCCAAGTTTAGTACCCGAATGTTCAATTCATTGTTAAAATATATTATAATGATTATAAAGGTTACGGAACCTATAGAAAATAATTATTTAGAAGTTTAGTTTAGGAAAGAGTTATTAGAGATTTTGTGTGGTGTCTTGTTATCCTACCGGATCAGTAGATTGGAAAATTGTGTTAAAAATTATATATTAAAAAAAATGAAATTCGAGACTAAGGACCTTGCGTAAATAATGGTTCTAAAATAATTTGAGTCAATTTAAAATAATTTGCATAGAGAAACTTATGTGTATAATGAGTGATATGAATTTTTATAAGTAATAATGAGATGTCTTTGACCATGAAAATTTCAGTAAAATTATTATAATGAATAGAAATATGAAGTTTATGTAATGTTGTACTTTAGGAGGTTTGCTATCAAATAAAATTATAGTGCAATTATTTTTACCTTTGAATCAAAAGTTTCATGTTATTTAGTCTGTCAGAAGATAGAATGAGCATGAAATGTGTGTTGAATGTTGACTTTCTTGAAAAGCTGTCATTGTGAGGTAAAATCTAAAACGTCGACTACTTAATAATAATATAGTTAAGGAAAATTGGAATCACGAAAATTGATCGTTTAATTTAAAAGATATGAATTTTCTTTTACCAAGTGCCCAAGATATCATAATACACTTTTGATGGATAAAAAAAAAAGATTTGAACACATGAATCATATATATTTGTCATGTTCTCTGCATCCTAGGTTGGTATTAATTTTATAATAATAATAATAATAATAATAATAATAATAATATGAACATATATTATTGTTATAGGAAAGAAGATTAATGTAAGAAAAAGGAGGAGGAAAGTCTTTTGTTATCATCCATATAAGGTAAGTTGGTTTCTCCTACTCTATGTATTCACCTCTTTTGAATTCGGTGTGACATCGATTGTTATATGTATTGAATATATTTTGGATATGTTATGAATTGATTTCGAGAAATACAATTATGAAAAGTATATCTGAATGATTATGATTGCACATTTGAAAAGCATATGTGATATGATATGAATGGATACGAGAAGTGCAATCTTGTTCGATTTGAAATGATATTTGATATGATTCATCCTCTGATATTGAGATACAATTGTTATGTGATGAATCATGCATCGACATCTGTTTGCATTGTATCGTATGATGGTTGGAGCTAAGTGCTACATCGCTGATCACGATGGGAGCCACCTCTAGAATCCAATGCATCATTTTGTTCCCCTGAAATGGGATGAGATATGATGGAGCTAAGTGCCGTGCGGACCTAAGTGCTACACCATGAGGGTGGGAACCACCTCTAGAATCCGTATGGGCCACCTCTGAAAGCCATCTATCGCTTTCTGATCTGTATGATGGTTAGAGCTAAGTGTTACATCGCTGATCACGATGGGAGCTACCTCTAGAATCCAATCCATCAATTTGTTCCCCGAAAGGGATGAGATAGAATGGAGCTAAGTGCTACATCGCTGATCACGATGGGAGCCACCTCTAGAGTCCACCTATCGACCACTGGCCAGTTGGTGATATGTGCATTCATATAAGAGTGTTGCATTTGCATACATCTATTTGGTATGATTTGAATGATATTGATGCAGTTTATTTTGATTAGAATATTGTATATATTATTTTCAAATATATGAAAACATCCATTGTGATATTATAATTATTTCATATCTTTGCATGTTCCTCCGAATTAATTAGATGGTAACACGTAGCTTATGAGTTATCAACTTACTGAGCTATTTTAGCTCACTCTGTTGTTTTTAACATTTTTTCATATCATTATAGCTTCTTGGATCGTGCGAGATCATAATCTTAACGGAGTTTAGCTCCTCTGATATAAAGGTGTTGAGGGGAGTTGTTACTCTCGTGTCCTTTTGTTAGGATGTCGAGAGACTTTGATATGTGTATTATATATGTGTCATTCTGGAAGAATGTAAAGTAATTTTGTGAAATGAGAAACTTAGGGTAGATGGTTTGCTCTGAAATGATCATCATAAATTTGTGTAATTTATTTAATGATATATTTTCTTTTCTTTTGTTTTTAAAAAGAAAATATTTACATCACATTTTTGTAATCTCTCCCAATTTTATTTGATCGTCCGTAATGAGTCGCGAACTCCGGTTTAAATCGGGATCGTGACAACGAGAACGTCGGAGGGGTGAACAGTGGCGGGTGGGCATACGAGAGCATCAGAGGGATGAGCAAACAAGGAGCGAACGAGGGAAACTAATTTTTTGCGAGAAAAAAAATTGACTCCAATTCATCCCGATCTTCATTTTGTCGCATTGCTCCCCAACTCAAATAAATAGAATCAAAGGAATACTACTTTGAACATGAGAAAGATTGAAGAATTGAACTTGAATTGAAAGGATTGAGGAATTGAACTTTTCTACTGCTGGACATGACGATCCAATCTCAACATTGAACTTTTCTACTACTTTTTCAATCCAATCTGGAGAATTGAACTTTTGTTTTTCATATATCTTAACACATCAAAGTTGACATCAAAGCAGACTTCATTACAACAACATATGACAATAAGCGTCCTAAATAAATCAAAAAATATAAATGAATTAAACATGGATTAACAATTAATTACAATAGCATTAAGAAATAATGAGTGGACGGTCGTGCGAGGGTCGGCGGCGTGCGACGACATCCGAATGTGTGAGGGGTCAGCGAGGTGCGAGGTCGGTGCGCAAGGTCAGCGACTGTGCGGGGTTGGAGCGCGACAATGTGGGGCGGGGTCGGCGGTCGTGCGAGGTCCGTGGGGGTGTGACAGGGGTCGACGCGCGGCAGCGGTGGGGAGTGGGGGGTCGGCGAGCGGCGGTGGTGCACGGTGGTCGCGGACGTCGTCGCACAGGTCGATGGGGGTCGTGGAGGTCAGCAAGGGTCGCGATGGAGGTCGCCGACGATTGGATCTAACCCCCCCATGTGTGTAGATCTGGTTAGCGGCAGAGTTCGATGGAGTCGCGGAGGTCGGCAAGGGGCACGGTGGAGGTCGGCGGGGGTCATGTCAGAGGTCATCGCAAAGGTCGTCAGGGTCATGGCGTGCGAATCTGGTTGGTGACTTGTAGAAGGTGATGATAAGGAGGGTGACCATCGGCGAGGAGATTGAGCAACGACGGGCAAGGTCGAGCGTCGACGAGGAGGTTGAACATCAGCGGGCGAAGTCGAGCGTCAACGGGCGAGGATGAGCATCGGCGAGCGAGGTCGAGCGTAGACCGGAGAGTTTGAGCGTCAGCGGGCATCGAGGACGAGATTGAGCGTCAGGGGGCGAGATCGAGCGTCAGCGGGTGCAGATCTAGTTGGTGACCTGCAGAAGGTGACGAGGAGGAGGTCGAGCATCGGCGAAGATGTCGACCGTCGGCGGGCGAGGTCGAGCGTCGACGGGTAGGTTGAGCATCGACGGGCGATATTGAGTGTCGACGAGGGCGTTCAGAAGACGCGACGAGGATAGAGAAGGGGAGAAGGATGAAATGTGAAAGGGGTTGGCAAGGAAAGAGAAGACGAAAGGTGAAAATGAGAAGGATGTGTGCGTTAGGGTTGATGGGGAAAAATGGGAAAAGATGTATGTATCTAAGTCGTCGATCATGAATCGAACATGCGTAAATACGGCCACGATCTCAGCCCTTGATGATCCATCCGACGACTCAAATTTTGGGAGCAGGGTGCTTCTAACTTAAGTTGGGAGCACCCCCATTAAATCCATTTTTTTACCCATACATACACACACACATATATAATGTAATGTATATAGAGGAATATTAGGGTCACACCACACTCATTGGGCGCACACTGCGATCCTACAACCTGAGCCATTGGATTTTGATCAAACGATTGAGATCTCTTGCATGTTGCATTGAACCAGCAGCGATCCACCCTTTATGCATCTCGCGCGTCAGTTCAATGGCGGTCGAACAAAGGAAGCATCTCGACTCATGCCTCTCTTCCTTTGCATCGTCATATCTTTCTCTGCATTTCCTCTAGGAGGCAACGCCAATCTTCAGATGCTCAAGACGGCCGCAAGATGATGAGGTGGCGAGGGCTTCGGATGACAGGGCGACAACTTTAACGGCGAGAGCTTTGGACAAGGTGATGAGGGCTTCGGCGATGCGAAAGCAAAAAGGGTGGGTGTCGGCAAAGGGGGCCGAATGTCCCCTTGCATGACAGCAAAAATGGGGGGCATCAGTCACCCTCCATTGGCGAGGTCATTGAGGGGGGCTGACGCCCCCTTTCGTGCTCGCCAGTACGGCAGCAACACCTGCAAGGTTGCAGAGAGGGGTCGGCGCCACCTTTCGTGCTCGCCTACGCACGAGGCATCGGCCCCCTCAAGTGAGGTCGCATAGGGGGCCGACGCCCTATATATATATTAAAATGATCGTGCTGAGTAGGTTTCACACGGGTAAATTACACGAATGGTCCCCTAACTTTGAGTCGATTTCCAATTAGTCCATCAACTTCAATTTATAACCAGAACGTCTCTCATCTTTTATTTTCTTGCACGATTAGTCCTCTTGACCGGTGATAGTGGGTTTTCCAATTGCCTTGCATACATGGCTGACACGTCAGTCATTTCTCTCTCATCGACGTCATTTAAGTCATCCACGTCATTTAACGCTCCAAACCAGGTAAATTACACGAATCGTCCTTCAACTTTGAATCGATTTCTAAATAGTCCTCCAACTTTGATATTATTGCACGATTCATCCACTTGACCGGTAAGAAATAGTCTCCCGATTATTTTACGATGTGGCATAATAAAATATAACAAAAAATTTAACTAGCTGACATCACATAATAAAAAATATTATAAAAATTTTAGGACTCGGACAAGCTGACAGAGGAGGGGTGTCGCCCCCCCTCTCTAAGCTCGTCCACTGACGAGCTTCGCACAAGGGGCGCTAACGCCCTCTCGCGAGTTCGTCGGCGCTCCTATCATTTTTATTTTTTATAGTCTCTCAATTTTGAATTGTTTAGGGTCGTCGACGAGCTCGCGAGGGGGCATTAGCACCCCTTGTGCGAAGCTCACTAGTGGGCAAGCTTAAAGAGGGGGGCTGACACCCCTCCTCTGCTAACTCATCTGTGCTTTGAAATTTTTATAATATTTTTTATTATGTGATGTCAATTAGTTAAAAAAATTTATTATATTTTATTATGTCACATCACAAGATAATCGAGAAATTATTTCTTACCAGTCAAGTGGATGAATCGTGCAATAATATCAAAGTTGGGGGACTATTTAGAAATCGATTCAAAGTTGGGGGACGATCCGTGTAATTTACCTGGTTTGGAGCATTAAATGACGTGGATGACTTAAATGACGTGAATGAAAGAGAAACGACTGACGTGTCGGCCACGTATGCAAGGCAACCGAGAAATCCACTATCACCGGTCAAGAGAACTAATCGTGCAAGAAAATAAAAGATGAGGGACGTTCTGATTATAAATTGAAGTTGGAGGACCAATTGAAAATCGACTCAAAGTTGGGGGACCATTCGTGTAATTTACCCTGTTTCACACTGTATCACGCAATATCATGATACTCCTTATGAGATCCAATGGTTCAACTAGATGCACATTTCTAACCGTTGAAATTCCATCGTGCGGCTGATCGAATTTCTCGCGTCCCATCTCTCCTCCCTCCCTCCCCCTCTCTCTCCTTTCCTCTCTCCCCCTTTCAGATCCAACCCTTTCTCTCATCGGCCAGATCCGACGAGATCGCACCCAGGTTGCCTCGCCTCGCTGCCCCGGCCTCCAGGTCACCTTGTCTTGCCGCCTCGACCTCCAAGTCACCTCGATGATGGCCTCCAAGTTGGTGACTTCCAGATCACGAGAGAGATCTCGCCACTGCGGCCTCCAACTCCAGGTCTGTGGCTTCCAGCTCGCGAGAGAGATTGCCGGCTCCGAGATCACAGCATCCTTCGCTCTGCCGACCTACACATAGCGAGAGAAAAAATGAAAGAGAGAGAGAGAGAGGGAGGGCTTCACACGATACAGAGAGGTGGAGAGGGAGCATGTTTGCGAGATGCTTTCACGAGAGAGATGAGATCTCACGAGATAATATCAAAATCTCGCATAAGATCATATGAGCCGTTCGGTCTGATCTGGACGGCTCATTCGTTGTTTCACAGGGTGTGAGTAAAAGGTGCTTCACACCTCCATTTTACCTATATATATATATATATATATATATAAGGTTAAATATTTTGTAACCACAAAAAATGGCTTAACTCAGTCATTCGATCGACGATCCATGACTCAAATATAGATGTCGTGAAGCAGCCAAATTTTTTTATTTATTTACTGATGTCCAAATCTGAATTGCTGATCTCTGTTCTAAATTGAGATAGTACGAAAAATATAATCATTTTCTTTGATATTTTTTTCCAGAAATTTTAAATTCATCCATGTTCAAAATTATCATTTGTGATTTGTAATTTTTAAGGGTAGTTTGGTTGAGGAATATTTGAAAATAAAGTAATAGAATATCGGATTCTTAAAAATATAGAATAAAATTTTAAAATGTAATATTTTTAATTAAATTATTTTATTATAATTAGTTTATGTTTAATATTATAATAATGATAAAACATTAATATAAAAATTAAAAGATTTAGAAAATAAAAAGAATGATTCAAATGATTAAAAATGAATGGATATAATTATTTTTTTATTTTAAAGAATATGTATATATTTTTCAAAGAAGAATAAAAATGATGAGACCATTATTTTTTAATAGTTTTACGATTTGATGTTTGGTCGATATATTTTTCTCCTGCCTGGAAGATCGGGGCTGGGCTTTCACCGGGGGACCATGGACCATCTTCGGCCATTTTCTCACTACCCGAGAATGGCAACCAGATTTTCGGCCCTAGGAGGCCAAAATTCAAAAAATGGCAGCATGGGTGAGGATTATTGGCTTGCCACTTGAGATGCACAACGTCCAAATCCTCAAACGTATTGAGCACTGCTTTGGTAAACTGCTCAAGATAGACAAGTTTGCAGGAACTAGTGGGAATTTTGCGCGACTCTGTGTCGAACGCAACTATGAAGATCCTGTGATCCCAGGAGTTGAGGTGAGAGAGGAAATATAAGGTCGAGTACAAAGGACTAGGTACCATATGCTTCAAGTGTGGCAAACTCGGACACCGGCGTGAACAATGCCAAAATGCTTCGGTGATCCGTACACAGACAAAGGAGAAGAAAGCCCCAAACTTGGACATGGAAGAAACCCAACAAGGACAGTTGCTACAGAACAATGTATGGCCCGTTGGTTCTAAAGCAACCCAAAATGTCAACACAATAGTTGAGGAGAGTCACCTTTTGGGACATGGCTACTTGTCAAACCACGCCGAAAGAAGTCTCACCAGCCCACTTTGGGAGCCACGACTTGTAGTCTTGTAAAAAGGAAAGAAGAAATGTCAGGACACCAAAAGCTTAGGAGCCAAGACACCGTCCTGTCAGGAGCCCCACTCATGCCAAGCACATCATGAGGTCAGCTCTTAAATGTTGGACAAACCAAGCGACATAGTGACTCCTTCCCCTCCGCGACGAAGGCATGTGAACACGCCGCAAGGCCAACCCCAACTGGCATCGCCTCGAGATCAGCTTTGGCAACCCTGGATCATCTTTGACTGGCAGAATGCTCCCCAACACACTCAGTTCTGCCGACATGGAGGCCATGAAAATCCAAAATTCTATGAGATCTGTCGCTCAAGATACTCATTCCAACATGCACTTCATGCACATGGATGACGGAAATGGAGAGGCTATGGCTGAAGACGTGGAATGGCACCACCGCCATCGGGCACGCTCAAGGAAGCAACACAATAGAATGGATGGATGTCGGTCCAGGAACCCCTGGACCTGCTAACCTAGCAAATTAATTGGGTGACAATCCGCTCTTCAACGTTATCTAATGCACATATTTTATTGGGACAGACGTTTCACTAGATCTTTGCATGAATATATTCAGCAATACCACCCTGACCTACTCATTATCGTTGAGCCTAGAATAAGCGGCCGGAATGCCGATCGAGTTTGTAAAAACTTTCGAGCTTTTGATGTGCAAAAAGTTGAAGCCCAAGGTTTTTCTGGAGGCATTTGGTTAATGTGGATCAAAACATGCATGCAGATCCAAATTCTTAGACGGCATGAGCAATTCATCTATTGTCAGGTTACTGTTAATGGGACAGATTTCTACCTCACTGCAGTCTATGGTAGCCCTCAAGCCACGGGGCGCGAAGTCTTGTGGAGTCTCCTGAATGAGTTGTCTAACCAAGTGGTTGACCAGGAGTGGCTATTTATCGGAGATTTCAATGAGGTCCTAAAGGAATCGGGCAAAACAAGGGGAGCTAACATAAACTACAACAATGTCCACAAATTCAGGAAAACCTTAAACTCATGCAAACTTTTTGACATGGGGGCCGAGGGACCTAAATTCACCTGGCGAGGTGCTACACGAAATGGTATTCAGCTCCTTGAAAAACTTGATAGAGCACTATGCAATGTCACATGGAGAATCAGGTTCAAAAATGCAGTCGTTAAAGTGCTGCCGATTTTCAAATCTGACAGCCATCCTTTAATCCTTGACACTACCTCGGTTAGAGGAAACATATCAGCGCAAAGACATTTCCGTTATCAAGCTGCTTGGCACTCACACAAGGATTACCAATCCTTCCTCAACTCCTCTTGGAACCAAACTGCACAGCTTACGTGCAACCTGACGAACTTTCATAGGGTTATTTCTAGTTGGAACACGAATATTTTTTGTCATGTTCGTCATCGAAAATGACGCTTATTGGCGAGACTGGCTGGCATCCAAAATACTGACCAGAGGAACATCAATCCCTTCCTTCGAAAATTAGAACACGACCTTTAGCTAGATGTGGAGACCGGAACACTAATGTAATATCCTAACATTTATTGATGTGTTAATTAAATTAAATGTATGATTAATTAAGTCAACTAATCTCTTTGACAAAATATAACTTGATTGTAAGTAAATTAATCAGAGTAAGCTAACGAGCTTAATCTAGAATTCCTTATGTTAATTGCCCCATATGATCTAAGTTAATTTAATTAAAATAAATATTATTATTTTGTTCTAGGAATTAGATTAATTGTATATCATTAGTCCCTACAAATACTTAAATGTGCATACTTTTTGGAACTCGATATAAGCTAATATAATTAGAGAAGTAATAATCACCTGAAGGTAATTAACTAAATTATTTCGCTAATTATGTGCATTAACATGGTAGCTTCTAATTGGACTAATTACCTTTCACCTAATTAATGGCATATGGCTTTATTTTCTTTCCCATTTGACCAACCGCATGCTGGATAGAAAGGTCTCATATTATAAACCGACATAATCTCAAAGCTAATAGCCACCTCCTTCTTCGTTTCCCTTAGCTAGGGGTCAGCTATTTTAACTTATTATCTCATGTACCAACCGACTTAGCTCTACAATGCAAAAGATAAGAAGGAAAACTGCCTCCTTTTATAGAAAGAAAAAAAAACAATAAATAAATAACCAAGTGACCTGAATAGAAAGAAAAGAGGTCGAATAAAGAAATTTGACCTTCCTTATTGCTGGCCGATTAGAAAAGGGAAGAAGAAAGAAGGAAATTATTACCTTTCTTATTGCTATCCGATTAGAAGGCAGAGGGAAGACGAAAAAGAAGGTTTTGCCTACTCCTCTTTTGCTGGCAACCACAAAGAATTGTGGTTATCTCCCATAATGCTGGCCGAACCTAGGGAAGGAGGATGAAAAAGAAAGGCAAAGATGAAAGGAAAATTAATAAGGCAGGGTTAGATGAATGATAAGAAAAAGAAATGGGGAACAACATGTGTGATCGCTTTTGTCAGGTAAGTTGATTTCTCCTACTCTATGTTTTCACCTTTTTTGAATTCGGTGTGACGTCAATTATTATATGTATTGAATATATTTTGAAATATTATGAATTGATTTCAAGAAATGCAATTGTGAAAAGTATATCTGAATGATTGTATGATTGCACATTTGAAAAACATATGTGATATGATATGAATGGGTTATGAGAAATACAATTTTATTCGGTTTGAAATGGTATTTGATATGATTCATTTTTTTATATTCGAGATATAATTATTATACGATGAATCATAAATCTGCATCTGTCTGCATTGCATGTTTGATAATTGGAGCTAAGTGCTACATCACCGATCACGATGGGAACCACCTCTAGAGTTCAATCCATCATTTTGTTCCCCAATAATAGGATGAGATAGGCTAGAGCTAAGTGTCATGCGGAGTTAAGTGTCACATCGTGAGTAGTCGCAATGGGGCCACCTCTAGAATCCGTAGGGGTCACCTCTAGAGTCCACCTATCGCTATATGATTTATTTCTTGAAAAGAATGAGGTCGAATGATGCTAAGTGCTACATTGCTGATCACGATGAGAGCCACCTCTAGAGTCCACCTATCGATCACTGGCCAGTTGGTGATCCGTGCATACATACGAGAGTGTTGCATTGCATACACATGTTTGATATGGTTAAATGACAATGATTATGAATTGAGTGAGATGATTTCGATTGGAATGTTATATATGTATTTATTAAATGCATGAAAATATTGATTTTAATATTATGATTAATGCTTGTATTTTTATGTTTCCTCGAATTTATTAGATGGTAACACATAACTTATGAGTTATCAATTTATTGAGCTATTTTTGCTCATAACGTTGTTTCTAATATTTTTCAGATACATATAACTTGTTAGGGATCATGCGAGGTGATAGTCGTAAAAGGATTCTATAACATCCTTGGTGATATGATGAGAGGATTTATATCCCTCGTATCTTTCTATTAAGATGCCGAGAGAGGTAGTCGTGTTTATTACTTATGTCAAAATAAGTTGTATTGAAAATAAAGTCATTTTATCAAATGTACGACTTAAGGTGTATCAGTTTGCTATGAAAATGCTCACATATTGTGTAATTTATTTAATGATATACTTTTACTCTTATCTTATAAAAGAAGAGTAAATTACATCACGTTTCCGCATTTCTTCATAATTTTATTTGATCGTCCGTAAGGAGTCGCGAACTCCGGTTTAGCTCGCGGGTTAAATCAGGGTCGTGACAACTAAGTTCTACCATGTGGTTGTGATCGTCAAAAGAAGAAGACTACACATCAATATGTTGAAAGATGAAGATGGTAACTGGATCGATAATCAAGACTCCCTAAGGTGCCTAGTTACAAGATTTTTTAACCAGCTCTACACTGAAGATCTTAATTTGTCCATTGCCACATTGGAATATTCCTTCCCAAACCTCCCAGAGCATACACTACAGGCACTTAGCCGACCCCTCCAAGATGATGAAATCAGGGAGGCAGTGTTCACCATGAGACCCTACAAGGCGCCAAGGCCATATGGCATACATGCTATTTTCTATCAGCACAATTGGAATATTGTTGGCAACTCGACCACCACCTTTGCAAAAAAATATATTTGAGGGTTCAGAACCAATAGCTCAAGTTTGCAACACACATCTGGTACTCATTCCAAAGGCAGATCACCCTGAATCAATGAGTGACTCCAATCTGTCTGTGTAACACCTCCTACAAACTCATCACTAAGATTCTCGTGAACCAACTGAGCACCATTATGCCAGACCTAATTGGACCAATGCAAACAAGCTTTGTGCCTAGGCGTAGCATCCACGAAAATGTAATCATCACGCAGGAACTTGTACATACGATGGGGAGAACCAAAGGTAAAAGACAATTCATGACACTCAAAATTGACCTCTCCAAAGCTTTTGATCGATTGAATTGGGCCTTCACATTTGATGCTTTGGGTGTTGTTGTCCTACCATAAAAAATTAGAAACCTCATAATGGACTGCATAACATCTCCCTCAATTTAAGTCCTATGGAATGGCCACCCAACTGAAGCCTTAAGAATGCAAAGGGGCATCCGATAGGGCTGCCCATTATCACCTTATTTATTTACACTATGTATAGAAAGGCTATCACACTCGATCACCAAGGCAGTGAACTCTGGCGCTTGGACCCCTATCACTGTAGGAAGAAATGGAACACCAATTCGCACCTTCTCTTTGCAGACGACATCATTCTATTTGTGGTAGCATTTACTGAGCAATTCATAAGCATCATGGCTATTCTCAACCTCTTCTCGCAAGCCTCCGGACAACTGGTAAACTATACAAAATCATCCATCTTTTTCTCTAAGAACACTCCTTCAGATACTACAGCTAGCATCTTGGCCCTTGGCCAGTTCCAACATTTCCTCTATTGGCAAGTAACTTGGAGTACCTATTGTGCATGGACATGTCAGGAAACAGTACTTCCATCAAATTGTTACCAAGGTGCATAATAGAATTGCAGGGTGGGTGGGCCTCCTCGACTCTTTCTCTTGCTGGCAGAGCTACCTTGGCGCAGTCAGTCATCCAGGCAATGCCATCTTACACAATGCATATGATGCCCCTCTTCAGATCTGTATGCCAAGAGCTAGATAAGCTATATCACGCCTTTGTTTGGGGACATCAAGCTGGATCGCATAAGCTCCATGTGCTCCCATGGAACATCCTAACACAACCCCGCAACAGGGGTGGGCTCGGCTTGCGCAACACAGAAATGACTAACAAAGCCCTTCTCGCCAAACTTGGATGGCAGCTGGTCACTAACGGTGAAGCTATGTGGGTCCATGTCCTCTCCAACAAATATGCTGCAAGATTCACTACAAGGACAACTATAACTTCACGCGATAGAGACTCGTGGCTATGGAAAGCTATTGAACATACATGGAACAGCATGAGCTGAGGAATCAGATGGCACAACCGACAAGGAAACTCTGTTTGTGTGTGGGACGATCAATGGCTCCCTGGTCATTCTCCACTTCGCGAGCAAGCCACTGCACCTATTGGTGATGGGATCCGAAACATGACGGTGGATAACTTAGTCAATGATGATGGCTCCTGGAACTTACAGCTAGTTGAGAGTGTCCTCTCTCTACATGTTCTTGAGTCAATCAATCGTATACCTCCCCCATCCCCACATGAGGGCGAGGATGTCATGTACTGGTCCCTTGAAACTAACGGACAGTACAACCACTACAAGAGAAATCACATCTAAGGATGCAAATTTATATTCTTATGAACACATTTTTTGCATCTTTAAATAGGTCACTTGCGCTTTGAAAAGCAACCTTATTCTTGGTGTCGAAAATAATATTAAGGACATTAACATTTTGTGTTGCTAACGTGCGTCTCAAATATTAAGACACTTATTGCTTTGTCTCTAATCAATGTTGTTAAATTGCAAACGCTATTTTTGGCGTCATCCACTTGCGACTCTATTTTAACGACGCAATTACATGTGTCGTCGGCTGACGTTGTCAAGTTAAAGACATTTTAGCTTATGTTGTTAGCTTGCGTCGTTAACAAATTCACCTGCACTTTTCAAAGTGTCCTTATTTTTTGTGTCAAAAATTTTAAAATGCTAATATTTGCATCGTTATCATGCGACACAAATGTGAAGACATTATCATTTACGTTGTTAATTTGTGTTGCTAAATTGGAGACGTTATTTGATATTGTATCACTAGCATCTCTAATGTAAGGACATTCTTATATGCATTATTGTCAAGTGTTGCCAATTAAGAACGTTATAACAAGCATCATAAATGTAAATTTAAGGACACTTTTATTTTGTGTCTTCAATTGTTTTTTATTTATTTATTTTAAAATGTCACATTTGAAAATTGGCTCATGCTAAAAAATGTCCTTAGTTGTTATTTAAAGACGCATAATTAGTGTCTTAAATTATATTATTATTTTATAAATATTAATTCGTTATATCATTTAACACGTATATGGTACACATATATGTATGATGACTTTGCAGATCAGATAAATAGAATATAAATTAGAAGTCAATCTAGATATCAAATTAAAAATTCTGAAGAATTTGTGATACATCATTTTTTATTCACACATCTCAAGTGAAAAAAAAGAAAAATATGATAGATCAAAAAATCTCTAACAAAAGACATTTGAAGCTTTATCATTCTTTGCAATATTCAAGTTCTTTGGCCATGTCCCTATAAAAAACAAAATAATAAATTTATAAGTATCAAAATATACAATTATCGTCGATAGTATACTTTTACATTATACAAATTGAAAAAAGAAGAGTGCCTACTTGTGAATGTGATAATTCATCTTCATTTCCTCGGTTAAAATGCCCTATTAGTGATGTTATGATATCAATTTGAGCTTGCATAGCTAATATTTGTTGTTGATGATTATTTTGCATTTCTTGCATTTTATTTTGAAATTGAGATTCCATTTCATCACGTTCACGTCGCACAATTTCCTCTGCACGAGCTCGCACCAGTTGCTCAATATTGACATTTTCAATATTCATTCTTGCACATCTTTGAGATCCTTGTATTTGTCTAGCATTAACACTAAGTCCATAACCTACTACTCGACATATTGATCAGGCCTAATCACTTCATTATATACTTAATCTTCTATATTGTCATGTTCAGTTTCTTGAGAGTTTGCAATTCATTTTGTCATTAATGTAGTAGCTCTTTCCTGCAGTGCATCAAAGAAATATGTTTCAATGTATTTAATAAATATTTTTTTCAATAAAAAATAACTTATGAAGTTAAAAAGATACATAAAATATTTATTCAATTGAAAAAATAAATTGAGTTCATACCACATTATTTTTCCTTTCTGGCATAAAGAAAAAAAGTATAGAATTAAAATGAAATGTTAAATTAATAGATAAACTTATTCATACCACAAGCTGCTCAGAAGCTTGATTCACGAATCCTCCATTTTTGTGCTTGTGAATTATAGAATACCATTTCACAGGAGTAGAATCTCTATTATGCTTCTTTTTCTATGAAAAAATTATATAGAGCAATCAATTATGAAAATTTATATTATTCAAATTTATTTATGTAAAATAAAAATACATACAAATAACCGCTTCTTTCGAGCAAAACTTTGGGACCCTGTTGTGTGAGGAGCAACTTGATGTGCACGAGCTCTTTTACCTATTGCAGAAATATTCTAACAAATAACAAAAAATCAGCATAATAAGCACCATATTTATTTAATATTAGATAAATATGAAATTATTACCTTTCCTTTTTCCGAGAACCAATAATGGACTAGATCAATCTATTATTGAGAAGGAACTTCTTTCGGAGCTTCCCTCGCTACATCTAGTTCTAACATCCCATCGAGCATATGTTTTGCTTTGAGATCTGACTTATAACTTCTCCATTTCTTAGCAGTTGAATTTAGAATCAATTTATCAACTTCAAAACTAGGAGGAAGGACACTTTTTTCCTATAGCAAATAAATGAATTAACATATATATGAAACATGTAAAAATAATAATAGTTAAGCAAACACAAATAATATCTTTTACTCGAGCTAAATCAATCACCCCTTTTTTAAAAGTATTAAGCATCCATATCCAACTTAGATAATTTAAAGGGCACAAATTTGGTCTTCGAGCAACTATACCCAGCCACCCACCCAAAACCCTTTCAGCTCTATTATCAGGTTGGTGAAACTCATTACATTCGACGATGATACGATCACCATCACGAAGATTCCACACATCTTTTCCACGAAAAGATTCTCTTTTTAGTCATGTGCTCCCATCATTACCTAAATGTGCGTACATTTACATATTAATCAAAGTGTCAATAGTAAAGCTAAAAGAATAGAAATAAAATATATTATTTACTTACTTTGTATTATGAGATCAATATCATCTTCATCTTCACCATTAACATCAGGAGAGCGTACTTGTTCTTCATGATTATCATCTTGTAAATTAGCATGTTCAGGAGAATTATTTTGAGAATCCATGAAGTGTTACGGACGTGCTCTACAAATGTCATTTTTGCATAATCATATATTTAATTAACATATTAAGTTAGTTTGGATGTTCATTTAGTGATATTTGTATATAGTAATTAATATTTCGATTAAAGCATAATGACTACTTAATTGTCGATAAATTTTACAAAAATAATTACATAAGTTTATTAGGAATAAATTATAAAATTTCTAAATATTATGATATATATGTTTAAATAGGATTAAGTAAGATTAATTAGGTTTAAAACACTTAGTTATGATAAAAAATGTGATTGACTATCACTTAAGTTCCAAGCAGCTGAAACAGACAGGTGAACAGCTGCTTAAAGGGATATTTTTCCAAACCGTCTTATGTCGTGAGAAAATTCTGAAAAAACATATATAAGGTACTTAACATTATCCTTTCACTGTAAAAAAAATTACCAGAGGCGGAAGTCGAGCGAAACGACCTGGGGAAAATCGGGAACATCGGCTGTTCAAGGTGAGTTTCGATTCGAAAATTATTCTTCTGATTGAGAAGATCATTCCTTTGTGATTATCGAACCATAAATCATGAAATTTTGTTTGATTAATCCATTCGAAGTTATCTTTCCATGGCCTCTAGAATCATCTAAGAAGGAATTTTATAAAGGAAGTTATGTACTTAACTTCGTTGGTCACTCATTCTGTCGCGAGTCTGATAGAGGTTCAACTTGTAAATTAGGGCACGGTTCGAATATAATGAATTACGGTTTGAAATTTTGATATGATTAATTAAACATTCTAAGAGTTGGTGAAACATCCTATTTGGATGTATTTTGAGAGAAATGAATTTTTCATTTCATAGTAATGCTTCTGTCAAATTCCAGGACATGGACAGATCACGACCCTAATTAACTATTTTTGTTATAAGGACATACAATGAGTTAAATTCTATAATTTTTAGGACTAAACACTAGTGAAGTATAGATTCTAGAAAAATTAGGATCTCATCAAATGGATACATATTGTTAAAGATATAAATTAATCATTCAGTGACACACAATCTTCCATGACACAAACTCTAGGTCAGATTTCCTGAGATATTTTGAATTAGTCACTTGGACTTAGTTAATGATATTTGAGAATTGGAAACCTTAGTAAGTCTAGTTTCTAATTTATTCAGAATCATGAGATTTGTCTTTGTGGTTAAGAAGTTATGAATTATTCATTGACAATTATTCAGTCTGAAATCCTGAGACAACACCTAGTTAAACTATGGAGAAGTGAGAAGTTTCAATTGTGAAATAGCCTATGAACCAAAAATACTTGAAGTTAAAAATTCGTATTAGAGGAGATTATAAGCATTTTAGGGTGCATAAACATTCATGCATCATAAGCATGCATTGCATATTACCTTATTAGTGATTGAAAAGTAAAAATGCATTATTACTTGTAGGAAAACATCAAGTTGCAAGTGAAATGGAGGAAATCTAATAAACCTCCTTGAAGGGATAATATACAAGGTGAGTGGGTAAATTTACAACATAGCAAAATGTTATATATTAGTTCTTTTATTTATGGTATTACCTCAAATAAAGATTATTATTATTATTGAAACATATCTTGAGCTATGAAAAGTATTTATGATATATTTCAAGGATTTCATATGAGATGAAGTAACATTTTATACAAAAATATTTTCAGGGAACAATGCTTGTGAAGTGAAAATAAGTTTTACTTGATAATGATATGTGATTATGATATGTGTATTTTGATATTGTTAAACTCCATGTGTTCATTATCCATACTGTTTGAAAAATGTCTTTGGGACCGCTTTCGATACACATGAAGTTTTTGGAGCGTATATCAGGTGTCTTTGCCCTTTGAGAGCTACTTTGCGTGTACGTATTGACCCATGATATGCTCTGCGTATTTGAGAATCATGATTGGATGACACACAATCATGATTGGGATACGTGTTGACCCATGATTTGGTATGCATATTTGAGACTCTTTGATTGTGAAGCTCTGCTTAACTGTATGACACACAATCATGGAGGGATATGTATTGACCCATGATTTGCTCTGTGTATCTGATACTCTTGATTATGAAGCTCTGCTTAACTGTATGACACATGATCATAAAGGGATAGGTATAGACTCATGATGAGTATGTGCAATGATACATGTGTGGAGTTTAATTTTGAATATTATGATATCTTGAATAATTTTTATTTATATAAAAGTTCATATGATTTGAAAACTTATGTGATATGAATTATGTTTTAAATGTTTTTTTTCATATGGAAAATTTGATTATTTAAATGTTATATGCATTCGTATTGTTCCCCTATGTTGTACATTTATTTCACTCACTGAGCAAATGATTGTTGCTCGCATTACCCTTGTTGAATTTTTCAAATTATTCTAAGTTCTCGAATTGAGTTGACTCGAAGCTTGGTTTGATACATATGTAAGAGGTTGAACTGTTGGAGCATTACTATTTTCTTTCACTTTTATTTTTCTTTCACTTTTGTTTTTGAAACATGCATGTAATAGATAATCCTAGATGTTGTAAATAAGTTGGTGAGAAAATATTTTGTAATGTTGTATAAAACTTAATCCTGTGGAGTGTTATATGTGAAGTGGTTAGTGAAAAAAAATTATAATGATAATATGTGAATGATATATTTTATAACTGCTTATTTAAACGTTGATGAATATATATATATTCATACTTTGTAAGTATTGGCAAATAATACAAAACAAGTAAGGGAGGAGGTTTTGCTGATTTTATTTATAGAATTGTTAAACATAATTAAGGAAGGTAATAATTGGGATTAGAACTTAGTCACAGAGTGGGGGTGTGACATGAAGCCTGCAAAAATAAAATTTTACTACAAAGAATAACGTTAGAATATTATATTGTTATGCATATTCTTCAAACATGTAAAATATTAACAAAAGTTTTAAAGTAATTATATTATTGATAATTAGCTCTTACCTAATGTTTTTTTTGCAGAGTATACTCAACATCACAATTCATTTCCGCATTGTCAATTCTAGCCCAACTTGTGAAATTGTATTGTGCATCATCAATGGAAAAATTTTGTTGTACACATTCAGTGTAAGTCTCATCATCCTCTTCGTGAGTCTAAAATATATATAAAAGATTATCTGAAACATTAAACCTAAAATATATCAAATTAATATACATTATTCACATGTTATATCGCTTCGAGTGCCCCTCTGCCCTTCTCTTGATGCCCCTTTTAGGAGAGGGGTGCCAAAGCACCTCCTCCCCAACCGAGCAAGAGAGGCGCTCAAACTCTCTCTGCAGAGAGAGAAGCGCAAAGAGGCGTGCTCCTCTCTCTCTGCAGAGAGAGGAGAGAGGCGCGCACCCCTCTCTCTCTGTGTAGAGAGAGAAAGGGGCGCGCTAGAGAGAGCGAGAGTGCCCCTCGCGATGTCTTGTTTGAGAGAAAAAAATATTGAAAGAAGAATTTATTGAAAAAATTCATCTTGATCTTCGAAAAACGATTGTTGCTCGCATTACCCTTGTTGAATTTTTCAAATGATTCTAAGTTCTCGAATTGAGTTGACTCGAAGTTTGGTTTGATGCATATGTAAGAGGTTGAACTGTTGGAGCATTACTATTTTCTTTCACTTTTATTTTTCTTTCACTTTTGTTTTTGAAACATGCATGTAATAGATAATCCTAAATGTTGTAATTAAGTTGTGAAAAAATATTTTGTAATGTTGTATAAAACTTAATCCTGTGGAGTGTTATATGTGAAGTGGTTAGTGAAAAAAATTATAATGATAATATGTGAATGATATATCTTATAACTGCTTATTTAAACATTGATGAATATATATATATGCATCCTTTGTAAGTATTGGCAAATAATACAAAACAAGTAAGGGAGGAAGTTTTGCTGATTTTATTTATAGAATTGCTAAACATAATTAAGGAAGGTAATAATTGGAATTAGAACTTAGTCACAGAGTGGAGGTGTGACATGAAGCCTGCAAAAATAAAATTTTACTACAAAGAATAACGTTAGAATATTATATTGTTATGCATATTCTTCAAATATGTAAAATATTAACAAAAGTTTTAAAGTAATTATATTATTGATAATTAGCTCTTACCTAATGTTTTTTTGCCGAGTATACTCAACATCACAATTCATTTCCGCATTGTCAATTCTAGCCCAACTTGTGAAATTGTATTGTGCATCATCGATGGAAAAATTTTGTTGTACACATTCAGTGTAAGTCTCATCATCCTCTTCGTGAGTCTAAAATATATATAAAAGATTAACTGAAACATTAAACCTAAAATATATCAAATTAATATACATTATTCACATGTTATATGGCTTCGAGCGCCCCTCTGCCCTTCTCTTGATGCCCCTTTTAGGAGAGGGGTGCCAAAGCACCTCCTCCCCAACCGAGCAAGAGAGGCGCTCAAACTCTCTCTGCAGAGAGAGAAGCGCAAAGAGGCGTGCTCCTCTCTCTCTGCAAAAAGAGGAGAGAGGCACGCACCCCTCTCTCTCTCTCTCTGTAGAGAGAGAAAGGGGCGCGCTAGAGAGAGCGAGAGCGCCCCTCGCGATGTCTTGTTTGAGAGAAAAAAATATTGAAAGAAGAATTTATTGAAAAAATTCATCTTGATCTTCGAAAAATAATTGTTGCTCGCATTACCCTTGTTGAATTTTTCAAATGATTCTAAGTTCTCGAATTGAGTTGACTCGAAGCTTGGTTTGATGCATATGTAAGAGGTTGAACTGTTGGAGCATTACTATTTTCTTTCACTTTTATTTTTCTTTCACTTTTATTTTTCTTTCACTTTTGTTTTTGAAACATGCATGTAATAGATAATCCTAGATGTTGTAATTAAGTTGTGAGAAAATATTTTGTAATGTTGTATAAAACTTAATCCTGTGGAGTGTTATATGTGAAGTGGTTAGTGAAAAAATTATAATGATAATATGTGAATGATATATCCTATAACTGCTTATTTAAAAGTTGATGAATATATATATATGCATCCTTTGTAAGTATTGGCAAATAATACAAAACAAGTAAGGGAGGAGGTTTTGCTGATTTTATTTATAGAATTGCTAAACCTAATTAAGGAATGTAATAATTGGGATTAGAACTTAGTCACAGAGTGGGGGTGTGACATGAAGCCTGCAAAAATAAAATTTTACTACAAAGAATAACGTTAGAATATTATATTGTTATGCATATTCTTCAAACATGTAAAATATTAACAAAAGTTTTAAAGTAATTATATTATTGATAATTAGCTCTTACCTAATGTTTTTTTGCCGAGTATACTCAACATCACAATTCATTTCCGCATTGTCAATTCTAGCCCAACTTGTGAAATTGTATTGTGCATCATCGATGGAAAAATTTTGTTGTACACATTCAGTGTAAGTCTCATCATCCTCTTCGTGAGTCTAAAATATATATAAAAGATTATCTGAAACATTAAACCTAAAATATATCAAATTAATATACATTATTCACATGTTATATGGCTTCGAGCGCCCCTCTGCCCTTCTCTTGATGCCCCTTTTAGGAGAGGAGTGCCAAAGCACCTCCTCCCCAACCGAGCAAGAGAGGCGCTCAAACTCTCTCTGCAGAGAGAGAAGCGCAAAGAGGCGTGCTCCTCTCTCTCTGCAGAAAGAGGAGAGAGGCACGCACCCCTCTCTCTCTCTCTCTGTAGAGAGAGAATGGGGCGCGCTAGAGAGAGCGAGAGCGCCCCTCGCGATGTCTTGTTTGAGAGAAAAAAATATTGAAAGAAGAATTTATTGAAAAAATTCATCTTGATCTTCGAAAAATAATTATTGCTCGCATTACCCTTGTTGAATTTTTCAAATGATTCTAAGTTCTCGAATTGAGTTGACTCGAAGCTTGGTTTGATGCATATGTAAGACGTTGAACTGTTGGAGCATTACTATTTTCTTTCACTTTTATTTTTCTTTCACTTTTATTTTTCTTTCACTTTTGTTTTTGAAACATGCATGTAATAGATAATCCTAGATGTTGTAATTAAGTTGTGAGAAAATATTTTGTAATGTTGTATAAAACTTAATCCTGTGGAGTGTTATATGTGAAGTGGTTAGTGAAAAAAATTATAATGATAATATGTGAATGATATATCTTATAACTGCTTATTTAAAAGTTGATGAATATATATATGCATCCTTTGTAAGTATTGGCAAATAATACAAAATAAGTAAGGGAGGAGGTTTTGCTGATTTTATTTATAGAATTGCTAAACCTAATTAAGGAATGTAATAATTGGAATTAGAACTTAGTCATAGAGTGGGGGTGTGACATGAAGCCTGCAAAAATAAAATTTTACTACAAAGAATAACGTTAGAATATTATATTGTTATGCATATTCTTCAAACATGTAAAATATTAACAAAAGTTTTAAAGTAATTATATTATTGATAATTAGCTCTTACCTAATGTTTTTTTGCCGAGTATACTCAACATCACAATTCATTTCCGCATTGTCAATTCTAGCCCAACTTGTGAAATTGTATTGTGCATCATCGATGGAAAAATTTTGTTGTACACATTCAGTGTAAGTCTCATCATCCTCTTCGTGAGTCTAAAATATATATAAAAGATTATCTGAAACATTAAACCTAAAATATATCAAATTAATATACATTATTCACATGTTATATGGCTTCGAGCGCCCCTCTGCCCTTCTCTTGATGCCCCTTTTAGGAGAGGAGTGCCAAAGCACCTCCTCCCCAACCGAGCAAGAGAGGCGCTCAAACTCTCTCTGCAGAGAGAGAAGCGCAAAGAGGCGTGCTCCTCTCTCTCTGCAGAAAGAGGAGAGAGGCACGCACCCCTCTCTCTCTCTCTCTGTAGAGAGAGAATGGGGCGCGCTAGAGAGAGCGAGAGCGCCCCTCGCGATGTCTTGTTTGAGAGAAAAAAATATTGAAAGAAGAATTTATTGAAAAAATTCATCTTGATCTTCGAAAAATAATTATTGCTCGCATTACCCTTGTTGAATTTTTCAAATGATTCTAAGTTCTCGAATTGAGTTGACTCGAAGCTTGGTTTGATGCATATGTAAGACGTTGAACTGTTGGAGCATTACTATTTTCTTTCACTTTTATTTTTCTTTCACTTTTATTTTTCTTTCACTTTTGTTTTTGAAACATGCATGTAATAGATAATCCTAGATGTTGTAATTAAGTTGTGAGAAAATATTTTGTAATGTTGTATAAAACTTAATCCTGTGGAGTGTTATATGTGAAGTGGTTAGTGAAAAAAATTATAATGATAATATGTGAATGATATATCTTATAACTGCTTATTTAAAAGTTGATGAATATATATATGCATCCTTTGTAAGTATTGGCAAATAATACAAAATAAGTAAGGGAGGAGGTTTTGCTGATTTTATTTATAGAATTGCTAAACCTAATTAAGGAATGTAATAATTGGAATTAGAACTTAGTCATAGAGTGGGGGTGTGACATGAAGCCTGCAAAAATAAAATTTTACTACAAAGAATAACGTTAGAATATTATATTGTTATGCATATTCTTCAAACATGTAAAATATTAACAAAAGTTTTAAAGTAATTATATTATTGATAATTAGCTCTTACCTAATGTTTTTTTGCCGAGTATACTCAACATCACAATTCATTTCCGCATTGTCAATTCTAGCCCAACTTGTGAAATTGTATTGTGCATCATCGATGGAAAAATTTTGTTGTACACATTCAGTGTAAGTCTCATCATCCTCTTCGTGAGTCTAAAATATATATAAAAGATTATCTGAAACATTAAACCTAAAATATATCAAATTAATATACATTATTCACATGTTATATGGCTTCGAGCGCCCCTCTTCCCTTCTCTTGATGCCCCTTTTAGGAGAGGAGTGCCAAAGCACCTCCTCCCCAACCGAGCAAGAGAGGCGCTCAAACTCTCTCTGCAGAGAGAGAAGCGCAAAGAGGCGTGCTCCTCTCTCTCTGCAGAGAGAGGAGAGAGGCGCGCACCCCTCTCTCTCTCTTTGTAGAGAGAGAAAGGGGCGCGCTAGAGAGAGCGAGAGCGCCCCTCGCGATGTCTTGTTTGAGAGAAGAAAATATTGAAAGAAGATTTTATTGAAAAAATTCATCTTGATCTTCGAAAAAAGGATCACAATTGCAAAAGTTGGTCTTGATCTTCGAAGAAAGGATCACAATTGAGAAGAAAGAAGAAGCATTAAAAAATTTTCAACAAAATAAACTACAACTCTAATCATTATTTAATTTATTATCGTAGTGTTAGTTATATTTAAGAGGCAAATAAGATAAGTTAATGATATATATATCTATGAATTATAACATTTTTTTTAGAATATATAATTATAAATTTTTAAATATATATATAGATATGAATGTTTTTTTTATTGGTTAAATTAGATAAAAAAATAATCTCTTAATTATTATATAATTTATTGTTAAGTGTTAGATATATAGTCACAAATAAGATAAACATTACATCTAAATATATAACTACAAATTTCGAAATTATTTAAATATATATTAACTTTTTACTCTTGATTAAATTAGATAAAAAAATTATATATATATAAGTCATAATTAGATAACCTAACAATATATTTATTTTACATAAATTATTTGTATTTTTTTTTAAATTTAAACCCCATAAAACTTGGTGTCAACTAAAAATTTTAAACTTAATCTTGAGTTTTAATTAGGTTTGAAGTTATAAGTAATATTATAAAGCCAATAAATTTATGCTACCATTAGAACCTAAAAAATTGTTCTATTAATGGAATTCAATCAAACACCTAACTGAAATTTCAATATTTTAATATGACATCATATTTGAAATCCAATTTAAAAAATATTATTGAATGAACTTCAAATTATTTATGATCGTAAATGGATACTTGATCATCCTCGATCATTAATTATATCAAAGAGCTTCAAATCATTAATAATCTAAACATTGTTCAAAGTCTAAATTTGGTCGATTTGAATTCTTGGTTAAGTTAGATTCTATCAAAATTTAATAATAAATGAGTCTAGTACAATGTATTTCAGAAACTAAATAAATTTGATTTATATTTAAGTTTATTTATCTTTAAAATTAAAATACATATTACGATTAATAAAAATGATTTTAATTGGATGTCCAAAAGATAAAATCTTGCATTGAAAGTTAAACGTATGATTTATAAAAAGGATTATGAAAGCAAAATTTGAGATCGGCCTCATTTAACTTTTGACCCAATGAGATTCAATTAAGCTCAATTATATTAATTTGTTAATTCCTTTGTTATTAACTTAACCCAATCAGAGTGATTGGATTTGTGTCAACCGAATTCATGAATAACCCTAAAGAAAAGAATCAATGTAGAACAAAAAATAATTCATGTACACATCTTTGTCAAAGAAATTAAGGATCCCTCCTAATTGTTTTTAATAATAAATAGAATATATACTAGCTAGCTACCTATTAAAAATATTTTTTTCTTTTTTTACCAAAATTTAAAAAAATTTAACTTAGTTTATATTACAATTGTAAGGACATAAATAGCTACGTCCTTATGTTATTAATTTATTAGAGGAGTATCAGCGTCCCCATTATCAAATATTTTATTGACGCATAATATATATCATCCCTATTATTGAATATTTTCGAGACACATAGTAAAGTGCATTCTTATTATTGAATATTTTAAGGATACATAGTAAAGTAGTGTCCCTATTATCAAATAATATGGGGGCGCATAATAAGTGATGTCCCTATTATCGAATATTATTGGAACACATAATAAGAGACGTTCCTATTATCGAATATTATTAAGACATAAGATAAGTGGCATCTTTATTATTGAATATTTTTAGGACGCATAATAAGAAGTGTCCCTATTGTCAAATATTATTGGGATGCATAAAACGTAATGTTCCTATTTATTGGGACACGTTACAAGCAGTGTCCTTATTATCTAATATTATTGAGACGCATAAAAAGTGACGTCCCTATTTATTGGGACGCATAATAAGCAACGTCTCTATCATCGAATATTATTGTAACGCATAATAAGCGATGTCCCTATTATCAATTGGGACACATAATAAAAGATGCCTTTGTTATCAAATATTGTTGCGACCCATAATAAGCGACGCTTTTATTATCTAATATTTTTAAGATGCATAATAATTGGTGTCCCTGTTATCTAATATTATTAGGATGCATGGTAAGCGGCGTCCCTATTATGGAATATTATTAGGACGTATAATATGTGATGTCCTTATTATCAAATATTATTGGGACACATAATTAGTGACGTCTTTATTATCAAATTTTATTGAGACGCATAATAAGAAGCATCCATATTATCAAATATGTTGATATGTCTTGAATTATGTACCATGTACCCAAAATTATGAAAGAAAAAGAATGAAAAAGGAGGAAAAATGAGAATCTGTGGCGGAAGCGGAGGGCTTGGGCCGTTATATATGAGGGTTAGGGTTTTATATGATGTACATTCTCTTTTGGCTCATAGTGAAAATTTCTGGCGACGGCCTCCTTTGCACGTGGATGTTTCTCTCTTGTTCACATTGATCAAAAGAGTTTTATCACGTTAAATTTCTGTGTTCATCTTCTCTTTCTTTCGTTGTTTTGATTATTCATCGATCATCGGTGTTCTATTCGCAACAAAATATCATTGGGACGCAATTAAATTTGCGTCACTAGGTTATCCAAATTATGAGATTTAAACTAAAAATATTTTTATATTCTAAATTAAAATAGTGACACAAAATTAATGGTTTAAAATTTTAAAAGCAGGACGATAAATATATTTGTGTCCTTATTATTTCATGATAATATCAATGCTATATAAAACGTTCTTATAAATGAACACTTTGTGTAAAATAAAGACACTTCAATTTGTGTATTTAATTATGTATCCTTAAATGATTATTTTATTGTTGTTGTTGTTGTTGAGCTCAAGATGAGGATACCAACTCCTCGCATCTAATTCCTGGAATAAGGACCAAGCTTGGAACTTAATCTGGAGGTGGAAAGGTCCACAACGGGTGCGAACTTTTATTTGGATTCTGATGCACGATAAATTGCTCACAAACTCACTCAGGCACAAGAGGCACATGGCTAAATCCCCGGACTGCACTAGATGCACCAACAGTCCTGAAAACGACAATACATGCAATCAGGGATTGCCCCTGGCCTCAAGTCATATGGAGGAAGTTTATTCCGACAAACCTTTTGGGACCCTTCTCTACAGCCCCGTTGTCAACTTGGATCTCAACAAATTTACAGCACCATCATAAACGAACCAAGGAGCTCAGATGGACAACGGTCTTTGCCACTGCTTGTTGGTTGATATGGAAGTGGAGATGTGCTGCACTCCTTGATCATAACTTCTCATTGCCACACGATGCCTATACTGTAATCTTGAGGCATGCTGGAGAATTTCACCTAGCGTACACCGTCCTAGAAGAGAGTCCTAATAATACCACCCAAAGTGATGAATTTGCTTGGAAACAGCCCCAGAAGGATGGATAAAGTGTAATTTTGATGGTGCCTTCCAAGATGCTAAGTTGCAAAACTCAACATTTGCTGAGGCTGGTGGCCTCTTCAGAGATGAGAAAGGTAACTGGATAACAGGATTTGCTGGTTGTGCCTCTGCAATAGAGACTGAACTCTCGGCTGCGCTCCTTAGCCTTGACATCGCATGGAAAAACAACTATAAGAAGATTGTCCTGAAATCTGACTGTGAGCTAGCCAGCGCACTCCTCACCAACCAAATCGAGCCGGGACCTTACTTGAGCCACATCGTTCATGAAATTTGTAAGCGCCTCAACAGGCCATGGGAGATTCACTGCACTCACATCAAAAAAGAGAAGGAAATGTCCCAGCTGATTGGCTTGCGCATACCTACTCAGGCACGGGAATGGACATATCCAAGAGATAAAGTTCCCTCCACCAACTCTGGGACATATTTTGTTTTGTGATATCTTGGAGATCTATGTACCCCACTTTTATTTATAACCTTCCAACTTAGACTAACCACTTGATCTAGCCTCCTACATGTTACCGAAAAAAAAAAGTTGATTATATTTTTAAAATAATGATATATTCCAACAACTAAACGAGGACACTCGATTCATATTCATGCATCCCCTCCCGAGCCATCTGTCATTCCGACATCGCAATGACTGCATGCAGCGAGAGAGCTGACAGCTCCATCTATCTATTTATGCATCGACTAGGACAACGCGTTAATGCCTCGCCAATGGGATACCTCTTTGGTACAAATTAATATGACTTTTCTTTCTGTAAAAATCCCCTCATTATTGTACTACTCCATTAACATAAAAAGGAAAATCGTCCCTTCTTCTATTTTTTCTTTTATCATAGGTCAATTGTTCTAAAAGAGCGAGATTGAAGAGTGACACCCACCCGATTTGTCTAAAAGTAAAACATCGTGATAAGATTGATATATATATATATATATATATATTCTTCGAACGTACGTACAAGAGTGTTAAGAGGCCATGAGCTGGCTCATCTTTCATTGACTTCATATAAAAAAAAAATGTCCGAAACGTTGATACGCCCAAAGTTCCGCGCGCTTTACCTTTTTCTTTTTTGTCATTTTTTCTTTGTTTTCAAACTTTTTTTTCTAGACTCGTGAATTTAAATATTTAATTTAATATAAAAGAGTTAAGATTGAAATAAAGAAATACATACTTTTCGCTCATCTAGACTCGTGATCTAATAAGCTTTTATAAATCTTCTATATCAGTACACTTATTTGGATGATATTTCATATTTCACATGCCATTGAAAAGGCCTCGTTCCCTTCTTTCAAGTGCTTGTGTGAGATATAGATATTACTTTCATGCAAAGTTCATGCAACCAAAAGTTGTATAATTAATATGCAATCAATGAATATAAATCATTGAATGATGATTATATGATTGAAATTAAATTTAATAATTTAATATTAAATTCAGTAGAAGTTGAATCTCAATCATATAGTCAATGATTTATTGATTACATATTAGTTGTACAAAAGTTAATTTCATATTGCAGAAGCCAAAACAGTGGATATACTTAGAAGGAGGGAGACTAGATTCGGAAAGGTGAAAGTTTCGAACCCTTACTCGGTTTAAACTTCTAACCTTTATTTCTCTTTGTTTATGAAATATTTGGAAAGTAAAAAATGATGCTCACTTTAGATTCATTCAGATAATTGTGATTGTCACGTGAGAGAGGATGTTGACTAACTATCATGAGTTGCATCATATCCACAACCTTGAGGGAGCATCTCTGTCGAACCGATTGCGGAATGAATGAGAGCCTCCTAACTATGAAAATTACAAATTTAATTTTGATTGTTCATTTAACTATGTTGAGCTAGGGTAGCTGAGGACGCATACTACCATTTTAGGTCAACTAGTGCTAATTTTATTTTTGCAGAATCCATCTCTAAAAATTTTTCTTTGGCATTGGAAGTTGAGACATATACTCTGCTTGCGAGACTCTGGAACTTTCAAGCGAGAAAGGGTCCAGACTGAATCAGATTCACAAATTCTTGTTGATATAATCAATTTGAAAAGAATAGTGCATTGAACAATAAAAACTATATTTGAAGACATTTGAAATATCATCTCTACATTTATTTTCTTTTCCTATTCACACTGTAGTCGTAAGACTAATTTAACGGCTCATTTTCCTTTTAGGAAGAATGCCTTCCTTCCTGCCTTCTTCAGATTATGCATCCAACTTAACCGATGGCAACCAGTGATTTAATTGACAGGATTGCAGGAGCCAGAACAGTGGATATACTTGCTGATCATCTCCCACCTAAACCTTCAACGTCCAACTAAATCGTGCTCTTAATTTGAGGCATCTTTTAAGTTGGCCATGTACTTACAATTTCTCATCACCCAATATATATATATATATATATATATATATATATATATATATATATCACAAATCTAATCCTTACCATGCATATTATATCTCTCCTAGTCGCCTTCCTTATTTCCGGTGGGAAGGTGTGACAGGAGACATGGGTGGCCACAGCATTCTAGACGGGTATTACAAGCCGATCCTGGCCATGGTGGTTTCGCAGGGCCTCTACGCCGTCATGGCTGTCTCAGCCGAGGCCACCTTCGCCGAGGGCATGAAGCCCATGGTCTTCGTTGTCTACAGGCAGGCCATAGGCACTGCTTTCTTACTCATATCCACCATTTTAACTAGGGGGTTTGTTGCCATCTCTCTCTCTCTCTCTCTCTCTCTCTCTCTCTCTCTCTCTCTCTCTCTCTCTCTCTCTCTCTCTCTCTCTCAGGAAATGATTTCTTATGTGCATCTGCTCTATATGAATATGTCCAGAGGAATAATTCTAAGGCAAATGAACTTGAGCATTCGAGCTCTTGGCCTGCTGCTTGTGGCTACACTTGTTGGGTACTACTATTCATTTTTTTTTTCATCTCCTAATGCCGATTTCGTCGTCTCGTAACAGTGATTTGTCGATTTTATTTCGATATAGTTGCACCCTCAGCATGCACTTCTACTACCAAGGGCTGAGCATGACATCTTCATCAACGGCTACAGCCATGACCAACACAGTACCAGCGATCACTTTTGTAATGGCAGCCAGCGTTGGGTAACTTCTAGTACTCTTTTTTCCCCCATATTATTGGCCCAATTAATACAAATAAAGTGGAAATAAATTAGTGCTCCAGCCTCCAGCTCTTGTTTTGATAAAAGAAGTCAACTTAAATTAGTACTATGAATTGATTGATTGCTCTAAGCATGGTTAATTATCTGCTTGAAACAAAGTGGAATTAATTAACAGGCCGAGTATAATTTTAAGTGTCATGTTCACATTTGTAAAAGAAGGAAAAAAGGAGGCAAATGCGCCAACCCTCCAATTGAGTTAGGAAACAAATACCAGTCATAGTTAAGTTTCATGTTCTTAATGATTAATCCTTCATATTTTGCATGTGTTTTTGCAGTGTAGAGAAGATAAGAAGTGACCTTAGAAGCATAGCTAAGGTGCTGGGCACATTCATCTGCATGGGAGGAGCATTCTGCATGACATTTTTGAGAGGTCCACGGCACCTGAACACGAGTTCTCAGATACTAGTCTTTGGTTCAACAAGTGAGAGTTGGGTTGCAGGATCATTTTTCCTCATAGCGAGCTCTTTCGGCTGGGCAATTTTGCTTGTCACGCAGGTGGGTCATTTTACATAAGACAAAGAAGATTTTCTTTTTTTTTTTTCCAAATTCCTGTATCTGAAATCTGAGTTCTTCTGTACCTTGCATACAAAGAGTCTCATACTATCTCGTGCTTGTATCTTGCAGTCGTCAATTTGCAGGGAATATCCTGATGCATTGTCACTCTCGACTTTGATGTGTTTCCTGGCAACCATCATGTCGGCTCTGCTAACATTCTTGTTAGAACAAAACTTAAGTGTTTGGAAGATCACTTCTCTGTTTCAGCTATACAGTTGCTTGTTTGCAGTAAGTAGTTTACTTGTGGAATCAAACTTTTTCTGCATTTCTTCATGATATATAAATAAATGAGAAGGCAACTTGCAGAGCCAAAAATTATGCCACATTTATTTACACCAGAAAACTGACTTCAAGAAATCTGTAGGGCATTTCTTGTTCAGGGATATGTTTTTACCTGCAATCCTGGTGCATATCTACGACTGGGCCGTTGTTTCCTGCATTATTTGATCCACTCTGTACCCTACTTACCACAGTCTTGGCCTCCATGCTACTACGAGAGAAACTATATGTTGGAAGGTACATTTTCTTCTCTTTTTATGTTGTCACATCCTTAAAACTATGTTATATATATATATATATATATATATATATATATATATATATATACTTATACTCTTTACATACATACTTCAGTGTTTTTTGTACACATAAATAAGTAACATTATTTAATAAATTGTAATGTTGATTAAACAACTTACAGATCACTAGAAGGAATACTATGAAGCCTTTTTTTTTGTGCGTGTAAAGCTAAGTTGCTTCTCAAACTGATCGGATTGGAGAAACGAATACTTGATAATGTCACACCATATGAATCAGTTAACAGAAGGTTTATTGCATCTCGATATGATTCACTTGATTTCTTAATATTGTGTTGACAACCAATTCCTATAAACTTTAAGGCTATGTTTGTTTAAAGAATAGTAATTCCATGAATAAACTCACTTATTCTTTTCAATTTAATTTTTTTTAGATCTAGGAGTCAAGAATAATATTATTCTAGCATTTTAGAGGAATTACTTATCTCTAAAAAGTGCACTTTTGACCAAGTCATATTTTAAAAAAATGACAAAACTACCCTTTGCCTTTTTTGATGAATAAATGACTTGTTTAGTAGAATAAAAAGGAATAAAAGCTTATTCTATTGTTTATCCATGAAACAAACAGAGCGTTAGGCCATTGTGATCCCTGGTATCCTATTTCATGTTATTTCCTACTTGTGGACTTGAAATTACTGACATGTTTCCTTCTGTTCCTCAGCTTGATTGGGGCAGTGGCCATTGTGATCGGTTTGTACCTAGTATTGTGGGGTAAAGCTGCGGACTTTGAACACAAAAGCCAGTCACAAACAACAAATTATTTGGAGGAAGTAACGATGTCAGCAGATAAGAAACAGAGTGATGCAGATTTAAACAAACCTCTTATTGCAGGAAGAGCAAATAATACTTAATTCGCCTGTATGTAATTTATATAATCAGTACCCTCGATTTTGGTAATAACTTTCTTTTCAACTTCCACACATTCTAATGCAATCTACCATCGTGGCATGTTCTAAACACGAGATGGCACTGATTTCTGCATGTAATCATGGACTCATCTCAATGGAATGCATCATCATCGGAGCATGGTCTGCTGACAGCCCCTACATGTTCTCATGGTTCATAATGATAATTATATATAGTTCCTCGACACTGAAATTGATGTCTTGCAAAATAATGATCGTAGGAAGTCAAGTGGAATATTTTCAACTAAAATAGTGACCATGCATCGATCACTAGAATGTAGGCAACAAACCAATAGGCACAACAAAAGCTTATCCCAGTGACAAGAGTTAGCGAACTCCGAGATGTACAGGGGGAAAAATTAAAAAGAACACTGACTGAAAACCTGCTTGCACAAAGTCTACTGGTACCCTTTCCATCCATGAGCATTATCCCTCATGTTGTTCCTGAATGCACAGCATCCAACAGAATACACGATGATTAGGAAGACCAGGAAGATGATGTTCAGGGTGGCAACCTTTTTCCAATCATTCTTGATGTTGGCGAGCACGCCAGCCTTGCAAGATTGGCAGTCGTAGCAGAGCACCGACTGATCATTTTGCCATGTGGTACAGTCAGTGTTGCTTGATGTGGTGAAGCCAGGGGGTACGTTCCAGACAGTTGCATTCCGGTAAACAAAGCCACACTCTGTCGGAGGTTTGCAACACCCAGACTGCAAGATGGGTCATACTCATATATGTGAGTTTTGTGCAAAAAATATAGAATGCCAAATGATAACTGTACCAAAATTGCTGTCAAAGGATAACTATACATAGAATATACTACGAAGAGAACAACTCCATAAACTATACCAAGAGTCAGGTTTACTCCATCAAGAATTAAAGTAGGATAACTAGATCATCATATATAACTGTAAGCACAATATATTCCAAAATTGATGTCAACATGTCCACTACTTCGACAGGCTGGGGAAGGAATACGAATAAGATAATTGATAAGGAAATGAGAATCGTCCTGTAAACAGTTTATAGTAATTGGCCAAGACACCTAAGCAAAAGTCTCGAGACAGCAAAGCACGACTGTAGGATTAATTTGAAACCAATAAGCATTAACATTGTTTCAAAAGGACTAAGAATAAGCATAAACGCATTGTTAGGAACAATATATCAAAATCATAAACAAAGAAGGAATAAAAAGAAAAGATGAACTAAGAACATATAGAATCTAGACAAAAATACAACATTCAAAGTTAAAATGCAGATAAGGAATGTACAATCTGAAGTTTTAAGCATACATTTTCCTACCCACTTTATGTTGATAAAACAATTCCCAAGAAGGCTGAACCTTGAACCGAAGCAACAAGAGAACGTAAGAGACAAGTTTGATGAAAGCCAAAGGAAGCTTGCTACAATTACACTGTTCTACCAACTTCAGAACATAGAGTGTGGATACAGAAAAAGTAAAGCTCATAAAAATTTGAAGAGCGTGCACAAGATCAAGATGCAGATATTTTACATTCACAATATCCAATCACATATTATAGTTTGATTATGGAGAATGTAAATTGAACCTGTTTATGTCGAACAGTAGCCACAAGAACTAATAATTTAATTCAGATCAAAACGAAGAATGTGAGGAAAAGAAACCAAAATCTATAAGAATATACGTGGCCCAATTCGCTAAAGGCTCGTAAACTCAAAGCCTAAATGAATCCAAGGAATCAACACTACTTTTTTAAAGCAAGCAAAAGTGAGCAATACATTCTTTGAGTAATCATTTCTGCCCCAAATTTCCAGTTTTTTTTAACTACATTCTTCCAGCAAACAGAACTTAAAACCCCCAATAGTATTCAAGTTGAAATCTTTTAGCAATGCTGTGGGAAAATAAACAATGTTTTACCAACGGATCGCACAAGAGAAAGGGGAAAATCAGTTGACAAAAAAAAAACCTGAAGTGGAGAGAGGTTATCTCTGATGAACTGATCGAAGGTTTGGTTGCCCTCCTGGAGGCTCTGGCAGATCTTGCTGTCGACGAGGCAGCTCCTGATCTTGGCCCAGTTCTTGGAGTTCTCCACCCGCTTCTGGAGCCAGTTGGAGTAGTCGCCTAGGCGGTACTCCTTGTAGCCGCGTTCGGAGACGACCTGGCCGGCGCCCTTGTTGGTGACGAGGAACGCGAAGACGGTGAAGCAGAAGAGGAGGAGGATGAGGATGAACATGACGGCGAGGTAGATCCAGAGGAGGAGGGAGTTGCGGCAGCAGGCGCCGACGAGCCCCGCGAGGGAGACGACCATGAGGAAGACGCCGAGGGCGATGACGGGGCCCTGCAGGAACTTCTCGCAGTCGGTGCTCCCGCGGTTCGAGAGCCAGATGCCGCCGGCGAGGATGGGGATGGACAGAAGGAAGGTGACGAAATTGAGCACCCCGACGAGGTTGTTGCTGAGCCGAACCATCTTGTTCGGTAGCTCGATTGGTCTCTCCGGCGGCGAACTGCGTCGACGTCGACGGCGAGGAGGAGGTAGGAATTAATTAGCGCAAGCTGTTTAGACTAGAGGGCGAAGGTGTGCTATAATTATTTATATTGAGGGGAAGGAGCGATTTTAAAAAGTGCAGAGCAGCTTTTGCGTTGTTGCTTTTTGTCGTCTTGTCACGCGCGCTCTGTTCGGATAAAATGCAAGTATTCCTTTAAATTTTGGATTTATGACCCTAATACGCCTATCTGCGATCGGACGGTGACGTTGCTTACGTGAGATAGAACAACGGCCAGTACACCAGCGGCACATCGGCGGAAGAGTCATCGTCAGTGGGGATGTTGGCCGCGAGGGAGACGGACGGCGGGGAGGATGAGGAGGAGGCTGAGGGCAGGCCGCCCGGGGAAGAAAGGAGATTCGCATTCGCCTGCCGGGAGAGGACAGAAGCAGCAGCCATTGTTGCCTGAGCAGCAGCCGCCGTTGTCGATCTCTCTCATCGTTCTTTTCCTCGATGTCCTCGTCGTTGATAGGAGAGAAAAAGGGAGAGTAGATCGAGGCTCTCGCCTCGTCGGATCTCTCACCGTCGACGTTGCCATCGCCAGATTGAGAGAAAGGGGAGAGATCGGATCACCTCGCCGCCGCCGTCGCCTCTCCGCTCGCGCCTCACGGTCGCCATCGTCGTCGTCGCCTCGTCGTCCACCGTCATCGACTGGAGAAAGCCATCTCGGATGGCGGGCGGCCGGATCAGCCGCCTAACGATCAGATCAGGCGGCCGCCGGCCACATCGCGGAGGCGAGAGAGGAAGAGGGAGATCTAGGGTGAGGGAGAGGGTCGGCCAGATCTAGCCATATTGCGAGAGAGGGAGCAAGAGAGGGAGTGCCGCCAAAGAGAGCACCATCGGAGGAGAGAGCACCGCTTGAACGCCACCGGAAGGAGGGAGAAAGCACGCTTTCCTGCTTACCGTCCGATCTAATCGGACGGTGGCCGTTAGGCTTAAATTAAATCCTTAATTTTATATCATAAGCTATATTTAGAAAAGACTTTCACCGGTCGTAGTCAGACCTGCAATCCAATTCTAATATATGGCCAACACGACCTGCTATTTAAAATGATATCAAATTCTAATATACCACCAATAAGTTTGAATATTTTAATAATTTTCAGAATATAATCAAACACAAACAAACAGAATAAGAATAACTTAGTCAAATTTTAATTTTTTTTAAATCATTTTAAAAAAATGTGAAATCATCCTTTTTAATCATTTCAACACCATATTTTTATTCTTCTAAAATAGCAGAGATATTCTGCTATTTTATCATTTTGATCATCATTTTTTTTATTTTTTTTATTATTTAACTATATATTATTTTATTATAAATTTTATAATGATAATAATAAATAATATCAACTATTCTAATAAAATATTTTTATTATAAAATATAAATTTTATTTTTTTTCATCCAAATAAGAGGTAGAATAAGAATAAAGTGATAATACTATATTCTCTAGAATAAAATTTAGTATTCTTTGAAAGTTATTCTTCAACCAGCTCCTTAGCGTCGCATGGGTTGGACCACGACGTCGCTTCCCGAACATTAGGGTGACAATATGGGAGAGCAAAATCAAGTTCGGGTCCGGCTTGCCCTCGACCCGGTCCCAGTCCATTTTTTGTCGTTCCAAAATATTTGGACCCAATCCTGATCGATACTGAGTCTGGGACAGTCCGAGAAAATTGAGAATGAAATTAGAAATGAGACCGGGTAAAAAAAATATTTAAAAACATAAAAGAGAAATATCGAAAACTTGCGATAATTAGTAAAATTAAATCATGTTTTTATCAAATAAATATTAACTTATCAAAATATGATGTCAACGCATCATATAATAAGACAATAAAAATATTTCAACACTACAAATTGAACGAGTAATCAACACATTATCAAATAACTAAAACTATATCAATATTATTAATAATTTTTTAGTATTATAACCGGGTCCGAACTCAGGTCAGATTTTTATATGTTGGACTTGATCTTGACTCAGAACCCACCGAATTTTTTTTATTTTTTTGACCCAGACTCAGACTCGGTCTGATTTATAGCCGGGTCAAAAATATTTTTCGAAAAACCGGCACTCCTAGGTGCATCCCAAAAAAAAAAGATAGATTGAATAATGGGTCGGATGAAACTTATCGGATCACATCGAATAGAATGATGGAATAACATAAATTATTAAAAATTAAAATAAGTAAAAGAGTATATAATGATAAATACATTAATAATATAAGTTATTATAATATGATTTTTAAATTAAATAATATAGTAAAGTAAGCATAAATTATGTTATACGGTCAAATATTTGATAAATAAGGGAAAAAAGTTCATGCGAACTAGGATGAATCTTATATATGCGAAAAAGAATGAAAAGGAAATTTGTTGGAACACAAATTTCAACTAAAAGTATATATAAATAATGTGTCCTAAATCGTTTTAGCTTTTTCATCCAAATCCATCCAATCAGGTTAGAGTCGGTTTTTTATCATATCAAAGGTAAATCAACCTCACACTCAAATTTGAGGTCATGGGTTGACATCAATTCCCTCGAAACAATCGAGTGCGTCGAGTTGGGGTGAATTTTAAAATACTGCTGAGGAGTAAAAAAAAAATTTGATTCATATATTGATGCTTAGACGTAAGGATATATTACAATACTCAAAATTTAAGATGATAAATGGTAAAATAAATAGTCTTTTATTCTAAACTAAAACAAAGACTTCAGCCTACAAAACAAAAAAGTAAAATATTTCGGGAAAAAAACATTTTTTCTACATATGAAATAAAAATTTTATTTAATATATAATATCAAACAACTTTTTAAAAACCATCAGTTATATCAGTGATTATAACCTATATTAATAATAACTGATTATATATAATATAATGTAATAATATCAATATTATTTTTTAATAATTATTGCACCTCTTAATAAAATTACTATATTAATTCATTTACTCACTATGAATTTGGGAAACTAATATTTATTGATCAATTAATGAATAAATTTTATTTGTATGCTTTAATTATAAAGAAATTTTTTGGTAGTTATATTAAATAATAAAAGAAAGGAATATGGTTAAAAAAGTTAAAAAAGAGTTGAATGTTGCTATTCTTGCCTATGAAAAGAATAAATGTTTTTCGTCGTCAAGATTCGTAGGATTAGAGGTTGAGGCATCTCGGGATCCCTCTTCATGCGCATCCTAACATCGAATTGTCGGGGTGCCTTACGTAGCAAGGTACGTGACCGGCTAACCGACATCATTAAATCTCATAAACCTGACATCATAGTTTTAATAGAGACTCATACCACATTAGATAATGCGAATAAAGTAATAAAAAAACTTGGTAGTCGTTGGAAAGGTTTTTCTACAGGGGGCACTAGCTCATCAAGAGGTATTCTGATGGCTTGGCACTCAGATGATATGCAAGTATCTTTAATTAATTCCAATTCTCAAGTTTTACATTAGTAGTTACCATTAGTGACTTCTCTTCAATATTTTCTTGTATATACGCAAGTACTTCGCCTCTATTGTGATCTGAGTTATGGTCTTCTTTGATGAACTTATATATTACGGAGATCCCCTAGATTATTCTGGGGGACTTCAACTCCATTCTGGATCTTAAGGACAAGAGAGGGGGCAGAGTTTTCAACCTCACTAAATCCTATAGGGCACTTAGAGACCACATTTTCAACTTGGGACTCATTGACATGGACCTACAAGGATGTCAATTCACATGGTATAATAATATGAAGGGGCAGGCTAGAATCTTGAGTAGGCTTGACAGGGTGTTGGTTAGTCCACATTGGCTCACCCAGTACCCAAATATTACCCTTAGGACCCTGGAGAGGTGTGCCTCTGATCATGGCCCCCTTCTCCTATCATCGAATTTTAATAGTGGTAATAGACTTAAACCATTTAGGTATGAACACTTTTGACTAGAGTACGAGGAACCTAAAAATATTGTTCAAAAAGAGCGGGCTAGGCTCACTAATGGACAATCAAACATGTCACAAGAACTTAAGGCTATCAAGAACAGAACACTAAAATGGAACAAGAAAGATCTTGGAAAGCTTGAGCACAAGGTTGATGCTGTGAAGCAGGACATTAGGACCTTGGAACTGACAGACAATGCTTTTGGTCTCAATGATCAGGAGCTTAATAACCTTAGGACCCTTTATGATCTGCATGCTGCCTTACTTAGACAGATTAGTATTAAGTGGTGGAGCAAAGTCAGAACTAACTAGATCAGAGATGGTGATAAGAATACTAAATTTTTTCACATGACCACCTTAATTAGGCAAAAGAGGAGCCTCATCAATTCTATTAAAGACCAGGGGATAATATATATGACTACTGAAATATAGAACTTATTTGTCCAATACTATAAAGCCTTATGGGCCCCTAGTGGACAACATCAGACTGACATCAATTCATGGCTAGTACTTCCATCGCTCCTATCTGATTGGCACCACACCTTGGACTCCTAGTTACTTATAATGATATCAAAAAGTGCATCTAGAGCATGGCCCCCGACAAGGCTCCAGGCATGGATGGCTTCACTCTCGAGTTTTATAGACATAATTGGAAAATTGTTGGCCAGCAAGTTAGTGAACATATATGCAATTTCTTTCATTCTGGCATACTCCCTCCTGATTGGAACAATACCTCACTAATCTTTATCCCTAAAAAATCCAATCCAGTCTATATCACTGATTTTATGCCATTTGCCTTATGCAATGTTCTTTATAGAGTCATCTCTAGAATTCTAACTAGCAAGATCAAGGAAACCCTAGAGCACATCATGGACCCTGCGCAATCAGCCTATGAGGCCAAGAGATCAATTCATGACAACATACTAATATCTCAAGAGATAGTACATAGTATGAAAATGGGGAGAAGAAAAAACCTATTAACAAAAATAGATATGGAAAAGGCCTTTGACCGGATCTCGTGGGAGGCCATTCTGATTGCTATGTCTCTTATGAATTTCTCTCTTACAATCATAAAGTTGGTTAAATCTTGTATCACCACTGCTTCTTTCTCTTGCAGCATCAATGGTACAACATCCCAATTCTTGGGCATCCTGTGGTATTAGGCAGGGGATCTCATCTCCCCCTATTTGTTTATTATTGTCTCATAGGTTTTCTCCACCCTCATGAGGCAAGTTGAATAACTCAATACCCGCAAACCTTTTACTCTGAACAACTTCACCACTAGTCATTTACTCTTTGCTGATGACATTCTCATTTACATGGCTGCCACACTACCTAATTGTAGAACACTGAAGAAAATCTTTCAATTATATGGTGATCTTACCAATCAAAAAATCAATTATTCAAAGTCGGATGTCTACTTTCCACCCAAGTTCAATAGATATAAAAAGTAGAAAATCCTGAGCACCTTGGATATGAAGGCTGGGTATTTCCTTTTTACTTATTTAGGAGCTCCTATATCTTATAAACACATCACCACTAAAGATCAGATGAATCTCATTAATAAAATATCTAGCAAGATAGAGGGATGGAGAGCTAGAACATTAACCCATGTTGGCAAGGCCACTCTAATTGGATCTGTTCTTAATTCCATGCCCATCTACCTCATGAGTTGTATCCATACGTCTAGTGGGCTCATCAAGGCTCTTGAAAAGCAATCTAGATCTTTTCTCTAATCCCACGAGGGTAATAAGAAGGGTATGCACCTCATCAATTGGAACACTGTAACACTACTTAGGAATAAGGGGGTTGGGTATCAGGAGCCTACACGGTATAAAGTCTGCCCTACTAGACAAAAGAGTGCTAGCTATTCTGAATGGATCCCAGGACCAATGGACACAGTTGTGCCTGAGCAAATATAGGTCAGTGCATCCTTGGTCCAGCCCTCATTCTATTAGTAGGGGTGCATGGTCATGGAGACTGATTATTAATACACTGAACAAGACTAAGCTAGGCTTTAGAAAGCTGATTAGTAATGGTGCAAGTACTAGTGTCTATGAGGACCCTTGGCTCTTCAATATTTCTCTAGCTAGAAAACCCATATTCATTACCTCAGATCAGGAGATTCTTAGTATGCAGGTTAGTGATTTAATGAACAATAATAATTGGATTATGGATAAACTGCAAGTGTACTTTGCTCCTGCTTTAATTAGCATCATCACATCTATTTACATACCTGGATATGGGAGGCTGACCCCATGGCATTCCATATGCTAGGTCAGTTTATAGATTTCTAAAAGTGCGTACTTGTAACCATAGTATTAACTAGTGGCCGGGATGAAGAAGGTTGCGGCACATCAAGGTTCCTCCAAAGGTGATCCACTTTCTCTGGAAGATGCTTCATTGTAAACTCCCAACCAAAGCTATGTTGAACTCCTTTGATACTACAATTAGTCCCCTTTGTACCCTTTGTGGTAGGGCAGTTGAAACTATTGAGCATATTTTCTTTGCATGCCCTTATAGTCTTCACTTGTGGTTTTTGTTTCAACATAAAACTAAGTACACCTTCCTCTTTTTTTAATCCTGGGCCGCTGGCACCTGGCTGGAGGAAGGAAACATCTCACACAGCAATCAAAGCCCATCATTTTAACCCTCATTGCCCTAACTCTTTGGTGCCTTTGGAGGTATAGGAATGATATGCACTTCAATTCTCTGCAACTTTCTAGTGATGCTATCTGGATGTGGGTCATGGCATGCTTTTATTCCTATGATGACCTCTCCCATCATTCTGAGGGACTCCCCCCTTTGGAGAGCCCTCCATTTCACAGTGTTTTCTTTTGAACATTGATGGGTTCTTTCTAGGGCCAAATGAAGTGGGGGTGCAGGATACATATTACTCCATCCTGACAATACTTTTGCATTTGTAGAACTAGCCACATGATATTCTCATCGGCGCTAAAAGCTGAAACATGGGCTCTCCTCTGTGCATTGCAGCAGTGTCGACGTAGAGGCATACTCAACATTCAGTTCAAATCTTATTCCTCCATTTTGATTGCCATTCTCAAAGGATCGCAGAACACGCCCTGGCGGATTAGTAATATCGTCAAAGACATCTCACATTTACTGCAATCTTTAACACTTTTGTACCCATATTCATCAGCAGAACTCAAAACTTTGTTGCTGATTTTTTGGCTACGCAGGGCAGGACCCTGGCTTCTGATTTTTTGTGGGCAAGTGATCCACCCCCTAATTTCATATCTTGAATTTTTTATCCAGAAACTAATTCGTTCTTCTTCCTCTTTCTCTGTTCGCTCCCCTTGGTTCAGGTGCTCGTTCCTCGTCATTCACATCCTCCGATGGGTCTCTTGTCAGGTGGCAATCGAAAGGGCGCGCGTGAGGACGAGAAGGGCGCACGTAATCAAGGGAGAAAAATCTAGGGCTGGCTTATAGGAAACAAAGGGATTGATTTGTTCGTTTTAATCTTTTATATATATATATATATATATATATATATAGGAAGAAATATAGTTCCAATCGGAAACAAACTTTATCCCTGATTTAAGTAAATTTATCTTCAGATTTTTTTTCCTTCTTATCTTACCCTTTTTCCTTTTATGATTGGGGCGTTACACCTAACATGGAGACATGACTTGATGAAGCTATTTATCTAGAGAACTAATTAGAATTTCTAACTAGTTCTCCAAATAAGAAGAGAAGATTGATTCTGAAGATAAAACGAAGCCCTTTTTTGTGTTGGAACCAAAGGTAACACCTTGGTTTCACTATTTTTTTTTGTGGAATCAAGTTGTTGCCACCTTTTTTTTTCGTTTTGCTTTTTCATTTTTTTATTTGACCTTTTCTATTTCTTTTCTACTTTTCTATTTTCTTTTATCATTTTCTCTTTCTTTATCTTTTCTATGTAAACTAATTTATTTATTATATATAAAATATTTATTATAAATGATTAATCTAATATTATTTATTATTTTAAAAAATATTTAATATTTCATTAAATATAAATTATTAAAAAAGATTTTTATATTTAAATTATATTTTTTTAACAAAATTTTGGCATAAAATTTTTTAATATACATTTATTTTAAATTTTTTTAATAAATTTATAACCTATATTTATTATACATATTTTTAATTCAAACATTATAAATTAATTTATCACATCTATTTTTTTCTATCATATGAGAAACCACTTAGAAAAATGTATATATTCGTATATCATATTAAGTAGAAAAATGTTAATGATGATGTTTATAAACACGCATGTCTAGAAATTATATTCGTATATCATATCAATTTGAAGTACGGATTCTAGAGAAGAGTCGTGTTCCTTTTTTTCTAATAGTCAGTCGCCTATATTTGACAAACACCTTATCTTATTATGCCACGTTCACGTTTATTTTCGTGGTTACCAAATATATTTATGCGGTTCTATGTTACCACTTGGTAAATAGGTTTCGAATTTTATTTTTGCGCGAAGGCCAAAAATTTTTTGTTGAAAAAAAATATTTCTTATAATCAGGTATTTAATTCGAAAGGAATACCAAATTAAGGTTGTTTTTTTTAATACTATAAGGTGTCAATAATAATAAAAAAATAATATGCCATTAATTCAAATAATATGCCTCTAAATCTCGATGCAACAAGCATCGATGACGCACCCCTGGTACTCCTCCGGCACCTCCACCGCTTTCCACGCAGACGTCGTCCCCTCCAGCACGTATACCAGGGGCGCGGCGCCGCGGCCGCCGGACCGCCCCAACACCATTACCCCGTTCTCTCCCCATGTCACCGTGTGGGTCAACATCTTCAGGCCGCTCGGCAACTCCGGCAAACTTCTCCACTCGCGGCCGACTGCACCGTCCATAATTTCCACTTTCCTCCCCGTGCACCGGTACACTGCTCGGCTACCGGCAGGCACAATGTCAGGCGACGGACGCTCTCCCTTGCCATCCGTCGCCGGGACCCAGCCCAACCCGCCGGCGTCGAACTCCTCCGCGCTCCCCGATGACCCGAAGTGACCCTCCGCCTCGTAACCGCCGAAGACGACGAAGCGGCCACAAAAGACTAACCCTCGGCACACGAAGTGCTCCCGCGCCATGTCCGGCAGGGGCGTCCACGTATCCCGGCGAGCGTCGTAAGCCATGGCCGACCGTAACGCGTTGTTTCACTCGTCGTGGCCTCCGGCGACGAACACCGTCCGGCGATCCGCCGACGCGGCGCACGCGAAGAAGGATCGCTTTGGGCCCGGTAGGGGACACCCGCGGCGCCAGGCTGCCGAGAGGAAATCGTAGACGTGGACCTCATTGGTGGCGGCCCGCGCGCTCGTGTCCCATCCGCTGAAAGACGACGAGCTCGGTGGCCAGAGGCGAGACGCGGAAGAAGAGCGGAAGCCCCCTGTCGCGAGGGTAGGACGAAAGGGACTGCCAGGCGCCGGTGGTGGGCTCCAAGAGGGTGAAACGGTAGAACGGGGGTCGGGTCCCCCCGGGGACCGGATCATCTCCGACTTGGATTAGCAGGACCAGTGGTTGAACGTTGCCGGAGCATCGCCGGAGATGGTGGAAGGAGGGGTGGAAGAGCTCCTGTTTCCATCGCTTGCAGACGGAGCCGACGGCCGCGAAGCAGTCGAAAGGCACGCGAACGAGGCACTCGCGCGCCATGTCGTCCGGCAAACCGGGGCATCAACGCCTCCATCGTGTTGTCTTCAAACAGTGCACAATTGGAATAAGTTTAATATTATGTGTGCGAGAAGACTAAGAGGAGTTTGGAGGTTTTGATGGGTCTCTAGGTTTATATAGTCTCTCTCTCCCCCAATGTTTTTAAAATTCTACCGGTCTATTATGATTCATCAATTCAATCGGATCCGACTGAATTAAATGGAATTTTATTAAAATAAAATTATTTTTAATTTTTTGTATTATAAATGAAAAATAAAGATAAAATGAAAGCATCTTAATAATAATTTCACAATAACCAAACATTTAATATTTTTAATATATTTATACTTTGTAACAAATTTTAAATTTTCTATCTTCTTATTTAATAATTTTGTGAATACTTTTATATTTTTATTTTTATTACTATTTTCTCATATTTTAATTTTAAATCCAAATTTACCTTTTTATTATTGGATTCCTTTTTTATTTCATCCCATAAAGCTACTTTGTTATTTTTTTCTCTCGTTCCTATTCGTCCACCTTATTACTAAAATATTATAATAATTTTATATATTTCATCCTCTATTCAGGAATTTTATGAGCGATTTCTACATTTTAATTTTTTTCCTTTTTTAATGATTCCCTATATCTTATTTTCAAATTTAAATTTTATTTTCCTCATTATTATTTTCCTTTCTTATTCATTCCATAAAGTCTCTTTTGTTGCTTATTTAACTCTCCTTTCTAATCTTTTACCTTTACCAAAGCATACTTTACTCATTTTTTTCTTTTTTAAGGTATTATGCATTTTTTGTCATTTTGAAGAAAAAAATGAACTTTCGACCGAGTTAATCTCATTCAATCCGATTTTTTATAAGAATGATTTTTGCTTTCAAATCAAATTAGACCAGTGGTCGGTCTGTTCCAATCAAAGCAAACGGAACAGGGTTATTAATACTAGAAACTAACCGTAGTTAGTTTAAGCACTAATAATAATAATACTATACATGTTGATATAAGTGTATTTGCAACTCAATATGAATATAGAACTGAAATTTTAATAATTTTATGTTTTATATATAAGTTTTCATATACGTCTACATATTTGTATATATGATGCGAGGGTGTCGACGTACATAGATTAAGTGAGTATTATAAGATTGTATTTTGTCTGTAGTAAGATGAAAAGGAAGATATATTGAATCATGATTTCAATTTGACGCGTAAAGAAAAGAATCTTGGTAAGAAATTTATTGAATTCTAAACGTTTTTGTTTTTCACAAAAGAGTCGTACAAATAAATAACGTTTGAAATGTTTCTTTCGCGAAATGTTATGTTGGTTCTTAAAGGAAAATCACATTCCCACGTTTTATCATTAAATAATTTAAACTAGCAATAAAATAACATAATAAGAAAAATTTTCAACTTTCCAAAAAAGGTTTATTAGTGTATCTCTGTGACATTAATTTCTATCATGACCCCGCTCTTTGTGAAACTTATGTCTCGATCTTAAATATGAAAAACTTCCACAGAAAAAGGATATATAAATGTGCATAAGAATCTGAACCATGTGATCGATTCATGATCAAACTCCGGAGTTATTTAGCTAAATAAATAAAATAATTTGGCGAGAGCTTATAAGATGATATGGCAAAAGAAAATGGGGTCGAACTAGTTACTTGAATCAATCATAGTGATTAAGAAAGGTTAAAGTTAGAATGAATGACAAAATATTGAATTAGATAAAAGGATTAAAATGCGACAAATTAGCATGGAAAGTAAAAATAGGTTCAAAAGCAATAAACTTGAAATTGACGTAATCGAGGCAATCTCCACAATTTACTTATAACACAGGAAAGTAAATTTTAAGTCCTGGATGCAACAGACATCCCCATTTGCAATTAAGAAAGATCTGAAGTTAATCTTTTAAACAAACATTATCCTTTTCTTATTAGTGCATAATACATGAAATGACCAATCACACCACAAGCTGTAGGCATGCACTTCAGAGAATAAAATGAGCATAACAGACAGCGGATTCTCTGCATTTCTTTCACAATTAAAGAGGACCTGCAAATGTGCCATTGGCCCTTTGCTCATTCCACTTCTCGATCTGTCTCATTAAAAGAAAAAAGAGAGAACGATAAGGGGAAACAAATAGATGCCTGATTAATAGTTTATTTGAGGGTGTAGGACGGGATAAAGGGCAGATAAATCAGTTGCGTCAGAAGTTTTCTTTTAGCAGTCTGTAATTGCCTATGCATTAATAGTGATGCATGCATATAATGAAAGAAAATAGTGTTGACACTCTAAAGATATGATTGATGCTGCAAACCGGAACAAAACATTAGCGACCTTGGACAAACAGAGGTGATGACCAATTTCTATATTCAGCTTTAATGTTTAACTATGCTTCATAAAAGAATGGAGTTTCTTATGAATAAACTACTGAGTCACCAGATTTCATCCAGAACAATAAGCTCTTATTATGTTTCTCAGCCTAAAATCTCCGAATGAACCCATATATACATCAGACAGTGCATTATGAGTAGCAAAACTTTTTTTAGTGGGAGAAAACTGTGACACACATTAATAGTTTAGTACTAATCAATGAGTTGGATGACTGCAACATCAGGAAAAGAAATAGTCAGGGGTACACACAATCTTTTTATTAAAATCTAAGAGGAGAAAAAGTACACTTTTAAACTTGCTTTTATGCTAGGCATTCAACAAAGATGGTAATTCCATTTCAAAGTTGTTGAACATCTATGGAATTTTGATGATATCATAAATATCCATTCTTAATAGTGGGAAACAGTGATCACTACAATATCCAGAGAGAGTTCAACTTGTTTCTTTTGCATAGCAGTTCAAATGGTGATGATGTTACAATTACAATGTTTTGATATTCAAAATCAACTTGAAATGTAACACAAATGACCAATCATCAGTGAAAAGAACCAATACTAAACAATAAGCGGAATGAACAAAACCATCCGACATCAATCTTTATCATCAGTTAATCATGCTGAAATATGCACTTATATTTATGATGTATGAAAATCCAGTTATTACTTCTTGAAATATTCATCAGTCAGTACCTTACATACTTAGGACATGCTATAATAATATTCTCCTAATAGATAACTGGGAAGTGCTTATGAATGAAGACAACATTCTAGTTGTTCACACAAAATGCAACAACATTTTAATTTCTTGAGGAAAATTTGAGAAAATGTTCAGGAAATAAGGAAACTGTTTGATAAACATTATCTTCCTTTAAGTACTCAGGAAATTCGTTTTTAAAAAAAGTACTCAGGAAAGAAAGCATAATTATTTAGATCAATAATTTTGAGGAAAAACTTAGATTCATATACTGGCATAACAAATAGGAAAAGGTTTGAAATAAGAAACAAAATCACAAAAGGCATATATTTATGAACTCACCCATTCTGTTGGGCACAGAGAGCGATAATATTTGGCAAACTTGTCACAGTCAGCTGTTTCTCCACTTTTGGATGCCACACACCTACATAGGTGTCTTACTCTTTGATTTAAAAGTTCATATGTGTATAAAAGCAAAGGATAAATTTCACTACTAAGAAGTGCATTTAGTGTCAAAAACAATATGATGCATACTTGTAATATTCAATGTAGCGAGTGAAGCAGTGCCTTGTTTGATTTGCTGTTGGGAAGCGGAAATCAGCTGGTGCAGTTTTCAATTCAATCTAACGGAGAAAAAGAGGTGTGAGTGGTTAGTACACACTGTGCATAGATGATAAGTTATAAATGTACTGGAAAATGAATCAAAAAATAAATTAAAGTCGAGGCATAAGGTAACAGGTTGATATATTGTTAAGACAAGACACATATTGCTCAAATTATAAGATTTCAAGTACTTGCAGTGGCCATGGTTCTTGGAATCTAAAGTATTAATGATCTTAAAAATGTGATGTTTTGGATGCAACATAGCGAATAGCAAATTTGTGGGAAGATAAATTTCCCAAGAGAAAGTTGGGTACAAGTAGAACATAGTAATAGACCCTTTCAAAAGAAAAACATCGTACTGGTTAATCATTCTCCATATATACAACAGAACAAACATGGTTGCAACATAGTAGCCACAAATCATGTTTCATGCATGCACAAAATGAACAACCTTTCAATAAAAATAACAACTGAAAGAGATCAAAACAAACTCATCAACTATGACACATAAAAGTATAATTCTCCGCACAAATAACATAGCATGGTAACTTGGCATCTTTAGAGCTTATCCAGCCAAGTATGACTGTACCTTTTCTAAAAATAATTCATAAACAGGAAGCAAGTTACTATACCAAGGATATCAGGCACATGAATGCTACAGAGAAAACCAAAGAAATTCAATTTTTCATGATGTGGAACATTACATGAGGGAAAACAACCAGCACTCCAGTTCCATAACAAAATTATAAGATTAGGAATTTACTCCTTCGAAATACTCAGAAAAGACAAATTTGTGAAAGAGATGAGATGCAACATTGAAGTACTTCAAGTGTTTTCTGTGTAAAATGCTAAACTAAGGACAAAGCTGGAGCTCATCATGTTGGATCATAAATTTAACATTGTCTTTAATATGAATATAATCATACAATTATGGATTGTCAAAATAAATTAAGGCCCAAATAAAGTGATCAAAGTATTTATGAACATATTGATTAATATGGTATGATATGGAATAATATTGGTAGAGATCATAAGGTGTATATGGTCCAAGAGGCATAAATGCTAAGAGGTCTATAAAATTTAAAGGATACACATATGTACCAAAAGATGTATCAAAATAAAAGGATGTTTATGTACTTATATAGCAAAAAGTGCATAAGGATCAAATGGTATATATACAAAAAACAAAAGGTACATAAATGCCAAAAGACATAAAGATCAAAGGATGCATTTGAATTCTTCATGATGGGTGAAAATTTAAACTCCCTGTGCTTATTATAAATAGTTAGACATGGTATTCAAAACATACACAACATGGATGAAATCAATTTGGTGAAAGATTTCTTCATTTATATCCTCATATTGAAAAGGAATAAAGGATTCATGTGGTGTCGATTTGAAAGATCATCCCGTCAAGTGTTCGTCATAAAAAAAGAGCGACGGACAATTATAAATTTCCGCATTTATTTTATTAAGTTTCTAATTATTTAACATGATTCGATCAAGTTTTGCTATTCCAGTTCTTTCATATCAGACTAGTGCATTTTGTTTTCTGAAATGGATAAGCGCATTCTATTATTAAGTTTTTTGAAGTAATTCTATTGTCGTGTTACTATCAATTCAGTTTGAGGTTGCCTCGTAAGAAGAAATTATTGTGAAGGAAAATTTATAGCAGAATCCGTGACAAGAGGTTTAGCACTATTAACATGGGTTCAACCCAAGTATCAGGATCACATAAGACAGTAATATTATAATTAAAAATGCACAGAATGAAAATAAAAAGGAAAAGAATGAATATGAGAGTAGGATCGGGAGGTTTTGCTTCAGTGATCCAGGGAGAGGGAGCCAAGGATTAACAACTTTCTTGTTTCCAATATAAACACCAGAATCACATGATCAACGGGGATAAACATCCGGCTCTTGCTCAAAGTGCTACACTAATAAAAAAGTTTAACTCGGTTCGAAAAATGCTATATGCGTCAATATCTCTGGTTCAGAGCTGCCGAAGGCACCTATTGAAAATTCAAGGCATGATATTTCTATGTATTCGTATAAATAAATCCAACCAACAGGCAACCTACAACATTTAATGTCGTAACTTAATATCATGTTCAGATTAGATTCAACTCATAATATGATCGAGCCAGTACAATACAAAATCGATTTGTTTCGCAAGACGCACATCTCGGTAACAGTTTGGGATTCGTTCAAATCAATAGCATTCGAAACGATGATATAAAAAGGAACAGCAATAACATCTAACAAGAACAAAGAATTAGAACCAGAGGAAAAAAAATCTAGGAATGACAGATCAATAAGGGATCGACCATATGTCCACATTCAGAAGGTCAAAAACCAATCCGAGAACGAACAATTCGAAGTATTACATGCAATTTATGCATTGAATCCACCGGGGTGGGCAGAGGGGAGAACGTGATGGGATTATGGAGAATACCTCCGCCATTTTGGAAGATCCCGCGCGAGCCGAGAAGAGGAACAGCAAGCGATCGAAAGGAATGAAATCTGACGCCGCGACCTTTGGAAGAGAAAACACTTCGTCGTTTTGTGTTCTGGTTTATTTATTTCACATATAATAATGAGCAGGTCGCGTTTCGTTTCATTTTGTTATTAATATATTAGAGATTGGACGAGCGGAGATTCGAGATTCTCCAGAGTGGGGCGTTTTCCGCCGTTGGATCAAATGGCTAGCACGTTTGACCGCAGTTTTTTTATTATTCATGGGCCGTTGGATCAAATGGCTGGCATGGTTGACCGTAGCTTTTTAATGGTTATGGGCTGGTAACCCATTAACTTTTGTTGGGCCATTGATTGAAGCGAGGGCTCGTATTTATGTATGTGGTAGTTGCACTCTTGAAGGAAATTTTGACATGATTTCTTCGAGTTGTAAAATATTCGAGAAATTGAGGTAAAAAATAAATCCGAAAATATAAATTCCTATGATGAATTTCTATTTTAGTAAATCAATTTGTGATGATTGATGATAAAAAAAGTTATTATTTTAAAAAATATCAATAATATCAGATGCCGTATGTTGAGAGTGAAACTAAAATCCTAAAAATACCCTATATATTATTTGAGATATATTAGAAAATTATATATTAAAAGAACAACCAGAAGAGATTTAGCAAGTGGATATTGTTTCTAACAAGACTTTGATGCCCAGTTGAGGATGCACATGAAATGCGATAAGAGTGTTAACAGCTTGGAAGATGAATATAACTTATTTTACATTGTTAAAGAGTAATATTTTGAGAAATAACAATTATTAAAATGTAAGTTTACAAATGCCTCAAATATAAAATTATATTCTGAATGATGGACTAATTAAAAATGTAAAAATCACTTTATAAATCATATATAATGAAAGTAATAAATAAATAATTTTTTAAGTTAGAAAAATCATATAAATAACAATTAAAAAATTATGTATTAGAAAAGAAGGAATTTGTGTTGTTTGTTTTTTTCACACATGTGGAACAGCATCGATGATTAACAAAAAAAAACATTGGAAAAAAAAAAGCTCCACCTTAACTAATAAATTTAAGTAATATCTTAACTATCGACGCTAAAGTTTCACCTCAACAAATAAAATGCTAGTGTTTGTAACACCTTCCAAATAAGGATATCTTACAAATAAAATGTCGCATACATGTTTTTTTTTTCGTTAATTAACTAGAGACGCCTATTTTACAACAGCATGCATACCTTTTTATACATTTTTTGCTCGATGATAAATATAACGTATTAGTCTATTAGAGAGAGCAAGGTGTAGCGGTAAAACTCGCAATCTCCAACCTTGGAAAGTTTTGAGCTTGATTATAAAGAGACTTATATGTTCATTCATTTAATATTTATTTTTCTTTTACTTGTATTAATTAAGCTTAGGAAACACTTTTTTCTTTCTTTACAGAAGAAAGTACATATAAGTTTTGCATCGTTCAGTGTGGCTCACGCCCAAGAAACAGACAGCTACCACCATACATATGACAATTAACGTATTAGGTGAACAATTAATAATGCTAATGATGATCTACGAAGCAGGTATACCAGTTAATTAAGACCCATCATAACACGTGCATGCCTACATATTGACAAAAAGCTTAGTGCGCATGGACGGCATCGCCTTAATTCCTAGTACTATTATTATATCATATCATTTCCATGTAACACCCACTATCTTTTGTTTCCATCGTTCTTAGCCACGAATTTGATCACACGAGCCCCACTAAATTTGCTTTCGGCTCAAGATGCATTAATTCCAACTTCTCTGCTCGCTATTACATATGTGTAAGTCTGTATCAGGTGAGACATGAACGCCTATAAATACCTCACCCCCCATGGCGTTGGACTCCAATCCATCTCAGTGATAGCTGCAGCAAAGCACAAATTAAGTGCTCTTGGTGTAGTAGCAATTAAGTGCTAGTAGTTCAATAGTTCATGGCCATGGCATTCAGGACTGCCTCAGCTTTGGCTCTTCTTGTGTTCTGCCTCTGCTCGGCCTTGATCATGACACGAGCTCGTCCCGCCCGGGAGGACTTGAGCCTGGGCGTGGGCGGCGGCCTCGGGCTCGGACTCGATCTTGGTGGGGGCTCCTCATCTGCTTCGGGCTCTGGTTCGGGTTCGGCCTCATCCTCCGGCTCTGGCTCGGGATCCTACGCCGGGTCTAATGCTGGCTCGGGCAGCTCGGGAGCGGGTTCGGCCGCGGGCTCTGGTGCTGGTTCGGGTTCGGGTTCTGGCTATGGCGAGGGCCATGGGTATGGAAGTGGATCCGGTAGCGGGTCGGGCTACGGTGAAGGTCATGGCTACGGCTCTGGGTCTGGAGGTGGCAATTAAGATATATGGTATTCACAGTTCGAACTGGATCTTATTATTAGTAATGCTAAGAATAAACGATGTGCAACATGTCGTCCATATATTAAGTGGGACCAATGACAAATTAGCTTTGTGTGGGTTAATGCCTCTGTAATTTGGTGTTAATTATACTGTATACACGCTCGTTTAATGTTGTCATCAGTGTATCACTATTTCATATGAATAAAATTAACTTAGTCTTGCTTAATTCTTCACGAATTTGTGGATTGGATGGGGCCGATCTCTCCCTCTCATCTCTGTCTCTCTCTCTCTCTCGTGCGTGTATATATATAATATTCTATATGCATGTACTGGTGCGCATTGTGCTATCAGCTATGGCGGACTACTCGTTCCTTCTTGGACCCGCAATATATGATGCCTTTGAGGTAACGGACTTCCATTAATATCTCTCTCTCTCTCTCTCTCTCTCTCTCTCTCTCTCTCTCTCTCTCTCTCTCTCTCTCTCTCTCTCTCTCTCTCTCTCTCTCTCTCTCACGCATTAACCTCTACTTTAACACACCCTCTTAGCTCTCTGCTTGCACAGTTGCACTGCTAGGTGGTGACAACAAGTCCACTCCTCTCCTCGATTCGTAGCTCCTTATTGTACATGGCGTCGTCCGAGTCCCCCAGCAACGCCCTCATCAAGGCTGTCACATGCTCTCCTCTGCCCCTGCCACCACCTAATTCCTTGGCGGCGAGGTGGCTCCTCGGTCCCCTCGCCATCTTCTCCTACATCCTCTCCCTCCCCGTGCTCGCGTTCGGCATCTGGCTCGTCACCACGAGCGGCTACAGCTGCGAGAGCCTCCTGCACACCCAGGAACTGCGCGTCGCCATCGCTGTGGGCCTCTTCCTCGTGTTCATCGTCAGCAACTTCGTCTCCTACTACGGCCCCAAGCTGCTGATGCCCGGCCACCTGGTCCTCTCGATAATGCTCGTCATGATGCTGACCGTGGGCCTGTCCCTCATCGGGACGTACAAGATGGAGACGCGCGGCCTGCCTGGGACGCCGATGTGGCTCAAGCACCGGATCGACAACGGCGGGACGTGGGACCAAGTGAAGAATTGCATCCGCGACGTCAGGATCTGCGAGGACCTCGCATACCGGACGATGCTGCTCGCACCTTCTGATTTCAACTCGCTGAAGCTATCAGCAGTCGAGGTAAATTAGCATGCATTAATTGTTACGTAATCGAGAGCTCTTTAACACAGTGCATGCCAGCGTAATACGCTGAAGAGCTATACATAATTCATCTACTGTTTCTTTGTCTGAACCGAAACAACAGTCCGGGTGTTGCAAACCGCCGGATCACTGCGGAATGAAGTACGTGAATGCAACCTACTGGAAGCCCGCGGCGAGGAGGAAGGCGAGCATCGATGGCGCCCACCGGTGCAACTTCTGCGGCGTCGACGTTGACGTCTCATTATGGATCAGATTGCCCTGCTTGGGTGAACGAATCCCGCTCTCTGTGCTACAACTGCCGCTCATGCAAGAACGGCTTCATGCGCGCCATCGCGTCTCGATGGAGGAAAAACGGGGTGTTCCTAATTGTCATGTCCGTATTGCTCGTGGCCGTGCACATGGTCCGCTTTGTGCTCTTGATGACCGAGAGGAATAGGGCTTAGGAAATGGTCCCTTTGCAGCTCTAATAGTTAGTTTTTTTTTTCCGTTGACCCTGGTAGGGAATTTAATCAAGTCAGTTGTATTTCCAGCGTTTCTGGATCATAATTGAAACAAAAAAATAATTACCTCTCTCTCTCTCTCTCTCTCTCTCTCTCTCTCTCTCTCTCTCTCTCTCTCTCTCTCTCTCTCTCTCTCTCTCTCTCTCCCTCTCTCTCTCAATAATAATTTTATAATATGGCAATGATTACTTATAATAGTACGATAAAAATAATTTTTTGAACGTTTCAGAACGAATTTGACACTTAGGAGGATCATTTAACACAAACACACACGCATATAAATTATTTTTTTATAAATACTTTGGGAGTATATGATTAGGTCAAATTAAAAATATTGTAAATTCCAATTTGTAAAAAGTTTTCTTAAACCCCGAGATACGAGATACGTAGGTAACATGTTTGTCTCCTTTCTCTTGGTCTCGGCTCGATAGCATGGCCAAATTGGGTCACTAAGTAGGTAAGGTGCCTTCGATAATTGCGTAGTATGTTAAGTAGAATTTTATTTGACTTATTTATTAAATTTACAAACAATATAATTTTGCCATATCGTAATAATATCTTGCTTTGCAATCTACATTATATTTATAATGCATATCATACAGATTAGCGTGATATATATATATATAGATTAATTTATGAATAAGGTCAACCGTAAATGTCATATGACATTATATTTTAAATAAAAAAAGGTTAACTTCAAATTTAGATAGACAACACAATGAAGAGTTTTCACTTATTTTCACCCTTACGCATGCTGCATGCATAACAATTAACTTGTTTTTAACTCTAACTTGAAGTTATATATAGTAATACATCAATTCATATTTTGAAGTGCACGATCATAGCAACAACATGATATGTGACAACATTTTTATGATGCGCTAACTTTTGAGTTGTACAATATTGGCGTGGGGCCAATGGACGGTGCCGATATCCAAGACGTGTCGAGCCAAAGAACGAGATTGGTGACACAAATTGCCCCACTAATCACAGCAACTTAATCTCCTCCACATAAGGTGGCCGCCCGCGTCCCAAACCCCACGTATATATATTATATTGCATGCTCTATTGAAACATCACATCCCCAACCACCTTCAATCCTTATGCGTAATGACTTAATTATTTTGGCTCCATCATATTAATCGATCTCATGAAGCCTATATATACACAGTTTCTTGTATGATCAACAAGCTCATCAAAGCCTGCCCTGAGCTACTTGTACCACGTGAGTCCCTTTGCATCCATCATAATATCATATCATATTGAACAAATCTCAAAGGAACTCCAAGTTTTGTGAAGACAAGGATCCAATTAGACAAGGGAGTGAGTATGGCTTGTCGAAGGCCTTTGCCCCTCCTTGTCCTCCTCATCGTAGCTGCTTGTGCCTCGGTAGCAGAATGCCGGATCTCTAGGAAGGACCTCGGGGTCGGCACGGGCGCCGGCGCCGGCCTCGGCGGAGGCATCGGGGTTGGCTTGGGTGACGATGGCCTCTCTGTTTCGGGCTCGGGCTCTGGGTCTGGCTCGGTTTCCGGCTCTGGTTCAGGTTTGGGTTCCATGTCAGGTTCTCGCTCCGAGTCTAGATCTGGTTCTATTACTGTGCCACTGCCAAGATTTGGGTCGTCGTCTGGTTCAGGAGCAGGGTCATCTGCGGGTTCAGGAGCTGGTTCGGCTGCCGGGTCAGACAACGCCTCCGGTGGCGGCTCGGGGTACGGCCAAGGGTCCGGTTCAGGCTACGGTGAAGGGCACGGCTCAGGATCCGGTTCTGGGTCAGGCTCCGGCGAAGGCCATGGGTACGGCGAAGGACATGGCAATTAAGTAACAAGTAACTATTTAGGTCTCCGTTGATGTTGAAACCACCGAATAAGGAGACGGGAAATGAGATTATGTAACTTCGCTCTATAATATTATTAGTCCTCTTGCAGTCTTGCTATTAGACATTTTACATCTTTTGCTAATGAAAACATATATATGATGAATATTAGATATTATAAGATAAATTAGTACTTGAAAATAATGGAATTCTAAAAACCTCGAACCTGATCCCTCAAGGTAGTTTAGCATTTCATTTATACAAAAGAAGTTAAAATAATAAATTTTGGTCCACAGTTGAGTTTTAGTAATCTTTAGTTCTTTATTATTTCTTTCCGATGACTTATTCTTCACTATTTTCAATCTGATATGCAAATAATCTTGCATTAAGACGCCATGACCATTTTTGAGAAATAACCTTGCATTAAGACGCCATGTATTGTATGTATGCACATATACATCACAGCTAACATTGGAATAAATAAAGGTGGATAATGCTCCATACTTAATTTGTGCAAGAGAGTGCTTCTTATTTTGGAGGTTCTTTTTGTCCATTGTCATTAAATGACGAGCTTTAGCAAAAATATTTGGTTGTCAAAACATTACAAAGGGAACTTACAAGGCGGCCCAAGCCCACTCCTTAAAGAAATCCATTTACGTTTTGTTCTCGCCATCAAAGTTTAATCTTTTTTTATTCCCATTGTTAGTAATTTTTCAATTTCGATCTGCTAATAGATAGGAAAAAATATTGACTGGATTGTGTATGATATATGTCAAAAGTTGAAAGGAATCCGACGAATATAGATGAAGGTGGACCGGTTGGCAACTATTCGAACGTCCGGGTGGCACGGCGCAAGGGTCCGTCGTCTGGCTTGCATGTGGCAAGGTCCGTCACTGTAACGATTCGAAATTCGCTTTAAAAGTTTTGAATATTTTAAAAATTTCACGCCGTTAACTCATTTTCTATACATCATTTAACAATAAAAAACTTGACCATTTTTAAAAAATATATAATAAATAAAGCATTATTCTAATCATACAACATCTTTTCAACTAATACTTCATTAGACTTCAAAAGTCTAAAATCTTGAGTATATAGTATCAATGTTCAACTAGAACTATATGACTTATTTAAACTTAAAGCAACCTGAATGGATCCAGAGTGCAATATTTACTTGTTAAAGTATGTAAATATCATACATACATGATAACTTATCACATGATATTATATGTGATGTGTCTGTCATTATCATAATAATATAAACATATAAATATACATACCATGAACTAAATATTGATCATTATATGATAATACATCATACTTATCATTTTTGACATAACATTGGTTGGAACATTTAAAAGTTAACATACTGAGAATCATCATCTCACGTGAACATCATACAATAAAATATGCATTCATGAATATACATAGCAAATGCCTTATTCGTGCATTTTTTATTATTCTTATCATAAATAAGGATTAAGTAATAACTAATCCTTATTTATTACTTAACATCTTTCATATTCCATATTTACTCAGATTGTTTTATAACTCTTTGGACATTTTTTCATTCTTCTTTTTTTCTTTATTATGTGATATTTAAAGTATCATCTTCAATTTTCATCTTTAACACATAACATCATCATGACCTTCATTCTATATCATAAATCATATTTTAGAAACATACATATCATAATAGTGATGGATTTTATTCTTAGTTATCTTTAGGTATATACATATTTTATGATAAGTAACATTATTCCTTAAAAAGTACATACATATGCAAAACTTACTTTTCAATCTTAAGTCCCGTTGAATTACATACATAGGTGTATGACTTCACTTACCATCTTTACTTCATCATCTTAATTTTCTTTATATACTTATCGAAAAAAAATCTTAATTTTCTTTATATGTTATAAGATACTTTGAAGTTAAACTTAACTTTCATTCTTACTTTACCTTATAGCATCTTTGATTTTAATATAGTTTAAATAATCATATGAACATTATCACATTGGCTAGCTATGACACATTCTTGAGAATATGCACATCATAATAATAAAAAACTTTATTCCAATGAATACGCACATCATAAGAGTCAGGGCCTTTAATCCAAGGAATACACACTTTTTGATAAGTGCTTAGCTCTCCTTAAAATACATACATGTGTCAGGTATGATCTCTAAACCTCTTAGCATCATGGAATATACCAAAACACGTAATTTCCATTCATTATAAAAATTTAGGATTTTTCTCCTAATTTCATCTAAAAAATCTAAGGTGAACACATGAATTTAAACATGACAATCTACTATGAATCAAAGCATATAGATCTATGCATAAATATCATTCAAATCTGATGATCCTATCAATGCAATCCCTCAATCAAAATCCTAATCAAGAATGGGATGTTCTTAAAACTCTCAATTCAACAAAAAGAGGGAAGAAAGAGGTTGGATCTCCTTTACATACTTGGGACTTTGATATATTTCTTCCTTGTTGATTCATTTTCTTTTGTCCTCATCTTCTCCTTTGACCTCATTTTTTCTCGTTCTCCTCCTTCCTTTAGGATTGTAACTGTCACGTGGGAGAAATAAGAAAAAGGAATAGAGGAGATGTTTGGGAACTTTTTATCGAGTCCAATGGTTTATTAGTTTTTCCTCTAAATGACCTAAATATCATTACTTAATACTATGATTGGAAGGGAAGAGAATGAGGGGGAAGAAAAGGGAATTTTACAACATTGCATAAAAGGAGGGAATGAAAGGAAAAAAAGGATTTTTCTATCCATTTTAGAAAAAAAATTTCCCTTCCCCTCCTCGCCCTCTTTACCCTCCATCAATCCAAACATAGCCTAAAAGTTGGGGTTGTTACAGTGTCTCCTCCTCTCTCCATGCAAGAACGCAAGCTCCATCGTCGACGACGTCTTTGATCTCCGGCCCTTGTAGGTCGCTTAGCATCAGAGCACCATTGCCGAGCTTTACTTCTCTACGTGACGGACGAGATGGGCGACCACGGTGTGGGACCTTGATGATTCTTCTATTGCAAATCGATCATCGGTGTGGGATCTAGATAGGCAAGATGCGTGACGGATGAGATGGGCAAGATGCACAAATCCATCACCATCGTCGACAACCTTTGAACTCACAAATCGTGTCCTTTTTCCTCTCGCAACCGACATCTGCCCTCATAGATCGTGTCATTTTCCCTCTCATCATCGCTGCCGCCGGCCTCCGCCATCGCAGATCGCATTTTTTTTCCTCTTGCCACTCGCTGCCGTCCTTTGCGAGCCACGAGGGTTGCGACCCTTCGCAAGATCGTCCTCTGTGAACCGCAAATCGCCCTTCTCGAACAGCAGATCACTCTTAGTGAACCATACAAGATTGTGTGAAATCGAACCGCACAAGATTGCGCTGACCGGACAGTGCAAGATCCAATCTCGTTCGTCGATCACGAATATGAAGATCCTAAACGTGTGGGCGCAGGGTGCATGTATAAGGACATGGAAGTTAAATTTTACTCCACTGGTTATTGGTGATTAATAACTTAACTATATATTCACGATTATGGACAATATATTTATGACTTTAAAGTAATCGGTCGTTGATTCTTCAACATGACGAAATTATACATTCGAAATCAAACGTTCACTTCGAGGAAGATGTTCCTAGGTTGAATTGCTGCTCCATGTCTGAATTGCAAGTTTTCCACGATTACTAGTCTTCATAAACATAATTCAACCAAGTTGGATAAACTAGAAGCTTAACTCACGGTCACGGTCACACCCCCACCCCCCCCCCCCCCCACCCCCCCCCCCCCCCCCCCCCCTTCACATGGTCAACTTACCTGTCGTATTTTGGCCATTCAATATATCTTCCTATCCCTACCTACGTTTTCTTCCTAAAAAAAAAGAGAAAATATATTAGTTATAATCTTTGAAAAATAAAATTAAATTAGAGGACATGATTACAATATTGATCTCATTCCTTTAATTACTAAAAGTGTGGATACTCGGGATGGCGAAAAAAGGAATAATTATAAGTTCCAATTTCAAAATCTTTTCACTCCACCTCTACATTATATTAATTATAGATGTTGATGCCCCTAAATATTAATGACATAAAATAATGTTATTTGCAGCTAGCGAAATTAATAAAGATTTTAAAGCAAACTAGCTAGTAGTAACTATTTTAAATCAAAATTATGATGGCGAAACATATATAGGGACATTTTTTTCTTGATGTTTGTGCATGATTTCAACATGTTACATCATAGTAAATTAACCCTTCGGCCTTCATGGACTATAATATGAAGGTTATCTAGAAGTATAAACGTCACAAATACAGCGATAGCGTGACAGGGGGGGGGGGGTTAGAGACTGGTCATAACCATCACCATCAATTTCTTTTCTCAATACTGAATATAATATAAATGTGACATCAGAAATATAAATTTGAAATTGTATCTAGAATACCAATTTTAAATTTTCACTGGATTTTTTAATTAAAATTTTTTACTCACATTGAACCTTAGAATTAATTCTCCATCAATTATGATTATTCATCATTAATTATCCTCTGCTAAATATTTAAATTTAATTAAATTTAGATTTATTAATTATTTTATAATTATACTTATCAAAATTTATCTCTACTTAAATCCTTTTTATTTTTTCTCTAACTTCTCTCAATCAAACTCTACTTTTATTTATTCTTTTAATTCCTTCTTTTCTTTAATTTTTAGAATTATTTAATTTCATAATATTTTATCACTTAATTTTTTAATTAAAATAATAATAAATATTATTTTAATGACTGAACTATTTCTAAGTAATAAAACTCTTAATTTTTTTCTTATTTAGAGTGCTATGTACATTAAATATAAATTAATTAGTATCTAGAATATAATTTTTAAATTTTCACCCGATTTTTTCTATAAGATAATTTATTACTAAAAAAATATAGGACTGTATTCAAAATAAGTTTATATGTATACGTACTTTCCTCACTATATTCTTATGAAATTAATCTTAATCCTAATCACTCCACGAGCAGGTAGAACATTGCATATATTCTAATAATTCACTTAGGCTTTGCTCGACATTATTAACGATTTGACAAGTTGATAACAGTTTAACTAGCGAATAGCGGATGATGATTAGCAGTTAGAGATTATAACAAATAAGTGTTTAGTAAACTTAGCGATAGAATTAGCTGATAAATATAAAATGATATAATCAATCATATGACAAATTATTTAATTTAAGCGCTATACAAATTATATTATAATACAAATAAATAAATATTTATATCTTAATTAAATAAAATAAAATTTCACAACATTTTTTTATTAAAATATATAGAAATTTATATTGACAATAATTTTTATATAGTGCACCCATGACATAAAAGTATTAATTATGAAATTATTTTTTATTCATTATTAACATATAAATAATTTGCAATTAATTAAGCATTAATATAAAAATAAATAAAGTTAAATGAAAAAAATGAGAAAATAATTAGACAAGTTAAAAAGAATAATTTATTTGAATAAAGGTAAAATTAAAAAATTTATAAAACTCTAATCTCTAAATACTAAATGCTAACAATATTTTCGTACGAAATGCTAAACACTATTTATTTTTATCATTTATCAAATAAAAAATTATCGTTTGAACTGCTAAACGTATTTGATAATTTTGGTGTTGCCAAATATAGTCTTAATAATAAATCTAGTCTTAATAATAAGTCAAACTACTGCTACCTCAAAAAATAAATAAATATTTGTATGCAACCATTATTTATCGAGTGAATTTCTTGTAACGATCAAATTTTGAATATGTAACTGGTTCTCGCATGAAAAAAAATTATATCATCTATATAGACACTATCTAAATAAATTCTTTTATCGCGGATCATAATTATAAATTTAAAATATGATTGATAAAATTTATCTTCATAGTTAATGTCAATAAAAAAAGCTTATTTACACAAAGATTGAAATCCGTTACTTTTTAATTCCATCACTTCTAGTAGAAACAATCAAGAGAATTAACACACAAAACGTATAAGGAATGTAGTATTATAAAAAATTTAAAGTTGAGTATTACGTTAATAGTTTTATTTTGATATTTCCTATCTCATCTTGTTCCCTATTTTATATAACATCATATTTTTATCCAATGATTTATGATTGAATTTTTTAAATAATTTATCATGATTAGACGAGATCTGCTTGTGAAGTAAGGAACACCTTGATTTTATCCTTATTAAATGACTTAATAGATGTAGATTATTTTAGCTTCCCTCGGCAACGACAACTGGTTGCAACCAATCCTTTGATTCTAATTGATTTAGCAACGAGAAGGGATTGAGAATAATCCCTTAATTCTAATTGATTTTACCAAATAATATGACAAACGACAAAAATTGAGGCCGAATGAAAAAATATAATCAATCTGTCAATTTACATTTTTTTCCTTCGCATTAATTTTCATTATTATATTTAATTTCATCAAAACATATTTCAAATTAATTTGTCGATTTTACTATTTATTAAGAACACATAAGAACTACTTTGCCGGAGCGAGAGGGGAGAAGGGGGGCTGGCGCCCCCCTAGAGAGCTCCCCCTCGCCGGCGAGCTCGTTCGGGGGGCGCCGGCTCCCCCTTTCTCCCTCGCATGCAGTGAGGGATAAAAAGAGGGGGCCTGAAAGAGCTCGCTAGGGGGCGCCGACCCCCCTTTTCTTCCTCACGCGTGGCGAGGGCAAGCCTCCCCCCTTTCGCTCCGACGACACGGAGGGGGGACGTCCCCCACCAAGCTATCATTTTTATTTTTTTAAAAATATTTTTTATTACATATATATTTAAGAAAATAGACTAACACTTGGAACAGGAGTATAATGGACTTTTCATAAATGCGAATAATTAAAGACAATCGAGAAATTGACGGAATTGGACGGAATGATCAAATTGAAATAATTATGATAGTTTAAGGATCCAAAAAATGAAGTTCATAGTTTGAAATTAGATTTAAAAAATCGTGATAATTTATAAATGATTAGAGGAAATAACCCTATATTTTATTAATAAGAAAAATATATGTGTAGAGCATTTGATGTAGAAGGGGTGTAGAGCATTAGTTTTACTCATTAAATTAATAAAATATTTATATATTAATTTAAAATATATGTTAAATAGTAAAAATAATTAAAATCAAGATCATCAAATTATCCGATCGTCGTAATCAAGCCATGTTAACAAACATGACTAATTCAATTATTGTAATCTATTTAGCCTTAGATGATATATTTTTATTATCGAATTATCCAAATAAATATATATTATTTAATCTAAGAAGTATATAATTAATTTGATGATGAATTATAATCATTAAATTAATTAACTAATAAAAAATAAGCACTCTACATGAAGGTGTAAAACGTGATGCTCTACATATTCATTAACCTCTTTATTAATAAAAAATCATCATTTATATTTAACGAGTTAATGGACGAATTATCGGACGACTTATTAATTATTGGATGGGTATCGGAGATTATCAGACAAATGACTAAAAAATCTAGTCCGACCTAATACAAGCCCGTGTGTCACGCCCTTACGCTTCGGATATGAAACACCAGACGTGCGGCTCGACGAACCCTGCTCGGTCGCCGATCAGCCCTCGTTTGGACGTGCATTGGAACCCGGCCGTACACGCCCCGGATGCACAACGAAACACCCGCCCAGGAAGAAGAGAGGGAGGCTAAGAGTTTAGAGGAAAACTAGAAAATATTATTGAGCAATCTCATATTGTCCAGGATGGTTACAAGCCTTGATTACATGTCCTTTTATAGTGCCCAAGAGAAACAACTCCTAGTCTAAGTTAAGGACCTAATCCTATTAGGCATGCAAGCCCTTCTCTAGAAAAAACCTCCTTGGAGTAGGAGTAGAAATTCAGCAACCTTGGAGTCCTAGAAGAATTCGGCCAGCACTCCTTCAAAGTCCATCTTGAAGGCAAACTGGTCAGGTCGCCCTCCTGGCGTCCTGCCATGTCCGGGGCGCGCCCCGGGTGCGCCCGCCGGGACAAGTCCTAGTCCTACTAGGACTATGACTGTTTTCCTGTGGCCTCTCCCCATCTTCAGTCCTCCTATGATTAGAACTTCATCTCCAAGTGACCCTCGATCCAGAAGGAAGCTCCGTCCGCGCCCAAGTCCTACTCGACCAAGGAGAGGTCCGAATTCCTATTCCTACTAGGAGTAGGAATCCTTCCGATCCTGCACTTCTCCACGCGCTCGTCCTCCTACTCATGATAGGAGTCCAAGTCTTCATCTCTAGAAGCTCCTCCCTCCTCGTCGGACCTTCGGAGTGTTGGACGACTCCTATTCCTACTAGGAGTAGGAATCACCCCGGCCACGCCCGCCTCCTCGCGCGCATGGCCACGCCCGCTCGGGGTGCGCCCTTCAGTGGGCAGGAGTGACATCCTCCCCCACCGAAGTTGTTGCCGTCCCCGGTAACTCCGGTGCGCCTCTTGAACTTGTCGGTGTGCTCATGTCGTTCACTAATCCACGTGTCTCCACTTCACGCCCAGAGTCTTCTGCATCCTCGTAGAACCTCTTCAGCATGCTCACGTGGAACATTGAATGGATCTGTCGCAGTTCTTTGGGAAGATCCACCTTGTAGGCCACCGTGCCTACTCGCTTGGTGATGATGAAGGGACCATTGTACCTTCTCAACAACCCTTGGTGCAGGTTCCTAAGTGCTTTGAACTGACGTGTTCGTAACTTCACAAGAACCCTGTCTCCCACCTGGAACTCGACATGCCTCCGCTTCTGATCAGCGAACTTTTTCATTTTGCGCACCGCTTTATCCAAGATGACCCTCGACGCCTCGAGGTTGTCCTGCCAACCACGCGCCACATGATACGCCGCGCGGACACTTCCCCGTGTACCTGGCCGCCATCCTGCAGGTGTCACTGGCTGCCTCCCAGTGACGATCTCGAACGCGCTTTGTTGCGTCGCCTCGCTCTTCTGCATGTTGTACGAAAATTGTGCAACATCCAAGAGCTTTGCCCTTCCGCCAAGCAATGCTTTGGAGCCGGGATGAAGGTTCCATACTTTGAAAACTTGTCGATCACCACCATGATCGATCCCGCTCCCCCAGATTTAGGCAAGGCTGAGATGAAGTCCATAGTCACCATCTGTCATGGACGCTCCGGTACGGGCAAGGGTTCCAGCAACCCTGCCGGCTTCTTCTGCTCAAGTTTGTCCTGCTGACACTTGAGACATGTCCTCACATATGCCTCGATATCCTCTGTCATCTGAGGCCAGAAGTAGGAGTCTTCAACCAACGCTAAGGTACGAGCCGCTCCCGGGTGGCCCGCCCACTTCGAGTCATGACAGTCCTTCAATATCGACCGTCGAAGACCCTCCCATCGTGGCACGTACAACCGACGTCCCACTATGAACAACAGCCCATCTTCTGTCCAGAATCGTCGTGACTTGCCCTCCTCGACAAGTCGAAGCATCTGCAGAGCCTTAGGATCCTGCTTTAATCCCTCCCGGATGTGATCCTTGAAGTCCATGCGGATGGCGCTTATCGTCGCAAGCTGCACCTTGCGACTTAGGGCATCGGCCACCATGTTGGTCCGCCCCGTCTTATATTCCAAGACGTAATCGAACTCCGCCAAGAAGTCCTGCCATCGTGCCTGCTTCGGGCTCAGCTTCTTCTGATTCTGAAAGTAAGATGTTGCTACGTTGTCCGTCTTCACAACGAATGCGCTCCCAAGAAGATAATGCCTCCACGTGCGCAAGCAGTGCACCACCGCGGTCATCTTCTTATCATGGACCGGATATCGTTGCTCGGCCTCATTGAGCTTCCGGCTCTCGAAGGCCACTGGGTGTCCCTCCTGCATGAGGACACCACCCAATGCGAAGTCGGAAGCGCCCGTTTGCACCTCAAACGGCTTCCCGTAGTCGGGTAGACGCAAGCACGGCTCCTCCGCCACTGCGTTCTTCAGGCCTTCAAATGCCTTCACGCATTTCTCTGACCATACCCACTTCGCGTTCTTCTTCAGAAGGTCGGTGAGGGGCACAGTCCGTCGCGAGTATCCCTCGATGAACCTTCTGTAGTAGTTGGCGAGTCCCAAGAACGATCGCATCTCCGGAACGTTCGTTGGCGGCTCCCAGTCGAGAATAGCTTGGACCTTCCCCTTGTCCATGCTGATCTTCCCGGCTTTAATATGGTGCCCAAGGAACATCACTTCCGGTTGGGCGAACGAGCATTCCCCGAGCTCGTTCTCTCGCAGCAGCTTGAACACCTCCCCGGGATGCTTCATGTGCTCTGCGAGCTTCTCCGAGCATGCCACTATGTCGCCCAAGTGCCCCACCACGCACTTGTCCAATAGTGGGTGAAAGATCTTGTTCATCCTTGACCCATACTGCTTCCTCTGAAGTAGGACCAGCGCCCCACCGGGTGCCTTCGAGGATCCCATGAACCCAACTTTCAGCAACTCGCTCGATTGTTTCCGAAGCTCCTCCAGCTCCGGAGGTGCCATGCGATACGGCCCCATAGCAGGAGGCTTCGCACCTGGCACCAGGTCGATGGCGCGATCGATATCTCGACGAGGAGGAAGTCTGCTCGGCAGCTCTGGCGGCATTACATCCTTGTACTGCTCCAGAAGCCTTTCAACTTCCTCTGGGACGCCTTGAACCTTGAGCCCGATCTCGTTGAGCTTCAAGGCAGTCAAGTAGGTGACCTCCTTCCGAAGTATGCCCTTATCAAGTTGCATCGCCGAAAGCATCTTGGACTTCACGCTGGCCCTCGTCGTGACAACTTCATGCGAAGCTTCCTGAGATAAGAAACAAATCCCCTCCTTGGAAAGTCTCACCTCACGGAACGCATCCATGAACTCCATGCCCAGGACGAACCGATGGTCGTCCATGTTGACGATCGTCATGGTGATCGCTCCTTCCCACTCCCCCACCTTCGCGTGGATATCCTTGGCCGTACCAAGGATTGGCTGGGAGGCCGCATTCACGGTCTTGATCAGATCTGGCTCCTTGACATACCGTATGCCAAGTCGTGCCGCTTCCCTTGAATCCATGAAGTTGTGCGTGGCTCCAGTATCAACCAGAGCGGTCGAAGTGTGGCCATTCACTGCGACCTCCACGAACATCAGGCCATTCGCGGTCTTCTTCACTTCCTTCGTCGGGAGCGTTGCGGTAGCAGTCATCAGCGCCATTATAGACCCCATGTGTTCAGTGCCTTGCTCGGTGTCCACGGTAGATGCCATGGTCGAGAGCCCCTTCTTCGTGTCGCACTCCCTCGCGTAGTGCGGCCCTCCACAGAGGAAGCATCTGACCGTCTTCTTGGCATCTCCCTTCGATGTCGTCGCCTTCTTCTCTTGCTTATCGTTCTTCTTGTCACCTGCTCGGGCTCCGTCCTTCTTGGTCTTGCCCTGATCCTTAGCACCCGTGCCAGGATCCCGGTTTGCTGAAAACTCCACCAAAGCTTCAGTAGCGACCAATGCTCCGTTCATGGTCGTTATCCTCTGACGTCTCAACTCCTGAGCCGCCCATGGTTTCAACCCCCGCAGGAAGAAGAACAACCATGTCGACTCCTCCATGCTCCCGGGCATCTCCAACATAAGCGGTTGGAACTTTTCGATATATTCCTTCACGGAACCCGTTTGCTTGAGAGAGGTCAGCTTGTTCATAGCCACTTCTTGTGCATTGCCGGGGTAGAATTGCTTCTTCAATTCCACCTTGAAGTCTGCCCAAGACTCTATTGGAGTCTCGTCTCCTTCCTCCATTCGACGCCACCACAAGAGCGCACCATCCACCAGGTAGCGCACGGCCATGTCGATCCGGTCCTTCTCGACCACGATCTTGCTCGTCTTGAAACCCTTTTCAAGACACCAAAAAAAATCGTCGATGGTCGTCGCCTCCCACACACCATCATATTTCTTCGGTTCCGGTCCCAAGAACTTGGGAACCGGGATCTTCGATCGCAGCCCTCCTGCATCGAAGAGAAGACCTTTGAGCAGCAACAAATCTGTCTCCATGGCCTTCCACCTTGCATCCATAGCCTCCTCTATGGCTGCAACGCGGCTGGACAGCTCCTGGTGTAAGGCTCCTCCTTGCTCCAGTGCCAAGCTGTGTTCTCCTGCCGCGGCTTTCAAGATACGGACCGCCTCGTCCGTTTCCTGAAGACTTCGTTCCAGCGCCTCCATATTCTTCTCAATATGGTTGCCGGGATCTCTGAACTTTGCTCGCATATTCTTTTTCTTTTCCCCAACGTCCGCACCTTGGACTCGACCCCGGGTCATGTCCTCAGCTTCCATCGAACGGCCTTTGCTCGAAGCACCTTCTTCTCCAGACATAGTCGGAACCTAAGCTCTTATACCACGTTGTCACGCCCTTACGCTTCGGATATGAAACACCAGACGTGCGGCTCGACGAACCCTGCTCGGTCATCGATCAGTCCTCGTTTGGACATGCCTTAGACTCCCGCCGTACATGCCCCGGATGCACAACGAAACACCCGCCCAGGAAGAAGAGAGAGAGGCTAAGAGTTTAGAGGAAAACTAGAAAATATTATTGAGCAATATCAGATTGTCCAGGATGGTCTTACAAGCCTTGATTACATGTCCTTTTATAGTGCCCAAGAGAAACAACTCCTAGTCTAAGTTAAGGACCTAATCCTATTAGGCATGCAAGCCATTCTCTAGAAAAAACCTCCTTGAAGTAGGAGTAGAAATCCAGCAATCTTGGAGTCCTAAAAGAATTCGGCCAGCACTCCTTCAAAGTCCATCTTGAAGGCAAACTGGTCAGGCCGCCCTGCCATGTCCGGGGCGCCCCGCCGGGACAAGTCCTAGTCCTACTAGGACTAGGACTATTTTCCTATGGCCTCTCCCCATCTTCAGTCCTCCTATGATTAGAACTTCATCTCCAAGTGACCATCGACCCAGAAGGAAGCTCCGTCCGCGCCCAAGTCCTACTCGACCTAGGAGAGGTCCGAATTTCTATTCCTATTAGAAGTAGGAATCCTTTCGATCTTGCACTTCTCCACGCGCTCGTCCTCCTACTCATGATAGGAGTCCAAGTCTTCATCTCCAGAAGCTCCTCCCTCCTCGTCGGACCTTCGGAGTGTTGGACGACTCCTATTCCTTCTAGGAGTAGGAATCGCCCCGGCCACGCCCGCCTCCTCGCGCGCATGGCCACGCCCGCTCGGGGCGCGCCCTTCAGTGGGCAGGAGTGACACGTGTCTCATTAAAAAATCGGACGGGCTCAGGTTCAGGCTTGGATGGGATCTCTTGTGAGGCCGGACAGTGGACGGGTTCAGTCCTATTAACACCACCAATGAGATGATTAATTTTAGCAAGCGAAAAATGTTGGATTTGAGCGACGATTATGATCATCGAGGGCTTAATTTCATAGACAATGTCAGGGATCATCATGGACCGGGGTCGATCGTCCAGCATTAATAAAAGCAATTAACAAGTGCATAAATGTTTTTTTTCCTTACAATTTCTGAAACTGATTCGGTGGAATAGAATATATATACATAATTACATACACAAAAAAGATTGCACAGATCCGATGGTGGATCTCGGTGTCGCTAAATACATTGTGAGTTTGCGACCAAGATTTGTAAAAAAAAATGGATTTGTCCTATTTGTCTCCCTCTAATAATGATTAATTAATTATACATTAAAGCAATATTATATTCTCCTAATTTAGAAGGATATAGCCTCTTAAACATCTCACAATGGCAAGAATAGTAAATTTATCAATTTTTAAGAATATTTAAAAAATATTAGAAAAATTATTAGACCAAAATTTTAAGAAGATATATAATTTCTGTATACATTAAATGTAGAGGATGTTTGGTTGTGGAATATAAAGGAACTTAATAATTTTTATAATATAATCAAACATAATTTAAATTTTCTTAAAATAATATTGAAGAATGTGAAATCACTTTCTTTTAATCCATTTGGGAGCATATTTTTATTCTTTCTAAAATAATAGAATAGAAATAAAAAATATAAAAAATATTATATTCCTTAAAATAAAATTTGATATTTCTTAAAAAAATATTCTCCACCCAGGTAGTCCGTTAAAAATATTCATTTTTGTACCCGGCAGCGGCAGAGTCGCAGGCTCTTGGTCATGATCGGACGCCTTTTGCGTGATATGGCATATGGTGCATCCATGATCAGACAGTGGAACAAGTGATGAGCAATGGGTGATAGATGGCTTGGACCTCCTCCTTTGTGCTGTGAGGTGCTGTGCCTGAGCTTATCATTCGTAAAGCCAGCCTTGACATGATTCACATCACATCTTTGCCATAAAAGCATCTGCATCTGCCACCCATATTAAATTCGAGAGAGAGAGAGAGAGAGAGAGCGTCCTGGACGAGTTGCAGTCTTATTAATCAACAAGTACTGCAACGTCATACTATGATTTCTTTTTACTAGAACCCTACGATTTTGAAAACTATTAACGGCCTAATTAATTTGAAATCCAGCTGGTAATTTTAAATATCGATTTCAGGATTATTAATACTCGTCGAATCTATTTATCACATTATTATAATTTAAAACCATGTTACTGCAATCTGCAATAACGCGAAATAAAAATATAGTGCTCGACTCAGGTGTCAGGAGAGGAAAATAAAAAAGATCCCTAGAGGTGCTCTGATGGCGCATCCAATGACGTAAAATAACAACAAATGATTTCGTTTCCTTTGCTTCAAATGTGATGATGTTCATGAGCTGTAAAAACACCCAAAATTTTTTTGCATGTGCACCCAATTGGTAAAAGGATAGTGTTTTGGTTAGAAATTTCATTTGATACTAATAAGTACGCGATTTTGAATTATTTTATTCAATTAGTTAATGTATCAATCTTCAATTTGTGGACGCACCAGTTGAGTCGTCACAACCCAAATGAATAAGATATTTTTAGAAATCAAACATCAATATAAAATAACAGAGGAAAAAGATAAATGATTAAAAAAAAGTGAGCAAACAGATAAATATAAAAATTTAAAATAGAAATTGTTTTTTAATAACTGTCAACGAGAGGGAAAAAATATATTAGAGGAAGCCTAATAGCGGTGCAATAGTTTTTTTTTCCTTTTTTCTTTCATAATTTTGAACACATATAACCCCTCTCCTCTTAAGATTTAGTAGAGTAGACAAAAATGTAATTTGAAATTTTTTAGAGTTAGTTTATTTCTTAACTTTAGTTTTATTTTTGTTGAAGATTGAATTTGAATTTAAACAGTTTTATGATTTCACCTCTTGTGATGCAGGAGTTGGATGTTATAACAAGTATACTATATAAGTTGATGCAACACTTGTTAAAACATAAAGAATTCAAAATTTATATATCAAATTATCAAATTAATTCACAAGTCATGCAAATTAAAAGATAACGTATTCTTAATTGTTGAATCGTGATGGTTTAATGATATTTTCATTTTAATTTTGATCTCAAATGTTGGTTAAATGTTTAAATAAATTAACAATTGAAACAGGGGTATAATGAGCTTTTCACAAATGCGAAAAATCAAATATAACAAGGAAATTGACAGAATTGGACGGAAGGATCAAATTGAAAAAATCGTAATAGTTTAAGGATCCAAAAAATAAAGTTCATAATTTCGGTAAGATATGAAAAATTATGATAGTTTATGAGTGGTTAGAGAAAATAATTCTAAAATAAATTAAGCGATAAAAAAATAATATAATAAATAGGGTTAATTTCTTAAATATTCTCTTAATTATAGCGATTTTTTGCATCTACTCGTAATATATGAACTTATCATAGTGTCCCTAAACTATACCACGATTTTTACTTTAGACCTGTTAATTTTTGTTATTTTTTAATTTTTTATTAAATGACTAAACTACCCTCCTTCGACTTGAAATAAATGTCAATATTTTTTCTTCGTTGAGGGCATTTTTGTTATTAATAAATAAAAAATAACAAAAAAGTTAATAAAATATGACGGATGAACAAAGGTGAAAATCACAACATAATTTAAGAAGATACTACGGTAAGCTCTATATTAAAAGTAGACACAAAAAATCCCTATAATTTAAAGGGGATTTAAGAAACTAACTCTAAAATAAATAATATTAGGTATTAAATATTATAAATAATTTAATATATAATAATGTTTTTTAAAAAAAATTAATAACCCTTTCATTATCTTACTCTATATTTTTATAAGTTATTATCTAAAAACTTTCTAATTAATGAAAAGAAAGAAATGAAACTCAATTTAGTTCCAGGAGAACAACCACCTTTGTGCTTTGAGAAAAAATTTGGCCTCTTATTCATAATATGACAGACATCATCATGTTGAGGCAATCCACACGCTTGAACACTCTAAACTCCCGCAACTTTTGGGTCGGCACGTGGGAGCCCCCACCCACCCCTTTGGTCAAAATTAATTCTGATGGTTCTTTTTGTCGTCGTACATTAATCGGCGGAGCGAAATTTATTATACAAAATTCTAATGCAAACTTTATCTCTGCAGATGTTCTTCTTTGCCATCAATCGAGTATACTGCAGATCGAGGCACTTGTTGCTCTATGGGGATTAAAGATTGAAAAGGACTTAGGACTTCAAAACCAAATTTTTGGAGTGAATTCCTGCAATTTGATTGATATCATCACCAGAAAGTGCAAACCTTCATGGAAGCTCTGCTAGATAGATTGCAGAAATTCATAGTCTAGCAAATTTTTTTGTAAACTTTCAATGTACTTTTTGTCCAAGATATAAGAAATGCAGCTGATTATATGACTATGTTAGGTGGGAAAAGTAGTGAGAACATTTTTTGGGAGACTAACCATTCTCAGGATCTTCCACAACTTTTGTTACTTTAGTTAGTGAAATGCATATTTTGTTAAAAAAACATCATAATTCATAGACTCTATCCATTCCTCAATTAGTTATCGTCAAACAAGACCCCTAATCTATAGACATCTCTCCTCGGCCCTAGACCATACCCTCTGTCGGATAATTCATTTTTTGCGGTCAGTGTTCCAACTCGGACCCAAATGTTGCCACGGTAAAAATATATTGATTTTTATTACAGATGGACAAAATTAAGGAAGCACGACAGTATGCTCGCCTTTGTTTATGAGGGAAAACTCGGATAAGTTACATCAAATACTCTTCAACTTTAAGGTTTATTCAGGGGTATCCTCCAACTTCACTTTGTAACGCGAATGCCCTTCATCTTTTAACGCGTTTCACCCGATACCCTCTTTACCTGGCATAGCCGGTTTTCCAATTTTTCATCGACGTGACGTCCACATGGCCATCTCCTCTCTCCTCCACATAAATAGCCATCCGACGTGGCATACTTCGACGTGACACATAAAATTACGTCAATGCCCTCCAACTTTAAGGTTTGCTCAGCGATACTCTCCAACTTCACTTTGTAACACAAATGCCCTTTATCTTTTAATACATTTGATCCGATGCCCTCTTTACCTAGGACAGTCGATTTTTTAATTTTTTGTCGACGTGGCGTCCACGTGGTCATCTCATCTCTCCTCCATGCAAATAGCCGTCTGACGTAGCATACTCCGACGTGGCACCACATATTAAACGATCTTACTTATCGTAAGTTGACCCACTCACTATTAAATTATTTCTTTATTTTCCTCTTTGCCATCGTTCGCATTAAACCTCATTCGCCGTTCGCACTCCTTCGTCATTCGCTCTCCTTCATCGTGAAAAGTGAACGACGAAGGAGGCGAACGACGAAGGAGTGCGAACGACGAAGGAGGTTTCATGCGAACGACGGCAAAAAGGGAACTAAGAAAATAATTTAATAGTGAGTTACGGTAAGTAAGATGGTTTAATATGTGGTGGCACGTCGAAGCATACTACGTCAGACGACTATTTGTATGGAGGAGAGATGAGATGACCACGTGGACGTCACGTCGACAAAAAATCAGAAAATTGACTGTCCCAGATAAAGAGGACATCGGGTGAAATGTATTAAAATATGAAGGATATTTGTGTTACAAAGTGGAGTTGGAGGGTATCGCTGAGCAAACCTTAAAATTGGAGGGCATTGACGTAATTTTGTGTACCACGTCAGAGGATGCCACGTCGGACGACTATTTACGTAGAGGAAAGAGGAGATGGCCACGAGGACGTCACGTCGATGAAAAACTGAAAAACCGACTATCACATGTAAAGCGGATATCGAGTGAAACACGTTAAAAGACGAAGGACATTCGTATTACAAAGTGAAGTTGGAGAGTATCCTTAAGCAAACTTTAAAATTGAAGGGCATTTGGTGTAATTTCCTCGGGGAGACTCACATTGCTACCCAATTATTAAAAGCCACAAAAGATGGGTGGGCCACCCGCGGGAATTCCCGCCAGCTGTCCCCTCCAACTGGCATCCATCTTGTGAGACCTTACCTTGATCCCCTTCCAAGTCCTCACCCGTCCGAAACCACCCGAGACTCGCCTGCTATTTACGATCGCGCCACCGCCAGCCAGCGGTCTGCTCCGCCGCCGGAGGCGCCCAAATCTGCGTCTCCCGCGACCTGTTTGGTCGCCTGAACAGCCCCCACGCGGTTAATAAATTTTTTTATGCATTATAGCAAATATTATATCAAATCAAAGGAATTGAAAAATAAATCCAAGAATTCATCAAATTTACAGGGAAAATAAAAAGGGACACTTTTGTGCTCACTTTCTTTTCTTTAATTAATTTGGTCGAACTTTTATATTTCCTTCGCCACAGAAAATTAAGAGAAAAATATGAATAAAAACACAAAAATAACCTAAAGTTTGGACGAGTCCACAGAGTGAGTGGGGGAGAGAGGAAACAACCAAAAAATTTCGTCGAATTTACAGGGCCTTGCCCCTGCCGGGGGCGCCGGCGCCGGCGTCGCCGCTTCCCCCCCGCGGGCTGTAGCCGTAGTAGGAGAGGTACCACTTGACGAACTTTTTGAGCCCGTTCTGGAGGTTGGTCGTGGGCTTGTAACCGAGCTCGGTCTGGGCGAGGGTGATGTTGGCGTGGGTGAAGGGGACGTCGCCATTGCCGGGCATCTCCACCACGTTCCTCTTGGCCTTCCGCTTGAGGTACTGCTCCAGGATTCCGACGAGGTCCGGCACCGTCACCGGCGACGTGTTGCCGAGGTTGAAGATCCGATACTGGGCGGGGCCGCGCTTCTTGCCGCCGGTCCCGGTGCTCTTCTGGGCGGTGTCGAGCGACCCGAGGCAGCCCTTGACGATGTCGTCGATGTAGGTGAAGTCCCTGGCGAGCTCCTTGTTGTCCTTCCCCGAGTAGACGGTGATCGGTTTCCCTTCGAGAATATTGCGGGTAAAGGAGAAGTAGGCCATGTCCGGGCGCCCCCAGGGGCCATAGACGGTAAAGAATCGGAGGCCGGTGATGGACAGGCCGTAGATGTGGTTGTAGGTGTGAGTGATCTCCTCGCCGGCCTTCTTGGTGGCCGCGTAGAGAGAGGCAGGGCGATCGGTGCGGTCGGACTCGGAGAAGGGGGACTTCTCGTTGAGACCGTAGACGGAGGAGGACGAGGCCCACACGACGGCCGGCTGGGGTTCAGCGGATTTGCACGCCTCCAGGAGCGTCACGAGGCCGGCGATGTTGCTGTGGACGTACGACGCCGGGTTCTCGATGGCGTAGCGGACGCCGGCCTGGGCGGCTAGGTGCATCACGTGCGTGAAGGGCACGACTTCGAAGAGCTTGGCGAGGAGGCGGGCGTCGTTGATGTCGCCCTCGACGACGAAGACGCCGTGGGAGGCGAGCAGCGCCTTTCGCGCCTTCTTCAGCGAGGGGTCGTAGTAGTTGTTAAAGTTATCGAGACCCACCACGCCGTCGCCGCGGCGGTGCAGCGCGAGCGAAACGTGCGACCCGACGAACCCCGCCGCTCCGGTCACGAGGACGGAGAAGCCCTCCGGGCGGCGTACGGAAGCGGACGCGCGGATGTGGCGCTCCCAGTGCATGCCGCCCCACTTGTTGACGCCACCGGACGACATGTCCACGAAGCTCTGGAAACTCAGGTAGGAGGCGGTCAGCGCGACGAGGAAGAGCGCCCACAGGAACATGGTGCTCGTCGACGCGAAGCACCGGTGGAACTGCCGGTTAATCGGGTGCGCCCGCTCTATCTTAAACTTCCCGGGCGTCGAAGGGAACAACTCCTCTTCCAATCCCCTCATCTTCCCTCTCTCCTACTGCTGCAAGAAGAGCAGTCACGTCTTATAGCTTCGGAGCTCCAAGTGTTCGTCTAAATGCCCGATTAATACGATTCGGCCCTTATCGGCGTTAGCAGCGGCAAGGCGATGTGAACGGCGGCGAGCAAGCAGGGTTTTGAAGCATTTGGTAATGCGCCTGCTAAGGAGGGAGGGGCGGAGGGAGGGAGATATAAATAGGGACGAAGAATTGGGAGGAAGACAAGGGAGCACAGAAACGCGTGAACGCGGTAAGATCTCTAAAATTAAGGGGAATGCAAATTAGTACCTAATTTTACTAATTACGGCGCTTCGCTTAATTAGGGGGATCATTATAATTAGCATTAGAAAGATCTCTACCTTCCATTTGTTTTGTGGAAAATTCGAATTAAAAATGGAGCATTTTTTTTTCTTTCACCCCAACCATTCACTTTCCATTCGAGAGTAAAATATAGTAATGTCAAACAATTTTTCAATATTTAAAATTTGTCCATTTACCAATTTTCTGTTGTTACATTTTTTTTCCTCTTCTGATGCGTCTCTTCTCATAAATTAGACAATGAAGAGACAGATGCAACTGAATGCATTCCGTTAATTTTATTAAATATGGATTGTGTGATCACAATTCACAAAGGACCAGTCCAGTCAAGGCAAAGATGCCATGTACCTTTTTTTATTTTTTATTTTGTCGGTGGACATTAGTATTATTTGTATTTTCGTTGTTTTGGAAAAAAATACTGTTTTTTTTAATTCACAGGAGAAAAAACGGAGAAAATAGAACACACATAACGTGGGACTGTGGTATGATTATTTTTTATTTAATTGTTCAATAATTTTTAACGACGAGAAAGATATCGTCGCCAGCATTATTAATGATGCAATACTTGAAAAAAAAATGTGGTGTCTCGAATACATTATTTCATTCCTTTTTTATTTCTGTTTTTTAAAAGATAATAGATAAGTAATTTAAATTGGTCATGATGTAATGGGCCACATCAACGGGTCAAATGGCAGGGCCCATGATCTTTCATGTTAACTCAACCCCTAGGAACAGAACAAAGCGTCACGCGGATCGATGTGTTGAGTTTGCCGCGACATAGTTTAGATGGAGGAGTAGGTTAACGAATTTAGTTGTTCGGACTAGCAGAACTTAGGGTCCATCACTAGAGAAAGACATCATAATGTGACGTCTGATGACGGTAAAATAGAAATAATACTGTAGGCAATTTACTCGTAAATAATTTTAAAAAGTGAACTTAATTAATATCGTGAGATTTCTCGTGAGACCTTCGTTATGTTTTGTTTATTTATTCCCAAATTGTATATTTAGTTTTTATTCGTGCGAATATTTTTTTTTTTAAAAGTGTTATGATCGTATTTTGAAGTTGTATCATATCTATTCGATTTCCGTGGGTGGTAGCGAGCAGATTAGACATAAACAGTGTCGCTGCTTGCCATGATTTTTTTTTTTTATTTTTTTTATTTTTAAGCTGCTTGCCATGATGAACAGACGATCCACTAGAACCTTAAGGCCTGTTTGGCTCCATCTGTTCTAAGGACATGATCTAATTGACCTAAGTTTGTTCTCAGCACATAATTAGATAATGACATAATGTTCTTTAACTCCTTAGGAACACAATATTCTCACATTTTGCAATGAATATTATGAAATTCATGAGATAAGAAAAATGATGTTTCATAAAAATAATTGGAAGGCATTGTTCTTCTCGTTGTCGCTCACCACACGAGGCCTAAGCGTTGTTTGGCAACAGACTAAAATTGAAAAATAGAATAAAATAATATTATATTATATTTTTTCAAAAAAGTAAATATAATTCTATTCTACTTCATATTTGATTGAAGGAGAATAAAGTATAAAAATATAATATTTTATGACTAAAATATTTTATTATAAGTAATTAATGTTTATTGTTATAATAATAATATTATTAATATAATAATATATGAGTAAAATAAAAAAAAACAATTAAAAAGTTAAAGAATATGATATTCTAGTGTTTTTAAAGAATAGAGATATTCTATTTTGAGAAATAAATTAGATGATTTCACATGTTCTCATATGATTTTTTATTTTTCGATATTTGAATAAATTATTTTAATTTCAATTCGTGTTTGATTGTATTACAAGAATATAACGACATTCTTCCATCTATTTCATAATCAAACGATCCTTAAAGGTACCACTAATTTCCGATTTTTACAAATACGGAGGGAGATGTTCTTCATAGTCCATTTTAGCTTGATGATCTAGTAATCAACACGTTTTAACAAGAACCAAACTGAATTGATGCCAAAGTTAACTAGGATTGAACATGTTTGTAATTAAATGATGTTTTGATATCTGTCGAGTGCGCAGAAGACATAATGACACGAAAATGCTTGTAAGCAAACGAAGTCTGATCTGCTTAAAAAAAATGTGGCTAGTAACTAATTTGATGAACTTGTCACTAATAAAGCCAAGATGCGTGCTATACGTATTCTGAATTTTCAATCCCAAAAGTGATGTTTTTGAGGCTTAATATTGTGTGTGCCTAAAGTTCAATTCACTTGAACCACTGCACGTCAAGGATGACAGACGGACGTACTAAACAATAAAAATGTTCCTTCAAGCAACGTGCATTAAAAAAAAAATAATGTGATGGAGCTTTTAATTCACAACATTATATTGCTTAATTAGGAAACCGTATATATACGCCAAAGGGAAAAAAAAGGAAACTGTGTGTGCAGGATCTAGAATTGCTTTCTTTCTAAATAATATAAATAAATGTCACACATGTACATATCTATACATAGTTGACCTTATAAATCTAATGCCATCATTGCCAATTCGTGTGGATCACAGGGTCTACGGTGCCTATCAAATTCAAGGAAAAAAAAAACGAATAAATAAGTTGGACGTGCGCTGCAATTTAAAGGACGTAAACAATATAGAGAATGTACTTGTTGTTTGCATTTTTTAAATCCATCCATGTTATTTTTAAAATCTTATACGAAATTTACAAATACTTAAAATTATTAATTTTCAATTAAACGCCCCATGATTTTGAACGCTCGACGTCCTTCACCACATTATTTCCCCTTATCCTCATGAACTTATTGCATTGATGCAGCTGCATGCGTGCTGCCATGTTACTAGAAAATAAATAAATAAATAGACAGAGCAGCAATATTAAGCACAAATAAATGCATTTGTTTACTACATACAAAGAGAAGAAAAAGAAATTTTTAGTTAATCGTAAATTAGCCCTTATTTGGATAACATTTTGACCACCTGATCGCCAAACCATTGAACATTATCCTGAAATGATCAAGATATTTTATTTTGTTTGTTTTTCCGTCCGTGGGTCTCATTTTCCCAATTAACAATTTTTGAACGCGGCTGGAAGCCATAACGTGTACCATTATATTTTTTTACTTCAATATATATTTTTCTTTTGGCAATATAATGTAATCAACAATGAGGAAAGAATCAATTTGTATTAATTGAACAGTGTTCAGTACATAACAAATATATTCTCCGTTGATTAGGTCGACTAATCAACTCGATCCGGTGAACTCAGACGATGATCGAATCTAACTCGACCACATCTGATCATAGATCGGATTGGATATTTTATCCGAGTTGATCCATGATTTTTTATTTTTAAAATTTTTATTTAGTTTTAACTTATATCTTATATTTAAAAATAAAAATATTTTAAATATGTAAAATAATATTAAATATTAACAAATTATGTTATACTTTTAAATAAATATTATATAATGTTTTTATATTAAATAATAAAAAGTAAGACTTTTTTTTTTAAAATAGTGGTCGACGACCCAATTCAACACGACTCAAATCAAGTTGGATTGGATCGGATCCAACCCTCTAAAGAGAGGTAACTCGATCCAAACCGACTTAATTAAAATTGGATGGATCGGATATGAGTCAAACTTGATTTGTGAACACATTTACGGGCGTTGATAAGAATGATACAGTGATTCGATCCAATTAATAAAGTCTCAGGACCTGCAACATCCATAGTTGAGCATATCGCAATGCATGTAATTGGTGTGCTGTTTTTTAATGTCATCTTAAAAAACTGGTGGAAATGGTTTAGGTGAGGGAGACGAGCGATAAACAACATTACATATCGTGGATGTGTCATTCAGAAGCTTGTGTGCTCAACTGTCATACATAAAGCCATGAATCATAAATGCACGACCAAGTGACCAATATTCTACCATCATAAATCATATGGAATAATGTTATTCTCAACTCAAATTTTAAAAAATTATTAATCTACCACAAGAACTACTTTTATCCCTTGAATAATTATTCTTCAATCAATCAGTGCAGAGTTTACTATTCAGTCAACATCTCCAAAATTGAAAAAAAACATCTTACAAATTTAAAAAGTGAAAATTAACTATTCTTTCTCATCTATGAAGTAATCGTTCTCCTTATTTTGTCTTTGCAGACTTATTTAGAAAAAAAAGGCTATAACTAATCTACTTGAGATTATTTTTGTAACCTAAATATATAGTTTACTTCAATCAAACATTATTTAGGAAAAAAATTATACCTAATCTATAAGAGTATGTGTTGGTTGGGGTGAAACGAGATTAAGGAAGGGGAAGAGAAATGAGGAGAATTCATTCTTTTCGTTTGATTGAATTTAAATTGAAGGAGAATGAAGGAAAAAGTCTCTTTCTTTCTCTTCAGTTTCCTTCCAATGTTCCTTTTTTTTTTCTTCAAATCGAAATGGAAAAGAGAAAAAGACATATTTAGTATGTGTTTTTATTTTTTACCAAATAAATTAAACATATAACTATATATGTAAAGGCTAAAATCGTCTAAATAAAATAATTATTTAACATTTATTCTCTTCCCTTTTCTTTAATAATATCAACCAAACAAGAATAATTATTCACCTTCGTTCTTCTACATTCTCTTCCCATCATTTCACTTTATACTCTTTACCTTCTCTTTTTTTAATGAATTTTGAACCAAACATGTCCTAAAAGTGCGAGTTCGAATATGTTCTAGGAGGGTGTGTTTGATTCCAGAACTTAACCCAAGTTCTAGAACTTTGGCCAAACATATTATGTGATGTACTATTGGAATTTTTAGCAAAAAGTTCCAATCGTAAGTTTTTGCAAAACTTTCAAAGTTCTTGCTAATTGCAAGAACAATCTTCTTTTTTTCTAATAGGCTTAAAATAGGTGGAGTTATTTTTATGCCTATCATTAATATATGTATATATTATATATTATAATATGTATATATTATATACATATATTATATTATATTTGTTATTTATACATTATCATAAATTTATCATTTATTTAGGTCTAATAACAAAAAAATGCATTTATTATTTATTAGTGTTATAATAAAATAAAAATTTCCATTATTATTATTATGAAAAATATATTTTCTCGTTTAAATATTGATGTAAATATTTTTATTTATTTTACTAATCATATATCATATTAAAAATTAACTAGTCTCATATTACAATAATTATTAATAATATTAATATTAATATAATTAATTATTAATTATGGTATTCTAAATAAGCTACAAGTATATGATTATTTCCTATAAATATGATGTTTTCTTTTATATTTCATTTTTAGTTATTAATTAGTCTACCCTAGTTTTTTCTATCTAATTTGCTAATTATAAAAATAATATTTATAAATAATAAAATATATCTTTAGTTCTTACTTTTTATCCAAACACTCATTAAAATTTATCGATCAAATCAACTTTTTAAATTATTATAATTATATTTTTTTCATACAAACACCTACTTAAAATTTTCTATCTAATCGATTAGTTCTCGAGAACTAACTTTTTCTCAATGTTGTTGTACCAAACACAGCCGAAAAGAACAAGTTCTAAATCACGATCAATTCTTTTTTCAAAATCTGTTGTAGCTGCACGAGCCCTTTGGTAGACGCTACATACTTGATTGGATTGAGCCTTTCGGATACTATTTTAAATTAAATGAGCTCAACAATCCTCAAAGTGTAAGTCATTAAGAAGAATACTACGGTTAACTCGATGAACTTCAAAATTTGACTCAACTCGATTTGACTTCATCGTGAGGTTAGATTGGGTTTGGATTAAAAAATTTTAACCCGACTTGACTTAACTCGTCCCAATTTGATGATCAAAGTTGTTTATTTTTTATTTTAAATTATTTTAATAAGTATTTTATATTATTGAAAATTTAAATAGAAACAAAATAAAGTATTTTAAAAATAGAAAAGTTCTAGATATTTAAACAATATTTTTAAATTTAAAATAAAACATTAAATGTATTTTGTATTGTGTATTAAAAATTATGACGCACTCAATGTTGGTCATAATTTGTGAAGAATAAATTATTGGCAAATTGAAAAAGTATGATATGTTTTTTTAAAGAACTTTTTCGTTCTAATTAAGTTGAGAAGGACAATCATATTTAGAAAATCATGACGAATTTTGTTATCTACCTCAAATTTACTGATGCGACTCATGAAGCAACCCGACTCAATCCAATTAAGATTAGTTGAGTGGGGCTTCAATTTTTTTTTAAGACATGATCTGACCTGAGTTCAGATTGGCTCAGGTCGAATGGTCGGTCATTTAATATTTTATTTCTACATGTAAAATACTTTATTTTATATTTATCAAAATTTTAAATAATATAAAATACTCAAATTAAGTAAAAAAAAGTTGAATTTTTTAAAAAATTGACTCATCGAATATGACCTGGGTCGGATTCTCAAGTGGACCCCCTTAGTAATACTAATTTTTATGTTTGGTCCATTCGTGACGTGTCACCTTTGCGCGCAGGAAAACGTAACCAATTCCCAGTGTCGCAGTTCGGGAACGGAATCCAATTAGCTCTGTCATTTGTATAAATCCAAATCCGTCCTTAATCCTACATTCCCAGACGCTCCACTTTAATTCTTTCACTAATCCTCAGAATATATCGCTCAATTAACCTTCCAAATGTATATCTTGGAGCTGAACCCAGACATGAGATCAGCAGCACGCACCGATTAAGTTGCAGGACAGGACAGGCCTTGAATAAACTAACTTAAGCTGGCCTGCTCCATTGACTCCCGAGTCCTGTCTCGTTCGAATAATTAACTCCTAATTGCTGCTGATGCTGATAACGCTGGTGACTGACAGCGTTTTGCTCTGCATCATCATCGTCCACCATGCATTTTCTTGTCTATTTAGCAACATTTAAATGTCACACGTGGGATGCTGGTGAGATTGCAACTCTCGTCTACCTAATGCACTCAGTAATTGGATGCTTGCAAGTATGAAGTATCAACCTGCTTTCGAGGGGGTTTCCAACTTAAAAGCAAGCAAACCCATGCACCAACCCAAAGGCCCCAAGAGCGGAAATTATGTGTGGGCACATGCTTATGCCTATGCCTATGCATGAGCACGCACGTGTGTTGTGCAAAATTAGATAATTTCGTCACGGAGTAGTGAGTTATAGATGACATCGGGCTCGCTTGACAACTGTTAGGATTAAATCATAAAAAAAATTATCAGATATTTTTTCAAGACATAAGCACCGAAATCCTACTGCAACTGAGAACTCGCAAAATTTAGCAAAAAACATGGAACTTGAACCTTATTCGTGATCCAAACGAGGCCAAAATATGTTATTTCTGTCGTCATTGCGTTGGAGCCTATTGGCTCAAAACATAAGCGGTTGATTAAAAATTCAGAATTAGAATGTGCAATTTCTCAATCCAAACAAGACGGTTTTCATGTATGTATTTGTTTCTTTTTTGGCCAAATAATAGGGAACTTGAATTGCACTACTCCTGGATCACAATTGTTCGCTTCGTGATATCATTTGTTATTCCTTGTATTTATATCGATATAATGACTTGGATGCTTCTTCCTAATAACCTTGGGCTGCAGATTTTTTTTTTCTTGTTTCATCCATTATGCCATGCAAGAATATCGAAGGAAATTAACTAATTAAATGACAAGAAGAAACACTATTATTAATTCTAAAGTTGTTCTTAAGGTTAATTATAATGTATAACCACTTCCAATTAATTGTACTTGTAAATAATTAGGAGGCCAACTGTGAATATGCTTTAGACTTATTTATGAAATGAAATGTGCCTTTCGTTTATGTAACGCACGAAAAAGTAGAAAAATGAAAGTAAATATATTTACTATATTAAAAGGAGAGCACTTGTTTTCAATGAAAATGCTGAAATATAACCGTCACCTTAATTGGTACGACGTGCATGTCTCACGTTCGATTCCATGCACTACGTATAAATCTACTACGTAGTACGTACGATAATATCTAGTGTATGCATCAAATTCGGTTGATCTTTTATAACACCATTTTTTCGTGTAGAAAAAAAATTTTATTATACACATAACAAATATATTATTTAAATCTCAAGAACATAGAATTAGACTCTGGAGTTAAAATTCGAAACTACTATTTACTCGTCCCTCGTTAAAAAAAAACATAAAACAGTGACCATTACAAATTTACCGATGAATTAATTATAAATTCACTCGAGATCATAAACTGAAAGAAAATATTACTACCGCTTATTAAAATGAAAAATAAACATGGACAAGACTTAACTTTAACCTCTCCATGATCGAATACTGAAATCTTTGATATGTTGGAAGCGGCTTAATTAATTAGTTGTATTTTGACTGCGTTTGAATTGCACGTAGCCGTCAGTTTTGGATTTCCCGCGATTTCGTCCTCTCAAACAGACACTATCCGGTTCAGAACAGAAAAGATGTAATCTTTCTTACCAATCGAGACGAAAATGAAGCAGTGGATCAAGATTTCGGCGCTTGTTTTGGGATTTTCCCTTTGCAATTTGATGCAAAGTACCTTGTTGGCTTCGAATTCTCCGTCTGAAAGAGGTATATTAAGCATTTCTCATTCTCTCTCTCTTCAAGTTTAACGCTCAAATGCTCCGGCCTTTGGCCGGCGCGCGCAGCGGGATGTAGATTCAGGAGAAAGGGGACCGCCGTAACTGTAACAGTTGCTACAGTGCCGGCGACGGTCCACCAGAGCGCGGTTCACCAGAGCGCGGTCCTTCGGGGTGCGAGAGGTGGCGATGTCCCCCTTCTCGGGCTTCGCTGTTCATACATATGTTGCGCAATTTACATTTTAACCTAAAGTTGATTCAAGGGAGTCGGTCAGTCTTTCGGATTTTGATTCACGTGGCAGTAGTTTTGAGCAATTGGTGATAGGGTAACGAGTCAAATGGGTTAAATCATTTTATTAACAATGTGCTCCACTTTTCCTGTTTTTTCAGGAGTTGATGGCAAAACGATCTTGCCTCGTTTTGCCTTTAATTGGGTGGATGAAAAGAATGTCTTCCGAGCCGGTGATTTGGCTGTTATTAACGTTAAAATACTAGATTATATGTTCAATGATGCAGAACCGATTTCGACGGCATATGCGATGAATCTTTCTCTGACAGTGAACGACAAGAAAGGAAATAGTTCCTATATCTCCAATGTACTTCAGCATTTCGGGGATGATCACATATTTTGGAACATTTCATTCACTCCAATCAGAACAGGAGAATTTCCCCTAGTTATATCTGAAAATCAGTTTGGCATCATTGATTCATCTCTCCACTTCACAGTTACAGCTGGTAACTTACAGAGTTTACTTCAATTACTTCTGTCTGCCTGCTGATAAGTTAAACTGAAATGCTCTATTACTATTTCACTGTTGTTTTTCTTGATGTACTTCAACATTATTTTTGGTTCTTCGTAGCTTCCACTCTGGTCATTTGTTCATGTAAATACTTTTTCATGCATTATGTTGCAAGATATAATTTTGTTATTAATGAAGTACCATCTTATTGAAGGTCATCTGTATCCATCTGCTTGCATAGCTTTGTGGAAAAATGCTGTCAATGTGTTTGATGCTGGAGAAAAAGTTACTTTGTTTTTTCTCCCGGAAGATGCATTTGGAAATAACATTTCACCAGATCCAGATTCACCAAGCAAACAATATTTTCTGCTGGCTGTATTCTATCCAAATGGATCTACTGCCAAGGTTGATTTTGAGTATGGTGGTTGGGATCAGCTGGGATACATAAGTATTTATTTTGTTCCCACAGTATCTGGAAATCATTACTTGCATGTATATGGTGACAATCAAATTCTACGTGGCTCTCCTCTATTCTATGCAGTAAAGCCAGGTTCTTAATTCTATCGAGTTATTCGTCTTTTACATTGTACATGTGATTTGATTTAGGTTATTTGAGTTATTAAATGTGTTTGATTTAGGCTCTTTTTTGTAATAAAACAATTTGATGCCTTAATGAGACATGATGTTTTTTGACATTTGAACTACTGTATCAACTATCAAGTTTAGATGTTTTATTTTGTCTTGTTTTTTAGTAGCTGTTGATTTATTTTTTGCTTCCTACTTTATGTGCCATAGATATGTAATTCGGTCAGATGGTTGTGGTTTGTTATTATTTTTCTAAAATTTTATCGCATCTTTGACGTTGTTAACTTTCTTCTTATCTACACTAATGCATGCTGTTTTGTTTTGAGTCAGGGCCCCTTGACATTGGAAAAACACAAGGAAGATGGAGGCATGGGACAAACTTTGTGCAGATTTTCTCTAATCTGGAAATGTTCATAGATAAAAAAGATCAGTTTGGAAACCTTGTTTCACATTCCTCTCCATTTGATGCTTTCATTACTGAAAAAGCTTCAAGTCTCTCTATTCCTGTGCCAGACTTGTCCTTTGGAGAGGTGGCAGAGGGAACATTGTTGTTATCTTTCACTGTTCTAGAGCCAGGGGATTTCACACTCACCATTTTTAGTTCTGAGATCAATGTAACTACATGGAAAATGGATTATGACTTTAAAGTATTTATAGGTCTGTCTTCACTGAATTTACACGACATTGAATTAGGCTGACTGAATTAGCTATTTCACTACAATTTATTACTAAGAACCTTGGAAGAAAAGGAGCCAGTCAACACATCATGTTCTGTAAAATATAGAGCCTTTGAACTTAAGTTGTTAACTTGGAAACCTTGGAAGATCAGCAGAAATGATTTTTACTATACATTTGTGAGCAGTGATAAGTTGCAAATAACTGGTTAACATACCATCTTTGCACTAATTTCAGATGCATATGGTAGTTCATGATTGGCTTTATTTGATGGCATGTAAATCTCTGATAGTTAATTTAGGAGCACTTGGACTTTTCTTTTCGTCTTCTCAGCCACATTTCATTGAGAAATTCCGGATCTTACTACTTCTATTTTAGGTTATTGCAACGGATCGAATAGTTTTGCAAATGGATCAGGCTTAACCAGTTCATTTGCTGGTAGGATGTCCCACTTTAATGTTTACTTGGAGGATTTGTACCATAATCCATCTCCAATTGAAATTGAAACGCTGCTTGTCAAAATTTTGAGTGACAATGGAACCTCAGATGTCTGGCCAGTTATATCTCCAATGTGGAATCCTGTCCGTAAGAATTTGGACCTATTTTTCATCATCATTTTTCTTTATTATTTTCAAATGTTTTGTTTCTTTTGTTCACCAAGAATATATTTAACAGAAAATGACTCTACCATTGGACAGTCTGATGGATCTGATTGGTGGTCTCCCATTTCACCAAAAGATGAAAATCAAACTGTATGGATTTTCTTACTTGAGATGATTCTCTTGTACGCATTTAACAAGTTTAATTCTGGTTTGTAACTCTCTAGGTCACTGGGAAGCCAACAACTCAGGCTAGTGATTTCATTGTGGCATATACTCCAAAAGTATCTGGGGAGTACAACATATGGGTATTCTGTGGAAATATCCCTATAAATAATGGCAATCCACATGTTATGAAAGTATCATCAGGTAGAGCTGCAGAGCATAACGAATCGAAGCCTATTTTATGTGCGCCAATATGTCAATTTTACCATTTCAGGCTGATGAAAATTTGCATGAGTCAGCAAATTGATGAAAATCCCATTTTAGCCGACCCCACCTAGTAGGATAAGACTTTGTTGTTGTTGTAAAGGCTAAAACGTTTTTTGAATTTCTAAATTTCAATGCATTGTTGATATGCTTTCTATAATGTAAACTATTACCATCAAACTTTGTCATAAACATATGAGCTACGAGTGTCTATGTACTTCCTCAGTCACCATATCTCCTGGAAAGTGATACACAGAGATTTCCCTTTATAGTACTCTTAAATATTTGCACGTGGAAAGCTATATATTTACTATCTTGTCATGTCAAAAAGTATCCTGCCTGATAACTATACTATTGAATCATTTCGAATTTCACGAATTAGAATGAAATTTGTCTTCCCTAAATTATGTTTAAGGATGTCAATATAATGCTAGGATGCTTTCAAACTCAGCATCTTGAATATAGAGTTATATGTTAATTGCTCTATAGCTTCTCCGATTCTTACAGATGGGAAAACTCATGGATGAGACCATTTCTAATCTCATTTGGCTATTAGTTCAGAAATTAATGGCGCTTACTCTTTGAAACTGGAAACCTGTATGTTTAGAAAAATGATTGCAAAAGCTTCATAGTTTGACCATTTTTCTTAATTGTTTTTTGTTGTTTAACGTTTTGTATTCTTTATATTGAAGACACAGCATGTTATTAAGTTTTGTTATATTAGCTATTTCTATATAACTTCTTGTTTTCCTCACATTTCAGTATCTTTCCACTTAAGTATGAATTTGAGATATGTTTGCAGATACAACCAACATAGCATTGTCAAAGGTCCTAACATATGCACCTAGCGTACAGAGACATATAAAAACTGAAGTTTTGGTGCAACTTGTAGATTCTTACTTGAACCCTGTTTCGCTACAACAGTCAAAATTCAAGTTTCAATTACCTTCTGCAAACAGTTCAAGTTCCTTCAAGTGGGAATTTGTAGAAAATAAAGATGGATCATATTCTGGTTACTATGTAGCAAGAGATGTTGGTGCTTACAATATCTGTGTTTCATTTGATGATCAAAATTTGGCCCCTTGTCCCTTTGAAGTTCTCGTATCTGAAAGTAAGTTCGCAAATAAAATAAAGCTTATCTCAATGGATATATAAAATTGTACATACGTCAACTATTAATGAATGTAACTTGATGCTTACTCTGGTTATGTTAGATGGTAGTTGCTTTTATTTCTGTAGGTTTTTTTTCCTTAATTCCATAATCCACTAGCTCTCCATGGACATGCTCAATTGAGAATATGTGATTTTTATATCAAACACACTATGCGTGTGTCTACCTTTTCTTAAATGACTACAAATTTGGAATATAACTGGGCTTTTCAATGAAACAGTCATCAGTAGCACTGACCAGAATGAATATAGCAAGGCTAGTTTTTGCTATTTCTTCTTGGGAATGTAAAATTGGTAATCATGTTTCTGTGCCAAGAAATTACACTGGCAATATTTTTGCCAGTTTCCAATAAATTCAGGACATCAAAGGGTCTGTTGTTCTAAGTATCAAATGTATGTTCAATTAATTAAGTGAAGTTGGCTGAAAATGTGTCATAAGATAAAGTATGCAGACCAAAAGTACCTTGATTAGAACAATGTTAACCTGAAAAATATCAGTCTGTTATATCTCCAATACAAAATATGGTGCTTATATTCATATATTGCTTTGTTAGGAACTTACAATTAGCCTATATTTCCAATTTTTTATTCTACTTTATCAGTACAAGGTGGATGATGTTCCACATCATCATCACAAAGAATCAAGGATTTTTCTCTGTGCTTGATGTATCAAATATTTCAACTTGTTATGTGATTATTTTTTTCAGATGATAGTTGTAGACAGCACTTCTTTGTGTTTTGTAAATGACAATACTTTACTTGTTCGAAGTTTTTCATAGAAGATTAAGTAATCCAGTGAGTTTACATATTGTTTAATTCTAATGTTGGCTTCCTCAATATAAGATTTTTTCTTTAACTAAAATCAGTAATCATAATGCGTAGTGTTGAAACGCAAGTGCAACTACTTGAGTTTCTTTTTTATTTTTTCTTGTGTGAGAGAGAGAAGGATGGCTACCAAATTATGGGTTCATCCAATTGTATTATATATATAGCCTGATGAAGAGAAGAAAACAAAAGAGGTGTACAATGTCACAGGATACCCTCTGCTAATGCTACCCAAAATCCCACTACCAAAGTAGAAAGGAGCTATGCTCTATTATAGTTTCAGCATGGCATTTCTTACCTTAAAAAATAATGCCGTTACACGCAGCCAAGCGGCCTAAGTGACGGGCAAAAGATTAACCAATGAAAACCTCCAACTCTGACCTCCTATGTACTGAATCCTCTTACAGACATCCAGAAAGTTTGAGCCCCCAAAGAACACCATGCTGCATATATCATCACCAACTCCCATTATCTATCTCACCCATCTAGCAAGATAGGCTCGGCTGGAATGTGAACACTCAAACTGTTGTGATAAGGGGCGACACACTTTGCCATGCAACCATTCGATCTCTCTGTACCACAACCCTATCAAAAGAATCTGCTTTTCAAGGAGTCAAGACTCAAGAACTGATCCGAGCAGGACAAGTTCCTGTGAAAGTAGTTTCGAGCATGTTTGATTTCTTCTTCAAAGAAATTTTTTTTCTTTTAGTTCATTGTCTAATTTGCTTTGTGTTGGTTCAGACTTATGCTGATATTTTGATTCCAACAATTCTTGTAGGAGATTATTTCCCTGACGTGAACAATGATTTTATATCTGTGTGGGAGAATGAATCAATTTCTTTTGATGTCCTATCAAATGATTATGTTCCAGGGGGACAAGCTGGTTTGATTGGATTTTCTATGGTAAGACCATCCTATACAATGCAGCACTTGTTTGTTCAATCAACCTGCATATAGTCTAATATTTGTTGCTTGTTAGTCAAGATTTCATTCACATGCACAAAAAAAAAAACATTGATTTCGAGTATGACTAAAGGAAGTTTATTCTTTGTAGTCCATCATTGTTGCCAAATCCCTGCTAATAAACTACAAAAATAATGAGGTGCTGATGGACAAAAATGTGTTTGCTATGTAGCTTAGACAAGGAAGACAAATTACTAATGGTGCTGTTACTATTGTTGCACTTCAATTTTCAGTTACTTTACTTTTGCTATGTGAGACAAGGAACATAAATTGATAATTGTAATGTCGTTCCATGGCCTTCAATTGTTCTCACTTGGAGGGGGATTCCTAGTTAAATTGGTATCAATCCAAAATGACATAATATTCTTTTTCTTATGAGAAAATCTGGGTTGGGTTCCATCGAGTTAGATTTACATGATTCATCACAATTTAAAATTTATGACTCGCTGACAGATGCCGTGACACCTATGTTGTTATCCAATAAATCTGATATTGAGCCTGTCATTCATGTAAGTATTAAAGACTTCCATATTATCTTCTACTACATTAGGCACATGTTACTTCAAAATTTCACTCTCATTCTTGATAAAAAAAACTGTTTTCTTCTCTACTGCTATGTAAATTTCATCGTTTAAAAAATGTGCAATCGAAATTATAGTGCTAACATAATAGCTGATGCTGCTATTTGTCTTTTTTTTACCAGTGTTGTAATGAATGCACTGGGTGACTAAATTTATTACATTAGTGTTTCTTACTTCAGTAGTTTTTTTTTTCTCTTTGATGGTAGCTAACTTCTCTGTTGCTTTGAAGCCCCTTCATGGATCATTATTGGGAGATGGACAGCTGTTTCGGTACACTCCATTCAAAGGATTCTTTGGGAAAGATTCCTTCTCGTACACATTGACTGATGAGAATAACAATTCGGATACTGGTGCTGTTTTTATATCTGTCCTATGCAAACCACCTCAGTTTGCTTCTTTACCAGCTCAATTGTATGCAACTGAAGATATCTTAAGCCCTGATTTAGGGTTGGCCTCCTTTCCCTGTCTCTGAAGTTGAACTGGATATTGGAGTACCCAGATTTTCTTCATACCTCCCATTAGATGGTTATTTCTAGACCTACATCTACTTGGAACTGACTACCAAATTTTGCTCTATGCAGTGGTTTTCTGGGATTTCAAATCACGCACTCTGATATAACTGAAAATCTTTCTCTTACACTGAGCGCACAATATGGTGAGATCTTTCTTTCTCCAATGCTAATATATATTCAACAACCATGGAAAACTTCTGCTCTTTCCATTAGCAGGAGTGATGGAGTGGGGAAGCATTTAATCATATTTGGAGATTTTGTTGCAATTAATTCTGCTCTTCAGTTGATTCAATATGCTGGGTAAGTTTCTGAAAAAAAATACTTCGCATTTTTCTTGTGAACCAAATGCCAAGAATACTACAAAAATCTATGTTACTTCAAGCATCTCATTAAAATTTACGCGTAGATATCTGTGTGTGGAAGAATTTTCTCTTCTTTCTTGTTCTCTATCCTAGCTGCACACTGGACCTTGCACCTGTTCCTTATGGGACCTGGAAGTTGTAGTACCTTTTTATAGGCAATAGTTTTTCCAAAGCTTAGACATGTTCAATTGATGATCCATTTTTAATTATCAACTTACACCGTCTTAGAAAATTTGATACCAACAAGAATTGATACAAGAACCGTTTTTAATTGATAAATGTTTTTAATACTTTAGCATTCATAGAAAGAGCTCTCGATGCGAATATGATCATACTAGAATTAAATTTCAAAATCCTCAATCTGTATGCATTAGATAGCTGCATGGACAGAGCTAATCATTCACAGAGCATAATTTGTGTTGCTCCTATTGAAAGATTGCATTAAATTGTTCATAGGAAAAAGCTACACGACAGTATGGCAACTCAATCTTCCTCATCTCTTCCATTAGCTACATGTACTGACCATTTACCTTGTGTTCCCTAATCTTTGACATAAGCAATTAAGTTCTTGCTCTGTTGTGATATCTAGAAAATTAATCAATTGTGATTTGTTTGTACTACCTCCAAGATGGAGTGAAGGGTGTGACCATCACTAATTAAAAAGGAGAAGTGCTCTTAAATTTATCAGGATCATGTATTGAGTCTAGCCTCATTAAATCAAACAAATTTGTTGGAAACAAGCAATGTTGCAAATACTCTTTGAATTAAATGTATGCGATTAATTCCAAACCATTACTTTTTGCTTATGATTTTTTTTTCTCCTATCCAGTAATGATAATTTCTATGGGAATGATATTGTTACTTTACGTGCCACCAACAAGAATGGTATGCAAGAAGTTCATGTTTCTGTTTTGGTTAAGCCAATCAATGATCCTCCAACCATATATGCACCTAAGTTTATACGTTTGCAAAGGAGTCGCGCAAGCAATGGGCTGCAGATATTTGATAAACAAAGAGATCTCTTTGATTTCTCCATTGCAGATCCAGACTTGTACAGCTTCCCAGGTTTGCTTTTGATAAAAACTTGAATTCTGCATGAAAATAGTTTTTTTCTTTGTAGGAAGTATGATAATTTTTGTGTTGTGGACCACAGTTAAATTCAAATTTCATGTCCTTTTGCATATTGAAAGAAATGGTACAAATAAATAGAAAAGTATTATAAAAAATACCTTGCAGCGGAAGAAGAATTACCGAAGCTTTTCTATGTTATTTTTGTATTGTAGTTGGGAAATCGATCACGTCGAAAAGAGCACATTGTTCCACAATCCAAGAACCTCGAACACGTTGGAATCACGACAGCCTTGCGGCGTGGATGTCGGACTGCACTATACAAAAGAGAACATAAACTTCTCTTTTGTAATGCATACAATGCAATAACTGCACTAAGTGCAGTTGATGTATGCAGTTTGCACAACTGCATGTGCATGGCCTGAAGCCCATAAGGGTGTCAGTTCCAACAATCTCCCACTCGCACTTATGGGCTTTTACCCATATTTGATTCCAGTAAATGTTTGTTATGATAAACGAATCGTGCGACCCATGAGTACATCCACAACTTAGGCATTATTCGTTCACATTTAAAGCTTCTTATGTAATGCTATGAAGTATGTGTTTGAACCTTTAGCCCCATTTCTTCTTTTATTTTGGGAGTCCTCCCGAATCTGTCGCTTAGGTTCATAGATATCTCATTTCATATCTGAAAAGTTTAATCACCACTGTCTTACACGTTTGTAGAATTCCTGCAGGTATAAGTATTTAGCTGAGAAACCATGCTGTTCTGATTCTTGTTATTCTGCTCTTTCAGAAATGTGTCTCTGAGCTTCTCGCTTGATTCTGGTTCAAGTTTAATTCAAGATAGAGTCCATATTTTCAGTTCAGAGAGATGATTATGATTATCATTTGATGAATCTCAAGCATTATTTTTCCTAACATTCTAGGGAACAAGTCACAATTCATCATCACATTATCATTGGAAGTAAATGATGGAATTTTATCATCTAATCTTCCTGTCAGTCTTATAAATGTGGCTGAACTGAAGAGCCAGAGTAACCAGTGGCAACCTATTCAAACTTACGTGACTATAGCAAACTATTTTGTACTGAAAGGACGAGGAATAAGATTCCGTGGGACGGTCGGGGAATGTAATAATGTGATGAAGCAGTTGTTTTATCATGTAAGTTTTAAAATGTCAGATTCATCATCATGTGAGACCTTTTCAGTTTTCTACATTAGTGTTTGAGTTTCTGCTGCTTAAATTCCATACAAGTATGAACCTTAAATATTTATTGCTTAGCATAGTAGTTACATTGTGCTAATAACAGTTGTATGTGTGCAAACCTTCCATCTTTTCCATACATCTACTTAGGCCTGTCGAAACTAGCAGAACATGTTAGTGGGTTCAGCAGGATTGATGTAACTCAGGGTTCAATTTCCTTGTTTAAGCATTGAATTATCCTTTCTTGAAGATGCACAAAGATTCTCAAGAAATAGTCTAATTAATTCTATGAAGTAAGGTTTTGGAACAAAGATGGATAAAGGGTAAGAAAAGTGTTACATGTGGCATGGTTATCACGGTTGCAAGCTATGCAAAAGAGACACTTCAATAAAATTTAGGGAACACTTGAGAGAAGTGCAGAATGATGATCTCAGTTGAAGGATAGTTATTTCACTAAGGACCTAAAATTTTGCATGGAATTAGATATCAAAATGGTAAGACTTTTAGGACAATGGACATGCGTTTACAGTACTGCTTTCTCTTAAGATTAAGAGTTAAAAATACATCAATAACACTCCCAAATAAGTGTACATAGTTGCAAAGTAAGCAATCCATACGTTATATGGCTTGCATCTCTATTTCTTACGTATAGTTATAAGAAGCATTTTTCTTCCTCCCTTGTTAATTCCTATTAATGCTTTTATGCAGGGATCAGAACATGATTCTGTGTTGACTATAACAGCAAATGACATGGGTAATCATGGATGTTATTCAGGTTGTGTAGAGAGCACAACATTTCCGCTTCAAAGTATGGTTTCTGTAAATCTCATCAAACAGAAATCACTGAATCCAGTGACAGCTATTGGTAAGTGTGATCATTATCTCTGATATTAAACTCATGATTGATCAAATGCTATCAATGTCTCAGTGGACTAAACATGAGATCATTCTAATCTTCACACTAGAAAGTAACTCACTACAGCCACACATTATTCTTATGAACTCTGACATGTATAATACTTTGATGTATAACTTAAAAGGTTCATTTTCTTCATGAGAAAACTGTGATCAGAAAGTTAACTCAGTAAACTGCATATAAGCAAATTATGTATTATGAAATCTGGCATAAGTCACCGCACCTGCGAAAAAGTATTGTTACATTCTAATCTTGGATCCTATCTCTTTGCAATTCGCATGCCAGAATGTCAGTTGACCATGATACTACAGATAAATTTGTACCATTGTACCTCTTCCTCATTGCAATTTTCTATTTGTCTGTTTCTTGCATATTGTCATTTAGCAACTTTGTATGCATTATCTTCTCAAAATAAAAGAAAAAAGCAGCTTTATAATGTTCTTTTGTAACTTTTTATGCTGTCTTGCTTGTTGCAGTGCTTGCCCTCATAACTTTGGTCGAGATACTGATGACGCTTATCCTTGGCGCAATTCTTCTGTTCTTTGCTATCAAATGCCTGACTTCTCTTGGTGATGAAAAAAAAGCATGAAAGTTTCTCCCCGAGAAGGAAATCTCAAGCACAATGTTGTATACTATATATATACTAAATCATGATCCCTAGTTTGTTCAGTTTTATGACATGTAACTTCAAGATTAAAGGCTCATTGGCCTCCATTATCCAGCTAGAAGAACCATCTGGACATAGGTTTCTGGAATATGATAAATTAATCCAGTTCTTTGCGACCATATATATCATGCACCATGCATCATCATCACCACCATCATCATGTTTGTTTTGACGAATAAATGTGTTGCTTTGCGTCCTATTAGAAGGATTCGTTTCTCAATATTTTGCCTTTTTTTTTAAGATGCAACTTCTCGCTAGCGCCTCTCAATATTTTGCCTTTAAATAAAAAAAAACTGACATGTACACAAGATGACCTTGGCAATTTGTTCCGAGTACTTTGTACCAATCAACTCGAAATTGGGTTGAGCTGCAGCAATTATTCGCAATGAATTTTAGAGGGTGTTGCCGGAAAGATGATAGTAAGATGGATAATACGGCATAAAAATTCCCATGCTATCTTGCTATACATATAATGGGCATAAAATTTATTTGGGTGGCTGGTTGAAGAGACGTAAGATTGAATTATAAATTAAAGAAGATTCTAATTAAAATTTTACATCTTGAATTGAATTAATCAGTCTGTTAATACGGAAACAAGAACATGAGCCTTCCTTCTAAATAGTGTTGCCAGGTAAAAGGAAAGAAACAAATAAAAATAACAAAGATGAGAAGATAATTTTTTCGCAAAAAAATTCCGTTGCCGGGACTCGAACCCGGGTCTCTCGGGTGAGAGCCGAGTATCCTAACCAACTAGACTACAACGGATTTGTATGAGACCTCTAATTATAATTTAATAGTTAAATGATTTCACGTCCTCATCTGACTGCTCAATGGTTTTGGCCTTGAATTCTGTGGGCATTCTATCGTAGAGCTAAAACTCCACAAATGGCGCAAGACAAAATTCCTTTCACCTTAGAGCCATACATTCATTCTTCATGTTTTTCCCCGAGAGAATAATGACATTTGGTTGTAGTCACAAAAAAAAATTAACGGTATTCACTTGAAGATGCATAAAAAACTTTGAAGACAGATTTCATTATTCTGTCCTCCCTACTCCCCACAAGGAGCTCTACTCCCCACAAGGAGCCATAGTGACTTCAAGAATGGAAGAGTTTGCAAAAAGAATACGCATCTGCAATTATTGACAACGTCGAATTCAATGACCCTCGACTAATGGCTACATTAGAGTACATGGCACCCTCTGCTTAGATGGCAGATTGAGCACAATCCAAAGGACATGACGGATCGAGGTAACCTCGTACTCTGCATAAAAAGGATAAATATCTCCTAAAACATTACACGGCTTAGCCTTTGCATATCCCATTCCGATTCCCCTCAGATATCAAATGTCATTAGCTATGCGTCTTGAACAAGCTTGCTGGAACCTGGAACAGAGAGATGAATAAGAGGGCGTACAACATGAACTAATAATCATGTAGTTAAAGATAAAGAATTTTATCAAGTAATATAGCTATGCAATATCATTACCTTCACATGATGCGGCATGATTTTTATATCACAGGGTGCGTGAAGCCATGTCTCCGGAGAGTAGAGCATAAAATTCTCAGGCTTACTCGTATAAACATCTGCATATTGATGAATGTGGTATGCAAATGCCGACTCTTGTCCAGTGTCTGTTAGAAAGGTTGCTCCAAAGTTTCTGTTAAACATACTCCGCATTATAGCTCGACATTTTCGCCTCTCCTCATTCAATTCATCCACAAGTGCACGGTATGCTTGTCCCCTCTCTGTATTTACAACCGTAGCATGAATCTTGCCCAGTAACTCTTGGATGATGTGAAATTGGGCCTGCATGGAGAAGAAATCTTTTGATACCCTAGGATGTAATAACACATGGCAGATAATTAATTAAAAGCTATTAAATTGATTTTATTCTACTAGCATCAGTAGTGGAAAGTGGCATGTCTCGAGAGTGTGCTAATCTTTGCTAATTAGAATAGTGTTCACCTCCAGTTTATCACAAATTATTACCAACCTAATTATATATTATTGCGCATATTCATGAGTTGGCAGGAAAAAGTGGCAAAACAGTACGCACTTATGTCTACAAGTTATGCATCGTGTATACTGTCAATGAGCTAGATATGTTTTTAGGGGAATGAGCTAGGAATTACATTGACAAAGGATATCAGTATTCATGAACTAAATCAACAGTTTTTTAGGTGAACTAAATCAACAAATTTGTTAAATGTAGACAAATACCATTGCTCTTTATTTTTTAACACATCAATATGGAAAGTTTCAAGAAAAAAATATTTTAAATATGAGAACATCTCCATAAACTTTGGACGGTAAATGTGAAGTAGAAAGATGTGCATTATTATGAAATAAAACTTTTATCAACGAGTAATCACCTCCAAGAGCAATAAAAGGTACCCAGGAATACATGGAAAAATTCGGACTTGGGTATAACCATTTTACCTGTTGAAACCGATAGCTATCATTATTTTGGACCCGTATTTCATTCTGCAAGCATCACCTGAACTTTGTTAGTCAACGTGAATGGTAGATTGGAACTATCAATGGTAGAGATAAATCACAAAGTATAACTATTTTTAATTCAAATATTCATATACATATGATGACGAACAAAGAAGGAAATGTTGGTCTTATATACTATGTTTTCTTACCCTATCCACAAAGATCAACAAGACATGAGAATGTGAAACCATTTAGCAACTTAAACAATCATGACAAACATGTAATATGATGAAGGAAATGTTGCACACAGTCATGGATGCTTCAACTTTACTATATGATGAAAACAGATAGGGTACTATAGTGAGTTAGTGACCAATCTGCTTGGCATGCCAAAAATGCTTTTACAATAACATGAATGGTCCCCTAAAAAATCAATATGGATGGATATTACAAATGAGAGCATACCTCAAGTTCATGAATGATTGCAGCAGTCCTCCATCCAGCTTTTGAAGGGCCTCTTAAATCACTAAACAAGTGATCACCAAAATAGATCACCTAAATGATAAAAAAAAAGATAGAAACAGTTCAGTTTTTTTTTTTTCCTCAACAAAGTGTTTTTGTTTTTGTTTTGGAATGGGGTTGGGGTGCGCGAGGGGATAAGAAGGAACTTATCATTAGCAAAAGGGGAAAGAAAGCTGAAAAATTCAAACCTCAGGGCCTCTCCATTTTGTAATTTGGACAAATGATTTGAGACAACCATGATAGTAAACTTGGTTAGGAAGGAACTTATCAACTGCAGTAAAAGCAAGTGTGTCCTTTTCAATGTCATAGTACCTAAAAGAAACACAAGACACAAGGCATAAGGGCGACATAACATAGTGGAAAACACATTTACAAGCAACAAATTAGTACAAGACATTCTTTATTTGGAAAGGCAGATTCTGTTGTAATTATAGACCACCTAGTATCTAGCCAATAAATTTGAGATTAACCTTGCAGTAGAAAAGACAGCCACATAAGAAGCATGAAAGGACTAACCTGAATGGGTGCTCAGAATTGTAGAAACTTGGCTTATTGGCTTGAGCAATCACAACATCAAAGAGTTCCCTCCAGGAATTTTTCTCGCCCTCATTTTCCTATGGTGAAGCAGTGACATTCGATGAGAAACAAATTATGCAAATATTTAGATGAGAAAAATCAATACAAATAAGAAGAAATGAGAAAATGTTTCTCCAAACTGTTGAAAGCACAAGCGAACAAGAAGAAAACATATGATGCTCTTTGGAAGACCCATGGATCACATAGTATTGAAAAACGGGCAAAAGTAATGTGGAAATTTACAAGGGCTTACAAATGAGAATTTTAGATTTGGAAAACCCAAACCGAAAATTGTATAACGCTCTTACACTAAACTAAAACATGTTAAACTATAAACCGGGGACATGAGAAGGCAAGATATATAAAACATAGGACACAAGACAACTAACAGAATAATAGCAAGAAACTAACAAGAGAAAATAACATGATGATTCAAACTGAATTGAACATGGTATCTCATGTTTACAGACATTGAACTTGAACATGAATATAAATATTTCATACATATTGGAAAGAATGAGAAGATTAGTAATGAGTATCTGGAAAGTACCTCTAGCATGTAACGCATGCCCCCATCTACAAAATAGTATGGGGAATTAGTTAGAAGGAAAAGTTTCTTCCCCTTCTCCTTCAACGCTTTTAGAAGACTTAAAACTTGACTCTGTAACAAACATTGTCATAACAAAGCAATAAATTGTAATACTCCACTGATATTGCAGGTGAATGGGGGAAAACACAACTCTAGGAAGAATCATCATAAACTGAAATCGCTTCTTCCACTTACATTTTTCACAAGGTACTTTGAAGGATCAGAGAGAATTTCTTTATGAAGCAACCCACTTCTGTGAACATGCTGAATTGCATGGTTTACATCTTCATAAACATAAGAGGCATCAAAGTCTAGCTTGGCATCAACAAAATGCTGTATGATATCAGCAATCAGACATGCCTGGTAGAGAAATAATGGCAAACATATCAGAGAAATTGGATAAGAAAATATATTATCAAATACAGTGGAAGATTAAGTTATACAAATTTTTTTGAGGGGATAAGTTATACAACTTGTCAGAGAGAAGAACTTCATTAAAAAAACAGAATATACAAGTCAAGGGAAACCAGATAGCATGCCCTAATCCTCATTTATAATGATGATGGATACATATTTCACTGTATTTTAGGGCCCGTGCTGATCATTTAGTTGTCAGGAGGAGAGATTTCATATGCAAACAACAACAACAAAGCTTTATCCCACTAGGTGGGGTCGGCTATATGGATCATACGACGTCATTCCGCTCTATTAGTAACCAAACTATATTCGTTGATCCATGTTCATGCGATTCGACAGGGTTTTACGCTGGCTGTCGGGGCCTAACACAACCCTCCTCCTTTATCCGGGCTTGGGACCGGCTATAAAACATAGGCGGAGTTAGATTTCATATGCAAACTTATGATTTTTTTTTTGTTACTTTGAAAGGTTGATCTAGCCATTCATTGGCAGTAAAAACTATGAATTGATATAAATATCATCTAAAGCCAAGACAAAAGGTACAAGTCCTGAAGTTATGCAACTTAAAATTCATTTAGTTATAGGTGAAAGCCCTATCTATCACATGCATACAAAGAACAGTATGCATGCATCAAATGCAGGAACAAAGCGAGAAACTTGACTACCTCACTGAAGCAAAAGAAATCCATCAGGCCAACAAGTCCTCGTGCTTGATCCCGGCCAATATGACGGGTACCATAAATGTCATTAACCTTATCCACGCTAAGCTGCATGAGACCAATAAGATCAATCACATAACATGAAGAAAGTAATACAGTAACAGAACTATGTTCATGTCATAAATCTGAATAAAACTCTCATTGGTGTCCAAGGACATAGCCCAGTTAAGGGCTAACCTCGTTAAATCTTTGGTCCATTTTTTTAAGCGAGTTGTGCCATCAAGTTTGTATGATGATTTCTCTCGTATGATATCCATAACAGAAGACAAAACTTTCTTACTGTTTGACAAACATATATGTGAATATATCCGCAACACTTTTTTTAGGAAAGCAACCCAAAATGTTCCCATCATCCTCATAGGATTTTGTCTCACAAATCTGATAAGAAACTATTTCCTATATCTTCTAATAGTTTTCTGCAATTTATCGCTCAAGATAAATTGAAATGACAACTCAAGGTTTAATGTTTCAAAAGCAATTCATGTATATTTTAGCTTGTTAGTTTTTCATGAAGAGGGAACAAGTACACCAGCACTTAGAACCGAACCAAGAAAAAATGAGAATGAATTGGACAAAAGATGAAAAATAAAGTTGGTCTAATTGAAAAGGAAAAGTGGCCACCTTTTGGCGTCCAAAGAAGCATCCATCAAGCTCAATGGACCCAAAGAAATCAAGCTTCAGAAGGCATCCTCTAATCCTATCATAATACAGCCCCCTGATTGGAAATGTGGGATCATATTCAAACTGCAAGCAACTGTCTGGATACCTAAGCTGAAACAACCACATCAACAGAAAAGAAGGGAAGTTCAGTCAGACGCAAACTAGAATAGCAAATACTTTTGTTATCTGACTAACCCCATCTACTAGATGCCTTTTTGCAAGGTCGTATATCAACTTTTGCAAGTTTCCGGAGTAGTGCGCCAAAGTATAGTCATAATCAAAACCATAGACTTGTACTGTGTCCAGCCTGACGTTCTTATTTACATAAATACCTAAAGTTCCAGAAAAAGATTAATTAACTCTTCAGCAAAAAGCTTCTAAAAGCGCAGGCCCCGAAAGAAAGATCCTTTCTTTCTCGAGATAAGCAAATGAGAAAGCTCGCACCTTCGGGATTCATCTTGTTCATTTCCTTGAGCGCCATCGGGATGTGAAGAAAGCTCCTTTTCGCCTCTTCAAACTCGAGCCGAATCTTTTCGATTTCGTCCCCAACTTCCCCCGAGTTGACTACATGGGGGCGGCGTGCAGCGCACTCCTTGATGACGTCCGGAGCTTCTGTGCTACTGAAGCGCCGGCTAAACTCACCGGACTCAAATCCTGGCACACGGAAACCCAGTATTAGCTCGACCCAGCACTTCTTAAGCTCAAACAGACCATAAATCGAACACAACGCGGACACCAACCTCCTCCTCGCCATGCGCGACAAGAGGAGCCCGTCGAGAGAGCCGGTCTCTGTCAACAAGAAACAATCCAATCACGGGCAGCTTAAACAGTAACAGAAAGACGAGATGATCTGAGATGATTACGAGGATTTGGTCGGCGGAGGACAGAAATGGGCGCAGAGCTCGTCGCATCGCGAGGGGTGGAACCGAGCGGGCAAGTTTTAGGGCTCGCGCTCGGCGACGAGGAGGTGGCGGACGAAGCTGAATAGCATCTAAGATGCAGCTGATATACTAATTTTAAAGAGCGGGAGATGAACACCAGATCTTTGTTGGCTTCTCTCCCTCGCAGTATATATACGTGCGCTATGAATTATGATGACGGGGGGATATTATATTATATGTATTTCATAAATAAGAAAATATTAATGAATGAAAACAATGGTCATTTCTAATTGGTCACACGATGTAAAAATTCTTAAGAAAATATTTGTAATTAATCGATAGTTTATTAAAATAAATTATAAGTATTTAGTTCTACATCTATCATTCGAATCGTCAATTATCACGTCTGCACTTCAAATTCTTTCATTTTACTCTGGTTGAAAAATAACTTAAACGTGTTTTTTTTTCCTTGCTAAAAATTGTCTCGTGCATGAGTTCTTACTTTTATTCCGAATGAGCTCCAAAAGTCAAACCGATGTCTGAAACGCAGATGCATAAGGGTAGGGAGCTAATAATCTTCTTGATAAATGATTGGGTTAGTTTTAAATCGAGCCAACTTGAGACCATTTTTTATGCTTTCGGTTGGATGCAGATGACACAACGATGGCAACTAGTTGATAAGAAAACTTGAATAGAAGCAAATATATACCGGGTTGATTGATGCGTCAGAGTTTTTGAAATTTTCTCCATATTTAATAATTAAAAAAAATTAATAAGTATTTATTTTACCTGCTTATAAATTTAAAAAATAAATTAAAACACAATTTATTTTGTGTGAGAAGATAAAATTGATAATTTGAACAAGGAACGTACTATTTTGCTCTTAGACTATACATAATTTTTTCACATATTTTTTATTATAATATTAAAAAAATTATCATTAAAATAATAATTTATAATTTTTTTATTACTAAACATATAACTGTTTATTTTTAAAAATCAATTTCAACTATTAAATTACTTATCACTACTTTACTTCCATTTATCAACTATTTTTCTTCAAAATTGCAGAAGAAAAACATATATAACAATCTCTAGTAGAGGATAATATGATGTCTCGTGATAATTAATTACATGAGAAATATCAAAAATCGAGTTGGTATTTGGTAATCCTAAATTATTATTAAAATAAAAGAAACAATGACGATTTGTGCGGATCTCAGATGATAAAAGAATGGAACAAGTTCGATTGGTGGAGCATGATTCTTACGGGTGAACATAATCGGATGTACGCCGGCCCAATTTCTAGTGAAAAAAAAAAAAGATATTACTAATCTCATTCTCAATCCAATTATAATTGAGATTGATTTTAGGACATTTTGATTCTATTTAAGAATTAGACGGAGATGCCTCGGTTTTGTCCCAATATTTTTCTTAAAATTATTAAAATATATTAACAAGAAAGTACATCTACTCTCATTTGAAAGTATAATTTTGTATAATAAATTTAATAAACATAAAATTACATTTAACTTTCCAAAATTTAAAAAGTTAGCATTATCAAATTAAATATACATTTGTCACAATTTCGTTCGCTAGACGCAACACAATGAATTTAAGGGTACGGACTAGACCCGGCCCAAGTAACAATTGAGTCAAAAAAAAATTCCATAAATCGTATCGGTGCAAACCGAGGCACCCGGATGATTTCGGTCCATGCCGTGTCCTAAATTGAGGAGAGCCACTAATCAAAGATCATTTATGTAATTAGAAGAAGATAGAAGCATAAGTAATTGTTATACTTAATAATGGTAGCATTTTTAATTGTTGAATAATATTTTGATTAAGTAGGAGTCCAAGGAAAGAAAAACGAAAAGCCAAAATAACTTAATCACATTCGACATGGAATTTTATATTGTTTTCTAAATTTTAAATTTTTTTAATTTCCAAATTAAATAAGAAAACACAAAAGAATTTTGAGGAAGCCATAAATAATTAAGTTATATGTATATATTATTTCCTGTTTTAAATACTCTCAATATATTTAAAATTACAACATCTAGACTTTGAATTATATACAATTGGCTGGAGCCTGGAGTAGCAATGTGGCATGTAATATTTGTTTCAGTACCTTAAAATAGTCTGTATTAAATAACTTAAATAAAATAAGGATAAGCTGTCTCAGTTGTAGTTGTTTGGATCTGGTTCATACTATTTTCCATGAAAAAAAATAACACGTTTCATGTTAAATTTGAAATTAATATTAGGGTTTAATGGGCGTCCACCTCACTTTAATAACGCTCCCTCTATCGGTATTGTCGTACGGTAGACAATGGATGTCAGATATGATATGAGTAGTTCAACATGGAAAAAGAGGGGTATAAGGGCTTAAACCGGTCGAAAATCCCCCACACTCGTCGTTGATCGTCATCATCAAACTAGTTCAAGTCGAAGCTTTTCACCCTAGACTAATGGTGGTCGAACGTCGATGGTAGCGGATCATCTTTGGTGGCTAAGAGAGCACCTGTGGCACCGAATTGTTCTTGGCGGCCAAGCGAGCCTCAACCGAGAGTCGTGTCGCAGAGCGTTCATGATAGCGACTCGTCATTGGTGGCCAAGCGAGCCTCGGGCGAGAGTCGTGCGGCCGAGGGTCGGTGGCAGCGACTCATCGTTGGCAGCAAAGCGAGCGTCGGTGGTCGAGCATGGTGCGCCCGAGCGTCGGTGGTAGCGACTCATCATGTAGCCGAGCATCACCCCATTATCGTGTGGCGACGAGCGTGCATACGAAGGAATCGACGATGAGGACAGCGAGTGACACGACCCTGGTTTAAACCTTGGTCTAACCCACAAGTCGCGACATAATGCGATCGATAAAATTCTTATAGCGGAAGCATCATATTATCATATAGAAACATGTGAGATAAGGTTGTCACACCCTTGTTCACAATCCACTTATATTTAAACTCATAATAAGTACACACTCTAATTCGAACTCATACATTTTAAAAGGTTTCTGAAACATTTAACTTTTACACACCACATAAAATATTAAGAGGAGTCACACATCCTCACAAAAAGACATCAAGAAACTAAGTCTTCAAAAGTGCTTCTAATCCGATAGGGATTTCCAAGCACGGCCACATGACTGATCTATGGATCTGAAAAAGTGTTAAAATAACATTATGAGCAAACAACAGCTCAGTAAGTTGAAAACTCATAATTATGTGTTACCACCTATTCAATTCAGATAAATTAATCTAACATTTTAAAAACTTATAGGAAACAAGCTGACATCTTATTACTTACGAACAATTATCATATAATGAAGGATACTACATCAAGTAATCTCAATGAATAACATCTTTAGCATATCATATAGTGCCTCATATATTTGTTTCATTTCATATAACATTTCACATATCATATCATGCATCATGTCATATCTATCATGTATCATATCATATCATGTATCATGTCACATGTCATGTATCATATCATATCATGTATGCACGTATGTATAATGCACATGTCATATTACCAATTGGTTAGAGGAACATATTACTCCGTAGGGTTTCATATATCCCAAATCATGGGATACATTTCCTGCAGTAAATATATCATCCCTGACCAGAGGCATCATATCATCTCTGCCGGGGAACATATATTATTCCATAGGATACCATATCATCCCATGAAAATGGGGTACCTTTCCTGCATAAGACATATCATCCCGGCAGAGGAAATGCAATGCATGACAGATAAGATGCATAATGCATGCATTAACCATATCATATCACTTAGAACGCATATCATATAATTGCATTAAAAGTAATCCATTCACTTTTTGATCATATAGAACATATAGTCAAATCAAATGACATTCAAAGGACATAACATGAGCTATAACAATGATGGGTTACTTCTAGTGCACCTTAGTACACTAGGAATTCGTGTGGTGCTAGAAACATCATGCATAATAATAATTAAACATGTGATATTAATACAATTATAATTTTTGCATCGTAACAATCTTCACGAAGCCTAATCCTCTGAAAATTTCTCATTTAAGGTATATTGTATAAGGGCTCTAAAAATTTCATCAAGATAACCATATTCTTCACTTACCCAGTTTGCTGACAGATTGAGTGGTGTCAATTGTAAAATTCATAACTTCTGGAATACTTACGATAATTAAGTAATTATAATTTTTCATGAAACTAGACTACCCAAGGTCTAATCTATATAAATTTCATAATTTTATCACTCATATATGATTCTCAGAAAATCCATAGATTTACCTCTGTTCTCTTCTACTTTTCTGTTCTGACAGACTGAGTGAGGTTCACTTTAAAACTCATAACTTTAGTTGTACATGGTCTATAAACGTGATTCTACTTGTATTACAAAGATAACTTTAACATATCTAATCCACATAAATTTGATATATTAAGAATAAGCATTTAAATTACCATAGCATTTACAATTCGGATTACTCATCACAGAAAACAGAAAGGGCGACTCGGAGTAATTGACTCATAACTTTTCACATACAAATCGAATTAACCTGATTCCAGATCATGTGGAAAGTAGACTCAATGAGGGTTCAACCTACAAAATTTCATAATTTTTGAAGAAATATAAGATGCCGAGAACATGTTGACAACTTTCGGAAAGGGTTTGGTGTCCAGCATAGAGGAAACATCATATAGGTGAACTAGGGTTTGATCCACACCTCAAGAACATGTACATAAAGGCACAAAAAGATCTTAGAAGCTCAGAAGAATAGATTTTCATCTGAATTTCATAGGGATAATTTATAAAAAAATGAGTAGACAACTTACCTAAATGAAACCTTAACAAGAAAACCTTGATTTCTCTTCTTCCTTTCTTCTTATTTTTAGCCTTAGTTGTTGCTTTGCTGAAGTCGAATTGATGTTCCCATGGGGTAAAAAGATAAGATTTTAGGCTATATATATCTTGGATACCGACCTAAAGTTGGTTGGAAGTGAGTTTCCAACTTTGCCCTTAGAGTTCACCTAAAGTCGGTTGGAAGTAAATGGCTTGTCATTTATCCTATTATTTATTTTATTTATTCATTTACTTAAGACATTACATGTAAATAAGAAACTATCCCCCATTTGGATTCAAAGAAAATATTTAGGAAAATAAATTTCCAAAAAATCGAAATCTGAATTTTTGTCCGAAGAACAAAATCGATCATTTTTCTGATTTTCCGATTTTGCGCTATCATTTAACATCTACTTAAAAAATATTAAAAATCATATTTAACATACTTTCATGTGTAGGAACAATTACCGGGACTTTACTTTTCTAAATTCTAATATTTTTTAAAAGTCATTTTTCCTTGTCCTTAGTCATTTGTCATCAATTTCAGGTGTTGAATTCTATGGAGTTAATGAACATATGCTCACACACTTATCATAATTCATATCAATCAATAATATATGATTAAATTATATAAACTTAGGTGAATAAAGTCATGGATATTACAACGAGGGTCCACAAGATCGATGGGAAACACACGCTTGAAGGGGACAAGGTCGATCGGAAGAGTGAGGACAACGTTGTTGTACGCGGTTCACATCTCTGACGAGCCCCTTTGCATCTAGGGCACAAATAGATGAGCAACTTCGTGTGGGAGGGCGAAGAAGTACAAGAGAATCTTGGTGGCGACCCCCATTCATATCAGCATGTTCGCCCTCATCATCGTCTAGGGCATTAGGTCATCCTCGTCGGAACGTGGGCTCGGTCATAGCTATCCGAAGCCTGGGCATGGCCACCAAGCACTAAACTGCTACGCGTATTGTTGAACCGGGGGTGCAGCGCGTCGTACCACACATAGGAAGAGGAGACGCCAGCTTCATTAATCTTCCGTCCAACATCCAACCTGTTAAAATGGGGTGGGTGCTCATTAAACCATTAATATTAAGATTAAATCCCTTTTATTTTGTAGATACATGAGTGAGGTAAGTATGCTAAATAGTGCATATCTAGAACCCAATAAAATTTGGATATTGAAGTAACACGGAAAATAGAATATTAAAAATTGTAATTTAATCAAGTGTGTGTGAGAGTGTTAGAAGTAACATTTTTACTGTGGTAGACATTATATCGATAATACATTACATTTTTAATATGACACAATACATGCGCAACCTCAAAGTATTGATAGTTTATTCCATGATACCTTCTGTTGCAATTGCATATATTTTGCATGAATTGGAACTATTGTTAAAGAATACAAGTTTCCAACCAGTGAAGACAATGCACATCATATTCTTGTACAAATATCATTGAGGTTATAACTGTCATTGTATATAAATATTTGAGTGCAGCTCTTTCATTAGTAGTTTTTAGCTAGTACAAAATTCTATAGCTCTCATACCACTGTATTCTTTCCTTCTTCCAATCTTCTTAGTTTCTTCCTTCTTGATCCGAAAATTGTGTCTACATATTTGCATTCAGCATTCAAACATGGTATCAATGTTTTGATCACAGTTGAAGAAGTAGCAGACAATATTCAAAAGGATCCAGAAGACCTCTCAAGAATTCTGAAGGATATCGAAAGATTAATGAAGTGATTATTTTAGATAAGATCTATTCTGATCGACTTGTGTTATACCTGATCTTGTTTCTTCATTCGGATTTCTTCCTTCATACAAGATGTCACAAGAAATTGGTACATCTTTAGGACATGTTAATAGAAATCAAACAATTATAGACCACCATCATCCCCTTTTCTTGAGTTCTTATGATGATCGTGGAACTTCGATAGTTTCTTTTCAATTGATCGAATTGGAAAATTACTCTTTTATGGAGTAGAGCTATGCTAATTGCTTTGTTTGGAAAGAACAAATTCATTTTCGTAGATGGATCATTTAATCGTGGTTCTGTTGAAGATGGTTTGAAGAATCTTTGGAATCGTGTTGATGTTGTTGTGCTTTCTTGGATCATGAATTCAGTGTCAAAAGAGTTGATGAGTGGAGTGATTTATTCGTCTAATGCAGCTGCTGTCTGGATTTATCTTAAAGAGCATTTTGATAAACCATATGGAACACAATTTTTTTAGCTTTCCAAGGAAATCTATAATCAACACTAAGAAAATATGTCGATTGTAGCCTATTTTACTAAGATGAGATATTATTGGGATGAGATATTTATAGTGATTGAAACACCTTTATGTAATTGTAAAAAATCTATTAAATACGTTCAATTCAATCGAGATATGCAATTATATTAGTTTCTCACAGGCTTAAATGATAGTTATGCACAAATTCATAACCAAATTGTAAATAGTCAAGTCGAGGGGATTGGTAATAAACAAAAATATATAAAAAAAAAGCCTTAATAACAAACTACAGTTACAGAGGATACAAACTGTGATCCAACCTTTTTGTATGACTCACGTGTTGCGTATCGTCACAAGCACGCAACGAAACGAAACGAAATCAAACAAAGCGGGACCCAGCGACGTCTCGGATCACGAGAACCGTTGGATGCTCACAGAAGAGAAGAAAAAACCGGACCCCACCAGACGGCGGACCGGTGGCTTCCCCTCTCCGCGCTCCCATGTGGCGCGCTTTTCCCATACGAACTCCGCCACGCCTCCCTCCATCTCCGTCTCTCGCATATATGTATCATCTCAATCTGCAACAGAAATAAAAGGAAAAAAAATTAAAAGCGAATTGCTCAAAACTCGCCGCTCGTCACGGGAATCCTTCTCCGTCTCTCCCCCTTTTTTCCATCTGCCGTCCCCTCTTCCCCATTCCGATCTCCGGATGCATCGAGATAAAAAAGCTGGAACACCGTTCTCGCGATCGAGATCTGTCGTTCCTCTCCTTCATTTCGTGTTTTTTCTGTGATTTTTTTTTCGACATCGGAACTGATCGGTCGGCGACCAGGTTCGTTGATTGGTAGGCGAAATGGAGAGGAAGAAGTACCCGATCCGCGCGGAGGATTACGAGTTGTACGAGATGGTCGGGCAGGGCGTCAGCGCTTCCGTCTACCGGGCGCGCTGCATCCCCATGGAGGAGGTCGTGGCCATCAAGGTCCTCGATTTTGAGAGGAACAACAGCGATCTGGTATATGAGCTGGCTCCTCGTGTTGGCTGAATTTTTGTTCGATTAAGATTTAGGCGAATCATATTAGTGTTTCGCAAGTTGCATCGAGAAAAAAAGTTGTAATTGTGATATAAATGTCTTTTATCTATATGTGATGTTAGCAGAAGGTTGCTTTCGGTTTATTTGTGAACGATGTCTACTTTCGATGGCATAAAAGGACGACTGCTTTAAGTTATTGGAGAATAGATTTAGTTTCTGCGCTGGGAATAGTATCTTGAAATAAATCCGACGAGTGGTGTCAAGAATATATGAGCGATCATATTTAAAGAAGCATGGCAAACGATCTCGATCCTAAGAACCAGAATAGATGTGCAACGCTCACATTATTTTTTATTTTTATATCAGAAGATTTGAGATGTTTCTAAAAGTATGAGGTGATTAGTTACCAAAGTTGCATGGTTCTTTAATGTTGGGTGGTAGTCCTGCAAATCATTGCAGGAGATATATTTTGTTTGTTACATGACATCTACATAATATTATCACATCAACTGGTAAGATATAAAACACCTTATACCATAGTTACCTTGCACAATTCTCTAGAGCAATCCACATCTGGCTTAAACATCAACTTCCATATTATGATAGTTTGATAAAATTTTGTTAGTAATGAATAGTCTACGTTGTTCTGTAGGAAACATTGTACTCACTTCATGCAAGCTTAACTTAGGGGCTATGATGCATGTCCCTTTCTGTATTTCTTTATTTCCCCTCCCATGTTTGTTCCCCTCCTTTTGCTTTTGTCAGCATTCAGAAAACATAAAATCCAACAAGCAAACAAACCAAAACATCAAATGTTTCTTTGTCGTGTGCAGAAGGTATAAGTTGTTCCTTTTAGTAATGGCTTCATTATGTGTATTTAAGTCCAAGAGTCTCTAGAAAACCATATGCTGCTAAAATTGGCATACACTTGACTTTTCGATGAACCTGCATGTGTCTGTCTTTTTTTCTTTTAAACTGCATGTTAACATAGATGGAAATCCTAGGTCGTAGTGTTCGGGTACGATGATGTTCACTTATTTATGTGCCATGTTCATGACAATTAAAAATTTCTTCTCATTAAAATGCATCTTAGATTCAACTTGTGGCTACTATTTCCATTAAAGAGTAGTTGAATTTCAACTCTTAAATAACTCAACATGCAAACATATCATCTAGACAGCTAGGTAATCAATTTCAGTAGCTCCCTCAAAACAATATGCTTACTCCTTTGTTTGATATATGAAACTTTAAGTCTTGATGGGATTGACTGTTTCAATACCAATTGCGCTTTTATTTACTTTTGCAACTGGTGGTTACATCGTGGGTATATGGTTAATATAGATGGATGATTGGTTGTCGATAAACGATCACTGATGAGAATGTATCTTTATATGCTTCTTTTGGTACGTAGTGAATACCTTATCTTTGTACATGTTAAATGCTTATGTAGATATATGGTGATTGGTGAATAAGTAATCTTGTGTTACAATCTAATTTCTAGGTTTATTTGATATTTTTAAGCACTCACATCTAACTGTGTTTTCTCCAGAACAACATCTCCCGTGAGGCACAGACTATGATTCTGATAGACCATCCGAATGTTCTCAAGGCATACTGTTCCTTTGTAAATGATCATAATCTATGGGTTGTTATGCCTTACATGTCAGGAGGTTCTTGTCTTCACATAATGAAGTCAGCTTTTCCCAATGGCTTTGAGGAGGTTGTGATTGCAACTGTGTTAAAAGAGGTCTTAAAAGGTTTGGAATATCTTCATCATCATGGGCATATACACCGGGATATCAAGGTAATCTAACCTTCTACATTTGTTATATATATGGCATGCTTTCTTTGATATTGCTTATCTGATTAGAGTTAGCTACTTGTCCCATATATTAGTTTCAGTCTCTGCCATGAGAGTGCTGATTGTTCTATTTTCTATACTATTTCTGTAGGCCGGTAATATTCTAGTAGACTCACGTGGTGGCATCAAACTTGGAGATTATGGAGTTTCTGCATGCCTCTTTGAGTCAGGTGATCGACAGCGTACCAGAAATACATTTGTGGGGACACCTTGCTGGTGAATTTCCAAACTTCTTCATCTCTGTATGATTATTCTTGAAGTTTTTCAATTAAGGTGTACTAATTTCTTTATAGGATGGCACCTGAGGTGATGGAACAATTGAATGGATATAATTTCAAGTTGGTTATTGACTTTACTCAACTTCATTTGTATATGTAGCATGAGTTATTGTGAACATATTTCATTTTGACAAATGATTGCAGGGCTGATATATGGTCTTTTGGAATTACTGCTTTGGAGCTTGCCCATGGTCATGCACCTTTTTCAAAATATCCACCCATGAAGGTATGTTTCAAGGATGTTTTAACCTTTATTCCCCTTGCTTCTGTCTAAGGAGAATCCTTTATGGCAGCATATTTCAGACTTTCAAGTTTGAGTTTCAAATGCATTTGTCTTTCTTTTTCAGTTGTCTCCTTCTCTGGGATAGATTTACTTTTTGTACTCTTTTTTTGGGCTTGGGTCTGGTTCATCATGGAGACTCTTGCATGACCAAAGTATTTTTTGCGTTCTCCTGAGAATCAGCCAGTTTGTAAATTTCTTTACAGGTTTTGCTCATGACCCTGCAAAATGCTCCTCCATCCCTCGACTATGATAGGGACAGGAAATTCTCAAGGGTATCTTTGTAATGTACTTAACAATTCCCTTTTACACATCAAAACCGCTGTCACCTAACTATATCTTCGTCTGATAGTCTTTTAGGCAAGTGGTTTCTATGTGCTTGGTGAAAGACCCCTCAAAGAGACCTACTGCTCAAAAGCTTCTAAAACAACCATTCTTCAAGCAAGCAAGGTCACAAGATTACATGGTGAGGAAGATCTTAGATGGGTTACCTAGCCTTGGCGTACGTCATCAGGCTTTGAAGGTAATTAATTATTGTCTTTCCCAGTTATGTAGGTTAAATTGGCTACATAATATTCATAATAACATTTCTACTGTTCACAGGACAAGGAAGAAGACTTGCTTGCACAAAAGAAGATGCCTGATGCCAAGAAAGAGGAAATATCACAGGTTTGGAACCTTTGTCTTTAGCTATACTATTTGGCTTCCCATGGCATGAATAGGTTCTCAATATGTACAACATTTATTTAATTATTGTTCATACAAAAATTGATTTACGATATTCAGTAGTTCTTCAGCAGTTTCTTCTCTAACATTTATTCATATTTTTTTCATGGAATTCAACAAAATAGCAGCTAGCAGTTGCTGAATTATAAAAGAACGAAGAAAATAAGTTTCTAGAAAAAGTTGGAAGCTGGAATTGACAATAAAATAATAAGGTTGTGTCATAAATGTGGACACATTCATTGCATGAAGTAAACATCAAGATTTCTACATATGCAAGCCCATTTGATGTTCCATATCTTTGACATTATTCAATCATCCTGGTGGATAAGAAATATGGTCAAAAGTGTAACATAAATGGAGATCTATATCAGTTGGTTTGAATCAGAAAGTGTTTAGAGCATTCTAACTCCAGATTTTGCTACATGCCTCACATTGTAGAACCTTCAATGGTTCATTTTATTCTGCCATGACGCATTTATACATATGGAAGTGCTTTAACTTTTATGCTGCATGAAGGCTTTCCTGGACATTGTCTGGCATTCAGAAAATTTACCTTGAATATAGAATCCAGTTCCCTTTGGTTGGTCTAGTAGAATGGGTAGAATTGTTAAAGCTTCTTGAGAAAGATGATAGCTCACTCTCTCTTTATGCCACAGAACGAGTATAAACGAGGAATCAGTGGTTGGAACTTTGATATTGAGGACTTGAAGGCCCAGGCTTCATTGGTATTTTTGTGACCTTTGGTGTCTTTTATCATTTGCTGGGAAATTTAGTGATGAATATAATTTCATTCTCTCAGATTTCAGACAATGAGGACAATAAAGATTCAGATGCATGCGGAAATTCTTTGTTTGAGATTACTACTTTGCATGAGAGAATACCAGAAGGCATCCCTGTAACTAGTAATGATGATGGCCCTGTAAGTGTAACCCCTTGATTTTGAGTTTCACTATCTTATACAACTTTAGCCGCTTGCTGACAACATCTTGAGTAAACAGGAAGACACATCCCCACAAAAATCAGCTATCTTTTCTCCGGATCAAATTACATGCGGGCATAGGTAAACATGTTGAGATTTATTTCAACCCAAGGTTGTCAGGATCACTTTTCGAGATAGAATTATAAGTGGCTTCAAGGATTAAGGGTCTTAGAATAACGATCGAGGATCATAAGATCCTATGCCATTAATATAAAACAATTAAAATAATATATTTATTCGCAAATGTTGTGTTTATATATATGAGTTAATTAAACATCAACCATTAATATTTTATTCACATATTTTTCAAATCGCATGTATTTTTATATCATATGAAATATAATATGATATTCTTAAAAGTTATTAAAATAATAAAACTGTATAGTGCCTTAAAAAAAATAAAACTGTATAATATTGTACCTTAAAGAAGTATAATATTTTATTAATATAAGATATAATTCGTGCAAAAATAGAATTAATATTGATGAAAGACAATATAAAATTAAATTCATGACATAATATTGAATTGTTAGAAGCTGAGTTCACGAAAGTAAGAATAATATGTACAATAGATAAAAATGTAGTTACATCAAATTTTAACAAAGTCTTTTATGTTTATCTTTTTATTCGAATAAATAAATTTGTACTAAGATCGGGATCTAGATCCAATATAAATTCTACGTTTAAGATCCTCTGGGTAGGATCAGAATTGTTTCCTATCCGAAGGATTGTAAGATCTTACTAATCAAATTGGATCCTGACCTGTGACTTTCTTATTGTTCTCATGTTATCATTTGAATTGAAATAAGCTATCATGTCAAGTGCTATAACATTAGAATGATAGGGTCAAATGATTGTCCTTTACTTCTTTTGGGCCACCGCTAATTGAAAAATCATTATGTGAAAATCTTGCTCATTTTATTCATTTATTAAATTATTGAGATGAAATATATTCTCTTCTTAGTGGCAATCTTCTATTATTATTTTTTTCAGGACCAAAAGTGATGCAAATGATAATGAGTTTAAGGCTTCTGTGACAACTGATCAAAATGCTCTACAGAATGGCTCTTCTTTCTCTCACAATGATATGGAAAATGGATTCAGAGAAATTTCCGAAACAGATGTTGAAGAAAAACATTTGAACAATGTACTCATTCACAGTTGTCATGACCGGAAACCTTCTGCAAGTTCAAGTAGCCCTTCAGAATTTCTCCAACCATCAAAAGGAGAAAGGTTTGACAAGTCAAAACGTAACACAAGTTCAAACTAAAAGCATATGCATTTTGCGGTACTTTAGTATATCATCCTTTTGCAGAATAGTCACATTACATTACATTATATTGATGTCTGAGACTTCCTCATGTTGTACTCCTATTTGAAAAGATGTTCACTTGGCCATTATCCCATTCTATCTATTGAAGTGTGGAAGAACTAGTACTCATGCTATATTTGAAATATTTCTATGGTAATTACTTGGATCATGCATATGAAGTAGAGGATAGATGCCATGGGATTTTTTTGAGGGGTAGATGCCATGGCATTTTGTTTTTATAAATTACTCATGTGCTTAGACTTCTTTCATAATTGGTCTCATTTTTATTTTTTTTTGAGAAGATAGAATTGGTCTCGATTAGAAAGCATTTAAATTCTACCTGAAGGTTATATCAAGTGACGTTAATTTGGATTGAATTATGGGAAGCCTTGAGGAAAAGAAAGCTTACTAGACAAAAATTTCTCTTCTTATAATTGTCGTCATTCATATATCTACCTATTCAAGCTCCCGAATGTGCCATTTCAAGTTCACATATACGGCAAAAATATCCTTGAGATCACTGTAACTTGTAGATTTGCATATTTCATTATTAGCAGCTTTTGTGTTCGACATGATTTCATTGCTAGTTTCTTTTTTGTTTTGCCTGGTTGTATGCTAACTAGCAGCTGTGTCGCTTCAGCTCAAAATCTCAAGTTCAGCAACAGAGCATGGGAAACAGCAATGAAGGAGGAGCTCAGTCAGTAATTGACATCAACAATGAAACAACAACTAGAACATCGAAGCCTGCAGGTATTGCATAAAATCTTTGATGAGGCTCATCCTATCATGAAAACATAGCCTTACAGAATTAGAGCCTTACTTCTAAGTTCCATTCCCATGTCATTCAGGTGATGACCTTGATGACAAATCAAAGCCCCCAATTGTGCAGCAGAAGGGACGTTTTAAAGTGACATCAGAGAGTGTAGATTTGGATAAAGTAAACTTCTGAACACTGTCACTACGTTGCTTTTAATTCACTCTAAGATGTTGGCTCTTTCTCTTTTAGGGCCCCGCACCTATTGGTCTTCAGAAGAGTCACAGTATGCAGGTCAGATGTTATATTCTCATATTTATTCTCAGTTCGAGTGTTAACAGAAAATGTCTGTTCTAAATTGATAGCCAACAATCGAAGGAATAAGCCATCTGTTAGACCTGAGGGTGATGGTGCTGAAATAGTTCTTTCATCTTAGAGTGCATATTTCCATGTGAAAGCATTTCTTGCCCCAAGGATTAACCATTCTTCCAATGTTAGATTCTTAGAAATCAAGTTTTTAGTGCCTCAAAAAATTCATGGAAATGCAGGTGATATCTCAACTTCCTTCCCCAAACATGGTGTCTTCATCCGAGTCTACACCAACTAGTCTTGGTGGTTCACTTCTACCACAACTTCATGCTATCTTGCAGGCTAACGTAATTCAAAGGGTATGAAACTAAATGGAATATCACTGTAAATCTTTTCAATTGTTTTGCATTATCAACCTTATGTTTGCAGGATAACATCCTTAGCATGATGAGGCAACTAAGCACTGGGGATCCTACAGGAAATCGTGCGAGTGATGTACCATCATTATCTGCACCTAATACTGCAACAGAGAAGTCTTTGGTGAGTAAAAAAAACTTGTGTATACTTTCATAGATCTTTTTTTTCAACAGAAGGCATTTTAACTTTTATCATGCTCCATTGGAAGTAATTATCGTTCTTAGATAGCATTGAAGCGTGTTTATTTAGAGGGAGAGAGAGGTGGCATTTTATGTTAAGACAAGATTGATGCAAGGAGAGTTTTTTTTAGTTCTTATTAAAAATTTGCACTTCTTTGCTTTTGTAGCTGGAATTTGCACATGAAAGGGAGAAGGAATTGATACAAGAAGTTGCTGAGTTACAATGGAGGTAAACGATCCAGAGACAATTTGAGACTCACCAAAATGTTTGTTCTGAAGAACTTTTACTTGTAATTGTAGGCTAGTGTGCATGCAGGAAGAACTACAACGAGTTAAATCAAGGAATGCCCAGGTCAGCATTCATGTTCCTTGCTCGTGTCAGTAGATGCTTATGCCTAACATCTTTCTGTTTCTTCAGGTGTGAGGACGAGAAGGACCTCTGCTGGTCTCCGCCTTTGCTGCCTCAGCATAGAAAAAAAAACCTGAATGAAGTAGGATACGACCCGAGTTACTCCCTAGACCTTCTAGAGTAGGAAGTTTCTTGATCCAACCGCTAAGGTTCGTTTGGTAGTTTCGTGGACTTAAATTTTTAGCAGAAAAAAAAAGAAAGAACAGAAAAGAAAGGCTCACGCTGCGACCAATAAGTCCTGATGAAAAAAGAAATAGAAAAAGTGAAAAACAAAATAAATCAAGAAGATCCTGGAGGTGACAAGACAGGTACATGAAAAAGGTATAAGGTTACCATCAACTAAGGAATTGTAGTTCGCATTGTCAACTTTCGTGTAAGGGGAAAATAAGGGCATCTCTCCGTGCTTGTATAGAACAAAATTGTGTAAACTCGGGATGAGTATCTATGAGCAAAGCTGTGGAGATGTCTTGATACATATACTGAAGAAAAGTTACATTCAGATCGAACATCAGTTCATTTTAACTGTAAAACTGCTTCCATGCTTTTTTTTTTCTGTAAGAAATAAATTCCTTACAAACACAGATTTACAATCCGCTATCGATGCTACGACCTTATTGAAATCTGATGGCAAGCATTATCTCTCTTTTTCATCTTCATGCGATCTTGCCCTCTCCGGCGGATCGGGAGTTGATTCAAGTCTGTGATGGTGGTCTGTTTTTGTACCCCACGATTTCCTTGTTCACGTGTAATAAGAGGCCACAACTTATCGCGGAATCAAAAGTTAAATTGAAGCTCCGAAAATAAAATTAGAATCCTTAAATGCTTTTCTGATCTTCATGTTTTTCTTACCATTATCTTCAAATTCGACCTAGCGTTACGTGATGTATACATATGTGTTTCCGACCTCGTAACTCGTTTCCCATTTGGATATTCTGGCCCTACAACAACGTCCGGATGACCTAATCATGTAGGTGATACATTTGAAGGGGTGTTTACTGTATTACATTTTTTCATTACCTAAGATTGTACAAGTAATCTTTGGAGTGTTTACTTGTACTAAAAACTATTAGGTAATGTATATTTTTTTACTAAAATATTATTTTTTCACTAATGTCAAGTTAAAATTTATTTAATTCGACAAAAAATTAAACAGATAAATTATAAAATTAATAAATTAAATAAATATAGTAATGATAATAAATTAATAAATATTTTTAAATGAAACTATTGATAATAAATATATGTAATATTCAAAGTAATGATTAATAATAATATGCAATTCGTGTGAATAACAATTATAAAATGATATTTAAAATAAATACTATTATTAATTATGATAATAATAATGGTAATATGTTTTTGTTGTTATATAATTTTTTTTATTATTTCATGTTTTATTGTCTAACATTGGAAAAGACAAATATGAAAAGGAAATAAAATTATATTGCCACTTAGGGATTGTTTGGCAAATAACTAATGGAGGGATGGGATGGAGTGGTGTAGTGAGTGATGAGATGGGGTGGCGTGGTGTGTCATTAGAAAGTCCATGTTTGGATAATAAATTATATAAGATGTGGAGTAAGGTAAGAAGTTTTATTTGTATAAAAGTCATTTTTATCCTTCATTATATATTTAAAGTATTTATAATCGTTAATTAGGGATGAGCATGAACCGAAATGAACTGATTGCCCTCACTCGCACCGGCTATGATTTTTTAAATTTTTTCCCGACCCGATGGATAATTAGGTCAGAACCGAGTCTTATTTCTTTGACACTTGGCCGGGTCGGATCGGGATCAAATCCAAATTTTACGTTCCAAACCGGTTGAAAAATATTATATTAATATTAAATTATTTTTAAATAGTATATTTATGTTTATTTTGAATAAAATTTAATATTTACTAAAAAGTTTTATTTAATAAAAATTATAGATAAATATGTATTCATATTAGAAAAAAGATAATATATGATGATATATATCAATGAATAAGAGAGAGATGGTTTAATTTGGTAAGAAGAAAAATAATTTAATTTGATAATAAAAAAAGGAAAGAGGTTAATTTGATTTAAAATAATCTATCCTTCCTCATGAAAAATGTGATGTTTAAAGAGCTTAATTATTCCACCACACCTCTCTTAACTTAAACAAAAAATATAGTCAAACATAATTTAATTAATTTTATTCCCCCATATTCCATCACACCCCTTCGTAACCCTCAATCCAAACAGACCTTTAGACATTCCCCTCACAGAGGATCTGCATGATTGTTTGCCTACAAATTATAACAAAATAAATAAGATAATATGATAGGCCCAAATAATTTAACTTCGTATTAGGAAAACGCCCCCTAACATTTTTGTGCACACATATCAAACTGACAAAAACTATACCCGCCACTCAAAATGTTCTTTCGTTATATACACTTTGGAAACGTATAGTTACAATTGCAAAGTTACAGCAAATCATTACAATCACGAAATTACAACAGACAATTACAATCGCAAACTTACAGGGCAGTCATTCTATAAATGCTTGTGTTATAAAAGATAATTGCATAACACAGTCTTCCAACAACATCGTATATATAATTACAATTGAAAACTTGTATAATAATATAAATGCTTGTGTTATAATTATAATTTTGCAAGACAAACTTGAATAACACGCAGTTTTGCACCAATCTGCAAAAATTCACTGTGCTCATGTGCAACCAGAGGTCCTCTTTAAATAGCCTCTGCAATCCCCCGAATAGGGACATTTGAAGTCGGATGGTACCTTAATTCACAAATTTGCAGATCTGAAGTCGTCGCCTCATTCCATGTGGAAATACATTCTCAAAAGGTGGCCCACCAGCATCTGCTGATAAGTAGGGAGAGGTTCCTTACAAGGATCTTAGTAGGGCTCACCGGAAAGACCATCCACTAGATTGACTTCACGCTCCAAGTTCCATGATGATTCATTTGGTTTAGAGACAGTTAAGGTGGATTCTCTGAGGTAACCATTGTGACTAATGATGAAAATAGATGCTCTGCCTCAGAAAGGAAGAAGTAATGTCGGAACCTGTTATAGTCCAAAGCGTGCGTGCATATCTAATGTATATAATGATATTCTCTCTAAAAAAATGTACATAATGATATCTACTTAGGTTGAAGTTACAGACATAAGCCTGTTTACAGGAAGCTGGACGTAAAGTAATAACTATTTGATTGAGTTCATTAACAGTCTGAACCTGAGAATTCTAGCATGTGTCAAATGTTAGACTAGCTCTTAATGGCAGTTATAAACAATAACAACAACTAATGCTGAATTTGTTTGAATATTATCAACGCACACACATAGATAAACATAGGATGTGCACAAGATCATATTCTGCAGGCTAATCATTTATAAACAATTTCTTTTTGTTGGAAGGAAAGGGAGGAGTTAAACGCATAGCTAAAGGACACAACACTCTATAAGCACACCACAAAAAATTTAAAGCTCACCGAAGGTAAGGGAGTCCAGAAGCACTTGGAATGTTGTCAACACTGGAGACTATTGCATGGCTACAGGGAAAGAAAGGAAAATGACTTTTGTCAATTAAACCATCAGTCACCAGAACAAGGTCAACAATGGCAATGTGATAATAGCGAGAGAGGTTGACCTTTTGACACCAGCAGGGACAACATTATGAAGAATATGGTGATGACTATGTTCCAAGGCTTCGTTCACTGTCTCAGGGAGCATGGAGCCAAGCATTCCGGTGGGCCTTTTCCTGATATAGTAGAGGGAAAAGTGAGGACCAGAAAAACAGAAGCGATGCATGACCGAAAGAAGAGACACGTGGTTTGGCTTCATGACTATTTGCGGTTGCCTAGTGGGAAGCAGATTCCATTGTCGCACGAAAACAATATTATTTCTACATAGGAGAAGTACTTCAACCTTTCATTTATGGTATTTCCCAAGCAAAAGACATGCAAAGAGCCTGATGAGCTGGTAGCAACAAGAACATCTGGAGGTTCAACAGAAGGTCCAAATGCCAGGGAATAAATAGTCGATGGATATGTTCCCCTTCTAAAATTATATGACTGCATGCCAAAAAATGTGAAATTTGGAATAAGTGAATGTGTCCAAAAATAAGAAATTGGAATCCTAAAAATTTCAAGTGTAATCATAGGTCCCACTTGCCTTAGTTGCTTGTGAAACTAGGTGCACTCTGATAATGGTTCCCTGTTCAGATGCCGTTGCCAAGTACATGCCACTGGCTGAGAACACTATTGCAGCTAATGTGGATCGGTGAGCATCTATCTGTTCATCATCAGAGATGAATTTTTAATTTTCTTTGAACCTCCAAAGAAATAAGCATTTATCAATTATGTAATGCATACAACATTTTAGGTAACATGTGTGACAAGATAGATTTGTACTTCAATGACCAAATCCAGAAGCAGAAAAGATCTTGATTAAGCTTTGATGACACTGAAGTTTATCAGATCACACCAAAATGAAGGTGATGTAACCATTTCACTATGTGATAAGCAAAAAGTGTACACAAGAAATATTGAAATTGTTCCAAGAAAGTAGTATGTCAACAATTTTTGAATCAGTATGAGATGATGCTTGTTGAGTAAGATGCCAATAAAATTGATGAGACAAAAATGAAGAATATGCAATATGTGAATGGCATAGAGAATGCTAACAGTGTAAAAATATTTCATTTTCAAGAATCTGAACCTTAGAAAAAAAAGTAATATGAAGGCAAATTATCATTTTGTAACTTGAGGAAAAATCACAGAAAGAAGGAAGATATCTTACATATGCAAGGCACAATTGCAAAGTAGAGAAGATAAAAACACTAAAGAATCAGATAAAAGTGTAGGAACTTAATTGCAAAGTGTGAATTAAGAAGATTACGATCTAATTGATGTGCACAGTCAACTTTCAAAATGCCACAACAAATAATGACATTAATAGCTAAAGACAAAAAGTTAATCAGATGATCCAACATAAAGGAGATGCACCACAATCAAACAGAGTGAAATATTGATTCCACTTTAAAAACCTGGCAAAGTGATTGGAGTTCCATTGTGTTGTAAATTAAGACGGACCCTTTGGTTGTACTTGCGGGAAGAGCCAAGTAGCAGCCATCTGAATTAGGAGAAAAGGCGCAAAGACCTGAAACAGAAGCAACTCACTATCAAGGATCTCTTCACATGCATATTGCTTCCTGCTATAATAGAGAAATTCATGGAAAATCACTTCAGCTACATTTTCTCATGTATTCGTTTATTTCTTTCAAATCCCAAGTTTGTTCAGTAGAATGTCTTTACACTGGAAGCGACATCAGTTGTGCAACAAAGAGCAACATTCATTTAGCATATAGGATATGGAAAGATATTCGGTCTTGAAGCAAGCATCCTCGTGTGAAAGTGTACACTTACCTGATATTTGCATAACATGTGAGAGAAATTTTTTTTAAAAAACAACGATATAACAAATGAACAAAAAAAACTCTTGTGAGGAATATATAAAAATAAGTATACATGAAATGACTTAAAAAGAGGTATACTCTAGAACAGGATATGATTGATATGGTACTTGCATTTTTGCGATAGAATCTACAGCATTTACATTATATTGAGCAAAAGACAAAATGATATTTGTCTCACCTTTGACATTTGGCACAGTGTCTATTGTGTCCAGAATAATAAGGCTGTTCAAGTCATAAATATAAGTTTTCTCCTGCAAGACAACTACAAGCCTGCACAATATAAATACAAATATCATCATGACGAGAATTGAGAAAAGAATAACACTCTTGAAGTTCCCTAGCATATGCAATTAAAGAATAACAATTAAAGTAGCTCGTAAAGAAGATACTAAACAGAGGATATCAATATAAACCTTTTTCTATTGATACGAACAGATAAGATAGATGTCAGATAGTTCAGCTCTCTGAGCGCAGTTCCAGTTGTGGTATTAAACAGACAAAGGCGACGAGGCGATAATGATGGCTGTTTGAATCGGAGCAAAACATATTAAATAATGTTTATTCAAATTTGACATGCTCACTATTAGATATTGAAAGTACCTGCTCTCCTGTTCCAACGATAGCAAGAAGACTCGAACTGAATAGCATTTCCACAATGCTAAATGCACCAATAGCTAACAATATAAAATGTAAGAAATTAGAATAATCCTTAGAGATCAGAAACATTTCATGAAGCCACAATTCACATTTAGTCGAGTAATAAACTGATGTTCTAAGCTACGCAAACCTTGATACAACCTTAGGTATGTGCATGCTCATGAATTTGGCCTTAAAGTTCAGAATCAATGAAAAGATGAATTTTCCATTGTGGGGACTATCCTCTTAAGGCTCCAAAATCTCCTTTTGGAAGTGAATTTTCCATGATGGTTCCTGTAGACTAGCATAATTTTAACTTCGCACAATTCTTTCTCCACATTGTGTGAAGTTAAAATTATGCTAGTCGACAAATAGTGCAGAAAGAAACAGAATTGGGGGCCAATGACTGTACAGCAGACTTAAAATCATACTAGCTGCACTAGCAAATCATGATTTACATCTGAGATTCGGATATTCACTTTTCATACATTCACGTCACATACAGCAGTGTAAATTGCAAGTTTTATGTAAAATATTCCTTCTTGTCAACAAAAATATGTTTATGCCTACCTCTTTCATAGCACAGTCGCCCCGTTCGGGCATCAAAAATCTTGAATCCGTCTTTCGTTCCGACTGCAAAGCAACTGTAACACGACTTAAGAAAAATTAACAGAACTGAAAAAAAACAAAGGAAAAAAAAGGAAAATCTTTCACCAACACGCACTCATAAATTTCTTCATATTAGTATTACTTTTTCGTTAATCGTAGTTTAAGAAAAAAGAAATCATCCTTTTTAGTTGAAACTCTAAGCTCAATTCGTTCCAAAACAGCCTAAAAACGATGCCTTCGTGAAATCATAATGCGAACATAAAACGGAATCAACTCGTTCAACTCTGATTCCTCTGTAGATTTCTACCTTTAAGGGGGCGCAAAACTCGTCAAATTAAGAACGAATTGAACGCCGAGAAAAATAAACTAGTCTAATCTCTAAATTGGGATCCCGGGTGTAAAGGTTTTCACCTGTTGTCCTGGTTGAAGGAGGCGCAGATGATATGAGAAGAGGAAGAGGATGCAGAGACGGGGGAAGATGACGAACTGCTCGCCATCGCGCTTGCGGAGTCGCCGGCGACAGGGGAAACGAACTTTTGAGAGCTCGCTTTGTTGCCGCAGAAGTCATCTTGTTTAAAACTAATAAAAAGGTTGGTAGTCCCGGTTCGAATCTTGTGTCAACAACTAGTTGGGCCGAGTAGATTCGGCCCAGTTCAATTCGTTGATTGGAACATGAGTCATTATTCATTAATTAGTACTACATTCCGTACGACGCAGGGTTGACGAATATTATAAATAATATATAATTAAAATATTATGATTTATAATAATTATTAAAACTTTATTTATACTTGTATATATAAGTATAAATATATTTCTTTGTCTACTCAAATGATATTTCTAATCAAATTAGATTTATCTAATAAAAATTAAAAGAAAATAAAATTATCTAAGGATCATTGATTTGATTAGCACGTATTTAATTTTTTTTCATATTATTAAAATTATAGATATATATCTATATTTTAAATTATGATTATTATCTTAAATATTAATATTTTATTACTAAATGACATGTGTCATCTTGTCGTTGTCATGCTTTCGTACTATATGCTTTTTTTAATAATTTAAATGACACTATATAACTTTTATTAAAATACTCATTATCATTAATATTAATTTAAATATTATATAATCCAAATAAAAACTCAAATAAAATTAATAAACTAAATAAATATAATTATAAATATTTCATATTTTTTAAAATAAAAATAATGGTAATGTATATAATATTTAAAATAATAACTAAATAATAATATGCAATTCATGTGAATAAAAATAATAAAATAATTTTTAAATAAATTAATGTTATTAATTATGATGGTAATAATATTAATTATTTTTGTTAAATATTTTTTATATTATTTTATATTTTATTTGTTTAAAATTAAAAAGAACATAAATAAAAATAAAATAAAAATAAATTGTCAACGTGAATTGCCACTAAATTAAAATAAAATAAACAAGGTAATGTAATAAATCAAATAATTTAACTTCATATTATTAATAATTTTAAAAAATTACTTGTAGAGAAACGCACCACTTAGGAACATTATATTAAGTTTTTTTTTCGATTGTCTCATGTCGGTAGGTACATGAAAATGATGGAATACACGCCTAAAATTAATTGCTTATATTCGTGGGAATTTGAATTAGGTTGTCAATGGCATACGGAACAAAAGAAAAAAAGGTGAACCAACCAAATTGGGGTTGTGGTAATTAAAAGAAATAATAATTTGTAGTTTATTTATAAAATATTCCCATGGGAGCCTTCTTAACATTAATTACATGGGACATATATTAGTGACCGCCTAATTAATCTTTAGTTTGGAATTTTGTGTACTTCAAATATTTTTGTTAGAGGCGTAGGACAACACTGATTAACTGAACGATTATGAATTCGAATCTTATTCAACTAGTTCCCATATGTATATGGTAATTAATAAAAAAATGAATTTTGTTGGATTGAATTTTTTGCTTATTCAACTACTAGCATTTATTAATAAGGACCGGTGTTGAGTGGTAAGTCATTCTTTCTCGTTTAAGTAATATCTTGAGTTCTGAGTCTTCGTGAATGTATAAAATTTTTTTTAGGAATCTTACCTGTCGATGTTAAGTACGCGACCCGTGATCGATGGTCTAATATCTTGATAATAAGACAACCTTTAACATGTGCATAATGCAGATAACCGTCGCACAAATTAAGTTATCTGCACCGTTTTCTAGAAATCGGACGTGTGATCAATTCAATGCATGCATCATGGTAGGGGGTATGTTCAACGAGTCGGGTCGATCCGCGAATCCGATGGGTCAGGTCCGTGGACCGACCCAACCCGTCCTCAACCTGACCTTGGGTCAGGTCGACATTTTTCAACCCGAGTTGATCTGATCCGACTCGAAGACTCGAATTTTTTTATTTATTATTTTTTTAGTTTTTAGCCAATATTTTGTACTAAAAATTTTAAAAATTGAAATAAAATATTTTAAATGTGTAAAATAATATATGAATGTTTAAGAGATTATTGTATTCTTTTAAATAAATATTATATCATAATTTATATTAAATAATAGAAAATGTAAGAAAAATTAAAAAAATAGTGGTCGGATAATCCGACCATCCGATCCAATCCAAATTGGTTCGAGTCGGATTCATCCCTCCCAAAAGGGCTGACCCAACCCAATCAGGATCAGATCAGATTCGTGAACATCCCTGCATTGTGGTAAATTTTACAAAGATCTTAATTTAGGACCCAGATACAATTACACCAAATAGTCGTTCAACGTGGCATGCTCCGATGTGGCATATAAAATTATACCAAATGTCCTCCAACTTTAAGATTTGCTCAGCGATATCATTCAACTTCACTTGTAGCACAAATGTCCTTCATCTTTTAACTCGTTTCACTCGATGCCCTCTTTATCAAGGATGGGTGGTCTCCCGATTTTTAGTCTATGTCGCGTCCACGTGATCATCTCCTCTCTCCTCCACGCAAATAGTCATCTGACGTGACATGCTCTGACATGGCACCACATATTAAATCATCTTACTTATTGTAAGTTGACCCACTCATTGTTAAATTATTTTCTTATTTCCCTTTTTTGTCGTTGTTCACGTGAAACCTTCTTTAACGTTCACTCTCCTTCATCGTTCGCCGTTCGCGTCCGTCGGTTGCCGTCTTCGCCTAAGCGTTCGATAGGAGAGCTTGGCGAATGCGAACAGACAGTGATGCTTGGGCGAAGATGATGACCGACGAACGTGAAAGGTAAACGATGAAAAAGACGAACGATGAAGGATACCGAACAGCGAATGAGGTTTCATGCGAACGACGGCAAAGGGGGAAATAAGAAAATAATTTAACAATGAGTTGGTCAACCTACAGTAAGTATGAAGATTTAATATGTGGTGCCACGTCAGAGCATGTCATGTCGGACGACTATTTGAGTGGAGGAGAGAGGAGGTGGCCACGTGGACGCCACGTCGATGAAAAATTAATTGTCCCAGGTAAAGAGGGCATCGTGTGAAATGCGTTAAAAGATTAAGGACATTTATATTACAAAGTGAAGTTGGAGAGTATCGCTGAGCAAACCTTAAAGTCGAAGGGCATTTGGTATAATTTTATGTGCCACGTCGGAGAATGCCATGTCGGACGACTATTTGCATGGAGAAGAGAGGAGATGGCCACGTGGATGCCACATCGACGAAAAATTGGGGAACCGGCTGCCCTAAGTAAATAGAGCATCGGGTGAAACGCGTTAAAAGACGAAGGACATTTGTGTTACAAAGTAAAGTTGGAGGATATCGCTGAGCATACTTTAAAGTTGAGAGCATTTGGTGTAATTTTTCCTTCAACTCTCATATAAAAAAACGTAATAACGATGACATTTTGCTTAAATGATATTAATAATCATAAATGCTTTTTTATCTCCATGCAACATAGAGGGCAAGGATAGGAAGAAAAACTTGTGTTTTATTGGAGGATGTCCGAAGGCGAAGCTACTAGAAAAAGGAAGAGGACATTAGCAAACTTTGTAATTTTTATGTTTTTTAAAAAATATAGTATACATTACTTCACATTACAATATGAATATACATTACAATATATATATATATATATATATATATATATATACATACATACATACATCAACCTCATTTGAATTTAATATCAATTTATTAGATTTAATCACAACCATGTAATCATTATTCAACGATTGATATTCATTAGATGCATATTAGTTATATATATATATATATATATATATATATATATATATATATATGAGGAATATTAGGGTGCTACCACGCTTTGTGGCAGCACCCTGCGACGATAAGATAACTCGACGTGCCCCGGGGAAAAGCCCCCGGGACACGACCGCGGCTTTCCAACCGTCCAATTTCGAGATGTGCATATGGACGAAGATCGGAAGATATGTGTAAACTGCTTCCTCCACCGATTCAAGTTGGTCGATGATCCATGGTTTACATTCATCTTGTGATTCAGCTATGTGGAAGAACAACCCTCGCAGGCGGCGATCCCTCAACGTCCGGCTAGGCGGAGAAACATCCTCGCAGGTGACGATCCCTCGATGACATCTTGCGGAGATAAGTGGCTGGATCCCCTCAAGTCGTTCGTCTTCTCCCTCGTAGGAGATGACCCCTCGCAAACGATGGCCCTTTGCTGAACATCTCCTTCGCTTGCGGCTAGATCCCCTCAAACCGTTCATCTTCTACCATATTTGATGTGGCGCTGGGCGACAGACAGGAGTGTGGTTCAGGCACAGACAGTTCAAGCGTTCGACAGTTCGGGCAGGGTGGTGGCAAGTGGGACCAGGTCGTCTGTGCACCTTCGATCGCCTATGCACAATCACACATGCACCTTCATAGCGGGTCGTCATCGGACGCTGACCTCCCTTCATCGCCTTTGCTATCAACTCCATGCGTCGACAACCTCCAAGCACCGGCGAGCTCTCACCTCTCGCCTTCATTATCAGCTCCAAGTGTCGACGAGATCCAAGCGCCTCGCTATCAGATCCAAATCTCAATCCCCTTCGTCCTCCTTCTCAGATCCAGTTCGCCCGCTGCTCATCGTCGCCCTCTGCTCGCCACCACTCTGCTTCGCGCACCGTGGAACCATCGCCCTCCACCAGATCACGCTCTACCCTCGCCATTGTGGCAACGAAAAAGGTGGGCATCGCCCCCCCCCCCCCCCTCTGCGAGCTCACCGGTAAGCTCGTGGAGGGGGGCCGACGCCCACTTTTTTCGTCCTCGTCGATCGAGAGTGAGAAGAGATCACACACAAATCTCGTCATGTTCGATCGGAGTGTCGACGATGTGCATCGTGAGAGAGAGCGGCCACCAATCGCGCGAGAAAGAACCTGAACCGCCATCCATACTCCTGCAACCACTGAATCGCCCGCCCAAACCGCCCGCCCGAACCGCCTCGCCCCATCCTAAATTGGCATGCCCCAATCTCAATTGTCCATCACATATCGGACGAATATGAAGGTGTGGACGCATGGTGCTACCACAAAAGGATGGTAGCACCCTAATATTCCTATATATATATATATATATATATATATATATATATATATATATATATATATATATATATATATATATATATATATAGCCAAGAGGCAGAAGCACAAATGGTCCATTTTGGGCTAACATGAAAGAGTTTATTAGTCTAGAGCTAGAAGCCCAACTAACATTTCAAATAAGTTCCTTAGTATTGTGAACTTAAATTTAATTATTTTCCATCACACTCATTATTATTATTATTATTATTATTATTATTATTATTATTATACATAAAAAGATCATGTAAGAATCTTCCAATAAGTGACATGATATTTTCATTTTCTTTCTCATCATGATTTTAGATTTTAAGCATGATATAGTTTACCTCTGATAGGCCTCCGATCTTCGGGACTACGCAATCCGGAGCGAGAGCCATGATACATGATCTAGCAAAAGAGGATCACATAAGATGCTACATATAAGTAATTAATGATGCAACGTTGCGCTCTCACATTGTTCTCCCTTTGACGTTTAGAGCTTACAAATCGGGAATAAACAGTTGATGGACAACATTTTATTTTATTTTATTTGTTGTCTATGAATAAACAAGACCTGATCTATCAACATTAACGCACTTTCATTATGACCAAATAGGATTTATTTCTTTGCTTTTCTTATTCTTATAGTTTTATATTTAAGAGTACACATCAATAACAACAATTAAATATATCCTAAGCCACATTTCATGTTATATCGCTCACTGTACTAAAGAATGCCAAATTATTGATGCGGATAACCGAGCTAACTATCCACCTAATTCCACCATAACTTCACATCAATTGTAGCTATCACACCCTTCTTGGGGATGGAGGGGGTAAAAATCAGACCTTTTTTTAAGAAAAAAATCATTAAACAGTTGTGCCTACTCTGAAAAGTATGTGATCTTAGTATTCTTCTTTGTTATCTAAACTATATATTGCACCTAAAAATCGATTCCAAAGTGCGACAAGACAAACGAAACGAGATCCAAATCTAAAAATGAAGGACAAGATCTCGGCGAAGGCGGGCATGCAATGCATCTGTCCAAATAATTAAATGTGCTATAATTGCCAAGGAGCCCACGTGACGCGAGGACCGAGAGCTACCTACGACAATATGATATGCGAATCCAAAACGATGGCAAGAAGAGCACCATTCACCTACACAACCACGTTCGACGTGATTCCAAACAACTCTTTAAATGCTCCATGCAATGCAACATGGCAAATATTGGATGCTTGGAGATAAATCTGATCTCTTTCTCTGACCTCCTTCTCTCCTGACGTCCATTTGCTCTCGAACAAGTTGATGTTGAGATCTTTTCTTTTCTTTTTTTCGTAATGCTTTCGTATTCAGGGTTTGGTGAGAGGAAGAAGTTGCGTTATGCTACTTCTATATATATACGGAAAACTCACCCACGTACATTTTAGTGTGTGTACGTATTTATTTTTGTATGGATACATCTATAAGCTAGGTAAGGCTCTTTTTCCGTATAATTGAAAACCTTTTTGGACTTTTGGTTCCAAGTTTTGTCTTGCTTTTGACTCGTCCTTTGTCCAAAGCATGTGTGATGGAGCGTTTTCTCTCTCACGACATTAATGTCACTTAATTTAAAATTTTGGATAGCTCAAAGTTGAATGAAAAACATGTGCGGTCATTTCGCACTGTAAAATATTATGAAGTATCAAATTATTCATTCTTAAAGTATTACCTCGGTAACATTATGCTTATGAATAATCAAGATATATTACGTATTGGGTAAGTCTTTTATATTTCTCATTTTGTAATAAGACGTCTCTATTTATAATACATTAGAAAAAAATTCACTAGTGATTTTCTAAATCAGATGTATATTATATTTTATTATATATAATATTTTCTCTAATTTTAATATCCAATCTTGGGCATAGGATGATAACTCACGTCGGTGATCCTTCTTATATCATGAGATGCTTCAATTGCATCTTCGAATTTTAAGCATTCAAACGCTTATATTAATATTTTAACACGCTAATGCATGGACCTTTGATAAATGATCCAACACTTTTATTATGTTTATGATCGAATGTCTATAAAAATAACTCTCCATGTGATCTCAACTATAAATCTTTAGTTGCAAAGTCAAAATAAACTTTGACTAAATGTCCTTGTGCTAGTCGTATGTGTAGTTGAGGCCATGTCATCCGAATCGAAGTGGTCTCGCGAGTTTCCAACCACTTAGATATGTGTGACGTGAATGGACTCCGGAGATTTACTGATTTTTGTTAACTGAAAGGGCCATTTCTTTGGCATGAGGACCAGCTAATAAATCACATAATTAATCAGCTGGTTATGATGGGTACTAAACAAATTGACGTGGGAGTGGACAATTTCGCAAGATGTCAAAAGAAAACAGTTTTTTTTTTAAGGCAAGAATATTTAACGTATATCCTTTGCCTGATGATAAAACAAAACTATGACATAATGATATTGGCAAGGATTTAATTTCCATACTATCAACTTAAGTTGGGTAGCATAGTGCTATCAAAATTTGGACCGCCGGATCTTTCATCCACGATCTACACAGCTTAATCGTTCTTGGCCGTCCGATCATTGATCGACGGTCGAGATTACTTTTTTCCTTCCAATGACTTCGAACACCCTCCTCTCTCTCTTCTTCGTCTCGACTCTCGCCCTCCTCCCGATCGCAGCTCTGCCTCCCGATCCGTTGGAGCCCTCCCGCCGCCGGACGTTCTCTCGGCGCCCTTCTCCCGTCACCGTCGAACGTTCTCTCGCCCCTGTCGCTGCCCTAGCACCGGTCACTCGCCTCCTGCCCCCCTCCGCCGCTCCGACGCCAATCTCACACATGCTGCACACTGCCGCCGTTCTTGTCCCCGCCGCCGATCTCCCGCCCCCCTCCGCCGCCGATCTCCCACCCCCTTCCGCCGCTCCGACGCACGCCATCGCTCTCTCGCCCCCTCCGCTGCCACTTCGATGCACGTCGCCGCCATTCTCGTCCCCGCCACCGATTTCACGCCCCCCTCCGCCGCCGATCTCCCGCCCCCCTCCGCCCGGCTCTCGCCCCCGCTGCCGCTCTCTCACCCCCTCCGTCGTCACTCCGACGCATGCCGCCGCCGTTCTCGCCCCCGTCGCCGCTCTCCCGCCCCCGTCGCCGCTCTCCCGCCCCCTCCGCCGCTCCGCCGCACGCCGCCGCAGCTCTCGACCGTTGATCAAGGAGGGCGCCGAAGTCATTGAAAGAGAATAAAAAAAATAATTTCGACCGTGATCAAGGATCGGATGCCCCGAGAAAGATGTGTAGACCGTGGATGAAAGATCTGGCGGCCTAGATCTTGGTATCACCATTAAGTTGGTAGCATGTTAATTAAATCCTATTGGCAAGGATAAAATAGGTGTATGAATCCAAAAACCTTTGTGGTGCCATTTTGCCATGGCTTGTCTCTTGTCTCCACTTTCTTATTCTCTTTTGTATGCAAATACATACGTACATATGCTGTGGAGAGAGGTTGGTGTCCTACCTTAGTCTTACTAGGTTTTTTTAAAAAAAAATTTGTTAGCACTCGTTAGTCGTGAGGTATTTTCTTTTCCATTAAAAAGGAGGCATATTATCCAAAACGATATATAATAATCGGGTTCAACGATGGATCAAAATTTTAACTGCGCATAAATTCTTAAAGTCAATTGAGCTGAATAATTTTCGAACACTAGGGTTGGCATCGAGAAAAGAAGTCTCTCCAACACATTGAATAAAAAATTTCCATCATTTTCTTTAATCGTTGTGGAAGTGGAAGTAAACTTCTTATTCCATCATAACATTTTTTTTTCATATAGATTTCATCCGATGTTAATTCTATTTGCCGCCTCAAGCTTATTTAAACTTACCTTCTATTTTTTTAATATATATATGCGTGTGTGTCAACTTTTGTTACTTTTTTCATTTATCAAAACCACACTTTTAATCATTAGTATAATTTCTGAAAATATACTCGTAATAAATAAATCATTTTTAAAGTTAAAAAGATAACATCTAATTTTAAGGTTTCGTTTTTCTTTCCTTACAAAACATCAGATAATAGTAAATTAACAAATACAGTTGAAATAAATAAAACAAAAATTAACAGAAAATTGATATTGAATGGAAGGGATGTTTTTTTAGGCCATTATTATTGTCATTTTAAAACACATTATTGAACATCTTTATTTTTTAAAATAAAATAATAATAATAATAATATATGTTGAAGCCATAAATAATCATGTCTTAATAAAGTAATGATTAATCTTTTCTTGATTAAATAGTGAAGTATAAATAACATTTTTGTGTTGTGTGATGTGGTGGGTGGTGATAAAGATCCAGGTCATCCACCCTTAGATCCTTCCAAAGTGGATCCAAAACCCCAACACTGGTTCACGTGTGGCCATTGGTCAATGTGCACGGAATAAATATATGCCATCATGATTAGAAAGCTAATGCTAGTGGCCTAATGGATTCGCCATTAATTTGACCACCCACTAGCTTTCTTTTTTTTATTTTTATAAGAAAATAAATTTTTATTTAGGCAGAAATAAATTATTATTCACCATTCGAACAAATTACATTAAATTTTTTATTCGTTATAACGGGAACATTGAAATTAATATCCAAAAAAATTTGCATAGTAAAAAATATACAAGTTACACAATAATAAATAAAAAACATAACAAATTTTATGATATAACATAAATTTAATATCTCTCGATTTATATCTACTTTAAAAGTCTCAAATATTTTTCTCCTACTTTTTTCTTTGTTTAGCCATCCATGTTTTTGTGCTATTGTTGTTCACTATTATAATATATATTGTATCGACATTTGGAATTTCGGAGCAAAACCTCGGCAAGAGATGAAAAGCAGGGCGGCTCAACCATGCTATTAATAATTGGCATGGAGATGAAAAGTCGACATAATTGACATAGAGATAGAAAAGTGGACGACGACATTGGATGCCGGCACGCTGAGTTCGACATATGTGACGGACAAAAAATTATAATTTTAATAAAAAAGTTTATATTATAAATATAATACGAGAATGGCCACCGAAATGAATTTACGATCACTCGATCATTTCGATGTTGCATTCACACTTTGTAAAAGATTTTGTTCACAAAATTAACATTTATTAGTGCAGCCCCTACGGCTTTCTTGGAAAATAATATTCGTCCACAAGGACTGAATGTTATTATACATGATCTGCCACGTGTGAAATGAAATTTCGGACGGGCCACACGGCTCGGCACACCGTTGGCTTGGCCCGACACGAACACAGCCTACGCACGAAAAAATGGGCATGTCATGTCATATCGTGTCGGGTTGGCCGTCTACGCTGTTAGCACGACATGGCTCGAGCATAGTGAACACGGACCCGACACGACACGGTCCATTTTGGCACGATTATTTTTTCAACTTCAAACACGGACCGTGCAATACCAGCACGGTCCGCGCACCGCGACGACGAGACGCGTCGGATGCCATATTTGTACTCTAACACGGACCGTGTGTGCCCTAACATGGTCCGCTTTTAGAGGAGGAGAACGGTCCGCAGTCATTTGAAACTTCAACATGGTCGCGCTGATCAAACAAGGACCATTTTTTTCCATTTTTAAACAAAATTCGCGATTTGACAACACAAACACGGGCTGTAAAGTCACGGACACGGTCAAAGAGTTCAACACGGACCGTGTTAGGTTCAACACGGGCCGTGTTGAAATATTTTTACTCCATTCCTCCGTCTATAAAAGGCACGGCCGATTTCATTCGTTCTACACTCGACCATTTGAAATTTCTCTAGTTCCAAATCTTTCATAGTGCTTTCTGTGACTCTCTATGCCTCTCTCACACTAAGTGACTCAGTCTTTCTACATTTTTTTTCTCTTCATTCATGCTATGCTCTCAAACTCTCTCACTCTTAATTTATATTTATACTGTAATATTTATTCAGTAGCATTTTTATATTATTATTCACTCTTAATTTCTTATATATAACTGCATAATGGACCTGCGAGATCTCTTTCGTCTATATGGTGATTTTGCTGCTTATCTACCTTATGGACCACTACCTACATATTCATATGGTACACCATATAATACTAATAGTAGTAGTGATTCTTATTCTTTATCAGCACAGTTAAGCGGTGATTTGTCGAGTTATATAAAAACTATGACGTCATCAACTAACTGCTCAATTACTCCAACTACACATGTAATCTTCCTGTCATTCCTAATCTTAATATTGCTTTAAATTCTGCAGGTTACGAAGGAGATTGTGCAACTGCGATAGCGACACCCCTAGGTCCGTCAAGCTAAGATGCTCCGGCGCAAAGGTAAAAGAAGAAGAACATCAAAGTTAACTAGTGAAGTTTGGAATTATTTTGAAAAAAATTATAGATGAAAATGATCCAAAAAAATATAAAGCTATTTGTAAAATTTGCAAGGCTAGTTATGCTACCGCCTCTTTTTCGGGCACAGGTAGTTTAAAATGGCATTTAGAATCGCATCCTATAACAACTACGGAACACTTTTTAGCGGGTTAATTATCATAACAAACTTAACTAGTTGCACCCGGTCGTAGTACTGTCGGGAATTTTTTATTTGCTTATAATCAAGAAAATATGCGTGAAGGTTTAGCAAGATATGTTATACATGCAGAAATGCTTTACACATTTGCTAAAGATGAAAAATTTTTATGTTATCAACAAAATTATGTACAAGGTGCCTTTAGAAATGTTAGTAGAAAAATTATTAAAGAAGATTTGATTAAATTATATCGTAAGAAGAAAAATGAACTAATTAATTATTTTTTAGATTCTAAATTCATGTATAGTTTGACTAGTGACATATGAACTTCTTTAAATGGTGATGATTTTTTATGTGTTACATTTCATTGGATTGATACAAATTGAGTAGTGCAAAAAAGTATTATTGCATTTAAAGAAATTGAGCATCCTCGTAATGATTTGCAAATTACCAACGCAATAGAAAAAGTAATTAACGAATATGATTTTAAAGATAAACTTTTATGTCTTACTCTTGATAATGCAAGTGCTATTAATTCCACTGTACACTTTTTAATTCAAAGATTAAATCCTATTTTAAATGGAATTCTTTTTCATCAAAGATGTGCATGTCATATTATTAATTTATGGGTTAAAAAAAGATTAAAAATAGTTTTTAAAGTACTTGAAACTCTTAGAGTAGTTATTTTAAGTTTACGTCACTTTGGATCTAGGAGACAAACATTTAAAAAAATTTGTCATCGTTATAATATTTTTTATAAAAAATTAAACACTGATGTGTCTACAAGATGAAATAATACTTACGACATGCTTAAATTATGTATTCCATTCATTCATGTACTCGATAATTATATTTTAACTGTGATACAATGTCCGACGGCTCGAATTACTAATTCGGAATGGGATGTTGCTAATGCAGTTATGGAATTGTTACAAGTTTTTTTATAATGCTACTTTAGAGTTATCTACCATTTATTCTCCTACTTCACATTTAATAATTAACCAACTTCATAAAATGACAAGTTCATTTAATGAAAAAAGCGAATTATCAAATGAATTTTCTGGAATAATTTATTTGATGGAATCAAAATGTTTAGAATATTGGAATAATTTGTCTCTCGTAAGAATTTTAGCAATGATGATGGATCATATATTTTAGGGATCTGGTCCTAAATGGTACACAAAAGAAATTAAGTATTTTCGTAAACAATATATAAGAAGTCATTCAGAATTGAAAATCGACGATTTTATCGATCTAGATCACGATTATGAAAATATAATAAATAACTTATATAATATTTATGAAACAAAATTTGGTGTACGTAGAACCGAATATAATAAATATAATATTTTATGAAAATATAATAAATAACTTATATAATAAATTGCTAGATATCAAGCGGTTCACATCGTCACCCAACTGCCGACCTCAGTTGGCCAAAATGATGGCATTTTGATCAAGTTCGCCGGTCGTTAGGCCGAAGAGTTTTTAGCTTGTAGGATTCATTATTTTTTTTTTAAAAAAAAAGAGAGAAATTATCTCCTTTTTTTTACATAAAAAAGTTAGTTTACTTTGCACAAACTTAATGTTGAAATAAATTAATGAAAACACAAACTTTGATCGATAATAATATTGTCGAACTTTGGAAGAAGAAAAAAATCTAGGCCTAGAATTTATTTAGACGAACTTTATTTTTTTTCAAGTGAACAACACGTTTCATCCAAAGTCGGCTGATAATAAAATTCTGCAAAATAATTGAAAAGTATTTATTCGAAGCATAAATAAAATGAATGATTGGTTGGGCATCCATCCCATCTCAAACTACAGTTAATTAAAAAAAAGCATCAATTGGAGGCCGATGCATCTTTCCTGACCGCTCGTGTCCTCCAAATATTCTAGTGCAAATATTAGATACGAAACACCAAAAGAAGAAGAAAAAAAAATGTGTGCAGACCCGAATAAATTTCGGTGGTGGGGAAGATCATTGTTACATTTTTTGTGTCATTTAATTTGTTGCGACAATTTTTTTGTGTGCGCTTCTGATTGAAGTGGAAGAATTCTATCAGGTTGAATAAATGTTTAACGAAAAAAAAAAAGAACATACGGTGTTACAAGAAATCGAAAGGAAAAAAAATATAATAAAAACAAAAATCGTTGCATATATGTTATTAATCTCGTATTTAATTAATAACATATGCAATCCATGCTATCAGATGCTACATTAATGGCGAAAGCTAAGATCACGAACATACGGTAGAAATTATTGCGAACAGTACACAAAAAAAACGTCACTAACACAAATTTTTTTAAAAAAATCGCCGTTGCCGGGGATCGAACCCGGGTCTCCCGCGTGACAGGCGGGGATACTCACCACTATACTACAACGACTTGGTTGGCACATCAATATACATTAAATTCCCTCCTATTAGTATTATTTGTTTATCCTTTCTTTATTCTATTTCTGTCAACCTCTTTTATTATTTAATAATGATACACATGAAACGTGCCTCGAGTAAAAATGGGAAAACGAAATTGATGCAATATGCAAGGATACCCACAATTCCATTCCGGTGCGCCATCAGGTTAAATGCATGCTTAATACATTATTACATTTACATTGGTCAAATAGCTGCATATTATTACCTAAACAAGGTTAGTTGGCTAAACTAATCGACGAGTATTAGCAATCTTACATTTCATTCTTATAGTTATCACGTTGGATAAGTAAAATTTTTTTATCGCACTGTTCCACCTTCTATAAATCTAGTCCGACACACAAAAATGACTTCATATTAACTAAATATAGAACATAAAATTAACGTTTTTTTTAATGGTATGAGACAAAAGTATTAATTAAGAATTAAGCAATTTGGATTAAGACGATGCTTAAAACAAGAAGTGCAGGTAGCGAGTACATCTTCTATTCCAATTGGAAGTTATAAACAACTTCTGAATCTAAGTGTTGCTTCATAATCGTTTTTCATCATTTTTTTTATATCGATCTTGATATTTAGAAAGATTACTGATTTTTTTATATTATTTTTCTCATTGAGTTCAATCAGTTATCGATTTGAAAATTTTGAGTGTCCTCTTATAAACCTCATCCCTTACTTTACAATAAAAAAATATACAAGGAAAATTAATTCGATGCAATACGCAATGGGCAATGCAAACTATATAACTATGTAAATCTAAGAAAGATGCGTGTGTAGGCTTCGGCTGTAAGGACAAAAGAAACACTTAAAAAATCGTCCCTATTTAATATAAGAGTTTACTTTTAAAGCTTTAAAACTAATTAAAATGTTTTTTTTAAATTAACAAGCACATAAATGATTTTTGTCACTATTTTAATATCACTTATTGAACCGCTACTTTATGTTTATATTATATAATAAGTTTTCCATTGCTACAACAGCATTCGATAGTGGCATATATAAATTCTGATCATTATTACTTCACTCATCTGTGTTGCACCGTTGCACGTTTTGTGTACACATTATTTAAACTCTGATATATGATTAAAAGAAGACAATTTGCTGACCACTTAATCTAAAATATGATGATTTTTTAAAAATAATTTTAAAAATTGATGGCTGAAATTATCCCAAAAAATGGACGACATGATAGTATTAATAAAGAACATATTTTAAAGGTATTGGCAGAAAAATAGGCATTGACGAAAGCATTAAGTGAAAAATGATGAAATCAAAATATATAACATGCAACATACAAAATAAAATATTAGATTGAAATAAATGCAATAATAAAGTAACTAAAAACACGCCATTTAAAAAGTGGTATATTCTTTTGAGTTCACCTTCTTAAAATGCTGAGTTATTTATTTTAACGTCCTAATTGTAATATATTTTCATATCTAAAGCTTATTGAATCGGGCAGTCTGATCCATCCGCTACCTGACTTGGTAACATATCGTCTCTTTCGTCCAAGTTTAGGCCCGGGTCCATCCGATTTCTTAATGGTCTTGAGCCTATATCAGGCAGGACAAAATTATTTATCCGTTTGTCTAATAACGATAGTTCGATATCCGTTCAATATCCGTCCGATAATTTATAAGCCGCCCGTCAGTCCATCCGTTAACCTTTAATAGATTAAACTTATTAAAATAATATAAATATTATTGTACAAATTTATTTTAATTAATTCATGTGCCATTATGTTATTTAGCTAATGTTAATTGGTTATGCAAAATGCATTATTCTAATTTTTATTCTTCTATAAAGATATAATCATATCTTTTATTTAATAATATAATTTTTATTCTTCTATAATGTTATTTATGCTTAATGCAAAAGTAAGAATGCAAGATCAATTTATATATGATGAGAATAGAGAAGACAAAGTTTTTACCAGTATTGCATAATACATAGTTACCTTTTTGTAGTAATATTTTATTGTTATAATTTTTTTTGCTTAATATGATACTAAATATGTAATATTTCATTTTCAGTGCAATGAATTTTTAAGCTACTTCAGTTTCGGACGTAAGTTATAAGTCGAACTACGTAAATATTTTGTCTTTCTTATTTATATTTGATGATATAATGAGTAAATATATAATAATAATTTAAGGAATAACATATTGTGGTGTCCTTTTACTAGGATATATATTTTTTAAGATATTGTAAACAAATTAAAAATATTAATGGACTAGTTCTACCCGTCTAATTGTCGGCCTGACCGTTAAGGTTCGATAGACCTTAATGGGGCAAATAAGTTTAGACAATTATTGGGTAGCTCCATATCCGTCCGATAAGATAACGGGTCGGCCGAGTCCGTCCGATATCCGGTTAACATCCGGTTGACTGAATCTATTAGAAACTTGTCTGATTCATTAAGCGCCTTTTAAATTTTAATATTTTTAATTTGTGGGAATTTCAAAGTTAACTTCTCCATCCAAATTGCATTGATTTTTTTTAATAATTACGGAATTTCACTAAAATGAAAAGAAATGAATATGAATTAAAGTATTATTGTAATGATATTTATGCTGTATTACGCTCATGCTATTTTTTATTTTTTTTATAATTTATTCTTATATTAAAAAGAGTAAGTTAAAATTGACATTTCATAAGAAAAAAATAGCTTAATAGAATTTTGAATTCAATTTGGATATTTTTTATCTCACCTTATTCTTTATTTTTTATACCATGTCTATCCAACGATTTACGATAAAATCTCTCAAATAATTTATGATAGTTAGATAAAGATTTGATGACGAAAAAGATAAGGAATAAGAAACATTTTCATTTTATCCTATAATTAAATTTGATTTTGATATTTCCTACTTTATCTTGTTCTTTATTTTTTATACCATCAGAACTTTATTCAACGGTTCATAATTGAACTTAATGTAAGAACTTAATTGTCAAAATTTGATAATTTCAGAGATTAAAATTTATAAATCTGTAATTCAAGATTAGATTGGAAAAGGTTATAATTGATCGGATGTCAAGAGTAATAATCCTAGAATATTTTAAGTTATCGAACCTAATATTACATGAAAAAAAATATATTTCCTTTACGAGGATCTGGTACGTGCCAAAAGTGAATATACAACAATCAAATTAATTGTATTAGAAGGAAGCTTAAAACAGGAAGGTTATAGAGAAATTAATTATTTAATTTTCTTTCACCTATCATCTCCCAATAATAAATTTTATTACGTTCCTATTTTACCGGACGCGGCGTGTTCTCTCTCTCTCTTTTAATTAAATTTTTTTATCTCGGTAGGTAGAATTCGGGTGAAATTTGCGTGGCCGTAAAATAAAATAGTTAAAAAAAAAATGGTTCGACAGCTGTCGCCTTCTTAGGCCCCACGCATTCACCACTCGAGGGGACGCGGCCCCTATTTATAGCCTGCAGCCTTCGCCTTCTCTCCAATTCTTTAGCGCCGAGAGCCTGCGAAATAGCACAAGAATCCATCTAGGGTTTCCCTTCCTCCTCAGCCTTCACCTCCTCTTCCGAGCCCTGTTCTCTGTTCCCCGACCCGAATCGATCGACGAAGGCCCTCCCGTTTGGTGATTCCTCGAAGCCGTCGTAGCAGATCCCTTCTTGACTCATTGTGTAAGAGTTCCTTGTTTATTGTTGTTGTTGCGGCCGATGTTGTGAATTGTAGATCCGCTTTCTATTATTTCGTTTGCACGAAGATTTAATTTTTTCCCGTCTTTTGAATGTATCATTTTTCTTCTGTAGAGATTATGGTCTACGTAGATGTTTCAATTCTGTCTTCTTTTTTATGTCGTCGGAGTTGTTTGAGATATCATTTACTTTCTGTTTTAGTTCTATGTTTTGTAAGTTTTTGTTCTCCTCTGCACTTTTTGTTATATTATGATGATTTTTTACGCACAAAGTTCTTTGCTTTCCTTTTGGCGCGCCACATTATTATGTTCTACTTTTTAGGTCTAGAAGATTTCATTGTAAATTAAACAAATTGAAATTTTATTTCGCTTTTCCAAAGTATGCTGTCTATTTCTTATGTTTCGTGAGCGTAGATTTGTGTTTTGGTGATTCTCAGAGTTAACGTACCCGAAAACCTGGGGATTTGTGATATCTTTTTTCTTCTACGTTTCAGGAAAACGTATCTAAAATGAAGCGTGTATCTATATCTTTTTGCCGAATTGTTTTGTTTTCTCTGTAAAAAGCATCCTTTTTCGTCTCTCGATCTTTTGTTTAGCCTTATGCTCTTTTTTCCTTAGAAGAACGGCATGGTGCATTATGTACAGTTTGTCCATCTTATAGTTGTCGTGCCTTATTGTTCGTTGCGGATTGGTAAATTGGTTTGGGCTTCCAGATATTGATCTTTGAACAAGTATTTATGCTTTTATACCGGTACAGATGCATATGTGATTGCTAAATTCTTAACCTGATATATCTGCGGTTATTGATTAACTTGCAGATCTTCAGCCATAACAGGAAGCGTTAATGTTTTAATGGAGTCAAAAGGTGGGAAAAAGTCCAGTAGTAGTAGTTCATTACAGTACGAAGCTCCTCTAGGTTACAGCATTGAAGACATTCGACCTGCCGGAGGGATCAAGAAGTTTCAGTCTGCTGCATACTCCAACGTAAGAACTAAAAAGAGAGGTTTAATTGTCTTAACTTTCATTGTTTGCCGAATTTCTTCGTCATCATTAATTATGCTGTTTCTCATTTTGATCTTTTGCAGTGCGTGAGGAAGCCATCCTGATAGCCTTTGATGCCTTTCACCGTAGATTAGGATTTCCTTTAGTTTGCACTTCATTTTGCTTTGCTTCCGACCAATCTCACTGGCTAGCTGCTCTCAAATCACCGATCTTCTCAGTCTTGTTCTTTCTCTCTTCTCCTCTTCTCTTCTCTTCTCCATCATCACCACTCTGTTGACTGAACCTTTGAACGATGACGAACTTGTCAGCCGACCCCTCCCCTATTGGGTTTGAGGGTTATGAGAAGCGCCTGGAGATCACCTTCTCTGAGGCACCTGTATTTGTGGATCCCCATGGATGTGGACTGCGTGCTCTGACGAGGACACAAATTGATTCTGTTTTGGAACTGGCACGTTGCACCATTGTGTCTCAACTCTCTAACAAGGACTTTGATTCCTATGTCCTCTCGGAGTCCAGTCTCTTTGTGTATCCATACAAGATCGTTCTTAAGACCTGTGGAACTACAAAACTGCTGCTGTCCATACCAAGGATTCTTGAACTTGCTGCTGAGCTTTCGCTCCCTGTTCAATCAGCAAAGTATTCCCGTGGGACCTTTATCTTTCCAGGTGCACAGCCATCTCCTCATCGCAGCTTTTCTGAGGAAGTTGTTGTCCTTGATCGCTTTTTCGGTGACCTCAAATCTGGAGGTAATGCTTATGTGATGGGTGACCCTGTGATGTCAAACCGTAACTGGCATATTTACTATGCAACTGATAAACCTGAACTGCCAATGGTTACCCTGGAGATGTGCATGACTGGACTTGACACAAAACAAGCATCTATCTTCTTCAAAAATTCTGTTGATGGACGCATATCTACTGCGAAGGACATGACAAAGATCTCTGGTATTTCCGACATTATCCCAGAGATGGAGATATGTGATTTTGACTTCGAGCCTTGTGGATACTCAATGAATGGCATATATGGTACTGCTCTCTCTACAATTCATGTGACACCTGAAGAAGGTTTCAGCTATGCTAGCTATGAAGCAATGGGGTTTGACCCGAACTCACTTGTGTATCAGGATGTCATTGAGAGGGCACTCAAGTGCTTTGGTCCATCAGAGTTCTCTGTAGCTGTAACCGTTTTTGGTGGACTTGGAAAAGCAGGCACTTGGGGAACCAAGGTTGATCTAGAGAGTTATGATTGTAACCATTTGGTCGAACAGGAGCTTCCAGGAGGTGGCCTGTTGATTTACCAAACATTTTCTGTTGCTCCTACACCTGCAGTGTCACCTAGATCGATCCTGCCATACTGGGAAGAAGGTAACAAAGGATTTTACTCCGATGGTGAGGAGGTGGTGATGGAGAAGGGAGGGAAAGATGGGAAGACAGATTAATCTGAGGTCATCTTGAAGTCTTTTCTTTTCCTTTCGGTTCATTTGTTGAAGCAGCCAGCCAGGTTTTTCTAGTTATAATTTTATGTTACTGTTAAGTTGTTTCCCTGAACTTTATCAATTCAGGATCAATAAGCTCTAGGTGGTTTGCTGCGTTTACCACAATGAGCATCATTAGTCCTTTGAGAGTATTGGTCAACTGGAATACAATATATTGATTGTGAATAAATGCTCTAGGTGGCTTGCTTTGTCTCCCACAGTGAGCTATGCCCATGGCACTCGGGTTATCTTGTGAAGTGCTTTTATGATGTTTGAAATTATTTTGATGGCAATGAAAATTTTATATTTACTATTTCGCCTGTTGGCTGAGCTTTGTGGTTTTATTTTCCTGGATGTTAGGCCGGTTCCAAGCCCGGATAAAGGAGGAGGATTGTGTTAAACTCCGACAGTTAGCATAAAATTTTGTCGAATTTTATGAACATGGATCAACGAAGACGTCGTATGATTCATGTAGTCGATCTCAATTCATCTGAAATATTTGTCGATTTCACCCTTTAAGTACGATGAATATTATTACTGGGTCCATGTTCATATATTTTGTGAAATTCTAGTGGCGTCAAATCGTTCACTTGGCAGGGTTTTCTCAGTTATGTTGTCAAAACTTTTGTGGGTGTTTAAGATTCATATGCGGCTGGACCTCCTGAATCCTTTGTCCTTGGAGTTCGTCTTCATTGTCATGTGCTTCATAGCGGCTGGATGTTTCGAACTGCTCGATTGCATGGCATGATACGGATGTTGTTTGAGCTTGACTTACATTTCTGGTCGTGCTTATATACTGTTAGAGTTTCAAAGGTCTCGTTCCCCTCTTTGTTCTCGTTACTCTGCATCAAATTGTTGTTAATGGTTATCTACTGGCAAATGCCAAGTTTTTTTCATTTTTTTCACTCCCATGGTAAAATAATTAAGCCGCCTTTTCATGCCATTAGAACCCATCTGATCCTGATTTATTGTAAGTTGGAGATGGTATCTCTGCTATCATTTCCTCTGGTCTCTTTTCGTTTCCCTTTGTTTTTCAAATTTTTGCGCCCATTGTGAATCAAGGAAAGCACTTCAGCTCTTGGTAACGTCGTTTGGGGGGCATCAATGCACTTATGTCCTGACAGCGTCTAGAGTGTATGTGAATCAAGTAAACATGATGAGTATGTTGATTATTAATTCATTTGCGACTAGAGTGTATCTGACAGCGTCCTCTTTGAAAATAGCATCCACGGTTTGGTTGTCCTCCAATCTCCGGCCATTCTCTTCATGTAATCTGTCAATAGGGCGTGTGGCGTTGGAATGCTTGAAATACGGAAATGTAGTATCTCGCGGACTCCCAACCACTTTGTTAATAGCTTACAAATTTCCTACTAATTACAAAACGATGCATCTAAGTTGTCTTTCTCCATCTCCTTAAATCGAATTTGTTACGTCACTATTCCTTTTTTTTTTTCATGGCAAAAGATCTCTGTTATCTGTTTTTTTTTTAAAAGGTGAAAAAACGTCTGTTGATGAAGAACCTGACCCTTCTGTAAGATGATGACTAAGACATTTTGTGTTACCCTATTCCTCTGTGTTTGGCTTTGAAACTTAGGCAAGTTTTAAGTTCCCGAACTTTTGTCAAAGAGTTTATGTCACAAAAATTTAACAACTTTTCGTCACTTAATGTACGACTGAAATTCAATCATAAAGTTCTTGTTATTAACAAGAACTTTTCAAATTCTTGTTAATAGCGAGAACAATTTATTTTTTTATTTATTTTTGTTATAGGCCTACTTATTGTTTTAATAATATTGTTATATGTATATATTATATTATATACATATATATTATACACATATATTATATTATATTATCATAAATTTATAATTTATTTAGGTATAATAACAAAAGAAGTGCATTTATTATTTATTAAAATTTACTTAGTGTTATAATAAAATATAATTTTCCATTATTATTTATTATGAAAAATATATTTTTTGTTTAAATGGTGACGTAAATATTTTTATTTATTTTACTTATCATATATCATAATAAAAATTAACTAGTATGATATTAGTATAATATAATTAAATTATTAATTATGATATTCGACTAAATAAGTTACAATTATATAATTAATATGATGTTAATTTTTTTATATTTCATTTTTTAGTTATTAATTAGTTTATCTTAATTTTTTTTCTTCTATCTAATTTGCTAATGATAAAAATAGTGTCATTAATAATATAAAAATAATATTATAAAATAATAAAATACATATTTACTTTTTATTTTTTATCCAAATACTACTAAAAAATATCTATCAAATCAATTTTTTAAATTCTCATCATTACATAACAACTTAAAATTTTCTATCTAATCATTAGTTCCCAAAAACTAACTTTTTTTTAAAATTCTCGTACCAAACTCAACCTAAAGAAAGCTAGAATTATCGTATGTTTTTCTAGTACGTTGATGTCTTTAGGATCTAGAAATCTATATCAGGATAAGAAGAGAGCAAATTTGTTTGGATAATTTGTCATGATTTTGTGCCTACCCGCATAGATTTTGGCAATTGCCTGGTAGGCTTCCTAAGCAAGAGCTGAAAAAACATATTACTGTAGATCTCTCTCGTTACTTGCATTGCCTATAATTTTTACCCTTTTCCGTAGGGGCATTGATTAGCAGAGAGCACCTGACATCACTCTTCTAAGATCCTTCCTTCTTGGCTCCCCGGTGCTTTTGCTTTCAGAGGCAGTCTTATATAGTTATATCTATCTACTGTTGTAAAAGATCATATAATCTCTCTATCCTTTATTTATTAGCTACCACTAGACAAATCGAAGCAAAAAGAACTCTGGTGAAATAAGTTTTTGGCATTGGCAATGGTTGCCTTCATGCCTTGTTGCACTATTTGTCAAAGAGCAAAGCCTTACTCCACTGGCAATTTCCTTCTCGAGCATGCCAATGGCTTCTTTAAAAAGTGCGCTCCCTCAGAAACCGTCATAATGACATTGAGATGATAAGATGCCATTCAAAGTTTACATGACAGTCCCAGCTCCAATAGGCCCTGGTTGTTGGCTTCAAAACCCGATTTGTGCTGGCCCCTCAAGAGGCTTTTTCCACTGTACTTTACCCACAGCTTTCAAGCCTGGGGGGTAAAAGGATGAGAGGGCCGTGCGTCTTTGCTCGTGTCCAATGGGTAAAACCAAGAAAAAATAACTACTTGCAGCAACAAAACAAGAGTAAAAATAGGGGATTGTGGTTAAAAGATTCATGCAGAAGACAAGTGGGGGCGGAGAGGAACTTGTCCCGAACCTACACAAAAGGCTGAGGAGATGCAGCAGCTGTTCGGTGGACTGGAGAGTATGGCTTGGCTGATCAAAGGAACGGACACAGCCGAGCACAGAGAGATGGGCGAATCATGCATGTACCCTCGCTGCTGCCTCTGTTCTGCACTTGTGCTTCCTTGAGAGGTAAAAGTCTACATGGTGCCCAGTATTTTCCAATCGTGGCCGAACTCCAACCAGAACAACAAAGGGAAGAAGAAAAGTGAGAGAAAGTGATATGACCATGTTAAGATCCAAGCAGGTGCCATGGTCACCACCTCGACACCACTACGTTGATATATACATAAGTAGCAACAAAAGGAGAGAAGAAAGAAACATGAGCACCATGTCCTTGGCAACATCGCAGGGGCAATGAGAACAAGAGGATGGGGACAAAGTGGAAACCACAACAAGCGTAAGGCAACAACCCAACAAAACACCCCAATTACAAAACGATATCTATCACCATTCAAGAGAAAGCAGTCGAATGAGTGGATAAAATAAATGAAAAAGGAAGTGGAAAGAAAACTGCGAAGGAAACAAAGTGATTGAGCCTATTGTGCCAACATCGCATACCCCACGCGCGCGCGCGCGCGTACACACGCGCAGACCGTCAGCGGAACGAGGAAGACCTCACCACACTTGCAGCGTCCCCGTCATCCATTTCTTCATCTGCCGAGACCTCCTGAACCCTTCCGCCATCGTCTTCCATTCCTCCCTCCCCCTTGCTGCTAAGACGAGGAGCAGATCCAGGATGCCAGCAGCAGCTGCTGTTGCTGCTTCGCTGAGACCTCCCCTTCCTGTTAGCTTCTGCTTCTCCTCCTCCTGCAGGGCTTTGCTGCCTGCACCTTCTCCATGCCTCCGCTCATCATCCCCTGGAGTCACAAGAATGCAGAAAGAGCTAAGAAAAAAGAACGTGCGATAGATACGAACACATCTCACTGTTCTTTTCGGTTCTGTGAGGAAACTATGCAGAGCACAGGAGAGAGAAACGGAAGACAGGGAGAGATGTTTACTCTCCATTTTTGGACCCATTTGCTTACCTGAAGTACCCCCCGAATTGAATGTACTCGCACTGGCACGCTGTGGAAACTCCACCCACCGCGGCGCATTAATCGCGCTTCTTGCGTGTTCTTCTCCTCCTCCTGTCTTCTGTCTTCACCACAAGCTTGCCCAAAATTTCCGACCCCCACACGCAGAAGCTGCAGCTGCAGCAGGGCGAGGCACCCCGACCTTGAAATAGTAACTTGTTAGAGGCCTGTAGCTCAACACTTACATGCCACGCGAAATGACAGCAGCGCCCCTGTCTCAAATCCCAAATCTCCTGTGCGAGACATACTCGACGAGAGGCACGAGGACAGCAACAGCGCAGGGTAAAAGGGATAAACTTCTACACAGCAGAGGGTAATTAGGGAATGCGGAAATCAAGAAACGTACTCTCCCGGATTTTACGTATCCATAAGCTCTGTCGCTCTGCCCCCGTTCTATCTCTATCTCTCTTTCTCCTCCTATCGGAAGAGGAGTTTGTAAAGGTCCCGTTCTCACTCAAGGCCTCCTTACTGCTACCATTTCCTCATTCTCTCTCATCTTCTCTGACGTGCTTTGCTCTGAACTCTGGAGTGAGATGGCGAGCATTTAATGGTGCATCTGATCCAGAGGTCCGTCGCCCTCAGCAGTGTCCTGGTTGCGATGTGCATGGGTGGCCGGGCATACGAGCCACCACTCCATGTACATTTTAGGTGCCGAGTGACGCGTACACGTAAACTGTGTCGGTCTCCTTTAATCTCTTCCTTTGGTTGGTGTGTTGTTGCGGGAGAGCAAGGACTTGGGGACTCGGGACCAAGTAATGCCAATGTAATGAGTGTTCAATGTTTAGTAGCAGCACCAACAACAACAGCTGCAGCTCCTGCAGAAGCTGCAGGATACTGCAGCAGTAAGTTGCAGAGGACGCACCCTCTCTCTCTCTTCTTCTCTCTCCTCCTGTGTGTATACATGTCCGCTTCTGGGAGCCTTCATGTGCCTGGGCCTGGCGATCACAACCCAACAAGGTTACGACCCCCACGTCTCCTGCCCCCGCCAAACCCCTCGGACCACACCCCGGAACACTCTCGCGCAAATGACCCGAGCGCTCGCCCCACGGGGTCGGTGCGCCATGGCACGGGACGGGTCGATGCCACGGACGTTGTGGTCATTTGCGCCGCGGTATATGATGAACTCCTTTGCTGTGGTATTATCATTAGTTTGAGTAAAACTAGGGGCTCTGGTTTCCAACAAATCTAGTAAAAGGTGGAGGAAAAGAAGATGTTTCTACATAATTGTCTGAGAGGAAGTTGGGACTTGGGACGTAGGGAGGGGGAGAGAGATAAATTATGGACAGGAGAAGGGCTGGGAATCGAGCTTCGAGACCACTAGTAAATGGACATGAAACACTACACGAAACCAGACATGGAATGTCTGAAGAAGTCAAGATCACACAAAATCCGAACAGACAAACATTTATCCCGCTAGCATGCACCATATGGAGAAGAGCAGTACTCCATCATGGAGTTGATCAGAACGCCAAATCCTCTGCATAATGAAACAGTGGAACTGTTGAAGGATATGAGTTCAAATCTTTGAACTCCGTCGCTTTCCCTCAGATCTTTCTCGAGATCTATGGCTTACTGCTACTACTGTTAAAACCTATCTCGCCTTTTATTTCTTTGCCTGCCCAGATACATATACAAAGATGCACATGATCTATGCCTATGGCACCATTACAATATTGTACCTAGAAAAAGCGGAGAAAGACACAGGTAGGCCATGTTCTTTGGAGAAGAAAAAGAGCGGTCATCATTACCTTGTTCGTTCTTTCTTTCTTCCAGTTCTCCGTTTAGCGTTCCCTCTCTCTCTCTCTCTCTTCAGCTGCGTCCTCTTGTTGCATACTCGAGAAGTGAAACCTTAACCTTGTGGTTAGCGACTCTGCACATTCATCAAAGCCATTGCCAGCTAAAGGAAGAGAGATCTTATGGCTGGCTTGAGCTTTACCACGAAGACAGGAGAGAGAGAGAAAGAGAACAAATAAAGAAACATATATCTCGATAGAGGGGTTTTGGATGGATAGCATGAGTAGCGGTGTGACCGGGTGACGGCTGTTGTTGTGGACTTGACCTCGATGGGTGAAGCTGTCTGTCATAGTGTCAAGCAAAGCACTCTTCCGAGTCTCATCGTTTGACGTACCAAAACAAAAAGAATAGTAGCCTGTTTCTTTCGCTCACTCAGTAGATTACTAGATTATTAGTGGGTTAATCGTCGAACAGTAAAAACGGCGATCCTTTCAGTGCCAGGTACATCAGAGTGGTGCACAGTGCATGGCGACATGGAGGTCACTATAGCATGCAGGAGGCATGGCGACGGGCTCAGCTCACAATGGCCCCCGTCGTCAAAAGACTGTGATTAGACCCTCCTTTGACCGGTCTAACAGAGGAGAGAGGAGAGAGGAGTAAAGTTTTGCTTATAGTTTGGGAAGTCGAGTTGCATGAGAACATATTCACACGTGTACTGGGAGCCCTTGATTGATCATGTGGAAACATACGACGGGCTTCGTCCTCCTCGGCGACCGGCGTATCCCACTGTTCCTGTTCCTGTTCCTGTTCCTGTATCCGATCTGCATCCTTCTCATACCCATTGATCATGGATTAACAACACACATCTCTTACTGCCAACTGTAATCTTAAATGCTTCAAATAGTTTTGAGCACATCCAGGTGGAGAGATCGAACTCCATTACATTCTTTTGTCCATTTGTTAGCGAGAACCAGACGCGTAATGGCTGACAGCGACTGATATGAGAAGTGATGGAGTTGGGCGCATGTAGCATCACTATCGGAGCTCGACTGCACGCACAGTTCAGCCAGGGCAGCAAAGCAAGTTTGGCGGACCAAAACTTCCCGCTGCCCTGTTCCACCTTGCAGCGGTGGCCTTGTTAGGTGCGTGCCACTGTTGCCGCAGGTGGGAGCTATAATTAGTGTCATTAGTGCCACTTGCTTTACTTTTTTTAAGATCTCTAATGGCGCTTTTTTTCCCTCGGTGGTGGCGCCGCTCATCGCCGACGAGATCTCGGAGTGGGGCGATATGCTTCCAAAGGCATTGCGCGGATAGTTTTGTTTATGCAGAAATCTGGATGTGAGAGAGTGAGAGAGGTCATCAGATTTGCCCCTCTCATTAGATTTGCCTTTTAAAAAAGATGGCTCAGAATCAAGAGGGGTTGGAATGAAATAGTAGGGGCTTAAACAAATTGAGTTTAGGTGAATATAAAAAACATTTATTTGAAACTTCTACATGTTAATTTTATTAACGTGCATAATTATTAATGTCACACACGAATTGAATTACTTGTGTATTATATTGAAACTTAAAAAAGTGCAATGTCCTGCTAAAACGTCCGGATGGTCTTCTGACTTGGGACTTTACTTTGGAACTCATGTCCTCCTTTCCCCGAAGTTGAGTGCACGTGAGAAAAGAGATTCAATTTTAGCGTTCGGAATAGGGAAAGGATTTACCACTTCTTTTCCTCTTCCTTCGTTTACCTGTAAACAACATTTGTTCTTTATTTTAAAATTTATTTTTTTCCACTAAAATTTAAGCCTCCTTTTAAAATCGAACTAAATTGCAAACAACTACTCGCACATAATTAATGTGATTTTGGAAACAACTGAGCAATTTGGGCGGATTCAATTTTTCAATCTAAAAAAAATCATATTCTTTTTACAAATTTAGAAAATATATTAAAATTATTTAGAAAAATAAAAAACTATTAGTTATCGTGTTATATTTATAATAAAAATTGTAAAATTAAATTAATAAAAATACTATGTAAATATATTTATTGTTATAAGTGTAATACAAAATTTGAGGCTAAAATCTGGAATATTTCAAATAAGAGTATGATGCAAAAATAACATTTGTGAATTAACAGTATTAATAAAATATGTATAGACGAATAAATGATCCTAGGTCCTAAGTTGAAAAGTCTGTTTTGATTTATTAAAAGAAACACGTTAAACATTGTTGGATTTGTATTTTTTTTAAAATGTTTTTTAATCGAGTAGGTTTATCCAGCTCCTTAGTACTTTTTAAATTCCTAGAACTGACAAAGTTAAAAAAATAATTAAAAATTATTAATTATTCCATTTTTTGCATAATATAAGTAAATATTGTCATTTATTTTGTTTTTTTTTTCTGAAAACAATGAAACAATTTATTAACAACAGAACCAGCCTGATGTGGAGCATCCGCCCAAAAAACATTATAGAGACTATACAGAACTCCCTTTTAATGCATGATGCCTCACCCTAATTATATAGATTTTTTTTTTTATCTTTGAGCAATGAACGATATAAATAGTCTATTTTTTTTTTCGTTTGCCATTCAGCTAACGTCGGAGAGTTATGTGCACCGAATATAAATATAAAGACTATAAAATAAAATACTATTTCTTTAATATTATTTTCTACATTTTAGCACATTTTCACTTGAAACCTTAACCTTTTACCCTTTCTCTCAACCTTGAAAATGCTTCCACTTCAATCCAAATAGCTAAAATCTATTTAATTAAATAAAAAAATCACGGGGTTCACCCCTCACCTCATCTTTTTCATCATCCTATTTATTTTATCTTAAAATTCAATAAATAAAAATAGATAAAAATAAAAAAATAGGTACGTAAGAACCAATATGAGAACGTTTTCAAAACTGAGAGACAGATAGGTGCAGTGCAATACAAACACCATATAATCTGAGAGAGAGAGAGAGAGAGAGTAGTGTTTAGTTCATGGATGGGCAGCTGTCAGGGCGATGGGCCTTTGGCTCTGTTATTTACCAACCATCTCACTGTTTTGGGTGCTGTGGAGACAGTGGAACATTTTATGATATCATTACCTAGAAATTATTATATATTTATTTTAATCGTTATTTTTGCTGCCCACAACAAATTTTATTTGGTTTTCATTCTCTGAACTAATATTTTTTCAAACAAAATAATAAAAAAATAAATATATTATTAATAGTATTTTCCTTTTATTTTAGATTTTTCCCATTTTTTAATAGCTCACGCAATTTAACTAAATTTTATTTACAAAAACATCAACAAAAGGGAAGTTATGTTTAGAATCTTGCAGAAAGTGACAAGATATTTAGATTTGTATTGAGAGTCATTCCAATGTTCTTGAATAAATTAATCAATCGCAACAAATATTATGTATATTGACGAAGTCAAGTAGAACTTTTTAACTTTAGAATATTTCGTACACCAATTATAAAAAAACAATCAAAAGTTGACGAGATATGTCAATAACAAAGTTAACTTTTATCAAGGATAAAAATATCTAAACTTAATGTGATGGAATTGAATAGTTGAGGTAGAACGGACGTAGAGCATTAATTTTACTTATTAAATTAATAAAATAATTATATATTAATTTGAAGTATATGTTAAATAGTAATGATGGTTAAAATCAAGATCATCACATTATTTGATCATCATGATCATGTCATGTAAACTAATATGATTAATTCAATGGTTGTAATTTTTATAGCCTTAGATGACACATTTTTATTATCAAATTATCCAAATAAGTATATATTATTTCATTCAAGAAGTGTATAATCAATTTGATTATAAATTATTATCATTAAATTAATTAAATAATAAAAAATAAACGTTCTACACGAAGGTGAAGAACTGGATGCTCTACGTACTCATTAACCTCTAACTATTGTTATGCAAACATTAATTCCGTCATGATTGATTCGGTTCACTTGCATTTAATATGATTTGAATTAGTTTATAAAAAATAATATTAAGTATAATAATTTGAAATATATATAATATGCAAAAAATTAATAACTAACTAGTATAAAATATTAACATGAAATATTATTTATTAAGTTAATATGCAATATAATTATTTTTTGTATCATTTATATAATACTCTTCCTGTTATAACTTATATCCATTTTATTTTACCCCGGATGACATTAAAATTTTACTTTTGATTTACTTTACTTTATTTTTTTTTCTTAAGACATGCTTCATTTATTTCCATTTTCTCCTTGTCTCTCATTAACTCTTCTTTCATATCTATTTTCCTGTTTATTACTAGTTCAGGATTTGGCTTCCCAAGTCATTTTGTTACTTTTTCCCCCTAATAATAAATGCATAGTATATGTCATTAATTACTTTATCATTAACTCTTCGATTATTTAATGTTCATTAAATTTATGAACACCATCCCCCAAATGAGGCAAATAATTAGACGATTTTTTGTGTGGATAATGGAGTACAATATGGACTGCACAATTGTCATTTTCCCCGGGTTGGTACAATTTTTAAATTATTTTTTATCTTACTTATATTAACTTTTTTTTTGAGAAAACCAACATAAAGAAATAGTTGAACGATTATATAACGAAAATTAAGTCGGAAGACAAAGAAAATTCAGATTAGATTAAAATTGATCAAATAGAAGGATTAGTAAAATTTAATTAGTGTGTAATGTGTTTTTTCAAGGTAAAATGTACATGCTTAAGCTTTTAGTGATAAAATTTTACTATCATCATTATTTTTCATCGCATTTATTTTCTTCTGAAGAAAATTAAATTTAAGAATTTGAGAATGTAATTACCAACTTAATCTTAAAATTTAGTTTTCAGTGGAACATATGTCTCTTTTTATTTGTAGTCTTTATTTTTTTTTATCAAGTCTATAGATCTTTCTTTGTAATAAAAAAAAGAAGACAAATCTAGTTTGAATACCGGGGTGATAAAATTTTAACTAGTCAACAGTGACGCTTAATTGTGAAGTATGAATATTATTCTACCTTTTACTTTGAATTTGAATTTATGAAGTCCGAATTGCTAAAAAAAAGCTCACTTTATTCCAGATTTCAAATATAAAATGGATTAATGTTGCAGTTTTTGTTTTTTTCGATGGTATATCAGCTTTCTAGTGATAAAAAAGTCCGTCCATCGTCGAGCTCAAGAGGAGGAAGAGACAGCACGCAACCAGTGTTCCCAGATCTCTCATAATTAAGCAACAGCAGCATTAATCAGCAAGAACAAATTTTGCAGACAATTCCATGATCATGGTGCTTTCATGTCTCACTTTCAGGTACAGTAAACATTGCCGGGGGAGAACCTCTGTAAACTTGGATCACAAAGTCTCCTTATTTCTTCCTATAATGAATCATCTGAGTTACAGCACGCAGTCGTCTAGACAAATAATAAACGAATCTTTTCTTCACAATGTAATTACACAGAAAGAAGAACACACTAACCACACGCGCACACACACAGCAACAATCTGATCCTGAAACAGGAGCTCTGCACATGCTCAAACTGGCTCTTCTCCACTTGTTTCTGGCTTTCAGCTGTTCACGCTCATGCAAGACGTGCGGATCTCTCCTTCGTCGCCCGTCTTGACGCCCACGGTCGAGAGCTTCACGAAGGACTCCGCCCAGTTCGTGAAGAAGGCGTCCTGGTCCTGCGCCAAGCTCTGCACCTTGTCCTTGGTCCTCGGGTCGCTGGCCAGCACCGCGTCCGACTGCATCAGGCCCTTGCCCGACAGGAGATTGCTGTAGTACTGGTTATCGAAGGACGAAGGTGTCACGGGGTCGTTGTCCACGGTGACGCTGGCGCTCGCGCCGGCCGGGCACTTCCTGCTCAGCTGCATCGCGTAGTTCTGGTCGATGGAGCTGTCGGCGGGAACCATGTTCCCGCTCGAATCCTGCTTGAACCGCTCGCTGAACGCGTTGCAATGCGACAGGCCAACGGTGTGAGCGCCTGCGAAGTCAAGACGCAGAGGATATTTAAGCTTCGCAAGCGTTCGTGTACGTGTTCTATAATTCTAATTGCTGCATTGCAATCAGATGAGATTACTGAAACATCGATCAACTACGTCACCTGAAAGGGTGACAAGGTCGTCGGTGGACAGTCCTTTCGCCGCGAACTGTTTAGTCATCTCGTCGACGGAGAATCCGGTGTCTATTATGTTCGGCTGAACGTTGGAGGCTAATGAGACACGGCCATCTCTCCTTCCCAGTGGAACCGGCACTGACGGCCCTCCGGTCTGCGCAGTAAAGTAGCATTGTTACATTGGTCTGTAAGCAAAAACTGCACTCGGAGTTCAAAAAAAAAGAAATGCACTCAGAGAAGGAACTCCTCATTTTCTTTCATGTAGTAACACGAATTCATTTCTTCCGGTGCAGACTTTTTTATTTCTGCCAGGAACTCGGATGCATTAAGGCCATAGACGTTCTGTATGTTATTGTTGTATCAGTTTTGATATTTCTTATTACGAACCAAAACATTGAACTTGGGCATCCATCGGCAAAATCTAGCTTTCATGTCAGCTAGCAATTCCCAATCCTCATTTTGTCTATGTAATTGGAGTTGAGATCGCATGGAGGCAACATTGTTAAAGAATAAAGACGTGAACGTACCAAGAAAATACCTGGTACTTGTGACTTCAACTTTGCACCACTAAGTTTTTCTACATGTTAAAATTACATTTCGCAATATCCATTCGTCAGAAGTAGCATGCAGAAGCCTCGAAAGAGAAAAAAAACACTTGATTTCCATCAATGTAGAATGTGTTTGTGTAGTGTATACATTCATATTGGTCATCAGTGGATTTTGTAATTATTGCATGCAGTCAGAGCAAGAAGAATAGTTGGTATACAGGAATGCTAAAATTGATCTATTAATGATGACGACGCCTAAAGTAGAAAAAGGAGAACTATGCTATTGATGGGAAAAAAAAATTTTGAGCGATTGACTTAAAGTGGTAAGAAAACAAGAGAAGAAGAATAAAAATCCCAACTTTACCATCTCCACAGCGTCTCTAGCAGCTAAAACCAAGATGTCAGCACATGACACAGTTCCGGGGCACCAGAGTTCGAGCGCCCTCTTCGCCGACTCCACCACCTCGAATCCTCCGAGCGTCTTGCTCGCCGGATCGCTCATCTCCGTATCATTCCCTCGTATCAACACCGAAGCGTCACATCCCTGCAGATGAATAGTGCAGCAGACAGACCACTCCAAATTCGATTCAATTTTTCTTTTTTTTTTTCAAAAAGGAAGACTTGGAACAGCATTTCGGAAAGTATAGCTGAAACTGCAACTGACGACCAGAATTTTGAGACGATCACAGACCTCCACAATGCAGTCATGAAACATGAGCCTGATCAGTTTCCCTGGGACCGTGCCGTCGGCACCGGAGGCGGACTGCACGGCGTTCCTGACGATCACCTCCGCGTTCGGGCATGTAAAAGTGTAGAAATAATACGACAGCTGGGCAGAGGAAGGAGAGGGGAGGAGCAGAAGCAGGGCAACGAGCGGGACAAGCGAGCAGTGATGGAGCTTCGGGTCCATCATACGGAAGCAGGAGGAGCTCTCAGAGTGGCAGCGTGGGCACGTCAGAATTGGAGCAGCGGCTGGGACGCCTTCGTTCCTCAGAGGAGGGCCGGCTTTCGTATTATATTTGCTTTCGTGGAGCGAGGAAGTGTACAGAAACAGGAGCGACGTCTTAATTGCAGCATTAAGTTCTGCTGCAGCGAGACGGTTGGGAGAAGGAAGTTGAGTATTTGCAGTGCAGCGGTAATAACAGTAGACTACTACTTCTGCATCACTGGAACGAGATGCAGAGTGCAGATTTTAATGGCAAATTCAGTACTTGGGCACAGCGATAGCTGTGTGTTGACTCGAAGCTCAGTTGGCCCCCCATGGCGGCAATGGCATCCCTGTGCCACGTACGTAATTCGTGCGAATGCATGGCTGGCCTGAATTAGTGAATTCGGAATCAGTGACTTCGAGTTTCAGAACAGGAAGAAAATGCGTAGTTTTACCGACGAGGCACTGAAACGATTCAGAGGAAAATGCAGTGGCTTCTGGTTCGAATCTCGGTAAATTTCACTTCTAATTTATGGACAGACAGGATGGCGAAATGGGACCTGACCTCAGACCGCGTACCGGAATCAATAGAAGTTATTAATGCGGAATTTAGTTTCAGAGATCACTTAGAATTCATCAGATTTTAATATCGTTTCCAAAAGTCTCCATTGGTATCAAAAAGTGATAAAGAAAAAGAGGACCTCATCAATCTCGTATTGTTGGCGTGATGAGGCAGACCATGTTCTCTGCCAGCACAACTTCAATCTATCTATTGCCAGCATGAAACATTTGATGATGAATGAGACCGCAAAGGTGAACAAGTTGTTTTGAGCAGCGTGGTCCTCTCTGGGTGATGGTATTTTCTCCGGTAATAAGTTGGGCCTCTCATCACGTCATTTACAAAAGTAGACATATAAAACTTTAATGGGGGTAAAACATAAGTATACTTATTATTTTTAGACATTTGGAGATGAATGGAACTGTTAAAAAAGTGGAGAGGTGATCATATTAAAGTTTTATGGTTAAAATAGGAATAGTGAAAAATGAAATTAACCTTTTAGTATTTGAAAAAAAATTACATAAGATTTCCCAAAATTGCTACACATGTTCAGGGAAAAAAAAGGAAAAAAGAGAAACGATTTTGAGAAAAAGGTTCACGGCAGATCACTGAGAACTGAGAATTCTTTCAGAAATACAACAATGTTGTGAACTTCTAATAAAGGTCTGTCTCTATGCTCAGAATGAGCAGAAGCAAAGTTGAGTTTTTGGCAATCTCTTTTGAGAAAGGATCCTTTACAATTTATGTGCAGCATAAGTCTCTGAGAAAGAAAGAAAAAAAGGATCTGTGACCAATTTGAGAAACCATTGCAAGTTGCAACTCCATTAATCTGTTTCACAAGTTCCAACCAGCCACTTCCCGAAAGCTCAACAGAACTATAGGTCCATTTCAGTATTAAAATAGATGTGATAGGAAGCATTAACATTGGAGACACATTAATATTTTAATGCATAAACCTTCTATCATTAGTTACAATGATTATGATTTTAAGACCACAAAAGTTCGATAATCTTTTACATATGAAATAAATTTCGATGATCAAATTAAGAACAAAAATATTTGGATGATCGTTTTAAAAATTAACTAAAATTCCTTCATCACATTGAGGTTACCTGTAAAGGTTCAAATTCTGACATCAACACCACGTATTCTTTCTATTTCAGAGTCTCAGACCTGACTTTGAATACAGCATACATGTGAGAAATGACATTGCAGTTTAATTGTTTGGTTACACAAAGGTACCAAATCATGGCAGAAATGCCACGGGTAAGCAGACCCTCACTGCTTGTAGACAAGGCGATGAATGAAATGGAAAACCACGCTTGATGATGCATGGGGCAATGCGGAGTGGACATGTCAATGTCATATGAAGAAATCGGAGAACAATGTTCAGGCAGTTGAAAGAATCCAGGTTATGCTCAAATCAATTTACTCAGAACAGGAACATGGATTCTCTCAGCAGACATGAAGGAATGAAATTGCATGATAAAGGTGCAAGGCTTATTTAAGCTGTAAACACAACTTGAGTTTTCATGTCAGGGTACAATAAGATATATTTAAGCTTTAAACATCAATGCGGCAAGCATTTCATGCCGATGTTAAATGCCTTATCGATGCTGAATAAGAGGGAAGAAATTTCTGATATAGATGCATGTTCACTAATGGTCATATTCAATACGGTAAAATATGATATCATAATAGGGGTGTTTGATATGAGAATAATAGTGAGAATAAAGACTTATTCCAACCGTAACAACCAAACATTATAAGAAAAAAGATTTTTTGGTCAATTATATTCTTTATCCACAGTGAGACAATGAAAAAGTAAGAACACAAAATTCTGACAAAGGCACGAACAATTTGTTCTCACCCATTATGTTCCTAACGTAGGAGGGGCGGACCTAGGTAGTGGATGAGCGGGGCTTTGGCCCCATCAAAAGTTTTAAAAAAATTTAGCCATATATATTTTATATAGATTTTAGCATATTTTAGACTACTCTTAAATATAACTTAGCCTAATTATATGTATAAAGCTTAGTTTGGTAAAGTGGTAAATTTTTTACATGGCTAATTTAGAGGACATGAGATCGAATCTAGGCATTGTTCTATGTTTTTTGCCCCCCTTAAAAATTTTTAGCATTGTGATATCTTTTTTGGCCCCCCCCCCCTCCGGGCGCGAAATTGGGGACTGGGTCCGCCCCTGAACGTAGGAATATTAAATTCTTGTACCAAATACTCCCAATATGAGCAAACATGAATTTGCATTATATATATTATTCATTTATGAAAAATCAATCATGATTCATGATGCACTGATGTGAAATAATAAATAAGTGAAAGTCTACAAAATAACAAAGTATCAATGATTTCGAATTATCGAGACTTCAACTGCTATAAAACATAAATAAAGCAACTCATGTAAATAATTTTCATCATATATTGCATTACAATGTCATGATCATCACAATCTTCTAAGTTCGTTTTCATCTTCATGCTCATCAAACATTAAATTGAATGAAATTATCATTATGAACAACAATATTTAAATCATGCATTTCAACATCATCATTAGGAATTAGGAATGACTAAATCTTCTCAAGATATATTTTGAATATTAGCGACACTAGAAAGATCTTCATCAATTTTTACCACTTTTCATTTTCCATTTCCTCCAATTTAAGCTCTTCATTGTCCTCCACAACTCATTCATCATTGGAGAAAAAATTCATCCACGTTATATTCAAGTGTCTTTCAAACTTCTTTTAAATTTTCCATCATATAAACAACATCATTTATGGTCTTTTGTTTAAGATGAATGACCTTCTTTATATGAATCTACAAAATCAAATAATAATTACAAGTTGTCTAAAAATAGCAATCGAAAATTCAATAAAAGCGTTATTTAAAATGATTTGCTCTTTCAAAAGTGCTCCAATTATATTCGCGTTCAAAAGAGTTGCATGTTAAGCTTAGAATTCTAATGACAAATCAAAGCTTTAAGCTCAAGATGTTCAAAGTCATATGAATCCCATCAATTAGTTAAATTTTAATGTAAATTGCATTTTTTTCCAACTTGCTTCCAAAAAACTTTGTACCCATCTTAAAATCTTCTAATTAGATATCAATCTTAGAAGAAATTTCATCATCCAAAATCATCATTTGCAAACAAGTGTATAATCCTCTTTTAAATTCAACATTAACATTAAAGTTGTGATTATATTGGAACTAAAAATTGAGAAAGTATATCACAACATACAAAGCCCTACGAAGTTGTTTGTCCATGGGTCCTAGTTAACGGAGTGTTCATTGAGTCAAATAGATCAAGTGAATTTGATGATCCAACCTAGGTTGGGTCTGAGAGTTGCAAAATTCGAATTCGAGTCGACATATATAATCCTCTTTTAATTTCAACATCAATATTAAAGTTACGATTATATTGGAACTGAGGATTGAGAAAGTATACCACAACATACGAAGCCCTACAAAGTTCTTTGTCCTAGGTTCCTAACTATAGGAGCGTTCATTGGGTTGGACCGATCAAGTGAACTTGATAATCCGACTTAATTTGGGTCCGGTCGGGCACGAGTTGTAAAATTTCAATCCGAGTCAACATAATTCAATGGCCATTTTTTTTATTTTTTTATTTTTATTTAACTTAAGTCTATATTTCATTTAAAATTTAAGAAAATTTGAAAGAAAAATTATAAATATAGGAATGATATCTAAACACTTGGAAATTTGATATTATGATTTAATAAAAATGATGGAAAATTGAGAAAAAAAGAAAAAAATGATTGTTGGATGATTTGACCAAATGATGGAAAATTGAGAAAAAAAGAAAAAATGATTGTTGTATGATTTGATCACGTGATTCAATTCAATCCAATCCAATTGATGCATTTTTTTAGTGCAACCCAACCTAATCCGATCCAATCAAAATTGATCAGATCAGAGTCAATCCGTCCGATCTATGAATGTTTTAGCCATCTATCATTAATAATATTCCATAAGTGCAAGTAGCCAGCAAAAAGAAAGATTTAATTTTTCTCATTGATATTAAACAAAATGTGATATAAATAACATGAATTATATAAATGTATAACTTGTTTTACTCCTTTATATGCATGTTGGACCTTATCATTGACTAAATTTATTTTCTCATAAATGAAACCGATGACTATTTTTTCTTAAGAATCAACCTAATGTAGCACCTTAATTAAGGGATAAGCAACTCTTGAGCAATACACAAAATTTTCCAAAATTCACTATCCAATGCAACATCTTCAAGTTTTTCCATTATTTGATTTATAAAATTGATTAGATTTTCATGCATTTGAAGTGAAACATCCTCATCAAATGTATGCAAATTAAAATAAGATATCACATTGCAAAATGAGTGATAGTCGATCAAATCATATCTTTAGTAAAGTTTTGCAATAACAATATGAGTGTGGTATTTGAACAAAAATATGTTGTATTTTTTTTCCTTTCGCAATGATTTCTTTGTATAGCTTCAACTTCTTCTCCAAATTTTCCAACATTTTATTATTATAGTGGGTAGTACAAAGCAATGTTATAAGACCCAACTCGGATTGAACAACGGATCAGGTCGGATCGGTTGGACCTGGTCGAACCGAATGGTTGAACTGGATAATATAAATTAATAAAAGAATAAAATAAGTTAAAGAGATTGTTATAATCTTATTAATATATAATATCTTATTTAACAAAAATATAAAATATAGTATAATAAAGTAAATAAAATATTTCAGATTAAATAATATAATAAGTTAACATAAATTAAGTCATCAACATAAATAAAAAATTCTTGTGAGGTAATTAAAAATTAAAAATAGTGAAAAAATTATATATGTGACGGGAGGACATTAAAATATAAATTTCATGAAATATATATATATATAATATGTCTAAACATGTTAATAATTTTTTTTATGTTTCAAATTTTTTTTATTTCAACAATTGACTCGGCCGGGTCGATTAAACCCATCGGGTCGGCCGGTTGAACCTGTGTTTTGACCGAGTTTGACCAAGTCAGAGCGGGTCAAACTCGTCCTCCGATTTCGATCGACCCATAGGCCATATTAGGCTCCGAACACCAGTCTGACCGGCCGGGCCAGGCCGGATCTGACAACCATAGTACAAAGTGTCCAAAAAAGTCTCTTCCTCTTCTCCACTAGAATTTCTTCAGTTGTTTTGTAATTTGCTAGCTACATTATTCATGACAAATTGAATAATATTGTCTTCACCAACTTCTTCTACAACTCCATCTATCATCTCAAAAGTTTTTACTTATAGTTTTGCAAATATTGGATGCTTAATAGACTTCAAAAGAAATATTCTTCTAAGGGATATTCACCAAGAAATTAATTATTGTCATTCTTTTTTTGTCCGTCCAACCATCAATCATAATTGTGCAACCAACTTTCCTTCACTTTACTTTGTGTTCTTATTTAGCTAACTCAATTTGTTTTCTTCAAATATTTGACACAAATTTCATGATACGATAGTAATATGCCATCGCTAATATCAACTCGCACAAATTATGAAACAATGCTCTATGCAACATTAAAATGTATGGCATTGTTGTAGAAATTTCTAACAATTACTTAACATACCTACTCTCTTGTTTTTTTTTTTTGAACATTGAGGTTATGATAACTTGATTATTCTTCTTTCTAAAAATATTTGATATTGGGTTGTGACCACTTATTTTTTTTATTATTAACATGTGCAAGATTTTCATGTTTGTTCTCTCTTTCCTCGTCCATTTCAAATTTGTATGTTAATTGTTCTTGAATTTGTACACTATTCCAAATCATTTCATCTTTAAAATTATCAGGAACTTGCAAACAACCTTTACCATCTTTGTGAGTGCAAGCTAGACTACCAACTAAAATTATTTTTGCACAATATTTGCACTTTATTTCTTTTGTTGTTCTCATCCACAACATATTCATGACTCAAACTTAAATAGCTTGTATTTCGTAGAGCATTTTTTCTTAACACTCATTTTACATTTGAACACATTCTCATTTTCGGGTGAGTTTGAAAAGTAGAAGTAACATCACCACCTAAAGGTCCAGAATGAGTGGCAACAAAAGATGACATAAATTGTGCAACTAATCTACATATAAAAATACTTCAATATCAACCATAAAATATATCTATGCCACAATAAGTAATAATAGATATTTAATTTAACAACAAGCAGTAGTTGTCACCATCGTTAACAATATCTTAATTCTTAAAAATCTTCCTTTTGACGTCTATTCTACTCATATTGTTGTTCGTTTTGCTTAAGTAGACCTTTCCAAGTCGACCTTTACTCACAACACTTATTGAGTCATCATTAAATCATGTAATGAACGTAGCCATCCTCTTTGCTCATGAGCATAACATGATTGAGCAAAAGGTGATTCATGCCCTTTCGCTCATGAGTACAAGAGGGTGACAAAAATAGATGGCCAAAATATATAGACAAATTTTCCAATGACAACAACGATAAAAGACAACATCAATACTGATTAGCGATCGACAATAAATATTGAATAATTGACAAAAATAGACTATTCAATAATACACATTGAACGTTGAGATTACACATTGAATTTTTGGTAGTAGATCCATTATCGAAAAAAGTTTTTCTGATTGTTCCAGAAGAAATGAAACAAAAGATAGGATATAATTAGCATAGTTATTGTATGAGGTCTACCCAATGACCACGAATCTCCGTCTACACAAGAAAATTATTAATAAACTCTAAAATAGCATTTTTCATTGGCCCAATTTTTTCTCTTTATCATTCAAGAAAGAAAAAAAAATTCAGGATAACTACCATTATCTAGAATTTCTCTTATATTCAACAACTAGCAATGAATCAACGATGATAAATAATAGTGTTTAAGGACAATAACAAAAGTCAACAAACTAGCCAAGTGCAATGGTGAGCAGTAGTGAAACATAGACAACAATGAATACATATCGTTGTAGACTAAAGAGGTAATTTAGGGTGAGTCTTCGTACACACATGATAATAAAACTAAAAAAGTAAGTCATTTGACTCTACAATCTAGCATGTGCTTCTATCGTGTGCTGAATAAAATTGAATTGAGAATCACGTGCTAGACAAAATCGAGTTGGTAGTAAATTTGAGTTAATTTTTTCATAGTATTGTACACTTGTTCAATTTTATGAGTTGACACACAATTTTGACAACATTGGTCATAACCATGATAGCAAACATCCAAGTTCTCAAAACAGTTTGCTTAAATAAACATGATTGAGCAAGATAAGATTAATTAGGAACTATGTCATAGCTCACCTAGAAGATGAAATGCAACCATCATTACTTTCTAAGTAAAACACACTATATACTTATGAAGTGAGTTATAACTCAACTCAAAGTTTGCCTACGCAAATTAGCCACCATAGCAATCCTTTAACAATCTTACTCACATGCAAGTTCGAGATAAGTATTCAAAAGGATATCACCGTAATAAGTTGTCAACGATGATTAAGATATGAAAGCCGTGTAACAAAATGTAACAGAATGATCTTCGTGGTCATCAGGAGCGACAGAATCGCTCCTATCACGATCGCTTTAAGCGGCGATGAAAACGGCGCGGCGAGGGGTGGAGTTCGTGAAGGAACTGCGCTATAAATCTGGCTCCATGTTGAGCAAAAGTCTTCAGTCGATAGGAGCCCCGAAACACTACAGTGGTATCAGAGCCATCGGTCGCTAACTCCGGCGATCCACTCTTCTTCCTTTCCTCTCTGTTTCCGGCGAACTGTCTCCTTCCTCTCTATTCTGAACCAAACGTCTCCAGACGATGAACGAACACCGACGGAGTTCCTGCGATTCGTCATCCCTGATTTTGTGCGGAAATCGCTTCCGACGTCGACACTTCCCTACTGCCCACGGATAAAAATTGACGGTGCCAAACGCCTTCGACACGTGCTGCGAACCTCTGACATTCGACAATTTCAGCCGACGCTATTATCTGCTTCTCCTGATCGCCCTCGGTGAACAGGTACGCTTCGTGAATTTGAAGAAGACGAACAGTAACGAAACTGTTTTGATAAATCTCAGCCGTAGATTTATTGATCATATATAATCTAGACCCTTGCCACTTGTCATCATATAAATACCATATTGCATGCAAACTGTGAGTTAATTTAAAGGCCCATATTAATTTATATGATTTATTCCTGATTATTAGACATAAACTATAATAAATATTTAACTTTAGACCGACATCATGAATTAATTAAATTAATCTATTTTTGTTTGGTTAAGTTATCTTTATTGCTTTAGATTTATTATTATTTCAATATCAAAGTTAACTTGTCATAATATTGTGATTAATAAATCTGAACATTTATTTAGATCTTTAAAATTCGCCTAGGACCATATTTTCCAAAATTTTTGCCTATTAATATTTTCTTGAACAATATATATATCTGCGAAATATTTTTTTTCTCAAGTTGATTATTTTAGAAAACCACCATTGTTATTGACTTGTTGTATTTCTTTATTCTGCACGTTAATTTATTATCAAGCCCGCAGACTCATGATAATATTTTAATAAAAGAAATATATATATTATTTTTAACATTGAAACTGCAAGTAAAAAAAATTTATTATTCTTGCAATCTCGATAATCATTTTATTTTAGGGAATTACAGCAATATAATTTTTGTAATTTTTTTGAAGTTTGTTATTTATTGATTTTCCCTTATTATAAAAAAGAATAATTTTTATTAATTCGAAATTTATTATTTTATATATATCGATATACTCAAGCATTTTGGAAATTACGTTCATCTTGAATTTAATTTTTTTTTCATATTTTTATTTATTTTTGGTGAAATTTATTCCTAAAAAAATATACCAATATATTGATTGTTCGAATTTATTATATTAAAGGATTCATTCAAGTTTAAATATATATATATATATAACTTTGAATTTATTCAAATTCGAATCTAAATTTGAATTTTTTATTTTTTTGTTCTTCAATTTAATTAGCAATTCTCATTCTATTTCTTTTACTTTTAGATCAATTTTTAGCAAATGTCTTAAAAAATGATTGCATCTGAAATGACAAGATGGAAAAAGTTGAATGGTATGAATTATGATATGTGGAGCCGAAAAATTTGATATGGACTGATGCATGAAAACTTGTATAAAACAATTGACATTCTTGCACCTAAGCTTTCTGAGAATGCCACTGATGAATAAAAGAAGGCACATGAGAAAGCAATGGAACGGTGGGAGCGCAATGATAATAAAGGTAGATCCTTTATAATGATTCATATCGAGGATGATCTGATTAGGGTCTTTGAAACCCAAGAATCTGCACATGATTTGTGGAATGCCATCAAAGATAAATATGATAACAAAACAAATGCTAATGTGCAACTCCTTCTTTATAATTACAATAATTATAAAATGAAGGAGAATGCCAATGTAATAGATCATGTAAACAGAATGGTCGTTATGGCCAAAGATCTAGCTGCTGCAGGAATAGTCCTACCTGAAACCATGTAAGTGGCAACTATTCTAAATAGTTTGTCTCCCTCTTTTGACATGACTGTCACAACACTTTGACTTAATGGAACAGTTAAGTCAGTTGTCGATCTACCAGCTCAACTAGTCATGGAACAAAATTTGGCTAAAGGCAAAAAGAAAATTGAAATATATGAAGCTGAAGAAGCTGGAGAAGAAGAAGCTCATGCCGTTTACCATCGGAAGAACCTTGGTCCCAACAAGAAGCAATTCAAAGGACAACGTTCAAAAGTACCAAGGGGAGCCTGCTACAATTGTGGAAAATTTGGCATTTTAAGTCCAATTGTCCCACAGAAAAAAAGCTGAGTCAGAATAAGACTCCGCAGAATAAAGGCCCCAACAAGATTGAATTTGCTGGAGTCGTCGAGTGCAATGCAGCGACGACAGACGCTGAAGGATGGTGGATCGACTCTGATGCGACTCGCCATATTGCAAAAACCAAAGTTGGCTTGACTAACTTCAAGGAATTAAAGAAAGGTGAACAGAGGATATTCATGGGGAACAATACCTATCTAGACGTTGAAGGTATTGGTACATACAAGTTAGATCTGGATGATAGTATCATGATCCTTCATGATGTGCTATACGCACCTGGAATTCGTCGAAACCTTGTCTATGTTCCTACTCTCCTTAAGAAAGATCTTGAAGTTAGATTCTATAAAGATCGTGTAACTATAGGGAAGAACAACATAGTCTTAGCCATGGGAAAGTTTGAACCTGGCCATGACTTATTTTGTCTTCCAGTAATTATAATGAATGTGACTTCTGAGTATTCTTTGTGTCTTCTATCTGATTTTGATCTCTGGCATGAGAGATTAGGACACAGGAAAAATAAAAATGGAACAAATAATTAGAATGAACCTAGTACTTAACATATCATGAGCAAGAACATTGCCCTGTGAACATTGTTTGACTGGAAAAATGACTCGGAAACCTTTTCCAATAGGAACAAGGTCAAAAGAATTGTTAGAGTTGGTTCATTCGGATATTTGTGGTCCATTGAGTGTCGCAACACACAGGAATAAAGAATATTTTATAACATTCATTGATGACTATTCCAAATTCTTCCATGTATATCTCTTGGAAAGAAAAGCTGAGGCTTTTGAAATGTTTAAGAGATATAAAATGAAAGTGAAAAATAAATTGGGGAAACCAATTAAATGTTTAAGGACAGATAGAGGAGGGGAATACATCTCCCAGGAATTTGAAAATTACTGTATTCAGTGCGGCATAAGTAGGCAAACTACGATGCCTTATACACCACAATAAAATGATGTAGCAGAAAGAAAAAATAGAACTTTGATGAATGCAGTTAGATGTATGTTGTCACACTCAGGTCTCCCTAAAAACTTTTGGGGTGAAGCAGTGATGACTGCAAATTACATACAAAATATAATTCTCACTAAGTCCGTAGAATCAACGCCATATGAACTTTGGAATGGTAGGAAACCCGAGTTGGGTCATCTCCGAAAATGGGGATGTAAATTGCATGTACTAGTTCCAAGTCAGCTTAGGGACAAGTTGGACTTTAGGACGGTGACATGCAAGTTTATTGGTTATAGTGATAAGTCCAAAGGGTATAGGTTCTTTCATGATGAAAGAGGACTAATTGAGAGTCGTGATGCAATTTTTTTTTAAAAATAAAAAGAAAGATATGCATGAAGAAGAGGACAGAGAACCTCTAATTATCCTTATCGATAATGTCGAGTCTAAAGAAGACACGTTGGATATATGTCCAACAGTGGGAGAAGAATCTATACATGATAATGAACCTTTGACAGAAGTGGAGGAACTCATACAATCCACGAGTATAATCGGCAACAAGAGGCCTCAGACGATGCCCGTATATTTGGATGACTACTATCTGTACGAATGCGAAACTTCGTGTTACGTCGTCGATGTTGATACAGAGGATTGTACAGATCTTATTTCATATGATGAAGCAATTGCTTCTTCTGAGTCGAAATCATGGTTGGCCGCCATGAGGGATGAATTGGACTCAATCGATCAAAACGGCATATGGGCGCTATGTGACTTGCCAAAAGGTAGGCAATTCATAGGGTGCAAATGGGTATTCACGAAAAAATATCGAGTTGATGGTACTATTGAAAAGCACAAAGCAAGATTAGTTGCCAAGGGTTATACTCAGCAAACCGAAATTGATTTTCAGGAAACTTATTCTCCGGTAGGTAAGTTTGCATTCATAAGGGTCATCTTAGCATTGGTTGCATATATAGATTTGAAATTATTCTAAATGGATGTAAAAACTGCTTTCCTCAATGGGGAATTGAGTGAAGACATATATATGCGACAACCTGATGGTTTTTAGGTAAAAGGTCAGGAGTAAGCTGAAAAAATCATTATATGGCTTAAAACAATCTTCACGTCAATAGTACAAAAAGTTCCATGAGACGGTCATCCAATTTGGTTTTATTACAAACAAATTGGATCATTGTGTGTACATCAAGAAGAGTGGGAGCAAATTCATAATAATGTCATTATATGTAGATGACATTTTGCTCGCAGAAAATGATGTCACAATGCTCAATGAAATAAAAGAAAAATTGAGCAAAGAATTTGAAATGATGGACATGGGCGAAGCTTCCTATGTTCTTGGAATTCAAATTATTCGAGACAAAAACTCAAGGACATTGAGTTTAAGTCAAGAAAAGTATCTAAATAAGATACTCAAGAGATTTGGAATGCAGAATAGCACTCCAGCACCAACACCGATTGTGATTGGGAAAAGACTTAGTAAAAGTCAATGTCCCAACATAGGACAAGAACCTCTAGGTGTTCCCTATGCACAAACAGTTGGTAGCTTGATGTATGCGATGTTATGTACAAGACCTGACTTAGCTTATCCAGTAAATCTAGTTAGTAGATATCAAAGCAATCCTGGAAAAGCACATTGGGAAGCCATTAAAAGGATTCTTAGATATCTAAAAGGTACTGTACAATTAAAATTGACATACCAAGATGATACATTTGAGGTTATAGGATACTCTGATGCGGATTTTGGAGGGGATATTGATGATCGAAAATCCACATCAGGTTACTTATTTTTGTTGGGTGGTGCATCTATTTCTTGGGATAGCAAGAAATAAAGATGTGTGGCTAGACATACACATGACGCTGAATATATTGCCTGTAGTATGGCAACCACCCATGCCGTATGGATCAGACGTTTTTTTTAGAACTAGGGCTCAATTTGATCAATTGACCATTACAAATGTACTGTGATAATCAAGCTGCAATAAGTTTGATTGACAATGGAGCAAACAGTTCTAAGGGAAAGCACATAGAGATCGAATATCATTATGTACATGACATAGTGGAAAAGAAAGAAGTGACAGTAGCCTACATGTCGACAAATGACATGCTAGTTGATTCTCTTACAAAAGAAATTCCAGCAGGAACATTCATTAAACATGTTGTTTTAATGGGACTTAGGAATCCATGAGTGAAAAAGGTAAATGTTCATCTCCTATTAATACCTCATAAATAGTGGGAGTATTGAAGTCGCAATAACACTACGTGGATAATAAAAGTGTTAAAATTGCATGACCACATCGGTCAAGTGGGAGATGTAACAGAATGACCTTCGTGGTCATCAGGAGCGACAGAATCACTCCTATCACGATCGCTTCAAGCGGCGATGAAAACGGCGCGGTGAGGGGTGGAGTTCGTGAAGGAACTGCGCTATAAATCTGGCTCCATGTTGAGCAGAAGTCTTCACTCGATAGGAGCCCCGAAACGCTACACAAAATAACAAGACTTGCCGCTGAATATGGCAATTTTTCTTTTCAAAAAACAAAAAAAAAAGAGAAGAAAAAGAGGAAGTATTATGTTTAGATCAAAATGGGCATAGCGTTCTCAACTTGCATTCAAATCATATTTGGTGATATACTCAGATGAAGGCTTATACTTGGTGAGATGTACACATGATGCACTGAATATGGAAGATCCACATTAACTCTGAGATAATACTAGATAACACATGTGCACAATGAAGCAAATTTTTATTCTTGTCATCACTATTATACATTACATATATAAAAGCATGTAAGGAACTTTGGTTTTGGTATGAACAAAAATTGAATGATATGTGATGGTTGATGAGCTTAATTACTGCATCTTGTCGCATGCAATAAGCTACCTGAAGACAACTGGTTAATTTACTGCTACTGCACATTCTTTATATTATTGAATACAGAAACTATTAAAGAAAAGTCAACTTGTGTAGTTTCAGACAGATCACTAATGATGTTACCTCAACTACATTATCCCAAAAAAGAAAAAAAAATCTACTCTAGAAGGCAAGGAAAAGTGGATAGAGATAGTCCTGAGTAGTCAAAATCTTAATGCATTATTTTTTTAAAAAAAATACATAGTTTCATCTTTGTACTAAAATATACTTTGTTCTTTTTCCATTTAAAATTAAACCCATGGCATGTACGTGGCATACACTTAATAATGTTTTCAAAGAATAAACGAAGAGGAAAAAAATCCAAAATAATATTATTTAACCCCAACAAAAAAAATATATAGGTTGGTCTTTTGAATAAAATTTACTCTTTAAAATAGACATTTGCATACATACTTACAGTTTAACTTGTCATAACGCGTAAAGCAAACTTAAAATTTCATAAATTTCATTAAATACCTTTCAACTTTACCATTTTCCAACTCTATTCTTCAATTTTAATTTGTAACTAAACTACCATCCAACTATTGACTTCTTTCACGAATGTTCTTTCGATAAAAAATATCCAATTTTTCGTTCATTTTGATTGACGTAATATTTAATTTTTAAATAAAAACATATAAAATATTAAAAAAATAAAAAGAAGGGCACTCCCCCCTCCGCCCGGTGTCGAAGAGGAGGGGTGCAATTAATGCTTCATGCACGGAGGAGGGGAAGGGCTGCCTCCCTCCCCTTTTCTTCTTCGGCAAGGGGGCAGGGGAGGCGGCCCTCCTCCTCATCATCAATTTTTTATTTTTTTAATAATGTCAAGGAGATAAATCATCATGTGACGTCACGGAGACAAATCATCGTGTGACGTCACAGAGTCATCAGAAAATCATTTATCAAATGTGAAAAGAATAGTTGATGAAATAAGTTAAAAAAATACAAAACATTATTATTATAAAGTGAAATTAAAGATAACACTTGAAAGTTGGAGTTGGTGTAATTGTTTCCGCATTTCATCTGTTCATCTGGATCCTCGATTTTTCTATGCTTCGATTCTCGTCCGTCAACTTTCTTTCCATTTAATTTAAAATTATATCATCTTCTAAATAATTTTCTTAGCACTACATGTCCATTCGTGAAGTACTTGGACGAATGAAATTAGATTCGTTTGTTTTGACTAAATTAAATTGCAAAAAATATTTAATTATCTGCTTCCGATAAATATTTTAAAGTACAATAAAAGTGATTTTTTCCCTTCAACAAAAAAGAAAAGAAACTTTGAAACGTCAAAAAGAGACGACTACTACAAGGAATACTCATTTTTCATTTAAATAAAAAAGCAATTTTCTCATTATCAAACAATAAAAACTGAGAAATTTGTTTATATAATATAATATAATATAATATAATGTACTATAATATAATCATATTATGGAAATAATGACAGGAAAGGTGCAGTTCCTGTGTCTGTTTACGCATACTGCACGTAGGCCCAAAAATTCTCGATCTAATCCCTCCACAGATCCGCTTCTGTGGTCGGAAAAAGACGCTGCAAATTGTCTGAAACGAAAGAAGTGCACGCAACTAATAGTTCAAGGTCTTACAGTTCTTACCTCTTCCGACCGTAATAAGTTCCACGATACACAGCTCCATTGCTCTCGCATCAAGCTCCTCTGTAACACAATGGCCTTGTTTCAGCTCTCGTCCTTCTGCCTTCTCACATATCACAAGTCACTGCAAGCAGCCCCTTCGGCTGCTGCTGCCTTCCCTTTCAACCCCGTCTCCGCCCCTGCTCATGTAACCACAGCCGCCGCCGCCAATCCAACCCACAGGAAAGGAGCACTTCTGAGCAGCGGCGGCAGCAGGAGGAGAGGGGCGGTCGACTGCAGAGCAGCGGTGGCGGGGGACGTCGACAAGGAGGTGTTGGTCCCGATCGAGGACGAGGCAGAGGCGGGAGCCAAAGAGCAGGAGCGGTACGACTGGAAGGAGGAATGGTACCCGCTGTACCTGACCGCGGAGATCCCCCACGACGCCCCGCTCGGGCTCACCGTCTTCGACAGGCAGATCGTGCTGTACCGGGACGGCGCCGGCGTCCTTCGCTGCTACGAGGATCGGTGTCCCCATAGGTAAGACTTCTCAGGAGATTTAGGAATCGACGTGTTCCCTTTACAAATCCTGAAAGAGAGAAATAACTCACAACTGGTTAATCAAGCGCCATGACATGCTCGATCACAGCAAAACTTCTCACTGCCTGTAACTAGAGGTGGATCGCGTACTGAGATCGACTAATATGCACGCAGATTGGCTAAATTGTCGGAAGGGCAGCTGGTCGATGGGAGATTGGAATGCCTCTACCACGGATGGCAGTTCGAAGGCGAAGGCAAGTGCGTCAAGATTCCACAGGTCCGATGATACGCGAACTTCTTCGTCTTCCCTGCAGCTCGGAGTTTGTAATAACGTGGAGATGAGATGATTTGACGCTTGTTTGATGTCTCGCTGCAGCTGCCTGCCGAAGCGAAGATACCGAAGGCAGCCTGCGCCAGGACGTACGAAGTCAGGGACTCGCAGGGCGTGGTGTGGGTCTGGATGTCGGATAAGAACCCGCCGGACGAAACGAAGCTGCCGTGGTTCGAGCACTTCGCGAGGCCGGGCTTCCAGGACAATTCCACCACTCACGAGCTCCCATACGACCACTCCATACTCCTCGAGAACCTCATGGACCCGGCGCACGTCCCCATCTCGCACGACCGGACGGACTGGTCGGCCAAGAGGGAGGACGCCCAGCCGCTGACGTTCACCGTCACGGAGAGGACCATCAGAGGCTTCGCCGGCGAGTGGGGGCGATACAAGAACCCGACGCGGATGAACTTCCTCAGGTTCCAGGCTCCCTGCGTCTTGTCCAACACCGTGGAGTTCGTGGACAAGAAGGGGGAGAAGCAGGTCCTCCAGGCGCAGTTCCTCTGCAGGCCAGCCGGCCAGGGGAAATCCATGCTCATCGTGCGGTTCGGCTTCAGCACGTCGTCGCCACTGATCAAATTGATCCCCAACTGGTTCTTGCATCAGAACGCCGCCAAGGTCTTCGAGCAGGACATGGGGTTCCTGTCGTCGCAGAACGAGGTCCTGATGAAGGAGAAGGTGCCCACGAAGCAGCTCTACCTCAATCTCAAGTCCTCCGACACGTGGATTGCGGAGTACAGGAAGTGGATGGACAGGGCGGGGCATGGCATGCCTTACTACTTCGGCCACAGCACCATCTCGCTCCCCAAGATGCCCGCCGTGGTCGAACAGGCTCCGGCCGGGCTGACCGCCGGCGTTTCAGCCGCCTTTCCGGCGAAGGGTGGAGTGGGGACGCAGCATGCCCCCAATCCGGTTAGCCGGTATTACCGTCACGTCGTCCATTGCAAGGGCTGCAGGAGCGTCGTCAAATCCTTCGACTGGTGGAAGAACGCGCTTGGCATTCTCGCTTTTGCTGCCATCGGCGCAGCAATCGCGGTGTCCACGAGGCAGTGGAAGGTCGTCCTCTTGGCATCAGCGGCTGCGTTTTTGGCTGCTTCATATGCCTGCTCCAGTGCACTCTCTCTCATAACAACCAACTTCATCAGAACTCACAGGAGGCTGTGAATTACTAAAAAGAATTCTGCAGGCGTAGATGTGTGTACGAATTCTCATGAGCAAATTTGTTGAAGTTGCGTTATGTTAAAGATCTTGTATAGACGCTGATAACAAAACCTGGATACTAATCACGGAAAATCAAACCTACTGCTAATGTACAATCAAACATCTTGCAACGTATCGAAATAAATCTGTGTTCAACCATCGGTACTATCACATAGTAAAAGCATTAATTTAAAAGGATAAAAAACTCGTAAACTGTCAATCTGAAACGGCATTAACAAGGGCATATCAGAATCTGGATTACAAATTATATAAGATGAAATGCAGTAACAATTTCTTTATATATAAATATGAGCTCTCAAGTAAAGAATTTTGGATAAGGCAAAATATGAAACAGAAGCAAACGAGCAATGAACCACCATAGAATTTAAACTGGATACCATGAATAGTACAAAAATAATAATGTCTAATCATCATATTGAAGTAGCCTGAAGGGCTCCAATTGTGAAATTGACATACAAAATTCATTCTATTGTACATCTGATTTGAATACAACATACATGTGAGAAATGTGATTGCAATTGTAGTGTTACATTGCTTGAATATGCTACAATATCAATCATGAATGGAATGCCGCCGCTAGACCCTCACTGGAATTGTACACAAGTGATTCAATGAGATGGAAAATACGGCTTGATACAACGGGGCAACGTGGAGTGGATTTCACGTCACATGAAAAAAATCAATGAAAAAAATGTATCACAAGCTGTGTTATTTACTTTTTCTAAGCACAATAGATCTCTTTCTTTTGCATCCCCAGGAAATTGTTACCGGAGGGTTTATCTTCTTCTTGCTTCCCAAATATCCTTGGCAGTTAGATGCTCCACAATAACACTCAACCATGGGTCCAAAATGAACAAATCTGGATTAATAATAAAAAATGTCATCGTCATAAAAAGGCAAATTAGGACTCCAATTATACTGATTTCAAATTTGAGCTAAATGTAGCTATAGACCTCCTCATGTTTTTTGAGAAGGTAAAAATAATACCTCCTAATGTTAGGCACACGATGCTAACATAAATCTACATCGATGGGTTATATGCTTTGACCAGCAACATAATCACACATGTAATTACATTTCAAGTGCATTAATTAACGTCACATATTCGAGCATGAACAAAATAATTTCAAGCAGCCAAAAGAACATAGCAAAATGCCCATTTATTCCGAGCATGAAGATGGGTGAAAAGAGTGCTAAGTTGAATGCAAGCAAAAAAAATCCAAATGTGATGCATTTACACATCAGGATAGAATAAACAGCAACATGGCGAGCATTTCAAGCTGAAGTATTAATGTTGCTGAGATGGACAATAAAAAAAAATACAGCATCAAATTCAGCGTATGTAGTCCCTTATTGTAATGGATTTAATTGTCAGGACGCATCCAAAACTTGACAAGGCAGGTAGCTTCTATGGTAATTACAACAATCAGGTCCATATAGGAAAAGGTCCAAGCAATTAGGAACATTGTACCATAAGTAAATAAAACATGCATAGAACACAAATAAATGGTGGATCAAATTGTGTATTGTACTTGCAAAATACATTTGAGTGTGCAAAAGGGACAGCAGCAACAATCAGATGCTTCTAAAGTCATACATATGGGCTATAGATTTTTAGGAAAGAGCAGAAGCAAACTCAAAAATTATAAAAAACTAGTGATCAAAGCAATCCTTACAATCACAATCAATTTCCATGTAACTGTCGCAAATAGGACAAGCACATCAGTAGCTTTTTTTTCGAGGAAAACATATCAGTAGCATGATAAATTGTCAATGATAATTTTTTTAGGTGGCAATGATCATTAAATGTGAAATGCAATAGAATAAGGCTTATATGTACATATTTTATAATGGCAAAGGTTCCAAAACTAGATCATTTGGCACAGACAAAATATTAAAAAAGGGTACACAAATCATAGCATTAGTGTAAACAAAGCATCTACTAATACCTGTAATCATATGTTAAAGGTTCTCCGACTTTTATAGAACGAGAAGCAAATACACCAACGCGTGTCTCCCCCTCAACTTGCCTGCATTCAAATCATCTTTGGTGATAATAAACTAAAATTAAGCTTTGGTTTACACTAGAACTGAGATTTTGATTTTTATGAAAATCAAACAATCCATTAGTTTCATAAATTATCCAATTGATTTAGAAGGTAAAGACGTACCATTTCTCTAGTTTACAGTTTGGATCGCAGCTGTGATTCAAAAATCGAGAAGCATTTCCTTTAAAGGTAGCATCTATAGTAAAATCTTTCTGAAGTTCACACATGTAAAAATTTCTATCACCTCGGCGCTTAATGTCCCACAGCCTTTGCTCGCATAAAGCATCATTGATAACTGCAAGAGAAATGGAAGTTCCAACTTAGCAGTTGACAAAAAAGATCAGCTCTGTGTAAACAAGAAACACAATATTTCAATCCTCGCTAAGCATAATTGACAACTGCAAGAAAACATGGGAATGCTTCTATTGAGCACTTCACAGAAATCAGCTTCAAATAAATATCAAGAAACACAACATACAATTCTTGTGTAATCATTGTTAGATGCAAGAAAACATGGCAAATCTTCGACTTTGCAGTTCATAAAAATCATCCACAAGTAGGCAACAAGAAAAAAACTTTTAATTCTCACACAAAGCACCAATGATAACACGAGAAAAGATGGGAAAATTTCTATTCAGCAATTCACAAAAGATTAACTCCAAATAAACAACAAGAAACAAAACTTCAGTTGTGATGGTAGTCTTGTTTTTAAGACCATATTTTTGTCATCACTATTTAACTAAGCAGTCTTGAAAGAACTTTGCAGAAAGGCTCTTTGTTTGTCAGCCTATTCCTTTAAAAGATCAGGAGAAAAGGGAGGCAGCATTCCTTCAGTTTTCTTAAAGTCTAATCAAAGTAAACATTGTGACTCAATCATAAATCTCAGTATGAAAATTTTCTCGGTTATAATTGGTTATGCTTACATGTTTGAAGATGGAAACAAGTGTATTTATATCGAGAGATAGAACACTGCAGCCATCTAAGGTCATGATATTTCAATTTCTTTGCGTAAGGACAGACGTGTCTATGTAGACGTAATAGCCAGCTGTTATTGTAGTTATTTAAGCCTGCTCGTAGGCCACAATGGAGTTGGCAAGTAATGAGTTACCAACTTCGTTACAGTGCATGTAATCCAGTTATAAAAAGAATCTAGGTGTACCTTCTCCAATATATTCAATGACAAAGTCTCCCTTCTCCATTGCCTCCAATGCCACAACTCCCCACCCACAGAGTTGAGTCTGAAAAGAACGAAAGCAAGTATATGGATTCAATTACTATCATGATAAGGAAAACCTAGCTCAATATCATTGCAGCCATGTAACAAACTGCAATAGTTTCTCTGCATAAAATTTGTGATGAACAAATTTTAGAGTCTTATCAGATATACACAATTTAACACCATGGACACAGTCTTCTTCGGTGTCCGCTAAGAATAAAAAGGCAAGAAAGTAAACATAGTATGACTTGAGATTCTTGGAACAGAAAAAATTCCAGGAAAAAACTATATTTATTATCTAGAGGAAATAATTGTCTTCATTTTCTACCAAAAGCTAAGGAACAGAGACACTAAACACACTTTTGTATTGAGTTTCTTGAAACAAATGAGATGACTTGCAGATGCTGCGAAATCTGATAAAAAAAATCAGTTAGACACTTGACACTTATCTCGCGTGGCACAGTTTTTTTTCAAAGATATTAGTTGACGGAGACTTGAATCCACTAAGAATTAATATGCCAATATAAAATATTAATTGATCAAGTATATCTTCTAATACATCCAATATAGGGTATTTTAGGGTTCTAAACAACCTAATATCAAATAGCAAGGAAACCCAAATAAAAGTAAAACTAGCTATAAGGAAATCTCTGATGAGCTCCTAATTAAACTAAGACCCACAACTAAAAACCAACTATCAGGACAAAGGCTAATAATTCTATTTTTGTCCTACATCACTACTGCACATTACATGTCACTTTACAGAAGTGGTTGTTAAACAGCCTATTCTATCTAAATACATGTAGCTAACAGGAAGAAGCCAAAAGTTTTCAGTTGCAACAATAGAAATGTTTAGATAGTTCTCCATTAAGCATAACCAACAAGTATATAATTAAAACATTTGCATAACATTTATTTTTTAAAGGACATAGCATTTACCTTAACAACCTTAATCTTCTTTTCTTTTCTGAAAGGTCTATTTCGGCACATATCTGAGCAATGACAGGACCTGGAACAGCTGACTGATAGGCACCTATAGGAGATTTATTCAGAGGCAATTATGAAAGTCTAACATGTAACAGAGTATGCAGATATTACTGGCATTTATAAGTAGTTTACAAATCACCTTAACAACTGACAACAACAACAACAACAAAGCCTTATCCCACTAAGTGGGGTCGGCTACATGGATCATACGACGTCATTATTCGTTGATCCATGTTCATAAGATTCGACAGGATTTTATGCTGGCTGTCGGGGCCTAACACAACCCTCCTCCTTTATCCGGGCTTGGGACCGGCTATAAAATATAGGCAGAGTTCACCTTAACAACTGAATTTTGAGAAAAGAATATCTTGGTTCAGCAATGATATATCACATCAAAATATTATATTAGCAGAAATGCAACATCCATGCTAATGTAGATAAGATTGATATTTTACAACTTGCTGATTCCAGCAGGATAATAATACCTTAAATATGCAAGAATAAAGGTTGTTAAGATCACTTATCGGCAATCCTGCGCAGGATATGATCTCGATCTCACCCAAGAGATAAAATGGAATGATCAAACTATGATTTCTACCATATTGTGAATGAAAAATCACTTCTAAATTTTTAATAGTAAAATTTAATATAACCTAATGACCAATCATAAGTCTCCAACTATCAGCCATGTAAATGAATTTTGGTCCACTCCATACAGACTATCCGATCTTGGATATTAGTTCTCTCAAACAAACCAATTATTAGTAGTGATTGTATTTTAAGATTCTAGCACTTTTACAACTACTAACATCTATCTTATTTTCACTTTTACAATCATATGTTTGCACATATACTTTCAGAATCTATCGTGAAGTTTCCTTTAAATAATAACTGCTTAAGATTTTGAATGAAAAACATCCTTTCGATTTGATTCTTCCTCAATTCATTTTCCCTCCATGTTTGCATGATGCATTATACCATTGTATAATTGAGAATTTAATAAAAACAATTTGGCTAAGGGTTAAAACTAGCACATTTGTAAAAATGATACATACATCTATTTTAAAATATTCTATTCATAAGAAATATCTTATGATCCTCAATTCAATCCTACAACTCTCAATCCTATCACCCACTTCAAATGCTAGGCAGGATCTTTATCTTAACCTTGGCTACAATACAACCCACCAATTTGTCTTTTTTTCCTTTTTCTGAGTGTGACATACACGAGCATAATAGTGTGTTCCACCAGCTAAGTAGATGGATTTTTTTGTAAAAATACCTAGGCAAGATTGATATTTACCTGCAGGAGGTCAATGCCTTAAATATTCTATAATGTAGCTACTACTTTACCCTACCAACCAAAGCTAGGAATGTAATGTGAACTCTTAAGCTTCTGAAAAATGTCCAACATATACATGCATAAGCCTGTGATTTCTACATGCAGGTTAGATGGAATATCTATATCAAGTTGCTCCTAAAAAACTGTATCGAGTTTATATTAGTTTTGAATGCATCAAATCCCATATCACCTTCTATTACTTTGCATTGTAACCTTGATTTTTAAAGTTTTACATAATTCACTGAAATAAGAGGGTTCTTCAACATATGATTCCCTGGGTTTTAATTGAAAGTGGTGATTCCGAGTAATAAAGGATGGTTGGTCATTTAAAAATTCGTTTATTAAAGAAGACTGGCCAAGGATACGGATATATCAACTTGTTTATTGAGGGGTTTGATGCATCAAAATTATTTTATAGCTTTCTTTTGGATAGTCTATTCTCCTTTTCCTCCAAAATCCCAACTAATGGAGATCGTCCAAAAAGCTTGAATAGAGGTAGAACAGAAAAACTTGAATAACGTAGCAACTTTATTCTATTTTTTGAAATGATTAACTTTATTCTACTTAATTTAAGTGCATATAAGGAAATCATGTACTGCTACACAAGTATACTCTTTTAAGAGTACTACATAGGTAAATATAACATTGAACTGTTGACCGTTTAGGTATTCAAAGGATATGATACAAACATTGCACTAATTTATGCACAAACAAGAAAGAGCTCAATGGTCTGAGATAAAAATTGACAAATTTTGTGATAATATCAATTAGAGGATTGCCAATAGTTCTTAGATATTATGTTAAGCTGAACAGATGCAAAGCTCATACCTGCATTCACAATCCTCCATACATGTAGAATTAGCATTACAGCTTGTACACCCAACACCGACCTCAGCATAGTCACGCTTCCTCTTAATTAAATAGACATCTATTGCTATTAAGGACACATTCCAGAATAATCCCCTAAAAATTAAAAGAAAAACAAACTTCACATAATATATGATATTACTAATTGAAAAAGAGGGAAAAGCAAATCATCAATGGTTTTGGTGGCATGGAATTACAAACTTTCAATTACTAGCAACAATTTTCTAAGGATACTACGTCTGATGTGAACATATGGAGCTGGCTCAGCTTCATTCTCCATAACATCTTTCCAGAAGGTATCAACCTTAAACTCTTCAACAACATAAGGAAGCGGGAGGCGGAGAAATGCTTCCTGCAACAGGAGATGCATGCTACATTATAGTGATCTAACAAGTAATCAAAATAACTTTCAGGAAAAAAGCAAAATTATGTCACTAATGATCATCTTTCACTATATTCAAGCAATAAATTCCAAAATGGAAATATCTAAGAGGATGAAGATAAAAAGATCATCACTTAGAGAAAAGTTTATATAACAGATATTTAAAATCAAAGATATTTAGACTTAGAGAAAAGTTTATATAACAGATATTTAAAATCAAAGATATTTAAATTCTCTATGACAAGAAAATGAAGACATTCACCACACAAAATTCTACTATACTGTGAAACAATTTTGAATTCATAATAATTAATAAAATTAATGCATCAAGATACAGAATATAATTCTGACCTTTACATCACTTGTCGGATCTGCATGCTGCAGATGCAATCAAAAGAATCCTGTGAGCCACCTAATCAATACAAGTTAAGAATAAAGAAATAAAATTACAGACTAGAGTTTGACAACATCTAACTGGTAGAAAAAAAATAATATCCAAATGCACACCAGATAGCACTTCACAATGCCTACTGCTGGTGTTTGTCACCATAAAGATGCAAAATCACAAACTAACCAAAGTGAAAATATATTCAAAGAGGCAACATAAGTCCCCAGGGTCAACATTTACACATGAAAAACACACATATAAATCATCAATCTCCAACATATTCTGTAAATGTTACAATAATAATGAAACAGAAATTCCAATTAAACAAGAAATACTATCTAATAAAAAACACCAATATAAAACTCAATCACTCTAAGATCATTCGAGAATTTTTTTTTTGAAACGAAAAAGGATGACTACCAAGATGGTAATCATCCAGAAGTTTCATTAATAATAATAATAATAATGATAACAATAATAATAATAGGGCTTACAAAAACAGTTTATACAACAAAAAAATCAAGAGCTATGAAGATAATAGCATATCTGATCTGATGAAGGAAAGATGAGATCGACCTCCATTGCACATCGCCAATCAGAAGGATGTCTCCAACAAACTGCTTGTGTCCTCTGGTTTTCCAAGTAGAGAACTTTATTAGGCCAAGGTGCACAATTAGGATGTGCTGTAATACTGCACCGCACACAACGCCAATATGCTTTCTGTTTGCAAATGAAACAACTCTGTTCGGGAATAAAGTGGAAAATAAATTAAAAGATCCACGTTTGTCTGAGAAAAGCCATTCCTTCTTACTGCATGGAAACTTTAATAATACATGATGGACATCCATAGAGCAATACAATCCACATCTCCTTTGTTGTCTACTAGTTGACCAAGTTAGTGGAAACAACAGAGTTACATATTTTAATTAGTTCATTTGTATTTTAATTAATCCCAACTTGTAACAGTTTAATAAGCAATAATTATATATCCCATTTTCTTAGGGTGTTATTAATACATTTCCTAAGTATAGCACAGTTAGTAACAGCTAAAGATGAATACCACAGCAAGAAACTGTATTAGACATCAACATTATAGAAATATGACAATTTCAAATGTAACATATAACTGAAACCAATAAAACAGCACAAAAGAAATAAGTGAAATTAGTAGATGAAAAGAAGAATATGTGGACCAGTAAGGAAAACAATCAAACGATATCAGATCATGCACAACAAACAAATGGTCAACTAAAAAGAACACAAACTGCATAATATTCAAATAGTTTTAGTGCATGAATATGTAACTCTTCAGTTAAACAAGCTAGTTTGAGAGAATGGTTATCAAAAGTAAGAAGATGTATTACAGTAGCCAAGTTAGAGAACTTTACATGTTGAGGACACTTGAAAGGTTTGGAAGTACTGTGACCCATTTTCACAACAGCGCATCTCAAATGATATGCCACTAGACAACTACCAATAGTGCACCGTACTTCATCTCCTTGCAAGACAAATCTACTGCACAAACGGCAAATGGAATCATCCTGAAAGACAGAGTTTATCATTTTAGCCACTGACAAATTAATTATGATGGACACAACAATTTGCTAGGAATATAAATGAGGTGAAAGAATTTTATTGAGAGGTGAAAGAAGGAAATTGAAGAAAAAAAAACTATTCTGAAGCACCAAAAGCCTTTCTCAAAACAATTTAACCACTAAAACATCCAACTTGTTCTGCTTCGTTCAGTTCTTTCATCACTCCCGATCTACTTCAGGTCAGTGCTTCGGATCTCCGCCCAAGTATTGGCATGGATTGATTCTATGAGGAGCAAATTTTTTTTGGCAAGGATGCAGTTCAGTTCCGTTCGGCGTGTCCACTTGGTCGCATGGAGTTGTATATGCAGACCCATATCACATGGTGATTTGGGTGTTTGGGACCTCCGCACCACAAATTGGGCACTCCTCGCCCGGTGGGTAGGTCGGATTATGAGGCCCAAGGACAACCTATGGAGGGAGATTTTCTTCACATGCTACGATCGCGATCTTTCATGGGACACTAGGCATGTCCTACCGCGTGGTGCATCCTCATTCTAGAGGGGAATGATGGCTATACTCCCCGAAGTGCGCTCCTTTATGAGCCCATCACTTGGATCCAGGGACGCTTTCTTTTGGCAACATGATTGGTTACCCAAGGGCCGCTTGCTTATTCCTTTCCCTGTTTACGAGCTCTGGCTGCACACCCAGAACCTTTTGTGACTGAGTACTAGTCGGAGAGGGGCGGCCCTGGCACGGGTTCCTAGACTCCTCTTTTCAGCTCTCCACTTTCAGATCAATGCTTCGCCAAGCTTCTGGCACTTCATCAGCAGATTGCCCAATTCTGTCCGAATCCGTCTCGGACGGATGGTTGGGTCTAAATGTCGGACTCTTTCTCGGCGTTGAGCCTCTATCTCCGCCTTCTCCCAGCTATCTCTATTCCATATGAGCTCACCGCAGATTACAGACTTATTTGGCACTAGTGTGTCCCATCTTTTCAAGATCCTTGCTTGGCTTAGCAGATCCTCACCGGATCATACAGAGCGAGATGCGCGGCACACTCCGACACCTCCTGCACATTATGTGGAGTGATGGAGGACATATCTCATCTATTTTTTCAATGTAGGGTGTCCCGAGAGGTGTGTTCCCATACAAGTATTGTTGATATGATTTCACCAGCCGCTGAGAATTTCTGGCAGTCCATGCGGAGACAAGAAAATAGAGACAGGGATGGAGAGCCTCCATGGCTACCTTTTTGACTGGTGTCTAGGCCATTTGGCTTCAATGCAACCGAGTTATTTTTTTGTGGCGAGAGATGTCAGATTGATTGTATTGTGCATCACATTTTGTGTTTACTACGAGATTGGGGTTTTCGATAGTGCTCTGCACCTTTTGTACATTTCATTTCTGCCACTCTCCACTGGAGAGTGCGTCACCACATGTACATGATTTTCCTTCATAGTGATCTTTTTTTTTAGCAGCTTCATAGTGATCTATATATACGCGGATGACAACCAAAGCAGTCCGTGATCCATTTTCTCCTCAAAAAAAAAAGTACAGATGAACAACACTGATCATGAGATATATGGCTTGCTTCTTATACTGCATACTTTCTCTTAAGATTGTGTAAACCAATCAAAATGCTAAATCTTATGTACAACACACCACAGGATGCAACAATATATTCACCTTTGCCAACTGACAAATACCAAATGCAAGCATCACATTCAATAATCCTTTTCATGAAAAATTTTGAATGATTTTAAAGCAATATAAAAAGCACTTTGTTATAAGAATATAAAAAATGTTAACAGTGCAAAAAAGTGTAATTGTGCTGTAATTTTTCAAAGCATATTTATTCCCAATTTTTTGTTGTGGAAATACTACATTGAACAAAAGCAATGGATAGACTATTTGATTTTTCCATCTAGTAAATCAGCAAATAAAGGAATAACAGAATGTTCTCTCCATTATTCTGATTTTTCCATCTAGTAATTCACCCTATTTAAGTGGCTGTGGACATAATTCCCTACAGTTGCAAAGGAAAAGAGCTTTCAGCCTGCTGGTTGATGATCTGGTTTTCCACCTAAACCATGCTCTATTGCCAGCAAGGCTGAAACCATAAAGCAAAAATCTAGCACATGTTCAACTCAGATAATTTACAATTAAGTTTGTTGTCATTTAAGGAAAATGTATTCTTTTTCATTTTTCACCAAAAAGAAATTTCAAACAACCAGAAAACGTTTTCCAATTGAGCACATAATTTTATATAATTCTGGAGGAAAACATTTTCTCACCTCAAGTGATGGGATTATCTTCTGCAAAATCATGTATACTTATTTTTTGACATATAATCCTAGTTCTTTCCATTCTAAAATGAATTACCAATAAGAATTCACAAATCTGAATCAGCTAATTGTTCCCTTATACTTCCTACTCTTGTAGAGATTTATCGATTTCGAAATTCCTCTGAAGCCTTGCGTTTATATTTCCAAGATTGGGTTTCACATTCGAATGAACCTTGTAATTGTAAGAAAGTATGTCTTTTAGTTATGGTCCTGGCAAAAGAAAATTCAAGATACGTTCCTACAGTATTGGATTCACCATTTTAAAATCGAAAGTGAGGTGAGGGTTCCCTTTCATCCATCTCAAGTAGTTATACCAAAAAAGAATTCTTTCTTATTTTTGAAGGTTGATCGAAAAAGAAATCCTACAAAGAGTAATCCAACCCATAAATTAAATCATTTCCACCACAAAGTTTTGCTTCTAATAAACCATTTTCGTCTATTTCCTCTTTATCGTGTTTCTCTTCAAACAAACGTCAGCTAAGGAGACAATGCAAACAAGCAGAGTAAGTGAGCAAAGCAAACCATTCCTATGCCCACAGATTACCGCCATTGTTAATCACCCCCATTTTTGGTTTATATTAAGATCGTTAATCCTACCAACTTCATTGTTTTATCATGTACAACTATAACATGCCACCCTTAGATGATAATTTCTATCACTGTCCCCTTGAGATTAATATATCAAGAAACCATGGATTTACTGAAATATAAGAGAATGCAAGTTCATAATCGCAACTCTTAATGCAGCCAATGGAGAAGGACAAAAAGAACATATATAACCCTAAAGAACAACAACAAGAGGGCAAAAAGAATCACCTGTCTCGGCTCATTGCTGAGGAAAGGCAAGACGCACTCCCTGGCAGGAGCTCCAGAGGCCATCTTCTTCTCCCTCCAGACCCTCACGTGATCCTCCAGCGACGTCTTCCCATCTCCGGCTTTCTTCCCCACTCTCCTCTCCCTCTTGATCGGCGCGAACGCGCTCCCCGTCGAGATAGGGACCGTCAGGCTACGTCCCGAGTCGGACTCAAGACCCGCTACAACGGCGACGCGGTCGGTGACGGGATCCTCAGCCAGGGACTCCGGCGCAGAGGCAGGCTGGGTGACGAGGAGGTCCCCGCGATCAGCCGACATCGCGCAAAGCATGCCGCGGCTCCATTTGGGCTGTTCGCCGCCGCCGTCGCTGGCGACGGGATTCTCCGGCAGTGCGGATACGCCCCCGTCGGCGAACGGCGGAGGTGGGAGGAGGACATTACCCAGGTCCGGCATGGGGTTGATCTAGAGAAATCTAGGGTTTATGGCATGGAGATTGGGGACGGAGGGCTGGGAGGGAAACGGAGGACGGAAGAGTAGAGACCACTGCGCGTGTTTAATTTATTTGTTTTTATATATAAATATTTTTCTTCCCGGTTCCTTTTTAACTTTTGTGGGAAGAGGGGGGGGGAGAGAGAGAGAGAGGGGGAAGTGGTGAAGTGGGCGGGAAAGCGCGGAGGTGAGAAAGAGGAAGTTTTTACTGCGAAGCCACTTACGCTTCCGTTTTAATGCGATGCCGCTCGCAGTGCCGACAAATCAAATTTAAGCGCCGTAGGGCACTGTGGACGATCACGTGCGAGATCGATCAAAAAATTTTGCGCTGTTTGCGCTCTGCAAAGATTCTTGTGCCATTCTAATGAAAAAAAAAAACGAAGAATCTAATGCCAAGGAAAAAGAAAACTTATTAATACATTTTTTCCATGCTTGCTAACACATTAAATTTATATAGTAACATTAAAAAGTAAATATCTCTAATGGCGCTTCTGAATTTTGATTCCCTTCATGGGAGGTGAATCAACTACAACGAGAATGTTGGACCCAAATGACAAGAGGAGACAAGTCATTTGATATTTTGACTGCCTAAATGCTTTCTATTTTTTACTGACCAAGTGACACTCCCAAGTCCCAACTAAGTCCGCACCAAATTCACGGGACAAGGTGCCTTCAAAACTTATTGAGCAATACCATTGCAACCTCGTATTTCATACTCCTAAAATTCAGAATAAAAGTGGACTTATTTCAAAGCCCAGAGATTCTCGGTATGAGCCAAGGCAGGACTTAAGGACCTACTTTCTTAAAAAAAAAAAGTTATATATTGATTTGATAAGAGTCCAAATATGAAGAAGCCCAGAATAATGTCTTCTACAAGTGCTATGAGACGCCAAGGTGAAGTGCGATTCTGTGAAATGAAGGACCCATACTTTTCGTCCCCATCTGATTTCTCATGTTGTATATAATTATTTCTATATTATTTGTTAAATTAATTTAAACCATATCATGAACTTTATACTATAATCATGTAAGGGTAATTATCATACACATTTTTAATAATTTTCTCATATTAACATTGTTTACTATTATTGTTTTAAATGAAACCAGAAGTAAGTTGTGACCTCTCCAACTTGATAGAGGATCTGGTTTTTTTTTATTTCCTGAAGCATCATTTCCACTCATAGATTTGGATGAGATTTAGCTCAAAAAATTATAATAGGATAACCTAGATCGCAATTTTTTAGTTTTCAATAAAACTTATATAGCAGAGAGATAAATTTATTTTTAAAAGTTGAAAAAGAATATGATAACAAAAAATAATATACATATAATAAATGAATGCAAAAACATTTGAAAGATGCCAAAATGATTAAAAACAAAAAAAAACATAATAATGTTGGATGGATCGCATCAGTTTTTTATTTTTTCAACTCATCACGGGCATAAACCAGTCACAACGCGATGCAACGACTATATAACACGTTTCTGTAAGAGCATACCAAATCATACACAATCTTGGTTCATCCGCAAATAAAAAAGTCCTTCAAAGTTCAAACAGCATATAGGATATAGCACGATTTCATGCTCCACTATACATATTGGTCATTGGCCAACTTCAAAACGGAGAGTTACGATGAACTCACCATTGTAAAAATCAGAACTCCCTGTCAGGGAAAACGAGGGGAGCCACGAGTGACCAGATGTAAAGAGCTGCAGTGGCCCACCCAGTGACAATCCTGACCCACACAGAGGGCCACCCAACGTCAACAAGCTTTCCACTTTCACCAACTGAGGTAGACCACCCAGTCAGCAACATTGCGGAATACATGCTGGCAAGGGAGAAGATGAGATGGAAGAATGAGTAAGAATATATCACTGGTTTGGTTTCATCCTTCTTGTCTTCCTGCCCCTCTAACTTGTCAAATGGCAGCAATGGCTTCTCAGAACCTGCAGCAGGTATTAATCACTTAATACAACAATTTTAGAGTATCCTACGACAAGAACCTAAGATTAAATGCTAACCAGCACGCGGTGAACTTAGTGGCGAAAGCAAGGTTGTTGATGAACCTGCACGGACAGCAGAATAGACCACAGAAAGCACAGTGGTAATCAAACCAAGGGTTAAACTTCCAGTAGAAACAGCCTTTGAGTGTCTGTGGAGACCATTACACTCATAGTGTAACGGATGCATTTTTCACGTAAGGAAATCAATGCAATTAATGGAAATAAATTCAGAATTTGATTTGGAATTCAAAACGAATCGGATTAAAAAAAAAAGAAAGGAAAGAAGAAACGGCCGACAAGGGAGGAATTTCCTCCCCTGATTCCGTTCGGAATCGGCCGGCCACCCTGGCCGGCCGATCCTATAAAAGGAGGACGCGAGGGCGACCTCGCGCCCCCTTGCATTCCAGCCGACGCCGCCTCTCTGTCTTCCTCTTCTCTTCCTACGAACCGCCGGTGACCGAAGCACCCATACGACGAACGCACAAGACAGAGGCCGACATCGACGACGAACAGCGGCTCATCCGAGGATCCTTTGACACCAGCGACCTTCCCTCGACGTGTGTGAGGTCCGGGCGCATCTTCTTGCACCGGCCAAGGACGATCGGCGATCACCGAAACGGAGAACAACTACCGGCGAACCCAAAAATCGACGAACAGAGGTACTCTAGCGTTTAAAATCCCTAGACGAAGAAATATGGATTGTTTGATGCAAAGAGTTATATCATTATGATCCTTAGAGTATTACCTACAATTTTTGTATTCATGTCGTGCTGATTTAACGACCGAAGGACCGCCGGAATCAATGGAGAAGTTCGGCGGCCCTATTTTATCGTAGGGACCGGTCGACCGATTTTATAAATGGTCGACCGATCCATATGTTGAACTCGTCAGAGTCCCTGTCGATCGGTCAACCGGCCTTGTAGAGCGGTCGACCGACCGATCTGTCGTCAGACAGATCTAGCCTTGAAATCGGTCGGCCGATTCTTCGAGCGGACGACCGATCCTTCGCGCAGTGCGCATCTCGTTAATCTTACGACCGATCACTAGAACAGTCGATCGATCCTGTAGAGTAACCGGTCGACCGGCTCATAGGCACGGCCGACCGATCCACAGACACCTGAGGGTCGACCGATCCAAGAGCACCGGTCGACCGGTCTCACAGTGGACGGTCGACCGGTTCAATTCCATTAGCTCCGGCTCGGCCGAACCCATAGAAACGATCGACCGATCCATAAATGGTCGACCGACTCCAACAGTGAATCAAATGATGATTTTAAATCAAAATATGAGGCTCTAATCAATTCACCTATATTGGTTGAGTCCTATTGTACAGAGATTAATCTCCCAGTTGAGTTTTGAATCATAGATGTCATGATAACCAAAGATAAACATTGTAAAGATAAAGATATGGGATTGCTATGTGCCGCCCCCAAAGTTAAAGCAAAGATCAGAGTTAAAGCAGAGGAGGGATAGATAGTTAGCTGAGGGGACAACGAAGCTACTGTCTTCAACAACAACAACAACAAAGCCTTATCCCACTATGTGGGGTCGGCTACATGGATCAAACGACGTCATTCCGCTCTATTAGTAAATTCGTTGATCCATGTTCATGAGATTCGACAAGATTTTACGCTGGCTGTCGGGGCCTAACACAACCCTCCTCCTTTATCCGGGATTGGGACCGGCTATAAAACATAGGCGGAGTTATAAAACATAACGAAACTACTGTCTTCAATGACCACTATTCCTGAGATTTTAGGTCTTCTCCCACCTGTATCTCGAATGAAGGGTGATGCAATGGTCACACTTCTTCCCCCAAAAATTATAGTATTGTGCCAGAGGAACAAGTAGCTAGCTGAGGAGACAGTGAACCTACAGGTTTCTTAATTGACCATTGTTCCTGAATTATAGAAATTCTTCCCCCTACCTTTCGAATTGGGTGAGGTCTTAATACACACCCCTTTTCCCTTTATGGGCTTACTGACTTCAGAAATTCAGAGAGGCATCCCTGGCATCCCAACCTAATAAAGTCGAGCTCGCATAGGACAACTAACTTTAAGGATATTATAGTAATATAAAAGACGTAGTACAACTCACAGTAAAGCAATGTAATGTAAAGTAATGTGAAGCAGAGTATTGTAAAGTAAAGCAATGTAAAGCAAAGTATTGTAAAGTAAAGCAATGTAAAGTAGAGTATTGTAAAGTAAAGCAATGTAAAGCAAAGTATTGTAAAGTAAAGCAATGTAAAGTAGAGTATTGTAAAGTAAAACAAAGAGTATAGTAAAGTAAAGTACAGTGAATTATGAAATATGGTATAGTAAAGATTATGCGGAGTAAAGACAAAGAATAGCCATAATAAAGAATCAAGCATAGACATTGATATTGTCAAAGATTGATATATTGATTTCATGATTATCATTGATCCTTATTTCTCCGTCTATTTGCTATTGTACTGGGCTTTTTGCTCATGGTATTCGATTCCCATGCAATGGGATTTTGCAGGTGAGAACGCTAACTGATGATGATGAAGTGTTGGAGAGCACAGAGCTTGGAGGTGGTTGCACATGACTATTCTAATATCAAGCTTGCTACAATTGAATTTAGTGTTATGATTTGTCATGTTATCCATAGACATCATGCTTTTTCGCTTATCAGACTTCTTCCGCCTTATTGAACTTCTTGAAATTTATGATCTCTTATCTTCTTATTACCCAATGTGTGGGTGAACTATGCATTTGATATTTTGACTATCGAACTTCTGCATTAAAGTCCTTTGTTATAATAGCTTGGCTATTGAACTTCTGCATTAAAGTCCTTTAATTATATTTTCTTATCATGTTAGTGCCACGTATACTATTTTGTTGAATGGTCATAGTCAATAGTGTAGTAGATAGTGTAGCGCTCTCGGAGTTAACCTGACTGCCTACGTGGCGGGAGGGGCGATTTTGGGGGGCGTTACAGTTTGGTATCAGAGCCAAATTCTTGGCTCCCTCATTGATCATAATAGGGTAGATGTTCATACATATCATTTATTGTTCATATTGTTTCATAGTTCAAAGTAAAGTCATGTGCAAGCAAGCTTCTCAAGTATCTGCGGCTTCACTCCTCAAGTAACAAGTATATTCTTATGTGAATTATACTTATGTTATTGAGTTAACTTGTTTTATAAATGCCTCCACGTCGCATGATAACCAGAGTTGTACGTAGAGGTAGGGGAAGTCATATAGTTGGGATACGTACACGCCCACTAGATCCTCCTATTCCGAACGTAGAACAAGCACCACGACGTGAAGATAGGTACATAATTCCACAACAGCTCGCTTCAGAAGAACAGGAGCAGTCGGATCTAGAGAACGTGGGAAGTAATGATTCAGAGTCACTCTCCCCACACCACTTCTTTCCCACTGAGACACGTGAAGAAATAAATCGGTGGCACTTGCAGACGATAGGGGGACGACTAAGCAACCCAATTTGCATATCTTCAGATGATGAATCAGAAGTCCCTGCACCACTAAGAGGATTACGGTTCAGAGACCCAAGTCCTATCAGTCAGACAGATGCAGAGGAATGCTGTGGTTTCTTCTTTCCTTTCTTTTTTTTTTAATCCGATTCGTTTTGAATTCCAAATCAAATTCTGAATTTATTTCCATTAATTGCATTGATTTCCTTACGTGAAAAATGCATCCATTACACATAGTTCCTTGGTTCACTGGAAAGTCCACTGTAGCAAAGGTAAGTGCAGTAGAGAGAGATGACTGATGCAGGCAATATGCTGCCATTTACCTACATTACACATCAGAAACATGAATGAGACTAACCAAAATCCCTGATTAGAAGAATCACCAAGGAGCAGAGTCAGGGATGACTTTCACCCAAAAAGAAGAGTCAAGGATGACTAAATAGAAAGAAGTCGCTAATTCCAGCATATATGTATTTTTTTCGATCAAAAGTATAACAGAGAGTCCACACCATCATGCACAATTTTACATGGCAATGAAATACAAGAGAAACAAATTATCTACTAGTTTGGAAATTTGATTGCTCACATGGCATTCCATTAAGAACAACAACAACAAAGCCTTATCCCACTAGGTGGGGTCGGCTATGGCATTCCATTAAGAAGACAGAATAATTTGATGCTAATTTATTAAGCAATATTATCACCCAATAGGATAAAATCCCATCTTAGCGAAAGCCCATGCCACAGAAATGATAAGCTCCCTTATTCATAAGACGACATAATTATTTACATATATGCAAGTCATATGTCTATTATTATATTGCAAGTCTTATGAATGTAGATCCGAATTTTCATAATAGAAAAATGCACATGGTAGTCATTATAAGGACAAAAAAGTTCCTGTAGACATTGGGAAACTGCAGTGAAGTTTCAACAAGTGGAAGGACATAGGAAAATACATTGTATGCCTGCTTTGCAGAAGAGAAAACTGTATAATGAAATTCCAATGGCACAAATAATATTCCAAGTCTAAAGTAACTGTACCTTGGGGTGTAGGGCAACAATACCGAAAACAAAAACAAGGACCAATGTCAAGATGATAAAAAAGGCGTTGAGGCCACAATCATGACCTGAAGGTGTAAACCAGTGAAAGAGGAACCCAGAAAAGGAGAATGTCAAGATGTAGCAGACAAGGGAAACAAAAAACAGGGCTATGTACCTGCATTAAACTGAGTATGAGTATTGAGCACAATTCAAAGTTTACTATCAGAATATTCAATCTCAGTCTACTGTCAAAGGTAGAGAAACATAAAATATGAATACAAACCAGAACTGCTCATCCTTTGAAACCCAGCTTTCATTCCATCCATGCACGAAGTCTAATAAGAGAACAACTTGAACTAGAAGAAACACTCCAGATCCAAACTTTGATATATTCTCTGGAAAAGGTACAATTTCAGTTTGAAATCATGATTGTCATTTGAGATAGAAAATAAGATCAATCATGTTGGTTTATTTACCAATTTATTTAATAAGGTACTTTCATGTACAAACAAGTATAGTTTCCACCTTTCAGAGAATGAGGCAAAATTTTGCAGCAAAGCTAAGTTACTAGAAACTTATTAGATATGTTTCAGGGACCTTGCAAAATAACACAGTAACTAAAAGCATAGGAGAAGAAGTACAAGCTAGAAAATGTATAGTGCACTCAAGCTGTTAAAGTGACAACATCCCTATCTATGGTGATATCTGATATGTAACAGCTATGTTTGCAATCCCATTGTCATCCAAAACATTCATACTCATCATGTTCTAAAAGAATGTCATGCAACATAAACACATTTTACTCTGTAGACTCCACCGACTGCAGACTCCACCTTTATCATTGACCAATAAATTCATCACAATCTATGTTCTTCCTACCCAAGTATACTATCTTGTTTCTCTATCTACTGCTGTGAACCTGAATTAAAGATGGAACTGCAACAAATCTTTCATTTTCTGGAAATTTCATGAATTGCATAAATGGTACAAAGAAAAGCAAATTCCTCTCAAAAAAAAAAACAAACAAACAAATCAGCAAATTTTATACAGTATAACATCAGTCTTTGATGCTACTCAAGCTTACAGACATGCTCAATTGTTCTTATCTTAGACAGTTTAGCTTCGACCTTATCACAAGTTTCCCTATTTTTTTTTTCTACCAAAAGACATCTTCAACATGAATTCGGAAACCTCACCATAGAAGCTGACGACACCATTAGGAACAAAAAACATAAGAATCACCAAGATGAACCAGCAAACAATTTTCGCCATCCACCCTCCGTGGTGCAATCGATCTCGCGCATCCTTCTGGTCCTTAATCCCCATCATCAGAACAGCAAAGATCGTGAAGAACAAGAAATTCCCCAAGCTGACACGGAGCACCGCGTCGGTCTCAAACCAATCCCTATCGGGAGTCTTGTGGAAGTGATTAATCCCTACGAAAAAAAAAATCTCAATATTGTTTCCATCTCAAATCGATAGAACGTCGACCGTAATTAAAACTGGGGAGGAGGAAATAGGGTAATTACAAGGGAGACTCTCCATGAGTGGGGCGGCGACCTCACGAAGGATCCACGAGACGATGAGGGAGAGACCGAAGAGCCCGCAGTAGGCGATGCGGGCGGAGCGGCGACTGATGCCGCCGACGACAGAGCGGCACGCCTCGCAAGCGCAGGCCGCGCAGCAGGAGGCGAGGCACGAAGCTGCCCACATCTTGACTTCCACCTCTCGACCTCTTCTTCGTCTTCCAACGCGAATTGGAGCTCGAGAGGCGAATTAATGGCGGGTTTTTAAGGAAATCCCTAGTCGATGACGTCGTCGGTTTCCGGGCGAATTACTTGTGCGGAGCCATAATAATCTTTATACAATTAAACCGGGTTCGAGTGGAAATCTGAACCGGGAGATAATTACAGCAAATAGAAAATTTCGAATGTCTAGCAAAAATTTTGGGCCATTTAATAAAAGAAAATCGAGCTTTTTAATAGCCCAGTTAATAGATAACTGCATTTTTCATAATGATAAAATGATAGATAGTAAATTGATGCATTATTATTATGCATCATCTCAGTAGTCAATATTGTAAATGAAAATATTTTAATTTAGATAAGAACTTAGATAATGTTTATATATCGGATTAATGCACCACATGGTCAGTGGACCTTTAATTGCACGGATTGTAAATATTAAACATGTATCGTTAATATAATTCAAGATAATAGTGTTCAGAGATAAATCTCTCTTAAGCACTCAGCATTCCACTCCTTGATGCACAAATACTACTACTCGAAGCGTGCTCAAAAGGGTACGCCTCAGAGGAGAGAGATGACAAAGGAAGCTTGATTTACATGAAACCCGCACCAGTTGCTTCATTTCAGCCAGCCAATATCGAAATGTATCTTCAAGTTGGCGAATAGTGATTAACTTGATAATGTTAAATGTAACAAAACAGAATTACGAAATGCATGCAAGTTTGATCGCTAGAGCACTGTGGAATTCATTTCCGCGCGTATTCGGTGTAAAGATTGCAATTAGTGCATCATTTCTTATTCCATCCTAAACCGAATGACCGCTAATCTTGAACAGTACATATGATCCGGGTTGAATCTAAAGTTAGCATTGATAACACTGTAAATAAATATTATTACTCTAAAAAGAAGTTACACCCATGGTAGTGGCATGCTTAAACAGTACCAGTAGCTTACTTACATCAGAAGGGCTATGGCTTGATTCAATAAATCAAATGCACCTTGCATCTAATGTTTAATTTCAACCTTTGATTGAGCTGATCTATATGTAGGCACATATGCAACGGCAACCAACAGTTGGCAAATGTCCATACTGTGATACCTTGAAGCCAGCACGGTATTGACCGTGCTTTCATGAAAAAGGATCTGAATTGAAAAAAGTCAGCCTGCTGAAATATATTCACCAAGACCATGGATAGCCCCAAAAGACATTAGAACGTCAGAATTTCAGCCACTTTTTCTCTTTCTCCTTATTAGAGACGGCATTGGAGACCGAGGCATGAGCAGCCTCAGCATCTGCAAGAGCTTTGCGGGTCTCATTTAGTTTCCTTGACGCTGCTTCAAAGACTGCTTTGTCCTTACGATTACGGTTAACCATCTCTTCCAGCTTCTCAATTTTATTCCTTAAATCCTTCACCTCGTCTTCATATGCTATCATGGACCTTCTGTCCTCCTCCTTGATGGGCATTTGGCATTCACTTGCACTTTTTTTATGTTTATCGCCTGAACCATTTGCCACTTGGCCAGCGAGCTGTTTGTTTATAAAACTGAAAACATCAGGCGCCGCCTCCTCTTCAGCTTTAGCAGCTCGTGCAGCTTCAGCGTACCTCTTTTCACGCTTTCTCCTACCACCCCTAGTTCTCTTTTTTATGTCAGCTCTATTTTCTTCTTTCTCACTAACTGCAAGAGCATGATCAAGAGATTGCTTTGGGGGAAGAACCTTCACATGGACTGGATCAAGAATGCCTTGGCCTGACACGCCCAATCCCATGCCTTCACGATAGCCCATATTGGCCATCATTTTTGAAGCAATACCTCGTGTGTGTTGTTCCCATTTTGCAAAAAGAGCAGTCTCAGTTTGAGCACCACCTTGTAATGTTGAAGCATCTGGAAACCCTATACCTTGATGTCCGACGTCATCCTCCATATCTTCACCTTCCTCACTGGATTCCAGTCCTTCTGAACTTGAGATATCATCAGCATCATCATCACTAATTTCAGCATATTCAGATAGCGAAAGATCATCACTTCCAAGTTTAGCAGCGCTTCTATCATCTTGGAAGATAACCTGACCCATTCTAAGCTCATCATCCCATGACTCAAGTTCAGCCTTCCGCCATAGGCCAGAGTTGTGCTTTGGGGCCGCCCATATAGTGGAACCTACGAAGGACTGCTGCCACATAGTAGGAATGTACTGCTTCAATGATGTTAATGGTAAAAGAAGTCCTGACACAATCATGTCTCATTAGATTTACACACCCAGAGTCGCAAAAGAAAAGAAACAATGATGTAAAAAATAAACAAAGAGAAAAGAAAAAGTAACTTTTTTGTTCGTATTTTAATAAATGGACCTATATTAACATACCATGTGACATGCGGCAGTTACTACCAAATCGACATCTTTGTTGCAGAAAGAACCTGCACATCTGCACAAATTGAAGGTTTCAAAACTTATCATCAATTGTCAACGCAACATTAGTTTTTTTCAAATATAGACGCCTCAAATGTACAGGAAGAATTTGATTACTATGCAAATTTCTACTGCAGCATTTAATCTCAATTGCACAAACGTATTCATCATATTCGCAAATCTCTTGACAACATCCATTAAAAGTAGAAAGAATTGTAGCAGAAATATCTTTAGGCACAACAAAAAAAGATTCATAACATGCTGATTTAGATAGTTAATGATGCTGAATTCAGGGTCCCTTCAGCATCAATGAACCCATGAACAAACTTATATGTAAAGAGAATTCACAAGTTGGCAGATGAAACTTGTTAGAATATTTTTTTAATATCACGATCTAATTATGTATTTGATAAATAAAATGCTACAAATAACACCAGATGTCGTCAAGGATGTTCATTGTGATAATGAGAAAGCAATATAGCCCATTGTGATAATGAGAAAGCAATATAGCCCATTTAAAAGGAGGTAGCATTAATATTATTTGCATGTCGCTTCTTCGGAAGCCAGCATAAAGGAGGAGGGTTGTGTTAGGCCCCGACAGCCAGCATAAAATCATGTCGAATCTTATGAACATGGATCAACGAATATATTACTAATAGAGAGGAATGGCGTCGTATGATCCATGTAGCCGACCCTACCTAGTGGGATAAGGCTTTGTTGTTGTTGTTGTTGTCGCTTCTTCGGAAGAGAAACTTACTTACCCCCAAAAATTGGACGTTGGGAGCAGATTTAGGGTGCAGTTTTTGCAACTCGTTTGAGGAAGACACCATTCATCTTTTTCCTTCGGGTGTCAGGTGGTGGCTTGTAAAGTGTGGTCCAGGTGCATATTGATTAGATTAATTTCAGGACTGAGGAATTTTTCATAGTAGGGGATAGGATAAACATCTCAAGGAGCTTTCAGCTTTAGATCCAGCTGGAGAGGACCGTGTCATTCTCTTTCATTTGGGCTATTTTGGATTCGATGAAGCAAGATGAATTTTTTGAGGGGTTTGAGGGGGACCATGTAATGCAGATGTTATGTCCCAAGTTATATTTTTCCTTGGGAATGGGCCTTCAGTTTATTATTCATGTATAAATTTGTAAATATCTATGGTTGTTCTAGTAAATTCTGGATGTTTACCATGTTTACATAGTTATCCTTTTCAATTTCAGAATGATGAGAACTGATTGATGAAAAATCTACCTATTAAAAGGTATTATTACTGAAATTCTTCAATCAACTGAGGTATTATAATCCCTCTCAAAAAACTGAGGTATTATAATATGGCACTTATGGCTTATTACCTTTCAATATAATCTTTCAAATAAATAATGATGATACTATAAGAATTCTGAGATCTTTCTTAATGGAAATTGATATGAAAGAAAGACAGTGCAATTCTGTTGTAATAAGTTGGTACTCAAGTACGATTTCCAATTGTAATATATCTAAGAATTCTTATGCAAGAGTAAACTCTAAAAAATTATGACTAAAGAATAAATGAGAAGTGTACGCACCAGCATGCTTTCAGATGTAGGGGTAAGGAAAGAAATCCTAGCCGAATTAGGATCCTCCAGTCCAAGAATGTGCCCATTATACCACCGTCCGTCAGTGTGGCGAAATCTACACCGGGAACCAACAGAGTACATTTCGGACTTCAAAGGTTCCTCTTCACCTTCTTGAGGACCCAGAGGCTCCTTCTTGGCACTCAGATCTTCATGTCTGGTTTCTGATCCTGAAAACAATGCATCAGCCACCTGTAACAGTCGCGACCGTTTCAAGTGAAGAAGTCCTTCCTCTGCATCCTTCATTGCTGAGATAAGCTCTTCATGGACCTGAAGGGACAAATGGTGACATAATAAAATGCTGAGATAAGCCCTTCCTCGGCATCATGGTTCAATTGAGTTAAGCATGAGCACTAGCAAACAAACTCTGCATATATACTTTCATATTGCTACACAAGCGTAGCACCTTTCTTACAGACAATGTAATGCCAACCAAGGCTGTTAGGATAGGAAGTTTATCCAAGATTATAAAAGATTTTCAGGAACAATGATCATGAGTGAAAAATCTTACAAATATCATAACAATCCTATGGGTATGAGCAATATAGTAAGATCATACGAAAGTTTATTGTGATGAAATTGTGAAAGATAGAGATCTTGATATCCTTGATGCCAATTATCCGTCCATTGAAACGAAGTACCAAATTAGTATCTGTTGTGGAACCACAATTCCATGAAATGCCTAATGGACTAGATAACCCTCAGCAGTAGCTTTTTTAGAGATACTTCGTCACTAGAATGTAGAGATCGCACTGTAAGCATGCACAACACATAAAATTCCTGCTGAAATCAGCGGGAATCCACTGCAGGAATACAATGCAGCCATCTAATAAGCCAAATTAGTGATACGACGTCGCATGTCCTTCCACTTTACAATCCTTGCATCATTTGCTTTATCATTCGAATCAACAGAATACACTGGGTGCTACTAAATATAAACGAACAATAAGCAACGCGATCGAGCACTCCAACAATAGAACAAACACTAAAAGAAAAGGAGAGAAGAAACCCTAGATATGGGTGCGCACAGAGTGGAGTTCCGAGTTGGAAGGATCGGACGCCAGGGCCTCGTCTATGGCCGCCAGCGACTCCCTCTGCTCGGCGAGCTGATGCTCCAATTGCCGCTCGATGGCCGCCTCGTCGTCACCGGCTTCGCCTGCCATGGATGAACGAAACGGCAAAGAGCGCGAGGTTTCCAGAAATATAATATATCGAACGAAACTAAAAAACCGACCGGATTGCGGTAAACAGTCCACGGTATCGCGGTCTAGATAGCAGCTGGAGTTGCGGTCTAATTTTATGAGTATATATAATATAATAATAATAATAATAATTCAAATATTGATGTACATTTCTATAATTTCTTTATAGGTATAAGAGTTTTAAAGATATGAGGTGAAATATGGAGGAATAGGGTAAATGATATCCTCTAATTTTGGACATATTCTCAGCGTTATCCTCGAATTTTAATTTGTAATAACATTTTTCCTTCGTCTTTTCACTTGTTTCACCGACTGTCCTTTCACCTGCGATCGGCCGTCTCTCGATTACTCTGTTGATGCAGCGCTCACGCAGTAATTTTCTCTCTCTTCCACGCAAAAAACCATTCACATGGAATTTTTTCTTTCCTACGTGGTATGATTTAGTAATAATATAATAATTAAAAAAGAAGGGGGCACTGCCCCTCCCCTTAACCTTCGGCGACATTGTCGACGTCGGAAGGAGGGGGGGGGTCGTTGCCAGAGTGAGCTCACCAGAGCCCGCAGAGAGGGACAACGCCCCCCACCTCGCAAGGGAAGGGGGGGGGGGGGGGGGGGGGGGGGGGGGGGGGGGGGGAATGCACCCCATTTTGCTTTGCACGTAGACAACACCCCCTTTGGGTGATGCACCCCATTTTGCTCTGCGCACGTAGAAGATGCACCCCATTTTGCTCTGCGCGCGTAGATGATGCACCCCATTTCGCTTGTGTGGGGGTGACGCCCCCCTTTTTGTCTGCACGCTTTGCAAAACAAAAGAGGGTGTTGCCCTCCTCTCTTCGAGCTTGGGCGCGAGCTCACCGGAGCCGGTGGAGGGGGCAACAACCCCCAGGCTCCAATGAGCTCACACATTTTTTTTATTATATTATTTTATATTATTATTTAATCATGCCACATAGGAAAGAGAAATGTCAGGTCGGATGGTTTCTTACGTGGAGGACAATCGATGAAAAAAATAAAAAGATGGAGGGTGGTCTTATTATAAATTAAAGTTTGAAGATAGCGCTAGGAAAGTGTGAAAAGTTGGAATGCATTTGGTGTGATTTATCCGGGGAGGGATGATGTCCCCCCCCCCCCCCCTTTTACTCTATGCACTTCGTCGGCGTGTGCGCAAACAAAAAGGAGGCCTGTCGCGCCCTCTGTGGACTCCGGGAAGCTCGCGTTGGAGCTTGCAAGGGGGAGGCGATGCCCCTCTTTTTGTTCTGCGAGCTTCATCGGCGTGCACAAACAAAAAAAGGGGCATCGCCCTCTCTGCGGGCTTCGGTGAGCTCGCAAAGAGGGGATGCCCCCTTTTTTGCTTTGTGCTCAGATGATGCCCCCCCCCCCCCCCCCCCCCGCCCCGTGGGGTCTAGCGAAGCATGCGAGCAAAAGGGGGGTGTCGCCCCCCCCTTTGCAAGCGCCGATGCGAACTCATCGGAGCCTGCAAAGGGGGGGGGGGGGGGGGTGACACCCCCCTTTTTGTCTGTGTGCTTCACAAAACAAAAGGGGGCGTCATCCCTCTATTCAAGCTCTGGCACGAGCTCGCTAAAGCCTGCAGAGGGAGGTGACGCCCCTCGGGCTCCATTGAGCTCACTCCCACGCGTCCGACTCCGGCAAGGCCCCTGCCGTCAGAGGTTCAAGAGAGGGGCGGTGCCTTCTGTCTCTTTTTTTAATTATTTATATTATTATATATTTTATACTATTACTTAATCATGCCACGTAGGAAGTAGAAATGCTATGTTGGATGGTTTCTTACATGAAGGAAAGAGAAAATTACTACGCGGCAGAGTAACTGGGGAACGACCAATCGCAGGTGAAAAGGATAGTCGGTGAAACAAGTGAAAAAACAGAGAACATTCTTATTAGAAATTAAAGTTAGCCCTCTTAACATCACAATTTTTGTTCTACCAAATTATTGAAATGAGAATAAATAGATAATTTTAAGTCAAAATAATCCTTTTTTATTATCAAATGAAAATATTTCTATTGTTACTAAATTAAAGATCTCTCTGAATAAATGATCTTTTTGTCTCATATGAATAATATATTTATCTATTATTTTTCACTTTGAAAATAGATGAATAAAATAAATTTTAAAATTAAAGAATATAATAAAATTAGAAAAATAGACAAAACAAAAAATAAAAGATAAAAATAAATTAAATGGTAAAGTAATAATATTTATTACTTATTATATATTATAAATAATATATATATAAAGGGTACAAATGACTTTTTAATAAATAAAACTATCATTTCATATACCATCATTTTTTATAATTTACTATTCAAACATGAATTTTCTAATGATACACCACCATCCATCTCATCTCTCTAAATCATCCAATTCCATCCCTTCATTAATCAATTGCCACACAAACCTTTAGGTAATACGTAGGAGTCAACTAGTTCGGATTCTTAAGAAAGAATCCACCTTTAAATTTTAAGTGATATTTTAATGTATAAACAATCATTCTATTTTTTTTTGTTGGAGAAAAAAATTTGACTTAAGGGGTCTCAATTTTTTCATATCGAGGGTCTATTTTAAAATATTTTTTTAAAAAGAAAATATAAAATTAGATATATTATGTAGATGTTTTGAAAAATAAAATTTGAATTTAAGTTTAATATAAATAAATAAAAAAACTTATCATTACATTGTAATTGAAATATTCTATTTAATTTTGTGCAAACTTTATTAGTTTAATAATTTAATAGTATTCAACTTCATCTGCATGATAATAAGGCAATAATATTCCTAATATAATAGATATGAATAAGAAAAGATAAAACTATAGAATATTATTTAAAAATTGAAGTAATAGTTTAATTACAATATTTTTAAAAGCTTATTTGGTTCAGGTTGGACCGCCTGATTTTTTTTTTAGTAAAGAGTCTAATTGAAATCGATAATTTTATTTATTCTGTAAAATCGATTTAATTTTTTTTATCTCAGACCATATTTTAGATATTTTTTTCAATTTGATTAGATTTTTTGGATGGTTAAGTTTTTACTTACACCCCTAATAATTTGTAAGGATAATTTCTTTATATATATATATATATAGCTTAAAAAATAACATCTTATAACAATATTTACACATTCATCACATTTATTTATAACAATAACAATATACTAATGGGAATGCATGTCAATTTAAGGGTGTAAAAAAAACCTATTCACCTAAAAAGCCTAACCAAATCGAAAAAGTTGACCCGAAAAAACCGCAAACTCGAACTCCGATTAAAAATTAAGTAAATTTTTTAGAATAATTAAAATCATCCATTTAAATTAGGGCTCCTAACTAAAAAAATCGAAGGGGCCCGACCCGAACTAAATATATATTTTATAAAATATTATAATTAAAATATTATCTCAGCTTTCATATAATATTTCAAAATTTTCATTTTTTACCCATATTTATTAGATTAAGTATATTGTTGACTTATTATGTTATAGTTAAATTTGAATATCATCAAGTTATTAATCTATTTTAATAAAAGTTGTATAAAATTAATTACAATATTTTAAATTATAATGCGATAATATGAATATATGATAGTTTAGTTTCTTTATGAACTTAGAGTTAAATATTAATTTTTTAAAATATAGTTTGTGATGTATTTAATGTCTATTAATTTTTTTAAAAAAATATTATTTAAATAGATCCCTGACCTAAAAAAATTGAGACCGTCTAGGTCGGTTTTTTTCTCCAAAAAAAAATTTAGAGTGATTTTTTATGCTTTAAAAATCACCCGAAATTTAATATGTATAAATCGATTTTCTTAAGTAAGATTCAATTTTATAATTATTTTAAGAAAATACAGATAATAATAATAATAATAATAATAATAATAATAATAATAATAATAATAATAATAATAATAATAATAATAATAATAATAATAATAATAATAATAATAATAATAATAATAGAATTCAACTCCCAAACAGGCAGGGCCCAAAGTACGCTCAATGAGGAACTCGAAGAAGCGAAAGCGCCGATCAAAGCGGACGCGCCGATCAAAGCGGACGCGCCCAGGCGGAAAAGGTCACCATGAAGCGCCGAGGAGCTCCGACAGCGAGCAAGGCTTTGACCCCGCTACCAGCCCCGCCGTCGCCAAGTACTGGCGCCAACGCTACTCCCTTTTTTCCCGCTACGACGACGGCATCCTCATGGACGAAGAGGGCTGGTTCTCTGTCACCCCGGAGGCCATCGCCGCCACCCAGGCCGCCCGTGCTGCCTCCAACCGCGGTGCTTCTGCCACTATCGTTCTCGACTGCTTCGCCGACGTGGGTGGCAACTCCATCCAGTTTGCCTTGAGGTGTGTTCGTTCTTTCCCTTTGTTTATCTGTATGAACTTTAACTCATCTGAATGAATAGCATTGATTGATCCTTGAGGATGGCTCTCGTCAGGGGATGTTTCGTGGTGGCCATAGAGATTGACCCAGTGAAAGTGGAACTCGCCGTCAATAATGCCAAGATTTATGGGATGGAGGATAAGATAGATTTTATCATAGGAGACCTCTTTGTGCTTGCACCAATGCTAAAGGTGGTTCCTCTATCCCTCTATGGTGATGAAAGTTTAATCTTTTAGCACAAGCTTGTGTCGAAATTTAAATATGATAAACTAATATTTCTGCAATTTTGTTAGGGTGATATTCTGTTCCTATCACCACCTTGGGGAGGTCCATCGTACGCTCAATTTAAAAGCTATACACTAGATTTGTTCCGGCCCAGAGATGGGTATGTTTCCTTGCATTTGGTTGAAGCCAAAGTTGTGTCTCTTTCTTCTCTATGATAATGGAAGGTGCAGAAGACTTCCTTTGCACTCAATTTCTACATAAATGTAATATTTTTTTTGGAACTTAGTATTGTTCACTCTGCTAGCCTTTGTGTCTGGTACTTCCATTTGGAATTTCGAAGCTTAATGTTTATCATAGTGTTTCATCCATGCGAGCTGAGTTATGTATCTACTCTGCACTCCATAACTAAATACAAACCATACTTTTCAGAAAGTCCATTTCTGCAAGTTTCAAACCTCTGAACCTTCAAGAAGTTAACATTCTCCAAATTCAGTGGAACTCTTTATTGTAGGGAAACTTCTCTGCTATGTGACATAAAGTATAAAAAAATAGTTATGTAATCACCTTATGGTTGCAAATAATGACATTCCATCGTAAATAGAGAGTTCAGATTCAAATTACTTATAATGTGAGAAATATTCATTGTCACGATTCACGATGCCCTGGTCATCATTATTCTTGTCAACAAATTAGATTGTGGTTGGTAATATTAGAACTATCCAACTATATTTTGTCATTGCATCCATTAGTTCCCAAAAGTCTATTTACTTTGTTTCTTTTTTCTTTCAACAGGAAATTAGTTTGCCCTTATTGATTGATATTTCATAGTTCTGTCCATGGTTGACTTGAATCACCTCATTGGATAGAAAGGTTCTACATGGCATAATCTGTTGATGATGAAAATTTTACTGCTCATTATTTTAGTGGGTGTTTGGCAATAAAAAAGGAAATGCTTATTCCTGTAAAAGCATCCAGGCATCATTTTAGAGTTAACCTCAATATATAAGACCTGGGAGAAGTTTACTGTTGGAATTTGATCTTCTATTTTTCAAGAAAACAAATCCCCTCTCAACGCAAAGATTTTATCTATATGATAACTGAAATGAAATATGCTGTGCATTAATCACTGGACAGCTTACATTTATTTTCATGAAAAGTTACTTTTATTTTAGAATTTTCATTCTCTTTTTGGTATGTTTAATGAAACAATCATGTGTTTTTAGAAAATATTTGTCACTCTTTAAATATTTTGCAGTTGGACAAATTTGACATATTATAGCCATATGTGATGGGATTTGTTATCTGGACCAGTTTGTTGACCAATCACTGTGTTCTACACTCAAGTCCTTTGTTCACGAAAGTTCACAATACTGAATCACTTAGCTGTCGTATCTTGAATTGAGCATTTCCCTATGAATAACTGTTACAAGTAGATACCCTGTTCAGTTTCTTCTGAGGGTGAGGCAACCTGCATTTCTGCTATCCACTATTGCACCCGAGAAAGCAAGTACTAGAGTTCTGTGTTGTGAACTCATTTTTCATCTTTTCGAATCTGTGCTTGGTACTTGTGTAGTAACCACTCCTTGAATTTTACTTACCAATTCAATTATGTGAGTCTTCATGTGCAGATAGAAGAGAATAGTATACAAAGTAAAGTGAAAGGAATCACCGCCTACTTCGGAGATGCTCTCTCGGCACCTGGGTTATCTTGTATCTGACTGGTTGCAAATTGACGAGGTAACTTTAAACCTCTGAGTCTGGTTAACTCGTGCTACTGTTTATGACAAATTAGTTTGAGGCCCCGAAGGGTGACATGCTGTACTTTGTGTCTTGTGATCTAATCTATTATTCAATTAAATGGCTACTACATTTTCCAAATTTTCTTCTACTAAGTTATGATCCAGTTCCTCCAAAAAAGGTTATCATGTAGTTATGTTATTTAATATATGGATTAATTTTAGTTTGAGGTAAGAATAGAGTTATATATGTTGTCATATTCAGAAAAACGAAAACTGTACACATGATGAATACCTAGTTCTTTGTTGTTGTGAATTTTGTGGTGTATCACCTATATATAGTTGACCCTTGTCTATAGTTTTTTTTCATTGTTATGCTGAACTTGCGCCTAATTAATTCCATATAGGACCATTGAAGTTCTAGACACTGTCTTTTCCGTATATCATTAATTCGTACTGCGTTCTCATCTTAGTATTTGGCGAAGGAGTGCTTGGCTTGCACATGCTACCTCAAGGCGTATACGGTCATAATGAAGTGAAATATGAGCATGTGTATTTGGACAAATGGATATGGAGTTATCTGTCACACCATCGGGCATACTCTCTTCACTATCAGCTTGCCGTCCATAGTGGTCCTGAATTAAGTGTTGAATGCCACAACTTTTACAAATAAATACATCTGACATGTCTCTATCTACTAAACCTGTGTTGCAAATTAAATGGACTTAACTGATAATGTAGACACGCATGATTCAAAATTGTGACTTTTTCAGAACTAATATTAGGATTATGCAGATATTATTGATGTATGGACAGCTAAAGGGAGAGGGAGAGAGAGAGAGAGAGCTGTGCTGTTGGTGGGACCCATTTTACATTTCGTCACAATAAAATATATCTTAAACAAATTACCAAAACAAAATGAAAAACGTACAAATTTATACAAAAGCAATAAACTTTTTTTTTTCAGGGAGGGGGAAGGAAGCAATAAACCAAATGCTATTCTTTGTCATACATCAAAATAACTAGCCACAAGCAGTGACCAAGGAAGTTTGATTTGGTCCCTTGTTGTACAGGCTTAACTGCAAACTGTTACATGACATGAGAATTGTTTGCTGCAATCTAAGGTATAAACTCTCACAGGATCGACATGCCTACTTCTATACACCTTCACATAATTATCTTTATACCCTGGAAGATTTGATATTTTCTCGGAACAGCAAAACTGTGAAAACATGTTAGTCCCATTGTTCTTACAGTTATTTATCAATGGATAAATTCGTAGGAAATTGATGATTGTGATAGAGTAAAACTGATATGATTTCTCTTGTGCAGTGAAGACAAATAATTCATTAATTTGCAAAATGTAACAACAAAAATACGTCTTCCAAAATGCCAAAGAGAACGATATTTTCTTTTGCATTCAGTCTGCTTGAATTTTCTTCTTTTTTCTCTTCTTCTTGTGTTGTTCCTCTTCTTCCAGTTCTCGGACGAAAACTTCATCTTTTCTATCCTGCTTCATCTTCCAACTCCTGCTCTCGCTGCTCACTTCATCTGTCTCCAAAGTCTGCTCCTTTGCCTGTACATGGCTGGTCGCTTTTACCCTCCGCTTCCTCTTTTCCTTCTCTCCGTTCGCACCGTCCTCGCCGCCGTCCCTTTCCACCTCCGTCAGGTTACCGTCGGCAAGGGCTTCCCTTTCCACGTCTATCTCTGTTTTTTCTTCGACGCCCTTCTCTTTCTTACTCCTCTCGTCCTTGCCAACTTCTGATCTCCGGCGGGCTCTGAGATCGCGGTGAAAGAGGGCGAGGTCGTCAAAGGCGAGGGATGCGCGCTTGAGGTAGGCGGCGACATCGCGGGAAGCTCCAGTCCCTCCGGCCACGAAAGATGAAAGCGCGACGGCGGCCTTTGAGATGGAGATGGGCTTCGATGATGCGACTGTTCCCGACACCGATCTCATGGCCGGCGGTTGTCTTCTGCGTTCGTCGTCGTCCTTTCGATATCCGACGAGGGCGAGAGACGCGCGAACCGCCGGCCGAGTTTTGAACATTACATAGGGTTTTGGGGTTTTATAAAGGGCCAACGGACGGTGGTGATTTGATGATTCGATCAAAATTCTCACGATAACTGTGTGGTTGGTTTGATTAACCAGATTCTGGTTAAATTGCATACTCGAGTCAGAACTAATTTTAAAGCAACTACCAATTTTATATACCTTCATCACTAATTCGATGGGTTTTTTTTGTTCATTTGCTAAAGTAACGATATCGAACTCTTACCTTTGGTTTTAACTTATTATTATGCACTCTAGTTAGTTCAATTTCGATCTCTTAGGTAGAGGATTAAAATTCGTATTAAATTTTGATCTCACTCCCACACGAATTTATCCGAGTTGATTTTGTTGAAGATAAGATACAGAAGAAAATGTAACTTCAGATTATTTTTATGCTCAGATCTGTAGCGAAAAAAAAAACTAAATTGCATATTAATTTTTTTTGTAATTCTTAAACTTTACACTATAAGAAGACTATTCTTCATTTTTTATCTTCTTCTACCAATTATCTTTTTCACATATTATTGATGTGACGTCTACGCGATAATTTTCTCTTATTAACATAGCAATAATTTGACGTGACATCATTAAAAAAATAAAAATTGAAGTGTCCTCGGGCACACCCCCTCCTCTCGACCTCCTGCGCTGCGTCATCCGTGCCGGATGCGCATAGGGGGGCGACGACCCCTCCTTTTGACTTTTGGCATTGTCTCGGCGCCAGACATGCATAGGGGTGATTGAAAAATCATCGATAATAAGTGAAAAAAATAGTTGATGAAAAAAGGTACAAAATAGAGGATAGTCTTATTATAAAGTGAAGTTTGATGATAACGTTAGAAAAATATTCAAAGTTGAAAGATAGTTGATGTAAATTATCAGTAGTGTAAAAGATATAAGCAAGACATTTAAGATTTTTGATATCGATGACCAACTCATGAGTTTTTTTTATCAAAAGATCATCTACCAGAGGTGCACACACTTATTGTCAATAGACTCGAAAAGAATCTCTAATCCACATAATCTGTAAACTTAGCTCACTCGCTCTCACTTTCTTCAGTGACAAAAAAAAATTCAGCAAAAGAAAAAAGATTAGAAAAAAAAAATTAACAACTTCGACAGCCCTGCACTTCTAAATATTCTCTCGTCTCATAATTCCCTTCTCTCCTAACGAGTATTTTTATCTACTGTAACTTGCTCAAGCGCCCAGCTCGTATTGGAACAGTGGTGATACCAAGGGGTTGAGGTCCCCAAAGATGGCGTCCTCTTCCTCGGCAAAGCTCCCGCCGTCGACGTGGCATTCAAAGTATGTCTGTATGTCCTCGGGGAAGCTACACCGAGACGGCCTACTGCTGCAAAGAGGAAGCGGCGGCCGCGGCAGCGGCAGCGGTGAAGAAGACGACGATGTCGGCGATGAACTAATGGCAACTGTGTTTTGAAGCTTATATGGTTGACTCGGTAGCCCGAACGCAGACGACGAGGCCGTCGCCCCTGCGAAATCTGCCGCCGGAAATTGCGATATCGCCTCCGTGATTTGCTGCTGATACTGCGGCTGGAAGAAGCCGTGTCCGAAGTCATCCGTGACGCTGCTGCTGTTGCTCGACATCGAACTAGCGGCAACGTTGGCCATCTGATCCCCACCGGAGCCTTCTGAGCTCGAAGCTTGGATGTATTTGGCGTACCGGCTGAGGTCAAAGTTGGTGACCGCATTAGGACCGCGGTATTCGATCGCTGCCCTGTCGTATGCGATCGCCGCTTCCTCTTGCGTTGCTGCGCCCACATCAAAAACAGAAGTTGGAAGTCTTCAACAGAGATCGAACGAGTTCAAAAGTCATAGTTTGTTAAAATTATAAGTGCAAAGATCGTGCTCCTCCTGATGAAATTTCAGTAGTTGCATATGCTTGTTTACTTTATGATACACGTGTTCATAAATGAAGATATAATAATCACATCTTGGCATATATGAATCTCACTCCATATTTCTTTATGCACTTCTATATGCACCTTTACACGCTTCTTTTTAGTTTTTTCCTTCTCTGTCATCATGCTATTTCACAAGTCATGTACTGACATCACCAACTACTTGGCTGTTTCAAGGAAGTAAATAAACCTTTTAACTTCTCCAAAGCAACTTAAGTGCATATGGTAAATGGTGATGATGATGGGTGGACAAATATGGTTGTGGAATCAAGGGAATGAATTAGAGAATTTAATGGGAAAACTAACTTTGGTGGGTGGATTACTAGGGATTCCTGTAGCACAGTGAGAGAGGTGATGGGTACTAAGAGAACCGTTGGGGGTTGGTGTTAAATGATCCTCCTATCATCCCCTCTTCTTCCTTCCTACTGCCAACCAACAGCACAATTGAAGTTTCATTCCATTGCTTGCCTCAAGTATCACACACCCAGCTGACCCCCACCCACCCACCCCTTCACAGCTGTTCTCTCTCTCTCTCTCTCTCTATCTATCTCTCTCTGTGAAAAGGAAAGGAGTATGAAGTAGTTAAGCTGCTCCACCAAATTTTTGGCATGCCTTTAACCCACCAGATGCTCGGTCTACTTGCGTGAAGCATTAATTTGATGACAGGAAACAAAAAAAGAAAGGTTTAATGGGGTTCATGCATTCATCTCGCTCCCTCTTCTCCCCCTCATATGGTGCCACGGTTGCATCAACTTTGCAACAATCATGCACGCAACTAAGTAAATGAGGATGTGGTGCACAATTAGGGCATTCTTGGGCTGTTGATCAGCATTCGCACAAAAAGAGATCAAGATTTTGTACTGTAAATAAATTTTTTAATCTCTTTTTTTTTCCAATATGTATTATAAAATCTTCTATCGTAGAAATTTGGATGTAGGTAGCACATAAATGTGTGCGGGGGATCTCACCATAAGTTCCAAGATACAGGTATTTGTTTCCTAACACCCGGCCAATTCTTGCTTCCCACCGGCCATTGTGATGGTGCCTGCATTCAGTACATAAAACATTTTACCACAAAGACCGAAACTTCTTGACAATATATGAATATGGTGGTTTCTAGAGATTGAAATATGATATCATAATCATAACTTTTAGCTCTAATATGGGGCTAATCAGAAAGGCTATCTCCAACACTTTCCAACAAACATGGAGGTTGAGAGAACATCTATGACACTGTTCCATATTCCAAATACTTTATACTGTGCCTTATATGATTTTTTGGAACAGTAATGAAAATTTAAAACAAACATGACTAAAGAGAATTCTGTGTTCATAAGGATTGCTTGCAACCTTGCCACTCCTCTGTATTTGGAGACCCCCCTGGAGAATCCACTGCTTTTCCTGTCAAACACAACATTGAATTATTTTGCTTTCAATACAGATCCTGATATTCATAAATTCAATAGTTATTGACTAATTGAAGGTGCAAGTATCAAAATTTCATCTCATGCTAATTAGTAAAAAGTTAATTGTTGCACATAATTGAACTATATAGTCACATCAGTTACCTTCTCAAAGTTCCTATGTATTCTTCCCTTGATTGCCCTTCCATTTCCTTCAGTTCTTCTTGGTATTTCGACAACTGTAACTTTTTATGAAAAGTTAAACTGGAAGAACTGATACAAAGCAAACAATTGAAATTTTTTACTGTGGAAAGATGAATACCGGGAAATTAAGAAGAGTTCCATGGCCCCAGTACTTCAATGCAGCCAAGTCATATGCATGAGCCGCTGCTTCCTCATCATCATAAGCTCCTGAAAGTAAGAGCCACCATCATCAGAACAGTAAACTCAAACAAGATGAGATTTATGTGCAGGAAAACCAAAAAGTTAGCATCTTGCACTCACCGAGATAAACTGCATTCGAAACGTATGATTTATTCATCCACCGAGACAGAAGAAAAAAAAAACACGGAGAAGAAAAGAGAGAGGAAAACTTAGTGAATCCTGCGCATTTATACAGAGCACGAGGAATAAAACAGCGGAGGAATGATGAAACAAAAAACCTTGCTTGCCCTTCTTGTTCTGGGATTCGTTCCAGCAATTCTTGTCCCACAGATGCGCCTCGTATCGCCCGGTCCATCGATGCCTGCGCGCAGAGATCATCGAGAGCCTGTAATTTAATACCAGATTCCGTCGTTGCAGCACTCAGAGAATGCAAACGCGTGCCAACCTCGTAACGCCGCGGTAAACAGAGCTGCGCTGCGAGGGGGCATCTCTGGACGCACTCTTCCTCGTTCTCTTCACCTTGATGCTGCTGTCAAAGGTGTCTGCGGTGCTCTCCATGTCGGCGGCGTCCTTCTTTTGGCGCTTCCCCATTGGATAAAGAAGCCTTTTGGATCGTCGCAGGAGGAGGTTATGAGATGCAACTAAATAACAGGGGAGGGGTGGGTGACCGAGTCCTCTGCAGGGTTTGAAGCTTTAAGGGAGAACAAAAAGGTTGGTTTTAGGTGCTGAGCTCAGGCCTGGCGCTGCATGAGTTGAGCCTCCCTCTCTCTCTCTCTCTCTCTCTCTCCATTCACAGTTGGCTGTCCCTCCTTGTTATCAGTGGTTAAAGGCCAATTAGGATTGCTGTTGCAACAATAAAAATGGTATTGTAGCACACCTGCATCTGGTTGCATATTAATCACTGCATCACTCGTATTTTATAAGTTTGTCTTTTCATGGAAACTGAGTCGGACGTAATGGTTCGGGTGCAGTGGCACATGGGACGAACCGATCACAAACCCGACCTGATCAATTAGGACACACCAAAGTTGAACTCGATCTTACTCAATTCAAATTAAGTCAAGTTGATCGAATCGATGGATAGATTTATGATTATCCGATCATTTTTTCTATTTTTATTATTTAATCATTTTAAAATATAAATAAGTTATCAAATATTTAAGTATTATTTTCCATATTAATATTTTTAAATTCTAAATAAAATGTAAGTTTAAAGATAAATAAAATTAAAAAAATAAAAAAAATTGAGTCTGAATTAAGTCAGATCCATTTGGGTTAAAAAGTTTTTTTAAAAAAATTGGGACGAGATTTTCCGCAAACCCGATGAGGAGATCATTTACGCATGCAACCGAGTGCACTTGTTTGTTTAAGAGCTTTTTGGCAGAACTTCACAAAGTTCTATCAAATATGTGTTATTTTTCGATGGAGTCCACTAGAATAAAATTTTTGGTCAAAGGCAAAAGTTCCGATAAATCATAGTAAGAAAGTTTCGCAGATCGACTAAAACTTCAAAGTTCTCGTATTTATCGAGAACTCACCTCAGTACCTCGAGAATTAGGGAGGACATATGCGTCCAATCAACTTGGAAGTTTCGACAAGGCAGGAATTATCGTCCACACGAGTTGTCAGAACAAAGATGCCACATTACAAAATTCTTGGAACTTATTAGAACAAAAATTCAATCATCCAAACAATGCCTTAGGATTAGCATCCATCTGCTCGAAGACAAAGCTTCATCTAAGCAATTTAGGTAGACTCAAACTATCTCATTGTTAGAGAAAGAATTATGAGAGTGAAGCTTCATCTAAGAAATTTAGGTCGATTCAGACTCTCTCGTTGTCAAAAAAGAATTATAAAAGCGAGTAATAAGCTTTAAAGAAGTCTACCTACGGATCTCTAATGGCACATGCCTGACACGTGAAACAAAAAAGTTTGAATCAAAATGTCATCGTTTTTAAAAAAAAAGAAAGAGTTTTAAAGTAATCTTTTCTTGTAATAAGCCCCTCGAGCTTTCTCTTCGCATAAAAAAAGTTGATGTTAATTAGTAGTCATGGGCACCGGGGTCACTAATCATAATCCAAAAAAAAGGCACATTTTTTCGTCACTCTCTCTTATATTTGAGGCTCGTGTTGAAGGATAGAGTTTAATTAGTCCGAATTTAATTGTGCTGAATGCACTTTAAAAAAAAAACGTCCGTCCAGGTGGTCAAAGGAAGAAAAAGGGAGGGAGAAACAACAACAAAAAAAAAATCTCTTGCTTGAGGGGTTTGCTAAGCCAGGAGAAAACAAACAACACATGTTATGCATTTGCCACTGTGTTCGGGTAGGGGCGATTTGGATTTTGGGGAGGAGCAAATAAGATAAGTGGTAGGAATTAGTTCTTAATAATAATAACAATAATTAATAATTCTTTGATTAGAAATTGACTATTTACTTTTTAGTTTTATTAGTATTTTTTTATTATTTTTAGTTATACTAGGATTTATTTGAGTTTATTTTATAAATAGAACATCTTTTTAATCATATATGAAAATATAATTTTTTTTAATAATTACTTAAAATAAATATTTTGAAGACTTGACCCTCTCGAAGGGATGATCTTTTTAAAGCGATCTAATTAAAATCCTATTTAAATTAGGAACCTATCAAACAGCGTTTGAAAATGATCACGTTTGAAAATGACCACGTGCGTCGATTACAAGTAGTAGTTACGTTGGATCTCTCTGCAAGATCCGAGGCCGGTGGGGGCTTCGAGAGGAAATGGCCATGCGAATCTGAAAGCTATGGATATCGAACTTAAGAAGAAAAAGGAAAAAAAAAAAACATGATTGGGAAGGTTGGCAACCTCACGAGCCGTAACGGAAACGGGGCGATTTGATTTGTTGTGCATTTTGACTAATTTCAGTCCGAGACGAGGGGAAAAGATAAAATCTCTCCTAAACTTGATTGCGATATATTTTTCCTGTCGGATTCAATCCGAAAAATGGTATCAACATATGATTCTCCCAAGTTCATTGTTTCCATGTGTCAACCTTTGATATGTGGACACATGATGCTAACACGAACGAGAAAAGTTAGATCGTATTGACGTCGATCGTTGAGATCATCATGCACCTTTTTTCTCTCCCAGGCCCAGTGAATACTTTCTGAATGCACGAATGGATAATTTATGAGTAATAGCATTGTCATTTGTCTAAAATGCATAATAAATCCAATGCTTGATAAGAAAAAGTTTATTTTATTACTTCTCCGACAAGTGATGAGGAGCAACATAAACAGAATCATTTTGTCAGCAACAGTTGATGATTTTAACGCTACCCTAAAAGAAGGAAAAAAAAAGAAGAATGAATTGAATTGGGTGTGTGTAGTTCTCTTACCACTGTTCTCATGGGATTTTACAAGTAGACCTAATTTATTGAAAACTTGGTCTCATGTTCATGTCAATGCACGAAACTTATCCATAACTAAAGAAGAGAAACATATATATACATATTAACAGGCAAAGAAAAACTGAATAGTTGCAGAACAACGACCAATAACCTAAATAAAAGTAAATTTTATTTCAGCGATCAGCCTTCAACAAATGGGATGGTTCTTTGACAACCCTTAAATGAACAGAAAAAGTTAAATCACTCGAGGAAATACAAAGAAAGATTTAAGGTCGACGGTTCTTCCTGAAGCTGGAAAAATAAAACAAGTGAAGGGAAGAAAAGGAAACCTGAATCAACTCTCGATCCTATCTATTTTTTGTTTAGATACTCCCTTCCCTTATCAGCTTCAGTAGTGGTTCTTGACGTGCAACTCTAGACTGAGACCATTAAGCACAGCCGTAGTCCTAAAGACTCAGAGTTGGGAAGACAATCCGAGTTCCTTGTGAACAAAAAAGACTCGAACATTTGGTTCTTAGGTTCACAAAGTGGTGTGTTCCGTTGAAGTCTATGCTCTTATTTTCCTCAACTTACAACTTCAGCTTCACCATCACTGTAATCAGCCCATGACTTTGACTTGTTCAAGACGTTAACGGAATCCGGATCTTCAACGATTGGTACATGATTTCCAGAAATATCTTCTGCAGATTGCGAGACCTCAAGTTTGGTAACTGGATCTTTTTCTTCAACAGAATGGTCAGACTCTGGCTCCTGTTTATCATCTTTGTTTTCCTTTTGGACCCCAGGGAGGTTACCAATTCCTTCTTCATATTCTTCTGTACTGGGGGAGGTTTCAGAAGCCCCAGGCATAAGGGATGTCACTGTGCTATCTGGAGATGGCGGAAAGTTTTGTGGGGACAACAGCTCACCATTTGGTGATGTTGGTAAGCCATTTGGTGACATTGGATATCCATTTGGAGTCCAAGGTTGGCCTGGTACAAACTCAGCAGCATTGGGGTTCATTGTTCTGGGACTAAAACAGTTTCCATCAACTGGAATAGCATCGCCATTCTGCGAAATTGGCTTATTACGATGCCCACGATGACCAGTGCGATTGTAAGCACCAGCAAGCCGTGGTCCATAAGGAACCCTTGCTGTAGCAGATTGATGAGGATGCTTACGAACAGGAAGCGCCAGCATTGGAGGTACGTTCACTGGCGGTGGCAATATTCCTCCATGTTCTTTGAAGTTTGGTGTGGCAACTGAACCAAAAACTGGAATTGTAGAGGGATTAAATGGAGGTGCAGCAGCAGAAAGTCTGCTGGTTGATTCTTTAGCAACTTCAGCGCTTGCTTCAGCTTTATTTTCTCTGACTGACAAAGGTTTCTCATTTTCGCTCTCGCTTGATACTTGTTCATGAATCTTTTCTTTCATATTAGTTACATCAACAAGAGAAGCAGAGGAATCAATTTCTGGCAATGGAGGTATGTCATCTGAAACTGATGAACCGGTTTCAGATCCCTTCTCTGCTGAGATTCCGGCTTCTTCTGAAGATTCCTTGACAACAGGAACAGCTACAGAAGAAACTTCTGTTCTGCTGCTGCTATTGTCTCCTATGTTTGCTGAGCTTAGTTTCCATTCAGATGATGTTCCTTTTGACCGTTCTATCTTTTCCAGGTTCCCTAGGTTAAGATCCAAAGCCTTTTCTTTCGTACTAGGTTCTCCTGCATCAATATCTTCCACTATTGGAGATGCTTCCACGTTCATAGAACATTTCTCTTCCTTGTTTTCTTCCTTTACAAGATGTGCCTCAATTTTCAAAGGAGAAGATGCATGATTTTCTTGCTCAATAGCATCCTTGTCATTTTTCTCTTCCAAATTCACTGCAATCTTCTCCTTTGCATCTGATCCCACGCTTGCTGCTTCCTTGAAAATCTCCATACCTTGAGTTGGGGAATGGTTCACAATTGGCATTTGGTCCTCCACTGCTTTCACAATAGTTCCCGGGGGAGCAAGTGCAACTTCTTTATACGACAAGGTTTTTCTAGTCATCTGATTACTGGTAGGAGCTGATGACGAAACAAGCTTGGTAGCCACTGCTGTAGCAGCCAGGCTGACTGACAATGTCTTATCAGTAGAAGATTTTTCAGCATTACTTACAGTCAAGGAAGAAGTGGAGCTCAGTTTGGAACCGAAGCTTACATTCTTTACCAACTTTTTTGACACAGCAGTAGGAACAGTAGCAGCATCCATCGTCTCATTTGGGGATGTTCGTGGAGAGAAGTTAGATGAAGGCCTTGCACGGTATCGTGAACTTTCAGTAGAATTAAGTGCATTGGTATTGATTTTTGCTAAACTTGGTCTTGAACCAGACTTGCGTCCTGACAAAGATCGTCCCTTTGGGACGGCTGCTTGCCACCCCTCTTCAGAAACATCTTCCTGAACCACACTATCCTGCTGTTCTAATGCAGACATATATTTCATTTCAATCTTGGATTTATCATCTTTAGATTCCACTAAAACCACAGGGGAACCATTTTCTTTATCATTAGATTCTCTAGATGAGAAATCAATCCTTGATTTTTCAGTTTTCTCAGTGTCATCTTCAACTGCTTCCCATTGGTTGGGACCATTTCTGCCCCTGATCTGTGAAGTAAGCAGAGAGCTCAAAATGAGATAGAAAGTCATCAAATAATATACTATATCAAGATCTTATTCATTTATTCAACAAAACGTGAATTAATACCTTTGCACGAGCTTGTTTCTTCTGAACTTCTCTTGCTTTAAGCTCAGTATCAGGGTTGATATAATCTAAAAGATCTGACACACTAAAAGAATAACCAAGAAATACAAAAGATATCAGCCAAAGGAAGTCAACATAAATATTGATGAAGCAAGAAACAAACCCTTTAGGAACCATCTTTACTAAACTTTAAATAATTCATCACAACACAATCTTACACGTACACGAATTGCTAAAATAAAGTAAATGAACCAAACATCATCAAGACAGAATTAAACAACCAATTAGACAGGAGTTCTGTACAAGTGTATGCAGTTAATCACCCGGCCTTTTTATCTCATTTTGGCCACATAGTAGTATTTTCCAAAAGCAACATATGATTATCAAATATTTCCTTCAGATCAATAGTGAGTTCAGAAATTTAGTATTGTGTTTTCACCTTAAATGCCCTTTGCTTGCAATGGAGGCATCAGGCTTTGGAGTGCCATTACGTGCAGCTTCCTGCTGTTCAAGCGCCTTGGATTCAAAATATTCCAGCCATGCTGCTGCATCCTGCATTATTTGGATTGTTTACAAGGAAAAGAAACAAAACATGTTAAATGACAAGAGACCAAGAAACATTATCAGATGATTGACCATGTTACTGTTGATTGTTACCTGGGTACGTAAATCTTCTGATCCAAGCTTTGCTTGAAGTATACGTAGAGTTGTCTGCTCATGTTGGACACTTAGAGAATAGGCTTCCATCAAAGATAAAGCAATAGCAATAGCATGGTAACTGGCTGCAGTCTGCATGGTGAATATTGTAGCATATTAGATCAGTTCAAAATGGTGGGTAATAAAAGGAAACTAGAAAATTCTAGTTAGCTACTATCACAAATCGATGGAGATCTACCAAGTTAATTTATTCCTAAACCATAATTAAGTTAGCCACTTAAGAAATAAACTCAAGACAAATATTCATAACTAAGTGCCAGAGGAACCATACGATAGTAGTTATAGGGTTCTAAACATTCAGTACAAATAGCATAAAGACCTAAATAAAAGGAAAACTAACTAAACAACAACAACAACAACAACAACAAAGCCTTATCCCACTAGGTGGGGTCGGCTACATGGATCATACGACGCCTGATCCATGTTCATGAGATTCGACAGGGTTTTACGCTGGCTGTCGGGGCCTAACACAACTCTCCTCCTTTATCCGGGCTTGGGACCGGCTATAAAACATGATAGATCCCGACCATAGCATGCTAAGAAAATCGTGCACCAAAAGCAATCACAGGTGCCCATGATCGCTCGACTCATTGCAGAAAGAGGGCGTGATTGGTCAAATGTAGATCACGAATTCACATGTCGCCTTCTAAGATTGGACAGCAGAAATCCTGCCCATGTAACCAGGTGCATCTCCACCTCTTCGAATTGCAGCCACTGATGTATGCAAGAAAACTAACTAAAAGAAAACTAATATATGGAAAAGTAAACTAATAGACTATCTCAAGGTCTACAACAGAAGACTAACAATTAGGGCTGAAAGTCATCATAAACCTATTCTTGTTCTCCTAAAAAAAAAATCCTATTCTTGTTCTATATCACAAATGAATATGATCGGCATGCTTATGCGCATAAAACAAAAAAAAAACTGTTACACATACTTGGTTTGGGATGTTGGACATTGTCATGTTTGTGAGTACTAGATGGTTCACAAATAGGAATGTTTATGGAAATGAAGCATTCAGCAATGCCTCTCATACTCATGCCCATGTCAAATGTATCAGCATAGGTGCTTGACAATGTATAAAATAAATGTATTATAGTATGTGCAAGTAGATAAATAGAGACCTGTATATGATCTGCACCAAGGAGTCTCTGATTGCACTTTAGAGCCTCATGAAGGTACCTGAGGGCAATATGAACGTTTCCTAAACCTTCCTCCATCATTGCCACATTGATATATGTTGCAGCAGTGTTGGGATGTGAAGGTCCACAAGTCAAGTGCAACAGATATAATGCACGGTTCACATACCTGAGGCATCCACCACTTAATTTAGATACAAAGTATGAATGCATCAAGTGTGGATCAAAATCCAAATTGAAGACCTTATATCATTATTCTCTAGCCATAAAGGAAGAAATCAAATTCTCCCATGTGACAAATTGGTTGTAAGTTTCTATTATCCAATAGAATCAGAGTTCCATGCCACAATGACAGATATCCATTTTCAAGAACATTTGACTTTTTTTTAAACTGACATTCGATTTTTGCTATTCATAATACATTATTTCCTAAAAATTAGTTACTCGTGCTTTATAATTCCATACATACCAGATTCTTTTTTCAGTTATAACTGAGGCTCATAAGTGTAGCACTTACTATATTAATTTATGTATACTACATTTTGACAAGGATGTAGAACTCATGCAACAGCAATCCATGAACTAGATAAATGTATGAGAAATGACAGTAATGAATAATGCTGCTTCATGAAAGTGGTATCATGGAGATTCCGTGATGGACACAATACAATGCCAGACCTAGTGTATAGTACTACTCACATTTGGAAAAGTTACAAAATCATGTTGCTGATTTCCATCTTTTTCAGCACATGCTATAAACATAAATGGGCAAGCATATTTCGTCAAAAATAAATAGAAAACAAAAGGGTGCTAACAGGATCATGAATCAAAATATTTTGATTCTTTTTCTATCTTCATCATGGTAATTTGGCATTTGGAAGATATTAAATCATGAAAAATGCAATTCTATAAGCCTTTTCAACCTCTGTGAAGCATGGGTAACTTAGAATCCCTGTGCGCACAGGGTACATACAATTACTTGCTGGATACCTGGGAACTTATTATAATACGTAGCATTATCTTTTATGTAAAAGATAATATAAAAAAGTCAAAGATAATTATGTGCAATCTATAGCACCTCCAAAGAAGCCAGCAATAAAAGGGTGTTATGGAGAATGTGATCAGAAATCCATGATAGACTCTGAGCACAACGAATAAATTTATTTTCATAGACAAAGATAATAAATTACCCAGTAAAAAAATTTAAATCACCCAAAGCTGCCTTTTTCTTTTCTTTAGCAGTTGATTATCTTCCCCACCTAGTGGGATAAGGCTTTGTTGTTGTCGTTGTAGCAGTTGATTATCACATGATGATTTATTAACTTCCAATATATGAAAAGAGACTAATGACATTACTTGTGGCAAATGACAATGTCTAAGATACTAGGACAATACTGACTGAATATATGTCATGGGGTAATATTGTCCTAATGTACTTCAATGTTATAAATAAGAATGGTAATTATTCAATTTGTATAAGAAATGCATCAGGGGTATGTTTTCATTTTTTCCAAACAGAACGAACATTCATGAAATCAATATTACTTTAGAAAGCCAACTCACTTCAATGCCAATTCCGTATGCTGAAGCCGGTAGTAGAAAACAGCAAGATCACCATAGCTTTTCATTGTGTCTGGATGATCAAGACCAAGTTCTCTCTCGTTTATATCTAAAGCTTTTTGTTGATAGATGGTTGCCTGTATAAATTGCAAATGAAACCAATAGTTTCAAAATATAAATATATAAACTTAGAATACAGCTACAACATATTTGCATTTATGATGCTGCCTTAATTGAAATTCTGACACCAATAGCAAAACACCTCATCATGTCACCACAAGAATATAAGTTGTTTATTCAATTTTCAAGCAATCAATCCCTTTTTCTCTGAGCAGCAATTGTTTGCCTGCCAAGTTGTCGCAAACATCTCAGAAAATTTGTTGTGGCAGGCAAACAATTATGATCCTCCGGAGCATTAACAAAATGTTACAGCTTTTAATCAAAATCTTCAGAATAAAAATATTAAGTGAAAACATCAAAACATGACTTTTCAGACCCAACTCAAATACTAATGGATCCTGCATGCAATTTCTTGTAACTGTGCATTACAGTTCAGTATCACAATTTGAGTACATCTTTTAATCACGTTTCATAGAAAAGGGAGCATGTACTTCATGGTCTCAAGAAAACAAACCACATCTTCCATATTCAAATATGAGCCACCAATTCGGCTATAAAATGTCAAGAAAAATAATTCCATCTTCCTTTGGAAACAATCACCAAATATTAATTTTTGATGCATGTTCAACTCATATGAACTAGATGGAAATTTGAGTATCGCAATATGTTATAAAACATTTTGGGGAAATACCTGGTTAAAATCACCAGTATGATAAAGAACCACAGCCAAAAGACTATATGCTCCAGCCGTCATTCGGTGATAGGGGCCACATACAGCAACAAGCTTCGATAGAGCCTGCAAAAAGAACTTGTAATTTTAGTTTCCTAATAAAGGAATAATCATGAAAAGTATTCAATGAATGGTCACCTTTGTCCCATAGTTAACAGCATCCTCCAATTTGCCTTTATCCAATGAAGTTTTGGATGATTCTAGCAAAGTGCGTCCATCTGCTGATGAACATGCAACATGCTGCCATAACGAATTATTGTTATAGTTTTTGAAAATGATTGCATTTATGGAACTTTTTTTGAAGTTTTTTTTTCTGGAACTAAGACATGTTCGAACCTTGTATACAGGAACAATGCTGATAATATCTGCCTTGCGGAACGGACATGGGGTTTCCATATCATAATCTCTAGGAACTATCTCTAGCCCTACCTGAATCCACATTAATCCACTACCTTGTTTAACAAATTCGTCATCTTGTTGGAAACATAATTCAACCAACAATGATAGAGCTGAGGCATCACCTTGTGACAAAGTCCACGAAGGATGGCATATTTCTGCAATTGATCATAGCTGTCATTTTTTAAGTGCCAACCAAACCTTTTTGATAGGAAAGTTTCCAACCACTTTATCTTGAGAGTAGTATCATTCGCTATGCTCATATGTACATTATCTTCCGTCAAAGATCCAAGCAAGATATTCAAGCAAGACGCTATCATTCCAGCCATGTCTGTCACATCATCAACTGCAGCAATAACTGCCTGCAGTATATGCTTGTAAGCTCGAACTACCATCTCATGCACACAAAGTGATTGTACATGAGGGAGCTTGTCAGCAAGTTCAACCTTTTAAGATGCATAACAAGGGTTATGACACAAAAATATGTATTAAAAATATATTTTATAACAGAGATAAGAAGAATGACACGTTATATTAGAAGAACATAAACAATACAACAAAGAAAAAAAAATCACATACCACACGGCCTAATGAACACATCTGCAGACCCCTGGTGTGCATAAAATCAGTCAATGTCCTCCCATCAACAGGAGAAAGTTCAAGCGAACCAAAATCTGCTACCTGAAAAGAATTGTAGTATTGCATTAATGTGGATCCAGACCAAATAAAACATGCAACATAAAAATAAGAGAAGAAAATTTGCCAAATACCAATTTTGGCAGGGCAGTATCAGCATAATATTTGTGTGCCATCTCAATCAACTCATCAGGGGACTGCAAGGAACATCCACTAGAAAAATCAGTGTCATGCAACTTTAGTAAGAAATGCCAGTAACATATCAAGTGACAAACTGAACATATGTAGGCCTTCTAGTATTAACTTCTCAAAAGGAAGATCTTATAGTATTAGTGAATCACCAAGTTCAAAAAAATATGTCCCCAAAATTAAAAATATTGTAGCAAGCATATGACATCAGATAAGCATCTAAACCATAGAGCCAATGCTCTGATTTTTCAAGGGAGCATTTGCAAAAAAAAATATACGCATAAAACGACTAGCTAAGAAGAACAAACCTTAACATGAAGTCCAGTTTCTGATTCTTTGAGGCGCAGGAAGGCTGCCTCAGGAAGCAACTTCTTCAATATCGTTTCTTTATTCTCTTTTGGGTCTTCCACCTGTGTCTTTTTCATCTCAATGCCACTGCAAATGGAATTTTCTTTTGCAACATCCCCCCTACCATCCTTGTCATCTGTCTTCTTCTTAATCTCTTTTAGCTGGCCAAATTGTTTCCCAAGACCTTTTACAGTTTTTTCAACTTTGGTTTCTTCACTCTTCTTGGGTTCAGCTTTTCCTGAAGCTTGATTCTGTAGATGCTGCACCCAGCAAGCCCCAAGCTCCCATCTTATTGAAGTTTTCTCTTTTGCATTCTCTTCTTGCAGTTTTTGCAGGCTGTCTGAGAGTATTTTCTGTACTAACTTTCTATAGGACTGGAGGTCTTCAAGATCCACAGAGGACGACCTCTGGTTTCCAGCAGGTGAAGAAGGTGGTTTGTGCAAAAGTTTTCTCAAACTGACACAAGAAGGTGAACATTTTAATTTCTCATCAAGCAAGAAAGCATGTCTCGTACAATTTGAATCATTAAAAGTACTGCAGTATACCTTGTCAATTGAACAATTGAAAAGAAAAATAGAAAAACTATACCCGATATCACGATACAAGATTTTTACATGAAGGTTATATTCTTCTAAATAAGTACCTATTGACATTCAAAGCATTGCCTCCTCCCTCTGGCTGATCTTCAATATCAATGTCCAGCTCAACAAGACTGTCTGGCAAGCCTTCAACTGGAACTTTGACAACAGCAGTATGTCCACAATGTCTAACTATTACTACTCCTAAAGTGGAAGTGTCCTGCAAGTTATTAGAATTTGATTTCAGTTTTAACCAAAAAAAACATCCATGGAAATATCAACATGAAAATCAAGAAAAAAGGATATTACATGCACTGTGGCACTCTCATCAGCAGTTATTCCTTTGAGTAAATTTCTCTGAGCAAGCTCCTTAGAAGAAACTTCTGTATGGTGATTCCCATCCAACTTCACATCCTGCTTAGCACTTGCATCAGCTTTATCTCTTGCAACTGTGATTCTTAAATCGCCATCTTGTTCATCATGTACAACTGCATTGGAGAGACCATTTGGCAATTTATTTGAGTGTTCATGGCTGTCAATCAAGTGCTGGATAACAGCAACAGCTTTGAGGACAGCCACGTCAACAAATAGGCTGTGAAGAAGGAATGCCTTCCGATCTCGTATCTGTCTCTCCTCAGCTGTTTTGCACGGCATTGCTGCTAGTATTGAAAACTCCTTTGCCCATGGCCTCTTGTCGTGTTTCCCATCTCGACCCTGGCCACCACCATTTCCACCCCAAGTTTCATCTTCTGTAGGAAGAGGAGGGAAAATGGATGGAGAATCTGCAACTGCGGGAGGAACCACCCAAGTGTTTGCTCTAAATCCATAAGGGAGATTTCCGAACTGAAACAAAGTGGACAAGAAGCAACACCTTAAACAAAGATACTAGGTTATAATATGGTACAAATATTTTCAAACATATTCCTAGTGCTTTTTAGTGTTGCATTTGATATGTACCTTCATTGGTAATCCATAATGACAATTTAAGTGGTAATTTCAAGAAAACATCAACTTACTAATCATAAATAAGGAAATGGTAATCATTTCATAAAAGATACCTTGTTGTGCTCTACAAATGCCTTCATAAGGGACTTGTAAGCCTGATTTATGATAAAGAAAATCATCAGACATAAACTACTAATTGAAATAAACAGCTAGAATCGAATTACGAAAAACAAGTTTAATCACCCCATCAAATGCTCTGCTGACTTGCAGCAACAGCCCAACCAGAGAATGACTAAGTAATGCCCTTTTCCCAGCTGGATAAAAGCCATTTCGACATGCCACAACCGTCACTAGCTTGCCATTGCAAATCCTTACCTGTCCCATATTAATTCCCAATTACATCAATTAGTTAATACAACTGAAAATGAACAGCGCCCTTCGTAACATCGCATCAAAAACCCCATTTTTGAGTTATACTCACATCAATCTGGAAGAAATCCTCCTCCTTTTTGTCCTCCGTGAAGGGTCGCGCGGACCTCCTTATATCTGCGAAAGTTACCCCATTCGGATCAATTATTCAATCCATAAATCACAACTAACAACTGGAATTGATGAAGATTAATATAAAACGGCTCACATTGGAACGGCGGGGAAAGATGGGAGAAAGAGAAGAAGTCGTAGAACTGGCCCAGCTTTGGGGGAGGGTACATGGGCTCGTCCTTGTGGTTCCCGCCGGAAGCGGCATCCCCGGAGCCACCGGCTGTCGAAGAGCGAGGATTAGAGTTACCAGACTTATCCTTCGGGCTAGGTTCAGCCGCTTCGCCCTTGGCGAGCTCGGCCGGGGCCTCGGCTGCCTTTGTGTGGTCGTCGGACTGCGGCGAAGAAGCGCCCACACGGTGAGCACCCTTCTCTCCTCCGACGCTGCCGGATGATGTCGCCAGCGACGGAGGTCCGACATGCTTCGCTGGAGGCGCTCCGAAGGCAGTGGTGCAAGCGGCGATGTCGAGGAGGCGCCGGATGTGTGCGACCGCGAGCTCCTCCGTGTAGTCCTCTGCCAATAAGAGAGCGTTTCAAATAAACCCCGGAGCTCTGTAGGAATCCGAGTGTGTTAAGCTTTGTGTTTATTTTTATTTGGTTTACATTTCCTTTGTAATTGTCAATTACAAAATAAAATAGTCAGCAATAAAAAAATAAAAATGATAAGAAATCATTGTGCAAACTTTAAAAACCATGAAGATAATTTATCTTTAAAATAATAACTAAATTATCAAAAGAAAAATGAGAAAGATAAGAAAGAAGAACCATTAAACTTGCTAGCCGTGGACCAAGTAATTAAAGCGAGAGATGGCCCAACTTTAAGGAAATTGATAGTTGCAATTAATGTAAAAAGCTACAATTAGTTCATTATCGATGCAACAATATAATAATGTATTAATATATAATTTGATTATTTACCTTCGACTATGGTGAGATGGCACGGTTTAAGAGATGCGACCTCCACGGCATCCTTGAGCTTGCTTCCTCGTACCTGTTTATTTTAATGTGCACCGCCGGATTAAGAGAACCGCGCAGCGACCGTTACGACTTATCGCGTGTTTGGGTCATTACCTCGTGGGAGAGCGAGAAGTTGGTGATGTGGCATGTGTCCACGTGTACGGCCAGAAGCTTCCGGATGTCCAAGATCCTGTCCGTCGATATGCCCTGCGCCACAACCCCACATCGTTTTAGATGGGCCCGCGGGTGGAGCGCGTTATCGTGCGCCTCTTACGAGAGGAAAAAGAAAAGAGAAAAAAGAAAAAAAAAACGGAGAGGCAGAGTCTGAGAGAGAGAGAGAGAGAGAGGTACCTTGAGTGTGAGTTGCGTGTAGTCCGGCGTCTCAACAGTGACGTCAAGAACAGTGGGCAAAACTGCATCGAATTCCCCATTAAATTTGTTTATAACATCGGCATGCAAATTATATGGATATGGATAGGATTGATTATAGAAGTGAAACTCATGTATCTATGGATACGAATACAGAGGAAATTAACGTCTGCAAGAAGAGACCTTTCTCTTCCTTCTTCTTCTTCTCTCCCTTGGCCTTGTGAGGCTTCGTCTTTCCAGCCTTGGGGGCCATCGGGCATGACAATTACCAACTCCAAGCTCCTCCTCCTACTGCTACTATTGCAAGTGTTACAAGTGCTTGTTTCAATAAGTACAGTTCAATCCAATGAGCTCCAATGCTATCTGAGCAGGGCTTGTTTCCGCTGTCCAAGTGCTAACCAGAGCTGTGTGGCATTAGGAGCACGGAGAATTCAAGCGAAGTAAGAGGGATGTATTAAGAAGCTGGAGACAGAAAGGAGAAGAGTTGCAAGGAAACCAGAGCGGGCGAGAGAGAGAGAGAGAGAGAGAGAGAGAGAGAGAGGAGCTGGGGGCATGGGAGAGGGGAGGAGAGGGTGAGATTTTGGCGAGGAGAGAGGATAGGGAGATAAGGTTTTATGGCTTCATTTCCAGTTAGAGGCTTAATAAGCCTATAAAATAGCAGGGAGGAGAGAGAGTGTGGAGAGTGTGTGTATGTGTTGGTGGTTTGAGGGGAAGTCGTTCGAGAATTTGGGGCCTCTCATTCTATGGCCAAGGCTCCCTCATCACCAGATCTCTCGCTTTCAATCCATCCTACTTCCAGCGTTCTCGTGCCTCCGCCCTTCATCCTTCTCCCTTCCTTTTTTTTTTTACTGCTCACGGATGTGCGTGTTGTTGTTGTTGCTTGGATTTTTCTGATTCTTATCAGAGATTCTTAAAAAATCACAGAATTTGTATTTGATACTTTGGAATGAATGCTCTGCTGAACTACTGGAAAAGTTACTCGTGGTAACTTTCAGCTTCGGGTCCTCGACAGGTTGTGAATGGTGCTGAATGCATGGGCAGATATAACGCAGTCGCTAGTAAAGGTAACCTTATTTAGCTGAACAATCATACAGCTGACTGGCTCCATGCACAGTACCAGTTTTGCCATACTGAGTGCATCTGTAATGCATGCTAGACTGCTAGTACGTTTTGGTACTCCCATAATTATGATTAGTTGATGGAATCATATATTTAAAGGAGGAGTACTGCTGTTGTGGAGATAAATAATGGATGCGATTACTCCAATGATTCATTTCTGCACAACACTTCACATTATTGCTTAAATTTAAAAACCGACCTTACATGTTATGTAAATGGAAATCCTCAACAGGATTGGCCATAATTAAGTTTGTGGAAATTTTATCTAACGCGTACGAATGAAAATAATATAAGTCCTCAGTTATAAGCTGCACCATCGAAGGGATGCATGAAATGAATAGAGAACCGACATAATAACTCATCAATTCAACAGGTACAAGGTACTTGACTGATTCAACTAATGAACAGACAGAGATGGATAAGCCGGAATCGTACTTTCAGAGAATATAAGTGGTGCTTGTGTATTGCCTCTATCAACTTGAGATGGGAAAATAAAACCTCATCCTGAAATACTATTTGGATTTGGCCTCTTGGTTAGATAACAATTGTAGTAGCGACAATTCAACAAACCTATGAAGGGAGCTTTAATTACATGATACCTTAGCAAATAAAAAAAATCGTACTTGATGTGTTCCTTAATTAGCAGTATACAGTATACACAACTCAAGGAGATATCTACTAGGAAGATGATTGGGGTTCTTCCAGCCACTTTGCACGGTAACCTGTTCCCTTGCAGTCTGGGCAGCAACTACATCCCTGAATGGAGAGCAAATTTGTTCATGCATGGGCAGTTGGATCGATGAAAGCTTTGGAGTGTTTTAGGATTTTAGCTTATAGATTGGATTACCTTCCCCACGCATACCCGGCATGTAGTGTTTCTAGAAGGCACTTCACATAGCACGTTCTCTCCGAGGATGAAAAATCCTGTACCGCCACACCACTTGCATTCCACATAGCCCTTTGAGCCGCAGGAAGAACAAGCAATTGGTCTTGGTTGCTGGTCCTCAAAGACAAAAACTAACTTGAGTTGGTTTATCACAATATATAATCCCTTGCATCTCAAATTAAATGATTCTCTACCATCAGTAAATGTCGCAATCATTTCATTCACTATGGACAACGCAGACATTGCAGTAGTACACATGAGTAAAAGCTGAAATAATAGGAACGTTCAAATATCTGAACTAGGAAGAACAGGAATTTATTAATGAATGCCTCGAACTAGGCAGATGGCAAGGCAAGTTAAAAAAAGGAACAAGTTAGTTGACAAAGAGAGACCCCAAAAGATATAAAACCTATTGGTAGGGGAAACTGTAACGGGCGGCTCTTTTTCTTTTCAAACTCAAAATTCGAAATAAAAAAAGCCCCCCGATTCTCTCACCCACTCCCCCACCACGACGACTCTCTCCCAAGAGAGAGGGGGCGGCAGAGGCTATAAGGGGGAGTGAATTCGGACTCCCGCAACCCTTTGGACTCCCCCTCGGCCGCCGCAACTCCACTCTCTCCCTCCTCTGCATTCTCTTCTTCTCCTCCGGCAAACGACGATCGGCGACCACGAGCGAGCGGCGCAAGGCACGAACAATCCAGCGACCGACGATCCTTCAGCGCACAAACAATGCGCTCAGAGGTCGCCACACCCTCTCCGACGATCGTTACTGATCAACACCGGAGAAGACGACCGTGAATTCGCCGGCGAACCAAAACAACGACGGAAAAGGTACCTTAGACTCATAAATCCCCTAGGCGATAAAATGTCGATCAATTGATGCATAATATGATTCCATATTGATCTCGGACCTCCTAGCATTAAGTTTGGTATTGAAATCATCGGATTCCGACGGCCGGAAGTTGGCCGGAGACAAGGAAGAAGACTGGCGGCCCTGTTGTAACCCGGGAATCGGTCGACTGATTCTGCGAGAACGGTCGACCGATCCATACATAGTAATGTCAGCCGTATTATCGGTCGACCGATCCGGCGAAAGCCGCCGAGGCCATTTGCATAAGATCGGTCGACCGATTCCCGCGGAACGGTCAACCGATCCCCCGACGTACCGACGCGTAGCGACCGGCCGACCGATTCAAGGTGAACGGTCGGGAACAGTTGGCCGAACTTACGATTGATCGACCGGTCCAACAGGAGCGGTCGACCAGTCCAACAATATCGGTCGACCGGTCCAATGATAGGAGGAATTTCAGATCCCAACGAAAAAGACGAAAATGCCCTTGAGCGGCCAGAGCTTCTATAATCAAGCCAAACTTCGAAGGCTATGTCCAATATAGCATGACATGAAACGGACCTTCCTTCCACAGAAAGGGGACCCATTTTCTGAACTATGATTCCAAACTCCACAGATGTTAAAGAAGATAAGTAAAGTAAAGATGAAATAACGGAATAGCTATAAGCCGCCCAGAGTACAGAGTAGAGATCAAGATATGATATAGAGAGGAGCAGATAGCTAGATAGCTGCACTGAGGAGACAGTGACCCTATTGGTCTTAACGACCATTGCCCCTGGACCAGGCCCTCTCCCACCTGTGTTCCGAATAAGGGTGATGTATTGACACACTCTTCCCCCACGAGGGCAATATATGAATTACAAAGTATAGTGCCAGAGGGACACGTAGCTCAGCTAAGGAGACAGTGAACCTATATGGGTCCGCAACGACCACTGTTCATGGAGTACAGATCCTCTTCCACCTGTATTCTGAAAAGAGTATACCTTAGCATACACCTTCCCTTTTATGGACATCCTAGATACACAATGCATAGAGGCACCTCTAGCTTCCCACTTAATTAAGTCGAGCTCGCATAAGATAACGAATGTCAAGGACTTTATAGTAATGTAAAAAACGTAGCATAACACAGAACAAAGCAAAGCATGGTAATGTATAGCAGAGCAAAGTACAGATCAAGGTATTGTTATAGTAATGAACAAAGTATAGACATGGATAAGTATTGTCCATGGCCCATCGTGATCAGGTATTGAGACCATTGTTAAAAAGCAAGTGTTCTATTGATCAACAACAACAACAAAGCCTTATCCCACTAGGTGGGGTCGGCTACATGGATCATACGACGCCATTCCGCTCTATTAGTAACCAAACCAATATATTCGTTGATCCATGTTCATAAGATTCGCCAGGATTTTACAAGTGTTCTATTGATCACCCTTTATTATTATTGATCTGAATCTGATTATCATTTTATCGGCTATGTATTTACGTGTACTGGTCGTTTCGCTCACGGATATTCTATGCCCTTTATTGGAATTTTACAGGTGAGAACCCTGCTTAAGGAGGAGATGGATAGCGCAGAGCTCAAAGATAGCCGCACACGACTTGCCAAACCCAAAAGCTTTCCACTCTTTTATTTTTTATTTGAATTATTAGATCTTGTATTCAAAAGATATTGAAATTTCCTCTTTTAACCTCGCACATGTGACTATTTGCTTGATCTATTTGAAATTTGTGATTTCTCTTTCCTCTTGAATGATTCAATGAATATTGTTGTCCTTTGGTTTTCAAATGATTTCTTCCGCACCCCCTTCCTTTCACTTATTTCTCTATTATTTCTATTGCCACGCGTATCATTTGTTGACTAGTCAAAGTCAAAGAAGCAGTAGGCATTGTAACGCTCCCTTGGTCAATTTGACTGCCTACATAGCAGGAGGGCTAATTTTGAGGGCGTTACAGAAGCATTCACATAAGCAACGTATAAACAACACATCTAACATCTAAACCCTCATACATTTACTTGTCTCAAAAGTTGCCATGAAAGTTGGACAAACAAATAGCCCAGTAGTGCAACTAATATGCAGTATTTTATTCTAATTATTTTTGCTCTTCTTAGGCATCAACAACAACAACAACAACAAAGCCTTATCCCACTAGGTGAGGTCGGCTACATGGATCATACGACGCCTGATCCATGTTCATGAGATTCGACAGGGTTTTACGCTGGTTGTCGGGGCCTAACACAACCCTCCTCCTTTATCCGGGCTTGGGACCGGCTATAAGACATGATGCTCTTCTTAGGCATCATCTAATGAAAAACATTAAAAGTTGTGCCATCAAGTCGTTTAGGAAATATGAATTCCCAATTTCCAATGATGGATCATTTTTAAGATGGGAAATCTGTTTGCCTCTTGGCTTGTCGATGGTTGCACAGGAGTTGCCAGAGATGTAATAGAAAGGATCATATTCATCTTATGGACTTTCCAAGAGTATCCTGCGCTGCCTTGTCCTGATACTAAAGAACCAGCAAATCAACTGGTTGGGATGACGAACTGCTCAAGGACTGCATTTGTCTCACTCATTTAATGAGAAGGTCCTTCCTCAGTATCATTGCATTGCCCTTGTCGCAAAATTATTTCTATGGCCATGCTGCTCATGCCCTCTTCACAACTAAAGTTAGTCCTGAACTCATAATATCTATCTCATTTATCATCTACAACCCCCCCCCCCCCCCTCTCCCTCCCACACACACACACAAAAAAAAATTTGTTTACATTGTACTTAGATGATTAAATGGCTGAACTTTTACATGAAATGAAGCATTATTCCATCGGAGTTTGGCTAAAAGATAACAATTTTTACCAAGGTCCAATGATTATATGAAATAAAAAAGATAAAGAAAAAATATAGTGCACACTCAGACTAATCAATGATACTATTAAACATTATTCAAAACTGTAATACCTGCTTCTCTTACTCTCTTTCCATGACTCCCATACATGCCACGCTCCTACACCACAACCCCACCTATGCCATGACTTAAAAAAAATGAAACCATGGGAGAACGGGTCATTCGTTACTTTTGCAACCCCCCCCCCCCCCCCCCACCCTCAATTCCAGTTTCCTCTCCTCTTGATGAAAACTCCCAACGAAATTACTTCCTTCACTTTAATATATGGCACTGCCAGCCGTTTTCCTCCTTTCATTTTTGCAACATTGGTCAAACTCCGCCTATGTTTTATAGCCGGTCCCAAGCCCGGATAAAGGAGGAGGGTTGTGTTAGGCCCCGACAGCCAGCGTAAAATCCTGTCGAATCTCATGAACATGGATCAACGAAGCGTCGTATGATCCATGTAGCCGACCCCACCTAGTGGGATAAGGCTTTGTTGTTGTTGTTGTATTTTTGCAACATTGGAAGATAGCTACCACAGAATCTTTTCTCTCGTCTTTTTCTCCTTTCATTTTTTCCTTACACCAAGGAATTATAACAAGGGGAAATATAGGAGATCATGGAGTAAACAGCATGCGAAGGAGAAGAAGAAAGAAGAAAGAAGACGCAGAACACGAGAAAAAAATTATCATCAACAAAGTAACAGGGATCTTACTGCAGTTTTAGATAAGTTATATGGAGACTTCGGGATGTTCAAAATTCATGTTATTATTAGGTTCTATTATATGGAGACTTTGGGATGCTCAAAATTCATGTTATTATTAGGTCGATTCATATGTCAAATGATTTATAATTAATACATGTTTTATCTATTATTTTTTAATGAATGTTCGATTAAAAATCATGCCTATATGCTTTGTCAATTGTTAATAATTCATCTCAATTATTTTTGTATGAATATGCTTAGTAATATTCATTGGGAGAATTTGTTCCCTATACTGTATCAAGTATGCAGGAATAGATATTCTGACTCCTGTTTCAAAAAAAAGATATTCTGACTCGCGACAAGATTGTTTGCACAAAAAGGAAAATGTCGTGGTCTAAACCATAGTCTTTTATATTTTGAAGTAAATGTTAATATTTTCTGAACTATTATATTCATGAAGTTGTATTAATTTGAATTTTATTGTTTCGATCATATAGTTGTAATTTCTGCATTAAGACTTTACGCTTTTAATTAACATTTTTCTGCAATTATGAGTCCTATGTAATTTCTGCATTAAGACTTTACGCTTTGTGATAGGTAATTTTAAACTCCGCCTATGTTTTATAGCCGGTCCCAAGCCCGGATAAAGGAGGAGGGTTGTGTTAGGCCCCGACAGCCAGCGTAAAATCCTGTCGAATCTCATGAACATGGATCAACGAAGTCGTATGATCCATGTAGCCGACCCCACCTAGTGGGATAAGGCTTTGTTGTTGTTGTTGTATTAGACATATGTTAGTTAAAGTCAAAGTAGAGGTAAAAATCGATCGAAGTTCATATTCAGAAGTGAGTCGAGGATTCCAAAGTGTTTTTAGTGCATTACACAAATGCTATTAATTCACAAAGGACTCACAAATTCTACTTTATAAGGATTCCAAGTTAATTATCTTAACTTGAAAAACAGTAAATTGGTTCCATTACGGAGAAACTAGTTTCTGGAAACACAACACTTGTTTGTCAAGTCGACAATAAAACGCTACATTTTGGTTTTTATGCAAAGAATTTCATTTTATCAAGGGAACACGGTCTTCTTTATTTTTATTTGCATAATTAGAGCTAAATCTACTACACCTTAAACTTAGCCAAGTTCAAGACTCATATTTAGCATCTTATGCTGATTCTATCATGGTTAAAAGAACAAATAGTACATATCTTACAAAAAAAATGAGATGACTAATAAGAACTAAAATATACTTGATGGAAAGTTTTTTGCCACTTGCTTAACTGCTTGAACGCACACCTTACAGCTAGATCTCTAATAACCTCGATGCCTTCTTCCATCCATCTCAATCAAATCAAATACTTTATTATGCTCTCATCTTGGTCAATGAAAAGAAAATTTCCATAAGGAAGTTTTCAACTTGTTTTGTGTCAACCAAGCAACCCTAGAAACCATCAAATTGCTGCATCAAACCCCTATTTGTGAGGAATTTAGCACCAACGTTAGTGTTAATTAGCCAAGAAATTTTCGACTAAGAAACTTCAGAGGAAATCGAGATATTTCTCCAATCGCCTCTTTAGCGCTGATAAATTTTACAAACCCCCAAACCTAATAACGCAAAAGCGAGACGTTAAAACAGTTGGCATATCATAAGGCAAAAAGTTCCTCTCTTTTTTTTTTACATTTCCAGAAGAAAAATCTTAAGATGGACTAGAGATTTGACCTGAGAGATGAGCCATGCCCTCTCCATGCGCTTGGCGAAGCCCGCGGAGCTCTCAAAGGAGTCGACCTTGGACGCCCTCGCGACGAGCGCCGGAACCGCCCGGAAGTTCCTCGAAGGAGCGGCGCCGCAGAGGCCCGGGGGGTTTCGAAGGTCTCTACGGGGGCCGAGGAGGTGTTTGGGATTGGGCGAGAGGGCGCCGGAGAAGTAACAGCAAGCGATCGCCATTGTTGGGTTGCTTCGTCTTTATCCCTCCGCTGTGCTAAAAGTACCTTCTTTATACCAGACGCCTGACATGTCTCTTTTTTATATATAAGATTTAATTTTCATTTTTATTTTGGGTTTTTTTTTTGCATATGTCGAATTAAATGGACGGCACACAATCATATATTTTATATGGTAACCTTTTTTTATCAGTCCATTTTTTTAGGAATTTACTATATCCTAATTAATTCAATATGTGATGCTTTTTTTATCAGAATTTGATCAGATAAATATAACAAGAACTCAACATTCAATTTGAGGTAACCACAATTTCCCGAATTGAATTAGTTCATAATTGAAAAGAAAAGAACATATGATAATTTACTAATTAAAATGGTGCATTCAATTTTATGTGCCACCGTAATAAAGAACGAGGAGATTGACGTGGACCTCTTTATTTTATTAATTTTACCGAAATGGCGACTGGATAATGCTTCTTCAATAGTAACAGGATAAACATGCCACCTGACAATTGTAAAAACAATAAGTTCGTAAAACATTTTTTTAAAAAAATGCATGATAAGAAGAAGAAAAAAAGAATTGGACATTCCCAATTTAACCTTGCGAACATTTTGGTAACCATGAAGAACGTTTCAAACTTGGGCAGTTGGGCAAGGAATTAGAGCAATTCAACAAGTTAAATTGTACTTATGTTAGATGACCAATTCTTCATCAAGAAAACAAACTGTGGGTGAATTTGATTCGATCGAATTCCTCTTCTTTTCTTTTTTTTTTTTCAAATACCGCTTGCTTATAAATGGAACATTTTCATTTGAACGATTTGGCCTCTAACTTTTTTTTACTCTCATCTAAGGGTGTTAGTGTAACGCCCAGGTAAACCGAATAAGAGGAAAATAAAAGTAAGTCAGAGTCAGATTTGATCATCCAACTACTACACGAATTCAGATCTCTTTTCTATATATATGGAATCAAAACGAACAAATCAATCTCCTTTTCTCCCTATAATATGTCCTAGGTCTTCTCCTCTATTTTCGTGCGCCCTGTTCTTGTTCTCTCGTCCCTGATCAACCGCCGCCAACAGGAGACACACCGGAGGATGCGGAGGACGTCGGATGTGCGCCTGAATCGAGAGGAGCGGGTAGAGGAAAGAAGGAAGAAGAAGACTGCAGTAATAGTTTCTTAGACAGAAATTTCAACGTATGAAACTATGATAGATTCGCGATCAAATCTTAATTTTAGAGTTGAAGCATATTCTAGTTAGTTCGTAGTTATAGTATGATGTTCTTTAATAATGATTGGTGTCGGCCATCACCGGAGAAGACGAATAGAACGCGCCCTGCGCGTTTGCGAAATCTCTGCGTAAGAGGAACCTAGCCCGAGTTCACCAGAGCCCGGCCCGAGCATGTCCTTCGTCGGACCGAGTTCGTTAGAACTCGGCCCGGATCCGTCATTATCGACACTCTTCGAGCTCTGCAATCGGACGAATCTGGTCCGAGTTGATGACAACCTGACCTGGGTTGATGACGACCCGATCCGAGTTCCACGCATGATGAACAGTTGGGTGCGATGGCTATCCCCGATAAGAAGACGATCCGATCGGCCCAGGTGTCACTCGAACCCGGCCCGGGTCTACTCATGTTTTTTCGAGAATTCAGATTGACGAACTCGGCTCGAGTTCTATCTTGATGATGATGATGATTATCATGTTTACGCCTCTGATTTACTCTTCATGATCCTATCCTATAGTTTTCATTTTGTCTCAATAATGAATAATTAAAAGCTGTAAGATAAAAGACGAACATCATTAAATGGAGTATGAACTGCTGACAACCAAATTATGGGCTGAGTACGGTCAGTAATGATCTGACTCTGCCAATTATGATGATTATGATGGATGGGTTGAGGTAGGCATATCTATGGATTGAAATATATTCCAAATAATTAAAAAATGAATAATAATATGACGAAGAAAATGAACACATATGAATAAATAATCATTTTATGATGATCGACTTTTGTCACTCTTTTATGATGATTTAATTATGATATTTTTATATCTTATTCATATGTCCATTTACATACTTCCATTATCCTTTATGATGATCATGATTTACACCTTTTAACATGACGATGATAGCCATATTGATTCATGTATAGTATATGATCTTATGATGATATTTATTTTACTTCCACACTGAGTTATAAAATTCATAGAGATGTTCTTCCTTGCATGTTCTTAAATGCCGCATATTAATTTGATGCACTAGTTTTCCCTTAGACTCACATGAAGTTCTTTATTAGTCTTCCGCATATTATGGTGTTACTCTCCTTTTAATATTATTTAATGATGATTAGTCTTCTGCTTTACTTGATATATGTTGACTAGTCAAAATCTTCTATTTGATCAATACGATGTACACGTAAGAATGATCCGTAGCGACCTCGAAACATATTTTGTCACGTGATGGAGTGCGATTTGGGGCCGTTACGATTAGACGGATCGAATTGGATTCGATGCGTAAACAAATTCGATCCAATCCGACTAAATTTAATTAGGTCAAGTCGAATCGAGTTGATCCTCTTCTAAGAGATAAATCCACCAACTTGGCTCGGGTGCTCAAATATCATATCACAATTTTTTGTCAAAAATTTTTATTTTATATTATTTAATATAAAAATTATTATCTTATATATTGTAATGTATAAAATAGGTTTCCAAATATTTAAATATTAATTTACTACTTAAAAATTTTGTTTTAACATTTTCAACTAAATATAAGGTCAAAGTTAAATAATAAAATAAATAATCAAGTCTTCCTATTGAGTATGATTTACTCGAATAATCTTAATCCGTACCCAAGATTGTGGTAGAATCGAGACAAGTGATCCAATCCAACCTAAATTGGATCATCAGATCGATCTGGTGAACACCCCTACCATCATCAATCATTACGACTCTTTTCTTTTACAATAATCGAAGAAATGCTCGATTCAAAAACTAATTTAAGAAATGTTAATTAAAATTATTTGGCACAATTTATTATATTTTAAGGTCGACAGAAATTAGTAATCTTAAATTTAATTTCTTAATCATATTTTAAGGTCTACTTCTTTATCTAGATTCCGAATTAATTAGATATTAATAGGGGCTCGAAACGGGTTACCAAAAAAAAATTGAAGACACGTTACAAGGGTCGTGATAAATCAGTTAAAAAACACAAAATGAAAAATGAGGTTGCTTATGAGGATTCAAATTCCAAAGTAAAAAAACAAATGTTAAATGTTTAAACTTCAAAGGCTCAAGGGTTCACAAAAGATTGACTTGCACGTGGATGGTGCTGTTTGGAAAAGAAAGACTTGCACAAGAGACTTGCTGCGTTTATATCTCCTAGAGAAAAAAAAATCTTTTATAGAAAAAAAAATACTGTGATTTAAAGGAGGGGTCGATCAATTTAAGAAAAAGTAAATAATTTATTGTGGCGCATTGATTTATTGAGAAAAAATCAATTACAATAATTTTACGAATTAAAAAGACCTGTGACAAAAAGCCATTTCAAATATTAAAAAGGTAACCGAAAAGATTAAAAGAATTAAGGAGAGGTAAACAGTTATTTCGAAAAAAAGTTTAGGAGATGTAAACAGAAAAAAAAATCCTAACTAAAATGCTTGATTGATAAACTATGAAATCAAATGAAAATAGCACAAACTAAGAAGAGAGGTCTTTTGTTTCTGATTATGCTAATGAGATTTGATAGAAGTTTGAGCTTAAGATTATTAGTGATTGCTAATTCAAATTTCTGTGCAAATAATTCTTGAGAAAGATATTTTCCTTCTCTCTCTTTCTCCATGGCTTTTGTTCTTTTTTTAGAGAAGTTGAACTTTTCTTTTCCTTCTTGTTTTAGACACAATTTTTAAGAGGTCAGAATACATGCCAACAAACACAACATGGACCAAAGCCTCTCATCTTAGATATCAAAAATCAAATCCAAAAATATCAGTACCATCAAGAGGGCTACTTTCAAGACAGATATGAAATATGTGCCATCGTAAAATCATTAATTATATCATGAGTGCAGCATATTTTTAGATATATATCAAAATCTTCCCAACACCTGAAAATTAAGATAGTATTGTAGTATTAAGTCGGGTGAATTTTTTTCATTTAAAAAAATCACTCTACTTTTTTCTGTTGGGTTTTTTAAATTTTAAAAACCTTATCAGTTTGGGTGGTCTTTTAGGGGTCCTAATTTTATATATTTTATATTTATAAATAATATTAATAATATCTAAGAGGTGTTTTGTTTCATAGATTAATGTCATTCACATATTGTATATTGTAATAGTACTAGTTATGACTTATTTTAATGTTATATATATAATGAGATAAATACCACATTTATTGAGTAATTCTATATATTATAAGCATTTAAAATATAATACTAATATATACATATATTTCAAAAAAAATTAAGTCCCTAAAGGGCTCCTCTGATTTTTTTTAAAACTTAAAAATCACCTATTTTTTCTAATTTAAAAAATCTAAAAATTTTATATCAGATTTTAGGTTTTTTACTTACACCCCTTATCAACATACCAAGAAAAGAAAGAGGCTTTATTTCGGAATGCGGGGTCTATCTTATCAATCCAATTCCAATTCCAATCCCATACGTGGAGCCCATGAAGCGCTAAGATTAAATCCTCTTGTGGTGTGGGGTTCATAAATTGGACTTAAATCTTTGGTCGGTTGACATATATTCCATGAGTATATTAAAAAACAAATCAATCAAACAAATACACTCACATTTTAATGATTGATGAAGTTTTAGCTCCGTTGTGCCCCCACTAATTAAGAAATCCATCAACTAAATAATAGAGGGAATGTAATATATATATTTAAATTTTTTATTATATCAACCCAAAATTTTTTAGATGCCTAGATAATATGAATTATAAATAAGTAAAAAATAAAAAATATATATTATGTACATATGGTTGGCCCTCCTCAATTATAAGCCTGGCTCCTGGATCCTGTAGGCAGTGTTAGGCAGAAAAAAAAGAGATAGAGTTTTGATTGGGTAAACTATGCTAATATAAATGTTTGATGACATTGAGAAGAGAATGGTTCATATTTTTTAAATAAAAACTTTATTTATTTTTAAACGCTATATATTAGTTTTTTTATTCTAATGTTTCCCATATTTAATTTTACTTATAAGATGAATAAAATTTGCTTTATATTTTATATTAAAATAATTAACATTTCTTATATCAAAATGTATTTAAAAAAACAATTCAACCATTATAATTATCAAATTTTTTAATCAAATTAACAAATAAAATGTTATGCACTGTCAATTAATTTATGAACATTATCCTCTAATTACCAAGCATTAATATCATAAAAATATTAATTTTTACCAAATATCTGTCGTGTCTAATTACTTTTTTCTCCTGGTGAAAATAGACGCCGGGATATATTAAATAAAGAAACTAATAGGTCTACTATAATGCCATCAATGAATTATGAAATTTATAATTATGGTATTTTTTACAATATGACACGCAACTATAACTATATGTAGTTTATTTTTAACTCGTAGATTAAGTGATCTTAATTTCAAATCTCAGTATCTCTTATCTTTTATTTTTCTTCTTGAATTAGGTCTTGTACCTAACAAAACAAACAATACATTGGGTAATGTATTTTAAGTCAATATGGTCTCCCAACTTAAATTTATAATTAAATTATTTACGATTTTTATTTTTCTTGCATCCAATAGTCATTTCCCTATTATAATGTCGACGTGACGTGACGTAATATATTAAAAAATAACCAAAAGAGGTGGCAGCTTGCTAGAGTGGAGCAAGGATGGCAGTGCCCCCTCCCCCTATCCCCTTCGCCGTTGAAGAGGAGGGGAAGGGGCACCGGCCCATCGCATAGTGGGGGCCGATGCCTCCTTTTCTCCTTCATCGATCATGAGAAAAAAAAAGGAGGAGTCGGCCCCCTGTACGGTTGGCATCTCTCGCAATCTTCTTCCTCATCAATTGCGAGGAAGAAAAAGAGGTGTCGCCCCTGTACGAGCTTGCAAGGGGGCTGGCATCCCCTCTCTTTCTTTCTCGCCGATTGCGAGGAAGAAAAGTTGGGTCGCGCCCCTGTGCGAACTTGCCACAGGGGCCAATGCCCCCTTCGTCTCTCCTCTCTTGCGCTAGAGAGGAGAGGGAAAGGGGCGTCGACCGATTCGGTCATTTTTTTATTTTTAAATTTTATAGTATTTTAATATATTTTTAGTGTGTCATGTCAATAACGTAATCGGATAATTGGCTAGTAACGGTCAACGATTATGTGTGCAAGAAAATCAAGAACATAGTTGAGGGATCGATTAATTATGACACCCAAAATTAAAAAAATCATGAGTGTAATTTACCCTCAATATCATCTTTGGCAAGTTCCTATTATGATATGTAAAAAAATATTTTCCTTACATCTCTTTAATTATAAATTTTATCGCATTTAACTCTAAACTATAAAATTTATACTTTTTAATCTTTGAACTTATCACAATATTTCACTTTAGTCCTTCCCTTACCTTCCAACCAAAAACATGTTAAGTTATTTTATTATTATTTATTAAATGTTAATTTTACCTTTACTCCTATAATGCAGGAAAAAATATTATCATGAGCATAATATTTCATAAATTGTAATTATTAAACAATATTTCTACCAATCTTAATTATTTTTAAATTTTAAATTTTATTATTTTAATAAGGAACTAAGGACAAAAAAATTTAAAAATTAAAGAAAATTAACTGTAATATGGATAGAACTTGATGGAAGGATCTAAATGTTAAATTAGAGTAGAAAATATTATAGTTAAAGGAATATTAAGAAGATAACAATATTTTAGTTCGATTAATCCCGTGTGGTTGGGCCCTCTAATTTATTTCGTAACAAATAACCTAATGAAAAAGAGATTTGTATAGCCCAATGGGCTCTTGGGCGGAGTAGATACATTTTTCTTTTACTATTTTTCATTGCACCCATCTTTTAATAATTTTTTCCTTGGATATAAATAATTAAGTCCATGCATGACAGGAGAAAAATGCTATATACAAAATATGTGTCGAAACTTTTATTTTAAAAATTCATTATACCCTATGCGAGGTCGCACGCCGACGAGCTCACAAGAGGGGTCGATGTCCCTTTTTCTTCCTCGTCAGTTGTGAAGAAGAAAAGCGGGTGCCGACCCCTGTGCGAGCTCGCAATGGGGTCAGCGTCCCATGTTTCTTCCTCGCCGATTGTGAGGAAGAAAAGTTGGACAACGTCCCCTGTACAAACTCGCCACAAAGGGCTAGTCCCCACCCCACCCTCCTTCCCCTCTCCTTTGGCGGTGTCCCATGTTTCTTTCTCGCCGATTGTGAGGAAGAAAAGTTGGGTGATGCAGCAAACTCATCACAAAAGGGCTAGTGCCCCTCCCTCTCCCCTCCGGCGGCGTCCCCTTGTTTCTTCCTCGCCGATTGTGAGGAAGAAAAGTTGGACGACACCTTCCTGTGCGAACTCACCACAAGGCCCCCCCTCCTTTCCATTCCTCTCTCCTCTGGTGTCAGGGGCACCGACCCCCTTAATTTGCTTCGGCCACCTTTTATTTTGTAATATGTTAATATTTTTATTGTGATATATCAGCAATGTAATTGGGGAATCGACTATTAAGGTCGAGGACAATGCATGCAAAAAATCAAAAGATTTAGAATATTATAATTACAAATTGAAATTGGAGGACTAAATAATTATCACACTCAAAATTGAGAGACGATGAGTATAATTTGTCCCAATATCATATATGGCAAGTTCATATTGTGATATATAAAAATATAATATTTGTTGTTATACCTTTTTAATTATAAAATTTGTCACATTTAATTCTAAGCTATCAATTTTAATCTTTGAACTTATCACAATTTATCACGCTAGTCCTTCCCTTACCTTCCACCCAAAAACATGTTAAGCTATTTTCTTATTATTTAATAAATGTTAATTTTATGTTTTACTCCTCTAATACAGGGTAAAAATATAAAAAAATATTATCACGAGCATAATATTTTATAAAATGTAACTATTAAATAAGATTTCTACCAATGTTAATTGTTTTTTATTTTTAAATATTATTATTTTAATAAGGAACTGAGGGCAAAAAAATAAAAAAAATATTAAAAAGTTATAGTTAGATTAGAATAGAAAAAAGTTATAGTTAAAGGAATATTAAAAAGATAACAGTAATTTAGTTTGATTAATCCCGTGTGGTTGGGCCCAGTTGGGCTTTAATTTAGTTCGTAATAAATACCCTAATGTAAAGCCCAATGGGCTCTTGGACGGAGTAGGATACATTTTTCTTTTATTATTTTTCATTGTACCCATCTTTTAATAATTTTTTCGTTGGATATAAATAATTAAGTCCATGCATGACAGGAGAAAAATGCTATATACAAAATATGTATCTCTGATGGTTCGGAGTATTTTAATATGATATATTAGGTCACTTATATTATAGATGAACATATTCTGGGATCGAATCGGATCCACTTTTTATTTCAAAAAAAAAAACATTCAATATTTTCTGTCAGTTTTTTATATTATAAATTATAAAAGAGAAAAATCGCTCGGTAGCTGATTAATTCTTTTCGGAAGCTTTTTCTGGTGACCTAACTTACTATAATAATATCTTCATAAATTAAATAATAAATTCAAATTAACATATATGTTTAAATCTATGATTAAATGCAAGTTACGTCACACAAAATTGAAAATATTAAATAAGAGTTTTATAATGTCATAAAAAATCAATAATAAAAACGATGACTTAATTATATGCTAAATATATAAATAAATAACTTCAGAGAGCCGTGCGATTTTATCAAATGAGGCTCTAATTTGTTTTGTGTTAATTTTTTTGTCCTATAAATATATTCAACTTCCTAAATTAGTAAATTGTGTCTATATATATTTGAATTGAGATAGATTTCTTGTGCTCGTCAGATTTTTCTTCCACTTCCTAAACATATCTCTACGAAGCTGCTTGTGTTAAAAAATGGACAAATGTTTTCTCATTGATCGAGATATTACATCTTAGTCGAAAATGTAAAATTGAGAAAAATATGACAAATCACGAATATTAAAAATTGAGAAAAATATGACAAATCACGAATATTAAAAATCGAGAAAAATATCGTCGATTAAGGTACTTATTTTTCGATCTTTTGCTGGTCAGTGGGAATTCAGAAAAAAAGAAAATAAATGCAAACGCAGAATCTTTGCTGGTCAACTGGTCGGTGGTCAATGTTCAAATTGACGTCGGTAACAAATAAATAAATAAATATGGTGACCTAGGAATCAGATTGCTCGTTCATATTGGAGCCCTAGTATCTATTTCGTCACATGTTAAAGGAGCATAATTCAGATCGAGACAGTTGCCTAACCTTAAAAAAGAGTTATAGTTGACGAAGAAAAAAAAAAGAAAAAAAAAATTGTTACATCTTTTTTTTTATTATTATTATCACACATGAATCACGCGAATTTAATGGGATGCATAAACAATGATAGATCGTACGAACTAAACGTGGTTGAATGATGCGTGCCGCCTACAAAAGGAGCCCCCGCTACATATCAAATCATTATGACAACAAGATCCTTTGGACATGAATGCTTACATTTATATGTATTTGTTAGATCAAATGCTTACTAAGTACATTTATAGAAGAAGTATTGTTGTGTTAGGTCGACGTGGCCAACGTCAAAAGGCAAGCGTATGACTCACCGACCACAGTTTCGTCCAATCTTGTTCACATCTCTATCTTTTCTTTCTCCTACTTATCTTTCTTGACTCCATCGTACAATCGTAATACTTCTTGTTTAATCTAACGCTTTGAGTTTTGGCTGGTACAAGTAAAAAATAAAAGATTTTATTTTTTATTTTCTATATGGATTGCCTAGGAGTCGAGTTATTCATGCGAAATTATTCAATTAAATCATCATCGTTATGATCTTAATTTATATTAGCCCATAACCAAGGACGGACCCAAAGGTAAAAATAAGAGGGGTCAAGTTTCAAATTTAAAACCTCTTAATAATTCAAGAAGGATCTCAACCACTACACTAGTAAATAATTTATATTGGAATAGCACACTATATTATATTAAGGGGGCCAAATCAATTTTTAACGTTAAAATTCATATATAATCACATATAACTAATTAAAATCTAAAAAATTAGTGGCCCCCCTAAGTTCTATGTAGGTCCGTCCCCATCCATAACCTGTGTTTTTCATATGACTCAAGTGAGGACGTGATGTCAAATCTGATAATATTTTGCAATACCTCTAGTCCAATCAAGATATTGTTTATTTTAAACTTTTGGTCCGTACGAACTTAAAATGCGTCTCGAAAAATAAAGATGGTAGTTATATATAAGTTCATGATTATCTTCGTATTTTGTCACGTGAAACTATTCAATTAAATTATTTTAATCCTTATACTTAGTTACAACTTTACTTCTCATCTTACCATTAAAATATATTATTATTATCTCAACCAATCAAATATTTTGTTGCCAACTCCTGCCGCACTTTTCATTTCATAGGTTAATTTGATAATATCTTGAAGTCAGGCCTAATTTTAAGTAAATTTTTTCTGTTCATAAAAAAATGAATCTGAGGTCTTAATCAAGTGGTGAGTAGGTACAATTATCGTTTCACTTAGCAAAGTTTAGTAATTTCAGATTACATGTTTTAATTTTTCATTTCCATTTTTAACAAAGTGATGTAAAAAAGGTTGATAATTGAGGAGCAGCTTGTTCCTTCGCATGTACGACATTAAAACATAAAAAAAAAAACACTTTTTGAAATGTACTCTCGTGCAAGAAACTCCATGATTTTTTTTGAAGACCTTTAACCGACAAAATTAGATGGAATTAGATCAATGATTTCACTTAGTTTTAGAGTTTTAAAAGTGAAACCAAACTACATTTAGAGTCACCTAACCCTGATTTCAGAGGTTTAGGTGGAATCGGATGTTTTTTTTTCATTTTTTAGTTGACATTTTTTCTTTTTTATTTTACAAACCTTTTGTCCTTTACCATATTCTTTTTTTAACTTTCTCATATAAATTAATTATTTTATTAAATATAAAATAAATATTACAAAGGATCAATATAATACTATTATTACTTATTATTTTATTTAAAATGAAATATTTTATTAAATATAATTTATGTATAAATGTTTTTTATATTTAAATATTATATTTATTAATTTTTTAATAAAATTTTTTAATCTATACATTAATTTAAATTCAAATACATTTAAGGGATTGATGATTGTGTAGATCTAATATGGATTCACATATATGAACTACTATTGATTTACAAATTAACGATGATCTTAAATTCATTTTAAATTTATTAAAATAATATTTATCAAATATCATCATTGATTTATCAGTCAAAGATGAGCCCATATATGTGGACCTATTTTGAATCCACATATTCATTTTTTTTACATTTAATATTTGCAACACATATTTTTTTATCCAAATTATTAAAATTAATCTATCACGTCTATTTTTTTTTCTTCCCATCTGAACATATTCTGAACTAATGAACAAGGCATTTGAGATTACTCTCATTTTTTTTTTAAACGAATGATCCGTCCATCTGCCATGCCAAGGAGTTGATAAGGTTATATGAAACAGGAATACCACACACCACGTGAAGAAGAGATGTAGCAAAAAGTCCTAACAATGATAATTATTTTGATCAATAGTAGATTTGATTTTCACAAAAAAAAAATAGCTAATTTTGACTACGACAATGTTTAATTGTCAAAATAACTGAACTTTAGAACTTATACATCACACATATAAAAATACTCCTATTCCTATTTTCCTCTAATTTAGCTTTCAGTCATGTTGGAATTCACCAATCATTTATTGTTTTGAGCTGATTGATTTTCATAATTTACTCTAGAATGTTAATGCATGACATTTTTTTACTACTAGTAAAAATAAATCAAAACAACAAATCATCTCACTCACAACTCAAAATGAGAAAATAATATCCCAGAAAGCCCAATTAGTCACTCTCAATATTTTGATTGGACCGACTACATAATAATTTGCGGTAATTTTAGTGCAATCATCTGGTACATTCACCGTAAGTTTTTTCGATCGCCACCTCAGTGTCCGTAGAGGAGCATCAATTTTAACATCCGTGGAGGAGAGTCGATTGTTCAACTCATGCGGTGCGTCTATTATCGAATCCAATTAATTTGATGTTGTCCCGAGCAACATGCTTGACTATAAAGTTTTTAACGAATTTTTTTTACATTTATAAATATTCGAACTAAAGACTTTTACTTAAACGATAAGAAATTATTATCTACTTCATCTTAACTCTCGTTAATTATACGCTCACTATATATTTTATTCTTCGGTGTTTTTTTTGGGTGAAATTTTACTAGATATTTATTTGACGGTTTATTTTTATGGTGAAAACTCACTATATATTTTAATCGAGGAAAACTAAATTATAAATGCATATTTTTTTCGTTGTACTCAATCGAATCGGTCATCGGATCCGATCCCATCCAGCCAGAATTTTAGTCGGATCTTTCCAAATCTAACCCTCCTTGTCGGCTATCTCCTTATATATTTTTGTCATAACATGTTGGATTGCATGAAAAAATCAGTTATCTATTTATACGAATAATTCCAATTCGAATTCTGATGGTTTAATTCAAGATTTACAATTCTACATACTAGCGATCCTTTGATTAGAAAATATCTTTCAAGGATATAGTATTTTAATTATATTCTTATTTTATCTATTGTTTAATTGAAAAAAAATATTATATTTATAATAAAATTATGTTTATTATAAATAGTTTATATTTATTATTATCATTATAAATATAATATAATAATATATAGTTAAATAATGGGAAAAAATGATAAACAAAAATGAAAAAACCTAACAAAATATCTCTATTTTACTGAAAAATGTCAAAAAAGTGGTTTTACGCCCAAGATGATTTTGCTGATCAAATTAATCTTATTCCACTCACGTTTAACTATATTCTGAAAATTATTAAGATATTTCAATCTATAACCTACAACCAAAAGATCCTTACGAGCTTATAAAAGATTAATTAACTATATATTTCATATTAACTAAAAGTTTAAAAAAATATTAGCGGCCTGAAACTAGGAGACTAGGATTATTATAATTCTGAGTAAATTATGAGTGAAAAATAATTTAACACCTTTAAGAAAAAAAAGGGGTGTGTGTGTGTGTGCAGAAATGAAAAATAAAATCCGACGTGGACACTCAATGTGTGGCCTGGCTGTTTCGGCATCCCCTCTCCCACACGAAGTTACACACGACACAAAACCCCCTCGCTCCTCCTCAACGGCCAGCACAAAACCAAACCCCACACTATCTTCTCTTTCCCCTCCATCCCCCTTTCTCTTTTTCGTGCGTGCGTGCCTTCGCGTTTTCTTAACACTCTCTCTCCTCCTCCTCCACCTTTCTCTCTCCTCACCCACCGCTTACCAGTCTCATCTCACGCAGTTTCCTCCCCTTTCCTCCATGTCAGCAACCCACCTCGCCAGAAGCCCCTCTTCTTCCTAGCGCCGCCTCGTCCGCCGGAACCCATGCCGTCCTCTTCCGCCGTCGCCGCCGCCGCCGCCGCCGATCCCTCCTCTCCCTTCATCGATCTCCAGTCTCACCTGCGCCTCCTCTCCTCCGTCCCCTTCCTCCCCCTCCGCCCCTCCTCCCCCATTCCCCTCTCATCTGCCCCTTGCGTCCATTTGCTCACCTCCTTGTCGCCGGACCCGGCGGCGCCAGGGCGGAGGGGACGTCGTCGGGCGGCCCCCGGATCTGCCGCTCCATCGTTCTCGGCGCTCGTCGGTGGCGGTGGCTCGTCCAAGCTCCACCGCTTCTGGGCCGAGTTCAACCGCTTCGTCCGTGTCCACTGCGACCGCGCGCCCCTCGGCTTCGGCTCCGTCGGCCTCTCCTCGGACGAGGCCCGTTTGGGCGAGGACGGTCGGGAGGTCGCCGACGATGACGTGGCGGGGCACCCGTGCGCCGGGGAGTGCGAGAGGCCGAAGAAAGTGCTCATCTTGATGAGCGACACGGGCGGGGGGCACCGGGCCTCTGCTGAAGCCATCAAGGCCGCGTTCAACGAGACGTTCGGTGATGAGTACCAGGTCGGAGTTCTCGAAGGCTTTGATTTCGTTGTTTGTTGATCAGTGATGCGGAGTGTTTTCATCTTGACAGTGTGTGGTTTGGTTGGTTGTAGGTGTTTGTCACGGATTTGTGGACCGACCACACCCCATGGCCATTCAATCAGTTGCCGAGGAGCTACAACTTCTTGGTCAAACACAGTGCTTTGTGGAGAATGACATACTACGGATCTGCGCCACGACTGGTACATCAACCCCATTTTGCGGCAACTTCAACATTCATAGCTAGGTAGGTCTTATTTCTGGCATCATATTTCGAATGAGCTACCAAGATATGTCCCTTATGTTAATGCATGCAATTGCTGCTGTCATTGGTTAATAACAAAGCTATGAAGATGAAACTACCTGTAGGAGAATCTAGCTTTGATTGTGTCAGTGAAACACTATGGTTAGGATGGTTGGTCTTAGGAAAGAAGATGATGCGTGTGGGCAAGGTTGTCAAGATCTTAGGATCTTAGGATTCTTATCCATTCCTCTACGATCTCATATGATTAATATAATCATTTAAATAAAATTTAAAATATATTTATGATAATAAAAGTTAATTTAAATGAAGTTTAATATATTTTCTTTATTTTTAATATGTTTGGATATAATTTGACTTAAGAATCGATAAAAAATGACTTAGTGGAGTATAATTTAATATTTAAATGCGAGAAAACTATAAAAAACATATGTATTTTTATAAGATATATATTTTTATTAATAGTTAGGATCTTATCGTCTTCGATCCGATCCTACGATCTTTACGACTCTCCTCCGATCTTATGTAAGATTCCCAATCTTGACAACCTTGCTTGTGGATCTGTGGGATAAGAAATTTAGGAAAATATGCAGTGGAAAATCTACTGTGTAGTCATCCCATGCAACATATTAAATAAAATTAATGAATTTTGATGTTAATACTTAATGTGTATCCCTTGGCCTTGTTGATGAGATTAGTGATCCTGAAGGCATAGGAGAACAGGCATTTGATATTTCCCTCCTGGTTAATTTTTTTCTCCAAATTTCAACATACTAAGATGTTAGTCGAACACCTATTAAAGCTTTACAAGCAAAATCTGATAATTAATAGATATACTGGATAATCTATGCTGCCTGTTATCCATCTTCTCTCCCCGTAAAAAAAATCTACAATTTACTTATGACAAAAACTGTATGATCGTCTTAGAGTCCAAACACAATTTGAATTTCAGTGCCAGATAATTACCATGGGAGTCAAATTAAGTCATGACTGATTGTATCAATGGAAGAAAGACCGGATCAGGGCACATCAATTTTTTGTTTTATTTTCTTTCTTGTGTGCATGCTGTTGGTTGTGGTGGAGGTTCCTGTGACTGAAATAACACTAATGATTTGATCTTCATATGACTATATCCTCAAAAGACAAAAAAAAACCACTTCATGTTAAATATCTTGATATTTGGTTCATGGTTTCATTTATTTGAGATGGTTCAAGGTTATTGTACTCAATGTAAGGTAATCAGTCAGATATAAGAAGCTGATAATTGTGCACTTTAGCAACCTCATTTTGTTGATTATAAACTGATTTTTGTTTGTTATCTCTCTGTGAAGGGAAGTTGCAAAAGGGCTAATGAAGTACCAGCCAGATATTATTATCAGTGTACATCCTTTGATGCAACATGTTCCTCTTCGAATTCTAAGGGCAAAAGGACTGCTGAAAAAGATTGTCTTCACTACAGTTGTGACGGATTTAAGTACTTGCCATCCTACATGGTACGTTTATTCTGTCTCAAAAAACAAAAAAATGGTATGTTTATATACAAGATTAGTAATGCAACAAATTTGAAAAGGATGATTGCTGTGTGCTTCCTTGCGTACCCTTTAAATTTTTTTTTGAGAGGGAAAAGGATGACTATCGTTTTGGTTGCCATCCATATATATATCACTGAAGGGAAATGACATGTACAAGTGACAAACTTTCCAGAGGAGAGTGGCAAAAAAAAAAAAAAAAAGAAAGAGTACATACGCTAGACACAACCCCACTCCCAAAGAAGACAAAACATGTGGTGTACAATGTTGTCCGCTTGACAACTCTCCCCACCAAACCCTTTAATCAATACACTTATTTCCTATTAATGCTTTTCAATTCTTTTGATGAATTCCATTATTGCTTGTTGTAGGTTCCATAAGCTCGTAACAAGATGTTATTGCCCTTCTCCTGAGGTGGCAAAAAGAGCAATGAAAGCCGGTCTGCAATCATCCCAAATAAAGGTCTATGGCCTACCAGTACGCCCCTCATTTGTCAAACCAGTCCGGCCAAAGGTATGTAACTGGTTCTTATTTCTAAATAGTTTTCCAACAAATCTTCACTAACGTTATTTCCAGCAACATTACATTAAGAAATTTCTGTTTAATTATTTAATTTCATATTTTACTATTAAAAAAACATAGGGTGGGTTGCGAAAGGAATTAGGAATGGATGAAGATTTGCCTGCTGTTCTGCTTATGGGAGGAGGAGAAGGTATGGGTCCAATTGAGGCAACTGCTAGAGCACTTGGAGATGCATTATACAATGACCATCTTGGGGAACCTATAGGTCAGATACTTGTAATCTGTGGCCGGAATAAAAAACTTGCACAGAGGTTGCAGGCTATTGAGTGGAAAGTCCCTGTTCAGGTATCTCTTTATAGCTTTGAAATCATGCCTATTCATCTGTTTGAATTATCTTTTACTTTGAATGAAGTGTTAAACTTCATACATAATTGGGGTTAAATAATACTTGTTAATTTTGTAAGTCATGATGAATGAGACCTTGCTCATGTTGTTTATGTTAACTAACATGTATTTTCCTAGATTTAAAGATGAATTGCAATCCTGTATCATTTTATTACCTTTATGATAATTAAGTATTGAACTGTGTTGTGGAGAGAAAAGGTTCCTTTAGAAGTAAATGGGCAAGTTCATTATGTGATCCTGAAGGGGACATTTGGATGTGGATTAAAATTTGATGGAATAAATGCGTACTATGTTGACATCAAGAATATTTTTTATACATAATCCAAAAACTGGATTTCTCTTATTCTCAGTTGTGTTTGCGTTAAAATAAAGATATAATTTAATATTATGAGAATAAATAATGTTAATCATATTAATTAATACACCTTTTTCTAACAAATCGAGGTGTTGACCAAGTTAATCCTAATTCAATAGATGTTTGGTTGTAATCCTAGAATAACTTTATAAAAACCCCAAAATATTTTCTTTTCAAATCTGTCATTTCCGACAGCATCCAATGTGATAACACATGCATTCTACTCCCATTGACAATTTTGTCTAGTCCTAGGTTCCTACCATTTATTTGTACTGAAAAATTCAGTATCTGTATTTTGCTGTATCCAATATTAGGTTGTGCTGAACTTTTGTAAAAGTTATTTGTTTTACTTTCTAGTCCCAATAATCATGATAATGGTATTGAATGCATCATAATGTCGCTATCTTTTGTTTTTGACTTGATTCAATGTGTTATCTGATTTAACATGTAATTTGGAGAGAATTGATGCGTACTTTTTTTTACAGTTACATAGTTTCTAAGGGCAAGAAAATTGTTACATATTTGAAAAGAATTGTTACATATCTTCTGTTTTTTGAGGGCAAGAACATTGATCTGTTGATGGGGGCAGGGTCTTATATGTTTTTTGCATGAATATGTAGATCAAAGGCTTTGTTACCAAGATGGAAGAGTGCATGGGTGCTTGTGACTGCATTATTACCAAGGTTAGCTTCTTTTTTCTAATTTTTGCTAATGTTGTTCTGGGAACATTTTAGGTTTCTACTTTTCATATTTGCATTTTACTGGATTTACAGGCAGGACCAGGTACCATCGCAGAAGCAATGATCCGTGGTCTTCCTATTATCCTTAATGATTATATTGCTGGACAGGTAAGTACACTTTTCTTTAGTAAATCCTTAAACAAATATGTTTTTGAAAATAAAGAAAACTTGATGGTACCTGGGGTTATTTTGAAATCAACTAACCCCAGTCATTTTACATAACAATATATCTGTGTATTCTATTTTATATGCAATATTCTACTTACTATATAATATTGACATCTACTTATGTCATAAGATCTAATCAGCAGCATAAGATAACGTGAACTTGTACTGGAAAGCCAAAACCAAATGCAACTGAAATCAACTTATATTGTTGAAATTCATTCATGCAAAGAGGAGATATTCTGATCCAAACTCCGCCTATATTTTATAGCCGGTCCCAAGCCCGGATAAAGGAGGAGGGTTGTGTTAGGCCCCGACAGCCAGCATAAAATCTTGTCGAATTTTATGAACATGGATCAAGGTTTGATTACTAATAGAGCGGAATGACGTCGTATGATCCATGTAGCCGACCCCACCTAGTGGGATAAGGCTTTGTTGTTGTTGTTGTTGTTAAAAATGAAACACATCTACTCTTTATTTCCTCCTCCTGATGTATGTATGCTACATAGCATGTTGAATATCAAATGCTGTTGTATTATAGTAACTTTATGTGACAATTTCTGCTATTTGGTCTTTATTCTAATGCAGCACATATGCTTGTCAACTAGTTATCGGAATATCATAACTACCAACTGTCTGTTCACCACCGATGACAATTAAATGAGAAGTTTTTTTTAATCTCAACCAGGATATGTGCCACAAAACTTTGCTCTTCTTCACACACAAAAACATTGCTCATTTGTTTTCATATAGAAGTCTGCATAGTAACTCAAGGGAAACATCATCTTGTCTAAACAAGATACCATGTTTTCTTTTCATCTGTACATTAACCCAAAAGAACAGCAGTCCCCCAGAAGGGTGTTGTTTCTCCAAAGTTTTTATTAGAATCACTTGAACTGTTCTGCTGCGTCAAAAATCATCACTTACGCCTAATGTTTGCTTCTCAGGAAGTTGGCAATGTTCCTTATGTGGTGGAGAACGGATGTGGGAAGTTTTCAAAATCTCCTAAAGAGATCGCCGGCATAGTTGCTGCTTGGTTCGGGCCGAAGTCGGAGGAGCTCAGTCTCATGTCTCAGAATGCTCTTCGGTTGGCTCGGCCAGACGCCGTATTTAAAATTGTACACGATCTCCATGAGTTGGTCCGAGAGAGGAGTTTTGTACCCCAGTACTCGTGTGCAACTTGAGTTTATGGTCGATTAGATTTTTTTTTTCATTTTGAAATATTCGCATCGGTATTTAATTTCCATGGTGATTTTTTTTGAAATTATCCATGATCTTCCCACATGAAAATTAATACTCGAGTGTTATCATTTGCGGACAACCAAGTTCATGAAAGAGCATGTTTTGCCTTTAAGGATCTCACAATTTGATAATAAGATCAGTGGGCTGCGAGTTCTCATAGTTTGTAATTTCATTTGTAACTCTTCTTTTTGGTTTCCTTTAGGAAATTAATTATTCCGGTTAATCCCGGTTTGTGTTTAAATCAATATGCAATAAGATCGAGGAGAAGCATTTTGTGGATCAGCAATTTTGATCAGACATTAAATATTGCGGTTTTAAAATTATTAAGATGCAATTTAAAATAATTATTAAATGAAATAATTTAAAAGAATTTAGGTGGTAATAATAGTAAGTGTTACTGGAGTCCGGTTAGATTTAATTTTTATAGTGGAGGGCTACTGATCCAAGTGGAGTGGAACAAATACGTTTTAATTAAATTAGGGACTACAAGATAGTTACTTTGATCGATCTGAACTTAAATCCATTTTTTTTTCAATCCAATGTGTTTTAATCAAGATTTATCTTAGCGAGTGGTAATTTAACAGGTATAAATCAATGAATTTATGTGTAAATTACTGACGTACAATCTTACATTGAAATATGCATATTCACCGGATAAAGTTTTCGGGTTGATCCGACTCAAGAATCTGAGTTAGCCTGTGAACGGTCGGATTGAGCATGAGTTAAAAAATTTTTGATTTGCCTAATTTTTTTATTTTATTTCAAACTTTTTATGATGTCAAATTTTAAAATATACGAAAATAAATTATTTCAAATATATAAAATATTTTAAAACTCTTTTAATTCTTTATATAAAATAGTGAATGCATTTTTATGTTAAAAATGTAAAAGATAAATAATGGTTGATGGATGATTTTACTGTGTCACTGAAATCGTTGGATCGAGTCGTGTCTAAGTTTGTTAAGAGATAGAGTCCGATCCGACACGTGAACAAGGTATCTAAATATTCCATCAGATTTCAATGGGGATTATTCTTTTTTTTTCTTTTGGGTATGAATGGTGATTGATTTTTTTTCATAGTGATCATGACATTATAACTTAATTCATATATATATTTATATATTACACGTGCAGACATCTATTTCCTAATCTCGATTATTATTTTATAAACATAACGCAGCAATTGGGTTTTTCTAATTATCATTTAGACAACCAGATTCAATGGTCAATTCCATATATCCTAACTTCTCAAGGATGATTTCATGACATATTTTCACATTCTTAAAAAAAAAATAGTAACACAAATCTTAAAGATAAAAAATGATTCATTTGAAATAGCTCATTTATTTTTAGCTAATTTTTCTTACTACTCCTATAAATCCTAATGTCCAAGACCACTAACATAATTCGAAATTAAAAAAGAGCAAAATGACATTTCCGTAGCTGTGTTTAGCTCGAATGATTAATTAAAAAAATTTAAATTACAAATGAATGGAAATTTTCTATTCGATTTTTGGTATATATATATTTTTCTACTGTTATTTATTTATTATTGTTTTCACCAAAAAAAAAACTTTTTAAATGTTCCGTAAGTCAAACGCTATCCAATTGGTCCGCATATATATGCGAAGATTTTGTTCGGTGAGTCGTGTTCAAGATTTTGTTTGGTGGCGTTGCCTTTGTCTGTCTTCGTCTCATCGAACCGGCTTGTTCTCCGTGATCGGCGATGGAGCTCACGGCGCAGCAGCTGAGGGGGTTCAACGGCGCGGACGATGGCAAGCCCATCTACGTCGCGATCCGCGGGGTGGTCTTCGATGTCTCCGCCGGTCGCAGCTTCTACGGTCCTGGAGGCCCCTACGCCGTCTTCGCCGGTCGGGAGGCGAGCCGCGCCCTCGCGAAGATGAGCAAGAACGACGAGGACATATGCGGCGACCTCACCGGCCTTACCGAGAAGGAGATCGGCGTTCTCGAGGACTGGGAGAAGAAGTTCCAGGCCAAATACCCCGTCGTCGGCCGCCTGGCCGCCTCCTAGAAGAAGAAGTGGCTCAGTGGGGTCACGCGGTAAAGATGTGAACTTTATGCTGCTTTCGTTCACTGGAAAGACTAAATTTCTAGCTAAATAAACGACTGTTGTGCGGATTTGATTAGCTACTTTTATTTCCCTTTGCAACTTGCTCTACTGTGTGGTGTATTTGATCACATTAATGAGAAGGAAAAAGTGAGATTTTATGGAGAAGGGTTTTGAATAGTCGAATGCGTATGGCATATTGATTATGCTACCATTGTGCATAGACTGAGTGTTGGCTTGCCTCCTTATGAAATTCTAGAGTTGAATCAATATCTGTGGTAAATGTAAAGGCTCTGTTTTATCATAAAAACTTGTTCTGAAATTTCGTTCATGGGAAACCGGAGTAAGGTATTCTTGTGAACATGTTAGTCCCAGAGGTTAACCAAGTTGTACCCAGTCAAAAGTTATGCTTAGTGAAACTTGATCTCTGATCTTTGCATGATTCATGATTTATCAATGGAAATTAGTAATGATGTGGAGATTTTTCTGATCCAGTTAGGTCTCTTTTCACTTCTTTAATGCCCATGAATTTGCAAAATCACATGGTAGAGCTAAAATGTTCTCCATTTGAATAAGTTTGCTTCTCAGTGTGGTTCTATTGTGCATTATCTACCAGAAATGTATATAGCTCACTCCTAAAAAAAAGGTATATAGCTCTTGAAAGGCGTTATAGCTTCAGTTTCAACAATCTATCCATTAGTGTCTTGAGTACCAAAAGCTTCTAATAACCAGTTTATGTTGCTGATAAGCCGTGATAGTGTTTTTCTTATAAGTTTTCTTTTGATACGAGAAAAGGAGTTTAAACCATTTAGTGCAGAAATCATATAATGTAAAATGATGGTTTCATAATCAACGTCAAGGGAAAAGGAAACGTACATTTTTTCACCAATATATTTTGTTGATTGGTTTAGCTATCAGACGATGAGAAATGAAATTTGATGTCAATGTGAAACCAGATAATCATTCTGTGTTATAGAGAATAGAACGTCCAGCCATCAAACATTCCTATATGTATGCATCTGTTTCTATATTTGTGTCAGAACATATCTTTTGTTGTGTTTGGGTTTATGAGAGCACAGTTCAAGTGCCGTGACAGCACCAAGTCATTGGTTAGGGGTTTTTTTACTCGAAAAAGATGTTTTTAGCTATGAGTTCAGCTGCATTGTGCTATTACTGATTATAAACATGATGAGAATGATACTGTAGTTGGTATTTGTGGAGATGTGCTGAAGGTACTTTGCGGTGTATTATTCATTGTTTCCTTAAGCTCTTCAAGTTTGGGGCGTCGTTAGTAAATAGCAAACGCTCAAGCTCTATGTTGCTATTACTGATTATGAACATGATGGGAATGGTACAAGCTCTCTTATTTCTTGTACCCAAGAGTGACCAGAACTGACTGGAGTAGGAGATGTCTTTGATTGTTTCTTCTTGTACATAATGTTTGATAGTTCTATTTCTGCTATAATCTTTATAGCTTTATGAAAATTTCTGGTGGTTTCCCAGTCAAGCTGATGTTTCTAGGATTCAGAATTTGATTATAGTGTGCTTCAATTTTGTTATTTCTATTAATAGATTTCTATGTATGATACAATATCTAGAACCAAATGTTAAGATGCATCCCAAAGCATCAAAATCTGCAAAATTTATAAATACGCCACTTCATTATTATTTTTTAACATTCAGATTATTTAAGTTTACAAACTCATCACGTGTATCATCTATTTGTAAAAGGATAACTTGTATGTGTGGACATACTTCCATATACAAGCTGTTGATTCTGTTCCAACTTCTCAATATCCGATGTATCTTTTGTCTTCCCTCACCCCCTTGTTCAACTTCAAAACTTAGAAAATTCATTTAAAATTTATTCAATCCCCAGGAATACAAAACCCACGAATAGATGAAGATTCTTTGTCTTCATCTTTGAGGCATGTTATACCATATTTCTGTAGGTACCGAAGAATTTATCATGGTTGCTATAGGCATGCAGATTTATACACAATGGATGAAGTAGCAATTCTTCAATGGATGTGTCCAGTTTAAAGAATGTCGATACTGGAACCATTTTCTCTTAAGCTTTTGTTGTGGAAGATAAAATGGCAGTGCAAATAAGGATGATAATAACGAACATGCTCAACAGCAACTATGAAATCACAGTAGACAATGCATTCTAGACATTTTAGAGGTTATATATATATATAACAGGCATAAAGATCATTATTAAAATGTATTTGATAAAACAGGATTTTGTAACCTTATAAAATCCAGTGTTGTTTAAAAGTAAGATAGAAGAACAAGTTTTTCTTTTATGTTTGATGAACTCAAGTACTTTAACAACTGCTCCATTTAGCTCTATGAAGCAAGAATACACTTAGTGAAACCAATGCATACAACTAAACTAATTTCTATGCATTTGCAAACTTCCCTAGTGCTTGCCTTGAAGTGCCACAAATGCCTCAATCCGACACCATTAGTTATGGAATCCATATATATATGTACTATATACACCATTTAAAGATACACTTATCTTAGCTCGTCTTTCTAAATGTAGTCACAATTCTCTGCTGCAAATCCCAACCTGGATCCATTGATGTCATATACAATCCTCAAATTCTTCTGCTGGTAGTTCCCAATGATGCCAGTTTCATACTCATAAGAGAGGCTGGCAAAAGCTAAACACACTTGAGATGCATCTGGCTTAACAAAGTACAGGACTCCACTAACATCCACTTCTACCTCCACGGCACCTTCAAACTCCAGCTTTACTGTGGGAATGTTCACCTCTTTGTAACCAGTCAAGTTAAAGCAAGTGTCAAGGATGGAAAAGCCAGGCGCAGATGGATATTCAGAGAATTGCTTCATGAACTCTGCCTTAAGATTCTTGTAAACCGAAGGAGTGACTCTACTGATCACTGTGCCAGAATCAATTAGAACATTTTTATTAGTGAACCCAGAGGCCTGAATAGCTATCCCTCCAATTCTCATACCAGTAAAATTGAGAAGATAGAAGGGTGCCTGATCAGAATCAGAGATTAATTTGGTGTACACAATTGGTGATGAATTTCTGTACGCAGAAGAATCGCTGCCAAACATCAAGGATCCAGATGAGTCGTAATCTCGTGATGGCAAGCAGTACGAGAAGACTCCTCCAAATTGAGCTGTTGTTTGTGATACCAGAGATATTTGAGACCTGCCAAGCCCCATCAGACCGGAGGTTCCACCGAAGAGCCCGTGGTTGCTCTGGCCGCAGCCGAAGAGAAAGTTCGGCATGGTGACACCGGCTAGGTCAATTTGGTCCCTGGCTAACACTCCATGCGAAAATGATCCATCGCCATAGCTGACATCGTAGATGCAGCTCAGCTGTTCTGCGCCACAAGCCCCTGGAACTCCAATCTCCAGTTGCATGGTGTTGCATGTTGTTGTGTTGCATGGGATGGTTAGGTAGGAAGTTGAGGCAGTGGGGTCGAACAGAGGGTCTTGCTGGTTATAACATGATGCGCAGGGCGTGCACTGGACCCAGGTGAGGTCACTCCCCGTGTCCATGATCACTGTCATCTGCCTGCCTCCCAGCTCCACAGTCACAATGTAGTTGAGAGTTTGGAGCTTTGCACCAGACGCCAGTGGAATTCGGGCTTCTGATAAATCATCCCGTGTGCTGTCAAATCTTGACTTGGCCATTTTTGACTGCAAGGATGAAGCCCGAGCATCGTCGGAAACCAAAAGCTTCCATTCTCTAACCTCCGGTTTCTGAATTTGACCAGAACAGTAGCTATGGTGTTTGATTTCCAAGACTGTGGCACCATTAACTCTTCCTGTAAGTAAGCATTTCGAGGGCATTAATTTTGGCTAAAGTTTCCAAATTTGCTGATACATGCTCCGAACTATTATTGATAACTGTATAGTAGTTGGAAGAAAGGAGATAGGTCTTTTCCATTTACAGACAAGTGTTAGAAAAGCGAAATAAAAGCAAGTCCATAAAAGGAAAAATCAGAACTTGCATATAATATTCAACCGAAAATATTATAGGATTCCATGTGAAGAACAACAGAAAGAAAGCTTCACATCTATGATGACAAATCAATAAAAAAAAGGTGGAAGTCAGAGAATATTTAGAGAAGACCAGCAAAAGCAACACCCACACCCACACAATGATAGCTGAGAGCATGCCATTAAAAAAAAAAATCTAAAGCTACCACACGGTTGCTCGTAGCTTAAACTAACTTGATCTCTGTGGCAGGCATTTTGCAGACGGCTTGGCCTCTCGTGCAGGCTTCAGCTTCTGCAAGGGAAGCGCCTTCTTCACTGAGAAAGAGGAAACATCACACCCAGCTGACACCAGAAGAAGGACAAGAAGGTGAAACCAGGGAATGGCTCTCACTCCCACCATTAAATCCTCAGCTTCAAAACGAACAGTGGAAGCTCAGCAGCACCTCAATGAGTGCTCTATGTGTGTTTGTTGGTAATCAGATGGAAGAAGGAAGCAGGAGGAAGAGTGGGGGGGAGAGAGGGAGATGGAAGGGGAAATCAAGGGGAGTGGCAAGTGATTGGAGAGATTCTTGGGTGGATGGTGGATTTGGGCATGAGAACAAAGGAGAAGAGGCTGGCACTTAGGACCCACATCAGTGCATGAGAAATTATTGAAGATTCACGTGCGACCTCCCCACAGGCATGCACAGAAGTCAGCTCAGCAGCTCAGGCGTCTCTCCTCCTCTCTATCCCCCTCCTACTGCCCCCTCCCCACCACCGCCACCACCAGCTTATCTTGATATAAAATTCTGTACTGCTAAAGGGATGTGGTTCAGTAGCCTGGCATATCTAACAGCTTCGTGCTGGAATTTAGAAAAAAAATATTTACACTTTGATTGAGTTAATAAAATGCTAATAATCTTGAACGCAGACTAAATTAAACTCGACTTCGTCTTTAAAATTGAAAGATAGTCACTGTGATGCACTTGAAGACATGACCATAGTGACTAAATTGAAGACTTGGTTGGAGTCGCTGAATGAGAGCATAAGCATATCCAAACAAGCTCTTAATTCTTTGCCACAGTAGCGAGCCCGTGACTCGGTGAGTATTGAGTACTACCTTCTCTCTGCACGTATATTGTTAACAAACCTACCTTCTCTCTCCACGTACATTCCAACTAACCTGCCAACCATTACTCCACTGTTACTTATTACCGATATTATTAAAATCGGACCGGTCACACGATCATACGATCAATTGGATCGTGATTAGACTGTTTTGATCGGATTCAACCGAGTTCAATCGAATTTTATTAAATTAATATTATTTAAAATAATTATATATAATAAATATTATATAATACTTATAATTCATAATAAAATATAATAAAAAATATTTAATTAAATATTAATATTCATAAAAAGAGTTTGGAGTTTTATTATTAATATAGTATATTAATTATTTTATTTTATTCTTCAATACTATTTTAGGGTGATAATATATTAATTAATTTTGACATATATCACTCTCATGTTTATTTTTTTCTTTACCTTCATTTTAATATTTTTATTTTTCTATTTCCATTAATTCCTCTCCCCTCATTAATTCCCATATTTGTTTACTTTTTTTTATAATAAAAAGATATTAAATTTTTTAATATTCATAAAAAAATTTTAAGTTATTATTATTGATATACTATATTAATTCTTTTATTTTATTCTCTAATACTATTTTGTGATGATAATAAATTATTTTAATTTTCCATACATCATTCTTACTTCCTTTTATTTTCTTCTTTATTTTCATTTTAATACTTTCCTTTTTTTATTTCCATTACTTCCTCTCCCATATTGATTTCCCACATTTATTTCCTTTGTAATTTTTCCAATTCTTAATTCAAATACTTTCTCATTTTTTACCTTCCTTTCTAACTTTTTATTTCCTATTTTTACTTTTATTTTCAAAAATTTTTCACTTTAAATGTTGAACTGAGTTTTTTTGGTTTAGTGGTTGAACCCAATTTTTATCGATTGAATCAGTTTTTGGCCGGTTCAACTTCAATTCCATTTTGTAATTAATTCGGCAGCTGGTTCGTGGTTGAACCAGCCGGTGCAGTCCGATTTTAATAACCATGCTTATTACATAGTGCGACAACATAGGTGCAAAACATTTCTATCATTTTACCGGCAAATTACTTAATCTATATGGGTCAATTCATGTTATAAACTAAATCATCAATTTGATTACAACTACTGTCAGATTTAAGATTATTATCATTATGTACCCAAAAGATTAGTGCTCTACACATTCTACACTCGTATTTTTATTTTTAATTACAAAAATGTAAAAGATACTTTTGTAATTGTGAGTATATACAATAACTTGAAAACACCTATTTATAATTTATGATGAAAAAATTGCACACTGAGAAACACACATAATTTATAAAGTTCATATTATATTAGATTATATGCTTGGCGGTAACAAAATATTATTAGAAGAAAGAATTTAGAATAGTACAATTCATATTTGAGATTACTCCTAGTCCCATCTCATAGGAATTTTATATATACATTCTTTCCAAATATTAAAAATTTTACTATGATTATAGATAGCTTGTAATAATCTTTAGAAATTAGGATATCACATTTTCAATAGAGGTGTTCCCCCTTGACTTCCCATTAGGTTATAGTTGTCCAGACAACGAGATTGAAGGCATTAATAGTAAATTTTCATCTTAAAATGAATTATCTAAACAAATGTTTGCCAAATCGTTCTACCACTAAATTAGCTAATTGCCAATGTTTAGCAAATCTATAGTATTAGAACTTGTTACTAGTAATTGGCTTTGTTGACATGTTTATTGGCTTGTTTTTCATGGTGATTTTCTTCACCTTAATTCTTTTCTCAATACAAATGAAGTAATTCCGACATGTATATATTTGATTATTTCATAATGCACTTGATCAAAATATATTTTAACTTAAACTTGTTGTAGTCCAAGATCCCCAACAGTTATTTTAACTAGATATCTTGCTAATCAACTTTTGACAGTCACATACTTTGCCTATGTGGCAGATAATGTGACAAATGATTTATCGTAGTTTTTTAACTAATGTCAAAGCTATTCAAAATAAAGATATTACCTATCATTTATTTGTCCACAAATATTTGTAGCATAATCTAATAATTTGCAACTAAACACTCTTTATTATTTTTGCAGATGAGTTCAATGTTAGATGTTCCTATCATATACTTTATTACTTGTCAATGCTTCTTCACGAGATTTCCCATGAACACTAAGTTATGTATAACATCAAGTCGTATGCATACCATAATATACATCAAACTTTCGACTATATTGGTATATGAAACTTGAGTCATTTTTTATTTTCTTCGTTAGACGTAAGTGTAATTGTGGAGAATTGCATATTTGAAACCGATGGAGTACTCAAAGTAGGCATATCAAACCTAAATAAAATATTTTGAATGCAAAATTTTCAAACAAAAAGGGTTACCCTTTATGCAATCCATGTAAATATCCATCTCTAATTTTTCTTTGTTGCGCTATAATAAAGAGCTTACTTAGATTCAAAATGCTTAGCATATTCTTTACAACAATGGACATGCCATCAACACATAGGTGGTACAGTCATCCTTCACATTCTTGTAATATATGCAACAATCATAGGAGTTCTGTTAAAACACTTAACGATAATGAAGTTTTGAACCTCTTGTATAATTATCTAGGAAATTGATTTTTAATTCATACAATAACTTTTCAATATGTAAAAAAGGTGCAAAAAGCACTTTTGACGTAGAACAAGTGTAGAGCACTAATTTTAATTATTAAATTAATAAAACAATTATATATTAATTTAAAGTATATATTAAATTGTAAAAATGATTAAAATCAAGATCATCAGATCATCCGATTATCATGATCAAGCCATATTAATAAATATGACTATTCAGCAGTTGTAATTTATTTAACATTAGATGGTACATTTTTATTATTAAATTATCTAAATAAATATATATTATTTCATCAAAGAAGTATATAATCAATTTAAAAATAAATTATAATAATCAAATGATAAAAAATAAGCGAAGTGCTCTATATACTCATTACTATAATCAGTCTTTATACCCCTTTTCTCACTCGTCATCATATCTTACCCCTTTTCCTTACTATCACATCGGAATGAAAAATAAATAATATTACTTCAAAATAATTACTATTTGAATACATTTTTAAAAAAATAATATTCATAATATTGCATTACATAGTTCATTGAAGAATGTACATCACATCTTTGTCTTTCATTTTTATGTTACAAATAATTATACTTTTAAATTCATGATATCAGAGTTATTATAAAAAATAGTTATGTAACATTATCATCATAGAATAATAATATGATACCATAAGATACGTGGTACCACAAGAGAATAACATTTGACTTTTTCCATTAAAAGCATTTTTTAAATATAACTATGCATATTCCTTAGTATTTATTATTTTGTCAACTTTAAATAATTATATTTTGTTGTCATAATATAGTTAAGAATAGCCACTAATTTGTGATTTTTTAATGAATATTATTTAATTGATATTTATTTTCATAATATAGTTGAAAATATACACTTGGCATTGATGAGTGATTACACACATATTTAATAATTTATATAAATACTGTGACTAGCACTACACATGCTTAAGGCCCCTTAATTCCTAACATAATAATACATTATTTATTTATTTATAGTATATTAATTTATTCCATTTAAGTTATTTTTATTCTTATATATAATTAATTATACATTTAAAGCATAATTACTTCATGATTAAATATTTTCTTGTTTTTCTAAAATTTATTGATCTTTTCCATATTTGCTTTGTTTTCAACGATAAGCAAACTATAAGAGGAAACCATGTCACATTTAGTGAGTATGAAATTGATTATTTGTTAATTGGTAGGCTCACAAATATTTTTTTCTTATTTCATATGATTTCACTTTACGTGTCTGGACGGTCACGCTCATAAAATAGCACAAAAATTTTAAGTCCAAAATATATCACGATGCTTATCATAATGATAGAATGTGTTAAAAGATTTCAAATAATTGTCAAGTGTTATCATAAACATCTTTAAGTATTTCTAATATCTCTTTGCGTAGCACTAATAATATATTAATATTGTAAAGAGGAATTATCAAAATGCTAATTTCAAATATAAAGTGATGATCATTTATAGGATAATAAAAAATTGTGAATAATATATTATATATATCGGTATGTCAACCACGTAAGTAGATATCATCTCAATATCTAGATACACGATGAATAAATATGTTTATATTTGTATTTATGTTAAAAAAATTGCACAATTTTTAATCATAGAAGTATTAGTGTCTTTTTTTCTTGTCACTTAAGACACATTTTTAATTCTTTATCGAAGAAACAAACAATATATGACTTTTGGAAGTAGATTTCAAATATACTTTTAAGCTATGGCAATGTTTAACTCCTTACTTGTTAAATGTTTAGTTGAATTGTAATTTAAACTAATTATAACAATATTTTAAAAATATAATTTATGCTAAAGTTGTTAATAAAAAACTAATAAAAAATCAATATAAAAAGACAAATGGATATCAATACTAAACTTAGTTTTATAAAATTGTTTGAAAAAAGTATTACTTTAGGGTTAATGAAAATGGGAAAATTATAATGGATAGAAAGAAATAAATGATAAGGTATAAATAATATAAAGAAATTTATTTAGATTATATTTATTTTTAGAAGTTCAAATTTATAGAATAGTTATTGTCCTATTAATATCAATTTTTAAGAAAAAATAAGTCACATTGTTTCATTTATCTTACAACCATATCTAATATATAATTAAACCCTAAATTGTTTAAATGATCAAATTATAGTATTTTTTATCATTTTTATTAAATAGTTTTAATCTTTTGATATATTTGAGTATTGTTGAGTTATCAAGAGTTATTTATGTGAACCAAATATTTATTAAAAAATCTAATAATAATTATCAAATTTCACAATTTTAATCGTGCTACCATATAAGTGTACTTTTATATGGAAAAAAATTAGCACATAACACAAAATAAAAAAATAGTACATTTTACAAAATCAAACTCTATGATGAAATATCATAGCTGAAAAAAAATAGTGGATTGGTAGTGTGAAACAAGATGAAAGTAGACCCAAATATAATATTGTAATTATTATATAGTCTATGAACAAAATTGAAGAAATTTTTTCCTTTCTGTTATTTATCTCCTTCTAACCAAAATCGATAATCTTTTAGGACATAAGTGTTCATATTCATTAACACATAAATCAATATTGTTATGGTGGATTCCCACATTGACACATATATATCCTTGATTGGAAACCAACTGTTAAGTACAATAACATAAATATAAAACTGATATGTTAAAAAACAATAATTTTTTCAAATATTTAGCATGTATACATCACATATCAAAGTTTACCGCATAATGATAATATGATTAACATATTTTAATAAGATAACATTAACAAATAATAATACTTTTTGAGACCAAAATATAAATTACATTATAAAATAAGCTAATTTTACATATTTGTCTTAGAAATAATGGTAGACTATTTAATTTTTTTGTTCTAATTTAAAACCTCCAAAATACTTAAACAAAATTGGCTCCTACATTGAACCTAATACTAAATTATTTAAACTAGAGTTTGTTTTATATTTTTCATGCATACATTATAGTATAAATGCAATATTACATTAAAGGTTATTTCTTTAGACCTTCCCTAAATTATCACGATTTTTCACATCTAACCCCAAAATATGAATTTAATTTTTCATATCCTTAAACTATCACGAATTTTGCACTTTAATCCTTTTGTCTATTTCTATCAAGTTTTCTATTATTTTTAATTTTTTCTCATTTATGAAAAGATTAAGTTATCCCTTCCTCCAAGATTAAGTTTTCCATTGATGTGTTTTAGAGGGAGGGGTAATTTAGTCTTTTTATAAATGAAAAAAATAAAGATAATAAAAAACTTAACAACAATAGATGGAAGGATTAAAGTGGAAAATTTGTGGTAGTTTAGGGATACAGAAAAATTAAGTCCATACTTTGATAGTAAATACGAAAAATTACAATAGTTTAGATGAGGTTTAAGGAAATAACCATTACATTAATTAAATAAAATGGTGCTCTTATGGAAAGAAAAAAATAATTAATTCTATACCATGCATGGGTGCATGAGTAATGAAATTAAATACAATATTAAATTTTAAAAAGGCAAAGTAACATGCCCATTAAATAAGTAATTAAAGAAACATTTAATTAAAAGACCAATTAAGTAAGATTATTTAAAATTGATATGGTACCCAATCACATTACATGTTGTCATTTATTTATTTATTTCCTTTGAAGTTTTTTAACATCTAAAACTCGATTGGTTTCCATAGTCCATTCGATTGATCTAAACAAAGAAAAAAATCTCTCTTGTTTTTCTTATTAAACACATTTTTTCTAAAATTCGTGTCACTATCAACATTGCTACTAATATTAATTTATAACATTTTAAGGTTAGATATTTATGAATCAGTTATTTATGTAAACTTGTCAAGATAAAATAAAAAAAATTCTAAAACACACACATGAAATATTTTTTGTTAATATGATTTTCATTGATAATTTGTAATTATTTTTTAGTTTTCTCCCATTGAAGTGACATATGCAAAGGCATTTCTCCTAGGATTTTGGATGGACTCACTTGTATATTCAAGATTAGGTTTCTTTCGTGCAATAGTTGAAAAATACAATTTTTGTAATTTGAAAAAGGAAAAAATAATCCTAATAATTATTTTTGGAGTGCATAAATACCTTATATCCAACACTAGGTTTCTTTCATACAATAGCTGAGGAATACAATTTATTTTATTTTGAAAAGTAAAAATAATCCTAATAATTAGTTTTAGAGTACATTTTGCATAATGTGTTATCATAGTAATCAGTATGTTTCCATTGTACACTATTGGGATTAATTCATTATTTTATCCAATCAAAATAAGAAATTAACTATATATTTATTTGTAGTTATATGGTAATTACAAATAACCGCAAAGTGATTTTTGGGTGAGAAAATCACCGATCTTTTTGCTATAAATAATATTGTTTGACAAGAGGAAAACACACAAGTGAATGAAGAAGATTATGATTTCAAGTTTGCATAATCTAGAAGAATTTAAGTTGTGAACACAAGAATTATTTCTAGTGATTAATTCTTAGAATCAGTTATACAAGAATGTGGTTCTTTTCGCTTCCTTTTCTTCAAGTTTCTTTTGGTATAATATTCATTATTTTATTACATACATGACTATTAACAACTAATTACTTTGGTATTTGAGAGAAGAAGAAAAGATAGTGATCATAGTAAGAAAAAATACTACTACTACCACTACTATTACTGTATTTTTTCATGAATTAGCTTTTAATCTAAGTTGGTGGTATTCATTGATTCTTCTTTTCATCATCTATGTTTCCTATTGATCCATGCCTAATTAAATCAAAAGAATGGAAGCCAAGGTACATTCTCTCATTAATTATGAAAATGAGATCACTTATTTGACCATTTCAAACTTGTATGTCAAGGAATGAGCAGATATATTCGATTTAGATAGTAAGTATCATATTAATACTTTAATTAAGGTTTCAAGTTTCATTTTCTATATAAGCATTTTTTTGTTGGAAGTCTCTTGCTTTGGTCATGAGGGTGGAAACTCAAATCGTTGAGGTGATCATAGTAAGAAAAGAGAATGATTGAGAGCTAGCCATCCAAAGTTTAAAATTTATTTGTATATATTTGAGTATAAAATTAGTGAGATAATGTCCATCTAGACACATTTCTTTATTAAATTATGTAGAAACAAAAAAAATGACATCATGCTATATTATCATTAGATAGAAAAACAAGATAAACCATTTATTGTAATTTTCAAAACTTAGCCCATCAATGAGCCAAGCAATTCACATACGGATTAGTCATCATAAATACGTTAAGTTAGATTTGCTTGTCAATTTTATGTCAATAAACATATAATATGTTTAGTTATTAATTTGAAACTCGAGTGATTTTTTAACGACTACTTAGTGCACGACAAAATAAATATACGAAGAAAAAACTTAGCACATCAACGAGCCAACCCATTCATTCTTGAACGAGCCATCATAAATATAAAGGATAAGTCGATTAGATCCATTTCTCAATACTTTTTTGGAAATAAGCTTATGATATATTTAGTTATTAATTTTAAACTTGAGTGGTTCATCCATGACAAACATGAATAGTACCTATATGGAGCAAAACTTTAGCACATCAATGAGCCAAACAATTCAACATGAATTAGCCATCATAAATATATGGGTTAAATTTGCTTCTCAATCTGTTTGGTGAATAAGCATACAATATCTTTAACTATTAATTTGAAACTCAAGTAGTTCCTCCATGATAAACATGAATTATATGAATCTTGAGTGGTTCGTCCGTGATAAATATGAATACGTAATATATGAAACAAAAACTTAGCACATCAATGAGCCAAACAATTCACTCATGAATTAACCATCATAAATATATGAGTTAGATTCACTTGTCAATTTTATGTGAATAAGCATATAATATCTTTAATCATTAATTTTGAATTCAAGTGATTTTTAATTACTACTCAGTGTACGACAAACGTGTATACGAAATATATGGAACAAAAGTTTAACACATCAATGAATTAAAAAAATTCATCCATGAATTAACCATCATAAATATATGGGTTAAATCAACTTATCAAATTTATGCCAACAAGCATACATCATCTTTAATTATTAATTTGAGACTCTTTATTTCTAACAACTAGTTAGTGCAAGACAAACATGAATAAATAATGTATGGAGCATCATTTTACCTCAAAATCATTGATTGAACAAATCATTCCAAACAACTATCTTGGAGAAAGTGTCAATAACCCTTGCATTTTAAATATATTACAAGAAAATTAACATTATAAATTTAGAAATAATTATGTAAGAATATATTGATTGAGAATAATAAGTATGCATTAACTGAATTTAAAATATGCATGTTAACTTTATTAATATTCACTATCTTTTGCCATCATTTAATGCTCAACTCTTTATAATGCTTATAAATGTGCCACTAAAAAGGAATATATGAATAAAAAAATATACCGAATATAATTTTACTTCAAACTTAAGAAATTTCTCAAATGCATCATAATAATAAGGTTTGAAAAAAAAGTTAACATTGCTTTTTATAATACGAATTTATTGAACAAGATCATTGCTAACAATCAACATGGAGACAAGCACCAATAACCCTTGAATTTTAAGTATATTACAAGAAAAAAAACTCACATTGTAAATTTGGAAATAAGTATTTGAAAACATAATGAGGGAAGATAATAAGTATGCAATAACTAAATTTGAAATTAAATGCATGTTAATTTTATTAATATTCATCTACTCCCTTTTACCATTATTTAATGCTCAACTCTTTGCATAATGCAAATTAAATGTGTCATTAAAAAGGAATATGCCCATTTAATGACTTCAAAAGCCACAAAATAGCTTGCACCATGACCAGTTACCAAATAACCACAATTAATTAACTATTAAAATATCTTTTTTTTTCATTTAACTCTATACCGCCGCATAGAAATCATTCATGCGGGCGTCTAGGAACGAATCGCACGGCTGGCGGCACCGGTGACGGAAGGCACCTGCCGGAAGAGGAAATGCCACGTCACCATCCGGCGGGCAACTTCACAAATGCGGCAAAGTTTCCTATTTTGGGCCCTCGACGACGGCGGCCAAAAAAAAGTTTATATATTTATAGCGCCCGTTATCACCGTCTCCTTGGCTCCACCTTCCACCTTTCCGACCGTTAGGGTTCTGATCACCTGCCTCCGGTCCACCCCCGGCGTCTGGGAGCTCGTTCGTCGTCTCCGAGGATGGTTCATGTTCCGAGCTCCGACAAGCGCGGACGGGATCCCAGTGAGGAGGCGGCGGCCGCTGCGGCCGCAGGGGGGGAGCTGAAGATGACGATGGACGATCCTTTGGAAGCGGAGCAGAGATCTGTCACTAAGCGGTCCAAGACGGGGGCGAGATCGCGAGTCAAGAAGGTAAGAACGCGTTGTGTCTTCCCGTGTTATCGTCTCTGTTCGGGGTTTACGTGACACGATTATGAAATGAGTAGTGCATTTTGATAGGCGTTGTGTTTATGGATGCGCATTTTGCTTTGTGCTCTTCGAAGGGCTTGAAGGCAGCTAGAAGGATTTCTAATGTGGTTTTGATGCAGGATTCTGATTACAATATACTTGATGAGCCTAGTCCGTTAGGTCTGCGGCTTAAGAAGAGCCCATCTCTGGTGGCACTGATCGAAACGGCGCTTAATGAAGCTAAGAAGGACGAACCAGATGATGCTGTTGCTTCTGGTGCAGCAGATAAAATAAAAGCTTCTAATTTTCCTATACATGCTTTGAGGATTGGAAGCTGGGAGGTCAGTGAGCCTATAAGGGCGGTCTGCAGTATCTTTTCCGCCTTTCTTCTTGATTATTGTTTTCTTTCGATTTAGTGATTGTCTGCTTAAAGCTTATTCTGATTGTATGACGCATTTTATGCTGTATCTTTCCCATGTTGCTCATGCATGATGCATCTCATTCACTACATTGTTCAGATATTGTTTCTCTTCTGGTTTCCACAAAGCTCATTATTGAACTTCTTTTACTTGTTTTCTCATTTAACGGTTACATGAAGCAAATTAGTATTGTGCTTCTTAATACTTGGAGCCTTTTTTTAAGGAAGAGTTCAGAGTCTAGTCATCTTGCAATCATCATTGTGTCATCTGTAGCACAATGCGGAAGGCACAAAGTTACACCCGTCTGGCCTAGATATATTTGTGCATCACCATCATATGTTTTGTTATATTGATTGAACTAACAGAAATCTCCATTAACAGCGCACCTCACAGTTTGAGAATGATTTAGTGGCAAAATGCTACTTTGCGAAGCGCAAGCTTGTTTGGGAAGTCCTTGAAGCTGGGCTTAAGAACAAAATTGAAATTCAGTGGGCTGATATAACAGGTCTTAGAGCAACATATCAAGAAAATAAACTGGGAACCTGGGATATAACGGTAGGACTTGTTGTTCAATCGTAATATTGTTTCTACTCGTTAACTTTCGCTGACAAGTTATATATTCTCTGTTCAGTTGGCAAGGGCACCTCTTTTCTTCCGGGAGTCCGACCCTCAGCCCAGGAAGCATACATTGTGGCAAGCAACTCAAGATTTTACTGATGGACAAGCAAGTATCCATAGGTAAATTGACATTTCTCATGCTAAATCCTTTCAACAAGTGTGATATTTACATGACGTGTGGGTTCTATAATAAGAATTATTGCCTTTTGGTGAGAACCGATGTATGACGATCATAGTTTCCTTATTACTATGTATACATCTTTGTCATTTATATATAATTGGTATTCAATTCCAATCAGGTGTTGGGACATTGGTGGATCTAGACTGAAAAGAAAAGATATTGAACTTTAATTGCAACTAACTTACTTGTTTAAAGCGCTTAATGGCCTTATTTAGCCATTAAAATTTAAACGTCATGCCATTAATGCACCAGTAATTGTGGTAACGATATTTTTCCGTGTGATAAAGAGAGACAGCTGACCTTTTCCATTAATAGGTGAATATTAAATGTAATTACATCTTATTTTCATAATACATAAACTCAGGATGTGCTGACTAGGTATAGACGTAGGATCAAAAGTTAGGGGGGACCAACCAGTGATGGACCAGGGCAAAATATCCAAGTGAGGACAAAATATATATTCAGACCATCATAAAAAACTAGAAAGCTATATGTCTTGACTCACTTATATGTTGACGGCATTCAATTCTATTCATTCTTTATTTGTTTTGTCATCAATTCATATGAACATAGAGCAGCTTTGTCTTCATTGTAAGCAAACACATTAAAAGCTATTGAACTTTAAAGGCGACCATCCAACTTGTCCAAGCAATGGAATGATGTTAGCTATCAAACTTAAAAGTTTGAGCTATTAATGCTCCAGAAAGCACGGTAACAGAATTCGTAACAATAATTATCCTTTTGCGAAAAAAGAAAGACAACTGGCTCTTTTTCATTAATAGGGAATGATTAGCTGTCATTACACGTTATCTTCATAATACACACATTCAGGATCTGCTGACGACAAACCCACGACCAAAGCCGGCCACTGATGCATCAGGACAAAATATCTATGGGAGGGAGAAACATATAGTCGTAATATTATAAAAGCTACACAAAATGCATGTCCATATCGAGTCATTTATATTTCAATGACATTCAATTCCGACATTCTCTATTTTATTTCTCATCAATGCATATGAACATAGAGCAGCTTTGTCACTATTGTAAGGAACACATTGAAAGCTATTGAATTTTTTTAATTAATATGGGGAAGATTAGCCGGAATACATGCTATCTTCATAACACAGTCAGGTTTTGCTAAGGACAGAACTGGGACCAAAAGTTAGAGGGAACCAACCAGTGCGACCAGGACAAAATATATTGGGGAAGACAAAGTATATATTCATAAAAACCTATAGAAAATATATGCCCACATTGATTTGATTTACATGTTAAATGAATTAATTCCAGTTAGCGTTATTTACTTTCTCATCAATGCATATGAGCATAGAATAACTCTGTATTCATTATTAGCAACACAACAAAAGCATAGAATAACTCATCAATGCATATGAGCATAGAATAACTTGTCTAAGCATTGTAATGGTCTGCTAGTAGTCTCCCAGCAAGTATGTTAACGATATTTTTCATTTTCAGGAAAAAGTAAGGTAGCTGACACTTTTTCATTAGTATGGGAAGATTAGCTGGAATTAAACCTTATCTTGGTACAATCAGGATGTGCTAACTAGGGACAGGCTCAGGATCAAAGTTTGGGGGAAGCTACCAGTGAGAGACCAGGATAAAATATCTAGGAGTGGACGAAGTATAGTCATAAAATTATAAAACAAATCAATGAATACATGCATGTACATATATATTACTTGGTCATTCGTTTACAGCAAAATATTGTGCTGGGTTTGGTAGAACAAGTTCGATTTATGTATACCCATCTGAACGATCCTAATTTTTTAATATGCTTTTCAATAGCATTGAATTTTCTGTTCAAGATTAGGAAGAACAAGATCTATGTATATACTTAACCTTTAAATGGTCATCATACTGACAACCTGATGCATATTGGCCAGCATTGACCTGCAATCAAGGTATATTAGTTTCTTCCTTCCGTAGCAAAATTGTTTTACCCATTCAAGCTAGAAATGCTTTTCCATATCACGCAATAATCGTCATCATCACTTGATGACAACCAACGGTAATGTATTAATATGTTCCATCTTACATTGGCGTATATAATATTTTTATAAAGTACATATCTGAATACAAGTATGTTTGTTGCATGGAATTAATTTCTTCAGCAGGATTATAAACCGTCACTTGATGATTCATTACAATGGAAAGGAAAAAAAGGACCCCAAAAATTGTGGAAGTTTCTTGAGTTCTCCATTATGCACAATGAAATCTTCTTTAAATATGTTTATGAGACAGAATTGCCCCCCTCAGGATTTTATATTATGTCAGTTGATGTTCCTTTACAATGGAGAAGGAAGTTTGAAAACGTATTCTGGACTTGACTTCCTTATTATGCACCGCTAAATCTCATAGAAGTATTCTTTTTTGGATTTCAGTGATATATTATTTATTTTATTGTATCTCTCATCCTTTGTCTAGGTTCTTCTATACGAGCTAAATCAGAATGATATTTTCTGCAATAATTCCATGAGTTTACTTTCTGCAGGCGGCATATTCTGCAATGTTCCCAAAGTTGTCTAAGTAAAAATTTTGAGAAACTTATCCGGTGCGATCGACGATTATATCTTTTGAGCCAACAGCCACAGAGTTTATTTGATTGTGTTTACTTCGAACCTCAGTATACTTTTCTTGAGAATCAAGATGATTCTAGATGCCAAGGTCTAGTTGATTATAGGAAGGATGGTGGTGGATCTACTTTCTCTGGATTCTGCAGTTCTGGATCTCTTTATGCTGCTCCTCCAATCTCCACTGGCAATATGTTAACAAGTTCCGTTGGAAATAGACCTGATTTTTCTGTACGAGATATACTTTCACCACGCTCAGGTAATTCTTCATTTACCTTTATCATCTTAAACATTAAACCAACTGGAGTAGCTTGAGTTTTGTGCCAAAGGAAAAACTCAGTGTGTTTTCTTTTGGTCGCACATTTTTAGTGGAATAAAGCATGTCATAATTACTTTAAAAAAAGTATGTCATAGTTCCTTGTTGAAAATGTAGCTGAACTTGAAACAATTCTTGCTTGTCAAATGTCACATCAGTGGGTGATGATGTTTAAGTGGGGAAGCCTTCAGAGTACTAGTCCATATTAACGTACCTGGGTTGTTATGCAGCACAGTCCAATGCGATATATGAAATTCATATCATATGTGGGCCCATCTAATGAGTTCACTTTGATTTTATGGATCATTATATTCTCTTTTGATCTCACCTTTTGTCATGTATCAATAACTGGTCTCTTGGCATTTTCCGAAATATTTTCCCCCTATCTTAACTTTCAAGGAGTCCTTTTTTTTTATGGAAAAGCCTTATGGATTTACACCACACACACAATTCTTACCAACATTTAGTAATCATTCATCGTCGGAGGCTTAGAGAAGCTGAAGGTTGTCACTTCCACTGCTGAGGTTTCAGTTTGATCACCAGAGGGTACTTCAGAATTTCACTTTATTTTGTGGGGCTACCTCAACCCAGCTTTAATTATATCGTAGATCTTTGTTTTGTTTATCATAAAGCAGAACATTATCTTGATGCAGTTGATTTATGTAAACATCTGAGATTTCTTTATTTAATCATATCGAATGTAATTGGGCTCTTAAAGAAAAGAGTACACAACATTTGATTCTGTAGTTTGTTAGGTAACTTTCAATCGCCTACCAAAGATACTTTATCTTAGTGATGCTTGCTGCAGTAGATTATTTGCTATATTTTTTCTTATGGTCCCATGTAAATATTAACAACTATCCTTCTTAGTGTTACTGATTAATTTTGAGCTAAGCTGGTTAATGCTGGCATGTGAACAGTGACTTCTGATCTTTTAGCACCATTGCAATCCATTGACAATCAATCTGAACTCCCACACTATAAGTTATATAATTAATTCAATATTTTCGTGTGATGTCCTTTTTTTCTATATTGTGACATCTTCATGTTCATAGAGTTTATTTGGCTAGAAGAGAAGACACCGTTTGAACTCTTTTACTCTATTGTTTCATATAGGAGTCCTCAGAGCTATGAGATTTTTGCTTGTCATTCCTTGATATTTCTCCTTGATTACTATTTCAGGGATTGAAGCAGAGTCATCCAAAGGAAATTCTATCAGGGATCCGGAGGAGAGGAACAGTAACTGGTGGGATCAATTGAAAGTGCCTGAACTTCATGGATCCATGTCCATGACTGATCTTGTCAACCACTTAGATCACCACATTGCGCAGCAGATGACCTCTGGCAACCTCTCCTTGCTTGACGGTGCCACACCATCTAAAGAAGTGTTGGAAGATGTAGCCCAGTATCTTCTCAGTGATTCTGAAGCCTATGCTGGTTCTGATGAGCAAACCCTGGTGTCTAAGGTTGATTCATTTTGTTCCTTAATCCAAAAAAAACCAGGAGGAGGTGAGCTTTCAGATATCCAGGCACATGAAGAAGAACATGATGTTGCATCTGCAGATGTTGTCGTTCCAACACTGGACAATGGACCTGCTAATCTCAAGCCACCTATAACAATGGAGGAATCTTTTGGGGAGCTTCTGGTTCTTCCTCGTGTAGCTTCACCGCCACAACTCCTTTAATGCTTCAGGAGATGATTATAATGAAAACAGATGGCTTGGTATCTTCGTTGCAACTTGTGAAGATTAAGTTTGCGACAGGATAACTTGATAAATGAAATAGTCAGTTTTCGTAGGAGTTAGATGATCTGAAATGATCAGCTTGCAAAATAATACCAGAACCCTGACAGATTTTTCTTTGACAAAGGTATAGTCATCCATATAGACATAATATACAGAAGAGATACAAAAGATTTTGTATACTGGATTCATGCCATTGATGAGAATATATTTGTTGAGAGAAACAACTAAAGTTTGGATGGGATTTTCTTCTACTCCCTGGTTCTGGAAGCAAGGAGTTCGTTCTGTCTTTCCTCCTTCCCCCATGCCCTTTTACCGCCTGTCCTGTCTGATAATTCAATTTGCATCAATGCTTGAATAGTCTGATCCACTAGTAATTCCATATTAGCCTAGCGGTTGGTTTTGTGCGACTCATCATCTCCTGTAAGACGCAAGGCAACCCTTCCCCTTGACATCCGCGCCCCATCCATGTCCACCGGCTTCCTCTTCTTTCCGGCCAGTCATCCATCCAAGCCGTTTGGTGAGATGTCGTCCGGTGGTGAGTTGAATTTGGCTGGAATTCACTCGGGCTCAAAGTGAGCCTTTCTGCGTTCGGTAAGTCATAAATTCTTGATATGAGGAATAATAAGAAAGAAAACATCGTGTTCCTCATTTAAAGAAGGGATATGCTTATTAAGTCTATATATATATATATAAAAATGAAAGTATCCTCTCTTTAAAGAAGAGACATCGCGTTCTCTATGTTTCTATTCATTGGATTAAAAATATATAAATCATATTTTATTCACTTTTATTTAAAAATTTTAAATTTGATTCATAAATTTTTGATCTGGAGTGTTCCTCATTTAAAGAAGGGATATGTTCATTAAGTTCTATATATATATATATATATTACAATGTAAATTGTGAGTGAGATTTTGGTCCTCATCCTAAGGACAAACTCAACCACCCATGCATGTCGTAGGTCATATATGAGCTGCTTTTCGAGCGGACATGAAGTGTTCATGATTAAATTCAAATTTTAAATCCATGGAGGCGTTGTCACATTCGCCTCAGGTGCATCCCAGTCATCCCACATCACAGTTGTTGCAAATTAGATGACAACGGAGCAGGTTATTCACAAATTAGGTAGACAGTAGACTTATCTATGTTCCAATGCCAATGACTACGAGGAAGGCACCGTTTTGAGTTATGATTTTGGACTCCATTCGATAAGTTATACGCCCAGCCCAGGGACGGAACCATGCTTCATTGTGGGCCTTCGATCCTCCAATAATACTATTTTTTTTAATAGAGTCATCAAACTTGATATCACAAGGTGGTCCATTTTTTTTTATTTTTTTTAATGGCGAAACATTTTAATTGATAAACCCCGATTTTTTAAGAGAGAATACCTATAGAAACTAACGTTTAGTGACTATATTAAAAAATCGTATAATTTGATAATCATTGTCGAAATTTATTATTTTGTGAATAAGATGATATGGATGTGAAATAAAATATTAATTCATTAAGATGTTTTAATTGATGATTCATCAATAAATTTTGTTTATGATTTAAATCGTGTACATATTGTTATCATTATTTATAATGAAAGATATCGAAAAAATATGCGTAAAATCGTTCGACACACGTGTTCCACACAAAAATACATCTACATTATATATATATATATATATATATATATATATATATATATATATATATATATATATATATATATATTCAAAGGTTCACTGCCAAAATTTATTCTACATTTATACACACTATCACTATATGATTTCTTTTGTTAGATCTCTCAAAGGAAAAGTTGGGAAGAAGCCTTTTCAACCAAGTTATATTGTCCTCCCGCCTGCCCTTTCTCATCTTAATTTCATGTTGTATCCAAGAAAATAACGGCATTAATTCTTTGGCTATGTACTACTAATATTTCTAGATTAGAGTTAAATTACTTAGGCTCATCACATTGTTTCTTATTTTAATTTGTAAGCAATTTGAATTGCCTAACAATTTAGATCATCTAGAGGAAAGTGTCCAAATTGCCACATGAACGACAATCTAATTTTGATCTTCGTTTCATTCATACCCTTTCCAATATTAGACAAATAAAATATGAAATAAAATAAAAAAATTATGTAATGACAAGAACAATAAAAAATATTATTACCATCATTACTATCATAATTAATAATATTAATTTACTTAAATTATTATTTTATTGTTATTCACATGAGTATAATATTATTAGTTATTATTTTGAATATTATATATATATATTTATTACCATTATTTATACTTAAAATATTTATAATTAGATTTGTTTAATTTATCAATTTTATGAAGTTTTAGTCAGATTATATAAACTTCAACTCAATGATAGTGATAAAAGATATTTTAATAAAAAATCATACATTACTTAGTAATCTTTTGTTATAAACAAATAATATTATTTGAATTATTAGATAGATTACTTATACATAGTAAACAAGATAATGCATATTGTTAATAATTTAATAAGTGGTAATCTTTATGTCAAATTGTTAAGTAATGTGAAAAGGTAATGCACGCATCCTAATCCGTTGTTTTCTTCTAGTTCTTCTTTTAACTATCCTGATCACTAAAAGGAGAAAATAATCAATGACCTTACTTAAATGATTCATATCACAAACATGGTAACTAACTACTAATTTTATAATAGCGGCATTTTTTTAATTTCCTTTTTATCTTATATTCTTATCATAGATGAGAAGTCACCTTGGTTAATTATACAATACTCTTTTAATAGGATTGAATGTAGTTGCAAAAGAATATTAAATAAATTTTTGCTTATGCGATGTCTCGAGTCTAATTTTTGTGAATGCAAAAAATTTTCCCGTGTAATTCCACTCATCATATTTAGACGCGCGACTCGAAATAACATCAAATTAATCGAGTTCGATAATGAATCAAAATTTCAACATGTAATTGTTGCACATAACCTGAACGTTTGGGGACCTGACGTAGTTTTTCGAATACTAGGATGACAACAAAAATATACTAAACACTCTCAGATATGTTAAAATACATAAAGTACTATGGTTTGTTGCAATTCTTGATTTTTGTATATAGTGCACTCATTTGCTTCTAAAACGAAATAAAAAGGGGAAATAAAGTTTGTATAACCTAAAGATATGCTCATTTCATCTTAACTGGTGAAAGGAAAAATTGTCAACAACTTATTGGCACGAGTAAATTTAAATTAAATTTACACAAGAAATGACTCTACATGTCACGATCCCGATTTAACTCACGAGTTAAATTAGAATTTGAAGACTCATTATGAACGATCAAATAAAAATTTGAAGAAATACGAAAATGTGATGTAATTTACTCTTCTTTTATAACATAAGAATAAAAGTATATCATTAAATAAATTACATAATATGTGATCATTTCAGAGCAAACTGATACACCTTAAGACGTACATTTGATAAAATGATTTTATTTTCAATATGACTTATTTTGACATAAATAATAGCCATGACTAGCTCTCTCGACATTTTAATAGAAAAATATAAGAGACATAAATCTTTTTATCAGACCACCAAGGATGTTATAGAATCCTTTAATGATTATTACCTCGCACAATCCCCAACGAGCTATATGAATCTGAAAAATATTAAAAATAACATTATGAACAAAAATAACTCAGTAAGTTGATAACTCATAAGTTATGTGTTACCATCTAATAAATTTGGAGAGACATAAAAATATAAGCATTAATCATAATATCAAAATTAATATTTTCATACATTTAATAAATACATATATAACATTCCAATCGAAATCATCACACCCAATTTATAATCATAGTCATTTAAACATATCAAATATGTGTATGCAATGCAACACTCTCATATGTATGCACGGATCGCCAACTGGCCAGTGGTCGATAGATGGACTCTAGTGGTGGCTCCCATCATGATCAGCGATGTAGCACTTAGCTCCATTCTACCTCATCACTTTCGAGAAACAAATCATATAGTGATAGGTGGACTCTAGAGGTGACCTCTACGGATTCTAGAGATGGCCCCCATCGCGACTACTCACGATGTGACACTTAGCTCCGCATGTCATTTATCTTCAGTCTATCTCATCCTATTATTGGGGAACAGAATAATGGATTGAACTCTAGATGCGACTCCATCATGATCAGCGATGTAGCACTTAGCTCCAACCCTCATATATGCAAGTGCAAGCAGATGTCAATGCATGATTCATCACATGACTATCATATCTTGAATATGATGAATCATATCAAATATTATTTCAAATCGAACAAGATTGCACTTTTCATAATATATTTATATCATATCACATATGCTTTTCAAATGTGCAATCATATAATTATTCAGATATACTTTTCATAATTATATTTCTTGAAATAAATTCATAACATATCCAAAACATATTCAATAATATCATAATTAATGTCACACCAAATCCAAAAGAGGTGAATGCATAAAATATGAAAAACCAACTTATCTATAAGAGCTACCAAAAGATTTTTCCTTTCCTTTTTCACTACTTTACTCTTCAACTCCTATACAATAATAATAAAAAACACATCACTTCTATGATCTGAACAGAAGCCTATCACACATGAAACACAATTACTTGAAGAGATACATGACCATTGGGTATTTACTCTTATAACTTAATTAACTATTTATCACAAGAGTTGACATACTATTAAGACAGATTGTATACATAATAAAAGAAAATTCGTATTTATTTGAATTGATAATCAAATTTGTTCATTACAAATTTGCTTACTTCCTGGTTGCTAATATATTAATCTATAAAAGTTTCAGATCTTATTTCATTGTGATTTGTTCATAGAAAAATCAACATTTAGTCTAACTTTTATCTTATTTTTATGTTCTGACAGATTGAGTGACCTTACTTTTATGATTTATATAAAATAATAAACATTCCTTTTTCTCATAATTTTAATTTTCTCAAATAGTAGACATTCTAGGGTGAAACTCATAAAATTACCTAAATTTATATCTATTTGTATTGAGCACAATAAATTTAACCAATATTACCATAATTTGCCCTAAGTTCCATCTTGACAGAAAGGATCATGTAGAATGATAAATCAATAACTTTATGTAGACATAATATTTTTCAATGATTCTAGTTGGAAACACATGCTAACTTCTGTTCTCTAAGGACTGTTAAATATCAATTTATATGATTACATATCCAATTTAATACCTAATTTGCAATCTGGACTAACAACTTTATTAAACAGTATGATAGACCCTTAATCCTAATGGCATAACTTTGATTTCATAACTCCTATTAACATGATTCCAAATCTCATAATTTTTAAGGACGAATTGATACGAAAGAAAATATTAGAAAGAACACCATCAGTTTAGAGTTAGAATCTTCACCTTTAATAATTTTCCTTGTCGAATTTCCTTCAAAGTCCATGAAAGGAGTCGTGGTCCGAAATTGTTTTTGTGTTGTCTAAAGAGAAGGATAAGACCATACGATTTTTTTCTTCAGATTTTTATCACCCGAATAGTTCGATTGAAAAAATAGCTTAAGCATGAGGTGGCAAGCTGTTAGCTTGTTGGCAGTTTGCATGTCAAGAGTTAAAATTCTTGTCCAATTAAAATTTAACATTCAAAATAATTAATTTCAACCTAATTGATATTAATTACTATAATATAATCCATGTAATTTATTCACATATTTTATATATTATTTTTTGTTACACAATATATAGATTTTCATATGCCACTTGGCGACATTTGATTGGTCACTAGACTTAAATTCAATCTTAACAAATCACGTGCATAATTAACCATAAGAGAATATGCTTTATCGTAATATGATTATTAATTATATTTTAGTACTTTAATTAAATTTTATAAATTCTTATTATATCACTACGTGACATTACAACATATACTACAACACATATATTCAATTGATTATAGCCATATAATATAGAATCCAATATGAATTAGATAATGGATATTACATTCTACCCTCCTTAAAAAATTCATCCTCGAAATTTGCAATATCGTATTAATCACTTAAATATAGATTTTGATTATATATCCCGTATCCGATTTGCCTTATAACTTTTTGAATATCATGATACTTCTCACTTCTACGAAGAGTTTACCCTAAATCATAGCACATAAGCTTTTCCATTCAATTCATGATCATATTATTTTCTATGTGACATTTGTTCTTATAGCTTCACATATTGAGTCACATGCGATGGGTCATGATAATCTTTTCTTAACATGGACTCATAAAATGCACAATATACACTTCCACATCATGTAGGACTAAATGACAAACATCTATCCCGTGTCTTAATGTCTTTAAAAACATATCATATAGTTATATTTTAGTATTCCCTTTTCTAATAGTCAATTTAGTTATAAGAGTTGACTCACTACCTAATACTTTTGCTATTTTATTCACCTTTGTTGAAGGATATAAAATAGAGTTATTAGTCTTTTAGGAGGTTCATCCATTTTCTTTGTCTTGTATTCAACTCTTTACATGTGAGTACATATTTTGAACTCCTAATATGTACCTAGTTCAACCTTACTTGTGTGAATGGTGTCTCCAAATCTTGAGTTCTATATAGCAGTGGAAAACTTCAAATTATATATTGAGTATTTCCTGTCATAAGCCTCTACTTATCTTCATGTACATGCCACTACCCGACCATAAAAGAGAATTAATCCATCGAATAGCTCCAAATGGACTTACGAAGCTTACAATATGCCCTTATTGTATTTGAAATTGATTTTTTTATCACTTCTTACTATTAAGCAGGTAGTATTTAAAAATAAGGTCAACTTTTATAAACATATGCACCTTGCATTTGGGCAACCATGCCATCTCTTATCGGTAAAGGATATTCATCACTACTCAATTTAGTTACCTTATCATAAAATTATTCCTAGATGTGTTTTTAGAGGAGCGGTTTATTATGATATAGACTCTATGGGTCATATCCTTAGAGTTACTTCAATGACAGGGCAACATAAATTTAAAAGAAATGAAAAGACAAGTAACCCATGCACTTGCATAGGATATTGTCCGCTTTGGGCTTCCGCCCGCACGATTTTCCCAAAATGCGTCCTACCAAGTCAAGGCCATACTCCCATATATACTCAGTATTTCTCCCATGACTTATGCATGTAGGACTATTCCAATACATACCTTATGCACCATTCCCCTCTTAGGGGACTCAACGCTTTCATTGAGTGATCGCACCTCACCATGCACAGAGACACACACGAAGTGGCTCTGATATCATATGTAATATTCTTGCACTTGCGTAGGATATTATCTGCTTTGGGCCTCCGCCCGTACGATTTTCCCAAAATGTGTCCTACCAAGTCAAGGTCATGCTCACATATATACTCAGCATCTCTTCCGTAACTTATGCATGTGAGACTAATCCAATGCATGAGTATCAAGGAGAAATAAGGGGATGCCACACAAACAAAGTAAGTTGAAATCCCCCTCACCGTCTCCTCAATGAGCGTAGATTGATGGAGATGGCCAAGAGATAAAGCTTCGGCCAAACAAGGGCGTCGAAACGGGTTCAACTTATCCCAATCCTCGCTCTGGACCAAGGTGCGTAGCCTTTTCACATTCTCTTTCTCTTTCTTTGCTGTGACTGTCGCCCCTAACTGAACCAAGCATATGCTACACCAACAGTAAAAAGAGCTTCAAAAAGAAAGCACGCATTCGACATCGGCACAAGCCTCTTAACATTCATGCTTTGGATTAGTTCCACATGCATAAGTCACGGAAGAGATGCTGGGTATATATAGGAGCATAACTTTACCTTGGTAGGATGCGTTTTGAGAAAACTGTGCGGGCGGAGACCCAAAGCGGATAATATCATATGCAAGTGCAAGGATGTTACACTACATATAAGAGACAATTCAACACCATTTTTCCAATATTGGTTGAACTATTTTCCCAACAACTGACATAGTTCAAATTTGCCATGTGCGGCTAGTGATGTTTATTTCTTTTTGAAACTATTTTATATTGGATTTTATAATTAGTATCTCTTTTCCTCGAATATTAAAACTAAAAGTTTTCATTTATTTGCCTTATATGTTTTTTAAATTACCTTCATTATCCATGTAACCCCATCTATATGTTTTGATTGAAGAATATTTTCTTTTTATTTTCTTGTAAAAATAACTTTTTCCAAAATTTTAAATTAAAACAAAATTGCTCTCATAAACTTCTTTTATATTGCTAAGATAATTTCTCTTCATAGTTGAAAGTCATATATGAACCACATGAAAAATATAAAAAGTGCTACTGAAATTTGTAATTCAACCAATCTTTTTTTTCTAGTTTGTAATATGTATGAAAACCTACCTTTGTCGAGAAAGTTTAAATCCTCATGAGGATCTTGAGATGTTGTCGTCCTTCAGGTACATATAGAGGGAAGGGCAACACCTTCCCCCTGATGGGAAAATCCGAGAACAAGGAGAGAAGATCGCAGAGAGACTGTAGAAAAATAGAGGAGACACACGAATTTACCCAGGTTCACCCTTGAGATGAGGGCTACGTCCTGCAAAGAGGTTCCACTATATTATTTAGGTTTACAGCCGCCACACCAAATTACATCAGAAATTAGGCTATTAATAGCCAATCCAAACCGGGTTTAAAACCCAAACAAACAGAGAAAAAACCTAATCCGAACCACACGGGACCGCCGTCGGGGGGCGAGGCCCCTCGAACCCCCACTTTCGTTCGTACGCCAGCGATACTGTTAATTGGGTAATACTCAGATTCCCCTAAGCTCACGTGGGCGAACCCGGTGTGAGAAACAAGGGGCCCTGAAGTATTCACCAACTCTAACACCCCCTCTTGTTGTGTTCACCCTCCCCTCTCTACACAAAAGGGAGATGGACATATTGGAGGTCCACATGAATGCAACCACCTACAAATAAAAAAAAAGAGAGAAAATTTTAAAAAAAATAACATTCTCTCAATGAAAGTCAACCTTAATGATAGAGGAAATCAATTGGTATGAGGGTTTCCACATGAGGTTTAGGAATATAGTTGCAGAAAGAAAAGGAAAGAGATTTACAATTTTTTCTTAAAATTGATATATGCGCGCGCGCGTATGTGTGTGCACACATGTGTATGTGTGTGCATGCATGTGTGTGCCCACAATTACACGAAAGGGGCATCGAACCATACCTAATTCAATATGCAACAGAAGTCTTTTAAGTCCTATGACATGAGCCACTCATGTAGGACGATATGGTCCTTGGCACGAGTGTCCGAAGGGATGTCTGATATGTTTTGACACCTCATCCTCAAAGTAAATGCATTAGAATTAAGAAAAAAAAATTTATTGAGAACAAAATGCTTAATTACAAACATTTTCAAAAGAGTAATAGATGACTCTCTCCTAATATATCATAGGTATGGGTGTTGATTTGATGACATGTAGTCTGAAAAAAATATTTTTGTGGTGTAATTTCTAAGTGCAATTATTATAATATTATTATTGACCAACTTTATTTTAATACTAAGTACAAAGGTGGGGTTCAAAAGAAAATTTGTATGGAAATTATTGATGAAGGCATCTAAGAAGATCCAACAAATTGATCACCCTACCCACCTTCTTCACAATATGAAAGAGTTCTTAGAAATGACAACATCGTCCATGAAACTTGTTGCTTGGTGCAGGACAATGGCAAGACAATTCGACAAGAACTAAGTCACCCACCTTGTATTCCACTGTCAATGCTTTGGCATCCTTTCGACCGTTGCATGGGATTTGTGGTGGCCATTTGCCTTGGCACTCATCTTTGGTGTGGGTTGGGGCAAGATTGCGACAAGAGTCCTACCACCAACAAGTGTGGCCTTCACTTGATCACTCCTTTGTGCAAGCGGAGTTAGAAAAGGAGACACAATGCCAACTTATTTTGATATTGCGATTCCTTGCTTTTATAGGCCTTCCTTGATGGACCTTGGATAGGAGAATTTGTTGAGAGAACCTTGGATAGGAGAATTTGTTGAGAGAACCTTGGATGTCAAACTCTTCCCTCGTCATATGGGATAATGCATAGGTTCTTTGGGTCGCTAATCATGTAAGAGTTTGTTGACGGCTTAGTTGAGGCAATAAGATGGTTGAAAAAGTTCAGTTCCACCATGCGGTCATGGTCGTCCACTGAAATAGCGATTAGATCTCTAACCACTTGCCAATGTGCATTCGAGTGTTCTAGGCGATGCCAACAATATACATTTCTTGTGAATTCACCTCTTAGAACTTCATGAGATCCCAAGATAGAAACAACTTGAGACACTTTGGCGGTAGTTTTAAAATGGAAAGATCAAAGGCCCCCCCCATTTGGAAAAGGTTCTTGAATTCTCTCCTTTGCACAAAAAACTTTCATAGAAATTAGTTCCTTTTTTATTTCTGCCATTGGTATCACCATTGAATTGAAGATGCATGGCACTGATGATGTTGGATGAAGTTGTCTATTTATTCAAGCTTTCTTTTTATTTTTGGTTCTTCAATATTAGAATGAAAAGATTGTGGCAACAATGACGCTTTAGCCAAATGACCATCTTGTGTGACCTGAGGCAAAAGTCGAATGCCTGAACCTTGATCTTCTTCTTGGGGAAGTTCTTTGTCCAATATGACCTTTCACAGATATAATACCTTTTCATTTTATTGAACTTTGATAATGACAAGTTTGATTATTCTTGTTACCTTTAATGTTGAGGGCTTAGACCCTTTCCCAGTGTTGTCATTACTTGAGGGCTTGTATGGTGACATAATTCACTTGTGGGTTCCATTAATGATGCACAATGGCAAGTAGACTATAGTGTTCTGTTTAAAAACGGAATTGTAGTTCATCCTAACTTATTAGTGAATAGTTGAATTGTTAAATTAGTTCGAGATGTGTTTGAATGGAACAGAACGTAATGATGATGAACAATTGATGTGATAGGAAAAAAATGATGTAAATATAAAGTATAATTTTATTGTTGATAAAAATAAAATAAAAAAATTAAATTTCTTATGGAAAATATTTTGTTTAAAAATACATTATAAATATAACAAATCATTTTTAAATTAATTATATTTAACTAAACATTAATTTTTTTAATAAAATAATAAGCAATAAATAATATTATATTATTCATTTATTATAAATACTTATATATATAATAAATAAATTATTTTATAAGAGAAATGTGTGTGAGAGAGAAAATAAGAAAAGAAAAAAAATTCCAAAAAAAGGGCGACGTCAAGCAAAAAAATACTTAGTTCCACTATAGTGCTCTGGTTCAACAAAAAATATGAAATCAGAGTCACGTGAGGCCCCAGTTCTAGCTCGCAGTTCCGTCTCGAACTTTAGAATCGACGACCGCATTTGGTGGAATCGGGCAGAACAAGGGCGCAGTTCCACCCTAATTCCGTAGCTAAACACAACCTAGAGGTTTGGACATTGTTAGCATCCCGCGTGGTGGAGGGCAACTTTTGATTGTTCTCGTTATTCTTCAACATCAAGGGCTTGGACTCTATAGATGACTTTCGGGTTGATTGTACCTCGGGCCATGTCAAATCATATTGGAAGGCACTGACCCGACAAAATTTCAGCTCGACTCGGCCGGATCGGTCGAGCTAGGTCGTGCTTAGTCGGACCGCCCATTTTTTTCTTAATTTTTTTTGCTATATGTATTAAATTAAGAAAATAAAAAATTAAAATTGTTCAAAATAGGCCATATTTTTTACCCTAAGATATAGAGTAATAAAAATAAAAATTATAATATATGATATTATGATTATTAGATGTATAAAAAATATTTTTATATATAATATCATTATAAAATTTATGATATATGATTAAATATATATAATATAATTATAAAAATGATAATATATTATTAAATATTTAATTATATAATAAAAATAAAAAATCGTGCTCGTCGGTTCCGTGTTAAGTCATGCTCAACATATTGGACAACCCGACACGATTTAACCCGGGCCCACTAGGTATCGTGTTCGGGCCGGATTGACCGGACCAAAATTCGTGTTGGCTGTGGGCCGGACACGAATTTCCAGCGGACCCTTTTCTCATCATTGCCATTGCGCGAGAACTCAGATGGTAACGTGATTCATTCGTGGGTTTCGTTAATGATTTGAGGTGGCAAGTAGACCATAGATATTTGGAACATCGCCGACCATCTACCTCCGTGGCTTCTCAGTTCTCACAAATCTTGCTTAGAGGGTTTGCTTCATCAACCCAAAAGAGGTGGAGCTCTATAAATTTCTTTGCATATTCCTCGTATTGGAGGCGAAAGAGCATTTTTTTCCTTGAGCTACTTGACAAAACTTTGCTCACGTCTAAATTGGTTGCATGTTCTCATGGTTGGCGTCTTCGTAAAGCAACTCCACCTTAGATTTTTGTCTCTAATGATATATATATGATAGAAAATAATAACTTGATGGTGTAATTTTTCAACTCTAATTTTTAGAAAATTATTATTGACTAATTTTATTATTCCAAGCATTAGAAAAAGAATGAGCTAGTGCTGCAAGCACAATAGCAAAGGATTTGATCGGATTGACCCACGGAGAACACAGAGAGGGCATGGATGGATCACGTGACGTGGCGTTCTCCCTTTGGTTGATTCCCACGGTCTCTCTTTTTTTTTTCCGATTAAAAAAGGTCTTCGAGCAAACTAAATACTGAAAAGTGAAAACGCCTTAGCCCGGATCAATGGAGAAGACGAGGAGCTCCGGATCAACTCTCCTGAGCCCTCGTCTGTTCGTTCTTCTACTTTTACTCCTCTTTGCGATCTCCTCTGCGGCTGGTGATGGCGGAGGCTCTCTACCGGAGCAGCAGGAACAGGATCGCGTGCTCCATTTACCCGGCCAGTCGTTTAACGTCAACTTCGCCCATTACGCCGGTTACGTCACCGTGAACAAGGAGCACGGCAGAGCTCTCTTCTACTGGTTCTTCGAGGCCGTGGATGATCCCGCTTCCAAACCCCTCGTCCTTTGGCTCAATGGAGGTCCGTCGGTCCGTGGGCGTCTCTCCTCTTATTTTTTTTCCTTTTCCTTGAGACTTTTTGGTCAGATTTTTTTCGTCGAAATATTGATGAAAGCTTCGTTTTTTAGTTGTATTTTCTGATCTAAATTCTCATTGCATCATTACTATAACCCTGAGGAAGATTTTAAGAATGAAAAAAATGTTCATATATTGGAGTTGGGGAGAAATCTGGTTGTCTTTATAAGACCATAGAGACTGATTCAGGTTAAACTTGATAAATTTCTTACCTTTGATATTCTTAATCACGACACTTTACTGTTTCACTCTGATTCCACTGCTATTTCTGTGAGAGACGCCTCGAAAGCTGCCGCCGTTCTACTCATTTGATTAAAGAGTTTGAATGTTTGGCTAATGGTTTATGCATTATGAAATCGGTTTAAAGATTTAGTTAATGATCTGTTTCTCTACTTTTATTTCAAAAACCGGTCTAGTTTTCCTTGATGTGTCTGATCTGGTAACCTTATCTGTAGGACCTGGGTGTTCATCCATTGCATATGGAGTGGCTGAGGAAATTGGACCTTTTCATGTGAATGCAGATGGGAAGAGCGTATATTTGAATCCTTATTCATGGAATCAAGGTGAAGAAGCACATATGAACTTTTCGGGCTTCATTTTTATTTTTCCCTTTTTGTCTCTCATCCAAGTTTAGTGTATCAGAGTGCTGGATGTATTGCCAGCTTCTATTGATTCATTGTTTCTTTGTTGCATTTAATGAATTCTACATTTAAATTTCCTGTGAATTCTAGACAATTTATCTGTTTACTTCATCTTTTTATCCTTGGAGAGTGATAGAAGTACTTCTTATTTGATTTCCCTTAATATTTTGCAGTGGCCAACATACTATTTCTTGACTCACCTGTTGGCGTTGGCTTTTCCTACTCAAATAATTCACAAGATATCCACAGCAATGGAGATAAAAAGACTGGTGCTGATTTCTTTCATTTTGAACTTCATTTTGGTTTCTGAGCTATAATTTTAGTTTGTAGTGATATGTGTGATTTCATTTGATGTTCAAACTTCAGCTAAGGACTCCCTGAAATTCTTAAAAGAATGGTTGAAGCGATTCCCCCAATATAAAGGAAGAGAATTGTACATAATTGGAGAGAGTTATGCTGGTAAATAGATGAAAAAGCTTTATTGACAATGCCATCACACTTTCGGTTTTGGTATGTAATGCTTATGTTTGAAATATACTTGCTCCATATGTTTGTAACTATAGGGCATTATGTACCTCAACTGTCTCAAGCCATAGTAAGGTCCCAAAAGCTGACAGGAGAAAGGTCGATCAACCTCAAGGGTTACATGGTACCCAGTTACATGGCTTTCTTATTCTTTGTGGATGAATTCTGAAATTTTACATTTTTTTTTATTATACCGGCAAATCTGATTGCTAATTCACAGAAAGTTCTGAATGCAGGTTGGAAATGCTCTGACTAATGATTTTCATGATCATTATGGAGTTTTCCAATTCATATGGGCAGCTGGTATGATATCAGATGAAACATATAAGCGGCTTAACATTTTCTGTGATTTCCAGTCTTTTGTGCATTCATCACCTCAGTGCGACAAAATTCTTGATGCTGCTAGTAATGAGATGGGAAACATAGATCCATACAGCATCTTTACCCCTTCGTGTCCTGGCAGTGTCACCTTATCAAGGAATAAGTTATTCAAAAGGTTGCCTGTAAGTGCTATTAACATTACAGATTCTTTGTTTAAGAGACTAACTATTCTGAAGATAAGGATCAATCTTCTGTAATAAAAGAATTTCTATCTTAATGTAATCCAGTTTAAACATCTAAGTTGTTGTCAAGTAATGCTAAATTTTCCCTTGAATAGTAATTTTAGTTTTATTTTGGCAGTTAATTGGACGAGTAGGAGAAAAGTATGACCCGTGCACTGAGCAGCACTCTTCTATTTATTTCAACCTGCCTGAGGTTCAAAAGGCTATACATGTTAATCCTGCATTTGCACCTTCTAAATGGGTAACTTGCAGGTAAAACTAATGAAACTTCTAAATGGATGTATTTTTCAAGGTTGTGCATAACATTAGATGATGAGAACTTGATTTGGATGTAGCTTGTAAACATCTATATCTTGACTGCTCTTTCGCCAAAACTGACAAGCGACATAGAAGGCTTTAAAGATTTTTGTATTTGGTCTTGTGAAAATAAAATTATATTCTAGTGCATGAAAATGAAATTAAATGCATTGCATCTTTTGTTTCACCAAATTAACTATAAAGTGTTGGACAGAAACCCTTTTCCTTTTCTTAAGTGCTTCCATAGTTGACAAGTGTTTTATGCTTTAGGAAGAGACTGAGCGGAATGTTCAACAATTAGGAACCTGAAAGATAATCAAACTTTACAAGCATGAGAAGGATATCTAATGCCCTCGATTCTAGCAGAAATACAGATTTGGTATATCTTGTAACTCTGTGCTCTTATCTTTATTGCAGTGATGTTGTAAACAATTATTGGCAGGATTCATCTAGATCTGTGTTACCAATTTATCATGAGCTTATGAATCATGGACTTCGTATTTGGATGTTCAGGTATGTTGATATTTTATGTCAAGGAGATGTTGCCAAGATGGGAGATGTATTCTAAATGCTACAATCTTAAATTTGATATTCAAAATCTCAAATCTGGAGCATGACTTACTTTCTTATCTCAATTAGGTTTTGAAAGTTAATGGATTGAAAAAGTATTCAAATGAAAATTAGTAATGGTTAATGAGAAAATTACAGATCTAATATAAAACCTACTAGGAAAAAAATAGTGAAACTACATGTAGAAGCATTCTTGAGCAAACTAGAACACATGCCAGCAGCTAAATCCTCAGTTACATCAATTGAATATATTTAATTCTTTCTTCTCAAAAAAAATATATTTAATTCTTGAAACCTGTGAATTTTAATATTGCACGATAAGTGCTGCAATAATAAATACAACAACAACAACAACAAAGCCTTATCCCACTAGGTGGGGTCAGCTACATGGATCATACGACGCCATTCCGCTCTATTAGTAACCAAACCTTTCGGTATATTATTCACCAATAGATCTTGCTCTATTAGTTCGCCAAGTGTCCGCCTTGGCCTCCCTCTCCCTCTTTTAATCGGACTCCAGATTATTTGATCTACTCTTCTTACTGGCGCATCTAATGGTCTTCTGCTGCAATAATAAATAAGGTTTTTTTTTTAGAGGAGAAAGGACGACTAGCAAGGAGGTAGTCGTCCAAGGTTTTATTAATGAGATGCCATATTACAAACAAAACATAAAAGCAAAGCAAAGTTTCCACCAATACATATCTCTCCTACGTTACATGTACTTCCTCCAGTCCCCATATAAAAAGGTTCTACTTCTTATATGCATTCCACAACAAGAAAATATTGCACAATCAGTGCTGCAATGATAAATAAGGTTTTACTTCTTATATGCATTCTGTGACAAGAATATTAGAAAGAAAACGGATATATGTTAATCAAATATTTCTTACAGGCTATGTTGACAGCAGGCATAAGGTGATTTCATAGTGTTCTTCATAGATTTGTTGATGGCATTTTCGATGGAAATGAATGTCTTTCACAATGATGTATGAAATTTCGAATGGAGGAGTATTTGGTTAATAACATTTTAGCCTTGTATGTTTAGCTAATTTCTCCATCACTCCTATATATTTAATATGGATGCGTGAATTTTACCATATTTGATCTTTTGAGTTAACACATACTATATTTTTCTTATCTGTAAATTTGACATGTCATGGTGTTCCCACTTAGCTTGGTTCTCATGATCTAAAAAATCCACTGTTCATTCTTCAATTTGCTTGGGCTAGCCATTCCTTTATCAAGCCTATATGTTTATAAAATGATTCTCGCATGGAAGTTATCATCTTATTTTGTTGCACTGTGCTCTTACGGTCCTATTTTGCATTCTTTCCAGTGGAGATACTGATGCTGTGATTCCAATCACATCCACTAGATATAATATCAATGCTCTTAAGCTTCCCACAGTGACTCCGTGGCATGCCTGGTATGATGAAGGGCAGGTATAATTCTTGAATAACATATTTTTGTTATTTTTTTGTCTTTTATAAATGTTGTTACGTCTGCAAGCATGCCGAAAGGAAGGCATGATTCTTGAATAGTACAACAACAACAAAGTCTTATCCCACTAGGTGGGGTCGGCTGATTCTTGAATAGTACATGTGGAATATTTAAACTTGTGTGCTGCTACTTCTGTTTCTAATTAAGTACCTTTTCTGCCTTCACTTGGCTTTCAGAATTTAGTTTCTTACTGAAAAGATGTTCTCATGAAATCAGGTTGGTGGATGGACTCAAGTTTACAGAGGGCTCACGTTTGTCAGTGTCAGAGGGGCTGGGCATGAGGTGCCCCTGCATCAACCTAAGCTGGCTCTTGTTCTTTTCAAGGCATTTCTCTCTGGAAGTCCTATGCCCACACTTCCTGGGTTTGCTGATTCTTAGTTCCACAGTTTGGCCTTCACTGCAACACTGGGGGATTGTCAAAGGGGATGAAGCTCTAGAATTTAATCGATGACTAATCTGGCCAGGATGTGTATCTACATCTTCACGGCAATTTGTTTGTTGATAAGCTTTCGGAAGCAATTTTCGTCATTTCTCTTTAATCCTTCATGCTGGTTTGTTCGTTCTGTGATCTGCAAACTTTACATAAAGTGGTTATTGCTCAGACAGTGTGACAGAACTATTCACGTATTGAGAAAATGATGCCCATAATTTGAGATGAATTAGTTTTATCTTCGTATCTGCTCTTTCCAACTTAAATTGCTTCTGCATGACATTGGCGGTATGATCAGAGCTTACCGTTCATGATACATTAGTTTCATCACCTGCATCTAGGAACAAATTGCAAAATCTTAATTAGTTTGAAGGACAGGTTAAATTATTTTGCTAAAACAAAATAATAGCATGATATATGCGGTAGAAAGTGTTTTCTTTCTCATCACACTATTTTTTGTAAGCGAGTGCTGTTTCTTTATTTCCATTTTGACCACATAAATTATATCTTTGCACCCTCCAATATCTTCATAGTGTTTAAGGTAATAGATCTTTTATGGCTGAGATTGCTGTGCACAACAATGATACATTCTTAGCATGAACATTTTAGTCATGAGCAACTTCCCTTTTTGTTCACATTTTTTTTTCTGAAAAATTTCGTAGTTTTCTTTGCAACTTTCCTACCGCTCTGTTCTCCTCTTCCCTATTCTCCTTTGTTCTTTCTGCATTCTCTAAAATAATTAGTTTGGTGAGACAAGCAGAACTCATTATTTGGTTCCCTTATTGATAATGCCTTGTAATCTAAACTCAGTTGTAACTTATATGGGCTCCATATATAGTTCGACGCTTCAGCAATTGTAAACCTATATAGGTCTTGAATCTAAATCTAATTTTAGGATTTTTATTTTTTATTTTGTATTGAAATTCCTTATATAAATTTCATGATGACTAGGTTATAAACATCATTATTCTATAACGAAAAAGAATCGCCATCGTTCAAGAACGTAGTCCAATTTCTCTCCCTCTTTTCATAACACCTTCAACAAAAGCTTTTTCACCTAGTTACCCCACATTTGCGCATGCTGATTATGTATCATGCGCTCAAAATTATGAAATAAATGAGAAAAAAATGAGGATTTTTTTTGTCGGCAATTTTTTTTATCCGTGAATGTTTTTCTCTTGTTCACATTAATCAAGAGAACTTTACCATTGATTCTTCTTCTCTTCTATTTCTCTACTTCGTTGCCTTGTCTTCGGTGTTCTATTCCCAACAGCGTACATCAACAAAAACATGCTATCACCAAAAGAAAATTTATATAAATTGCAATTCGAGAGAGACTGCCAACAATATACACTGAATTTGGTATGAGGCATTTTCAAAGGGTGCAATAAAACTATAAAAGAACTTATAGTTCTGATAAATTATTTGACAAAATGTTCTAACTACATCTTCTGAAGTTTATGTAAGTTGTCCAAATGTGGTCACTTAGGCATCCTCATTAAGCTTTGCTAGTTGCAAGCTCTCCTCATTGCTAGTGGATGAATTCAACAGGTCAGGAGGAAGTAAATTTTCAGACTGATCTGACTTGGGCACAAGAAAAATTAGCCCTAGAGTTGCAATTCTCAGAACGTTCCTGATAAGCACTACCAACCACAAGTTACTGAAATCAGATCTTGTCACATGGAAAACATGAAGAACCACTCCGCCTGCTGTCTTTGAGGATAGTGAACCGAGGCTGTCAATACACATAAGGAGTGCGAAGAATGTGCCTTCAATTCCCAATGGACAGAGCCTTGTGCTAAGAACCATCATTGGCATCCATCGTATCTTGCTAATAATTCTGGAGCAACACTCCTCCAGGATCACAAAAATGTAGTCAGGAATATGGAGTCGCAGGTTCCATCGAAGAACAAAGATGAGATCAAGCATTCCAGAGACACCATAGAGGAGCTGTGCATAGAAGAGCAAGCTTCGGAATGGATAGTTCTTCAGTAGCTTGTGATAGATGAGGACTCCCACCATGGATCCTGTGGCACCAATGGCATAAGATATCCCAATGAACTCCTGCATGATTTTAGAATGTTATTGTGACGATATTTCTTATAGGCTGATCAATCTGTTCAATGATAAACATGTGAATTATAGTTACCTGGATTAAGATTGTTAGTTGACATTTGTACACTAAAAATAGCAATGAACAACAGTTTAAATGGAACTAGTCGGAACAACTAAAATGAAAAGGAAATATCCAATGATTATTGTTGATCACCAAATTGGACAGAGTCACAGAATACTAACTTGTTTTCATTTATCTCTTTCACTCATAGCAAACTCTCTGGATTTCAACTTCGTGTACACAACTAGGGTGCAAATATTTCATTATGAAAGACCCACTTCAAATACAGACCATGCATGATGCACACAAGTAAGAGGTAAGCAAATATGATTTGTTTCATTAGATGGTGCTAAGGCTACCTGAGAAAATGCCGGTCCAGCTTTTGGATCAGTATACCAGTAGAATTGCCCCTCATGCGTGCTGATGCTCAGGGCAAGAGAGAGATACATGTAGAGTGAAGGCTTCCACACTACAGGATACTTTATTGTTTTCGTCATTCCTCTAACAGCTTCATTAACCTTGTCAAGCACCTGCAGTTAACATGGGTTACAATTCTATTGTGTGTCCTCATATAAAACAGCAATTCACCACAAACGACCAAGTTGAACTGACCTTTCTTTTATCTGAGAGGTGGCTTGTTCTGTTCTCAAATATTATGAAGCCTAAAAATATAAGAAAGAGTGCAGGTATTGACATGAGGCTCATGGCTCCCTCCATTCAGACATGACCAGAAACATTGAAACTAGACCACAGTTAGTTGCAGATCATTGAATTTTAGTTGCAGGTTCTTTGATCCAAAATATACTGTAATTCTGATGCTACTCACCTGAGCTCCTAGGCTGTGAACAAAGACACCACTTGTGGAGAAACCTATGAGTGCTCCGACCGCAGAGACGAACTGGCAAAGACTTTGCATGTCCGCAGCCAACTCTGGCTTCTCAATGCTGTTCCTTGCGATGCACGCGTCGATAGTCACGTCAGCAATAGCAACTGCAGCCGTCATTCCAATCAGGCAAAGCAAGGCAAGGACTACTGGTAGCTTGGCAAATGTTGATACCATAAACGTCGCTATAATTCCCATAAAGCCTGATTCATAAGTTATATATCAGGAAAAGATCATCTATTGGTAATCCAAATTTGGATTCCACATATTTCCCTTTTGGATTTGCTGAATTTGTACTGAAGATTCTATTTTTAGAAGATGTCTTGACTAATTTTCTTTTCACAAAAAGAAAACATGTTACTATGTACAAGATGCAATGATTCAGTAGAATGTGAACTGAAGTTATATGGATCAAGAACATAAGAGAACAAAATTAGCCTCAATTACTGAGCACCACGAATTAAAAGGATGGTGGTGGTCTTGGGTCACCTGCGACGACGAAGTAAGGCCGGCGACGGTATCCGAAGACCGGGATGACGTCGGTGAGGACTCCCCAGACGGGCTTCATGACCCAGGGGACGTAGTAGAAGCCTATAAAGATCTGCACCAGCGACGGCTGCACCTTCTGCACGTCCTTCCAGTAGTAGTCGGAGACGACGCGGAAGAAGGACCCGGCGAAGCCCTGGCTGAGGCCGTAGACGACGACGACCCCGAAAACGAAGCTGGCGGTCAGCTCCCGGCACAGCATCCGGATCCATTGGACGGGCTCCAGGAGGAGGCGCAGGCAATGCCGTCCGCACTGCCCCCGCTCCTGGTCCTCGGGGCGCCGCTCGAGGGGCGAATCGGCCGGCGGCTTGCCGACGAGTTCTTGGGTCTCGGAGCTCTCCATCTCCATGTCCGCGGCGTGCGGCGGTCAAACTGTGGACGCATTTGTGGAGAGATCATGGGCCATGGCCATGTGAAACAGGAAAGGGAGGTGGTACTCAGAGGGTTGACTTGGTTTTAGGGGCAGAGGAAGATTGACAAAAAAGATTTGAATAAGGTGATGAGTTACAATTTCGAGTTTAGTTTTTTTACTACTATTATTATAAAATAATTTGATTACGATGCTCGGCAAAAATAGAGCAGGATCTATTAGTAAATAATATACCGAAAGATTTGATTATGTAGCCGACCTCATCTAATGGGATAAGACTTTGTTGTTGTTTGGCAAAAATATCACAAGACATGCATATTGAACTCAATTTGTCGGAGTTTACATTTCTTTTTCTTCCTTTTCTTCTATTTTTGTTGCAAAAGTATTTCTTTTTCTTCTTTTTTTTTTACAAATTTTGCAGGTTTTTAGGGCCATGGTGACATCCCGTATGAGGGGAAAAAAATGGAAAAATGAATAGTATGCTAAGACTTTGTTTGTCCTGTCCCTATATTTTAAGAGTTTAATGGACGTCCTACCCATATTTCTATCCATCTCGAGAATCGTTTGATGGTGGATGAGTGGCGGATCTTATTAGGCGCGGTTCAAGAGTGGTTGATCTGGTTGGGTTCTACACACGAACGGTTCACCAAAAGAAAGAGGTCACTTGCCTTGTCGCTCCGTCCGCCATCAATCACGGTGGCGACGACGATTGCGATGCTTCTCATCAGAAACCAGCATGGGAGATAGATGACTTGGATTTCACTGCTTGGTCGCAAGCGTAGGCGGAGGGCGAGCATCGAGCAAGCGAACGACGAGTGTCGACGAACAGGAGAGGCAATGGAGGTGTCGAGCGCAGCGACGAGCAGGCGAGTAGTGAGCGACAACAATGAGCGTCAACGACGAGCAGGCAAGCGGCGACTGTGAAGAAGTTTGTCAGTCAGTATCCGCTGAGGGCAGCGGCCTTTGCCACTATTCGCATCGTGCCTCCGCCCACATCGATTGATTGTTATCGATCACTGGTCGTTCGTGTGTCCCTTGACCTATATCTCTCCCCCTTCGAGAAGAAAGAAAAGCAAGTTCACTGCTTGATAGCAGGCAGAGGGGAGTACAACCACAATCCCTGAACCTTTCTCTCTTTCGCTCACCGTTGTCACCGTCACTACCACCACAACGAGTAGGTAGGACGTATGACAGCGAGGTCGGCCAGGTGGTGGCGAGGTCAATGGGGGAGAGGAGAAGCTTGAGCAAGCAGAGAAATGCCAGGAGTGAATAGTGGGTTCATGTCTTCAAAATCTATCTGAACTGCGCAAATTTTCATCTGCCGCTCATCCGTCATCTGAGATAAGTAGGAGCGTCCTACCCATTCAATCCATATTTAGAAATAGAAGTGTACTGATTTACGTTTGGAATAAAATGTGCGTCCTCCCTAGTTAAAAAGGCAAGCATTGATTGTGAATTTAACGATAGTGTTATTAAGGCACGGTTAAAAAAAATTGACAAAAAAATGGTTCGACTACCATGTCACATATTTCTTGCCAGGCGACCTCCTTCCTCACCTGCGTCGATGTTGGTGCCATTGTGCTGCTTGCTACCTCCGCCAGTTCGACAAGTGTGCGACTGGTTCGAAGGGAGTAGGGCATAAACGTTGTGCAAGGGTGAACGACGATCGGTGAAGGGCGATGGTGTCATGCTAGGGCGCAAAGGGCAAGGGGGAAGCAGGAAGGGCAATGACATCAGGCTAGGGTGTGAAGCATGGCAATATCATGCTAGGGTAAAAAGGGCGGCGGCATCGTGTTTGGGCGCAAAGGGCGACAGATGTAGGGGGAAGGAGGAACGATGATCGGCAAAGCGCAAAGGGCGGCAGCATCGTGCTAGGGGGCAAATGTTGGCAGCCTCTCGAGAACCATGATCGGCGAAGGACGGCGGCATCGTGCCGCCGCTGCCGGGATCCAAGCGAAGGGGGTAGGGTGGCGAGAGCGTGCTACGAAAGATCACGAGGGAAAAACAATTTTTTTGTGAGGCAAGTTTCAACAAATCGAACCCTTTTTTTTCATCGATTCTTTTTTTTTTGTTGAATTACGCCTTATTAGCGCAATAATTGGATCCAAGATCAATGACTATAGATGAGAGAGGACGGTCCTCCTTTTTTAACTAAAGAGGACGCGCAGTTTGAGTCAAGCCGCGGCCAAACTTGGGAAGGCAATATATGAGGCAAATAAGATTCTTTTTTTCTTTTGTATTCGTACAATAAGATATCAACTTAGGTGGGTGGGGTGAGAGGAGGGTGTTAGGTTTGACTCTACATAATCCAGCAAAAGATGACGTAAGAATTAGGGAAAGATTACGTAATAGTGTAGTCAAAGATAGAGTTCAATTCTCAGAATTTCTTTCTTTTTAATTCCATTTTTTTAAGCAACATTGGGATCGGGAAAAAGAAATGAATCTAATTTTCAGAGACTCAGACACAGAAGGCCCTTCAAATCCATTGGTGATTATATTCAACAAAAGCAAAAGTACATATTTTCTTGTAGGATGTTTTTTCCTGTCAATTTGAGATTATTAATTCCGTTGGTTTTGGAACACCTTGTTAGCAATTCTGTCAACCAATATATATTTAACTCTAGATAGATAGAACCCTATTTCTATTGCATGACGTTGAAGGCAACCTCATTAGCCTAATCGTTTCACACTTCATGATGGAGTTAGGTACAAGAAATGTGTATATATAATGACCATGTAATTGTCATGATACTTACCTCATTTTCAGGTGAGACCTCTCTAGATTTCTTTACTTTTGTTTCTCTTCGTATGTACTAAGAGAAGAAAACATACTCTATCTATCTATCTATCTATCTATCTATCTATCTATATTCTATCTATCTATATATATGGAGAGAGAGAGAGAGAGAGAGAGAGAGAGAAATAATATCTATCTATTTAGTGTTATTTTCTTAAATCTTTCTTAATTTTTCGTATCTAATTTCAAAATATGAACTTATTTTTTCGTATCCCCTGAATTGTCGTGACTTTTTTACTTTAATCCTTCCATTTACTTTTGTTAAATTTTTTTGCTTTTTTTTACCTTTTTCATTTATAAAAAGACTAAATTATCCTCCTTTCAAAACATATCAAATAATAAAATATAAAAATAAAAGAAATAAAAAAATTCATCAAGGGGAGATCTCCCTCGTGATTTGGCGTCACCCCCTCTCTTTCACTATGCACCGACACAGGAAAAGAACTGTGCCCTTCGTTGAAAGATTGGAGATGAGGGGCGACCCCCCTTTTCCTTGCTCTTTCCCTGCATCGGCGCACGAAGCGCCCCCCCCCCCCAATTTTCGCCGGAAGGTTGGGGGGGGGGGGGAGGGGGCACTACAAGAAAATCGTGATTTTTCGATAGATAATTTCCGACGGTTCTAAATCCGTCGCAATTTGCGACGGATTTTTCGACGGTTCTGTTTCCGACGGTTATGATCGTCGGAAATAATTTATATTATTATTTAATATTTTGACGATTAGGAACGTCGATATTTCCGACGGATATCCATCCGTCGTAATTTCCGACGATTTTCCGACGGTTACGACCGTCGGAAATAAAAAATTAAATTATATATTTTTTATATTATTATTAAATTTTTTCGATGAATTTTCTGACGGTCACGACCGTCGGAAATAAAAAAATAATTATATAATTTATTATATTATTATTTAATTTTTCGACGATTAGGAACATCGATATTTTCGACGGATATCCATCCGTCGCAAAATCCGCCGCAATTTCCGAAGGTCGTAACCGTCGGTAAATGTATAATAATATCATATAAAAAGTATTTTATTAATATAACTAGCGACGGTCCAAACCGTCGCAATTACCGACGGTTTTGACCGTCGGTAACGATAACCGACAGTTCAAACCGTCGGTAAAATAAAAAATAATCATTATATATAATTAAATATATTTTCGACGGTCACAACCGTCGGTAATTATAAAAATATTTAATATTTACGTTTTTGATGGCCGAAACCGTCGGTAATTAAAATTTCGTTATCCCATTTTTTTTCCCTTTTCCCGCTTTCTTTCCATTTTTTCCCTTTATATATATTCCTCCTCCCTCTTCTCTCTCTCCCTCCTCCCTCCACTCCTCTCCTCTCTCTCTCCCGGCCTCGAGCATCCTCTTCCGCGCCGGACGCCGGCGACCCTCCCACGCCGAACGCCGGCGACCCTCTCCCGCACCGGCGACCCTCTCCCGCGCCGGCGTCTCTCTCTCTTTCTCTCTCCCGCGCCGCGCCGACGTCTCTCTCTCTTTCTCTCTCCCGCGCCGCGCCGACGTCTCTCTCTCTCTCCGGCCAAAGGCCGCTGTCGGCCGGATCCGGCAGTGGCCGTTCGGATCCTGCCCCCCGGATCCGGCCGTGGCCGTTCGGATCCTGCCCCCAGCGGTCGATCGGCCGACTGGCGGCCGGATCCGCCGCCAGCGGTCGATCCGTCGGATCTGGCCGCTTGGCAGTGGATCCGGCCTCCAGCGGTCGGATCGGCCGCCGGGCGTTCGGATCCGGCCGCCTGACGGCGGATCCGGCCCCAACGGCCGGATCGACCGGCTTGCGGCCGGATCGGCCGCGGTCGGATCTGGCAGCGGCCCGATCCGGCCGATAATTTTTTTTATATTTAAAAAATTATTTGCGACGGTTGCGACCGTCAAAAGATCGACGGTTGCGACGTCCGTCCAAAGTTTTGACAGTTGCGACCGTCGAAAAGTTGCGACGGCTCGAACCGCCGGTCTTTTCCGGCGGTTGCAACCGTCGGAAATTTCGACTGTTCGGACTGCCGGCCTTTTCCGGTGGTTGCAACCATCAGAAATTTTGACGGTTCGAACCGCCGGGGACTTTTTCGGCGGTTGCAACCGTCGAAAAATTTCGACGGGTCGAACCGCCGGGGACTGTTCCGACAGCCAGAACCGTCGATATTTTCGACGAATTTTTTTCAACCGTCGCAAATTCGTTTGCGATGAGCGTTTTTTCGACGGATCGATTCCGACTGAAAAACCGTCGGTAATTGCGTTACCGATGATTTTCGGGCTGATTACCGACGGTCCGGACACCGTCGGTAATCAGCATTTTTCTAGTAGTGGGGGGAACCTCCCCACGACCTTTCCTTATGTGCGCCAAGGCAAGGAAAGAGGTTCTTTCCTTGTGCCGGCGTGCGTAGGAAAAGAGAGAGGGGCGATGCCAAATTGCCCCTTGATGATTTTTTTCCCTTTTCTTTTTTTTATATTTGTTATTTTATGTGTTTTGGAGGAAGAGGTAACTTAGTCTTTTCATAAATAGGAAAAAACAAAAATAACAAAAAACTTAATAGAAGTACTGAAGTAGACGAAAAGATTAAAGCAAAAAATTCATGATGGTTAGGGATACAGAAAAATAAATTCATACTTTGGCATTAGATGTAAAAAATTGTGATAATTTAAGAGAGGTCTAAAGAAATAACCCATTTATTTATATTCTATATTATAATGAAGATGTCGGGAAAACATTTGATGTGAAGAATTATTATCAATATTTTCATCACTATTTCGCATGCATATAATACTCATGACACGATTATTCTTTTGATTAAACACATGCATGGCGCCAATTTAACACATTTAAAAATTCTCCACATCCAGCCATTCATGTATCACTTTTATTCTGCCAACAAGAATGTTCATTTGGGTAAGTGTCCTCTACAAGGAGCTGATGAGGTACCATTCTTTGCGCAGATGAAGAATGAATTGCTTTCAAGCGTCGGATGAGGCCAAGAAACCAACAACAAACATCTTTCACTCGTGGGACTAGCCAGCTCCCTCACTCCCCTAATGCAAGGAAGCTTCCTGGACGGCGGAACCACTACAAAGCTGTAGACGAGGCAGGAAACAAAGATGGCAGACGACATACAATGAAGAGGAGCCGATAGGAAGAGCAAAGGATAGCTATAAAAAGAGAGGGAGGAAGCCAAAAGGGAGGAGGACGGCACAGAGAGTGATTGGAAAAAAAAACCAAAAGAGAGAAGTGAGAGTGAGAAGTGAACAATGCCCTTGGCAATTCGTCGAGAGATGTGTGTTCTCCACATGGACCGTAACTAACCAGCCCTGCTGAGGTCGAGAGATACCGATGTGTTTTGGATTCATATTCTTTAGCCGTGCTTTTATCTCATTGCTTTTCATCTTCAACATCGAATGATGCGCTTTCTTATGTTTTTAATGGTATCTGTTTGATCCTTGTTTCACTGTTCAACTCCTTATTTCTTTTGGATCTGTGCATAGAGTTGAGCTTGTGAACTGTCTTCCTTGCACCCCGACCGTAGGGACGTTAGAGGCAGTTGGGTGAAGACAGTTCCCTGCGTGGCTTTCTGGTTTTCCTCGAAGACATGAGCTAGGTGATGTTTTTTGAGTCATTATTACCTTGCACCCCCGACCGTAGGGATGTTAGAGACTCTACGCGACCGAACGTAGAGAAATCAAGCCTATGCATGCAATGGTTCGTAGTATGAATTTTCATAGAATCAGCAATGACAGTTCTTTGTAGTTGGGTTTAGACGTCGTCCACTTTTTGATCTACGACCTGAAGAAGCTGTTTGGTGCTAGATTAAGTAGCTGAATAATTCATTATTCTTCTAAAACAAGCCAAACAACAACAGAATAAGATTAAACTCATTAATTTAATAACACAAGTTCCAAGTGGTGTTTATTCTGGTCGACAGGTTGTCTCCGATAATTCTATATTCCACCAATATAATGGAATATAACATATTCCATCTCGCAGTTGAAGGGTAATGATAGTGATTTCAATGTAGCAGCACATGACTTTTGCTATAAAATATTTAATTTTGTTACATATTAGTACCTAAAGTCTATTAAATGTGCCATCACATGGCAAATTAATTAAAGAATGTGTATATAAAGAAGAAATAATGAGATGTTATAATTGTATAAAATAAATTTTTGATATCACGAAAATTTAATGAAGCAAAATTTTCATTATTTTTAACACTAATGTAAGGGGCACACTAGTCATTTTATATTATCTATTCTTACTTTTTTTAATAAACCAAACACCATCAAGAATAAAAATTTTCATCATAACTAGAATAACATTTTAACAACCAAATACGAATAAGAATAACTACAAGGAATATCATATTCACAAGAATATTGTCACTTATTTCTTTTATTATATTCTTGAACCAAACGGCCCCCGAAAGGGTTGAACGTATTCTGGGTTTCTGCCAATAAACGACCGTATTGAGTTGGAGATCCGAATTATCTTAAACGGATTCAAAGAGTGTTTACGTATTTCTATTTCATTATTGCTATTTTCGATTCTTTTCGATTCTAAAAAGTTTTACCCAAGATGGGATATTCTTCTATCATCATTCGTAATCAGTGATCCGAATAGGGCAAATAACAAATGAGTTGTTTTTGAAGGACTTACAATAATCCTAATTCGCATTGTCTGAATCGAAATTTTCTCCTCCTTTAAATCATTTAAACTGTCCGGAGATACACTAATATTTTGCATTCGGCCTGGGAGGGTCGTCCATATTCCATTGAGACAAGCGTGACCCGACCGTAGCCACTTTATCTTAGGTATATTTCTCTTGAATGCTCGATACTCACTGAACATGAGACCTTGATTCAAATCCAAGAAGAAGTAAAGCTCAAACTGTATTTTAGGACATTGAACACGAGAGCGACGATTGCACCCTTTTTACGAATTCTCTTCATGTGTGCAACACATGCTTTCCACCAACATGAGAGTGTGACCGCAAAGTCGAGTGTCTTTACCATCAAGACTGACTAGACGCACACGTGAAAGGTATTAAGTTGTTTTACCCGTATCATTTTAAATTAAAGAACTTTGAGTCATGTAACAAAAGCACCTCCCATAAGTACTCATCATGTGTTTTTATTGATTCTCTCGTACTTTCTCAGCATTAATTGTCGTTTTCGCATTATTTTTCCTTTACATTTCGAAAACAATAAAAGCAATTAATTCATTTTATGTTACATCGCTATCCTTCTCCCTTCATTTTCAGCATCTACCCTTTTTCTTTATCGAATTTGTTCCGAAGGATTTCTCAAAAATTTCGCAAACACCGCTTTCCTATGGATCGAACCTTAAACATTATAATGATGCATCGTACATTTGCGTATCGCATTTAGATAGTATAGAGAGATTATGAATTTTAAAACTTCATTCGACATCTTTTTCTATGTTTAAAAAATAACGTGCCAAAGTATATAGTAGACATGTATCTTTGAGGACTTCACTTTTCCTTTCGTGCGATATTCTCTATACATACTTTATGCGAGTCAACATTTTTTTCTTCAAAAGTAGCCAAAGTCCTCTTCAAAGGTAAAACAATTTTGAACGTTGCATGAATAATACACCATCAAGATACATGCATCTGTCAAGCTCCTGCATTTTGGGACATCCGATAAAATCATAAACCACACGCATGATCACATGAACAGATCAAATTGATACCATCACTTAAACTTCATCTTACGCTTCGGCTCGCGATTTAGAAATTTGCACATAAAAAGATGTCAATTGTGTCTCCGAATGCAAAGAGGAATAAGCCCTGCAAGCGCATCATAATTTTGCACCAGTAATCACGAATTATTTTAACGCAAGATATATTACCAACTTAATCCACCTGGGAACAACATTGTTTATTAAACCTGTAAAATTTTCAAAGAATTAACTGCATATTTCATGAGAAAACTCGCGGAATGGTAATCTGGAAACAAGAGAAAGAAGTCAGGCCAAACCAGAATAACGAAAAGACAAATTAAAGGGACATAACATGCATTTTACGAGTCATTTTGGATATCACTTTAAATTAAACAAGAGGAAAAGAACATAAATGGACCAAACCATGATGAAAAGGACAAAGTAAAGGGTATATATCATAGAACTTGAGTCACTTTTTTCCATCACAATTATGGGTCACTTTACATGTCACTCCATTATAGGTTTGAAGAAACGTATCTTTTTTTTTCAATTTCTTTTCATTTTTTGTTGAGTTGATATGATCCTTTAAGAAAGATGTGGTATATTTTCCCTTTTAACTGCTTTCATCTAGCTGTGTTGATGAACCCCATACGGGACATGGAATATTTGGAAGGTGTTCCACTTCAAGTCGCAGCAACAAGGCCATGGATCCCAAGTGCTAGACCTGCAAGATAAAGAACATTCTGGATACATCTAACAGTAACTTTGTGTGGTCAAGGTATCAGATAAATAGATGAATGTAATAAGATTCACATGCCATATTAAAGTGATGAAGAATGACCTAAGAGAATCCGAAAGAATAGCCAGTTGATTTTGGCCAGTTTTCCTAACTGTTTAAAGGAACCAGTGATTTGTCTACTGTTTTCAAGGGCTAGACTCTTACCTCTTTATTCTTAAAGGTGTCAATTAATTCATCTAACGGTCTTTGGAATCTCTCAATTTGCACAAACACTGAAAAGCAGTCTTCTCAGACCCATTTAATTTGGACAAAAAGTTTCAGTTCAATTCAACAGAAAGAAGTTTTAGCTCAAAGTAAATGCTCATAACAATTTGAATTTGTGGATCCGTGACAAAAACTTGAAGATTTTCTTTTTCTCTTTCGAAGGAACTTCTATTTGCATTGGTTCATTGTATGTACTTCACAAAAGAGAAACTAGAATATCCATTAAAATTGAGATTTTTTTAGAGCAAACGTTGAGATTTATATGAAAGATGTAATATTCATTGTCTGATAAATCACAGTCAAAATGCAAACAAGGATCATTTCCTGATATCAAACTATTGAGTTAAATCAGAAACGCGCTACAATGTTAGAACAGCCATATCACTAGACTTTCTTGGAGGCAAAGCAAGAAATTCAAGGTAAAACCATAAAAAAGTAGGTTTGACATGTTATAAGAAAACCAGGAATGACTCGTCAGCTATATGTTTGTAGATAGTTCAGAAAAATATGTCTATACATGTATATAGTGAAATATGGTTGTAAATTAAATATGAGGAAATCCAGATTTGACTTTGGTTCAAATGCTTTCAGCTTCTCTCATAAGAATCATCCACATTAGACAGATTAGTACACTCTTGAATTCTTTGAGAACATTTGTGCTAATTACAATACATTTGCATATATACCAACTACCTTGAAAAATGAAATGAAAGGAACACTCCTCTGGATATGACTTAAAAAATTACAAAATGGAAAATGCAAACCTGTTATATCTGTCACCAGGTTATATCATATCATCTGCATTGAATGGAAGTGTAATATACCCAGCTTCAATTGTTTGGCAATGGGAGAAAGTGTCGATCAAGTTGGAAGAAGAAGCAGCAGTAACAAAGCAAAGCAGCAATCATTTGTTTTTGTGCTTCAAGATTATGATGCACACAATTGTAATTGGTTCTCCATCTGCTTCATCCAGAGTGACCATTTGACAGCCTCCAGGAAATTTTCATTCCTCTGGAGTGCAGTTATGAGGTTTGTATAGGTTATCCTGTCAGGATTTATTCCTTTCCTTCTCATTTCCTGCACCACACTCACAGCCTCTTCAACCATTCCAGCAATTCCATATGCTTTGATCAAGGTGTTGTAACTATACAAATCAGGTTCCATACCACGTTCTTTAAGTTCAGCCAGCACACAAGAAACCTCTTCCATCCAACCTCTTCTGCCATATATGTTAATCATGATATTATATGTGTAATGATCAGAAACACAGTTTGACTCCTTCATTTTCTGCAAGACATCATTAAACTCCTCTAATTGGTTTTCTTTTCCATATGCATCCAACATACAATTATACGCCTCGAGTGAAACAGGATATCCTGCATGTTTCATTTTCTGGACAACAGATTGCATGTTTCTAAAATCCTTGCATTTTCCATATGCAGCTATGATGGTATTATAAGATATTACATCTGCTAAACCCTGTTTACGAGCCATCTGAAATACCTTCCTAGCCTTTTTAAATAGCCCAGCTTTTCCATATACATCAAGCATTACGTTGAAAGTTATGGTATTAGCAGCATAGCCACATTGTACCATCTCATCAAAAAGTCGTGAAAGCTCATCAACAGGCAAGGCTTGTCCACAACAGTTTATAACACAGTTGTACATGGCCTCATCCCATGTGACACCACATTTAAGTAACCAATAGTAGGCATTTGCCAACTTGTCTTTCAGGCCACACTGTTGGTATGTTCGGAGCATATCACGGAAAAGGAATGTATCAGGAATTATATTTTTCTGTTTCTCCATTGTCTCCAAAACTTCACAAGCATTTTCCAAATTACCAGCTTTGATGTACATCCTCACAACTATACTGTAGGCAACCATATCAAAGGTGGCATTAGAACCTTTTAATGTTAAATAAAGATTTTCAGCATCAGAAAACCTGTTTAAGGCACCATATATATCCATCATAGAGCACATAATATGAAGATTTGGGTGAGTCTCAGATTTTGGCATTTGTGTATAAATCTTTATAGCATTTTCATAATGACCTGCTTCCTTGCAGGAACATATCAACAAATGGTATAAATTGTCTTCAAAATCAGAGTCCTGCCATTTCTTGTCCCTTAAAACTTGTAAAGCATCATCTAGCAACAAATTTTGCACATATGACATCACCAAAATAGAACATGATGTTGGGTCAAGTAATATTTTCTCATAAAATGATGTTTTCAAAATACTAGGCACCTTTTCTACCATACCAGCCCTTTCATATGCCTGAAGAAGGCTACTTAGGACTGAAGAAAGTTGGCAGCCAGCTATTAGCATGTCTCTCAACGTTTGTGCAGCACCATTTTCATCTCCATGCCGAGATTGTAAGTTAATTATAGTGTAAAAGTTGGATGAACTTGGTTGAAATCCTGAAATCTTGAGTTCTTTATAGTACCACATAGCCTTTTCATAATCATTAGTTCTACCAAAACCTTCAATCATTGATCGATAAGTTGTTTCATCAGGCTTTAGACCAACAATTTTGAGACTGTTGAACAACTGTTCTGAGTCACTGGTCCTAGCTATTTTTCCATATCCAGTAATCAATGTGTTATAAGCAACAATGTTTGGTGAAACTCCTGCTCCTAGCATTGATTTCAGAACTCCCTCAGCTTCCTCCATTTTTCCTTGTTGACTATAGGCATTTAGACGCACTAACCAATTCTCCAAGTTAGGTACTACTTCATCTTTGTCCATCATGCTGATGACCTCCTCTGCTCTATGATAGAGACCAATACGGACATAAATGGTTATCAATGCAGAGTATGCTGGAGGGCACTTTAGTTTCAAGCTCCTCATCAGAGAAAATGTAAATCCTGCTTCTGAAACATTGCCACTATTTTGGTAAAGACCCATGAGCATCCCAAAAGTAGCTATGTTAGGTTGAACCTGTTTTTTTAGCATCATCCGAAACCAATTTGTCCCCCATCCAACTATGCCTCGTTTGGCGCACACATATATCAATGAGTTGAATAATTGAACATTCAATTCACAATCAGAATCAGTATGCATTTCTTCAAGTAATATTTTGGCTTTATACCATTCTTCCTTCCTTGCTAATGCTCGAAGGGCTAATTGGTAAGCATTGGTATTACCCTTTAGCTTTCCACTAGCCTTCATCCATTGAAAGAATTCGATTGCCTTGTCTTCAGTGTTTGACTCCAGCAATTTCAGAACTGAATTACACTGTTCAATCGTGGAGTCTGGGCTTATACAAGATAAAGCTGCCTCTATTCTTCTATCACTATTTCTGTACTTTTTAGTTTTTTGGCTTTTATTAGACACCAATTGATTAATTTTGCTTTGTGCCACTGCCTTCTTGATACCAATAAATCGCTTCCATATCCTTCTTCCATACTTTCTATCCAAGTTGTTCTTGGTACCAGCATCCACAGTCTCGGACAAACCAGCATCACATGATGTTACATCTGTGAATTGGCTGGATCGAGAATTCTTTCCTGATCCATACACAAATCGCCGACGTTTGGTACCTTCCAAAGCATTAACCACAATGTTCTTCGACCGATTAGGCTTACCGTCCAACTTATTGATCTCGACAACACTTGGCGTCACTCGTTTCCCTGAAAAGAACAATCCTGAAGGCATTGCCTCTCCACGATTACTTCTGAGCACGCCACACTGAATGGCATCAAGCTTATGCCCATTCTTCCTGTTCCGGATAGATTTCACAGCAAAGTGCAGCATCCATGAGCGAACTCCAAACAAGTCACCTGCACGGAGTTCAGAATTCTGCAAGAGATTCTCCCGCCGTTGTCTTGACTCGTAAATCTCCGGGCAGGCGGAGAATCTCAATGAGCCCATGATTTCTAAATTTCCATCTTTGATAACCTAGAGAAAAAAAGCGGCTGCGGAAGTAAAATAAAAATGCGATCAACTCGAAGTTCCAAATGTTCTGAAAAAAATATGAAAAAAATGGTAGAAGATAGCAGAAAAAAGGTAATTCGCAATCCTTTTAACCGGAGCAAATCAATTGAAAAATTCAAGAATGAGGACTGGAACAAAAGACAAAAAAAAAAAAACGGAAAAATTACACTTGAAACAGAACAAAAAAACAAGAAGGATGTGGACAGAGATAAAAATTTAGAACAATAAGTGCGAGTCCTTAGGAAATAAATTGCGCTTACCTTGCTTGAAGCTGTTCTCAGAGATGGAGTTCTCAGCAGAAGGGCAAGAACAACGGCTGTGTTCTGATCGAGGGAAGGACGACAAAAATGGAACAGAAATCAAAGGTTCAAAATTGGAGGAACCAGAGGGAGCCATATGTTTATAATATCTTCTTGTAGGCTTTCTTATCCCCTCCCTCCTCTCGGCTTCCAGTAGCAAGGTATAATTGGGCCTTATCACAAGGCCCAAATTGATCTGGAGATGTATGAACCTGAACAAATCAATTGCCAGCGCATCCTACCAAGTGGATATATAATAATATCATAAATGCAATGAAAATATAGATTAAGACTGAATCTTACAAAAATATTTTTACTTATTATTCTAAATCAATGTCACTATTGTTACAACTTACAAGAGCTTGAAGTTTTTATGTAGATAAGTAACTAGCAAGGTAGCAAAGATCAAAATTTTATATAAGATTGAAAGGGATCACAAATATCGTAAAATAGGATCGAAAAATACAGTTTAATATATCAAATTATATAAAAAAAATTAATTCTTCAGTTGTATTTTTTATATTATAAATGCTAATTAGATTATTATCCTATTAAGATTTTCTACAAACAAACACACACACATATATTCCTTATACAATAATCATTTAATATGAATTGACAAAAAAAATGACACTAGTATAATTACTAGGGACTATCATTACATAAATAATTTTTAATATAGATTGGTAATAAATTTATTTTGTGTAAAAATATTTTAAAATCTTAATTATAGCTAATCATCTTCCTTTTAATTTTATTTCTCCAACAGTCATGTTGCACTTGGTGAAAATTTAAAATAAATTGGAAAAAATAGATTGGTAGAAGTGGTGATCTTACAATCTTACCATTTTACAATATTACTAATAACAATTCTACTGATCCAAAGATGATCCCAAATTTAAAATTGGGATCATGAATCTTAGGTGAGATATAAAATCGAACGATCTCACGATTAAGATAGTAAACTTGACGACCTTGATAACTAGTATATTATATATCAATATCACCACAAACAATGCAATATTATACTATATCATGTACATGTTATAATGTGTGTCTCAACGTACACTATAACACATAATGAGCAAGTCATTTCAAATTTGTTACTTTTTTACTTTAGCTAATTAATATAATGATTTTCATGAGGGAAAAAACTTTTGATACAATAATTCTATTATATATAAAATGAAGTTATACAATTATTCAATGAAATGTGACTAGCTATTAAATCTCTATCAATATCCATATTCATGTATAAGTCAATCGCCAAAAGAGACACAAATACATCTCCATCACTATCTATCTATCAAATATTGATTCGAGTAAAGGAGAAAATAACAATGAATATGACAATCAATATGTAATGTCATCTAATGATAACATGTAACATGTCTTTGAAAGGTAAAGAAGGATGTCACTTAGAAACTCATAACCACTCTTAAGGAATTATTATCCTTGGTCTTTTTGGGATAGATTTTCATATGATCAAATGAGCACACAAGGTTGGTTATGATATCTTTTGTGACACTCCATTAGTCTATCAAGATTTTGTTCATTTTAGGTTATGATATATCTTGCAAAACATTTAAAATATGTAAGGTCATCTAAGGATCATGATTGTCAAAATCTATTATCTCGATCAATAGTTGGGTTCATTTTTGTAGGATTCTACTGATCCTACCAACATTGTTCAATGTTTTGCATTTATTTTTGTTTTTTAAAAAAGTTTGACCAAGTGCAACATGATTTTTGGAAAAATAAAATTGAGAAGAAGTTGATGATTGATTATAAATATAAAATTTAAATTATTTTTATATCTATTATATATAATTGCACCTTCATATTAATTACATTATTATCATTTTTTATCAATTCATATTAAATTATTATTACATAAACAAATATGTATATACAAATCATTACAAAATTAATATATTAAATATATTTTTAATATATTGGTTAGATCTTATGATCTTTGATTCAATATCACAATCTTCAATTTTACGGTCCCTTTTCGATGTTACGTAAGATGATGATCTTGACTACGTTGCTAATGATAACATATGAAATACGCATTAGTCTTGCACTATCATTTAATTACATACAAAATCATATCAATATGCATATTATCAATAAATAATTTATGATTGATAAAAATAATATGAACTATTAATGTATGATAAATAATTAATTATCGATCATATAATTATCCATAATATCAATTTATCTATGAACAATTAATATAAAAATTGATTAGCGATGGGTAATAAAATAATTTTGTCCTGATTTAATAATTATCAATTAAATATTATCCATCAATAATAATGATTTAGATATAATTATCAATCAATTAACTTTTATCCATCAAGAATAGATCGAGGTTGCAATCAATTATTTTCTATTTTATATTTCAACCATAAAGTATGCTTCAATCATAAAGAATGCTTTTGCGTATTTTTTTTAAACATTTAGTTAACTTCGACAAAAAATTACTTTTACTTATCTTTTAATTATTCAAAGTTATCGTTCAATCATAAAACTTCTTCAATCATGAAAATTATTTTAACAGCTCATAGTTATTAAGGATAAACCGTTTATATTACTTCATGTCTATTTTCTATAATGTTATACTCATCATGAGAGAGAAGTGTTCATTGTTCAAGTGGGCAAATTTGATACAACATGAATGTTGAGAACACCGTGTGAATTTTAACTTTGACAATTTCACTCGTTTGCCTTGAGTTATGCTACTCTCATCTCTTCCATTCAATTACAATTTTATAACATTGAACCAATAGATAATCCACAATCATAATGACTTGTAGCTTTTATCTTATGGTGTCAATCTTTGTCATTAGTTCATTTTTGTGCATTGTGGATCATCATGTCGTATCGATCAAGAGATATACCAATCCATTAATTCATAATATCAGTCCTATATCATACCATGGACAATAACAATAACAAGAGACATGCTATTTTTTAACAATTTTTTTCTTATACTAAAAATGTAAAGGTGAAATTGATAATTCATAATTATTAAAAGAACAAGTCAATATAGTTTTGAATGAAATTTAACATAAGGGTCAAATCCAGATAAATTTTAGGATTAAATTTATAAATTATAATTTAATTTTAGATGCAAAATAATTATAATCGAAAGGTTGTTATAGTAAACATTCCTAAATCATTCAAAGAATAGTGATTTAAAATTTACTAGTATATTTATTTCACTTAATCATCATTTTTCCTTATCTTCTCACAAGGATAGGCCTAAGAAAAATTCAAGACGCCAAAAATATATTAAAATATACAATAAATAAACTATCTAAATCAAAATTAAGAAATACTGATAATAAAAAGCACTGCTACAACTTTTTACAATATAGTTTGTGTGACCACATCAGTGTGTGCAATGGTCACCAATCAGGAAACCAAGCAAATCTATTTTCCTAGTGCCACAAATATAGTTCAAGAGTTTTTCTTTGTTAACTACTTTATTTTTCTGTATATAATTCTTAGCAAAAAGATAACTTTAAATCAATTATTTTAACATAAGTAATATGGGAGAGAGGCATATGGATGAAGTACATATACTACATAATTAATGTCAATCGGATTTAATAGATTTGTTACGTATCTAAAACATCGTTGAAGTTATGACTGACAGGATCTGGATCACGATCTTTTCCTTTATTTCACGTATTTTTTTTATATTTATCGTTGAACTCAAATTCAATGGCGCCTAACACAAATTGTATGATTGTACTTGGCTAATCAGGTGGCACATCTACGAAGTCCCACTCTTGACAATTTGAGATGTGGGTCACGTGACGAGAAGATTACGAAGGTAATAATATCATAAGCTGGTGGTGCTAAATCCAACCAAACGATTTAACAGGTGCTTTTTTTAAAAAAAAATTTGGGTAGTGAATATATAATTAAACATATCCTTCCTTTTGGACATGGGTCTTATGATCACATGGTACTTATATATCAATGCGGTATTTGTCAATTCCACAAGTCACAAATCAATTGAGCTGGTTATTGATGTGTTTATTTATTTATTTTCTTAAAATTAAATGCATCATTCCTCTTCCTCACAAGTATTGTTATAATTAATTTGCACTCCAACGAGGCATCATAACAGTGAGGGGGAGACAAGGTGACATGACGTCACCCAGACACCAACTCCTCGCCGACAAGGATTCCTAACCCCAACACCCAAAGATCCGCGTCATCTTCCCCTATCCATCTCTTAGCCTTTCCTCATCTCTCTCTATTTAATTTTAATCCCCCCCACTAATCACCCCCTTAATACGACCGCACTTTTTAATCCCACTTTCTTCTTTATTTAATCCCACTATCTCCAACCCAAATCTAAGAATTAGGCAGGCCGCGGATCTCTGCTAACCCCGCGGACAACCCGTACGAAGTCCAAACTCGTGAAACTATTCCGACGTGTCGCTGTTCCCTCACGTACACGTCGCCGACGCCCCCCCGCCCTTTGCCACAAGTCAAACTTCTGCCGCCGGGGATTGTCAACGGCTGTTAGGCGGCCACAACCCTTAAAAACTATACGGATATAACTAATGAAGAAATTAATCTATAAACAGCTCCTTAGTATCTAAGTTTCTGAGTTTATTGTCATGTGTACAAAAATATTGGAGTTGTTCACTAGTCAAACAATTGTTGATCAATCATCTTTGGATAATATGCTAAAAATACTTTCGAAAAAAAAAGATTAAACTATTCTCAATGTCTGATTCAAAAACTTCTGCGGAAGCCAATTAAATTAATAAGTCGATCACTGATCAGATGACAATGGAAGAAAAGCAGCAAAAAAAGTCATTCTAAGTTCAGTTATAAAATTAAGGTGCATGATTTTTACTGTAATGTGTTTCTTGATCTCATATCTGCCATTGTCAACTGGCCCTTTTAAGTTTTAAGTTTATCAATTAGATTTGTGGAGCGAGCACTTTGAATGCGTGCCTCGCCAAAGCTCTTACGCACATTGGCTGCAGCTATAAACTACATGCAAAGAGGGTGCCAGTTCGGTGAACACTCGAGTTCTCCGGAGACGACCAGGCGACCATTTCATTTGGCTGCTCGATCAATAGTTTATTGCTTTTTTGGGTTCCGAAGCATGATAGCATGGTGGCTGTCGTCGTGGCACGTGTTCAGATTGATCCACGCATGCGTTGATGCGACCTGGTATAAATTCTAAGCAACTATTGAACTCGCTCCCTCCGCCACAGTTCCCGAATCCGTCGCCGAACACCACCAGCCATGGCCGCATTCTGGATGCTGTTCCTGGTCTTGGTCTTTGCTTCCGTCACGACCGACGTCGGGGGCCTCCCAACGGAGGCCTCCCAGGACCGCGCGGCCTTACTATCCTTCGCGTCGGCCGTGTCCAATGATTCGGGCGGCGCGCTGGCCAACTGGGGATCGCCCGGCCGTGGATTATGCAACTGGACCGGCGTGACGTGCCACCCGACCGAAGGGCGCGTGGTGCGTCTGATCCTGAGCGGCATGGGCCTCCACGGTCGGATATCGCCGGCGGTCGGGAACCTCACTTTCCTCAGGGTGCTCGATCTGTCGGAGAACTACTTCGAAGGGACCATCCCCGCGGAGATCGGATCCTTGACCCGCCTGAGGCAGCTGAGCTTGTCGACGAACCTCCTCGTTGGCTCCATCCCCCCGGACGTCGGTTTCCTCCACCAGTTGGTTTATCTTGACCTGGGGAACAACCGCCTTTCCGGCGCCATTCCGCGGACGCTGTTCTGCAATTGCACCTCATTGCAGTACATCGACATGTCCAACAATTCTCTGGTGGGCGCGATTCCTTTGGCTAATGGGTGCCGACTTCCCGACCTCAGCTTTCTCCTGCTATGGTCCAACAATCTCGATGGTCCGATTCCGGACGCCTTGTCCAACTCGTCCTTCCTCAAGTGGATCGACTTGGAGTCCAATTTCCTTAGTGGAGAGCTGCCATCTGAAGTTTTTGATAAGATGCCATATCTCCAATTCCTGTACCTATCCTACAACAACTTATCGAGCCATGACAGCAACACTAACCTCGTGCCCTTCTTTGCTTCCCTGAGGAACTGCACTCGCTTGCAAGAGCTAGAGCTCGCCGGAAACCGACTTGGAGGTCAGATACCGCCGTTCATCGGTGAGCTCTCAGTTAACCTCGTCCAGCTCCACCTTGATGAGAATGTTATCTTCGGTCCAATCCCTCCAAATATATCCAACCTTGTCAACCTGACCTACCTCAACTTATCTTACAACAACATTAACGGATCCATTCCGCCGGACTTATGCCGGTTGGGGAAGCTCGAGAGGATTTACTTATCGAACAATTTGCTCTCCGGAGGAATCCCGGCATCTCTGGGGGACATCCCGCACTTGGGCCTTCTTGATATATCTGCAAATAGCCTCACAGGTTCGATTCCTGACTCCTTTTCCAACCTCACGCAGCTAAGAAGGCTAATGCTTCACAACAATCAGCTCTCCGGCGTGCTACCAGCAAGCCTTGGGAACTGCATAAATTTGGAGATCCTGGACGTTTCGTACAACAAGTTAACAGGGCGGATTCCCGGCGACATTGCGGCGTTGAGCAGCTTGAAGTTGTACCTGAACTTGTCCAACAATTTCCTGGACGGACCACTTCCACTGGAGCTCAGTAAAATGGATATGATTCTGTCGATGGATTTGTCGTCCAACAACTTCTCGGGTGCGATACCCCCTCAGCTCGGCAGCTGCGTTGCCCTCGAGTATCTCAACCTTTCTTATAACGCCTTGCAAGGCCCTCTCCCGGATTCCGTCGGAGCTTTGCCGTATCTCCAAGTGCTCGACTTGTCAAGGAACTGCTTGACCAGTGCAATGCCGCCGTCTCTGCAAGCATCCACGTCTCTGAAACAACTGAACGTGTCTTTCAATAACTTCTCCGGCGCAGTGCCAAGCGCAGGAGTGTTCGCCTCGCTCACCGCCGATTCCTTTCTTGGGAACCCCGAACTGTGCGGATCCATCAGTGGCATGTCCTCGTGCCGAGCTAAAAGAGTGCATCGGCTGATGAGATTGCCGATACTTCTCACCATAATAACCGCTCCCTGCATTGTTTGCCTCTTCGTATATCCACTGGTCAGAAGGTCGAGAACGGCGCATCCGCAACTGCTGTCCTTCCGCCGCCAGGTGCTGGATGCTGCAGAAGAACAGGACCAACAGGAGAAGCAAGACTACCCAAGGATCTCCTACCGGCAGCTCGTTGAGGCCACAGAGGGCTTTGCACACTCGAGATTGATAGGCGCAGGAAGCTTCGGACAGGTGTACGAGGGCACCCTACGCGACGAGACGCGGATCGCGGTGAAGGTATTGGATACTAAACGAGGCAGCGAAATCTCGGGAAGCTTCAAGAGGGAGTGTCAGGTGCTCAAGAGGACAAGACACAGAAACCTGATCAGAGTCATCACGGCATGCAGCAAGCCCGACTTCAAGGCCCTCGTTCTACCTCTCATGCCGAATGGGAGCCTGGAAGACTACTTGTATCCTCCCCACGGATCGAGCACCCCAGGACTCGACTTGAATCAGCTGCTGAACATCATAAGCGATGTAGCCCAAGGAATGGCTTACTTGCACCATTACGCTCCTGTCAGGGTAGTGCATTGTGATCTTAAGCCAAGCAACATTCTCCTCAGCGACGACATGACTGCGCTGGTATCAGATTTCGGCATCGCCAGACTGGTGAGAGGAGCCGACGAGGAGACTAATGACTTCCCAGACTCCTCGCCATGCAATTCCATTACCGGACTGCTTCAAGGATCAGTTGGCTACATTGCACCAGGTATATATTATCTATGCATATAATGTCTATTTAATCTTTTCTTCATCTGATGATTATATACGTTTCATCGATCGTCATTGCTCATGAACAATAATTAATGCAGAATACGGCGTGGGAGGACATCCTTCGACACAAGGCGATGTGTACAGCTTCGGGGTCCTGCTGCTGGAAATGATAACGGGGAAGCGGCCGACGAACGTCATGTTCCACGAGGGACTCACCTTGCAGGACTGGGTCAGGAGCCAGTACCCGCACAACGTGGAGGTTGTATTCTCGCAGGCGCCGCTGAGGGACTCGCACTTGGCCGATTCGCTCTACTACAGGAAACTGCGGAGGGAGGTGATGGTCGAGCTGATCGAGCTGGGGCTCGTCTGCACGCAGCTCTCGCCGTCGATGCGCCCCACCATGGTTGACGCGGCCCATGAGATCGCCCTTCTGAAGCAAGACCTCGCCAGACACGGCATCGAGACGGGGGAGTCCTGTTTGACGACGGCGGCGGCGTCGGCGGATCCATCTTTCCAAGGTGAAAGGTGTTAGGAAGAAAAGGTGGCGAGAAGCATCGGATAACAAAGAACTCATTAATTAGTTCGATTAGGTCTGGAGGATCATTACTGGGAATAATTTTATTGATTCTATTGTCCATTGTCAACTGACTCTTTTGATCAGTTATCATTTGATTTGTGGGGCGAGCACTTTGAATGCGTGCCTCGCCAAAGTTCTTCGGCATATATGTATATTGGTGACAACTATATATAAACTATGCAAAGGTCATGCGAGTTCGGTGAACACTTGAGTTCTCTGGAGACCATGGGACTGCTCGTCTAGAAAGTAGAAAGCTACATATTAATTCTTTGGCTATGCTAAAATATATTTTCTACTTCTAATGGCATGTTTGGTTTAAAATTCATTAAAGAAAATAGAATATAATAAGTGGGAAGACAAATGATAAGAAGGAAATGTAGGAGAATAAAAAAGAATATTTATTTCTCTTTGGTTGATATCATTAAAGAAAAGAGAAGGGAAGGGAATGAATATTAAGTGATCAATTTATTTAGATGATTTTATCTTTTACATATATAATTGTATGTTTAATTTATTTGATCAAAATTGAAAACACATACTTAATATGTCTTTCTCCTTCTTTCCACTTCAATTTTGAAGAGAAAGAAAAATGAATCATTGGAGGGGAATGAAAGAGAAACGAAAGGACTTCCCTCTTCTTTCTTCTCCAACTTAAACTCAACCAAACAAGAAAAGTGAATTTTTCTCATTTCCCTTTCCACTTTTTACCTTCATTTCACCTCCAATCAAACAGATCCTAAGGAAAAGAACCTAAATCAAGAAAGAAAAGAAAAGAAAAAAAACTAATTACTTACGGCTTGATTGGGGTGAAAGGATGGTAAGAAGGGAGGATGAAATCACAAAATTTTTTTAGTTTAATTGAGTTTAAGTTAGAGGAGAATAAAAGAGAAAGTCTCATTTTTTTTTCTTTTCATTTTTCATTTTTTTTCCATTCTTTTCTAATGCTCTATTTTTTTTCTCTTCAAATTAAGATGAAAAGGAGGAAAAAGATATATTTAGTATGTAATTCTAATTTTGACCAAATAAATTAAATATATTATGTAAAAGATAAAATTATTTAAATAAATTAATCACTTAATATTCGTTCCCTCCCCTTTTTGATATCAATCAAACATGAATAATTATTCATCTTCATTCTCCTACATTCCATTCTCATCATTTTCGTTCCTACTCATTTCCTTCCTCTTTCATAGTTTTGAACCAAACATGTCCAAAGACAAAGTCCATATTTTTCAAAACATGAGTGTGGTGCAGTGCAACACTCTTTAACATGTAGATCAAGTGATTTGGAATTCAAATTCTACCGTAGGAGTTACGTGTCTCATTTATTTTCAAGCCTCCTCATAATGGGTAAATTAAACGATCGCCTCTGAACTTTGAGTGTGATAACTATGTATTCCTCCAACTTTAATTTGTAATTCGAATATTCTCGACTTTTGATTTTTTTGCATGTGTCGTCTTTCTGGCCGACAATAGTTAGTTTTCAGCTGATGTGATACAAAAAAATATAAAATATAAAATAACATAATATTAAAATTTAATAAAAATAATAAGAGGCTGTAGTCGTGAGACTGCTTCCCCTCGCCGTCGTCGGAGCTTGTAGAGGGGGGTGTGGCCCCCCATTTGTGGGAGCTCGACGACGCATGGCGAGCTCACACGGGGTCGACGCCTCCCTTCTCTCTCAATCGAGCTTGCCGGCGTGCATGAGAGAGAAAGGTAGGTGTCGGCCGCCTTTATTGCATTGACCCCCTCTTTGAGGGCTCGTCGAGCTCCTGCATGTCGAAAGGGGGGCATCGACCCCTCTCTATTATGCCAGCAAAGGGGGGCGTCACCTCTTGTGCGAACTCGTCGCATGAAGGGGGGGCGTCGACCCCTTTGTGCGAGCTCGCTAGCTCGACGAGCTTACACATGCCCCTTTTTCTCTCGCGTGAGTTCGCCGGCGCACGCGACAGAGAAAGGGGGCGTCAACCCTTGCAAGCTCATCAAACAACACCCTCTTACTCAATCGAGGGCTTTTTATTTATTATTTATTATTAATTTATTGTGTATTTATATTTTCTACTTTTTCTTGCACCACGTCACCATCGTGATCGAAAAATTGGCTATTGCCAATCAGGAAGATGGCACATTCAAGAAAAACCAAAGGTCGAGAACATTCGAATTATAAATTGAAGTTAAAGGATCGACTAGTTAGTGCACTCAAAATTAGAGGACAATGTAATTGAAAAAACAAGTCCATGTTCTTCATTGCTGAATTGTTATTTGATTTGATCTGTGTACTATTTGGAGCATCAAAACTCTAGCTAGTTAAATGATTTTGATACATCACTTTTTTAAAGTATAGTTTAGATATCAGAATACAGAACTTTATAAACCATTATAAAGTATAGAATATAGAGGTTGACACTTTTTCTAATATGTCATCCTTCTTTTTAATAAAAAATATATTTAATTTCTAAACATGGTGTATAAACTTTTATTTTAATATTTAATATACTTAATTTTACTTATTAACATAAATAATATTTTATTCAAAAAAATCAACATTTTCGTTGTATAACATTATTTTAACATTTATTACTGTTCAAAAATAAAATACCATAAATTATATCATTGTGTCCATTTTTATCATTTCGTAGTTACACATTAATCCAATCACATATTTATTAAATAAATTTTATTAAATTTATAAACAAATTATTATATATTTCCATATAATTACATCCTTAATTATTCTCATGTCAAATAGCTAATCCTTAACTTTGTTAGTTTTTAGTTTCAGAGTATGATGTCGTGGTGGTTATTGTGAACGCATGCATAAATTAATTAACATGAATGATTATGGAGTCTTAATTCCAATAGCGAATTAGTGGACTTGGTAATGAAGCACCTCTGAAGTTGATTGTTCAGCACCCTTATTTAAAGAGGATTTTATCTTAGCACTCTATCTCTGAAATGAATTGACTATAATTTTCCTTGATCTTATATAATTCTACATGCATATAATAGTGGATAAGATTTACAAAAGTTCCTATTTAAAATCTTTCACTTTCTCTATCTACGATAAGGAAAAACAAAAAGTAATAATGTAGCATATACGTTCACGCATGCCTTTCACGTTACATTTTCCTCATTAGTTAATACTCATATTCAACTTGTTGTTTGTTAATGTTGGTCTACGTAGCTTGCAATATGAAACGAGGAGATGCAATTAATTAATGAGGTTAATGACTATCTAGAGCACTCTGCTCTACATCTTAATGTAGAACATTTATTTTTTATTATTTTACTATTTTTATAATTATAATTTATAATTAAATTAATCATATACTTGAAGTAATATATATTTATTGAGATAATTTGATAATAAAAAATATCATTTAAAATTAAATAAATTATAGTCATTGAATTAATCATAATTGTTAAAATAATTTGATGATCATCGAATAATTTGATGATCTTGATCTTAATCATGTTTACTATTTAATATATACTTTAAATTAATATATATTTATTTTATTAATATAACAAATAAAATGAGTGCTCTACATCGGTTCTATATCATATGCTAGCTCTACCTCTACAATTTTTCTCTTTATTAACATCTGATAAAAAATCTTCCAAGGTCGGTGGTCAAAATTTGCTGACATGTGAGATTAGAAAATTACCAAACGTGCTTTCGGCATTGAATTCGGAGTCATTATTCTTAGCTTAACTCAGTAAAACGTATAAAAACAATATGGATGCAATAAATATATCATTAGATAAAAGCAATAATCACTAATTTGTTTCTTCCCTTCCCTTCAAGACTTCTAAAGCCACTTTGAAATGGCCCCTGGTTACGGTCGGTCTTCCATGGGCCGTGGTTAGGCCCAGATCACAGATGCTGCTTTCTTCGCCAGCGGCCGTGATTTAATTTGTATAACTCAAGGGATAACTACTTGCCAAATGATTTTAATTTTATGTGTAAATTAAGCGTAATGATTTTTAGTTGACACACAAACATTATTTTCCATAAACAATGTATGTGTAAGCAAAAGTTTGATTTATTATTTAGGCAAAGAATTTTTTGGTAAGAATATCTTCTATTAGAATACAATATCACCTAGCAATGTGACTTGTCTTTTAAAATGATTGTCACTTATTAAATTGTCAATAATGTATTTTACTTCATTCACTATGTATGAGTAATCTACAATTCATATATAGTTTTTATGATAAAATAAAGATTTATGAGTTAATATATAATTTTTATTAATATATCTCTAATCAAAATAATTATATAAATTATTTTATTTTTCATAAATTTAAATCACAAACACATATTTTCACTCATAAAATTAAAAATTATAAAATAATTAATATCTTTAAAAAATATGATAATAATATATTCATAGTAATTAATTAAGATTTATTTGATCTATTTTATAATTTATTTAATTAGTTGTAATTAATTTAATTATTTTTATAGTTTATTTAAGTAAAGTTTCAAAGGATAAATATGAAAAGTGAAATTAAAAAGATTTTGACTCAAGTGACAATCTAAATTGTTACCTCTTCCATAGGCAATCTTACTTCATATGCAATGTAGATTATCTAGATAATTCATATTATTCATTATCTGTTATAAGTGAACAAGGTAATGCATCGGACCAGGTAACTTAATATAATATTACCTAATAATCTACCAATATTATCCATAGAGAAACATCCCCTTGGAATTTAGAATGAATCAAATGACTTCCAAATAAGCACGAGAAAAATAAAATATTCGGAATAACAAGCTATCGCTATAATTTGTTCTGATTAGTTTTCAGTAACTATCTTATAAAATATATATTTTTAATAAGTATCACTACAAAATTAGTGGACAACTGCAAAATGCTAAAGCTAACAATTTATTTGATTTAAATTATTATATATTTTGTACTATTTTATCATAGTGTCATTAATTATTCAACTATCATGGAATATCTTAAATTAAAAATTATATATATGTATTACAAGAGCAATGTGGCCAATCAATCGCTAATATATTTTGCAACAACCCAACTAGCTATGAAGGACAAGTAATTTTTGTCTTTAAATATTTATTGCTAATAATGACGAATTTTTTTATTCATCACCCGGCAGCCAATCTTTTTAAAAATATTCCAAACAATTATCTTTGATTCAACACAATCCTTGGTTTATCATTGTATTTCTCTAGACAAAGTGATGACTTCAGGAATCGAATTCAGGGCTATTAACACATGTCGAACCATTTGGGACAACCCTATTAATCAGTGGTGCCAACGAACCTAAGTTGTATATTGTTGTATTTTGCTAACAAGTTCTAAGTTAAGTCGTCATTGCATCCCTAATTCCTATCGTTAGTTGATGCATATAAATGAAGAGTAAAATTAATCGTTAGTAACTGCACTAATAAGAGTAATTTAGTAAATGAATATAGAGTGTTTAATGTATTAGAAATAATTATTTACTCTCCTAAATTAATAAATAAAATTTGATTTTGGAAACATGAAAAAGAAATAAAATAAAGAATTGGATAAAGTCTAACTATTGTGACATCATACTTTGTATAATATGAGATAGAATTAAGGTAAAACTTGGCAAAGAAAAACTAGTTTTCCAGATGAACTAGGTTCTAATTAAATTATAATTTGTTCAACAGTATAAACCAACTATATTTTCACTTTAACTAGATAAAATCATTCTTCAATAAGATAATAATTTGAATATAATTGAAAATTAAAATGCATTAATTTGCATCACCTAAATTATTTATCATCAATCAACATAGTAATAATGAATAAACACACAATCACACTGCTCAACAAGATAGTACTAAATGTGGCATGAAATATTTGGACTAAATAGTAAAAAATAATTCTGAATATAGTCATAAAATCAATAGAAGTCACTCATCGACTGAATTATAATTAACTAAAAGAATTAATCAACATGCAAGAAATTGTTACACTCAGCATGTACATTTTAAAATAAACTAAATTGCATTAATAAATGGGTCCACAAGTTTGTCTTTTCAAACATTAACAATAACTCAAAAATAAAATAAAAATGAATGACAAATTGGAGTTCATCCTAAGAATAATACAAAGAAGTAATAGATTTTTATGAAAGAAAATACCTTTCGAAGCTTGGTTTTATCTCCCAATTCTTGCTCTCCTCTCTTGCATTGTAGAAAATTCAAAGTTTGAGGCACGATTTAATTTAGTCCTTTTGAAATCCATTAATAAGTCCTAAAGAGATGAGATGGCTTTTCAAGATGAGACCCCTTTTGAGCATGAAACTTTATCTTGTTGTGTTCGTCAAATCAAAACAAATCAATTCAAGAAGTTAAACATTAAAATATAATCAAATCATATTCAAATTAAATTAATGGGAGCACTGGATATACAACGCCAAAGTTAAGCTGTAACTTATAGCGATCACCTCTCGACCGTGGGATCTAACCGATGGTTAGATCTTTTTTTATTTTTTTTCTTTCTTTTGCCTCCTCCAATTGTCCCCTCTGGCAAGCTTCTCCTCTCCCAAACCAAGTTCATGGTTTCTTTCTGAGCACAAATTATCTTGTCAAATAAAAAATGAAAGAGAACAAATGTGTTACTCTCTCTCCCCAATTCCTCCTCTTCATCACAACATCATAGAGGAGAGCATTTTCCAAAAATATTTATCTTTATAAAGCTCTAAAAGGTCTTCTCTGTATGTGATAAAAGAGCTTTTTATGTGAGATTTAGTTTCTCTTTGAAAGACTAAGAATAACAGTTGAATTGAAATAATCTTGTTTTACTGATCACAAAGCTTGAAAGAATATTTATGCACACAAGGAAGTGATGAAAGAAGAGAAATTTTGAAAGATAAACGGGGAGAATGGATGGAGAAATTTTGAAATAATATTTTTGCAGAAGAGAATGGGTCGCTGAGAGGAAAGACAAACTTAGAGAGGAAAGACGAAACTCAATGATCGATTACAAGGAAGTGGAGCTCGAAGAAAGTACTCTGCGTCAAAGAGGGAAGAAGAAGACCTTTGATCCAACTCTGCAGCAAAGAGTCTGTAGAGATGAACTCTGGCGGGGAAAAAGAGTTGAACAACGTTTTCGCAAAGAGGGAGGCGGTGCATCCAACCATTGGACTCAAGCATGATGGACGGCTTGGATTCAGTTGTAGATTACAACAAGATTTTGTGTTGTATATTCCTTTTACCCTAAATTAATTCATAAAATTTTATCTAATAATAATAAACTAACGCATGATTTTTCATGCATCATCACATTCAATCATGTCAACGAATTGTGATTGTGTTGTACTCCTAATTGTGATTAATCAAGTAATGTGACCAGTTAATATGAAAGTTGTGATGTAATTCTTTAATTGTTGTGACATAGGGTTGACCATCGTTGTATTCGTCATCACTTGCAAATAATTTTGTTGAGAGTTGTCATAATTTCAGTTATACTTATTCTTTCAAATTCTCCAAAAATTCTTTTGATAATTCTATTGCTTCTAATAATATGTAATACTACATAGATCACTAAAATAAATTAAACAAGTTAAGTATATATATAAATAATGCATGCAATGGCAAAAAAATTAACTAAAATTAAATACTAAAAAATGTTATATTTGTTATGCATCACGAGTACCTGTCACAAACTATAAAAAAAACATGTCTTTGTCATTCCTCTTGTCTCTAGGTTATCGTTGTTCCATTTTTAAGCATTGCAATCACTAAAAAATGATTCCTTCATTTATTAAATAAATCAACATTATGATACATATTTCGCAACCATATTCACATTATTCATGAGTACTACAATCGCATAAGGCACATAAATAATAAGTTCCAAGTTCCAAAAAACATCCAAATTAGTTAAAGTATGCCACAATTGTTCAAAGTTCCACAAATATTCACAAAATTTTCGAAGTTACAAAGTTGAAAGATCACATAAAATAAAGCACGTATTTGACGGCATAATCAAACAAAATCTCCAATAGTGGTATCATCTTATCATCAACTATGTCTTCCACCAACTCCCTCATCTCACTCCTTGTCGTAGGAGCATGTATGGTAGATGATTAGTGACAAAGAAAAGTGCTCGAGATCAAGCTCAGTCTATGTAGACAACGAAGTTGTCCATATTGAATTAATGAGTCTTGCAACTTCTTTCATATCTCGGAGCCTTAACTTTGGGGTATTCTTCATTATTACACCTTACTCTATCATTATTACATCAACAAATCATACCCCATTTGTCAAGGAAAAGAACTGGTCTCCATACCACATAAAAGTAATATTTTAATTGGTTTTAGAAAAATATATCTCCATTCTTTTCGCTTCATCCAAGAAAAATTTCTTGATCTTCTTCATGGTGTGTCAACTTCTTGGCACACCTTATGAAAGTCAACATTGCTGCCACCATCCTCCTACAACTATCACATCCGAGAACATTAAGTAGTTAGCATTGTTTATCGTAAGAAACAAGAGTTATCATTAAAGGTGTTCACCGGGTTGGATTGAACCGGTGAATTCAATGTCCGTGGTTGGATTGCATACAAGTTAAGAAATTTCTACCTAAGTAGACCCGATTATTTATTTATTTATTTTACATTTTTATTTAATTTTAACTCTATATTCAATTTAAAATTTTAAAAATACCAAAATAAAATATTTTAAATACGGAAATAATATGGAAATCCTATTTTTTACTTTTAAATAAGTATTAAATAATATTTTTATATTAAATAATATAAATAAGTAAGAAAAAAATTAAAAAAGAAAAAAATGGTGACTGAGTAACTCTACCACCCAGCTCGAGTCGATTTTGTCTATTAAAAGAGGCTCAACTTGACCCGATCCATTAAGTCGAGTTTGTTCATGAGTTGCCAACTTGATTCGTGAACAACCCTTCTTTATGGGCGTGCTGCATCTGGCTTAGTGTGTTTGCCAATAGTTGATTTTTGACTAAAAATTCTCTTTTGTCCTACATATATAACAGTGTTAAACACAAAAAGCATAACATACAATTTAAATTACCTTATCAAGCATCACAAAGAAAAGACCAAACATCGATTCTTTGAACTTTTAGTGGGAGGATTATTTTTCGCTTCGATAATGTTATTATTGGTGGCGATCCTTTCATCCCCATGCTAACTATAAGAACAACATTGGACATGATGTTAAAATATTTAAATTCATGATTATTATCTTGTCGTTAAAAATATTGATGGGTTAGATAAAAAATCTCTTAAAATGATATTGGTGATATTTAGAAGGTATACTTCTTTTTATTTTGTTTTCTTATTTTAGTTTCTATATTCCTTCTTACCAAATAATATTATTATTTATTATTTTAATATTCAAAATAAAAATAAAAATTATACTTTATTTTTAAATATCATTTTTAGAGTTTTAATATCATTAATAAAAGATAAACAAATATCTTTGCTTTCAATTTTTAATATTTATTTTTGTTAATGTAATTAAGAATGTCGATGTCTCTTTACTTATAATAATTAATAATATTTAATTATTAGTTTTTATTTTATGTATGTTTAATTTTTATTAGGATTATATATATATGACATTATTTCTATTTTTTAAAAAAATGATGAAAAATAAATAAAAAATATGTATTATTTTAATATCAAAACTAAAAATTGATTTTAGTCTCGCGAGGGCTGCCTCTATACGTGAGGTGGTCGCCGAAGCCGCCTCTATGCGTGCGGTGGCCCGGCAGTCGCTTCTGCACGTGAGGCAGCTTCGACGGCCACCTTTGCACGTGAAAACAACTCTCGGTGACCGTCGGTGCTTTTGGTTCGACTACCGATGCTTTCACCATGTGGCTGTTTTTTCTTTCTGTGGGTTGGGCAGACGGTTTGAAGTTTTCTTCACTTGTCCAGAGGTAGATTGCACTTCTCCACAAGCAATTGCAACAAAAGCTATATGTGGTGCTCCTTTCTTTTGGTCTCAAGAGTCCTTCTTCTTATGGTATGCTCCTTTGTTTGGTCTCTATAAGCTTCATTAGATGTTCAATCACATATATGTCGTAAAGTGATATTTTGGTCCTAAAAGATGTAGTCACATTATTGGCTTTGGTGGTGTGATTAGGCAAAAAAAAATGAAAGAAAATAGTTTTTTGAAGCATAAATTATTGGATAAATTACGTAAAAAATAAATTGTTAAAAGAACGTATAACTCCTATAAAAGGTCAATTGTAACAATTGATGAAGTTCACGCATAGTCAGCATTCTAATGCTCAAAATTCAACAACACCATAATGCTGTGAACAGACAAAATTATGTTTTATGTGTTATTTTATTATATATTTTTTATTCTAATAAATTTTTAATCTAATTACAACTCTCTTTTGAAACAACAATGACTATGTTTGATGAATTGAATTTTTTTATTGGTGAGTACACAATCTTAATTGTTTGTAAGTACATTAATTTTTAGTTATTGAATAGTAATTCTCATTTTGATTTTGCAGGAACATTGGATTGAAAAGGAAGATGAATGGAAGAAAAATATTGTTTTTTTTAACATGCTCTTTTAGAAGAGTTATTTGATATTTTGTAAACATTCGAATGAAAATGTTAAATGTTGCATATAAATATTTGAATTGAATATTGAATGTATAATTGATTTGATATTTGATGTTTTGAACATGAATAAGTTTGAATCTTATCAAATATAGAATTTTAAAATTTTTGAAAAATGTTTATGGTTTGAATGACAAATATATAGAATTTTATTATTTTGAAAATGTATTGGTGACCGAATTTTTGTTTCCAAATAATAATAATAATAATAATAATAATAATAATAATAATAATAATAATTATAACAACAGCAATAAAAATAATAACAACAACAACAACAACAACAACAACAACAACAATAATAATAATAATAATAATAATAATAATAATAATAATAATAATAATATAAATAAATAAAATTGACCCTTAAAAATTTTCTTCTAGCACATAAATAATATTTTTAATGACTAATATTTAGGTAACTAAAGATTTTATGTTGACCTGAGTGATCCTTATAAGTTATATAAAGAATCAACATGGTATGTTGAACTTTTAAGGAAGAAAGTTAGATAGACCCTAAAATGAATCAACGATCACTTATTAAGACTGAACTCTAAATTTTTTTAATGACGGGACCTATAATGAAGAGCCCAGTTTTTCTTATCATCGATGAATAGTAATGTCGAGATGATAACTTTTAATGATTATATATCTCTTCGTTAATGACTTAATTTCTTGTAGACCACGAGGAAAATATTCCTCCCACTTATACTTATACTCTACATAAGAAAATATTATATATAACATTGTGGATCATTTAAATGAAATATACACAATAATATTACCTTAATTCAATGTTTATGCTACCCATGGGGAGTTGGGACGTAGCAAATTCGCACCATACCACACAAGCTTTGGCACCAGGAAATCTTTCAAATATAATAGCATTAGCAACAAAGGTGTCTAGTCTCCAGCGAGTCACTCAGTGACACAACATGGTTGCATGATACATGATTAGATTCTTCACCAAGCCAGGCATGACTGCCTAGGAAACTTAGGTTTAATTAGATAATATCCTATTGTATTGAGAGAATCAAAGTTGCAAGCGCATGCACCGTGTGCACAAGGGAAAAGAAATCAGATTTATGTTTTTCTCATATCACTCACCTGCTTCAAAGTTGCGGCTTTGGTAAAGTGATGAATAAACTACGAAGAAGTTGGTTGTATCTCTCGGAAAAGAGCAAATCGGATCTCAAACATGTTACTAAAAGCAGATATTAAGCACTCCAAGTGAAGTGATAAGCGGTTTTTTCTTATTTAAGTAAGATATCAAATTCGAACTTTTGTGAATGAAAAAATTTTTTGTTAAAAGTTTCATTTGCAATAAATTGACTTTTATTCCGTGTACAATGTATATAATAGTTAATGTCGTGTAGATTAAGTTGACAGCATAGCTTTTTAAATACGGAGAACTAACAAAAAAAAACAATATTAAGCAGAATAATAAAAAACCTATAGGAGTCTAAATGCATGCACGAAACTTCTTTTCCCTTATGTTCAAATTGTTAATACAAGAAGGCTGCGACAGAATCTGTTTGAATCAAATCGGAGTATTTCTTAGGGATTGGACGAATTGCACGCTGCAACTTTGCGATAAAATATTAGACGCGCATAACGGAGTCTTGCAAATTTTGGCATCAGGGATGATCCAGAAGACAAAGAAAGAGAAAAAAAAAACTAAAGATAAGATCTTGTTTGAGGAATAGTCTGCTGCAATGGTTCCAATAAGCAATAATTAAGTGCCATCAAGAAAGCTGATGAGGAGGTATGGCACAGTGGTGGAGCACTGCTCATAGCCGAGAGTGGAATAGGATTGCCCTACTCTACGCATGGTAGTCTTTTTCTCCCAAAAGCTAGCAAATGAACCACACAATTTCCATGAGTTCATCATTCCTATGTGTCTCTTTCCAAGGTTGTCTCTGCTCTTAGTGGCCACAATGTTTGATTGGGTTGGATCCCCACTATCATAATGCAAAGGCAAAAGAGAGAATGATCTTGGACAGGGAAATCATAGCTACCATGGATGTTATGGAAGTCAAATGCATCCCTCCACAATCCTCAGCTTCGGATTCAGCTTTACCTCTTGCATCCATCCAATTCCTCTGATGCTTTCTACTTCTGGGATCCTTCTCGCCTTCAAAATTTGTCCATGTTCTTTTCTCCTGGGAAATGATCCATCCATAAGCCTTCTCAAGGACGGTGAAGAGATGTAGTGGACTTATCATGGGCACTGTGACAATTAGGCCGGTTCTCGCACTCACTGCTCACGACTATGATAGCTTTCATGGTCATCAAATGTGCCATACTTTTCATCCTCGTCCAACAGCAGGTCGCCACAGCTCAGTACCATGAGCTCCCCGGTCGCCACCGCCAGTGGATTCTGCAGGAGAAGGCTGCTCTTTTGGCCTTCAAGAGCTCGATAACTCCGGAAACTCGAGCTGCTCTGTCCAACTGGAATGAGTCCACCGAAGTTTGCGAATTCGTCGGTGTTATTTGCAATCGGTGGCATCGCCATGTCACTTATCTTGTACTCGGTGGCAAGTCCATAGCTGGATCTCTCTCCCCTATGCTTGCCAATCTTACAGGTCTCGTTGTGCTAGACTTGTCAGACAATCTCCTCACAGGGCATATACCACAGGAGTTCTCCCACTTCAGGCGCCTCAATTACCTGGAGCTATCAGGAAATCAGCTTAGTGGCAGGATCCCTGGATCGCTTGCCTACATCACTACTCTTGTCTATCTGAATCTCGGGAGCAATCGCCTGGTCGGTTCGATTCCAGACTCCATCTTCTCCAATTGCACTCGCTTAGGTGCCATAGACCTGTCTCGCAATGCTTTATCCGGCCAAATTCCATCCAAGGCGGGGATTGCTCTTCCGTCTCTTCTCACCTTCAATGTTTATCTGAATAATCTAAACGGGCATCTACCGTCGTGGCTCTCGAATTCCTCGCGGCTTCAACAATTAGATGTTGGAGATAACCATCTTTCAGGTGTTCTTCCTTCTGATGCGATAGGGAAAATGAGAGAACTTACAGTCCTGCACTTGTCTTCTAATGCCTTCTCAAGCCATGACAATAACACTAACCTTGATCCATTCTTCTTGGCTCTTTCCAACTGCTCAAAATTGAAGGAACTCGAAATGGCTGGACTTGGTGTAGGTGGACAGCTGCCACGCACCATCGGCAGAAGCGCTAGGAGCTTGTCGATCGTAAATTTAGAAGATAATATGATCTCTGGACATATCCCTCCAGATATTGCCAACCTTTCAAACTTGACACTTTTGAACTTGTCCAGCAACCTTCTCAATGGAACTATACCCACAGAAATTTCCCATATTAGGTTTCTGGAGCGAATCATCTTGTCCAACAACCTCATCCATGGTTCTGTCCCTCTGGAGATTGGAAACCTCAGCTCACTGGGTCTGCTTGATTTATCCGACAACAGATTATCCGGTGAGATTCCGGAAAGTCTCGGCGACCTTTCTCGTATCATCGAATTATACCTTCAGAAAAACTTTCTTTCCGGATCTATACCTGCTAGTCTTGGACGATGCATTAATCTAAACAAATTAGACCTGTCATACAATAGATTGACAGGGATGATACCTCCAGAGATATCCAGCATTACAAAGATATACTTCAACCTCTCAAACAACCTGCTCCAAGGGCCTCTACCAATGGAGCTGAGCAAGATGGATCAAGTCCAGGAGATAAATCTTTCCTCGAATAACTTGACAGGTGAACTCATCCCTCAACTATCTTTGTGTGTTGAGCTGAAGCTTCTCAATGTCTCACACAACCACCTAAATGGACTGCTTCCAAGGGTCTTCGGCAATCTCCAGAACCTTGAAGTGCTTGATGTTTCTTACAACCATTTGGAAGGGGAGATTCCACTTAGCCTGAACAAGTGCACCAGTCTCATCCTGCTGAATCTTTCCTACAACTACTTCAATGGCTCTATTCCCACAGGTGGAGTCTTCTCATTGTTCAGCATCCTCTCCTACCTTGGGAATCCACGTTTATGTGGCTCAGTATTGAACAGAGCTTGTACGAAACAGCCAAAACGGTTGCACTCACGCAAGTTCCTTATCGCGATTTCTGCGGGGGCTTGTGCAGTAGCCATTCTACTCACGCTGTGCTGCTTTGTAGCATTCAGGAGGATCAGAAAATTGATCATGGATAAGAAAGGAGACACCTTTGGGGGCTCATCATCGCCTGTGGTCAAGTCAAGCTACCCTCGAATCACCTACAGAGAGCTCGTGGAAGCAACCGAAGACTTCGATCAAAGAAGACTAATTGGTTCCGGCAGCTACGGCCGTGTCTTTAAAGGCGTTCTGAAGGATGGGACCTTTGTTGCGGTGAAAGTGTTGAACCTCCAAACAGGTAACTCGACCAGGAGCTTTAACAGAGAGTGCCAAGTTCTGAAGAGAATTAGGCACAGGAACCTGATGAGAATTATAACCGCGTGCAGTCTGCCGGAGTTCAAGGCTCTGGTTCTTCCGTTCATGGCCAACGGCAGCCTTGAGAAATGCCTCTATTCGGGCTCTTCCGAACTGAGCTTGATCCAGAGGGTGAACATTTGCAGCGACATTGCAGAAGGAATGGCTTACCTGCACCATCACTCTCCTTTCAAAGTCATACACTGTGATCTGAAGCCCAGCAATGTCCTCCTCAACGATGACATGACTGCTCTCGTCTCGGATTTTGGTATTGCCAGATTGGTGATGAGCGTTGGAGCTGGCAACACTGTCGAAAATGTAGGCAGCTCCACGGCCAACATGCTCTGTGGCTCCATCGGATACATTGCACCTGGTAATATTTGCGTTTTAAGCGGACATGATTGAGCAAAAAGTTATCTTTCTGATTCTTTTTTTTTGTTTCTCGAGGGATTTAATATTCCATTGCATAGTTAACAGTGTTCATCGTTACAATTCTGCGATAAAATGACAGAGTATGGATACGGCTCGAATGCGTCGACCAAGGGAGACGTCTACAGCTTCGGGGTTCTGCTCCTGGAAGTTGTCACGAGGAGAAGGCCGACGGACGAAATGTTCGAAGGGGGGCTGAGCTTGCAAAAGTGGGTGAAGAACCACTACGACGGCAGGGCGGAGTTCATCACCGACGCCTCGCTGGCGAGCGCGGCGAGGCGTCAGACCCCGGAAGTGAGGAGGATGTGGGAGGCCGCCATCGGAGAGCTGCTGGAGCTCGGCCTGCTCTGCACGCAGGACAGCCCGTCGATCAGGCCGACGATGCTGGACGCCGCCGACGACTTGGATCGCCTGAAGCGGTATCTCGCCGGTGACACCACCGCCACCGTGGGCTCTTCTTTGTTCACGTCGTCATGCACCTTTGGGGAGACGAGTGCATCCAACTTTGATGATGGTTTTTGAGAACAGAGCAGTTTAATGCCACCATTTGCAGTCAATTTTTTTAATGCAGCCAATTTGATGTGGATGAAGCGTTTTTATTTTATTTTACGTGGATCATTTTTTATATTTTATATTTTATTTCTGCATTTATATTCTTAACAATGTTGTTATAATTCCGATCTTGTAGAGGCATAAAAAAATTAAGCGTAATATATAACAAATTCTAATTCTTCTAAATTTAATATATTTGGTTATTTTGCAATAAGGTCCGTGGATATTTTAACTAATAATACCGATAAGAAAGAGTATATGACCAAATAATATTGATAAATATGATCTTATCCAATTATTATTATAACTATAATTTTAAGACATAAGTTTGATTTATCTTAAAATAGCATCTAAAAATATATATATAATTTTCAAAAAGTACTAATAAATAAGTTTGACAATAAATATATAGTTATTATATATTATATCTTGTTAGCATTAATATTTTATTTAAAAATATTTTGACGGACAAATTAAATTTATTGTTAGTATAATGTTAATTAAATTTAAAGCAATTAGATATTTAATCTAAATGGATTACTTAAACTTAGAGTGCATAAAACAATTCAAATTATTTAAATTTTTTAGGTACTTCGTATTTATCAATTAATTCAAACTCTACATTTATCAAACATCTTTATTTGTTAATCCTTCAACCATTAAAATTTACAAAAAAAAAAAAGAGTATCGCATAGAATGAAGAATGGATTGACATATAAAGGCATTTTTTTTATGAACATTAATATAAATAATAGATTGATCAACCTAAAATCCATGCAGTATATTCTAATAGCTAAAAATTTAATCGTCATATTGAATAGAGATAAATTTAATCGTCATATTTAATCTTTGTTTGCAGTATCTTCTATTGTATCAACGAAGTTGCAACTAATAAAAAAAGACTAGAATTTAAGTTCAAGAATAAAAATTCTTACCTATGACAAGAACTTAACCATTTATTAGCTTGTCACAAGAACCGATCCCCTTTTTTTTTACATGTAGGTTTAAAAGTAGGTGACCTGCTTATCATATTTAATAATATATTATATATTATTATTTATTAATATATTATTATAAAAATTGTAAATAAATTTATTTGATCTAATAATATATATAATTATTTATTTATTAATACATTATCATAAATTTATTTATATCTAATAATAAATAATATTTCATTAATTATTTATAATAGTATAATAAATTTATATAATTTTTTATTAATGCATAATCATTCAGCTCATAAAATAAATATTTTAATCCAATCTTAAACAATTATTTATTATACTTGAATTAGTATTATAGTATAGTAAAATATTATTAATTAATCTTTATCGTTAATATCATTCATTAAATTATTTTTTTACGTTGTCTTAAACAATAATCATAATAATAATTTATATTATTTTCTATATTATAAAAATAAATCTATTCCTCTAATTCTTACTTTTTATTCAAACATACATTAAAACATATTCATTTAATCAATTTTTTAATTATCCATCATTACACTTTTCATTCAAATACCAAATAAAATCTTTTTATCTAATTAATTAGTTCTCAATAACAAAAAAAATTTAGGATTGAACACAACTCTCTTCCTGTTAGATGCCTACTTGAGTGCTGTCTTTAGTTACCACAACCTTCTCCATCGGCTAATAATGTGATACAAACTCAAAATACAACTACATAACTATTATTAATAGTAAAAGTGTAAAAATCTTAAACATAATTAATATTAATAACTTATTAATTCAAGATGATAAATTTTCATGAGTCCGTATAGAGTGGACCGAACTCCAGTTACCTAATTGGTAAACACATTTCAAAAGACTCCCTTAAATATAAAACTCATATATATATATATATATATATATATATATATATATATATATATGTGAAGCACCTTTTGCTTCACACCTTGTGAAGCACGATCTCTATCGTTCAAATTTGATCTGATGGCTCAGATTATCTGATCAGATATCGTCAAAATTTGATCCATCGGTTGTGATTTATCTCACGAGATATTCATCCACTCTCTGGTCCTGCAAGGCCTTCAACGTCTAACACTGCGGCTGCCGCCGTCCGCTGCCGCCCACCCACCGCGGCTGCCACCGTCCACCGCCGCCCACCCATGCCTCCGCGGCCATCGCGATTGCCGCCGCCCGTCGGAGCCCTCGACCGCCTGGACGCCGGCCGACTGGATCGAGAGAACCTTCGACGCGGCCGCCATCTACATCTGTGGCTGCCACGATCGCAGCCACTTGGATTGCTTGAATCATCGGAGGCCTCGACTGCCTGGATCGCCTGAACCATCGGAGCCCTCGACCGCCTAGATCGCATGAATCGTTGAAGCCCTTGACCGCCGCCCGCCTGGATCGAGAGAGCCTTTGACATGGTCGTCGTTTGCCTCTATGGCCACCGTGACCGTCGCCGCTTGGATCGCCCGAACTGTCAGCCCCTCGATCGCCTGGACCGTCAACCATCGAAGACGTTGACCGCCTGGATCGCCGGCCACTTGGATCGAGAGAGGGCACTAGATCGAGAGAGGGCGCCAGATCGGGAAAGGGAGAGAAAGGGAGAGAGATGGAGGCGGATCGCCAGACCACGCTCGTCAGGACCACCGCCGGAGCTCTCGCCTAAACTGCCAACCGCCGACCACCTGGATCCCGCCTGGATCGATAGAGGGAGGAGGCGCCAACCGCCTGGATCACCGGCTGCCTCGATCGAGGGAGAGAAGGGGGGAGAGAGAGGGAGGTCGATCGTCGGACCGCGCTTGCCTGGACAACCACCGGAGCTCTCGCTTGAATGCCAGCCACCGATGCCGCAGATCGCCAGGATCGCCGGCCGGCTAGATGGAGAGAGGGCGCCAAATCGAGAGGGAGAGAGAAAGGGGAGAGAGAGGGAGGTGGAAGATATCGTGATATGTAAATAAAATCTCACGAGAAATAAGCAAAATCTCGCGTGCCTTCATATCAACAATCGGATCAGATCTGAACGATTGAAATCACGCTTCATAAGGTGTGAATATATATATATATATATATATTTATTTATAGGATACAATTGGGGTCCTCCCGCTATAAGGGGAGAGGAAACCCCTCCCCCCATCCACGCCCGACGGATGGAGATTCGACGGGCGCATCTTTCGGCCGATTTTTTGTTTGGTTTTTTTATTTCTCAATTTTTTTGGCCCGTGTCCTAGTTCTCCCGGGATCAATTGTCGTCCACCCCCGAAGGTCAATTCGCGCCCGAGGTCGCCATCGCCCGAGCGCGGCCAAGGTCCCCGAGCGCAGCCGATGTCGCCATCGCCCGAGATCGTAGGAGGTCGCCATCGCCTGAGATTGCCCAAGGTTGCCATCGCTTGATATCGCCGTTCGCGCCAGAGGTCGCCATCGCTCGAGATCGCCATCCACGCCAGAGGTCGCCATCGCCAAAGGCCGAGATCTCCGTCCATGTCGAGAACATCCTCGTCCAATTCGACCTTCGCACGGGGAGGTCATCGCCAGATCCGATCTCGCCCGTGCCAAGCAGTCGTCGCGGTGAGTTCTCGGCCCGATCTGCCATTGCTCGACTATGTCCAGTGTGACATGGATGACGTCGAAGGTGCCTGCGGTTGGGCGGCCATGCCCCCTGTTGGCTTTGCCCCCATGTGTTGCTCTCCTTGATGATGCATTGTTTGATGCTAACAATGATGCTCGATCAGGTGGCCCATGTGTGTTTGGATGCAGTTACGTTGTTTAGTTGAGGATTGAGTAATAAGCCAGGAATTGTTCTTACCTTGCTTGTTAGAAGAGAGAAAGGATAGCGTGGGCATTGGCATTGACACTCGTCCTGGGCACTCTGTGAAGAATATAGTCAAGCAATTAATATGTATGCTCACAAAATATACAAAGATGCTTAGAAAGCTGTATACTCAGTTTACCCTGCGAATGGTATTGATGAAGGCAAGGATATGGTGGAGTTTAGCCATCTCAATGAAATGTGTATAAGTTCTTGTAAAAGTTTGAACAGGAAGGGTTCTTATGTTCTCACATTTTAAATGTTCTTCACAAGAAAGGGGTTGGATCCATACCCGAGAGTTACGTACTTCATCGCTGGATGATAAACGCAAGATATTCAAATGCATATGCAATTTATGATAACTTATCTTCTAGTAGTGATTTCATAACCCCAAGTCAAAAATTAGGTTAGCAAAGTAACCTATAGAAGATAGAAGAGATGGGATTGAAATATGCAAGACATTTACAATTTGATACTCCATTGATCAATGATGTTATAAAAAAGATGAGGACATTTGATCTTGAAAATGTAGTTGTGGGTTCAAATGATATAGATACAGGTGGAATTCATGCAAGTCAATGTGCTACCAATGAATTTATTGTCAGCCAATCAAGTTATGTTAATTTACATGAATTCATTTTCGTTATACGTGATCCAGTCCATGTGAAATCTAAAGGTAGGTCAAGAAATATTGGTAGGATTAAATCCGGATTTGAAAAGGAATGTAAGAAGCGTACCTATGACCATTGTGGAAAAAATGGACATGATAAAAGAACATGTTCATTGTTGAAGGTAAAAATCTTTTTTCATAATGTTCATTATTTTACAGATAGATTATTCAACTAATTGATACAACTTCATGAATAGGAGTCGCAAAATCAAGTTTAGTACAACATTGGATAGGACAGCAATGGAGAGAGTGATGATGCTTCATCTACGCGTTTGATATTTTCTTATAATTCATTTTCTGTATTAGTAGAATGTATCCCATCGAGTTTCTAGTACATTTGGAGCTTTCCATTTGATTTTCTAGTTCTAGTGGTGCAGTCATCTCGTTAGATTAGAATTTCAGTTACTAATGCACTTGGAATAGCCTTTATTTGTTGGCATGATGGCTTAAAATCATGTGATGAATGCAGGAAACTTACTCATATTGTACCAGAAAAATGTTCAGAGCATCTGTTCACTTCTTTAAACTGGATTGTCACCTCTTTAAGCAGAATTGAATGTTCCCTTTCAGATAAGTTTCCAAATCTAAATCTAAGGCAGCCTATGGTTCATGGGTTTAAATATAATCCTTGTCCTGTGTTTTTCTTGCAGGTTTACTATGAGTTCAACCAAATTTTCATGCTTGCGGAGCCCTTAATGTTGATATCTGCAGTTTTCTTTTTTTTTTTTTTGTTTCATATGGATCCTTCGATTTGTAGACTTGCATTGTATGGTCAAGACGTTACTAAGCTGGTGGAACTATATGCTTCTTTTCTCTTCATGTATGGTCAAGATCCTTCGATTTGTAGACTTGCATTGTATGGTGGGAACTATATGCCTCTTTTCTCTTCATGTATGGTCAAGATCCTTCGATTTGTAGGCTTGCATTGTGGCACATTTTAATCTTACTGATGTAATTGTTCTTCTAATCTCTGATACATGTAATTCTTCTTTTAATCTTTGATACATTCTTTTTGTTTCTTCCTGCAGTTTGTGTGTTACATGGTTGCATTCATTGCAATAGCTAGAGACACGTTTCATTGTTTATTTGTATGGCTATATGAATAAACATGGCTTACCACAATGCTTCATTGTTTTTTAGTGATACCGGGTTGTTAGCTACGACTACAAGGAAATGAGATTCTCCCATTTGCATCGCGAGGCAATAGGATTTCCTCAAGAAGATCCATATGGATGTGTAGGCTCATGCACTTCACCGAAAGAGGCTAAAGAGGGGAGGGGATCCATTTCACAGGTCAATCCCCTCTATCCAAATGGATGCTCTGAACTGAAGGGCTTGTTCAGTTGCTGTGGTCCTGTTCCGTTTCTGGATCACTTAATTCTTTGGGTTTAATAGCTTCAAGTTTTCTACTCGTTCTCCATTAACATAAACGAAATGGAGCTTGTACAACTAAAGTGCAACATCCCTCTTCTTTTTTCCATGCAACTCGGTAGTTTGCTTGTCAAGTGTAATTGGCAGTTCTTGAATTGAATGTTTTTTTTTTCATTAACTTTGCATTACTGCTGTTAACATGGAAAGATGACACATTATGTGCCAGTGGCAGTTCAATTCTGTTCACTTTAAAAGCATTCAACATTGCTGATTTTGTGGGCAAACAATAAGCACTATCTCGTCTGTAGATACAGTGAAGTACAAACTTTTCTCAAGTTATTTCGGTCATAAATTTAGAGACACGCTCACAGAGCCAATTAAAATTTAACATCAACATCCACTACATTACGTATATAGGCAGAAGCAATACAATTAAACAAGCAAATTTACACATGAAATTCACTCCATTCCTATTAATTCTAACTTCATCATCATTTAAATTTGCAGCCTCCATTCTATCAATTTTTCGTAACAAACGATTGATAACTTGTGTATGTCTCGATTCAAATGATGGATCTAACCATCTGACGTATGTGCAAGCTCGATGTTGCTACAAGATCAATCACAAAAGACAACATTTGATTAGAAAACAATCATCAAACTAACCTCATAAAATAGACAACCGTAAAACCAACGTCCGGGATTACGTTCAGTCCAAGATGTTTTTATTATTGCATCTTCTTGAGAATGATATTTAGGCCACGCCATTACCTAACCCTAATTGCACAAATTGGATCATGACGTCATAACACAAAAATTTCATAACAATAATGTCCTAAAGTAGCTCACCCTACTAGTCGTGGCGGATGAGCGCGATGTCAGGACCGCAGGGCGGGGGCGATGTCGGAGAGTGGCGGGGCGAGCGCGACGGGGTGGTGTCGCAGCGGGGTGGGGGTGGTGTTGGGGCCACTGGGCGGGCACGGTGTTGAAGCACGGCGGGCGGGGGGTGGGGGGGTGTCGGGGCCACGGGGCAGGCGCGGTGTTGGAGCGCGACGGCCTGGGGGGTGGTGTCGGAGCGTGGTGTCAGGGTGCGAGGAAGCATATCGGGGCGAGGATGGAGATCCGGCGAGGAAGATGTGAGGAAGCAGATTTGGCCGGCGACGAAGCAGATCAGGGTGGTGAGGATGGAGATCCGACGAGGAAGCAGGTGAGGAAGCAGATCCGGCCAGCGAGGAAGCGGATCCAGGTGGCGAGGATGGAGATCCAGCGAGGAAGCAGGCGAGGAAGTAGATCCGGCCGATGACAAAGTAGATCCGGGCGACGAGGATGGTGATCCGACGAGGAAGCAGGCGGGAAAGCATATCCAACTGACGACGAAGCATATCCGGACGACGAGCAAGGAGATCTGGTGAGGAAGCATGCGGGGAAGCAGATCCAGGCAACGAGGATAGAGTTCCTACAAGGAAGAGGGGGGAAGCAATTCCAGCCGATAGGGAAGCGACAAATGGGACGACAAATAGGACCTCGGGCGATCGCAGAGAAATAGGGCACGGATGAAAAAAATCCAAAAAAACCCGAGAAATAAAAAAAACCAAAGAAAAAATCAGCCGAAAGATACGCCCATCGGATGTCATATCTCCATCCGACGGACGCGAATGGAGGGAGGAACCCCTCCCCCCTTACAAGGGGAGGATCCCCATTATATTCATATTTATAATATGCAAGGTAGTTACAGTTACAATAACTATAACAAAACTATAAATATAACTAACTATTCCCTACTTTCTTACCCAACCACTAACTAATACAAAGTGGTATCTTCTAACTATCCACTATTTGAGTAACCAGTCACTATCTAATGCAAAAGTGGTATCTTATCATAATGTGACACGAAATGCACACTTCAACGAGTGTCACATATAAAAAACAATGAAAATAACATAAAATCAAACTTATCACTAACTGTAAGTTGTCTTAGAAAGACGAAAGAGATTGATCACTGATTCCAAACCATTACAACTTTGGACAGTGCCATTAACGAAGGATGCCCCCTCTAGTGGGAACTAAGAAGGATGGCCACATGGCTTCTGTGGCTTCGGTACATCTGTGGAAGCTCAAAGCACAAGAAAAGTGTTTGCCTCCAGGCATTATATATATTCTACAAAACAAGAGTTTGATAATAATGTGCATTTGGTGCTACTGTGCTAGCACTTTTATGGGGCCACTTGCTCTCAATTTGCCAAGGAGATATATCATTTAAGAAGCACTATGGAGTGCACCAGTGGGCCAAATATTTCCACATAGAGTGGGTTACAGCTCCATCTTCCATTTCCAACTTTCAGCTGTGCTTTCTGCAGGTCTAAGCATTTGTATGAGGAGTGAACTAGACAAACCCAATGTCATTATCTCAGTCCATAAACCAAAATTTTTGGATTGTCATATTTACTGCAAATACAGGAAATTGATCGTCAACAATATCAATTACTTCAATATGAGGACGCATAATCATGGAACTTCCTTGGGATTGTAATCACAAAGAAAACTACTTATATCACATCAATTCACATAAGCAGCCAGGTAAAGCTCAACATGCTTGTGTGGTTAAACATGCTTGAAAATTAAATTGGTTAGATACTACTGACATTAAAGAATCAGGTAAAGTTCAGAACCCTGGAAGTGGAAACTTGCTTCAAGAGAAGTAATCTACCTAGAATTTATCTATAAATTGACTAGTATGGATATTATAATTATTATAAACTACTCTGGCACACGTGATTTGCTTTTTTGTATTTTCATCCTAGTTCCAGGTTTCTATCATCCTATTGCATTCTTATTCCAACTAAGATACTGAATAAGATGGACAAAGTGTAGTGGATCTAGAAGTGAAAAATACAATCAGTTCTCACTTAGTAGCTAGAATAAATCAAGTCCACTTCAAACATAACAAAAGTTATCATCAGGAAACATTAGCTAGCAACTATAGTTGACTCAGCACAGAATTATGAAAAATCCATCACATGAGCTCCCACCATCCAAACTATTTCGAGTTCTCAGGAAAGGATTCCCCTGACCGGATATTTAGGTTTCTTATTCACGTGCTAGTCAATTATTATCGTCCATTTTCATTTGTGGCATTGATGTCCATCGTGAATTTTTATAAAACCATTTATGAAGAATAATCTGACAGTTTGCAGTATCAAGAAATTGTCAATGGAGTATGCTTCTATTGTCATAAGAAAAATACTTATCCTCCTCTTTTCTTACTTTGCTCACACATCTTGTATGAGCAACAGTAGCAGTCCTGAGAGTGGGGCGCTCTTAGCTTTCAAGAAAAGCATAGTCGCTGATCCAGAGAATTTTCTCAGCAACTGGAATGAGAGAATACCTCTTTGCAAATGGAATGGCGTATCTTGCAGTCCAACATATCCAGAAAGGGTTGTAAAGATTGATCTCAAGTGTAAATCACTGGAAGGAACTCTCTCACCATTTCTTTCAAATCTTTCTTTCCTTGAATATCTTGACTTGTCTGAAAATGCATTCAGAGGATCTATCCCCCGTGAGCTTGGAGCCTTATCTAGCCTCAACATGCTTAGTATGAGAGGCAACTGTATGCAGAATGAGATTCCTGAGAGCTTTGGCATGCTATCGAAACTAGGGTATATCGACCTTGGCAACAATCAACTCAGTGGCAAGCTTCCTGCTTCGATGTTCTATTATTGTGATCAGTTGAGCTACATTGATCTTTCTTGCAATTCTTTTACTGGTGTAATTCCTCCAGAGTTAGGAAACCATCTACCGGTACTGCAGAACCTTCTTCTCTACTCGAATAAATTGACAGGTGGTATTCCAGCTTCCATGTCAAATTTGACACTGATGGAGGAGATTGATCTGACGGACAACTCTCTAAGTGGTACGTTGCCATCAGAAACTTTGATGAGAATGTCTTCCTTGAAAATACTTCACCTCTCATACAACTACTTTTCCAGTGCTGATGAGAATTCAAATTTGGACCCCTTCTTCAATTTAGTAGTTGCAAATTTGACTCATCTTGAGGAGCTTGAATTGGCAGGAAACAATCTTGGAGGTAAGTTGCCTCCACTGATTCACCCTTCTAATGTTAACCTCTCAAAGGTTTATCTCCAAGAAAATCACATCCATGGCACAATTCCATCAAACATATCACTACTTTTCAACTTAATGTCACTGGATTTAGCAAACAATCTACTTAATGGGACACTTCCCTTGGAATTATTTCAGCTACCTAAACTACAGAGACTATGGTTGTCCAATAACTTCCTCTGTGGTGAAATTCCTTCTATCCCTGGTCCTCTGAATAATATTGGTCTGCTTGACTTGTCACAAAACGAACTTTCTGGATCTATTCCATCAACCTTAGCAAACTTAGCCCAATTAAGAATGCTCATGCTTAATGGAAACTTCCTTAATGGATCCATACCAAAAAGTCTAGGGAACACCAAACTAGAGCTTTTGGACTTGTCTCACAACAGGCTTACGAGCACTATACCATCTGAAGTTGCAAGCATAAACTCAATGGAAATCTACTTCAATCTGTCAAACAATTTCCTAGAAGGAACACTTCCAATAGGTCTGCAGAACATGAAGGTTCGAGAAATTGACTTATCTTCCAATCACTTCAGTGGTAGCATTCCCGCAAGTTTAGGAAGCTGTGAGGTAGTTGAGCTACTCAACTTTTCCCACAATCATCTTCAGGGACCGATTCCTCAGTCACTTGGTGACTTACTGAACATCCAATCCTTGGACCTCTCTTGTAATTTGCTTTCTGGTCGAATTCCAGCATTTCTTCAGAAGTGCACCAATCTAAAATTGTTAAATATCTCATTCAACAAACTCCATGGACCAATTCCCCAAGGAAGTTTATTTGATTCTTTATCACTAGATCTGATTAAAGGAAACAATTTGTGTGGATCAATCCCTGGAATTCGTACTTGCCATGAGAAGAAAAATGGGATTATACATTCAAAGAAATCATTCTTGTTGCTTTTAGGAATTGTATCTGCAGTATCTTTCCTGGTGACAATCACATGTGTCATTTTATATAGGAGTATCAGAAAGCCACCATCTCAAGGAGATGATGAGGATCAATACAGTGGTTCACATGATTTGTCATCAGGCCAACCAAGAATAACCTACAAAGAACTTGTCGAAGCTACTGGAGGGTTCGATGAAAGCAGATTGATAGGCTCTGGTAGCTTTGGACGTGTGTACAAAGGGTTCCTGAGTGACAACAGCATTGTTGCAATTAAAGTCCTAAAACTCCAGGATCGGATCTCTACCAGAAGTTTTGATACAGAATGCCAAGTTCTCAAAATAATTAGGCACAGAAACCTGATGAGAATCATAACTAAGTGTAGTGTTCCAGGTTTTAAGGCTCTGGTGCTCCCATACATGGCCAATGGGAGCCTAGAGAGTCATATGTACCCACAACAACAAGAATCAGCTTCGCCTCACTTGAGCCTAATGGATTGTGTCAACATTTGCAGTGACATTGCTGAGGGTTTGGCTTACTTACACCACCATTCACCGGTGAGAGTAGTGCATTGCGACTTGAAGCCGAGCAATATCCTTCTTAATGACGACATGACAGCGCTTGTATCTGATTTTGGAATTGCTAGACTGGTAACTTTGATTGTAGAAAGGAAAACTCAACATGAATCTACCTCCATTTCAACTGCAAATATTGTGTGTGGATCAATTGGATATGTTGCTCCAGGTATCATATTCTCCCTCTAGAAAATAGGCATGCTAGGAAGAACATCAATTTTTCTGACATCTGTTGAATTGTGTACAGATTGATTAAGCCAGGAATATAATAAACTGCAAATTAACAGACAAATTAATACATGAGTGCAAGCAGAATAAACAAAACCCTTTGATGTCATTTTGTTTATAAGCTGCAGTATAACAATACAAAAAAGAAAAACAATCCCAATAATAAGACATACTCTGGAACCAGATTACTGTGTAAGCTTTATATCAATTACCTTGAAGCATTGTTCTGGTTGTTATATGCCAATTAACAAGCACCAGTACTGTAATATGGTTACCAAAGATTGAATATGAACCTAAGTATATTTCAGCATGCATATTATTTTCCTGAATATCCGTGAATTGAAATGATCCACGAAGACTTGTAGAATCCTTTATTCATACTATGCCACTAACTGGCATTATTCATCAGAGTATGGATATGATCAAAGTGCATCAACAAAGGGTGACGTCTACAGCTTCGGGATTATAGTGCTAGAAATGGTTACTAGAAAGAAGCCCACTGATGAGTTGTTCCAAGACGGTCTGAGTTTGCAGGGATGGGTGAAAAAGCATCTCCATGGTGATATGGAGAATATTGTTTTCTCCAGTCTAATGCAAAGTAGTTGGAATCAGAGCTTGGAAGCTAGAAATATGTGGGAGGTTGCAATAGTGGAATTGATTGAGTTGGGTCTCATATGCTCACAAGAAAGGCCATCAGGAAGGCCAACCATGCTTGAGGCTGCTGATGATTTGGATAGGATAAAGCGCTATCTGGGAGGCGATACATCAATGATCTTTACATCTTCTCGTATGTTATCAAGGTCTACAGCCATTGGAATTTACTGATAGGCTAATAGATGCTTCAGCTCTTTCATTTGTAGATAGATATAAGTGCTTCTGTAAAACACATTATTGGGTCTGGATCATGAATCTATAATGATGTGGTAAGTGACATCTCTGTTTTCATGAACTTGGAAAAAAAACTGTAGATACTCATTGTATTGGTTCAGTTTATTTGCATGCTCTTTGAATACCTCTGTATGAAAAGCTCAAATCTGGTTATTGAAGAGCAACTTAAGTGTGGAGTGGCTCTGTGTGAATTGTAATATAAGAATTTGTATAATAGAAAAATGTGTAGAACTTGATAACTTTATAAACTTTAATGCATGAACAGTAATATAAGAAACTGGATAGTTTTAATGCCAACTTAAGTGTGGAGTGGCTCTGTGTGAATTGTAATATAAGAATTTGTATAATAGAAAAATGTGTAGAACTTGATAACTTTATAAACTTTAATGCATGAACAGTAATATAAGAAATTGGATAGTTTTAATGCCTAGTTCCTCAATGTTAGGATTTCTGCACGAGAGAAATTATGCACTGCGAGAAAACCCGAGAAATTTAAGGCGACGCAGAATTTTATTAGATGGAAGAAACAAAAGAGGATTATAGGATCATATTATCTTTCTCTTTGGACCCTTAGAGAGTTTATATAGGCACTATATTAATTATAGACCAACTGGGACTCCCTTTAACAACAACAACAACAACAACAAAGCCTTATCCCACTAGGTGAGGTCGGCTACATGGATCATACGACGCCATTCCGCTTTATACAATATATTCGTTGATCCATGTTCATGCGATTCGACAGGGTTTTACGTTGGCTGTCGGGGCCTAACACAACCCTCCTCCTTTATCCGGGCTTGGGACCGGCTATAAACATAGGCGGAGTTTGATTAAAAGGTTATGCATCAAAGAAAATAAAACAAGCTCTGCATTAAATTCCAAGACATCATATTAGATATACACAAAAACTTGGTTTCAGGTATTAAAATGATCTGGAGACAAAAATGGTTAGAAATTATCATTCTACATTCCAGTAATTCTCAAATGAGTTCCGACGGCTTCCCCCTCCAATAAAGAGAAGCTGGCTACAGTCAGTAATTTTGAAAAGTGAGATTACTTACTAATTGATGGCATCTAGTTCTTAATACACACTTCAATTTAGTGCCTTATGACTTGAAGTTTTAACAGGTCCCTTGCTGATGAACTTACATGACTAGTTTCATTCTTGTTGGTTCAGTTCTGATGAGCCCATGACTAGTTGCCTCATTACTACTTATCATTGAAGGCATGAAGCATCATCATTTGCAAGATAAAAGTGAGAAATCTGTCACTGCTATTGGATCTTTTCATAATAAATTCACCTGTGGTAATTGGTCATTGTCAATTTCATGTCTTTCTCAAATGGCCAGGATAGTCTCATTTATCTTAGCAGATTATTTGTGTTATATATGCAATCAAAACCATCTCCATATTAATCAACTTTTTTCCAGTGTGCTAACCAGAGTTATTTAATTCTTTAATGAAAATTAAATCAGAAACAATTGTTTATATAATGATGTTAAGAAGACTAAAAATGAATGATTTCTGTCCCCTAATCACAGATACAAATGATGAAAGCAGAATGTTGGGTTTTGTTCACAAAAATTTTACAGTTACATTATCTGATATCTTTCTGCCCCCTAATCACAGTTACATTATCTGGTGTTGCTAATATATTTGGAACAATGACTTGTGAACAGCCAACCAAGCATCTGATACAATAACCACTATGCATTTACATTTTACTGAGATTGCATATTTTGGTCAGCTTGATTGGCCAAGGTACACATAGATCATATTTAGAAGCTACATTGACTCGAAACTCTAGAAAGTATTTTCTTCAAAGACAAAGAAACAACATAAAAAGAAATATAGTTTGCAATATCTATGAAAGATTCATAAGGTATTTAACAGTATGGGAAACCTGATTAAGCATCCACTTAAATCCAACTGCAGAAGTGCAATTATTCTTTGAGGCACTACTTAACCAGTCCAAGTTATAGACAGTTTCTAACGTCCTCAGAATAGATGAGATATTAACTCGTCTTTCCCAAACATCAAAAATTTCCCCATTTGAACTAACATTGGGATGGCTGTTTAGCAATGTCTCGAACCATCCACTTCCAGATCTTTGCATGGATAAAATGACGAAGAACCGTACAGGAGTGCAGGAGCATTCTTCCCTGTGAGGACCAGCAGTAAATTTCTAAAAGATTAAAATAAATAAGAAGGACAAGAAACAGATATGGAATCAACGGAATACCTGCTATAACTTTTTGGTCGTGGAAAATGTACATAAGTAATCTCATGTGGAGGAATATCATGGATTTCACACTGAATATCAGCCGCTTTAGTAATATATGGTAGATACATCAGTTTCCTTTCGACAGTTAGCTGGTTCATACAGATATAACAGACGCAAAAAGCAAAAATCCCGACGACGAGATACACCACCCTTAGTGGAAGTGACAGAAATTTTAAGGTCTTGATTGAACATGTATTCTGCGAATATATCAAGAATAGTTAAGACAAGCAATTACTAGGATAAACATTGAAAGTTGAAATGGGCAGACACAATACCATGTTTCTTTCCTGATTGAGAAGGAACAGTTATAATATACAACACCTCATCCTTGGTGTTACAGAAAATTCATCAACTTTTATCTTGCTATTCATGAATACCTGATAATGCATGTTACTGCTGGATGAAATATGGTTGGAATGCTATACTGGTAGAAGAGAACTTTGTCAGGAAAGAATTACACAAATAGGAATTTATGATCTAATATTCTTGCAGATCTTACAAAAATATTATAGGGCACAAGATTTTGGCAGAAAGATTACAAATATTTTCAGGGAAAGGCTGAAGTTTCGAATAAGATTAACAACATTCTCTATGCAACTTTTTGCACTTCGCAAAGATTGCGTGTGCACAATGGAAGTTTTACAGTGTCGAAGTTTCAAAGGTCACTGCAGCTTTAGCAGCCCACATACTATGAGCATTGTCCTTTTAAAATGTTTGATATAATCCTTTCTCGTTCCAAAAAAAAAAAAAGCACACAGAAAACAGGAACTGCAGTGACGCGGAAAAGAGAGATATTGACCAAGCTTCTGTTTTCTTAATATTTCATAGGTATGACATTATAAGTTTAAGATATCTTAATGGAAGAGCGAGGAAGAGAACAACATATAGTCAATGCCCAAGAATATCAATGGCTACAAACATTCTACATTCCTAGCGAAGATAATAGTTTAACTCTACAAGTTCTACACTACCAGTGAAGGTAACCAAATTTAATATCATCTTTCTTGAAAATATGGGATGAAACAGGATTATGCATCTTCAAATATCAGAATCCTGATCTTTTATTTTTTTACAAATCTGTACATCCATACTCTTCAGAATTGTGCAAATTATAGAGGGATTAAACTTATGAGTCACACTATGAAATTATGGAAAAAAGTGATTGAGCATAGATTGAGAATGGAGACTAGTATTTCTGAGAGACAATTTGGGTTCATGCCAGGAAGATCCACTACAGAGGCGATTTATTTACTAAGGGGGATGATGGAGAAGTATCGAAGTAGGAGAAGAGACTTACATATGGCTTTCATTGACTTAGAGAAGGCGTATGATCGGGTACCAAGGGATGTACTTTGGAAAGCCTTGCAAAAGAAGAGGGTGAATGTTGCCTACATTAAGGTAATACAAGATATGTACGATGGGGCATTGACTAGGGTTAGGACACCCGGAGGTGAGACAAATGAATTTCCTATAGGAATTGGCCTACATCAAGGATCAGCTTTAAGCCCGTATCTATTTAACTTAGTTATCGATGCTATAACCGAGAGTATCACAGAGGAGGTACCTAAGTGCATGCTATTTGCGGATGATATAGTACTTTTAGCGGATTCAAGAGAAGAGATTAATACAAAATTGGAAATATGGAGAAATACGTTGGAGTCAAAGGGTTTTCGTTTAAGTAGGAATAAAACAGAATATATGCATAGCAATTTCACAAATAAATAACTTAGAGACGATTTGAAAGTTAGGTTAGGGGAGGATATAATTCCTCAAGTGACAAAGTTTAAATATTTATGATCAATTGTAAGACAAGATGGTGAGATTGATGACGATGTTAATCATAGAATTCAAGCTGGTTGGTGTAAGTGGAGGAAAGCCACTGGAGTTCTTTGTGATAGAAAAGTACCCAATAAAGTTAAAGGAAAATTCTATCGTACTGCTATAAGACCAGCAGTGTTATATGGTAGTGAATGTTGGGCTATGAAGGGACAACATGAACGTAAAGTGGGGGTAGCCGAAATGAGGATGTTGAGATGGATGTGTGGTCATACAAGATTAGATAAGATTAGGAATGACCATATACGTGAACGAGTCGGAGTGGCTCCTATTAGTGAGAAAATGGTAGAGAATCGCTTGAGATGGTTTGGTCATGTTCAGAGAAGATCATTAGATGCGCCAGTAAGAAGAGTAGATCAAATAATCTGGAGTCCGATTAAAAGAGGGAGAGGGAGGCCAAGGCGGACACTTGGCGAACTAATAGAGCAAGATCTATTGGTGAATAATATACCGAAAGGTTTGGTTACTAATAGAGCGGAATGGCGTCGTATGATCCATGTAGCCGACCCCACCTAGTGGGATAAGGCTTTGTTGTTGTTGTTGTACATCCATACTCTTATCTAGTCATTCCAGTGCTCAATCTCTGTCCCGTTCTATTTGACAAGGATTCTTTCAGTGGGACATCAATTACAGGAAAGAGACAATATAATGAACTAAGGCCCAAAACTGAAAATCAGGGATACAGAAAAATTCTGCAGGTATATTGCCTGGCAAATGCTAACCACATAATATAAAGGCAGTAGAAATGCGGAGACAGCAAGAAGAGAAAAAGTTTTCACTCAAAAGATAAATTCAGAACGTTTTTTGCAATTGGATGATGAAATAACTGGTACCCTTCATGCAATTGTCTGGTCTCTTCCATGACCTGAAATAGTTAGTTTGGTCACCACAAGGAGCCACCACTACACAGCCAAAATCCTGTGGTACAGAGTAAGGCTACTTTCTAGAGGTTACCTAACAATAGAAAAGTAGTAACAAAGCTTCAAGTATACCAAATCATTGATTTCAGAAGGAAACTACCATTGACTTTAAGAGTTGGAGTTTGAACTTATAAGCTGAGGTTTATCCTGTCACATGGACCTGATTGTTTCAATATGACAGGGCTAAGCCCTAAGGAACCCAGATTGGAGTGGCACAGAACCACTTGGGTTTCCAATATCATGCACAAATATTTTTTTTGAGAGGATGCACAAATATTCATTTAGAACAAGAATAATCTATTTTTGTCTTGTTTCATTCTATATCCTCTGGGTAACTGAAAAGAGAAAAAAAGATACTTGCATAAGAAAGAAAGTCTAGTTGGCGCATGAAACTTGGTCGCCCATCAAATAGTCTTAGTGTCTTACATAGAAGTTTATTTGATAGATAGCTCTTATGTTTTTTCTTTCATCCAGTGCATCTGAAGAAAGAAGACTCAGAAACCATGGAACTTGTTGTAGGCATGCAGAGACTATTACTAAGGGAAACACTAATTTCAATACGAAGATCACTTGAAAAAAACTAAAATAATACAAAGATCGTGACCCATGTCAAGTTGAGAAAAATAAAACGAGTTTCACACTTTGGATTGCTTGAGAAATGAGGACTTAACTTCAAAGGCACTGAGAGTTCTTCAAAGTTGCTATCTTTTTTTTTTTGAGGGAGAGAGAGAGAATTCGAAATTGTTTTTTTTCTTTTCGAGGGAATTAGAAGTTTCTATTGCATGATTCAGTCTTTGTTAAGTGGTGATACAAACTAAAAATACAACAAAAACAAAACTAGAATAACTATTATTAGTAGTAGGAGTGCAAGAATCTTAAACACAATTACTACTAATAACTTGTCAATTCGAAATGACAAATCTCCATAAGTCCGTATGAAGTGGACCAAACTCCAATTAATCAACACATTTTCAAAGGCTCCCCCGAATCTAAAACCCATGCATGTATTTATAACATGCAAAGGTAGTTACAATAACTATAACAAAACTAGAAATATAACTAACTACCCATACTTTCTTAACTAGCTACTAACTAATACAAAGTAGTATCTTCTCAGCCCCCTCAGTGCTCCTGTTGAAGACCAATGAACTAGTGCATGAAAAGTTCAGCAGAACTTTCAAGTGGGGGCTATCAGGATATGGAGATACATTGTAGAGTTAGATATCATACTATCCATATATCCCTTTATCTTCCACTCGATCCTCATAATCATGTTTGTTTGTGCTATGTTTCTGTTCTCTGTTTCCGTGTAAGACCTCTAAGCTATTCTCTATTTTTTATGTTTCTGTACTTTGTTTTCGTATTCTAAAGGCATTCTTTTTTTTTTCTCAATTTCCCTTTATTTTTCCTCTCTTTTTTTTATTTTCGGAGGAAAAACTAGGATTTATCCAATATTCCATGCTTGAATCTAGTCATTATTGTCAAAAGCGTCAACAGTTCGATCTTCATTTCCGTTAAAAGATACCTAACAACACCATCTCCGGAACTCAATGCACAGCTCTCTTCAGTGCTCGAAAGAAGCAAACACATTCAACCTCAAGGACTCCATGCTCCATCAGAAAGTTCAGAAGCCACAACAAAGTAAAGTTCTATACTAAAAGAACCTCATTTCTGCGAACGAGAGACGAGTCAAACCCTAGACGAACACCATGAGGCATGAGCTCAAAGAGGGCACACAGCAGCCCACTCTGAGCTGAGTCAAGAACAAGACGGCACATAAAAGGACCAGCTTTTCAAAGAAGAAAGAGTTCAGCTCGGTATCCATTCGGACAAGAAGCAAACGAAATGGCTTACAGTGGTCAAAGCTGGAAGAACATTCTGATCATGCGAGTTTGATCCAAAGAAAATGCTGAAGGAAACGGGGAGAGGGAGGAGGTTACCTGAGCAGCTGCATCCAGCATTCCTTCTTCAATCCTCAGCCGCCTTGTCGCCGACACCTCCCTCCTCCTCCTCCCAAGATGCTGCTGGAAAGAGAAAAAAATAATGGCGTATAAAGAAGGATTGGATCTGTGGATGGGAATGACAGCAAGAAAGATGCCTGACAGGAAGAAGAAGAGGAGGAGCAGGTGCTCCCCGGCTACAAGGTACGACTTTTTTCAATAAATAAAAAAAAATGATAGAAATTATAGACCAACTGGGACTCTATATTAATCCCAAAAATAAGACACCTACCTTGTAATAAGAAAATAAATCAATTTTTTAATAATCTCATGATAAGGAAATATACAGAACATGTCAGACAGGTTTCCTTTTACTTCTTTGAATCCAAACAGATTTTCAGTTAAAGTATGATTCAATGCATTAATTAACAAATCTCCACCTTGAATTGAATCCTACAATCAGATATCTAATATCTCTGTCGTCGCCGGTCCCTGTTCTGATTCTGCACATGCGATAACATCCTTGTAGCTTGATCTGGCGATTCCACCTATTTAACTACTTGGAACGCATATGCAATCATGTCCTCAAAGCCATAATGCTTAGGAGGACCTACTTGCCTATGAGCACGTCCTGCAGCTAGACTTATCGATGCTTCTTCTGCTTGCTTCTCAGACTCTGATTGTTCAACCTGATGAGATTCTTCTGGCCCATTCTGAATTGGAGTTAATCCAAACTCCACCTATTTGTTGACACCCTCCTCTGCTGAGTCAATAACTTCTGATTTTTACTTGAGCATAGACATCTCATCAAAGGATATATTTCTACTGTGAATAACCTTCTGCTCTGAAGGAGACCAGATTTTGAAGCCTTTTTCACCTGCATCATTTCCCACAAAGACTTTGTTGTTGTTGTTATTTCACCTGCATCATTTCTCACAAAGACTCATTTTTTGGCCCTTGGTTCCAGCTTTCCTTCACTGACATGATAATATGCTGGACAACCAAAGACTTTTAGATTAGTATAATCAGCAGAGTTTCCTGACCATACCTCAATGGGAGTCTTCAGATCGATCGCGGTTGCAGGACTCCGATTGACAAGATAGTATACTGTGCTAATAGCCTCAGCTCAGAATAACTTATTCAGATCAAAATTAGAGAGCATGCACCGTGCCCTCTCCAGAAGAGTTCTGTTCATGTGTTCTGCTACACCATTCTACTGTGGTGTATCTCTGACGGTGCGATGTCTGGCAATGCCTTCATCCTTGCAGAATCGATCAAATTCTGACGAACAGAACTTCAAGCCGTTATCGGTACGAAGGCATTTCACTTTTCTCGATGTCTAATTCTCCACCAAAGTCTTCCATTGCTTGAAAGCTTCGAATGCCTCACTCTTGTGCTTCATCAAGAATACTCATGTCATCCTTGAGTAATCATCTATCACAAATAGGAAGTATCTAGAACCTCCTAAAGATGAAACACGAGAGGGACCCCAACAGTCAGCGTGGATGTAATCGAGTGTTGCCTTCGTCTTGTGCACGACTTTGCTGAATTGATGTCGTTTTTGTTTGCCAAAAACACAGTGTTTGCAGAATTTGATTTCAGAGATCTTCTGACCATCCAGAAGATTGCGTTTGCTGAGGATGTCCATCCCTTTCTGACTCATATGTCCAAGTCGCATGTGCCACAACGTGGATGCTTCTGATTCTGATTTGGACGAACTACTACTACAGCCGCATCAGAAATTAATGTGCCTTGTAGTATGTAACTTTTGCCTGACTCCTCTCATGACTTCAACATCACCCTTGGTGACCGTGAGAACATCTCCTGCAACATCCATCCGACATCCTTTGGAGTCCAGAACTCCTAACGATATCAGATTTTTCTTCAGTTGCAGAACATGATGGACCTCTGTCAATGTCCTCACCTGATTGTCATGACTTCTGATCTGAATTGAGCTGATTCCAACTATTTTACAGATTGCATTATTGCCCATGATGACGTTTCCGCCATCAATATTTTGATAAGTTGAGAATCACTCTCTGTGCGGAGTCATATGATAGGAACATCCTGAGTCGAGAATCCAACTCTCCTTCAAGCATATCTAATTAGACACCATAAGAGCCAAATCATCATCAGATTCGCTATTCTGGTGAACTACTGCAGCAACCGTGTCTTTCTTCTTCTTCTTGGGGCAATCCTTCTTCCAGTGACCCGGTTTTTTGCAGTAGTTGCAGATGTCCTTCGAATTGATATTCTTCTTTGACTTACCCTTTTTAGGGTTTGTATTTTCTGCGATTGTTACCAACCCTGCGGTCTGAGTTTCCACAGCCTTGCCAGACGCCCTATGTGATGTAGATCCTGTTGAGATGAAAAGAGAGAATTCTGTTGCTGTCCAGAATTCTAGTGGTCAACAACTTAGTTTGATTCAGATTTGAAGAATCTGTTAGGAGAAAGTCCTAATGCTGATAGGATTGTTATTTCCTTTTTAGTTTATTTTTCTTAGAAGTCCTAATGCTGATAGGATTGTTATTTGCTTTTTAGTTTAGTTTTCTTAGGAGTCCTAATGCTATTAGGATTGTTATTTCCTATTAGTTTATTTCCTATTCTGTTAGGTTATACAAGTCCTAATGCTGGTGGGATTCTGTTTTCCTTTTGTTATAGGAGTCTTAGTGCTAATAGTATTGCTAGTTGGGAATCCTTATATATTGGCCTGACTTGTAAGAGTTAAAGACATTATCATCTCTTTAATTAAAGTTCCAGTTCAGAGTTTTCTGAATTCTTGAGTTCGTGTGCGCACGATCTTGGCCTTGGATTTCTTCTAAGGTGCAGGTGGATTCCTGCTAGTTTATTTGTCGATTATCGTCCGCTTGAACCGGCAACATCGACGTTTGTTTTTTGCAGATCTTTCAAGCATAACAGAGGCATCCTTGCACGGTGTAATAGAACACCGTTCATCGGGCCTAGGGTTTGCTCTTGGTTATATTTAAATTTCTATACCGAATTTCTTACCGTTGCGTCAAGTGGTATCAGAGCGAGGAAGAGATCATTGCTGATATTCTAAGTAGAAAAGAGTTTGACGGATTAGAAGCAAAGGTAGATTTCCTTACTGCTGCCATCGAAAAATTGCTTACGAATCAAGATCCTATTCACACACGTGTCCAACCAGAAGCAACCCAAGAAAATCGACGACAACGAATAGCCACTTCTTCGGTGGACAGCGATAGTGAAGAAGAGCCAAGAAGAAATTTTGCACACAGACAATCTGATTTTAGGATGAAGATGGAATTACCTCACTTCAATGGTCATCTACCCATTGAAGACTTTTTGGATTGAATTTCGGAGGTCAAACGATTCTTTGAGGACATGGAAATCCCAGAACATAAGCAAGCAAAATTGGTGGCATATCGTTTAAAAGGAGGAGCATCTGCATGGTGGGAGAAAATTCAATCTTTGCGAGTGCAAAAAAATAAACAACCAATACGGAGTTGGAGGAAAATGAAGCAAATGTTGTGGGATCGATATCTTCCAACAAACTATCAACATATTCTACACCAACAGTTACAGAATTGTAGACAGGGGGAAGGCTAGTGCGGGACTATACAGCGGAATTCGATCGTCTAACATCTCGCAACAACCTGGTTGAACTAGAACCATAACAAGTGGCTCGATACTTAAATGGTTTGAGGTCTAACATCAAAGACAAAGTAGGGATGCAGACTCCTAGCACCATGGCCACTACAATCACCTTGGTAGAAACTACTGAACGTCAACTAGAACGAGGAGCCAAAGCACAATTTCGTTCTGCTGAGACTAGTAAGATGGCAAGTGCATGCAATTCATCTAAACTTCCTGCAATTGAAGAGGTTGAAAGTGCTGACAAAAGCTTACTGTTAATGCTTTAATGTCCAGCACTAAATCAAAACCTACGGGTGCTGATAATGCTAAGAGGACTTCTAACTCATATGGGAAGTCCAATTCTATTGTTTGCTATCGTTGTAGACAATTAGGTCACCGATCCAATGAGTGCCCACAACGTCCAGCACTCCATTCAGCATGAATAATAGAGGATGAAGAAGAAACTAATGATCAAGAGGCTAATGATGAATATGATATTGAAGAAGAAATTTGTGCTGATGAAGATGAAGAACATCTCTCGAGTGTCGTGCAACGCCTATTATTAATGCCTAAGAAAGAAGAGGACCCTCGGCGACATGAAATATTCCGAACCCGTTGCACAGTGAAAGGTAAACTTTGTAAAGTCATAATGGGAGCTCTGAAAACATAGTTTCAAAAAAAATGGTGAACATATTCGAATTGAAAACAAAACCTCATCCTTCACCATATAAAGTTAGTTGGATTAGTAAAGGCACTAACAAAGAAGTTACACAATTGTATAAGGTATCTTTGTCAATTGGCAAGAGTTATAAGAATGTGGTCACATGTGATGTATTGGATATGGATGCAAGCCACATCATCTTGGGTCGTCCTTGACAATTTGATGTTAATGCAACCCATTTAGGACGAGACAACATCTACAAGTTTTCTAAAGACGGAAAATGCATCTCTTTATTACCATTACAACATGATTTAGTAATTAAAGAAAATAGCTTGAAGAATGGCCACTTGATTGAACAGGCAGATGAATTCATTTCTGAGGTAAAAGACCGTGAAAAGGCTTAGGCACTTATGTGCATAGGGGAGGTCCCTCCAGATCAACACACTACAGAGGCAATCCAAAATTTAATTTCAGAATTCAAAGACATTACTCCTGAAGAATTACCAGATGGATTACCTCCCATGCGAGACATTCGACATCATATTGATCTAATACCAGGTTCAAGTCTTCCAAACCTTCCCCTCTACCGATTAAGTCCAAAAGAAAATCAGATTTTACAAGATCAAGTGGATAAATTAATAAAAAAAGGATTTGTTCGAGAAAGCATGAGTCCATGCGCAGTACCAGCACTCCTTGTACCAAAAAATGATGGCACATGGAGAATGTGTGTTGATAGTAGAGCTATAAACAAGATCACAATCAAGTATAGATTTCCAATTCCTAGATTGGATGACATGTTACTGTTTGAAATTGTTTATGGTAGAATGTCTCGCCAGGTCGTAGACCTCATCAATTTACCTGAAACCTTGCGCAAAAGTATTGCTGTTGACAATATGGCTGAGCGTATCCAACATATCCATGAAGAAACCAAGAAGAAGTTGGAAGAATCTAATGCTAAGTATAAGGAGCGTGCTGACAAAGGTTCTCATCATAAATTAATGAACAAGAAGTTTGGTCCTTGCAAAGGTTTGAAGCGTATCAATGATAATGCTTATATCATCGACCTACCAGCAGACTTGGGAATTTCATCTACCTTCAATGTTTCAAATCTCTTTATGTACCATCCGTCAAGTTTGCTATTACCAAGCTCGGGGTCGAGCTCTTTTCAAGCAGGGGAGCTTGATGTAAATCCTGTTGAGAAGAAAAGAGAGAATTCTGTTGCTGTCCAGAATTCTAGTGGTCATCAACTTAGTTTGATTCATATTTGAAGAATCTGTTAGGAGTCCTAATGCTGATAGGATTGTTATTTCCTTTTTAGTTTATTTTTCTTAGGAGTCCTAATGCTGATAGGATTGTTATTTCCTATTAGTTTATTTCCTATTCTGTTAGGTTATAAAAGTCCTAATGCTGGTGGGATTCTGTTTTCCTTTTGTTATAGGAGTCTTAGTGCTAATAGTATTGCTAGTTGGGAATCCCTATATATTGGCCTGACTTGTAAGAGTTAAAGATATTATCATCTCTTTAATTAAAGTTCCAGTTCAGAGTTTTCTGAATTCTTGAGTTCGTGTGCGCACGATCTTGGCCTTGGATTTCTTCTAAGGTGCAGGTGGATTCCTACTAGTTTATTTGTCGATTATCGTCCGCTTGAACCGGCGACATCGACGTTTGTTTTCTGCAGATCTTTCAAGTGTAACAGAGGCATCCTTGCACGATGTAATAGAACACGTCGGGCCTAGGGTTTGCTCTTGGCTATATTTAAATTTCTATACCGAATTCCTTACCGCTGCGTCACTATGACGAAGTTCACGAGTATGTAGACTCGATCTTACTTCTTTTAGAGTAATTGTGTCTCTTTCGATGATAATAGATTGTACGAAATTTTCGTACGACAGAGGAAGAGACCAACAAAAGTAGGGCAACATCTTCATCTTCAATCTTCACATCTATATTTCGTAATTCCATCAACAGAGTATTCATCTGATCAAGATGATCTTTCAGAGGGATACCTTCTTACATGCGGAGGGCGAACAGACGTTGCTTCAACAACTTATTGGTTGGTCATGTGGAGACTCTCAAGTTTCGACCACAGACCGGCCGTCGTCTCTTGATCGGAGAATTCGATAATCACCTCGTCCACCAGGATCATAGAGTGTGCCTTCTCTTCCTGTGCCATCAAACTTGCGAGATCGGACTCATTTTCTTTGCCCTTCGAGTCTTCCTCCTTCAGTTTGTTCTTCGGCACGTTCGCGAGCGGCACCCATACTCCCTGTTGTTTCAGAAGTGCCCGCATCTTGATCTGCCAGAGACTTAAACTATTTTATCCTGCAAATTCCTCGATATTGACGTTGTGCGATGCCATCTCTACGCTTAACGGAGGATCGACGATGAAGCCTCGCTTTGATATCAGTTTGTTAGGATTTCTGCACGAGAGAAATTATGCACTGCGAGAAAACCCGAGAAATTTAAGGTGATGCAGAATTTTATTAGATGGAAGAAACAGAAGAGGATTACAAGATCAGATTGTCTTTCTCTTTGAACCCTTAGGGAGATGATAGGAATTAGAGACCAACTGAGACTCTATATTAATCCCAAAAATAGGACACTTACTTTGTAATAAGAAAATAAATCAATTCCTTAACAATCTCATGATAAGAAAATATACAGAATATGTCAGACAGATTTCCTTTTACTTCTTTGGATTCAGTTAAAGTAGGATTCAAAGCATTAATTAGCACTCAATACTATACCACCAGCAGCACCAGTCAAACCAAGACTGTAGTAAGATCACTATTTTGCATGATAAAGAAGGTGGTCACTAGATTGCTGATCAGCAATTATGTGGATAAAGCAGTGTCAGATTTTGGTGCCAAAGACTTTGATGACTGTTATGAATTACATTTGCATGCACTTGAAGGGTGCGAGTATTTGGTCTTACATATCGTGATATTGTGTTAATTCACATATCCAATCCTTAGTAATAAATAATCACAATACATGAGAAAGAGAGTTCTTGAAGCCACTATAATTGCTTCCTTCATGACAAGGGAGAAATGGCAGCGCCAACTCAAATGATTCAGACAAAGAGTTGTAGCAGAGTCGGAAACAAGTTGTGAGCACTATAAGTACTATTGCCTCTGATGCAACTAAATTGAAAATGATAGAACTGCCTGTCAATTAACACAAAGAAACAAGAAAAAATTCTTCAATATGAATTAACAGAATTTGTAAACAGCTGCTACAAAGACATAATGATAACTGCAATATAGATGAAGTATACAATTAGGTCTATAAATTTCGCATATACTTGTGAACTTTGGTGCAACCGCTAAATTGTTGAATTGATAACTGAAAAATGAAAGGTCACAAATCATGTCATGAATGGCCTTCCCAAGAAAGAAGGGGAAGACCACATGTGATAAGGATAAGATGAAACATTGAAAGAGTAAATTTTATGTCAGAAAAAAAATAATAGCTATAGGAAACAGCAAGAGAATACTAGTTAAATTTTCTACCTACCAGAAATAGTGTTATGAATAGCAGAAAAATTACCTCCATGATATAGACTAGTTTGGACTCATCATGCATAGGGAACTTCTTGGACGGTGAAACCTTAAGATGGTGTTGTATATTGTATTGTATATTGTTTAGTTGCTCGTAAATTTCCCTCAACATCTTAAGCTGGTCATTGGTACTCTGAGGACTTTCTAATTTTGATCTATTTTCATTATCAAGCTGTCGTAGATGACATTTAATCCGCTCAAAATTGTTCCCAGAGGAACTGTTTTTGCGATTAACAAGAGTCATGTGAGAATCTTTCCCAGCAGAACTATATAATTTAGAAGTTTGGTGCCCAGAAGACCTTTTATATGGTGTGGAGAAATTGCATTCACGGTTTTCTTGCACAGACGTCTCATTTAACCATGTGTTGTCTCTGACATGGTACTTTATTCCTTCTCGTGGTACTAAATCTTCACTGCACACAATGGTCTTAGTTGCCTTCACAGACTCATCCCAAACAAAATTGCAAGGTTCACTTGGTATGTAGAATGAATTACTTTCTGGAACCTCAAATATATCATGTGTGCAGGGTGAGTGCAACACCATTCCCTTTAAATTCGTCTGCTTAGAGGCAGTAAGTTTATCATTTTCATGGTCATCGACTTGAAAACATGAATGTGAAGTGTCCGGACTGTCTGGGCAGATTTTGACGGTTCCAAGTTCTGAAGAAAATGTAACATTAGGATTTGAATTTTTTGAGCCACAAATAGAAGAAGACTCCTTTTCTGGCCTCCAAGATTTATCGTCACTACCTGTCTGATACCTACTGCCTCCTGAAGTTTCATATTTCATCTTTCTAGTTACTTCAGGATTATATTCATCCATTGCAATGCCCTCCAATGATTTAGAAATTTCTTTCCTCCTGTGCAAATTCTGATCTTTGTATTCTCCAATTCTTTGACATCTTGTTTTCTCCAATTGGAACATGGAGCAGTTCTGATTGTTTGAATCTGTCTCCCAAGGCACCACATCCAATCTAATGAAGGCATGGATCTGTTTCTTCTAACAGGATAATTCTGGGTTGTTTTCCCCAATACATCACTCTTTTGGAATGGAAGGAAGTTTTTCTCCATTAGAATGCATTCAATCTGAGCACTGTCAATACCAATACTAGATAGCTTCTCTTTGAATTCCTGAATTTGGGATTTGAGATCTGAAATTTCATCCTCTTTATGTCGCATCACTTCTTCAAGAATCACCAAGCATTCCTCTGCGTGTTGCATTCTTTCCTCTGCTATTCTTTTGTATTGACTGGCTTCCATCTTCTCAGTGGACTTTTCTCTCTCAAGTCTCAATATCATGGATAAAGCCTCGCTTGCTGCAGTTGCCGAAGCCTCTCTCTCCTCCTCTAGCTCCGTACACAGCTTTCTCATGACTGTATACTGGTTGTAAAGAGCTGCCTTTAGCATAGCAACCTCATGATCACCCATGTTTGCTTGAAACTGTGTATCAAACTATGTTATTTTTTACCAATATAGAACTGAATGTATATTACAAATGTGTTTAAAGTTAAAGTAGCAAAAAAAAAAAAGGCTTCCTTCTCAGTGCACTTCAAGAATCAGTTCTTATATCAATATTTTCATCAGAAAAAAAGATATTAAAATGACAAATCATCAAAAACACAGTTATCTTATAAACTTTAGCTGACATAAGCCATATGTACCATCCTTAAATTTATTAGTCAAGTTCAATCCTGTTGCAGTATGTATTAGCATTACTGCAGATGTGGTGCACTCCCGGAAGAGTCAGCACAAGAATCTCTCCACAGCATTGCATGATGCATGCCATTTAAGTAGCCACATCTAATAGCGACAATCGACTATGATGTTATATATAGTTCCTTGTAATCACTTGAGATGTACAGGAAATTATGTATGTTGTGAAATGATCTCAAAATGGGCCTAGGAAAATACATAGGAGATGGAGTTTCTACTATGATATTATCTGATCCTTGAATTTTTTGCATATACCTGTGTCTTATGCCTACTTTTGTTAATATGGATGTGACTTTACAGGATTTGACTGTTGCTCACTTGCTGATTGGTAACAACTGGAACTTTCCCTTAATGCACGTTCCCTTTGGTCCTATTATGCTTCTGTAATTGCTGAAAATTATGTGCCTGTTATTCGCAATGATGATCATTGGGTGTGGGTAACTAATACTCATGGTGGTGCTAATGCAAAGACTATTTTCTAATTCCTCAAATGGGCCTACTGTGGCATTGGCTAGTCACTGAAGTACCAAGTGGTGCAACCTCTAGAACATCCATGCACCCTTAAGGCCCTACTCCCACACAGGGTAGTAATAGAAGTATTGAGTGGAGCATCCCACGAAACATCCATGCAATCCCTAAGGTCCCGATTCCTGACGGAAATTGCTTCATGGCCACTTGCCAACTAAGAAATACAACAACAACAACAACAAAGCCTTATCCTACTAGGTGGGGTCGGCTACATGGATCATACGACGTCATTCTATCGTTGATCCATGTTCATAAGATTCGACATGATTTTATGTTGGCTGTCGGGGCCTAACACAACCCTCCTCCTTTATCCGGGCTTGGGACCGGCTATAAAATATAGGCGGAGTTACCGGCTATAAAATATAGGCGGAGTTACTTGCCAACTAAGAAATGGCTTTCTCAATTTGACTACTCAATTGATCCTACTTGTACCTCATGTGGAATGGATGCGGAAATCTCGGAACACCCAATCTTTTAATGTTCTCTCAATCCCTAACTCTGGAAATTGTTTCAGGAAATAACTTCTTATTTTGTCCTCTTGCCTACTAGTGACTGGCTTTTTGAAGGTTGCAACCTCATTCTTGCATTCTTTCTCTTTGGATGTTATGGAAACCTAGAAATGACATTCACCTAAACTCCTCGCAGTACCCTGTATCTCTGTTATGTGGTATAGATCAATTACTTGTTCTCAGGAACATATTAGACACCATTGTTCCGAGTAACACTCCCCCGTTGACCAGCTATGGTTCTGATGGGAGCCTCCACCTCTACATGGGGTTAACCTTAACTCAGGCGGATCTTCTACGAGGCTTGGAATAGTTGGAGGGGCATGCTTCTTGATACGTTCTCCTAATGGAAATCTCCATGGAACTTCCATTCTGTGCTGACGCCAGATGCATGGGCTGTCCTCTCTAGCATTATGAGATGTCGACAGATGGGATTCAAACATGTTCGGATCGAATGTGACTGGACCAACCTTGTTTCTATCCTCCAGTAAACCATGAAATGCCCCTGGAGACCTCTATATGCTGGAAAGCTTTGGAAAATTCTGAAAGCATTGTAACACTGCATATATTTCGTGAGAACAATAAAGCAGACTTTCTCGCCAACCACAGATGACTATCTCCCCTGGAGCTCTTTACGAGAAGGATCCTCCTCAGGACCTCTCAAATCTTTTGTACCTTGGCACTTTGGGTTCGTCTATCAATTGTTACATTTTTCTCTTAAAAAGATGTATATGAACTCAGATAATTATGGATGATGAAGAGGAAGATTGCATGCATTTTCTTTGCGTTCTTGCTTCTTTATTCAGATATCCTTAGCCCAAAACAATAAATTTTCATTCTTGCTTCTTTATTCAGAAATCACTGGCCCAAAACAAGAAACTTAGGTAGATCGGATATGTAAAAAGAGAAGAGGACAAATATTTGAAATAATGCTTGGAGAGTTGGAGACTCAAGTTTCCCATCCGAAAGGGCTAAACGCAGAGATTATAAGTGCAGCGTGACAGAAAGAAAAGATTAGGGTTTCCGTGAAACCGAAGAAATTATAGGGAAAATTATATGAATCAGATCAATAGAAAGAAAAAAGAAGGCCCAAAAGTCACAAAATGAGGTGAAGGAACATAATGTGCACTTGCATGACGCATCACCAGCAGACCATCCACAAAGTGGTGTTATGCGCACTGATGCATGAACAGGAGTTAGTGGAATTACATGATAACTTTATTTAGCAGCTTATGAAGTTTGCTTCTCCTCGCAACCCTGCAATATCCAGGGAAAAAAAAAGACTGCTAATTTAAGAAAAGCAAAACATATTCACATTGCTTATCGCGAAAATAAAATCGCGTGAAAGAAAGCAGAGATTTATTCATGGACCGACCTCTTACCATACGATTATAGGATCAGGATAACCAATCTACAAAATGAAGGCTAAGGTTTATGGATTGGAGTTTGCAAGTCTTCTCCCGTTCTCCTTCCTTGGGAGGAGATGAGAAAATCAGAGGAGAAGAGTGTTAGCACAGCTCAGGAAACAGGAGAAGTGGTACCTAAAATAAATATTAGCTAGCGGAATAGAAAGAATCCAATGCTGTTCTCCTCCTCCTGTGTTCCAGTTCTTCCGTTCACCACGGAAGACCGTCCGTTTCTCTGACTTTTTGGCTCAGGCCTCGAGAGAGAGAGAGAGAGAGAGTTCAAATGGTCGTTGATCACAACGGTAACATAACGGCCGTACAAAGATGAGCCAACCAATGACACGTGCTCCATGGCCGGGCCCGTATGATGATGGGATGAGGTCCTGAGTCCATCATATCCGCTGCCCGTCTAGTGGAGATAAAAGTAATAGGAATATGCTGTGCATTACTCAACTTTCATTTAATTTCACATTGATCCGTATGTTATGTGCAGCACATTTCTTTTTGCTGAATTAGTAGGCTCTGCACCCTTTTCGCATAATTATGATGAAGTTTAATATTAAAAGTAATCATATCAAGAGGGGTGAATTAATTTTTCATATAGACCTTCATTATATATAATATAATATTGGGATGAAGTAGTAAGTAACTTCTCAAACTTGCTAGTAGTAAGGCATTGATGGACAGTTTCTTTAATATAGGATTACAAAATACCTCATTTAGGAAAGGTCGGAGGAAATAATGCTTCTTTCAACAATTATTTTCAACAATCAAATTCACTGAGAGCTACCAACTAAAGTCATTAAGAAATATGCCCAAACAAGATTGCACTTGGAAGTCGGAATAAATCTCACAACAGTTTTGGAGGGAAGAAAAGAAAGAACTTGCGACTGTTCAATAAATCTCTCCTGTGAACAAAATTATTTCTGTAATGTAGTCAAGCTGGCATGGCATTACACGAAGAGAATCCCAGGAACATGGTAATATACGCACACAAAAAAGAAACTTCATATGTGCTATTCAAACTATGTATGAAATACACAACCCGTAGCAACTATCAACAGATTAAATGGAATAAAAAACTTTCTAGACAAAAAAATACAAAAGTTCTATTGGACTGTAAATTAAAATTTACTGAAGTATACGAAATATCTCGGACATCAAAGTGTTTTTCTTGTAAGCATAGTTCACTTCTGTTCAACTGGATCCTTATTATGCTGCAAGGAGTTTTTGGATGTCCTTCTGCAATAAAAGGATATAAGATGAGTCGAGTTTCAAATGAGTGCATGGAAGATATCAAAATCTTCAGAGGATACATTGACATTTCATTGATTAATAAAGTCGAGACTCGCAAAAACTTCAAACATGATCATTGCAATGGGAGTCAGTAAAACAACCGCATTGCATATTGCCAAGGGCAATTACAGGAAGCAGAATGGTGTCCTGCCGCCACTAATAATAGGTCAAGAGCAGTATATTCCATTTTGTTCACAATACAACAGTTAGAGTGCTCAAGCAACAATCCTAAAGAATTAAAGGAATGCACTCTGTATTCCTTGATATTTCAAACCATCCAAAGTAGTACACTAGGTAAATCCAATGTTATAACATTTCATTTAAGTTAAAGAAAAATTCAATAGAAGTAATTAAAATAGGAAAGGCTATAAATGAACTTTATAAAAATTAAATTTAACAAGAAAAATAAATTAGATGGGTATCTTGAATCAGGAAAAGGTTTAAGGGAATAAGTGGACAGCTTTATATTTTAACATGAGATGCATAAGTTATATAGTTCAATGGAGATAAAAGAAAACAACCCTGATTAAAATCAAAACAAACCCAAAGCAAGTACAAAGTATTATCATAACATATGAATATCTGTGATACCCACTAAAGCACTTCGCTAGCAGAGTTATCATATCTTCAGATAATTGCTGAACTCCTAAGAAACTAAATGTTTCGCTGTTCGTTGCATGGAAGTCACTAAGGTGTTCTTTTATTTTATAAACTTTGCTAGCAAGTTATAAAACATCTTGACTTGTAGTTCTTAGCTTTGTCTCTAGAGCTTGCATTTTATATAAAAGACTTCAGATCTATAGAGCAACCTAATGTTAGCATTACATGCCTTCTCTCAATAATAAGCGAAAACAGAAGGTGAACGTGCCACGTCTTTTATTTTCACAATGTGGTGGCACAGGATGTGCGTCTATTGGCGAGGACTAATGTCCTTGATATGAGCTCAAAGATGATGTTCATGCAACCCTTTAAGTTGCGCATCAATGGATTCAGAGCTATGTGTCTACCCATAAAAAGGGTGGCAGTGATCAGTTTGTTGTGAACGGCTCGGATGCAAGATACCGAGTAATTCTTTTCATGGGAGACAGGACGACAAGTGTTACATAGATAATATTATAAGTATCGAGAGATTCAGAGCTAGCATTACATGCTTTCCCTCAATAATAAGCAAAAAATAAAAGGTGAACCTGCCACCTTTTTTTTACATGTGGTGGCACCGGAAGTGCATCTATTGGCGAGGATAGCGTTCTTGATATTTGCTCAAGATATATTCATGCAATCATTTAGGTTACTTCACATCAAGAGATAAAGAGCTATGTGTCTACCCATAAAAAGGCGTTGATCAGTTTGTTGTGGATGGTTCGGTCACAACATACTGAGTGTATCTTTTGATGTGGGGACAAGTGTTACATAGATAATATTATAAAATAACGTAAGGTCCTCAAAAATGCAGTGGGAGGACGGTCAGTGCCATTTAATTCCTTGTACCCTTGCAATCAGGTTGTTTGTCACCCTAAAATGAAAAAAAGGTGTGCCTGCCAAGAGTGTATTCTCAGTCTGTTGACATACCTCAATCTGAAATGGGGAAGTTGTCGGTGGATATCTCTCGACAACTTTTCCATTTTTATCTAACAAGAACTTCTCAAAGTTCCACTTTATAAGATCACCAAGGAACCCTCCAGCACTAGCCTTTAGAAACTGGTAAACAGGAGCAGTATTCGGTCCATTAACATCAACCTGATGCATAAGTGGTGGTTAGGAAAATATGAATGCCAGCAATATGAATGTCATCATGAGTTAGATGCAACGAAAAATGCTTTTCAAGCATAAAAGGCATACCTTATCAAAAATTGGGAATTCTGCTTTAAACCTTGTGCAAGCGAAGTTTTTTATCTCAGGATTTGAGCCAGGTTCTTGTCCCCCAAATTGATTGCAAGGAAACGCCAATATTTCAAACCCTACATTTAAACTCTCTCAGAATATAAGATGAAACATCATGAAGAAAAAACATATTTATCATCTCGGTGTGAACACCGAGAAAGAGGATGGTTTATTTGTTGAAACAAATAATAGTTTCCATATTCTTGCTATGGGAAATCTTCACGAAAAACAATGCATGCAGCAACTATTTAAGTTTACACAAACTTTCTAATAACAAATAGATTTAGTGGGGATGTTCAAAAAGAGTGTTATTAGGTCCTTGGTTGCTTTAGAAGATTTCAAGAAAGCTCATGCAAGAGATTCATGTCATATGTTTGTTCAAAAGTATGAAGAACAGAATATGAAATCGTAGTGGCATTCAGAATATTGTGATATTAACAGAAGACCAGTTCTCTCAAGGTCTGTTATAATTGCTTGTGGTGAAAATTAAAGCTAGGTTACAGAAGGTTTGCCAACAATCAACAACTAAAGGATCAGTATTAATTCTATGTATTCAGTTTCTAGCAAATGCAGAAATTTACTCTTGCTCTCTAAAATAGAAACAAGGAAGAGTAGACCAGGTTAAACGCCAACGCAAGGAGGATCCAAAGCAAACATTATGATCAAAGAAGTTGACCACAAAATGTTAATAGAGAGATTCTAGGAAAATCTGTATTACTCATAATTTAAACTCCTTAACGCATGTAGCTAGGAGGGAAACAAAAATACGAAGACTCTTGGGTATAAATATCAACTGGGAAATAGATCTATGACTTCCACCAAATTAACAAAAGCACCTTATGCATAAAGGCATAATAAACTTCTTTCTTTAAGTATTGTGAAAAAATAAATCAATAAGCTATTAACTTGAAGACGGACTCATTTGACGCTCCAAGGTACGACTGAAAGTCCAAATCCTCGCTTGGCTTATGTGAAGTGGGCGGATCCTCATGAGGACCTATAGGGCGAGATGGGCGCCTCAGTCAAAGATATCCTGTGTATTTTGCAGGGAGGCGGAGGAGGATGTTGCTCACTTATTTTTTGGTTGCCCGATTTCTCGATGGGTGTGGTGGCAGACGATCTTTTTGGACAGTTTCCTGCCATCATTAGAGGCATTTTGGCAGCTTTTCAGGACTCCAGGTAGACAGAGACAGCACTGGAGACTTCCTCCGTCGGTGCCCTGGCTACTAGGCTTCAGTGCAACTGGGTCATTTTTGGGGGAGAAAGATGTCAAGCATATTGTACATCATATTTTATTTCTTCTGCGGAAGTGGGGTTTTGGATAGTACCTCTGGAGAGCACTATACTTGTACATGTTGATTATATATATACATACATATATATATATATATATATGTGTGTGTGTGTGTGTGTGTATATATGTGTGTGTATATATATATATACACAAACACACACCTAGATGACAACCAAACTTGGTTAGTCATCCTTTGGCTTCTCGAAAAAAAAACTTGAAAGCCTCATAAAACATGGTTGGGCGTAATGAAGAAAGTTCATTGAGGATTCTTATAGGACCAGCAAAAAAAACATTTTAGATTTCCCTCAGTGGAGATATGCATTGTAATGTATAAAGTCACATTGATAGTTGCCACCATTTCCATTTTCCGCTCAGATGATATAATAAGCTAAATTCAGATTGCACAAGAAGAAATACATTTAGATATCCAAAATATGATGGCTCAGAAAAATTTTAGAAAGAAAAATCATGTAATCTAACATATCAGCAAGTTAAGGAATCATCGTAAGAAAGGATAAAAAAATAACTCCGAAAAAGCTCTTCAATTTTGAATCTTCTCATACCTTGAGGCTTGTATTTCTCATAAATGTGTGATAGCTCACTGTAATTTGATGTTGTCAATCCGCTAGCATTCGGAACCAAATACATACATAAGTCTAGAGTCCCCAAAAATTCCCAAGATAAGCAAAACCACAACTCCAAGAAGAGAGAAATTTACCATCTTGAAGCCACATTAACGATCAATAGTACTTTGCCTTTGAATTTACTGAGAGAAATATCCTTTCCATCAATATCCTACACCAATTCAAGAGAACCTTAGTTTGAAGTTATACTACTATTCTTTCTATAGGAAAAGCATTCTTATTCAAATATAGTAAACTGAAACATTGCCCAATTATGCTTAACCTTGCATCAAGTACTTGAATCATACCCAACTTAATTCTACAAGGTTTAATCGACTAGAGGCAGAAAAATCTTAGACTCGTCCAAAATTCAAAATTTTAACTCCAAATGAATTGGAACACATTCCTGGACTGGTTCATCTAAAAGGGGTAATGCTATATCCGTCCCAATCACATGTAAAAATAGCATCTTCACAATTCTAGTTTTAAGAAAAACGCAAGAAGATGTCACCTTTACGGTGAAGTCGTGGACGCTCTTTTCGGTGGCCGCAGTGGCGTAGACTACCCCGGAAGTCCTGGCCGACTTGTCCATAAAGCTCCGACCTTTCGGGAGGCGATAGGAGACCCTAAGATCCCAGAACGGGGATGAAGGCAAACCGCGCAAAGTGAACTTGACCGGCGAGCGGAGTGAAGCCGCGCCGGTCGGGGAAGAGCGAGCCCCCCTTCCGACCAAAGAGAATCCACCGGGGGAGGAGGTGGAGAGCGCAGAGGGAGACGAGAAAGCCATCGCCACAAACGCCTTGCGAAGCGAAGGACGAGCAATGGAGGGGAAGGGGGGAGATTTGGGCGAAGAAGAAGAGTGAGGAGGGGGGGAAGGGGAAGCGGATGATGGTGGATGGCACCAGTTCCACGTCGCTGCGCTGCGTTTGTCGCGTGGCAACCCGCGACTTGGAGATCACACGCAGGGCTGTGATCGCATGGAAAACACGGCCCACAGAACACAGCGTCGTTTGAGGAAAATTTTATTGGAATCTTGTTTTATTTTTTTTCGTGTTTTTTTTGTTTTTGTTTTTCTATTGGAGGTTGAGAATTCCTATCCATCTTAATCTTTTTTATTATTTTATTATCTTACTTTTATCATTTTTTCTATTGGACCTTCAAGATTCCCATCACAATATTTTTTCATTCTTTTATAGTTATTTAGTTATTGTATATTTTTCATATTTTTTGCTCATGCGATTGAGGGATGAGACAGATAGTGGATACGTAACGTGATAAAGTTCTAATTTAAGAAAATATATTATTTATTTTAAAATAATAATAACTACAATTAAGAAAAAATAAGAGGAAACACCAGAAAAAAAAAGTCTGGCCATAAATATATGTGTGTGTATGTATAAAAGGGGGAAACATTCTATTTTATAAATCTTTGAATTGATTTTTTATCACAAGCAAGTATAAGCTTATTATATAAATGAAAGATATATTTTATGGTTTCAATTTATATGAAAATTAATAAAATGGAATGAACTATGTATTAACATAGGCTTGTAATGTTTTATTTTTTTTTTCCAAAGTGAATTAAACACAAACTAGCTATTCCTTCTTCTTTTAAAGATGATAATTATAAGGTTTTGAAATCTACTCTTTTAACACTTGTTGCGGAGGTTATTTCAAAGGCGCTATCTATTTGTTAGATTTAAATACAATGAACTTGGTCATCGAGGAATTATATAATTTCTAATGATGTATAAGTTATGTGACTCGTATCTGTACATTATTATTTTACTACTATTGTTATTAGGTGATTATTCATGCTCATATTTATGTATGGGATTAATGTATCTACAAAGCACATTTCATTTTGTAAGAATATTGAGCGCATCTCAATCATTGATCCACTCATTAATAAATCTGATCAAAAGTGATTAAATTCTATGATTTTAAAATATCAATTATCTCAATCGTTGATCAATGAATCAACGACACTACAAAACGAAAAATGATTTATAGGTACATTAATCCCTTTTATGTATAAGTCAATAGTTGTCTTATCATCATCATTTATTCATCATGCACGAATTTAAGAATATCTCAATATGCATAGTTTAAAAGACAAGAAAATGCTCTATTAAAAAGATTTAATAATTTCAATTATCTATTATCCATAGTCATTATAATCATCGATTGCAATATAACTTATTATGATTTAACTTCTTCATTTTTATTAATGTGTAAGGTTATCATTCATCAAGGCCTATGCTTGGTCGTGACTGCTCAGTCGCGACCCAATATTTGTCCTATGCGATGTCCTAGTTGCAATTAGCTTTAGGACTCGAATTGTGGCGAGGCTTGTGGCCGTATTGCAACCACCCAATCGTGATGAAACTTCTAGCTAGCTAGATCATTGTCACTCTTTGGAAATGGCAGTTCGTCAATATTAGCTCGAACTATTTAACAACAAATTAAGCCACAACCCTCATTGGTCGTGACATGGCTCTTCTTAGGTACCTTGCTTTGATAATATGACTTGTCCCTTTGGTTGGGGTCATGACTTTCTCTTGGCGAATCATAAGAAGAGGAATAAGAAGAGGAATTGTGTGAAGAAAAGGTTAAGTTGAGATGCATCATAATCATTTCCAAATTTGATTTAATATTCTCAAAAATTGTATTAGAATTTTAATATATTTTTCTAATGCTTATTTATTTATATTTCTTCTCTAAATATTATTTATCTATATTCAAATTTTATTTTACTTTATTCTTTACTATTACACTTATATTTCTTCTCAAAGTCGTATAAAACCTTCATGTTCCTCAATTTTTATATCTTCGTAATAAAATATTTTATTTGTTAATTTTTCAGTTTAATATAATATATAATATTCTATTAATCCTGAATTATGGACCTCAAAATGACATTTTAAATTAATATTTTTTTAATGTATTCCTAATACGTCTTTGCTTCAACAAAGAAACTACGAAACATTCGTATTGACCCACAATATATATGTGCACTTTCAATAGATAGTTTCAAAATAAATTATATGGGGATATTAATTGTTTTGGTACTTTTCATATATTTATTAATTCGGATGCTAAATTTATACTTTGTTTTTTTAAAGCATATACCGCACTTTTTTTTTCAACAACCAATCGTCGATATTTAGAAAGCGGTGTCGATTGTTTAATCCATACGGCGCTACTGAGCGCACTAGCATTAGGTTAAAAAATCGGTCCACCATCGAGCTTAACTAATCTAATATAATCACTTGGATCATGTGCTTAACAGTGACCAATGTGACTCTCAACAAAAATTTTTACATTTACAATGATTCAAACAAACCTACCAATCCACCCTACCACACATTTTTTAGGAAGAAATCTTGTGAAAACGTTTGGGAGTTGTCCCTCCCCAACATGTTATATGTATGTATGTGTCCCCTGTCCGTCCCTGTTACACAGCCTCGTAGAATCACGGGCTGCCGTGTGCAACGTGACATTGTGAGAGGTGGAGGCTCTCTACTTAAATTAAGTTGCAGCTCTTGTGTGGGTGGCGATGGTGACAATACGGGAAAGAAAAGAGAAACAAATCCTCTCTATATATACACGATGCATGCATAAATTAATATACCTTAACCTGAAAAATACCCTCGGATGACTTCACATTAATTATAATGCATGTTACTTTTGAATTTTGATGCACAATGACTCCATTAGATGACCTAATTTAGATTTAGGTTCTGTTTAACATTGCTAGCGGTTTGATAAGCGAATAACGATTCAATTAACGGATAGTTGATTAACTAGTGAATAGCGGGTAACAGATGATGATTAACGATTAAATATTATAACAAATAAGTAAATTAGCAGTAGAATTAGTTGATGAATATAAAATAACATAATTACACATATGTCAAATTATTTAATTTATGCACTATATAAATCCTATTATAATACAATAAATTAAATATTTATATCTTAATTAAATAAAATAAAATTTCACAACTATTTTTTTGTTAAAATATATATATATATATTTATATTGACAATAAATTTTATATAATGTACCGATGAAATGAAAATATTAATTGTGAAATTATTTTTTATTTATTGTTAACGTATAAATAATTTTTAATTAATTAAACATGAATACGAAAAGAAATATAATTAAATGATTATAAAATAAAAATGAGAAAATAATAAGATAAGTTTTAAAGAAATAATATATGTGAATAAGAGTAAAATTAGAAAAACTTATAAGACGATAGTCTCTAATCGTTAAACGCTAACAGAAATAACTTTTCAATATTTCGTATGAAACGCTGCATATTATTTATTTTTATCATTTATCAAATAAAAAAATAATGTTTGAACCGTTAAATATTAATTAATATATTACCAAACAAAGCTTAGGTGAGCGAACTAAGATGGACCTTTCTACCGTTAGCTGTGAGATTTGTAAGTTTTAATATTGTGATTTGTTTCTCATAATATGATAGTTATAACTAATCGGTTGATCGCCATCCCATCCTATATATACCTAGTTTAGTTGTCAAAGTACAACAGCGCCACTAACATTGTAGGCACAATAATGCACGTAGGTGTGCTACGAGGGGAAAAAAATGCACGTAGGTGCGGTGTGCATGGTACGCCCACATGCCATCGATTAGTGTGGTACGGGTGCGGGGTGCCATTCTTTTTACCTCTCTCTCTCTCTCTCTCTCTCTCTCTCTCTCTCTCTCTCTCTCTCTCTCTCTCTCTCTCTCTCTCTCTCTCTCTCTCTCTCTCTCTCTCTCTCTCTCTCTCTCTCTCTCTCTCTCACACACACACACACAGTTCCACACGCGTACTTGCTGATACTTTGAGTGGACATTATCCTACTAATTGATGTGTTTGGCATATTCTTCTACAGTTGGTGCGTTGTGCATTATTAACATTTTGACTGTAAATATACATGTTATATATATTTGAGTATTTGACTACTATTTTCCGACGTGAAATGTTATTTTTTTAAAATAGAAAATATCATTTTTTAAATAGGATAAAAAAAGTATGTATAGATGCTACTGATACTTTTAATTTGGATATCATCACGTTTATTTATATGCTAATAATCATGATGCAGCTAGCAATTCAGGTTTTCAGCATCCGATTCATCGAGCAGAATTCTGAAGTTCTCAAGTCAACATCCGCACAAGACGGAAGCGATGAAAATTAGGTGAACTTTGTTAGGGGCGAGGAATTGACGAAGCCTGCCGATTAACACGTTAATTTAATTGACTCACGTAGATTATTATTGACCATTGTTTTGAACACCTATCGATGACATGCTCGAATGATATGTGAATATGCACAAATAATAAAAAATAAAAAATGCCGTTTATGAATTTTTTTTTTCAATCAATTGGAGTTCTCTAAATAATATTTTTCTCTATTTATAGACGTATGCACTGTTCTAATTCATCATCTTTCAATTGTGTATCTTCCTAATAAAGAATTGTATCTTTTCGCCGACGATTGCTCTGCCTTGCACTCCTTCACCGATGATTGCCTCCTCCACAACCTTTTGTGACGAATAGACGCACCACTTTCGACGATTGTTCTGGCAACCATCCGTCACCAATAAGGATCATACCAATATTTTCAGAATCGGACTGGTGGGATCGGGCTCCTTACTGAGTCGCGATCGGACTCGTCCGATCGGATTGAACCGAATTTTATTAAAATAATATTATTTATAAAATTATAAAGATATAATATAAATTATATGATATAGTATATGAATATTGTACCAATAACCTATTAATAATGTTAAAAATTAATATAACATATTTTTTATTTATTAAAATTGTAAATAATGATTAATATATAAGTATAAATAGATTATTATTAATTTAATATCTATTATTTATTGATGATAAATATTATATTAATAAATTTCATCCTAAAATTATTGTTATTTCTCTTTTTCTTTAACACTTTCTTTTTATTTCCTTTATTTATGCCCTTTGATAATTTTCTATTTTAATGTCATTCAATTTTAAATACTTACTTTTCTTATTTCAATTCCCATTTAATTTTAGACATGTTATATTCCCTTTTTTTTGCCTTTGTTATATTTCTTTCCTTTTTCCTTTTTTAATTTTTCTTTTTTTTTATCATTTTTTAAATTTTATTCTTCAAAATTTGCATTGATCTGAGTTGAACTGGTTCAACAAGCCTAGTTCAATCGGCCGGTTCAACCAGTTCGATTCAACCAATCGATTTAATCGATTTTTCTCGGTTCAATGCAAAAACCGATTTTAACATCAAATCGAATCGAATTTATCGGTTCGTGATTGAATCGACCGATCCGATCCGATTTTGATAACATTGAATCATACTATAACAGTTTATTATCATTATAGCATTGGGATCCAAGATTATGAAGTCAAATTTTAGTTTTTGTGTACGATATAAAACTAAAACTGTATAGTCGACGTTCGAAATTTAAAACCCCATGACGCGTGAACTCATGACGAAAAGGGAAATTGATAATTCGTAATGCTAATTTCCACGTGTTATTATATTTTAAAAAAATCACATATTTTCCTCTCATAGGAAAAGGAAGGAAAAACCTTCGCACGTTACGAGGTGAAAAAGAGATCAAACGGACGAGAACATTCTAAAAGTGGGACCCCGGAAATTTGTGGGCCACGCATGTCATGCTCCTTCCGAACCGTCCATGTGGCTCTATGGACACGGCGGGGCCCACAGAAAACGGGAACTCCACCTCGAGACGTCTCCTCATATAATTTTTGTCTCGAGCGTGCGATCCCGTGTACCCGCGGATCCACTCTCCGTCGCGAGTATCCAGCATAAGCGGGAGGCACCGTGCGGCCACGTGGACGGACACCAATTCGAGGACCAGGTCGTTTAACAAAGCTGATCCGGCGACGTATTTGAACGGTTGGACCGTTTCGGATGGGCCCTTGGAACGCGGCCCACGTCGTTGTCCGTTAGGCGGTTAAGACTTCAGGCGGGGTTCGTCCAACGTGGTGGCTTCCGTTGCGTGCGTAAACAGAACAGCTGTACCATCTGGAATTTATGGAGAAAAATTCCAAAATGATATATAATTCTTTTATCCGAAATTTATGAGTGTCGACACTTGAAAATTGAACTCGTTTTTATTATTTTTTCTTATTTCTCATATAAATTGAGTAGAAAATGCTATCTTAAAATTTCTTTCAAAATTGGGTCATAAAAAATTTATAAGTTTTTTCGGGGGCTTCTTTTAGATCTTAAAATCACATAACTTTTTGTCGTACTTAAAAAATCCTAACTTTTTTTTATAGGTTTTCTGTTCAAAATTATTTTCACCATTACTAAATGCTACTTCTAGACAAATAATATATGTGGTATAAAAACATTTTATAAGTTTTTTCGGGGGCTTCTTTTAGATCTTAAAATCACTTATAATTTTTTGTCGTACTTAAAAAATCCTATTTTTTTTGTATGTTTTCTTTTCAAAATTACTTTTACCGTTACTAGATGCTACTTCTAGACAAATAATATATGTGGTATAAAAAAAGAAAAATATCACGAACAAGAGTATTACGAAAAATATTCACAAATGTGACAAAAAGAAAAGAAAATAAAAAAGACGCTAAAGACAAGAAATGTTTGGTTAAAAAGAGATTTATTAAACTTATATTTGAAGTAAAAGAAAATATAAGGCCTCAAACTTGAACCTGTCAAATGATGATGACAATCTTTTATGTCATTTTGCAGCTACGTATAAAAAAAAGTTGAAAAATATAAGCCATACGAAGAAGAATCTCATAAAATTCAAGATATCATTTCATAAAGTCTCAAATTAGATATCAACATATTATTTTACCAAGAACAATATATATATATAATATATATATACACATATATATATATATCTACAAAATTCTCAAATCAGGATTCAGGAATCATCGAAGCTGTGGGTGAACTGGTGACCACAACACCTCGAGGTCAAAGGGCGGTATTAAAAATGACAGTTAACTATTTAGATTAACTCAATTAATGTCGATTAATCAATTAATTAATTACTAAAACAAAAAGGGAACCAAACGAAACGGCGCTCATTTTATTCTTCAGCCAACGCCATTTTTCCCTCAACGGAAACGCTGCCTCTCTCTGCCCCCCCCCCCATCCATTCTTCCCTCTTTTTTCTTCTTATTCTTTCTCTCTCCTCACACGACCTCCCGAGGACAGAGAGAGAGAGAGAGTCACATATATATGTATATATATTTCACGAGTTTTATCTCGTACTCGATTAGTTTTCCAATTTTGCCCGGCAATCGGATCCCAGCCGTCGACGTCCCGGCGTCGAGGATTAGGGTTCCGTCCTTCTCTCCTGCGGAGTCGCGTGCTCCCTCGGTTACGAGATTCGCGTCTCGATCGCTCGCAGGGAGGAGCGAATCCGTCGCGACGATTCCCGAGGTCAGATGCTCTCCTGCGGACTCTTTCGTCTTTTTCTGTAATTTAGAAGAGTTTTCTTCTGTGTAAACTTGCATTAAAATAATCTCGATGATTAGACTTCGCACGGAGGAATAGGAAAAAGATGTGTTTTTTTCCCTTGATTTTTTGGGTTCAATTGTGAGTATCATAGACAAAATTTGCAGAACATTGTTCGTAAAAATTCTTTTTTTGGTAATCTTAGGTTCTTCAATATCTGTGTCCAGTTATTATTGAAATCTAATGATATGGCGATTTGTGTCTAACGAATTCGTTCGGATGCTCCTGAAGGTAGAAACTTTCGTGAGTTTCGTCCTCGTTGCCTGTGTGTTCTTCTCTGGATTTTCACTCTGCTTCGCACGTGGATCCATAGTTGCTCTCGGAACCCTAGGATCACTTTGCTTCTCCCCAAAAATATTGTGGTAAAAGGCAGAACTCTGGAACCGAAGTCAATCCTCAGGGCCAATAGTTTATGTTTTTGCCTCGTAAAAGTTGCTGCTTTGTTTATATCGCTATTCTTGTTCACAAAAAGGATGATGCAAATAGTATGTGATTAAGACAAATTTGTCGAGCGATTGGCTCGTGATAGAGTGATATCTCAGTTGAATCGACTGCTTGCAGTCTCGTGTTGATCGAGTCGGACTGAAATGTCAAGTGAATCAATAGGTTCTGAATATTAAGAACCTTTCTAGATGGATGACCAAAATTTTCAGTACGCTAATATGCTGCTGCAAGACAACTAACTGAAGTAAACCTAATTACGTATTGCACTTGGAACATGTAATAATACTCTGCCCACACAAAATATCCAATTGGTGTCTAAGTTTACGGTCCTCTTCTTGCAGTATCATAAACGTATTTGACCTGAGACAGTTGAAAACCTCGTTTTTAGAAGACCTGTTCGTTTTTATTGTGGTGCTTCCTCTGTAAACCCGTTATTTACCCGCCATGTGGGTTTTACTCGGTGATGTGATACAGCTGATGGAGGAGGTAACATGCATTGGTTGGGGACCTCATTTAATTCTACTCTCTTTTTCAAGTGAACAAAGGAGATGGAGCTTGGAAGAGAGCGAGGGTGTGTGGGTGGGGGGTGCGTTTTGGGAGGGCAGAGACCCACCCGACCATGGCACTCCCGTGAGATGGACAGAGGGCCAAGACGCCAATCCCAGAAATATAACAAAAACAAGGGCGTTTGATTTAATTCCTCAATAAACAATGCCAATAATAGTACAACTGCATCTTCGTTCGGTGCACCTTCTTCCTCGACACCCACCACCTCCTCTCTCCTCCCCGCTGCTGTCCTCATCTCGCCAGTCGTCCGCATGTGGTCTTCCTCCTCGTTTGCTCGATTTGAGGCAGTAATCTTGCCTCTCAATTCAGTCAAATTTTGCTATCTTTTGATTTCCATCCGGCCGTAGTTGGTAAAATTATGTGCCTTTTTCCTCTTCTCGCTTTACGCTTTCTCTTGTTATGGGTTTTTTATTGGATTTTTTTTCAGTGTTGCTGAAATTTGTGCTGTGCCCATTTGTGGTAGATTTGAGGTCCGGTGGAATCGGATTGAGAAAGCTGTTACCTTTTGTTTCTTCCGCGAGGAATTTCATCAATGTGGCTGGAACTGCGAGTAGAAGATGGATGTTTATAAGATTGAGCCTCCCCGGCCCGTCCGTGTGCGAAAGGCGGCGCCGCAGTCGATGCAGGTGGTTCCGACGGAGGATGCTACGAGACCGCCGTTGGCTCCTTCCGAGAAGAACATCGCTGCCGTCCCTTCCACCCGCAGGCACCGGACGTCGGACGTGCCCTCCAGGTACAAGTCTGGGATCTCGTCCGCGCCGGCTTCTGCCCCTGGACGCCGAGGAGATGCGCGTCTCCAACTGCAGGCCGCACAGCCCCTCCGCACGGGACGGCGCCACGGAAGCGGGCTGTTTCTGCGGAGCGGCGAAGGCCGATGACACCGTCGTCGAGGTCCTCGGCTCCGTCCTTGCCGTCGGTCCGGCCCTCCACTCCCGCTTCTCCGTCTTCGCGATCGACGACTCCCGTGCGAGATACTTTGGCAGAAACACATAATGCAGCTCGGCGGTTGATCGGCAGTAGGACACCTGATGGTTTGTGGCCATCAATGCGGAATCTGTCGTCCTCTTTCCAGTCAGATTCTAGTTCAGTTGCCGTTAGCAGGAGAGAAAAGCTGATCGGTAATTCGTCTTCGGATCAATCAGTAAAATCTCTTGGAGTTGCTTCGACAGAGAGGAAGCGGACTCCTCTTCGGGGAAGAAGCTTATCAGAACAATCCGAGAATTCTAGGCCGGTAGAAAACTCAAATGCAAGAATCATAGATCAACACCGGTGGCCTGCTATGCTGGGCAGTAGGGCCTCCTCGAATGGTTTATCGAGGAGCGTTGATCTCAATGATAAGGGTAATAGATCTGTTTCTTCAGTTGGGACTCCGCGTGGGCTGTCGCCAAGAAGAGCATTACCTGCTTTTGATGGTGCAAATGCGGGCCTTCATCAATCTCTTAGTGAAGTATCAAGAAGATTATCTATTGACGGAAGTAAAAAAGTAGAACGTGATGCAAGGTCCGGTTTAAATTCATCTTCCCAAAGTTCAGAGAGGTCGTTGTCTGCTACTCGGCCAAGTAGGACAGTATCATTACCGACCTCAGTGTCACTGCGCCCTTCATCACCAAGTAGGGTTTCAGTTCGCCCTTCATCACCAAGTAGGGCTTTTTCAGTGTCACAATCTACTCCCAGAGCGATGCTGAGTCCGTCACGGACGAGACCGTCAACTCCTACCTCACCATCTCATAGTGCTACATCCTCTGTCTTTAACTATATAGTTGATTTGAGAAAAGGAAGGAAAAGTGAAAGCCAAATAGAAGATGCTCATCAGCTTAAATTGCTATATAATTCGGATCTGCAATGGCGCTTTGTCAATGCCCTTGCAAGTGACGTGCTTGCATCTCAGAAAATGAGAACAGAGGTATGAGAATTTCCAAATATTAATATTTCGCCAGAAATTTTTCATCTCATAGCAACTAGTTTTGTTATTACTTCAAATTCTTGTTAACTTTTCAATTTTGCCAGAAAAGATTGGAACTTATTTAAATTTCCATCAGCATTGCTGTTTGAAGAAAGATTTGACTTATTGTGAAGTGTTTGTATCCCTATTAGGTATTCTTGTGACGAAAAATTCTTGTATTTTTTTATGTTATGTATATCTTGTTTAGGCGGGTTGAAAAAAAGAGCTGGGAAAATTTGTATTTCGTAACTACTTTGTACAAATACCACCAGCTGGAAAAGTACTAAGTAGCATGGGGGTTTCTCCTAGAGCTACGGATCTGACGACTGGATTAGAAAGTAGAATGATTAACTTTTACATGAATTTTTTAATGGATGAGATCTGTTGGGTGATCTCGGTTGGAGATAGGATTGTATATGCTTATGGATTGAACAAGATTCAAGCTGGAGAAATGATGGGATTTCCCATTGTTGAATCTTGAGAATAAATGTGGATAATGTTGTCTTTGACAGTGATACCGCTATTAGAGGAGATCGATCTATTGTGGTTCCTTGAGGAAAGGCCATGCGGTTGACACATTAAGAAATATTGGCGGAATAATCTGATTGTCAAAATTTAAACATAAACGCCTCATTGTTAAATATATAGCTTGTCGGGTGTTTGTGCTAAACTAATGCACGAGCCACTGAGGGAAAGAACGAATGTTCATACAGTGTGTTTGACTATTCTCTTCACAGTTACCATAGAAGTTGGAATTCCATGAATCAAATTTAGGTTATTGGTAAATCCAGAGTAATCACTAACACGATTTTCTTTCTCTTTTGTATGAAACAGAATCTTCTTTATAATGTGTGGAATAATATCTCAAAACTGCGTGATTCAGTCATCACAAAAAGAATTTATATGGAGCACCTACGTCAAGAGATGAAATTGATGAAAATTCTGAACGAACAAGTAAGAATTGTTATTATGTTTCTTGTTAACTGTTCTTCCATCTTCCAAAGACAAATTTGCTTGGTGATGATAACTTTACCTATTTGTTTTGAAAATATTCAATTGTTAGTAATCTGTTGTTACAATTTTCACACGTAAGAGTTGTCCATGGATTTCAATTTTGATTTTATTATGACTTGAAATCTCCGATGAACAGTATCAAGTTATAGAGCTATTACTTGATAATGGTAGCTGTCTTCTTTTACATAACTTATCGGGATGAAAAGTTTAGTTATTTGGAGGACATTTGACAGTTTGCTTGTCATAGCTTGCTGGTTTCCAGATATGGTGTGGCATGGCTTATCCATCTAACCAATCTCATTAGCTTTAAATGCGTTAAAGTTAAACTATTAGCTTTGATTGAGTGGGAAAGGATCATGAAATATAATTGAATTAATAATGCAGTTAGAGTGGCATTACTGAACCTTTTTGTCATCAGACTTGAGGGTCTAGACCTAGAAATGGTAGTCCTTAAAGACTGTTATATGGCTGTGGTTGTTTGATTGAAGATCCACTCAACTGTTCTGTTAGCTTTAGTTTCAACAAGTAAAATCCCGTTATATGTTCTATTAGTTTTGTTCTTTTTTCATCCATAAAAGAATTTATAAAAAAATTATAGATGTTTCTCTTTCAATATGTGTTTTAATTTTAAGCATTTAGCTTAATAATTTTGTAGATGGCATATCTCGAAAACTGGGTGACCGTAGAAAGGGAACATTGTAGCTCTTTGTCTGGGGCCTTTGAAGCTCTGAAGACAAGCACATTACGTTTACCAGTCACAGGAGGGGCAAGGGTATGCCAAAAAAATATTGCATAAATTTTAGTTCATTATTGTAAGCCATAAGGGAAATACACTAACAGATATGTTCACATTTTTCAGGCAGATGTACGGGCTGTCAAGGGTGCTGTTAGTTCAGCTGTAGATGTTATGCAAGCGATGGGTTCAACAATATGTTATTTACTTTCTAAGGTCAGAAATGTTACCATTCAAGTGGCCTATTTTGCTCAACTCGTGTTCTCTGTTAGATGAATTTAACATGTGCAAGAAAACTCTAGTTATTTTCAGCACTTAGACTATTTTTTATTGACAGTTCTTGGGAGGTAAGACACTAACACATCTTATCATACTTTAGCATGTTTCTCATCTCAGAACTCTCTCTAGACAAGATCCATTCATAACAAATTGTGAAAGTAGTTTATTTGAGTTTGTTATGTTGTTTCATATCGTATTTATCTGATTGGCGCGAGCTTCTACTGGCTGAATAGATATGGTAATGGGCATTGTTCATTAAAAACCTGATGCTAAGGTCACAACTAGAGCATGCACGCAATATCAATACTACCATTTATTTGACTGTGGTCTGCAAGAGGCAAACATTTTGAGAAAAATGAAGGATCGTACATTTTTGGATAAATGAGAAATTATTGTCTTGTATGCTCAATCCATTTATTGTGCTATGATTCTCAGGTAGATGGTACAAGATCACTAGTTTCCGAACTTGCTGTGGTTGTCTCTGAAGAAAAAGCTATGCTTGACGAGTGTAGAGAATTACTATCTTCTGTGGGGGCAATGCAGGTATGGGACTATCGTATGCCAATACTGCCAAATGAATAACTTAAATGTGGCTTTACTATTCCTGAAAGAAATGCCTTTAGTCTTATACTCATCCGTTGTTTCTCAAAGAACTCTCCTTTTCTTCTGTTACACACTTATTCTAACATACGCCAAAACAATATGATATAGTTGTTCTCTCTTCATTGCAGCTTACCTCATTTAACCCATGTAATAATATTATTGGATCTATGCATGCAGTGCACTGAAATCTGGGAAGAAGTTTAAATTGATATGATAGTTTTGGTTGAAACAGGTGCAGGACTCCAGCCTTAGAACACATCTTATACAATTGAAACAAAGATAACAAGATGGCGGAATCGACCAACAATTGCAGATCCTCGGGTGATCTGAGATCAGTGCTCCTTGTGGATAACTCATAGGGATAGCAACACTTCTAGGCTCAGTGTGTAAATCATTTTTTTTCTTAAGAAGTGTCTGATTTTTTTTTCGTTTTTCTTTTTATTTACGGTTTCACCCATTTCTTCCCCCTCTCAAAGCTGAGCTATATATGCTTTCCACATGTGATTTTTTTGTTACGTGGAAAGAAGGAGGAGGGTTGTGTTAGGCTCCGACAGCCAGCATAAAATCCTGTCGAATCTTATGAACATGGATCAACGAGCGTCGTATGATCCATGTAGCCGACCCCACCTAGTGGGATAAGGCTTTGTTGTTGTTGTTGTTGTTGTGGAAAGAAGGAAAAAAAAAAGCAATGAAGGAAATGCCACAGGCGAAGGTGTATTCATGCATATGGCCATGCGAATTTGCTGTTTCCTCTGGAAGTACATGATGTGTATGTGGCTAAGATTCACATGACGAGTTTCTATGGATAAGAAAATGGTCCATGGAGCACTGTAAAGATGAGGACTGAGGATGAAGTTTTTATTCTGCCACTGAATCCACTTATTGCATGGCCTGAGGCTTCTGGAACAGGACAGTTCAAATTGGCGACTGGAATTTATCAGAACTTATTCAAGAGAATGAACACTTGGAATTTGTACAATTTTCTTTTTAACAAGGAAGGTAAAAGAAAGAGAACATGATTGTAGTATTAGCAGTCCATATCTGTGAAGCAAGACGTCTCAGATTTCATTATCATTAATTAAATGATAATACGTTAGATAATCCATTTAATATAACGTAAATTATAATATAATAGTAGAAAGGTTTGAAATAAGTGATTGCTCAATGGTGTTTAACGGATCGGACGTGCTCCTAATAGTTTCGATCAATCGGGTTTGACCGAACATCGGACGGATCGAATAAGCCCGTTAATTTAACAGGTTATTATCGAATCACCTAATAGATTTTCTAACTTGTTCGGTTCGTTAAGGTTTAATAGACTTTAATGGATAGAACGGCTAGCGGACAAATTAAACAAGACCGTTAATTTTTTTAAAAATAATTTATTCTTTTCATTTATTATTAAATTTGACATTTCTCTTTTTTTCTACATTTTCTTATATTCTTTTCTTGATGCATTAATATAATAAATAGGTTATCATTATTTTTCCTTCAGCCTTCTCATATATATTTTTAATATTTTATCTTTTTACTCATTTGTTTACTCTATTTTTTTCATTGATAATAGAACAAATCAAATTAACAATGGATAAACTACTTATATTCTATTACTAGGTAAATATTATTATATAAGCATACTAGCTATTATTGCTAGGCACTAAATAAGTAGTAATTAATTTTATTTAAATACTTATTATTATTAACGGATTAATGGTCGGCTTATCGAATAATTTGTTAATTAATGAGCGAGTATCAGACGGATATCGAACTATCGGATATCGAGCAAATGGTTGAAATATAATGTCCAGCATGTTGTTTGTCCAAGCCCGATACCTTATTGGACGGATTCGGCCGAGCACAAACGAACCTACCTATTATCATATCGGGTCGGACAATGGACGGGTCGGATTGTCCAGTCTAATAAACACCACTACCTAACTTAATACCTTGAAGAACTCAAATACCAACACAAATTCCTAGTTTCCTTTCGGAATTTCTCTTAACTAGCATAATGCAACAAAAGGTCTAGAATGTATATATATATATCATAAAAAAGTATCCTAAAATACTATTAAACAAATTGAAAGAATCAGTTCTACTTTCCGGTTCAAATAAAAAAAACATCCCGATCATGAATGCGATTGGATGAGGATAAAAATTGAATCTGGAGAATGACCTCATTCCTCATTCAAATCCGATTATTTTCGCTCCGACTCTCATTCATCACAAGCAGAGGTGGAGGAAAAGAGGAAACGGGAAATCGTAGAAACAGGTTATCAAAAGAGAATTCATGAAAATATTCAGCTTTCTATAATGAAGTATTTTACGACAGGCATTTTTTACGCCTCGCTTTTTTACAATTTACAAAAAAAAAAAAACAAAGATAATTCATGTGACATCGCCAAATATACAATGTCATAGGTTACAAGATGAGCATGTCTCAGAAAAATCGACGCTTTGCCCATTCATGAAATGAAGTTAAAGAACAAATAAATAATAAAAAAGAATAGCAGGTAAAGGAAAATCTAGAACAAAGTCAACCAAGCAGATCTTTGCAAATTCCAATCGCTGATGCCTCCAATGAAATGATTGCCCGACCAGATTGGCTTGCCTCAATGATTCTCATCACAGAACCAAACAGAGCCGACCGGGACCTGAAATCCTCAATCTTCTTCAGTACCTCCTGTACTGTAAGAAAAGACAATCCGCCAGTTAGAATAGGGCTTCCAATGACCTCGCCTAAGTCTATAGTAATGTCATCTAGAGCTAAACCATAAAGCAAACAGCCAGTTCCAAGTCTTTGGCTGTGAACACCTTCTTGCTAAATGAATAAGCCAAAAGCCTTGCAACTGCATCAGTATAGTGCAAGGTTAATGGCTTCTTTAATAACCTCGGGATGACAGTCGGGACACTTCAACTCCTCCACGCAAAGTGTTAAGAATATAAAATAATAGATATTAATCTTCTTAACGACTTAAGTTTTTAGAAAAATTAGTTAGCACATTAAATTTAACATGCAATCCACAAGTAAGAAATAGTGTTAAAAATATAAAATAATAAATATTATTTTTTCTAAAGGCTTTTAGAAAAATTGATCAGCACATCAAATTTAACATGGTACCAAAGATCAAGAATTCGTACCTCGTTAAGCTCTTATTAATAAGTAATTACCTTCCTTAGTTGTCCACGTGTCGAACTTGAACTAGACAAAAAATTGCTAGTGGTCCACACGTGAGAAGGAGTGTTAAGAATATAAAATAATAAATGTTGTTAAACTCTTAGAAAAACTGATTAGCAGTATGACTTCATCAAGTAGACGGACACTGAAATACTCTTCTAGAAGCGCTGTCGTATTCTTTCACTGGGTTGTAATCTTGGGCCAGTTAGCTAGAATGGATGCTGAAGGAGCTGAAGAATGAGGCTTCTTCAACTGTCCAGCATTTTGAGCTGGAATATCAATAGCATCCGACTGCAGAGCAAGGCGAGCTGATGAACCACCAGTTACGCCATGCAACGTATATGACCTCCATTAGTCTGAGGTGGCAGTTTGGAGTTGATTGATGGCTGTTTGCTAACCAAAGAACTCTGGCTGTGCAAGGCATCAGAAGCCTTTGTTCTTGACTTGGAACGTGGAACTTCCCAAGAGTTAGTATCTAACCCTGGCATTCCAGGCATCTCTCTAAGACCGGGCATTCCAGGCATCATTCCCCCACCTCCAGATCGATTAAAAGGAAAATCAATTAGATTCAGGCCACCTATAGAACTAGCATTGTGACCATTTCTCATGCCTGCAGTTGCTCCTGGTCGCAACCCAAGGTTCTTTTCAGCTTCAGAATGAATTTCACTAATTGTCTTGGCCTTAACCTGCAAAACAGAATGGCTTGGAAATTCAGAAAGTTATATAATATCACAGCTCCAGGATGTTTGTGTCTCTAATAAACATATGTCTTCTAGGATATACAAAATGTAATTCAGGAGCAAAACCATTAAACTCCACTGAGAAAAATAGCTCTGGCAAGCTCAAGCACGGGCACAATCTTTTTTCGAGAGGGGAAAGGAGAGTCATAAAAAGTACATGCACAACGTCAAGTGGACATTTTTAGGTTATTCAACAAAATGAAATGACAAGGAGAGACATTTTAGGTAGAAAATGAAGGCTTGCTGTCAAACAGTTAACAAATCTTTGTAACATGGGAGATAATAGATGTCCAAATGTTACCTCCACGTCTTGGGACCCAGTTGTTGGCACGCGTATCAAGGACATCGCAGACCATGAACCTCGATCGTGGTGCAAGTCGAGGGTTTCTCATGAGTTCCTTCAATCGGTTAAAATAGGCATCATTCAATCGACGAGACCTTGGGCTCTCATCCAGCTGCTTGCCAACAGTATTGAATAAGTGGCAAATTGCTTCAACATTTTCCTCCGCATGGCAATCCTTGGCATCCCGTCCTAGAAGTTCCTACAGGAAAATAGAGGAATTGGACCTTTCCTCAACAAAGAAGTTTGTCTTCTCTAGACAACTGCTGATCATGAATAGAACTAAAGAAAAATCTGAACAATATGATGAACTATCTTCTCTGGCACTATCATCTGCTTTAAAAGTTCACCGATCAAACGGATATTTGCAAGAGTTCTTAGTTAAGCTTCTCTTTTTTCTGGCGCTCTAATTCTTGAATTGGAGCACTCAACTTTCCAACTTCAACTCGAAGACTATCAGTGTAACGCCCTCAAAATCGCACATCTTGCCACGTAGGCGGTCAAATTGATCCCAGAAGCGCTACCCTGCCTATTGCTCTATTGACATTGACCATTTAACAAAATAGCTTACGTGACACTAATAAAATAATAATAAACATAATAGAGAACTTTAAATACGGAAGAATAGTCGAATATCATGATGAAGGACTTTAATGCGAAAATTCATGATGTCTCATATTATAAAAAATATGCGGAAGTCTATGACGTCTTTCAATATAGAAAATATGCGAAATATAATAAGACTTGTCTGAAGTTCTATGAGCAGAAGAAAACATGATGTCTCTGATCAATAAAAATGTTTAAACAGATATGCAGTGAGAAAGCTCGAAGCCGGAATATTATTCATGTGCAACGTTCTTCAAGTTCTGCGTCCGCCACCACCTCATCAGTTGGCATTCTCACCTGCAAAATCTCAATGCAGAGGAATATAATATCCATAAGCAAAGATGCTCAGTACAATAACGATAGACAGTGAAATAAGGATCAATGATGAATTACAAATTAATGTATATGTCACTAGTCATATCAGTACTCTGTTCTTTACTATAACAATACCTTTTACTCTACTTTTACTTTACAATATCTCTACTATGCCATGCTATGCTTTACTTTACAATACCTCTGCTTTACTTTATAGTACTTTGCTTTGCATTGCTCTGTTGTGCATTGCTTTACTTTACATTGCTTTGTTGTGACTTGTACTACGTCTTTTACATTACTAAAATCTCCTTAGGATTTGTTGTCCTATTCGAGCTCGACTTTATTAGGTTAGGATGCTAGGAGTGCCTCTCTGAATCTCTGATGCCAGTGAGCCCATAAAGGGAAGAGGGGTGGGTGTTACTATCTCACCCAGTTCGGAAGGTAGGGGGAAGAATTCTTACAATTCAAGAACAGTGGTCGGTTACCAGACCTGTAGGTTCATTGTCTCCTCAGCTAGTTACATATTCATCTGGCATAATACTTTAATATTTAAGGGAAGAGGTATGACCTTAGCACCACCTTTCATTCGAGATACAGGTGGGAGAAGACTTGAAATCTCAGAAATAGTGATAATTTAATACAGTAGCTTCGCTGTTCCCTCAGCTAACTACTATCCCTCCTCTACTTTAATATCTGATCTTTGCTTTAACTTTGGAGGCGACACATAGCAATCCCATGTCTTTGTCCTTGCTTTATTTATCTTTAGTCATTGTGAAATCTATGATTTAGGGTTCAATAGAACATTGATCTTTGTACAATATGACTCAGTCGGTATAGGTGAACTGGTCAGAGTCTCCGTTATGATTGGGAAAAGTTAATCCGATTAGGTCAGACCAAGGGGTCTGGCTGTCGGACCAGTCGACCGTTCCTGATGGATCGGTCGATCGCTCTCTGACACCGATCGACCGGTCCTCTAGGATCGGTCAACCGTGTTCTTGATTGGTTTCTATGAATCTATCGATCGTCCAGGGTGTCGGTCGACCGTTCGTTAGGGCATGAATATGCGCACTGCGCATCGGATCGGTCAACCGTTCTCTAGGACCGGTCAACCGATCGTAAAGTCAAGTTTGTTTATTAACAAGTAGATTGGTCAACCGCCATGGTGAGGCCGGTCGACCGATAAAGAAGAACTTGTCTGGGTTCTGTAAGCGGACCGATTGACCGCTCTCTGGAGTCGGTCGACCGATTCCTGTAATAAAATAGGGCCGCCGGACTTTACCTCCGTTTCCGGTGGTCCTCCGACCATAATTACGTCACGACATGAATAGGAAAAACGTAGATGGCAATCTCAGGATTTAAATGAACTATTTACGAATATCCAATGATCACTATTTCATCGTCTAGGGATTTAGAACGTTAAGGGTACCTCTTTCGTCGGAATTTCTAATCCGCCAGTCGCTGTTTCTCCGTCCGGTCATCGTCGATCGCCTCTGGATTGACAGGGAAGGTTCGCCGGATCCTTATGACGGAGAGGGGTCGATTGGTGACGTGCGTCGATCGCCTATGCTCCTGCCGCTCGAAGTCGCGTGTCGTCGTTCGTCGGTGCGGAGGAAGATGGAGAGGGAGGAGGTCGGGATTCCAAGAGGCGCAAAAGGGCGACCCTCCTCCCCTTTTATGCAGCCCCGGCCGACCTTTGGTCGGCCGAAGACGAAATGACCGGTCAGGGGTGGCATTTCGCCTCTCCTGCCGACCGTTCGTTTCGTTTCCTTTTCCTTTTTTTTTTAAGAAGCTGATATGTTACAATCAGCTCCTTCAAATGCCTCCTGACAGTTGTTTAATAGTATGCGCTTGAAGGTTATATCTTTCCTATCATGCTCTTCAGCAGGGAAAGGTGGGAGTTTTGTATTCAGATCGAAGCACAGTTGAGCATACATTGGACAAAATGTTGACTCGAATACTGCTTTCTCAAATATCAATATGATAACACCCTACAAGGAACAATGGAGATAACAAAATAAACATCATGCCAGAATAAATCATGGAAAAGAAACAAGGACAGGAACCAATATGGAGAGTAGTCAAACCCTCAAAATATCTGGTGTTGTTATCCCTCCATCAATCAGCTGTCCTTTGAGGAGATCAAACTTCTCAGGAGTCATCTTGTTTAATATACTGTACAACGAAAAGAAACTCTTCAGCCTTTACTATGCCAGAAGAAGGTCCTACCTGCCAAATGATAGCAGTTTCAAATGGAAGAAGCAGGAAACAAGAATAATTGAGGAAATAATACATGCAAGAAAGGAAAAAATGATAAAACTACAAAATAAAACAGATGGAAAACATCACCCAATGCCTATGTCATTTATTTTTCTTTCTCAAAGCGGGCTGAAAAAACAACTCAATTTTTTTTATCATACTCACAAGTTCATAGTCTCATAGTGTGGCTTTCATACACAGTCACACAGTTTTTTGTTGTACCAACCACATTAGCAATAATATGGATTAGGAACCCAAAATTATCAAGAGAAAACTGTAGACATTTGCGAACACAAAGAAGGGAAATTACTAAACAAAAAATGCATGGAGAGGACAAGGAAATGAGTACCATGAAGCACTAATACAGTGTTAATACATGAAACACCAATAAGGAAAGCAAAAACCAAAGTTTGTGCCTGCTTTAATTCTCACAAGACGTACGAGATCATGTAACTGAAAAGAAAATTCATAGGACCACTGTGTTGTTAATCTAGTGCTTATACCTTTAATAGTTCTTGTTTCTGATCTTAGAATATAGAGTGCAAACACTTGACCGCCTCCAGCTAAAAAAATAACCATTACTAAACCCTTCCCATCTATTCAAAATTGGAAATCGCTACTTCATTAAGTATTTTCGATCTGAAAATTATTATAGAATGATGAAATAACTACTCATTATCATTATTATAGTAATAAATATAATTATTGGAGTAAATATACATAAGTTAAGAGAATGTTGAGGTCTCTTTCAACATTAAGGGGAAGACACTAAGAGAAGTTTAATTTTTTCTCTTGAAAAAACAAGAGCCATGGGAAGATCACAAATCATAGACAAGTAACTTTTTTAGAAGGCATATACAACTATTAATGCACTAGATTGGTTTAAATAAATAATTTCGAATATACTAATGAGTACCAGCCATCAGGTTCAGAGAATAAATATAACCATGGCAAAAGAAATTTGATTGCGAAATTGTAAATCCCAAAAGAGGAAATAACTTCCAAACTTTTTTAGCATAATAGCTTCTGAACTTAGCACTCTAGTAGCATGCATGTAGAAGCGATTCAAAAGTAGAGCACATGCACTGTGTTAAAAGAGTTTGTCATGAAAACATAAAGTAGAAATAGTAATTGCCCCTTGGATGGAAGCAACATGAACACTTGATGAAAACTGGGTGCTCTGCCTATTGCTTTGTTCTATCTGCCTTGAATTCAATGCGTAGGATCCTGTATTTTCACGAACTGTATCCCAGGATCTCCCTTCTCCAACTGCAGATACTTGGTCTGAACGAACACGCCAATCACGATTGTCAGGCTCTGAAAATCGATTGCTTGCCAAGCTCTGAAAAGTAGTACCCTAGATTAGTTGCTCTCCAATTAAAGAAAAGGAAGAATGTATGCAAATCCAAGCATAGATAAAATACTGAAGGATCTTACACTTGGTTCACTACGTCCCCAACTTTGCTCTTCACCATCAATCTCTAGTTTTATCTTCAAGATATATTCGTGTGCATCAACAGCCTGTTGCCATTACCATTAATGAAATGACATGAACCAGATATAGAAACCTCATAAGACTACAAGAACATAGAATCCATAATCCTGAAAATGGTGCATTACATGCTGACGGCAACAACTGATAATTATAATTAAGGTCTTTCTAACATTCTTATACCAAAATCCACATTAAGGATTGGATGCCTCTAAATTTCAAGTAGATCTATGCCAGTCTCTAGCATCCATCTCCTAACATATCAATGGCAACTATCTAAATGAATTAATCAAACTATTAATTATTTCTACATGGCCAATCACATAGATCATTTAGAACGAACACCATGTTAGGAAACCAGTTGGCCTGCATATATTATTGGATGCTGATTGACTGCAAAAATTATCATCTGACAGTAATTTGGCATAAAGTACTCTAAGTGATAGTACATACTACATTTTTTGTCATTACATATAGCAAATACACAAAGTATCAAGAATATCAAAGTATCAAGAATTGCTCAATAGTTAATTAATTAGTTGCTTCTCAAAAAATTATGTTAGGAAAACAATTAAAGATATAAACGTCATGTTTGAGAACTGTTAAAATGAAAAAAAAGACATCATATTCAAGAAGTCTTCACATATAGCAAAATCTGAAAATGCATGTTCCTCCCAGCTGAGAATTCAGAGGGTATAAAGACGTCATATGACATAAATAAATATATACCTCATGCAGCTGCAGAAGTTGATTCCTTGTATAACGAACACGTTCATGAGCTTCAAAGCTAGATTTCTCAGACTAAAATATAAATGAAATCGTCACAAACAATCCATATTCAATAGAAGTAGATGTGACCAAAAATAAACAGAAAGAAAAAAAAATTTGAGAAGAAAACAAACAGAAAGAATGAAACCCTAATATAAACATTGTTCAGACAGTATCAATAAAGATAAGTCAGTCACCCAAATTCCGAATTAATCAATTTCACACCGCAAACTTTTGTCTAAGAATTAACAGTTCACAAACATACACACACACATGTTCAATATTTTGATAACTCTCCCAAGATTCCATTTGTTAATACATTAACAGGGCATTCGAAATTAAAATGCAAATTTGAAATTTGTCTCGAAGGCCATGCCCGCAACACTTATTGAATTTGATCAAATACAAGGTATTGAGTCATGAAATTCTTCTTACATGCAACTTATACGTTATATTGCTATATACACACTACAATAAAATTAACATTTAGGGACTATAATATAGAGACCAATTAATTTTAAGTCCCAAAACTTAAAATTATTACTATTGTAGTTTAGAATTTTCCCACGACAAGGCATCATCCCAACTAAAAGTACAATTGTTATTCAAATTAAATACTTTTTGAGTACCAAGTAAAAACTAAAATGTGCAAAATAAGAAGGAAAAAAACGTCAGCATGCTTTCAGTTTTTTTTTCTATTTTTTATTTTTCTTTTGCCTTTATGCATTTTAGAATGAGAGTGATTTGATTTATTATCACTTTTCTTTCAACATATTTAGCCTAGAGACAGAGCTCTTAATTGATACAACAAAAATATCTATATATTGCAGTTGACTATAAGGGAACAAACTCTCTGGACTAATTCTTGATATGAGCTAATTGAAATATCTAATTTCTCTGTCACGGAACAAACTATCACTTCAAAAGAGGGAATGAGGAGAGCTGAGTGTGCTCCCACATCGATTCTGTCACACAATGATGAAGGAGCAAATTCAAAATTTTCTTAGGGTAATTCAATTATTTTTTATATAATTATTTATTTACTTGTTTGCGTATAGATTTTGGTAGATTATTATGAGTTTTGCATTTCCATTTCTTTCTCATTGTTCAGTGAGCATTTCAGTTGTCGGTTATTACTATTGTGATCCCAACTAGATATGTTCAACATGTTATCTGTGTGGAAGCTGAATTTTAGATCTATTTAGAGCTACACTTATACGATTTGCATTCATTTTGGTTTAGGTTGTGTTGATTTGATTTCTTTGTAGTGTGATCCTTTTGTATTAGGTTTCATGGTTTTTTAAAGAACTACAATTTTAAAGGCAAAACATGGTTGCTGGAATTTGTTATTCTTTTGCTTTACAATTATACTAATTTGTAACTATATATCCTGATGACCTTATGGATACTACAAATGAAGGAAATTTTGAAAGAATGGTTGAGAATTTATATCCTTGAAAATAAAAACTTTGGTATCTTTTTTAAATTGGAGATGCCTGACTTTTTCTCAGTTTTGCTTGATTCTTTTTAGGCCACTGTGACTTCAGGAAGTTATTTTTTGTAAGAAGTAAGTTTTAAATCTACTCAGTCATCTTTGTTTAAAATTTGTTGTTAAACTTTCTTTGCCATGCTTTTATGATATGGTTGTCTAACTTTTGTGGGTATGCTAAGTTGAATGAGATTCTATTATGATATCATATCCTATTATGGAGAGTATGTTGGTCATATATATAGTTAGCATCCATGTTGAAGTAATAGTGCTTTTGATCAAATTTGTTTGTGAAATCTTGATCTCAAGATTTCATATCCAAATTTTCTTTGTAAAAAGTTGGAAGAACTTTTGTTTGGTCATACAAAGAAACAACAAAGCCTTTTACCTTCATGCCTGTGGTGATGTTAAATTGTCTTATTTGAGATCCACTTGTTTACTACAACATGCCTTAAATTCTTAAGTTTCTCCCAAAATCATATCTTGGGTGCCATTTTGAAGAGGTTATATATCTTGGGTGCCATTTCTGTTGTTCTGAAACCAAGACTCCACTCCCATGCTAATTATGTGTAGTTATCTTGATCCCATATTTTCATAGCTTTAAGTAAATGGAATAAATGTCTGCAATATGAAACGGAAGGATGTTCTACTTAAATGTAAAACTTGTAACATGGATCTTTTTTTTGGTTAAGAAAGGTACTTTGGCATTACCTTTCTTTCATAAAGCTGTACTTAACTTTACACTAACATTTACCTCTAGGTTGAGAGACGTGGTTCATTTTACTTTCTGTAATCATGCTGGATATATGGAACTCTGAGTTTGTAATGAACTCGGATCATGCTATATTCGATATGATTGTTTAATTCTGCACAATTAACTTTGTATTCCAGCTATTTATATGATCTTATAGGTATTTTTTTCCCTTCCAAAAAGTGAACTTTAAACGCTGGTCTTGTTTCTACTTTTGCTTTTTTTTAATTCTGAGGAGCCTCGAGGATGACAAGTAATACATCTAGAACATGTTTGAACAATGAGATGCAGCATATCTGAACAAATTTGTCTTTCTTTTTTGCAAAATTTCTTGTAATTAAGATGTAATATTCTAAGCCTTGACCATTACTTGTGCTTTGCAAGTGAAATCTTACTGATATGATGTAATATGCAGAATTTCTTTGTTTATTTCTAATTTATCATAGTACAATAGTGTTTTGACTCTTGACCAGAAAGGATAAATTATCTTACTCAGTCTTGCCATTTCCTTGTAGGTATTAGATGGAATTTATTAAAGATATGTCATATCAGACAAAATTCCATCAGTCCTGCCATTTCCTTGTAGGAATGGTTAATGTCTCTCTTTAATTATCTATGACAATACTTTATTGGTGTACTCATTGATTGGCTAGAGAAGCATGAATTAACCGTTTCCAATTTTCACTTCATCAATCTCATTTCCTCTAGTGATTGATATTAGTGGCAAACAATATGTATTTTTCTGAGAAGAAGGTAGTATGCATTTTGATATATACTTATCCTCTAGCTTCCGGTCATACTTGGAGAACTGCAATAAATGATGAACTCAGAGAATGATCTTATTACAGGATCTTATTTCTGGCTATTAGCATAATTTTCTTTTGGATGTATGATGTATCCCATGTACCCTTTGTCCCACCATGATTTTTCCTCTCAGCTTCCCTATGTCTTCTATCCTTACTAATCATTATGATTGATTCCAGTTGGATTTTTATGAATGACTCATACCATATGCATGATCTTAATTTTTATGATGTTATTAATTCTTCATTTACATTATTTATGTTTGCAGTTGGAGTTAATTATTTTTATTATTGTAGGAAAAAATGATAGCTCTTCAAATGGAAATGGAACTTGAGGGAGAATCTTCAATTAATGATAGTCAAATATGTACTCAAGTCCTTGGCACAAGATCCGGGTACGTGCGTGGATATGGACGAGGTCCTAAACCTCCTAGACGTAAAGGAGGAATTGTCATGGAGCAAAAATATAATCGTTTGGAGGAGGAATTAGTCACAACAAAGGAAGAATTGGTTAATACAAAGAATGAGTTAGCTAGCACTAAGGATTTAGTTGTCATTCAAGAAAAGAAGCTAGCTCTTTAAGATAAGAAAATTGAATGGTTCATTCAAAATTTAATGGGTGGACAACGACCTCCGGATGACATAGAAGAAAGTGTTTCTTAATATGAACAATTACACTTTAACTTTGTAGTAGATATTTTGATTGAAGATGTTGAATGTTCATATTTTTTATGCATTACTTTTCAATTTTATGATGTGTTGATTGGGATCTTTTATTTCTTAATATGATGTTTTGTGGTTGGAATCTTTCTTTCATCTTAATTTTTATTAGCTAATGTTTATGCATTTGGAAATTTATATATTAGCAACTAGTACATTGTTGGAGCCAAATATGTCATGGGGATTCGCTTGCTAAAAAGCATGCTATTAGGGACCAACCTCTAGGTTCCTAAAAGTATTTTATTAGGAACCGTTTGTTTGGTGCCAATGGTTTTCTTTTTGGTTGTCAAAACCATTTTGATTTGGAACCTAAATTGATTATTAGCGACCATTGTATGATCTTATGGGGACCAATAGATTAGTATCTAAAAGTGATACTTTTGGGATCCAACAAAAATATTTTGTTCCTAAAACTTTTAAAGACCAACTTTTAAGAACTAAGGGGGGCCAACAAAATTTTTATCCCAAGAAGAATTAGGGTCCAAAATTGATGACTTTGGAACCAAAAGTTTTTGTCCCTATAAATATTTTTTGTTGTAGTGACAGGCATCAGAGGGAACTATTTACTATCTTGTTTAACCAGAAAATTTCATGGCAAGCCACCTTTTTTAGAAAGAAAAGGATAATTCTCAGGCAATCATCTATTACAATGCAGTGTACTGCATTATAAGACACTTAAATATCCCATACAATGTATTAAATGATTTTTATTATAAAATTACTAAGATAAAAGCATACTTGGCTTTAGAAAAATCCAACAGTTAAGCTGAGAAGCAACCAACCTTGATAACTCCGACGGAAGGGGCGCCGCCATGTGGAGGGAGGAAGGGGAGGCCGGCGGCGGAGTCGAAATGGGGGAAAAGTGCTCGGCTGCCGCGGTTGCCGTCACCTCGAGGTCTCAAACTAATTGATGATGGATCCAACTGCATGCCTGTAACGCCCGCAAATCGCACCTCGTCACGTGACAGAATACGCTTAAAGGACGCTTCAGGTCATATCCTTACGTATACATCATATTAACAAAAAGAAGACTTTGATTGGAAAACTAAGATGTGGAAAACTAATCATAATTAAATAATACTAAAAAGTGTGTAACATCATCATGAAATATGCGGAAACTAATGAAGGAATAAATGTATGAGTCATGAGAAAACTCATCTAATACATCATCATGATAATAAGACAAGAGAACTAAGACATAAATAGAAAGACTCAGAACACCCATGTGTTGCCATCACGAGCTTGATCTGTCAGCCACCTTCATCATTAAGATCTGATTCTGCATTTAAAAAAATGTAGGGGAAAACCTCCCTATGAGTTTTGCAACTCAGTATGGTAGTAAACTAAAGACAATAATAAGATCATGATACTAGACAGAAATCATATGAACATCATCATTATGTAGGGAATAAAGCTATGAACATAAAAGATTTATAAATCAAAGTATCATCTTCTTGAGATTATAAGGTCAATGATCAAGTTAGATCATAATAAATCATAAAATTGGCAAGCACCGGTCATCATGCTTATGAGGTCATCATCGTATAAAGAATCATGAGAAGTCATTATATGGACATAGATAATCATGAATTGAATAATCTTTGTTAAAGCATATTAATAATAAATCAAAAGATCACGGAAAGAATCATCATAAGAGTGGCTAAAGCCGGTAATCAACATAAAGATATTTCATTGTTAATATACTATATCTTCTTCATCATCTTATTATTCATCTTTGACTTTTCAACCCATGGGGAGGCCTACCTCAATCCGTCCATCATCATCATTATCATAACTAGCAAAGTCGGCCCATAACTGACCGTAGTAAGCCCATAACTAATCGAAGTCAGCTCATGCTTGGTCATCACTAGTCCATTAGAAAAAGAGCTCTTCATTTAATATTTTTTTAATTTTTATCTTGCAGCTTTTAATTTATCTTCATTAGAACTTAAAGTATGATCATGATTTATGTCATCATAAAAGAAAATCAAAGGATCATAATAATCAAGAGTTCAAATCATCATTATTATCACATAAAATTTATTCAACACTACAAGATAGGATCATGGAGAGTGCATAAATATCTTAATTATCATCATCATAAAATATATTAGCATTGATAGGTATGAATACGTGTCATCACCGATATGATTGAATCTAAATTAAATCATCATAACAAGATCACAGAGTTGTGAAGGACATCGTTGTTAATAAAAGCATAAACAACATAATCATCATCATGACTTAGATCGGGACTAAGTACATGACTCAAGAGTCAAAAGATAATAAAATTAACATCATACTTGTTGGAACCCGGGCCGAGTGTGGCAGAACCCGGGTTGAGTTCATAGGGCGTTCTTCGGGCAAACTATGCCTAAACCCGGATCGGGTCCGATTATACCTGGGTCGGGTTCCGTCATCTTATTGGGCAAAAGTCACCACTGACGCGACGTCGACATAGGCATAACCCGGGCTGAGTACTGATCATACCTGGGCAGGGTTCGGGCTTCGATAGGTCGGTCGACTGTTTTGACAGATCGATTGACCATTCGCCCGATCAATCGCCTTATCGTGGTTATAGCTCGGGCCGAGTTATCATCTACCCGGGCCGGGTTCATCTTCGTCATAGAGCTTCGAGCTCTCGACAATGGCGGTCTGACTTACATGGGCCGGGTTTCATTATGCAAAAACCGAGTGGAAGCGCAGAGAGCGTTCCGATCATTTTTTCAACGATGACCGGCCTCAAGCATCATCATACTCTATGGTACTATAATTATGGATTAACCAGGACATGTTTCAAGCCTAAAATTAGGAGTATATGTTGAATCCGCTCTAGTTTCATAACTTGTGAAGTTTTCGTTGATACCTCACATCATTTCTCTTCTTCTTCGTGTTCTTCCTCTTCCTCCTCTTCTTCTTCCTCCTCCTCCTCATCTTTCTCTTTATTCCAGCCGTCCCCCTGTCCAAGCACGTTGTTCATGTCCAAGTCCTATGATTGCTCTCTTGTTGGGTGGCAGCCATCCGGTGCACGGGAGAGTGAGAGAGGCACGAGAGAGAGGGGAGACAAAAATTAGGGCCGGCTTGTCGAGAGAAAAGGGTTGTTTAATTCGTTTTAATCTCATATTTATAGAGGAGGAATCAAAGTTATTGTTGGAATTAATTTCTTTCATATTTGTTTTCAAATTATCTTTCTTGATTTGGTTTTATCTTTATTCTCCCTTTTTTTTCCTTTTCTCTCTCTTCTATTTGGTTTATATCTTCCTATTTGTTTTGATCCTTTTATTCTTTTTTTCCAATTATTTGTTTCTGTTTCAAACTTTATCTATTTTTTTAACAAAAGTCTCGGGCATTACAATGCTTGCCACAAAAAGTTGATGAGGAGAAATCGGGCTATCCAATGGAGTGGCCGGAGTCGACAAAGATGCCTTGCACCAGAACCTTTCGGGAGAAAGACCGAAGAAATGAAGACGACGATGCGGTGGAGTACGGGAGAGCGATGGGATGTGAGGAATTGACGATGGCAAACTTGGGACTTTAAAAAGGGTTCTGATCCGACACGGGAGGAGGAATGGGTCCAGTTGACCCATGAAGTTGGGAAAAATCCGACTTCGAGTCCTGTTGGTATAAGTTGACGTAATTGCCCTTCAGAAATTTGAGAGAGAGCCCAGAGAGGTCGTAGGGTGACATCATCTGTCCACACAACCACCGCCTTCGATAAAATATCTCACATGTATTGAACATATCGATGATTGTCAATTAAAAGGACACGAAGTCATCACTATTCGAGTCTCTGGGATGCTAAGTCTTCATTAGTAGTGGTGTCGGATTCACAAATGCTAAGTTCTCACCATTCCATGGTACCAAGTCTCTCAAACATTAAGTCCTTGCCTATGATATCGAGTTTCTAAAAAAATGTAGGATGATCCAATGATCTAACTAGTTGTCCAATGAAAGATGTTGTTGATATAACGAAAATCATATGACATGGCAAAGTGTAATAATTTAGACATAAAAATGAAGATGTGAATTATTATACATTATTAAGATGCAACGAGCATTTGTCCCTTGCCATTGAATGCTTTAAGCTCAAGAAGTTAAGATAGAAAAAAGATAAGTTCATAATATGTCTTAAATGTAAAAACTTTCATAAGATACAAAATGTATCTTGTCATGTTTAATTGTATTGCATGTCATATAAGGTGCATGAAGTAAGCAATTGCATGCATAATATGTTAAGTATGCTTATGATATAATTGCATATGTTATGTAAAATAATTAGTAAGATTATAATGGGATCTTTTGGCAACAACAACTAGAGTTCCACCAAGTTTTCGATGAATGATTGAATTGACATATTAGTTCGAGGTGTGTTTGGATGAAGTGAAATTTGATGATGAGGAATAAAGTAGTTGATGTAATAGGAAAAACTATATGTGGTGGGTTAATTTTAGTGGATGATTGAATTAAAAATATGTATTATAAATATATATTATAAATTTGTTAAAAAATTAAAATACATAATATATCAACAATTTTGTTAAAAATATATATTATTTAAATATAAAAATCATTTTTTAAATAATTTATATTTAATAAAATATTAAAATTTTATAACAAAATAATAAATAATATTACATTACTTTATTATTTATATTTTATATATAATAAAAAAATTAACTTATATAATAAAGGTTATAAAAGAAAAAAGTTTGAAAAAAAAAAGAAAGAAAAATGTCAACTAAAAAAAGGTGAAAAAAAAACTGTAACACCCGTTGGTTCCACCAAAAGTGAAATCAGCACCATGAAACCAAGTTTCAAGAGAAATTAATGTGGCCTGATTCTAGCTCAAGAATCAAATCACGATGGGTTGTTTGAGGAACCAGATGGAATAATTAAGGAGCTTATTCCACTTGTTTCACTTGCCAAACACTTTCAATATATATGGATCTCGACATACTTTAATGGAAAATTCTCCTTTATTCTTCATAAAAGTGAGGAGGCATAGGCGCAAGATTTGTAATGTCATGACAAAGAATGAGTGGGTTGTCCATAAAAATAATAATGATCTTTGGACAATTACATAGTTTCGAGCCTATATGGAACACAATTTCTTCAATTTTGATATGTGTTTTGCATGTATGATGATATTGGATTTATGGGAGAGATTATAAAATGACATGAAACTTTATTGATTATAATTTAATTTGATATACGTTAATTTGCATTCATCCATGACGCAACAAAATTATTTTTCCATGTGTCTTATCTCAGGTGATTTGATAGTGGGAAATTTTGACATGGAATAAGGCATGAGAGGGGAAAAGTATGAATAAAGATATTGTCATTTCTCTTGCATGAAATAGATCTTAAGGATTTTGGTTCTGAAACTTTCCAAAAACTGGCTCAAGTTTTAAATTTTTTGTCGAAAATCATATACAAGGGAAACTTGCTCTTGTGACGTGATGTATGATTAGAATTTTTGGTCACAAATTTCAGTCATAAGTTCAAACTTACTTTTTTTTTCCTTTTCTTTCTGTCCTTTTTTTTTCAGCCGTCACATTTTAAATTTTTCTTTTTCTTTTTTTTTTCAACTCCCTGACTTCTTCCTTTTTATTTATTTTGTAATGTAAGTATATATTATTTGTTATTTATTAATACATTATTAGCTAGCTTACAAATAAGTTATTAAATTTTATTAATTAAAAATTATAAAATATTTAGTTCTAATAATTAAAAAAATATTTTATTAATTAAAACGTTCAATTATTTTTATAAAAAATATATTATATTTGGATCTTAAGATTTACGCAAATTATAATATTAATAACATTTAAAAGATTTAATAAAAAATTATTATAATTTTATACCTCATAAAATAATAAATTATACTCTTAATTCTTATTTTTTTATCCAAACACATATTAAAACTTAATTTATCAAAGTAATTTTTAAATTCTCATTATTATATTTTTTATTCAAACATCAATTTAAATTTTTTTATGTAATCAATTAGTTCTCGAAAATTAATTTTTTCTCAAAATTTTAGTAACACCCAATAGCGAAATGTTATAATTTTGTACTTGAGAAGTGAATAGGCGGACATGACCCATCAGCTGAAATCATGTGAAGCAGCAAAGCACAAAAATATTTTTTTTTGCATTTATGTCAGTACATCCCTTTATTGACATACGAGAAAATAATATTTGTCTAATGTGGTCCTTGTGATTTTTCATCTGATGTATCCTCCTTGAGTTGATGCACAAGAAAGATATTTTCCAAGCAAGCGACGTAAGAAAGATTTAGGAGGAAGACCTTCATGCATGTCACGATCGTTTTGATGCCATAGTTAGTCACATGCACGATTACCACTCACTCCAACGAAATTTTGATTTCTTCTTACATTATCCTTCGCCACCATTGGTACGTACCATCGATGAAGTGGACGAGTCTTATCTATGTTATTTTTCTTTTTCCATTAGCCTTTCATATCATATAAACTGTATAAGATTTTTTTTTACTTTTTTTTTACCAAAAGTGGGGTGAAGGAAATAGTAACTTAGGTTGAGTTTGAATTTTTATGAATGTAAAAAATTTTCATTACTTCAATAGTGTGAAGTGGCATTCTGCGCAAATGAGTTCCTTCCAAATAGAACTTGATTATTATCTTATTTTAAGATTTAGTTTTTTAGCATTAAATATTGAAAATTCTCTATCTTTTATTAATAAAAATCAAACTTCTATATAAACTGTAACTTGACTCAATTCTAATCAAATTTACTTAAGTCGAGTTTCAATTTCTATTTTCCTCTCAATTCCAGTAAAACAATACCCTGGTATTATTCTGAATTGCACTTTAATTAATTTTGGATCGTCCATACTGCATGGCACAATTCTTAGCACAATTAATTTTCGAAGATTATTGTTATTTTTATCTTTTTACATAAAAAATATTGTTTAATTATGAAAGTGAAGAAAAGTATAAAATTAATTTGGGGGAAAAAGATATATTTTCTGTATGTTGATGAGTAAATATCAAAAGCTAAAGATCACGTGCATTATTCAAACATTAAATAATAATTATTATTTTAAAATGAGCGTACTAGAATAAAGTATTTCAACATCTATACTCTAGTCCGTATATATAAGTTAGTTAATTAAGATTACTCTATAGTATTTCATCCCAAAATCTTCAAACAAAAATTAATTTTAAAAGTTATTTATATTCCGACGCCTTAAATTAAAATTTTGAACATTACGAAAGAAAATAATTTAAAAAATACGTTGACTCAAAATAAGTCCACGTATGTAAATTCATAAATATTTTTTTCAAAATAAATTTAGTATATCTATATGCGTGAATCCACTTTAAATCCACACAATCCTCTATACATTTCGGCTCTTTTCAATCCGCCGCCACCGGCGCCGCCGTGGACCGTCGCCCGCGCTACCTGGGGAACAGCAACTGGGGCAGGCGGACGCGGTGCAATCCCAGCCAATCGGCATCGAAAGCTCCTGGCAGCCACTCGAGCCAACAACCCATGGCGCGAATCTGGAACCTAACCGAGAACTATGCTTGCCGTTTACTACGTATGCCCTATCTATCAATTAATATGTCGACGTGGTGGGACATGATGGGAGCACGGTCATAGTCACGGGTGCACAAAGTTGCCGTGTGGAGGATTCGGAGTCCACGATACGTCCATCCATATGATATGATCACGAACCAACCACTTTAATGCCAGGTTGACATATGGGCCTCGCCTCACGTTTAAATGCATGACGTGCTGCGATGGAGATCGAGAGCCGAGTCTGCCCCTTTTTCCTAATTGGTGCAGCAAAGTGCTCGAGACAAATTTTTGCTTTATTACCGAACAAGAGTTGAGTTGGTAAACGTAAAAAAATAAATTTATGTTAAAAGCGTCACATGTCATAAACAATGCTGCCTCAAATGACATTATAATAATTAGAATTGATAATGGACTGAAATTTTAATTCGCGATGGATTGAATGATTGACGTTATTTCTCGGACACATGAGTGGCAACCGAAATTTTTTTTGCAATCTTTTGACAATCCATTCGATGATTGAATTGGTCGATGAATCACATCATGATTCAACTATTTTTATTGAATTCAGTATAATTTAAGATAAAATTTATTAATATATCATCCACCATTAAATATTAAATTAAGAATAATTTATTTATATCACATAACTTATACTATATTATTATAATTATTATAAATAATATTATTTTAATAAAATCTGATTTAATTTGGTCAAACTCGCTCGGGCCAATCCAATCGCGTAATTCGGTGATGAGTCCGGTCCAATTCTGAAATTATAATTTTTTTGTGCTTTATATTTAATTGACTGCATATTTTACTGATTACAAAACACAAGCACATAGAATATATATGTTAAAATGGGATCCACATATATTTCTATTATTTTGCACGTTAAAAATAAAATATTTCCTACCTCTTTTTCATCTCTACTTGAAAGTGAAGGTTGTTTTTTTTTTTCACATCGGATTATACTCGAGAATCTAATCGGGACAACGAACGGTACGTTCACAATCCTAGTACATGCACACAGCTTCGGCAGAACTGAGGTACATAAATGAACAGCACTTTAGCTGCATGCATTCAGATCCCCACGCATCTGCAGAGGTGCTGCTGGAACTACGTACCCACAACCTGCAATTATTCAATATTTAAAATTGGCATCTACCCAATGCGCATTCATACGTGAGTAGGTAGTGATCGATAAGTACTACGATTGTTTGTGACTGAATGCCCTCCACGGGCGGCCATGCCATGCGTCCAGAAAGAAATGAAGGTGAACAAAAGACATGTGAAACGATGAGAGCTTAGCCTTGCTCACCCTTCCATGTGCCAGAAAAATAAGAGCTACGTAGCTCGAAATAAAAAAAAAGGAAAACTAAAAGGTCGGTGGCTGATAAAAACATAAAATATTAAACAGTGCGAAGCATCATCAGTTTATTGAAATTTTCTATTGTGCGGAGGAGGATGTGGCAGCAGCTATTCCTCTCTTTTATTTCTTGTGAGTTCTTCCAGTCCTCTCTCTATAGTCTATATATACTGTCCACGTAAGGTGGTCAGCATGAAACTTGTGTGAAGGAAAGAGGAAAAACACACACAAACAGAGAGAGAGAGAGAGAGAATGACAAAGAGAACTGTTGAGATAGTAGAGTCTTGTGTAGTACGTCCCAGTGCGGAGACTCCAAATCATAATATTTGGCTCTCCAATTTGGACCTCATTTGGTCCGGCGAGCATACGCCCGTGCTCGTCCTCTACCGGCATAATGGCGAGGCAAACTTCTTCGACTTTGAGATGCTGAAGTCGGCCATGGCCAAGACGCTGTGCACTTTCTACCACTTAGCGGGGCGCCTGAGTGTGAACGAGGGCGGGCAGCATGAGATTCAGTGTACGGGAGAGGGAGTGTACTACGTCTTGGCCCGCTGCAACTCCACCTTAGCGGACTTCGGAGAATTTACGCCGTCCAAGGAGCTGCGGCAGCTGTTCGTGCCGTCCCTCAGGGGCGGCGAGAAACCAGCTGGCATCTTGCTGATGGTGCAGGTATGGACGCACTATTTAATACGCCCGGTCGTGTTGATTAGTTTCTCACTTCGAAGTTGGCTAGGATTTCCTTAGAAATTTAATCATTAATATCATATGTCGTGGTACAATATTGAGAGAGAGCAATCGTATTTACGCATGCAGGTGACGTACTTCAAGTGTGGAGGCGTGTGCTTGGGCATTTGGACGGACCACCGTGCCGTCGACGGCCAATGCATGCTCCAGTTTTACACTGCATGGGCAAAGAACACCCGAGGAATCGAAGAGAAGTTGACGCTGTACTTGGATCGGACAATCCTCCGAGCAAGATCGCCGCCCGCGGTGACGTGCGAGCACTACAAGTGCGGCCACGAACAGGCCTCTCGTACGTTATCGGTGTCCAAAACTCGCGCGGACGTCGCCATGCTCAAGCTGTCCAAAGACCAGATCGCAACGCTCAAGGATAGATGCCGCAATGTAACTAAAGATGGCTACCCTTCGACCTTCGTGGCCGTCTCGTCCTACGTGTGGCGATGCACCTGCAAGGCGCGCCAGCTCCGGGAACACGAGGAGACCCGACTGTACGTCGCCGCGGACGCGCGCACCCGCCTAAATCCACACCTCCCGCTCGGCTTCTTCGGAAACGCCATCGTCAGGACGTCCACCGAGGTGACGGTCGGGGACATCTTGTCCGACCCGCTGCACGTCACCGCCGACAAGATCCGCGGCACCACCGCTCGAGTCGACGACGAGTACATAAGGTCGGTCATCGACTGCTTTGAGTTGAACGGGATTTACGGGTGCGCCGTGAACGGGTCCTTCGAACGGTCGGCGAACGATCTACTGGCGGTGAGTTGGATGAGGCTCTCGTTGACGGAATTGGACTTCGGGTGGGGGTGTCCGATGTTTAAGCGGCGAGCGGAGTTGGCGTCGGCAGGTCAAGTGTACTTCTTGTCGAACAACGAAGGAGGGATGACTGTGATGGTTGCGTTGGAGCCGGAGAACTTGCCTCGGTTCAAATCGTTCTTCTACGAGGACTTGGCTGCTATCTAGCTTTTAGTTGCCACGGCTGGTTGTTGATTGCTACGTCTTCTTAGACTTCCATGTGTGGCGATTGGTGAGTGCATTTTTTTTTGTCTTTGGTGTATTTTGTATCTTAAAATGTTCATTGTTTTGGAGAAGTCCGGTCTCCTTTGGCCATCGGCTCTTTCATTGTAATAGATGTCACTCCTTGTATTAAGATGCTATCTTGTTCTTATTAAAAATAAATACAAGTAATAAAACAAGAAAACACGTGTAAAAATTTTGCTATTGAGAACTTCTAGAAGCGCTCAACATGTTTTTTTCGGTAGAGACAACCTTGATCTATCTGACGATTCTGAGAATCTAATTTAGGACTACTAGCACATAATGACACATTCAATTGTGTCGATCACTCTTGATTAAAGCACTCAACATTATCTAGTGATATAAACTACTTGTTGGAGTAATTTGGATTATCGGTAAATTGTATAAAAAAACCTAAACTTTAGTTTTACACTCAACTTTTTTTTACGTAAAAAAAGTTATGATCATTGATTTTATTTTTAAATTTACCTTGAACTTTTAATTCTACTTAGAAAGTTATCAAGTTTAATTTAATTATCAAATTATAAGTTGTAAAAAAATAAATGGGTGAAAAAATATTTTCTTAAAACTGTGACAGTAAATTAGTTAAAATTTTAGTCTATTTTATTATTAGATAAAATAAGTTCGTTAAATTATCATAATTTAACGAACTTATTTTATCAAATTATTAAATGTGCTAAAATTATATATTTATTATTACCCTTTATTTTATAATGTATCAATGTGGTGATTATCTAATTAGAAAATATGTTAAAATTACACCATTTGGTTCCAGAATATGGTTGAAACGAAGTAAGTGATATATTCCATTGAATATGGTATTTCTTATAGTTATTCTTATTTACATTTGGTTATTAAAATGTTATTCCATATAATGTTTGGTTTATATAAAAAAAATATGTAAGAATAAATGTCATAAATGACCAGTATATATTTGAAATTAATTTGAAAACTAATGAATGTTGTTTAAAAATTTCTCAATTATCCTTTTGACATCATAACTTCTTGTTCAACCACGAACCGACTGTTGGTCCGGTCCAAATTAAATTAAAAAATGGAATTAAAGTTGAACCAGCTAAAAACTGATTCAACCGGTAAAAATCGGTTCAACCATTAAAACGAAAAAAACTCGGTTCAATATTTAAAGTGAAAAAAATAGAAAATAAAAGTAAAAATAGAAAATAAATAGTTAGAAAGGAAGGTAAAAATGAGAAAGTATTTTAATTAAGAATTGATAAAAAATAAAAATGAAATAAATGTGAGAAATCAATATGGGAGAGGAATTAAAGGAAATAAAAAGGAAAGTATTAAAATGAAAATAAAGAAGAAAATAAAAGAAAGTAAGTGTGATGTTTGGAAAATTAAATTAAATTATTATCATCACAAAATAGTATCAAAGAATAAAATAAAATAATTAATATAGTATATCAATAATAATAACTTAAAGTTTTTTATGAATATTAAAAATTTTAATATCTTTATTATAAAAAAGTAAATAAATTTGGGAGTTAACGGGGAGAGAGGAATTAATGGAAAAAGAAAAAGAAAATTTTTTAAATGAAAGTAAAGAAAAAAAAAGAAACATGAGAGTGATATATGTCAAAATTAATTAATATATTATCACCCCAAAGTAGTATTGAAGAATAAAATAAAATAATTAATATACTATATTAATAATAATAATTCAAATTATTTTTATGAATATTAATATTTAATTAAATATTTGTTTGTTATATTTTATTATGAATTATAAGCATTATATAATATTTATTATATATAATTATTTGAAATAAGATTAATTTAATAAAATCAGGTTGAATCCGATCAAACCGGTCCAACCATGACCCAGTTAGTCGTCCGATTGGGTGGTCGGTCCGATTTTAATAACATTGAAAAATAAGATTTAACGGGGGTCCTTCCCCTTTAAGGGGGAGTAATCCCCTCCCCAATCTATGTTCGTTGGATGGAGATTCGACGTGCGCGGTTCAAGATGAAAAATGAGTTGTTCGGTTCATCGAGGGAAAAAAATGTGTGCGTATGAGTGCAAAAAATCAAAGAAGACAGTGCGGTGACGACGAAAGGCGGCGGCGAAGATGGTGTGGCGATGACCACGGGGCGATGACGATGATCATGCATCGACGGCCGCGAAACCTCGACGCAACGAGCAGCCGATCTCGCAGGGCAACAATAGTCAGATCCGCCCACAGACTGATCAGCCGTCGGGTGGCTAGATCCGACCACGGTAGGCCACATCAGGCCACCCGCAATGGCCAGATCCAGCCGCGGGAGGCCACATTAGGCCAACCGTAGGCAGATCGACCGTCGGTCGCCCGCAGCCAAATCGGTTGTCGGGCGGCCATATCGCGAGAGCGAGAGCTGATGGAGAGGGAGAGGGAGCTGGCGTCGTAGGGAGAGAGAGTGTTGTCGGAGGGAGAGAACATCTCCGGAGGGAGAGAGGGTCGTAGGATCCGTGGCGGGATAAGAGGGGATCGGATGAAGATCTCAACGATGGGGGGATTCAACTTCGGGTCAGCTTCGGATCTCCAATGGCGAATTTTTTACCCATGAACCGCGCACGAAATCTGCGCCCGTCGAATCTCCATCCGGCGGGTGTAGATGGGGGGAGGGGGTTCCTCCCCCTTAGAGGAGGCAGGACCCATTAAATCCTTAAAAATAAATACAAGTAATAAAACAAGAAAAACACATGTAAAAATCTTGCTATTTAAAATTTCTTCTAGAAGCGCTCAACATTATCTAGTGATATGAATTACTCGCTGGAGTAATTTGGATTATCCTGTTTACTTATAAGGGTAAATTGTATTAAAAAAAACTAAACTTTAGTTTTACTATAAAGTTTATTTTATTTTACTTTTAAATTTACCTTGAACTTTTAATTTTACTTTGAAAGTCATGAACTTTAATTTAATTATAAAATTATAAGTTGTAAAAAAAGAAATGGGTAAAAACATATTTTCTTAAAACTTTGATAAAATAAGATAAAATAATTATATAAGATAAAATAATGAACTTATTTTATCTAATTATAAAATGTGCTAAAATTATATTTTATTATTACCCATTATTTTTATTACCCATTATTTCCAAGTGACCCATGAAATTGGGAAATTTCCCGACTTCGAATCCTGTTGGTGTAAGTGACGTAATTGCCCTTCAGAAATTTGAGAGAGAGCCAAGAGAGGTCGTAGGGTGACGTCATCTGTCCACGCAACCACCATCTTCGATAAAAGATCCCACATGTATTGAACATATTGATGAAAGATGGATTAAGGATACGAAGTCATCACTATTAATAATGTCGAGTTTACAGGAACAGGATGCTAAGTCTGTTGAGACTTCCAGCACCGACTTATGGATTCTCTAGAAGAATCTTGTAGCAAATAAACAAATATAGTTTACTGTAGAAAATTCTACATAAGGTTAATCGTGTGGTTAAGATTTGATGGCTTCTTGTGCAAGACATGCTATAGTAGACATCTTGTGCCTATAAAAGGGCATCACGTACGGCTGTCATTTTGGGGCATGTAGCAGCAGTACATCAAAAGGCTTAATGTTGGTTATGTGCAAGTGTGGTGAGGGAGTGTAAGTGAGTGGTGCAGTGTCCTTAAGTGGTGTAGAATGAGGTGTCCTTGAGTGTTCTAGTTGGTTAGGGTGTGAGTTTGAGTTAGTGTGCTTGCATGATTGAGTGCATACAAATGCTGTATTATTTTGTATGAACTTAAGTATCATTTAGTAGTTAGTTTTATTTATCAAAATCTCTACAAGTGGTATCAGAGCAGGTGGACCCGTGGGGAGATTCTATCAGTTCGAGATCTTGGAACATCAAGTTACACGGAGACTCTGTCAGTTCGAGAACGCGCACGAGGAGGCTCTGGGCACAGGTACACAATATGGGATTGTGAGAAGTCTTGCAAGATTAAGGTACGTGAAGACTCTGCCAGTTTGAGGTCATGTAAAGTCAAGTCACGAGGAGGTTCTGTCGGTGCACAATTTAGGATTGTGAAGTGTTCGAGTCGGGGACTGCACTTACTTGGTTGATTGCGGGGCATTCAACAAGTCACCATGGCAGATATTTTCGATATGACAGGTGGAGTAAGAAAATTAAATAATCAGAATTATAGTTATTGGAAGACATGCATAGAGTCTTATTTGCAAGGGCAAGATTTATGGGATATTGTCGGCAGGGCAAATACAATGATGCCTACGGATACTGAAGCACGGAGGAAGTGGCGCATCAAAGTAGGCAAAGCTATGTTCATTCTCAAGACGACGATAGAGGAGGAGTTGTTGGAGCACATTAAGGACGCTGAGACACCTAAGGCTGCATGTGATGCGCTTGTTGCACTATTCTCCAAGAAGAATGACGCTCGACTTCAGTTGTTGGAGAATCAACTTATGACGGTATCGCAAGGCGATATGATGATTAGCCAATATTTCATAAATGTTATCTCACTTAGATCCTGATTCTAAAGTTAGTGATGCTATAATGATACGTATAATTATTCACGGCTTGAGACCTGAATATAGCGGGTTTATAGCTGCCATTCAAGGTTGGCCTACTCAACCAACCTTGTTAGAATTAGAAAATTTATTGACTAATCAGGAAGCGTAGGTTAAGCAAATGGCTGGAGTATCAATTAAGAATGAAGAGGAAGCACACTTCTGCTCTAGAAGAAAAGGGCGAGCACAGGGACGTCAACAAGGTTGCAGAAGCGTGGACGAGAGAGAAGTCCACAACAAGGGGGAGCTGACCAAGAGTCGGAGGAAGATCAAAAGGAGAAGAAATCTTGCCGATAGCGAGGTCATTGCTACAATTGTCATAAGAAGGAAGAACAAGAGAAAAAATTTCGACGACAAGAAGGTCGTTGCTATAATTGCGGTAAGAAGGGTCACTTTGCTCGTGATTGTCAGCATAAGCATGAAGAAGGAAATGCTAAAAATGAAAGTGAAGAATAGTGGGATTTTGAAGCCTCCTTTGCTATTGAAGAAGATACTATCCTCGAACGAGAACGAGAGGTGGAATTTGCAATGTGCGTTATCAAGGAATACGAAGTTGGTTACGATAGTGAGAATGAATGGGATATGCTAGCTCTTTCAGTGGCAGAAGAAGATTTTGAAGAGAAGTTCGACTTCATACACGAAGCTAATCAAGATAACTTTGAGATGGAAGTGATGTCAAGGGAGAAGCTCGAAGAAGAGTACAAGGAACAAAAGCAAGCAATCAAAGAATGCTTAGAAGATAACTTTGAGATGGAAGTGATGTCAAGGGAGAAGCTCGAAGAAGAGAACAAGGAACAAAAGCAAGCAATCAAAGAATGCTTAGAAGAGTCGACTGATGAAGAACATAGTTCAAAATCACAAAGGTTTGATGATCGTGTACTAAAAGATGATGAGCTCAAACACCTAGAAGAAGAGACTTCACTTGAGGAAAGGCTTAACACAAGGTACGATAACATTGCTCTAATCAAGATTTTAGAAGATCTAAAAACATATGAAGATGATATGATCTCAAAGCAGAAGGATGAGTTGTCGTACAAGAAAAGAAATCTTTCATATGATCTGACTATAAGGTACAAAGATCAACTGAATACTAGAGAAGTCGCTCGTCGGAATGAATACAACTACAAAGAGATATATAATCAAGCAAGCGAGATTACTTGATACAAAAAGAAAAAAAATGTCGATGCTGAGGGGGAGTGTTGAGACTTCCAGCACCGACTTATGGATTCTCTAGAAGAATCCTGTAGCAAATAAACAAATATAGTTTACTCTAAAGAATTCTACATAAGGTTAATCGTGTGGTTAAGATTTGATGGCTTCTTGTGCAAGCCATGCTACAGTAGACATCTTGTGCCTATAAAAGGGCATCACGACTGTCATTTTGGGGCATGTAGCAGCAGTACATCAAAAGGCTTAGTGCTGATTATGTGCAAGTGTGGTGAGGGTGTGTAAGTGAGTGGTGCAGTGTCCTTAGGTGGTGTAGAATGAGGTGTCCTTGAGTGTTCTAGTTGGTTAGGGTGTGAGTTTGAGTTAGTTGTGCATGCATGAGTGAGTGCATACAAATGTTGTATTATTTTGTATGAACTTAATTATCATTTAGTAGTTAGTTTTATTTATCGAACTCTCTACAAAGTCTTCATTAGTAGTGGAGTGGTGTCAGATTCACAAATGCTAAGTTCTCACCATTTCATAGTATCAAGTCTCTGAAAAATTATTGAGTTTCTAAAGAAGATGTAGGGTGATCCTATGTTCTAACTAGTTGTCCGATGAAAGATGTTGTTGATGTAGGATGATCCCATGTTCTAATTAGTTGTCCGATGAAAGATGTTGTTGATATAAAGAAAATCACATGACATGACAAAAGTGCAATGATTTAGACATAAAAAAATGAAGATGTGAATTATTATACATTATTGAGATGCAACCAGCGTTTGTCCCTTGCCATTGAATGTAAGTTCAAGAAGTTAAGATAAAAAAAGGATAAGTTCATAATATGCCTTAAATGTAAAAACTTTCATAAGATACAAAATGTCTTATCTTGCCAAGTTTAATTATATTGCATGTCATATATGGCAATGTTGTTAGGACCGGACCGGATAACAATCCGGACAGATGTTTGTTTTAGATCGGACCGATCAAACTGGTTGGACCAATCGGTTGGATCGAATAGTAATAAAATATTATATTTAATATGGTATATTAAATTAAGCTATTATATTTTGAATATATATACCTATGTCAAAATGTAATTATAAAAAATTACAATCATAAATCATAAAATTTAAATATAAGATTTGATTATAAAATTACTATACTATATTAAGTATGTTATAGTTTTATTGTATATTATACAAATAACAAAGAAGTTTGCACTATTCATCTCTAACTAATTTATCTATTATAACAAATATTATATATAATATCATATATATATTAACTTATATTATAATATACATTTATGTTATTAAAATTTTGAATAAAATAATAATCCATAAGTTAAAGTTCAAATATTAGTATATTTCTAGACTAAACGATGGAAAAAAAGAACAAAGTATACAAACATAGTCCCACATTGATAATAGTAGCAACATAAGAGTAAGATGACAACTATAAATAAATGAGCATACTATTGGTTCAATGTGATTCTTTGTGGAGAAAATCCATTTTGTATATTTTTTGAATTTATAATAATAAATGTTACAAAATTATTTCTTAACAAAAAAAATTATGGGCCCAAAAATTGCGGTTCAATCTGGTTTATTCTAGTTTTCACCGGTTTTGACTGGTCTTGACTAGTTCAACCCAATTCAATTGAGGGCTTGGTTTTGGGGCTTAGACTAGGCCGTCTTAGCGGCTGGTCGACAGTTGGACCGGCAGGTTTGGTTCGACCCTAATAACACTAATATAATGTGCATGAAGTAAGCAATTGCATGCATAGTATGTCAAGTATGCTTATGATATAATTGCATATGTTATGTAAAAATAATTGCATATGTGATAGAAAAAAGTAGATGTGAGAGATTAATTTTAGTGGATATTGAATTAAAAATATGTATTATAAAAATAGATTATAAATTTGTTAAAAATGAAAATACATAATATATATTAAAAAATTATGTCAACAAATTTGTTAAAAAATATATTTTTTAAATATAAAAAATAATTTTTAATAATTTATATTTAATGAAATATTAAAATTTTATAATGAAATAATAAATAATATTATATTAATACTTTATTATTTATATTTTGTATATAATAAATAAATTAACTTATATAAGAAAGGTTATAAAAGAAAATGATAAAAGAAAAAAGTTTGAAAAAAAGAAAGAAAAATGTCAACTAAAAAAAGGTGAAAATGAAAAAAATCATAATACTAAAAGTGGAATCAGCACCCTGCCAGGGTCACGTGACCTTGGTTCCATGATAAATTAATGCGGTCCGGTTTCGCCTCGGAACCAAGTTGCGATGGGTGTTTGGGAAATCGGATTGAATCGAGCTGGTTTCACCCGATTTCACTTGTCAAATACTCTAATGGGAGATTCTCCTTTATTTCTCATAGATTGATTTAAGTGAGGAGGCATAGGGTCAAGATTTATATAATGTCATGACAAAGGATGAGTGAGTTATCCATAAAAATAATAATGATGATCTTTCGACAATTACATAGTTCCATGCTTATATGGAATGCAATTTCTTCAATTTTGATATGTGCATTGATTTTGCATGTATGATGATATTGGATTTATGGGAGAGATTATAAAATGACATGAAACTTTATTGATTATAATTTAATTTGATATACATTAATTTGCATTCATCCATTATGCAATAAAATTATTTTCCCATGTGTCTTATTTCACGTGATCCGAGAGTGAAAAAATTTGACATGGAATAAGGAATAAGAGGGGAAAGTATGAATAAAGATATTGTCATTTCTCTTGACATGAAATAGGTCTAGCTCTGTTTGGCTTTAAAACTTGGGCCAAAAGTTGATCCAAGTTTTAGAACTTTTGTCGAACATCATATACGATGGGAACTTGCTCTCGTCACGTGATGCGCAGTTAGAATTTTTTATACAAAAATCCAATCGTAAATTCAAACTTATTTTTTCTTTTTATTTTTATCTTTTTAGTCGTCACATTTTAACATTTTCTTTTTCTTTTTATTTTGCATCGTTTCCGAGGATTTGAGGCTGATTAGATTCACTTTCTATAGTTTAAATTAGTTTTAGATTTTCTAGTTATCATTTTTTTTAGCTTACTTTTCTTTTACTTTTACAATCACTCTCAACTGTCAATTCAGTTTGATTTTTCTTGCTTGAACCTGATACTTTTGATTTTTAATTTATGAATGATACATATAGTCAAGAAGATCTATACTTATCTGATCCTAAACTTGAGAGAAGACTCAATAGAAGATGGATATTGCAAAGAGAAGCAAGAAGAAGAATATTTGAAGAAGAGATAAACAATCAAGATACTAAAAATGATCGAGTCATGGCTGCTCCAAGAACATTGAAGGACTGTTATTCACCAAGCAATGCTAGAAGACAACCAATTGATGGAGTCATTTCACCTACTGCTACATTTGAGTTGAATCCAACTCTGGTCAATTTGCAGTACTAGGTTGTCCTCCTGAACATTTGGAACAAGTTTCTCACTCCTGAAGAAATTGCAACTTGAGATTTAATTGTACAATTATTTCTATCTGAATTCTATCCTCCTAGTAAAACTAACAACTATAGAAATAAAATTACTAGATTCTATCAATTAGACCAGGAGAACATCAATTTGATTAGACAACATTAATTTGCTGATGATCCAATTTTGCATATTGACAATTTCAAAGAGATATGCAGTACTGTTCACTTTCACAACATTCCCATGAATGTTGTCTACACGAGATTATTTCCATTTTCACTCAAAGATAGAGCCGAGATTTAGTACAAGTTTCTCACTCTTAAAGAAATTGCAACTTGGGATTCAATTGTGCAATTATTTCTATCTGAATTCGTTCCTCCCAACAAGAGTGACAACTATAGAGATAAAATTGCTAGATTCTATCAATTAGAAAATTGCCTGTTACAGACGGTCCGAACCGTCGATAAAATGGCCAGATCCGTCGAAAATAACATTTTCTGACGATTCTTTCGATGGATAGTGTCCGTGCAAAAAAGGGGCGTCGCAAATAATTTGCGACGATTTTTTCCGAACCGTCGGTATTACAAACGGTCTAGCTAGCGGGCGCGGCCGTCGAACGTTGAGTATCGACGGCACGAACCATCGATAATATCGACGGTTGGGACCGCCGATATATATCGACGGTTTAAACCATCAATAGTATCGATGGTTTGTGCCGTCGATATCTATGGGCGGCTTGAACCATCGATACTAGTATCGACGATTTAAACCGTCGATAAACTTGTGTCGACGGTTTTACCCGTCGACTCCACAATTAATTTTCGACGGCTACGACCGTCGATAATGCTGCACGGACGGTTATAACCGTCGGTAAGTATCGAAAAAATCCATTGTCGACATTGCAATATTTCAGCTATTTCCGACGGTCAGGACTGTCGGAAACAAAAAAAATTAAAAAAATGCTGAATTTTAAATGTCCGAATAGATAATCCAACACATATAATTCACATAATGTCCAAACCATCACAGATAATTCACATAATCCAACCATCACAGATACTATCCAAACATGAAATAATTCAAACATCACATAATCCAAACATCACATAATCCAACAAAATGTAACTATCGAAACATCACATAATTCAAAGTCATTCCAAACAAATTGAAGTCTTGGTCACGATGAAAAGATGAAGAGCTGAAGTTATGGAGTCTTGGTCGCAAAATAACTTGAACATCACTGCACAATAGAGATTTCAGAAAGTTATAACATATGAAAATGCAAAAAAAATATGAATTCGGATTTGAAATCTAATGAAGAGTAAAATCTAAAGTGAAGATATATAGAGAGATAATGTAAATAAAATATAAAAACATAGGATTCAAAGCTCTAAAGGTACATTCACAATTCATAAAGTCTCTTAAACAACACAATTTGAATCTGACATCAACATAATTTGATAAATTTAATAAAAGATGCGTAAACTAACAAGCTAACGCATTAGATTTAATGACATAAAATGAACTCACACTTATTGTATGTAAAGATTATATTCAAGGACAATAATTTGTGTTATAACCAATGAAATATAATTTAATAAACATGCATAAAAGAATGGTTAAGTCTGCATAAAAGAATTGCTCTCTAGTGTTACATAATTGGTTAAATATTGGTTGTAGCTGCAAGAGATTCGTGCTTACAGCAGCAAGATTTTTGCAATTGCCTATAAGAGAAGCGATAGATGCCAAGCTCAGGAACTCTTGAGACATAAATTGAAAGTTCAGGAACCCTTGACCTCCACATAAAACAAGAGTTTAAATGTCTGGTTGTTGGCATGTGTGCATGCAGTGATCAGGAAGTATGTTGAAGTTCATGACCAATCAGGAAAAAAAGGGAACATAAACTACAAGTATATTTATGCAGCAGGTAAAATTTTTTATATTTACCATGGTTATAAACTACAAGTATATTTATTTATACCGAGTACTGACATTTACATGATCCAGCTGTCTGCACTCCATTTCCGGTGAAAACTTTGAAACTCTACAGATCTAACTGAAAGGGATGAAGAGTAAAATCTAAGTTAGTACCCATGTTGATGTCAAAGTGTATATGAATCTAATGAGTATAATGAATCTACAGATTAAAGCAAATTCCAAAAAAAATTAAGTATAATGAATCTACCTCGACGTCGTCGTCGTTCAATTCGCCACGCATGAAGGCACGCATCATTTTCTTCATTTCAGTCCTGTTACGACGTTCACGTTCTTCGAATTCCTTTCTGACCTCTTCCCTATAATCGTCTTGGTCACCTGATCCATAATTTCTTGTATACCAGAAGGAGATGAACCTGAAGTAGTTCGTCGACCATATCCAATATCTGTTGCACTCACAGAAGATCCGAGGCCGTAAATGCGACCCTTCTTCATGCCGACGTGGTCCGTCCAAAATTGTCTCGGGGTCAACGGTGTGGTCCGCTCCTGCGTGGCTTGCGTAATATGATCAACTTCTTTTGTTTTATAAAACTCCTGAAATATAAAGAAAATACAAAGAACCGGCAAAAATAATTAACTATAAAGGATGAGTAGGTGATCGACTTCAAAGTTTTATTAATTAACTACTAACTTGCAATTTAGAAATAATAAAGGCATAAAAATTTACATACATATGTCTCCCGAGCATAATCCGAAACCCATTTTTTGTTCTTCTTCTGATGAACCTTGGTAAAAAAACAGGGAAGTTTCCTGAAGGGACATGGCATGCATGCTCTTTGCCTCACCTCTCTGGTGGGTGGATTATTTGCTGCCACTGACAAGTAAACATCATGTAAAAATGAAGTGACCAACCCAGAAATCAGAGCAGCACCGGCAAGGCCTGTCCGACCATGGCATAGATTCTTCAGCTCGCCATCGGCTGGCCACCTAAAAACAAAACTTCTATTTTCTTGTCTGTGAAATCTGGTTTATGGAAGCTTAATAGATCACGAGTAGTCAATCTAGTTTGGGGAATTGTGTACACTTTTAAGATTCAATCTTGTGATATCATCAACTTGAAATACTTCCTGCTATTTTTTTTTCTCTTCTCATCAGACATGATGGCTCGGATGAGATTGGACAACGTATTCAGTCGCAGTCTGGGCTTTTTGACGTGTAAAAATTTATTCCACTTTGTCATCAGACAAGTGCTTTTGCTTTGCCTCTCCAATATCTTGGGCTTAAAATAATATATATTATATACAGAGATTCTGAATATAAAATCATAAAACTGAGTCCTCTGTTATGCACATGAGAATAATTCCAGTGATGCTGGTGATTATGTTGGCCTAGTTTTATCCATTGCGTTCTTCCCCTAAAGTTTTGAATGAACAGTGGTGGGCATGTTTCTGGTTCTCCCTTGGTACTACAGCATTAAACGCATGTTTTTAGCTTAAAAAAATTTTGCTGGCTGCATATAAACCATGCACATACAAGTAGACAAACACAAGTACGAGATTACTTTGCCATCTTGCAATTCACACAGACTGTGTATTTAGTGATGAGGTCCAGAAGAGATATCCATCTGGATGCAGATTTCAGAAGTATGAGTTCACATGTAAATATTATAGCTGACTTTAACATGGAACATATATAATTAAGACCTGATCAGAAACTTGATTCAGTTCCACTTGAACTGTTCAAAGTTCAAACATATGGTAGTACATAGGCAGTATCACTGCCATGGGAGATTGGACGTAGTGAATGGTGAAGAAACAGGAGAGACAAATGGTGATAAGCATCAAGTGGCAGAAGAAGAACGAGAGTTGCAGAAGGGGATTCACAAGATAGATTCTACTCGATAAGGTTGCATGATAATATCGATCGATCGTAAAGGAATAGATTTGATGTCGAGCTTATCATATTTGCTACCGTACGTTGATCACAAAAGAATCAAGTGGCTTTAAGAAGTAATTGCACTACCTCACCATAAACCAAAAGAAACACATTAAAATTATTAATGAAAGAAGAAAAAAATATTTATATTCTGTATTCGATTGAAATATTGATGATTAAGGAAAAAAATGCCACATTTGATTTACTAATTCTAAAAGGGATAATCAATCTCCTCACTTATGAGTGGAATCGCCCGTCTAGTTAGTAATAAGCTAGATCTTACTGTTCCAAGAATACTTTTCCCTAAAATTGTGTACGGTCTGCAAAACACAAGCCAGAAATAGGAAATCATAAAACTCATGTTCGATAGAGGTCTCATTGAAGGAAGGAATCTGGCTGCCCTCCGAGCCCCGCGGCCGGATCCCGCCGCAAGATGGAGGGCGGCCGGATCGGAGGTCGGCCTTATCTGGCCACCGCGCGCGGAGGGCGGCCGGATCTGGCCGCTGCGCTCGGAGGGCGGCCGGATCTGGCCGCCGCACGGAGGGCGGCCGGATCTGGCCGCCGGGCGAAGGGCGGCCGGATCTAGCCGCCGCACGGAGAGAGCAAGGAGGGCGGGGATCGGACCCTACCTACGCCGGAGATTGCAGTTGGCGGCGACCTGACGGCGGAAGCTTCGGGCGGCGGCGAGGGAAGGCAATGTGCATGCGGGAGGTGGCCGACGGTCGGACGAAACGCCGGCCGGACGAAATGCGGATGAGGAAATAAGCGGGATCGAAAACGAACAAAGTGACAGTGGGGTCGGGTATTTATATAGCCACTTTCCGACGGTCATAACCATCGCAACATAGGTAAATATAATATAATATTAATTCGAGTTTCGACGGCTCAAACCCGTTGGAAAAATCATCGAAATCGAAACTATCGACGGTTTTAGCCGTCGATATATATAATAATAAATTTCCAACTGAACAGAGTTGCGTAGATAATAAATTTCCATTTTCAATGGTTAAGACCGTAAAAAACAATTAAGGTAGAATATTTTAGTTAATGAAAATCTCATAACGTTTCGACGGGTATGATCGCCGAAATATCGACGGTTGCATCGAACGTCGCAAATTTCGACGGTCAAAATCATCGAAAATTTAAATAATAGTAAGGGATCAACGTTGAAATATTTCAACGGCTAAGACCGCTGGAAGTTTCGACGGATAGATAAGCCGTCGAAACTTTCGACGGTCTGAACCGTCGAAGTGCCAATATTTTCGACGGAAGCTTTCGACGAATTCTAGACCGTCTAAAGTTTAGACGGCTAAAACCGTCGAAAAATGTCCAACGAAAATTTCGACGGTTTACAAGATCCGCCGAAAAAACCGTCGGTATTTCAGACGAATGTCGGACCGTCGAAAATAAATCGTCAGAAATCTGACTTTTTCTTGTAGTGATATGTGATGTCTTGCGAAGGCTTCAAAGTTTGCATAGGGCATGTCTACACCATGGATTTGATAAAGGACAATTGATGATCTAATTTCATAAAGTATTGAATTATCCTTCTAAAGTAGATTTGGACACTACTGTTGGTGAAATGTTTGCTTCCAAGAACATTGATGAGGCATATCAACTGATAAAGAACATTGCTAAGAATTAACATTTCCTAACTCATGACAAAGCAAGAATGCCACAATCTGATAGTCAAGTTAACAATATTTTGTAATGTGAGTATATATTATTTAATTATTTATTAATACATTATTTCATCCAATTAAATACTGCATGTCATTTGCCTACTATATATTTAATCTATGTTCCAAGTGTCTTAATTTGTTTTAGCAACTATGTGGGAGTACAATCATTGCTTAATTAGCCTACACTTAACAGATAGATATATATGAACGTATTTATTTATATAATGTCAACAACTTGAAAATTAATTTTAAGAAGTAAAATAATGCATCATCAATGACTAGTGGATCCGTAGAAGCTGATTATAAGAAATTATATTATATTTGAATCTTAATATTTACGTAAATTATAGTGTTAATAACATTTAAAATATTTAATAAAAATAAATAACTATAATATTAATAATATAAAATATTTATGTAAATTATAATATTAATAACCATATTTTTATTTACTTTAATATTACCTCATAAAATAATAAATTATATTATTAATTCTTACTTTTTATTCAAATACTCACTAAAATTTATCTATCAAATTAATTTTTTAAATTTTCGTCGTTACATTTTTTTTCATTCAAACATCATTCCAAAATTTTTTATATAATTGATTAGTTCTCTACAATTATTTTTTTCCCGAAATTCCTCTATCAGACACACCCCGTGATATTAAACGGAGGAGGAGTATCGAACTGTCAAAATTCCTACTTGAGAAGTGAATACGCGGACATGACCCGTCAGTTGAAATCATGTGAAGCAGCAAAGCACAAAAAAAATATTTTTATTGCATTTATGTCAGTACATCCATTTATTGACGTACGAGAGAATAATTAATACTTGTCAAATGTGGTCCTTGCGATTTTTCATCTGATGTACCCTCCCTGAGTTGATGCACATGAAACATATTTTCCAAGCAAGCGACGTAAAGAAAGATATAGGAGGACCTTTCTGCATGTCACGATCATTTTGAGGCCATTAGTTAGTCACATGCACGATTACCACTCCAAGGAAATTATGATTTCTTTTTACATTATTCTTTCTAAATAATACCTTGAATTTGAACTAGGTATAACTCTATATGGTTTCTCTTCTTTAGTCAGGTACTTAAATATATTTTCTCTACGGATCTTGTTGTTCGGTCTGTGAACCTGTGGAGTGTAAAGAGGATCAGGGAATCCCCCTTAGGGGGTGTTAAGGGACGAAATCTCTTGGGCGAAAATTTTTAGGAAATATTTTTTATGTGGTTTGAAATTAATTTATTTTTTTATCACGAGATATGCATCCTATTTTGAGGAATTAATTCAGAAATACAATCGGACTGTAGTTCTTATCATCTGTGAAATGGAGTACCAATATAAACTCTCTACGGGTTCAAAGAGAAAGTTATCTGATTTTATAATTCTCTTTTGATTTTTCCATCTAATAAAATTCCGCGTCATCATAATTTTGCAGAAACCTAACAGTCACATTGGTAAGTACCATCGATGAAGTGGACAACTCTTATCTATGTTATTTTCCTTTTTGCATTAGCCTTTCATATCAAAACTTTTTACCAACAAGAATTAGAGTGGAGTGAATAACAATTCATCATCGCTTAAGCAAAAGTCTTGAATTTGAAGCTTTGTGAATGTAAAAAATTTCCGCTGGCTCAATGGTGTGTCGAGACTCCTACCCGTGGCCGTGGCATTCTGCGCAAATGTCTTCCTTCCAAATAGAACTTGATTATTATCTTATTTTAACATTTAGTTTTTTAGCATTAAATATTTAAAATTCTCTATCTTTTATTAATAAAAGTCAAACTTCTATATCAATTGTAACTTGACTCAATTCTAATCAAATTTACTTAAGTCGAGTTTCAATTTCTATTTTCCTCTCAATTCCTGTAAAACAATACCCTGGTATTTTTATCTTTTTCAAGTAGTTGTTTTTTTACATAAATAATATTATTTAATTATGAAAGTGAAGAAAAGTATAAAATTAATTTGTGAAAAAATGTATTTTCTTTTATGTTGATGAGTAAATATCAAAAGCTAAATATCACATGCATTATTCAAACATTAAATTATTATTATTATTTTTAAAATGAACGTATTATTTATCATTATAAAACTTTTAATAAATAAAAATTATATTATATTAATTTTTAATAAGTTATTAGTACAATATTCGTATACTATATCATATAACTTATACTATATCTTTATAATTATTATCAATAATATTATTTTAATAAAATATGATTCAATTCGGTCGAACTTGATCGGACCGATCCAATTGCGATCCGGTGATGAGTCCTTAATTGACTGCATTTTTACTGATTACAAAACACAAGCACATAGAATATACATGTTAAAGTAGGATCCACATATATTTCTATTATTCTGCACGTTAAAAATCAAACATTTCCTACATCTTTCTCATCTCTGCTTGAAAGTGAAGGTTTTTTTTTTATCTTTTTCACATCGGATTATATTTGAGAATCTAATCGGGACAACGAACCGTACGTTCAGCACATGCACACACAACTTCAGCAGAACTGAGGTACATAAATGAACAGCAATTTACCTGCATGCATTCATATCCCCACGCATCTGCAGAGGTGCTGCTGGAACTACGTACCCACAATCTGCAATTATTCAAGACAAGATTTAAAATTGACATCTACCCAATGTGCATTCATACGTGAGTAGGTAGTGATCGATAAGTACAATGATTGCTGGTGACTGAATGCCCTTCACGGGAGGTCATGCGTCCAGAAAGAAATGACGGTGAACAAAAGACACATGAAATGATAAGAGCATAGCCTTGCTCACCCTTCCATATACCAGAGAAATAAGAGCTACGTAGCTCATCGAACTAAAGAAAAGTAAAACTAAGAGGTAGGTGGCTGATAATAACGTAAAATATTAAACAGTGCGAAGCATCATCAGTTTATGGTACATTTGCCCATTAACTTATTTATTATTATTATTATTATCATTAATTAAAATGCTAAATGGCATGAAGTCAGTCCACTACTTAATTATTGCAGCCGTTTCCTTTCTTGAGTTTTGTAATATAAAAAAACGTACATAAATAAATTATCGTAAGATAGAAGGATTTTAATGTAACGACCCTTCGTTTTATTTATTTTAATTATGATGCTTCACAGTTTTCTCACTATAGAAATTTTTTAAAATTTAAATCCACAACTCCACACCTTTTTTTACTCTTGAAATTCCTTTCATATAAAAGATCACCCATTTCACCATCGCCACTATCTCTATCATAAACAAAGTTATGATAATACATATACCTTCTCCCTTCATTTTTCCTCCTGCAATTCTTTCTTCGGAGGGTAAGAAGATGACGAGGTCAGTTGAACGGAAGATTGTTTTCACATTCTTTGTTCTTTTACCATTTCCATGTTCGAGCTTATAACACGTGATTAATTTAATTTGCAGACATTATATACATAATCTATAGCTCCATTTTTTTTCTCTCAAAGCATTCAATGAAAAAGAAGATCCATATGAAGAGGAGGTATATATTGAGACTCCTTTTTATAAGCATTAATGTTTTGTCTTAACTAAAAAAACTTAATATTTCTTTTCTATTAAACACTTTTAGATTTTATGCAACGCAAAAAAATTCAATTTGCCTTTTGTGTTTATTCTTCTTATACCATGAATTAGAAAATAATTCTTTTGTTAAACACTTTATTTTTATGCAATATCAATTTTTTCTCATTTCACGTGCAATATCAATTTTATATATCTCTAAAAATTGGGCACATTTTTTGTTGTTATTATACTGTTGTTTATGTAGTTTTTCTAACTTTATTTCAACGATGAAATCTGACCAAAAAAAGTTGAGGTCAAAGAATATTAAGGCATAAGATCAACTAAGACATCCAGATATATATATATATATATATATATATATATATATATATATATATATATATATATATAAAGGCTTGGAGATTATTCTCAAAGCTCCATTGTTATTTATTTATTTTTTAATTTTTTTGAGATTTTTCAATTCTCTAATTCTATTGTAACAAATATTAACCTTATTATAATTGAGTAGTAATTAATCTCTATTCATAACCGCATAGCAATTAATCGTTTTGTGTAGTCATGATTGTATAGTAACTAATTTATTATAACTGAATAGTAATAATTATATTTTTCTTTAGTCATAATTGCCTATATTCCGTCGTTTCTATTTAGGCATAACTGAATAGTTATTTATTGCTCTTGCCCACTCCTCTCCACGTACGTTACACTCTTGCCCACTACCTAATAACATATACATAAAAATTATTTTATAACTAATATATATATATATATATAGTTGTGGTGCATTCTTCTTTCTAGATTGGTATTTATCTTTTTTTTCGTAATTTTTTAATTATATATTTGTCCCTTTTGTCATTCATTTATTTTAATAACCTCCCCTCTATCTTCCTACGTAACCTCCTCCCACAACTGACATTCCCATGTGTAACTTCTAAGTTAACACAATTGATCTTCCATGTATAACCTCTTCATGGAGTTACTTTCCGATGAGCTCCTCTCATTAATTCATTCAATTGTTTGGAATAATGAAAAGGTAATTAATGAGAAATGTTAAAGTTCCCGCTCCAGACCTATCTGGATTTCCATGTCTCTTCCTCCATTTATTCCTCATTGCTCAGCTATAATGGTGCGAGGTGGCCACAAGCAATGGCAAAAAAGGAGGTTCCTCCTCAGGCATGTACCGCTCAGATTACTCACCAGCATCCATTCCCACTTGGTCGTGCTCACGAACAACGACCGATCGCCCAAGTCCGTCATCGGAACCCATGACGCACTCCCATCCGGACAACCATGATCTCCCCCATGGGCGATGATGGCGAAGACTTCACAGAGTACCTGCTCATGAGGATGCCCAGGTGCACCCCGGGTGCACCACCGAGGCGGCGGCGGAGCGCGGGTACTACAACAGGTCGTATGTGATGAGGCCGCTTTGTCCCGTGCGCGAACATGGCGTCCTTCAAGGAACCTCCGCGTGCCGCATCCAATGTGATCCAGATGTCGCCGTCCGACAAGCAAAATAGCTGCACCGTCTCACAGTTACCACGATGCAGCCATTTGCCTATTGTTATATGGTTTTCATTGCTAATCACACTCAGTCAAGTCAATTAGTGCTTCTTTGTAGTATGAATTTGATTAATGGCATCTTCTATGGAGGACTCTGTTGTATAGAGAAATTGTATGTCATTTTTTTCTTTATTCCGGGATAATGTAAAGAGAGACACGACATCTTATTTTTTTTACACTACAGTAAAATTTCGTCATATTTTCCTTTAGAAAAAAGAAGTTAGTGCACAATAATTAAAAACACAACATGTCGTTTTTGTTGCAACTAACCATACGTGTCCTTTAAAATTAATTCCCTTTTATTTGGTAGTAAAAATAAATCGTGTTTTATCATCGGAGAAGTTTAAGGTAATAATGGAAAAAGAAGCAAGCAAAAGCAATATAATCGTGTGTTGATTTCCATGAAAAAAATAAGACGACATTATGCATTCATTGCAAGTAATGGAAGAGTTTCAAGTATGAATGCATGTATGAAAAAAAATAAAGTAACTGATAATTTATTGTAAAATATATTCACAACATTAGTGGAGAAGTCTAAGGAAGGTTAGAAAATTGAAATGGTGCATCCAATGTATTAAAAATGTTTAAGCATGTGTTGCACGGAATTTTTTCCAAGCTTATAAATACGTCATTCTCTTGTACACCACAGACTCCACAAATAAAATGACTGATCTTTTACAATTATATTTTCCATAGGCCATCATCGCTAGCTGGTAATTTAGCTGGCTGGTAATTTAATTGGTAGATATGTTGAAGCTATTTTGACAATTCGTCGATCATCCCAAATAGAATTCTTGGATCGTCGAATAAATATTTGTAGAGATGCAAATTATCTCCATCAAATTCATGCAATTCTTTTATTTCTTTCCTTTTTCAGTAATTATTGTATTGTATTCATATATAAAATTCTTACTACATGAAAATTATGTATTATATATATATATTATTAAGGATGAATGACTAAAGGAGGTTATATGTAATTTTATCTCCGAATCCATTTATATTGTGTTTTAAAATAAATTGTTGGCAATTATATCCTATTTAATATATGAAAATAGGACTATATAAAAAATTCTTTACATTTAATCTTTTCATTTTTTTTCTTCTTATTATTTTTCCTCTCTGTTCTATCTGTCTACGATTTTATTGTTACTTTTTAATGACAAAAAAAATACTGTTACATTTAACAATAGATATTTATTTGTGCGAAGCACGATGATGTTCCCTAATTAATTAATAAATATGTTGACGTGGTGGTACATGAAGCGATATGATCTTGAACCAACCACGTCTGAATGCATGACGTGCCGCGATGGAGATTGAGAGCCAAGTCTCGAGACTTTGGGTGCAGCAAAGTGCTGGTGTGTCCAATTAAAATATTGTTCGTTTTGGACTTTCGATCCGTACGAATTTAAAACGTGTCTTGATAAATGAAAAATATAGTAGCTACATATAAGCTCATGACCATCTTTTTATTTTGCCCATGTAAAATTATTTATCAAATCATCTTGGTCCTTAAATTTCAAGTCGTTAACATTGAGCGGGGGTTCGTGTTGGCTCATGGCCAGTGGTGGAGCCACATGGGCTCCTGTGGATGCACATGCACCCACTGGATAAGTATTATGATAACCTAGCTCTAATGGAAAGAGATGCTGGTATGCTTCTGAGAGGTTCCAAGGTCGAGTCACCTCACCATTCTCATTTTTGTTCTAACAAACTATCCATTTATTTCTATTATTATAATAGAAAATATCAATCACATTTTATTAATTACAATAAATACTATTTTATCTTTCTAATTGTTCATTTCTACTTATTGTGTTAGTGAATTTTTTTTATTACACAACTTGAATTCACAATAAATAAATATATATATATATATACACGCAAAACTCATGTCATATTTAGATTATTTTTGTAATTTTTAACTTTGCCCACCTATTTGTTTATCTTTTGATAAAATGGTTAATTTCATATCAATATAATAGATATCATTATGTTAAATTTATATTTAAATAATTATTATGCTATTTCATATATATATATATATATATATATATTTACATTACAAAGTAGTTTGAATATAATTAACAATTATGTCGAGTAGCTATTTGAAACAAAAAATCTTTATTAGAAGAATATCCTTCATAACTTTTTTATTTCAAGTAGTTTAAATTATATAATTCAAATACATTACTTTTTTATTTGATATAATTAAGAGAATTGATCATACATTTGAATTTTCCTGTTTAATAATATTTTATACTTAAAGTATTTTTTATTTTTTATAATATTCAGATAGTGCAATATTAGATGAATAAGTGAACTCACTTAAAAAACTTTCTGGCTCCGCCACTGCTCATGGTCCGTGTTTCTCACATAGCTCAAGTGAGCAAGCGAGGTCGCCTCCGATACCATTTTGTAATACCCTCAGTCAAATCAAGATATTATTCGCTTTGAACTCTCGCCCCGCACAAATTTAAAACGCGTTTTGATAGATGAAAGAGATAGCTACATGTAAACTCATGATCACCTCCGTATTTTGTTCCTGTGAAATTTTTCATCATCCTTAAACCTCATGTCATTCCAGCTCGAGACAACCTTTTCTTTTATTGATTTTTGCAATCTTTTGAAAATCCATTCGATGATTGAATTGGTTAATGGATCACATCATGATTCAATCGTTTTAATTGAATTCAATATAATTTAAGATAAATTTATTAATATAACATCTATCATCACTAAATAATATATACTAAATTAATAATAATTTATTTATATTTATATGTTAATCATTATTATTTATCATTATAAAATTTTTAATAAATAAAAATTATATTATATTAATTTTTAATAAGTTATTAGTACAATATTCGTATACTATATCATATAACTTATATTATATCTTTATAATTATTATCAATAATATTATTTTAATAAAATATGATTCAATTCGGTCGAACTTGATCGAACCGATCCAATTGCGATCCGGTGATGAGTGCTTAATTGACTGCATTTTTACTGATTACAAAACACAAGCACATAGAATATTCATATTAAAGTAGGATCCACATATATTTCTATTATTCTGCACGTTAAAAATCAAACATTTCCTACATGTTTCTCCTCTGCTTGAAAGTGAAGGTTTTTTTTTATCTTTTTCACATCGGATTATATTTGAGAATCTAATCGGGACAACGAACCGTACGTTCAGCACATGCACACACAACTTCAGCAGAACTGAGGTACATAAATGAACAGCAATTTACCTGCATGCATTCATATCCCCACGCATCTGCAGAGGTGCTGCTGGAACTACGTACCCACAATCTGCAATTATTCAAGACAAGATTTAAAATTGGCATCTACCCAATGTGCATTCATACGTGAGTAGGTAGTGATCGATAAGTACAATGATTGCTGGTGACTGAATGCCCTTCACGGGAGGTCATGCGTCCAGAAAGAAATGACGGTGAACAAAAGACACATGAAATGATAAGAGCATAGCCTTGCTCACCCTTCCATATACCAGAGAAATAAGAGCTACGTAGCTCATCGAACTAAAGAAAAGTAAAACTAAGAGGTAGGTGGCTGATAATAACGTAAAATATTAAACAGTGCGAAGCATCATCAGTTTATTGAAATTCTCTATTGTGCGGAGGAGGATGTGGCAGCAGCTGTTCCTCTCTTTTATTTCTTGTGAGTTCTTCCACTCCTCTCTTGTAGCCTATATATATACTGTCCACGTAAGGTGGTCAGCATGAAACTTGTGTGAAGGAAAGAGGAAACACACACACACAAACACACAGAGAGAGAGAGAGAGAATGACAAATAGAACTGTGGAGATAGTAGAGTCTTGTGTAGTACGTCCCAGTGCAGAGACTCCAAATCATAATATTTGGCTCTCCAATTTGGACCTCATTTGGTCCGGCGAACATACGCCCGTGCTCGTCCTCTACCGGCATAATGGCGAGGCAAATTTCTTCGACTTTGAGATGCTGAAGTCGGCCATGGCCAAGACGCTGTGCACTTTCTACCACTTAGCGGGGCGCCTGAGTGTGAACGAGGGCGGGCAGCATGAGATTCAGTGTACGGGAGAGGGAGTGTACTACGTCGTGGCCCGCTGCAACTCCACCTTAGCGGACTTCGGAGAGTTCACGCCGTCCAAGGAGCTGCGGCAGCTGTTCGTGCCGTCCCTCAGGGGCGGCGAGAAACCAGCTGGGATCTTGCTGATGGTGCAGGTATAAACGTACTATTTAATACGTCCGTCGTGTTTGATTAATTTCTCACTTGAAGTTGTATGGATTTCCTTAGAAAAGTAATTATTAAATATCATATGTCGTGGTACATTGAGATTTGAGAGAGAGCAATCGTACTTTACGCATGCAGGTGACGTACTTCAAGTGTGGAGGCGTGTGCTTGGGCATTTGGACGGACCACCGTGCCGTCGACGGCCAATGCATGCTCCAGTTTTACACTGCATGGGCAAAGAACACCCGAGGAATCGAAGAGAAGGTGACGCTGTACTTGGATCGGACAATCCTCCGAGCAAGGTCGCCGCCCACGGTGACGTGCGAGCACTACGAGTGCGGCCACGAACAGGCCTCTCGTACGTTATCGGTGTCCAAAACCCGCGCGGAGGTCGCCATGCTCAAGCTGTCCAAGGACCAGATCGCAGCGCTCAAAGACAGATGCCGCAATGTAACTAAAGATGGCTACCCTTCGACCTTCGTGGCCGTATCGTCGTACGTGTGGCGATGCACCTGCAAGGCGCGCCAGCTCCGGGAACACGAGGAGACCCGACTGTACGTCGCCGCGGATGCGCGCACCCGCCTGAATCCGCACCTCCCGCTCGGCTTCTTCGGAAACGCCATCGTCAGGACGTCCACCGAGGTGACGGTCGGGGACATCTTGTCCGACTCGCTGCACGTCACTGCTGACAAGATCCGCGACACCACCGCTCAAGTCGACGACGAGTACATAAGGTCGGTCATCGACTGCTTTGAGTTGAACGGGATTTACGGGTGCGCCGTGAACTCCTTCGCACTGTCGGCGAACGATCTACTGGCGGTGAGCTGGATGAGGCTCTCGTTGACGGAATTGGACTTCGGGTGGGGGTGCCCGATGTTTCAGCGGCGTGCGGAGTTGGCGTCGGCAGGTCAAGTGTACTTCTTGTCGAACAACGAAGGAGGGATGACTGTGATGGCTGCGTTGGAGCCGGAGAACATGCCTCGGTTCAAATCGTTCTTCGACGAGGACTTGGCTGCTATGTAGCTTTTAGTTGCTACGGTTGGTTGTTGATTGCTACGTCTTCTTAGACTACTTCCATGTGTGGCGATTGGTGAGTGCAACTTTTTTTTGTCTTTGGTGTTCTTTGTATCTTAAAATGTTCATCGTTTTGGACAAGTCCGGTCTCCTTTGGCCATCGGCTCTTTCATTGTAGTAGATGTCACTCCTTGTATTAAGATGCTATCTTGTTATTATTAACAAATAAATACATGTTATAAAATACGAAAAACACACATAAAAATCTTGCTATTGAGAATTTCTTCTAGAAGCGCTCAACATTATTTAGTGATACCCTTTTAAGGTCCACAGCTGTGGACTATCGTCGATCGCAAGATCGACGATAGTCTGAAAGACGCGCGATTTATACTGTTCGGTTCACGGTTCGGTTCAATGGAGGCAATCGGTTGGGTCCAGCATGCGAGCAAATTCAGTTCGATTTAGCGACCTCCTCCAGTTCCGATTGTTTCTTCGCTTATTCTAGGGCATCGAATGGTTGTTCTTCCCAATCGCTGCACCAGCAATCCTTCTTCGTTAGCCGCTACGCTGATCTGCTGCTCGTTGGATCATTCTAGGAGACGTCCGCTGGTCATGCTCCTCTGCATTTGCCATTGCTACTTTGCATTCGTTGAAATCCTTCTGCATTCCCGCTGCTTGTTCGTTCATTCTAGGACACGTACTTGACTGTTGCCGCTCCTCTACATTCACCGCTGCTCCTCTACACCTTGACCTAGTTCGCTGCTCCACCCATCGGAGTTCAATCGGTCTCTCTCTCTCTCTCTCTCTCTCCCTCCCTCCCTCTCTCTCTCTCTCTCTCTCTCTCTCTCTCTCTCTCTCTCTCTCTCTCTCTCTCTCTCTCTCTCTCTGCGATCACCATTGTTGGTTTCCTTTCAGCTGCAGGACCTGAGTAGCAGAAGAAAGATTCGACGGAGGGCTTACAGCTGGGTCAAAGAGGTAAACAAATTCTCTCCGAGTGGATTCATCTTCTACAAATTAGCATTTCCTTTTGTTATCTATCCCTAACAGTGTTGAATGCTGGTTTTCATGGTGGAGGTGATGTGGTTGTAGGCTTCTTTGACACCAGTTCTTTTCATTTTCTTGTGTTATTCAATAGGTTCTTTTCTGTCACCTGCAGTGCTGACATGATCATGATGGCTCTCCAAGATTCCATTCAAGTTGCTCTTCATGTATCATTCAAAAGCTCCTGGATCCAAGATTCTTCAATGCAGTTCAACAATGTTTCATGATTGATTCAAGATGTTATTTTTGTTGTGGTCTGTATTGGAAGAAAATTGTTATGTTAATTACTGTAAAGTTGTGGTCTGTATTGAAAGAAAATTGCATTTGTTATTGCTGTGACAATGTATTCTGTAATGGAAGCTTTGAAGATTGATCACCCTTTGTTGCATTTAGCTTGTAGTTGGACCATTTTATACATTTAATTGTCAATCATTTACTGATTTAAGCTGAAATAACCTTGCTTCTTTCAATTTCTGGTAGTTGTCAAATGTTGAGATGATATTATGTATTTAGGAGTTTGAACTTAGTATTTAGTTGTCAAATGCTTGTAGTTGTACTTAGCTAATGATGGACAAGTAACAACTTAATTCAGTAGACTTCACTCTCCTGGAGAATATTGCATGAAAAACATTGCTAGTCCTTTCTACATGTCGCGTGGAATCATGAATCCATATTCGTATATGAGGAAGGAGGGATGTGGATTAAAATCTCTGTTCATTTTTTTCTTCACAAAATGAACAGAAAAATACAAAGGAAAAGAACAAATTAAGATCACATTTAATTCTCTTCTTCCATTGGTGCACACATTAACGAGCTGCAGAGATATGGGCATGTATGTTATTTTTGGTGGAAGAGGGGAAGTATTTCAATGAGCTCAAAGCAAGCTGCAAGGATAGGGGAATGTCCTTATACTTTGCTTACAACGAGCTACCACATACTCGTAATTTACAAGCTAAAGGAGACTCATTTTAGTAACAAACTAAAAGACTGTTTACACAAGACAACAGAAAGGTCTCAACATCATGCAAAAATTTAACCAAATGTCTCAACATGATGCAAAAATTTAACCAAAGGTCTCAACATCCAACGAAGGTGAGGCAGACGAGGTGGCAGCGTCCATTTTCAACAAAGTTGAGAGGCGAGAAGGGTGGAGACAATGTGCGGCGGAGTCTTAGGGCGGAGATGAGAGCATCGAAGGCCTTCCTCAAATCTGAATCTGATGATGGAGGCTACGACGAGTAGCGGTGACACAGATCAACGAAGGGTGGAGATGAGAGCAGCGAGAAGCGATGGAGAAGCGAAGCAGCAAGGGTGGAGATGTGAGCAGCGAAGGCCTTCCTCAAATCTGACAGAGGAGGCGGAGATGACCAACAGAGACATGGAGCACTGAAGGATGGAGACATCGAGCGAAGGGCGGAGGAGCAGCAGGATTGGAAAATTTCCCAAATCGTGAACAGCAGGAGGCCAAATAAAAAAAAAGCAAGTTATAAGTCACGGCTTTGGAAAAAATTGCAAACCCATACGCTGCTGGACCAAATCGACTGTTTCCGCTGAACCGAACCACCAACCTCAGCCTGATCACAGCTTAGAAGTCGCGCGTCTTTTAGACTACCGTCGATCACAAGATCGACGGTAGTCCACAGCTGTGGACTCATTTTTGAGTCCACAGCTTCCCTTTCCTCTTTGGATTATCCTGTTTACTTATAAGGGTAAATTGTATGTATATAAAAAAAACTAAACTTTAGTTTTACTCTCATCTTTTTTTTACCTAAAAAAAGTCACGAACATTGATTTTACTTTTAAATTTACCTTGAACTTTTAATTTTAATTAAAAAGTCATGAACTTTAATTTAATAAAAAAATTATAAGTTGTAAAAAAAAGAAATGGCTAAAAAAATATTTTCTTAAAACTTTGATAATAAATTAGTGAAAATTTCAGTCTATTTTATAATTAGATAAAATAAGATAGATAATTAACGAACTTATTTTATCTAATTATAAAACGTGCTAAAATTATATTTTTATTATTACCCTTGTTTTTATAACTTATCTAAAATTATACCATTTGGTTCCAGAACATGGATGAAAGGAAATAAGTGAAAAAATTAGAAAATAAAACTAAAAATAGGAAATAAATAGTTAGAAAGGAAGGTAAAAATGAGAAAGTATTTTAATTAAGAATTGATAAAAAAATAAAAAGGAAATAAATGTGAGAAATCAATATGGGAGAGGAATTAAAGGAAATAAAAAGGAAAGTATTAAAATTAAAATAAAGAAGAAAATAAAAGAAAGTAAGTGTGATGTTTGGAAAATTAAATTAAATTATTATCATCACAAAATAGTATCAAAGAATAAAATAAAATAATTAATATAGTATATCAATAATAATAACTTAAAGTTTTTTTATGAATATTAAAAATTTTAATATCTTTATTATAAAAAAGTAAATAAATATGGGAATTAATGGGGAGAGAGGAATTAATGGAAAAAGAAAAGGAAAAATTTTAAAATGAAAGTAAAGAAAAAAAAGAAACATGAGAGTGATATATGTAAAAATTAATTAATATATTATCACCCCAAAATAGTATTGAAGAATAAAATAAAATAATTAATATACTATATTAATAATAAAAATTCAAATTCTTTTTATGAATATTAATATTTAATTAAATTTTTGTTTGTTATATTTTATTATGAATTATAAGCATTATATAATATTTATTATATAATTATTTTAAATAAGATTAATTTAATAAAATCCAGTTGAACCCAGTTGAGTCCGATCAAATCGGTCCAACCATGACCCAATTAGTCGTCCGGTTGGGTGGTGGGTCCAATTTTAATAACATTGAAAAATAAGATTTAACGGGGGTCCTTCCCCCTTTAAGGAGGAGGAATCTCCTCCTCCATCTGAGTCGATTGGATGGAGATTCGACGTGCGCGGTTCAAGATGAAAAACGAGTGGTTCGGTTCATCGAGGGAAAAAATGTGTGTGTTTCAGCGCAAAAAATCAAAGAAGATGGTGCGGCGACGACGAAAGGCGGCGGCGAATATGGTGTGGCAATGACCACGGGGGCGACGATGATGACCATGCGTCGACGGTCGCAAAACCTCGACTCGACGAGCAGCCGATCTCGCAGGGCAACAATTGTCAGATCCACCCACAGACTGATCGGCCGTCGGGTGGCTAGATCCGGCCACGGGAGGCCACATCAGGCTAGATTCAGCCGCGGGAGGCCACATTAGGCCAATCGCAGGCAGATCGACCGTCGGTTGTCCGCAGCCAAATCGGCCGTCGGGCGGCCATATCGCGAGAGCGGAAGCTGAAGGAGAGGGAGAGGGAGCTGGCGCCGTAGGGAGAAAGCGTTGTCGGAGGGAGAGAACATCTCCGGAGGGAGAGAGGGCCGTCGGATCTGCGGCGGGATAAGAGGGGATCAGATGAAAATCTCGACGATGGGGGATTCAACTTCGGGTCATCTTCAAATCTCCAATGGCGAATTTTTTTACCCCATGAACTGCGCACGAAATTTGCGCCCGTCGAATCTCCATCCGGCGGGTGTAGATGGGGGGAGGGGGTTCCTCCCCCTTACAGGAAGGAGGACCCATTAAATCCTTAAAAATAAATACAAGTAATAAAACAAGAAAAACACGTGTAAAAATCTTGCTATTTAAAATTTCTTCTAGAAGCGCTCAACATTATCTAGTGATATGAATTACTAGTTGGAGTAATTTGGATTATCCTGTTTACTTATAAGGGTAAATTGTATTAAAAAAAACTAAACTTTAGTTTTACTCTCAAGTTTTTTATTTTACTTTTAAATTTACCTTGAACTTTTAATTTTACTTTGAAAGTCATGAACTTTAATTTAATTATAAAATTATAAGTTGTAAAAAAAGAAATGGGTAAAAACATATTTTCTTAAAACTTTGATAGTAAATTAGTGAAAGTTTTAGTCTATTTTATAATTAGATAAAATAAGATAGATAATTAATGAACTTAGTTTATCTAATTATAAAACGTGCTAAAATTATATTTTATTATTACCCTTTATTTTTATGACTTATCTATGTGGTGATTATCTACTTAGAAAATACGCTAAAATTATACCATTTGGTTCCAGAATATGGATGAAAGGAAATAAGTGATTATGTTTCATTGAATATGATATTTCTTATAGTTATTTTTATTTGTATTTGGTTGTTAAAATGTTATTCTAGTAATGATAAAAAAATTGTTATTTCAGATAATGTAGGTTTATATAAAAATATATGTAAGAATAAATGTCATAAAATGACCGGAAACTAATGAGTGTTGTTTAAAAATTCCTCATATTTCTTTTGACATCATAACTTATTTTATAGCATCGTAGTATCTCACAATTTCTTCTTCCTACACACATTCTTTCAATTTAATTTAACATGTGTTGCACGCTTGATAAAATTATAAATATAACAAAAAAATGATGACCTAACTTGTAATAAAATTGTATCTTTATTTGTAACTATTTGTTTGATTTTGTAGCGTCTCTCAAAGTTGATATGCAACTACAAAGTGGAAGGTTAAATATGAGACGATAAACATAATTTCTTTGCAAGTAAAAATGATAAGACAATATAGATACAAGAAAAAAAAGGCTGTTAGACTAATTTCATTCAAGGTAATCAGTGCCAAAAAAAATTGCTGGGAAAGTTATCATATAATAAATCAACGTGAGGTTAAGCCGAGAAACAACCAACCCTGATAACTCCGGCGGAAGGGGCACCGCCATGGGGAGGGAGGAAGGGAAGGTCGGCGATAGAGTCGAAACGGGAGAAAAGTGCTCGGCTGCCTCGGTTGCCACAACCTTGAGGTCTCAAACTGATCGTCGACGGATCCGACTGCATTCCTGCCACGAAAAAGCTGATGAGGAGAAATCTGGCCGTCCAACGGAGTGGCCGGAGTCGATAGAGACGCCTCGCGCCGGAACCTTTCGGGAGAAAGACCGAAGAAACGAAGACGACACCGCGGCCGAGTATGGGAGGGAGAGCGGTGGGATACGAAGAATTGACGAGGGCAAACATGGGACTTTAAACAGGGTTCCGACCCGACACGGGAGGAGGAATTGGGTCCAGGTGACCCATGAATTGGGAAATTTCCCGACTTCGAATCATGTTGGTGTAAGTGACGTAATTGCCCTTCAGAAATTTGAGAGAGAGACAAGAGAGGTCGTAGGGTGACGTCATCTGTCCATGCAACCACCACCTTCGATAAAAGATCTCACATGTATTGAACATATTGGTGAAATGGATTAAGGATACGAAGTCATCACTATTAATAATGTCGAGTTTACAGGAACATGATGCTAAGTCTGTTGAGACTTCCAGCACCGACTTATGGATTCTCTAGAAGAATCTTGTAGCAAATAAACAAATATAGTTTACTCTAAAAAATTCTACATAAGGTTAATCGTGTGGTTAAGATTTGATGGCTTCTTGTGCAAGCCATGCTACAGTAGACATCTTGTGCCTATAAAAAGGCATCACGTACGGCTGTCATTTTGGGGCATGCAGCAGCAGTACATCAAAAGGCTTAATGTTGGTTATGTGCAAGTGTGGTGAGGGAGTGTAAGTGAGTGGTGCAGTGTCCTTAGGTGGTGTAGAATGAGGTGTCCTTGAGTGTTCTAGTTGGTTAGGGTGTGAGTTTGAGTTAGTGTGCTTGCATGAGTGAGTGCATACAAATGCTATATTATTTTGTATGAACTTAAGTATCATTTAGTAGTTAGTTTTATTTATCAAAATCTCTACAAGTGGTATCAGAGTAGGTGGACCCGTGGGGAGATTGTATCAGTTCGAGGTCTTGGAACATCAAGTTACACGGAGACTCTGTCAGTTCGAGAATGCGCACGAGGAGGTTCTGGGCACAGGTACACAATATGGGATTGTGAGAAGTCTTGCAAGATTAAGGTACGTGGAGACTCTGCCAGTTTAAGGTCATGTAAAGTCAAGGCACGAGGAGGTTCTGTCGGTGCACAATCTAGGATTGTGAAGTGTTCGAGTCGGGGACTGCACTTACTTGGTTGATTGCGGGGCATTCAACAAGTCACCATGGCAGATATTTTCGGTATGGCAGGTGGAGTAAGAAAATTAAATAATCATAATTAATAGAGTCTTATTTGCAAGGGCAAGATTTATGGGATATTGTCGGCGGGGCAGATACAATGGTGCCTACGGATACTGAAGCATGGAGGAAGTGGCACATCAAAGCAGGCAAAGCTATGTTCATTCTAAGACGACGATAGAGTTGGAGTTGTTGGAACACATTAAGGACGTTGAGACACCTAAGGCTGCATGGGATGCGCTTGTTGCACTATTCTCCAAGAAGAATGATGCTCGACTTCAGTTGTTGGAGAATCAACTTATGACGGTATCGCAAGGCGATATGATGATTAGCCAATATTTCATAAAGGTTATCTCAATTAGATCCTGATTCTAAAGTTAGTGATGCTAGAATGAGACGTATAATTATTCACGGCTTAAGATCCTAATATAGCGGATTTATAGCTGCCATTCAAGGTTGGCCTACTCAACTAACCTTGTTAGAATTAGAAAATTTATTGGCTAATCAGGAAGCGTTGGCTAAGCAAATGGCTGGAGTATCAATTAAGAATGAAGAGGAAGCACTCTTCTACTCCAGAAGAAAAGGGCGAGCACAGGGACGTCAACAAGGTTGGCAGAAGCATGGACGAGAGAGAAGTCCACAACAAGGGGGAGCTGACCAAGAGTCGGAGGAAGATCAAGAGGAGAAGAAATCTTGCCGATAACAAGGTCGTTGCTACAATTGTGATAATAAGGAAGAACAAGAGAAGAGATCTCGACGACAAGAAGGTCGTTGCTATAATTGCGGTAAGAAGGGTGACTTTGCTCGTGATTGTCAGCATAAGCATGAAGAATGAAATGCTACAAATGAAAGTGAAGAAGAGTGGGATTTTGAAGACTCCTTTGCTATTGAAGAAGATACTATCCTCGAACGAGAACGAGAGGTAGAATTTGCAATGTGCGGTATCAAGGAATACGAAGTTTGTTACGATAGTGAGAATGAATGGGATATGCTAGCTCTTTCAGTGGTAGAAGAAGATTTTGAAGAGAAGTTCGACTTCACAAACGAAGCTAATCAAGATAACTTTGAGATGGAAGTGATGTCAAGGGAGAAGCTCGAAGAAGAGAACAAGGAACAAAAGCAAGCAATCAAAAAATGCTTAGAAGAGTCGACTGATGAAGAACATAGTTCAAAATCACAAAGGTTTGACGATCGTGTACTAAAAGATGATGAGCTCAAACACCTAGAAGAAGAGACTTCACTTGAGGAAAGGCTTAACACAAGGTACGATAACATTGCTCTAATCAAGATTTTAGAAGATCTAAAAACATATGAAGATGATATGATATCAAAGCAGAAGGATGAGTTGTCGTACAAGAAAAGAAATCTTTCATATGATCTGACTATAAGGTAAAAAGATCAACTGAATACTAGAGAAGTCGCTCGTCGGAATGAATACAACTACAAAGAGATATATAATCAAGCAAGCGAGATTACTTGATACAAAAAGAAAAAAAAAGTCGATGCTGAGGGGGAGTGTTGAGACTTCCAGCACCGACTTATGGATTCTCTAGAAGAATCCTGTAGCAAATAAACAAATATAGTTTACTCTAAAAAATTCTACATAAGGTTAATCGTGTGGTTAAGATTTGATGGCTTCTTGTGCAAGCCATGCTACAGTAGACATCTTGTGCCTATAAAAGGGCATCACGATTGTCATCTTGGGGCATGTAGCAGCAGTACATCAAAAGGCTTAGTGCTGATTATGTGCAAGTGTGGTGAGGGAGTGTAAGTGAGTGGTGCAGTGTCCTTAGGTGGTGTAGAATGAGGTGTCCTTGAGTGTTCTAGTTGGTTAGGGTGTGAGTTTGAGTTAGTTGTGCATGCATGATGAGTGCATACAAATGTTGTAATATTTTGTATGAACTTAAGTATCATTTAGTAGTTAGTTTTATTTATCAAACTCTCTACAAAGTCTTCATTAGTAGTGGAGTGGTGTCGGATTCACAAATGCTAAGTTCTCACCATTTCATGGTATCAAGTTTCTAAAAAATTATTGAGTTTCTAAAAAGATGTCCGATGAAAGATATTGTTGATATAAAGAAAATCACATGACATGACAAAAGTGCAATGATTTAGACATAAAAAATGAAGATGTGAATTATTATACATTATTAAGATGCAACCAGCGTTTGTCCCTTGCCATTGAATGTAAGCTCAAGAAGTTAAGATAAAAAATGATAAGTTCATAATATGCCTTAAATGTAAAAACTTTCATAAGATACAAAATGTCTTATCTTGCCATGTTTAATTATATTGCATGTCATATAAGGCAATGTTGTTAGGACCGGACCTGATAATAGATGTTCGTTTTAGATCGGACCGATCAAACTGGTTGGACCAATCGGTTGGATCGAATAATAATAAAATATTATATTTAATATGGTATATTAAATTAAGCTATTATATTTTGAATATATACACCTATGTCAAAATGTAATTATAAAAAAATTACAATCATAAATCATAAAATTTAAATATAAGATTTGATGATAAAATTATTATACATTTATAAATGAAAATATTATTGAATCTCATTATTATATATAAAATTTCTATTCTTTAAAATTTTTATAAATATTTTTTCCAAAATATTATGAAAATATTATATATTTTATAAATAAATATATAGTATAATTAGTGATTTATTAAATTTGAACTTATTAAATATTAAATTAAAGAAATTTTAAATTTGTGTATATATATTTTTATATAAGTATGTTATAGTTTTATTGTATATTATACAAATAACAAAGAAGTTTGCACTATTATTCTCTAATTAATTTATCTATTATAACAAATATTATATATAATATCATATATATATTAACTTATATTATAATATACATTTATGTTATTAAAATTTTGAATAAAATAATAATCCATAAGTTAAAGTTCAAATATTAGTATATTTCTAGACTAAACGAAGGGAAAAAAGAACAAGTAAGGTATAAAAACATAGTCCCACATTGATAATAATAGCAACATAAGAGTAAGATGACAACTATAAATAAAGGAGCATACTATTGGTTCAATATGATTCTTTGTGAAGAAAATCCATTTTGTATATTTTTTGAATTTATAATAATAAATGTTACAAAATTATTTCTTAACAAAAAAATAATAAAAAAATTATTGGCCCAAAAATTATGGTTCAACCCAGTTTGTTCTAGTTTTCACCTGTTTTGACTGGTCTTGACTAGTTCAACCCAATTATATTCAATTGAGGGTTTGGTTTTGGGGCTTAGACTAGGCCGTCTTAACGGCTAGTCGACAGTTGGACCGGCAGGTTCGGTTCGATTCTAATAACACTAATATAATGTGCATGAAGTAAGCAATTGCATGCATAGTATGTCAAGTATGCTTATGATATAATTGCATATGTTATGTAAAAATAATTGCATATGTGATAGAAAAAAGTAGATGTGAGAGATTAATTTTAGTGGATATTGAATTAAAAATATGTATTATAAAAATAGATTATAAAATTGTTAAAAAATGGAAATACATAATATATATTAAAAAATTTATGTCAACAAATTTGTTAAAAGTATATTATTTAAATATAAAAAATTTATTTTTAATAATTTATATTTAATGAAATATTAAAATTTTATAATGAAATAATAAATAATATTATATTAATACTTTATTATTTATATTTTATATATAATAAATAAATTAACTTATATAAGAAAGGTTATAAAAGAAAATGATAAAAGAAAAAAATTGAAAAAAAGAAAGAAAAACGTCAACTAAAAAAAGGTGAAAATAAAAAAAATCATAATACTAAAAGTGGAATCAGCACCCTACTAGGGTCACGTGACGTTGGTTCCATGAGAAATTAATGTGGTCCGGTTTCGCCTCGGAACCAGGTTGCGATGGGTGTTTGGGAAATCGAATTGAACTAGGGAGTTGGTTTCACCTGATTTCACTTGTCAAATACTCTAATGGGAGATTCTCCTTTATTTCTCATAGATTAATTTAAGTGAGGAGGCATAGGCTCAAGATTTATATAATGTCATGACAAAGAATGAGTGAGTTATCCATAAAACTATAATGATGATCTTTGGACAATTACATGGTTCCATGCCTATATGGAATGCAACTTCTTCAATTTTGATATGTGCATTGATTTTTGCATGTATGATGATATTAGATTTATGGGAGAGATTATAAAATGACATGAAACTTTATTGATTATAATTTAATTTGATATACGTTAATTTGCATTCATCCATTACGTAATAAAATTATTTTCCCATGTGTCTTATTTCACGTGATCCGATAGTGAAAAAATTTGACATGGAATAAGGCATAAGAGGGGAAGTATGAATAAAGATATTGTCATATTTCTCTTGACATGAAATAGGTCTCGCTCTATTTGGCTTTAAAACTTGGGCCAAAAATTGATCCAAGTTTCAGAACTTTTGTCGAACATCATATACGATGGGAACTTGCTCTCGTCACGTGATGCACAGTTAGAATTTTTGATAAAAAAATCCAATCATAAATTAAACTTATTTTTTCTTTTTATTTTTATCTTTTTAGTCGTCACATTTTAACATTCTCTTTTTCTTTTTTTTTTGGCGTCGTTTCCGAGGATTTGAGGCTGATTAGATTCACTTTCTATAGTTTAAATTAGTTTTAGATTTTCTAGTTATCACATTTTTTAGTTTACTTTTCTTTTACTTTTACAATCACTCTCAACTGTCAATTCAGTTTGATTTTTCTTGCTTGAACCTGATACTTTTGATTTTCAATTTATGAATGATTCATATAGTCAAGAAGATCTATACTTATCTGATCCTGAACTTGAGAGAAGACTCAATAGAAGATGGATATTGCAAAGAGAAGCAAGAAGAAGAAGAATATTTGAAGAAGAGATAAACAATCAAGACACTAAAAATGATCGAGACATGGCTGCTCCAAGAACATTGAAGGACTATTATTCACCAAGCAATGCTAGAAGACAACCAATTGATGGAGTGATTTCATCTACTGCTACATTTGAGTTGAATCCAACTCTGGTCAATTTGCAGTACTAGGTTGTCCTCCTGAAGATTTGGAACAAGTTTTTCACTCCTGAAGAAATTGCAACTTGAGATTTAATTGTGCAATTATTTCTATCTGAATTCTATCCTCCCAGTAAGACTGACAACTATAGAAATCAAATTGCTAGATTCTATCAATTAGACCAGGAGAACATCAATTTGATTAGACAACATTAATTTGCTGATGATCCAACTTTGAATATTGACAATTTCAAGGAGATATGCAGTATTATTCACTTTCACAACACTCTCACGAATGTTGTCTACACAAGATTATTTCAATTTGCACTCAAGGATAGAGCCAAATTTAGTACAAGTTTCTCACTCTTAAAGAAATTGCAACTTGGGATTCAATTGTGCAATTATTTTTACTTGAATTCGTTCCTCCCAGTAAGAGTGACAACTATAGAGATCAAAATGCTAGATTCTATCAATTACACTAGAGAACATCTGTGATGTCTTGCAAAGACTTTAAAGTTTGCAGAGGACATGTCTACACCATGAATTTGATAAATGACAATTGATGAACTACTTTCATAAAGAATTGAATTATCCTTCTAAAGTAGATTTGGACACTATGCTGGTGAAATGTTTGCTTCCAAGAACATTGATGAGGCATATCAACTAATAAAGAACATTGCTAAGAATTAACATTTCCTAACTTATGACAAAGCAAGAAGGCCACAATCCGATAGTCAAGTTAACAATATTTTGTAATGTGAGTATATATTATTTAATTATTTATTAATACATTATTATCCAATTTATAAAATAAATTATTAAATTTTATAAATTAAAAATGATAAAATATTTAGTTCTAATAATTAAAAAATATTTTATCAATTAAAATGTTCAATTATTTTTATAAGAAATTATATTATATTTGAATCTTAATATTTACGTAAATTATAGTGTTAATAACATTTAAAAGATTTAATAAAAATAAATAACTATAATATTAATAATATAAAATATTTATGTAAATTATAATATTAATAACCATATTTTTATTTACTTTAATATTACCTCATAAAATAATAAATTATATTATTAATTCTTACTTTTTATTCAAATACTCACTAAAATTTATCTATCAAATTAATTTTTTAAATTTTTGTCGTTACATTTTTTTCATTCAAACATCATTCCAAAAATTTTTATATAATTGATTAGTTCTCTAAAATTATTTTTTTCTCGAAATTCCTCTATCAGACACACCCCGTGATATTAAACGGAGTAGCGAACTGTCAAAATTCCTACTTGAGAAGTGAATACGCGGACATGACCCGTCAGTTGAAATCATGTGAAGCAGCAAAGCACAAAAAAAATATTTTTATTGCATTTATGTCAGTACATCCATTTATTGACGTACGAGAGAATAATTAATACTTGTCAAATGTGGTCCTTGCGATTTTTCATCTGATGTACCCTCCTTGAGTTGATGCACATGAAACATATTTTCCAAGCAAGCGACGTAAAGAAAGATATAGGAGGACCTTTCTACATGTCACGATCATTTTGAGGCCATTAGTTAGTCACATGCACGATTACCACTCCAAGAAAATTATGATTTCTTTTTACATTATTCTTTCTAAATAATACCTTGAATTTGAACTAGGTATAACTCTATACGGTCTCTATTCTTTAGTCAGGTACTTAAATATATTTAAAGATGTTTCACGGTTGTGACGGCGGTCGATTAGGCCGTTTTAAAGATGTTTTATCCACTTTTTGAATATATTTTCAATTTCTTTTCTTGGGGGACGAGAAAACCTATAAAAGGAGGTAGAAGAGGGCTGGAAAAGAATCCCTGGAGCATACTTTTGAAGTCTAGAAAGAGGAGAAGTGCGAGGATAATAGTGAAGCTTTGTCGAAAACTCGAGAGAGGACGCGCTTAGCCTACGCTAGAGTTTTTCTTTTCTTTTCCCAACATTTTTATTCCAGATTTGATCTTGATTTTCTCATATTTATTCCTTCATTAGGGTCATCCTAGTTGAACCATATTTATGTATTGGATTCTTCTTAATATTAGTTTGATTTGAATCTTTAATAGCATTGCAATCTCATGTTTAATGCTTTTCTTTGATTTCATGATTTGTGATTTGATTGCTATCTGAGAAGAAGTGATTATTTTCATAATAGTTTTTAGGATTGATCTTATTTATTGCATGCCGCAATTAGGGAAATTAAAAGAGACCTAATTTGTGTGGTTATTAATGTGACTTGAGAAAGCCCATAATATTAATTCTGATTGAATGCATCTTATGATTTAATTAAGAAAATTAAAAACCGAAAGGATTGATTTATTTTAATTATTTCTTAAGATAGTAATTAAAGCCTAAAATATTGGTTAACTAAATTTAGGAATTCACTTTGTTATCGATTCAACTAATTCTAAGTTGAGAAAATTCATTACATTCTAGTGGTGATAATTAGGTGTCTTAATCATCAAATCATTATTTCTCTAGGTGATCATTTCTTTTATTTTTGTTATTTTCTTTTTATTCACATCTGAAGATCATATATTTTCATAATTTCTCAATTAACAAGGTTAAAATAAAATCTAAGTTATTAACCGTCCTCGTGGGAACGATAACTCGACTCATTCACTTTATTACTTGAGCGACTAGTGCACTTGCTAACGTTTGCTATCATTCTACACGCATCAATGCGGTCGACCGGTCCATCACTGCAATGAATAGTATTGGCTATATTTTGAGGAGAAAATAACAACAACAATAACAAAGCCTTATCCCACTATGTGGGGTCGACTACATGGATCATACGACGTCATTTCTCTCTATTAGTAACCAAACCTTTCGGTATATTATTCACCAATAGATCTTGCTCTATTAGTTCACCAAGTGTCCGTCTTGGCCTCCCTCTCCCTCTTTTAATCGGACTCCAGATTATTTGATCTACTCTTCTTACTGGCGCATCTAATGGTCTTCTCTGAACATGACCAAACCATCTCAAACGATTCTCTACCATTTTCTCACTAATAGGGGCCACTCCGGCTCGTTCACGTATCTGGTAATTCTTAATCTTATCTAATCTTGTATGACCACACATCCATCTCAACATCCTCATTTCGGCTACCCCCACTTTACGTTCATGTTGTCTCTTCATAGCCCAACATTCACTACCATATAACACTGTCGATCTTATAGCAGTACGATAGAATTTCCCTTTAACTTTATTGGGTACTTTTCTATCAAAAAGAACTCCAGTGGTTTTCCTCCACTTACACCAACCAGCTTGAATTATATGATTAACATCGTCATTAATCTCACCATCTTGTCTTACAATTGATCCTAAATATTTAAACTTTGTCACTTGAATTTTGAGGAGAAAAATGTGGAATTAATTATGGACGAATTTTCCACATACCAGAGCCTATAAAAGGAGTGCTAAGGCCAGAAGCAAAAGTATCCAATCCAAGCATTGAAGCAAAACTTCAAAAATCAAAAGGAGATCATTTCTCTTGAAGTTATCATTTTAGAGCATTCTTTCTTTCTCTCTTCTCTTCTCTTCTTATGAGTGATCTATTATAAAATAGAAAAATTATTCTTTAGAAAGATTGTGAGAGCTCCTATGTAAAAGATGTTCCAAATCTTACCTCTTAAGCGAGAGAAAAGATTAGCTTCATAGGAGGAGATGTTGCCTTGCCTCTCGAAGCGGAGAAAAGATGGTCGATGTAAAGGGCTTTCTTCCTTGCCCCATTTGGAACAAAGAAACTACTAGTAGAATCTTCGGCGGTCTCAAGGTCGAGAAGTCGAAGCGGGGACGTAAGCCAAGGTGTGGCCGAACCTCGTCAACAATCACTCGTGTCTTCGTGTTTGATTTCTCTCACCCTATCTCCCTCTCATATTGTGTTTATGATATGAATTGCAAAGGTTTTAAGAATTAGTTTTGTGCTTCCGCGATGAATCTTCGTAAAATTGATATTTTTGGTTAAACACCAATTCACCCCCCCTCTTGGTGCCCTTTGGGATCCTACATTCTTTGGCTCAATGCAATCACGAGCAAAGTGATCACATTTGCTACAATTGTAGCACTTTACTTTATTCATGTCTACTTTGCCGCCATGTTTTTCACATTTGCGCTGGTGGTCTTAGGCTTTCTTCTATCCAGCATCTCCGCTCTTTTTATTTGGTTGCGACTTATGCGACATTTTTCTCTTGAATTGAGAATCAGCTCTTTGTCCACCATTGTCAGCAACTAATACTTCAAATAATTGATTCATGACTTGAAGGGCCTCATCATCCATTTCAATGTGTCGAGCAGCTTGATCAAAAGTTTTGACACTTTCGTTGTGCATCAAATTACAACGCATATGTTTCCAACTTTTTGGAAGAGAGCGGATCAGAGCTTGCACCTGTTGCTCATCATCGAGCACTTGTCCCGCATTTTTGAGTTCACAGATCATGTTGGACATCTCCTAGATATGTTCCCTCATCGTATGATTTGGTCGCTTCCGATAAGAGTCAAACTTGACCATGAGCATCCGGCGCTTGGTGGTCGTGGTGACCCCATATTTATTGCAGAGCGCTGCCCACATTTCGAATGTTGTTTTATAGATTTTGAATTTGCACAAGAGAGAATTATTCATCATGCTCAGCAACGTAATGCGAGCAATACGATTCTTTTTGGTCCAGGCCTGATAGGCCTCCATGTCCCTCTAGCGTGGGCATTATGTCCAGGTGTAGGTTCATTGACAACATGAGTAATGGTCTTCAAAACCTTTTGTTCTTCTAGAAGATATTGGACTTCGCGGTGCCAAATATGATAATTATCGTCATTGAGCTTCTCATTCTTATTCAGCTCAGCAATTATTATTTTGGAACCCATGGTCTTGTTTGGTCACAAAAATATGAGAAATAAGTGTTATGCATGTTTTAATTTTATCCGCAAACAATACAAAAAAAATGAAATAACAATATTCATGAAATACTGACATCGAGAGATTGTTAGACTCCCACTCATCTCCCACTATCTCCAAGAAATATTATCATTCATTATTTTAACAATGCGACAAAATTAATTTAAATGTTTGAATTTTGAATCAACACATAATTCAAAATTTTCTATTCTATGCATTTTGAATCAACTTATAATTCAAAATCACCGAAATTCACTTCGTGTGGTGTACCAAATTATTTCTAATATGATCAGGACAATCAGAACTAGTGCAATGGAAGCTCTTCCACAAGGAATGTCAATTAAATAACCGTGCACTATCCTTCGCCTCGACATCACATTAGAAAAAATTGTGCTCCCACTGTCACACATTAACCCTATTTTTGGATACTGCGTTGACCATACACCAGGCCAATTTCTCAGAACCTTTCTAGACATACATTTTAGGTCACACACCACTTAATAGAAAGACATTGGTTATTGTGACAATATTTGAATCTCAAGGTGTCTTAGTCCTACAAAAGAACTACATATGTTTCATGTATTCTTTCATTATCTATGATTTGTATAATTAGACCAACTAATTATTTTATTATAGGCTTGCATGAAACATGTATTTCAGCACATAGCCAAAATTAATATTGTCATCTTAATTAATTCTTACAAAAGAAATTAATTTTAATTTAATCAATTTCAAATCAATTTGAAATTCTAGGCAAATTATCATGCTTAACAAGATTGGACATACCAATTTAATTTTAACACATAGTCAAAATTTTAATCACAGAAATAAATATCATTATGACATACATAAATGAAAATATTTATTTCATGCATGATAACACATTTATTAAGCAATATTTGATATTGACATGCAAATCTAATCATTTAATTTATTGCTTTAAAACAACAAATGACTATGTTTTGATAAGATTAAATTTCATGCAATATTACAGAAAAATTTCTAAGGAAAAAACAAAAATTTTCTAATTTTTTGAGTTTTTATAATAGACATTTTCTATTTTCGAAATATTTTAAAAAGCTGGCAAAAATCAAAAAAGAAAAGAAAAAGAAAAAAACTGCTTATTGGGCCTCTCAGCCAGCCTGATTTGCCACTTCTCACATGTGCAACTCCTTTGCACAAACTGGCCTTCCAGCGAGCCGTGTGTTTGGTGGAAGAGTTTTTTTTACTGCAACATATGCAGAAAAAGAAATCAAAATAATCGCCAAAAATATTAAAATAAATCCAAAAAATATATTATGGTCTATGTTCATCTATAATATATTTGTGATGAAAAACTCTACTTTGTCCCTTGGTTGTGGTTATACAACCGAGGTGTGCAGATCTCAAAAATAATAATGAATAAAATTTTTTTCAGCGCAATCACGAGTTTGAGAAAAACCTAAAAAAAAACTTTTACGGCCAAACACCTCCCATCTAGTATTTTGTTTAGATGTTTATAAACTATGGTACGACACATATTTTAATCTATGGGATAAACACTTTTTAGTAAGTTTAACTTAATCTCCATCCGATCTAACACATATTTTAATCTATGGGACAATGAAGTGTTTGGGTTCCTTGAGCTAAAACTTTATATCAATGTTGGAATTTATAATAGATATAAATTCTAGAGGTTGTGGAATACCTCTTGCAGTGGAAGCGGATCATCGGGACTTTCTCACGAACTCTTGGCGAACGCACTTGCACCTCGGGATCGAGAATCGAACATCTGAAGAACGGAACTCTTTGCCACAGCACAAGTGCCTCTAGAAGAACCTCTCCAAAGTAAAAGGTGATGGGAAAATTCGAGAACAAGGAGAGAAGATCGCAGAGAGATTGCAAAAAAATAGAGGAGACACACGATTTTACTCAGGTTCACCCTTGAGATGAGGGCTACGTCCTACAAAGAGGTTCCACTATATCGTTTAGGTTTACAGTCGCCACCCAGATTACATCAGAAATTAGGCTATTAATAGCCTCTCCAAACCGGGTTTAAAACCCAAACAAACAGAGAAAAAACCTAATCCGAACCACACGGGCCGGCTAAACAAAAGCCCAAAAGCCCGAACCCCCCCTTTCGTTCGTACGCCAGCAATACTGTTAATTGGGTAATACTCAGATTCCCCTAAGCTCACGTGGACGAACCCGGTAGTGAGAAACAAGGGGCCCTGAAGTATTCACCAACTCTAACATTCTCTCACTTGATGGATACTTCACACCAATGAGAGCCTTGTCAGCAATATTCTTCTTCAATCCGACAGCAGTAGAGCACCACTCAAACTTTACACATGTAACTGCTTTAGTCAGAAAATCAGAACTATTCTCTATTGTATCAACCTTTTCAAGTTGAACCTCTTTCTTTTCCACCTTTTCCCGAATAAAGTGGTATTGGATGTCAATATGCTTTGTGCGTGAGTGAAATGCGAGATTCTTAGCTAACTGAATAGCACCTTGATTATCACATCTCACCTCTATAGCACCTTGCTCAAATTCGAGCTCCAAGCACAACCGCCGTAGCCATATGACCTCTTTTGCAGCATGAGTAAGAGCCATATATTCTGCTTCTGTAGAAAAAAAGTGCTACCACGCTTTGTATCTTGCTCATCCAACTTAGTGTAGCCCCAAATAATGTAAAAACATATCCGCTAGTGGACCGTCTACTATCAATGTCTCCACCCTAATCAGCATCTACATGGCCCACAATATCAAGCATCTTTCCTTTCTTTGTACCTTCAAAACACAACGAAAAATTTGAAGTTCCACGAAGGTACCTGAAAACTCTCTTGATAGCATTCCAATGTTCCCTGCCTGGGTTAGACATATATCGACTCAAGACTCTCACTGCTTGGGCTATATCTGGACGCGTGCACACCATGGCATACATCAAGCTACCAACTGCACTTGCATATGGCACACGATCCATCTCTTCAGCTTCTTCATTCGTCTTCGGGCATTGCTCTACAGAAAGTTTGGTTCCTAGAGACATAGGAGTACCCACTGGCTTGCAGTCTGCCATGTTAAATTTCTTCAACACTTCTTTTATGTACTTCTCCTGTCCTAACCATAACTTTCGCTTCTGACGATCTCTTCTAATCTGCATACCCAAAATAAAATTCGTCGGCCCTAAGTCTTTCATCTCAAACTTCTTGGCCAACAAATCCTTCACTGAATTTACCATCTTCATACTATTTCCAATCAGTAACATGTCATCCACATACAGTGTAAGAATGACAAATTGATCGCCAACTCTCTTTACGTAAACACAGTGATCTGAATCTGAACGTACAAATTTGAGTTCGAGCATGTACATATCAAACTTCTGGTACCACATCCTTGGCAACTGCTTCAATCCATACAAAGACTTCTTCAATTTGCACATCAACTTCTCTTTACCTTGAACTTCAAAGCCTTCTGGTTGCCTCATATATATCTCTTCCTCCAAGTCCCCATGAAGGAATGCCGTCTTCACATCCATCTGCTCTACCTCAAGATTATATGCTGCTGCTAGAGATAGAACAAATCCGATCGAAGTTATTTTCGCCACGGGAGAGAAAATCTCATCATAGTCGACTCCCTCAACCTGAGAGTACCCTTTAGCTACCAGTCTTGCCTTGTACATCTCCACAGTCCCATCCGATTTCAGCTTTCGCTTGAATACCCATTTGCAACCAATTGCCTTTCTATCCTTAGGCAATTGACACAATCTCCATGTTTCATTCTTATCCAGTGATTGCATCTCATCTGCCATAGCAAGCTCCCACTGATTTGCATCATCCATAGACCTTGCATCTTTTACAAAACTAGGTTCTTCTCCGATGATGCTCAAAGCATGAAACGAACTCAGAGCACTAAGAGAGTATCTCAAATGTGCTCTTCTTTCTTGTGTCGATCTCCTGAGAACTGGTATGGTAGTACCAATATCTGGGTCTTCATCTGAATCTGCATCTTCAACTTCATTAACTGAGTTCTCTTGATCCGATTCTGTAACAGACTCAACTGAAGTATCTTGTGCATCCACCTCTGAAATTTCAGAATCAGAATCTTCTTCAAACACTACCACTTTCTTAGGTTCATCACCTTTTTGAACTTCAACTTGGGAACGTGATTCACGGAAAACAACATCCCTGCTGTAAATAATAGTCCTTGACTTTGGATTCCACAGTTTGTAGCCCTTGATCCCTTGTATTCGACAAATATGTTCTTTTCAGATTTACTGTCAAGCTTACCTTGCTTTTTCTTGGGTATATGAACATATGCGTCACATTCGAACACCCGAACATGAGACAAATTTGGCTTCTTCCCAAACATTGCCTCAAAAGGTGTCTGATTCTTCACTGATGAGGTCGGTGAGCGGTTCTTCAGGTAGTTTGCTGTGGCTATAGCTTCTGCTCAGAATTCTTGCCCCAATTCAGCCCAACTCATCATACATCTGGCCTTCTCTATGAGTGACCGATTTAACCTTTCAGCTACTCCATTCTGTTCAAGTGTATATGGAGTTGTCTTCTGACTAGCGATACCATTGTCCACGCAGAACTGCTCAAACTTATCTGAACAAAATTCACCTCCATTATCTGTACGAAGGACCTTGATCTTGCAGCTCAATTGATTTTCCACCAAAACTTTAAATTCTCGAAACTTATCGAATACATCTGATTTATTCTTGATAAAATAAATCCAACTGTATCTCGAAAAATTATCTATAAAAGAAACATAATACCTGGACCCTCCAATAGATGGAGTCGAAGTTGGTCCAAAGACATCACTATGAATCAGTTCGAGAATCTTCGTTGCTCTTGAACCTGTGTGTTGAAAACTGACTCAGTTCTGTTTTCCATGGAGGCAATGTTCACAGAACCCGAAGCCCACAGAACAATCCGGAACTCCTTCTACCATCTGACTTGATGCTATAGTGGAGAGTCCTTTTTCACTGATATGGCCTAATCTCCGATGCCACAACATAGATTTGTTGTCTTCATCTTCTTTGACCTCTTCAGAAATAAATTCGCAGCCCACAGATATTGTCTCTTCGAGCAACTTGTACAACGTGCCATAACGAACCTCTCGTGCAATTACAATCGACCCTCTGATCATCTTGCACGAATTCTTGTCGCAACTGAATATAACACCCGAGTCAGCCATTGTACCAACAGATAATAAACTCCTGCTCATAAGTGTTATATGCATCACATCTGGTAGAGTCTTCACCGTGCCATCATTCACCCTCAACTTCACCCTGCCACGTCCAACAATCTGAACCGCAGTGTCATCTCCGAGCATGTCATCCCCACCATTATACTCCTCATATTCACAGAACCAGTGTTTATGAGGCGTCATGTGGTAGGAAGCACCAGTGTCGATAAGCCAGACATCTTTATCTGACTGTGCCGTACATACAGAAGCCAGATACATATCCCCTACCTCAACCTCCTTTTTGTCCGAGGTTGACTCAGTTTCTTTCTTATGAACCGGCTTATTTTTACAATCTCGTTTCAGATGGCCCCACTCTTGACAACTCCAGCATTGCACCTTCTTATCTTTACTCTTCGAACACCCACGAGATTTGGATCTCCCTCTCTGATTTTGATTCATTTCTGGTTGCCTTCCTCTGGCCGCCAGCGCCTCTTTACCAGAACTTGCTGATCCCTTTCTCCGTATTTCCTCTGATAACAAGGCAGCACATACACTTTCATACGAAAGTTCTTTATCCCCGCCACCAATCACAATAATCAAATTGTCCCATGAATCCGGCAGCGAACAGAGCAATGTTATTGCCTTATCATCATCTTAAAGCTTAACACCGAATGATACAAGTTGACTGATCACCGTGTTAAAGTTATAAAGATGAGTAGAAAATGAGTCACCCTCCTGCATCCGAAGATTGTACAATTTCTTCCTCAGAAATAACTTGTTAACCAACGACTTATTTTGATATAGGGATTCCAACTTCCTCCACAGATCTCTGGCAGTAGGTTCGCCCATCACATTCGTAAGAATTAAATCCGCGAGACACAGTCGAATCAAACCCTTCGCCTTTCTATCAATCCGATCTCACTCTTCGATCGCCTTTGGATCTGCCTGACTGGAGGAGGCCTCGTCCGCGACCTTCGCCGCCTCCATGCCTGGTCTCTCCTTCTCGATTGCCGTCCAAAGATCTCGATCACAAAGGAGATCCTCCATCTTCATCTTCCAGAGATCAAACCGTGTTTCATCAAATTTTGTTATCTCGATTCGCGACCCTCCTGACATCTCGAATAAACCCTAATTCCTTGAACAACCTGTGCTCTGATACCAATTGATGGGAAAATTCGAGAACAAGGAGAGAAGATCGCAGAGAGATTGCAGAAAAATAGAGGAGACACACGAATTTACCCAGGTTCACCCTTGAGATGAGGGCTACGTCCTGCATAGAGGTTCCACTATATCGTTTAGGTTTACAGCCGCCACCCAGATTACATCAGAAATTAGGCTATTAATAGCCTCTCCAAACTGGGTTTAAAACCCAAACAAACAGAGAAAAAACCTAATTCGAACCACACCGGCCGGCTAAACAAAAGCCCAAAAGCCCGAACCCCCCCTTTCGTTCGTACGCCAGCAATACTGTTAATTGGGTAATACTCAGATTCCCCTAAGCTCACGTGGGCGAACCCGGTGTGAGAAACAAGGGGCCCTGAAGTATTCACCAACTCTAACAAAAGGGACCTATGATATGGGTCCCCTTTTATAGGGTAGGAAAACTTGGAGATAAGTTAGGCTGAATGCATCACGCGCGTCCATCACACATGACGTGCAGCCCGCAAATCTCGTGGCGCGCAAATCAAATCGCGCATTTCTTGCATGAGAAGCACACGCGCATCGTGCGCTTGTGCGCGCTTACGCATGTGCGTGATGCCCAAAAGGGCACACAACCCAACAATAGGAGATTGAGAGGGAGAGAGAGAGGGAGTGAGAGAGATGAGGGGAAAAAGAATGAGAGTGAGAAGAAGGGGAAGGGAGTTCGGCCACATTTTATAGGTGGCGAAGGGGGGTTGGACACGGCCCGTGTTATACTCATAACGCGTCTGTGACCTTCGGTCCGTGTTCGATTTGTCAAATCGAAATAACACGGGCCGTGTGATTTCAGCGCGGATCATGTTTATGCATCATCCGTAGTATGTGTCGATGCGTGAAAAAAATTCGTGCCAAAATGGATCGTGTCGTGTCGGATCCGTGTTCACTGTGCCCGGGTCATGTCGTGCTCACAGTGCGGAAGGCCGACCCAACACAAAATGGCATGACACGGCCCATTTTCTCGTGCGCGGGTTGTGTCCGTGCCGGCATGGCTTTTGGGCGTGCAGGTGGTGTGCCGGGCTGTGCGGTCTGCCCGAAATTCCATCTCTAGTTGGGGATGATCGACGAACCCTAGTAAATAATAAATAATTAGTGTCATACCAACTTAAACTAAATAAATAGTATATACACTAAAGTTCTCACCTCGCGTAATATCTACGGGTGGCTGGTTCATGTTAGAATGCGACGATCCGACCGCTTGTTCCAACGACGATGTAGCAACTGACACCATTAAAGAATTGATTAATGCAATTACATGACAAATATAAATTAAATAAAAATAAATATATCACCTGATGTAATATGTCGGTCGCCATCATGTGATCGTGTCGAGTGGATGCTACAATATGGAGAAGTGTCTATCTATCTTAATAGTTGTCACCATAAAAAAATAGTTAAATTGCATGTATTAAATAGACATAAAATAACCTTACATGATATGTCGATCGTCGTCGTGCGAACGAGACAACCCAATGAATTGCCTTCTATGTGACCGTTATGTGCTCCATCAGCAATGGAGCAGCTATCGCCTCATTCTTTAGGAAGGTTTCGACAAGGTTGTTACCTCTTAAATGCTTGTAATGTCTCTGCTCTTTGTGTATGGACATCATATTCGGGTGGTCCATTCATTTTAATTTGCTTGCCTTCTATATATACAATGACGAACTTGCAAGACAACCATAGTTCACGGAATGAGAAATATATGGAGAAGATCTGTTCGTGCGGCTGCATGACATCAAATCAACTTGAACGACAGCATGTGGCGGCGAGGCACAGTGACAACGGCAGTGGAGATCGGTGAAAGAAAGGGAGGGAGGGAGAGGAGAGACACTAGAGGAAAATTACGAATTTTCGACGGACAATGATCCTTCACATTTTCTGGCGACATTTGCGATAAAAAAATATTTTTAAAATATCAACAAACAAAATTTTCATCGCCAGTACCAACGAAAACAATTGTTGGTAATTTATCGATGGACATCACCTTCGAAATTAGCAACGGATCGAAAATTCATCGGTAATTTTGAATGATAAATCCATCAGTAATTATTTTCATAATAAAATATATATAATATAATATGAAATCATGATTGTTATTTCAATATTAATATTTTATACGGGCTCAACCTTCATACGGATTTCTATTCGTCGATAATTTCAAAGAATAAATCCATCAGTAATTATTTTTATAATAAAATATATAATATAATATAATATAAGCTTATGGTTATTATTTTAATATTAATATTTTCGATGGGTTCAACCTTCAGAGTTACTAACGGATTACTATTCGTCAATAATCCTGAAAGATAGATCCATCGGTAATTATTTTTATAATAAAATACATATAATATAATATAAGCTTATGATTAATATTTCCATGTTAATATTTTTTACGGATTTAGCCTTCAAAATTACTGACGGATTATTATTCGTTAGTAATTCCAAAGATAGGTCCGTCAATAAATTTTTTATAATAAAAAATATATGATATAATAAGCTTATAATTAATATTTTCGATAGGCTTATTCTTTAGTATTACCGACGGATAGAAAATTCTTCGGCAATATCAAAGGCTAAGCCCATCGGCTGAAGAAAGATAGAGTGAAAGTGAGATAGGGAAAAACAAGCAGAAAAAAATTCAATAATTAATAATAAAGTTTTCGACAGTTTTGCCCTTCGAAATTATTGATGGATTTTTTATTCATCAGTAATACCGAAAGGTAAGTCTGTTGGTAATTGAAATATAATAAATATATTATAATAATATCTCTCCCTTCTCCCCTCTCCTATATCTCTTTCATCATTTCGGTCACTCTCTCGCTCTCTCTCCTATCTCTCTCTCAGCTCTAGTGACCACCTCTCTCTCTGGAGAAGGCACAACAGCTCCGACCTTCGGCTCCCCTCCCTTTCTCTCGACTCTGGCTGCACTCTCTCCCTTTTGCTATGTCTCTCTCAACTATGCTGAAGGCACAGGTGGCTCCAACAAAGGCGTAGGTGGCCCCTGGCCCCGGCGGCTTCAGCCCCCCTCTCCCCCTCTCTTGACACCGGCCACCGACGTCCAGATTTAGTCAACGGTGGCGAGATCAGCCTCCTGGTCATCTGGAGGCTAGAATTTCGGTCGCAAGCGAGACAGATCTATCACCTCGGCCGGATTAGTCGGATCCTCGCCCATTTTGACGATCGTCGAATTTGGCCTCTGGTGTCTGATTTTTTTTATATTTTAAATAAGGTTTCCGATGGAAAAATCCATTGGAAAGTCTTATAAGTGGACTCCCGTCATAACCCATCAGAAGTTTCAAAGAGAGTTTGCCTTTCGGAACTTTCGACGATTCTCTCTGTCGAAAATAAGCATCATCGGTAACCGATTATCCACGAGCAATTTCTCAACCTCCATAGAACATTGAAAATCAAACTTTTTGACGCATATTGATGAATTTTGCGACGGATAAATCCGTCGATAATTCTCAAAAATCTCCTTCGAAGGAGAGGAGAGAGATCGAAAGAGTCAGAGGGAGAGGAGGCCGCCAATTATTTTGTTAGAACCCATTATTTCTTTAATTGAACCAATGCAAATTAGTGGATCAAATTTAAAGCACAAGATTTTAATCGAAAATGTAGAATTAGAAAGACCCTACTTCAAAGGAGAGATACCTTCATTATTTCCTTTTTTTAAACCTATGAATAGTGTTGGACAACCTCGAAGTCAGATGATGGGTCATGCGTGCCGGAAATGAATGGTCCCTAACCAACTTGTGGTTTAGATTTTTTAGGGTGCTTTTTTTTCGGCAAGCTTTTTTAGGGTGCTTTTAATAAGCTTAATGTCACTCCTCTTTACCTATTATACCTTCTATCTTCTATAATATAAAAATGAGAAGATGAAAGCTTTCCTTCTAATACAGCATTGTATGAATATTATATTATATTTTTTCTAATTATTTATTCTACAAATATTTTGTTCATATTTTCTTTCTTTGATAAAGAGAAATATATCACGACTTTTCATTTTTAAATGCTAATTAATAACTTCTTTTGTAAGCTATAATTATTTTTCTATCTCCAATATTTTTTTTCAATAACCAAATAATCTTAGACTACTTTTTTTTTGGGTACTTCTGAATGTTGAAATATAAATAATATATCATGAGTGAATTTATGCTTCCAATAAATTTAATCTAAAAATAATAATTAGGAAAAAGTAACGGAAGCAAATAAACATGAAAAATTTAGTTGAAACAAGTCAAATAAAATATTTATTTATCACCAGTAAAAAAAATAAAAATTCTTATCACTCATTAAATAAATTGTTTCGCGGAATAAAAAGTAAACATAATTAGTTATATAAAATAGAAAAAGAGACTTTCTCAATAATAAACAGTAAAAAAAACGCATCATACTATTCTTATATAATTATTGAGAAGGAGACCTTTCATCTTTTCATTTTTATGTTATAAAAAGTAGGGGGTATAATAGATAAGAGGTGACATTAAGGTCGCCTTTTTTAATTGGGCTCAACTTATTTGATAAATAAGACACGCCTGAATTTTGAAGTTATCCTTTTATAAACATATTATCTGAGGTCCAACTAAACTTATGCTCACATAAATTTTAAAGATGTCTTAATAGTGAAGGGAATATCGTATTCTAGCACTGTTTCACATGTCCAGAAAGGGGAGGATAAACAAATGCATGCATGTATGAATGAGTATAAATTATGAATATCAAATGGAATGAGTATAAATTGTATTTTCATGTTTGCATTTTGTCATTTATAATTATACATTAGTTTAAGTGCTACAAGTTGTCATCCATTATTCGTTAATATTTCTTTAATCGATATCCTCTAATCATACTATTTCTTTGAATAGGAGGTGAAGGGTTGGGATTTTGGAATTCATGGTTGTTAATCAATCTTATTAGAATCAATGGGAAGGGATTGACCGGGTTATTTGTGAATCGGTTCATAAATCGGTTTGGTTTTATTAAAAATCCATCTGACATGATCTACCTAATCCAATGAGCACACGAGTTTGACTTTGGGTCCAGTCACAGTATAAAACTCTTGAGAGAACTTTCTGAGCTCCATATCGAGGAAGGGGTCATGTGTCGGAATCATCTCATCTTGCCCCTATTCCTCCTATCGACCAGTTTGATTAAACCTGTAACGACCCTAATTTTTGAGAGTTAGAAAAATAATATTTTATTATTTATTTTGAGAAAAATGATCATTAATATCATTATAATAAATAATTTCGAAAATAAAGGAAAATAGGGGAGGAGTTTAATTAAGGATAAAAATGTATTACGGGATATTTATTTAAATTCGGAATTTATTTAATTATTAAAATAAATCAAAATTGTTAAAAGGGATTAATTAAAAGATTAAATTTGATTAGGATTGTAAGTTATAGATGAATTGGAGATAAAGATTTAAGAGTCCTATAAATAAATCCTTAGAGTCGATCGTCAAAAGAGTTTTCTTTTCTATGGATTCTTGGTGTCCGACGGCAGAGGCATGGCAAGGCATGATTCAACGTCGAACGGCTACGAGGTACGTAGGGGGATCCGTAGGATTATTTATTATGTTGGAAAAATATATATTTTTCTCGGGTGCCATTATTTTCTCCCGAATCAAATTCTAGTAGAAATAGAAAAAAAAATAGATATACATTGCGCAAAGAATTAGAGGTTTCACACATGAAGAAAAAAAAAGAAGAAAGAAAACAAGAAGGATTTTTTTGTGCAGAGAAAATGTTGATTTTCTCGTCAAGGAAAATTCCTGTTTTCCAGTAATAAGGAGAGAGACTTGATGATTGGTTGGCGGTCAAAACGGATTGATCGTGAAAATAAAATAAAAAGGCCTTCCGTATGAGGTTAAGGTAGAGAGATAATTAAGAGGACAAATGAAAAGAGAAATGGATTAATTACGTCGCGTCGCTTTGGCGTAAAAAAAAAATGGGGGATAAATCTCTCGGTGGGAAGAGATCAAGGGGTAAAGAGAATTGAAAGAGAGGCCGTGACATAAGCAAATAAAAAAAAGGGCGTAAAGAGGAGAGAGGAGGAAGTATAGAGAGAGGGGGAAATTGTGGCCAAGAGAGAGGAAGTAATAGAAGGTAGAGAGGAAAACAAAGTAATACGTGGATGAAGCGAATTGGAGAGAGAAGGAAGAAAAAAAAGAGAGGTGAAGGCACTTCGTGAATAGGAGAGAGGAAAGTAAATAAGAGGAATTAGATTTGCTAGTCGAGAAAACATAGAAAACCAGGAGAGAGAGAAGGGAATTGAGAAAAGGAAATGAGAAAAAAAAGGGGCAATTGGAAATGAAAAAAAAGGAGCCTACGTGAGATTGATAAGAAAAAAAAAAGAAAAAGGCTTTCGTTAACTTTTACGCAGAAAGAGAAAAATGAATTTTTTTTAAAAGAAATTCATTTCTAGAATCTCTGGTCCAGCAAGGAAGAAATAAATAAATAGATAAATATAGAGAAGAAGTCGAGAGTTAAGTATTTAGTTTATTTAGATTAGTAATTTTAATTATGAGTTTTATAATATTTATCTTCCTATTCATATTGTGATATATTGATTATATTATTGAATCGGTCTTCGTTAGTATATTCTGATTATCTATTATTATTATTTAAATATGATATATTGATTGTATTCTTATTGATTGATCCTGATTAAATTATCACTATACTTGATTATATTATTATCATACCTGATAATAGTATTATCTTATCAAATCATATTGTCATCATATCTGATCCTATTTTATTATCATATCCGATCTTATCATTGATTATGATATCGATCCGGTAGTCTTTCGGATTGGGTCTTGTTTCACCTAAATTAAATTGCTAAAAGATAGACATCTTAGGTAAATAAGATAAAAGTCGAAAGCTACTGGGCCCATGTCTACTGATTGCCACTAAGCCGGGACCAATTGAATTGAATTGAATTGAATGGGGCAGATAGTGTAAAAACTATGACTGTCCTGTGTATGGTCACTCGTCCCCCACCATACACGAACCCATTGAATCGTATTGGGCTTGCCGTGGCACTGATCCCCCACTGGCCTGCATGAAAGTGGCATGGTGTCCCTTAATTGACTGAGCGCTCCTCATTGAATTGGATAACTCCGAACATTATAAATTGAATTGAATTGAATTAAAAATTGAATTGAATTGAATTAAAATTGAATTGAATTGAATTGGATTGAAATCGAATTGAATTGAATAGATCATGGTCATTTGGATACTGGCGTTGACTGGCATTGCCTCCGCCCATTGAATCGAATTGAATTGTAATTGACCAATGACAATTGATATTGAATTGAAAATTATTAAATTGAATAGTGTCATAGTGATCAGACATTTAATTGCTAAATCAATATTGATCGATCATCTGATCTTTTTCTGATCCTTCCTATTGATTTATGACTTTATTGTCCTATTATTATATTGAATCATCGATCCAATTGATTAAGCAATTATTAATTGCTATCTCTATTGATTGGTCTTTTGACCATAACTTGATATAGTTGCTCATATTGATAAATCGTTATATTGTAAATTGATTATTGTATTGATTGCTCAATTGACTCATCATTGATTATATCTTATTTTCGATTGAGCATATTGATTATTTAGTAGACCCTACGTACTGAGTATTTTTATACTCATGGATATTTTTCTGTACCTGGATCCGTGCAGGTGAGAGTACTTCGATAGAGGATGATCCTGCAGGTGGCTATGCTCAGTGATAGACAGATGTTGCACATGTTCTAGATTGAGTTGTCTAGTTTTTATTATTTCCGCATTTATTAGAATTGTGAACTTATTAATATTTTAATTACTTTGAATATAATGGATTATTAGTTGTTATTATTGAAAAAGTCTTCCGCAATTATTGTTTATATTCCGCAAAAATGTTTTATAGAAAATTGAGTAGCGCCTCTGGGACGACTCTGAGCACGTGAAAGTCACGTGGGTCTCGGGGCGTTACAGAAGGTATCAGAGCCTAAGAAGAGACACTTCTTAGCTGTCTCTAATAAATAGAATTGAGTCCATGTGCAACTGTCACGAGCAACCACTGCAGCCATCCAGTAGGGTCAAGTAAGTTTTTCATTATGACATTGTCATTGACTACTTACTTATGGAATTGTATTGTATTGTTTATTATTGAGTGAGCACAAATGTCTTTCAAGTTGATGACCTCTCATCAATTTTATCATGAACTGAGAAATAGATATCGATGATCGAATCCTCAAAGTGCAGAGGAGGATGGCCAAGCGGCCCAAGGCCCACAAGTAAATAATGAATGGGTCAATGAGCGTCAAGAGGAACGTTCGAACCATGGATCATCATCATATGAATCTCGTTCAATGTACAGAGACTATAGTAATACTAAAAGTTATGATGTTCCCCTTCACGATAATCGAAAAGAGATTGTTAAGCGTTTTCTTAACGTACAGTCTCCCCAATTTGATGGGAAGGGTGACTTCGAGAAAGCCTATAGGTGGCTAGAAGAAATTGGCCAAACCCTAGTGAAGAAAGACTGCGGTGAGAACTGCAAGACTATATGTGCTACGAGGCGTTTAACAGGTGACGTTAGGCATTGGTAGAACACAACAAAGGCTGCACATTCTCCGGAAAAGGACCTAATTTCTTGGAGAAAGTTTAAAAAGATATTCAAGGATCGCTATTACCTATTTCCCGAAGAGCGAGAAAATGGAAGGAATGTCGAGATCTACAACAGGATACCATGATAGTCGAGGACTACATGATCGAATACTTAAAGTTGGAGAAGTATGGTACTCGACGTCAATCAGAGAGAAATCGCGTTAAGCAATGGGTGGAAGGTCTCAAGCCAAACCTCCGAGGACGGGTAAAATGTTGTAACTATCATACCCTTCAAGTTGCGAAAGAGTTTGCTACCATGCTTGAAAATGACGACATAACAAACGCAACTCAACCGAATCAAGAGAATATAGATAATGATCAGAATCATATTTGGAGTAAGGATAGAAGACATCAAAGAAGAGAGAAGCGGCATCAAGAAAACTACAACCGAGGAAGGTCATATCCAACACAGAATGATCCTCCACCATATAGAGAATCATGTAATTACTGCCACAAAATGCATCTCGGTGAATGTTATTGGGCAACGGGAGCATGCTTAAATTGTGGCAATATGGGTCTCACTTTGCAAGAAATTGTGATGAACCAAGGCAGGTCGAACCTTTGCAATAATAGAATAATAGATCTTCGAGAATGGTGCAGAAATCACCCAAATAGATTGATATGTTAAGACATGACTTGAAGCTTAATCAAGTCAAAATTATAATATTCACTTCAATTGGACTTTAGATATGTTATAGTATCCAAATAGCATCTGTTATGAAACAGATATAGTTCATGGTTTCCTTTTCTCAAAAAAAAAAATGAAAGATCGACCATTGAAAATTAGAGTGTTTAATGGAAGCACTCATATGACAATATTTCTAAGGAGGTTATCGATTGGTTAGTGCTCATAATTTGCGCAAAAGTGAGGATGCACACACATAATGACATGGAGGAAGAACAACATCCAAATATGTTGAATAATTATATTATAGTTGTTACTACATTGGTTAACCCAAGATCGATGACATTCTAATATATTTGTCGAGCCTAGAGGAACATGCAAAACATATTGCAAATTGCACTCCAACATTAAGAGAAATAAGTATGTGTCAAAGTCTCGAAATACAAATTTTGGCAGAATGAGATAATGTTCCTCAAGAATATCGCATAGATGGAATATCAAAAGATGGATGCTATAACCAAATAGGTTCAACCAAAAGGTGTGTTAAAGAAAAAAAAGGAACTTCCTTAAACATGCAAGATATTTTCGAAGATCGCACCAGATTACTATGCGACAGTATCGCCATGGACAAACCTCACCAAGAAGGACAAAAAGATATAAAAAAAAAATTGAATGGCTCAGGAAAGGCTAAAAATATGTTTTAAGAAATTGGAGAAGAAATTGACAACGATGTCTTTTTTTTGAAAAGACCTTTAGACCAAGGAGGTTATGTCGCCCACAACTATGCATACAACCCCCGCATGGCATGAGTCGTAATGCTATATAGGAAGAAGATAGTTGCCAATACATTAAGACGATTAGATATCGAATTAGCAATTGTGGTTTTCACCCCAAGAATTGGTGACACAATGTGTAGGATGAAGAGTTTGAATTCTCCACGAACCACCAAAGTTGAGGTACACTTCCGAACATTTGGGGATCCAATTATTGAAAGATTTCGAGTTTGTCAAAGCAAACTCAATTGAGCATATGTTAAGCAGAAAGGTCACTTGCTCATTTGGCGGTGAGCCGACAGAATATGAGCAATGAGCAATTGTATCGTCCAAGTCAGTCTAGTGACCAACAGTGACAGTGCAAGGATAGCAACACATCTTACATGCAATCGAAATTACTATGAAAGGTTGGCAAATGAAAGTGAAGCATCAGATGTCACATGGTGTACTACAAGAGCTTGAAAATCCTCAATAGTATTAAAAAAAAAAAGATAACGATGGATATTATTAGAGGGCTTGACATGGACACAATGTGATATGAGTAATAGAGGATCAATATATTAAAATAGCCAATGTCATACCCATTAGAGAAAGGTTAGTCCATCGAAAGCCTCATGGTCATTTTTTTTAAGGAGGTTATCCGACTACATGGAGTGTTGATATCCATCGCGTCGGATAAGAATCTATAATGCATAGACCAATTCTGATGGAGCATCTATAGAGCAATTGAGATGTGATTGAACTTCTAGATCACCTTCCATTCACAGACGAATGAGTAGTCTGAATGGTCAATTCAGACCTTAAAAAAAAAATATGTTCTGGACTTGCATTAGACCGGAGTGATAGTTGGAACAATCAGCTCCCACTAGCGAAGTTAGTATATGGCAACAGTCGCCACTCTGACATAGGCATGCCACTTCATAGTCATGTATGGAAGGCATTATTGCTCACCTATCAGCTGGAGCGAGGTTGATGGACAGTTCGTTGATGACAATTCTCGTCATGAGAATAACTGACGCACATTCAAAAGGATGTTGACAAAAATTGCTTCATCAAGAAATGTTGAAGGTAGTCCACACGAGACAAAAATAGTAGGCTGACGTAGTGAGATTACAAGAATTGAATCAAAATGGAGATCTAACATACGTAGGACACATCATGAAGATGAAGATGACATTTTAAAACGGAAAGTTGAAATCAGAAAAGATTTTTTTTCAAATTCGTTAGGTAGATGATGTAGTTTCGTTTACGCAAATTCGAGGACGAATTTATTTTTAAGGAGGTTATGATGTAACGACCCTAATTTTTGAGAGTTAGAAAAATAATATTTTATTATTTATTTTGAGAAAAATGACCATTAATATCATTATAATAAATAATTCCGAAAATAAAGGAAAATAGGGGAGGAGTTTAATTAAGGATAAAAATGTATTACGGGATATTTATTTAAATTCGGAATTTATTTAATTATTAAAATAAATCAAAATTGTTAAAAGGGATTAATTAAAAGATTAAATTTGATTAGGATTGTAAGTTATAGATGAATTGGAGATAAAGATTTAAGAGTCCTATAAATAAATCCTTAGAGTCGATCGTCAAAAGAGTTTTCTTTTCTATGGATTCTTGGTGTCCGACGGCAGAGGCATGGCAAGGCATGATTCAACGTCGAACGGCTACGAGGTACGTAGGGGGATCCGTAGGATTATTTATTATGTTGGAAAAATATATATTTTTCTCGGGTGCCATTATTTTCTCCCGAATCAAATTCTAGTAGAAATAGAAAGAAAAAAATAGATATACATTGCGCAAAGAATTAGAGGTTTCACACATGAAGAAAAAAAAAGAAGAAAGAAAACAAGAAGGATTTTTTTGTGCAGAGAAAATGTTGATTTTCTCGTCAAGGAAAATTCCTGTTTTCCAGTAATAAGGAGAGAGACTTGATGATTGGTTGGCGGTCAAAACGGATTGATCGTGAAAATAAAATAAAAAGGCCTTCCGTATGAGGTTAAGGTAGAGAGATAATTAAGAGGACAAATGAAAAGAGAAATGGATTAATTACGTCGCGTCGCTTTGGCGTAAAAAAAAAATGGGGGATAAATCTCTCGGTGGGAAGAGATCAAGGGGTAAAGAGAATTGAAAGAGAGGCCGTGACATAAGCAAATAAAAAAAAAAGGGCGTAAAGAGGAGAGAGGAGGAAGTATAGAGAGAGGGGGAAATTGTGGCCAAGAGAGAGGAAGTAATAGAAGGTAGAGAGGAAAACAAAGTAATACGTGGATGAAGCGAATTGGAGAGAGAAGGAAGAAAAAAAAGAGAGGTGAAGGCACTTCGTGAATAGGAGAGAGGAAAGTAAATAAGAGGAATTAGATTTGCTAGTCGAGAAAACATAGAAAACCAGGAGAGAGAGAAGGGAATTGAGAAAAGGAAATGAGAAAAAAAAGGGGCAATTGGAAATGAAAAAAAAAGGGGCCTACGTGAGATTGATAAGAAAAAAAAAAGAAAAAGGCTTTCGTTAACTTTTACGCAGAAAGAGAAAAATGAATTTTTTTTAAAAGAAATTCATTTCTAGAATCTCTGGTCCAGCAAGGAAGAAATAAATAAATAGATAAATATAGAGAAGAAGTCGAGAGTTAAGTATTTATTTTATTTAGATTAGTAATTTTAATTATGAGTTTTATAATATTTATCTTCCTATTCATATTGTGATATATTGATTATATTATTGAATCGGTCTTCGTTAGTATATTCTGATTATCTATTATTATTATTTAAATATGATATATTGATTGTATTCTTATTGATTGATCCTGATTAAATTATCACTATACTTGATTATATTATTATCATACCTGATAATAGTATTATCTTATCAAATCATATTGTCATCATATCTGATCCTATTTTATTATCATATCCGATTTTATCATTGATTATGATATCGATCCGGTAGTCTTTCGGATTGGGTCTTGTTTCACCTAAATTAAATTGCTAAAAGATAGACATCTTAGGTAAATAAGATGAAAGTCGAAAGCTACTGGGCCCATGTCTACTGATTGCCACTAAGCCGGGACCAATTGAATTGAATTGAATTGAATGGGGCAGATAGTGTAAAAACTATGGCTGTCCTGTGTATGGTCACTCGTCCCCCACCATACACGAACCCATTGAATCGTATTGGGCTTGCCGTGGCACTGATCCCCCACTGGCCTGCATGAAAGTGGCATGGTGTCCCTTAATTGACTGAGCGCTCCTCATTGAATTGGATAACTCCGAACATTATAAATTGAATTGAATTGAATTAAAAATTGAATTGAATTGAATTGAATTAAAATTGAATTGAATTGAATTGGATTGAAATCGAATTGAATTGAATAGATCATGGTCATTTGGATACTGGCGTTGACTGGCATTGCCTCCGCCCATTGAATCGAATTGAATTGTAATTGACCAATGACAATTGATATTGAATTGAAAATTATTAAATTGAATAGTGTCATAGTGATCAGACATTTAATTGCTAAATCAATATTGATCGATCATCTGATCTTTTTCTGATCCTTCCTATTGATTTATGACTTTATTGTCCTATTATTATATTGAATCATCGATCCAATTGATTAAGCAATTATTAATTGCTATCTCTATTGATTGGTCTTTTGACCATAACTTGATATAGTTGCTCATATTGATAAATCGTTATATTGTAAATTGATTATTGTATTGATTGCTCAATTGACTCATCATTGATTATATCTTATTTTCGATTGAGCATATTGATTATTTAGTAGACCCTACGTATTGAGTATTTTTATACTCATGGATATTTTTCTGTACCTGGATCCGTGCAGGTGAGAGTACTTCGATAGAGGATGATCCTGCAGGTGGCTATGCTCAGTGATAGACAGATGTTGCACATGTTCTAGATTGAGTTGTCTAGTTTTTATTATTTCCGCATTTATTAGAATTGTGAACTTATTAATATTTTAATTACTTTGAATATAATGGATTATTAGTTGTTATTATTGAAAAAGTCTTCCGCAATTATTGTTTATATTCCGCAAAAATGTTTTATAGAAAATTGAGTAGCGCCTCTGGGACGACTCTGAGCACGTGAAAGTCACGTGGGTCTCGGGGCGTTACAAAACCGATCGATTTGTAATTAAATATCAAAGATGAAGATTTCACAAAAAAAAATGATTTACATGTTTTCTCCAGTTTTAAATTTACTTCTTTTATCAATAAAATGACATTTTTTTTCCATCCGAATCATTTAAAAGTAGAGATGGCAATATCCTCCGCCTCCCTGTAGGGCCTCATGAGAATTTCTCGTTCGAGGCTTCGAATTCGGAGATTTTTTCTCGCATGGTCAAGGATAGAGAAAAATTCCCCCCGCCCCTTCCTCCGGGAATCATGGTAGGGTGGATTGTCTTCGCCCTCGCTGGACTCCGAATATCCGCTCCTTTAATATTTTAATATATAATTTATTATAAATATCAATTGTTGATTCTCATATATATATATATATATATAACATAACACAAACCATAATTTTCTTTTATATATATATATATATATATATATATATAACATAACACAAACCATAATTTTCTTTTCTTCCTTCCTAACATCATCCCTCAACTCTCTCTCAACTCCAAGTCATCGGCGCTATCCTTTCTTTTTTTTTCAATTTTATTTGTCGACAGCCGGCGACCGATCAGATGCAAGTTGTCACGGCATGAAATCATCATCTTCCTCTTTATCTCACATGGTGGATGACTACCGCAGCCTCCTCCAAGTCCTCAGTGACGGCACCGTCATCCACCCTTCCCATCTCCCTTCCCCCTCGGCGACAATGCCGACTTCCCCATCGACTAGACCGATGTCCTCTTCTCTCCCGCCCATGACCTCCACCTTTGCCTCCATGGCCCCGCGTCTGGTCCCTCATCCTTAGGTGGCGACGGTTAGATGTCAATTCGGCTTCCACGATATTGTAGACCTTTGACGGCGAAAATCGGATGTGGGAGGGGAGAACGGCGATGACTGACTCTAATGGCGATGATGAGGACGTGATGGACATGGCTTAACCTTCGCTCGCTTGTAGATGGCCTACCAACTTCGCCGCCAGGCCACCTGCTAGTGGCTTCAGTCACCTTTGTGCACAAAATCACTCGTGTGCACAGTATTCTATGCATATGACATTTTTTTGTTTAATAAGAAAATAAATTTTTTTACATTTTTACCTACAAAATCGAAAATCGGATCCCGGTTCGAGGCCCGTGGGGAACTCCACTCGAGGATCAAATTTCCTCCACCCGAAAATTCAGGGTGAAGTCGGGTGGGTGCCGGAGCTCGGAGTCAGGGCGAGAGTGTCCCCATCCCCTACGGGGTCGAGTGCCATCCCTGCGTGGAGGAAGTAGGACTCGTGGGGACCACCTTCTTCGGCCATTTGCAACTGCACCAGGATATGTTTTCCGTTTGGTCGCAGTTTCACGTGGCCTTAGCTACTCGCGTCACGTTGCTGCTTCGTTCAAAGTGACTGTTGACGAATTGACTGGCACCTAAATTACGAGGAAAGACGATCACATTTTCAAATTTAATTTTTGAAAAATTAAATTAATCATATAGAAATAATTCTGGCCACGCATTATGATTAAAAACAAAACAAAACAACAAGTGCAGTCAGTTGAACCGAACGCATTCTGCTTAGACAACACGTGTTACTGGTAGTGTATAATTTTCAATTTCTTCTACTTTTTCTCTAGAGCACAAGAAAAATGGTGGCGATCACGGTCCGGCGGTCGACGATGGTGAGGCCAGCGGAGCCGACGCCGCGTCGCCGCCTATGGATTTCAAACCTCGACCTCGTGGTGACGCCGGTCCACACGACGCTCATATACTTCTACCGCGCCGGCAACGGGTCGACGGACTTCTTCGACGGCGCGCGAATGCGAGACGCCTTGGCCCAGGTGCTGGTGCCGTTCTATCCGATGGCCGGCCGGCTCGCCAGAGACGAGAAAGGCCGGATCGAGATCGACTGCCACGGCCAGGGAGCGGTGTTCATCGAGGCAGAGTCGAATGCGATCTTGGACGATTTGGGGGACTTTGCACCCACCAGAGAGCTCAAGCAGCTCGCCCCTGAGGTCGATTACGGTGGGGGTATCTCCTCTTACCCACTCTTGTTGCTACAGGTCGGTCAACATTTTGCACCCACCCCTGTTCAGCGTTCAATTATCCCTTGGTTACTGCAACATGGTAAATCATGGCGTTGTTGAAAGCATCCGGTTCCTGGTTCGCTGTTATGCACAGGTGACCTACTTCAAGAGTGGCGGCGTCTCGTTAGGCATCTCCATGAAACACCTCCTCGCTGACGGTTCTTCCCTTGCTCACTTCCTGAATTCGTGGTCCGACGTTGCTCGATGCGGCCACGGCTATGTCGTCATGGCACCCTTCATTGACCGTAGTTTTCTTCGTGCGCGTGTTTCGGGGGCTTCTCTCCGGGGCACGTCGAGTTATTTTACCATGTATTTTTCTTTTCAACCAACTTTTGTACTTAGTTTATTTTCTAAGTGTGGTGGTAAAAGTTTTGTAATTTGCACTCTAAAAAAGTACACCTCCGAAGATGGTCCTCCGCACCACACGTTACAAACCTATCACCCGAAATGGTGGTATAGTAGGGGAGACCCGCTAGTCCTCCCCCGAAGCGTTGTAATCATTCATATTTACTCAACAAAAATTTTAAGCTTCCCTAAATCTAGCACCGTTCCTCAAGCGTGGAGTGACAACTCACAAAAGAGCATCTCAAAGCATCCCAAAGAGATCGAACGTCCCGTCGAGGTGTCCGTTCGTTTACGAACGCCTCCACCAAAGAAGCGGCCGTTCGGGACCGAGCGTCCCAAAGACTGTGTCAATCGAAAAGTAGCAAAAGCAAGTTTTCGCAAAGCATTCAAAAGAGCTTGCCTAAACGTTGGGCACGTCTAGGCGCCGCACAGGTCATCGAGAGAAAAATGACCCCGTGACACAGAGCAGCGTTTCTGGGACCGCTCAAGTTGGCGTTCGACGATCAAGGAGAAATGACGTCGAATTCGGAGATGACGATTGAACCCGTCGCACCGGAGAAGGGCCGCCCCGAGCGAGGGCGCGCCCGCTCGAAGGACGCCTTGTCCGCCTTCAAGCAACGCCTCGGTCAATTTTAATTAGACGTGGGCGAGATGCAAGACCAACTCGCAACGCACGAGCGGGAGTTGGAGAAGACCATGGATCTCGCAACGGTGCGGGATGAGATGGCGCCGTTGTATAAGCGGCTAGAGTCCATGGAGACGACGATCATGAACATGCGGGAGACCTTGGACAATGGTCTCTCCAACATGCGATTCGAGATGGAGCAAGAGTTCAAGACCATGCGGGAAGAACTCAAACGATGCTACGGAGATGGGCGGCGTCCCGAGATACCCGCCCCGCATGAGGCAAGGATTGATGTGCCGAAGCCGCGGCTCTACAAAGGCGAGCGGTCGACGAAGGAGATCAGTGACTTTCTGTGGAACATCCGAAGGTAAATAGAGGCCTTGGACATAACGTCCGAAGCAAGGATGGTGAAGACCGCATCCTTCTACTTGCAAGATGCGACGAGTCTATGGTGGCGATGCCATTGCGACGACGTGGAACGTGGCAACGTCGAGCCCATTGAGAGGTGGGACGACTTCAAGAGGCAGCTGACGAATTACTTCTGCCCCGCCAAATCGGGTTACGTTGTTCAACATTTGCCAGAAGGGCACGTTGAAGGAGTACGTGAAAGAGTTCACCGAGCTCCGCCTACAGAACTCTCAGGTGGACGAACACACGTTGTTGGCGGTCTTCGTGAAGGGTTTGAAGCCATGGGCTAAGACGGAGTTGGAGTGACGAGATTGCCCCAACCTCCGCTCGCTAGTCGCTGCTGTTGGGTCACTTGTGGAGTATGCCAAAACGAGCGCTCCACCACCAAAGCCCTCGGGCAAGGACTATGGTGGGGGAGAGAAGCCAAAGTCGCAATGAGGCAAGCCGCATTACCAGAACAAAAGAACACCAGGACAGGAGGTCCAACAATGATAGATTCAAGAGGGACGGAAAGCCGCCAAAGTCATGCTACATTTGCAAAGGTCCACATTGGACGAGCGATTGTCCGCAAAAGGCGATGATCAACGTCATGTATTGCCCCGACGAGAAGGAGAAGGAGGAGGCGTGTCTCAGTTCGATGCACGTCCTCAGCGACATCAACGCCTCGAAGGGTCCTTCATCGGCCGCTCGACTTTATGCGGACATCGAGTTGAACGGGCAAGTCTTCAACGCCCTCATTGACACGGGAGCATCGGAGTTGTTCGTGTCAGAAGTGGCCGCCAAGAAGCTGAAGCTGTCACTACAGAAGACCAACGCCACGTTCAAGATGGTAAACGCGAAGTCTATCTCGACCACAGGGATTTCTCCTAGAGTGAAGGTTCGCATCGGCAAGTGGTCGAAAAGTTTCGACGTGACGGTGACAGCGGTGGACGACTACGAAGTGGTGGTGAGCATCTCTTTTCTGCGACACATTGCTACATGTGTCATCCCGCTCACCAACTCAATGGTCATCTTCGACCCCAAGGGACCCTACAACGTTCCCATGAGGTCGGGAGGTGATCTCAAGCAGAAGACCCTCTCCGCCATGCAAGTGGCGAAGGGGTTGCGCAAACAGGAGCACACCTTCCTGACGACCGCCATATTGGAAGATCCGGGGCCTTCCACTCCAACACCTCCCAAAGTTCTTGAAACTCTTGAGGACTTTGCGGACGTCATGCCCCCGAAGCTCCCAAAGCGGCTGCCTCCGAAGCATGAAGTGGACCACGTCATCGACTTGGTCCCAGGATCGAAGCCCCCTCATGGAGTTCTTTATCGGCTAGCCCCTCCGGAACTCGCAGAACTTCGTAAGCAACTTATCGAACTATTGGATGCCGAATATGTTCGGCCCTCAAAGTCTTCATATGGCGCCCCGGTTCTCTTCAGAAGAAGCATGATGGTTCCTTCCGGATGTGCATCGACTACCGGACGCTCAACAAGCTTACGGTGAAGAACAAGTACCCCATCCTCCTGGTGGCGGACTTGTTCGACCAACTTGGCGGTGCAAGATGGTTTACAAAGTTGGATCTTCGTTCGGGCTATTGACAAGTCCGAATAGCGGAGGAAGATGTGCAGAAGACGGTGTACGTCACAAGATACGGCTCCTACGAGTTCCTCGTGATGCCTTTTGGCCTCACCAATGCCCTGGCGACCTTCTGTACTCTCATGAACAAGGTATTGCAACCATTCCTTGACAGGTTCGTGGTTGTATACCTCGACGACGTCATGATCTACAACCGCACCTTGAAGGAGCATATCGAGCACATTCGACAAGTGTTCGAGGTATTGCGGCAGAACGAGCTATACGTCAAGCGGGAGAAGTGTGCATTCGCTCAACCAGAAGTACACTTCTTGGGACATGTCGTCGGATGTGGCAAGGTGAAGATGGATGGCGCGAAGATTCGAGCCATCATGGAGTGGGAGCCGCCCAGGCGGGGTTCCCGACATGCTTTCGTTCCTTGGCCTAGCGAACTACTATAGGAGGTTTGTCAAGGGGTATTCACATGTGACGACTCCTTTGACGAATCTCCTCCGGAAGAATGTGAAGTGGGAGTGGACGCCGACATGCCAGGAGGCGTTCGACACCCTCAAGAGGGCCATGACGGAGGAACCGGCGCTCGTTCTGCCAGACCACACCAAGCCCTACGAGGTATAGACATATGCTTTTGACTATACCATTGGAGGAGTTCTTATGCAGGAGGGGCATCCCGTGGCGTTCGAGAGTCGAAAACTCAACGACACGGAGCGATGTTACGCCGTTCAGGAGAAGGAGATGACCGCGGTGATCCATTGCCTTAGGACATGGCGACACTACCTCCTCGGGTCGCGATTTCACATCAAGACGGACAATGTCGTGACAAGTTACTTCGAGACGCAGAAGAAGCTCTCGCCGAAGCAAGCAAGGTGGTAAGATTTTATGCCGGAGTTCGGCTATGTTCTGGAGTACAAGCCCGACAAGACGAATGTCGTTGCCGACACCCTCAGTTGACGCGCGAAATTGGCGGCCATGAGCTCTTCTCAGACCAACATGATCGAGAGGATCAAGAAGGGACTGAAGTCGGATCCCACGGCAAAGAACATGTTTGAACAAGCAAATGAGGAAAAGACACGCCGCTTTTGGGTGGAAGATGGGCTGATCTTCGCCAAGGAACGTCGTATCTACATTCCTCTGTTCGACAACTTGCGGCGTACTATCAGCAGGAGTGCCATGACTTCAGGTGGGCGGGACATTCAGGCATCCGCCGCACTTTGGCACTCATCGAAGATAACTATTTTCTGGCCAAGGATGGATGATGATGTTGAAATTTTCGTGAAGACATGCCTTGTTTACCAGCAAGACAAGAACCTCAACCAAGCGCCCGATGGACTTCTGGAACCCCTGCCTATTTCAGAGCGTCCATGGAAGGATGTTTCCATGGACTTCATCATAGGTCTGCCTAAGTCTGAAGGAGCAGGTACCATCATGATGGTTGTCGATCGATTCTCCAAGTATGCCATCTTCGTCGTCGGCTCCACGAGTTGTCCTGCCACTGAAGTCGCGGAGTTATTCATGAAGCATGTAGTGAAGTATTAGGGCCTACCACAAAGCATCATCAGCGATCGGGATGGTCGATTCGTTGGCAACTTCTGGAAGGAACTGTTCAAGATGATGGTCTCCAACCTGCATTTCTCGACATCACTTCATCCTCAAACTGACGGCCAAACTGAGAGGGTGAATTGTATCTTCGAGATCTACTTGCAGCACTATGTGAATGTCAATCAGAAGAACTTGGTGAAGCTACTCGACATCGCACAATTTTCTTACAACTTACAGCGGAGCGAGTCAACCAATCGGAGTCCTTTCGAGATAATGACGGGGCAGCAACCTCTGACGTCCCAGACCGTCGCCACATCCTATGGTGGCAAAGTCCTCGCCGCTCACCGCATGACGAGTGAGTGGCATGAGCAGAACGACATGGCGAGAGCATGTTTGCACAAGGCATCGAAGCGCATGAAGAAGTGGGCGGACACCGCCCGTCGGGACGTCAACTTTGAAGTCGGAGACTTGGTCCTTGTGAAGCTGGTCCAATATCTTCGACTAAGTGGGAAGAATCTGCACAAGGGCCTCGTTAGGCGTTACGAGGGCCCTTTCAAGATCTTGAAGAAGGTAGGCAAAGTGACCTACAAGTTGGAGCTCCCGCCTCAGATGCAACAACATCCCGTCTTCCATGTCAGCCTGTTCAAGCCTTTCGTAGAAGACACTGAAGATCCGGGGCGTGGGATTTCAGACCGTGCCCCACCGGCCATCCATCAGCAGTTTACTGATCAAGTTGAAGAAGTACTTGCCGTCCGCACGAAAAATCGGAAGAAGAAGTATCTTGTTCGATGGAGCGAAAGACCGGATGCCGACACAGGTTGGGAGACATCCGAAAACCTGTGGCAGTTCAAGCAGAAGATTGAAGAATTCCAAGCTGAGGGACGTCGCTGACTTGAGTGGGGGAGAATGTCCCAGGGGCTTCTCCCTGGGGCACGTCGAGTTATCTTACCATGTATTTTTCTTTTCAACCCACTTTTATACTTAGTTTATTTTCTAAGTGTGGTGGTTGCAGTTTTGTAATTTGTACTCCAGAAAAGTGCACCCCCGGAGATGGTCCTCCACACCACACGTCGCAAAACTACCATCCGAAATGGTGGTATAGTAGGGGAGACCCGCTATTCATTCTCCGAAGCATTGTAATCATTCCTATTTACTCAACAAAAATTTCAAGCTTCCCTAAATTTAGCATCGTGCCTCAAGCGTGGGATGACAACCCACAAAAGAGCGTCCCAAAGTGTCCCAAAGAGATCGAGCATCCCGCCGAGGTGCCCGTTCGTTTACGAACGCCTCCACCAAAGAAGCGGCCGCTCGGGACCAAGCGTCCCAAAGAATGTGGCAATCGAAAAGTGACAAAAGCAAGCTTCCGCAAAGCATTTAAAAGAGCTTGCCTAGACGTTGGGCACGTTTAGGCGCCACACGGGTCAGAAAAACGACCCCGTGACACGCGCAGCCCACCGGTCCCTCGCTTCCGACACGTCGAGCACGAGCCGCCGCCTTCGATGGATCGCTGCCCCAGCCGAACCGTCTCGACGCCCGCATACTCCTCCACCTCGTGCGTCAGCATGTTCAAGCTCACCGGAGAGCATCTCGACCTCCTCAAGAAAAGCTTCCCTCCGGGCACCGAATACAGCACGTACGTCGTCCTCGCTGCCCACGTTTGGCGGTGCGTCTGCATTGCTCGAGAACTCCTCCCTGACCAAGTGACCAAGTTGTACATCGCCACCAGTGGCCGGCGACGGTTCCGCCCACCGCCCCCGGAGAGATACTTCGGCAATGTCGTCTTCGCTGCGTCGCCGTTAGCCACGGCGGCCGACGGATACTCACAAGCAGCGGCGAGGATCCATGCCGCGCTCGCGAGGATGGACGACGAGTACTTGAGGTCGGCGTTGGACTTTCTGGAGTTGCAGCCGGACCTGGACGCGCTCGCTCGGGGGCCCCACCTCTACCGGTGCCCCAACTTGAGGCTCACCAGCTGGTTGGGGTTGCCGGTCCACGACGCCGATTTCGGGTGGGGGCGGCTGGCGTTCACTGTGCCCGGGTGGATGCCGGACGAGGGATTAGGATTCGTGTTGCCGAGTCCCGCTCGCGACGGCAGCGTAGTCTTAGCCATGTGCTTGCAGACCGAGCACATGAGTGGGTTGTTAATAATGCCTTGAATCTGAACCCAATTGGTCCCCCTACATAGTCAGGCGCTTCAACAGAATTCCCCTACGGGGGTCTCGCTGCCCGGTCAGCGAGCCTGTGGGGGGTCAAGGGGGGGATCCCCCCCTGCGGGGGTTGCAAGGGGGCGGAGCCCCCTGAGCGAAAATTTTTTAGGGGTATTCTGTTTGTGATTCGGATTTGATTTATTTCCTTATCACGAGATAGGTGTCCTATTTTCAGGGGATTTATTTAGAGTCCCAGTCCGTATGTAATTCCTATCATCTGTCAAAGGGAGTGCCTATATAAACTCCCTAGGGGTCTAGACCGAGATCCATCCTTGTAATCATCATTATTCCATAACAAAGAGCCGCCACCGTTTTTCCTCTTCGTGTTCTTCTGTATTTCGTGCGATCCCTCTCTCCCCTTTTTCGTAACATGGATTTCAGAAACTCATCTACCGATTGGCTCCTTTGGGAAATATTAGGCATCCTTCTGAATTATGAATTCAATATGCGGATGCAATTGCATGTCTCTTTGTGTCATCCAGGCATTTCATGGGAGAGAATTTTCCAAACTTTAAAAGAGACTTAAAATTATTATTTATTATATAATTGAATTAGGAATGAAAAAAAACAAATCGAAGTTTTATTTAGTGCTCTTATGAAAAAAAAAAATTAGTCGACAGGGAAAAAGAAGATCCTAGCTAGTCTACTCAGTGGTCTTGGCAGGGCAGCGAAAATATAACATAAGATAAAAAATAACATTATATTTTGACATTGTAATAAAATTGTTGTAACCAATAATAAATAATAATTTTATAGTTATCAGGAAAAATAGTTTCAGAATTATTAATTAATGTAAGAAAAAATTATCATGCAAGAATCACTAAATTGAAAGTACAATTTGGATGCATTATTTAGAGAATAAATTTGAGTTAAAAATGAAAATAAAATTTACTATTAATGACAGAATATTATTAGTGGTTAACACATTAATAAAAAATAAGTTAGTGGTTAACACATTAACTTTTTGGGTGGAAAATACATATTGTTTTTTATTTTTAAATTTACCTATTTTTATAATGCATTATCTTTTTTCTCAATATAAATATAATAATGAAAAATAATAATTAAAATTATCGGATAAGTTAATGGTGGGCCTTAAGTAATGACTTTAGCAGCCTTGCCAGTCTGCTCTTGGATAGTTGGATAGATCATAGATGTCCTTAGGTTAATGGAATCTCTTTATCACTACGAATCAGTTGATTTGGATAAACAATTGTTTGTTTAATTGCCTCTTATTTCTTATCTTTTTCACTTTTTTGTTCTCATCTTTTTGGTTTAAAGATATTCCTATCTATCCGAAAATTTATTTGATTTTGAAAATTGGTTCAAAAAAATAAAAAATGGGCCTCTCCATTTGATTTTTTGGAACATGTTATTTGTTTAAATTAAAACCCTAATAAAAAATAAAAAAGATACAACCCAATCCCAATCTTAGTATTTTTTAAACTAGTATAACTAAAATATCATTTTCACTTCCAAAATAGTATTTCATATTTTTTTTACCCATACTCATTGAATTAAGTACATTGCCGACTTGAATTATTATGACTTTTGTAGGTGAATGTGAACATTGCCAAGTTATTAATTTCTTTTATTGCAGTTGAACATGAAATTAATTAGAATGTTTTAAATTGTACCATTATACATATTGAGTATGGGTAAAAAAGTATTTTCTGATATTGAGAAGGAAAATATATGGAAATTAGTTTTTAATATTTCTACAAATGTTAAATAGTTGTTATTCGATGTATCATTGTTATTTTAAGCAAATAGTTTTTATGTCATGTCACTTTTTCCCTCAAAATATTATTATTTGGTTCTTGTGAATTATGTGTAAACTTGAGAAAGGTTATTTTATTTGCCATACATGTTTTTTTATGATAAAAAATGAGTGAAAAAAATATAATGATCCCGAAATTTCATAACTAAACGATATCAATGTACAATCCCACGTGAAAATGCACTTTAAATTTATATGAGTCAATTAGTTAAAGTGAATAATATTTTAATTAGACAGAAAGTCTTACAAAATGATATCAAAGCCCGCATGAAAAAAAACATGTCATAGCCAACTGAAAAGACCAACCATGTAACTAATAATCATGCAAATTTGAGCGAAAAGATCAACCATGTGCCAACACGGTCAACAAGAATTTTGAACCCTTTAAAGAGAATGCAATGATATGAAGTGTGAATGTATAGTTTCATAGTGGACTAGGTTAATTATATCCATCGATCGTTCCTTTAATTTTAGGTGTGATAATTATTTGGTTGTTTAATTTTAATTTATAATTAAAATATTTTCGATCTTTGATGTGTCGTCTTTCTGACATAGCATAATAAAAAAATATATAAAATCAAAATAAAGAATTGACAGTCATTGTCGTCCCTTCACTGGAGCAGAGTAAGGGGGGCGACGCCCTTCCCTAGGCGAGCTTGCATAGAGGTTTGATGCCCTCCTTTTTTTTCGCTCGCGATGCCAAGAAGGAAGAATCGATGCCCCATTTTCTCTTTTACGCGCAATTTCTACATCATGATCAATTGATACTAGGGACGTCGACACCTCATTTTCTCCCTCGCCAACGAGGAAGAAAAGGAGGGTGTTGCCCCCCCCCCCCCCCCCCCCCGAACTCGTCGAGTTCGCACAAGGGCCAGCGTGTCACGGGGCGTTTCCCGTGACACGAAGCGTGAAGCCTCGCGGCACCAACGCCGCTCAACTTATAGCCCTCGGCCGCTCAACGCCGAAAACATGGAACACATGCAGCCGCCCCGCACGGCGTAATATTGCGGAGTACCAAGTTATCCGCCCTTAGGGCATTTATCTTGTAAGGCCGTCTTTATGAATGGCCAAGTAGGTGACGTTCCCGTAGGGTACGTCTTTTGCATCTTCAATATATAACAAGACTCCTATACCTACGGTACACTGGGAGGAGTTCACTAGTGCCTTCCGAGGCCCAATTGTATGTTATGTTTCATCATATTTAATACAAGTAAGCTTTCCTTTAATTCTAGTGTCATGGCCTTGAGCGTGGGGTGGCAACCCACATCGGTGTCCCTTCGTGGCGTCCCGTGGTCCCTTCGTCGCCCCTTCGGACTTTAAGCGCCCAAGCGCCAACATTAGTGCCGCAACGCGCTAATGCCACGGTCTCGTGACGAGTAGTCCAACACTCTAGTCATGTCCGTGATTGAATGCCTATAAGAGCGACTCTCGGCAAAGTCGTCTCGACCATAAAACTTCCGCTGTAAACTCAAAACAGGCTTGGCTAGGTGCCTATTCGCCTAGTCGCCGCACGTGGTCTAGTGTCCGAGAATGACCCCGTGACAAGTGGTATCAGAGCAGTTCTTCCTGCTCGGATTACCCAGCGACGATGACTCGCTTGTGTCGTCGCAACGTGCCCTGGCGTAGGAAATGTGCTTCCGCTCAAATACTCCATCACGCCCAGGCGCACTGGTACCATGGTCTTTGATCATGGACGCCAACGAGGAATGCATGGCAAGCTTCCTCGCCGCACGCCCAGTCGTGTCCTGCAGCATGTTCCTCATACACCCGTGTCGTGTCAAGGAACGTCCGTCATGCATCATGATGACGGATTGATCGTCCCGCCTAACCGGGACGGTCATGCGTCGCTCACTCGAGCAGATCAACCACCCCAGGTATACAGTCGAGAATCCTGAAGTGTCGCGCTGCGTCAAAGAGTGGCCATATGCTCCGTTTGATGGTCTTGCGCTGCTCATATCATGAGATCGCTTACACGAGCGTCGTGTAACTCGGAGGACCCGTGTCACATTCAGGGACTGTCGGTCATGCACTATCATGACGACCTGGCGCTGCTCGGTATTTCGTGACGTCGCATCGTATGCCCAGTCATGCAACGTGAAGTGCACAACCGCTTCACGGGAGAAGTTGGCTTAAAGACAAATATCAAGGTTCACGGTCCCTTTTCGGCCAAAGAATATCATCCCTTCGGCCAAGGAACATCAATCACAAGCATCTTGTCGTGCCACAGCATCGTCTGCCACGCCACGATGACTTTCAGGAATGGAGCAAAGCATTGATTACTTGCAAACACTCGTGGACGAGCTGTCAGCCTTGCCTGCCTCGTCAAGTGTCGCCCCGCAAGCGGCGCGATGTCATCCATCAAGGAGTGGGACGAACTTGATACATGCCAATGCAAATCGACGCCTCAACTCAGCGACCAATTTGGCAAACGGTCTGAGCGTCGAGCATCGGCGAACCTTGGCATGCTGCTGTCAAGCGTTCTGCCGCCAACCGAAGGAAGGAGTGCCCTTTCCCTTCGGACATCGCCTCGAGTAATCGAAGCGGCCTCCAAGGATCACAATGCAAAAGTTTCGAAGGACACATTGGCGATGTCGTCCCTTCGAATGGAGATGGAGGTAATGTTGGGAGCTCATGCCACGAGTTCACCAACCGCAGTCCGCTTATCTAAGCGGAGCGTCTTCACAAGCATCCGCCCGGATTAGTGAAGGCCCGGAACGGCTACTCTTTCGCAAGGGTCAAGCCGCCCGGTGGACGAGTATGTCAAAGGTGTATGATCTAGGATGACAAGCACAGTGACATTACTTTGTCCAAGGTGCGGACGGACGAGCATCTAAGGTGCATCCTCTTCGTGAACGAGCACAACGATCTCGCCCTGTCTATACCCCAAAGGGATTGTCAAAGCTTCACAGGAGGTCCCAGGATCGGAAGAAGGCATATCCCAAGAATCCTGCAAGATGTGGCAAACTCAGGATGGCGTTGCCATCGCGACAATGTAGAATATGGCAAACATGCATCCCAGACATGGGACAGAAGAAGTGGCAGTTCATCAATTATGCAGTGCCCTGACAAGTTGGGACTGGAGGTCAAGATCGTATTGTTTAGCATCGGCCAGATGGGCATGTTGAAGGAGGAAGTGAAAGGAATCACCGAGCTCCACCTACAGTGTTCCCAGGAGGATGAAGACCCAGTGTTGGCGCTCTTCAAATGGAGGGGTCAGAAGCTTTGGACTAGGAAGGAGTTGGAACGACCGGATCGTCCAACCTCCGCTCCCTAGTCGATGCTGCCAAGTCAATCAGGACAAGTGCCATACCACCAAAGCCCTTGGGCAAGGGTAATGGTGGGGGGAGAGAAGCTCAAGTCGCAAGGAGGAAGCTACTCATGCCGAAGATAAAGATCGCCCATCGAAGCAGGAGAAGAGAGTCAAACCACAGGCACATGTGGGGAGACCCTCATCGTCGCTCACTATAGCGACTGGGAGTGGACAAGGTGCGGAATGTTATACCAAAGAACCTTGCTCCATCTCAAACCGTCGAGGTATCTCTTGTCCACCAAGGGGAAGGTGGAACTATTTTCAAGGCTCGGCGGATGAAGGACTCAACGTTGCAGCCATCTGCAACTTGGAGATAGCGAGTTGAACCACTAGGGAACGTGGGGAGACTCTCGTCGCCCACTATGGCGACTTGGATGGACAAGGCATGGATTGTCAGATCAAAGAACCTTGTCCCGCCTCAATACTGTCGAAACATCATGTGGTCACCAAGGAGGAGGTGGTCCTACGCTTTTAGTTCGGCAGAGATATGGAAGACTCTACGTTGCAATCATTTGCAACATAGAGACACTGAGTCAAGCCCACAAAAAGACCTGAAGCGTCCCAAAGTATCCGTGGGAAGACTCTCGTCGCTCATCATAGCGACCCCAGGCACTCGAAGCAGACAAGCTACAAGCATCGACATCGGAGGGCTTGTGCTGTTTCAAGCCGTCGAAATTCAAGAATGATCATCGAGGGTGAGATGGTCCTGCACTTCGCATTCGACGGAAGGAAGACCTTATGCTGTGGCCATCCGCAACATGAAGGCATCGAGTCAAGTCATGCAGGTCGAATGGCGAGACTCTTCATCGTGTTCTACACGACCCTGAGGCAACTCTTCTCTGCGCTATTCCTGAAGGCATACAAGAGTTGTTTCACCCCCAAAGAAGCCAAACCACACAAGTTGACGCTGCGCAAGTCGAAGAGAAGTGAAGCCAACAGAGACTTGATGGACGGATAGTTGCTTGATGAAGTCAGACCGCACATGGCGGACTCCACTGGCGCTGCACAAGTGATGACCCCGGATTGGACGAAGGATCAGCGAGCGAAGCAGGCCTGAGGGAGGAGTCCTCAGCGAGACCCCAAGGAGCGGGCATTCCTGGCGTTGCGTGATGCTGGTGAAGTTGAAGTCAAGGCAAAGAAGGCAGAATTGAACGAGACAAGCGAAGTCAAGACTCAAGACGAAGGCCCCGAGGAAGCCCGGACAACGGCGTCGGGGGCGTCGCCGACTTTGGTGGGGGAGAATGTCACGGGGCGTTTCCCGTGACACGAAGCGTGAAGCCTCGCGGCACCAACGCCGCTCAACTTATAGCCCTCGGCCGCTCAACGCCGAAAACATGGAACACATGCAGCCGCCCCGCACTGCGTAATATTGCGGAGTACCAAGTTATCCGCCCTTAGGGCATTTATCTTGTAAGGCCGTCTTTATGAATGGCCAAGTAGGTGACGTTCCCGTAGGGTACGTCTTTTGCATCTTCAATATGTAACAAGACTCCTATACCTACGGTACACTGGGAGGAGTTCACTAGTGCCTTCCGAGGCCCAATTGTATGTTATGTTTCATCATATTTAATACAAGTAAGCTTTCCTTTAATTCTAGTGTCATGGCCTTGAGCGTGGGGTGGCAACCCACATCGGTGTCCCTTCGTGGCGTCCCGTGGTCCCTTCGTCGCCCCTTCGGACTTTAAGCGCCCAAGCGCCAACATTAGTGCCACAACGCGCTAATGCCACGGTCTCATGACGAGTAGTCCAACACTCTAGTCATGTCCGTGATTGAATGCCTATAAGAGCGACTCTCGGCAAAGTCGTCTCGACCATAAAACTTCCGCTGCAAACTCAAAACAGGCTTGGCTAGGTGCCTATTCGCCTAGTCGCCGCACGTGGTCTAGTGTCCGAGAATGACCCCGTGACAAGCGCACCCTTTCCCTTTTTTCTTCAGTGTCGGAAGAGAGCGCAGGCTGTCATCTCTTTTTTAATTAATTTTTTTACTACTTTTATATTTTTATATTTTTTTATTGCTCCACATTGATATTATAATCGGAGAATTAATTACTGCGGTCAGAAAAATGAAATGTGTAAGAAAAGTAAAATTTAAAGATAATCTAGTTATAAATTATAATTTACCCCCACAAAGATGTTTATGCAATTATATATAGGCTTCCTCTTCACTTGTCGACATATGTTTTAAATTTCTGCGAGCTAATAACTTAAAACGAATAATATATATTTTCTGGTGTGACTTGAAAGTAGATGCTTTTTATTGTGGGAGTATGAGATAGATCAACTTTGTTTAACCATATCTCTAGCTAACAGGGTCTTAGGGCGTTAGCTGTTATATTTATTAAATATTTATTATTGTCTAATTGAACAACTAAATATCAATTGTTAATATTTAATTATTCACTAATTAATTATTACTCGTTTATGTTGCCATTTTTTTTTGTCAAAAATAGTTTGGTTAATTTGTAGTTGGTTAGGGAAAAAGAAAATGTTACACGTCTCTTAGGATTGACAAATTCCTAGGTGGCGGAAAGATCACCCTCCCCTCGGTATGGTAATGATGATGATTGTCTCCATTTTGGGGCACCGATTAGTCCACAATGATAACCTTCCACTAATTACTACTCTCCACATAAAATGATATATTTTCATCTTAAAATTTAAATTGGTTTTTAAGTCAAAGGAGCAATATTTATCTTTTGAATTTATGCCTTTGCACTATTGTACATTAAAAAATTAAGTCAATGTTATTTGGGTCAAGAAAAAAGTGTCACTTTTATTAATTCTTTAAGTGTAAAGGAATACAATTGACCAAATAAAAATAATGTAAACATAAGGGAATGGAATTTGTCTTGTGAGAATAGTATGAAAAGTATTAATTTTGTAAAAAAAAATGATAAAACAATTATCATTTATTGATCAAATTTTAAAAAAACGAAAACGTGCACCATAAAAAAAACTAGAATAACATTGTTTTGAACTGGAAAATGGAGATAATGAAGATAAAAGTATATAAACAATAGTTTTTCTAGTACTTGGTTGGAAGAGATATGTTGGATCAAATTTTCAAATGCAAGAAACAAAATTAATAATGTCAAAATCGTTAGTTGCATGAACAAGAAAAATTGTATAGGAAAATATAAAGCGCAGAATTATTTTATAACCTTTTATAGAAAATAAAATTGTACATGAAATTATGCAGATACATGGCGATCAAGAATCACGAACCATTGAAAATGTAAAAGAAATTAAGAAAATAAAGATCAATTATAAAGATTTTTTTAAATTCGCATAATACTTTACGAAATTAAACTGAGTTTTATTATATATAAATTCATATAATTCTTACTGGAATAAAACGCAAGGTGTTGACAAGGGACAACAGCGTGGCGCACAGCAAGGCACGTGGACGGAAGAGGACACGCTAACGACAACATAGAGGCACGTGGAACAGTGGTCGGTGGAATTGTCGTGTCATCGATTCCGTCATGATGTCTCACAGGTTAAAATTCGAAGTGAGAAGTAGGTTCCCAACTGTAGCGTGGTTTGCCTTTCTTTCAAAACTTTTTTAAGTTATTTTTTAATCTGTTTTTTTTTCTTTCATTATTTTCTCTCTTATACATTTTCCTTACAAATTATTTTTTTTCATTTCATTAGAAATTTTAATACTTTGTTAGAAAATATTATTATTATATTTAAATATTATATTTTGAATAAAAATAAATTGTACTAAAATTTTTATTAATTAATAAATTTAATTTTATATTTATAATCTAATACTTTATTCAAACATTCATTAAAATTAATATATTATATTTAATTTTTTAACTTTTATTAATTATATTTCACCCAAACAACTAATATATCAATTCTTTTAACATCCAAAAATTCAGGAACCGAACGGTCCACTTTCCCCACTTCCATAGTTTTCTATCCTTCTTTTTCTCTCTCATTCTCTCGCTAGCATGGCATCTGGCGATTAGACGAAGATGGTGACCATCACAGTCCGACGATCAACGATGGTGAAACCAGCAGAGCCGACCCGGCGCCATCGTCTGTGGCTTTCAAACCTCGACCTGGTGGCGTCGCCGGTGCACACGAAGTCCATACACTTCTACCGCACCAACGGGAAAACGGGCTTCTTCGACGCCGCTCGAATGCGTGACGCCTTGGCCCAAGTACTCGTGTTGTTCTACCCGATGGCCGGCCGCCTCGCCAGAGACGACAAAGGGCGGATGGAGGTCGACTGTGGCGGCCAGGGAGCTCTGTTAATCGAGGCAGACTCGGACGCGATCATGGAGAGCGACCTCGGGGACTTGGCGCCCACCAAAGAGCTGAAGCAGCTCACTCCCGAGGTCGACCGCAGTGGGGGTATCTCCTCTTACCCACTTTTGTTGTTGCAGGTCAGTTTAATTTTGCGGCACCCCCTTGAATCCTTGATCATTGAAGAAACACGGTGTTCTAGTCTCAATTGAAGCCATTGGTTTCTGGTTCACTCGTACTTTTGTACAGCTGACCTACTTCAAGTGTGGCGGTGTATCGTTAGGCTTCGCCATGAAACACCTCCTCGCTGATGGTTTCACCATTTTCCACTTCATCAATTCATGGTCCGACGTCGCTCGAGGCGCTGCCGGCCGTACCGTTGTGGCACCCTTCATCGACCGCACCCTTCTCCTTGCGCGCAGCCGACCGAGCCCTCGCTTCCCGCACGTCGAGTACGACCCACCTCCTTCCTTGGATAACTCCTCGCCTCCCGTGAGCTCCTCAACCTCGTGCGTCAAGATGTTCAAGTTCACTCGAGAGCAGCTCAACCTCCTCAAGGAAAGCTGCCCTCCGGGCGCCCCCTACAGCACGTTCGTCGTCCTCGCGGCCCACGTATGGCGATGCGTTTGCGTCGCTCGGGAACTCCCTGCTAATCAAGCGACGAAGTTGTACATCGCCACCAATGGCCGACGGCGGCTCCTCCCACTGCTCCCCAAGAGCTACTTCGGTAACGTCCTCTTCGCCGCATCGCCGTTAGCAACGGCAGGCGAGTTGACGGCGACGGAAGGGTACTCGCAAGCGGCGGCGAGGATCCATGCGGTGCTCTCGACGATGGACGACGAGTACTTGAGGTCGGCTTTGGACTTTCTGGAGATGCAGTCGAACCTGGAGGCGCTTGCTCGGGGGCCGCACCTCTTCCGGTGCCCCAACTTGAGGCTCACCAGCTGGATGGGTTTGCCTGCCCACGATGCCGACTTCGGGTGGGGCCGGCCGGTGTTCACGGTGCCCGGATCGATGTCCGACGAGGGCTTGGGATACGTGTTGCCGAGCCCCGATCGGGACGGGAGCGTGTCCCTGGTCATATGCTTGCAATCCGAGCACATGATAAGGTTCCAAAAACTTATCTACCATATTTCTCCCGGGAACTTTGCTCATCCTTCTAAATTGTGATTTTACATTCCCATGTTTGGCCTAGTTTGGTTTGTGGATCCTTAGTTAAAAAAAAAAAAAGGTTATCTTAAAATGATTTGGTTGGTTGCTAATAGTCAATTCTTTAAATCATCAAGTCAGGGAAACTTATATTTATTTCGACTTCAAACTAATCATAATAATTCTGGAGGACATCGATCGGAATAGACCTGGACGCACCTAAAAAAAAGAAAGATAAAAATTGCTATTCAAAGTTATTCCCTTTAGTATTTGGTTGGGAAAACATAGAATTTTGGGATAAGGATAAGCCACTTTCTGTTGTCGTAGGATAAGGATGAGTGACTTTCTATTATAGTGTTTGGACGGATAAATGAACAAGTGTTGAACGTCATGAAAGAAAGATCCCATAATGTCTATTTTATTCTTTACCACATCATGAGGGAATGAAAAAAATAAAATAAAATAAAATTCAGCTATTATATTTCTCTTGGAAACAATAATCACCCTTCTAAATTGTGTCTTTACATCCCAATGTTTCTACTTTCTGGAACTTTACTAATGCTCTTAAATTGTGATTTTACATCTTAATGATCCTTAATTAAAGATGAGAATTTTCTTTTCGGATTGTAACAAAGATTTAAATTCATTATCCCATTGGCGGGTAAGGCAACAAAAATTTCTTATACCAAAAATGGAATCTCTGCCTGGGCTTTGAGAAATCATTTGTCATTCAAATTATTATTTTAATAATTTTTTATTCAATAAGAAATGAAAAAAAAATATTCCTGTTTAGACCTCCGATTAAAATTATTGTTATAACATCCCAAAATTTAACTATGATCCGGGAATACTAATGACTATGCAATAATCTTGACAACAGATATTGAATTTGACTGGTTCATTAATCAAAATGCAATGAATGTTGAAGACTTTGAAACAAAGTTAAGATATTCGAATAAAACAAGAGTTAAATATTACTCTTGAAAATAAATAAAGCATTCATAAAAAGTTATTATAACTTAATTAATGATTTATGTCAATTTTCATTAATCGTCACATGATCAAATCATATATACATTCTCACTTAAAGTATATAATGTGTATGCTGCATTTATAAATAAAACACGACACAAAAAAAAATTAACCCTTAGTTCCTTTACATTTTAAATCATTAGAGCATGAAATGAACAATCATCTAGCCACACCCAAGACATAAATCACACATAGCCATCATTAGCAGCTTATGAATCCTTTAATAAACCCCTTACGAAGAAGCCCATCACATTTCTCTACCAAGGACATGGATCAAACCATATTAACAATGTTTGGTTTTGATGAATAATTAAACTATAAGCACGTGATCAGCGTCAAGTTAATATTAAACATGATTATGAAGCCGCACTCATTGCATCGCATATGCAATAATTAGCATGCCTTCAAAAGTTTTTGGTCATAATCAGCAATGAACGGTAATTAAATGGATTGGGATTCGATCTAATTATAACATGCTGTCCTAAGGTTGAAACAGACATCCAAAGATTGATCCAAAAGATTCACTTAGATGATGCTAACATCCCTTTTCGTGTTGATTTCTTTTTCTTTCAACATCCTATTCGTTCTTACACTATAAAAAAAAGAAGCTTTGTGATGAAAAAAATCATAACAAATAAGTTAAAATCCATCACAAATCATTATTCATCATGAATTTGTGATAATTACCAATCAATGCCCTTAAATTCCATTGAATGTCGTAATATATGTCATAATATCCTAAAATTAACATCCCATGATTTTAGAGATTTTTGGATTCAAATTGGTACGAAAAATTAAGTGTTACTTTCACAAAATCTCTCCTAAACTATTATGATTTTTTACATCTAACCTCAAATTAGGAATTTATTTTTGTATACCTAAATTATCATAACTTTTTCACTTTAATCCTTTCGTTCATTTTTATTACATTTTCTATTATATTTATTTTTTTTATTTATGAAATGACTAAATTACCTGTCATCATATAATACATCAAGTAATAAACATAAAAAAAATTGACTATTGCCAATCAAATATTAATACCTTCTTCCAAAGGGTATTAGTATAAACATATGCTTACTATCAGCTTGGTGGGTAGTAGTGTCATATTACTGTTGATGCACCCAGGTTCGAAACTTCGTTGCAACAATTTTCCTTTCACTCCGGTTTTCACTACTTTTCTCCGATAAATTCATTCTCTCTTCTAGACATTATATTTTATATATTACCTTTAATCAAAATTTTCTTAATTAAGTGGTTCAAGTTCATAATTTTTTCCACTTATTTTATTAGTTTGTCTTCCAAATTTTATAATTTTTTATAATATTTTAGTCCTCTATTTTCATCCAATCAACTCATTCTTTCTCTTTAGACATTATGCTTTACTATTTTATATTTTAATTATATATTACTTTTAATCAATGTATAATTAGGTGGCTATGACATCATGTATGCTCATTCCATTCATAATTATTATATATAATTTATATGCATAAATAATAATGCAATATTGTTTTGTTGATATATTTTAAATATTTAATAACGTGATTTATTTGTTACGTGTTAAAATTATTTTTTAATAAATCAATTAAAATGAAACATACTATTTACCAAGTGAAATTGTACACAATATCTCTTTCTAGTTCCAGTGATATAAATTATAGTACAAAATATTTTAATATCATAATATACATATTTTAACTAATTTCGGATTCTTACGTAAGTAAAAATTTTAAAATTTACGAAAGAAAGGAGTCGACATCTTCGACTAGACATATAAATGTGAACCCACCCAAAATATTTTTGCCTCCGCCATTGCCTTTGCTTCTTCACCGATAGTCGAACATTTTTCATTTTTATTTTTATATTTATTATTTGATAAATATAACAGAAAATATTCGTTGCAACAATTTTCCTTTCACTCCGGTTTTCACTATTTTCTCCGATAAATTCATTCTCTCTTCTAGACATTATATTTTATATATTACCTTTAATCAAAATTTTCTTAATTAAGTGGTTCAAGTTCATAATTTTTTTCCACTTATTTTATTAGTTTGTCTTCCAAATTTTATAATTTTTTATAATATTTTAGTCCTCTATTTTCATCCAATCAACTCATTCTTTCTCTTTAGACATTATGCTTTACTATTTTATATTGTAATTATATATTACTTTTAATCAATGTATAATTAGGTGGCTATGACATCATGTATGCTCATTCCATTCATAATTATTATATATAATTTATATGCATAAATAATAATGCAATATTGTTTTGTTGATATATTTTAAATATTTAATAACGTGATTTATTTGTTACGTGTTAAAATTATTTTTTAATAAATCAATTAAAATGAAACATACTATTTACCAAGTGAAATTGTACACAATATCTCTTTCTAGTTCTAGTGATATAAATTATAGTACAAAATATTTTAATATCATAATATACATATTTTAATTAATTTTGGATTCTTACATAAGTAAAAATTTTAAAATTTACGAAAGAAAGGAGTCGACATCTTCGACTAGACATATAAATGTGAACCCAACCAAAATATTTCTGCCTCCGCCATTGCCTTTGCTTCTTCACCGATAGTCGAATATTTTTCATTTTTATTTTTATATTTATTATTTGATAAATATAATAGAAAATATAATAGCAATGGTCAAAAGAATTAAAATGAAAAGTTGTGTTAATTTAGGAATAAAAATAATAAATTCGTAATTTGAAATTAGATGTGAAAAATCGTGATAGTTCAAGAGAAGTTTACGAAAATAATTAAAAAATTAATCTAATCATTTTAATTGTCGCCAGACCGGATATCCGGGACGTCGGCTCTGTTTTTTTTTTTTCAATTCTCGGTGTTACAATGGTCATAAAAAAACAAAACCATGAGGTCCTACCAGCATGAGTTCGGCTCCCCTTTTGTTCTCTGATAACTACATATGCAAAATTATATAAAAAACTAATGAATTTTGAGTCAATTCAGTTTTCCATCTAAAAACGATTAGACATTTTGTGTTGATTTAGTAAAGTTAATTAGAAAATATATTATGAATCATTTACAAAAGATCACTAATTCGGATGTAATATCTACTTTAGAACAATCTTTCTTTTAAATTTAATGCAATATAATAAATATTATAAAAAAACTTAACACCGATTATATCAATATTTTCCAATTGGAAAGATTTCTCATATTGGGCAATCTTTTAATTCACTCCTAATTACCAAAAAAATAAATTTTTATATAATAAGATTTAATAACAAACATGCTTACATTTTCATGCATATATATAAGATAATTTATATAGTGTTAGTCATTATTGCATATAAGTAAGGGAACATGATAAAAAAATGTTGACCGGAAATAAACTATGAGAGGGAATTTTGTAGGTGGCGTTTGGATACTGAAATAGTGGATTTTTCTACTTTCACCTGAATAATTGAATTGATATATTAGTTAGAACGTAATGATGAGAAACATATAGTTAATATGTTATGAAAAAGTAGACGTAATAGATTAATTTTAGTGTGTTTGAATAAAAAATAGGTATTATAAGTATAAAATATTATTATGTTAATTAATAAAAATAAAAGTATAAATTAAAATTTTGAATAAAGATATTATGTTAAAAATATATAGCATTCAAATAAAATAAATTATTTTTAAAATTAATTATATTAATAAAATTAAAATGTTTTGATGAAATAATAAGTAATAAATAATATTAAATTAATATTTTATAATAAATATGTTATATTTAATAAATATAAATTTTATATAAGAAAGGCAAGAAAGAAATTTTTAAAAGAAAAACACAGATTGAAAAGAAAAAACGTCAAATAAGAAAAAAAGTTGAAAAAAGGGCAAAACGACCGACAATGACTTGATTCCATAAAAATAATGGAATCAGGTTTCTCTCAAATTCTAATGGTCTAATCCCACGAGGTGAAACGAACTCCTGATTTCATCTAATTTAACTTGTCAAACGCCCCTTAAAATTTTTGAAATGTGCACATGGATAAAAACGTGAGGTTAGTTATTCATCATTTTAGAAGAATAAAATTTAGATGAATAAAATTTTGATGACTGAGTTTGTAATACTGCTGGGCTTATACATAAAATTAGCATTAAATAGTAAGGAAAAAATAGTCTTCACGAAAAAAATCTTGAAAAATCATGGAGTTTTATGTTGTCAAAGAGAGGCCCCCTTATTTGTCGATGACCTCCCCCTTATTTATTGATGACTCAAAGGAGACTTAAACAGTAGAATACAATATTAATAATTTTATATTCTTAACCTTCTCCGAATAATTTTAATTTAATTTAAATCATCATGTCAACAATAAATATGTGAGAAAAATATTTTTTTTAATAAAAACTTAACGAGATTTGAAATATTAACTTTTGACTTTAATACCATGTTAAATATGATGTGTTGAATATAGTGACTATCTTTTAAAAAACCATATCAATTATTCAAATGTATATTTGAATATCATGTTATGAGTGCATTGTCTATTTTTTTTTAAAAAAACTCAAGTCGTTAAAAGGAACAATATTAAATGACAAGGGGAAACTGACGGGGGGTTGTTTGATAATACCAGATCAAAATAATAGTTTGCTGAAATAAATTAATGATTAGAGAATAATCTAACGGTATCAAGGAGGTTAAAAGATTAGAAGAGTTTGCGATGGGAAGAAAAAAATTAGAAGAGAGGGTAACTTCGTAATAATAATAATTGTTGGATCCAATGTTATTAAAATCGAATCACATAGGTGTGTTCAATGGATACAATTTCGAATCATGTCAAAACCATTTTTGCCATTAAATCAGGAAAAAATTGTTCGAACCAACAAAATCAACGAATCAGTTCAATTCGGTTCAGATTCAAAATTTTTTAAAAAAACATAAGTTAAGAAATAAAAAAATCAACAGAAAGTGTTAAAATGGAAAGTTGGAGGAGGGAAAGAATGAGAGGTGAAAAATTAAATAGAAATGAAAATAAAAACGGTAAGTATTAAAACTTGAATAATATTGCAAAGGAAATTATGAAAGGCATGAAAATGGAATTAGAAAAGGAAAATGTTACAACAAATAAAAAGATATAAAAGTAATTTAAGATAAAATATATGGGTTTAATGGCTGTCCTACCAATTTAGTTGGTAGGAATGTCCTCCCAAACGAATGAGCCATTGGATTGAAGATCTACAGTCAAACAAGATGCGCGGTTCGATGAGTACTGGTTCAGTGAAATGTGCGCAGTTCAATGGGCGCTGATTCAGTGAAATTTGCATGGTTCGAGTAGGGCTCCGACGACGTCGATGAGCGCGGCAGCACTGGAGGATGACGGTGACAGGGAGACGAGTGCGTTCCTTCGCCTTCCTCCTGGCCTTGTCACAGGCCTCATCGCAGATCAAATCTGATTACATGATCTGAGCAGGCCTATCGAGGATCGTGGCAGACCTCGTCGTGGAGCGCATTCCTTCATCTTCCTCCCAGCCAGACGACAATAGGGAAACGAGTGCGTTCCTTCGTCTTCCTCCCAATCAGATGACATGGCTCCAATCCGCGTTCCTTCGTCTTCCTCTCGGCCTCATCTCAGACCTCGTCACGGATCAAAGGCCGTCACAGATCGGAGCAAACCTCGTCGCAGAGCACGTTCCTTCACCTTCCTCCCGGCCAGATGATGACAGGGAGACGAGTGTGTTCCTTCGCCTCCCTCCCAGCCCGATGACGACCAGGAGACGAGTGCATTCCTTTGTCTTCCTCTTGGTCGGACGATAGGGCTCTGATCCGCGTTCCTTCGCCTTCCTCCCGACTGGACAATAGGGTTCCGATCTACATTCCTTCACCTTCCCCTCGGCCTTGGAGCAAATTTTGTGATTGAAGCAAAGCTTCTCGTGGATCGGTGCAAATTTCCCCATCAGAGCAGACCTCGTCACGGATCGGAACAGAATTCGCGATCAGAGCAATAGGAACAGATCTCTATTGTGCGAGATGGCATCCCTTGTGTTCTCATATCCCCGCCACCGGTGTATCTCCCTGCCATCGCCATTCTCATCTCCCAGTCATCTCCGTTCTCATCTCCCTACCACCGCCTTGCCCTTGGAGCTTCATCGGTAGAACCCCGCAGCAGAGTGCTAGTCGCCGGTCCAGCAGCATACGAGAAAGTCGAGGTGATGCTTTTTGCCGAAGCTTCATCGCTGGTTAATCTGCGGTGTTGGTTTTGTTTGCTTCATCGCCGGATGGCTGACATGGATGATGATGTTTACTTCATCGAATCGCCAAGGTGAACGAAGATCATCCGTCATGTTTGCTTCGTGAGCATTTCCCTAGGGCTCACTAGACTGAACGGGCACTCATTGAACCGTTGCGAAGAAAAGATGCCATGAATCAACAATTAAATCCATCACGGTCTATCTTCCATCGGACGGTGGAGAACGTTGGGAGGATTGCCTACTAACTTAACTTGGTATGATAGGCAAATCCATATAATATTTATATACTATATATATTTAAAATTATTATAAATAATATTAAAATATCTGATCCAACTGATCGAATCCGATCAGATCGATCCAACCGCGATCCGATAAGGAGACCGGGCCCTCGTTAGTTGGAGCATCCATTGACTTATTATAATAATTATTTTCTTTAAGATTGCGGCGAAGGCTTTTTCAGATTAATGACTCGTTTGGCTCAGCTTATAAGCCTGTCAAAATGACTTATAAGTCCATGTTTGGTAAGTGATTGCGACGAAGGCTTTTTCAGATTAATGACTCGTTTGGCTCAGCTTATAAGTCGGTCAAAATGACTTATAAGTCCATGTTTGGTAAGTGAAAAAAAGCAGATAAGCACTTATTTTACCTATTTACAAGTTAGAAAAATAAGTTGGATCCCTCTTATTTTTTTTGAGAAAAAATGTTGATCAGTTTGAGCAATAAAATGTACTATTTTGTCATTATAATAAATAGAACTTTTCTTCACATATTTTGTGTATTATAATATTAATGACTTTTGGTAATTTGACTAAAATAATAACTTATAAAATTTTTATTACCAAACACGTAACTGATTATTTTTAAAATCAACTTCAGTCATTAAATTAACTAAGTCAAACGGGCTGTTGGTTATTTTAAAAATCAACTTACTGTCAAAAAAAAAAATTGTCACATTATATCTCTAAAATGTACCGACTAAGACATTGTACAGAAATTTATAAAAAATGTGGAGAATATTAGTTTATTTTCCACATATAAAAATATAAAATTGTAGATTTATTTTTTAATAAATACATGAATTAAGCTTCAGATCTATTTATACAAGAGTGACAATATATAATTAAATAATTCATAAAAAAATAAATTATTTGTTAAGATTTTTGCTCCGATCGATGTATCCTATAATTTTTTTGGATTTTTTCTATAACCTCCCCTGAACTATGAATTTTTTTGCGTATACCAACAACTTTGAAATATTCCGCGGACCTCCTTGAACTATGCCGTTTTTTCTATTTAGATCCATCCATCAATGTCTGTTAACTTTTCTATTAGTTTTCATTTTTAAAATTATGATATGACCAAAATACCATTGTTGTATCTCGCACCACCCACTTTCTGGCATGAGAAGCTACCCCATTTGCTGGTACTTCACTAGAATACGACCTCAGCAGCTGCCTTGAAGCTTCTAATCCCTCTCGTCAGTCGTTGTCCCCGTCAGAGCTTCTAATAGCCTCCAATGTGGTGCTAACTCGGCGTTGAAGAATGTAGCGACGCATTAGCATCGACTTAGCGCCACAGGCCTGACGACACAAACTTTCGATCGCTATTAGCGTCGACTTCACGTCCACGTGTTTGTTGATGCTATTACCATCGCATGGCGGTGCTATTGCGACCTTATAATGACACGAAAAGTGTCATCGTGAAGCGCTAATATGCGCCTCTACTTTGACGCTAAGGCGGTGATGAATGTGTCAACGCTACTTCGACGCTAGCTTGACGCTACTTTGAGATGCTAATGTGGCGCTAAATGATGAGATGCCACTGCGACGCGAAGGAGACACTAACTACATATATTCATTCAAAAAAATCGCCTTGCCTTGCACATTCATCGATTGCTAATTTTCACATTCATCAATTGCTACAACATCGAATTACATTACATGACATGTACATTTCCATTATATCAAATTAGATCAAAATACAGCTCCATGAGATAATCATTTTTGTACATCAAATTACATCTATGACAATTACATCAAATTAAATCGTTCTTGCACACCTCATTTCAATTGTCCTCAGCAACCCAGACGAGACGCTCGAGCAGGGGCCATGCGCTTCCGAAAGCCGAGGCCCTGAACGTCGACCTCTTGCTTCTCATCTTTGAGCATGAGGATGCCCCCCCGACATGCGGTCGTAGGTGGACAGCTTCTCCTCTTCGAGTGTGAGGGCCTCCTCATCGTCGTGAATGGGGTGGGGGTGGGGTAGCAGTGGTCGTGGTGGCTGAGTCATCGGGGCATAGGGTGAAGGGAGAAGGGGTGGGGTAGTGGTGGTCGTGGTGGCGGAGTAGTCGGGCAGAGGGAGGACGGAGAAGGGGGTGGCACCGCGATGATCGGGATGACGACGGCCACTGTGTTTGATGGCCAGGGTTGAGGGGAGGCAGATGAGCATCATGAGGGACAATGGATTGAAAGAGAGGAGGGACGGTGGATTGAAAGACAGAGGAGGGATTAAAAGAGGATCGGTGGATTAAAAGAGGCAAAGAGGGATCAGTACTATGAAGCGTCGAATTAAAATAAAGAACGGTTAGGATACGTTTTGTGACGAGCACACGAATCGTGCATTAGCAACGACAAATAGGTGATGCTACAGTGTCGCTAATGTGGCGTCATGTTATAATTATAAAGTATGACAAATAGCACCGCATATTAACGACTCTGACATCGCGACGTTAAAAAAACTCTATGTCGACTAAATGGGACCGTTCCGAGCGCTCTCAAAAGGTTTGATTTTCGAGAACGCACATTTTTAGATTTGTTGGGGGCATAAGTTTTGAAGATTTTTTATAATTATGAAAAATAGGTATTTTGAGAATCGGAGAAAATGGAAAACACATGAAACGTGAAATGTTTGCCCCATTGAAAATCGAGCTAGTTCTATTTGAACCCCACTTCTCGAGCCCTTTGAAACGTTTATTTTTTCGCGGCAATCCGATCTCGGATCGCGGAGAACCGACCGCTTCTATTTTGAAACTTTACCTATTTTATTGAATTTCTTTCGACCTCCGATCGCCATGATTCTTGTGCGAGTGGACAACTCGTGTCGATCTCTACAAGTCCGTAATTTTTGTTTTGACTAATTCCTGCCGGACTCATGTCGGAGCAGTCAGAAGTTTTTTTCTAGGTTTTTAACTCTTCCGTTCGGCCTCTTAAAATTGCCAAAAAATACTGAAAAGTTTGTGTTGTCGTGATCTACAGGAGGTACAAATTTTGCGATGATCCGACGGTCAGATCTTCGGTAATTGCCATTTGAATCCCATGAAAAATGAAGAAGCACTATTCCTTTAATTTTGAAATTTGGTAATTGGAGTGTAATGCATGTATAGCATGGTATATCAATTTTTATATATTATATAATAGAATCATATAGTATAATATGATGTATAGTATAGTATAGTATAGTATAGTATAGTATAGTATTCTATAGTACATAATACAATATATAACATATATTGTCAGAAGAGCACAAACTTGCGTCTACTTAGCGTTACCAACCTCCGACGCTAATATAGCGTCGCAAATGTCAACATCAATATAACGCAAGAAGCTGACTAATATCACATCTTATTTTATCATCGATTTAGCATCTCGGTCGACGCTAACTTAGCGTCACCGACTTGCAATGCCAATACAACACTTCCATCTGCCGCACATTTTCTAATTTTCACGCATGATAATAATGTCGAAATAGCATCATAGTGACGTCTCATTTAGTATCAATATTCTTTGACGCTAATGCGATGCTAAGTTGGAAGCTATAGAGAGGCAATTAGTGTCGACCCAAGGATGTCACTATTGTAACGCTATTAGTGTCTATTTAGCGTCGCGTAGTTTGGCGACGTAATTCGCGTCGCTATTCGGCAATTTTCTTATAGTGTCAACTCCTCCACCAGCGTAGTCAACACAGCACTCGATGAGCCACTTGCCCGCAGCGCCTCCTCTGCACTCTCCTTCATGGCAGTCGTCCGCACCCTCATCTCCTTCCCGCCCTCCGACTTCATCAGCCACCACACCTTCTTCTCCACCTCCGCGCCGGCCATGAGCTCTTGGTCGTACCCTTCCACCGCCACCGCCAGAAGCAACTCCTCTGTCAGGAACACTTTGTTCATCCACTGCTCCGCGTACATTGGCCAGCCCAATATTGTTACCCCAGCCATGATCGCCTCCCGGACTGAGTTCCAGCCCAAGTGGGTCACAAAACCTCCGACCGCCTTGTGGTTGAGAACCACCACCTGCGGCGCCCATGATTTCACCATCAATCCCCTCCCAGCCATCCGCTCTAGGGACTCATCCAGCATCAGGGCGTCCAGGTCCGGTTCCAGTGGCCACTCGAACCACTTCTCCGGATCTTGGCTCGGATGGCTCCTCACCACCCATAGGAACTGGTGTCCACTACGTTCTAGTCCGACGGCATGCCCGGGGTGGGGGTCACCCCCGTTGGACCTCATGTTGCTTATCTAAACTAACAAATTTTGGTAATTTTATAATTTAAAAAATAAAAAAATTAACAAAAATTGACGGATGGACCTAAGTGAAAAAAGCAGCATAATTCAGAAGATGTATATGAAAATTTTGAAAGTCATTGATAGATGCGAAAAAAATTCATAGTACAAAAGAGGTAAGAATAATAATTTTTTGGGGGGTGGATGTATCCTATGTCTTTAAACTTAAAAGATAATGAAAATATGAAAAAGATAGGAATAAGTTAAAATAAGTGGGTTTTTTTTTTCTCCCACCATCCACCAATTTGGCAAATTGGCAAGCGACATTTCACAGCAAAAGAAAAAGGAAAAGAAAAAGAAAAAGAAAAGTGGCAAGCGATAAAACAATAGGAGTTTAGTGCGCTACATCTTCCGCCGTAGTTTTTCCTATCCTTCCTGTCAGATTCGCACGGGGAAGATGGTGACGATCAATGTCCGGCGATCGACGATGGTGAGACCGGCGGAGCCGACGCCGCGTCTGTAACGACCCAGATTTTTTTAGGTTTAATAAATAGATATTTTATTATTTTATTTTGAAGAAATATTGTTATTACTATATTTAATAATTCCGAAAATAAAAATAAAATAATTGAGAGGAGTTTGATTTGGGATGGGATTATTCAATTAATTTCGTAATTTATCTAATTAAATATTAGAATAAAATAGGGAGTGGTTAAAAGGATAAATTAGAGGATTTAATTTGATTGAGATTAGATAATATGGTTAGAGAATAATTAAAAATCTATAAACACTATAAATAAGAGCAGGGGGGTACGAACGACTCGGTCTGCGTGATTTTCGGCTTCGTCTTCGGCGACCTCAGAGGACAAGGCTCGCAGGTACGTAGAGGGGATCCGTAGGTTTATTAGATTATGTTAATTTTTGTAAAGCCTATTCAGATCGACTTTGTCAAAAATAAAAATATATATAATGTTACGGCCGAAGAGTTAGATTTCGGCCGTAATGAAATAGAAAAGGTAGAGAGAAGATGTCGGCCGTAATAGATGTCGGCGTCGACCGCAACAGGTGATTTTTACGGTCGAGAATGAGCGTTTACGCCCGTAAAAGAAAAAAAAAATATATATAGTGTTACGGCCGAAGAGTTAGGTTTCGGCCGTAATAAAATAATAGAGAGAGAGGAGAGTAGGGTTTTTACGGCCGAAGAGTTAGGGTTTTCGGCCGTAATGGAATTAAAAAGAAAAAAAAATTGGAGAGGAGGTTTTACGGCCGAGAAAAAAAAAATAATGTTACGGCCGAAGAGTTAGGTTTCGGCCGTAATGAAATAATAGAGAGAGAGAGGAGAGTAGAGTTTTTACGGCCGAAGAGGTTTTCGGCCGTAATGGAATTAAAAAGAAAAAAAAAATTGGAGAGGAGGTTTTACGGCCGAGAAGTTGGGAGAGAGAGAGAAAAGGAAGAGAGAGAAAAGGGGAGATAGATTAGCCGTAAAGAAAAAAAAAATGTGTTACGGCCGAAGAACAGAGTTTTACGGCCGTAACGGATAGGCCGTAACGGGATGGCCGTAACGAAAAGGGAGTAAAAGTTGAAAGCCGTAATAGAATAGGGTGTAAAAGTTTATGGCAGTAATGAAATAGGGGGTAAAAATTTGGAGAGAGAATTTACGGCCGTAAAGATCAGAGAAGATTAAGAGAGAAAGAAAAATGATGTTACGGCCGTAATGAACAGAGAATACCACCGAGAGTTATTATTTATTTTTGAGTAAATTTTAATTACTGAGTATTATCGTTATTATTAATTAATGTATCAATGATATTGTTGGTGATTGATTTGTTTATACTATGATGAACTTTGATTTTGATTGTATTGTTGACCTATTTAGTTTGGAGTTCAGAATTTATCTCATTGATAGTTTATTTAAAGATAGACATTTTAGGTAAACAAGATAAAAGCCGAAAGCTACTGGGCCCATGTTCACTGATTGCCACTAAGCCGGGACCAATTGAATTGAATTAAATTGAATGGGGCAGATAGTGTAAAAACTATGGCTGTCCTGTGTATGGTCACTCGTCCCCCACCATACACGAACCCATTGAATCGTATTGGGCTTGCCGTGGCACTGATCCCCCACTGGCCTGCATGAAAGTGGCATGGTGTCCCTTAATTGACCGAGCGCTCCCATTGAATTGGATAACTCCGAACATTGTAAATTGAATTGGATTAAATTAAAATCGAATCGAATTGAGTTGGATTGAAATCGAATTGAATAGATCATGGTCATTTGGATATTGGCGTTGACTGGCATTGCCTCCGCCCATTGAATCGAATTGAATTGTAATTGACCAATGACCATTGATATTGAATTGAAAATTGTTGAATTGAATAGTGTCATAGTGATCAGACATTTAATTGCTAAATCAATATTGATTGATCATCTGATCTTTTTATGATCCTTCCTATTGATTTATGATTTTATTGTCCTATTGTTATATTGAATCATCGATCCGATTGATTAGGCAATTATTAATTGCCAATTCTATTGATTGGTCTTTTGACCATAACTTGATATAGTTGCTCATGTTGATAAATCGTTATATTGTAAATTGATTATTGTATTGATTGCTCAATTGACTCATCATTGATTATATCTATTTTTTTTATTGAGCATATTGATTGTTTAGTAGACCCTACGTACTGAGTATTTTTATACTCATGGATATTTCCTTGTACCTGGATCCGTGCAGGTGAAAGTACTTTGATAGAGGATGATCCTGCAGGTGGCTATGCTCGGTGATAGACAGATGTTGCACATGTTCTAGATTGAGTTGTCTAGTTTTTATCATTTCCGCATTTATTAGAATTGTGAACTTATTAATATTTTAATTATTTTGAATATAATGGATTATTAGCTGTTATTATTGAAAAAGTCTTCCGCATTTATTGTTTATATTCCGCAAAAATGTTTTATAGAAAATTGAGTAGCGCCTTTGGGACGACTCTGAGCACGTGAAAGTCACGTGGGTCTCGGGGCGTTACAGAAGGTATCAGAGCCTAAGGAGAGGCACTTCTTAGCTGTCTCTAATAGATAGAATTGAGTCCATGTGCAACTGTCACGAGCAACCACTGCAGCCATCCAGTAGGGTTAAGTAAGTATTGAATTGTGCTACGTATTATTGAGCTCACACTTATGAATTTTATTGTTATTGTTGTGTGAGAACAGACTCCTCCTAAGATGATATTTCCGAATCAGATACCACGAGCTCCCAGAAGTGGGCTACAGCGGGCCGGTCAGGAGGCCCAAGGTTCTCAACCTAATAATCAACGTGCCCTGAACCAAGAAATGAGTAGACAACAAGTACATGGCTTCCAAGTGGATCAGGCCCAGGCTAATGGGTACCGAGAGGAACAACTGAGACAGGGACTACTACAATCGGAATTCCACTCCGTGCACACTGAGTACTCGAGTCCCAATGTGCCACCACATCATGATCGTAAAGACACCATTGAGCGGTTCCTCAGATTGCAGCCCCCTCAGTTCAGCGGGAAGGGTGACTTTGAGAATGCAGATGAATGGATTGAGGAGATAGAACAGATATTCCTTGAGATGGATTGCGGCGAGGATCGCAAGATAATTTACGCCACCAGAAAACTGACGGCAGATGCCAGAGATTGGTGGAAGGCCACCAAGCTCACTACGTTCTCCGGCCAGGACAACATCACCTGGGGAGAATTCAAGAAGGCGTTCGAGAATCGCTACATACCAGCCTATGAAAGGGGCAGGAAGCAGAAGGAGTACCTGACACTCCAACAGGGTACTATGACTATAAAGCAGTACCTTTCCAAGTTTCTAAGCCTAGAGAAGTACTCCACCTTACAGCAGTCGGAACTTGATCGAGTGAAACGTTGGGTGGATGGCCTGAAACCCAACCTCAGAGAAAGGGTAAAGGGGGGTAACTGCCAGACCCTCCAATTTGCTGAAGAATTTGCCATTTATCTAGAAGATGGTGATAAGACAGTCGACAAGCAACAAAGCCAAGCACCGGCCAATCAGTATCAGAACAGATATGGAAACAAAGGTAGAAGACAGGCTAGGCGAGATCCCCGCCGCAGAGATGATCGCAATCGGGGAAGACCATATCCAGCAAGGAATGAGCCTCAACCGCCTAGAGCACCGTGCAACTACTGCAACAGAATGCATCCCGGTGAGTGCTACCGAAGAACTGGAGCGTGCCTGAACTGTGGTAAGATGGGACATTTCGCTAGAGACTGCAAAGAGCCAAGGCGTGCTGGACCTCCGCCGCAACGTAACGACGGACCACCTAGAATGGTGCAAGGTCGAGTATACAACATGAAGCCTGCAAACGAGCAAAGGGCGAATGACACCATCCAAGGTACGCTAAAAATTGATGGTGTTCATGCTAATATTCTCTTTGATTCTGGTGCTACACATTCGTTCATTTCGGAGCAATTCGCTCCGTTATTGAGCATAAAGCCACAAGCGACTAGTTTTCCACTCGACATCGGCACACCTCTGGGGTCCATTGTTACCCAGAAGTACATCCCCATGGTGCCGGTCGAAGTGGAAGGCAAGAACTTCTCCGCAGACCTCATCATCATTCCGATTAGGGACTACGATGCGGTGTTGGGTATGGACTGGTTGTCATACCATGACGCCTACCTACATTGTCGAGCAAAGAAGATACTAATCGGAACGCCAGGAGGACCTCAGACTGTTGTCAGAGGTACACCACTAGAGAGGGGCAAGATCCTAGTGTCAGCTTTAAAGGCACAAAAGATGCTGAAGAAAGGATGCCGGGGTTTCCTGGCAAGTGTGATCAAGACAGACAGAGTTGAAGTAGATCGAGATAGCATTGCTGTGGTGAAGGAGTTTCCAGACGTCTTTCCAGATGACGTTTTAGGATTGCCACCACGACGGGAGATTGACTTCCGCATTGACTTGGTGCCGGGCACGGCACCTATATCTAAGGCTCCTTATCGAATGGCTCCAGCGGAAATGCTAGAATTGAAGACCCAAATCCAGGAGTTGCTGGATAAGGGATTCATTCGACCGAGCGTTTCTCCATGGGGCGCTCCGGTATTGTTTGTGAAGAAGAAGGACGGGTCGATGAGGCTGTGCATAGACTATCGAATGTTGAACAAGGTCACGATCAAGAACAAGTATACACTACCAAGAATCGACGACCTGTTCGACCAATTGTCTTCGGCAAAGGTATTCTCGAAGATTGATCTGAGAAGTGGCTATCATCAACTACGAATCACTGATGATGATGTGCCGAAGACCGCTTTCAGAACAAGATACGGGCATTATGAGTTCTTAGTGATGCCATTTGGGCTGACCAATGCCCCCGCAGCCTTCATGGACTTGATGAATAGAGTATTCAGGCCGTACTTGGACAAGTTCGTAATCGTCTTCGTCGACGACATTCTTATATATTCGTCGAGCCCAGAAGAACACGAGGAACATCTAAGAGTTGTGCTACAAACCTTACAGGAGCACAAATTGTACGCCAAATTCTCGAAATGTGAGTTCTGGTTGAAAGAGATTATGTTCCTCGGGCATATTATCAGTGAAAATGGAATATCGGTAGATCCTGCAAAGGTGGAAGCAGTTGCCAACTGGGCACAACCGAAAAATGCGTCAGAGATTAGAAGCTTCCTTGGACTTGCTGGATATTACAGGAGATTCATTCAGGACTTTTCCAAAATTGCATCGCCATTAACAAATCTCACTAAAAAAGGCATCAAGTATGAATGGTCACAGAGATGTGAAGATAGTTTTCAAGAGTTAAAGAAGAGACTGACAACGGCACCCATTCTGACCATACCTTCAGGCCAAGGAGGTTATGTCATATATAGCGACGCATGCGGCACTGGTTTAGGATGCGTCTTGATGCAACACGGGAAGGTAATTGCATATGCATCAAGACAATTAAAGAAGCATGAGAAGAATTATCCGACGCATGATCTCGAATTAGCAGCTGTGGTCTTCGCCCTCAAAATTTGGCGACACTATCTATATGGCGAAGAGTTCGAAATCTTCACAGACCACAAGAGCTTGAAATACATTTTCTCTCAAAAGGACTTGAATATGCGTCAGAGAAGGTGGATTGAGTTTCTAAAGGATTATGAGTTCGCTATCAGCTATCATCCAGGGAAGGCAAACTCAGTTGCTGACGCACTTAGTAGAAAATGGGGAGGATCACTCGCATGCCTGAGAGTGAGTCGTTGGAACATGATTGACTGCATTATCCAGGTCAGTCCAGTGACCAGCAGCGACAGTATACGAATTATGGCACACCTCGGCATGCAACCCGAGCTACTATTGAAGATAGGCAAAGCACAACCAAACGATAACGAGTACAACCACCTACTCAAGTTGTGCGAAAAGATTCCCACACATTTTACGGTCACAGGTGGAGTGATCAGATATAGGGGACGATTGTGGGTCCCTGAGTATGAAGCATTGAGAAGACAAGTGTTGGATGAGTGCCACAAGTCGGAGTTCGCCATTCATCCTGGAAGCACGAAGATGTTCAAAGACTTGCAACGGACCTTCTGGTGGAATAATATGAAGAAGGATGTGGCTGAGTACGTTGCAAGATGTCTAGTATGCCAACAAGTGAAAGTAGAACATCAGAGACCTTACGGTGTACTACAAGAACTTGGAATCCCACAATGGAAATGGGAAAAGGTGACTATGAATTTCGTCACTGGGCTTCCAAGAACTCAACAAGGCCATGATGCGATATGGGTGGTGGTGGACCGGTTTAGCAAGGCAGCTCATTTCATCCCCATCAAATGGAAACAGTCTGTCGAAAGTCTGATGGACGTTTATATTAAGGAGGTTATCCGACTACATGGAGTGCCAGTCTCCATTGTGTCGGATAGAGATCCACGGTTTACAGCCAAATTTTGGCGGAGCATCCAAAGTGCTTTTGGAACAAAATTAAATTTCAGTACTGCGTTCCATCCTCAGACAGACGGACAATCTGAATGAACGATTCAGACATTAGAAGACATGCTCCGTGCATGTGCGTTGGACTGGAGTGGCAGTTGGGACACGCATCTCCCACTGATCGAGTTCGCATACAATAACAGTTACCACTCCAGCATAGGCATGGCACCATTTGCAGCAATGTATGGAAGGCCTTGTCGCTCCCCCATCTGTTGGAGTGAGGTGGGAGGACGTCAATTCTTATCAGAGGAGTTAATGAAGCAAACCAAGGAAGATGCTGAAAAAGTTCGCCTTATTAGAGAGAGATTGAAAACAGCATTCACAAGACAGAAAACATATGCTGACAAGAAGAGAAGAGAACAAATTTTTAAAGTGGGAGATCGAGTTATGTTAAAAGTTTCTCCAATGAAAGGGGTAATGAGATTCAGCAAGAAGGGTAAGTTGAGTCCAAGATATGTTGGCCCCTTCGAAGTACTTGCATTGATCGGAGATGCAGCTTGTAGGTTGGCGTTGCCTCCATCATATGGACACGTGCATAATGTCTTTCACGTGTCCATGTTGCGCAAGTACCAACATGATGATGCTAATGTGGTGAATATGGAGGAACCAAATTTGAATGTAGATCTGACATATGCTGAGCAGCCTATAGAAATCTTGGAGTACCAAACTAAGCATATGAAGAATAAAATGGTACCCATGGTGAGGGTGGCTTGGACACATCATAGAGATGAAGATGTCACCTGGGAACTGGAAGAAGAAATGAGAAGAGATTTTCCAGAATTATTTAGGTGAGATAATATAACTTCTTTTATTCAAATTCGAGGACGAATTTATTTTTAAGGAGGTTATGATGTAACGACCCAGATTTTTTTAGGTTTAATAAATAGATATTTTATTATTTTATTTTGAAGAAATATTGTTATTACTATATTTAATAATTCCGAAAATAAAAATAAAATAATTGAGAGGAGTTTGATTTGGGATGGGATTATTCAATTAATTTCGTAATTTATCTAATTAAATATTAGAATAAAATAGGGAGTGGTTAAAAGGATAAATTAGAGGATTTAATTTGATTGAGATTAGATAATATGGTTAGAGAATAATTAAAAATCTATAAACACTATAAATAAGAGCAGGGGGGTACGAACGACTCGGTCTGCGTGATTTTCGGCTTCGTCTTCGGCGACCTCAGAGGACAAGGCTCGCAGGTACGTAGAGGGGATCCGTAGGTTTATTAGATTATGTTAATTTTTGTAAAGCCTATTCAGATCGACTTTGTCAAAAATAAAAATATATATAATGTTACGGCCGAAGAGTTAGATTTCGGCCGTAATGAAATAGAAAAGGTAGAGAGAAGATGTCGGCCGTAATAGATGTCGGCGTCGATCGCAACAGGTGATTTTTACGGTCGAGAATGAGCGTTTACGCCCGTAAAAGAAAAAAAATATATAGTGTTACGGCCGAAGAGTTAGGTTTCGGCCGTAATAAAATAATAGAGAGAGAGGAGAGTAGGGTTTTTACGGCCGAAGAGTTAGGGTTTTCGGCCGTAATGGAATTAAAAAGAAAAAAAAATTGGAGAGGAGGTTTTACGGCCGAGAAAAAAAAAATGTTACGGCCGAAGAGTTAGGTTTCGGCCGTAATGAAATAATAGAGAGAGAGGAGAGTAGAGTTTTTACGGCCGAAGAGGTTTTCGGCCGTAATGGAATTAAAAAGAAAAAAAAAATTGGAGAGGAGGTTTTACGGCCGAGAAGTTGGGAGAGAGAGAGAAAAGGAAGAGAGAGAAAAGGGGAGATAGATTGGCCGTAAAGAAAAAAAAATGTGTTACGGCCGAAGAACAGAGTTTTACGGCCGTAACGGATAGGCCGTAACGGGATGGCCGTAACGAAAAGGGAGTAAAAGTTGAAAGCCGTAATAGAATAGGGTGTAAAAGTTTATGGCAGTAATGAAATAGGGGGTAAAAATTTGGAGAGAGAATTTACGGCCGTAAAGATCAGAGAAGATTGAGAGAGAAAGAAAAATGATGTTACGGCCGTAATGAACAGAGAATACCACCGAGAGTTATTATTTATTTTTGAGTAAATTTTAATTACTGAGTATTATCGTTATTATTAATTAATGTATCAATGATATTGTTGGTGATTGATTTGTTTATACTATGATGAACTTTGATTTTGATTGTATTGTTGACCTATTTAGTTTGGAGTTCAGAATTTATCTCATTGATAGTTTATTTAAAGATAGACATTTTAGGTAAACAAGATAAAAGCCGAAAGCTGCTGGGCCCATGTTCACTGATTGCCACTAAGCCGGGACCAATTGAATTGAATTAAATTGAATGGGGCAGATAGTGTAAAAACTATGGCTGTCCTGTGTATGGTCACTCGTCCCCCACCATACACGAACCCATTGAATCGTATTGGGCTTGCCGTGGCACTGATCCCCCACTGGCCTGCATGAAAGTGGCATGGTGTCCCTTAATTGACCGAGCGCTCCCATTGAATTGGATAACTCCGAACATTGTAAATTGAATTGAATTAAATTAAAATCGAATCGAATTGAGTTGGATTGAAATCGAATTGAATAGATCATGGTCATTTGGATATTGGCGTTGACTGGCATTGCCTCCGCCCATTGAATCGAATTGAATTGTAATTGACCAATGACCATTGATATTGAATTGAAAATTGTTGAATTGAATAATGTCATAGTGATCAGACATTTAATTGCTAAATCAATATTGATTGGTCATCTGATCTTTTTATGATCCTTCCTATTGATTTATGATTTTATTGTCCTATTGTTATATTGAATCATCGATCCGATTGATTAGGCAATTATTAATTGCCAATTCTATTGATTGGTCTTTTGACCATAACTTGATATAGTTGCTCATGTTGATAAATCGTTATATTGTAAATTGATTATTGTATTGATTGCTCAATTGACTCATCATTGATTATATCTATTTTTTTATTGAGCATATTGATTGTTTAGTAGACCCTACGTACTGAGTATTTTTATACTCATGGATATTTCCCTGTACCTGGATCCGTGCAGGTGAAAGTACTTTGATAGAGGATGATCCTGCAGGTGGCTATGCTCGGTGATAGACAGATGTTGCACATGTTCTAGATTGAGTTGTCTAGTTTTTATCATTTCCGCATTTATTAGAATTGTGAACTTATTAATATTTTAATTATTTTGAATATAATGGATTATTAGCTGTTATTATTGAAAAAGTCTTCCGCATTTATTGTTTATATTCCGCAAAAATGTTTTATAGAAAATTGAGTAGCGCCTTTGGGACGACTCTGAGCACGTGAAAGTCACGTGGGTCTCGGGGCGTTACAGCGTCATCGTCTATTGCTTTCAAACCTGGACCTGGTGGCGTGGCAGGAACACACGACGTTCATGTACTTCTACCGTGCCGATGGGTCAACGGACTTCTTCGACGCCGTGCGGATGCGAGATGCATTGGCCCAAGTGCTGGTGTCGTTCTACCCGATTGCCGGCCGCCTCGCCATAGACGAGAAAGGGCGGATCGAGATCGACTGTGATGGTCAGGGAGCTCAGTTCATCGAGGCAGACTCGGATGCGATCATGGAGAACGACCTCGGGGGCTTCGCGCCCACCAAAGAGCTGAGGCAGCTCACTCCCGAGGTCGACTACAGTGGGGGTATCTCCGCGTACCCACTCTTGTCGTTGCAGGTCAGTTTTATCATATACCTCTTGTTTATTTTGCCCTGGTTATTGCAACAAGGCGTTCTAGCGTACAAGAACAGACGCGACTTCAAATTTTATATAATTACCCTTCCATTCCTGTGACTGGAAAAGAAAGAGTTAATCATTTCGTTGTCTCTCTCTGTCTCTCTCTCTCTCTACATATTTGTATTTGCAGGTGACCTCCTTCAAGTGTGGTGGGGTCTCGTTAGGCTTCGCCGTTAAACACCTCCTCGCCGACGGTTTTACCATTGTTCACTTCATAAATTCATGGTCCCACGTCGCTCGCGGCGCTGCCGGCCATATCTTCGTGGCACCGTTCATCGATCGCACCCCTCTCCTGGCACGTAACCCACCAACCCCTTGCTTTCCACACGTCGAGTACGATCCCCCACCTTACATGGATTACTCCTCCGGCCTGGGGGTCGCGCCTCACATGAACTCATCAGACTCGTGCGTCGGCATGTTCAAGCTCACTCGAGAGCACCTCAACACCCTCAAGAAAAGCTGCCATCCCGGCGCCGCCGCATACAGCACATTTGTCGTCCTCGCCGCCCACGTATGGCGGTGCGCTTGCGCTGCTCGGGAGCTCCCTGCTAACCAAATGACGAAGTTGTACATCGCCACCAATGGCCGGCGACGGCTCCTCCCACCGCTCCCGAAGGGCTACTTCGGTAACGTCCTCTTTGCTGCATCGTCCTTAGCGAGGGCTGGCGAGTTGACGGCGGCCGACGGGTACGCACAAGCGGTGACGAGGATCCATGCCACGCTTTCGACGATGACCAACGAGTACTTGAGGTCCGCTTTGGACTTTCAGGAGATGCAGCTGAACCTGGAAGCACTTGCTCCGTGGCCACACCTCCACCGGTGCCCCAACTTGAGGCTTGTCAGCTGGATGGGTCTGCCTCTCCACGACGCCGACTTCGGCTGGGGGCGGCCGATGCTCATGGTGCCAGGGAGGATACCGGACGAGGGCATAGGATTTGTGCTGCCGAGCCCCGCTCGCGATGGGAGCGTGTCCCTGATCATATGCCTGCAAACCGAGCACATGGCGAGGTTCCAAAAGCTCATCTATCATATTTCTCCACCGGGGAACTTTACGTTTCCTTCCAAATTATGATTTTACATCCTTCTGCACTTTCGTTCCTCAATGTATATATCATCGGGTATTAATTATTTAAACGTAGTTTATCCTTGTGTTTTGATATTGAAAGGAATTGCATGAGAAAAGAAAGGAGACTTTAAAAAAAAAGTCAAAGAAGAGAAAGGGGACTTAATTATTTTTTGATAGGGGAAATAGAATTACATTTTTGCCAAACAATAATTTTTTTATTCAAACAAATAGAAAGGAAATTAAAATTTAACTTTCTTCCTCCTCGTTTCTTCGCAATCCAATTACTCAATTGGGGTTGAATGATTTTCTCTCCATTTCCTTTCTCTCCTTTTACTCTGACGTAAAATCATTCGACTGCAATTTGAAGTAAATTACTTTTAGGACATTTGAAGGGGAAAGAAGATTATTTTTCACTCCGATACATTGTTTATCTAAAAAAATTGAAATACCTTTCCTCCATGCCCTTTTATTCTTTTTCACTCTTTTTACCTTCCCACGTTCATTTCCTCGAAATATCCAAACAGTCTTTTTCTTCCCTACACCTACATGTATATCCGTTTTCCATAAGATTTTTCAAAACTTGACAAATAATTAATGACGGGTGAAGTAGAATGGTATAGGGTGGCCAAGAACGATGTGTTACTAAAAATTCTATTTACAAAAAAATCTTTTTATTTTTTTATTATATATTAAAATATTTATCATATTTAATGGTTAATAAATATTTATCATTTATTTTTTTATATCTTATTCTTTGTTTGTCTATTTTTAATATTATTTATTTAAACATAATTAATTTATTCATCTATTTTAAAAGATTAAAAATGAGAGATAAATATAGTTTAAAATAAATATAGATAAAAATTATTTTATCAAAATATTTGTTTATCTAGACAAAGAGGAATATTAAAAAAATAGGAGAAAATAGAGATAGAGAAGGAGGTTAATTTGATTTAAAATTATTAATTTTTTTATTTCACCGATTTGAAATGAAAAATATGATGTTAGAGAACTTAACTATTCCACACATTTCTCTTAATTAATATAAAATAATTAACTAAACAATTTTATAATCCCATATTTTCCACCTCTCAAAACTCCAATTCAAACAAGGCTTAATAGAAGAAGAAATTAAATCCTTGATTATGTCTAAGTTAGGCCCATAGGTCAACACTCTTAAGTGGGCCTCAGGACACACTCGTGATCGTGGAGTCCAAATCATACTTTATCATGATGAACTCCTAAGGGCTTACATTTTAATATATATATATATATAGAGTAATATTAGCTACCATATGGTAGCACCCTACGCCCAACAAAATTCTACCATACGTTCGATGTATGCGCACACGGATGGTGATGTAAGCATTCACACGGTTCGTCATCGTTCGGTTCGCGCGATTCGACTTCTTTCCATCGGTTCGTGTGATTCGACTTCTCCCCTGGCGTTAGTTTTTCCTCTCCACGCGTGACGACGGCTTGCATTTATCCCTTGGCGAGCGACTAGGGCACTGACGACGAGTCTCTCCTCCTCTTCGCCTTCTCCGTGAGCGATCGAGTCTCCACCTCCTCACCGCGAGATGCTAGGGGCACAGACAGCGGCCAGCATCCTCCTCCTCCTCCTCGCGAGCGACTAGGGCAGAGATGGCACGATCGAGTCTCCGTGACTTCTCCCCTCGCGATCGAGTCTCCTCCTCCTCTCCGGCTTCACTGCATGTGTCCTCGCTCGCCCCGAGACGCTAGGGCACAGACGGCTGCTGGCATCATCCTCCTCTCCGCGAGACGCTAGGGCACAAACATCGGCCGACAGCCTCCTCCTCCTCCTCTTCGCGGGCAGAGACGACGGCCGACATACTTCTCTCCGCGAGACGCTAGGGCACAGATGGCGGCCGGCATCGTCCTCCTCTCCGCGAGACTCTAGGGCACAGACGTCGACCGACAGCCTCCTCCTCCTCCTCTCCACGAGTGTCTAGGGCAGAGACAGCGGCCGACATACTTCTCCCCTCCGCGAGATGCTAGGGCACAGACGCGAGCGTTTCTCTTCCTCCGCCTCCTCATGAGCGGCTAGGACACGGCGGCCGCCCATCTTTCTCATGGTCATCCAAAATGCCTTCCTATATTATTTATATGCATCGTTGTTTATCTTCGTTTATATGTTCTCTTGTTCTCATGGCTAGGGCACAGAGGCTGGGTGACAAAGGCCTATCAATGACACCGGGCTAGAGCCGAAGGACACAAACGTTGGGCAACGGAGGGATACCCGACGACGAAGGGCACGTGCGCAGTTACTTACACAGCAGTGACTTAGGGCAAAAAAGGTTTTGATCTCCTTCATGCTTGTACAGCAATTTGTGTAAGCATTATTGTGGTAAATGGCAATTTTGTTCTTAATCGATCATTGAAAAACTATAATGTTTCCTCTGTTCTACTTTCTTAATTTTGTAATTGAACTTCCTTAATTCGTTTCTAGGCAGGATTTCTCATTCATATCATATTAATGAACATTTCTAACATGCCTTTATGACTTATGATCTTTGCACTGGCAGGATAGTTCTACTGTGGAACTTGGTTATAATGGTTACTAATCTTTCATGTCATTGATTCATAATGTTTACAAATTGGTTTGAATCATAATGTTTACATATTGGTGAAATATTTTCATTTTTTCTTCATTCTGTGCACTTATATTGCTTCTGCAATTTAGTTATAATGTCGATGGTGAAACCATCAATTACACTACTATGTCATGTCATGAAGTTGCTGCTATTAAAAACCTTATGGACAGAAGCAAATCCTAGACGAAAAGTTTATGGGTGCAAATATTACGACGTAAGATTTTAAATTTAATTATGCCATCTCGACTTGCTTATAATGAAGTTTACTTTGACTTTGATTCATATTTTATTCGTAGGAAAATGGGGGTTGTCGATATTTTCAATGGCTTGATCCTGAAGTTGATTCTCGTTATCAAAGCCTTCTTAACAGTTTATTAAGGAGGATCAAGCAAATAGACTTTGATGGCAAAGATGAAAAGAAAAGATTACAATCTATTATCGAAGATGAAAGGAGAAGATTTCAAGTTGTCATTGACGTTGAAGGGAGAAATTGTAGATTTTATAAAAATTTGATGATATGCTTTATACTGATAATGATATATATCTTGAAATAAAACATGTAATGTCATTTGTGTTGTAATGTTATTGAAACTAGAAAGAAAGTATTATGTAGTTGTCGAATTGTAATGTTACCTTGAAATGTAGATGGTAGTTTATATTTACCTGATATGTTTAAGTCAAATTGTAATGTTATCGAATTGTCGAATTGTAATGTTATCGAATTGTCGAATTAAAATATATTTTATGCTCGTGGGGAGAACCTCCGATATGCCACCAGGCATCTCACTTCCAAAGGCAATGCCTGCTCCTGCTTTTGTTTCTCCAGTGATCCGGCGAATGCTAATATTGGTACCTGGGTGAGCGAACGAAATGACATATTCATCCCGTACACTTTTAATGGCAATGAGATCATCGCCAGTGCTGATATAACAATCTTCTATGCACACATTGCTTGAGGAATCTGGATATATTCAGAAAAAAGCTGAAACACTTATCACAACACACCAATAGAGAAAGCACTAAAAGAGATAACATAGTTAACAATGTAAAGATAAAGATAACATAAGCTGTTTGCCAACAGTATTCTAGTGTGAAACATAAAGATAATATAAAAGATAACATTGTCGATTTATATGCACTAAGCTGTTTGCCAACAGTATTCCAGTGTGAAACATAAAGATAACATAAAAGATAATAACTAAGTAGACAACATGTTTGATTCTGCAGTGACAACATAAAGCTCTAGTGATCTGTAATATCTTTTCGGCATGTTTGATTCTGCATCTCCCTCAGCATGTTTGATTTTGCAACTCCAATGTTCTCATTGGACACCACCAATTGCAGCCAACACACCCCTGAAAAGAGATAACATAGTTAACAATGTAAAACACAATAGGAGAAGAAAAAAATAACAAAGGATAATCTGAGTATAAACTTTATAAAGATAAAGATAGTTCATTTATGTATAGTAATCAATGTTTAGTGTGTTAACAAATAAAACATAAAGCATGTTCTTTAATTATAAACATCAATAACTTTAACATAACATATGTGATCATGTCTACAAAAGAGATTATATAAACAATAACAAAGGAGAATTTGAGTATGAACTTTATAAAGATCAAGATAGTTCATTTATGTATAGTAATATAGACATGACAATCATGCTAATTTGGAAACTTAGTAGAAGAAAAAAAAGGAGAAAATAATGAACAATGTAAAACACAATATAATTAATGTCAATGCCTGATTATTCATCATCTTCACATGACATGACTCCATCTAATTCATCATCACCATCATCCTCCATCATTTTGCCTTTTCCTTTCCTTTTCCTTTCTTCTTTTGCCTAGTAACACAATCAGCATGTTTTAATTAACTGCTACAAAATAACACGACCAAACACATAAAGTGTAAATGACATATAAAATTACCTTAGCTACCGGACAAGTACTCCTATAATGATCACGATTGCCATACTCTCCACATATCCTCCTCTTAATCTCAGGTTGTGATATGGAAATTTCAATACCCGATTTTATTCTTTGCAATTTTTGAGGTCTTCCTTTAGATTTGACATAACTAGGGTCATTAATCATAACTTGCATTTCAGTGGGCCTTTCTGTCAAAGTTGCAGATGGCAACATGGTGATTTTGAAATTTTCAAACTTTTGAAGAACTTCATTGACAACTTTCAAACTGAAATCAAGATGATCATCCGAATGCAAACCAAAATTATTAACCTTTCAAATATTTCTTCTCCAAGCCCATCTCTTTAGAGTACTAATAGACTGTTCACCACATGCGTGCTCATGAACTAAGCGTGCTTTTAAGTATCGAGCATCAATGGTCCAACGATGAAGAAATATTTTTTTGGAAGAGTTGTTATACCTTTCTTATTGAGGATACTTAACGCATGGGTGCAAAGTATTCCCTCTTGTTCAAATTTCTTACAAGAACATTTTACAAAAATTTTCTCGTGTGTACTATACTCAACAATGTAACTTTGCTCATCATTTCCCATCACCACAGAGTAGAGTACTTGATTAGCATCTTTTGATATTTTTTGAGCTCGATAATCATTGATAGCCTTGAACTCCTTATGGAATGAAGGAAAAATCTTTTGGGTATACACTTTTCCTGCATGTGCTTCTAGTAAATTTTTAGAACTTAAAGGTGTAGAATGTAGGTTTTTAAAATCCTCTCGTTCTTTTGCTTCTCGACGACACTGAATGGCTCTATCATATTGCACACAAACTCGATTAAAGATGTTTGAGAGTTAACAAAGCCATAAAAAAGAAATTAATACTCTCAGATCTTTGTGATGATGACATTCCAGCACAAAATACATCACTAAAATAAATCGACACCCAAAAATGACGTTTACCAAACATAGTTTCTGTCCAATGTCCATCTGGAATGTCATATGTTTCCTTCAAAGAAAGCAATTTTTTCTCACAATCTATAATGCTCTTTGACCCATATATCCACTTCTTAAAATCCTTCATAAAGTTGCCTTTCGCATTGTCCAATTTACGAGTATTAATGACTGCATTCTTCAAAATATGTCAAATGCAGAAACGATATCTTGTGTTACGAAAGACTTTACTTATAGCATTTTCCATAGCGATATCTTGATCAGTGATAATGCATACAGGTTCTTTTCCTCTCATGCAATCTAACCAAGTTTGGAACAACCAAATAAATGTTTCTTCGGTTTCATCCGCAAGCAAGGCACATCCAAATAGGATAGACTGCATATGATGATTCACCCCTGTGAAGGGTGCAAATGACATACAAAATTTGTTAGTTCTATAAGTTGTGTAAAAAATAACAACGTCTCCAAAGGTTGCATAATTATCTCTTGACCTATTATCTGCCCAAAATACATTTCTTGTAGTGTTGTTTTCATCCACATCCATTTCAAAACAAAAACCAACATCTTCAAATTTTGTTTGCTTGAAATAAGAAATAACACTCATGCATTGTTTGTCAACATTGTTTTTTCTACTTGCAATCAAATGATTTATGCAATCCTGTGCAGTAATTGATGGAACGCCCGAGAAATTAAGAACTTTTGCAATATGAGAAGGGCCCATTCAGCACCACAAAATTGTGTAATGAAATCTTTAGAAGTATCACATAAGTTGCTATGTGATCTCAATTTTACAACTTTCATGGGGGTGGCAAACAAATGATTATGCTCTTCTCGAAACACTTTTACAATCCACCTATTGTCCATCATTTCACCGATAAAAATATGAGCTTCACAACTAGTCTTTTGTTCCCTCCTTCGTTTCACGTCATCTCCAACATTTCGTTTGAGGTCTTTACGACCTTCTTTAGAGCATTGATAGTGATATTTGGGTTTTTGAGTGATAATTTGCTGAAATTAAAGAAAGGGTCAATTTTTTAATTTTTGGTCTCCCAACTCATTAGCTGCAAGTGCATAGGTAAGTTGTAGTAGACTCAGGTTGTCATATCCACAAGAATTTAAAATCTAAGACACCCTAAAACAATCTAGATTAGTTCTACTTAAGTGGCTAAAAATAGATTTTTAATAAAAAGTGAAAATAGATTTTTAATGGAAAATAAAGTGATAACTGATTTTTGAATTTTGGAAACTTATCAAAACTAAGTTATAAATGCTAAATTAAAGTCTAAAAATGTTTAACTATCGATGAGGAAAGTTCTTCTAGGAGTTGGGATTCATCTAAATTAATTAAGGATGGATAGGATCAAGTTATCATTGAATGTCCAATTTTGATTCCACCTGAATTATAACTGCTCTCACAGCTCAATTGGCCTTCAACTAAGCAACATATTATCATATAGTTGTTAGTTAGGTAGAATCAAAAGAGGATCCTCACTGAAAATCAAGTTATCATTGGATTTAAATGAAGGTTTAATGCTGATTTTTACAATTCAAAGAATTCTGGAATGATAACTTGTAATTGCAATCATAAAAAGATGGAATCACTCCAATCAATCAAACCAGGATGAAATCTACCCAAATATGGTGCTTGTGCTCCTTGATTCATCTCTTAATTCCAGGGGGAATTTAAATTCAACCTCTCGGTTGCAAAGTAAAATGAAATTCACACAAACTCCAATTAAATGGGGTTAAGAAACATCCTATATAAAATAGAGAATTCAGTGATTATCCAATGCTCCTTGGTTCATTTCTGAATCACAAGGATGACCTAAAGACTATCTCTCAGTAGTGGATTAAATTGAGGTTTAACATTGGAAATCAGAATTCAATTTAAAACTAGAAAATAGAAATCAGCATTTCAAGAATTCAGAATTATTAAATAATGGAATTCTGGCTTGCCAATTGCCTCTTACTCCATCTTTGGACTGCAAGACATCCCTAAAGTTCACCTCTCAGTGATTGAAAGAAACCAGGGGATTCAATTGGTAAAACAGATTCCAATAGGAACTCAGAAAAACATGAATTCAGGAATTCAGTTCAGAAATCAGAAGGACAATCTGATTTGGGCTAAAAGTATGCCAAACTTCCTGATTCATTTATGAATAAGATGGGGACATTAGCAATCTCTCAGTTGCCCAATAAATCAGATTTAAAATGAGCAACAGATTCAAATAGTTCAAGAATTCAGATTCAGAAAAATCAGGAAATCAGATAATTAGGAAATCAGAAATCAGACTTTTCAATCAAAATGAAATTCATTAACATACCATTGATTCCTATTCATTTCTGAACAAGAGTTAGATCAAAAGATAATTTCTCAGTTTAGATTACAAATGATACCTATCAATGGCATAAATCAATGCAAAATAGTTCTGAAATCTGAAAACCAGATTTGATTTCAGTGCAGGATTATAATTCTGTCCATATTCATCCAAAACTAATCTAAACTACTATCATATCCTAGAAGAAATGGAGTTTAGCTCCTCATATTTACAGACTTTGACATCAAATGGATTGAGAAATAGTTACAAATCATCTAAGCTTGAAGTCTCTCGGCAGCAGCTTCCACTCCTTCAGCAGCAGCTCCCTGAAACCCTTGTTCCAAACCCTTAATGTCCAGCCCCCCACTCTTTTCTAGAAATTACAGCTTTTATATGACTCCTATCTACCCTTTGATCAGCATCAGAATCTTCTAATCCTTCTTATTGCAGCCACATGTCCCTGCTCTGAATTTCCAGCTGCTGCAGATACTTTTTGTGCAGAAAAAAGTAGATGGTCCCCCTTACTTTTTCCACTTTATGGCCACCTTTTCACCCTGCTACAACACCCAAAACAACAAGCATCAAAGCCCTTGAATGGTATTTTGACAAATAAAGATTAGGATAATGTTGATGGCTAGCTCAAATATCATGATGAGATTAAGTGTTGTACAGGAGTGATAACTTATATCGATATTAATGATTTTAGGAGCCTGGAATGATAACTTTTAATAAATCCTAGAAAATATCCAAATATGGGTGATTCAAAGCATTTCAGGCATCAAATGGACTAGAGTGGCAAGTGAATGAGGATAGAAATCAGATATGAATACAGTTTCAAAGGAGTGATAACTTGGGTTGCAAAAAATGATAACTTATATGCCTTAAAAACGATAATTTGTGATAACTTGAGTTATGATTATCCAAATGTGATGAAATTTGAACAGCAATGAGTTAAAACAATAACAAGATGATTGCTTAAGCCCTTTGTGCAGAATTAATGGTTTTGCATATCGAAATGATAGAATTGCCCTTTGACGATAACTTGGCAAAGGAAAAATGATAACTTGTTCAAATGGACTTAAAACTTTGCACAAGTTGAGATGTGACTATCCAAATATGATTTATACATGATAATGATGGATTTAGGGGAAGAAAGTCATTGAAAATCAGTTCACTCAAAATAATGATAACTTGACATATAGGGATGATAACTTGTCCTCAAAATGATAACTTGACATAGAATTTAAATATTAATGGATTTTGGCATTTCAGAATCTCTATGCACATGGAATTAAATATGAAATGAGGGATATCAATTAGTTATCACAATGTATGCATTCCAAGTATAATTGGCCAAAAGATAGGCAAAAGTGGGACTCGATATGTATGAATTGCATCTAAAATGGATTAGAAACATATAGTGATCAGTTAGTGATCAAGCATAAAAATACCCTGCTTGCATATTTTCTCCTTTGACCGTCGGGCTTATGGTAAGCATGCTTTCTAATAGAAAAACCAGTTGTTCTAGCATATAAGTTGTAATATTCATTGGCTTGGTCATCCGAATCGAAAATCATCCCAACAGAAGACTTACCATCACTAGCTTGACTTATGTTTTCTATGTTTTCACAATCATGATCACTGTACACACATCAAAACAAAATCTATTTTAAGAATGCTAAGCAAAGAATAAGAATCACATGTGATGAAAAATTTAGTCGAGGACTACTCAGGTTGGATACAAAAGATGAACTCTCAGAAATCGCCATAGATGTGAACATGTCGTCATGGTTCTCAGCAACAAGCGGTTCATCTGCACTCATCATTTTCCACGATAACCTATGACCGTTGCAGTGATTTATAAGGCCTACATCATTCAATTTGAACCGAAAAATATAACTGTGTAAGGTCAAAAAAAATGTCGGCAATTGAAGAATTACTTCAGGAGGAGGATTGCAGTCGCCGTATGAGCCCTAGCAGCCCGCAGTGAGGAGGAGGAAGTCGACTGCCGTATGTGCCCTAGCGGTCGACGAAGACAAGGAGGAGGAAGTCGGCTGCCGTATGTGCCCTAGCGGTTCACGGAGAGGAGGAGGAGGAGGGCGGCAGCCGCCATATGTGCCCTAGTGGTTCGCAGAGAGGAGGAGGAGGAGGGCAGCTGCCGTATGTGCCCTATCGGTTCATCGAGAGGAGGGCAGCCGCCGAGGAGCGGAGAAGAGGAGAGCAGCCGCCGTAGGTGCCCTAGCGGCTCGTGGAGAAGAGGGGAGCAGCCACTGTACATGCCCTAGTGACTCGCTAAGAGGATGAGAAGGCCATCGTCTGTCCTGCCGATGAGGTTCTTGATGCCCCAATGGAGAAGTCGTGTGGAGAGGGGATCTCGAATGCAAGCCAGGGGAGAAGTCGCATGGAGAGGGTAGCCAGGGGAGAAGTCGAATCGCGCGAACCGATGGGGAGAAGTCAAATCGCGCGAACTGAATGACGACGAACCTGTGAATGCTTTCATCATCATCCGTGCACGCATACATCGAACGTACGGTAGGATTTTAGTGGGCGTAGGGTGCTACAATGTGGTAGCACCCAAATATTACTCATATATATATATATGTGTGTGTAGAGATACATATCATTAACCAATTAATGACGACGAACCTGTGAATGCTTTCATCATCATCCGTGCGCGCATACATCGAACGTACGGTAGGATTTTAGTGGGCGTAGGGTGCTACAATGTGGTAGCATCCAAATATTACTCATATATATATATGTGTGTGTGTAGAGATACATATCATTAACCAATTAGTCCCATGATAGCCACGTCCTAACTACTTCCCTCTAGTAAATGAATGATAAACTAAATCGATTTTTTCAATAATAAATTGGGATAAATAAATAAACAAGAGGAACACATTTTTTTTGTCTTTAGATTTTATACCACTCACTATCACTATAAATACATTCAAAATTAAGCTCACCTATTTCCCAGAAAGTACTTTATTTCCATAAATCGATAAAAGTCTACTGCATATTTAAGGAAACTTAATCAATGAGAAATATAACTAAATTATAATGCTGCATGCTATTTTTTTTGAAAAAAATCACATATAAAATAACACGATATATCAGCATGCAATGACAAATTATAATTTCTTAATAAAAAAATCATGGACCTTTGAATCAGCATTGTTATAATTCAATTATAAATATTATTGCGGATAATCAAATCAGCTCGTCGCCCCTCAGATCCAACTGCTTCCAGGTGATCGGGTTGTCTTCGCTCGCTCAAATTTGGAAATGCCATTGCTGCTGCTCTGGACGTTGCCGCCAAATCTGCTCATCACGCAGAGTTGTCGCCGCTCATAGGACTAAAGACCATGTTGGAATTTGAAGGTTTCAAATTTCAAATATATTACTTTGTGAACATTGAAAAGTGTGTTCATACTAATTAGTTAAGTATGAAATACATCACATCTTTTCGTCAATAAAGTGTTATAATATTGAATGAAAAGACATGTTCACATATGTTATAAGTGAAATAATGTCATGAATGAGTTATCTCATTAATGAAAGGATATTCTTAAATGAAGAGTCATGTCACTTCATAAGTGAAGAGATATGTTCACATTTGAATAGGTGTGTTCATATTTCAAGAGTTATATTCACACTTGAATAGATGCATCATTTCATCATAAGATATATCCCTTGATATGTGTTCACATACCAATAGACGTGTCATTTCATCATAAAGTGTGTCCTTATATGAAAAGGAATTAAGTGAACACTTTCATTAATAAGTGTCTCTTTTGGACAAATAGGCACTAGACATATCGCTTCGTGAAGTACTCTTTCAAGCCTATAAATAGGCTTCCCCTTCTTGCATTTTTCATGATTCGAAACCAATTGAAAGTGATGAGAAGTAATGAATTTGTGATGAGTACAACACAAGAAAATACATTCAAGTCATTGAGTTCTTCAACAGTGGCTAGTTGACAAATCCGGTGACTTCGTTGTATCCTGGGAATATTATTGTCGTAAGCCCAATAGCAAACTTCATGTGGGGATAAATAATTATCTAAAGGTAGCGATTCATCGTGCCTCGAAGTCTTGATCTTCGTTTATTCTCTTTCCATCTACCCACTATTTTCAACAATTTTAGAGCATTATTCTGTCAGACCGAACTGCCATCGAATTTTTTTCTCCTTGAACCGTCGCCAACCACCCCATTTTGGAGACAAACCCGAGCTTTTATCCTACGTCCGTCCGATGCGCATCAAACGAGCACCATTTAATGGGGGATGTCCCCCATTTAAGTTGGGGGGACACTCATCATACCCAATAATCAACTACAAGAAAAAGAGACTTTAGTAACGTTTAAAAAATGTCACAAAAGGTTCATTAAACACTACCACAATACATTGGTAAAATTTATTAAATGTTACTGTACAAACATCACAACAAATGTGTTACAAAAAGTGCTCGTGACATTTATTTTATAAACGATACAAAAAGTTTAAACATTCCAAATAGATAATTTTTTGTAATGATTAAATCTTACAAAAAGATAACGGTTACACGTAACCAAAAGATCATTTTTAGTAACACATTTAAATATAAAAAAAATCACCTTTGGTAACATTCAAACGTAATGAGGACATGTTTTGTAACTTCTAAACATTACTAATGAGGCATTAAACATAAAACAAAAATTTGCTCTTTATCAATACATTACATAAAAACTAGGCCTCACAAGTGATGGGGTCATATCAAGATCTCTCGCTTGAGCAAACTGTTGCTCATATGAAGATTTTGGCACTCGCATGGGGTTGTCGATGATCAGATCTAGCCGATGCAGCTCGACGCCCCTCAGATCCAACTGCTTCCAGGTGATCGGGTTATCTTCGCTCGCTCAAATTTGGAAATGCCATTGCTGCTGCTCTGGACGTTGCCGCCAAATCTGCTCATCACGTTGATGCAAAGTTGTCGCCGCTCATAGGACTAAAGACCATGTTGGAATTTGAAGGTTTCAAGTTTCAAATATATTACTTTGTGAACATTGAAAAGTTTGTTCATACTAATTAGTTAAGTATGAAATACATCACATCTTTTCGTCAATGAAGTGTTACAATATTGAATGAAAAGACATATTCACATGTATTATAAGTGAAATGGTGTCATGAATGAGTTATCTCATTAATAAAATGATATTCTTAGATGAAAAGTCATGTCACTTCATAAGTGAAGAGATATGTTCACATTTGAATAGGTGTGTTCATATTTCAAGAGTTATATTCACACTTGAATAGATGCATCATTTCATCATAAGATATGTCCCTTGATATGTGTTCACATACCAATAGACGTGTCCTTTCATCATAAGGTGTGTTCTTATATGAAAAGTAATTAAGTGAACACTTTTATTAATAAGTGTGTCTTTTGGACGAATAGACACTAGGCGCATCCCTTCGTGAAGTATCATTTCAAGCCTATAAATAGGCTTCCCCTTCTTGCATTTTCCATGATTCGAAACCAATTGAAAGTGATGAGAAGTAATGAACTTGTGATAAGTACCATATGTACAACACATGAAAATACATTTAAGTCATTGCAAATTACTAGAATAAGAGATTAGGTTCTTCAACAGTTGCTAGTTGACGAACTCGGTGATTTCGTTGTATCTTGAGAGTATTATTGTCGTAAGCCCAATAGCAAACTTCGTGTGGGGATAAATAATTATCTAAAAATAACGATTCATCATGCCTTGAAGTCTTAATCTTCGTTTATTCTCTTTCCATCTACCCACTATTTCCAACAATTTTAGAGAATTATTCTGTTGAGATGTTAAAGAGATCGATGGTACATGCAAGAGATGGATCAAGAGTTCGTGAAAATTCATTCAATTTGATTATGCAAATTTCATCATTTGATGTACGCTTTCATGTTTATTTGTACTCTTAAAATATGATTTGACATTCTTTCTTTTTTAGCATAATGAACATTATTACGATAAATGTTCTAGATTTTATTTCCTTATTCAAAATCACAAATTTGATGTATTTTGAACTTATTTGAGTTACTGTGTTGAGAAAAAAATGCTATGTCATATATTTGTTTAGACTATATAAATCACATTTTGTATGTGATGATTATTTCTATTCGATTGTATCTTTTTATGAATCTTTCGAATGTGTTTTTAATTTTCTAAAATTTGTTTACTTCGAATTTTATGTGACTAGTTAATTGATTATATCAATTAACATGTACTTAATGGTACACATCAATTGAGATAAACTATACTTGAGGGTGTTACTGGTAAACATCCTACGGGTGTAGAAAGACAAAATGAAATTTTTTCTAATGATATTGATGGCAAACATAATGTGAAATTAGAACATAATGATAACATGTTCAAGAAAATTACATGACTATAATTGATGGTGTTGCTCGTGAACACCTTGCGGAGATAATAAAGCAAGTGCAATCTTGTCTAGTGATGTTACTAGTAATCATCACAAGAAAATAACATATGTCATATGTTTAACAATTGTCCGTAAAGCTAGTGACGTTACTGGTAAACATCACAAGAAAAATTAGAACATGCGCTCTTACATGTTCATCAATTGTCGAAAAAGTTAGCGTTGTTACTAGTAAACATCACAAGAAATAGAACATGTGCCCAACATGTTCGACAAATTATCTAAAAGGATATTTGTCACATATGATATCTTGATGGACGTCACAAAGAATGGAAGCATAAGATGTGATGCATAGATGAACGTCTGAACACAACACTATTGGAAAATATCTTATATTTGTATGTGAAACGAATATAAATGGACCCATAGGTGAGGGATGGAGGCAATACGATATTGTCGGATCCATCTAAGCCTTAGAAGCTTTTGAGAAAGAGATGTTACTAGTAAACATCTAAAGATGCACATCATACAAATACATGCTTGCACGAATGATCAAAGAAAGCCTACTCAATATTAGGCATGTGGGGGTGAACGGATAAGAGGAAGACATTCAACTATAGGATGTTATGAGAAAAACATCCAAGAGACTCAAAGACTTTGTGCGATCAAAAGTAATTATGTATTAAATTATTATATATGAAATATCTAAAATTTCACTATTATAATTTATTATTGGATTTTAACTTTTAACCATGGTGTAATTAAATTATAATTGATGAAATATCTATGATATTTTAAAATTATAATTTATTACTAGATTCTCGGATATGAAAATATATTTGCACTTTAAACTCTATTTGAGTTAGCAAATATTGAAAATTGTGGGTATTATCTCATTGGATATTAAGATATATTTGCATTATATACTTTATAAGAGTAAGCAGATATAAATGTTACCAAAATTGTGTATACCGAATTTTTAAGATATATGTGCATCATATACTCTATGAGAGTAAGCAAATATAGATGTTGGCAAAGTATATGAATAACTCATTTGCTTTGTTGCAAATGTGAGCATCCGAGGGAATTGGCTAACAAATTGTTAAGCATTGAATGACGGAAAAGTTCAAGAAATCGTATATGCCATATGAATTCTTAGAGATAGCGTATTCCTAACGATCTTGAGTTGGATCCTATTGTTTGAAGAGTTAGTAATGCAGACTGGCCATTCGCATACAAACTAATCTCGAATTTGAAAAGTATTCGATATGACATAAAGATATGAGTTATCTGAGGGAATTGACCACATATATGATCATAGAATAAAAGATGATTATATTTATGAAGTAATCAACTATGTGAGAGATTTGATTGATGATATTGGAACGTGTATATACTGAAATAAAGTTTACGAAGAATGATAACTTGAATGGTTGTTTTCTTAATCAATGTGAAAAAAACTAATCATGAGAATAGATGAAAAGAGCAAATTAGAAGACTACGAAAAAGTCTCTTTGTGAATCTTTTATATCTATTGAATATAAAGTAAAATTATACTTGTGCCTATGTGGCAAAAGAATGTTTAAAAGGAACATTCAGATTAGTTTTTTGAGGTAAACTAATCTTAATAAACCTTGGTGGAAAAGTCTATCATAGATTGAAACTATGTAGACAAAAGAAGACTTAGGATACAATGTGAAGAAATTGTATCGATGGAGTTCACATGATGACAAGAACTCCTAGTGATTACATAGTATAAGATTTTTTGGTAATCTCACTATAAATCATAAATGTGACTATCAAATATCGATAGATGAGTTTTTGGTCAGCTCGTTAAAATCATAAATGTACATGAAGTTCTCTTTGTGAGTCTCAATGAAATATATTTCCTTATTGAATTTGTGTAATATCAACAAATGGAAAGAAGCGAAATGGTTAGAATATTTTGAATTATAATTGTTATGGCCACGACTAGTGTACCATTTCTATCTTTTAAGTGTTTTACATTAGCAAAAGTGTGCGATGTTGAGTACTTAAATGCCAATTAAACATATGGTTATTAGTAATGAAAACCCTTCCTTATTTTAGTAAAAATCTGGTCTCAAGGTTCAAAGGGTAACAATAAGTTACTTAATAATCGGTGCACTAAAAAGATGATTTAGTGCAAATATTAATTGAGAATGAATTGAAAGCTCTTAATGGATGGATATATGTTATCCTAAATCAAATGTGTTATCAATGTATTCCACCTATATGAATATAGAAGTGATGCCGCTTCAATCAAGAGGTTTAGATATTTACTCTTGTAAATATTTATGAAGCCGGGATGAGCACATGGCCATAATAGTGCTAGTTATTAGTCTCTTATTTGAAATATTGAGCACAATTGTGTATGTGGCATTTCTGGTTCAAACGTTAAGAGTAAAGATTCAAATCAAATAGATATCATTTACTTGTTTGAACTTTGAAATGTTTACACTAATGGAAGGTTCAAATCTAACGATACCTTTCACTATGCATGATTGTACAACTTAATATTTTAAATTTGCAACCTTGTGGGGGATTGTTGGAATTTGAAAGTTTCAAATTTCAAATATAAGACTTTGTGAACATTGAAAAATGTGTTCATACTAATTAGTTAAGTATGAAATACATCACATCTTTTCGTCAATGAAGTATTACAATATTGAATGAAAAGACATGTTCACATATGTTATAAGTTAAATGGTGTCATGAATAAGTTATCTCATTAATGAAAGAATATTTTTAGATAAAGAGTCACGTCACTTCATAATTGAAGAGATATGTTCACATTTGAATAGGTGTGTTCATATTTCAAGAGTTATATTCACACTTAAATAGATGCATCATTTCATCATAAGATATATCCCTTGATATATGTTCACATATCAATAAACGTGTTCTTTCATCATAAGGTGTGTCTTTATATGAAAAGGAATTAAGTGAACACTTTCTAAGTGTGTCTTTTGGACAAATAGACACTAGACGCATCCCTTCGTGAAGTACTCTTTCAAGCCTATAAATAGGCTTCCCCTTCTTGCATTTTCCATAATTATAAACCAACTAAAAGTGATGAGAAGTAATGAACTTATGATGAGTACTATGTGTACAACACATGAAAATACATTCAAGTCATTGCAAATTACTAGAATAAGAGACTGAGTTCTTCAAGAGTTGTTAGTTGACGAACTCGGTGACTTCGTTGTATGCTGGGAGTATTATTACCGTAAGCCCAATAGTAAACTTCGTGTGGGGACAAATAATTATCTAAAGATAGCGATTTATCGTGCCTCAAAGTCTTGATATTCATTTATTCTCTTTCCATCTACCCACTATTTCCAACAGACCATCATTGGGGCAGCCTTAGGTGCATGGTTGGGCAGTAGTTTGGCTCGGTGGTCGACCACGATGATAGACAGCAAGGATCCGGCAGCATGAGGTCCATTGGCATCGGACTTGGGAAGCTATTCGTCGAGGGTCGATTGGGCAACAATTTGTCAACGATCGATTAGGTAGCGAGACAAGAAAGATTGTCTGATCAATATGGCATTGTTCAATTAACAGTAGAGTATTGGATCGATGATTCAATATAACAATAGGACAATAAAGCTATAAATCAATAGAAATGATCATAAAAAGGTGACCGATTAATATTGATTTAATAATTAACAATATCAATGATGTTTGAGCACCATGGTATTATTCAATTTTAAAAAATTTTGACAATTTAAACTGTGTGAAACATCGAGCCGTGGGAAAATTTTCTCACAGTTTGAACCGTCAGAAATTCCCACAATTTAGGCCGTGGAAAATTTTTCGCATCCTAAATTGTCGAAAGTTAAAAAAATTCCGCCAAAGTCTCCCGCCTATTTTTTTCTTTTTCCCCCGCTTCGCCCTCTCTATTTATTCACCTCCTCCCTCTCTCCTCTCTCTTCATCTTTCCCACTCTCCTCTCTCTCCCTCACCGGCGCGGCCATCACCCCTCCTTCCAGTGACCGGCGCGACGACCGATCACCTCTCTCGCAGCGACGCGTGTGACCTCCCTCCTTCCCTCTCTCTCTCGCAGGCGACGCGCACGGTCGGATCCCGTTGTGCGCAGCCGATCCGCCTGTGTGTGGACCGCATCCCACCCTTGCAGTCGGATCCAGGTGCGCGCAAGTCGGATCCGCCCTGCACACGATCGATCCTGCCATGCACGGGCCGGAACCCGCATGCGCGGTTGGATCCGGCCACGCGCATGGCCAGTCCCGACCGCCCGGGCAATTTCCCACCTATGCGCGGCCACTTCCGGTTATAATTTTATGCAAATCATGCTTCCTATTGATAGAGACGGGCGAAAATAAGGGCACAACCTACAATTTGAATGCCCTTATAATGTATATAAAAAAGTGAAAACGTGGATTGGTCATCTACCATCGATCGATCACTTTTAGGACCTGTTTGGACGAAGAATATCTTTTGAAAAATAAGAAATTTTATTCAGAAGAATATAATATTCTTCTCATATTCTTATTTTACTTTTTATTTGGTTCGGCAGGAATAAATTTTAAATATATTTTATTTTATAATAAAAATATTTTATTATAAATACTTGACATTTACTCATTATTATTATTATAAATATAATAATATAATAATATATGGTTAAATTATAAAAACATAAAAGAAATGGTAAAAAAATGAAAACGATTAGAATATTGCTATTAAAAATTTCAGTGTTTGTAAGAATATAATGGTGGTATCACGATTTTCAAAGTGGTTTTATCTAAAATATATTTTCATTATTATATATTTATTCTCCTACTTATTTGACAATATTTATTAGAATAAGCATGTATTCTTTATCCTGCAACGAAGAAACTTTAGAGACTGACAACTATAATAATAGTTAATTTGGTGATCCTAATAGACAAATCAAGTCAAGAAACATATAAAAGTCATCCCAAAATCTCAAATGAAATTAGTTATGAAAGTAAAATTATACTAGAGCATCTTGAAGTCCAAAGCACGCATTTTAAGTATTTCTATGCAATTCACTCTATTTCAATACTTGTTTAATTGGTGAAGAAGAGAATGATGGAGAAATTTTTTACTATATTATTGTGATCAATTTGATAGCGCATTTTAGTAGTAAGAAGTGTGTCTTACCTCTTGAGTGAAAAAGTGGCTTCTTCATCTTATACCAAAAAAGAGAAATAAGAACAGAGATATAATCTAAAAACTTGGGCCAAACCTTGTAAAAAATTTGGTTTCCTTTGACTTGCATTTAATTATTACTTATTTTATTATCACATATATACTTTACTTTTGTGTATGAAAAATATTTTATCTTATCAAATTTTTTAAATATCTAATTTTATTTATTACAATATCAAATTAGTCAAAAAAATAGATAGATAGGAAAAAAGTTACACTGTTAATATTTGAAACTTAATAATATAAGCGTCTAAAAAAATGAAATTCTAACTTCTAATCTCTATTCGAAATATCTATCGATCAGTACAAACCCAGTTTGTCCCTTCAAAATATTGCTATTCTGTCAAAATATTGCTTGGAAGATAACGAAGAAATATTCTTTAGAATAATTCCAAGTTGCTTACCGAATACTTTGTAACATGTCTCCTTCGGGCATCCCCTCGTCGGTGATTGATAGATGATGTCGATCACTTAATACCACGAATTAGTCCACCATGATATCTGATAACCCCCTACCTAACATAAAATTAATGCATCTCTTTTTTTCCTATTTTCGATTATAATATCGTACAGAAAAGCGAACAAAAAAGGAACAAAAAAATTTATCATTTAATTTTACATCATTGCACATCTGCACTAATGCAAATATAACTAAATTTTACGTAGACAATTGCCTAAATTTTATTTAGAAATTTGATTAGCACATCAAATTATTAAAAAATATCACCGAGGACTAATGCATCAAAATTTTGATATTAAGAACAAAAAGATTAACGACAAAAATGTAAAAAACATGATGAACAAGTCAAAAAGAAAAAGTGGTGACTTTTGCTCCTACAAACCACTGCGTAGATCTGCGTAAATTTTACGAAGACGCCTTCCGATCCTGACCGTTTCCAATCGTGCGATTGGTGCGCCAATCTTCCGCCAATGATGGCCACGATCACCGTCCGGCGGTCGACTATGGTGAGACCATCGGAGCCGACGCCGCGTCAACGTCTATGGAGTTCAAACCTCGACCTGGCGGCGGCGCCGAGGCACATGACGTTCATACACTTCTACCGCACCAACGGGTCAACGGACTTCTTCGCCGCCGAGCGAATGCGAGGCGCCTTGGCCCAAGTGCTGGTGCCGTTGTTCTCTATGATGCACGGGTACTTCAATTTCCTCCACGTATCCGTACCGGATACGTATCCGGTATCGGTATTTCATGGATACTCGTGGGTATTCGTATCCATACGTACCCAATAATAAAATAATTTTTAAAAAATGGGTACTTCAATGGGTACTCGTACCTATGCTTTTGGGTACTCCATATCAAAATTTTGTCAGATAAAATTTTAAAAAAGATAATAAATGATTGATGATCATAAAAGCACTAATACTAGATAACATGATACTGATATATTTTATTACGTTTTTATCAAATGTGAACAATAAAACTTATAGATGTTAAAGATGAGAAGTCATAAGGAGAAAGAAACTATTAATAGCTCCTCATTTAGACATAATAAGTAAGGTGAATAACTAATTACTTATTTTGAAAACATAAACAATATGAAGATACTAAAAATCTTATGAAAATTTATTTTATATATTTAATATATCGCCGTACCCGTACCCTAATTTTTTAGAATTTGACGTATCTCGTACCCGTATTCGTACCCGGTACCGGTACCGTACCCGTACCCTTGCAACATAGGCCGTTCTACCCGATGGCCGGCCGCCTCGCCAGAGACGAGAAAGGGCGGATCGAGATCGACTGTGATTGCCAGGGAGTTCTGTTCATCGAGGCAGACTCTGGCACGATCATGGACGAATTTGGGGACTTTGCGCCCACGGACGAACTGAGGCAACTCACTCCGGAGGTGGACTACACCACTGGGGGTATCTCCCACTCTTGTTGTTGCAGGTCAGGTTTACGTGCAGCACCATGCTGGTTTTCCCTGCTTATTGTAACATGGTGTTCAAGTGTACAAATCCATGCGCGTTCTTTAAAAATTTATATATTACTCTCAAATCCATGCTGTTTTTAACTGTGAAGGGAAAATAAAGATATATTATTATTCCGTCGTCGTTCATTTTCATCCGCTTTACTGCCCGGTTAACTCATATTATTGTGTATACGCAGGTGACCTACTTCAAGTGTGGTGGAGTCTCGTTAGGCTTCTCCATGAAACACCTCCTCGGTGACGGATTCACCATTTTTCACTTTATCAATTCATGGTCCGACGTCGCTCGTGGCGCTGCGGGCGGTACCGTCGCGGCGCCGTTCCTCGACCGCACCCTTCTCTTGGCGCGCAACCCACCGACCCCTTGCTTCCCACACGTCGAGTACGCGCCACCTCCATCCATGGATAACCCCTTGCCTCCCACGAACACCTCCACCTCTTGCGTCATGTTCAAGCTCACTCGAGAGCAGCTCAACCTCCTGAAGAAAAGCTGCCGTCCAAGCGCCGCCTACAGCACGTTCGTCGTCCTCGCTGCGTACGTATGGCGGTGCGTCTGCGTTGCTCGGGAGCTCCCCCAGAATCAAATGACGAAGTTGTACATACCCACCAACGGCAGGCTACGACTCTTCCCACCGCTCCCGAAGGGCTACTTCGGTAATGTCCTCTTTGCTGCGTCGCCCTTGGCAACGGCAGGCGAGTTGACAGCGACCGACGGGTACTCGCAAGCGGCGGAGAGGATCCATGCGGCGCTCTCGATGATGGACGACGAGTACTTGAGGTCAGCCATGGACTTTCTAGAGATGCAGCCGAACCTGGAAGCGATTGGTCCGGGGCCGCACCTCATCCGGTGCCCAAACTTAAGGCTCACCAGTTGTATCGGTTTGCCTGTCCACGATGCTGACTTCGGGTGGGGGCGGCCGGTGTTCACGGTGCCCGGGTGGATGGCGCCGGATGAGGGCCTAGGATTCATGTTGCCGAGCCCTGTTCGCGATGGGAGCGTGTCCTTGGCCATATGCTTGCAATCCGAGCACATGATGAAGTTTCAGAAACTTATTTACCGTATGTCCCCCTTGGGGGAATTTAGGCATCCTGCTAAACTGTGAATTGCATCCGCACACCTCGTTGCAATACCCATTGATGTATCCATGGACAGATTGAGGAAAAAAAGGGAGGTAGAGTGAATTATAAAAGTATTAATTTAAATTATATAACTTTTGGATTGAGGAATTTGAAAGGATGAAATAGAATATGGAGGAATGAGCTTAGATACATTTTTTATTTAAATTAAGAAGGATAGAATTTAATAATTAAGTCATTCAAATATCATATTTTTTTATTCCACCAAATTGATGGAATGAGAATCAATTTTAGATCAAATTAATCATTCTTTCATTATCAAATAAAATCATTTCACTTGTTTTAAATAATCTCTCTTTGATAAATTATCTTTTTCTCTCGTATCAATATATATATATATGTTATTTTTAAAATTTTAAAATAAATGAATAAAATAGTTTAAAAAACTAATAATATAATAAAAATATAAAAATAGGGAAAATAAAAATGAGAAAAATAACACTACAAGATTTTTTTCCATTTCTGGCATAAAAATCTATCGGAAACCAAACCGATGAATTTTTCAATGAGTACGTTGAAAAATTGCTAGTCGATATATTTTTTTCAAACAGAAGTTAAATCCCTTTAGTATTTCCAACGAACATGACCATACAAAACTCAGAAGGATGTCTCCCTTCGGTTAAATACACGTCGACCGAAGGAATATCTCCCTTCGAAAACTCCGAAGGGCGCCAAAAGCTCTGATGGTTGGCAAACTTGCCGAAGTTACAGACGAAAACTTTTTTTAGTAAATTTAAAAAGTCGGATGGTAAGATCCGGTGCAAGCGTCCGATCTTCTAGTCGTCCTTAGGTGTTGCTTTTCGGACACAACAAACAGCCAGCTTGGCCGCCCTACGGCCAGATCTGGCGGCAAGGAGCCGATAGGCCACCCTACGAAAAGATCTAGCCGAATGGCGGTCGAGCCCGCCGATGCCGGATTGACTGCCTTGGCGGCCACTGCCTAGAGAGGAGAACGAAGACATCGAACCGCGAGTTTGTCGAAGCCAGAAGAGAGTTGGGGTGAGAGGGAGAGAGAAGAGAGAGCATGAGAGGAGAGAGGGAGAGGGTGAGATGGTGGCCAATCTGGTGAACCCCCTACCGGATTGATCGTGCCTATGACGGGATCCGACCGTCAAGCGTCGGATCCGGTCGCACCTGCGATGGGATCCGGCCATCAATGATAGAACTGGACGCTAGGGCCGGAGGCGGCCGCCAGATGTTGGATGGCAAGGAACAAATGCAGTTGTCGGCCGTCGAATCCACCCACCAAACTGTCTATGCAACGGCTAGACGGTTGATGCGACAGCCAGGCGCCAGCGATCGGATCTAGCCATCAGTGACCAGATCTAGTCGCCAAAAACTAGATTCGGTTGATCTAGTAGCCAACGATCGGATATGACCGCAGGCGCAGGACCATGTCACCCTGCAGCCGGATGGGCTCCAAGTGCTAGATCCGGCTGGCCTACGACCGGATCGACCTCAAGGTGCCAGATCAGTTTGGCATGCGGTCGGATCAGCCCCCAAGCACCCTGATCCGATCGCCGGCCGCATAGGCCAGCAAATGTCGAGAGAGAAGGAGAGCGAGATGGAGAGACCCGCCGGTCGTCATTCGCTGAAACCGAGGGAGGAGGTAGGAAGCAGGAGATGGAGAGAGTGAGAGGGAGAGAGAGAGATGAGAGGGGAGTGTGGCAAGAGAGGGAAATACTTATATAATAAACATACCGACGGTTGCGTCCCTTCCATAGTACCGAAGGATTTCAAATTCATCGATACTACCGAAGGCTATACCCGCCAGTAATTTTAATAGTAAAATATTAATCTTCTATTTTATATTATATAATAATATTATTTATCGACGGATATATTCTTCTCTAGTGCCGACGGATATAGGTTATACCCATCGGTAATTTTAATAATAAAATATTAATATTATGTTTTATTTACATTATTTATCACCAATCTTTATATAAAATATTATTATTAAACATTAATAATATTATATGTATTAATATATATATGATTATAAACATTAATATTATATTATATTATAAATAAACAGAACATAGATATGTATTATATTATAAACATTAATAATAAATTATTATTTTAATTACCGACGGGTAATTCCTTCGAAATTTTAAATCCATCGATAATTTTGAAAGAACTGTTCGTCGATAATTAAAATAATATTACAATATATATAATATTATTATTAAAAATTAATAATATTATATGTATTAATATATATGACAATAAACATTAATAATATTATATTATATTATAAATAAATCGAGGATAGATATGTATAATATTATAAATATGAATAATAAATTATTATTTTAATTACCTACGGATAATTCCTTAAAAATTACTGACGGATGTAAAATCCGTCGATAATTTTGAATGAATTATTCGCAGGTAATTAAAATAATATTATTTATTATCAATTTTTATAATACATATCTATCTTTACAACATGTTTATATATACTTTTCTTAGTGCATTAATAAATAATATGATTAAATAAGTTATCATTATTTTTTATTTTCTCATAAAACATCTTTAATTTTTTTATCTTTTTAATCATTTTCCTTTTAATATATTTATAGATATAGAATATAGATTATAAATAAATTTAGAATATAACATTGATAAATTTTAATGTGCACTAAAATTTTAACATAATGATTATTTTTAATATAAATCACAATATGACTCTTTAAAAATATATAAAAGGACATATTATAGAAGACATGATATGTTTTTTTATTTTTAATAAATATTTCTTGTTATAATATAATAAACTTTAATTTGACATTTCACAATTAATAAAAAAAGTAAATTAATAGATTAAGTTTATAACTAGTTTTATAAATAATGATGAACTTTTTAATAACTCACAAATGGCCCTAGTATACAAAATGACATATTATAAAAGACACATGTATCTTAATATTATATATCTTAATTTCATAATGTTAATGTATATATATTACTAATGTTAATCAATATGTGTACATACTATCCATATTACATACTTTAATAATATCATTAGATATAATTAGATAAAGAATGAGTGAATTGTTAGAACTTAGAATACTTATCATTCAAAATTTTTAAATGTAATTTTTAAATTTTTTTATGAATAAGAGGTAATCCATAAATTTATACTTATAGTTAAAACTAATTTATATTATGATTAAAATTAGTTATGTCTTGGATAGGAAGTTAACATATTTTAACTTTATTAAAATTTAGCTATTTTATATTCTAAATTTATATATAATATATATTCTATATGTAAATATATTAAGAAATGAGTAAACGGATATAATATTAAAGAAAATTATGAGAAAATGAAAATAATGAGAATTTATTTAATATATTATTTTATTAATACATCAAGATAAGAATAAAAGTAAATGTAGAAAAAAATATACATTATATTGTATTATAAACATTAATAATAAATTATTATTATTTCAATTATTGATGGGTCTAGCAATCGGAATTATCGACGGATTTTAAATCCATTTGTAATTGCGAAGGCTAGACGCATCTATAATTTTAATAATAAAATATTAAGTATATATTTATATTATATTACATATTTTATTATAAAATTATTTATCGATGGGCTTAGTCTTCGAAATTACTGACGGATTTGTATCCGTCGATAATTTCGAATGTTAGGCCCATCGATGATTAAAATAATAAAATATTAAGTATATATTAATATTATATTATTATAAAATTAATTATCAATGGGCTTAGCCTTCAAAATTATCAACGGATCTCAATCCATCGGTAGTTTCGAAGGTTAAATCTGTTGGTAACTTACATACGGGAATTTACCATCCGTAGTATCGAAAGACTTTTTCGTTATTGGTATTTTGAAAGATTTTTACGATCTATCTCAAATGCCTTAAAAAAATGTGAAGAATTTCTGTTCGTTAAAAATTGTCCGTCACAAATAGGTGACTTTCTCATAGTGTAAGTTAACTAGTAAAGTAATAAATATTTATTATTCATTAGATATTATAATTAGTTTATTTATAATAAAGAGTAAAAATAACTTTTTAGTAAATAAAACTTTTATTTCTCATACCATCATTCCTTGCAACTTACTATCCAAATATAAACTTTCTAAGGACATACAACATTCTACCACCCCATCTTTCATTACACCACTCCATCCTACCCCTCCATTAGTTAATTACACTAATGGAGGAATGGGATAAGATGGTGTAAGGAGAGATTGGGTGCATTAGAAAGTCCATCTTTCAATAACAAGTTTGATGAGTTAAAGGATGAAAATTTTATTTCTTAAAAAGTCATTTTTATCTTTTACTATATATAAATTATTTATAATATCTATTGTGCAATAAATAACTAATTTATTTTCTTTTTTGTTTTATTTTTTTTATTATATTGTTTTTTATTCATCTATTTTAAAAGTAAAAAATGGGAGATAAATATTTATAAAGAATAATTAGCAATACAAACTAATTGTAACAGTGTAATATTCATGTGATGGAAAAATATTATTTATTAATATAAGAGAGAGGAGAGAGAGGGGTGGTTTAGTTTGGTAACAAAAGAAAGATGGTTTAATTTGATATGAGATAATTTGTTTTAAAAATATTTATTCATTCTCATTCTATCAATTAGGTGATATGAAAAATAACTAATCTCATTTCTCTATATTCTATTCCATCTCTTCAAAATTCTCAATAAAAAAATTTCTTATTTTTATGTTTAGTGTGAAGGTCAAGCTTTACTTTAATCTATTGAATTATTTCGCTGATTGTCGTTGCTCAATGAGAGAAAAGCAACAAAAACAATGTACGTGGGATGAGAGGACGGCCCCTTGAGTCATATTTATAAGGTGTCAACACTAATTCAATTATAACTACACAATAAAGACTACTTTAATACTTTAAAGTCAATCCAATTAAACTTTAATCTACAAGTTCTAGTTCAACTTACTGATTTTATCCAATTCAAATTCCCACTTTATCTTAAATCCATAATTTATTGAACAACTAATATTTTCTATTAACTTTTGAATAAAAATATTAAATATTGTATGAAATATTTTAGGATCAATGAAAGTCCTTTATCTATTAAACTTATTTTGTAAGTTTCAAATCATATTGAAACTCTAAATTTCCATGTAATTACAATCTACTTTCAATAGGATTTATCTTTTCTTTCTGTTTCCTCTATCTTCTCTAATCATACTAGTAATTCTTATGAAAATTTTCTTTTAATTTTTAAAATTCATTAAAATTTTGATCAAATTATTAAATTGTCCTTTCATGAAATATTGGAACCAGATGTCACAGTTTAGCTTGCGAAATAAAATGAAATAGACTACAGTTCAAGTGAGATAAATGAAAACATTTTAAAAAATATAAAATCATATTCTTTGGAATACACGTATTTAGAAATTTAGTTGATGCACTTATTTCTCTCTCACCTTCATCCAATTTCATTGACCATATTTTTTTTTCTGTATGTAGTTCATATCTATCCGTCTCTCTCACCTTCATCCAATTTCATTGACCATATTTTTTTTTCTGTATGTAGTTCATATCTATCCATTTTAAGTACTCAAAATGTGTCCACCATTTCATTGACTCTATTTCTTTGTATCATTCTCCATTGCCCATGGATCCTAGCCCTCTTTACCTCCGGTGGCCTCACCAACGTCGGAGGGAGGTGAAGACCCCATCTCCAGTCGTTGCCCCTCCTCCCTCATCCGTCCCTCCTTTTTCACATCGCTGACGACACAAAAGGGGGGCTCCTCAACTTTGCTCATCGGCAATGTGCCATCTACGGAAGATTGGGCCGTCAGCGGAGGGGACTATATCCTCCCCTCTTATTTTAGTTATGTTATTACTAGTTAAATATTACTTTAGATTTATTTTATTTTTAATGCCATGTAGGAAAAAAATATAAAAATTTTGGTATGCCCAGTCAAAAATATAATTCGTGAGACAAATTAATTGGAGGAGGATAAAATTTTGTTATAAAATAAAATTTGAAGATAAAGTTGGGTAAGAGAGTATAGTTCGAGAACATGTACTGAAATTTATCCACCATTCCTTATTTGAAATATGTACTCTTTAAACAGTTGTTACGGAGGTTATTTCAAAGCCACTATCTAATTCTTAGATTTAAATACAATGATCTTGAATATCGAGGAAGCTAGTTATATAATATCTAATGACTTGTAAGTTATGTGACTCATATTTATACATTATTATTTTACTATTATTGTTATTAGGCCATTATTCATAACATATTTACTTATAGTTGAATGGTTATATATCATATTATCACCATCTACTCATCCTGCATGAATTTAAGAAAAATCTCAATATGTATAGTTTAAAAGACAAGAAGATGCTTTATTGAAAATGAAAAAAAAAACAATCAATAGAGTAGCACAAAATAATGAATGCGTAATTTACATAATTATCCATAATTAAGTTTAATATCAATTTTAATTGATCATTATCAATTAATTTTTATCAGTTAGCGTTAGTGATACAATATATGTTTCAATTATTCATGTCAATTATCAATCAATGTCAATATTAATAATTAATCTTCAAGTGATTATTGATTGGTCATAATTAACTTTGATGTCAATTAATTATTATCCATTGGTCATAATAATAAATCAACTATAATTATAAGTTGATTAATAATTTTCAACGATTCATTGTCCATAATCATAATAATTTAACTTCTTTGATCTTTATTAGTGTGTAAAGTTATCATTTATCATTTATATATTAAATAAAAGTTATTCATCAATAATTCACAATTGAGAGCACTTACTTGTTAAGTGTTCATCATATTACGTTTATGCGCAAAGAGATGATGGCATGTACAATAAGACAATTATATAATGTGTAAAGTTATCATTTATCAATTATCTATTAGAAATTAAGTCAAGACATTCGGATTATGAACCAATATAAACCATCAAACGAGAACCTTTAAGTCTCGTAAGGGGAAAGTGTTGGACATATGCGCCCTTATTGGGCTTTTAGTGTGCAGTTATACAACTGCATTATGTGTCGTGCAAGCAAGTGTCCGACGACCTTTGGTGAGATGAGAGGGCTGTTGTCATGCAGTTCATTCCAAATGCTCTCATATGATATCGACGTCAGTTTATGATTCTTGGATTGGATTGTGAACATGTGATCCTTCCTCGTACTTTATGAGTTTGAAATAACGTAGAAAAATTTATGACGATTCATTTTCCATTGCAAAGTATTTCGATAATACTTTTATATTTATTTATACTAATTTCTTAGATTGGTATCAGAGTCAAATATTTTCTTTTCGTTATGATTTCATGTCTCATTTGAATAGTGTGAGAACAAATTTTTTGGGTTCGGCCTCTATTGTTTTATCACTAACTTGATATGGTGATAAATGTCAAAAGACTGATAAGTTGTTTGCATGTTATTCACTGTTAATGCATGCCTGTATTACTTTCTGGAATATCTCCAAGTTTTTTACACCATGCAATTGTCGCTTGAAGTGTGCTGACGTGACTCTATGCATGTAAATTTTCCATGCAAAAAAAAAAAACTTATGACTGACCACTCGCGACATATGTTAATTTTATTGTCTAAAACATTTGTTTTGTGTCATATTATCCCTGTCTATTTTTTTCTACGCCATATATATATATATATATATATATATACACGAGGAGGTTAAGTACGCTGCAATTGGAAAAATCGGTTGTAAGGTGCAACCGGTTGATCCAAATTGTTGGATCTGCATTTTTATTGATGAATGGATGAGATGGAAGCGCTCGTGAACCGGCATGTTTTGATTTTTTTTTTGGTTTTTTCGCCTACACCCGGTTCAACCTTTCCCCTTTCCTCCAAATGCCTCGATCCCTCGATCTCCCTCCCAAAAACCAAATCCCTCTCAAGAAACCCCTCTGGTGCCACTGCTGCTCCTGCGCAACTCCGACGTACACCGGCGCCGCTACTGCTTTCTCACCTTCGACGACCCCCTCTCGAATGACGGCGCTGCCACTGCTCCCTCGCACCTCCGATGACCCCCTCGCAAACTGTTGCTGCTCTTGCACGACTCCGGCAATCTCCTGCTCCCTCGCACCTTGGACGACCCCTCTCAAACTCCGACGCCACTCCATCACACCTCTGACGAACCCCCTCATGGACTGCTGCTGCTCCAGCGCGACTCCGGCAACCTCCGACGCTGCTGCTCCCCCCTAGCACTACAACCCCCTCTCGAACTCTGGCGCTGCTGCTCTCTCGCGAACTGTTTGTCCTGCGCGACTCCGGCAATCTCCGGTGCTGTTGCTTCTGCTCCCAAGCACCACAACCCCCTCTCGAAAAATTTTATTTCTTCAGAAAACTGCCAAATAAAATGATCGCAAGACAAATAATGTAACCCAATCATTTATGGATTACGTAATGATATGATACATCGCTGTTGCTCCATCGCACCTCCGATGACCCCCCTCGCAAACTGCTGCTTGACTCCGACGACCTCTGGCACCGTTGTTGCACCTTCGACGTCCCCTTCTCGAACTCCAGCATCGTCCCGTGTCCTCGACGAACCCTATCGCAAACTGCTGCTACTCCCTCGCACCTCCGACGACGAACGATTGCTGCTCCTGTGTGACTCCAGCGACCTCCGATAATGTTGCTGCTCCATTGCACCTTTGACGTCCCCCTCTCAAACTCCAGCACTGCTGCTGCTCTATCTCGAACTCCGGCAATGCTGCTACTCCCTTGCGAACTGTTGTTGGTTCTACGCGATTCAGGCAACCTTCGGTGTTGCTGTTGTTCTCATACGACTACGGCAACCTCCGGTCCTGCTGTTGCTCTCATGCACTTTGGTGTTGCTGCTGCTCCAGCGTGACTCCTACATTTCTTAGCGAAATCATGCCACACATCTTTTAGGAGCTTCATCACAGTTCATCATGTGAAGAATATGATGTATATGATTAACAACATGTCACACTAACTTCATGTGAAGAATATCATTAACTGTCTGGAACCAGGAATGTATTCAGTGCTCAATTTTATAAGGAGATCCAAACACGAATCTTAGCAAGATAGGAAGTTGACATTTGAATATCTTTATAATGAATGGCAGAAGCCGTTAGGTAAAGAGATTTTCGTAGCACAAGACTTCTGATATACTTCTGATGACAGATTCATTTGTTCGATACAATCAAGTTTTTATGTCATCCCTAGAAGTAAAATTATATTGATAAACAAAAGATGATGGAATGCAGTTCAAATAATTTTCTTTTCTTGTAAAGAGCCAAAGACATCCATACCACTTTTTAATTCTATAGAATTTAACCCTTCAGAGCCATCAAGAAAACTTTTCTTAGAGATTTCTGTGATCTCTTTTTGTAATCAAACACAATGTTCCTTTTTTTTAGGTTCGTGTAGTTGCGCCCTGTAAAGAAAAAGAATACGTAGGATGACCCTCTCTATGCATATTATATTTTATGCTAACGCCTACATTTCTTGCTGTAAATATGTAGTCATTTACCAACATGCGCCACATATTAATTTAAGGTGCTGCAAGATTGAGAAGTCAGGTGATTATTATCAGGATGGAGGAGGCTGAGCGGGAAATAAAAATTCCAAGCTTGATAATCTTGCTGACAATTTTTTTACTGCATGATAGGAGTGCTCTATTTTATTTATCAAACAGGGCCACTTCCTCCACAAAAGCATATTATTGAACTAATAACACTTAGAAGAAAAAAAGGAATGCCGTAGAACAAGTCGGAGATATCCAACTCATAGACTTTCCATCTCATGCTATCATCCCCAAAAAGGACTGTTTCTGAACACCAATCCTCTTCTTAATAGTATGCCTTCCGAGGATTATTTCGTGTGTGGTTGGTGATGTCGCACGGGAGCAGATGCCAGAGGTCACCGGAGTCGCGTGGGAGCAGCAGCAACATTGGAGGTCGCTGAAGTTGCATGGGAGCAGCAGCGCTAGAGTTCGAGAGAGGGTTGTTGTGACATCCTTCGACTTTTTTTGGCGCCACAAGGGTGAAATCGATAACTCAATCGTTTAAATTCAAATTCAAATCATCAACGAAAACCAACGTTCCAAAAATTAACTAACACTGAAAATTTCCAAAAATTTCGACATGACGTATGCGTAAATTCGTTCATGCGTCAAATACAATATTTATCCATATTTATTCACATCACAGACAATTTATAAAATTTACTATGCATATAACTAGAAATTTATAATTATCAAAAAAATATGGGACTCGAGCCCAAAAAGTTTCGTCTCAAAACTATTACACCAACAAAATATATCGAATGCTTTCCAAAATTCATTAAGGGTCACAAGCCCTTATCCAATTCCATGATAGTGACTCGCCCATATCATCTCATTCATAAACCATGGAGCCTCAACTCCTATCAATTAATTTATATTTACAATAAATCATGGGCCACAACCCAAAATCAAGTGGTGTCAAGATAAATAAAAATCATAATAGTAAGTTTAAAAAGAAACGATAAGTGTCAAAAGAGCAACATTAAGACAGATACATTCCTCGCGGAATCTCACATACTATCCCTTTTGAATCAATACCCATTTCCAAACAACCATATAATATATGTATTCCTTTCCTGTAAACATTAAAGAAAAAAGGGTGAGCATGGATTAAGCTCAGTGAGTTAAAACGACTATCTTAAGTATAAAAATCGTTGCAAAAATCAACATTTTATTTTCAGGAAATATTTACAATCCACTCTTCTTCAAAAAGAACTCATTCACATAATAATCATGCAAAATGAATGTCATGTATGCACATGCATGATGAAATCATACATATATGATATATAAGTTGATGAATCATCATAAAAAATGGATATCCGATCTCCTCAATGGAGTACTCAATCACACCCCTCGTATCCCATTGACACAGGGTGATTGTTCTAATTTAGTCCATCGTATCCCATTGACACAGGACGTTGAACCGCTCCTCGTATCCCATTGATACAGAGCTTGTTATCTTTTCTTTTTCATTCCATCTCTCGTATCCCATTGACACAGGATGATTGTTCTAATTCCACCTTTCGTGTCACTGTATTGACACAGGGTGTTGAACTTGCTCCTCGTGTCACTATATCAACACAGAGCAAACCGAACCCCAATCGGTCTACCCGGAGTTGGTCAATCATCCGAGGTGAAAATATTCCACCTTATGCGGGTTTTTACATGAAGTGCATATGATGCATGAATGCATATTCGAGGTGAAGATTTCGAACTTGAATTTATCATGCCAAAACATTTCATTTCAAAATCAAATATTTTATTTAGGAAAATAATAGAAAATTTTATCAAAATCGATAGGCTTCCAAAATTCTTAATTAAACATCACAATTCATATGATGGCACACATATGTAACACACAAATAAGTATGATTATGCATGAAGAAAGCGATCTCAAAAATTCGCCCCACATCGGATGGGACAATGTTACCACTCCGAAGAGTTAAGTAATTTATATCATTTGAGATAATTTCACTCACCTTAGATTCCTTAAGTCTCAACTAACTTCCATCCGCATTTATCTTTTAATTTATTAATCACTTCATAATAATCCTTTCTAATAACATCTTAGTACCTAGATTTATAATTTATCATTTCTTACCTAAGTTCATAATTAATGAACTACAACCATCATATAAACTATTTTTCATAAATCGATCATCATTATAGATTTTTAGCATGCTTACCGATAGGGGAAAAGAAATCGCCAACTAATAGCACCCTACTCAAAGCTCATCGGACAACCACCTACCATGTCCAATTAAGCATATAATAATTCGGATTAGTCCCTACAACCAATTCTTATCAAGTATGAAATTAAATATTATAAATAGTTTCGGCCACCAATCATATCCTTACCACAATAAATGAAGCCTCCCGCTCTCTAAATCGAAATCACACCCGTCGAACGCCGAACGTCGCCTTCTTCGTTAGTAGCATAGTAAAATTAATTAAAAATCAGTTTCATATCTGAAATCAAATTATCGTGCATTTTCATTCACTTACCAATACCATTGAGGACGAGTCGTCGCAAATAATGCCCGACGATCGGAATCGGAAACCTATGAACCTAAAAATAAAATATTAGCGACTAATTATTATATGGACAGCAACCTAATTTCTTTTTGCCTCAGGTGTGCACCTACTAGAACGTCTAGATGAGCTCGACCGGAGTTCGCCGGAAAAGTTCGTCGGAAAGCCCCAAATCGGACCCTATGTGATTTTGGAACAAGAACACGTTTAGAACTCATCAAAATGATCATAATCGACCTAAGAATGATGTACAACTCACCAGGAGAAGGATCGGTGCGAATCGGAACCGGAATCATCGTCGGAATCGTCGCCGACGGATTTTTCGGCCTCCTCATATTTTTCCCTCGCTGTGTCACGCACAGTGGATCGATCATCTCATACCATATATCAAAATGTTCGTCTCCTCGCACTCTTTCCAACGATGCCTTTCATGCGAAAAACGGTGGCCGCATGAAGGAGATCCGATGGCCGAAAGTGGGGGCGGCTGGATACGCGCTACAGTGCGCATGGCACTGTAGCAGTTCGGGAATGGGGGTGGAGACGACCCCTTTTTTTAAGGCTGTCCATCCTGCACAATGACAAAAATGCCCATCACTTTTAAATAAATTTTCACCTTTTTTTAACTTATCAAGACGTTACAATTACAATATTCATAAAAATAATTTTGTCCTCGAAATTGCTAGAGATTAACTAGATGAGAATTTATTATATTATATATATATATGTCACTTGCCTTACTCCCCTAATCATCATATAAAGGAATCAATATATATATATTTATTAATTGTTATTATTATGCTTGTATTTAAAATTTACAATAACTCTTTCCTTTAAAAGTAAAATTTAAGTCAAATTCTAATTCAAGCTAAAATTTTATCCCGTCAGACTTTAATCAAATCGTCATAAAATTTGGGATAATAATATTTTCATTAAATTTTTATCTACCACAATTATTCAAGTTTTTTGTTTTTTTAGAAAGATTGGTTGCAATTACAAATCAGAATTAGCCATATTAAATTTGCCCTCCACAAGTTTTTAATATCCTTAGGACTTAATTGACTATCAACTATAGCACCGACATCTTCAGATTTATAGTGACAATACAAAAACTCCAATTATGAGGCTTATCTTTCACTTCCACCGAAATTCATTTTTAAAAATCTTTCTAACACAACCAATGAATCTTTCTTAACATGACTTTTTTTTGTTGATTTTGTTAACGAAAATTTAGACCAAATGAATCTCCTGATACAATTATGTTATTAAAATTATATTTTAACTCTAAACTGCGAATACGCTCTACCCATCAACGGAACATTCCTTCACTGACTAAATCTCATAAACTACAATATGACTTAACCAATTTGATCTTGTTATCCGTAAATCTTTAAAGTATTTAAATTTTCTTTTCCATTTAAAATCTCTTCCAACAACCTTCTTTAGAGCCTAACGAAGAAAATTCATAATCTTGCATCATCCAATCTTAAATCATAAACTGTCTCCACTTAAAAGTACTACTGAAACAACTCCTCAACCATCAACTATGACACATGATGTGTTGACTCAAACCTACGATTGAGGATTGAAGGGCGTCCCACTCCAATCGCTCTCCCGATAAGTTTTTAATCAACACATCTACCGTTAGGTTTGAGTTTTCGATCGATGACTAGAGGGCGTCCCACCCTAATCAATCTTTCGAAAACTCCAACTCAACATACTCTAGGTGATAATCAAAGATATAGATATGTTCAATCAATTAACTTAAGATGGATTGGATAGGTCGCACATCTATAAAAAATTATATCATTCTCAATTTACTCTCAATTTAGTATGAACCACTATCATCCATCCTCCTCAATGAAATTGTATAAATTTAATTCATCCAATTCTTTCCACATCACTTCTTGTATTTTTTTTTAAAATCTTGAATACAACATCCATAGAAACATACTTATTTCAAAAATTGAATATTTTCACTCTATTAAAGACCTCCATCCACTTAACTTTTCATTCCAAGTTTTGTACGAAATCTTAAATTATATTTCCCATAATTAATCTCATCAAATTCTCCCCTATCAATATATAATTTCCTTCGAGATTTACTAACCCCGAGAAGCTTCATCGATCATTCTAAATTAATTACCACTATAACCCATCCAAAATATTTACTATCATTTCTTAATTCGATTTATTCTAAAAATTCACCTTTGGATAATAACTTGTACATCCACATATATTGTACCAACTTGATGTGATTCATTAGTATCAAGTACGAATTATCTTATTATTATATTGACTAACTCCAATTTTTTTTTAAGGTCACTCAAGTCATACTTACTAAAATGAATTTTATACTCTTACATTAATCATTTCTTTATGGAAAATAATGTATCTCGAGTTTACGTTTGTCTCCATCAATTCTTCTAACTTTTCTCATGATCTAGAAAAAAAATTGGCATTTGAATTCTTATCGATCTGGATACGAACGAGAGGTTATTATTCTTATGTTTGAGTTCCTATATTGAGATGATCAAGGGACTAGCAATATGTTCCAAGGTTCTATTGTCATATTCTCATACCCACTTTCTATAATTTGATTGCTACACTTGATTCCCTCCATGTGTCAACATGTCGACATATGTTTTTTTTATTACTTTACTCTTAGTAACTACCAGTATTTACCAAAGTCATCACTATTATCAAGTCCATATCTTTATCGAAGGTCATACAAATTTTTTTAAGGTACCTATATCCACCACGATTCAACATGTCACTCATAACAGCTAATCATGTCGTCAAAAAACCATTAACTTACCACTATTCATAACATTTATAAAAGAATAAATGACCATTCAGATTGTGTAAGCACTTCACTTATTCATTTTATTTTATTTTTGTTTCATCACTAAATTATTTGTCAAGAGCATTCTTCAACTATACAATAGGTCGTACTAGACAACCAATTTATACAAAGGATTTTACTACTCGATGCTAATCCATGGATACTCAATAATCATCATTTTTTTTCTAAGTCAGTGCCCATGGTTTCAATTTCCTCTCCATAATAAATCCAGTGAAACCTAGTGAATCTCTGACCCAACCATTTTATTTATTTATTTATTTTTTTACTACGTACTAACCATCTTGCTTGAATTTTCAGTTCGTCTATACATCTCTTATTTATACTCTCTTAAAACCAAAATAATATGAATCTTTGATGTGTCCCTTCTCATCATCTCTTTTTTTTTTGCACATTTTTTTTACTTCTGTACTTTCTTGCACAATGACCAAAACACCCCTACTTTTAAAAGTATTGGCACCTTTTTCTTTTTTTTTATTTTTTTTCAAGACGTTACAATTTCATCATCTTTTTTTTGTTGCCCAATCGTCTCCTTTTGAATACCCATTCGGGCATTCCCTATCAAAATATTGATTTCCTTTAATCTTATTCACACTTATAATTATCACCATCATGTTCACTTGACTCACTTTGCTAGCAAAACAACACATCACTCCCAAGAAGATCAACTTATTATCACAAATTTGGATGGTGCTGTCTTCACTAATTTTGTTTCATTGATTTAACTCAATATGATGGAAACATACAATTGTACCCAAATAATGAACTAGCCAACTTTAACATGACCCTCTCTATCTTATAGTTGATCTAATTTAATTGTGATTTTTATACAACATTAACGTTACACATTATTTATCATGCATATTTATACACAACTATGTACCATCTGTACTATGAGTATACATCAATATAATAACCATATGTCAACATTGTTTTAAAATGTTCAGATCAACATTTTCTACACGACATACATCCTACATTAAATATTCTTCAAGTTTGCAACATTAGCAATTAATAAATTGTACTACCATATATCATGACACTATCATGCAACAAGGATAACAACTATAGATGTGCATTTAAGCACCTCACTTATTTCAATCAAAAAGATAAAAATGATTTTTTTTAATTCTAATCAAAGCATATCACAATGCATCCAATTTATATCATGAAATCATCATAAGAACAGTACCATTTAATTATTAAGCAATTTTGCACTCATTCTTTTATGTACATCAAAATAATTCATGGGACCTTCAAAAACTAAGCAACACGCTTGCATCAAACTATTCATCTAGCATACAATCACTCATATGGATATCAATATCATTTTTTTCCATGCCAAATCAACATAAAATAGAACCATTTAGTATAGCCACAATTTGGTTCCTAAATACTCGTTCATATATATGCACATAGCATTAATTTCAAAATACAATTTCATAACAACAATTTCACATGCAATGGTAACATGCACAAATATAACATGCAACTACCCATTCTTACCCACACTCCGTGAATTGGATCTTATCCCTACGCTCTGATACCATAACTTGTGACGTCCATCGACTTCTTTTGGCGCCACAAGGGGTGAAATCGGAAGCTCAATCGTTTAAATTCAAATTCAAATCTTCAACGGAAACCAACGTTTCAAAAATTAACTAACACTGAAAATTTCCAAATATTTCGGCATGACGTATGCGTAAATTCGTTCATACGTCAAATACAACATTTATCCATATTTATTCACATCACAAACAATTTATAAAATTTACTATGTATATCACTAGCAATTTATAATTATAAAAAAATATGGGACTCGAGCCCAAAAAGTTTCGTCTCAAAACTATTACACCAACAAAATATATCGAATGCTTTCCAAAATTCATTAAGGGTCACAAGCCCTTATCCAATTCCATAATAGTGACTCGCCCATATCATCTCATTCATAAACCATGGAGCCTCAACTCCTATCAATTAATTTATATTTACAATAAATCATGGGCCACAACCCAAAATCAGGTGGTGTCAAGATAAATAAAAATCATAATAGTAAGTTTAAAAAAAACGATAAGTGTCAAAAGAGCAACATTAAGACAGATACATTCCTCGCGGAATCTCACATACTATCCCTTTTGAATCAATACCCATTTTCAAACAACCATGCAATATATGTATTCCTTTCCTGTAAACATTAAAGAAAAAGGGGTGAGCATGAATTAAGCTCAGTGAGTTAAAACGACTATCTCAAGTATAAAAATCGTTGCAAAAATCAACATTTTATTTTCAGGAAATATTTACAATCCACTCTTCTTCAAAAAGAACTCATTCACATAATGATCATGCAAAATGAATGTCATGTATGCACATGCATGGTGAAATCATACATATATGATATATAAGTTGGGAAATCATCATCAAATATGGATATCCGATCTCCTCAATGGAGTAATCAATCACACCCCTCGTATCCCATTGACACAGAGTGATTGTTCTAATTCCGTCCCTCGTATCCCATTGACACAGGACGTTGAACCGCTCCTCGTATCCCGTTGATACAGAGCTTATTATGTTTTCTTTTTCATTTCATCTCTCGTATCCCATTGACACATGATGATTGTTCTAATTCCACATTTCGTGTCACTGTATTGACACAGGGTGTTGAACTTGCTCCTCGTGTCACTATATCGACACAGAGCAAACCGAACCCCAACCGGTCTACTCGGAGTTGGTCAATCCTCCGAGGTGAAAATATTTCACCTTATGCGAGTTTTTACATGAAGTGCATATGATGCATGAATGCATATTCGAGGTGAGGATTTGGAACTTGAATTTATCATGCCAAAATATTTCATTTCAAAATCAAATATTTTATTCAGGAAAATAATAGAAAATTTTATTAAAATCGATAGGCTTCCAAAATTATTAATTAAACATCACAATTCATATGATGGTACATATGTAACACACAAATAAGTATGATTATGCATGAAGAAAGCAATCTCGAAAATCCACTCCACATCGGATGGGACAATGTTGCCACTCCGAAGAGTTAAGTAATTTATATCATTTGAGATAAGTTCCCTCACCTTAGATTCCTTAAGTTTCGACTAACTTCCATCCGAATCTGTTCAAAGGAGAGAAATACCTATTACATCCATTTAAACCTTATTTAGAAATATAACTTATCATTTATGACATTTATCACTTCTATGTATCATTTACCTTTTAATTCATTAATCACTTCATAATAATCCTTTCTAATGACATCTTAGTACCTAGATTTATAGTTTATCATTTCTTACCTAAGTTCATAATTAATGAACTACAACCATCATATAAACTAATTTTCATAAATCGATCATCATTATAGATTTTTAGCATGCTTACCGATAGGGGAAAAGAAATCGCCAACTAATAGCACCCTACTCAAAGCTCATCAGACAACCACCTACTATGTCCAATTAAGCGTATAATAATTCGGATTAAACCCTACAACCAATTCTTATCAAGTATGAAATTAAATCTTATAAATAGTTTCGGCCACCAATCATATCCTTACCACAATAAATGAAGCCTCCCGCTCTCTAAATCGAAATCACACTCGCCGAACGCCGAACGTCGCCTTCTTCGTTAGTAGCATAGTAAAATTAATTAAAAATCAGTTTCATCTGAAATCAAATTATCGTGCATTTTCATTCACTAACCAATACACATTGAGGACGAGTCATCAGAAATAATGCCCGACGATCGGAATCGGAAACCTACGAACCTAAAAATAAAAGATTAGCGACTAATTATTATATGGACAACAACTTAATTTCTTTTTGCATCAGGTGTGCACCTACTAGAACGTCGAGATGAGCTCGATCGGAGTTCGCCGAAAAAGTTCGTCGGAAACCCCAAATCGGACCCTATGTGATTTTGGAACAAGAACATGTTTAGAACTCATCAAAATAATTCTAATCGACCTAAGAATGATGTACAACTCACCAGGAGAATGATCGGTGCGAATCAGAATCGAAATCATCGCCGAAGTCGTCGACGGCGGATTTTTCGGCCTCCTCACATTTTTCCTTCGCTGCGTCGCGTACAGTGGACCGATCATCTTATACCATATGTCAAAAAGTTCGTCTCCTCGCGCTCTTCCCAACGATGCCTTTCATGCGAAAAAATGCCGAAAGTGGGGGTGATTGGAGACGCGCTACAGTGCGCGAGGGATCAGCAGCAGCGCCAGAGTTCGAGAGGGGGTTGTGGTGCTAGGGAGCAGCAGTGCCGGAGGTTGTCGAAGTCGCGCTGGAGCAGCAACAGTCCGTGAGGGGGTTCGTTAGAGGTGCGAGGGAGTGGCGTCGGAGTTTGAGAGGGGGTCATCCAAGGTGCGAGGGAGCAGGAGATCGCCGGAGTCGTGCAAGAGCAGCAACAGTTCGCGAGGGGATCATCGGAGGTGCGAGGGAGCAGTAGCAGCGCCGTCGTTCGAGAGGGGTCGTCGAAGGTGAGAAAACAGTAGCGACGCCGGTGTATGTCGGAGTTGCGCAAGAGCAGCAGTGACACCAGAGGGGTTTCTCGATAGGATTTGGTTTTTGGGAGGGAGATCGAGGGATTTGGGGGAAAGGGGAAAGGTTGAACTAGGTACGGGTGAAAATAAAAAAAAATCAAAACATGCCGGTTCACGAGCGCTTCCATCTCATCCATTCATCAATAAAAATGCAGATCCAACGATTTGGATCAACCGATTGCACCTTACAACCGATTTTTCCGATTATAGCGTACTTAACCTCTCTCTCTATATATATAAGTATATACCATTAAATGTTCTATGGCTGGTCATTTTCGTTGACATGCATTTAAGAAGATTGTCTAAAATCGTTGCACAAAAGACAAAATGAGCGTGTTATATACGTTCGTACTGTGCGCGCTGCCGCTGTGCAAGATGAACAATTAATGGGCGAAAGTAAAGAGAAATAGGAACTGTTAACAAAAAAACTGCGTCTGTAGGCGCCGCACGTAGGAATGTTGTTGTGCTGTCCACTGCGCAGGGGCGTGGGAGACCTCGGTCCGTTGTTATGCGGCCTACCGCGAAGAGCCGCAACGCCCAGGCCGCCGAGCGCCTCACTGCAGAGACGTACGTGGGCTCGGCCTGCTGCCTGCGCAGGCATGCACCCGCTACGGCTGCACGTTCGGGCCAGAGGCCCGCTGCCGCTGCGTGTCACGCACGAGGCGCACGCCCGCCAGTTGAACAGTAAATGTTTTTTTTTTGAAAAATAGGACAGAATTATAGAAAACTTGAGAAAATATTGAAAAATAAAAAATGTGTTCTTTTTACCTCAGAAAATTCTGAAATTTTTTCTAAAAATGTGTGATATATGTTTGACTTGTATGCATTTTTTGTTATGATGCATTTTTTATGTGTTATTATGTCATGATAAATATATATGAAAAATTAGATTATTTTTAATTTGTGCACATTATTGAGTTAGAAAATTATGAGTAATTTCTTGAAGTTTAAAAATATTTAATATGCATGTTTAGTATTTATGCATATGTGATTTTGCCTATTATGTCATGCTATTATGTGTAATTGTAATTTATGGAAATTGTTTTTATAAAATATGTGATCATGTAATGTTAATAAGAAATTTTTTTAAATAAATTTTATGAAAATTGTATGACATGTGTTTTATGCATATTAGTGGTATTATGCATATTTATTAGTACATGAAATAGTTATATTATTTTGTCATACATGAAATAGTCATATATGATTATGAATTTAAGTAACAATTCATTCATATATGTTATTACATGATATGTTTTAAGTGTAGTATGTCACACTTAAACTGAATTTCCATATAAATTAGATATTCATGCACATATTATATTATATTTACTTAAAGTGTATTTAAGTGTGACACTTATGTAAATTATTAGTTCATTTGTGAATTGGACTACATAGAAAGGAATTTATTTTCTTTACGAAAGAATATATGCATAATGACATTTGGTTACATATTAGGCATAATATATGTTATATGAATATGTGAGTCATTAATTCATATAGTTATATTAAGTTATGCACAAATTATTTTTATCACATTTTCATGTGAAATATGCACATTAATTATGATGATTTATATTTCTTTATGAATAGACATATGTTACACATGAAAATTGGTGCAATAAATTTTCATTTAACAAGATATGTATGATATGAATTTATGTATATGATTGAGAATTATGTGGCATAAATGTAGAGTTAGACATGTGATAATAATTGTGTGATTATTTGTATGTCTATTATCATGCTTATGTTAATTATATGAGTGTAACAAATAATATTTATTTATATGTAAATGAATTGTATGATTTGTGTGCATAATAGACATTCATATAATTTATGCAATGTTTACTTTGAATGTATAAATATTTGTGAATTATGAATGTGACATGTTTCATAAAACTTAGGATGAAATAAGTTTGAAATAATGAAAGGTAGTCCAAATAGGACTAAGGCATCTAATTTGTATGATGGTCATGGTAATTGAGTGGTGCATGACATTTGCTTGTTTAAGAAAGTACTGAAAAGAGATTTTAGTAAAAAATTTAGTACTCTCTTTCTCTATGGACTTACCTGATGTACTGTTAATGCAGTTTCCAAATATTATTATGTTTACATGACGTGATGACATTTTTTTCAATTATTGTGGTGACAAGGCGATGGGTGATGATTTTCTAATTAGCACTTTACAAATGTAAGGAAGAGTTCCCATCACAAAACCCTGACTGTTCTGGCCACATTTTTTAAAATGGTATGTTAATCACATCATATATTTTTAGATGATTTTGGATATTTATTTTTCAAAATGATTAGAATAGTATACCTTGGCATAACATATTATTTTTAATGAATGATAATTATTTCTTCAGATAGTGGGAGATGAGTGGGAGCATAGCGACCATATCGATGTCATTGCCCGAAAAATATTATTATGTCATTATTTATTATTATATGTGACAAGAAGATATGCAAAATTAACTCATTTCTCTTACGTAAGTTTGACCATACATAAGTGGCACATAACAAGGAGTCTTTGTAATATGACAAAATCAAAAGGAATATGTAAAAAGTGACACATGACAAAAAATGATGTCTATCGAGCACGATTACTATCACAATCCTCACAATCTTGATGTAAGGAAATCATCAAGAAAATAATAACTCTTACATAAATTTTCTTAAATAGATATGTTATATATGTGTATGTGATAATAAACTTGACGACTGAGTTATAAAATCTTGGTCATACTTTAAGAATGACCACGTGATAGTTACTTATTTGTAATAAGTATAGTAAGCTTGTGAACATTTTTTATATTTACTAAAAATATCAAATATTTTGACATTTTATTTAAAGAATGTGTGTCGTTTTCAACTATGACATATGTTGTCTATATCAAAATTGCAAGTTTTCGACAGAAATCATAGTCCAGTAAATAATGTATAGATACTATTCACATCGATGTGAGAAGCATGATGGTAAAGTTAGTATAAACAAAATAAAGTGCTACGCTTGTGACAAATATAATAATTTTCTCTCGTGATTGCATTAAGTCGAAAAATATTAATATAATCGTATGATAGATTTATTTAATGATAATGTTATTTCGTTATTGAAACTCATCTTTTTTTGTAGACTGAGATTATTGAAACAATTTATCATGTAATCAAAAAATAATAAATTATTTATATAACTTAGCCTGCAAGTCAAAGGACATAGTTGGAAACAATATAAAAGTGAGAGTTAAAAAGATTGACTTGCAAATTTTTTTTTTTTTTTTGCAATAGAGAATCTTTTGTATCTCATTGTCCTACTATACTACTATTTTAAAGTGGGTATGTGTATAGTATTTACATTTGATGTTTTGGACAAACGTAATTGTGTATTCACGTTTATATTGAATGTCTAAAGTTTTATATGGTTTCTTTTGTCACATTTTCGCATTATAAATCATACATCTAGTTTACCTAAGTTGGTAACATGAATCATTTTCTACAAATTCATGAACTTAGATGGAGATTCAATGATATCACAAGATTAATACCTTGCTGACTAAATTGATAATGCAAAATGGTTGAGACTTATTCAAACAGTCTAATGATGAAAATGATATAGTTATGCGACTAACTATATTTCACACTTGTAAGTGTTGCGAATACGATGAAACCATAATCTACCTAAATGTGTGGCACATATAAAATTCCAATGTCATATTTGGAATGTTGTTATTAATGCTGCCTAAATGTTAAGGAGTCTAAATTAAATATTTTAAATCATCAATATGATTCTTTTAAAATGCTTGAAAATGAATCTATTAATGAGATTGTTGTTCGCTTCAATGATATTATAAATGGCTTAGCCTCTTTGGACGAGTCAAGGATTAACCCTCAAAAAGTGAAATATTTTCTTAGGTCTCTTTCATTCAAACGACATACAAAGAGAACGGTGATTGAAGAAAATGTCTTAAACAAGTTAGACTTTGATGATCTTATAGGTTCGCTCTTAACTTATAAGATCAGGATCAAGGAAGATGAAGAAGCAAATACTTCAAAAAGAAAAACATTGGTATTAAAGGTAAATAAAGATGAGGAAGATAGAAGTGAAGAGGATGAAGATCTTGATGAAAAGAAGCTTTCCCTATATGCAAAGAAGCTTGACAAATATCTCAAGTTTGCTAAGCAAAAGAAAAAAGACTTCACCAAGAGAAGATCATCATCAAGCAAAAGTCAAATACCTTGCTTTGAGCGCAAAAAGATTGGACACTACAAAAATGAATGTCCAAATTTAATCAAAAAAGATAAAGATGGAGAAAGCTCAAGAAGGAAGAAAAAGACACTCCAAACCAATTGAGATGAAAGCGAAGATGAAAAAAATGACTCCAACACCTCCTCTAGTGATGACGAAGAAGCCTACATATGTCTAATGGCTAATAGCCATGAGGTATCATCTAACTCCTCTAACTCTAGTGATAGTGAATCTTTCAATGTGCATAAGGAGTTTAGAGGTCTAATTAATAAATATGGATGTCTAAAAAAGAAATATGATGAGATAAAAATAGAGTTTGAAAATTTACCAAAGAAAATAAGAATGTTAAAGCATGTGAAAAGTGTGATATATTGAATGAAAAAAGTTCTAGCTTAGAATTCTCAATTAAAGAATTGAAAACGGAAAATAGTGCACTAAAATCATTATGTAAAAGACATTGTAGAAATTGCATGCTTGAACAAAGAAATTAATAAATTGAAAGTTGAACTTGAAAAATTCTCAAATGGAAGTAAAATCTTAAATGTCATGCTTAGTGAATCTAGAGTAACTTCAAACAAAAAGGGACTTGGTTTCACCTCTTTTGAAAAGAAGAATGACAAAAGAATTTTGTTTGTCAAAGCATCGCATGATTACACAAGATCACATATTGTTTATTTTCATTGTGGATATGAAGAGCATTATTCTTATGATTGCAGAATTAGGAAATGAATAAGTAAAGGAATGAAGAAAATTTGGGTCCAAAAAAGGACCATGACTAACCAAGATGGACCCAAGCAAGTTTGGGTACCAAAAAGATGAAACTCCTAATTTCTTTCTTGTAGGAAGCTTCTAAGTACAATGAAAGTAAATGATATTTGGATAGTGGATGCTCAAGACATATGACCGACGATGCCTCAAATTTCATTAATTTGGAAAAGAAAAATAGAGAAAAAGTCACATTTGGAGACAATAGCAAAGGAAGAGTAATTTGTATATGTAATATTGATAAGAATGACAAAGTGTATTTAGAAAATGTTTGATTTATTGAAAATTTAAAACATAATCTAATTAACATAAGTCAACTATGCGATAAAAAATATTTAGTCAAATTTGAAAAGGACAAATGTTTAATATTAGATGAAAACAACAAAGTTTTACACATGAGTTTTAAGTACAACAATGTATATAAAATTGATTTTGATAACTTGAAAAATGAAAAATGTCTTAGTGGCATGCATGATGACATAAACTTGTGGCATAGAAGATTAGGACATGTAAATTATAAATTGCTAAATAAACTTTCAAATCATGAATTGGTTAGAGGTTTGCCTAAGATCAAATTTGAGAAAAACAATATTTGTGATTCATGTCTAAAGGGTAAATAAACCAAAAGTTCCTTTAAATTAAAAGGAATTATTAGTACACATAGGGCCTTGGAACTTTTACATCTTGACTTGTTTGGACCTATTGATGTGACAAGCTTAGGAGGAAAAAAGATATGTATTTGTAATTGTTGATCCCGTTTCATTTGGACAATTTTTCTCGCTAGTAAAGATGAAACGCTAAACATGTTTTTCAAATTTGCAAAAAGAGTTCAAAACGAATTTGAACAAAATATTTCAAAAGAAGTGACCATGGAGGAGAAATTAAAAATCATAAATTTGAATTATTTTGCGAAGAAAATTGAATTACCCATATTTTTTCCACTCCTAAAACACCTCAACAAAATGGAGTAGTAGAAAGAAAAAATAGAACTATACAAGAAATGGCTAGAACAATTTTAAATGAAAGCAAGTTACCAAAATATTTTTGGGGGGAAGTCGTAAACACATCATGCTATGTTCTCAATAGAATTCTACTTAGACATCTTGAAAAGAAAACATGTTTTGAAATGCTATTTCAAATATCTCCTATTTTAAAGTTTTTGGATGTAAATGTTATATTTTGAATATTAAAGATAAACTAGGCAAATTTAATGATAAATGTGATGATGGTATTTTCTTGGTTATTCTAGTACAAGTAAAGCCTATAGAGTGTATAACAAAAGAACATTAGTTGTTGAAGAGTCTATTAATGTTAAATTCAATGAAACTAATAATCTATTGAGTAGACAAGCACATGATGATGATGAAGAAATAGTTGAAGTACAAAGAAAACTTAAAGTTGTGGACATAGAGAAAGCAATAGCTTACACCCCAAAGGTGAAAGAAATGGAAGTACCTCAAAGAGAAGAGAATCAAATCAATCCAAGAAATTGGAGACATGCCTCATCAAGTTGTAGGTAATATAAATGAAGGCATAAAAACTAAAAATTCTTTAAAAAATCTATGTGTTTTTTCGACTTTCTTTGCAAATTTTGAGCCCAACAATACAGATGAAGCACTTGAATATCAAATTGGTTAAATGCAATGCATGAGGAATTAAATAATTTTGAAATAAATCAAGTGTGGAAACTTGTAGAAAGACTCAAGGACCATCCTATCGTTGGAACCAAATGGATCTTTTGAAATAAGTTAGATGAAAATGGTGTCATTATGAGGAACAAGGCTAGATTAGTGGCCAAGGGTTATTCACAAATTGAAGGGATTGATTTTGATGAAACTTTTGCTTCTGTTGCTAAACTTGAGGCAATACGAATGTTTTTGGCTTTTGCATGCTATAAAGGTTTTAAACTTTTTCAAATGGATGTTAGATCAGATTCCTTGAATGGTTTTATAAATGAAGAAGTTTATGTTGAACAACTTCAAGGTTTTGAAAATCCAAATTTTTTCCATCATGTATTTAAACTCTCAAAAGCTCTTTATGAATTGAAACAAGCCCCTCGAGCTTGGTACGAAAGATTAAGTTCATTTTTAATTGAAAATGATTTTCAAAAAGGGAAAGTAGACACCACATTGTTTTTAAAACATTCTAAAAATGATATTTTAATAGTTCACATTTATGTTAATGATATCGTATATGGTGCCACTAATGAATGCCTATGCAAAGAGTTTGAAACTCTTATGTAACAAGAATTTGAAATGAGTCTTGTAGGAGAGCTCACTTTCTTTCTAGGTCTACAAGTAAAATAATTCAAGGCATTTTTTTTAATAAAAAAAATATACAAGGGAACTACTCAAAAGATTCGGGATGAACAAATGCAAGCCGAGCACAACTCCTATGAGCACTACTACAAAATTAAATAAAGATAAAAAAGACAAGTCCATTGATAAAAAATGAACAGATGTATGATTGATAGTTTGCTCTACTTGACGGCATCTAGGCCGAACATAATGTTTAGTGTGTGTTTGTATGCTAAGTTTCAATCCGCCCCCAAAGAATCACACTTAATCACCGTAAAAAGAATATTGCACTATTTAAAGCATACAAGTGAATTAGGCATTTGGTATGATAGAAATTCCCTATTTGAATTGCATGCCTACACCGATGCGGATTTTGTCGGGTGTAAAGTTGATAGAAAAAGCACTAGTGGGATGTGTTATTTTCTTGGTAGTTCTCTCATTTCATGGGTTAGCAAGAAATAAAATTCAATCGCACTTTCTACTGCCGATGCCGAATATATAGCCGCTGGTAGTTGTTGTGCACAAAATACTATGAGTAAAACAACAATTGCTTGATTATAGTGTAAATTGTACAAATGTATCCATAAAGTGCGATAACACAAGTGCTATAGAAATGACCAAAAATTTAATTCAACACTCTAGGACTAAACACATTGACTTACGGTATCATTTCATTAGAGAACATGTGTCCCTTAAGAATATTGTCATTGAACATGTATCCATCGAAGTTCAACTTGTATATATATTTACAAAACCCTTAAGTGAAGAACGATTTTACATACTTAGAAGTGAATTAGGAATGACTAACTCTTGATTGCATATCAATTCAAAGTAAAAGTGACTTAGTTATACAATATCATTTTTGACATGAATTGAACATTAAAAGTGTTGCACAACACTTACATTTGTATGATATCTCTGGAATATGATTTTTATGATTTTAAATGATTTAAATGGTTCAAATTTTTGAAAAATGTAGGGATCGGTCGCCCGACTGGAAGGACCGATCGACAGCTATGAAATTTGCAAATAAGCGCTCTCATCAAACAACGATCGGTCGACCGATATTAAACATCGATCGACCGATATATGAATGCGTCCGACTGACATAAATTGACCGATGGTGATTTAAATGAAAAAGAATTGTCCGGTCAACCGTTGGACAGGATCAGCCGACTGCATATGCCAAAATCGCGCGATATAAGAAATCGATCGCTCAAATCGATCGACCAAATCCTCCTTTCCATCTGACCGTTGCTCTTCCTTCGACGACTGACGATCGAACTTCGGCCAGCCAACCAAATTTTTCCCCTCCAGCGAACCCTACGACTGCCGGTCACTCCAGCGATCGGCGGACCCTTCTTCATTCGACAACCACTGCCCAACCTCCGGCCAGCCACCCTCCGGCAAATCCTAGGGCTGCAGATCCCCCTTGATCGACCGCTCTCTCCCTCTCTCTCTCCGGCCGACCTCTCTCTCTCCGGCTGACCGTCTCTCCGCCTTCTCCTCTCTCCGGCTGACCGTCTCTCCGCCTTCTCCTCTCTCCGGCCGACCGCTTTAAGCTTCTGCCACCTCCGATCGATCGTCCTGCCGACCACATCTCTCTCTCGACCAGTCTCTCTTTCTCTCCTCTCTCACCGTCCGGCAACATCAATCCGCTGGCCACCTCTCTTGTCTGATTACTCTCTCTCTCTATCTGTCCTTCCCTCCGTTCTTCGGCCATCCTCTTCTCTCCATAAATCGCAATAACTTCTCTTCTCCGATCAATTCCATCATTACCTCGATCAGTGCCTAGCCTCATTTTCGACCACTATTGTTGAATCCATGGTCGACGATGATGGACATCTCCGTACTAAGATGGTCTTTCAACGTCGTCGTCGCATTTTTGGCTCCGGTGGCACCATTCATGTCCTCTGACATGAACCTGAACTAGAATCCGAACCCGAGCCCATTCGACGTAGCTGTGGACGAGGACGATCCCGTGGACATACTCGTCAGCCATCTTCCACTGAGCCCACTGAGTTTGATAGTCATCTTTTTGTCACTAGGGACATCTATGTCAGGTTCGAAGCCTTGTACGCCTCTCGCGAAGTCCGGCGTGCCCATACCATTGATTGTGACACTCTGAACATTCCAGACATTCAAGAGATGTTCGCAACCATCGGTTGGCTGCCAATTCTCTCCCTCACAAAGCGTGTGTACCCTCATCTTGTTCATCATTTCTATGCGAACATGACAATCACTCGAGAGGCCATTAATACCTATGTCCTTGGTGTACCCATTCGACTTGATCCCAACCATCTCTGTCGCATCTTTGGCGTGGCATGCCCCTTACCTGGATTTTATTCATTTGTCACCCATGGCTGGCCTTTCGATTATCTTCCGATCACAAATGGCATTCGTACGGTTTTTGCCGGACAAGATGTTCAGTATACCATCGAAATGACCTATCGACATCTTCATCCGATCATGAAGATGGCTCATCACATCCTAAGTCGCATGATCACTCCTCGGGTCGGACACTATACAGATGTCACTCACTTTGATCTCTTCTTTCTTCACTATCTCTGCATCCGCGATGCCTCATTTCTTCACTTCGGCCATTACGTCTTCTATCACATGGACTACACATTTTAGAAGATCTTCTCTGGTGCTCGTGGTCGGTACCACTTATATATTGGTGCCAGAATTACGAGGATTTTACTCCATTGTGGTGTCGAGATTCCTACAGACGAGGAGTACATTCGACCTCGCCCCACTGACGTCATTGGTTCTGGGACCCTGCACCGAAAGAGTCTTAAGTTTGGAGGGCAGATATCACCAGATTCAAACGATAGAGATGATGCCACAGATGGCGAGCCAGTACCGATGGACACTCAGAATGCACCGGAGGCTGGCCCCAGCTTTCCACCACCATCGGCACCCGTTGAGCATGTTAGACCTTCCCAACAAGCTACCTCAGATTTCTATGACTTCACGGCTCTTTCACAGCAGGTGGCTGTCATAGACCATCGTGTTACCTAGATGGATCGTCGTGTTCGACGGATGAAGCGTGACTCTCGTTACCTTGTTGGTTCACTACAAGCATACTATGCATCGCAGGGATTTATTCCGCCTGTAGCTCTTGAGGATGATAGTCCCGATGAGGAGTATTTGGGTTGTCTCCCTCTTTAATGATTTCAAAAGGGGGAGAAGTTTAGGACGATATTTTGCTCTTATGTGTAGTTTATGTGTTTTCATTTATGCTATGTGTTTTCATTTGTGTCATGCACCATTTTGTAATGACTGGAGTCACATTTATTAGTGCATGAACACATGATGAATGTATCATTAACTATGAATGTAATGTGATAACTTTTTCTTCATAATGAAATGCCCTTTGGTTTCAATTTTTTTCATATTCACTTTCCTTCTCGCCATATGTTCCTATTATCCCAAGGAATTATGAAAATATAAATATCATTGATTTAGGGGGAGAGAAAGTGAAATATGCATAAATGTAGGGGGAGTTTGTTCATTACTTTTTATGTAAAACTTACATTTCATTTTCTTTCCTTCTTCTTCTTATCGTCCAATTAATTTGCCATCATAAAAAAGGGGGAGATTGTTGAATCCTATGTTTTGATAATAAAAAATTAAAATGGACATAAAAGTTACTAATCTATGCTCAAGTGATGATAATGCAGGTGTAGGATTGATATGGCCACATACGTAAAAAAAATCGGCAAATTAAAACCGCAAGAAAAATTTTCAGACACGACCGGTCGAGTCATCGGTCGACCGGTCATGGCACCGGTCGACTGATAATCAATAGAAGAAAAGCTGAGATTATACCGGTCGACGTCGAGACTATACCGGTCGACAGTAATTATATCGGTCGACGTTGAGACATTATCGGTCGATGTATCGGTCAAAAGACCGATCGACCGGACAACTTAAAAAGGCTGAAGAAGAGGCAACGGTCACATAGACCAATCGATCGGCCCGTCCCAGCGGTTGACCGGCCTCTCGGTCAAATAAACAGTAACGGCTAGAATTTTTGAGGAAAAAATTGTGGAAATATTTTTGAACAAATTTTCACCTCCTGGAGCTTATAAAAGGAGTGCTAAGGCCTGAAGGAAAGGCATCCAAGCAAGAGAAAGCATTATATAGCTCCTCTCAAGTTTTTGAGCATAAAAGTGCAAGTTTCTTCCCTTTTCTTTTCTTAGCCTTGAGTGAGAGAGAAAATTTATGAAAGAAAATAGTTAGAGGGAAAATTTACTTTCTGATCTAATGAGATTGAGAACTCCTTGTATAAGAGGTGTGCCTTGTCTCTTGAACGGAGAAGAAGGTGTGTTTGTGTAAAAGAGGATTGTTCTCTCCCTACAAAAAAAAAGAGAAAGATAGTGAATCTCCGGCGGTCTCGAGGTCGAGAAGTCGGAGCGGGGACGTAAGCCAAAGAGTTGAGGTCGAACCTCAACATCACATTGTCTCTCCTTGCGTTTGTTCTTTATATTTTATTTACGCCTTATCTATATTTGATTGTGATCATTTTTATTGATTTTTCGGAAAGTGAAATTTTGGAGAAGATTTTTTTTTCACCAATTCACCCCCTCTCTTGGTGCTTTTGATCCTACAATTAATTCCTAAAAGTAGAATCTCGATCCATATGTAGTTTACAGGAATTGACTAGAGAAAGGAAATGAGTACCAACTTCTTCAAAAAAGTTGCACAATTCCAAAAAGTGGAAAAAAAAACTATGGCACCTTTGAACAATGAAACAGAACAAACATAAGGGAAATAGGAAGGTTTTGATCAATCAAACGGATACACCATCGAAGGAGAGAGGAAGGGAGGGAGGAAGGGGTTATTTGCGACTCACGATGAGTGACGCACACTGACAGGCAGCGTCAACACACGGCAAGGCAGACGACAGCAATGCACGGCAACAGGCAGCAGTGCACGACTCCAGGCTGCAACAACACATGGCGACAGGGCAGGCGGCAGCTACAACAGGCGGCATGACTGCAGGCAACAACAAACGGCGGCAGGCAAGCGAAGGGAACTAGGGCACAGGATGTTGGCACGGAATGTTTTTTCCTTATGGGTTTGGAGTAGATGTCTTCTTTTTCGAAGGTTCGTTTCTTAATGGTTTTGGGAGAATTTGTCACTACTTTTCGTCGCCAATATATATTTTACAAAAAAATTAAAAATCAAGCATAGCGGCAAAACGTTGCGTCTCTATTTTGTTGCTGAATTAGTGCTAAAACTTGTCAAGAAAATTTGCTTTGCAAAGTTGTTGTTGATATTGTCGCAATTTATTTGCCGCTAATCCTTAGTAAATTTATCACTATTAGCGACGAATATAGTAACAAAAAATTCGTCGCCTCGCTAATTGCCCATTTTCTTATAGTGTCCATTCCCCGTCGCCTGCCATGGACGCTCGCTGTTCAGCCAGTCCAATTCTAGTTGCACAAGAATTTTATCCAAACACCATATGAAAACTTTCATTTCACACCAGAACATTTTGGGAACTTTGAAGAACTTTGATTCCTCGATCCAAACACAGCCTGAAGGAACAACGGCCTTCGAAACTTTCGTTGGATGATGCCCGTTGAAACTTCAAAAGGCAATCTGGCTATCGCAAATGTCCGCCTAAACTTTCGAAGGAATGTTAAAGGACCGTCGTTAATTCTTTCCAATGACTAAATTTTTTATTGACAGATTACTGCCAAAAAAGCCATCGAAAATCTATGTTTGTGATGGATTTCGATGCTTTTGCAAAGGATAAAGCCGTCGAAAAATCTCAATTTTCTTATAGTGAAAGTTTGGTTTTGATGAATAATTAAACTATAAGCACGTGATCAGCGTCAAGTTAATATTAACACGACTATTAAATCACACATAAGTAACCAAGGACAGCACATCAACAATATAACTGTCACACCCAACTCATTCTTCATTGACGTTTCCTTCATTGTTTTTCATTTGTGCTTTGGTTTTCCTCTGCAGTTTCATCTGACGAGAGATAAGATACATAGCCGATCAGATCGGTTTTGGGATTTTTATTAATTGTTCGTGGGGGTGTCCTTCAAATTGCCATCTTTTTGTGGCTTGTCGCCAGATTTTGGAGCTTCGACTCCCTGTTGCCGTTATCGGCATTCTACCGGCGATTTCATCGGATTTCATCCCTAAATGGAAATTTCATGGAGTTTGATCTCCTTGCATCGCCTATGGCCAATCATGGTTTTGGACGTCCGCTTCGGGCGATTGTCGTCCCTTTTCAGGGCTTAACCTATGTGCATTACCAAAGTTGTTATCGGTGTTCATTTGCTGTTGGAGCTTGGGCTCGTTGACATCACCGGTGTTATCGTCGGATTCATAGGGGCTTCGTCTCCTTGATGCCATTATTGGCATTTCATCGACGTTCTTATCAACGTCCTTTTCTATTTGTCTCCGGTTTTGTCCGGCATCACAATTAGTATTAAGTTTGGTTCCTAAGCGACAGAGATCACCACTCGACTTGTCAAGATCGATCTTTGTTCTTGATCGTAATTGGCAATAATTCATTGTTGTCCATTCGCTTCGTCATTCTTCCCTCTGTTCAATTGCATTTTCTTTTCCTCTGTGGCTGATTCTTCTCTTTCAACTACAGTTGTATCTTCATTTCTCCGATCAGTTCATCTTGTTGCCATCCCTCCAACCTGAGGAACTATGTTGGCACGTTCGTCAACAGTTGCTCGTACGTACTTGTAGTACCCACAGAAGTTTTGCTTCTTCTTTGCAGATGTTCGGCAGAAAATCTTCGTCTCCGATGTCCTCTCACTTCGTTCACTTAAACTCTCCAAGTTGGCATTGTCGATTTCTTTTGACGTGTTCATCCTGTCCAGCAAGTCATCACCAGTGGCCGAGCAGAAGGTTTTTCCGGTGGGTTCACATTTTAATCAAAGCATTTAATGAAAAAAATATTTTCATAGAATTAATTTAGATGTGATATTAGTAATAAAAAAATTAGATAGAGAAAGATGTAACCGTTTTTTAATTGTTGAAGTTAATCTTACAAAAATATAAAAAAATTTAAATTTACACAATTATTAATATGTGGTCTTAATCAATTAGTTATATCAAAATGATTTAAAATAAGAAAATGGAAAATAGAAATAAATATATCTTTGTCATGGAATATGCAGTAATTAAACTATTTAGTTATTAATCACCAAAAAATATTTAATTAAATAATATATAGGATTAATGAAATAAAGACTAAAGGAAAAAATTCAATAAATTTATTTATTTATTTGTATGAATAAAAAAAGATTTGTTAGACTACTGTTTATATGAAAATAAGAAGAAAAATTGGCAATTGATAGGTTTTCAACTCGCGCAACATGTGTAACATCCTTGAGACACAAACCACTCTAGCTAGTGGTAGTTTGTGACTTAATAATATATTAAGTAGTTCTTATCCAGTTCCTACACGTGTTGTAGACACCTGGCTCCGCCTTTGATCATCACAGCTGGTCGTCATTTCTGCCGTCAAATTTTTTTGTTGTTGCTGAATTACAGGTGCTCGATGATGAGAAAGGTGCTCGATGAATTGTTTTACTCCTACCGTGCATGACATGAGAAAGGTGCTCGATGAATTGTTTTACTCCTACCGTGCATGATGTGCCATGCATGAAGTCTTCAAGTTGACGTCTAACTCGCAGGGGCGTGTTGGAATTCATGCATGTCGCCAACCGCCAGCCTCGCGATTCATCTCTTTTGGAATTATCACATCGTGGACGAAGTCGTTGTCGATCGTGGAATGGTTCATTGCAGTTGCAGATGCAGTTCAGCGTGTTTTATTTTCTATTATGAACATTAGTATAAAAAGAATGTTAAATTGTAGTTTAATTGTTAAGCGGTTGTAATTATTTCACTCTTTCAATACAAAATTAGTCTTCTTCGTCGGCAGAGAGCAAGATGGGAGAGGATGTTACGTGGGGTTTTAGCCTTTTTTTTTTTAGATTATATGAAAGTAGGTGAGCTTGGGCTAACCGTCACTTGCATTTTTTTTTTAATTTTGCTTTTGCTTCGGATGTTACATTACAGTTGACAATTGATTCCATCAAAATGTGGGGCAGCGATCGTACGTGTAATCTTCTCTCACCTCCAACTCGCTTTTGAAAATTATGACCTATTCTATCATTTAGCAGAAAGGGGGTGTCCAATGCCCAAACACATTAAAGTTTTATCTGGTCCACCTATTTATCATGATGAAATAAAAAGTTTGCTTTTTTTGTTGAACCGATAACAGTTAAATAGTTTTTTTTTTCTTTTGGGTTAAATTACTGATAGAGTTCGGATAACAGAATAGTGGCTGGATAGTAATTAATGATTGAATCAATGATTTGGATAAGAATTTGGTAAACGTTGACACTCAATTGATTATTATAGCCCTAAAATGATAACAATATATATGCATATTACGAGATATAATTTTCTGTATTATATATATTTATTTATTTATGCTATTTCAAATTGTACTATAAACAGTAATTTAATTATTTACATATATACTTTAGTTTTGTGCATGAAAAATGTTTTATCCTATCAAAGTTTTCTTAAATAATTAATTTGATTTATTACAATATCAAATTAGTCAAAAAAATAGATAGATCGGAAAAAAAATTTACACTGTTAATATTTGAAACTTAATAATATGTGTCTAAAAAAATGAAATTGTAACCTCTAATCTCTATTCGAATTTCGAAATATCTATCGATCGGTATAAACCCAGTTTTGTCCCTTCAAAATATTACTATTTGACTATCGCGCGCTACCAATCCTTGTTGACTTTGAAGATAACCACGAAATATTCTTTAGATCACTTATTCCAAGTTGCTTACCGAATACTTTCACATGACTCCTTTGGGCATCTCGTCGGTGATTGAGAGATGCTGTCGATCACTTAATACCACGAATTAGTCCACCGTGATATCTGATAACCCCCCACCTAACATAAAATTAATGCATTTTTTCCTATTTTCAATTATAATATCTGATAGAAAAGCGAATAAAAAAGGAACATAAAATTTTATCATTTAATTTTACGTCATTGCACATCTGCACTAATGCAAAATATAATCAAATTTTACGTGGCTTAAATTTTTAAGAAAATTGATTAGCATATCAAATTATTAGGAAATATGACCGAGGACTAATGCATCGAAATTTGTACTAACTTAATTTTGTATAATGTTTTTCCTGATCAAATGCATCGTTAATGTGTATTAATTTCTTATGTTAAGAACAAAAAGATTAACGACAAAAATATAAAAAAATGATAAATAAGTAAAAAAGAAAAGGTGTTGGCAAGGTGGCAACTGGCACTTCGTCTCTTCCGATCCGTTTCCAATCGCGCGATTGATGCGCCAATCTTCCGCCAATAGTGTCCTATACATCTTGTCAGAGTCACATAGCAGGGCACAGGACGACTAGGCGAAGATGGTCACGATCACCGTCCGGCGGTCGACTATGGTGAGACCATCGGAGCCGACGCCGCGTCATTGTCTATGGAGTTCAAACCTCGACCTGGCGGCGGCGCAGAGGCACACGACGTTCATACACTTCTACCGCCGCACCAACGGGTCAACGGACTTCTTCGACGCCGAGCGAATGCGAGGCGCCTTGGCCCAAGTGCTGGTGCCGTTCTACCCGATGGCCGGCCGCCTCGCCAGAGACGAGAAAGGGCGGATCGAGATCGACTGTGATTGCCAGGGAGTTCTGTTCATCGAGGCAGACTCCGGCGCGATCATGGACGACTTTGGGGACTTCGCGCCCACGGACGAACTGAGGCAGCTCACTCCGGAGGTGGACTACTCCACTGGGGGTATCTCCAATTACCCACTCTTGTTGTTGCAGGTCAGGTTTACGTGCAGCACCATGCTGGTTTTCCCTGCTTATTGTAACATGGTGTTCAAGTGTACAAATCCATGCGCGTTCTTTAAAAATTTATATATTACTCTCAAATCCATGCTGTTTTTAACTGTGAAGGGAAAATAAAGATATATTATTATTCCGTCGTCGTTCATTTTCATCCGCTTTACTGCCCGGTTAACTCATATTATTGTGTATACGCAGGTGACCTACTTCAAGTGTGGTGGAGTCTCGTTAGGCTTCTCCATGAAACACCTCCTCGGTGACGGATTCACCATTTTTCACTTTATCAATTCATGGTCCGACGTCGCTCGTGGCGCTGCGGGCGGTACCGTCGCGGCGCCGTTCCTCGACCGCACCCTTCTCTTGGCGCGCAACCCACCGACCCCTTGCTTCCCACACGTCGAGTACGCGCCACCTCCATCCATGGATAACCCCTTGCCTCCCACGAACACCTCCACCTCTTGCGTCATGTTCAAGCTCACTCGAGAGCAGCTCAACCTCCTGAAGAAAAGCTGCCGTCCAAGCGCCGCCTACAGCACGTTCGTCGTCCTCGCTGCGTACGTATGGCGGTGCGTCTGCGTTGCTCGGGAGCTCCCCCAGAATCAAATGACGAAGTTGTACATACCCACCAACGGCAGGCTACGACTCTTCCCACCGCTCCCGAAGGGCTACTTCGGTAATGTCCTCTTTGCTGCGTCGCCCTTGGCAACGGCAGGCGAGTTGACAGCGACCGACGGGTACTCGCAAGCGGCGGAGAGGATCCATGCGGCGCTCTCGATGATGGACGACGAGTACTTGAGGTCAGCCATGGACTTTCTAGAGATGCAGCCGAACCTGGAAGCGATTGGTCCGGGGCCGCACCTCTTCCGGTGCCCAAACTTAAGGCTCACCAGTTGGATTGGTTTGCCTGTCCACGATGCTGACTTCGGGTGGGGGCGGCCGGTGTTCACGGTGCCCGGGTGGATGGCGCCGGATGAGGGCCTAGGATTCATGTTGCCGAGCCCTGTTCGCGATGGGAGCGTGTCCTTGGCCATATGCTTGCAATCCGAGCACATGATGAAGTTTCAGAAACTTATCTACCGTATGTCCCCCTTGGGGGAATTTAGGCATCCTGCTAAACTGTGAATTGCATCCGCACACCTCGTTGCAATACCCATTGATGTATCCATGGACAGATTGAAGAAAAAAGGGAGGTAGAGTGAATTATAAAAGTATTAATTTAAATTATATAAATTTTGGATTGAGGAATTTGAAAGGATGGAATAGAATACGTAGGAATGAGATTAGTTATATTTTTTATTTAACTTAAGAAGGATGAGATCTAATAGTTAAGTCATTCAAATATCATATTATTCCATCAAATTGGTGGAATGAGAATCAATTTTAGATCAAATTAACTCTTCTTTCATTATCAAATAAAACACTTGTTTTAAATCATCTCTCTTTGATAAATTATATTTTTCTCTCGTATCAATATATATATATGTTATTTTTAAAATTTTAAAATAGATGAATAAAATATTTTAAAAAACTAATAATATAATAAAAATAGAAAAATAGGGAAATAAAAAAAGAGAAAAATAACACCACAAGATTTTTTTTCCATTTATGGCAGAAAAATCTATCGGAAACCAAACCGATGAATTTTTTGATGAGTATGTTGGAAAATTGCTATTCAGTAATTTTTTTCAAACAGAAGTTAAATTCCAATGGACATAACCATAAAAAACTCATAAGGATGTCTCCCTTCTGCTAAATACACGTCGAAAGCTCCGAAGGAATATCTCCCTTTGAAAACTCCGAAGGGCACCAAAAGCTCCGACGATTGGCAAACTTGTCGAAGTTACCGACGAAAATTTTTTTAGTAAATTTAAAAAGTCGGACGGTTGAATCCGGTGCAAGCATCCGAACTTCTAGTCGTCCTCAGGTGTTGGTCATTGGACACAACAAATGGTGGCCAAGCCCACCGCTGATGCCGGATTGACTGTCTTGGCGGCCACTGCTATAATGCCTGGCCATTTATTCATTTTATTTGAAATTCAAAATGCAGAAAATTCGGATTAAAAAAAAAGAGAGTGGGATACGTGAGAATCGGTCATTCTCCCCTCCCCACTCTCCTCCCCACTTCTCTCCCCTATTCTCTCTCACCCCACGAAACCCTCCCCCACTCTTCCTCACTCCCCTCCTTCTCACGAGAGTGGACAGAACCATAAGAAGGAGTGAGGAGGACTCCAGTGCATTTTTTTACTCCCCTCACAGCCATCTCTCTCTCCCTTGCTTTCTCCGGCGATCGGCGAGCGAGTGACGAGTAGAGTGCAGACGAACCAGCGGACGTAGAGCACACGAGCAAACGTAGGGCAACCAAAAGAGGTACCGTAGACGTATAAAATCCCTTGATGAAGAAATGTAGATCATTTATCATACGTTGCAAATCTATTAGGACGTAGAGAATTATAGGAATATCTTTCGATCCAAAATTTTCTTTATCATTATTTTCAATTGAGAATGAGATGATTATCGAATTCAGGATGGGACGGCTTCGAGACGTTGGATGGTAATTGAAGTACGTCAAATCCATGTCTCGTTAATTATTTTGGAGGAACTGTCGGTTAAACATAGTAGTTTGAACATTATGCGATTGTTATTAATCTGTCTTCTTTCAATCCATATTTATATACATTGTGTAGAATTTTAGGTACGTCCATGATTAGCATTAATACTTATTTATAATTGTGCCTCGCAGAATTATTCATATAAGCCATGCACAATTATTAACCACTCATATTTATTCTTTTATCTTATGTAAGTGCGCACGGTATCATTTATATCTAGAAAGATGACATGATTAAGTGTGTTAATAATAATAATTACATAGGGAGGGGCAGGTTGCTCTCGGAATATATATACCGTGATGTATATATAATAATAATAATTATTATTTAGTGGGAAGGTTGCTTATACCATGATGTATATATAATAATAATTATTATTTAGTGGGAAGGTTCCTTATACCATGATGTATATATAATAATAATTATTATTATTTAGTGGGCAGGTTGCTCTCGGAATATATATATATAAATTTATATATATGAGAGTAATAATAATGATAGATATTTAAAGGGGGCCTGTTGCTCTCGAAATTTATATATCACAATGAGTATATAATAATAATTATTATTATTATTATTTAGTGCACAGGTTACTCTGGGAATGTATACATATATACATGATAAGAGTAATAATAATAATTATCTAGTAGGCATGTACTCTCGAAATATATATATATTTATATACATATATATATGAATTATAATAATACTTACTCAAGAGGGGCCAAAGTACATGTGAAATAACTAAAATGCCCTCGAGGGGCCAAAGCAATTGTGAAATGACCTAATTGCCCTTGAAGGGTCAGAGCATGTGTAAAATGACTAAAATGCCCTTGAGAGGCCAGAGCAAAGGAAATCAATGCTGAACCTTCGACTAACCATTATTGGCTATTTCCATTATGATTAAACAACTGACGGACCTTCGTCCGGAGGAAGGGGATCAGACTTCACCCCCTTCTTTGAATCTTGATTACAAACCCCATATTTGTAAAGAAGATAAGCAAAGCAAAGATCAATAAATGGGATAGCTATGTGTTATTCAAGGTAAAGGTCAAGGTCAAGGCATTGGAGGGGCAGGTAGCTGCACTGAGGAGACAGTGTACCTACTGAGTTTAAATACCATTGCTCCTGGACCACAGGCCCTCTCTCACCTGTGCTCCGAATAAGAGTGACGCAAAGAAACACACTCTTCCCCCACGAGGGCATATATGTTAATTTCATTGTTATGCTAGAGGGACAGGTAGCTTAGCTGAGGAGACAGTGAACCTACGGGTCCGTAACGATCACTGTTCCTGGAATATAGACCTTCTCCCACCTGCATCCCGAAAAGGTTGTGCCTGAGTGTACACCTTTCCTGTTATGGGCATCCTGGCAATATTCAAGGCAGAGACACTTCTAGCTTCCCAAGTAATTAAAGTCGAGCTCGCATAGGATAACGAACATCAAGGATCTTCTAGTAATGCAAAATACGTAGTCCCACACAAAGTATAACAGAGCATGGTAATGTACAACACAGCATAGTAATGAATAACAGAGCATGATAAAGAATAACAGAGCATGACAATGGACACAGAGCATAGCATTGTATAAAGCATTGTTAAAGTAAAGCATAAAACAATTGGGCATTGAAATATGGTAATGGATAGCAGAGTATGGTAATGGATCACAGAGTATAGTATTGTATAAAGCATTGTTAAAGTAATAAGTAAAGCATTTGATTATTGATTATCATTTCATCATCTATGAGTCTATAAGTACTGGGCGTTAGCTCACGGGCATTCCATGCCCATGTTTTGGGATTTTGTAGGTGAGAACCCTACTTAGGAGGAGGTGGATAATGCAGAGCTCCAGGATGGCGGCACATGACTAGCAACGACCACAACTTTCCGCCATTTGTATTCTGCATTTAAATTATCTAGCTTTGTATATATGAATTATTCGAACTTCCTTTGTTTCCCTAGTTCTCTCGAATTATCTTGCATCATGTGACATTGGTTGCTTTCCAATGATATTTGTTCAACATTTCCAAGTCATGTGACATCTATTGAATTCTAGTAATATTCCCTCCGCATCATTATTATATTTTTATTCATTTCTACTGCCACGTAGGTCATTTGTTGATCAGTCAAGGTCAAAGTTAAAGTAGTCATAGGTAGTGAGTAGCGCTCCCTTGGTCAGTCCGACTGCCAGCGTGGCGGAAGGGAGGATTTTGGGGGCGTTATAGTTTGGTATCAGAACCTAAGTTCTTGGCTCCCCAGTGTTCATAGTAGAGTATAGATCAAGCAGTGTCAGTATTATTCATAACAGAGTATAGTCATTGCATTGTCCTCATTGTTCATTGGTCTCATAGTCAAAGTAAAGTCATGTGCAAGCTTCCTGAGCAACTGCAACTCCACTCCTCAAGTAAGTACCGAATAAATTCTTTATAAGAGATTTTTATTTATTCAGTCATATTATCCCTATAGATGCCTCCCCACGTTTTGAATGATGAGGCTGAGAACCCCAACGAAGAAGGGATCCAGATTCCCCCACTTCAGCCAGAACGTCAGGAACCACCGCCGCCTCCCTCGTGCACCATACAAGAGTTTTGGAGGTTAAAGCCGCCTACCTATAGCGGCGAAGGAGACATAGAAGTGGCAGAAGAGTGGATTGACACTATGAAAGATAAGTTCGAACTCCTAGCCTGCCCAGAGCACAAACGAGTGATATTCGCTGCCGACACCCTCACCAAGACCGCAAAAGATTGGTGGAAGGTGACCAAGGCGACCGAATTCACAGGCGTCAAGGTGGTTTCATGGGCCGACTTCCGACGATTGTTCGAAGTCCGCTTCTTCCCTGCCTTTCAGAAGCGGTTGAAGTAACAAGAGTTCCTCAGCTTGACCCAAGGGGCAATGACGGTGGCCCAGTACCAAGCCAAGTTTGTCAGCCTTCAGAAGTACACAAAGCTACCCATGGACGAGCTAGAAAAGGCCAAAACTTTCGTTGATGGATTGCGTCCGAGTTTGAGAGCTCAAACCCTACCCAGCAACTGTAAAACTTTTGCAGATGCAGTCCAACTGGCCACTCTGATGGAAAGAGATCAGCAAGCACTGCAACAGGCCAGAAGAGGGCAACAAAAAGTGGGACAGGGGTCCCAACCTCAACAATTCAGGAGGAACAATCACCACCAACGACGAGACCAGCGACGGGATAACCGTCCCCGACCGTACCCTGCCCCACAACAAACTGAACGGCATCATTATGAGCAGCAGTCTCGACCACCTCTACCACCACCTCGTCAGCCTCAGCAAGCTCCAGTGCAGCAGCAATCTCAGCAGAGGCAACCCTAATAGCCGGCAAGACGGCCGGCACAACAGAGGCCTCAACAACCCAGAGCTCCTCAGGCTCAACCAGCACAAGGTGAGAAGGTCTTGTGCAACACTTGTGGCAGAACTCATGCTGGAGTGTGCCGCATGAATACTGGCGTCTGCTATCATTGTGGCACGATGGGCCACTTTTCCCAGGACTGTCCATAGCACAAGCCTCTGGTGCAGGGACGACTCTTCAACCTGGAAGAGGACACTCAGCAGAATGACGCTGATGTCATTTGAGATACGCTTTGTATTGCCAAGCTACCTACTACTGTTTTATTTGATTCTGGAGCCACTCATTCTTTCATATCAGAAGAGTGTGCTATCACTTTGGGGTTATCTCCTATGAATCTAGAACCTAGCATGACCATTCTTACCCCACAAGGAACATTACGGACTACTAGATACTTAGCTGAGGTATCAGTAGAAATTGATAAAAAGAATTTTCCTGCTAACATAATCATAATACCCATGAGGGATTATGACGTCATATTGGGCATGGACTGGCTAGCTCGCCATGACGCTACCATCATGTGCAAGCAGAAGAAGGTGGTGATTGGAGCAAACATTAAGGAGAAGGTCACAGTTAGAGGTATACACCGGAAGGAACCCAAAATCATAGTGTCAGCAATGAAGGCTCAGAAACTGCTCATGCAAGGTTGCAGAGGATTTCTGGCAAGTGTGATCAAGGTGGAAGCTCCTACCAAAACCCCTCAAGACATAGACGTCGTAAAGGAGTTTCTGGACGTGTTCCCTGAAGATGTCAGTGGTCTACCGCCGAAGAGAGAGATCGACTTCCACATTGAGCTAGTACCAGGCACAACACCAATTTCTAAGGCTCCGTATCGCATGGCCCCAGCGGAAATTAAGGAGCTAAAAATTCAGATTCAAGAGTTACTAGATAAGGGATTCATCAGGCCCAGTGTCTCACATGGGGCGCTCCAGTTCTGTTCGTCAGGAAGAAGGATGGATCAATGAGGCTATGCATAGATTACCGGATGCTCAACAAGGTCACGGTAAAAAACAAGTACCCCCTTCCTCGCATTGACGACTTGTTCGATCAGCTCGCCAATGCCAAAGTGTTATCCAAAATTGATCTGCGGAGCGGCTACCATCAATTCAGGGTAGCGGAGGATGATATCCCGAAAAATGGCCTTTAGGTCATGATATGGACATTACGAATTTCTTGTCATGTCATTTGGATTGACCAATGCTCCTGCATTTATGGACCTGATGAACCGAACGTTCAACGAACATCTCGACAAGTTCGTGATCGTCTTCGTAGATGATATTCTCATCTATTCTCCCAGCATGGAACAACACGAGGAGCACCTGAGGATTATTTTGGAAACGTTGAGAGCCAAAAAGTTGTATGCAAAATTTTCCAAATGTGAATTTTGGGTGGACCAAATGATGTTCCTTGGGCACATCGTTTCCAAAGATGGAATGTCAGTGGACCCGGCTAAGGTCGAGGCAGTGTCAAATTGGACTCAGCCAAAGAATGTCTCGGAGATCAGAAGCTTCCTCGGACTAGCAGAATATTATAGAAGATTCATCAAAGATTTCTCCAGACTGGCACTACCATTGACCAAGCTCACCAGAAAAGGCGAAAAGTTTATTTGATCCACAAAGTGCGAAGAAAGCTTTCAGGAGCTGAAGAGACGATTGACTTCCGCACCCATACTCACCTTACCCTCAGGCAGTGGTGGGTATGTGATCTACAGTGACGCTAGCAGCACAGGGCTGGGTTGTGTTTTAATGCAATATGGAAAGGTGGTAGCTTATGCATCAAGACAATTGAAGAAACATGAAGTCAATTATCCTACTCATGACCTCGAGCTAGCAGCTGTAGTCTTTGCTCTCAAGCTCTGGCGACACTACTTGTACGGAGAACAGTTCACAGTGTATACGGATCACAAAAGCTTGAAGTATGTGTTCACTCAGAGAGACTTGAACATGCGTCAGAGGCGATGGATGGAGTTCCTGAAGGACTACGAATTCGCCATCAACTATCATCCAGGGAAGGCGAACTCAGTAGCCGATGCCCTTAGTCGAAAATGGGAAGGCTCAGTGGCCTTCGTGCGCCTCCGGCAATACGAGATGATGGAGCAACTCTTCAAGTGGATTCCACAGATAACATCTAATGGCTCGCTCATGATGATCCAGCGGATCGAGCCAGACCTTATTGGAAGAATCATCGCAGTGCAAGTCGAAGACTCTGACTACCAGACCATGATTATCAAGACAAGTATGGAAGGAAACGATTTCAAAGTTTCGTCAGATGGAGGCATTCGGTATCGAGAACGATTATGGGTACCCAACAACTCAGCTTTGAGACGGGAAGTTTTGGACGAATGTCACAAGTCCAAATTCGTAATCCATCATGAAAGCACGAAGATGTACAAGGATGTGCAGAGAAGCTTTTGGTGGCCAGATATGAAGAAAGAAATAGCAGAGTACGTGTCTAAGTGTATAGTTTGCCAGCAGGTGAAGATAGAGCATCAAAAGCCTCAGGGTACTCTTAAGAGCCTCGAAATACCGCAATGGAAGTGGGAGAAAATCACTATGGATTTCATCACAGGCCTCCCTCGAACTCAGAAAGGACACGACGCTATTTGGATAGTGGAGGATCGACTCACCAAATCGGCTCACTTCCTGCCCATCAAAGTGAAACAGTCATTAGATAGTCTGATGGATCTGTATGTGCAAGAGATAGTCAGACTCCATGGAATCCCCTCTGTCATCGTGTCCGATCGAGATCCAAGGTTCACCGCCAGATTTTGGAAAAGTTTACAGAATGCTTTTGGCACGTGGCTGCGTTATAGCACGGCGTTCCACCCGCAGACGGATGGCCAATCAGAACGAACTATCCAAACAGTGGAAGATATGCTTCGAGCATGTGCCTTGGACTGACATGGTAATTGGGACAATCATTTACCACTTATCGAGTTCGCATATAATAACAGTTATCATGCAAGCATAGAGATGTCCCCATTTGAAGTTCTGTACGGCAGACCATGTCGTTCCCCAGCATGCTGGGGAGAAGTCGGCGAAAGAAAGCTATTAAGTACTGAGCTTCGCAAGCAGACACAAGAGTACACTAATCGAATTGAGCTCATAAAGAAAAGGATGAAGTCTGCTCAAGACCGACAGAAGGCCTACGCCGATAAGAAAAGACGAGAGCACACGTTCAAGGCCGGTGAACAAGTTGCTCTCGGAATGTATACATATATACATAATATGAGTAATAATAATAATTATCTAGTAGACATGTTACTCTCGGAACGTATACATATATATATATATATATATATATATATATATATGAATTATAATAATACTTACTTAAGGGGGGCACATGTTACTCTCGGGATATATATACCATGATGCATGTATAATAATAATAATAATTATTATTATTATTATTATTATTTAGTGGTAAGGTTGCTCTCGCATGATGTATATACATAATAATTATTATTAATATTATTTAGTGGGAAGGTTGCTCTCGGAATATACATATATAAATTTATATATATAAGAGTAATAATTATATTATGTAGTATGTCTATTACTCTCAACATATGTAGATATATATACATATATGACATATATACATATAAGTGAAATGACCAAAATGCCCTTGAGGGGCCAGAGCAATTGTGAAATGACTTAATTGCCCTTGAAGGGCCAAATCATGTGTAAAATGACTAAAATGCCCTTGAAGGGCCAGAGCAATGAAAATAAATACGGAATCTTCGACTGGCCACTGTTGGCCATGTCCATTATGATTAAACAAGAGACGGACCTTTGTCCACAGAAAGGGGATCAGACTTCACCCCCTTCTTTGAATCTTGATTACAAACCCCATATTTGTAAAGAAGATAAGCAAAGCAAAGATCAATAAATGGGATAGCTATGTGTTATTCAAGGTAAATGTCAAGGTCAAGGCATTGGAGGGGCAGGTAGCTGCACTGAGGAGACAGTGTACCTACTGAGTTTAAATACCATTGCTCTTGGACCACAGGCCCTCTCTCACCTGTGCTCCGAATAAGAGTGACGCAAAGAAACGCACTCTTCCCCCACGGGGGCATATATGTTAATTTCATTGTTATGCTAGAGGGACATGTAGCTTAGCTGAGGAGACAGTGAACCTACGGGTCCGTAACGATCACTGTTCCTGGAATATAGACCTTCTCCCACCTGCATCTCGAAAAGGTTGTGCCTGAGTGTACACCTTTCCTGTTATGGGCATCCTGGCAATATTCAAGGCAGAGACACCTCTAGCTTCCCAAGTAATTAAAGTCGAGCTCGCATAGGATAACGAACATCAAGGATCTTCTAGTAATGTAAAATACGTAGTCCCACACAATGTATAATAGAGCATGGTAATGTACAACACAGCATGGTAATGAATAACAGAGCATGGTAAAGAATAACAGAGCATGACAATGGACACAGAGCATAGCATTGTATAAAGCATTGTTAAAGTAAAGCATAAAGCAATTGGGCTTTGAAATATGGTAATGGACAACAGAGTATGGTAATGGATCACAGAGTATAGTATTGTAAAGCATTGTTAAAGTAATAAGTAAAGTATTTGATTATTGATTATCATTTCATCATCTATGACTCTATAAGTACTGGGCGCTAGCTCACGAGCATTCCATGCCCCTGTTTTGGGATTTTGCAGATGAGAACCCTGCTTAGGAGGAGGTGGATAATGTAGAGCTCCAGGATGGCGGCACATGACTAGCAACGACCACAACTTTCCGCCATTTGTATTCTGTATTTAAATTATCTAGCTTTGTATATATGAAGTACTTCTATTTCCCTTTATAGCTTCGCTTCTGTTAATGTTCCCAGAATTATTCGAACTTCCTTTGTTTCCCTAGTTCTCTCGAATTATCTTGCATCATGTGACATCGGTTGCTTTTCAATGATATTTGTTCCACATTTCCATGTCATGTGACATCCGTTAAATTCTAGTAATATTCCTTCCACATCATTATTATATCTTTATTCATTTCTACTGCCACGTGGGTCATTTGTTGACCGGTCAAAGTCAAGGTCAAAGTCAAAGTAGTCATAGGTAGTGAGTAGCGCTCCCTTGGTTAGTCCGACCGCCAGCGTGACGGAAGGGCGGATTTTGGGGGCGTTACAGCTACTCCCTTGCAAACTGTTGTTGGTTCTACGCGATTCAGGCGACCTTCGGTGTTGCTGTTGTTCTCATACGACTACAGCGACCTCCGGTCCTGCTGTTGCTCTCACGCACTTTGGTGTTGCTGCTGCTCCAGCGTGACTCCTACATTTCTTAGCGAAATCATGCCACACATCTATTAGGAGCTTCATCACAGTTCATCATGTGAAGAATATGATGTATATGATTAACAAGATGTCACACTAACTTCATGTGAAGAATATCATTAACTGTCTGGAGCCAGGAATGTATTCAGTGCTCAATTTTATAAGGAGATCCAAACACGAATCTTAGCAAGATAGGAACTTGACATTTGAATATCTTTATAATGAATGGCAGAAGCCGTTAGGTAAAGAGATTTTCGCAGCACAAGACTTCTGATATACTTCTGATGACAGATTCATTTGTTCGATACAATCAAGTTTTTATGTCATCCCTAGAAGTAAAATTATATTGATAAACAAAAGATGATGGAATGCAGTTCAAATAATTTCCTTTTCTTGTAAAGAGCCAAAGACATCCACACCACTTTTTAATTCTATAGAATTTAACCCTTCAGAGCCATCAAGAAAACTTTTCTTAGAGATTTTTGTGATTTCTTTTTGTAATCAAACACAATGTTCCTTTTTTTTAGGTTCGTGTAGTTGCGCCCTGTAAAGAAAAAGAATACGTAGGATGACCCTCTCTATGCATATTATATTTTATGCTAACGCCTACATTTCTGTAAAGAAAAAGAATACGTGTAGTTGCTCCCGCTGTGCAAGACTAACAATTAATGGGCGAAAATAAAGAGAAAAAGGAACTGTTAACAAAAAAACTGCGTCTGTAGGCGCCGCACGTAGGAATGTTGTTGTGCTGTCCACTGCGCAGGGGCGTGGGAGACCTCGGTCCGTTGTTATGCGGCCTACCGCCAAGAGCCGCAACGCCCAGGCGGGCGCAGGCCTCAGTCTGCCGCCGAGCACCTCACTGCAGAGACGTACGTGGGCTCGGCCTGCTGCCTGCGCAGGCATGCACCCGCTACGGCTGCACGTTCGGGCCAGAGGCCCGCTGCCGCTGCGTGTCATGCACGAGGCGCACGCCCGCCAGTTGAACAGTAAACATTTTTTTTTTTTGAGTGGTAATAATTTTTGAGTGGTAATAAGACATCTAATTCGTATGATGGTCATGGTAATAATTTTTGTTGAGTGGTGCATGATATTTGCATATTTAGGAAAGTACTAAAAAAAATTATTAGTGAAAAATTCAGTACTCTCTTTCTCTGTAGACTTATTCTCTGTGGACTTTCTCTGTGTACTGTTAATGCAGTCTCCAAATATTATTATGTTTACATGACGTGATGAAATTTTTTCAATTATTGTGGTGACAAGGCGAAGGGGTGATGGTTTTTTAATTAGCACTTTACAAATGTAAAGAATAATTCTCATCACAGAACCTTGACTGTCCTGGCCACATTTTTAAAATGGTATATTAATCACAACATATATTTTTAGATGATTTTGGATATTTATTTTTCAAAATGATTAGAATAGTATACCTTGGCACAACATATCATTTTAATGAATGATAATTATTTCTTCGGATAGTGGGAGATGAGTGGGAGCATAACGATCATATCGATGTCATTGTCCGAAAAATATTATTATGTCATTATTTATTATTATATGTGACAAGAAGACATGCAAAATTAACTCATTTCTCTTACGTAAGTTTGACCATACATAAGTGGCACATAAAAAGGAGTCTTTGTAATATGACATTTTCATCATTTTCATATGTGTACATTTAAATGTGTGGATATTTCGCACTTGTAATATTTGTAATATTTCGCACTTGTAAGTGTTGCGGATACGATGAAATCATAATCTACTTAAATGTGTGGCACATATAAAATTCCAATGTCATATTTGGAATGTTGTTATTAATGTTGCCTAAATGTTACTAAAATATCAAGTAGAGATGTGACATTCATGAATATAGTTTTGGTTGAACAAAATTATGTAATATCTTCAGAAGTTGAAGATTCAAAGTTGATAATATATGCGGATTGATTTATGGTTTGTCCATATTCTCTTCCCACACCTCACTCCAAGTGGGAGCAATTCATAGTCAACTCATTATTAATGTTCATTTATTGAAACATATAAGTTGTATTTCACATTGTCAATGTCGAATGACTATATGAAATAAACATGAACCTAAAATAAGTGATGAAGGCTCTCTCAGCCTAGATAAAAAAAATGGATTAATGCAAAGAGTTGGAGTCGACTTGTTAAATCATCCGGCTTGCCGATATGGATGATAAGAGATTTAAAAATGACGAAAAATAATAGTCGCAAAAAGGATTGCTAACTATAGAGAAATCATAATATTTTTTCTCTCTTCGTCAAAAGTCTAGCTATTATTTCACTATTAGATAAAAATACATAAAATTATTTGAATGCTTAAATGTAAAAGTATTGAGCGCAGTATGTAATTTGCGATGGTCTAATTATGGATTTTATATTCATCTAAATAATGATATAAATATCATTATGTGTATATCCATTTTTGTGAATAAATATGTTATCATGATATTATATGTGAAGCGATATTATGTATAGTTAGAAGTAATAAGAGATTTCTTATATTAATGAAGAATTTAACATTAATGAAGAATTTAATGTTTTTCTATAGAAATAACATGGGTGAGACAGTTATTCATACCGGGTGTGAAATTTAAATAAGAATTGTTCAAGTAAATTTATTGCTTTGTAGCAAGAGTCATCTATCGTAAAGATAAATTGAACATTCTACGAAGAACTGTAAATGAAATGATACTTTTATTACAAGAGATAATTTTAAATTTCATAAATATTTTCTAAGACTCTATAAGTAACAAAAGGAAATGTCATTTTATAAATATGGTCAGTGATTAAACATGCACAATAAGTTGATCTTAAATTAAGCAGTCTGATATTTGTGTCAATGGTCAAATGAAAATTTTACGTATTTATAAGGGGCGCCTATATTGGATGGTGATTAAGATAATAATGAAACATCTTAGGGGCATGTTGACTCTCGTTTTGTGCTATGATGGAGATTGAGTTATAGATTTGTTTAATAAAATAGACGCCTATTAAGAGGGCGATATTAATAAGTAAAAGTTTATCTCTAATTATGTCTTCTTGTAGAATGACATATTACAAAGTTTAGTTAAAGCAAAATTATATATAAAGTAGTCAACTATAAAAATTGAGTTTATGTTATACTCAATGATGGTATGAAGCCCTCTGGTTAAGTAAATTATTTTACTCCTAAATTGACAGTGGCCAAGTATGCCATTTGTTGCAATATGTATGTCAATATTGCTTGATAAAAAGGATGGACCATTATAAGGGAAAACACATTGATGTCTAGTAAGTCTTGACAATGTGAAAAAGATGCGTTTGATGAATGCACATGTAAGTATGTGATACTTATTAAACATATTTGACTAACGCATTTATATGCGCAAAGTTTATGTGATGGTAAATTCTAAATCTTCTTACAATGATTAAAAATATGTTAATTTTATTATGAAATTAGTTAATGATTTTGATAAAGCATGTAGAGTATGTCGATCAAGCACGGCATTATCAGTCACACGGATAATCGCCTCGGCGCTTAGTGTATAGCGAGCGGAGATGAAATGATTTAGATCCAGGTATATGATCTAAGATCGCCTTGATATGATCAAGAGGATGACACGAGTTTATATATAACTATATGTAGCCTAATAAGAGAAGCAAGACATGAGACCTCGTGGTGCCGAATTTTGGGCGACTAATGGGAGGACTCAAGTCAGATGTCATGGGTAGACGTCTGAACTTCAGTCTGTGCGGAATTATGAGTTTATGACATACGATCCTTCAATGGGAGTCTTCATCGCAGTACTTTGTTATGAACCTAGTATGCTAAGTTGACCTTAAAACTTGACGAATACTTATAGTTTTTTCGTCAGAGTGTGAGTCTTTAAGGACTGAACAAGTCCAGAGGTTGCCCTTAGACTCTTGACTATATTTTAAGGTAATAAAGTTAGTGTTATTACTTTAATGAGATACTCAAAGGCTAAAATATATCCGGTCTGTCGAGTTATGACTAGGAAAGCAGCTGACTTAGAACTGAGAAATATGAAGGCGAAAGGAAGATCCACCGGTGCTGCATGATATTTGTAATGCAATTGGCCAGTTACATAAGCATAAAAATACAAATTAATCAAAATCATGCATGATAAGACGTGTGTCGACTGGATGCGCAAGCAAGGTGTTTCTAAGGCAAAGCGAATAACATGGATGTTTGAACGACTATGTATCATTAATAAATCATATTATTGGCTCACATGATTGTTGAATAGCTATATAACGATAACACGTTATAGCATGAGCTTACACGTTGATTGAACAGTTATGTCATCATAACTTTTGGCTCTCAAATTGATCAAGCAACTATGTATCCCTAATAGGTAATAGTGTGGGCTTTCAAGTAGTTGAGTGACTATGTATTCCTAATAGGTCATAATCCTCCGTTAGTTGTGGATATACTCGTGGGTCGCGCAATTCATTTATCATAACAGACATTTACTGAAATCAGATATGGGTAAGAGCCCATAAAAGTGAGAGATTGTTGGACATATATGCCCTTATTGAGCTTGTAGTGTGTAGTTATACAACTGCATTATGTGTAGTGCAGTTATACATGCTTGCCTATATAAAGCAAGTGTCCAACGACCTTTGGTGAGATGAGAGGGCTGTTGTCATACAGTCTCTCGTGAACTCTCCCGAAATGCTCTCATATGATACCGACATCTGTCCGTTCATGGTTCTTGAATTGTGAACATGTGATCCTTCTCCATACGTGATTAGGATCCTGACGACGAGTTCGAAACAACGTAGAAAAATATATGACGATTCATTTTCTACTGCAAGGTATTTCGATAATACTTCTATATTTGTTTATACCAATTCCTTAAGAAAGATTGTAAATATTAAAGAGTATTAATGCATATTTCACATGAACAAAATACGAAGATGATCATGAACTTACGCATAATTATTATCTTTACCCACCAAAATACACATAAACTAAAAGTCCAATACGAATAATGTCTTTATTAAGCTCGGGAGATGTTACATGTGACCTTATTACAAACAATATTTAAACAATTTAAAATTTAACTTTTATATTAATTATTGAAACGAGTGTTACCAAAACTAAATATACATCTATGAAAGTATAATAATAAGTAGTAATTATTTGAAATACAGTGAAAATTCTTAACTAAATTATGATAATACATTTAAAATGAATAAATATATTTATTTCTTATTTATACCTATATATATGAAATGAGAAATAAAAGATGCAAGATAACAAGATTTCATGAAATCATATAACCTGCTAATTATTATTTATTTTTTTAAATTAGTTTATATGTCATAGATGCCTTATTATTTTTTTCGATAGTCAATAGTCGGTATCTGAAAAGCGGTACCAATTGTCCAATACGCGTAGCATTAACTATTATATACATTGATCACAAGTTAAAAGATCGGTCCACCATTAAGTCCAACTAATCCGGTATATTTTGTCCGAATCGGAGACTTCCAATAAGAATTTTCTAGGTTCACAAATGTCGAACTCGAGACCTTCTAAAATAGATAACTCCAGACCTACTAAAATGAATAACCAGAAAAAATAATTTGATTAAAAACTTACAATAAATAAAAGGAGTAATTGATATTATTTACTTTAGTCATACGTTTAAATTTATAATATGAGAGAAAAACGATTAACTTTATAAAAGAGATGATGTGCAAAGTTGAAAGTTATATTTATGGATGAATTCAACACGTAACTAATAAGGCTCATGGCTAAGATTAGAGGCTCGTGAAATATAATGATCTAAAATATTTAAACAAGATTCAGTGTTCATATATCTTATTTTATATTAAAAGGATGGCACAATTAATGTGGAAGAAAAAAAATGTGACCTTCTCATATTTCATTATCAAGATTTTTTTCTTTTATTTTAATTAAATACTTCATAGGTAAAATATAATTAATAATTTATTTCATTTATATTTTATGTCTTAAATAAAAATACTTGTCAAAGATATCAAATGACGTTTTCCAAATACATATATGCCTAAGCATACATACATACATATTATACATAATGTGATGTTCCCTAATTAAATGATTTTCAACTTGTTTTCTTTCTTTTTTGTCGTCAAATAAACACGAGGATCCTCTCAAATATCCTCTCATAATCGAACTAGTTCGATTAGAAAAGTAGCCTTGGGTTGTATTTGGTCGGAGATTTTGGTTGGAACTTTAGTTAGTTATATCAAATATCGAATAAAATTTCGTTGGTTCTCATCGAACGATCAACGCAAGAAATTCTAACAAGTTTCAATTGAAAAGTTCTCATTACGCGTGAGAACTTGTCAGTTGGACGTGAACTCACCTTTTTTTCACCTTTACGATGGGTTCTACATCATTAAGGAGAGAGAGAGAAATAAAAAAATAAAAAAATAAAAAATTATAAGAAGTGCATAAGGTTTTAAATAATGATAAAAAATTTAAATTAATTTATATTACTTATTGTTATCAAAAGGTAATATTAATTAATTAAAAGAATTATTTTAATTATTAGGTTACCTATGATTAAACAAAATAAATAAAGATATTTTTTATAATATAAAAGTCAAATAAATTATTTTAAAATAAGTATTGTACTGCAATATTAAGTAAATTATATTAAATAATTAATTAAAATACAGTACATAAAATTAATTTATTTGACCTAATAAACATTATAATTATAAAAAAACCATTAATAATTAAATGAAACTAATGTAAACATTATAAGTACATTTATTGTATTAAAATATTATTTTCTAATTAAATTTTTTATTATTTTAGAAAAGTATATATAATCTAATTTATACTATATTAAGTTATTATTTAAATAATTAACTATATTAATTTATATTATATTAATATATTATTTAAATAATTATTTATATTAATTGTTTGTAATAAATATTATTAATTACTGTTGGTTGTTAACATTTTTTGTTAAACTATTTTTACATTATCTTAAATAATTAAAATTATAATATTATTTTAATATAAGATATACTACATTATAATAATAAATTTATTTTTTTAATTTTTACTTTTTATTCAAATGCTAACTAAAATTTATTAGAGAATTAACAAACATTTAAGTTCTTAAAGACAAGCACCCGGTGATGTTTGACAAGTGAAACCGGGTGGAACCAGCCCTCTGAATTCATTCGATTTTCAAACACCCCATCGCTACCCCTAGAACTAGGGTCACGTGATCTTGGTTACAGAGTGCTGGAACTTTACGTTATTTAATTTTTATTTTTATTTTTTTTCATTTTTCTTTCTTTTTGTCAAACTTTTTTCTTTTGTCATTTTCTTTTATAACCTTTCTTATATAAATTATTAATTTATTATATATAAAATAATTAATAATTAATAATTTATATAATAATATTTATTATTTAATTATAAGTTTTAATATTTCATTAAATACAAATAATATATATTATGTATTTTAATTTTTTTAATAATTTTATAATATAAATTTATAATACATATCTTCAATTCAATAATTCACTAAAATTAATCCATCACATATATTTTTTTAACATATCAACTATTTTATTTCTCATCATCAAATTTAACATATCAATCTATTAATTTAATTATTCATCGAAAACTTATTGAAACTTTAGTTTTTCAATTTAAGTTCTCTGCCATACGAGAATTTTCATGCTAGCTTGACCCTAGGCGTAGATTTCTTGTTGATCGGGACGAAAAAAATTTGTTCGAGAACAATTTTTGTCTTGATCCCATCGGGCTCGTTTGGATGCAGCGAAAAGATTTTAGGATAATTTTTTTTATAATCCCGCTTATGATCACGTTGTTTGACCCTGTTCTTCATACAGCAAGAACTCACAAATTTTATCATCTCGTAATCATTGCGTGTGGGACCCATTTAGTGACTTAAAGAGTGATTGGGTAAAAACACGAGAACAATGCCATTATCCAAGTAAGCTCCCATACCAAACGTGTCCGTCGTGACTTATTTTTATTCTTGGAGGAGCAGAAATGCTGGTGTAAAACTTATTTACTCTTACATTTTCTTGTTTTTTATAATTATTGAAATGGACCCACCAGAAATGAGTGCTTGAATAATTGTTCGAAAACAATATTGTTGTACCAAACAGATCCAGTATCTCCACCATGATCCCACCTGCCACTCTGCCCTCATCGATCGTGACAACTCAACTCAACTGACAGACTGTAGAGCAATCACGTGGAAACGTGTACTTTGGTCACCACCTCCATATGTACTAGTGGGATCAATTGGCCTCGTTAACATTTAATATCTTGTTTTATAAGTATTAACTCACATAATAATTAATGTAATTTAGTCATTATACTAATGAAAGATATTTTAATTCTATGCTATCATTGCTGTGCTATCTTTTTTTAATAATTAATACAAATTAACCACCTCTAATTTTATTTATATATAAATTTTCATTGGTCTATCTTAACTTTTTAATTTATCATTTTAGTGATAGAATTATAACTAATAATATAAGTTTAAATGATAACAAAATTGCTATGGGTTAATAATATTTTAAATCATATCTCAATTGGAAACTCATTTGAACTTCAAGACACTCCGAAGTAAAAGGCGCTCTCTCGCTCGATCAATGAGCCTGTGGAGTCAAGGGAGATCCGAAAGATCCCATTGTCGACGGTGTGTGTATGGGGGGGGGGGGGTGCGAAGCCTCTGTGCAAAAATTTTATGAACTATTTTGTATGTAATTCAGAATTAATTTATTCTTTTATCACGAGATAGGTGCCCTATTTTTTAGGGATTAATTCAAAGTCCCAATCGGTATGAAATTTTTATCATCTATAAAGGAAGTGTCTATATAAACTCCTTAGGGGTCTGAACAAAAAGTAATATATCTTGTAATCCTCTTATGTTTTATATCTAATAAAATTATGCGTCATATTAAATTTCTCATATTTTTTTCGGTGCATAATTTTTCTCGTATAGAAATCTTAATAAACTAGTATCAGACTGAGGCTTCATCGTCAATCCTCCAACAAACATAGAGATGGCATCGCACAATGTGAAGATCCATAAATTCACATGGCGAAATAATTTCAGTCTCTGCAGATCAAGATGAAGGCACTTATGAAACAATAAGAAGTTTGGGCACTGCTCGCGAACGTGTAGAAAAATAAATCAAAGGAAGAAGACTTGAAGAGCAAATAAAAAGAGGTCGACCTCGTAAATTTGACAGCACAGGAAGAGAAGAAGCACTCTATGATCCTTTTGTGCTTGGCCGATGAGGTGATTATCGAAGTCGTTGATCAAGAAATGACGACTAATCTGTGGTCAAAACTTGAGAATATCTACATGATCAAGTCTCTGACCAACAAGTTGAAGCAATGTCGGTTCACCCTCCACATGCAAGAAGGTACTCGTCTGAAAGATCATGTTGATCAGATGAATATTTTGTTGATGGAATTACGAAATATAGGTGTGAAGATTGAGAATGAAGATGATGTCCTACTTCTATTAGTGTCTCTTCCTCTGTCATGTGATTTTGTTTAATCTATTATCATCGAAAGAGACACAATTTCTTTAAAAGCAGTAAGATCGAGCTTACATACTCGTAAACTTCATCATAAGGCATCTGGCAAGGCTGTGGAGGCTCAGACCGTAGGATTGGTAATAATCGCAGAGAAGGAACATCATCCAAACTCTAAGAAGGATAAGTCGAAGAAGAAGAATGTCAATCCGAATGACATCTACAACTATTGCGAAGAATCATGTCACTGGAAGGAGTACCTTAAGAAAAAGAAGAAGGCCATGGTTGCTACAATCGTACACCAAAGTAGAGAATCTGATGATGATGATTTGGCTCTCATGATGTCTGATTAGAGATGTTTGGAGGAGAATTAAGTTTTGGATTCAGGATGCTCTTATCATATGACTTAGTACAAAGAGTGATTATTAAATTAACGTCATCATAGGCAATGATGCAGCTTATAAAATAATTAGAATTGACTTAATTTAGATCAAAACTCATGATAATCGGGTCAAGATATTGATCAAGTCCATCGTGTTCCGCAACTAAAGAAAAATCTAATATCATTAAAAGTTCTGAACACCAAAAAATGTCGAGTGAATGTTGTAAGAGGTGTTCTTACGATCACTAAAGGTGATGTTGAAGTCATGAGATGAGTCAGATAAAAATCCTTGTATATACTACAAAAGTAATTTTTGGCGTGACTACATTAGGTAGTTCATCCAAATCAAAATAAAAAACATCCAAGTTGTGGCACATACGACTTGTACAAATGAGTCGGAAAGGGATGAACATCCTCAACAAGCCCAATCTTCTAGATGGTCAGAAGATATTTGAAATCGAATTTTGCAAGCATTACATTTTCGACAAGCAAAAATGACATCAATTCAACAAATTCGTGCACAAGATGAAAGCAACACCCGATTACATCTACATTGAGTGCTGGGATCTCTTTTGTGTTTCATCTCTAGGAGTTTCAAGATACTTCATATTTGTGATAGATAATTACCCAAGTATGACATAAGTATTCATAATGAAGCACAAGAGCGAGGCATTCAAAGCTTTCAAACAATGGGAGGCTCTAATGGAAAATCAAATATTGAGAAAGTGAAATGCTTTCGTACCGATAACGGCTTAGAATTCTGTTCATCTGAATTTGATTAGTTCTGTATGTATGAAGGCATTGCGAGACATCACACTATCAGAGATACACCACAACAGAATGGTGTAGCAAAACGCATGAACAAAATTCTTCTAGAGAGGGCAGATTGCATACTCTGTAATTCTAGTCTAAATAAATCATTCTGGGATGAGGCGGTTATCACAAAATATTACCTTGCGAATCGAAGTCCTACAACTATAATATATCTGAAGACTCCTATTGAGATATGGTTAGGAAATTCTATTGATTATACTAATATGAAAGTTTTTTATTGTCAACATATTACCATGTCAGCGAAGAAAAGTTGGAAAAAAGGTCAAAGAAAGAGTCTTCGTGAGATATGGTGTAGGCGTAAAATACTTCAAAATTTAGTCTTCTTCGGAGCACAAGGTTATTCACAGCATAAATATATTATTTGATGAGATGTCTATACTCAAGAAAAGAATCAAATGTTGTTGACTCAACAAAGGAGAGTGTTAATAAACAAGTGGAGTTTGGATTAACTTCAATTCAGAATAGAGAAGAAGAATCTTATCAAGTCGAACAACTAGAACCTGAAGAGCAAGCAGAAGAAACAACAAAAAGTCTAGCTACTGGACGTGCACGCATAAAAGTAGTCCTCCTAAGAGTTATGAATTTGAGGACATTGTTGTATACACATTTCAAGTAGTTGAAGAGGTGGAGTTGTCGGAGCCAACGAGCTATAAGGATGCTATTATATGTGCAGAATCAGAATAGTGGATTGCAGCAATGAGTGAAAAGATGAAGTCTCTTCACAAAAATCAAACTTGGGAGATGGTCAAGTTACCAAAAGATAGAAAGGTCGTTGTAGTCTTAAAGACATTGCTAAAGGCTATAGTTAGAAAGAGAGAGTAGACTACAACAAGATTTTTTCTTTAGTTGTGAAGCACACTACCATCCGAGTGCTACTTGCCCTTTAGCACATCAAAATTTGGAGTTTGAACCATTAGACGTGAAGACAACATTTCTACATGAAAAAATTGAAGAAAACATTCTCATGAGTCAACTAAAGAGTTACTCTAAGAAGACCAAGTCTGCAAATTGAAGAAGTCATTATATGACATGAAGCAATCATCGAGGCAGTGGTATAAGAGATTCGATAGTTTTATAATCAGTAAGAGATTTAACAAGAGCCCCTTTCACAAGAAGGTGGAGGATGATTCTACCATCTATCTGCTATTGTACGTTGATGATATGTTGATTGATGTTAGAAACATGAAAGACATTCAGAATTTGAAGAAACTCCTTAGTGAAAAATTCGATATGAAAGATCTTGGTGCACAAAAAAATTTTAGGAATGGATATTTACAAGAGGAGCCCTTGTAACAAGAAGGTGGAGGATGATTCTACCATCTATCTGCTCTTGTATGTTGATGATATATTGATTGCTCTTAGGAACATGAAAGACATTCAAAATTTGAAAAAACTCCTTAGTGCAGAATTTGATATGAAAGATTTTGGTGCAGCAAAGAAAATTTTAGGGATAGAGATTTACATGAATCATATAAAGGGTAAACTCTTTTTGTCTCAGAAAAATTACATTCAGAAGATTTTATCTAAGTTCGGTATGTCGGCAACGAAAATCTTAAGTACTCCATCAGCTTCAAATGTGCACCTTTCTACAACTGAAATTATGTCTGATGAAGAAAAAGAGTACATGTTTCGAGTTTCATATGCCAATGCAATTGGAAGCTTGATGTATGCTATGGTATGTACAAGATCCGATATTGCACATGTCGTTAGTATGGCTAGCCGATTCATGAGCAATTTAGGGAAGAAACATTGACAAATAGTAAATCATATCATCTAATATCTGATATGAACATTTGACATTGGCATCTTCTACAGAAGATAAAGAGTGTTTGGTTGAAAGTTATTCAGACTCAGATTATGCTGCAAATATTAATGGGAGAAGATTGACAGATTATATCTTCACTCTTGACAATTATGTTATCAATTAGAAAGTCGCACTACAATAATCAGTTACATTGTTTATCACAAAGGTAGAATACATGACATTGACAAAAGCTGCTAAGAAAAACATCCGATTAAAAGGCCTTATCGAAAATCTTGGATTGCAACAAGATCATACTATAGTGTACTGTGATAATTTAAGTGCATTATGCTTAGCCAAGGATCAAGTGCATCATAAAAAAATCAAACACATATGTCAGATATCACTTCATCCGTACTGAGAAGAGGATTAAGGTGAAGAAGGTCGACATAGAAAATTATCCAGCGGACATATCCATCAAGTTGATTATAATAGCAAGTTTCAACATTTTTTGGACTTGCTAAATATTGATAGGTGACAGTAGTCCCAAATTGGGACTGACGACATAGAGAGTGTTAGATATTTAATTGGATGATTCAATTCAAGGTGAAGAGTTGTTAATAATATCTTGAATTCTACCTCAATTGGAAATTCGTTTGGACTCCAGGACACTCCGAAATAAAAGATGCCCTCACACCCGGTTAGTGAGTCTGTGGGAGGTCAAAGGAGATCCCCATGTCGGGAGTGTAAGAGGCGGAGTTCATTGGGCAAAAATTTTATGAGGTATTCTGTATGTGATTCGGAATTGATTTATTTTCTTATCACGAAATATATGTCCTATTTTTTAAAAATTAATTTAGAGTATCAATCGATATGAAATTCCTATCATCTCTAAAGGAGTGTCTATATAAACTCTCCAGGAAGTTTGAACAGAAAGCAATCTGTCTTGTAATCTTCTTATATTTTTCATCAAATAAACTTCTGCATCGTCTTAAATTTCTCAATTTTTTTTGTGGTTCATAATTTCTCTCGTACAAAAATTCTACCGTTATGAATTTCATATTATCCTTTTTTAGATAAATAATTATTAATTTTATTTACTAACTTCTTTATGAATGATTGTATGATATCTTATAGGTTTGGATTCATTTAATGATATTGTTAGTACATTTATCGCACAAAGATTTTTATCATAAAAAGAACATTATAAAATATTCGAATATATTAAAGTCTTTTAGTTAATTTATATTTTAAACATATGTTTGAATATAACAATTTTCATATTAATACATTATAAATAAAAAATAAAAACAATGCACCCATAAGATGTCTTAGTTCCACTCCTGTGGTCATTGGGCCACTAACTGTTCGTAGAATTACAATTTATTAAAATTGATGATTTCAAAGGGTTGTTAGACAAATGGAACAAGTAGAATTATAATCTAGTTTCATTTAGTTCCGCCAAACAAGGTGGCTTAGGTCTATTCTTTTTTTATTATTATTTTCTTTGATTTGCACTAACTTTTTTCACTTTTCTATTTTTTTATGTTTTCTTATTTTCTTTATATCACAGTTTTCTCCTAAAATAAATTATTTTTTTAATATAATATATATTTGTTATAAAATAATTAATATAGTATTACTTATTACCTATTATTTCATTTAAAATGCTAATTTTTCATTAAATATAAATTATTAAAAATGATCTTTTTATTTATAAATAATATATTTTTAACACAATTTTTACATAAAATTTTCTAACACATATTTATTTTTAATTTTTTTAACAAATTTATAACTTATATTTATTATACATATTTTAAATTCAAACACCCATTAAAATTAACCCATCATATTTATTTTTTTCCTATCACATCAATTACTTTATTCCTCATTATCAAATTTCACTCTATACAAACACACTCTGAAGTAATAAATATTTTTCTAAAAATATTTAGGTGACTTCTTTTGTCCAAACTTTTAAATTACTCGAACTAATCACTTGATAGTGAGAGAAATCTGACCTTGAATGGAATCTATGGCAAAACAGTGTAGCCCTACCTCTGTGCACCTTCTTTTAAGAGTTGTCCTGACCCAATTGTCTAGTACTGCACTGGAGAACACAATTCACATCGTGCTGCAACTTTCTAGTGACCATAAGATGAGATTTATGGTACCTACGTCGACTGCACTACACTTTACCATCTCAACCTTAATTGGTATGTTCTTACGATTATATACTGTTAACAGTAGTTAATAATTTCCTCTCGCCATTAAGATCCTATCATTATTAAGTGGCGAACAATATAATTTTTTGGGTGGTGGATGTATGCAGTTTGAGACAGTTTGCCTCTTACATAGAGAGCCTATTGGATGATGTATGCTTTTGAATATTATTTATAGGCTAAAAATTAGTTACACGAATAATATAACATTGTCCATCTTTAAAACTTCAAAATTCTTTTAAGGCAAACCAACTGTGGTTGTTGAGTGTCAAAAATTTGTTCAAAATTTAGACCATCACCTTGATCAGGGAATAAATCATATCTTTTCGACTTCGAATTAGTTAAATGTTAGTACACCAAAATTCTTCCGTAGACTCGGACTGGCATAAAAAAAATTCTTTAAGGTAGCTAATAAATGGATTGTCAATATTTTATTTGCTAGTACGTAGAAATTTCTTATTTCCTATTATATATTTTTTATCATAGATTTTCAACTATTTTAATGCTAACCATATTGAATGTTGGATACTTTTATGGATATGGATTCAGTGGACAACATTCAAGAAGTGAAAATAAGTATATGAATGTTGAAGATAATGAAACCGAGAATTATGAGGAAATGACTGTTGAGTTAGGCGGAAGAGAGTTAAATGAAATCTTATGAGCTGTTTAAACTTTATGTTTGCATGACATTCAACAATGAAAATGAAGATGAAGCATATAATAAGTATGCTAGTGTGGTAGGTTTTTCTATTAGAATATTTTCTATACATAAATCTAAATGGGAAACAAATAAGTAAAAAAAATTGTTTGCTGGACAAAATGAATCGAAGAAAATTAAGAAAAAGATTGCCAAGCATCAAAGAGAACTCATGGAGAATTGTTTAACTAATTTATATGTTGGTCTAAGTCAAAATAAAAAAATGGGAAATATTAAAATTTTACAAAAAAACAAGATCTATTCCAAAAATAGATTTGCCAACAAATAGATTTGGATTTATTGGCATATAAAAAAATAGAGTATTTAGTAGCGAATAGTGCTTTATTAGAATCAAAACACTATTATAAATATTTGGTAAATATTTTTTTTCAATATCATTTAAAAGTTTGAGCACAAAACTCTATAAGCTACTCATAGGAGCTTATACAGTATAGAGTAACGGTTTAATATCTTATTCCTATTATATTCTCATTTTTAAAGTAAAAAAATTATTTAATTATTAAACATCATATTTATTTTTATTTTAATATATCATATCTTTATTTTACTTACAACTTGAATAAGATTATTATTTTAAAATAGTCAATATTTTATATTAAAATCGTTTTTTAAATAATTAATATTCAAAATAAAATATTATAAATTAATTATTATGAAAATATGATGTGTTTAAAAATGTAATAATTTATTTCTTATGTTTATTTTGTCATTTTATATATTTTGTTTTATTAGGTTTCCACAGAAACAACTTTGTCTAACATAAATCCTGCTGGTGCTATACAAAATCTATTGATATCTTGTGTATGGCGTATATCCTTTTTTATATATATAAATTTTTGTTTTTGCACTGTGAAAGATTATTTTTGCCTTTATTTTATATTGTAATAAAAATATTTTTCAAATAAGAAATAGTGAAAATATGGACAGAAATATTATCTAATAACATTATTTAATGAAATATTTTATATTAAAGTGTAAGGGGCAAAAATAGTATTTCATATTTATATTAAAAATGAATAAAGTTTATATTAAATTTAATGAAAGAATTTAAATGTAAACTCTAAGTAAGTTGAGATATTAATATATATATAGTTTAAATTAAGATGCCAAAAAGTTATAATTTTTAAAGAAAATAACTTTTTAATCTTCAGAAGATTCGTCATCTCGTCAACATCAATTTCTAGTTTTTTTTCCGCTCCATCTATAATTAATCTGTTTATTGTTTTGTTTTATTCATATCCTCTACATGAATTATAGTATTATGTTAATCAGTCATTTATTTCTTTAAACTATAAAAAGAAATCGATTGTGATTATCATGATAGATTTGTATCTTTTGTTATCATTTGAAAAATATGCTAAAATAAATGATATATATATATATTAAAATTTGAATTAAATAACATTGTCCACGTGTTGAAGGTCGATCTACCAACGAGTCCAACCAATTCGATATGGTCGCTCCGCATTGCATACCTAGCAATTATACTCCCAACAAGGATTTTTTATATTCACCGGGACTCGAACTTGAGATCTTACTTAAGTGAGGAGAAGTTGCTTACCACTCTACTCCAATCATTGTTGGTCTTGAGAGTGATGTTTTAAAAGTCGGTTTGGATGGGTCACTTCAACTGATTTTATCGGATTATAAATTTGATTTGATTTATCATTAAAATAGAAAATAATAAAAAATTGGATTGGCTTGAAAAAAAAATTTAAAAATCGAATTGCACTGGTTAATCAGGTTTAACCTCATTTTTTTATTATGTTTTAAGAAAAGATATATGAAAAAAATTATTAGGGGATATGAAGAGAGGGAGAAAAGTGCCACTAATTAAGGAGAGTGGAAGAAGTGCCCATGAGGGAACGATATGAGAGCCTAATTTATTTGTTTCATATATAAAATTTTCCATATATCTTAAGTGATTTTATATGGAAATAGAATATTTTGAAGATGGAGGGAGAAAAAAGGAAATAATTTCAAATAAAAAATAGGAGGAAAGATGTTAGCTGAAGGAAATAAATAAAATGGAAATATATTATAAAGACAATAATAAACTAAAAGATAATTACAAATAAAAAAGAATAAATTTAATTATGATTTTAACTTAAAAATAAATTTAGATTATTATTATTAATAAGATATATAATAAAATAAAATTTCTATTTAGTCTAAAATTTGGTAATATATAATAGTTATTAAATTAATTTAATTATATTTGTTGTAATTTATATATTATATTAGTATTAAATAATTATAAATAATATTATTATATAAAATTCTGATTCAACCAATTAAAATTTGATTTAATTGGATCTGATTTTAAGATTAGATTTTTAAAATTGCTCATGAGGAGTTTTCCTTATTTTAATAGAAAAATGGGTCAAAAAGTATAGGGTTATTTTCATAAATCACCCGTAAACTATTATAATTTTTCACATCTAACATTAAACTATGAACTTATTTTTTTGGGACCCTAAGCTATCACGATTTTTTTTAATTTGATTCGTCGACTTCCGTTAAATTTTCCGCTAACTTTGTTACGAAAAGTCAAACTTACAACTCCATCGACAACATATAAAAAATAGGTTTCACACGCAAGAGGGGGTCTGTTGTGACCGACGACAGCAGGGGACAACACCACTATGATGCGACCAACGACGATCGTCGTCGACGCGCATAGGAGGAGGAGGGGGATCGCCCCCTGCGATGCGATCGACGATGATCGCCAGTCGTAGTCGGCGCGTGCAATGGGGTTGTCCCCACCGTTGTGACGCGATCGACAAAGGTCGTTGGTCACAGCGCGCAGGGGGGTCGCCCCCCACTATTGTGATGTGACCGGCGAGGGTCGCCGGTCGCAGCGCGCAGGGGGGATCGCCCCTGTTGTGACGGACCGGTAAGCTTCGCCGGTCATGTCACAATAGTGGGGGGCGAATCCCCTGCGCGTTGTGACCAGCGACCTTTGTCGATCGTCACAGCGCGCAGGGGGTCGCCCCCCACTATTGTGAAGCTGACGCGACCGGCGAGGGTTGCCGGTCGCAGCGCGCAGGGGGGATTGCCCCTATTGTGACGCGACCGGCGAAGCTTCGCCGCTCACAACGTGTAGGGGGTCGCCCCCCACTGCTGTGATGCGATCGACGAAGATCACTGGTTGCAACGCGCAGGGGGTTGCCCCCCACTGTTGTGATGCGACCATCAAAGGTCGTCAGTCGTAGCACGCAGGGGCCTCCCCCTACTACTGTGACGCGACCAATAACCTTCGCCAGTCGCAGCGCGTAGGGGAATGGCTGCCGGTCGCGTCACAGCGGGGGGCGACGCACCCCCTGCCCCGCGACCAGCATCACAGGGGTTGCCCCCGCTGCTGTGATGCGACCGACGACCTTCACTGGTCGCAACGCACAGGGGCTCGCCCCCACTACTGCGACGTAACTGACGACCTTCGTTGGTTGCAACACTTTGGGGGGTTGCCCCCCACTACTGTGATACGACTGATGACCTTCGCCAGTCGCAACGCTCATGGAGTCGTCCTGCACTATTGTGACACAATCGGCAACCTTCGTCGATCGCAACGTGCAGGGGGGTCGCCCCCACGTGACGCGACCGACGACCTTCGCCAATCGCAGCGCAAAGTGTTGAAACAATGCTCTGTTTCCATATCTAGATCTACTTGCAACATCTTCGATTAACATGAGGATGTGAGTGAGAATAGAGTGATTGGGGGAAAATTAGATCTGAGTTATTATTCAAATCAATTCCCCCTTCATGTTTTATATGTCATAACTACCTGATAACTATCACCTCAGAATGTTATAAGCCTACTATGATCCAACACTAATCACAACTCTACTATAAAAAAATAACGGAAAACTACTAGCAGCTACATATGAACACTAAGAACCATAACCATAATTATACATATTGCAACACGAAGGAGAATGGGGGCTTTCGCTGCAGTTTTTTATTTTAAAATTTTAAATATTAGAAGAGATGAGGGATGGAGTATTTTTGACATTTCACAAATACTTCTCTTTTTCTATTTGACATTTTCACAAATACTTATTAACTTATCTTTTAATACTTTCTTTTTCTTTTTTCATTTCAACCAATGTTGAGGTTGAACCCAATCCAACTGACCAGCTGTTCATAGTTGAATCGTCCCGTCAGGTACAAGCATTGGTCACGAGCCATATATAGTCATGATGCTGATGACTAAATTGGTCATCGCCAACAAAGTTTAGCTTTAAACAAACTTAGTAGGCTAGTTCAATGACTCAGCAAAGTATATATTTAATAGTAATATATACACTTTGTGAGAAATATATACTTGTCAATCTTAATTTTAAAGAAGCTTGCCGCGAAAAGGAGGAACAATTGATATAAGGTGAATAACTCTTCATAACATAAACCAAGAGAATAGATAGAATTCAAAGTTGAGACAGAAAAAACTTAATTATGACCAATAACATTTATTGAGGAATAATACATGCAGTACTTAGTAATTTACTTCTTCTCCTCAAGGTAAGACCTCGTAAATAAGTTTTTCGAACTTGAGCATGTGTTGGGTCTTGAGGCATATTGCCAAGGAGAGGCCTCCGTCTTGGCTTGCGCTCGGCAGCAGGTAGGCTATGCCTTCGTGCGACAGAGTCCCAGGCCCCAGAAACACCGGTCGCCCCCATTTGAAGTCTGCAGCGTGGATGGGCAGTTGCGCCCAGCTGGTGAGCCTAAAATTTGGGCTTCGGTGCTGGTGCGGTCCCCTGGCAAGCTTGTCCAAGTCCGGCTGCAGCTCCAGATAGTCCAATGACGACCTCAGGTACTCATCGTCCATCTTAGCAATCTCCTCGTGGATCCTCCTTGTCACTTGGAAGCGTCCTTCTCCGGTGTTCTCCGTCACTTCGCCTGATGTGGCTGTCGGAGTAATGGAGAAGATAACATTGCCCATGAATCCCTTCGGGAGCGGGGGACAGAGTCGTCGCCGGCCGTCGACGGCGATGTACAATCGCGTCACTTGGTCGGGTGGTAGCTCCCGGGCAATGCAAACGCATCGCCATATGTGGGCGGCCAGGACGACGAACGTGCTGTAGGCAGCCCCCGGCGGGCTGTGTTTCTCGATCAGGCGGTTGAGCAGTCCTCGTGCGAGCTTGAAGATTTTGACGGTAGAGCTCATATCATGAGTTGAGGCAGCAACGGAGGAGACGTCGTCGTTCATTGAAGGAGGTGCTTCGTACTCGACGTGGGGGAACCGAGGGGACGGCGGGTTGCGCGCACGGAGAAGGGTGCGGTCGATGAACGGGGCCATTTTGACATCTTCGCCACGTGTAAGGTCGGACCAGGAATTAAGAAAGTGAAGACTGGTAAGACCGTCGGCGAGTTGGTGATCCATGAAGACGCCTAAAGAGACGCCACCGCACTTGAAGTAGGTCACCTGTACATGCATGTGATTCACGAGTCAACCGCGTTCATGCACGAGTTAAGAAGGACATCTACAGGACAGTTTAATTATTTAATAAATTAAAAGAAATAAAAAGCAATGATAATTGATAAAATTAAAAGAATAAACAAATCCCGATGTAGTTTGAGGGGCGCTACAACATATATTAAGAATAAACAAAAAATCATTATAGTTTAAAGAATTAACGGAATGAAAAAAAAGAGATTTATTATTATGTTGTACCTGCAGCATCAGGAGCGGGTAAGGTGAGCTATCTTTGGTGTAGTCGATATCGGGGATGAGTGGATTCAGCTGCGTGGTAGGCGCAAAGTCCCCGAAGTCGTCCACCGTCGCCTCCGAGTCCACCTCGAGGAACAGCACTCCATGCTCGTCGCAGTCGATCACCATTCGCCCGGCTTCGTCCTTCATCTTCCGGCCGGCCATCGGGTAAAACGGCACCAACACGCGGGCCAGGGCCTCTCGCAACTGCGTTGAATCAAAGAAGTCCGGCGACCCGTTGGGGCGGTAAAAGTAGACGGTCCTCCCAGGGACCACCACCACCAAGTCAACGTTCGAAAGCCACATCCGGTGACGCGGCGTCGCCTTCGCCGGCCTCACCATGGTCGACCGCCGGATTCTCATGGCCACCATGATCTTGGGTCCCTAAGGGTTTCGTGTCTAGGTTTTTTGCTATATAACTATGCCGCTCGCTCGAATATGCACGGGTTTTGCTTCCGGCTACACATACATATAGACTACAGAGAGAGAGAGAGAGAGAGAGAGAGAGGAGGGGGGAGAGAGAGAGAACGGACGGTGAATTAAAAGACACGTACACGTGATTGCGAATGATTAAAATACGACGGAGCAGCGGATTGGTTGTGCTGGGCACTAAAATTAAGGACTTGTCGGGGTCGATCAAGAGTTGCCTGCGTGGCTACGCCACAACCAACTTTGTCAACAAGATCGCTGCCTGCGTGGCTAAGCCCATGGGAGGAGCCAGACGTGTGGTTGTGGGTGCACGAGATGAATATATGCATGTGCGGTATCTGGTGTGGCATGTGGTGGTGGCGGTGCTTGAAGGTTATAGGTTCAAAATGTGTGGTTGGATGCATGTGGTTACTATCTATTAAAATAACATTTTTTTTGTTTTGTTTTGTAAATAAATACAACTAATGCTACTACTACATATAATTAATAGTAAGATGCACATTATATGATAATATACCCTCTCTCTTAATTTATGTATTTATTCTTATTGTATTTTTTATAGAGTATTATTATATTGCATGATAAATTAGGATAATATATTTGTAACTATCTTTTATCTTAATTAACTTACTTATTCTTATTATATTTTTGTATAGAGTATTATCGTATTGCATAACAAAATGGAACAATGTATTTATAGTTATCTTTTATCTCAATTAGCTAAAACTCTATACTCTCAAAATAAATATCAATTATTTGTATTATTTATATTATTAGAAGAATATAGTTCACGATCTCATTGCTTGAATATGCTAACATATCATTTTTTGTTTTCAATTTCATAATAAATATACTTTATTTATTACCATCATAAATAATATAGAGCACATTATACTAATTAGCATGAAGATATTATTTCTCTTTTTTGTATTATGCATTTCTTCTTATTATATTTTTTATATAAGAGTATTATCGTATTGCATGACAAAATAGAATAATATATTTAATAATTGTATTTTATCGCAATTAGTTCAAATTGTATAATTTCATGATAAATATAATTTATTTGTAATATTAATATCATTAAGAGAACATATTTTATGATCATGGACTTCATCTTGATTCTGTACCATCATTCATGCTTTATATATATATATATAATATATATATATATATATGCATAATTTTTATACATTGTTTCTGTATTTAGAACTAAATTACATATATATGATTTTGGCCATTAAATTTAATAACTTTTAACATTGTAATTGGGAAAAAAGTTTACAATAATTTAGTAACTTATATTAATAAAAAAATTTAAAGTTTTTAACATTATTTGTGGACTAGTCAATTTTCAATTTGGCTCCGCTAGTGCTCCTGAGGTTGACTACACTGGCGATATCACTTCTTATCCACCTCTGTTGTTGCACACCTTGTTTAATGTTTATTATCCCTGATTATTATGCAGACTTTAAATTTATATTATTACTCGGCCAGTGCCAGGAATATAGAATGCCCAAAAACATTACCAAATTATTAGAATTGACAAAGTTGTACCAATGTTCTATACTAATCATTTTGAAAATAAATATTTAAAATCATCTAAAATATGTAATGTGACTAGTACAATCAAGATTTTGTAATGGAAGATCTCGCTGATGCGTGTCATTTAAGAAATCATCACTCCTTCACATCGGCACCAAAAAAAATAAGAAAATATCAATGTGTCACATGAACAATATAACATATTTTTAATATTGCATTAACAATGCACCTGATAAGTTGCAAAAGAATTATGACTTATCTAGACATGCATATACGTCATGCACTATTCGATAAAAATAATATCATGATCATCATATAATTTAGGCATTTTATTTCTATTTGTAATACTTATGTTTCATAAGACAATCTCTAACTTATCTTTACAAGAAAATTGTAAAATAGTGACACAGGCTTCGAGATGCTATTGCGACGCTAATGCGTAGCTGAAAATAATAGCGTCGCTTTAATGTCGACATAGCGCCAACAAAATGAGACGCCTGAAATTGATAGCTATTAACATTGCAATAGCGCCAAACTCAAAGGCGACACAACTAGCGTCATCGCTAAATCGACATTAAGATGACGCAAAAAGTGTCAGTTGTGAGAGGTTGAGTTGCACATCGCTAAAGCGATGCTAAAGTGGCGCATGACGCTCATGTGATGCTATAGTTATACTTAAGTTGACGCTAGTTTGACGTTATTGTGGTGCCAATGTGAAATCTTAATTAATGGGTCTCGACGATGACGTTAAAATCATTTCAATATTACAAACGTTTCTACAAACTAATGAACATTTTGGTTATTGATAACATTTTTGACATTCGATGATGATGTACTCAAAGCTACAAGATAGCATGCATGGTCTGCAAGATTGGCGCCAACTATCAACAATAAGTCCTTTGATTTCTTCTAGTGTCAACTCAGATGTCGTGGATCAATTCCGCCATCTACATATTCTTTGCTCTTTTTTTTAAATCTAAGTTTGGTTTGAGATTAACTAGCAAAATAACGTAATATTTTCAGAATATAGCCAAACACCGAGTGAATTAAGAATAAAATGATCAAACCTCAATTTTTTAATAACCATTTTGAAAATGATGAAGCATTGAGAATATCTCTATTCTTTCAAAATAGATGAATACATATATTCTCCTTTTTTCAATCGTAATTTATTTTTATTATTTATACATGTATTACTATATTATTATTTATTATTATTAAAAGTAATAATAAATATTTAATATTTGTAAAAAATATTTTAATTATAAAATAGTATATTTTAAAATTTTTATTTCCGTTAAACTAAACAGAGAATAGAATAAGAATATGAGAAGAATATTATATTCTTCTAAACAAAATTTCTTATTCTCTAAAACATATTCTTCTTCCAAAAGGGCCTTGCTCTTCCTAAACCCCTCAAGTATCTGCCTTGTGTTATCCCAACCACTTCCTCCTGGATATCAACATCTTTTGCAAATAGATAACTTTTATAAATATTTAATGTTTGTTAACATTATAAATATGAATGATTTTTTAAATACATTATTTATTGGCTGATTACTAGGATCATTCCTATACTTTTCGGCCATTTTTTATTATATGCATTTTAAAAGATTTAAACATTACAAATTTGAGAAATCAGTTAGACTAATTGGAACAATCAAGTAAGCAAATGATGAGATTTACCAAGACTCCACGGAGAAGTCGTTGATTTTTTTGCTCTTAGATGTAACCTCATAGATCACATAGAAATCGATAGAATGTGTAACCTCATAAATAATTTAATATAATGTAAAAATTTAACTATTCTTTTTTATATGCATTACCATTCACCAATTATTCTTGTCTAATGGGATTGACCCTTTTGCAAGTATGTAGACTTCGAGCTTGGATACCAACACTACAAGAAAATCGAGGAATAACGACCCACGAATCATGACGGTAGGGAGGCGCTATTGCATCTTTGCGTTGTAGAGCATCTTATTGGCGTCAAACTAGCGCTGCGTTTATGGGACGCTGAAAATCGGTGGCTAATGACATCGCAATAGAGCTAACACAAATGGAGACGCTACTAGCGTCACTTGTTGACGCTATCTCGACGTTATTAAGACGCGTAGTGTCCGGCTGGGAATAGTAGAAATGTGTCGCTAAGTCGACGCGCACGTGGCGCTAAAGCTGAGGCGTTATTCCGGCGCCCAAGAGTCGCTAACATTATGGTGTTTGCATTGTCGATGAGACGTGAATATGACGCTAAGAATGATATATTTAACTTAGCGTCGATTCTTTCAGTGACGCTAATGTGACGCTATGGAGGCGCTACCTGCAGATTTTTTTGACCCATATCAGCCACATTTTTTTCCTTCCGACACCATACAATTATATAATGCATATATATGCATTAATATTCATCACAGGCAATATGAAAGCATCACATTCATAATAGAAAAGCATCACATGCATAATATTTAACATAAGAATATAAAAAGTAATAAACTGAACTAACAAACTATATGTATATCTAAATCTATAAGTAACAAAAGCATAGTTGTGTATCCATGGTTTGTGTCTATCCATAGTTGTGTATCCAATAGCGTCTACTGCTCGTAGGCTTCTGGTAAGTCTCATGATATGTTCATTTGGTTGTTGATGTTAGTGTACTATTTTTAAAATACACAATGTTTTAAATTTTTTAGGATGAGTATAAGCCTACTTGGCGTCGACAATGCCGACGGCTCTAGTTGGACGCCAAGTAGACGCTATTGAGCCTCCACGGTGACGCTAAAATGGAATAATTTATAGCAAATCACTCTCTTAATTCAACCATCATAATTTCATGATTAGGAATATAAAAATAATATAGTGCATAATTAAGATATGATATATATTGTATGTATAAATAACATATATAATATAGGTAATAAATTATATATTTAGGAAGACTCCTATGATGTAGACATTATGAATAATCATGCAGGAATACATATATATGTTGAAGATACATATACAATATTTAATTTATTTGTAAATAATATATAGGGTTGCGTCAAAATATAAAACATATAGCGATATAAATATAGATAGTCTATATATAGTTATCTATTTCGAAGTAATCATATCGGTGTCTACATAGTGTCTCGATAGTGTCACATGTCATGTGACGTGAGTTTAACATCGAACGCTATCAACGTGAGAACAATGCGAGGTTCTCCCGCGCACTTTCACTTCATGGTGCGCAATAATAGCGACTACCTGTCGTCTCTATGGCGCATTCGTTAGCGCCTATATCCTGAAATGCTAAGAACACGTTAATGAGACGCTATTGAGAGGCAAGTAGTGTCACCTATTTGAGACTCAACGGGGACGCCATGACGACGCTAGGGGCGTCAAAGTAGCATCACCATATTTGGAGACACTATTCAGCGTCGCTAATCGCCAATTTTCTTATAGTGCAATCATCGGTCATCCTGCATTACCATCAATATTTAGACTTTACAAATGATAAATTACGTAAAAACAATTCAAATATTTTGATTTACTTACCATTTTGTACATAGTGAATCCCAAACTAAACGTCCAATATACCTTAGGCATCTTTGTATGAAACTTGTACAACTAATGCAGAGGCGTTTTACAATAACCTCCTCAAAACATCTCCATATTGTCCCCCAAATTGAGTCCTAAACGAAATTGATTTGGTTCATAAAAAATTATAAAAGCCATTAATCTACAAATCAATATAAAAGAAATTATATACAAAAAAGAAAAAAAGATAATCATACGATAAATTCATGAACCACTTCAATGGAGATATCTTTCCATGATCTGCTCCTTTTGTTAAGTGAGCAAAGACAAGAGCATTGATATGCCACACATTAGGAGTAAGAAAGTGGTCCTCCAATTTACAAAAAAGTTAGTTTTCTAATTATTAGGTGAACTATAATAAAATTTGTAAAACTTATTAACTTACATCCGAGCAGTATCTTTTATGGCGACCACCCCATTGTTGTGAAATTTCTTTGTTTCAATCGAAGAGGAACCATAATCAGCCATATTACGAGTAGGTTGAGAAGGTTTAGAGAATAAAATTATTAGTGCAATACCAACTTAAAATAAATAGATGATATGTGCAATAAAGATCTCACCTCATGTAGTATCCATCGATGCATGGTCCATGGTAGTCCAATCATTGTCGTGTGGTCGTGTCGATTCACTGATCGAGTTAGTGTAGCGTCACAATTAAAATAAAAATATTATAGGATATAAGTTAAATAATTATTGCAGTATATGTCATTCATCATCATGTGATTGTCTCTAATCACATTTCGAACGGATTCTAGAATGTGGAAAAGTGACTACATATTTCGTCGACGAAGTAGTAATTGTCACCATCAAAATGAAAAATAGTTGCATGTAAAAAATAAATTAAATATTTCATCAGTCTCCATTGTGCAGTCAAGATGGCTCACTAATGGACAACTACAAGAATGTGATGATCTGGTTATATGTGCCATCGACGGAATAGCACATGTCACCATCAAAATAAAAAAAAGTTACATATTGAATATAAATTAAATACACAATAAATATATCATACGATGGTCGATTTGGATCAATAATAAAGAGGGATCACTTGGGACAATCCAACGACTTCTAATAAATAGTAATCATACCTAAAAAAATTATCAAGTTGTGACATGATACTATATGTAATTTATAAAGTTAAAACATATAATTGTACTACTTTGTTATCCAAAATTCTACATGGTTTAATATGAAATTGTCAAAGTTCGATTAATGATGCGTTAAATTTTGTAACAAATAAATTTTCTAGTGATGTATGCAAAATATAACATATAATAAGTCATGCTTTTAATCTTATTTCAATTCATTTTCTAATTGCATGCATCAATATGAGCTTATTTGTTTTAATTTTATAATAAAAATCTACTCAACTTTTGTGCTTTATTAGCTAGGAAGCAAAATAAAAGAGCTGTGAAGCTAATTAAAAAATGACACTCAAATCAAAGTTAAAACGGAGCAAAACATTGAAAATTAACAATGATTGTAATAGGAGAACTGTGACAGGCCCGTAACAACCCGTCAAATATCTAGTTTTTTGGTAAAAACTTGTTCGAGTAATGCACTATGAGGACAATTTATGCTCTGATTTGGATATTGTTAGAGTCGTGATATCATTGTTACGAGCCATGGGAAGCTATATTTAGTCCGTTAAGAAACTATACATGCCGTTTTGAAGCTAGATTTTGAGATTTCTCTTACTTTTCTTGAAAATTTTAATTGTAGATTGACTCCAAAAGTTACCATAACTCTCAGGAATCATTTGAAATATATTTACTCAAATTTGAAGAAGTTTTGCACCAATTTAAATCTAACCCAAAATTTTCTTATGTTGACATGAAAAGACTCCCGATTAAATTGAATCTCTACGAAAACCCTTGGGACACTTGAGAGATATAAATAGTGTTCCTGTGAGATAGAAAATGTAGTGCTTGAGACTTGGGAATCGTGATATATTTTATAGCACAAATTTTATAGTTTTTTTATATTTTTTTAGAGAAACTGCAAATCAAGTCGGCGCGTGTGGTCGTCAACAATCTAGAGAAACAAAAGCTATAAATTTAGTCTTCTAATCATCATTTGGATTCTCTTTACTCATACCTTTTATTCCTAATTAATTTTGTAATAGAGATATTTATTCTTTACGAGAAAACTGCATGAACATTAATTAAATTTGAATTAATATAGGTTTTTTTTGTTATGTTTAATGTTTTTTTTACTTAGATTATTATATTCTAGGATAAGACTACAAACTAGGTGTGAGGTGATTAGCTTTAGGATTTGATAATTCTAAGCAAATTGATTCTTAACTTGAAGTTGAAGCAATAGAATTTGGTAACTCAGCAATTGTGATGGATTTCATGTGGTCTAGAAGTGGATCACTGTTACTTTAAGATATACATCCTAATACATCTTAATATCTTGCTTAAATGATTAACTTAGTGTTTGTGATCTTAATTAATTAATAGCTGATTATCTAGGCAATTAAGATGATTAATACTGACTGATAATTATTCAGGTCATGGTTGTCAAAAGATATCGATTCGGATAGTAAGATCTTATGATCCTGATCATATCGAGAGGATCTTAAACGTAAGATCTATGCTGGATCTATAGCTGAGTCTTAAGATCTGTAATACAAATTTATTTATTTGAATAAAACATTAAAAGTAAACCTGAGAAAAATTTATTTAACTATTTGGTTTACATATATTGTATATGTTAGTCTCATTTTCATGAACTTTATTATCTTCTAATAATTTAATGTTATGTTATGAATCTAATACTACATTATCTTTAATAAAAATTAAAATTTATTATTGCATGTATACTAAGAATTATATATTAATTTTATTATGAATCTAAGAATTATACTACATTTTAATAAATATTATAGTTCATTAAGATCAAATAATATATTTTTTATTTTAGTGTTTTTTTAAGAATATATCATATTGTCTTTCACATGATATAAAAATATCTATTATATTTGAAAATATGAATAAAATATTAATGATCAATGTTTAATTAACTTATATAAACAAAATATTTATGAATAAATATATTACTTTAATTATTTTATATTAAAAAATATTTTTTTGTTAATGGGGTAGGATCTTAAAATCCTCGAACCGATCCTAATGATCCTACCTCGAAAAGCGATAATGACAACCTTGGCTGATACTATATGTAGAATTAGATATTATTTATCTTCAAAATAATAATGTAAGAAGCTAAAAGCTACATAAGTCTTTAGTAATGAACATCGAAAAGTAGTTTTTGAATGGGTAAAATAATTAAAACTTTTAGACAAATATGCATTATACATATCTCGTTATTTTATAATAAAAAATGGAAAGATACATAGTATGAAGAGTCATTATTGTCGTATTTTTATCCAAATTAAAGAACTTTAGTCCAAGACTATTTGGAAAATCTTAGTGGAATTATCTATTTTCTTTAAAAAACTTTGTACATCCACCATTCACGAAGAAGGCATGCCTAAGTTAGTTTTATATTATGATAACAAATATTTTCACATTTTTCTTCGATGTGATGAAGCACTTGATTGTACATCTTCTATACTAAACAACAATTACAGGCCCGATTCAATATCAGTGGATGCATCCGTCCGAAAGATGCATGTTATATTTGAAAAGGAAAGCAAAGAATAAGGTAACTATCGAGGGTTATGTGAGGCATATTGCATTGAGGAAGTGTCCAATTTGACTTACTATGATCACATATACAATCACATTATATGCAAGTTTCAAGAAATGATAAATAGTGGTAGAGAAGGAGAAGCTAATAGAAATAGTTTATCCATCTTCAAATATGCATATCATCTTCTTAGTAAATGATGTAACATTATATTGATCAACAAACATTTCACATCGATTAAGAACTATATGCTTACAAATTATAACGAGATGACAATGTATCTTGAGTAAGAATGTTTATTTAACATATTATAAAGTTTGATATCAATTATTTTTATTGATTTTACTAAATGACATTATTCGAACTTAGGAAATTTGAAGAGTTGCAAAGAGAAATCAATAATCTAGTTTCAAATGATGAACTATTGAGACTAAGAGTTGAATATTTTGTCTCAGGGTTAAGAAGTGAAGTGAGAAGACTTTCCGATTGTTCGTAGTTTTTTTATAAATTTTAATTGACTTTGTCTTTCATCATTATATAGGTTATCAATGGCTCAATGACAAATTTGAGAACTCAAACTCAAGATTTGTATTGTATAAGTCTATAGTTGTTATAACATAATAATTAATGGTTACATATTTCATATAGAAAAGTATAGCAGACAACGTTCAATTATTAATAGCAACATATGTTCTCTAGGAAGCATATAAAGAAATATATGTTCTCTAGGAATCATGTACGAGGATAACGAGTTATATTACTATTACATTATGAGAAATAATATAGTTAACCTATTTGGAAAAATTGAACAAAGTCATTGTGCTAAAAATATCGTTGGTTTGATTAAAAGAAAAGATTTAGGGTCGACCAAAGATCCAAATTGATGGTTATTAAGTCTTGACTGAGACTTTAATCATATGATCATTCATAATGATAGAACAAACAATAACTGTATTATACTAAGTATCTATAAAAAAAAGAATAAAAAATGAATGGTGGCATCATGCAAAGTGATAAGTAGACTATTATTAACATAAACAATGATATATGATCATCAAACATCATTCATATTGAATGATGTCAAGAAGATTGATTGAATTATCTTCAAATTTCAACCTAACCCAATCAAGTCTAATCTTAGTCAAAGAAGTTGAGAATATTCAATCAATGAAGACACTAAAATCAAATGATCATTTGTAAGTGATGCATGCAAAATACAACATCATTTTATTAATTGGCTTCAGTAATCCAATGGATCACACATAAGTAATCAAAGTGGTTTTTAATATGAAATTGTGGACTTACTGTAGCTGACGGTCGGAGGAGGGTAGTGTTAGCATTGAGGTTTGCAGACAAGATGAACAGAGGATGATGGCGAACTCGATGGTAGCAGTGTTGACAAAGGATGATGAAAAAAATTATGTAGAAAGTTTTTGGGTGATGGATGTGTGGGTTTTGGTGATGGATACCTATGGACGCGCTAATGCAAACTCGATTTATAATTTTGTCTATCACCACTCTTTAACATGATGCCCATGATGGGCAACAAATGGAAAGTGTTATGACTGATTTCGGTACCCCTGGAGATTCACATTTTCCTTTGAAAGATTCTTCACTTACAACTTCCCACCCTTGACACCACTATTATTTAATAGTAGTATCAATCTTCTTGCTCCCTTTGTGGCTTTGCTCTGGAAACAAACATTCACCTATTTTTTGAATGTCCGTGGCTCACCAATTTTGGTCCATTCTCTGGCATCGGCTTGGGGTGGTTCATGAGGGTGCAGACCAAGATCGACAATCAAAGCACCACTTCTTATTCATCTTTGCCTTCAACATCGGGGAGATCTAGCATCTTCTAATAACATTCATTTCCGCTCCTCATTTGCAACCATGGACATTGCTTGTTAGAGAGTTTTGGCCAATTTTCTTATACTAAGGGCCATGCCCTTGAGGCACATCATCACCCTCAAGACCCTCCGTGGGTCAAGTGGGAGCCTCTACTTTTGGATTAAACTTAACACCAATGACTCCTACTTGGGAACATTTGGGGTGGATGTGATGGATAAAGATCTTTCAAGTTATCAAATCTTGTGAGCACCACTTGCATGATCACCAAGAAAGAAGTTCGACGACTCAAGGCATCAGCTACCCGATTCAAGTATCAAGATTTATATTTGATGACAAATGCGAATTTTTTCAAGAAACTAATCCACTTGATATGACATACGGTTGCTGGATGAATGATTTTAGAGATGTTTAAGGGATTCATTGTCAATGCAAGACGAATTCTTTTTTAATGAGGTATCGTTCCTAATGCTTGAGTGCATGTATAACTGCATAAAACTCCAATTCATATGTAGTCTATCCATGACGTGCATGAGTGAGCTTTTTGCTATCAAATGAAACTAGGCGCCATCCTTGATTAAGGAGGGCACAAGTACCAACTACAGAGACATCGGTCTCCACCTCAAATACTTTGTCAAAACTAGATGGCACTAGGACAAGGGCATATGTAAGCCGTCGTTTGATCTCTTCGAAATAGGCTTGTCATGACCCCGATTTAAAATCATAATTTAAATCGGAGTTCGCGACTCATTACGAACGATCAAATAAAATTGGAAACGATTACGGATGTAAAATCGTTATGTAAATTTTTTAACATAAAAACAAAAATATCATTAAATAAATTATACAACTTTTGATCATTCAGAGCAGACAAAAAATCTTTTAGTTTTACATTTCATAAAATGATTTTGCCTTATATAAAATATTACGTATGCATTACACGTAATCAATCCTCTCGACATCTTAATAAAAGGAGACGAAAGACACCTTCTTAATGTCTTTATCACCAAAGTCGTTATAAAACTCATCTAAGACTATCACCTTCCATGACCACCAAACACCTATATTAATTTGAAAATATTAAAAACAATAGAGTGAGCTAAAATAGCTCAGTAAGTTGATAACTCATAGCCTATGTATTACAAACTAATCAATTCAGAGAGGCATGAAAAAACATGCGATACTTATAATATCAAAATAGGTATGTTCATATATTTGATAATAACATACTAATCATAAGCATCACACTCAATATGCAATCATATCATCTAAATCATATCAAACATATGTATGCAAATGCAGCACTCTCATATGAATGCACGGATCACCAACTGATCAATGGTTGGTAGGTAGATTCTAGAGATGGCTCCCATAGTGATCAGTTATGTAGCACTTAGTTCCATTCTACCTCATTCCTTTCGAAAAACATATCATATAGCGACAGGTAGATTATAGAGGTGGCCCCTATAGATTCTAGAGGTGGCTCCCATCGCTACTTGTCACGATGTAGCACTTAGTTTCGCATGACACTTAGTTTCAATCTATCTCATCCCATTTATAGGGAACGAAATGATGGATTGGATTCTAGATGTGACTACTATCATGGTCATGTAGCACTTAGCTCCAACCATCATATGCAGGCAGATGTAGATGCATGATTCATCATATAATAATTATATCTGTAGATGAATCATGTCTTGTAAGTCAAATATTAGAAGATGAATCATTTCGAATACTCACTGAAACGGAATAGGATTGCATTTCATAAAGTCAATCCATAACATATCACATATGTATTTCAATTGCACCATGATAAATCATTTCAACATACTTTTCATATAAACTTTTCGAAAGACACATTCAATATATATAACAATCAATGTCACGAATTCAAAAGAAGTGAATACATAGTATATGAGAAACCGACTTACTTGACATAAGTGATATCGAAAAACTTTTTCTTTTCTTTTCCCTTATTATTCTTCCAATTCTATAACGTTCCCATCAATACTATTATGTGCATGCCAACACAGCCAACATGGACACGACAATGGTCAATGTCGTATACCCTTAATGCCTTCAACCCTATAACTTAATTAATTGGTCAATCAAATTCGTCTTGTACCTTGGCGGATGGCATACTTTGTGAGATAAAATTCATATATTTTATTGTACATAATCCAACCTCACGATTATAATTTTATATGAATGAAGACTTCAACATAATTGTCTAATAAAAGTTTGAGACTTTATTTATGACGGGTTGGTTTACAAAACTAAATTTTATATTGCTTTTGTGTTCTACTAGATCGGCTGAAATTGATTGTATAATTTATGTCAATTAAAAAACTCATATTTTCTTACTTACAATTTTCTCTTAAAGATGACTTAATTAGGTTTAACTCATAGAATTCATAGAATTTATACTCTTTTAGACCGAGTGCAATAAATTTAACAATTAATAATATGCTCTGCTTTAAATTTCATTCTGACAAACTGAGCAGGACTTGGTTAGGAATTTATTACTTTCACTAGACGTAACCTTTTCAAGTTATTTCAAGTGTAGATGAAACCTAACTTTGTATCCTTCTGGCCCTAAATTATCAAATAATTATATAAGATATTTAATTTAATACACAATTTACAAGACAAGGTAACTATTTCGGTGGATAGAATGATAACACTTAAAAGACGAGAACATAACTCTTTCTACATAAATCCAATTAACTTGATTCCAAATATCAATGAAACTAGACTCATAAATGTCCGAACATTCTTAAGTTCATAATTTAATTTTAAATATATATATTATTGCATAATATCTAGTCAATTTTATTAATTGTTTAAGGATAGCAAGACATATGACTATTAATTTACACACCACCTTTCAGATATATACAATTTTGAGATAATTCTGTCTTCCCTGAAAGCTAGACTTATAAGTGGTGTGATAATATTTCCTGTATATTTGGATCGTAGTAATATTTTATTGGCTATATAAACATTCAGCTCATAAGATTTAAGATAAAAAAATGTGTTCCTCAACTTAATTTCATGTTTCAACCAAGTAATCTAATTTCCCACCAAGTCGATGAAGTGATCCTTTATAATCTAAATGTGCAAGGATTTAAAGCATGAGAAGATTAGGAAGACACATCAAATGGATTCACCATGGACATACCTCGATGATCTTTCTTTCCATCACTTTTTTTCTTCTCTTCTTCTAGCCCGACTACAAAGGAAAGAAGTGAAACCCCTTTTTTCTTCCAATTCTTTGCTCCATTTATTTTTCCACATCTTTCCTGGTTCAATCGGCACCTAATTTAGTGCATGAGGTATGCCTTAGAATAGTCCCACACGCATAAGTCACGGGAGAGATGCTGAGTATATATGAGAACATAACCTTGACTTGGAAGGATGTGTTTTGAGAAAACCGTGTGCGCGAAAGCCCGAAGCAGACAATATCCTATGCAAAATGCAATGGTGTTACATATGGTATTAGAGCGACTCCGTGTGAGCCTTTGTGTACGGTGGGGTATGATCACGCAACGAGGACATCGAGTGTGCATGAGACGTGCCTTGGATTAGTCCCACATGCATAAGTCACAAGACAGATGTTGGATATATATATGAACATGATCTTGGCTTGGAAGATGCATTTTGGTAAAATCGTGCATGCCGAAGCCTAAAGCGAACATATCGCAAGTGCAAGGATGTTACATATGATATTAGAACCACTCTGCATGAGCCTCTGTGCATAGTGGGGTGCAATCACTCAACGAGAACGTTGGGCATATATGAGGACATGACCTTGAGGCATGAGGCACGTCTAGAACTAGTCTCACATGCATAAGTCACGGGAGAGACGTTGGGCATATATGAGGACATGATCTTGACTTAGTAGGACATATTTTGAGAAAATCAAACATGCAAATGCTCAAAATGAATAATATCCTACGCAAGTGCAAGGGTGTTACAAGGCTGCTACTTCATTCATCCATTGGAAATTCCCTCTTGAGACATTCAGTAATAAGTGTCATACTATTGAAGCTGCGGATAAAATGCAAATAGAAGGAAGCAAAATCATGAAAGCTATGTACTTCATATGCACAATGAAAACAAATAATATGTCAATAATGGTCCTTTTTGGAACCTAAATTTTCATCATCCCTTTACTTATTCTTTTCCTAATTTTGCAATAATAAGACTAATTCCCTTCATATCCACAATGAAAACAAATAATATGTGATATTGTGTAATCATGCGATGCTTTAACAAATAAAATTCTTTTGTCATTCTTCTTTTCAAAAGAATTGAAACAAAGTCTCTTTTTATTTGAAGATATTCCAGATCCACTACGTATGACATCTAACATTTTACTTCCATTTGAGAATTTTTCAAGTTCAACTTTTAAGTTGCTAATTTCTTTGTTCAAACATGCACTTTCTACATTTTATTTTTCATATAATAATTTTAGTGCACTATTTTCTATTTTCAATTCTTCAATTGAGAATTTCAAGCTAGAGTTTCACATGCTTTAACATTCTGATTTTTCTTTTGCAAATTTTCAAGCTCTATTTTTATATCATCATATTTTTTTTAGGCATCCATATTTATTAATAAGAATTCTAAACTTATTGTGCACGTTAAAGAATTCACTATCACTAGAGTCAGATGAGTTAGACGATACCTCATGACTATTATCTATTAGATATAATGTAGGCTTCTTCGTCATTACTAAAGAAGGTGTTGGAGTCATTCTCTTCGTCTTCACTTCCATCCCAAGTGATTTGAAGAGTCTTTTTATTTCTTCTTGAGCTTTCTCCATTTTTCCTTTTTAATCAAATTTGGACATTCATTTTTGTAGTGTCCAATTTTTTGCATTCAAAGCAAGTTATTTGACTTTTGCTTAACGATGATCTTATCTTGGTGAAGCATTTCTTCTTCTTTTGCTTAGCAAACTTGAGATATTTGACAAGTTTCTTTACATATATGGAAAGCTTCTTTTCATTAAGATCATCATCCCCTTCACTTGTATCTTCCTCATCTTTATTTGCCTTCAATACTAGTGTTTTTCTTTTTGAAGTATTTGCTTCTTCATCCTCCTTGATCCTGATCTCATAGGTTAAGAGTGAACCTATAATATCATCAAAGTCTAATTTGTTCAAGTCCTTTTCTTTAATCATCGTCCTCTTTGTATGTCATTTGGAGAAGAGAGACCTAAATTTTTTTTTACTTTTTGAGGGTTAGTCTTGACTCGTCCAAAGAGGCTAAGCCATTTATAATATTATTAAAGCAAACGATCATCTCATTTATGAATTCATTTTTAATCATTTTGAAATAATCGTATTGATGATTTAAAATATTTAATCTCAACTACTTAACTTTATATGTTCCTTCGTGAGTAATAATAAGTTTCTTCCAAATCTCATTAGCACTTTGACAACTAAAAACTTTATATATTCTTTCATGAGTAATAATAAGTTTCTTCCAAAATATTTTTAATTTTCCAATCTAATTTTACCAAAAGTCTTCCTCCTTCGATATATTCTAAAGGAGTTTTTCCACGTAAATCAAAACCTTTTTGAATAATATCTCACATATCAATATCAATAGAATAAACATAGTTTTGCATCCTAATTTTCTAATATGCAAAATTTGATGCATTAAAAAGTGGAGGACGATTAATAGATTGACCTTTGAAAAAACTAAAACCACTTGATGTTATAGTTCTAAAGATGTTTTAAATCTTAAAAACAAGAGCAATACGCTCTGATACCAATTGTAAGACCAAAAGCACCAAGAGGGGGTGAATTGATATATAAATTTATTTTTGCAAAGTCACTTTAAAAAAAATCAATAAAACCGATCATAAATAAATAAAGATAATGCGTAAGTGAAAGATAAAGAACAAATGCAAGGAGACATAATATGATAACGATGTTCGGCCTCAACTCTTTAGACTACGTCTTCGCTCTGCCTTCTCGATCTCGAGATCGCCGGAGATTCATTATCTTTCTCTTTTCTTGTAAGGAGAGAACAACCCTCTTTACACTACACGTCTTCTTCTTTGTTCAAGAAGCAAGACACACCTCTCTTACAATGAGTTCTCAATCTCACTAGATTAGAAAGAAAATATTTTCCTCCAACTCTTTTCTTTTACAAAGATTTTTTCACACTCAAAGCTAAGAAAAGAAAAAAAGAAGAATTAGCATCTTTAGGCTCAAGAACTTGAAATGAGCTCTAGGATGTTCTTGCTTGCTTGGATGTTTTTCCTCAGATTTTGGCACTTCTTTTATATGCTCCTACAGGTGAAAATTTATTCAAAAAGTCTTCCAAAATTTTCTCTTCAAAATAATAGCTGTTACTATTCATTTGACTGTGTGACGAGTCGACCGTTGTGTTGGGCCTGTTGATGCAAAAATTGATAACAATTAAATACTAGCAAGTGTACTAGTCGATCAAGTAATAAAGTGTAAGAGTAGAGTGTCGAACCAACGAGGAATTAACTTACTTAACTAAACAAATCTCAGAGGCTAATAAGAGACGACATAAAGTTTGGGTAAAAAGAAGTTGTAGAAAATAAAATTACAGAAGGTAATGGCTAAAACTAAATCAATCTAATCTAATCCACTGATGCATATAGCTTAGGATGATAAACGAAATTGTAGACAAACTGAATTGACCAAATATTAAAGTTAGTTTCTAACGACGGATTATAATCTACTCAAATTATTGATTTTCGTATAAGATTAATCAACCTATCTTAATTTAAATTAGATTAAGATTATTCCATCATGAATAATAATCTAATCAAACATGATATTAAGATGCATTAAAATGTAGTCTCTAAACTATTATCTCCCATAACATGATAATGATTAATAGACCGCACAACTATTATTCCTTCAAGAATCTTATTAGTTGTGATATGCAATACTTGGACTTAAAAATCAAGAATCAATTCCACAGAAATCATACAATCAAAAGTAACTACTCCTACAAGGATGATAACCAACTATGGAAGACAATTAATCTCTTGGAAAGCATTAATTATAGAATGCATATTCGGAAGAAAACTAAATTATAATCAAGTATGAAATAAAGTTTAACAGTTTACCTTTAACGATTAAAACTATTACACAAGTCTTAAACAGAAAGAAAACTAAATTATCTGGATTACAGAAGATAAAAATATGTATAAACTAAGCCTAAAATCATCACAGCATTAAGTAGAACAGATAATACTCTTCGGGAATCACCGATGAACTGTCGCTGAATTCTCGTCTTGAGTCGATCCAGCAGAAATCTTCTCAACGATCCTTCTAAGTCTTCTCACGTTCTTGGCTTTGGAGAACAGGTTGCAGGCCCTAGCATCCTTAGCATCCCTTTGCATCTTCTCTTCTGGCTGTAGAAGCCTCTATTTATAGGGATTTGAGTTTCATGTGATTGGAGAAGAAACAGAAACTTTTTTTCGTGTAAAATAAGGAAAATTCGGATCTGAATTGATTTTGAAATGTTGGGTTTCCAAATAATCTTGGGATCATATAGTATAAGTAGGAATCCTTGTGCAATTGAAAATCTTCCAAAAATTCATCTAAAATTTGGAACTGGGCTTCTTCACGACTCGTTATGACGATTTAACGGTCTAAACAGAGTTCGAATCGGATTGAAAATGAGTTTTCACGACCCCTACAGTGTTGAAAACATGGATTTCACGGCCCCTACAGTGTTGAAAACATGGATTTAACGGCCCATGAAGGTCTGGTCACGGCCGTGACTCGGGCTGGTTGAAAAATCGCATTTTAACGACTGAAACAAATTTTCACGGCCCATTAAATGTCTATCACGGCCGTTAAAGTGGCATTTCAGTTTTGCTTCATTGTTTTCCATTTTTTGGCTCGGTTTCAACTCCTATTTGAGCGCAATTTTTTTCGTTGGCTTCATAATTCAATTTTCTTACTTTCTAGATAATAAAATACAATTTAGATAGATTTTTATTTTTGTAAAATTAATATAAATAAGCCCATAAAATGATGCATGCTATTATAAAATAATTCAAAATGAGATTAAATGTATGTCTAATTATATGTTATATTTTGCATGCATCACCGGTCGACCGGTCAATATGATCGTTGTTACATTTTTTGTGATTTGAAGCTGATGGAGTACTTAAGATCTTCGTTGCAGACATGTTAAACTTGGATAAAATCTTCTGAATGTAATTTTTCTGAGACAGAAAGAGTTTACCCTTTATGCGATCCTTGTAGATCTTCATTCCTAAAATTTTCTTTGCTGCACAAGATTTTTCATATCAAATTCTGCGCTAAGGAGCTTTTTCAAATTTTGAATATCTTTCATGTTCCTAGCATCAATCAACATATCATCAACGTACAAAAGTTGATAGATGATGAAATCATCCTCCACCTTCTTGTGATAGACGCAACAATCATAAGGACTCCTATTGAATTCCTTACTGATCATAAAGTTATTAAATCTCTTGTACCACTGCATCAGTGATTGCTTCAAATCATATAATGATTTCTTCAATCTACAGGCTTGGTCTTCTTTATCTGGGATAGAGAAATTCTCTGGCTGACTCATGAGGATGTCTTCTTCAAGTTTTCCATATAGAAAAGTTATCTTCACATCTAATTGCTTAAGCTCTAAATTCTGATGTGCTACAAGGGCAAGTAGCACCCGGATGAAAATGTGCCTGACAATTGAAGAGAAGATCTTATTGTAATCTACTCTCTTTTTCTGACTGTAGCCCTAGCAACTATACATGCTTTGAATATGATGCCTTCAGCTTCTGGACTTCCAACCTTCTTCTTGAAAATTCATTTGCATCCAACGATCTTTCTACCTTATGGTAACTTGACTGACTCTCAAGTTTGATTCTTGTGAAGAGACTCCATATCTTCACTCATTATCACAATTCACTATTCTAATTTTGAACATGTGATAACATCCTTGTAACTCGATGGCTATGGCGACTCCACCTCTTTAGTTACTTGGAATGCATATGCAATCATGTCCTCAAAGTCATGACGCTTAGGAGGACCTACATGTCTGTGTGCACGTCCAGCAGCTAGAGTTGTCATTGCTTCTTCTGCTTGCTCTTCAGACTCTGATTGTTCAGCGAGATTATTCTGTCCAATTCTAAAATGGAGTTAATCCAAACTCCTCCTATTTGTGGACACTCATCTTTGCTGAGTCATCAACAATTGATTTCTGCTTGAGCATAGACATCTCATCAACGGATATGTTTCTGCTGTGAATAACCTTGTGCTCCAAAAGAGACCAGATTCTGAAGCCTTTTGCACTTGCACCATATCCCATAAAGACTCTTTTTTGGCCCCTAGTTCTAGCTTTCCTTCATTGACATGACAATATGCCAGACAACAAAATACTTTCATATTAGTAAAATTAGTGGGATTTCCTTATCATACTTCAAAAAGATCGATCGCGGTTGTAGGACACAGATTGACAAGGTAGCATGCTGTGAAGCCTTAGCCAAGAATGACTTGTTCAGACCAGAATTAGAGAACATGCACTCTGCCTTCTCCATAAGAGTTCTGTTTATGCGTTCTGCTATACTATTCTGGTATGTTGTATCTCTTACGGTGCGATGTCTAGCAATACCTTTATCCTTGCAGAACTAATAAAATTCAAAAGAACAAACTTCAAGGCGTTATCGGTACAAAGACGTTTCACCTTTCTCGATGTTCGATTTTTCACTAGAACCTTCCACAATTTGAAGACTTCAAATGTCTCACTCTTATGCTTTATCATGAATACCCATGTCATCCTTGAATAATCATTTATCACAGATTGAAAGTGTATAGAATCTCCTAAAGATGGAACACGAAAGGGTCCCCAACAGTTAGCGTGGATGTAATCGGGTGTTACCTTCGTCTTGTGCACAATTTTACTGAATTATTATCATTTTTGCTTGTCGAAGATGCAGTGCTTGTAGATTTTGATTTCAGATATTTTTTGACCATCCAGAAGATTACACTTGTTGAGAATGTCCATCCCTTTCTGACTCATATTTTCAAGTTGCATGTGCCACAATTTGGATGCTTCTAATTCTGATTTAGATAAAATACCTACTGCCTTATAGTATGTACAAGGCCTTTTGTTTGACTCATCTCAAGACTTCAATATCACCCTTGGTGACAGTGAAAACACCTCCTGCAACATCCATCCGGCATTCTTTGGAGTCCAAAACTCCTAACGATATCAAATTTTTCTTTAATTGCGGAACATGATGGACATCTGTTAATGTTTTCAATCAATTGTCATGACTTTTGATCTGAATTGGGCCAATTCTAACTATTTTACATGCCGCATCATTGCCCATGATGATGTTTCTGCCATCAATATTCTGATAAGTTGAGAACCACTCTTTGTGAGGAGTGATAAGAGCATCCAAAATTCAAAATCCAACTCTCCTCTAAACATCTATAATTAAATACTATGAGAGTCAAATCATCATCATCAGATTCACTATTATGGTGTGCTATTGCAGCAACCGTGTCCTTCTTTTTCTTGGGGTAATCCTTCCGGTTCTTTGCAGATGTTATTTGGATTGATGTTCTTCTTCTTCTTCGACTTACTCTTTTTAGGGTTTGTCTTCTTTGCGGTTGTTACCAACCATGCAACCTGAGTTTCCACAGCCTTGCCAGACACCCTATGACGAAATTTACGAGTATGTAGATTCGATCTTATTTCTTTTAGAGTAATTGTATCTCTTTCAATGATAATAGTCTGAACAAAATTTTCGCATGATAGAAGAAGATACATCAATAAAAGTAGGACAACATCTTTATCCTCAATCTTCACATCTATATTTTATAATTTCATCAATAGAATATTCATCTGATCAAGATGATATTTCATAGGGGTACCTTCTTGCATGCGGAGGGCACACAAACGTTGTTTCAACAGTAACTTGTTATTCAGAGATTTGATCATGTAGAGACTCTCAAGTTTCCACCATAAAATGGCTGTCATTTTTTTATCGATGATTTCGATAATCACCTCGTCTGCCAAGCACAAAAGGATCATGGAGTGCGACTTCTCTTCCTTTACCGTCAAATTTGTGAGGTCGACATTTTTTTCTTTGCCCTTCGAGTATTTCTCCTTTGATTTGTTCTTCGACATGTTCGCAAGCGACGCCCAGACTCCTTGTTATTTTAGAAGTGTCTGCATCTTTATCTACTAGAGACTGAAACTATTTGGTCTTATGAATTTCCTGATGTTCACGTTGTGTGATGCCATACGCCTGACGGCGGATCAATTTCTGTACGAGAGAAATTATGCACTGCAAGAAAATTTGAGAAATTTAAGGAGACCAGAATTTTATTTGATAGAAAACAAAAGAAGCTCAGAAGACTAATTACTTTCTGTTTGGATCATTGGAGTTTATATAAGCACCCTTTTTTACAAATGATAGAAATTATAGACCGACTGAGACTTTATATTAATCCCAAAAATAGAACACCTATCTTGTCATAAATAAATAAATCAATTTCTTAACAATCTCATGATAAGAAAATAAATAAAATATGTCAGGCAAATTTTCTTTTATTTTAGAATCTCTTGGGATCCAAACAGGTTTTCAATTGAAGTATGATTCAAGGCATTATTAACAAGAAAAGAGATTGATAATCCTTTTTTTCACGCTCTCATGTACAATAAGTCGATGATAGAGACGAAGACTTGGGGAGGAAAAAGAAAGATGAGAAGAAGGGGAAGAGTTTTTATCAATGTTATTAAAACCGGACCGGACCGGTCGGTTCAACCGTGAACCGGCCGGTGATCCGGTCCGATTAGGCATTCAAAACCATTTTGGCATTGAACCGGACAAAACCGATTGAACTAGCCGGTCAACTCGGTTCAATGCAGATTTTGAAAAAAAATTTAAAAAAATGATAAAAATAATAAAGTTAAATAAGAAAAAAGGAAAGAAATATAAGGAAATTTAAAGAGGATGGAATATCATATGTATACAATTAAATAGAAATTAAAATAAAAAGGCAGGTATTTGAAATTGAATAATATTAGAATAGAAATTTATCAAAGGACATAAAATAAAGAAAATAAAAAGAAAAGTGTTAAACAAAAAAAAGAAATAAGAATAATTTAAGATAATATTTATTAATATAACATATATCATCATTAAATAGTAGATATTAAATTATTAATAATCTATTTATATTATCATTATAAAACTTGTAATTAATAAAAATTATGTTGTATTATTTTTAATATTTTTAATAAGTTATTAGTACAATATTCATATATTATAACTTATACTATATCTTTATAATTATTATAATTAATAAAATTTGATTTAATCCGATCAAATCCGATCGGATCGATCCAATCGCGATTCAGTGATGAGTCCGGTTCAGTCGCCGGTCCGATTATGAAAATATTGATTTTTATAGAAAGGAAAAGATTGGGTTTTTCAGATGGGGAGAGAGGAGAGTCAATGAATTTTTAAAGTTTTTTAAATGTGTAGGTTATCACATTTATTATTTTACGTTAGGAAAGAACTGTTTAGTGGCTAAAAGTATTTTTTATTAATGCCAATATGAGGACGACACCTTCTTTTGACCTAGTTCTTGTTGGCCTAGTCCTTTAAATTTATCCTATTTCCTACATCTGGCCTAGTTCTAGTTGGCCTAGTCTAAAGGTAATAAAATTTATCCTAGTTCTTGTTGGCCTAGTCCTTTAAAGGTAATAAAACTTTTTATTTGTGTGTAACTTCAAAGGATTGTGAGAGAAGACAATCTTTACTCATCTAAATAAATTTATCCTATTTCCTACATCTGGCTTCTTGTGACAAAAAGAAAACTTAAAAGCTCAAAAATTTCTAGCAAAATATTTTTGTATGTGGAAATTATCCGAGTGAATATTAAGTTCCAATGATCCTTTGATCCCAATCCATGGGGAGTAGTGCATTCACATAGGATATCCTTCCACAGAATGACACTTCACAATAGTTCAAACAAAAACAGATCTCCTATCACAAAATCTGAAATTACACAATTTTAATTTGGAAATAAGTTTATATCACAAATGAGAACCCTTTCTTCTCCCCCATTTAGTTAGGATTCAAGATGCCATTAATAGATCAAAGAATTGCATGACGTCGACCACTTGTTTTCCGTAAATCTTCCATAAGGAATATGTATCAAGTAAATTATATATTTTTTAATAATTAGACTTAAACTTTCTATAACAAGTTACTAACTGAAAATGAAGTAAAATATGTTTTACAAATGATGAATTTTCGTTGACCAAATTGAACCATATACCTTTAGGAAAAAGTTCAATGATCATCAAATACTTAATGCTTGTTAGTGGGCAGCTAGGTTGGTATTTTCCTTTTGGAATGATAATGATAAAAGAAATTCATATAGTCTTTCATGCTTAAATTTAATTTGTTCACAGTAATTCACCTTGTTACATATCTAGAAATATTTTTATACACGACTTTTCATCAAACGTTTTTATTTTCAAATATTTAAACATCTTTGTGATTCTGGGTGGAGGGCACACTCAGACATTCAACTACTATTTCTCTTCCTAATCCTAGTCTTTTGGGACCCATAGGCCTTTCTTTTATCTTATTCCGGCATTCTTAATTTATTCACCAAACTTCAACCTAATATTTGATTATGTTCCCACTAGATATGATCTAAGATATGATGTAGATGAGTTATAGATAACAATGTCATCATTTCATATAATAAAGGAATCATTTCACTTATATATTATGCAAAATGTTATATGAAAATTAAATAGTGAAGATCTATCAAAATATTCAAAGTTATATAAATTAAAGTTCACACTAAGATTTGATTATAATTCCATCTTATTTGGATTAAGGTATGATTCATAAAAGTAATTGTAACATATCAGCTTTTAATTCAAAAAAATATATATAAAAGAAATTCGAAATGAAGGGTCGGCAGGGGATGCGTCGCCTCCCTGGCCTTCCGCCCTTTCGTCTCCAGCCGACCAAGGGTCGGCCAGGGCATATAAGAAGGGGGGAGGGACGCACTTGCGCCCTCTTGGAACCCCCATCCTCCTCCTCTCTCTCGTTCTTCTTCTTCTTCTATTCGCCCGGCGACCGGTGTGCGCGACGTGAGCAGGGCAGAGATGACCGACACGATTTCACGACGAACCCTCGACCAATCCACGAGCACTAACGTCCTTCGACGTGCGCGTAGAACAGGCAATTCCTCCCAGACAACAGCGAACGTCCGGCGATCGACGGACGGCAAGAAAATGACCGGCGAATTCATTTGAACGAAAACAAGGTACCCTTAGCATTTTAATCCCATAGACGAAGAGATATTGATCTATTATTGCACATAAAGATATTATAGTGATCATAGATGTCATAGAATCATTTTTCATGTTGTAACTTAGTCGATTCAATGATCGGATCATTGTCGGAAATCTAGAAACTTTCCGACGAAATCCTGTTCGTCGAGTACCCGGCTCGAGTTACTCCCAACTCGGCCCGGGTCCCGTTCAATCACAGTCCGGGTTCGATAGACCCGGACCGAGCCAGAGCTTCGACGAATCATCGAAGTCACGACTTCGGAACCCGGCCCGAGTCCAAGCATACCCAGATCGGGCTGCCTCGTCGACGATGTCGCGAGTGTTTGGCCGAAAGTCTGACCAGAGATGAAGAAGATGATCGACTGCATTCAGAACTTGGCCCGAGTCCGACCCAACTCGGACCGGGTCAGGTTACTTATTCCCCCCGACAGAGACTCGGCCCAAGTTCACCGTAACCCGGCCCGGGTCATGTCGGCTAGAAGTACAAACTTTTCAGTAGTTTCACATCCTTCGGAAGTTAGGTCCCTTTTTCATCCGAAGTTATATAGAACCCTATCTAAGACTTATCAAAGACCATTAAAGCAATGTAAAGTAAAGATAAAGATGTGAAATTGTTATGTGCCGCCCCCAGAGATAAAGAAGAGATCATAGATTAAAGCAGAGACGGGATAGGTAGTTAGCTGAGGGGACAACGACGCTATTGTCTTAAATGACAACTATTCCTGAGATTTCAGGTTTTCTCCCACCTGTATCTCGAATGAAGGGTGATGCTAAAGGACATACCCCTTCCCTTAAAGATTTAAGTATTATGCCAGAGGGACATGTAGCTAGCTGAGGAGACAGTGAACCTACATGTCTTGTAACTGACCATTGTTCCTGGATTGTAGGAATTCTTTCCCTACCTTCCGAACTGGATGAGGTAGTAACACCCACCCCTTTTCCCTTATGGGCTTACTGGCATCAGAGAATCAGAGAGGCACCTCTGGCTTTCCAATCTAATAAAGACGAGCTCGCATAGGACAACCAACCCTAAGGATATTCTAATAATGTAAAAGACGTAGTACAACTCACAGTAAAGAAATGTAAAGTAAAGTATTGTAAAGTAAAGCAGAGATATTGTAATGTAAAGTATTGCACAGACAGTGTAAGGTAAAGTCAGAGTAAAGCAAAGATAAAGCATTGTTATAGTAAAGAACATGGTACTGACATGAATAAAGACTTATACATTGATTTCATATTCATCGTTGATCCTTATCTCACCGTCTATTGCTATTGTACCGAGCATCTTTGCTCATGGGTATTCTATTCCCCTGCATTGGGATTTTGCAGGTGAGAATGTCAACTGAGTAGGTGATGGAGAGCGCAGAGCTTGGAGAATGTTGCACATGACTGATTTGTCTACTCCGAGCTTTCTATTGCATCTCTGTTTGAATCATACCTTGTTCAAAACATCATGCTTTATTTTCGCTCATAGAACTTCAAACGAGTTTTAATTATATTTCCGCATAACTTTCCATATTGTAAGACACCGTGAACTTTTGCATACTTTATATAATATGAACATCATAGACTTCCGCATATTTTTCTATAGTTTAAGACATTATGAATTTCCGCATTTAAGTCATTCATTATAGCATTTCGACTACTCTTCCGCATTTAAAGTCCTTTAATATGTTTATTATTATTTTATTAGTGCCACGTAAGTTGTTTTATTGAATGGTGAAGGTTAGTAGAGAAATAGGCAGTGTAGCGCCTCCGGGGTCAAGCTGACCGCCTACGTGGCGGGAGGTGCGATTTCGGGGGCGTTACAATTTGGTATCAGAGCCTAAGTTCTTGACTCCTTCATTGATCATAGTAGAGTAGATGTTCATGCATGGCATTCATTGTTCATAATGTACACAGCCCACAGTAAAGTCATGTGCAAGCTTCTCAAGCATTTGCGGCTCCACTCCTCAAGTAAGTAATAAGTACATTCCTATGAGAATCATACTTATATTATTGGGCTTATTGTGTTATAGATGCCTCCACGTCGCATGATCACCAGGATTTTACGTAGGGGAGGTCATATTATTGGGATTAATAGACGCTCACTAGATCCCCAATCCCTCCATAAACTACTCTAGAGAGACCGGCGTATTCAGATACGGATTTAGAGAGCATTGGAAGCAACGATCCTGATTTTTCTTCCTCACCCATTGGGACATGGGAAGAAGTAATCCCAGGGGAGAACCGACGAATGGAGGGAAGACATATAGACAATCCGATTTATATATCCTCCGATGACGAAGAAGAAGCTCCTGCACCACCACGGGAGCTACAGTTTAGAGATGCGAGCCCTATCAGTCAGACCGACCCAGAGGAGTGCTGTAATCTCTGCTACATGGGACACATTGATGATGAGTGCCCCTATCATTCTAGACGCAGTGATTAGTGTTTGATGTATCTAGTTGTGAAGGCCTTAGTGCGCCTCAGACATATGTTATGCTTTTTGAACCTTATCAAGAGAATGATATTTGCTTTAATGAATATTGAGCATCTCGGTTTTAAGTTTTATCTAAGATTTTTATTTAGATTAATAATTTTCGATTATATATGCCTCTCTCAAGCATTGTTATGATTCTTTTTATAGATGTCAAATCAAAGAGGAGAATATTGCTACACCAGTGAGGGTGAGAACTTCGTTGAAGGGGAGAACCTATATGTTCCCCCACCACCACCGTACCCACCTCCACCGTACCCACCTCCACAGTATCCATCTCCACTGTACCCACCTCCACCTTGTCCTCCTTCACCAGAGCCACCGGCCCAGCACGGGTGACAGGTCCCATCCGACTGCACATTACAAGATTTCTGGAGGTCAAAACCTCCAATGTTCAACGGAGAAGGAGGCATAGTAGTGGCGAAACAATGGATGGAAGCTATATAAGACAAATTTGACATGCTCGATGTGCCCGAGCACAAGAAGGTCCTCTTCGCTGGGGACACCCTCCAAAAAGACGCCAAGGAATGGTGGAAGGCAAGAAAGGTCACCAGCTTCCCGCACATAAGGACAGTTGCATGGGAAGATTTCCGAATGCATTCGAGGCGCAGTATTTCCCTAAGTTTCAAAGGGATATGAAACAGAAGGAGTTCCTGGAATTAGTGCAAGGAACCATGACTGTGGAATAGTACATGACAAAGTTCGTCAGACTTAGGAAGTACTCCAAGTTGATCATGGACGAGCTGGATGTCACCAAGCGGTTCGTGGATGGACTGAATCCCACGCTGAGGTCCCATACGAGATCAGGGAACTGCAAGACTTTAGAGGATGCCATCACCTTGGCTACTCTGACTGAAAAGGACCAACAAGATCTGCTGAAAGCTCAGAAGGCCCAGCAGAATATGGGGCAGAGTTCCCAGCAGCAACAGCCACAGTTCCGGAGGAACAATCGGTACCACCCATATGCAGCGTCTCAACAGAACCACCGCCCTCAACAACAGCAGCAACCATACCGTCCACCACAATAGCAGCAACGACCCCCTCAGTAGGCGCAGAGGCGCCCAGCTCAATAGCAGAGGCAACAGCCTCCTAGAGCCCCGCAAGCACCACCCGCACAAGGTGAGCGAGTATTATGCAATACATGTGGCATGACCCATGCTGGGGAATGCCGAATGAAGTTAGGAGCCTGTTATTACTACGGCGGAATGGGGCATATAGCAGTGAACTGTCCGAGACGCGGACAACAATAGTTGGTACAGAGAAGACTCTTCAATCTGGAAGAGGATGCACCGCAGAATGACACTGACGTCATTCGAGGTATGCTATTCGTAGCCGATTTACCTACTAAAGTGATGTTTGATTCCGGTGCCTCCCATTTCTTTATATCTGAAGAATGTGCCAAAACCTTAGGGTTAGCTGTCATGAACTTAGAGCATAAGATGAACATCTTAACCCCACAGGACACCTTAATTACGACAAAGTATCTTCCCAATGTACCCATAAAGATAGAGAAAAAGAATTATCCTGTCAATCTTATCATCATCCCCATCAAAGATTATGATATAATATTGGGCATGAATTGGCTAACCTCACGATGTTTCAATATTGTGCAAGCAAAAGAAAATAATCATAGGCACACAGAATACAGATAAAGTCATAGTCAGGGTATTGCACAGAAAGAACCAAGAATTATAGTCTCTACCATAAAGGCACATAAATTACTTCAAAAAGGATGTAGACGTTACCTAGCCAGTATAACCAAAATAGATGAACCAAAGAAGACTCCTCAAGACATAGAAGTGGTGAGGCAATTTCCCGAAGTATTTCATGAGGATGTTAGTGGTCTACTGCCCCGGAGAGAGATAGACTTCCACATCGAAGTGGCGTCCGGAACTGCACCAATCTCCAAATCCCCATACCGCATGGCTCCGACAGAGATGAAGGAATTGAATGATCAGATTCAAGAGCTGCTGGATAAAGGTTTCATAAGACCTAGCGTCTCACCTTGGGGAGCGCCAGTTCTTTTTGTCAAAAAGAAAGACGGATCATTGAGACTTTTATCTACTACAGAATGTTGAACAAAGTCACAATAAAGAATAGGTACCCACTACCTCGTATCGATGACCTATTTGATCAGCTATCCAAGGCAAGAGTGTTCTCAAAGATCGATCAACGGAGTGGATACCATCAGTTAAGGGTGGCAGAAGAAGACATCCCAAAGACGGCTTTCCGATCAAGATATGGACATTATGAGTTCATGTAATGCCGTTTGGATTAACAAATGCCCCGGCAACATTCATGGACCTCATGAATCAAACTTTCCACGAACACCTGGATAAGTTCGTAATTGTCTTCGTCGACGATATTCTCATCTATTCGTCGAGCATGGAACAACATAGAGAGCATCTGCAGATGGTACCGGAAACATTGCGAGCAAAGAAACTATATGTAAAGTTTTCAAAGTGCGAATTCTGGTTAGAGCAGATCATGTTCCTCGGGCATATCATTTCTAAAGACGGAGTGACAGTGGATCCTGCGAAGGTTGAAACGATGTCCAACTGGATCCAACCGAAGAATGTCTCCGAGATTAGGAGTTTTCTCGGGTTGGCCGGCTACTACAGACGTTTTATCAAGGACTTCTCCAGAATAGCATTGCCGTTGACCAAGCTCGCAAGGAAAGGAGAAAAGTTCATCTGGTCGCCCAAATGTGAAGAAAGTTTCCAAGAGCTAAAAGGGCGACTAACTTCAGCGCCAATCCTAACGTTACCATCGGGCAATGGTGGTTACGTGATTTACAGCGATGCTAGTGGTACCAGATTGAGATGCGTATTAATGCAACATGGGAAGGTGGTGACATACGTATCCAGGCAGCTGAAGAAGTACAATGTCAATTATCCCACGCATGACCTTGAGTTGGCAGCAGTAGTGTTCGCCCTCAAGCTTTGACGTCACTACTTATATGGAGAAGAATTCATGGTCTATACAGACCACAAGAGCTTAAAATATGTTTTTACACAGAAGGAGCTGAACATGCGTCAAAGGCGTTGGATGGAATTTCTAAATGATTATGAGTTTGCCATTAACTACCAACCCAGTAAGACAAACTCAGTAGCTTACGCTCTTAGCCAAAAGTGGGAAGGATCCTTAGCCTACAGGCGCCTACGACGGTTTGAACTCATGAAAGAACTGTTCAAATGGACACCAAGAGTGAGGCACGATGGATCGTTAATGATGATGCAGCGCATTGTACCAGATGTGATAGGAAGGATCATAGAAGCACAAGTAGAAGACAAAGAGTATCAAGATATGATGATAAAGACAAGTATGGAAATGACGAACCTCAAGGTCTCTTCAGATGGTGGCATCAGGGACCGCGACCGTCTATGGGTACCGAACAAATCGGAACTTCGAAGAGAAGTGCTAGACGAATGCCACAAGTCCGAATTTGCAATCCATCCAGGGAGTACCAAGATGTACAAGGATGTACAGAAAAACTTCTGGTGGCCAGACATGAAGAAGGAAATAGCGGAGTATATCTCCAAATGCATTGTGTGTCAACATGTCAAGATCGAACATCAGAAGCCACATGGGACCTTGAAGAGTCTAGGCATTCCACAGTGGAAGTGGGAAGAAATATCGATGGATTTCATCACAAGCCTACCTCGGACGCAGAAGGGGCATGACGCCATTTTGGTTATAGTGGACCGACTCACTAAATTGGCCCACTTCCTACCCATCAAGATAAAATAATCTCTTGAAAGCCTCATGGATCTATATGTGCAGGAGATTATTAGGCTTTACGGGATTCCGACAGCCATTGTATCCGACAGAGATCTCAGGTTCACCTTCATATTCTGGAAGAGTCTCCAAAATGCTTTTGGGACAAGGCTCCGATATAATACTGCCTTTCATCCACAGACTGATAGACAAATAGAGAGGACAATCCAGACAGTGGAGGACATGTTGAAAGCATGCACTTTGGACTGGCACGGTAACTGGGATAAACACCTTACTCTCATATAGTTTTCTTACAATAATAGTTTCCATGCTAGCATAGAGATGTCTCTGTTTGAAGCATTGTATGGTCGCCCATGTTGTTCTCGGGCATGTTGGGGTGAAATTGGAGAAAGGAAAATTTTAAATGCTGAATTACAGAAGCAGACGCAAGAATATACAGATAGGGTGGAACTAATAAAGAAAAGAATGAAATCTGCTCAAGACCGACAAAAAACCTACGTGGATAAGAAGCGTCAAGAACATAAGTTCAAGGCGGGCGATCAAGTTCTGCTCAAGGTCTCCCCCACTAAAGGAGTAATGCACTTTAGCAAACGGGGAAAATTGAGCCCAAGGTACGTAGGCCCATTCGAGATACTCGAAATGGTTGGAGACTCGGCATGCAGGTTGGCCCTGCCTCCGGCATATTCAAGGGTGCACAACGTCTTCCATGTCTCCCTACTCCGGATGTACAAGAACGATTATGCCAACGTGATTCAAATTGAGGAACCAAACCTCAAGGAGGATCTGACGTATGAGGAACAACCCACAGAGATCTTGGAATACCAAGAACATCAGTAAGGGAAGAAGCGTGTGGCGCTGGTTAAAGTCGCATGGAAGCATCACCAAGGAAAATAAGCGACTTGGGAAGTCGAATTAGAAATGCGAAAAAAAATTTCTGAACTTTTCGGTAAGCCTTAACCCTTATCCAAATTCGAGGAAGAAATTTTTTTTAGAAGGTAATAATGTAACATATCGGCTTTTAACTCAAAAAAAATAAATAAAAAGAAATTCAAAACGAAAGGTCGGACGCCTCCCCTGGCCTTCCGCCCTTTCATCTTCGGCCGACCAAGGGTCAACCGGGGCATATAAGAAGGGGGGGAGGGATGCACTTGCGCCCTCTTGGAACCCCCATCCTCCTCTCTCTCGTTATTCTTCTTCTATTCGCCCGACGATCGGCGTGCGCGACGCGAGCAGGGCAGTCAATTTCACGATGAACCCTCGACCAATCCACGAGCACTGACATCCTTCGACGTGCGCGTAGAACAGGCAATTCCTCCCAGACAACAGCGAACGTCCGACGATCGACAGACGGCAAGGAAACGACCGATGAATTCATTTGAACGAAAACAAGGTACCCTTAGCGTTTTAATCCCATAGACGAAGAGATATTGATCTATTGTTGCACATAAAGATATTATAGTGATCATATATGTCATAGAATCATTTTTCATGTTGTAACTTAGTCGATTCGACGATCGGGTCATCGTCGGAAATCTAGAAACTTTCCGACGAAATCCTGCTCCTCGAGTACCCGGCCCGAGTTACTCCCAACTCGGCCCGAGTCCCGTTCAATCACAGTCCGGATTCAATAGACACGGACCGAGCCAGAGCTTCGACGAATCGTCGAAGTCACGTCTTCGGAACTCGGCCCGAGTCCAAGCATACCCAGATCGGGCTGCCTCGCCGACGATGTCGCGAGTGTTGGCCGAAAGTCTGACCAGAGATGAAGAAGACGATCGACTGCGTTCAGAACCCGGCCCAAGTCCGACCCAACTCAGACCGGGTCAGGTTACTTATTCCCCCCGATAGAGACTCGGCCCGAGTTCACCGTAACCCGGCCCGGGTCATGTCGGCCAGAAGTGCAAACTTTTCCGTAGTTTCACATCCTTCGGAAGTTAGGTCCCTTTTTCATCCGAAGTTATATAGAACCCTATCTAAGACTTATCAAAGACCATTAAAGCAAAGTAAAGTAAAGATAAAGATGTGGGATTGTTATGTGCCGCCCCAGAGATAAAGCAAAGATCAGAGATTAAAGCAGAGACGGAATAGGTAGTTAGCTGAGGGGACAGCGACGCTATTGTCTTAAATGACCACTATTCCTGAGATTTCAGGTTTTCTCCCACCTGTATCTCGAATGAAGGGTGATGCTAAAGGACATACCCCTTCCCTTAAATATTTAAGTATTATGCCAGAGGGACATGTAGCTAGCTGAGGAGACAGTGAACCTACAGGTCTTGTAACCGACCACTGTTCCTAGATTGTAGTAATTCTTCCCTCTACCTTCCGAACTGGGTGAGGTAGTAACACTCACCCTTTTTTCCTTATGGGCTTACTGGCATCAGAGAATCACAGAGGTACCTCTGGCTTCCCAATCTAATAAAGACGAGCTCGCATAGGACAACCAACCATAAGGATATTCTAGTAATGTAAAAGACGTAGTACATCTCACAGTAAAGAAATGCAAAGTAAAGTAACGTATTGTAAAGTAAAGCAGAGATATTGTAATGTAAAGTATTGCACAGATAGTGTAAGGTAAAGTCAGAGTAAAGCAAAGATAAAGCATTGTTATAGTAAAGAACATAGTACTGATATGAATAAAGACTTATACATTGATTTCATATTCATCGTTGATCCTTATCTCACCGTCTATTATTATTGTACTGGGCATTTTTGCTCATGGGTATTCTATTCCCTTGCATTAGGATTTTGCGGGTGAAAATGCCAACTGAGGAGGTGATGGAGAGCGTAGAGCTTGGAGAATGTTGCACATGACTGATCTATCTACTCCGAGCTTTCTATTGCATCTCTATTTGAATCATACCTTGTTCAGAACATCATGCTTTATTTCCGCTTATAGAACTTCAGATGAGTTTTAATTATATTTCCGCATAACTTTTCATATTGTAAGACACCATGAACTTTCGCATACTTTATATAATATGAACATCATAGACTTCAGCATATTTTTCTATAGTTTAAGACATTATGAATTTTCGCATTTAAGTCATTCATTATAGCATTTCGACTACTCTTCTGCATTTAAAGTCCTTTAATATGTTTATTATTATTTTATTAGTACCACGTAAGTTATTTTATTGAATGGTCAATGTCAGTAGAGTAATATATTTATTATTATTTTATTAGCGCCTCCGGGGTCAAGCTGACCACCTACGTGGCGGGAGATGTGATTTCGGGGGCGTTACAGTAATAAATAATTCTCTTAGTTGAAAGAAAAAAAAATTATTTCATTTTAATAACTACGTAAGAAATTATGTATAAAATAAAGTAAGTCTATCAGCTTGCGAATAAGATGTCCGAATAAAATTTGGACATCGAAGGAAAGGAACTGAACTGACATAAGAGCAATGGTTAGTATGTTCGAACGTTCAAAAGTACATACCAAATGTTCAAAAATAATGATCATACTTTGATTTAACGTTCACTACTACCAACTTACTTTATTAAGAATTCGATAGTCGATGTATAACTTTAAAAAAGTCATTTTTTTCTTCACAAGTAAGATTAGAACTAACTAATAATGATAACTTAGATCATTTAACCCCTTCTCACCTCGTTTTTTGCAATATTATGGCTTATTATATCATTTAGCACAACTAGTTGAAATTAAGAGTTGTCCAATGCCCCAAAACAGTATCTAGTCCACCTAAAAGAACTGGTCTAGGAATTTAAATTAATTGGACAGTAATTATCAAAATCAAATAAAGTTTCCTTTTATGTTGAGACGATTGTCCAGCAACAGTTCAAATAGTTTTTTTTTTGTTAAATAGTTGATAGAGTTTTGATAACAGAATATAATTAATGATTAAATCAACCAACTGAATAAGAATTTGGTAAAACATTGATACTAAGTTAATTATTGGATAAACAACGATATCAATATGTATGCACATTCCGAGACATAATTTTCCGTTATTATGTATATTCATTCATTAAACCCATTTCAAATTGTACTATAAAAAGTGATTTATTCATTTACCTATATACTTTAATTTCGTGCATGAAAACATTTTAGTTCATCAAAATTCTGAAGTCATTGATTTGTTCCGCTCTCATTATGGAAAAATAAATTTGATAGACCGAAAAAAATTACACTGCTAATATTCGAACCTTAACAATTTATGCGTCTTTAAAATGAAATTCTAACCTCTAATCTCTATTCAAAATATCCATCAGTACGGACACTTGTGTACCTTCGAAATATTATTATTTTGTCACTGCCTTTATCTATTGCTACCAATCCCAATCCTTGTTATGTTAACTTCGAAGATAACGACGAAATATTCTTATAGACTAATTCCAAGTTGCTTACAGGTCACATTAATATTGGAACACGTCTCGCTCGATCCGGTGGTGATTAATGATAGATGCTGTCGATCACTCAATACCACGAATTAGTACACCATTATATCTGATAACCCCCTACTACCTACTTTAATATAAGGATTTAATGGGCATCCTGCTCCCAAGTTTTTAGCCATTAAATCTATCATCATCTATGGCTAGAATCGCATATGTTTTTTCAACCGTTGAATTTTCATGTGACGGCTTCACATTCGTCCATTGGATTTTTGCTTCTTTTTTTCTCTTTCGTGAGTGATCACGAAATGCACGAGCGATCACGACCGTGCTCCTCGTCATTGTCGCATTCGTCGCTGCTCCTCGTTGCTGTCGCGTTCGGGAGTTGTCGACACCGTCACCACTGCCTCATCGCTGCTGTGTTTGCCATCGCTCCTCATTGCTGTCGCGTTCACGAGTTGTCGCCATCCGCGGCCCGTTCGTGGATGCCCGTTCTACGACTGCCAAAATGCTTCAACCGTGCTCCTCATCGCTGCCGCGTTCGTCGCCACTCCTCGTTGTTGCCGCATTCGTCGCCGCTCCTCGTCACTGCCGCGTTCGTGAGTTGTCGCTACCCATCATCACCGCCCCGTTCGCCGAGGCCCGTTCCGCTCCTCGTCAGTTGCCGCATTCACGAGTTGTCGCCACCCTCGCTGCCGCCTCGTCGCAGTCATTTCTCGTCGCTGCCGCGTTCGCGAGTTGTCGCCACCCGTCGTTGCCGCCTCATCGCTGTCACTCCTCATCGTTGTCGCTCCTCGTCGCTGTTGTGTTCGTGAGTTGTTGCCACCCGTCACCGCCGCCTCGTCGTTGTCACTCCTCGTCGCCGGACATAGATCTCTCACTTGCCAGAAAGAAATGGAAGAAGAAAGCAAATACGCAGAAGGGAAAGAAAAAGAGGTAGAGGAGGTAAAATTCTATTAAAACTAAAGAACGCTACAATGACACACACTAACCAACTCACACTATAGAGACCTATTTATACTAAAATTAACCGATATAAGGAAAGTAGAACCGATACACGTAACATAGACAAAAACTAACTTTATCTCTACAACTCTCAATTCGACGACGTGCTGCTATTATGACAATGTGATATTTCCAACAGCCCCCCTCAAGTTGACACCGGAAAGAGACTTGGACGGCGGCAACTTGAAGATTCAGCTGATCATGGTCAAGACTGCGAAGAAGAGGGCAGAGCTGCTGACAAATGCCAAGAACCATATTATCGAACACATCAACTGCATGCCGGAGAAGCAACCAAACCAAGCTAGCTCGCTGAAAGAGGCAGGGAACACCGTACATCATCAGAATGAAACATAAAATACATTAATTGCTTCCTCCGTGAGTAAACAAACTGAATCTGAATCTTCACTGTGCCCATAAAGATGCCATCACTGTGATAGCAGAACATACTACAGCACCACAGCTAGAGAGAATTTGGTGTGCACCATCTTCATCGCCCCTAATTCCCACACAGGTGCCTAAGTTGATAATGCCGAGAGGCACTGATCAGCAATTTGTTGACACCTGTAAGGAAAATATCGACAGCTGGCAACAATTGGAGACATCATAGACAAAAGCATGCTGGCGCGCGGCTGAACTGAAGACACTGATGAAAAACTTGGCATGACAACACGTCGATGAGCACTTATAGCTTCCAGGCAGAAGAAACTGAGAATGCACGCTGCAGATGTACATAGCAGCTCGCCACAAAGGTCACGGTCATGGCGATAACTGTTCATGTCGGGAAAATCAAGCTGCAAGCCGTGGCTTAAGAAGAACACTTGTTGGAAATAAATTGTGATATCTATGCATCACTCTTCAACTCAATACTGCAACAACAACATGCTTGCTGGTCTTCAACAGAACCTAGTTGGAGAAGGATCTCTTTACAAATCAAGATACATATAGTCGAACACCTGCTAGTCATGGTTTCTGGAGAGGCCAACACGCCCCCTCGCGGCTTACATCCCTCACAGCAGTAACACACAAGGCAGCACAAGACTTGCCGAAGTCGCCCTCTCATTGAGAGACATCAACCAGTAGACAAGAAGAAACAGGACAAAGAACTAACATACGAACTAACATATGAACTAACATACGAAGAGCTAAGAAAACATATGAAAGCACTATTGTATTCCTTTCCGATGAATGCCTGGAGCATGAAATTAACTCGATCAGCAAAATGTGGAAAACATTCATGTATTATTTTTAGGGTTAATTCATTAAGTCTTCCATAAACTATGACAATTTTTCGAGTATATCCCTAATATATGAATTTATTATAGCACCTCACAAATTATGTTGCAATTTTTACTTTAATCAATTTGTCGGGCTGTTAAATTTTTTTTATTTTATTAAATGACTAAACTATTTTTTATGAAAAAAGTAGACATTTATTTGAAGTCGTAGGAGAGTAGTTTAATCAATAAGTAGATCGAAAAAATAAAAAAAATGAGAAAGTTAAACGGATGGACGTGATAGTTTAAGAAAGATATTAAGAATGGACAACCTATATTTTTAGTGCGACATCTTTAAAGTTACCCAATTATTACCATTCAAAAAATAATAGCGAAAATTATGATGGCTGAATAAATTAACGAATCAAATATGAAAAGTACGTTTTATCACAAAAAAAAGACATTTCCATCGCCCCTTTTATCTCCTAGAATTAGTATTCTTCAACGTATCAGCGTCCATAGTCCTCCTTTTTTGCTGCTTAGATTAGAGGATGATCGGAGACAAGATATGCCTGCCGACCTTGATGAACCAGAGGATATAAAATTTCAAACAAGATCCAGTCGTCGACAATGACGACGACATGAGAACGGAGGTTAAGCTCTGATTTGGCGATCACCACCGAAAGCATCCGACGACAACGCCGGAGAAACGCCGATAACGGCAAGAAGGAGAGAAGGCTCCTATCCTCCGACGATAACGTCAAGAATTGCAAATGATGATGCCGAATCATATAATGGTTTGATCGGCAAGAATCGTAGCGCCATTGGAAGAAAATGGAATTGCAAATGATGATCGCCGAATCCAAGAAGGATGTGATCGGCAACATCGTAGCGCCATGGAAATAGAGAAAACAGAGACGATCAGAATTGCAAACGAAGAACCATAGAAATAATATCAGAGAAATGGGGAAAAAATAGAGAGAACTACTGGAGAATGGAGAAGATCGACGCCGAACCAAAAAAAGTAAAGATAAGATCGGCGATCGTAGATAGGGAAAGTTTAAGCAGATAATCGAAATGTAGACGAAATCGAAACATAGACGGAGAACAGCAGACGAAAGGAAAGAGATCCACAAATAGGAAGAAGAAAAAACGGAGACCTCACGGCTTGTGCGAAACAGATTCGTCCAGATCTGCATCTCCCGGGCTACTGGAGCCATGGACGCCGGCAAGGCTCTAAATCCGACGGCACACGACGATGTGGAGCTCAAGTGGATCACCGATAACTCGGCTCTGATACCATGTCAAGAAACCAAGCACCACTCAGTTGCCGGACATAGATCTCTCACTCGAAAAGAAATGGAAGAAGAAAGGAATACGCAGAAGGGAAAGAAAAAGAGGTAGAGGAGGTAAAATTCTATTAAAAGTAAAGAACACTACAATGACACACACTAACCAACTCACACTATAGAGACCTATTTATACTAAAATATAACCGATATAAGGAAAGTAGAACCGATACACGTAACACGTTACAAACTAACTTTATCTCTGCAACTCTCAATTCGACGACGTGCTGCTGCTATGACAATGTGATATTTCCAACAGTCGCTGCTGTGTTCGCGAGTTGTCGCCACCCGTCGCCGCCGTCCTGTTCGCGAGGCCCGTTCCACGACTGTGGAAATGCTTCGACCGTGCTCCTCGTCGGCTGCCATGTTCACTGCTGCTTCTCAGTCATGTTTGCCTCCGCCTTCGCAAGTCATCGCTGTCCCTCGCGAGCCCTCCTCCTTTCCTCTGCAAGCCCTCGCCGCCGTCGTATCCTCCGCAAGTAGCCACCCTCTCTGCCACTGTATCCTCCGCGAGTGACCCCTCGCCGCTGCTGCGTTCTTCGCAACTGCACGTCACCACTGCCACATTCGCTGAAGCGCTGTTCCGCCATCAGGTAGTCTTTGCCGGGAAATTTGGGAGATAGAAAACAAGGCAATGAATCTGCAGCCATTGCGCGAAGATCTACCGGCTAGAAAATCGTGCATGATTTCAGCCATAGATGATAGATCTAATGGCTAAAAACTTGGGAGCAAAGTTGGGAACACCCTATCAAATCCTTAATATAAATGAATGTAATTGAATAAGAAAGGAACAAAACGTTTTCTCATCTAAATTTACGTAATTGTACATCTGCACTAATACAAGTACATTTAATCTCTTAAGTCATATGAGAGAAAATACTTATTTTTCTTTTTTTATTATATTTAGGAAGATTTTAACTATCACTGAGGATTAGTGCATCAACTTTTTTGCTAAATTAATTTTATGCAATGTTTTCCCTGATCAAATGGTGAAAAACAAAAAAAAAATTAACAACACAAATATAAAATAAATGATGAATAAATCGAAAGAAAAGTGGTCACTTTTGCTCTTACAAACCACCACGTAGATCTGCCATTAGACGCCTTGCCAAGTGACAACTGTAACAACCGACCCAAAGCGGGTATAAAAAAAAGAGTTTGAGTTTCATTGAAATAAAACGGCTAACATAATTAAGAATTAAGGACCGAATAGGAGTGGGGATAATGTTATTAGATTAATGAGATTATGCTAGAAGTTTTAAGGAATTTTCGTGTTTGGAAATCCATCAGGACGCCAACCGATCGATCGGCCCATATGCTTTGCCAGCAACCGATCGATCGATTGAATCCACAGCTGACTTGCATGAACCTACCGGTCGACCGACCGAATAGCCTTTTCGATCGACCGGGTTGACCGATCTATCAGTCTTACCAGCCGATCGGTTGACCGTTCTATAGAACCGATCGATCGATCCGTCCATCATAGAGTTAGATTTGTTAAACCCACACCGTTCCCCGAAATCGGTCGACCGATTTTCAACGATCCCTTTTTATCATATTTATCAGCTATCTACTCCCCAAACTGAATGTTTCCTGTTTAAGACTGATTTTATTTTCTGACCTCACAGAGATCCATCCATGATTTTAATATCGATTCTTTTAATGATTTATTTCTCATTGATCTTATCGTCTCCATTGAATAAAGAACAAAGAGTCAAGTTCTTAAAATTGATTAATAAGTTCAAATAGAAAATGAATAATGGGTTGCTAGTCCAAGCCAAGTGTTTCAAGATAAGGGTCGCTCCCTTAATTATGGTTTGATCATCCATTGACCTGCACAAGGCTGTATTATTTGCTCGGCATACCTCAAGAATCAAAAGTACCTAAAGTCATACTTATTTCTAAATATGAACTAAGGTTAAGAAGTATGATTAAGACAAGTCAAGTTACTGTTATGATTATCAAATATGCTCATGATTCCAAGTTTACTAAGCATTATGTGATTCTATCGATTTATGATATTTTCTTTTTCATATCTTATCATGATTTATGATGCTCTCATGTTATCCCTTTTATTCAAGATAAGTATTTTACCTTACCGCTGATTTCTCTATTCAAGTTATGCATTATATATCATGTGATTCCCCACTAGGCTGTAAAGCTTATGGGAGGACCTCCTCCCCTGTGTTTGATTTCCACAGGACCAAGTTAGTGATCAGGTGAAGTAAGTGTGTTGCGACAAAGCTCTGACGACAAGAAAGCACATGAACCAAAGGCTTATTTAGTTTTCTTTTCCTTTCGCATTTATAAATTCATGATGTAGAATCTTATTATATTCCTTAGAGATGATTTAGCTAATTTTTATATTTCCTTAAATTAAAGTTATTCTTTTCTTTATTTTCTCTATTATTCTTTCTTCCGCTGACGTGTCTCAGTTCTTGACTGAGATATGATCAACATGATGGTCAAAGTCATAACGTTCGTAGCGTCTCCAAGTTGATCTTCGCCACATGGCGGGCGTCGATTTGAGGGCGTTACAACAACCGACAAATCCATGAGACGTAGCATTCGACGGCGATAGTAACATGTCATCTAGGAGTGATCATTGTCCAAGGGCAGAGGACACTATGGGTGTTTGATACGAGGATTTCGAAAAAAAGTTAGTTCTCAAGAACTAAAATAAAAAAGTTTATATTGGTGTTTGAATGAAAAATGTAATGATGATGATTTAAAAAGTTAATTTAATAGATAAGTTTTAGTAGATATTTGGATAAAAAATAAGAACTGAGAATATAATTTATTATTTTATAAGGTATAAAATTATAGTAAAGAAAAATATGTTTTAATATTATAATTTACATAAATCATTATATTATTAATATTATTTTTATTTATTTGATTAAATATTTTAAATGTTATTAATATAACAATTTACGTAAATCTTAATATTCAAATATACTATAATTTTTTTATAAAAATAATTGAACATTTTAATTATAAAATAATTTTGAATTATTAGAACTAAATATTTTATACTTTTAATTAATTACATTTAATAATTTATTTGATAAGATGACTAATAATGTATTAATAAATAACTAAATTATATATACTTACATTACAAAATAATTTAAAAATAGATGAAAGAAAAAAAAAGTCAAAATATACAGCTAAAAAACATAAAGTAGAAGAAAAAAAGCAATGTTTTTTGCATTCGGCAAGAACTTTTGGCCAAAACTTTTGGGCAAAAGTTCCGGCCAGAGGTCACATATATTGTTTGGTAGAATAAAGGGTCATTCTATCCTTTGTTCCGCAAACAAACACAACTTATAAGAAATTTATCGAATAGACACACAAATTAGCATCTCAAAGTTGACGATCTAAATTGATGCCAACAGAGTCAAAATATCAACACAGTAGGATAAAAAAGTAGACAATACTATTTGCCTCTCAATAGCATTATGATGTGTGTAAAATTCTTAGCGAACGCTAGCGAGTGCACTAGTCGCTCAAGTAATAAAGTGAATGAATAGAGTTATCATTCTTACGATGACGGTTAATAACTTAAATTTTATTTTAACCTTGTTAATTGAGAAATTAAGAAAAGTTTTATTTTCATGAGTGAATAAAAAAATGATCAACTAGATAAATAAGGATTTGATGAATTATCGCCACTAAAATGTAATAGATCTTCTCAACTTAGAATTAATTGAATCAAGAACAAAGTGAATTTCCAAAATTAGTTAATCAATATTTTAGACTTTAACTACTATTTTAAGAATAATTAGAATAAATTAATTTTCTCAGTTTTCAACTTATCTAATTAATCATAAGATGCATTAAAATGGAATTAATATTAAGGGCTTTCTCAAGTCACTTTAATAATTACACAAATTAGATCTCTTTCGATTTTCTTAATTGTGGCGTGCAATAAATAAAATCAATCCTAAAAATTATTGTGAAAATAATCACTTCTTTTCAGATAGCAATCAAATAATAAATCATGAACTCAACGAAAAATATTAAACATGAAATTACAATGCTATTAAAGATTTAAATAAAACTAATATTAAGAAAGATTTCAAAAGATAAATAGGGTTCAATTAAGATGACCCTAAAGAATAATTATGAGAATAACAACATCAAATCTAATGAAAAAAGTTAGGAAAAGAAAATAAAGAACGCTTGCAGCTGTTGTGCATGTGATATCTCGAGTTTTTGACAGAGCTTCGTTATTGTTCTCTATCTTCTCTTTCTCTAAGCTTTAAATCTATGCTCTAAAGATCCTTTCTCGGGTCCTCTTTTGCCTTCTTTATAGGTTTTCTCGTCCCCCAAAGGAAAGAAACCAAAGTTTTATTGAAAAAGTGGATAAAAATGCTTTTAAAATCGCCTAACCGTTCGCCGGCTGTGAAAGGCTCTATCATGACTGTGACAGTGGGCTGTCACGGCTTTGTGATAAGGACTTAGACAATTTTCTGCTGGGAAATCTTTATGTCATGATTATGAAAGAAACTTTCACAGCCGTAACAGTAAATTAGACAATTTTTTTATTGCAACATCTTTCTGTCACAACCATGAAAAGAATTATCACGGTTGTGATAGTAGCTATTTAGGACATTTTCTTGTCTTGATTTCGATGTTTTCTCATATCCTATCGTGAATAATTTCCAAACTTAGGTAGAAATTAAATCTAAAGGAAATTGTATAAAAATAAATCAAAACTCCTCTTTTTCTAGACATAAAAACATTCTAAAATGCTAATCAAATGACCTAACTAATGCATGAATTTTCGTGCATCACATTACGTTAGTGTCCCAGACTTGCAGTTCCGTTTCAAAAAGTCGATGTCGAAGCTGACGCCTTATCTGTACTACAGAATCACTATTTATTAGGCCACAAAGTGGCAAATGCGCGATAAAATTTAGCATCACATTAGCATTGAGAGTTGGAGACGCTATAGTGTATAAATAGCATCACATCGACAAACGACGCAATGTCGACGTTGTATTATCCCTACTTGTGTGCAAAAAACAATGCAATCATGGCTTTGACAAATGATGGCGCTAAACTTACAACAAGGCTTCACCGCGATCCTATTTAATTAATAGGTGGATAGGATAATATGAATACAAATATAGATAGATATAAATTTTATATATGCACATACAAATAAATATACATATATGTATACAAACACACACACGCAGATATATATATATATATATATATTGATTGTAAACTTATGTACATATATTTCTTACTACAAATAGTATTATATATGTATTAGTTTATATAATTTGAATACCTGCATCTGTATATATGCATATTTTCATGTTCATTTGTTAATGTACTTCCAAACTTATTAGTTGATGAAGAGCTGGTCTTCTTGTTGAAAAGATTAACATGGAAAGGAAGTGAACCAAACCATTAACATATTATAGGAAACATAAACTCATATATATTATATATATAACTAGGGAACATGATCGTGCTTTGCACGATTAAATACATTATTTAAAATTTTTTATAATTTTTTATAACAATGATTTAAATCTATCACTACAAGAAAATGACGAATTATCAACGGACAACTATTCTTCGCATTTTTCTGACGAACTTTGCAATGCATAAAATATCATTCTAAAACACCAACGATCAAAAGATCATTCGATAGTACCGACTGTATAAATTTGTTGGTAGTTTATCAACGGGTTCCGTCTTTAGTATTACCAATGGATGGATATATTTATTAGGAATGATCAATATATTTTTCTCATTCTAATATCTAACTTATTCAAGAATTAGTTTGAATCTATGTCTCAATTTAATTGGGATCAGGAATGAGGATGTCCCGATTTAAATCATTAATGATGTTGAATCAAAACTAAAATATATTAGTTATTGTATGTTTTTAAAAAATATATAACTAAAATAAAATATTAAAATTTACATGAATTAACTATAAAATAATATAGTAAATCATAAATTATACCAATATATAAGATTAATTATACAATTAGACTAATTAAATAAATAGTTTATATGTTTTATTATATAAATTATTTGTGACCCATACTCATCTTTGATTTAAAATATGAATATGAGATTTTGTCTTTATATGCATAAAATAAAGTTACTTTTTTTTTAAAATTGGATAATTGAATTGTATCATAAAGTAGGTAAAGAAGGAAAAAATATAATTAACGTAAAAAGGACTTGACAACTTTATAAGAGAATAAATTATTTCTGATTTATAACTATAAAGATGATGCTTTAATAATTGTGATAATGAATTTTATACTGAGTTATACATGCAAAAAGTGGCGATAATTTGATTAATAGTAATAATATTGGATTAAAATTAGACCATTATTTAGAAAAAGTTATGAATTTAATAATTAGGAGATGTAATAAAAAGTTACAAAATAAAAATATATATAAATGAGGATGATGAAAATTTTATACATACATATTATTTCTATTTATTTATATATCTATCTATCTATCTATCTATCTATCTATCTATCTATCTATCTATCTAGTAGTAAACATTATCGCGCTTTGCGCGATTCAAAGTTATTAATACCTAATACATTTTTTACACAAAATAATATTTTTATTATTGTCAGAGTATCAGAGTATCGCGCTTTGCACAAGTAGAAGACTCAGACTATCAGAGTATGATGATAAAGACTAGTATAGAGACTACAAACTTTAAAGTCTCAGCAGATGGTGGCATAAGATACCGTGATCGTTTATGGGTATCAAATAACTCTGAACTCCGAAGAGAAATATTAGATGAGTGCCACAAGTCAGAGTTTGCGATTCACCCAGGGAGTACTAAAATGTATAAAGATGTGCAGAGGAGTTTTCGGTGGCTAGATATGAAGAAGGAGATCGCAGAATATGTCTCCAAATGCATAGTGTGCCAACAAGTCAAGATGGAGCACCATAAACCTCAAGGAACCTTGAAGAGTCTGGGTATCTCACAGTGGAAGTGGGAAGAGATATCAATGGATTTCATTACTGGCTTACCCCGGACTCAAAAGGGGCATGATGTTATATGGGTAATAGTGGACCGACTCACTAAATCGACTCATTTCTACCCATCAAGGTAAAATAATCTCTTGAAAGTTTAATGGACTTATATGTGCAGGAGATTATTAGACTTCATGGGATCCCATCAACAATCGTATATGATAGAGATTCCAAGTTCACATCGACATTTTGAAAAAGTCTCTAGAATGCTTTTGGGACGAGACTTCGCTACAGTACCGCCTTTCATCCTCAGACAGACGGACAATCAGAAAGGACGATCCAGACACTAGAGGATATGCTTAGAGCATGTGCCCTAGATTGGCACAATAATTGGGACAAGCATCTACCTCTTATTGAGTTCTCTTACAATAATAGCTTCCATTCTAGCATAGAGATGTCCCCTTTGAAGCATTGTATGGTCAACCATGTCGCTCCCCGGCATGTTGGGGCGAAGTGGATGAAAGAAAGATCTTGAGTGCTGAATTATAGAAGCAGACCCAAGAGTACACGAACAGGGCCGAATTAATAAAGAAAAGAATGAAGTCTGTTCAAGATTGTCAGAAGGCCTACGCGGACAAGAAACGTCGAGAACATAAGTTCAAGGCAGGAGATCAAGTTCTGCTTAAACTCTCCCCCACCAAAGGTGTAATGCGTTTTAGTAAGCGTGAAAAATTGAGTCCAATGTATGTAAGTCCATTTGAAATTTTGGATATGGTCGGAGACTCAGCATGCAGGTTGGCCCTACCCCTAGCATATGCTAGAGTACACAACGTCTTCCATGTCTCTCTACTTCGGATGTACAAACATGATTACGCCAACAAGGAGGAGCTGACATATGAAGAACAACCCACAGATATATTGAAATACCAAGAACACCAACAAGGAAAGAAGAAGGTATCACTGGTCAAAGTAGCATGGAAGCATCATCAAGGAAAGGAAGCAACTTGGGAAGCAGAATCAGAGATGCGAGAAAAGTTTTCACAATTGTTTGGTAAGTCCTAATTCTCAACAAAATTCGTGGACGAATTTTCTTTTAAGGGGGTAATAATATAACGTATCAAACTTTTCTCATAAGGAAATCACATTAATGAAGGCAATTAAAGAGGAAAAAGGAATTTGAATCGAAATAAGAAAAGGAAACGAATCGTGAGGAAACGACCGACAGGGAGTATTTTCCTCCCCTGATGCCACTTGGAATCGGCCGGCCATCCTGGCCGGCCGATGCTATAAAAGGGACCATTAGGGGCGCCCCTGCGACCCCTTGGATACCCTCGCCTAGTGCCACCTCGTCTTCTTCTTCTTCCTTCGAAGCGACGATCGACGAATGTTGCACGACAGGCGAAATAGAGCGCATCGTCAAACAACAACAATCGACGACCCTTCGACGCGCAGCGACCTTCCTCGACGTGCGCAAAGACCAGGCGCACCTTGATGCATGTAGAATTGATAGCAAACGTTTGCAAGTGCACTAGTCGCTCAAGTAATAAAATGAATGAGTAAAACAATGTAAAGTAAAGCAATGTAAAGCAGAGTACTGTAAAGTAAAGCAGAGAACATGGTAAAATAAAGTATGGTAAAGTAAAGAATATAGTACAGTAAAGCATGGATTATTGTATGGTAAAGATAATGTAGAGTAAATACAAAGTATGGTCGTTGTAAAGAATAAAGCATAGATATTGATATTGTCAAAGGATGAAGTATTGATCTATTACAGTCAATGCATTGTCATTAGAGTACAGTGTTCATCTCCGATATATTGATTAAATGATTATCATTGATCCTTATTTCACCGTCTATTTTGCTATTGTACTGAGTTTTTTGCTCACGGGTATTCGATTCCCCTGCAATAGGATTTTGCAGGTGAGAACGTTAACTGATGGGAGATGGAGGGCACAGAGCTTGGAGAACGCTGCACATGACTGACTTTTTGCTTAAAGCTTTCCTTACTACATTTCTTTCAAGTTGTAATTTGTTTAGAGACATCACGTTATTACGCTCATCGAACTTCTCTTTCACATGTTGAACTTGATGCATTTTCACACTTTACTATAAGCTATGTTAACCACTTTCCGCCTTGATATTTAACGTTTGAACTTCCGCATATTAGATTATATAAATTATTAAATGTTTCTTGACATTTCACTGTTTGAACTTCCGCATTAAAGTTTTTTATTATATTTTCTTATTATATTAATGCCACGTAAGCCGTTATGTTGAATAGTCATGGTCAATAGTGTAGTAGACTAGTAGCGCCGGAGTCAACCTGACTGCCTACGTGGCAGGAGGGACGATTTTGGGGGCGTTACATTGGCAGACACCTGAACCAGAGGTTCATAAGAAACCAAAGAATCTTGGTCAAGAGCAAATTAGAGACCCATATATATTACTTTATAATCAATATAAATGTGCAAAACTTGTCCCAAAATCTCCAAGTAAAAACTTGCATTGCATCCTAAATGAAAGAATCAGATTCTCAAATAAAAAAAGATAGCAAAGCATTAAATAGGGAGGCAGATTTTTTCCCCAAATTCTAATTCTTATAGGAAGAAGTTGACTAGAAAATATTAACTCAACTTTGGAATTCAATGTATACACATTTTTTAATATAGGTAGTATATATCACATTTCATATATTAATTATTTATATATATGTATATACAAGATATATCATATCTTAATTATCTATAAATTATGAATGTCTCAAAAATTGCTTTCACTCTGCTAAAAGAAAATTCTCAACTCAACTTATGAGTATGATAAATTTCTCTCCAAAATTGATACACTACAACATTTTTAGTGATTTTCAACGGCCAAATCCATCGAAAATCTCATGAATTTTTCAATGAATTTTTCGATGGAACGAAAATCATCGAAAAGAATGTTCATCAGTAGTAATTTTTCAACGGATGCATAAAACCGTCAATATTTTTTATGGATAACATTGTCGCAAATATGCCCTTTGAAAATTTTGATGGGAAGCACCTATTAGAAGTTTCGAAGGGCAGGCTCATTCAAAAATTTCGACGAGAATTTTTCATCAGAATTTCCAACAGGAGACGATTTGTTAGAACTTCCGATGTGTCTTTCTCGTCGGAAGTTCTGACAAGAGACTTTTGTTGAAAGTTCTGACTGGTTATGTCCACCGGAGGTCCCGATGGGTAGCACCGATCGGAACATCCGAACATGAACTAAGATTTTGACAAACAAATTCATCGGAAACTTTATAAAAATATATAAAAAAAGTAAGTTGTCGATGGACCATCTTGCCGGTGATGGGAGACTTCCCATCGAAAGTTTCGACGGTTACTGCCCATCAAAGGTCTTGGCAAACATATCCATTGAAAACTTTTTTTAAATAAAAAAAAGATTATTTTCTTAAACCTCCTCTAAACTATGGTGATTTTGCATATCTAACCCCAAAGTATGAATTTAATTTTTCGTATCCCTAAACTATCACAAAATTTTTACTTTAATCCTTTCATCTATTGTATGTTAAATTTTATATTATTTTTACTTTTTTCATTTATGAAAAGACTAAATTATCCCTCACTCCAAAACACATCAATGAAAAATTTAGTCTTGGAGGGAGGGGTAACTTAGTGTTTTCATAAATCAGAAAAAACAAAAATAAGAGAACACTTAACAGAAGTTGACTGAAGGATTAAAGTGAAAAGTTCGCGATAGTTTAGGAATACAAAAAAATTAATTCCATACTTTGGGATTAGATGTAAAAAATTATGATAACTTAGGGAAGGTCGAAGAAAATAACCCAGCGGCCGACGACCGAATTGGCCATCTGCAACCAATCTGGCCCATGCTAGGGGCTTGATCAGTCCATTTGCGGCCGAACCCGACCGCTGGCTCTAGGCAGTCGATCACCTCTTGATTACCGGAGTCAAGAGAGAGGGATAGGGAGGTTGGAGCCAGACTCGTCGGAGTCACAGGATCACCGGAGTGAGTGATCATCGGAACTGAGAGAGTGAGAGATAGAGAGGAGACAGAGAGAGTGACGACGAGAGAGATTAAGAGAGAGAGAGAAGTAGAGAATGTGTGGGAGAGATATAGGGGGAGAGAGTGAGAAATTAAAGTGGGAGAAATTAAAGTTTCTGATGGTCCTATCCTTCAGAATTATCGACGGAAAGAAAGTCCGTCAAAAAACTCCGTCCGTGATTCTGAAGACTAAACCCGTGAGAAACATTAATATTAAAATATTAATCTTATATTTATATTATTCTATATATATTTTATTATAAATATAATTACTGACGAATTTAGCCAGAATTTTCGACGAATTTGTATTCGTTGATAATTCCAAAGGCTGAACCAATTAGAAATTTCAATGTTAAAATATTAATCCTATGTTTATATTATATATATTATTATAAATATAATTATTGAAAACTAGACCCGTTGAAAATTTTAATATTAAAATATTAATTATATGCGTATGTTATATTATATATATTACCGACGAGTCTAACCTTCAAAATTATTGATGAATACAAATTGATCAATAGTTTTGAAGGTTAAATTAGTAAAAAATATTAGTATTAAAATATTAATAATATGCTTATATTATATTATATTTTTTATTATAAATATAATTTTGAAGTCAACGACTATCGATATTTACCGATGGATAAATCCATTGGTATGAGCGACAGGTAGGAAGGATTTTTGTTTTCATCACAAATGTCGTCAAAAAAATATGAAGGATCCTAGTCCATTGAAAATTGTCGATCAGAAATGTGCAATTTTCTTATAGTGATAATACTTAGAATAAAGATCAGTTGTTATAAGATCTTGAAAGAGTTCAGACAACCCATTGTTCTGACTTATACATATTACACAAACTCTACTAGATGTAATTATTGTCGTCAATTCATGCAAAATCCAACAATAATGAAAAATTATTTCACTTTTTGGTTGGAACCTTGGGTGCTTTTCGAAAAAAGTTAGTAAAAAAAATGATCTTTAAAGTCTATATTAGAAGGAATGTATACACCAATGTTTCCATAGATTCAATCCCGCCGAAGAAGACCCTTTCTTTGTTTGGAAGAAAAGGAGGATCCAAACAAAATATATGAAAGGAAAGATATCCGAGTGAATGAATCACATTTTAACACCGCAATTTGAATTGTTTATTATCTAAAATCTGCACCATGTAGGATCTATTCACTGCACCAAAAAATAGCTTTGGGGAATGATAAACATCACCAAAACCTTATTAAACGTCACAACAATATTTAAGAGACATTTATTAAACATCAGCTACAAACGTAACTAAAGCCACGTTACTGAAATTATACATGATGTTTATTAATTAAACATCATAAAAAATTTGAACGTTACTAAAATTCAATTTTTTGTGATGGTTATACGTCACCAAAAAACATAAATAGGTGACATGTAGATGTCACTAATTATCACTCAAAGCATACTGAAACGTCACTAAAGCATAACTATTGGTGACATTTCTTAAACGTAAAAAAAAAAGCAAATTTATTACTTGTGACATTTATGAATGTCAAGTTAATTTGCTAAATTTTATGCACATTTGAAAATAACATTGCCGTGAAGAAAGAAAAAAACATGCCAAAGCCAGCTTATGCTATATATTTTCATTCACACAGGTAAAATTTTTTGGTACTAAATTTGTGCAACTTTATAACAAGATGAATTTAAGCACATGTTTAATAATTTGCATGTGAAGTACATTAATTTCTGCCCAAGAGTTTATATTAAATTATGTGACATGGCCGTCGATGACCAGAAAAGTTATTGGAAGCAATGGAGCTTGGCGGGCTGCATGGTCTCGGTTTGGATGTGTGTGGCCTGATCGTCCTAGTGGCGGCAACAGATGAACTAGCTGAAGTTGGTGAAGATGATGAGATGCGAAAGGGTGGCGAAGATGCTGGTCCCAGGCAGTGCATATGCCAATAGGGCAGGCTCACCTGAGGGAACATAGAAAAGGACAACATGAAGTATATAATACCAAGATTGAAGTAGGTTGAGTCAAAATACTTATCGAGTCATGTTTACCAACCTATGCAAACTTTTTATCATGCCCATAAGCTTCCATAAATACTTTACTAAGTTCATAGATAATTTTAATTTTATAGTGATAGTAAACCACAACTGCAGTGAGTAACTGTGAGAATTTCCATAATAACTTCTATAGAGTATGAAAAATGATATGAAAGAAAAAAAATTAATTAATCGTAGAATCATCATAATAAGGTGCCTTTTGTTGACATAACTCTACAAAAAATTTGAATTGATAGACATCAATAACACCGGGAAGTGCCTTATAAAAACCAAATATTCACCACCCTTTGGGAAGTTGCAAGAAAAAATAACTTCTTTTAAGGCATAAACCACCCACCTAACCAGATTTATGGCATATGTACCTCATAAAAGTATGATGCCCATTAAACCAATCTGCAGAAATAGAACATCCGAGCTTGTAACCAAAATAAACATTGTTAAAAAGGATAAATAAAGGATGATGAAACATATTATGCATAATATGTAGGAGAATCAAATACAAACCATGATTGCAAGGTATTATAAAACATTGGGGCCCATCATATTCATTGAGTTCTGAAAACCCATATGGCAGTTCAAAAGGATAGAGCCTTGAACTAGGCTGGAGACTGAAGAGGGTGTTCAAAAGGATAGAAAAAAATGCCTCTCAAATGTATATGCAGAAGGACTAGGATAGCTGTGGAAAATTGATTAGCATATGTAAGAACAAATATTTCCATTGCATGATTGCTATGAAGAAAATACATACTTAAAATTAGCATACTTCTTTATTTGAACTAATTAGGGAGAACAGATAGAAATGAGATGGGACATGTTGCATCATCTAAATCAAGGTAAGGAATATTGTGCCATCAGCACAACTAAGCAATTAGAAGTTGTTGTGCCATATTTCAAGGATGAAAAATAGTATTTCACATGATGGTTTGTCAAAGCCTTATAAGTACTTGTTGATGAGATGTATGTGACATGATTATCAAAATTATCTAAACTAAGCAGGAAATCTGATGATATTATGGAAGAGGAAAAGAGATAATCATGTAGTTGCCGCACGCATATCAACTGGCTCGCAATTCAATCATGTACCTGTGTGGGGATCACATAGGAGAGCAAGCTTAATCGTTAGTATAACTCTAAGTGTGAGTTCGCATAGATTATAAGATAATTTCATTAGAGTAAGCATGAGAAAAAATTAATAAATCAGATATGAGAAAGGATCATAACGAGGAATCAATAATAATATCATAATCATGGTTCATCCCCTTTTTATTTCATTTCTTTTTCATGCCTATATTCGTGTTCAATGTTCATATTCATTGTTTATGAGGACAAAGTTCTTTCATTTGTCTTTGGGCATTCATATTCATTAATCTTGTCCAATACTTCGGAGAGCTCTCTACTTTGAGGGAATACCATTGCAATCACACAAGTATGTACTTCCTAGACCATAATGGACCAGTGGGAGGATCAGTGCCATGATAGGTGTCTATAGGAGAGGATGACCTCGCACTAGGTGGTAACGTTTCTCGGTGGAGATGACCTAGCATTAGACGACAACATTTGTAGAGGTGAGGATGATCTCACACTCAATGGTAACATCCCTCGGTGGAGATGACATCGCACTAGGTGGTAACATCCGTAGGGGTGAAGATGACCTCGCACTAGACGGTAACATCCCTTGGTAGAGATGGCCTCGAACTAGGCGGTAACATCCAAAGGGGTGAGGATGATCTTGCTCTAGATGATAACATCCCTTGATAAAGGTGACATCGCACTAGACGGTAATATCCGTAGGGAAGTGCCTCACATAAGACTATCATAACTTTCTATCTAGGTAGGCAAATGATAATCCTCCATCTTATCTTATAATTCACGAGTCTCTCTTTCAATCACGTGAATCGATCAAGGATATATGAAGCATGACTCCGAATCATGTTTAGGTTCATATGTTTCGAAGGTGGACAGAAATGTGGACAGAAACTTATCAAATCAAGTGGTTTCAATTAAAGTAATATTCGTTCTGTCCATAGATCGGACGCCCAAAAGTCGAGCGGTTGTCCAGTTGAAGGTCATTGAGCAATTGTCCGAAAGGGGAGCAGACATCCATTTATCAATATTCTTCGGTCGACCGAAAGGGGGGTGGTCATCCGTTCTTTATTCATTCTTTGGCCATTCCAAGGCTCTAAATAGACGATCGATTCACATGAGTCTATTGGACTTCCGATCGAAAGTTTCGGTCAGCCGAAATTGGACCGATCGTCTACTGGGAACAATGTCATCTTCTTCCTCAGTCGGTCGGATTTCTCCGTCGACCGTCGAAAGTTCTTCCGATGAGATAATCCAGATCGGTCATTCAAAACGATTTTGGTCGATCGACTGTTTATCGTTGCCATTTCTGAGTCTCGACATTTTCTAGTTCGATCGTTCGAAAGGACTTCGAACTTTGTTCTGGTCCATATGAGTCATTAGGTCGAGTTTTTGGATGTCTGATATGGCATGTCACTATACTCTTGCTGCTGAGATTAATTATACTTTGATCATAATAGGGAAATAGAAGGATTCAATGATGGGAGAGTTTCATACACCTACGAAAGAGTGGGGTCATCCATGTTTGGGATTGGATATTAGGTTAGGGCTCCTCAGCAGTAAGAAAAATTAAGCATAAAAATAAACACAGATTGGGCCAAACACTTTGGATTATAATTTTTATCACTACTCTTACATATTTCCTGCATATTCGATCGTAGAGTTTATGATGAAATAATTAAACTATAATTACATTATAAATTACTTCCAATTACTTGTAGGAATCACTATTGGACATATTGGGACATAATCACACCAGAAGACCATATTAATATACAAACATTTTCCTTTGTTGTTACTTAATGGTTGAGTCATGATGTAGGTAAATTAACTGTCATAGGTGCCACTACTAGTATTTTTCCTAGCATGCTGTGGACATCACCTTTTCCTTTTTCTTTGCTAAGATAAACCTTTTGAAGCTTGTGTCCACTCTCTTTATTTCCATGGCAACCAACATGACAGCACCATAACTCTTGACCTTGCTAATACTTCAGTCACTTACGTGTTACAACAACACCACATTTTATTAAGTCGAATAAACTATTAACTGTCATGAATCAGTGTTTATTATTATGAACACAGCAACAACAACTATTCAGGATTTCTCTAAGAAAATCCGCAGGGCGCCATATACTCTTTAATCATGTTTACAACATATATCTTGCACAATCATGCGTGAGTGTTAAGGACCCACATGATAGGCCTAATCTGTATCTCTTGAGGTTGAGTAGATACATGCATGTCTAGACAAAATAATAATTGGTACGGCAATAACATGTAATGACGGTAACATGGAAGATCTAATATGATGTCAATCATCTAGAGTTAAACCATTTTCATCACATATAAGACAAGATGCACAGCCTCCATGGCTTTCCAGTGGAGTTCATCTCGGTGAAACATAAATCTGAGGAGGATAAGGTCCATCCTGAAATCTTATGATGATTATAATTATCCAAGGTTGATTCAGGATCCTCCTATTCATTTCAGCATGAATTTTTAAATCTTAAACTAGTTCTTAAAACATGCAAATCATTTAAGAAATTATCCTATAATCCATATCCCGAAAACGCACCTTGTTTGGACGATTTTTCGATTGAATCTTCAATGGGTCGAGTACTAGCCATGCCCTCTTCTCCCTCTTTGATCTCTAGCGCCCTCAGTGCGCCTGCAGAATCCTTCCTTCTTCCTCTGACCGAGCACGAGCAGAGGAAAAGCACAAAGAAAACGAGAGGAAAGAAAGATGAAAAGACAAAAAAAATGGGAGGGTAAGGCAATGTGATGGGGTGTTATGGTCATAACTGGGGGATTCCAAATCTTGAAGATTAGGGAGGTTAATGGTGGGAAGTTACACATATCATGAGTTACTGCAGGGATTTGATCTTTTTTTTCAGGTGCGTTACATAGGATTCATGTTGCCGAGCCTGCTCGCGATGGGAGCGTGTCCTTGGTTGTATGCTTGCAATCCGAGCACATGATGAAGTTTCAGAAACACCATATGTCTCCCTTGGAGGATTTTAGGCATCCTGTTAAACTGTGAATTACATCCGAACAGTTCGTCGCAATATTCATCGTTGCATCCAGGGATAGGTGAAAACCTCTATTAGCCCCCATGTCACGGTGAATAAGATCAAAATTGTCATGAACATATGAGTTGAGCGGCAAATTCAATGACGCCTTTACCAATGGTGGAGACGCTCGAGAGAATCCTACAACACCTCAACTATCAGTCGTCCCTTATTCAAACAAATGAAGTATTTATGAGTTATATTCAAAATGTGAAAATTGTTTAATTCAGAATAGATTAATTTATGAACTGAACTTTAAGTCATATTTAAAACATTTTGTTTATATTTAAATTGATATGTGAAATAAATTTTTTAGATTCTTCTATTATATTTTTTAGAATAAAAAATTATCTCATTCTCATAATCATGCAAAAAAAATAAATGTGCAAAACAGTGCCTAATGATCGAAGTTTTGCAAGAGAAAAAATTTATTGTTGAGCAACTTTCTCAGCGGCTAATGAGGCATGAGACATGCTTGGATTAATCTCACATGCATAAGCCACGGAAGATATACTAGGTATATATAGGAGCATGGCCTTGACTTTGTAGGACGCATTTTAGGAAAACCGTGTGGACGTAGCTCTAGAGTGGACAATATCCTACGCAAGTACAAGGGTGTTACACACCCGGTGATGGATAAACTCCTGGGCCGATAAAACTTCATGTGATATCGGTTAATGATAAACTTGATACATCCACTTTAGCACCCAGTCATATCTCCTTGATTCAATGGTGATGTGATGACTTGGTGGATTTAGCTCCCAATAAATCTCCCAATTACATTTAGTTGCTGATATAACCATTTCATTTAGCTCTCGGTATGCCTTTAGCTCCCATGAAATAAAAATCTTTGGCGCCTGGTGATATCTCCTACAAAATAATATAAGAATTAAATTAATCCGCTCACAATTAAAATATTTAAAAAATAGTAGTCAGAATCAATAAATATGAAATTATGATTAAAAATAACTTAAAATGAAGCATGCCATGATCAAATTATAGAAAAATTAATTAAAATAATAAACTGAAATATTTTGTATTTTGTATTTTGCATGCATCAGCTAACTCTACTCTTTCACACTATTGAGACCAATCATCCACCTTCAGGCCGGCTAGATACTATGAGCTCAAGGATTAAGTATGTTCATCGAATGTCAGGAATGACAATGAAGATAATAATGATCTAGAGTAAAAACCTTTGTAGCACTTGACCTAATTAAAATTTTCTAACAATGATTATTTTGTAGTGATAATACTTTTTTATATTATTAACCTTTTGTGGTGTTATTTGTTTTATTTTGATGCATTATAATTTCTTTAGTTTATATTATTATGGATGTGAAGAATGGAATGATAGGGGGCAAAATATATGACAATTAGAATCACATTAGCGACACATTAGTATCACAAAGTTCATATTGAACTTAGCATCACGTTAGCAACACAATGGAAGTGGATTATGAATATGCAATTAATGTCACAATTAATGCCGCAATGTTCATATCATATTAGCATCACTTTACCGACGCATTAGTGACAATTAAAAGCGGATTATGATATGACATTGGTGTCAAGATAGCATCGGATCAGCGCCTATATAGCATATCGACGTAGTGCGCTTCGGAGTCGAACTAGCATCACCTTTGACAACAAAGGAGGCGATGGTGGCGATGCCATTAGGGTTACAATAGTGTCTACATAGTGCCATAATTTAGCACCATGTGGGCATCATAACAACATCATAGTGTTTAGCTTTTGGTGCCATTGTTGGCGACGCTAAATATGTTTTCTCCACGTGATAGCCAATGTCACTATAGTGGCTATCTAATGCTCGACAACTGACAAAACACGTATTTAAACATTCAAAGGCAGTTGATGCGAGAATTGATAACAATTAAATGCTAGCAAGTGCACTAGTCGATCAAGTAATAAAGTGAAATGAGTAGAGTGTCGAACCCATGAAGAATTAACTTACTTAACTAAATTAATTTCAAAGGCTAATAGGAGACGACGTGATTTTGAGTAAAAAGGAATTACGAAAATAAAATAATAGAAAGATAAAGAAAACTAAAACTAAATTAAACTAATCTAATCTACTGATGCATAGGACTTAGGATGATAAAATAAATGATAAACAAACTGAATTGATCAAATATTATAAGTTAATTTTTAACAACGGATTAGAGTCTACTCAAATTATTGATTTCCGCCTAGGATCAATCAACCTATCATAATTTAAATTAGATTGAGACTATTCCATCATGGATGATAATCTAATCAAACTTGAGATTAAGATGCATTAAAATGTAGTCTCTAAACTATTATCACCCATAACATGGTAATGATTAATAGACCGCACAACTAATATTCCTTCAAGGATCTTATTAGTTGTGATATGCAATACTTGGACTTAAAAATCAAGAATCAATTTTAGAGAAATCATGCAATCAAAAGTAACTACTTCTATAAGGATAATAGCTAACTAAAAAAGACAATTAATCTCTGAAAAAAGCATTAATAATAGCATACATATTCGAAAGAAAACTAAACTTTAATTGATTATAAAATAAAATTTAACAGTTTGCCTCATCGATTAAAATTATTACGCAAGTGTCCCAAACAGAAAATAAAACTAAAGGATCCAAAGTACTAAAGATAAAAAGATGTATCACGTAAGTATGAGATCATCCTAACATGAAATAGAATAGAGAATACTCTAGGAACGCCGATGAACTACTGTTCGGTCCTCTTTTAGAGTCAATCGTGCAGAAATCTATCGGTGAGTCTTCTGAATTTTCTCACGTTCATGACTTCAAAGCTCTCATTGCAGGCCGTAGCATCCCTCGCATGCATTGATCTCTTGGCTTCTATTTATAGGGGTTTGAGTTTCCATGTAATCGGAGAAGAAATGGAAATCTTTTCTATGTGAAATAAGGAAAATTCGGAGTTGAATTAGTTCTGAAATTTTGACCTTGTCAAACTCCAAGATTTGGGCCATAATATGTTTCCAAATTGTCCTAGGATCATGTAATATGAGTAGGAATCCTTGTGGACTTCAAATTCTTCCAAAATTCGTCGAAAAGTTGAATATGGACTTCATCACGGGTGGTTACAACGTTTTAACGGCTTAAACAGTATTCGAATCGCATTAGGAATAGATTTTCGCGGCCTGTGAGAGGCTTTTCACGGCCCTTACAGTGTAGAAAACATGGACTTCACGGCCGTGATGAGCTGGTCACGGCCGTGTCTCGGGCACTTTTCTGGGCATGAAAAAATGCATTTTAACAGCCCAAAATTGAGTTTCATGGCGCTATTCATGGCCGGTTAAAATTCATTCATGGCCCATTAAAGTGCTATTTCAGCATTGATTCATTATTTTTCATTTTTTGCTCCGTTTGAACTCCGATTTGAGCGCGATTTTCTTCATTGACTTCGTAATTTAATTTTCTTGCTTACTAGAGAATAAAATACAATATTTGAGTATATTTTTATTTTTATAAAATTAATGTAAATAAGCCCATAAAATGATGCATGCTATTAGAAAATAATTCGAAATGAGATTAAATGCATGGCTAAATATATATTAAATTTTGCATGCATCAAACTCCCCCAAACTTAGATATTTGCTTGTCCTTAAGCAATGTTCAAAGCAAAGCTCCAACCAAGAAGATCAATCATCGCTTCCACCCTGTCAGTCAAGTACTTTTCTTAGCACTAGATTTTATACATCGATCGCCAAAGTATCTTTCCATCATTCCAATGACCTAGCCTTGTAGAATTTCTGAATATTAGACATATTTAAACTCATCCAAGTTCAGCTCATGCAAGAAAACATACAGTATATCAAATAAGAGTCTCAATGTTTAAAACATAAGTGCATACTTAGCTTATGTATTTTCGCTTTAAAACTTCTTCACTTTAAAACTTTTGATATTTTCATTCATATATTTTTTTTCTTTTGTTGATTTGGTAGTTATGTGCTTCTCCATATTGCACAAGGTGGTCCAGGTAACGGGCTTCCGACCGATGGATCCCAGAGTAGTTGTCCTTAGGTCGCCAAGTAAGAATCCCTTATGAATCTAATCACTCGGACACACCAAGGTTCCGAATAACACTTAACTTTATTATTTTGTTTTGTTGGGGTTCAACTAACCCTCTTATCTCATTTCTTACTTTATTTTCTTTCTTTTTACTATAAGATCAATAAATGCTTACATGTTCAACAAAGAAGCACTTATTATCAAGACCAAAAAAGAATAAAAGAAATTAAGAGCATGAACAAGAATTTGTCGTCCAAATATTCATAGTTCTACTTAGCAACATTCACTTTCCAAATACTCAATACTAAGGCGATAAAAGGTAAAATAATAATGCTTCAAATTTTGTTAATTAGAAGGATGTCCTTGAATAATGTTTGAAAATAAGAAAATATTAAGTCATAAGAAAGAATGATATAGAATTTTTTTATTTTCGAGATGATGCAATTGGAATATGCAAATAATAGATATAACATGATAAGAACGTATGCATGTAATATAAGATAATAATGCATGAAAATGCAAACTCCCCTAAACTTGAACTCAACACTGTCCTCAGTGTTGAAAATCAAATTCGTGGGAAAATAGATATATGATAATGAAAATATAAACGTAGAAAGGGAAACGAAACAACCTGATGTGAAAGTTGTAGGAAGAAGCCACGAAGAATCCATAGTATCCTTGGTTGATATAAATTTGGCTACTTTTCTTCAATTTTGCGGAAGCAATTTTGTTTTCTTTTTCTTTCTTCCTCTTTGTTTTTTCATGCCGTTACGGGTCGTGAAGGGCATCTAAAGGCCCGTGAGGTAATGTTATCAGGTCATATTGAAGAGCTCACGGGTCTTCTGTACAATTTAATGAGTCGTGAGTTGCAAATCACGGCCTTGGCAGTGGCGATGTCGAAGAGGCATAGATAAGTCACGGGGCATGATAGCTTGCTCACGGCCTTTGGTAGATGCACACGGGTCATGAGGATCCAGTTACAACCCGTTATGAGATGTCTTCTTCCTTGAGTCGATAGATCATTGAATTATTGCAGAGAGAAGGAGGGCGATGCCGAGAGAGCTGATCCACAGTGATGATCGGTGATAAGAAAGATCGGCCCTACGAAAGTCATCGTAGATGTCGATGAAGAAAATCATCAGGATGGCGAAGTCGACGCCGCTGATGTCATGGGCACAAATCACCACCGTGCAAACCGAATGGCCGCCAGAGGAATTGCCAAAATTCTCCTTACTGGTACACCACGTGATGAGTCGCCGAAGTTAAGGACGATGAAGGTCGACAGCCAGAGATCACGCTAGTTGGTCTGGTAGTCAGAGAAGATGATCGGAGCACCGGTGATGTCTTGAATCATACTTCACGGGCCTGCATATATAGAAGAGGTGAGGGTGTGTTACAGGCGTGAACGCATAACGGCCCGTAAGGAACAAATAACGTCCCATGATGGACATGACGCCCCGTGTAAATTTTGAAAAGGTCACGAATCGGGCAAAATAATGACCTATAGGACTGAGTAAGTCACTTAGGACCCATGAAAGAAGTTTAACGACCTGTGAAAATATGTGTATAACAACTAAAACTTATTGTGAGGCCCGTGAATGTAGTATAATAGCCCGTGATGAAATCTGTGAGAGTAGAAAACCTACTGGGAGATTCATGATAGGTGTTTAACGACACGTGAAAATGTGTAACGACTCATAAAAAATCAGCACGATCGTGAATCGAGAAAAATGCATGGCGCGAAGATGAGGTAATTCACTTATCGGCCGTGATTCATTGCTAACAGCCCGTGAAACCTGTAAGATTACTTATGGACCCCTGTGAAGAACGTGTAACTGCCTGTAAAGATAAAATGATGCAGTCTAAACCTACTGTGTGACCCGTGATATAAAGCTAACGCCTCATGAAATATGAAATAAATAGAATAACACACTAATTGCTTCATGATAACTCTATAATGACGTATAATATTCATCATAATGCCCCGTGAGAATGGCATAACGGTCCGTGAAGAAAGAAAATTTAGCTTGTGACATGCAGAGACCTATATATATATAATTAATAATAAAAAAATAAAAATGACATAACGAAACTAAAGAGACTTAGCCACTAAGATAATCAAACTAACTAATCTATCATAAACTAAATTAATCTAAATTAAATTACGCGAAGGATCTAAATTGTAAGTTTAAAGATTGAAAATGAGTAGTTCTAAGTTTAAAGTCACTAGCTCGACTTTGTTATGGCATATGCTGAGACTAAAATAAGTTAATTAATTAGATTAAATATATGAATTTGTAGTTAAGGAACAAGCTTACAGGGATTATTTGATGTGATTATGAATGTTCGATGTGGTGAGGCTCAGCACGTGTAGTGGTGGATGATGCCCAATGTCTCCACTTTTGTGTTATCCTCTGGTGGTGGAAGTTCTTCAAGTGCAGCAACATTCTTGAAGTTGGGAGTTGTGTTGCTTATTATCATGAATTCCCGAATGATTCTTAGGTCATTGAACTGATGTAGTTGGTGTCTTTGGCATCGGTGATGTGCTTCTTTGTTTACCCTTGATTTGCCACTATTTTGAAGTAGTCGGAGATGTCTTTAAAGGTAGTGATATGCTTTCTCTCCTTGGTGATTTTTGAATTTGCAGGGATGTGGTTGTCGACGTTGATGGTGGCGGTGTTGTTGATGATGATGTCGATGTTAGAGATGAAGTTTGTGTAATAAGAACTTCCGAATGTCAGCTCCTCCTTCGTACTTGTCCATCTTCAATGAAGTATTCACTTGTCTTCTTTACGCGCCATCTCGTAGTTGCTGACCTTGCTGAAGTCTTTGGTCTTGGATCCCTTTCCTTTGATATGGATGTTGATGATGGCATGGGCACATGATGATCGTCGGGTTCTCGTCAATTTTCTTTTATGTATTAAAATTTAGAGAAGTCAATTGTACAACTTGACTCTCTAATGCATGTAGCTTTGCCTCCAAAGCATCGAACTTGAGCTTTGTATCGAATAATCAAATCGAATCATCCACTTCGATCTGCTTTTGAATTTGTGATAACTGGGCTACTAAGTTTTGAATGTGTAGGTCTTGTGCTTGCAGTTTGCTTTCATTTGTTGTAATAATTTGACCCATCACCCCTTCGATATCAACTTTTGGCTCAGCTGAAGGCTTTGAATTAAGAAGTTATGTGACATCCTCTTATGTTTCCTTACTTTGATGCCGCATATTTAAAAGTTGGCTCTCCAAATTTCGATTTGATATGATTGTTTGGAAACTTGTTTTAGAAGGGGATTCAACTTGCTTGTGATGATGGCTTCTGGGTCCAAAGATAATCCTTCATATGGAGATAGTTGAGGCATCTTTCTGTTGTTGTTACTTGATGAAGTGTCAGTGTGAACTTTATCATGTTGGACAGATTTTCCTCAGTGTGTTGATTGATAGTCATTTTTTTATTTGTCATCGAGGATGTAATGATATGAGTGTGATAGTTGAGTCGTGTACGAAATATGTGAACATAAAAACTTAACACAACTAAAAGAAAAAGTGAAAGCAACAGAAAAAGTAAACTCTCAAAGTAACATAAAATAAGAATAGTAAGTAAAGAATAATTCCCGGCAACGGCGCCAAAAACTTAATACGAGAATTGATAATAATTAAATGCTAGCAAGTGCACTAATCAATCAAGTAATAAAATGAAATGAGTAGAGTGTCGAACTCACGAGGAATTAACTTACTTAACTAAACGAATTTCAGAGGCTAATAGGAGACGACATGATTTTGAGTAAAAAGGAGTTACGAAAAATAAAATAATAGAAAGATAAAGAAAACTAAAACTAAATTAAACTAATCTAATCTACTGATGCATAGGGCTTAGGATGATAAAATAAATGATAGACAAACTGAATTGACCAAATATTATAAGTTAGTTTCTAACGACAAATTAGAGTCTACTCAAATTATTGATTTCCGCCTCGGATCAATCAACCTATCATAATTCAAATTAGATTAAGACTATTCTGTCATGGATGATAATATAATCAAATCTGATATTAAGATGCATTAAAATGTAGTCTCTAAACTATTATCACCCATAACATGGTAATGATTAATAGACCGCACAACTAATATTTCTTCAAGGATCTTATTAGTTGTGATATGCAATACTTGGACTTAAATATCAAGAATCAATTCCAGAGAAATCATGCAATCAAAAGTAACTACTCCTATAAGGATAATAGCTAACTAAAGAAGACAATTAATCTTTGGAAAAGTATTAATAATAGTATGCATATTCGAAAGAAAACTAAACTTTAATCGATTATAAAATAAGGTTTAACACTTTGCCTTATCGATTAAAACTATTACACAAGTGTCTCAAACAGAAAATAAAACTAAATGATCCAAATTACTAAAGATATAAAGATGTATCACGTAAGTATGAAATCATCCCAACATAAAATAGAACAGAGAATACTCAAGAACGCCGATGAACTACTGCTCGGTCCTCTTCTAGAGTCAATCGTGCAGAAGTCTTCTCGATGAGTCTTATGAATTTTCTCACGTTCATGGCTTCAAAGCTCTCGTTGCAGACCCTAGCATCCCTAGCATGCCTAGCATATCTTCTGGCTATAGAAGGCCTCTATTTATAGGGGTTTGAGTTTTCATGTAATTGAAGAAGAAACGAAAATCTTTTCTATGTGAAATAAGGAAAATTCGGAGTTAAATTAATTCTAAAATTTTGGCCTTGTCAAACTCCAAGATTTGGGCCATAATATATTTCTAAATCGTCCTAGGATCATGTAATATGAGTAGGAATCCTTATAAACTTCAAATTCTTTCAAAATCCATCTAAAAGTCGAATATGAGCTTCATCACGGTTAACGACTTAAACAGTATTCAAATCGCATTATGAATGAGTTTTCACGGCCCGTGAGAGACTTTTCACGGCCGTTACAGTGTAGAAAACATGCACTTCATGGCCCATGATGAGTTGGTCACGACCGTGTCTCGGGTACTTTTCTGAGCGTGAGAAAATGCATTTTAACGACCCAAAATTGAGTTTCACGGCGCCGTTCATGGCCTCATTCACGGCCCGTTAAAGTGTTATTTCAGCATTGCTTCACTATTTTTCGCTTTTTCGCTCTGTTTAAGCTCCGATTTCAGCGCAATTTTCTCTATTAGCTTCGTAATTTAATTTTCTTACATTCTATACAATAAAATACAACATTTGGTTAGATTTTTTTATAAAATTAATGTAAATAAACCCATAAAATGATGCATGCTATTAGAAAATAATTCAAAATGAGATTAAACGCATGGCTAAATATATGTTAAATTTTGTATGAATCAGCAGTCGGAACCAAAATTTGAAATTTTTTTCTTTCTTTTGCTCTTGTAAACTAGAATCAACATTATATTATAAGAAAGAGATGTATTTTTGTAATAGTTTTTGTTTAGTTAGAAGATGTTATGTGCTATCTTTTGAGTGGAGAAAGGATTAATTTTGTAAGGCTTTTGAGTAGAAAATTTGTGTTGTATCTTTTGAAGTAGAGAAGAATATGATTTGGTGTAAAAGAGTTTTCTCACCCCCTTTTGGAAAGGAGGTAACTTTCGACGACCTAGAAATTCATAAGTCAAAATGTTTGAACCTCATGAACAAATCATTTTGTAATTTTGAATTTGCATTCGTTCATTATTGTCTTCATTATATTTTTTCACTTAATTAATTTTTTCTGAATCAGCTTTAAACTTCCTAAGAACTAGGTGCGGGAATAGCGCCCTCATTGAGGGTGGATCCTCATGTAAAATTTTAAAATATAGTTGTCCATAGAAGTGCACACGAGAAATATAGGACATTTTCAAAATGCATTTTTTCCCTTTCCAAATGATTATGGATGGTATAAATATAATATTAAATATATAACAGGAAAGAAAAGAGAATTCGATTGTGGATTAAAGTGAAAAAACTAACAGTTTATGCGAGGTATTTGGTTAAGTTTATAAGTCAGGTAAAATGACTTATAAGTTATTTTAAATTTTTTTCCTATTTGGTAACTGAAAAAAAAGAATTGATAAACACTTATTTTAGCTACTTATAAGTCGAAAAAATAAGTTGAAAAACTCCAGCTTATTTCGTAGGAGAAAATAAAGTTGATTAATAAGTATATTATTTTACCCTTTAAATATATGTAACTTTTCTTCACATATTTTCTCTATTATAATATTAAAGATTTCGGTCATTTGATAAAAATAATAACTTATAAGTTTATTTTATTACCTAACACGTAACTAATTATTTTTAAAATTAACTTTAATTATTAAACTACTTATAGTCACTTCAACTTATCAGTTATTTAATTAAGATCAATGGCCTTAAAGTAGTGTTTGGCTACCGGGAACTTGGTCAAGAACTTGTTCAAGTTTTGCTTAATTCGGTCACTCCAACGGGAACTTGCAATTCCGTCACATAACCCAGTTTGAATTTTAAAGTTCTTGCTACATTTTTTACCTTTTATATTTTTTTCTTTTCTTTAAACTTTTAATTATTTTTTAATGTATATATATTACTTATTTATTAATGTTTATTATTCATCTTATATACTATTTTTCTTAATTAAAATTCATAAATTATCTAGTCCTATTAATTAAAAAATATTTTATTAATTAGTTAAAATATTTTTATTTACTATAATTTTATACCTCATTAAATAATAAATTATATTCTTAATTCTTACTTTTTTATTCAAACACCCATTAAATTTATTTATCAAATAAATTTTTCTAATTTTAATTATTATATTTTTCATCCAAACACCTAATAAATTTTTCTATGATTAATTCTCAGAAATTTTTCTATAATTTTAATTACTAATCGTTGGCGTCATTGAATGCAACGCTGCAAGTACTGACTCTATGGGATGGTGGATCGATACAGGGACGACCCTACATATCACCGAGACCAAGGATGGGATGACCAACTTCAAAGAATTGAAGAAGGGGGAACAAAGAATATACATGGGTAACAACACCTACCTTGATGTGGAAGGTGTGAAAATTATAGGCTGGATTTGGGAGATTGCATCTTGACTCTTAATGATGTGTTATATGCTCCTGGTATCCGCCGAAACCTCGTATCTGTTCCCATACTTCTAAAGAAGAATTTTGAAGTTATATTTTATAATGGTAGGGTAACTATAGGTAAGGACAAGAAAGTCCTTACCGTTGGGAGGTTTGTTCCTGGACATGATTTATTTTGTCTACCTGTTGTAACTAACAATATATCAATGAATGTGGATGCCATTTCTGATTATTCTGTGTGTGAATATTCTGATTATGATCTTTGGCATGACCGATTAGGACATTCAGGAAAGACAAAGATGGAACAAATCATAAGAATGAACATAGTTCTTAGAATTTCAAGTGCAAGAACATTGCCTTGTGAACATTGTTTGACTGGAAAAATGACTGAAAGCCATTTTCGGGAGTAATAAGGTCGAAAGAATTATTAGGATTGGTTCATTCTGATATTTGTGGTCCTCTTCGTCGTGACACATAAGAATAAAGAGTACTTGATCACATTCATTGATGATTTTTCAAGATTCTCCTATGTTTATCTCTTGGACAAAAAGTCGAATGCTTTTGAAGAATTCAAGAGATATAAGATGGAAGTAGAGAAGAAATTGGGAAGACCAATTAAAACATTAAGGATAGATAGAGGAGGGGAATACACTTCCCGGAAATTTATGATTATTGTATTCAGGAAGACATTAGTAGACAAACTACAATGCCATATACGCCATAGTAGAATGGCGTGGCAGAAAGAAAGAATAGAATATTGATGAATGCAGTAAGGTGTATGTTGTCCCACTCGGACCTTCTTAAAAATTTTTGGGGAGAGGCAATATTAATTGCAAATTACATACAAAATAGAATTCCTACAAAGTCCGTAGAAACCACGCCATATGAATTGTGGAATGGCAGGAAGCCTGATATAGACCATTTCCGGAAATGGGGATGTAAAGCGCATGTTCTAGTTCCTAATCAATTGAGGGACAAACTTGATTTTAGGACGTTGGCATGAAGGTTCATTGGATATAGTCAACAATTCAAAGGGTATAGATTCTTTCACAGAGAAAAAAGGTTAATTGAGAGTTGTGATGCAACATTCCTTGAAAATGAGAAGGAACAAGTGCATGTAGAAGAGGATAATGAACCTCTAATTATCCGAAGGGATAATGAAATCGACTCCGAGGTACCAATCATGGAAGAAGATTCTATACAAGATGAAAATCCTTTGGAAGAAGTGGGTGGACCCATAAAACCCACGGGTATAATCGGCAACAAGAGACCCAGGACACGACCCGCACACTTTGATGAGTATGTTCTGTACGAATGCGAGGCTTCGTGTTACTCCGTGGATGTAGATATAGAGGATTGTACATATCATGTTTCATATAATGAAGCAATGGCTTCGATTGAGTCGGAATCATGGACGGCCGCCATAGGAGAAGAAATTGACTTTATTAATCAGAACGGAGTTTGGGAACTATGTGATTTGCCAGAAGGTCGGCAATGCATAGGGTGCAAATGGGTATTCAAGAAAAAGTACCAAGCAGATGGTACTCTTGAGAAGCACAAAACGAGATTAGTTGCCAAGGGTTATACTCAGCAAGCCGGTATAGACTTTCAGGAAACGTATTCTCCGGTAGCTAATTAAGTTTGCATCTATCAGGATCATCTTAGTGATAGTGGCATATATGGATCTCGAATTATTCCAGATGGATGTTAAGACTGTCTTCCTCAACGGAGAGTTGAGTGAAGACATATATATGCGACAACCTGATGGTTTTCAGGTGGAAGGTCAGGAGAATATGGTTTATAAGCTGAAAAAGTCACTGTATGGCTTAAAACAATCATCGCGTCAATGGTAACGAAAGTTTCATATGACGGTCATTCAATTTGGTTTCGTCGCAAACAAATTGGATCATTGTGTGTACATCAAGAACAGTGGGAGCAATTTCGTTATAATGTCATTATATGTCGATGACATTTTGCTCGCCGGGAATGATGTCACAATACTTAATGAAATTAAAGAAAAGTTGAGTAAGGAATTTGAAATGAAGGACATGGGGGAAGCTTCGTATGTTCTTGGAATTCAAATTACTCGAGAAAGAAGCTCAAAGACTTTGAGCTTAAGTCAAGAACAGTATCTGAACAAGATACTGGTAAGATTTGAAATGCAGAATAGCAATCCAGCACCAACACCTCTCGTTGTAGGAAAAAGACTCAGTAAGAGTAAGTGTCCTAATTGAGGACAAAAACCATTAGAGGTCTCATATGTGCAAGCAGTGGGGAGCTTGATGTATGCTATGTTGTGTACAATGCCTGATTTGGCTTATCCAGTAAGCTTAGTTAGTAGATTTCAAAGTAATCTCGGAACAGCATATTGAGAAGCCATAAAAAGGATTATGCGATATCTGAAAGGCACAACACAATTGAAACTAACATATCAAGCTGATACACTTGAGGCAATAGGTTATTCAGATGCGGATTTTGGTGGAGATATTGATGATCGAAAATCCATATCGGGTCACTTATTTATGTTGGGTGGTGCAGCTATTTCTTGGGGTACTAAGAAATAAGGATGTGTGGCGAGACATACACAAGAAGCTGAATATATAGCCTACAGTATGGCAACCATTCATGCGGTATGGTTCAAATGTTTCCTTATGGAATTTGGACTCAATATATGCAGTGGACCACTACCGATGTACTGTGATAATCAAGCTGCAATAAGCTTGATATACAGTGGAGCAAATAGTTCCAAAGGAAAACATATTGAGATGGAATATCACTATATACAAAATATAGTGGAAAAGAAAGAAGTTACCGTAACTTATATGCCTACTAGTGATATGTTAGCTGATTCTCTTACCAAAGGAATTGCAGCTGGAACATTCATTAAACATGTTGGTTTAATGGGACATAGGAATAATTGAATCAGAATGAAGTTTCATGAATAATGAACTTCGAAATATCATCTCCATACTCCACGAATAGTGGGAGTATCGAAGTCGCAAATTGCACTACACGAATAGTGGGAGTGTCGGAATTGCGTGACCAATACGGTCAAGTGGGAGATGTTATATGGTGACCTATATTGGTCACAGGCGGTTGCCAGAGCAACCGCCAGCGAAGCGGCGCGATCGTTTGGAAGGTTGCCGGAGGCAACCTCTGACGAAACGGTGCGTCCGTTCGTCGGGAAAGGGCGCGGTTCGAGGGGGTGGACTGAACGGTGCATGCGCCTATAAATAGTGGAAGAGGCCGTCCAGGGAACTCCAATCATTGGATCAAAATCTGGCGAAACGGTGCGTCCGTTCGTCGGGAAGGGGCGCGGTTCAAGGGGGTGGACTGGACGGTGCATGTGCCTATAAATAGTGGAAGAGGCCGTCCAGGAAACTCCAATCGTTGGATCAAATCATAACATGCCCTCCCCGCCCCGCCTTCAGCACGTACGTCGCCCTCGCTGCCCACGTATGGCGCTGCGTTTGCATTGCCCGGGAGCTCCCCGCTAATCAATTATCGAAGCTGTACGTCGCCACCAATGGCCGGCGACAGCTCCGCCCACCGATCCCAGAGAGGTACTTCGGTAATGTCACCTTTGCCGCGTCCCCGTTCGCCACGATGGGCGAGTTGACGGCTGCGGATGGGTACTCAAAAGCGGCAGCGAGGATCCATGCAGCGCTAGCGAGGATGGACGACGAGTACTTGAGGTCGGCGTTGGACTACCCGGAGGTGCAGCCGAATTTGGACGTGCTCGTTCTGGCGCCACACCACTACCGGTGCCCCAACTTCAGGTTCACCAGCTGGATGGGGTTTCCGGTCCACGACGCTGACTTCGGATGGGGACGGCTGGTGCACACTGTGCCTGAGTGGATGCCGCTCGAGTCGGACGAGGGTTTGGGGTACGTGTTTCCCAGCCCCACTCGCGACGGGAGCGTGTCCTTGGCCATATGCTTGCAGCCCGAGCACATGATGAGGTTCCAAGAACTCATCTACAACAATTATCCTTTGGGGAACTCTGCTCATCTTTCTAAATTGTGAGTTCGTATCCGGATGTTTTCAATTGTACTTGCAATATCCATCAATGTATACGTATATATCATGAACACAGTTCGCGAGAGAATTCTTCCCCAATTTTCAAAGGAGACATATGAGACATATGCTTAGCATATAGCGTAATTGGATTAAGAATAAAAAAGCAGCCTTTATAAAAGAAAACAAATACATCATGTAGTAGTAAAAGCAATAATTGAACAAATCGAAGTTTTGCTATCGGTTAACGATTACAATCCCTTGCTAATTTTCAATCTTCCTAGTAGTGGGTTACTAAAATTACTTTCTTACTTAATCCAAAAGAAATTACTTTCCTAGTGACCCGAGTTCTATCCAAGAAGATGGCGGAAAGATCATGCATCTGCTACTGATCGACTTTGTCGATGGCCTACTCTCGCTAGACCAATTAGACACCCTGGCGAGTGGCAGCTGACAAGGGACAGATGATGATTTGAAGTTGTCGTTGCACTGGATCACCGAATTTTCAGGGTCGCTTTTGTTTTGTTTCCTTTCTTCTTCAAAGACAAACTTATCTATTAGCTAAGGTTCAGAATAATTTGAGTCCAAAATACCAGGAGGTATGGAGGAGGAAGGTCCTTTGTAATCATATCAGGGCGACTATGGAACAGATTAACCAAAACATGGACGGTTCCCGAGTGGTATGAATACAAAGAAAAAATATGGAGAACAAAAAAAATATGTCTATCAAGTCTCTAAGACATTTGGCATGAATCATTAACAAATGGGCATAGCCGGCCGAGCACTTGTTTGAGTCCTCACTCAATAGAAAGCCCATAATTATATATTAAGTATTAATTTAATAATATTAAATTATTATGAAGGTCTTATATTTTAATATTTTTTATTTAAAATCACCAAATATATATGTCTTATCTTCATTTTTAATACCATTTACCTTCACTACCTAAATCATAATTAATTCTTCATAATTAAATGTCTTCTTATCTTTTGAATTTAATTTGTCATTTTTTTTCGTATTTGAATTTTTCTCAAAAATAAATAGTACTTCAATTAATTTTTTCACTAATGTTATTATTATTATTCTTGTGCATGGTTGATAACATTTTTATTCTTTTGCATTGAAGAACTACACTTAAAAAATAGTTCTTATTTATCATCTTCATAAATTAATTGTTTTAAATATATATATTTATAAATTTTATATTAATTTTTAAAATATATAATAATATTTTTATTTATATCAAAATTCTTATGTAATTTCGTTTTAGGCCTCTCACTCTCTCTCCCTGCAGATGGGTCAAAATATAGTTTGCAGCAAATTTTTCCACAGCTGAGGTAACACATTCGGCATGCTTTTCAGGGGAACTTAGAGTTCCACAATGTGATCCTTCGATTTTTTTATGCTGGCCAGTCGTTTTCTTTTCTATTCAGAAATGGCTGCTGTTCTTGTTTGCAAACCCTGATGGTTACACTTGTTTAAAGTAGGAAGCAATGTTGGAATAATATGTATTGAACAAAGTATTCTCTAGGTGGGAAAAAAATTGTGAAACATGTGAGGAGGAAAAGGAGACGCAAATCATGAAATTACTTCAATGGCCCTTCTGTTCTTGCCAGCATCGTCCCTGTCCCTGAAATTGATGTGGTAACACTGGGGCGTCGTTTTGCATCCATCTTTTGGCGAGCAGGGAGAAAAACCATGTGGAATTGGGTAATCAACCAGAGCGAGATGACGACGCCTGATTGAAGTGCATAAAGTAATGAAACGATTATTTATTTATTTTATAGTAAAACCTAACGGTATCCTTATGTTAATTTATATTAGTTCATGTAACCTTGAAGAGTGAAACTGTAATTTTATTGAAAAGATGAAGAAATAATACTCATACTTTGTTTCATAGTAAAATAAATCCTTACAAAAGTGAGTTTATGGCAAATAATTTACTTTTATATATTTGATTTACGTCTTTCGAATATGAAGGAAAATTGTTTTCGGAATATAAAAAAAAAGAATCTTTGCGAGCGAAATTTGTTATTCTATTGATCAACTTATTTTATTTTATGATACCAAGTATCAAGCTTCAAGAAATAATTCTTCTGTGAATTATTTTAGTGACATGTCACAGGTGACCAGCGGCACAATAACTTGAATGCTAACCGTCGAAAATTGAAGTTTAATTACTTATATTTGATTTTGCAACATTTGGGTAAGTACGAAAAGTTTAAATTCGATAGATAACGTGTCACAGGCTTAAAATAATTAATAACATATTCTCATGTGCTTCTATTGCCACAATGGTACTCTCTCGGACAGTTGTTATCTGGACCTATAAACAGGCAATGATAATAATAATAATAATAATAATAATTAATCTCTCGGACAGTTGTTATCTGGACCTATAAACAGGCAATAATAATGATAATAATTTTTTTTTTTTTTTGATACGAGTGTTATAAATGAGGTCACATTTTTTTAAGTCTACAAGAGAAATAATCTAAAGAGAAAATTTTTCTTAACCAAAAAAGTACACAAGAAAGTTGTTTAAAATATTTGGAATGAATGAATGTAAGTTAAGTCCAGCTTTCATGAGTACTATAATAAAGTTGGATAGAAATAAAAAAGTCAAGTTCATTGATAAAAAAATAGCTTATTTTATTTAACGATATTTATGCCGGATATCATGTTTAGTATTTGCTTATATACTTAATTTTAATTCTCACTTAAAGAATCACACTTAATTATCGTGAAAAGGATAATGCAATACTTAAAACATACTTATGATTTAGGAATTTGGTACGATAGAAATTCTTCATTTAAATTGCATGCTTACATAGATGCAAATTTTATTAAATGTAAAGTTGATAGGAAAAACATTAGAGAAATGTGTTTCTTTCTTAGTAATTCAATTATCTCATAGGCTAGCAAAAATTAAAACTCTATCGCACTTTCTACCGCTAAGGTCGAATATATAATTGTCGGTAGTTGTTGTGCACAAATATTATAAGTAAAACAACAGTTGTTTGATAATGGTGCAAGTTGCTCAAATGTATCCAATAAAAATGATAAAAAATTTAATTCAACATTTTAGGATTGTGATATCACTTCATTAGAGGGTATGAGACCCTTAAGGACATTGTTAAATTCAACTTACAAATATCTTTACAAAACTCTTGAGTGAAGAATAAATTTGTATGCTTAGAAAGTAATTAGGAATTATTGAACCTTGATTGCATATCAATTCTAAATAAAATGTGACTTGGTTATGTAAAATTACTTTTGAAATGAATTGAATATTAAAAATGTTGCACAACATTTACATTAATCTTCAAAATAAAACTTTAATGGTTAAAAATTGTTAAAATTTTAGAAGAAGACATATCAGATTATGACCGGTCAACCACTAAGCACCATCGATCGATCGCTCATAATTCATTAAAGAAAAATGCTTTTGGACTGTGTTCATCAGTCGACCGATTAGCATGACCGATCGATTGATATATACAAAAAATTTCAAAACTAGGTTGGACGAATTACTTTCCACTTCTTCGAACGATGCCTTAACCAGCGTCGCCTCCTTCTCCGCCGATGTACAACTTCCACCCGATCATCCTCTTCTTCTTCGGTGTCATCTGCCTGTGTTCCTATCATCCAGTCTCCATCCGCTGACCTCCTTCTTCACCGACCATCGTCAATCGTACGTCGTTCTTCTCGTGTCCGTTGTCATTCCTCTCATCCTACCACCTTGTCATTCTCACCGACCGCCATTTTCTCTGGTGTCGTCCCATGTCCGTCACCGGCCATCAACCGACCAGCCCTCCTCCTCAATCGACCGACACTGGTCCTTATTCTTTTTGTCAATGACCCTTCCTCCTCGCTGTCGGTGACCTACCAGTCCTTATCATCGATCGACCGACCTCATCGTCAACATCTTCTAGTGCCTTTTCGTCCTTCCGGTGATCGGCCATTGTTGATCCTGACGTTGTAGCTATAAATTACTTTTTCAGTGTTGTAGCTATAATCTTGATCATCGTGCTTGAATGGTTGAAAATGAGTCTGAGTCTGACCTTGACCTGAGCCTATCACATGTGGACGTGGACGTGGACGAGGGCAATCACGTGGACGTGCCGATCGGCCACCGACTCGTCGTCAGCTTGCTTTGTCCTCATCCTCACCTAATGACGATTTTGATCATCATCTCTTTGTTACCTGAGTAGTGGCCACTACCTTTGATGTTTTGTATGGCACTCGTGAGGTCCGACATGCTTACACCATTGATTGGGACTCTTTGAACATACCTGATATTCAAGAATTATTTGCCATAATTGGGTGGCTCCCTCTCTTGTCTCTCACAGAACAAGTGTGTCCTCGTCTTATTTGCTTTTTCTATGCAAACATGACTATTACCAGTGAGGCCATCATTACTTATGTTCTTGGTATGCACATACGTTTTAATAGTAATCATCTTTGTCACAACTTTGGCCGTCCTTGCCCACTTCCTAGTCGATATCAATTTGTCACTCATGGTTGGCATCGTGATTATCTTCCGATTGAGGATGTCATTCATGTTGTGTTTGGCGGACGGAATGACCATTACACTATTGATAAGGCACATAGATATCGTTGTCCACCGATGAAAATGGCACATCATATTCTGAGTCATATGATTACCCCTCGGTCTGGAGATTATATAAAGGTTATTCACTTTGACTTATTCTTCCATCATTGTCTCTGCATTCGTAATGCCTCATTTATTCATTTTGGCCACTCTGTTTTCTATCACATGGAGAACATATTTAGGAAGATTGCTTCCAGGAACAAGGCATCTACCATATATACTTTTGAGCGTGAATTACTCATATTTTAGCTCATTTTGGCTTTGGCATTCCTATTGATGAGGAGTACATTATACCTCGTCCATGGGACACTATCACTTCTCAGACTCTGCATAGGAAGCATCTTCGTCATGCAAATGACAATTGGGTTGGTGAGGATGATGCTTCTAATGAGGGTGGAGACCCTGCGCTTATGGAGATTGGAGATGCACCGGAAGCTGGACCGAGTTGACACCTTGCCTTCGCATCATGATCTAGTTGAGCCTTAGGGACCTTCGTGAGATTCTACATCGACTTTGCACGAAACCTACGACTTCACTACTCTTAAACCACTACAAGCAAATAGGCGAATAGCGACCCAAAGAATGAGCTGCTATTGCGGAGCTATTATGTCTCTTGCTTATATAGCATCTCTTTAGCACCTACGTAGTGCTGACAATTTGCAACGCTTGTAATCAGTGGGTAATAGCATCGCAATAGAGCCAAAAAAGAGTGAGACACTACTAGCATCAACAGTAGACGCTATCTCGATGTTAAAATGATGCGTAATGTCTTGTTGCGAATAGTCGATAGGTGTCACTAATGAGATGCTAAAGTGGCGCACAAAGATGAGATGCTATTCCGGCGCTCAAGGGATGCTAAGTTTAAGCATTAGTTGATGCAATTTCGGCGCTACTGTGAGGCCAACATCATGTAGTTGAGTCGCCAAGGCGACGCTAAAGTGATGCTCCACATGTCGACGCTACTGTGACGCTCGAGTGACGCAAAGAACGATATATTTAATGTAGCGTGGACTATGCACGAGATGCTATTGTGACATTACAGAGGCGCTAATGTCAGATATTTTTGCCTCATTATAGTCATATTTTCTTCCCTTCTCACATCATACAATTATATAATGCATATAAATGAATTCATGATCCATCATCGGAGGCAGCGTCCGGCGAAGGCAACATCGGAGGTTCGCAGAGGGCGGTGTCCACGTGCGGAGGAGCAACATTGGGTAGCGGACGAGGGTGGCGAAGGAGGGCGACGTCTGGCAGATAGAGGGGGGTGTTGGACGAGTCGGCGGTGGTCGACGAGCAGGGTCAGCGGAGTTGATCACTAGCTGATCACTATAGGTTTTTATCCCATTTTAGATGCATTTCACCCATATCGAGCCCCTAAATTGCCCAACTTTTGGCCAATTATATTTGGAATGCAAGGATTATGATAACTAGTCGATCTTCCTCATTTTATACTTAATTCCATGTGCATAGAGGTTCTGAATTGCTAAAATCTATAAATATTTCAATTCTATGCCAAGTTATCATTTTTAGGACAAGTTATCATTCCAATGTGTCAAGTTATCATTATTTTGATTGAGCTAATTTTCAATGATTTTCTTGCCTTAAATCCATTACTATCATGAATGAATCATATTTGAATGATCATATTTCAACTTGTGCAAAATTATCAATCCATTTGAACAAGTTATCATTTTCCAATGTCAAGTTATCGTTTAAGGACAAAACTATCATTTCGATATGCAAAACTATTAGATCTGCACAAAGGCATTAAACAATCATTATATTATTGTCCTAACTCATTGCTGTCCAAATTTGATCATATTTGGATAACCACAACTAAAGTTATGACAAGTTATCATTTTTAAGGCATTAAGTTATCGTTTTGACACCCAAGTTATCATTCCTATGAAATTTTATCCATATTTGATTTCTGACCTCATTCACTTGCCATCCTAATCTCTTTGATGCTTTCAATGATTTGAACCATCCATATTTGAATATTTTCTATGATTTATGCAAAGTTATCATTCCGGGTCTTCAATAGTATCATATTGATTTACTGATTTCACTTTCTTGCATAACATCATATTTTATTTGATAATGGAGCTGGTCCTAGTATCTATCCTCATTCTTATCTGTTTATTTCCTATTTGGGGGCTTTGATGTCTGGTGTTCTATCTTTTCTAGCAGGGAAAATAAAATTGCAAAAAGCTGGAAAAGGTGGGAGGACCACTCCAAAAAGCTGGAAAAGGTGGGAGGACCACTCCAAAAAGCTGCTGATTTCTGCAGCTGGAATTTCAGACTGGACAGGTGGCTTTCATCCAATGCTATGGAACATTCTGATGCAAATCAAAGGGTGATAAGAGGCCTATAAGCTGAAGAAACCTTGGAAGGGAGGGGAGGCTGGCCATTGCAGGGTTTGGAGAAGGAAGCAAGGGTTTTGGAGCTGGAGCAAAGAGGGGCTGCTGCAATTTCTATCGACAGCTTCTAACTCAAGATGATTTCCTGTTGTTCTTCACTCTATTTTGTATTAAACTTTATAATTATGAGGAGCTAAACTTCATATCTCCTAGGATAGGGTAGTAGTATAGGTTAATTGTGGATGGATTAGGGACAAATCTGATTTCCTGCATTGAATCAAGTTCTGAATTAATTTCTGGATTTTGAAATATGTATTGATATGAACTTGTTCTTGCCATTGTAAGATCCTATTTGTGTTTACAACTGAGGAGTTATCATTTGATCTAATCTTTGTTCAGAAATGAATCAAGAATCAATGCCAAGTTCTAGATACAAACCCAGTTAGAATTCTGATTTCTTACTTTCTGAAATCTGATTTTTTCTGAAATCTGAATTCTGAATGCCTTTCTGATTTTTGAATTCTTAGAATCTGTTTTGTCATTGTGGAGCTCCAATTGTGTTGACAACTGAGAGGTTATCTTATGGTTCCATTCTAATTCAGAAATGATCAAAATGCAATGACATTCCTAGGGTTCTAATATGTAATTGCTGCTGATTTTCTAATTTCTGAATTCCTGAACTTCTTGATTTTTGATTTCTGAGTTATTTGAATCTGAATGCCATTGGGAAACTTGATTTATTGAGCAACTGAGAGGTTGAATATTGCGCCCAATCTTGTTCAGAAATGGATTAAGATGCTTGACATTTCTATGGTTCAAATTTGTGATTTCCATTGGCTACTCACTGACTTCAATGTTGCTGATTTCTATTTTTTCTGGATTTAAGGAAAATCTGATTGTCATTATTAAGCCCTATTTTAACCTACCACTGAGAGATGGTCTTATGGAATTCCTTGAGATTCAGAGATGAACCAAGGAGCAATAACAATTGTTGAATTTTCCAACCTGTGATTATATGCATATTGTTTCCAATTAATAAGTATTAGTGTGGACTTCACTCTCAATTGCAGCCGAGAGGCTTTAAGGTACTCTTGTAGTTTAGAGATAAACCAAGGAACACTAGCACTATTATTGGATTAGTTTCATTCCTGCCTAGCTAATTGAAGTGATTTCCTTGTTTTATGACTATACTTAGAAGTTATCACTTCAGATTTCATTGAATTGTCAAAAAAATCAGCAAGTGACTTGAATTGAACTTAATGATAACTTGATTTTCAGTGGATATCCTCTTCTAATTCAACTTGGCTAACAAACTATAAGACAATATATTGTTTAGTTCTGGTCGAGTTGAGCTGTGAAAATAGTCATATTAAAGTTTGAATCAGATTTGACTAAAAATTGATAACTTATCTCATTCCATCCATAATTAAATTAGATGAACCCCAACTCCTGGGAGAACCTTCCTCATTGATAGTTAACCCCTTTGAGCCTATAGTTTGGCATTTACAATTCAGTTTAGTTAACTTTTCAGAAATCCAACAATAGTTATCATTTTGCCTTCCTTTAAAAATATGTTTTCACTTTCATTTAAATTCCTATTTTTATCACTTTAAATAGGATTAGTCTAAATTATTTTTAGAGAGTTTAGGACTTTAAATCACTGTGAATATGATATTTGGGTAACTACAATTGACCTGTATACTTGTAGTAGAGTGTGAGTTAGGGAGTTAAATCAAAAAAATTGAAAAATCTGAAATTTGACCCCAAAAATCAGCAAGTTATCACTACACTCCTCTAAATCACTGTCAGGAGTCTAACGGTCGATGGGTGGGGTCAGGGTCAGGGGAGGAGGTCGGAGGCGGAGTCGAGGTCGGAGTAGTCAGCGGCAGTCGATGGGCGGGGTCGGATTCATAGAGGAGAAGGCGGCAAGGTCGGAGGAGTCGATGATGGTCAGGTCGGAGGAGGAGGTTGGAGGCAAGGTCAGGGTCGGAGGAGGAGGCTGGAGGCAGGGTCGGGGTCGGTCAAGTCGGCAACAATCAGCTGTTGGGGTCGAGCGGTAAACACAGTAAAAGTAAAAGGTAAAGGAAGAAGTTAGGGGTTTAAGGTAAGTTTTTAGCGCCACATCATAATGCAATGCTACATAGACGCTAAAATGGTGCAAAAAAATAAATTAAAAGATAATAAACTTAAATGTGATGGTACGTCCTCTATAAGCGACGAAGCACAATCAACACTAAGTAGACGCTAAAGTGACGCCAAATACTATTCCTGATTTTTTTATTGGCTTCTATTTAAATAGGTTTATATTATTTTGTTCCTATTATATTATAAGTTTATATTTCAATAGGTTTTGTATATTCTAATTTTCTATTATATGTATGTAATTCTATACATATATATATGATGTTTGTATGTATGTTAGGTCTATATATTCAAAGTAGCGTCTCATCACATTGTGCCATGTTCCAGTCATTTTGTTCCCTTCTCGCACTATAAAAATTATGGAATGCATATATAATTACTCTTGTATCTGTATATGAAATTATAAGTCTATACGTATATGTGCATATGACAAAATTGTGTATATGTATATCTAATATATGTGCATGTATATGTTTACGTGTGCGAGATTAAGTCACAACAATGTGTATATCTATATGTATTATAAGTATATACGTGTATGTATATGTCTATATATGTGCGAGATTAAGTGACAATAACGTGTATATGTATACGTATTATAAGTATATATATGTATGTATATGTTTATATGTGCGAGATTAAGTGATAATAATATGTATATGTGTACGTATTATATATAAGTATAAGTATATATGTGTATTTATATATCTATATGTGCCCAATTAAATGACTGGAATAAAAAGTCGACTATATATGTCTATATATGTGCGAGATTAAGTGACAATAATGTGTATACGTATACGTATTATAAGTATATATATGTATGTATATGTTTATATGTGCGACATTAAGTGATAATAATATGTATATGTGTACGTATTATATATAAGTATAAGTATATGTGTATTTATATGTCTATATGTGCCCAATTAAGTGAGTGGAATAAAAAATCGACTACTGCGGCGCTATAGCGATGCTAATGAGTCTCTAACACATATTAGCGATACGCTAACGTCGACATAGCGTCTTAACATCTTAGCTTCCCAACATCGCGACGCTAATAATGCCTTTCTAGCATCGACTATCGTTGCAGCTCTATTGTCGACACTATTGAGTCTCCACGGTGGTGCTAAAATGGGACATTTTGTAACGAATCATCAATTAGTTCAACCATCATAGTTCTATGATTAAGAATATAAAAATAATATATGTATAATTAAGATATGATATATATTGTATGCATAAGTAACATATATAATATAGGTAACAAATATATATTTAGGAACACATATATGATAGGCATATATAAGTACATAATATATGTTAAAGGTACACATATTAAAGTATATGGAGTTGCGTCAAAATACATAACATATATATAGTTATATAAATATCGATAGCGTATAGTTAATCTATTTCTTAATTAATGTATATGTTCCTCAAGCATATATCGAGACACCAAGTAGTGTTAAAATAGTGTCAATTAAGCGGTGTATGTGTTACATGTGTAGGCAACCATAGAAATATATTTTTATATTGACGTCTACATAGCGTCGCAACAATTATGATGCCAAGTAGCGTCGCATAACTCGGCGCCAAAATCGCGCAAAAATATGATGCCCACATCAATTCCTCGCTAGCGTCGACAAAGCGTCTCAACATCTACGATGCTAGGTTCGTGTCGAGCGTTGTCGATGCTACAATAGTGCTAAGTTTTGCTACGCATTTTCGCTCCATCGCATGCAATAATAGCGGCTAATTGGTGCCTCCATTAGCATCTATTTTTCGAAATGTTACGAAAATTCTAATGTGGCGCTATTGGGAGGCAAGTACCATCACCTTTGTGTGACTCAATTGAGATGCTATAACGACGCTTGTGGCATTGACTTAGCGTCACTGGAGATGGAGACACTATTTTGCATCGCTAATTTTCTTGTAGTGCACATCAGGTGGCTTCCATTGATCATCGATTCCGCAGGATGGAACGACGTATGGATTTTGTTGCTGGCTCTCTTCAGGCTTACTATGCCTCATAGCGCTTCGTTTATCTGATTGTGCTTGATGAGGATAGTTCGAATGAGTGTCCATCAATGGTCAGCTATTTTTTCTACTACCTCTTTGATGATGTCAAAAATGGAAGAAGTAATAGACAACGTTATGTTATGTTTCTATTTTTAGTAGACCATGTTATGTACTAGACGATGTTACATTATGTTTTTATTTGTACTAGTTTCATGCATCATTTTTAGTGACTTTGGTCACATATATTAGTGTATGAACACATGATGGATGTACTTTGATGACTTTTGTTTTATGATGGATGCATTTTGATAATTTCTTATGGTGTTATCTTATGGTATTTGATGTCATTGCGATTATACCGCTTCATATTATCATTACATTATCAAGGCCACTTATTTAGGGGAGGAAATGTGAAATATGTATAAATGTAGGGAGAGCTTGTTTAAAATTTATTTTTTTTTCTCCTCTATCATTTAATTAGTTTGTCATCATAAAAAAGGGGGAGATTGCATAATCCTATGTTTTGCCTCCGAGTTTTGATGATAACAAACTCAATTGTATATAAAATTTACTAATTTATGCTTGAGTGAAGATTATGCAAGAGTAAGATCGAAAGGTTTATGCATGTGGAAGAAATTGCAAAGTTAAAAACATCAAATAAAAATTTTTAAACCGATCGGTCGATACACTGGTCGATTGGTCATACCGTTTGATTGAATGATATCGTTAAGAAAAATTGTCGAGTAGATGTCAATCGACCGATATATCACAAGAAAATAGTAGTTCAAAATTTGTTGAGCAGATATCGATCGAAGGAACGATCGATATTGATCACAAGAAAAGGGTCGTTCAAAATTTGTCGAGCAAATATCGATCGAAGGACTTGTTGAACATAGGTCGATCGATCAGAACAAAAGTTGTTTACGGATATTGATGAGCTGATGCTGATCATCGAATCGGTGGCAGCACTAGTCGATTGGTCGAAAGAAAGGTGAGATTTCAAATGACGAGCTAATGTCCATCGAAGGAGCGGTCGATTGAACAAAGGAAAAGACGATAAAAAATCACAACGATCATGTTGACCACTCGACCGGCCAATGATAATTGTCAATCAACCCCAAACTGAGATGAAAAGTAATAGTTATATTTTAATGTATACTTTTTTAAAAAGTTTTTTGACGTATTCGACACATAGAGAAACTATAAAAGGAGTGTCAAAGCCTAAAGGAAGTTGAACCAATCAAGTGAAATCACTCCATAGCTTCTTCCAAATTCAAAACACCTCTTGAACTTAAATTTGCAAATCATCCTTTCCTCTTCTAATTTTTAGTGTGAGCATCTTTTGTATAAGAAGAGAGTTGGAGGGAATCTAGTATGATTTAGTTAAGAAATACGAAATTGTTTTTGAGCTTTATGATTAAAATTTTATATATCAATTCAACTGCCTCTTGGTGCTTTCAATCCTACAACAATGAGTGTAAATGAAGTCAGATCGACTTAGTAGATCACTGACATCAAGATCGGTGGGTTTCTTCCTCATTACTAATTGTGTTCTTTATTTCCTCCGTATGTCACTCCGCTTACTTGCCTTGTTTGTCTTCATCGTCTCTTCTTGCATCATTTATTTTCTTCATCTTTTCTTTGTGTTTTGCTTTGATTCTTTACGCTCGTGCCTAATTTCTTCTTCTTCTCCAATCGAGTTGTTGCTCATTGGATTCCTTCTTTCGGAGCTCGGACCACAACACAGCAAGAAGTACGACTCTGCATCTTCCATGATTTGTTGTTTCCTTCATTTGTGTTTCATCTTATGATTCCTCGTTTCTTCTATAGTTCCATGGACTTCTCCAACTCGTAGTCGATTCATTTCTATCACCGAACTATTTAAGTGTTAAATTGCCTTTAGGCCTTAGATTGGAGCTTAACCTCCATTGTTGCCAGTGTCTTGGTTCGTTGGAGTTCACTTTCGGTGGCGATCAACGAATCGAAGCTTAACCTCTATTTTCTTGTCGTTGACTGGATTTTGCCCGACGTTGTCAACATTTAGAACCTTACTCCCTCTCTGGCGATGAATCATGTCAGGCGTTACTCATGTCGCTATGAATTTTGTCTCCTCTTCCTCTCGCCCAATCAGTTGTAATCAGTGACATCTTCAAGAGAATTAGTTTTTAGTTTCCAATCCTCCATCCACTTTCAATCGCATTCGTGAGGTCGCCACTTCTTCGTTGATGGATTGCATTTTCCTTCCAGCGGTTCCTTCTATTTTCATTCTTCATTCTTTCTTATCTTTCACATCTCCAACGAGGTTGTTGCCTCGTTGGATGTTCTGCCGCGTGACATTTTAGCTGTTGTTCATCCAAGAAGTTGGTGCTTGCATAAGAGTTGCAAAAATCATCGCTTTCTCTAGCAGTTGTGACATCAATATTCGGTAGAATCATCTTGCAGACGAAGAATTACTCTGATTTCTCTTCTTTGCAACCTTGACAACGCCGAGCCGGTTCTTCAAGTTATCGTCGTCCAACTACTTCCCTACGTCAACTTGAGAGGGTTGTTGGAATTCTTATCGTTCGTCGCGTGATCATCCATTCAACTCGTCATCAGCTTGCACTCGACGTCTGCAAAGTTCATCACATCTTTTTTTGTTATAGTAGCAGTAGTTGCTTTACTAGTTTAATACATGATTGTATCTCGGTGGTTGTAATTGGTCTCAAGTGTTAATTCAAATCATTTAGTAGAATTTGTTTGGTAGCTTCCTCCTCTGTCTTCCACGTTTACTCTTCATTTTTCGTTTTGCTCCCTCTGTGTTTGCTTCTCTTCCTCTCTTCTGGTGTAACACCGGCAAGTGACCAGATCGTGTCTGAGCTCATGTTTTCCAACAAATCATAACTAAGATGAGACCTCCCATCCGAAAATATGCTTACAACTAAGATTGGACCCATACGCAAGAAGGTTTAGTGGTAGCTCTTTGTTCAAATCAATCACTGATGAAGAAGAGGAAGAAGAAATGAGACCAACTATCTTGGGGCAAGACACAAGATTATTTCATTGCTGCATGGTACTCTTACATCTCACCTCCTGTAATTATAACAACTACAAGTAACTAACCGACAATGTTCTTCTATGTATTCCTACTCTGTGCATACGAGCTATAGTGTTAATTGTTTTAACTACTTTTCATCAGGCCTTAGACAATACTTATATCAATTTCATCTGTAGTCCTTTGGACAACCGATTCCTAGTTTTATGGTGATGTGACCTTAATAGATAATAAAAAATAATAAAACATGGCTAGTAATTGTCATCTATAGCCTCCTAACTTTGTTCAATTCTCATTTTGATCCCTTAACTTTAATATATAATCAGAAGATACTTTGGGATTGACGGAGATGCCAGCGTCGAAGCAGAAGAAGGTGCTACTCTTTGGGCCGTGGCTGCAAGTGCCTAGACAACCTAGAGGTCACCGATCATCAACTGCAAGCAACTCCCAAAGACTTGCCACCCGCCAATCGGAGAAGGTGGTTCCGGCGACGTATGTGCCAGACCCCAACGGGCCTGGTCTGGACACATATTAGACTGTACTTCCATATTCTAACGGTAAAATATCTACGACTAGCTCTCAACGATCGGATCTGGGCCTAAACGAACAAGATTCTCCAATATTACGAAGTCGTCAATCTTCTGAGCACACGGGTAGTTTTGATTTGGGCCACGTGTTCAGCAAACCGTATCCACCGTTCCCCATCACATGACAAAGAACATCACAATACCACCTACTTCACCTGGGAACTGCGATCTAGAGCCATGTGTCCATCAATCGGGATCCAACGACCAACAGCCATGTGATACATCTGCCCCTCCTAGGGTTAACTTGGGGACACGGCCGCCACCTATCATTACTCACACCCCAGTCTCAAGGATTCCCAAACACTCAGCAAAAACCTTTCTTTCCTTGTCGGGTCCTTCTGGATTGCTCTCGTCAACATCAACCTCGACTATCTCACGAGATCGGCACCACAACTTCATAGATCAGGTGCTACAAAGCTTCATTGTGCCGAGACGCACCTTGCTGGACACTTCCTCGATCATTTCCACTACCTCCCACAAGGAGGCCCCGGATGAAGAGCTTATTCCACTCAATCGTGAGGCTGTCGCCCTTCATTGTGGCCGGAGCTTGCACAAGAGGCATCGTCCCCCTTTGCAAGCTCGTCCGGCTTGTGTGAAAAAGAAGGGGGACGTTGGCCCCCCCTCTCTCACTCTAGCAAAGGCCCCCTTCTCTCTCGCACGAGTTCATCGACACGTGCGAAAGAGAAGGGGGCATCTACCCTCCTCTCTCACGTCCGACATCCCCCCCCCCCCCCCTCCCTCTCGCATTTGTAGTTCTCTATCTTGCAAGCTCGAGGACTACGGATGAAATTGATATAATGTTAGAGGATCTTGTAGTTATAAATTGAAGGGACCAAAATGAGAAGTAGACAAAGTTAGGGAACTTTATGTGAAAATTACTCTCAAGTTTTATAATCTCTTAATCAAATAAAAAATATGAAGTCATGTCAGTATTGATTACAAAAAAGAAGGGAGTCTCACAAAGAGGTTGCTGCCCCTTGTCCCACTTTGTTGTTGGAGCGAAGCAACAATCTCTTGACGGTGATGCTACCTTTTATTCAAATTTTAAAAAAAAAATAATTTTGATCATCATTAAAATAATTAAAAATATGAAATAAAATAAAAATAAAATGTGTATTACAAATAAATATTAAACTTTTGTAACCACTTAATTCTCTTTAAGAAATAAATGTTGACACATTAATATTTTTCTCTCCATTTAATTTTAGAATAATAAATAAATAAACACTAAAAATGTGAAAATGTGGCAGTGATACTATAAATACACTACTGGCTCTGGCTATATTTTCTTAATTTTTTAATGATGATGGTAACAAAAAATTTTAAAGATCGCAAAGATACAAATTTAAATTTAAGTGGAAGAGAGAGAAAAATGATAATGTAATTTTTTAAATTTTTTATTATTTGACATGAAGATGAGAGAAAATGATGATGTAGGTGGTCGATCGGGAAATATGATAGTCGATTGCAATCAACGTGATTGAAATTTTTTTTTTTTTTGAAATTTAATAAACTTGATATTAGAAAGTAAAATTAAATCATTTTGTGAATATCTATTAAGTTGCATGACCGTTTTTAAAATTTGCTCATCCGGAGCAAATTTCAATGATATATTTTTTTACTTTTGTGTGTGTACCAGGAATAGTGTTAAAGTAGAAAAAACGGAAAAAAAACATGTAACACCAAAAGTAAACTTTTCTTGCAGTATATGGAATATATATAGAATAGAAATTTGTGTATTATGACAGTGAATTAATATAAGCTGGCTAACGAATCCAGTAACTAGATAACAATTAATTGATTGAACTATATATCAATTATATAACCTATATATAAAAGTTCAAGGCTGATAAAAACGAGCGGAGTAACTTGGTTTTACTAAACATGTGATTATAGAAGCTGGACGAAAAGTGATGATGTCAAATGTAGATTATAGTAACTATCCACTCTTGTCCCAACAGTATATATAACTTTGTTGATGAGAACTGAAGGGAGGAATACGATAATAGAAATATCCGCAAACATGATTTCATTTTTTGATAAGAAAGTGCCACAGAACATGTTTGGTCAGGTCAAGCTAATATGATTCATTCTTTCAGGCAAAATGGTCATTGCAATTTGAAGCTATTGAAGACAATTTAGGGTCATTTGTTTCGGTAATAAATGATAGAATATCGTCGAATATGAATAAACATGTAATAGAATAGTATTATTTTAATCAAACTTCAAAAATTGAGAAATCATCTCAAAACTTGTGAAACTGCTCATCTTATCCCCTATTTTTCAAAAAGTTCGTATTCCATTTTTTCAACGAATTTTATTATTATTATTATTATTATTATTATTATTATTATTATTATTATTATTATTATTATTATTATTATTATTATTATTATTATTATTATTATTATTATTATTATTATTATTATTATCCTCTTCAAATCAAACATGAAGTAGTTTTTTTTTTAAAAAAGTGCGATATTACGTTACTTTATTTCATTTAAGCTTGTCTTAAAAATAAACATAGGGGCCATTTGGATAAGTAATATCCTAAAAGGAATAATAAATTTTATTATATAAGAATATAATATTCTTGCTATATTTTTATTCTACCTCTTATTTTATTTTAAAAGAATAAATTTTAAATTTATCATATTTCATAATTAAAAGACTTTATTAGAAATCATTTACATTTATTATAATAATTATTATTATATAATAACATATGGATAAATAATAAAAAATAAAAAAATATATGAAGAATGAAAAAGATGGAGAATATTTATATTCTTCTATTTTAGTAAACATTCTTCATTTGAGTTTAAAAAGGATGATTTTACGTTTTCTGAACCATGTTTAAAGAAAAAGTTTAATGAAGTTAATCATATTATTCGTCATTTTTTATTATATTTTCAAAATATCGAGTTATTCGCGAGCCAAAGGATACACATGCCTATAGTTTTCCACATAATTATGTTTTGACTGAGAGGAGCAAGCAGCCATTTAAGCGTACAGTCAATTTTGGTGTTAGATTTGAGATTAGTGATGAGAAGATCGCAAAGAGATTGTAAAAAAATAAAAAAGACATATAATTTATCTAGGTTAATCTTTGATATTAGGGTTACGTCCTGCAAAGAGGTTTCACTATATCGTTTTTTACAGCCGCCACACAGATTACATCTGAAAATAAACTATAAATAGTCTCACACAAACGGGTTCAAAACTCGAACAAAACAGAAAAAAAACCTAATCTGAACCACACTGGCCGGCTAAACAAAAGTTCAAACCGTCGTCGAGGGGCGGTGCCCCCCGAACCCTCCCTTTTGTTCGTACGTCAGCAGCACAGGTAATTGGATAATACACAAATTTTTCTAAACTCACGTGGATGAATCGGTGTGAGAAACAAAGAGCCCTGAAATATTCATCAACTCTAACCATTAGGAACGCATTTTAATTTGTTATTTGGTTTTCTGATAAGCATGTGTCACATAATATATTTAGTCATCTAACATTATATTTGAATTAAGATGAAATGAGGATAAAGAGGAAAAGGGGAAGAAAAAAAAATTTCTCCATGTTTGAATAGAATTTTAAAAGAGAGGAATGGAGAGAAATCTCCATTTTTTTTCTTTTTTTTCATTTGTATAATTTTATTTTAACCCCAAATTAAAGTGTAAACTTTCACTTTTTTTTTTCTATTCACTTCAATGAGGCTTCAGCCAAACACAACATAAAACTAATATGATTACCTTTTTCAGACAAAATGGTCATGATCATTTGCGGCTTTTGAAGACAGTTAAGATACAAAGGCCTCTCGTAATTCACAATATGATGTTTTAACTAAGACTAACAAGATGCCATCTAAGCCTACTATAGGCAGCGTTTGACGACTAGAATTTGGCCCAATTTCTAGAATAAAGTTACATCACGTGAACAAAGTTATCTTACTTTTTTTCTTTTAATTCTTTATTATAATTAATAAAATATTATTAATTATTATTTAATATTAATGTTATTCATTAAATTATTTTTATATTATCTTAAATAATAATCAATTATAATATTTTATTTATTTAAATATTATCATTCAACTTATAAAATAAATTCTTTAACTTAATATAAATATTTTTCATAAATTATAATATTAATAACATATGAAAATAATAAATTATATTATTAGTATTTTCACAATTATAAATTATAATATAAATATAAATATTTTTCACAAATTATTATTTTAACTAAATAAATACATAATATTATAATTTATTATAATTTTATACCTCATAAAATAATAAATTATATCCTTAATTCTTACTTTTTATCTAAACACCTACAAAAACTTATCTATCAAATTAATATTTTAAATTTCTATCATTACGCTTTTCATCCAAATATTAAATTTAAACTATCAAATCGATTAGTTCTCGAAAATCAACGAGAACTAAAATTCACATGCCAAAAACAACCATAACGATTTATTTTGTTTGCTAGGTTTTCATAGGAAGTACATTTCTGAATGATTTTGAGTTCCCGTTAGTTCTCAAGAACTAATCAATTTGATAAAAAAATTAGATTGATGTTTGGATGCAAAAATATAATGATGAAAATTTAAAAAATTAATTTAATAGATTTGTTTTAGTGGGTGTTTGGATAAAAAGTAAAAATTAAGAATATAATTTATTATTTTATAAGATATATAATTATAGTAAATAAAAATATTATATCTATTTATTTAAAATAGTAATTACTAGCACATAAAAAAATTATACATAATTATTTATTTAAATATTTATTAAAAATAAGTTGTGTCGCAATATATTAATATTAATTTTGATTAAATCTTTTATATCATATTAATATTATAATTTACGTAAATATTAAGATCCAAATACAATACAATTTCTCTAAAAATAAATGAATTTTTTAATTAATAAAATATTATTGTATTAAATATAATATTTTACATTAATTTGATTTAATTCATATTATAATACAATAAATTAATTATAATATTTTTCAGTTAATTAATATGAATTTATTGTAATTTTTTTTACTGCAATACTTAGCAAAAAATTTTAACTAAGTTACAAAATATTTTTAAATTATTAGAACTAAATAATTTATAATCAATAAAATTTAATAATGTAATTTATATTTTTAATAATAATGTATTAATAAATAAATAATATGTACATTAAAAATAATGAAAAGTAAAAAAGGAAAAAATAAAAAAAAGTAAAAAGTAAAAAAGGGACAACAAGAACTTGGGAAGGTGGCAAGAACTTCTGGTTCTTTAAAATGGTCACATGATTAGAACTTTGACTATTTTCACTCTATTCAGACACACACTCGAACTAATATATTAATTTAATTATTTAATTAAAAGTCAAAAGAACTACGATTCAAATATCCAAACGACCCTTGATATCGATTGAAAGTAACATATTGAGAAATATCTTCTCTTGCTACCTATTTCTTTTTTTTTTCAACTTCATATTTGAACTTGAATTGAGGTAAAATAATAGTTCTAATTTTTAATGAATAGTTGAATCGATAGATTAAATTTGTATGTGTTTAAATAAAATTAAATATAATGATAGAAAATGATGAGATTTTTAAAAATAATTTAATAGATTAATTTGGATAAGAAAGCAAAAAAATATAATCATTGATAAATATACGAAGGACTTTGGCTCTTTGAGATAGTTCAATGACATAAAGAATATGTTTGGATAACAGAACTTGTCCAAATTTTGTCAAACACCCTATGAGAAAATTTTCATTAAATACCCTCAAACTTTAATGTTTTCTCAATACTACCCTTCAACTTTAATTTATAGCAGGGGTCGCCCCCCTTGTGTGACCTTCCTCGATGCGTGAAGGTAGGGGGGTGGGGGTGGAGGTCCCCCCTTGCGACCTTCGCTGGCACGCAAAAGGTCGAGTGGTTGGGGTTGGGGGTGGGTGGGTTTTGCCCCATTTGTGCGACCTTCGCCCGTCCTTGTGGGGGGATGCCCCGCGAACTGGCGAGGTCCCCCTACTGCGTCGCTGTCACACCTTCCGCTAACCTCATTTTGATTTTCAATCAAGTATTTTTTGTTTCATTTTTAATTTATTTTATGTTACCAATTCTTGTGTAGAGGAGAGAGAAGATGCTACGTCAGGGCCACATCAGTAGCAGGATCGGGTAACCACCTATAATCGGTGAAAAGAGTATTTAATAAAATAAGTTAAAAGATGACGAACAATCTTGTTAGAAAATAAAGCCGGAGGAAACTAGAGAATTGAAGTGATAGAAAAAGATATATGTGATAGATTAATTTTAGTGGATTTTTGAATAAAAAATAAATATTATAAATATAAAATATAATTTTGATAAAAAAAATAAAAGTTTAAATTATTTTTTATTAAAACATTATGTTAAAAATGTATTATTTAAATATAAATTTAATAAATTATATTAATATGATATTTAAATTTTTAATAAATTAGTAAGTAATAAATAATATTATATTAATACTTTATTATAAATATTTTAATAAATAACAAAAAAGAAAAAAGTTTGAAATCATATTATTATAAATACCAAACCTCTTATTCCATTACTCAAATGCCTCTTAAAAATTCATAAACTGTATTAAATGTTATGATAAAGAAAAGATAAGAAAGGCTATTTCTAAAACATTTTTTTATAATAGACAAGTACTAGTCTAAAATTTGAAATAACTAATTTGATTAAAATTTATGTTCATTTGTCATTTCAGTATTCAATTCGTCATGTAATAGTTTTAAATTGTACATTGATAAGTTTAAATCAAAAGCTAAATTACATAAATCGAAAAAAGAAAATACACTGCTAACATTCAAACCTCAACAATTTAGGCGTCTTAAAATGAAATTCTAATCTCTAATCTTTATTTAAAATAGGGCATCGTTATTTTTACTTCAAAAAATATTATTGTATTATATTTTATTTTATAAAGTATGAAATGATAATAATTTTTTAAAGTAGTTTTTTTCAATAAGATATTTTTTAAAGTAGTTGATGCTCTCAAAATATCTATCAGTACGGACACTTTTGTATCTTTGTTCTGTCACTTCAATGTTACTCATTGCAATTGGAGTTTCATAAAATTTATGTGAATAGTTTTTGAGTTAATAAATTAATTGTGAGTGTGTTTAGATGGAGTAAAATTGAATGATGAGAATAAGATAATTTATATGATAGAAAAAAATAGATGTGATTAGTTAATTTTAGTGAGTGATTAAATTAAGAATATATACGATAAATATAAATTATAAAATTATTAAAAATTATAATACATAATATTTATTAAAAGATTATGTCAAAAGTTTTGTTTAAAATATATTATTTAACTTTAAAAACAATCTTTTTTAATATTTTATATTTAATAAAATACTAAAAATGTATAATAAATAATATTATATTAAATTTTATTATTTATATTTTATATATAATAAATAAATTAACTTATAATAAGTAAGGTTATAAAAAAATGATAAAAAAAGTTTGAAATAAAAAAGAAAGTAAAAGAAAATTGATAACGGAATTACAGTGCTTCGATTCCATAAAAAAAAGGTGAAATCGGAATATGAAAATCATCACGTAATTCGTAATTCTCATCTCTAATTTTTACAAAACAACCCCAACGATTTCGAAGTTGCTTGCCGAAAACATTGGAACACGTCTCCTTCGGGCAAAGCAAACGTGGCGTGTGATTTGATAGATGCTGTCGATCACTCAATATGACGAATTAGTCCACCACGATATCTGATAATTAATGATTTTTATTCATATTTTCATTATAATATCTGATAAAAAAAAGTGAATGAGGAGTAAAAAATGTACCATTAACGTTTCTATCATTGCACATCTGCACTAATACAAATGCATCGTGATCTTTTAAGGGGTTGTTTGGGGAAGCAACTAAAATTAACTTCTTGCTATCATAAGAATATTTTATTTGTGCTTTTTTAATTTTCGAGACAGTAGACAAGATTTATTCATTTCTTTCTTAATCGGCCTTATTTGTATCAAACATTAAGAACAATTCAATTGTTCCTGTTATATTCCGATAACAAACACTCCTAAACTATTTGAGAGAAAATACATTTCTTATTGTTTTTAATATTATGTTTAGGAAGATTTCTTCATCTCGTTGAAGTAACCGAGTACATTTTTTTTCTGCTTGAAATCAAAGTTGTAAGACTCGGATCGGACGTCGATCCAGATAAATCTCCGAGTCAGGTTGGACCGGTCGAACCGGTTAATCCGAACGGTCGAATCGAATAATAATAAAATAATATAAAAAGATAAATTATAATACTTATATATTCTTATCAATAATTAATATATTTATACATCAAAGTACATATGATTAAATCATTTTAATTAAAGTTAAGAAATCAAATGTGACATATTTAATTATTGATATGAGTTTTATGAGATTTTAATATATTCAACTATAATTTACAAATTCATATTTCTCAAATTCAACTATTAATATTTACTTAAATTAAAAAGATTATTGTAGTTTCTATTTTTTTAATTTAAATAGGTAACTAATCTTTTCATATTTAATATTTGACATTTAAAAATATTATAATTTTTCTTATTAAAAAGAATAATTTGATACATGAGTGATGATAAGTTGATAACCATTGTATAATGTAAAAAAACTTAACATTCAAATGAATGAACATAGCATAGTGGAATGTACACAATAAATTGTTTAAGAGGTTCATGGGTTCAAAACCTATTGCGCATACTATTATTCTAATATTTTTCAATTTTTGAACTGGCCGATTGTCCTAAAACCGTTGATTCATCGGTCTTGATCGATTCGAAACGGTCCAAATACCAATCCGGTTTTGGATCAAATTAAACCCGTCCCTAATGACGATCGACGATCGAATCGGCCGATCCAATCCGGTCCAAACAACCTTGCTTGAGATATATAGGAAAGCCCCCCTCTACGATTCTATATATAATGGCATTGGCACGCATTCAAAGCGAACAACAGTGGAAATCAATGCATGATAACGATTCACGTTCGACAGTCGACGATGGTAAGGCCGATTGAGCCTACACCACGTCACCGGCTGTGGATTTCAAACGTCGACTTGGTGTCGCCGCGAGTGCACGAGAAATCTGTCTACTTCTACCGCCCCAATGGATCGCCTGACTTCTTTGATGCAGCACAACTGCGAGATGCCCTGGCTCGGGTGTTGGTGCCGTTTTATCCCGTCGCCGGCCGGATTGCCAAGGACGAAGCTGGCCGAATGGAGATCGACTGCAACGAAGAAGGAGTGCTCTTCGTGGAGGCCGATTCGGACGCGACTGTGGACAACTTCGGGGACTTCTCGCCCACAGTGATGCTAAAGCCCCTTATCCCCATCATCGACTATGCAGATGATCATCTTTCTTCTCACCCGCTTCTCTTGTTGCAGGTAGGTCATCTTAATTGATTATGATACCTTTTGTACATTAAGCACAGCCGTTACTGGTTAGATCTAGGCGTGTCCTTTGTCTTGTAAGCACACGTTGTTTCTTTTTTAATTTCTCATACGCGCCTATGTACACACTACACAGGTGACCTACTTGAAGTGCGGTGGCGTTTCGTTGGGCGTATCATTTAATCATCAACTCATCGATGGTCTTTCTGGTCTTCACTTCATAAATTCTTGGTCCGACGTCGCTCGCGGCGCCGACGTCCGAGTGGCACCCTTCTTGGACCGCAGCCTTCTCCGCGCGCGCAGCCCGCCGACCCCTCGCTTCGACCACGTGGAGTACCAACCGCCTCCTTCACTTCCCACGTTCTCCCAATGCGTTGATGTGACGACACCTGCGGCCAAGCTCTTCCAGCTCACCCGAGAGCAGCTCAACCTCCTGATCAAGAGACCACACTGCCCTTCGGGGGCCGCTTACAGCACGTACGTCGTCCTCGCCGCCCACGTCTGGCGGTGCGTTTGCATATCTCGGAACCTCCCGCCCGAGCAGATGACCCAACTGTACGTTGTCGTTGACGGCCGCCGACGACTCTGCCCACCGCTAAAGAAGGAATACTTTGGGAATGCCGTCTTCATCGCGAAGCCATCGGCCACAGCAGGCGAAACGACGAAGTGCACCGGCAAAGGGAATCTTCAATTGGTGAGTAGGATCCAAGAGGCGATCGCTAGGATGGACGATGAATACATGAGGTCCGCGTTGGACTATCTAGACGTGCAACCAAACCTGGACACGCTTGCGAGGGGGGCACACCAGCACCGTAGCCCCAATTTTAGGCTCACTAGTTGGGTGCACCTGCCCATCCACGACGCCGACTTCAGATGGGGACGCCCGGTGTTCACGGGGCCTGGGTACATGTCCCACGAAGGCATGGCGTACCTGCTGCCGAGCCCTACTCACGATGGAAGCCTCTCCTTGGCCATATGTCTCAAGCCCCAACACATGCTCAAGTTCCAAAAACTTATCTACGAGGTCTTGCCTTGATGAGGAGATTAATTACTTATTGCGTGTATTCCTCTAATAAATATTTGTGAGATGTGTCAATCTAGTAATCTAGTTGATTTCCTTTACAAATATATATATATATATATATATATATATATATATATATATATATATTAGTAATAAGTACTATCGTTCATAGTTAGATCCATTGTATTAGTTGGTCTATATATGAAGAGTTATTGACCTTAATTATATTCCTCATCGCGGCAAGTTTTTTTTTTTCCAAAATTTAAGATGGGCAAGTATTTCTCACAAAGCGTATATATGACGACGACTATACTTGTATGTTTGGTTATTTTTCCACTCTTACTTTGCCGAGTCATTGAATTAACCTAGTAAATTTGTTCAATGAAGTCATCAGCATCATGGCTATGGCTTTTGGTACGTCACGGGTGGTGATCGCAAGATTTGACGTTGATAGAAGCAAACGAAAATTATAGTGATGATTGAGAGGGATTTCTGACGAATTTTGAACACTAGACGTCGGACTAATGAAAGCATTGGTGTTTGACATTCCAATCAGGATTTAATTTCGATCTATTTCATAAAATGAGTTGACGAAATCAAAATGAGAATCCGAGAAAAAAAATCTACCATGATTTTCACCGTTTTCACCGTCTAGTTTCACTACTGTAGTAATCCGTCAATTTTTTCCTTTTCTTCAACTTTTTTTTAATTTAACATTTCTTTTTTTTCTTCTCTTATTTTTACTCGCTTGCATTCCTTGAAGAAAATAATTTAGTTATTAAATATAATATATTTATTATTAAATAAATAATTAATACTATTTATTATTTATCATTTCATAAAAAAATATCTTTTGATAAATATAATTTATTTTAAAAATAATTATTAATTTAATAATATATTTTTAAAAAATAACATAATTTTTTAATTATACTCAATATTTATTAATTAAAAATATATTTTATATTTATAAATTTTATATTTTATTCAATCACTCGTTAAATTTAATCTATCATATCAACTTTTCAAATCTCATCATTATATTCTATTTCATTCAAGCCCACTCCGAACTAATCTATTAATTTAATTATTTATTAAAAACTAAAACAACTATAATTATACTCGTCAAATGCAGCCTTGGTACTTGTATGAGCATAAAGTAAGAACAAAGTCTATTATATTCTATTCTCACATGTTTGCTAATCAATGTGAGGACAAGGAGAACGACAAGTGCATGCAATAAAAATAAAGTTGATCCAATCCTTGTCCGGTGCATTGAGAAGGAAAGAACACTAACTTGCTGACAGCAAGAATATGCCAGGAACAAAATTTAATAAAAAATTGCATAAGGACATAATTATTCTCTGTATTTTAACTATTGGAATATTTAAGTTATTGTGCCTCAATAGTTCTAATTGCGACGGACAAATACACGATGTTGACAATAAACGTTAATATGATATTAGCGCCACCCATAATTGTTTAAAAACCTTCATAAAAATATAATTGACTTTCTCAATTTTTTTGTTAGGAATCTATATTGGCGAGTGCTAATATAGAATTTCCCATGACATATCTTGATTATGTTTTCTTTTCCCAATCATCAGCTTCTTATTTCTTCCTCATCTCAACTTGAATGGTGTTTCTTTCTTCCTCTTTATGGATTCCCACTTACTTTTGCTTCTATATTGTAGGGAGGGAAAGAAAGGGGAGGAATTTTTATGTGAGGAGGATGTGATGTGAGGAAGGGCAAGTTAAGTGAAGTGGATGCTACATGATGATGAGTGGATCACTTCTCATGACTTCACCCTTATCCTTTCATCCTTCATTAGGTTGCAAAATTTTTGGAGCTCAATAACTTTGCATAGTACTCATTGAAACTCATGCTACCTTGTTGCAATGCAAAGAACTCTTCGTCAAACACTTCCACGAACTCCTCCATTGTAATGATGTCTTGTTCTTCAAACTTAGTGCTCATAACCATCCTCTATCAATGCTTAGCTCTTACCACAAATTGGTGGATCACCAAGTCCATTTTTTTCATTAAAGTGGCGAGGGTTCAAGTCAAGAAACTTTCTAATATTAATCCTTCCTTGGTTCATGGAGTTTCTATCAATTACTTAGACCATCCTCATCAGACCTAAATGAGGGTGGATGGTGGCTAGTCATTCATGGAAATATTGTTAGGACTCCTCCTTTCCATTCTCCATCAAAATGGAATAATTCAAAAGTAGCTAGGTTAGCCTTCAATTACATACATATGACCTTACGATAACTTATCTAAGTCATCAGTGGTACCGTTGCATATGGACTTGACACATAAACCATTCATAAGACTTAATGACCTATGATACAAACTTAGACTTGATCAAATAGTAATGTTCTAGAGCTAAGAATCTTAGACTCTCATACCTAATTGTAATGTCTTCAAAATTCGCCCCAAAATATGTGTCACATGGTGGATCCCGAAGTGTGCACATTATGAACAATATGATAGATGATATAACATGCCATATAACTATACATGACTAGGAGAAACTATATAAAATAATCCATAATTAATAAAGTTCCTAGTGAAAAGCATAATATCATAACATAATATACTATGGCGAAAGGCCCAATATCCTAACATGGCTCAAAGTCCACAATATACTATGGCGAAAGGCCCAATATCCTAACATGGCTCAAAGCATAATATCATAACATAATATGACACATAATGTTCCTCGTAGACGAGGACAAGGAACGCATGATAACATCATGAGTTCATAATTAAAATATTGTGGACCAATACATGACCATACTACAGAATAACATAATATAAGATGACCACCGTCATGTGCAACATGCTATCATGATCTCGCCGTTAGCCGACATCACTCTTTCATACATGCACAAACCTGCATGTAAGGGAGTCTATAACTTATGTAAGGACTATAAATAAAATAATAACTTATGTTATAATGATAAAACATGATTTGATAAAATAATGAAACAACAACAACAACAACAACAACAACAAAGCCTTATCCCACTAGGTGGGGTCGGCTACATGGATCATACGACGCCATTCCGCTCTATTAGTAACCGATAAAATAATGAAACATGCCAATAAAATTCAATAACAATCTCAATTTAATTCGATAACGATAAGTCCATTTGCATTATCCTTTTATAGCTAGCCAATAAATAATTGCATTAATATTTTAATGTCCAAAATTGATACATCAATGATTTTTAGTTATTTCATTATTCAAGTAATCTTTTTACTAATTTGAAGATTAGCATACATTAAACAATCAATATTAAGTGAATCATTGGTGCATTGTGGTACTTGTTACACCTTGACACTTGGCCAAGCTTGGGTTGCCCTCACACCCAATTGACATCCCAATGATATGCCAATTTGATTATTCACATCTAGGTTTGATAAACAATAAAGATAATTTGATTCACCGAAGGCTAATTTTAAACCAACAATGATGTCAATTTAATACAACTTGAAGTTTATATTTTGGAATCAAGGTGTGTCAACCAACAATATCATAAACAATCATATCATGGCAACATTCAAGCATAGTAATATTAATTTAATAAATCATAAGATAACATCACAATTAATTGAAAATTATGACCAATGTTTGATCACGACAACTACATGATGATATTCATGCATTAATTAACCATGATTAGGAAACCTAAATAAATAAAAGAAAAAAATAATATCCACATCGTTATGGTCAACACCCATGCTCTACAATTGATAGGGCAAGATTACAGACAGCCCAAGTCCATTAACAAAAGGTTTCCTATTTTACGTTATGCGTTACAATTGGAGCGAGCATGCTATGATCCGGACGATGCAACTACGATCTGACCATAATCAACCATCAGAACACATGTTTGACATATGTGCCACGTACGATTGAAACAGTTGTGCTACGACCGTAACACCCTTGCTATAGTTTAATAGTAGTAAGCAAATTGAATGTTCAATTTGCGTGCACTTCCCTAATGTCCTCCTCACATCCAATACATTATGATCTTCAAACAAATTAGAGTGTTCATGTCTCCTTTCCTACCACATTTGCTCCTAATTTGATGGTATACATGATTAAGATCTAAGCATAAATGAGGAATAACAGGGCAAGATTAATATATAAGAACCAATCATCCATAGATTCATCTATTCATGCAACATGTGATGTACATCAATCCAAAATTGAGATTCATCTCACGATCCAAGTGCGAGTTAGATTACGCATAGGGTTCAGACTTTGCGTACATAATCCATAAAGTAATTAGGGATTTTGCCTTCCCTTTCTTATTCTTCTTCTTTCCAAATGCTCTCCTCTCGGACGACGTGATCTCTATCATCTTCTCTTCTTTGTTGAGCTCTTAGGACATCATGAAAAAGAGCTTAGAGGGAGAATGAGAAGCGTCTGGTGAAATGGAAAGAAATGAGAAAGAAGAGGGGTTATGGGTTTTAGGGCTAATTTTCTCAAATAATGAAATTACCTCGGGAACTCTTGTGTTTAGATATATTTTGGTCCATTTCCTACGAGGGGAGATGATCTCTTCTCACTATAACAAAAAGTAGATTTAAGGACTAATAATTTAGAAACTAATTATCTATCAGTCCCTAAACTTATTTATTAAGCACTATTATTAAATCTGTCCCTAATTATAGAGAAGAGAGGGGGAGGGGTTCTTGCACCGACTGATGGGAGAAGAGGAGGGACAACCCTTTATTTTTTAAAATATTTTAAAAGCTTTATTATTATTTTAACAGATATTTGACACGTGGAGGAGAGAGAAATGTCACGTAGGATGATTAACCGGGAAACGACCTATTACATGTGAAAAGGTAGTCAGTGAAATAAATGAAAATATGAAGGGTAATCTTGTTATAAAATAAAGTTTGAAAATAGTATTGGGAATATGTGTTTAAAGTTGGAGGGTATTTGACGTAATTTATCCACTACTTATTGGATACATTCAGAGATGGACCCACTTATAGAATGTGGGGCCAGCATTCCTAAATTTTTTATTATATATATAAATATATATATATTATGATCAAAAGTTATGTTTAGCTCTCCTTAAATAAAATGTGAATGCTACTTTGACAAAAAAGAATCCTTATCTAGTGGTAGTTATGTTCAAATGTTAAGTGAGATGTCACTAAGTTGAATTTGGTCCCACTCACTTTTTGTTGTCTGGTCCGTCCCTAATACATTGCATTACCATATCGCATTGTGCTATCCTCATATTATCATAATCACAAAAGATTAATAAACATCGTCAAGATATTAAACTTTTCCGTTTCATCCTTATAATTGGTAGAACTCTATATTTTGAGCAACTAAGATTCGTTTTATTGGATATTAAATGTTAGAATATTGCGTTATTCATGAAATATTGCCAAACCTCTAAGTAATTTAGAATCATTTTACTCAAATGTCAAAATTTGTAAAATCATCTAACAAATGATGATTTCATCATTTTTACTCCCATTAGAAGATTATGAAATATTCTGATTTTTAAACCTTTTGAATAATTTTTTTTGTTTTTAAATCTTATACTTTCTATATTAACATTTTTATTGTTATTATAATATTAAACATAAACTTTTACTAATAAAATATTTTAGTTAAAATTATTATATTAAAAAGTTTATTCTCCTTAATTCAAACATGGCCTAGAATTAATAAGAATATATTTATTTTTTAAGAATATGATATTTTATTATTATATTTTACCTAAAAGTATCCTTGAACCAAATGACTCTAAGATGTTGTTTGGTAGCAGAAGAAAAAATAGAATTAAGCTGTATTCTATTATATTCTATCAAATGGCAGTCTTAATCTCAAATAATGATTAAGGGTAGTGGGAATAGTTGAAATTAACAAAAAGTTATTCCCTGTCGACTCTGAATTTCAGAGATAAATAATTCTTGCTTTTAGCAATAATTATGTTATTCCTGACTCCACTTCCAAAGAATTAATAATTCTTAAAAATAAATTAATTTTATTCCATCAACATTAATAAGAAGCCAAACAACACCTAAAGAGATCATGATGTAGAATCTCACCTTGTTTCACTATTTCGATTAATCTTTAGGATTTGTTTTATCCACAACTGTTCTACCTTGATCTAACGGTTTAAATAGGTAGGCTGTACATTCGGCATCCCATTTTTTTAAATACATCACCACAATTAATTGATCTATCAAATAAAAAACTTCCAAAAATTAGGCTACTCGAACCAAATTTTGGAGCTTAAATAGTGTGGTTGTGGCTTAGCCACGCAGGCAACTCTTGATAACTCCCAAAGTTCAGAAAGTTAATTTGGTCCACAGCTATTGATGCTCTAACTTTATTATTATATATAATTACATATAACGTGTCGTGTCGTGTCCTTTTTATGGTCCTCTTCTCCATTGAAAGCACAAGACATTCTCTCTCTCTCTCTCTAGATATATGATGCATATATCTAGATTCTAGAGAGAGAGAGAGCGACATATTTACCTAGGCACGAAACCCTCGGGCAGTCAGATCATGCCGACAATCAACGTCCGGCAGTCGACCATGGTGAGACCGGCAGAGCCGACGCCGCGTCACCGGCTGTGGCTTTCGAGCATCGACCTGGTGGTGTATCGAGTCCATGCGAGGTCCGTCTACTTTTACCGCCCCGATGGGTCGCCGGACTTCTTTGATTCAACGCAGTTGCGAGACGCCCTGGCCCGCGTTCTGGTGCCGTTTTACCCGGTGGCCGGCCGGAAGACGAAGGACGAGGCCGGGCGAATGGAGATCGACTGCAACGACCAGGGAGTGCTGTTCATCGAGGTGGACTCGGACGCGACGGTGGACGACTTCGGGGACTTCGCGCCTACGACGCAGCTGAAGCCACTCATCCCCGAGGTCGATTGCACCAATGATATCTCATCTTACCCGCTTCTGTTGCTGCAGGTACAACTCAATAGTTAATTGATCTCATCATATCTTGTTCATTATTAATATATAAGCTTGCAGCCTTGGGTACGTACATATGTGTTATTGTTGCTTTTTTTCTTTCTCACGTCCTTTAGATCTTCTGCTTAACTCATGCATGTATGCGGTCGATTCTTCTATATATCCTTGGAACACATGCATGTACAGGTGACCTACTTCAAGTGCGGTGGCGTCGCTTTAGGCGTCAGCATGGATCATCAACTCGTCGATGGTCTTACGGCTCTTCACTTTCTTAACTCCTGGTCCGACGTTGTCCGTGTTAGAGTTGGTGAATACTTCAGGGCCCCTTGTTTCTCACACCGGGTTCGCCCACGTGAGCTTAGGGGAATCTGAGTATTACCCAATTAACAGTATTGCTGGCGTACGAACGAAAGGGGGGGTTCGGGGGGCCCCGCCCCCCGACGGCGGTGCCCCCGAAACCTAGATGGGTTTTGGGCTTTTGTTTAGCCGGCCCGTGTGGTTCGGATTAGGTTTTTTCTCTGTTTGTTTGGGTTTTAAACCCGGTTTGGAGAGGCTATTAATAGCCTAATTTCTGATGTAATTTGGCGTGGCGGCTGTAAACCTAAACATATAGTGGAACCTCTTTGCAGGACGTAGCCCTTATCTCAAGGGTGAACCTGGGTAAATTTCGTGTGTCTCCTCTATTTTTCTGCAATCTCTCTGCGATCTTCTCTCCTTGTTCTCGGATTTTCCCATCAATTGGTATCAGAGCACAGGTGGTTCGAGGAATTAGGGTTTATTCGAGATGTCAGGAGGATCGCGGATTGAGATAGAAAAATTTGATGGAACGCGATTTGATCTCTGGAAGATGAAGATGGAGGATCTTCTCTGTGATCGAGATCTTTGGACGGCAATCGAGAAGGAGAGACCAGGCATGGAGGCGGCGAAGGTCGCGGACGAGGCCTCCTCCAGTCAGGCAGATCCAAAGGCGATCGAAGAGTGGGATCGGATTGATAGAAAGGCGAAGGGTTTGATTCGACTGTGTCTCGCGGATTCAATTCTTACGAATGTGATGGGCGAACCTACTGCCAGAGATCTATGGAGGAAGTTGGAATCCCTATATCAAAGTAAGTCGTTGGTTAACAAGTTATTTCTGAGGAAGAAATTGTACAATCTTCGGATGCAGGAGGGTGACTCATTTTCTACCCATCTTTATAACTTTAACACGGTGATCAGTCAACTTGTATCAATCGGTGTTAAGTTTCAAGATGATGATAAGGCAATAACATTGCTCTGTTCGCTGCCGGATTCATGGGACAATCTGATTGTTGTGATTGGTGGCGGGGATAAAGAACTTTCGTATGAAAGTGTATGTGCTGCCTTGTTATCAGAGGAAATACGGAGAAAGGGATCAGCAAGTTCTGGTAAAGAGGCGCTGGCGGCCAGAGGAAGGCAACCAGAAAGGAATCAAAATCAGAGAGGGAGATCCAAATCTCGTGGGCGTTCGAAGAGTAAGGATAAGAAGGTGCAATGCTGGAGATGTCAAGAGTGGGGCCATCTGAAGCGAGATTGCAAAAATAAGCCGGTTCATAAGAAAGAAGCTGAGTCAACCTCGGACAAAAAGGAGGCTGATGCAGGAGATATGTATGTGGCTTCTGCATGTACGGCACAGTCAGATAAAGATGTCTGGCTTATCGACACTGGTGCTTCGTACCACATGACGCCTCATAAACACTGGTTCTGTGAATATGAGGAGTATAATGGTGGGGATGTCATGCTCGGAGATGACACTGCGGTTCAGATTGTTGGACGTGGCAGGGTGAAGTTGAGGATGAATGATGGCACGGTGAAGACTCTACCAGATGTGATGCATATACCACTTATGAGCAGGAGTTTATTATCTGTTGGTACAATGGCTGACTCGGGTGTTATATTCAGTTGCGATAAGGATTCGTGCAAGATGATCAGAGGGTCCATTGTAATTGCACGAGGGGTTCGCTATGGCACGTTGTACAAGTTGCTCGGAGAGACAATATCTGTGGGCTGCGGATTTATTTCTGAAGAGGCCAAAGAAGATGAAGACAGCAAATCTATGTTGTGGCATCGGAGATTAGGCCATATCAGTGAAAAAGGTCTCTCCACTATAGCATCAAGTCAGATGGTAGAAGGAGTTCCGGATTGTTCTGTGGGCTTCGGATTCTGTGAACATTGCCTCCATGGAAAACAGAACCGAGTCAGTTTTCAACACACAGGTTCAAGAGCAACGAAGATTCTCGAACTGATTCATAGTGATGTCTTTGGACCAACTCCGACTCCATCTATTGGAGGGTCCAGGTACTATGTTTCTTTTATAGATGATTTTTCGAGATACAGTTGGATTTATTTTATCAAGAATAAATCAGATGTATTCGATAAGTTTCGAGAATTTAAAGTTTTGGTGGAAAATCAATTGAGCTGCAAGATCAAGGTTCTTCGTACAGATAATGGAGGTGAATTTTGTTCAGATAAGTTTGAGCAGTTCTGCCTGGACAATGGTATTGCTAGGCAGAAGACAACTCCATATACACCTGAGCAGAACGGAGTAGCTGAAAGGTTAAATCGGTCACTCATAGAGAAGGTCAGATGTATGCTGAGTTGGGCTGAATTGGGGCAAGAATTCTGGGCAGAAGCTGTAGCCACAGCAAACTACCTGAAGAACCGCTCACCGACCTCATCAGTGAAGGATCAGACACCTTATGAGGCAATGTTTGGGAAGAAGCCAAATTTGTCTCATGTTCGGGTGTTCGGATGTGACGCATATGTTCATATACCCAAGGAAAAGCGGGGTAAGCTTGACAGTAAATCTGAAAAGAACATATTTGTCGGATACAAAGAAGGGATCAAGGGCTACAAACTGTGGAATCCAAAGTCAAAGACTATTGTTTACAGCAGGGATGTTGTTTTCCGTGAATCACGTTCCCAAGTTAAAGTTCAAAAATGCGATGAACCTAAGAAAGTGGTAGTGCTTGAAGAAGATTCTGATTCTGAAACTTCAGAGGTGGATGCACAAGATACTTCAGTTGAGTCTGTTATAGAACCGGATCAAGAGGACTCGGTTAATGAAGTTGAAGATGCAGATTCAGATGAAGACCCAGATATTGGTACTACCATACCAGTTCTCAGGAGATCGACACGAGAAAGAAGAGCACCTTTGAGATACTCTCTTAGTGCTCTGAGTTCGTTTCATGCTTTGAGCATCATCGGAGAAGAACCTAGTTCTGTAAAAGATGCAAGGTCTATGGATGATGCAAATCAGTGGGAGCTTGCTATGGCAGATGAGATGCAGTCACTGGATAAGAATGAAACATGGAGTTTGTGTAAATTGCCTAAGGATAGAAAGGCAATTGGTTGCAAATGGGTGTTCAAGCGAAAGCTGAAACCGGATGGATCTGTAGAGAAGTACAAGGCGAGGCTGGTAGCTAAAGGGTACTCTCAGGTTGAGGGAGTTGACTATGATGAGATTTTTTCTCCCGTGGCGAAAATGACTTCAATCAGATTTGTTCTATCTCTGGCAGCAGCATATAATCTTGAGGTAGAGCAGATGGATGTAAAGACGGCATTCCTTCATGGGGACTTGGAGGAAGAGATATATATGAGACAACCAGAAGGCTTTGAGGTTCACGGTAAAGAGAAGCTGGTGTGCAAATTGAAGAAGTCTCTGTATGGATTGAAGCAGTCGCCAAGGATGTGGTACCAGAAGTTTGATACGTACATGCTCGAACTCAAGTTTGTACGTTCAGATTCAGATCATTGTGTTTATGTGAAGAGAGTTGGAGATCAGTTTGTCATTCTTACATTGTATGTGGATGACATGTTGCTGATTGGAACCAGTATGAAGATGGTGAATTCAGTGAAGGGTTTGTTGGCCAAGAAGTTTGAGATGAAAGACTTGGGACCGGCGAATTTTATTTTGGGTATGCAGATTAGAAGGGATCGTCAGAAGAGAAAGTTGTGGCTAGGACAGGAGAAGTACATAAAAGAAGTGTTGAAGAAATTTAACATGTCGGACTGCAAGCCAGTGGGTACTCCTATGTCTCTAGGAACCAAACTTTCTGCAGAGCAATGCCCGAAGACGGATGAAGAAGCCGAAGAGATGGACCGTGTGCCATATGCAAGTGCAGTGGGCAGCTTGATGTACGCCATGGTTTGCACGCGTCCAGATATAGCCCAAGCAGTGGGAGTCTTGAGTCGGTATATGTCTAACCCAGGCAGGGAACATTGGAATGCTATCAAGAGAGTTTTCAGGTACCTTCGTGGAACTTCAGATTTTGCTTTGTGCTTTGAAGGTGCGGGAAAAGGAAAGATGCTTGATATTGTGGGCCATGTAGATGCTGATTGGGGTGGAGACATTGATAGTAGACGGTCCACTAGCGGATATGTTTTTACATTGTTTGGGGCTGCACTAAGTTGGATGAGCAAGAGACAAAGCGTGGTAGCACTTTCTTCTACAGAAGCAGAATATATGGCTCTTACTCATGCTGCAAAAGAGGCCATATGGCTACGACGATTGTGCTTGGAGCTCGGATTTGAGCAAGGTGCTATAGAGGTGAGATGTGATAATCAAGGTGCTATTCAGTTAGCTAAGAATCCCGCATTTCACTCACGCACAAAGCATATTGACATCCAATTCCACTTTATTCGGGAAAAGGTGGAAAAGAAAGAAGTTCAGCTTGAAAAGGTTGATACAACAGAGAATAGTTCTGATTTTCTGACTAAAGCAGTTACAGGTGTAAAGTTTGAGTGGTGCTCTACTGCTGTCGGATTGAAGAAGAATGTTGCTGGCAAGGCTCTCATTGGTGTGAAGTATCCACCAAGTGGGAGAATGTTAGAGTTGGTGAATACTTCAGGGCCCCTTGTTTCTCACACCGGGTTCGCCCACGTGAGCTTAGGGGAATCTGAGTATTACCCAATTAACAGTATTGCTGGCGTACGAACGAAAGGGGGGGTTCGGGGGGCCCCGCCCCCCGACGGCGGTGCCCCCGAAACCTAGATGGGTTTTGGGCTTTTGTTTAGCCGGCCCGTGTGGTTCGGATTAGGTTTTTTCTCTGTTTGTTTGGGTTTTAAACCCGGTTTGGAGAGGCTATTAATAGCCTAATTTCTGATGTAATTTGGCGTGGCGGCTGTAAACCTAAACATATAGTGGAACCTCTTTGCAGGACGTAGCCCTTATCTCAAGGGTGAACCTGGGTAAATTTCGTGTGTCTCCTCTATTTTTCTGCAATCTCTCTGCGATCTTCTCTCCTTGTTCTCGGATTTTCCCATCAGTCCGTGGCGGAGATGTCAAAGTGGCTCCGGTCATCGACCGCACCCTTCTCCGTGCGCGAAACCCGCCGACCCCTCGGTTCCCCCACGTCGAGTGCGGACCACCTCCTCCTATGAACGACGACGTCTCCTCCGATGCCGCCTCATCTGATCATGACATGAGCTCCACCGTCAAAATCTTCACGCTCGCACCGGAACTGCTCAACCGCCTGATCGAGAAACATAGCCCGCCGGGGGCTGCCTGCAGCACGTTCGTGGTCCTGGCCGCTCACCTATGGCGATGCGTTTGCATCGCCCGGGATCTCCCGCCCGACCAAGTGACCAGATTGTACATCGCCGTCGACGGCCGGCGACGGCTCCGCCCACCACTCCCGGAGGGATACATGGGCAACGTCATCTTCACCGCGACCCCGACGGCCACAGCAGGCGAGGTGACAGCGAGCACTGAGGAAGGGCGCTTCCAAGTGACAAGGAGGATCCGCGAGGAGATCGCTAAGATGGACGATGAGTACCTGAGGTCGGCGTTGGATCATCTGGAGATGCAGCCGGACCCGAACCTGGACAAGTTTACCAGGGGGCCGCATCAGCACCGAAGCCCCAATTTCAGGCTCACTAGCTGGGCGCAGATGCCCTTCTACGATGCAGACTTCAAATGGGGGCGGCCGGTGTTTTTGGCGCCTGGTTGCATGTCACGCGAGGGCATGGCGTACCTGCTGGGGAGCCCAAGTCAGGATGGAAGCCTCTACTTGGCCATATGCCTCAACCCCCAGCACATGCTCAAGTTCCAAAATCTCGTTTACGAGGTTTTACCTTGAGGAGGAGTTAATATCGCATGCATTCCTCTGATATTATTCATAATTTAATAAATATTATCGATCACATTTATGTTGTTTTCCGCCTCAATAAGTGTTGCATTCTATGCATATTCCTACGTTAGTTTATATATGAAGAGTTATAAGTTGTTTTTTTTTTGTTGGCATTAAGATTAACAAGTAGTCGTATCAAAGTTTATTCTTTTTTGAAGGAAAATACGTCATGCATGATGAGAATTGTCCAACTACAAAACGTGGAGAATCTCTTGATCGGCAAGTCCTCCCAAAAAATAGCTAAAAGTTTATTTCTTGCTATTTTTTTGTAATATTATATGTGTTTAAAATGAGAAAATCAAGATATGGCAATAAGTCGTAGCAAAGTATATATGACGATAAGATAATGTTACTTATATGTATGGTTCTCTTCTTCACTTATTTTGCTCACTGACTGAAACCTAGTAACTTTGCTTAAAGGTACACGTAGCATACTCCTGCATGTAACGAGATATAGCCAAGTAATGTAATAAATACAGGTTTATAGACCTGCCAATAAAAGATATTGTTTTTCTATATGATCTCATATGCTGTTTGACTAAGAAATCATAAATAACTATGCAAAGGGATAAAGGAACTTATTTTACTATCCAAGTTAGTTAATTTCGGGATTGTTTAGTAGAAGAATAAAAATTAAAATAAACCTTTTGTTCTCCATTATTGATTTAAAAAAATTGCAAGGCGAAGACTTGGTATTTTTTTAAAAGAAATATTGTTGTTTACATTTGATTTTTTTTAGAGGGAATTATCATGATAAAAAAAGGTGAAATTGCTTTTTGCTATGCTATTTTATTCCTTCGACCGATCGAAGATTACCTTAACTAATTAAGGGTTTGAATGAAGAATAAATTATTCCTCCATATTAATAGCATATGATCTTTGCGCTTAGTCGATTTTTATTTGTATCCTGGCTCCGACCTTTCCTTTCGAAAAAGGTAATATTAAAAGCTTACTCTCTTTTTAATAACTTAGAGCAAATAAAATGCTTTAATTTCTTCCGTTTGAATACTGCAATAATGGTCTTGTTCAAATATTGTATGCAGACAATTCTCAATGTTATTTCAATAGATAGTTATATTTCTTGTAAAAAAAGTGCTCACTATATTTATTTTATTTTTAAAAAATATTGTTAATTAACATCTATATATATATATATTGTGGGTTAAAAGGAATTAAAAAAAAAAACAGGTTATAAACAAAAAAATTTACGGGATATCTCAATAGCTCTTGTATGGCAGACAAAGTTGTTCCTATGGATGCCTCCTAATAAAAAAAAAGGAATAACATGTACGATTTGAGGATTTAGGACTTGTTACAAAGGATGAAACGAAACCTGTCTTCAAATAATTTGCTTAAAATATGTTTTAGCCTTTTCTCAAGTTTTATGAGCAAACGAGTATGGAGAGAGCACTCGACGTTCCAGCCGCATATTAACCAACTTGCAAAAGGCATGCAACTAAAGAGGCAACTTGCACCCACCGTCACCAGAACATGAAATTAATTGGATTTGATGAGGCACTGACTTTTCAATTGATCGTGTATTCTTTAACCCCTTTTCCAAATATCAGGATTGGCAAAAAAAAAAGCAACTTGCAAAGACATCACCACAACTGGAAGTTCTCCATAGCGAGGCGAGCAATTTGGATGCATTTGCAGGTAAATGCAAAGTATTGCCATAGTTGGCAAACGAAGGATAACCACTAATGCAAATCTAGAACTGTTGTTGGCAAAGCCCAGGTGCTTAAGCAAATGGCTCATACATGGCCCTTAAGGGCAGGTGGATAATTAAATTGGAGTTATGGTAATTGAGTGTGAGGGCAGTTACCTTTAACTACATTTAACTACTATATATATATATATATATATATATATATATATATATATATATATATATATGTATGTATATAGATATATAGAAGATGATCCACTTGCCATGTGATGATGTTATTTGTATGCACATGTTGTTCAATACTTCGTCGTGTGTAGTGTTTTTTATGAAATTGTACTCCGGAGACAACTGAGGTGGTGCCGTGGTGTCCTGTCCGTGATCATCATCCCGGCCGCAGTACAAGGACAATGTGAAAGAATTCCTAAATAATTGCCGCTGCAACGGCATTGATTTTCCTAATTAAAATCTTCAATCGATATCGGAGCCTTTATATATTCTTTTGGTTTTTTTTTAATGTTAGATTGTGCAAAAATCAATGTTTTTTTCACCTTTTGTTATACGTCCAAGGAACAAAACATTAAACTTTTTTATCGTTATGTACTGAATTTAATATAATTTTTTATACATAATTTAATATATTTTTACATATTTTTTCAAAAAAAAAATTGACCGTAGCGTGAACATTGTCGCATGAATAATACCATTGGGCACTGTAGTGTGGTGTGGGAACCTAAGGCCCCATGCCAAATGGTGCTAGCACAGGTCACGTGGGCCTTAGAGTCACGCGGCATTATTTGCAGAAGGTCGGGTTTTAAAAATCCGACTTAACTCACTCATTACATGATCCGACCCGATAACTTGAGTTTTTTCTTTTTTTTTTAAATCTTAAATATTTTTTTATTAATTTAAGAGTTTTATTTCATTTAAATTTTAACAATATAAAATAAACTATTTTAAATGTTTAAAATATATAGATATTTAAAATAATTTTTTTAGTATTTAAAATATTTTATTTAGTATTAAAAATTAAGTAATAAATGATTTTTTACATTAAAAATAAAAAAATTTACCTATATCTCATATGTCAATATCAATAGAACATATGTGCGATTGTATCATAATTTACAATATGCAAAATTTGATGCATTGAAAAGTGGAGGATGACTAAAGATTGACCTTTGAAAAAATTAAATTCACTTGATGCCATAACTCTAAAGACATTTGAATCTTAAAAATAAGAGCAATCCGCTCTAATATCAATTGTAGGATCTCAATGCATCAAGATGAGGTGAATTAGTGTTTAAACTTAAAAATATCGATTTCACAAAATCGTTGCAGAAGCTTAAAATTGATTCGTTAAAATGCAATAATAATTAAATCATATGAATAATAAAGTAAGCAGGACAGGGAGAGAAAAATCAAACACAAAGTGCACGGTGATTTGTTGACGAAGTTCGCCCACATCTTGATTTACGTTCTCACTTCGACTTCTCGACCACGTGATCGTCAGAGATTTCACTAATCACTCTTACTTCGTTTCAAATGGGGCAAGGAAGAAACTTTTTACACCAAACCACATTTTCTTCGCTTCGAAAGGTAAGACACACATATCTTTCTAGGAAGCTTATCTTTTCTTTACCTCGAGAAGTAAGATAAAACATTTTCTACACATGAGCTAATACTCAATTTTCTAATAAAAGGTTTCTCTCTTTTACAACATGAAACTCACAAGAAAAGAAGAGAGAAAAAAAAAGAAGATTTGACAATAACTTCAACAAACTAATTTTCCCTTGATGCTTGATGTTTCCCTTGAGTGCTTGATGAATTTTGGTCTTTTTTTATAGGCCTCTTTGGATAACATGGTAGTTGCTATTTGATTTGACAAAAAAATAATCGTTACTGTTTATTTCAGCCGGGGACGACCGCATTAATGGATTGTTCGATCGATCTGTATGACCGTTGCACGATTTTCTCAGTGCCAACATTTGGTCGGTCGATCGATTTGTTGATTGGTATAGTCTCAACTTTTCTAGAATTCGTCTCTGCGTTGATCGATCGATTGATGCAACGATCGAACTATCGACTGGTGTAGTCTCGACATTGAAATGGGCAATTTATGCAATAATTGATCAACTGATCATGACATTGAAATGGGCAATTTGTGCAATAATCGATCGAACGGTATGCCTGATTGGTCGACCGGTGAGCTTCGACCAGACTGCACTGCTTCGACCGATAGGTTAACCATCCTGCACTATTTTGAGCGTAACTTTTCACATGGTTATTCAAATGATCTAATTTTTTATTCTCTGAAAAGCTAAGAGAATTCTCTACAAATTTAATATTCATCTCTTAAAAATCTCATGAGAACATAAATAATTATTAATCAAAAGTTTAATGCATGACACAACTCATTTCTATTTAAATTTTTTCGACATATAACTCTTATCTTTCAATGTTTGAATCATCAAAATAAAATTATATATGGCATAAAACTCTGCTTCAACAATCTCCCCCATTTTTTATGAAGACAAATTGAGAAATATGAAAAATATATAAGTTGATAAAAAATTGAAATTAATTTTACTCTCCCTAAAACTAAGCTTTTCTTACAATAATAGATATGCACATAAGTACTAACTATAAGTTTCTTTTGATATAGGGATATATTCATAAAGTCCACATAATAACTCAGGGATTACATATATGTCTCCTATATAAATTTCTCTTATATTCTTATCATATTTCTCCTATATTTTTCTCATTTTGGTTTCATCAAAAATTAATTTGCACATGAAGCATATAAGTAGCAATATGTAACTTTTCTTTAATCATGTCATTTTATTCTCCCCTTTTGCATATAAGAAACATGTAGAGCATTATAATGAATTGTTTCATGTATAATATATGCAATAGACAAAAATAACTCTCCCTAAATTTATAACTATTTTATATTGGCAAAATATGAAATCAAATGAATAACATATCTTAAAAATAAAGGATCAAAACATTGCATAAAACTATGAGACAACAATGATACCAATGATATATCAAAAATTAAATTGGATTATATCAAATAATTAAGAATTTAGACAGTAAAGATAACAAGGTCATATTTAAGGTGAGGGGATGACATAATATTTTAAAATTTTGAATAAGGAGTCCTATATATTGACCAATTTTCTCTCTTTCCATCTTCCCTTAGTCCTATATATGTTTTCAAAAAAACAATAACAATATAACATGATGAATGAAGAGTCAAAAACTTTTTTTTCATAACATGAACATGGGAGCCATGATTCAATTGATGACTTATCTTCTCGTAGAGATGAGAGGACACCATCAATTTCTTGACCATGTTGCTTCAGAATTGAAATTTAAATCTCCATATTTTGTATGAATTCTTCTTGCTTGGAGGTCTTCGTCAGCAATGTCCCCACCATCTGAGTAAGCAGACTAGTGGGTCTTGCGATGTATCTCTTTCTTCTACACATGTATGGGATGGCGTGATTGTATTTCGTCTTAGAAAGTTTATACCAATTTGTATAATAAGTGCAAAAGCAATTTCATCCTGAGGGCCACATAAAGTTTCAAGTTCTTCTTCTCCAACTACTTTGATTATATTGCTTTCACTAATTGGCAAGTTGGATCAAACTCGGCCCAGGTTAGTACAATCAACTAAATTGGCAAATCGCGTAATTTTTTCGCCAACTTTAACTTAGATTCAAGTCATGATTTCAACTCGGAACCCTAGAAGGCTGTCACTCCTATAAATATGGATGTACCACGAATTCAAGGGGCATACAATCTCGAACTTTGAAGCCTTAGCTACACCAGAAACGAGAGACGAAGTTCTACTACATGCCACTGTAAATCAATCGAAGAACTAGAGATTTTAAGGTTTTGGCGATCGTTTGGAGCATAGTGTCGACCAAAACTTGTTCCAGAGACGTCCACCACCACCTAGAAGTTTGATTTACAATTTCTAATCTTTATTTTATATTTTGTCCCTCGAAATTGATGTTAATTCTTCCGATTATGAATTAGTTTAGTTAGGTTAGAGGAAAACTACGTTGAAACTCGATTTTCTCTTAATATATTTTATTGTTTAGATTTCTGAGAACATGTATGATGTGTGTTTCATGCTTTATCTAATTTGAATAGTTTCTTCCATTAGTTTTATATAATTTTGCATGACAATTGCAAGAAAGGATTGATCGGTATACTTCTATGTAAGAACCTGGGCCGAGTCGGTACTAACCCGGTCTGAATTCCTTCATTATTTTGCATCAAAGTAAATTTTAGTCACGATCTGGGCCAAGTTCTGTTATTTTGATATTTTTATTAGTAAATTAGTTCTAATTGCTAACATTTGTATCATTAAACTGAGGTTTGCAACTTAAAGCATCTTAGATAAAATAGATTTGAGTTAAACGAGTTTTCGGCATCTTTAATTTTACTTCAATTTAAGATAGTTAGATTCTCAAATTTTTTAGTCCTTTACTTTAAGCAACATTTCATATTAATGTATCTTACTTCAGAATATATTAAAGTGGATTGACTTTTCAATGTGCTTTAATTATAGTCTTTACTAGGGTAGTTTTTTTTAAGGGAAAGCATAAATTAACTTAAAAACTGATAGTCATGATACATCAACTGGGTGAGATCACAAGGAGGACCCTCAACCCACAAAAAAATCACACAAAGTGATACGAGCTTGCTTAGCCAAAAAGTCAGTAGCTAAATTATAGTCTATGCTAATGACAGTAGGAATAAAAATGCTAAGACTCTGAGTTAGGAGTAAGATGTCAGTAATAAGGTTCTTGATACGTCAGCAGCTCTGATTCTTCAAAAGTGTGATGAGGGTCGTAGAATCGGAACGGAGTTGAATGCACTTGTGGTTCCACTCCAGACACCGCAAAGGGGCTTTCTTCAACGTCCAAGCCTCAGCCTCGAGCGCAGAATAAAACTTGTTGTGTACAACACCTGCAAAAATCATATAGCCATTAGGATTGAGCAATGTGTAGTCTGCACCACCCATTTCCCCTGGCTCCAAAAAGGAACCATCAGTGTTCAAGTTTTTTAGTCCTATACCTTTTATCCATTTATTTTTTACAAGAAGTCTATATTTAATTATTGATAATTAAAAAAATTCGATGGGGATGCATAGTCTGAGTTCTAACTTTCTCTCACATTAATTTAAAGCATCATTATCATTGTCATCAATTTGAATTACTATTATCTGAAATCAATTTTTGTTAATTTCTCAATTAATAAACTTAAGTTAAAAAGATAAGAATCCAAATTGGTCCTCGTGGGTTCGATACTCTATTCACTTTTTATTACTTAATACGATCTAGTATACTTGTTAGTATATTTGCGCTTAATTTGCACGCATCATATGGTCAATAAAAATTGTATTACTATTAAAACTAATAAATAATTAAATATGCATGAACATGATCTTGTAGTCTAGACATCCATAATTCTACTTAGCATAGACACACGGTTCATAAGCTCAATACTGAAATAGTAAGCGATAAGAAAAAAAAAAGCATTCAAATTTTGTCAGTTAACAACATGTCTTTGAATTTTACTTAAAAAATAACTAAAATAGTAAGACAAGCATTAGTAAGATGGTAGCAAAAATAAAAGCATGCAATGGTATTTTTGGGAAATTTTTCAAATTTTTTTTGGATTTTTGATATAAATGCATACATAGGCAAATAAAAAGATGCAATGCATAAAATGCAAACTTCCTCAAACTAGAACTAGACACTGTTTTCAGTGTTAATCCTAACAAGGGAAAGAGATTCAGACTCGATAAAAAAAGAAAAAGAAAGAAAAAAGAAAGACATAACTGGATTTATTATCATCGTGACAATGAAGGTGGGTGGTAGCCGAAATATCCTTGGTGCATATGATAGTCATGGATGCGTCTCATCATGCGAACCTCCATCCTAGTGGGACTCGAAGTGGACCTAGTGCTCCTGCATATCCTTGAAGTCTGCTCGAATGGTGGTTAACTGCTCGGCCTGATGGTATTACTTGTCGTTTACCTATTTTGCTCTTCTAGAATAGTGTGCAACTCCCCTGCCCAACGAAGTTGCTTATCGTACATGGATTCCTAGAGGCTATGCATGGATGCATAGTTAGGCTGAGGTTGCGGAGGAGATGTAATATGGTTGCTCAGGTGTGGACAAATAAGTGGTCTCAGGCTGAGGGGGTAGACACTTCTATCGGACCTCGTTCATTATAAAGAGTGGCTGGTATGAACAAGGAATCAGAAGAGCTTTCATGTGTTGAAGATGGAATCGGAGAAGGCACCGACATATGCAGTGAAGGGGTAGATGCCGGATGTCAAGAAGTTATAGATATTGTTGAGCTATTGTATAATCAGTAGAATCAAACCAAGAGAAGGTCTCATCCTGGCGTGGCTGACTGATAAAGGTAGATGGTCCTACAAGTGGAACCATTGGAGCTGTGATCTGTCTAAAAAGTAGCCAGTTAACATAATTAATTAGGGTAAATGCATTTCGGTCACTACAAGGCACCTCCAAATCACTCCCTTTAAAAATAAAAACTTTAACACATGTATTATTGGTCTTGACAAGGCCCATGGTCAAAACGGTTCACCGGTTAAGGTGGACACTTCTCAGGATGGCTTCAAGATAATACAGGTCAAGTCTGAAGTGTTGAGCTATCGACATGATAAGGACGCCCATATTGATGTTGTCGCTCCGATGTGTAGTACGGTGATGAAGACGGCGGATGAAGAAGGAGCCGACATTGACTTGTGTCCTGTGGAGCATATTGTGGATCAAGAATAATTCCCCCTTTGAGATGGCTCCATCACTAACACTTCGTCCGCTAAGGGTGTTGCTAAGCATGCAATGGACAAAGCGCAGTACATGATTTTGAATTTTGCTTTCCTTAGCTGTGCTCTAGCCAATCAGTCTTCTTCGATTATCTATTTTCAAAAATCTTCAGCATCAAAGTCAGTAGGTATAGAATGTGCCCCATAGTTGGAAAATCCATAAATATTGTTAAAGTCTTCTAAAGTCAGTGTGAAGGGTCGCTTGTATAGCTGAAAAGAAATGTGAGGCTGATCATACTGTCAGCCATCTAAATTGAAGACCTTGAGAGATGATAATAATTTCATAGTGAGGACTTCATAAGTCGATTACCACTGCTGAACAAAATAAAAAATGCCGATCTGGGAAAATAATAAATAGATATCGGCAAATAAATTATACTCCTCGAATATTTTGGTGTTTAGAAATCTAGTGGTGTGGACTCGTATAGCAGACATTCTTTCAAAATGATCTTGATAAGTAGGCATTGTCCAATAATAATCCCCCAGGTATGAAATTAATTGTGAAAATTGTGGCACAGGTTGAGCGTCCATGTCACGACCCCGATTTAAACAGTGGTTTAAATCAGAGCTCGCGACTGATTACATATGATCAAATAATAATAATATTTTTTTAAAAAAAAACTTGTGCATAACTCCTCTATATTAAGAAAATGATAACACATATAAGCAAACCACGCAGTTTATATTGATCATTCAGAGCATGTAACAACCTTAGGATTACACCACCACATAGTCATAAAAGATTCACATTTTACAAGATACAAAATTACTTTTCATACATAGCACATATCAAACTCTCTCCATATTTCAACAGGAATATGAGAGTTGCAAGTCTTCTATCTAACACGCACATGACTTCTCAATAAATTAGCAGCAAAAAGGATCCACACCCTACTAAAGCTATCTCTCGTGCTCCCAAAAGTTCTACTAATCTGAAAAAAGTGTACAACAACACTGTGAACAAATAATAGCTCAGTAAGCTGATAACTCATAAGTTATGAGTTACCATCTAATAAATTCGATGAGACATAAACATACATGCATTAATCATAATATTAAAGTCAATATCTTCATACATTTACTAAATATATATATAACATTCCAATCAAAAGCATTGCACTCAATTTACATTCATTGTCACTTAAACATATCAAACATGTGTATGCAATGCAAAACTCTCATATGTATGCACGGATCACCAACTGGCCAGTGGTCGGTAGGTGGACTCTAGAGGTGGCTCCCATCATGATCAGCGATGTAGCACTTAGCTCCATTCTACCTCATCCCTTTCGGGGAACAATCATATAGCGATAGGTGGATTCTAGAGGTGGCCCCTACGGATTCTACAGGTGGCCCCCATCACGACTACTCACGATGTAGCACTTACCTCCGCATGGCACTTAGCTCTAGTCTATCTCATCCCATATCTGGGGAACAAAAATGATGCATTGGATTCTAGAGGTGGCTCATATCGTGATCAGTGATGTAGCACTTAGTTCCAACCATCATATATGCAAATGCACATGGATGTCGATGTATGATTCATCACATCACAAACATCTCCTGACTATCAGAAGATGAATCATATCCAACACCATTTCAAAATGAACAAGATTGCACTCATCGCAATCCATTGAAATAATATCACATATATTTTTCGTAATTGCATTTTTCGAAATCAATTCATATCATTCTAAAACATATTCAATACATATAATAATTGATGTCACACCAAATTCAAAAGAGATGAAAACATAGAGTAGGAGAAATCAACTTACCTATAAGGGCTAACAAAATATTTTCCTTTCCCTTTCACTACTTTTCTCTTCTACTCCTATAATAGTAAGGAACACATTACTACTATGATATGAGCACAAGTCTATAACACAAGAAACAACATTAATTGCAAAGGGTATATGAATCTTAAGTATTTACTCTTATAACTTAAGTAACTATTTAGCATAAGGATTACCTAATAATATGACAGATTGAACACATAGTAAAGAAAAATCCATATTTTCTTATATACATAACCAAATGACATCATTCAAATTTTCTTTAGTTTCATATTACATATACATTCATCTGTAAAAGTTTTATTTCCTATTTCATTATGATTTGCTCTCATGAAAATCAACATTCAGCCTAACTTTTATGTTGTTTCTATGTCCTGACGGATTGAGTAACCTTACTTTTATAATTTATATAAAATAATAAACATTCATTATTCTAGTAATTTTAATTTTCCCAAATTGTAGACATTCTAGGGTGAAAGTCATAAAATTACTTGAATTTCTCTCTATTTGTACTGAGCACAATAAAATTAACCAATACTAGCATAATCTGTCCTAAGCTCCATTCTGACAGACTGCGTAAGGCTCGGTAAAATATTTATAACTTTTGCTAAACATATTATTTTCTAGTGATTCCAATTTTCAATGAAACCTAACATCAATATCTATAACACCCTAAATTATCAAATAATTCCATGACATATTGAATTTAATAAATAATTTACAAATTCGGGTAGCAATTTAGGCGGACAGAGTGATAGTACCTTAAAGATATGAGCATAACTTTATCTAAAAAATCATATTAACTTGATTCCAAATCTTAATTAAAGTAGACTTATAGGGGATCAATCAGAATAAATTTCATAATTTTTGGATCACTCTAAGTTATGAAATTATGTAGCTAAAAATTCGTGAATCAACTGAACATGGCTAGGGTTAATCTTACCCATGAACAACATGAGTTTTGCCCCATGTTCAAGTAAAATCCGAAAATAAATGGATAAGAAAGGTTCAGAGTCACCCTAATTAAGAATTATGTAGTTAAAAACCAAAGAAAATGAAATAGGAACTTACCAAAATTTAAAACCCTAGTTGCCCATTCTCTTTTTCTAATTTGCTTCAATCATGTAGTATGATGTCTTCTACCTTCTCTTTTCCTAATTTCGGCCAAGGGTGGTGAATAGGGCAGAAGAAGGTAGTAAAAGGTGAAAGGATAAGTATTAAAAGGAATGGGGGAACCGACTTCAACTGGTGGAAACCGGTTTTCCAAAAATACCCTTGTCTATATGGCTTATTCACATGTAATGCCATTTAAGTAAATGACTTTTGCATTTTTCATTTATTTATTCATTTACTTAAGATATTACATGTAAATAAAAAACTAATCTCCATTTGGATTCAAATAAAATATTTAGAAAAATAAATAACTAAGGAATCGAAATCTAAATTTTTGTCCGAAGAACAAAAATCGTGATTTCACAGATTTTTTTGATTTTGTGTCTACGTTTTACCTAACTCATACACCTCCTAAAAATTCTTAAAAATCACATTTAGAATTCTTTCATATATAGGAACAATTACCGGGACTTTAATTTTTCAAATTTTCACTTTTTCGGAAATCACATTTTAATGCCTTAAGTAAATTTCCATCGCTTTCGCACTTTAGTGGATATTGAAGTGTAAGTCTTAACATCACATTCATAGAGATTATCAATAAGATAATATAACATCACATTCATACAACTAATCATGCATGATTAACTTAGAGATATTATAGTCCAAATGTCATCGGTCGCGCCGCCCCCTCCAAATATTAGCAAAATGCCTCTTCTGGATAATGAAGAAAACTTTGGCTGTGTATGCAAAAGGGCTCGGTGTGGTGCACTACTCCAAAGGAAGTGAAGTCTCGATTGCAATATATAAGTCGGTGAAGAGAGAGACTCGGTTGGTATGAAGAAACGTCAATGAAGAACCTCGGCCGTAGTATATGTCGGTGGAATCTCGGCCGTGAAAAGGATGTCCATGAAATTGATGCTTCGGGTTGGCATCCCGGCCGTAATATATGTTAGTGGAGAGAGAGTTCAGACGCAAAATGTCAATGAAGAATGCCGAGGTAGTTCTTTGTGAAGATCGGAAGTGGCGCAAAGCAATGTTTTGGTCGCAACAGTTGTCAATGATGAAGTTGGCGGTCGCTATACGGTGTCAGCACGTCAAGCGCAAAGGTTTATTGTTGGTGATGTTGAAGAAGAATGGTGGCTCAAAGAAGTTCGACAGTTGAAGAGGAGAGGTGAGATGATGACCTACAAATGAAAGGAAGGTTAAGTATTTATAAAACATTATTGGGAGCCAACTTACACTGCTTTGGTGATCGGTGATGTCGACTGGAACTCTGCATGGCACCTAATGATGTGTTAAATCATTATCGGAGGTCTGAGATTCTTGGGCAAAATTTGTCGGTCCGTGGAATGTCATATCTGCCACGTGTTATCTTGTCTCGGTGTCAAGTGGCATTAGTAACACTTGTGAAACATTTTGTCCGAGGTCAAGTGTTTCTCTCTCAGCGAGAATCCGGAAAGTTTGTCGGATGTGGTAGACTACTTTGGCGCCCAAGTATTGTCGCAGTCTCTGAATTCCTGGCGAGCTGTCGCGCGCCATATGTGATTACAAGGTAGCAACATGTTCACAGCAGTCGCAGAGCGCCTATGTTTCTATTCTTCCCATGTCTCAAAAGATAATTATCCAAACTTCTTTCCTTGCACAAAACATAAACATGAATAAGATGACTCCATTACTAAAAGATAAATTACTTGTTGATAATGCCTTGAATTTGAATTTAGTTGTTCCCCTTTCTTAGTCAGACGCTTTAATAGATTTTCCCAACGGGAATCTCGCTGCTCGGTCAGCAAGCCTGTGGGGCTCAAGGGGGCAAAGCTCCCTTAGCGAAAAAGTTTAAGGGTATTATATATGTGATTCGGAATTGATTTATTTTCTTATCACGAGATATGTATCCTATTTTGGGGGGTTAATGCAGAGTCTCAGTTAGTCTACAATTCCTATCATCTGTCAAAAGGAGTTCCTATACAAACTCCCTAGGGGTCCAAATAATGATCCATCCTTGTAATCATCATTGTTCCATAGCAAAGAGAGACGCCGCTTTCCGAGAACGTAACCCGATTTAGGGTGAACCTCGTAAATCTCTGTGTTCTTCTGTGTTTGTGCGATCTCTCTCCTCTTTTCGTAACAAATTGGTATCGGAGCCCTAGGGTTCGTCAGTAATTCTCGATCAAGCAGGGAGATGGCATCGCACAACGTGAACTGGAGAAGTTCACCGGCAGAAATAGTTTTGGATTGTGACAGATCAAGATGCGGGCATTTCTGAAGCAACAAGGAGTCTGGGCGTCACTCTCAAACATGTCGAAGAACAAACTAAATGAGGAAGACTTGAAGGGCAAAGAAAAGTAGATCAACCTCGCTACTTTGGTGGCATATGAGGAGAAGGCACATTCGATGATTCTATTGTGTTTGGCGGATGAGGTGATAATCGATGTCACAGATGAAAAAAAGGCAGCCGGTTTGTGGTTGAGACTCGAGAGTCTATATTTGACGAAGTCTCTCACCAACAAATTGCTATTGAAGCAACGTTTGTTCTCTCTCCGCATGCAAGAAGGTACCCCTCTGAAGAAACGTCTTGATTAGTTAAATTCTTTATTAATGGAACTGAAAAATATTGATGTTAAGATCGAGAATGAAGATGCTGCCCTAATTCTGTTACTTTTGCTTCCTTCATCATATGAATTTTGTTCAGTTTATGATTATCGGGAAGGAAAATATAAGTCTAGAAGAAGTAAGATCGAGTCTTCATACTCGTGAACTTCGGCATAGGGCATTTGAAAATTCTGCATAGACTCAAGCCGTGAGAATAATATCGACCGTGGAGAAGGGACAGTCCTCGAATTCGAAGAAATTCAAGTCAAAGAAGAAGAAAATCACTGCGAAGGACATCTATAATTACTGTAAGGAACTAAGTCATTAAAAGAAAGATTGTCCGAAGAACAAAAAGGCCTCCGTCGCTACGGTGGCACATGAAATTGGAAATTCTGAAGATGATTTGGTTATAGCTGCTTCTGATCAAGGATGTCTGGATGATAGTTGGGTTATTGATTCGGGGTGCTCCTATCATATGACTCCAAATAAAAAATGATTTTCATCTTATCAGAAGACCGACAATGAAAATGTCATCATGGGAAATAATGCATCATGTCAAATAGTCAGGATCAATTCTGAGGATGCTGACAGATGTCTGTCATGTTTCGCAACTAAAGAAGAATTTGATATCACTTGGAGTCCTCGACTTTAAATGGTGTCAGATCAATGTTGCTAGAGACATCCTCACAGTCATGAAGGGTGATGCTACAGTTCTGAATGGAGTAAGATAGAAGTCCTTATATATATTGCAAGGCAAGATAGTCTCTGTCATTGCTGTAATGGTTAGTTCATCCGAATAAAAAAAGGTTCAGACCGTGGCACACGCGACTTGGGCATATGAGTCAGAACGGGATAAATATTCTCAGCAAACGAAGTCTTCTAGGAGACAATAAGTTATCTGAAATTAACTTCTACAAGCACTGTGTGTTTGACAAACAATGAAGGTCTCAGTTTGGCAAAGCAGTGCACAGGATAAAGGCGATATTTGACTACATCTATGCTGATTGTTGGGGTCCCTTCCGTGTTCCATCATTAGGAGGTGCTAGTTACTTCTGTCCGTGATTGATGACTATTTGAGGATGACTTGAGTATTCTTGATAAAACACAAGAGTGAGTCATTCAAGGCCTTCAAACAGTGGAAGATTTTGGTAGAAAATCAGACGTCTAAGAAAATGAAGCATCCTCGATCTAATAATGGTTTGGAGTTCTGTTCTGCTGAATTCGACTAATTCTGTAAAGATGAAAGCATTGTCAGATATCACACAGTCAGAGATACTCCAAAATAGGAGTTGCAGAACGAATGAACAAGACACTTCTGAAGAGGGCAAGGTGCATGCTCTCTAACGTTGTCCTGAATAAGACGTTCTGGGCTGAAGCTGTTAACACAACTTGCTACTTGGTGAATCGAAGTCCAGCAACTACGATTGATCTCAAAATTCAAACTGAGGTATGGTCAAGAAATCCTACTGAGTGTAGTAATCTAAAAGTTTTTTATTGTCCAGCATAAAAAGGAAGTTGGAGCCAAGGGCCAAAGAAGGAGTGTTCGTGGGATATGGTGCAAGAGTGAAGGGCTCCAAAATCTGGTCTCCTTTAGAACACAAAGTCATCCACAGCAGAAGCGTGACTTTTGATGAAGCACCAATGCTTTAGTTGAAGGTGGAGGTTGAAGAGAGTGTCAGTAAATAGGTGGAGGTTGAAATCACTCCAATTGGAAATGATGCTGAAGTATCACATCAAGAAGTAGAAGCAGAAGATAAAGAATCTGATGAGCAACCTGAATCAGAAGAGGTGGAGCCCTCGAGCCGTCCTCTTATAGGGATGTCATCACATGTGCCGAATCTAAATGCTATGGGTAAGGAGATGGAATCTCTTAACAAGAATCAGATATGGAAGCTGGTCAAGTTGCCTAAAGGCAAAAAGGTTGTTGGCTGTAAATGGATCTTCAAGAAGAAAGCTAGAATTCTAAGAGTTGAACGCACAAGATACAAAGCACGACTGGTTGCTAAACATTATACTCAGAAAGAAGGTGTTAACTACAATGAGATATTCTTACCTGTTGTCAAACACACTTCTATCAGGGTACTACTTGCTCTTGTAGCATATCAGAATCTAGAGCTCGAGTAACTAGATTTGAATACTGCTTTCCTCCATAGATAATTTGAAGAAAACATTCTTATAAGCCAACCAGATGAATTTTTCATTTTAGGAAAGGAGAATCGAGTATGCAAATTGAAGAAATCTTTGTATGACCTGAAGCAGTCTCCAAGACAATGGTACAAGAAGTTCGACATCTTCATGATCTCTAAGGAATTCATCCAAAGTCCTTATGATTGTTGTGTATATCACAAGAAGGTGAAGGATGGTTCCATCATCTATTTGCTCTTGTATGTTGATGATATGCTTGTTGCTGCAAGAGACATGATAGACATTCAAAATTTGAAGAAGCTCCTCAGTGTAGAATTCGATATGAAGAATCTTGGTGTAGCACAGAAGATTTTGGACATAGAAATTCTAAGGGATCTCGCACAGGGTAAACTCTTCTTATCTCAGAAAAGTTATATTGAAAAGATTTTATCCAAGTTTAGAATATATTGAGCGAAGTCTTTGAATACTCCATCAGCTGCAAATGTTCATCTTTCTATTATCTTCGTACCAAAATCAGATGCAGAGAAGGAGTACATTTCTCGAGTTTCATATGCTAGTGTGGTTGGAAGTCTGATGTATGCCATGATTTGCACAAGACCTTATATTACTCATGCAATTAGTGTTGTCAGCAGGTTCATAAGCGATGCAGAAAAAGAGCACTGGCAAGAAATGAAGCAAATCTTTCAGTATTTGAGAGGAATATCTGATATTGACCTCATCTACATAAGTGATAAAGAGTGTTTGGTTGCAGGGTACTCAAATTCAGACTATGCTGAAGATGTTGATGGAAGACGATGTACGACATGCTATGTCTTCACTTTGGGTAGTTTGGATATTAGTTGGAAGGCCACACTTCAGCCACCAGTTACATTGTCTACCATAGAGACTGAATACATGACACTGACAGAAGCTGTCAATGAAGGCATCTGGTTAAAAGGTCAAGTTGAAGATCTCGTATTACATCAGGAGTAGGTTATAGTGCACTGTGACGTTCTGACTTCAATATGTTTAACTAATGATCAAGTGCGTCATGAAAGAACCAAACGCGTTGATGTCAGATATCACTTCATTCGCACTGAGAAGAAGATCAAGGTGAAGAAGATTGACACTGAAGACAATTCAATTAATATGTTTACCAAATCTGTTCCTCATGGCAAGTTTCAACATTACTTGGACTTGCTTAACATCAATACTTGGTAATAGCCCCAAGGTGGGGCTGATGCCAGCGTGGCATGGTATTGAAGTTTTTTGTGTTCTGAAGATGATTCAAGTCAAGGTGGAGATTTGTTGATAATGCTTTAAATCTGAACTTATTCGTCCCCTTTCTTAGTCAGGCGCTTCAGTAGATTTCTCTAACGGGAGTTTCCTGATCAACGAGCTTGTGGGGAGTCAAGGGGGCAGAGCCCCCTGAGTGAAAAAGTTTTGGATATTCTGTATGTGATTCGGAATTGATTTATTTCTTTATCACGAGATAGGTGTCCTATTTTAGGAGATTAATTCAGAGTCCCATTAGTTTGTAATTTCTATCATCTGTCAAAGAGAGTGCCTATATAAACTCCTTAGGGGTCCAGATAGAGACTCATCCTTGTAATCATTATTCCATAACAAAGAGAGTCGTCATTTTCTGAAGATGTAATCCGATTTAGGGTGAATCTCGTAAATCTCTTTGTTCTTGTATTCGTGCTATCTCTTTCCCTCTTTTCATAACACTACTAAAATAATTAAAATGACAATTAACTAACTAACTAAATGAAATTAAAAGACTAACCCACTTAACCAACAGAATAAAGGATTGGTTGTGATATAATTTTCAAATAATTTTTGCAACAACCAAGTATTAGATAAAAAGAAAAGAAGAATTAAACGTCTAATCATAATGCGTGAGATATAAGTTTATCCAAAGGATTTAAAATTGGTTGTGATCACACTCAAGTTCTGCAACAACTAAATCAGAAAATAAGAGATAAGAGAAGAAAAGAATATACAGAATAAATAATAATAAATACAAATAATGAGTCATGGTTAAACAGTGTAAATGAGTTTAAAAATATTTTGTTGACCGACTAAAATAACTTTCTTCATCAAAAAAACAATAATTATAATTCAAAAGATATAAGTGGAGTTGATAATCGGAAAACAATACAAAAAAGATTTAGTCGAAAATTAATTGCCCAGTTTTTAAGAGCTTTTCAAGAATGAAACTATCAAAAAATCATTAAAGATTAGATCGGCATTAAAAGCATAATAATCTGATAAAAGATAGTTTAATCAGTTAAATTCGAAAATCGATCTACCCAAATGCGATAATAGACTTGTCGATGTAATAATCAGAGTTGAATGTGATTGTAAAACTCCGACACACAAAATTAATCTAAATGCAATTGGGCACTATAATTTAGAAAAAATAGAATCATAACTATCAACAGAAATCCGAAACAATTGTGCAAAAGAAAACATCATTGGAAAAGAATTTTATCATTGATTATCTTATCAAAACCAACGGGCACCATAAAAGACACGAGAAATTATCCATCGAATTAAACATGATCAATGTCAACACTTGGGCGCCAAACAAAATGCTCAGAATATCACGGTTGAAACAATGTCAAATCAACATTAATCATTCAGAAATTTAACAACTGTCGGGCGCCAAACTTATCAAATAATGTCACAGCCGTAAGAGAATTAAAACCATAGGGACCAAAAATCAAGAAATAATTTCAAAGAGGTTAACCAGCGTGAATTAGGACACAACTTGATTTTCTTAGACACCAAACAGAAAATAATTAAAATTACAGCCTAGAACAACTCTTGGGCGAAAAATCTTAAGTTAATCAAATGTTAAATCGGTTAAACCTAAGATCCAAATCATAAACAAAAATTAATCACGGTCGTAAATCCATAAATTGACACAAGCAAAAATCTTTATCCAATTAATCAGAAAATTCACTCGGCGTAAAAAAAATAAAGTATTGGCCGAAAGTCAACAAGCTTTAGTCTAAAAATAATTAACTTCCCGTGACCTTTATCTGCAAAAAGAAAGATGTTAGATTATTTATAGAATAACTAATTATTTGTAGAAAAATATTTATTGATTAATAATAATATTACAGATAAATATTTACAGAAAAATATTTACAGATTTTATTTACATTTTCTAATAACTTATAAAACTAAAAAATTAATTAATAAAATATTCCTCGGCAACTACGCTAAAAACTTGACGTGTAAAATGATGTAGCAAAATAATTCCGCTAGCAAGTGTACTAGCTGCTCAAGTAATATAGTAAAAAGAAGTAAGAGTGTCGAACTCACGAGAAATATTATTAATAAAATATATTATCTTATAAATTAATAAGAGAGGAAAAATATAGAATTTTGGAAATAGGGTTTTAATTATAAAATAAAATAAAGAAAATAAAATAAAATAAGATAATAATAATATAATATAGTGGTGGTGTTGAAGTTAGGCTTAGGATGAAAATAGATCAGGACTTTAAAAATGGATTAGTGTCTCCCTAAAGTATTAATCTAACATGATTAAATTACGATCTCCACAAATATCCCCTCAACTTAAGCATGCAGATTAAACTATCTTAATTTAATAAGAATTGAAGTCTCCACAAATTGGTATACCTTTAAATCACATTTATATTAAGATGCATTAACTTGGATTCCCTAGATTATTAATCATTTCACAAACTGATATAGATTAATAGACCACACACATCTGATTCTTCACACACTAATTATCAAATTTATGTCAATTATTAATTTCAAATAAAATCAATTAAAATTAGCATCATGAATTCTAAAATTAAACACTCCACAAACTAGAATAGCCTAATTCAGAAATCCAATCAACTAACATAAAAACATTAAGGACAATTAATATTTGATCAGAAAAGATTAAAAAATAAAATAGGGTTCAAATGATTTCCCTTCAATTAATAATTTCATAAAATAAAAGTCTAATAAAAATATGGAGTTCATCCTAGAATTGCAAGAGAGATAATAAAATATAAATGATGAAAATAGGAAGAATTACACCAGATAATAATCAAATAAGAAGGCCTTCGGATCACGAGCAAATAGTCGAGCAGTCTCTCAAACTTGATCAGAGTCATGATGGATCTCTAACATGTCGCACATTTCTCCTCTTGGTCGTAATCTGCAGAGCTCATGACTCCGCTATGAAAGAAACATGGACTTCAAGGCACACCTTAGATTGATAGTTTCTTCCTCTATTTATATGTGCGGCTGAGGTCTCGAGCTGATCAACTTTCATCCATCGACTAAGTTTAAATATGGAAAGATAGTCTCGACCAACAATACTGATAAAATTTTGGTTGATGATAAAATCTTATCCCTTTGGCGTCCAATGATCTCTCCTCTTTGATTCTCGGCCACCAAATGTATCATCACCTTGATGATAATGCCTCGTCATGTAATAACAACTTGGCGCCTAGTATTTGTCGCCTAATTATTGAAGCTCGAAGTGATATCATCCGCATAATATTCGGATCTATGTTAATTCGTCTTTGCGTGCAAAATAATCATAAGAATTAAGTTGATTTATTCAAAATTAAGATATTCAAAGAATTAATAACTAGACTCAACAAATCCCAAAATTATAAATAAAAATGACACCAAATAATGCATGCCATGATCAAATTTAGGAAAATTAATTAAAATAATAATTTAAAATATATTATATTTTGCATGCATCGCCTCACTAAGATAGAAAGAAGAAAAATGAGATGAGTTGTATGCTTGTCCCATTTCATTTGACGGACTCGGGTTGTGTATTGATATGTTAGGCGTGTTTTACTCTCTCATTATGTGCCTTAAATTTGGCTAGTTTTCTTCCTCACATAATGATCTCTCTATCAAACCAGAGAAGAACGGAGTCGCTCACACTCAATACATTCATATAAGAAGAAAGGCAACACAAAAGAGAGAATGATGATGGGAAAATTTCTTCTTGTGAGATTTGAGAGGAAAAAATGATGAAGTGTGATCATTCCAGACATCATTCCTTCCTAGTTTCTTTTCATTTTTTCTATCTTCTTCATGGGAACATTCGTGATGTGCGCCACCATATGAAGATATCATTTCTTCTTAGCACATCAAGCGGCTCAATGACTTTGCTTGGAAATTATGAACACATGCCCCAATGAGCTCGCTTGGTTGACTCAAGTTTGTGTTTTGGTGAGTTCGCCTGACAATTGCAACCTTGCTTAGCTGGGAGATGCTAGAGATAGAAGAGAAGGAAGGAGGGACGAAGAGGATATGTGAGAATGAAATTGGGGAAGGAAAGAGACGGAGAAAGGGACACACACAAGAAAGGGAAGAAGGGAAAAGAGGAAAGGAGAGATGAGAGAATAGTGGAAGAGATGAAGAAAAGATGGACTTGATCAAGAATGGACCGTTCATATTATTTGCTACAGCTTAATAGCGGAGTTGTATACTTCTTTTCCCATATATATATATATATATATATATATATATATATATATCACAATTTATATATTTTTTTGTCATTATAAATTTATAAGGTTTCATGTACTACATTTAATAACCATTTTTATTAAATTTACTTATACAATACCACTTATGCCTATCTACTAATAATTACATTTCCACTCACAAATAGATCACTATATGATAATAAATATCTATTCACTAAATATAAATATAGAAATAAAAATATGTTAATTTGATTAGTTTTTTAATAAAAATATTATTTTAACTAAAATATTTATTTGTTCGTTAAGGTTTATTTTTATAGTACATGGCTTCAATAGGGAGTGCAACATGGCACATTATGTCTGTCATTTTAATTTCCTTTTTTTCAATTGAACTTATTTACATGATTCATAGAGATAGTTTACATTTTAATAAAATTGTTATAGCCTAAAAAGGGAATAATGAGTGTCCCCTCATCTGAAATGGGGGAACATTCCCCCATTGCAAGGCGCCCGTCCGATCCGGATCGGACGGGCACCGATCAAATGGCGATTTTTTATGGTGAACCGGGCAGTCGAGGGCAGTTCATCATGAAAATTGCCGATTTATTCAGATGCCGATTCGATCCGGTGGGGATAAGTACAAAACGCGGGGTTAAAAATTTTTCATCCTTTTACTCAGTCTCTCTCTCACCTCTCTTGTCATCTCGCTCTCACCTCTCTCACTCTCTCGCTCCGTCGGCGAGTGCGACCGCCGGTGAGTATGACCGCATACATGATCTGCTCGAGTGCGACCATCCCAGATCTGCGCGTGTGACCGTCGGCGAGATCTCGTATACCCCGACCACATTCGACCAGATCTGACAAACGCCGACCAGATCTGGTCTGACACGCGCCGACCGGATCGGGTCCGCATGGAGCCGACAATATCTGAGCATCGGCGTCCGCGTTCGTGTCGATCTAGCAGCCACCGTCGAGATCTCACCTCTCACCGGCAACCTCTCGACGTTGTGCGATCTCCTCACCGGCGACCTCTCCGCGGCGCTCGCCTCCTCTCACCGGTGACTATATCCACTATCGCGCACCACCACCGACCAGTTCCATTCTCGAGTACTATCGCCGAGCACCCCCGGCTACCAAATCGATGCGCACCAGTTGACCCCGCACCGACCCCCTCACACGCTCGCACCCTGTCGAACTCGTGCATTCACGCCACCGGACGCACCTGCCGAACTCGCGCCGCTAATATTATTTGTTAATCAAGCAATAATTATTTGTTAATCCATGTTAATTTGTACTTGTAAATGACCTCTTGCAAGGAAGACACCATTTTAATAGGTGTATTGCTTCTATGTATGTTGATATTCTTTTAAATGACAACATTCTAGTGTTCTATGTTCATGAACTCCATATACACGATCAACACGACCAAGCAAAAGAATCATCTTATCTCAAACTCATTTAGGTCAAATGACACAGACATAACTTGAATAATTAACAATGATTTCAAATTCAATTCATAAAACAAAATTTCATGCAGCTATTATGTATATATTAAGCAAACATCACGTTCATTCTTTATTCAACATACTACATATCTATCAAATTTTCATCACAAACGTAAAAAAATATAAGAATTACAATTTGTCAACTATTGTTAACATTCAGACCAAAAAATTACAGTTAAACAATAATTACAATTTATCAAATTCCCTCAAACAAGTCTCAGATGGCAATCGGCAACGGCGCTTATCGGTGAGAGGAGCCGGGCGTCGGGGAGAGGAGATAGCACTGCGGAGAGGCGAGAGGGAACTTGAGGTCGACGGGGTCACGACGTGCTCTAGATCGGAGGGGTCGCGGTGTGCTCGAGGTTGTCAACGCACAGATCTTGTCGGCGACGTGCGGATCTGGTGGCGACGCACGGATCTGGTCGGCGACACAGCGTGGGAGAGAGGTGGTGAAAAGCAGCGACATAGCGAGGAGGCAGCGGTGAGAGGAGGTGGCAATCGCCGAGGCTCAAATCCCGTCGGCTCCGTGCGGATCTGGGCGGACGAGGTCGCTGAGGTACAGATATGGTCGGCGACCGTCAGATCTGGTTGGACGCGATCGTGGAACCCGGAGATCTCGCCGGTGGTCGCTCTCGTGCAGATCTGGGCTCGTGGGACATGATCGCACTCGCGGAGATCTCACCGGCGGTGGAGATCTCGACGGACGCGATGGATCTCGGGATGGCGGCGAGTCTGAAGAGCAAGAGAGATGTGAGAGAGAGCGAGAGTAAAAAGGGTAAATTTTTTTTACACCACCCTTTTGTACTCCGCGACTGACGGCTAAATCGCTCCACGTCGAATCGGTTTTTTCATGGTGAACCGTCAGCCGTCGCCCGGTTCACCATTTGAAAATCCATTTTTCATCGACGTCGTCCAATGCGCATCGAACGGGCGCCTTTAAATGGGGGGGAGTGTCCCCCCATTTCATATGGGGGACAGCCATTATCCCCGCCTAAATATATTACATCCAAATGTAAATCTTTTATATTTTTCTATTCTATGTAGTAGTATTACGGGTTTATTTGACAAATAACTAATGAAGAGATGGGATGACATGACGTGGTGAATGATGAGTGGTGAAGTGTAGTGTGTCATTAGAAAGTCCATATTTAAATAATAAATTATATAAAATGTGGAGTGGTGTAATAAAGATTTTATTTGTATAAAAGTCATTTTTATATACGAGGTCCGGAACAAAGTCGACGAGGGCATTATGCTTCGGGCTAACATGTCGGAACTAGTCTACAAGGCTGAGTGGATGGCATTTGGGAAGCTATCGTTAAGGCTGATAGACTTGATTAACGAGCCGGACCACATGTTATTAGGTGAGCACTCGACGTCGGCCGGCGGTGGTAGTGCGGCCAGTTGGAGGACTTCGCCACCCTCGACGTGGAAAGTGAGGCCGTTGGTGACGTGCCGAAGTCAATCGAGACTTTGAAGGCGAGGAGGGACAGTGATCGACGTCAGGAGATGGTGAAGCATCGCCAACCGACAAAGCTTGCGGGGGACCAACGATGCGAAGGTGATGAACTGGAGCTAGCAGCAACGATAACGCTGCATCAAAGTACTGCAAAGCGGCACTACAAAGCTCAAGTGAGTAATGGCTCTTCCTTCTTTTCATTTAGTGTTATTTCTTTAATTTACACCTAGATTTTTCGTATCTAATATTAAACGTAAATTTATCGGAGGTTCTTAATTAAATTTTAACGCGATTTCCATATAAGTCCTTCTGTTAGTTTTTTATGTTAGTTTTATTTTTTTTATTTATGAAAAGACCAAAATACATTTTGATGAGCCCTGTCATCTCTTTTAATGCTTAAAAAGAATATAATAATATAATAATAAATAATGTAAAAACTAAAAATATTAACAAAAATAAGGTCTTTGATACTGACGTCAAAAATATGGTAAATATTAATTTGTGAAAGAATATTTTAGTCTTTTTATAAAAGTATAATTAAATTAAAAAAATAGAAAAGTTAATAGAATTAGACAAAAAATCAAGTGAAAAATTATGGTAAAATTTAGGGACATCTTCATAATTCAGTATTAGACATGAAAAATTATTGTATTTCATAGGAGTTTTTAGATAATCCTTTTATTTATTATAGAGGATAGTGGAAAAGGTGACTAAGAGGAGGAGCATCTAACAAAACACTTGTTAGAGAAATTAATTTATTACGTTCTGTAATCAATAAGTTTGGCATAGTAGGACAAAACAATTATCAATAAAACAAAACAATAATTTGAGAACAATTTAGCTAGAAAGTAAAATGAAATTATCAAGTTGAAAAAACAAGAATAAAAAGTTCAAAAATCTTCCCATGTATATGTAATTTATATTATATTATTTTTCCCATATTGATATCATACAAAATTAAACATATATATAACAAAAAATGGCATAAATCAGTAACTTAAAATATTTTTATGACATATGCAAAATGGTGAATATAATTTATTTAAACTATTATTATATATAATAACTACTATAATTTTATTTTTTATTTTAAACTTAATCACATGTGCTTGCCATTAGCTGGACCCAAAGTGACCCTATGTTTAAAGTGACGACGTCGTGACTAGCAAGAAATAAATTGGCCTGTGTACGCTTCGGGCTAACCAGATCAGATGGAGTCCGACATATGTCGTGGCTTTGGGTGCATTGTCTCTGGACCTGATCCAACTAATTAGCCACAATGCCTCACGCTTCGCACTTCTAACTAGTGCGGTATATTTGATGAAATGTTGATATAATATATTTAACTAGAAATTTGATCAAGTTTTGGTTTCAAATTTTGTAAATTAACTTTATTTATTTTTAGCATATTGAAGAAAGGTGACTGGATAACGAAGGGTCTATTTCAGGTGATTTAAATATCTCGTGACCCACTTAATGATAACTGAAATATAATTAACACGTAAGTCAGGACGGTTGCACCAAACTCACGCCACTATTTATTTCTGCATTTTTTTGTGCCTCATGAAGTCTTCTCGAACTTTTGACCTTAAATATATGACTCGAGCTGAACGACTTTCAATAATAACATTATCACATACAACTACACAAGTACAAATGTTGATCATAAGTATTAAATGCATGGCATTCAAAATTATTTTATTTTTTTAGATAGCGAATAGTAGGTATTCAAAAGCGATATCGATTGTCCAACTCGCGCAACGCTATTAAATACACTAGTTAAAAAATCGACTCACTATCAGGTATTGATAATTCGATAATATCATTTCATATCGTTTACTATTATAATATCAAGGAGCGTATGCATGATGTTAGGTGTCATATGGCAGTCTGATCAATCGAGAAGAATACAAAGGTCATAGAAGTCGTGGTTTTCCAACTAATATAAGGGATAGGGTGGTTGGGAAGTCATTGCGTGAGTCGCAAAAGCTCCAAGCTCAAGCTCACGGGGTCCACGCCGAAAAGAAATTGTTGGAAGCTGGTCACCTTCTCGAACATGGCAAATGATTACTTTAATATAACACCCAAGAGTTAGTAATGAAAGTGATTCCCATCCAATGATTTTTACATTAAAAAATAATAATTTTATGAATTGAGAATGATTTTTTTAAAAAAAAATTCTAAAAATCATTCCAACCAATATATATTATCTCAATCTTTTTGGATGGAAGCTTTAATTAAAAATTATATATATAAAGCCATTTGTATTAAATATTTTATAAAAATTTAAACTTAAAATATAATTTTTTATATATCTAACTATACTAAAGTAATATATTATCATGTTACCATTCAGAATGTTACTAATTTCATATTCAATTTCAGTAAAATAGTTTAATAGTTCATAATCTTCACATTAACTACCCCCACAATTATTTAAATCGATTATATACGTAATTTTATGAGTATGGGTGCAAAAAATAGTAAAGCTATGAAAATAGTATTTGGATTGTAAGTTATATTTTAATAATAACATTTTAAGCTGTTTTTAGTTGGGTGGATTTTTTTTATAGGTGCTCTACTTTAAAGGGATAATTTTATGAATTTCACATTTAATTTTTAATCAGGGTTGAATTTTTTTATCTTTTCGAGTTAATTTTTAGGTTGGAGAGATTTTCTTATGAACAATTTTTTTTCTTTTACTTATAATGTTAAGTAACATGAGAATGAATTTTTAAAGTATGAACACATCACCACTAATTTGAAATTCAGAGGCAAGAAAAATCTTAATTAAGGTTTCGAGTCTCTCAACTTTTAGCATTTATTTATCATCTAAAGTGATTAAACTTTATTTATAAGATATATATTTAATTTGTTATGATTAGTTGAACAACAAACAAAATTTGGAAAAATGTACATATAAAATTGCGAAAAATCCATACAGAATTTACACATGCGATCCAACCATTAAATTAATTTTTTTATATAAAAAGTTAAAGCAATTGTACTTGATTGATGTGACAATGATGCTTTCAAATAACTTAAATGATCATCTACTTTTAAATATTAATTTAATCATGAATGTGCTCGTGTAAATTATTTTTTAATTTACACCTCATTATCTCCAAAATTTGTATAGTCCCATTTGTAGGTCTTTCTTTTTTCACTTTTTTTATGCAAGAACAACATAAAATCAATTCATGCGGATTCAATTTTAATAATCTCGTCTTCTATTTGCGTTCATGTGATATAGTGCTTGCTGCATGCAATTTTCCCTCTTTAATTATAACTTTTAAATAATCTTAATTTATAAATTTATATTTTTTCACGAACTTATCATGATTTGAAAATTAAGTCTCTGTCTTAAATTTCATCAAAAGTTCTTTTAATTTTTTTTAGTATATATGAAATTAAATTTTATCTTATTCTGGTAATATACGAATAAATTAGAACAAATATTGGCATTAGCATAATATTGTATTACATGGGGTTATTAAGTCATACTGGTATTCATATTTTTTTTCTCATGTTCATATAAAATTAAGGTCAGAAATTATATTCCATAATTATTAAAAATATTAATGATATTTTAAATGGAAACTAATGAAATGATACAAAGTGTCAAATTTGAATAATTTTAAGAAATTGAATGTAACGAAATGATACCATCTTAAATTTCTACTTTAAGATTAGATGTGACAAAAAGCTTTCAGAATAGGTTAAGGAGCTAAACATATTTTCTTTGTCGGATTATAAGTTTTAATTCTTTTTTTTCCTACTGTTTTTAAAACTTTGGGTTGTAACTGATTTCAATAAAACCTTTTATGAAATAATACTAGTCATCATAATTTGAGAGAAAAAAGTTATGGCAGAAACCAGAATTATGTTATTATCATCAACCGTTAATTTAAAATTGTATCTTCTTCTAAAAATATAATATCAATTAATAATAAATAAAAAAGTTGTATTTTACCGTTAACTGTTCATCTCTTTCCTATTTGTAATTCTCTCTCTTTCATTTTTTATATTCTTTTTCGTTGCCTTTTTCATTTTTTACATATTTTTTTATTTTATCCGTACTTTAAAATACTTTTTCAGTTCCATGATACAAGGTTTTTAAATATCATTCCTATATATTTTTTAAGATAAGCATGTTTTACCCGAAAAAGGTAAAGCTATGTACACTTTTTGTCTAAAAAGGTACACGTTACCTACCATTACAAAGATGCATGCACATATGCACATATGTTTGTTTTTGCTTGTTATTTCTAATATCTAATGATTTTTCAAAAAGAAAAAGAAAAATATATGCACATATGTTTGTTTTTGCTTGTTATTATTCGAACTTGTACTATTTTTATTGGCAAGATAAGTCATTCATCACGTGAATTAATCTTTATTACAACTTAATTAGTCAAACTATAATCTGAACAAAATTCAAATCTCGTCGAACTTATTTTATATTTAAATTATGAAAAAAAATTCAGGGAGCGATAATAACAATTTCCATTAGTCGATTGTGCAATAATTTTCATTAGCTGTTTACAGCTATGTAACTTTACGAATATTTTGGGTGAATCTATTTTGTCATAAATCAGTCTTACTATATATATATATATATATATATATATATATATATATATATAAAACTAAAAAATCAGGATCATTAGATTATGATTAGATCATTGAGATTTAACCCCTATTGAATCTAATGTTAAGTTATTAAATTTAATTTCAACTATCTAATCATTATCCAACGATTTCAGATTCATTATATACATATTAGTTGTACAACTTTTGGTTATATATATATATATATAACTAAAATTGCTCCTTTGTTGCTATAAGTTTAAAAGTTAAGACTAAAAGAGACACATGCATGACTCTTGTAGATAAAACTAGAGTTTAATGTTTTTAAAGTAGGACTTAATGGGTGTCTCCTTCCTTTAAATAAGGGACACAGTGTTTTCTTTCTTCTTATTCATCAGATTAAGAATCTATAAATCAGATTTAACGTCTTTAAATGAAAATGAATAAAATAGGATCCATAAATTTCTAATCCAATGAATAGAAACACAGAGGACATGGTGTCCCTCCTTTAAAGAGGGGACACCTCCATTTTTTCTTTTAAAGTACGAGCACTAGAGTAAATTACATCAAATGTCCTCTAGCTTTAATATTTGCTTAGTAATATCATCTAACTTCATTTTGTAATATAAATATCTTCCATCTTTTAACTTATTTCACCCAGTGCTCTTTTCACCAGCAACCCCCCTCTGCATGTGTGCGTCAATGACGCACACACGTAGCCAAAAAGGGGGAGAGTCGCCCTTGCGAGCTCCAATGAGAGCTCACTGAATTCACCCCCCTATGAGCTTCGACGAGAGCTGGGGGTGGGGCGACCCCCCTCTGCCTATGCACACATGCAAGCAAAAAGGGTGGAATTGGGGGGCGCTCCCCTGTGAGCTCACAGGGGACGACCCCTCACCCCTTCCCCTCCACGAGCTTTTGCTAGAAGGGTTGTCCTGGTGCGCATGTCTGTCGATGTGTTGAACAAGGAGGGTTGCCTCCCTCCGGGGATCGGTGGTCGCAAAAGGAGGGGTGACTTCGTGGCATTTTTTTTAATATTGTCACGTTATCAACATGTTTATGTTGAGAGGAGAGAAGGCGTCATGTCAGCTCTGCGATTAGGAGATTACGATAATGAGGTCACCAAATAAAATGAGTTAAAAGATGGAGGACATTCGTGTTACAACGTGAATTTAATATATCATTGAAAAGCGGCCAAAGTTAGAGAGCATTAATTTACACTGTCATTGCTACTTTTTACAACTTTGTTGTATCCGTATTGGAGAAAAAAAAGTATACGTAAGTCCTTAAATTACAGATTACACATATTTTTTGAGGAATCTGGACAGAGAGATTCTAGTTCTTTTGAGGTCAAGTACTACGTGAAACTAATTCCTGATTTCATCTAATTTTAATTGTCAAACAGTCAATTTAAAACAAATGTAAGAACCGTCTATTTCTTTTTTTTTTATCTCCATCCTTTTTCATCCAAAAAGCATAAATTATTTTCAAATATTGATACAATTTGGGTTAACCTCTCCCCCGGAAGTATAATTATTAATTTTTTAATGAAATAAAAAAGACTTACACCGTGGTGTAAGCTAATTTCATCTGGTGCCGTCAAATATAAATTCTTGGTCTAGTTCCTGAGGTGATACCAGACTATGAAAAATCTAGTTCCTTCATTGCTACTGTGACGGTTCCATTTTTTATGAATGTGACGACATTTTTTTTTATCAATTTCATTTTTTATCATATTTTCTCTCTCTTACACATTTTCTTACAAATTTTTTTAATTAAATATTAATATAATATTATTTATTACTTATCATTTTATTTTTAAAAAATGTTAAATATAATTTATTATAAAAATGTTTTTTATATTTAAATGATATATTTTTAACAAAATTTATTTCACAAATTTTTAAAATTAATTATTTTATTCATATTAATTAAAAAATTATATTTTATATTTATAATACTTATTTTTATATAATATAATTAATCATCGCATCAATTGTTATTATGATTCACTCCATTGAAAAATATTTTAAATTAATTTATCAATTAAATTATTTACCAAAAACATTTGTTTCGTTGGATGAAAAATAAATTAAGCACTGCCTAAATACAAATTGATATTAAAACAAATGGGCATAAGAGAGCCTGTCACATTGTCTCTTTTATCTCTCAATAATTAAATATGTGAAATTAACAATTTTCGGATATCTGCGCCATGTGACCATTAAGTATTTTATATTTTCAATCTAACTGAATCCATCAGTCCGACTTAAACTAAAGATTTTAAATTGAATTTTAAAATAAACTCTGGCTCAAACTTCCATGATGACATAATTACGACACGTTCGCATGCCAATTATAGGATTATAAGCTGCAAGTGAAAAGGTGAAGTAATAAAGTCAAGGTTTACTTGTCAAAATATGCCCATTTCAGCCACAATAAACCAAGCTATGTGGATATGCACTAAATTCATGCTGTTATTTTTATGTTGGGAAGTTGGAATTAATTCGGCTCGCAAAGGGACGGAGTCGGCAGCAGCTTCCGCGGCGTATTTTTTGGGCTTATCCCGAGCCGCATTTGGCGAACCCTTTTTTTTTGGGTTTGCACTCTGGGCGCCTGAGACGAGCATGAGTCACGTGTTCAAGTCCTATACAGATATATATAATATATACCAATTTAAAAAACATTAATTATATAAATTGAATATAATAGAAAAAAATAGAGGAGGAGCAATCTCTTATTAGTTATTATCGTACAATAATTAAATATGTATCTCTTAATTGTTCTGGTTCTTTGTTTATGATTTAAAAACTATATAACTTTAAAAAAAACATTTAATTTTTGTTTCCTTATACCTTCCTCAGGTATTTCATTGTGGCAGTTAAAAATTGTTCCGGAGGTGAGGGGAAGCAGCCGGTCACCGTCGTCACCAACCCCCCTCCATTATAGCCACGTGTCATCCACGTAGGACCCACGTGCTACAAGACTACGCTCTCCCTCCGCTTCTGCGCCCATCTCACCTACTCTCACACCTCCCTGGTCCCTGCCCCACCACTATCCATCCGCTTATCACTTTGTGGATGATTAAAAAAGAAACTAAAAGCAGCCCCAAAAATGTAATTGTCGCACGAAGTCGCTGGGGAGGACGCCTCGACCCGTCCGTCTATAAAATGGCCATGGCGTCGCCTCGTCACGGCTCAGCTCTTCTTTTTTAGAGCTGTTCCATCTTTTGTTTTCTTCTATTTAGGGTATTTGTTTAAGGTACTCTTTTCCCTTTCGATCGAGCTTTGTTTCAGAGTGATTTGATTTTGATACTAATTTTTTATCATTTCTTCTTTCGATCCCATCTTGCAATGTTGTCGATCGCATAGACCCGCGATCAATTGTTTGGGGGTTGTGTCGTCGAAAGATGGTGGCGATCAGCGTGCGGCAGTCGACGATGGTGCGGCCGGCGGAGCCGACGCCGCGGCACCGGCTGTGGAACTCGAACCTCGATCTGGTGGTGCCGCGGTTCCACACGCCGAGCGTCTACTTCTACCGCCGCCCAGGCGAGTCTGAGGACTTCTTCGACGCGGCGCGGATGCGGGACGCGCTGGCGCGGGCGCTGGTGCCGTTCTACCCCATGGCCGGGCGGCTGGGCCGGGACGAGGACGGGCGGATCGAGATCGACTGCGGCGGCCAGGGGGTGCTTTTCGTGGAGGCGGACGCGGACGCGACCGTCGACGACTACGGGGACTTCGCGCCCACCATGGAGCTCAAGCAGCTCATCCCCAGGGTCGACTACACCGAGGACATCTCGTCGTACCCTCTTCTGGTGCTGCAGGTCTGCTTTTGCGATCCCTCTTCTTTCGCCCTACTCATTTACTCATCTGAACATATCTAATCTACCTTGCGTTACTAAGTTGGGTCTTCACAATGGATAGATTTTTTATGTCCATAAATCATAGACCATCCATACAAATTTGTTTATAGTCATCATGTGATGATCTCATGAGCGACAGAACTGCGAAATGGTCTTGTTTCCAAATCTTTCTGTTATTCTTTAGTTGGTTATGCAATTTTTTGTTGCGAAAACAGAGGTTAAAAAAGAAAAATAGATGTTATACAAAAAGCAACAGATGCTTGTGTTTTCATCATGCGAGTATTGAGATAGCTTCCATGTATTTGTTCTTGGAGGGTCTTTAAACAAAGGTAGACAACGTTGGAAGCATCTGCCTAGTGCCTACCGTGGACGCTTTGTCTGGCCAGATTAATGTTGTATCTACCATCAGTTTGCTAAAGTTAGGTAGTGGTTTGTATGATTTGGAGTCGCAAATGAGCAGCAATTGCTGTTCTGATCTGTCATGAATGATTCCTTCTCCTTGTGGAATGGATGTAACCTTCAGATTACTAGCAGAACGAATACTGCTCCTTGTCTTTCCACATGAACCGTCTCTGATGAGTCCATTCAGCAAAACAATGGACCATGATTCTACTTATATTGCCTCCACTTATTTTGCAAGAGTTTTGAATTCATACTTCATGCGTGTGAACAAATTGGGTTTTCTGCACTGATACGTTTTCTTCTTTTTCCTTTTTCATTGAGAGGGAATGTAAGGTTTTGGTAGTGAATGATTTGGTAAGGTCAATTGATTGAAGAAAAAATGCACCGCGTCACACTCATATTTTACCCCTAGATGCGGACGCGCTTCTGAAGACTTTATATGAGACTTCAACAATTAGTCCGTCACCAACTTGCATTTTAATATATTTTTGGTTCTTGGTTGGTGTTAGATGTTTCTTTTAGCTATTCTTTTTTTTTTTCAAAAGATCAACTTAGGGGATGTATCAAGCAACACCATAATAACTTTAAAAACAATCAAACAACACCATAATATTAGGGACAATAATTGATGGTCTTAAAAGTGAGTGGACGTAGTCAAGTCGTTTGTTGAAATGGTTGCATGTCAAACCAAGTTCTGCAGCTCGACATGAGACCTAGTAAAAAATAAGGATGATGTGAACCTTTTCATCGTTGTGGATAGCCTGCAAACATGTGATCCATGGTATTTTGCTGCCGCAATTTGTTGGAGGCATGCTAGTTGGATTCAACTTGTTTTCAAGGACGCCTTCACATTTTCTGGTTTCATACGTCTCCTCTGTTCGCAATCCCTCTTAGTTGCCCATATATGTTGACTTGAAGCTCCAAGTTGTAGTAGCTTGGCGCAATAATGAATGCTTCCACACCAGGTTGGCGTCATCTTATTGTTCAATGTTATAACAACTTCCAACTTGGCCGAAGACCAACTTAGGCCCAGTCAATTGTTAAACGTATTGGCCTACGGTTGTACATTGCTGCTATGTACTATTGTCTCGGTTTTCTTTCTTTTTTTTTTTTCAAGATTGACGCTTCAATTGATGCTTGATATGGTGTTACCATCAATTTGACCGTGTGTTTCCTTTTTCATAAAGGATAGTTTTTATCTTGAGTTTGTTGTATGATATGCTCATCTCATCATGATTTTGTCATCATGTCATAATTTGTGTTTTCTTTATTTAATTGCATGCCTGAACTCTTGATCGAGCTTAACTGAAACCAAATGGTTCCTGGTGGCTGACATGTAACAGGTAACTTATTTCAAATGCGGAGGCGTCTCCTTAGGTGTGGGCATGCAACACCATGTTGCTGATGGTTATTCTGGTCTACACTTCATCAACTCGTGGTCTGATGTTGCTCGTGGCGCCAGCATCGCCCTGACCCCCTTTATTGACCGCACCCTCCTTCGGGCACGAGATCCCCCGATCCCTTGCTTCCCACATGTGGAGTACCAACGCCCTCCGTCGATGAATAACTCTTTCATCGTCTCACCTGCCGTGAATTCTGCCAAGGCTAATGGTGCTGCTGCCACCGCCGTCAACATCTTCAAGCTAACCCGAGAACAACTTGGCCTTCTAAAAAAGAATGCTCCTCCTGGCACCGCATACAGTTCATATGTCCTCCTCGCGGCCCATGTATGGCGGTGTGTTTGCATTGCTAGGGAGCTCCCGCCGGATCAGTTGAGCAAAATGTATATTGCCACCGATGGTAGACAGCGGCTTCGCCCACCACTGCCGCAGGGTTACTTCGGCAATGTCATCTTCACCGCCACACCATTGGCCACTGCTGGGGAGCTGACGGAAGCTGACGGTGGTCCCTCTCAAGCAGCAAGGAAGATCCAAGAGGCGCTTGCTAGGATGGACGATGAATACTTGAAGTCAGCTTTAGACTACCTAGAGGTGCAGCGAGACCTGGGCGCGCTTGTGAGGGGGGCACACACCTTTCGATGCCCAAACCTTGGTCTCACTAGCTGGGTGCGGCTGCCAATCCATGACGCTGACTTCGGGTGGGGGCGACCGGTGTTCATGGGGCCTGGTGGCATCGCCTATGAGGGTCTGGCATTCGTGCTGCCAAGTCCTACCGGCGATGGGAGCCTCTCAGTGGCCATATCACTGCAGCCTGATCACATGTTCAAGTTCCAGAAACTAATTTATGACATCTAAGATGGTGGATCATGGATGGACGGAAGAGCTAATTGTAAACAACCGAGCAGAATGAATGAAAAGATTCGTTTTAAATTGACGCATATGCGGAAGCAGATGCTTTCTTAATTCTTATATCATTTTGGACGGTGTTCGAGTTCACATATTCTAGCAATCAATTCTTTTACTTTGTTCCAGACGTACGGCTGGAAGTTTTGCCTGGTCATAAATATTAAGTTTTTGGACTCACGACAACGAGAGAATGACGTGACGTAAAACTATAAAACATTTGTATGTTATATTCTTAAATTTCAAACTAATTTCTTTTAGGACCAATTGAATATTAGAATTGTGATTCTTATTTCGGAGTGGTGGAACGAAATAAAGGTTATTTTCGTAAATAGTGATTTTTCACATTATGAATTTTTTTTAGTTCTTAAATTATCACGAATTTTTCAATTTAAAAATGTTTCACTGACTTAACTTCTTTTATATGCAGTAAAAATAAACTTCGAATCGACTCAATTTAAAAATTTATGAGTATTTAAAAAAATTAAAAATAAATACCAGAAGTAACAATCATTTGTTCAATGGATGAAATAAAAGTACAACATAAACGAACAATAAGAGTGTATATAATATTTAAATAATCAAGTTCTCCGTACGAGAAAACATATAAATTCTTTTGCCAAATCATATAAACTTTTACATAAATAAAGTATTTCAAGATATCATTATATTCACATTTAAACTCTATACATGTGTCATTGCACATACTCATGATCAATAATATGTATCTTTCTGTGATCATGTGTTATATAGTTAAGAAGAACATCACAATTAAAAGTTTCGGATACGCAGAACGAATTATGAGTTAATACTTATTCCTTCATGATTGTGTATGATATAGTTAAGCAAAGTTTTATAATCACGACTCTCGGATATGCAGAGCAAAACATGAATCAATATGTATCCCTTCATAATTATATAATATACAATTAAGTAGAGCTTCATAATCATGACTCTCGAATGTACGCAAAGCAGCTCCCAAAGGACAAAAATACCCAATATACGTCTCAAAGGCTTCATGTATATCAAATGCGATTCCAATAATTTTTTTCAACCAACATGACTAATGAACACATGGAGTTTAACAATATCAAAATACACATGTCATAATCACATTTCATTATCAACTAAAGTGTATTTTAACTTCACAATCATTGTTTTCCGAAATATTTTCATATAAGAAGTTGTTCCATCTCATATAAAATCTTTGAAACATACCATATATATTTTTCATAGCTTGTTTCAATAATAATAATAATAATAATAATAATAATAATAATAATAATAATAATAATAATAATAATAATAATAATAATAATAATAATTGTTTTTGCTTGATATAATATCATAAATATAAATAAAAGAACTAACATATAATATTTTGTTATATTGTAAATTTACCCATCATCTTATACTTTATCTCTTTAAGGAGGTTTACTAGATTTCCTCTATTTCACTTGTAATTTGATGTTTTCCTATAAACAATAATGCATTTTACTTCCCAATTACAGCAAAATGGTATGTAATGCATGCTTACGATGCATAAATGTTTATGCACCCTAAAATGCATATTCCCCTCTAATACCAATTTCCAATTTTAGTTATTTATGTTCATAGGTTATTTTACAATTGGAACTTCTCAATCCTTCATAGCTTAACTAGGTGTTGTCTTAGAATTTCAGATTGAGTGTCTGTCAATAAATAATTCAAAACTTCTTAATCATAAGTGCAAATCTTATAATTCTAGATAAATTAAAAACTGGACTAACCAAGATATTCAACCTCCAAATATCATTAACTAATTTCAAGTGAATAAGTCATACAATCCAAAGCAATCTGACCTAGGGTTTGAGTTTTAGCATACTGAAAGATTAATTTATATGTTTCTTCACACCTATCTATTAACTATATAATAATTTTCCTGGGAACTAGACTTTTTGTATAATCTTATAACAAAAATAGTCAATTCGGATCTTGATATGTCAATGTCCTGAAATCTAACAAAAGAATCACTATGAAATAAGAAATTCATTTCTCTCAAGATACATATACAAATAGGATGATTACACCTCTCACCGAACTCTTAGAATGTCTAGTTAATCATATACAAATTTTAAACCCTAATTCACTCTATTCTAACAGTGTCCTAATTTATAAATTGAACCTATATTTGACTCGAGACAAAATGAGTGACCAGCGAAGCTAAGTTCATATAACGACCTAAATTTTTTTAAAAATAAATAATGGATATTTATTTTTATTTAATGGATTAGAAAATCCCAATGTTAATATTTTGAAATTAAATAATTCCAAAATTGATGGAAATTATGGGATAAGATAGAAAAAGAAGATGAAATTTGAATAAAGATAGAATTTTTTAATCAAATCTGATAAATTATGGATAGATTAATTATTGATGAATGGCCAAGATTAATTCTAAAAGAGATCAATGCCTAATAGAATTGAAATTCCAAGCCTACATCTATAAATATGTATTACTGGCTAGAAACCCTATTTCAGCCAAACAGAATTCTGCCCACGAACGCCTCTTTTCCTCTCGTTCGCATGCGAATTGAGGCACCCTAAGAGCGTGTGGCGGCTAGTTCGAAGCTGGCATATAGGGGAAGAACATCCAAGTGGTGGTCGCGAGTTTCAGAACGAGGATAGAGAGCAATCGTCGGTCAAAGTTCGGCGTTCGTGCAGATTTTCAGAGAAGGGAATTCAGTTGGTTTTTCAGCGAACTTTAAGTACGTAGGAGGAATCCCTATGTCGTTAGTTTTCCGTGACATGGAACCTTATTCTCTTCTCCTTTGTACTGAGAATTTATCGATATATTGCATGCACTATTTGGATATCATATGACATGCTTATGGTGGTCGAAAAGTTGCGTCGGAATGCACTTCTCCATCGGCGGCAGAACCCGACCTGAATTTCATTGAATTCGGACCGAGTTGGACTTGGAACCGGATCGGGTTGACCAACTTGGCCCAAATTCCTATTGACATGGCCCGAGTTCTGTCTTCGACTCGACTCGGGTTGTGACGCGATTTTAATTGAATGTGAACCGGCTGACTCGACCCGAGTTCACTGTACACCCGGCTCGGGTTTATCCTGACCGAGGTGATATTGAGCGTTTCTGAACACGGTCCGGTCTCCACCTGACGCGGGCCGAATTCTGGGTATAGGAAACGCAGTTTAGGGTATTTTGTTATAGATAATTAAATAGTTATTATGGTTAATTGCTCATAACATCTATGACTGTAATTTTTAACAGACCTGACCTTATCATGTCCTTCAGACCTGACTTGAGATTATTGATCTTATTGTTCTACTTTATTTTGTGATTAACCATAATATTGATCCAGTAGTTTTCCTATGATCGGGTCCTTGTTTAACCTAAATTGAATTATTAAAGATAGATCTTTAGGATAAATAAGATAAAAGATGAAACTGTTGGGTCTTCATATTCTTCGATTGTCTCTAAGCCCCCTAAGCCATATTGATATTGTTATGGATATTATATGGGGCAGGAAGCAAAAGGAGCACCTCACATTGCAGCAGGGCAATATCACTATAAAGCAGTACTGACCAAGTTCCTGAATTTGGAAAAGTACTGGACCCTGCAACAGACGGAATGAGATCGTGTCAAACGGTAGGTTGATGGCTTAAAGCCCAGCCTCAGGGAAAGAGTTAAATGAGAAAATTATTAGACCCTCCAATTTGCTGAAGAGTTCGTCATATATCTGGAGGATGGTGACCAGGCAGGAGCCCAGCAGCAACACCGGACACCTGCAAATCAGTTGCAGCATCAAAACCGCAGCAGAGATCGCATACATGACAGCAGACATGACAACCATCATCGCAATGATCGAAATAAGGGCAAACCCTATCTCGAGAGGAAGGAGCAACAGAAGGCATCTGACTTCTGTCATCAATTTCATCCCGGTGAGTGCTATCGGGAGACGAGCATATGTCTAAACTGTGATAAGGTGGGCCACTTCGCCCGAGAATGTAAGGTGCAATGATGGGCCACCTCCTCAATGCAATGATGGGCCATCGAAGATGGTGAAAGGCCGAGTCTACAATGTGCGGCGTACTGACGAGCTGAGCAAATGACATCATCCAAGGTACGCTTAAAATTGATGGCATTGATGCTAATATAGTATTTGATTCAAGAGCTGCACACTCCTTCATTTCGGAGCAATTTGCTCCACTATTGAGTATGAAGTCACAAGCAACAAGATTTCCACTTGACATTGGCACACCTTTAGAGTCCATCATCACGCAAAAATACATCCCAAATGTGTCAGTCGAAGTTGAAGGCAAGAACTTCTCGGCGGATTTAATCATCATCATGATCATGGATTACGACGTGGTGTTGGGCATGAATTGGTCGTTCTACCACGATGCCTACCTATAGTGCCAAGCAAAGAAGATCATGATCGGAGCACCAAGAGGACCTCATACCATCGTCAGAGGCATGCGACTAGAGCAGGGAAAGGTCCTGGTGTCAACTATCAAAGCTCAGAAGCTACTGAAGAAAGGATGCCGAGGATTCTTGACAAGCGTGATTAGGACAGACCGGACTGAGATAGACCGAGATAGTATTGAAGTGGTAAAAAAATTTTTGAACATTTTTTTGGATGATGTCTCAGGACTATCACCACGGCGGGAGATCGACTTCCGTATCGACCTAGTGCCGAGTATTGCACCCATCTCGAAGGCACTATATAGAATGGCTTTAGCAGAAATGCTAAAATTGAGGACATAAATCCAATAGCTGTTAGATAAGAGATTCATTCGACCGAGCATCTTTCCATTGGGAGCTCTAGTACTATTTGTGAAGAAAAAGGATGGATCTATGCGACTATGCATAGACTATCGGATGTTGAACAAGATCACAATAAAGAACAAGTACCCACTACCAAGAATCGATGACATGTTCGACCAATTGTCTTCGGCAAAGTTGTTTTTCAAGATCGACTTGAGAAGTGGTTACCATCAATTTCGGATAGCTGATGATGATGTGCCGAAAATAGCATTTAGGACAAGATATGGCCACTACGAGTTTCTAGTAATGCCATTTGGGCTGACCAACGATCCGGCAACTTTTATGGATTTGACGAACCGAGTGTTCAGACCATATCTGGACAAGTTTGTGATTATTTTCGTCGATGATATCCTCATTTATTATCGAGCCCAGAGGAACACAGGGAGCATCTACGAGTTGTGCTACAAATCCTACGAGAGCATAAGTTGTACGTCAAATTTTCGAAGTGCGAATTTTAGCTGGAAGAGATAATGTTCCTAGGATATGTCATCAGTAAGGATGGAATATCAGTGGATCCTGCCAAAGTGGAAACAGTTGCCAACTGAGAACAACCAAAGAATGCATAAAAAAATTAAGAGCTTCCTCAGGCTAGCAAGATATTATCGGAGATTTATACAAGATTGCATCACACAGATCTCACAAAGAAAGACGTCAAATACAAATGGTCACGGAAGTGTGAAGATAGCTTCCAAGAGGTAAAGAAAAGGTTGCCATCGGCGCCTATTCTTACCATACCTTCAGGCCAAGAAGATTATGTTATATAGAGCGACGCATGTGGCATCGGTTTGGGATGCGTCTTGATGCGGCATGGAAAGGTCATCGCCTATGCATTAAGGCAGTTGAAGAAACACGAGAAGAACTATTCGACGCACGATCTTGAATTAGCAGCGGTAGTCTTCGTCCTCAAGATTTGGAGACGTTACCTCTACGACGAAGAGTTCGAGATCTTCACAGATCACAAGAATATGAAGTATATATTTTCTCAGCGTGATCTGAACATGCGTCAGAGGAGATGGATATAGTTTCTAAAGGATTACGAATTTGCCATCAGTTACTTCACGAGAAAGGCAAACTCAGTCGCTGATGCACTCAGCAGAAAGTGGGTAGGATCACTCGCATGCCTGAGAGTGAATCGCTGGAATATGATCGACTGTATTGTACAGGTCAGTCCAGTGACCAGCAGTGATGGTATACGGATTATGGCACACCTCAACATGCAACCTGAATTGATATTGAAAATTGGAAAAGCACAACTGAACGATAATGAGTACGACCGCTCAAGTTGTGCGAAAAGATTTCTGCTAACTTTTCATCCACAAATAGAGTGATCAGATAAAGAGAACGATTGTGAATCCCTGACTATGAAAGATTAAGAAGGCAAGTGCTCGATGACTGCCACAAATCGGAGTTCTCCATTCATCCCAGAAACACGAAGATGTATAAGGATTTGCAACGGACCTTCTAGTGGAACAATATGAAGAAGGACATAGTAGAGTACGTTGTAAGGTGTATAGTATGCCAATAGGTGAAGGTTGAGTATCAAAGGCCATATGGAGTACTGCAGGAACTTGGAATCCCACAATGAAAATGAGAAAAGATAACGATGAATTTTCTTACAGGACTTCCAAGAACCTAGCAAGGTCACGATGCGATATGGGTAGTGGTGGACCGATTCAGCAAAGCAGCACACTTCATCCCATCAAATAGAAGCAGTCCGTCGAAAGCTTGATGGATATTTATATTAAGGAGGTTATCCGACTACATGGAGTGTCAATCTTTATTGTGTCGGATAGAGATCTACGATTTATGAAAAAATTTTGGCGGAGCATCCGGAGTGTCTTTGGAACGAAATTGAATTTCAGTACATCGTTACATCCTTAAACAGACGGGCAGTTAGAGCGCACCATACAGACATTAAAAAATATGCTCCGAGCGTATGCATTTGACTAGAGTGGCAGTTGGGACACCCACCTTCCACTAATTGAATTCGAATATAACAACAGCCACCACTCTAGCATTGGCATGACACCTTTTGCAGCCATGTATGGAAGACCATGCTGCTTTCCCATCTGTTGGTGTGAGGTGAGAGGACGACAATTCTTGTCAAAAGAAGTATTAAAGCAAACCATGGATGATGGTGAAAAGGTTTGCCTTATTAGAAAAAGACTGAAGGCAGCATTCATAAGGCAAAAGACTTATGCTGACAAGAAACGAAGAGAACAGATCTTCAAGGTTAGAGATCGAGTGATGTTGAAAGTCTCCCTAATGAAGAGAGTAACGAGTTTCAGCAACAACGCAAACTGAGCTCTAGGTATGTTGGTCCATTTAAGATACTTGCATTGATTGGAGATGCAGCATGCAGGTTGGCGCTACCGTCATCATATTGACACGTGCATGATGTCTTCCACGTGTCAATGTTGCACAAGTATCAGCATGATGATGCTAATATAGTGAAAGAACCGAACCTGAATGTGGACCTGACATATGCAGAACAACGTATAGAGATATTGGAGTGCCAGACCAAGCATTTGAAGAATAAGATGGTACCTAAGGTGAAAGTGGCGTGGACACATCATAGAGATGAAGATGCTACTTGGGAATTGGAAAATGAAATGAGAAAGGATTTTCTAGAACTATTCAAATAGATTGATGTAATTTTTCCTTAAGCAAATTCGATGACGAATTTATTTTTAAGGAGGTTATGATGTAACGACCCGAATTTTTCACAAAATAAATAAAGGATATTTATTTTTTAGAAAAAAATTCAATGTTAATATTCTGAAATTAAATAATTCTGAAATTGATGGAAATTATGGAAGTGGTTAAGTAGCCTATGGGGATCTATTTTACCCTACAGCTGTGGGGTCACCGTAGATCTCCCAAGCTACAGTCATTCTTTCGATCTGCGGTTTTTTCTGAAAAACATGTAAAACTGTTGGTTCAAAAAAAGAAGCGCAGTCCAGTTCAGCGTCATCCTCTTTCCCTCTCATTTTTTCTTCCTCTGGCGCTCCCCTTCCACCTCGCTGCATCGCTGTTGGTCGCCTCTTCCTTGCTGCCTTGTGGTGCTTTGCCTGCAACATCAGACTTTGTCGCTGCCTTAACTTCAAGATTTTGGTCATCTTTTCCTCTTTTCATTTTTTTCCTCGTCCACTTTTCCTTTTCTTCTCTCCCCTTCAACTTTTGCTTTGCTGCTCTTTCCCTTGTTGTCTCATTTTGCTTCGCCTGCATTGGACATTGCCTCTTCCTTGCTGTTGCTTTGCCTACAACACAGACTTTGCCGCTGCCTTGCCTTAACATTTTGGTCATCTTTCTCTCATTTCATTTTTTTGCCTCTTGCCCTCTTTTCCTTTTTTTCTCCTCCGGTGCTCCCCTTCGACCTTGCTACTTCACGCTGCCTGTCATCTTGATCTTGCTTCGTCTGCATTCGACATTGCCACTGTCTTGCTTCAGCAGTTTGAGTCCTCTTTTAGTTTGTTCCTCCTTCGGAGCTCCCCTTTGACCTTGCAGCTTCGCCATTGGGATCTCTCTACCTTGTCTCTGCTGTGCTGCCTCATGTTTCGCTGCTGCCTTGCGTCTCCACTCGCTGCGCTGCTTTTTTTTAACTGACAGTTTTCCATATTTTTCAAATGAAATCATGCACTGTAGATCTCCCCATTTACGCTGACCCACTGTGGGGTAAAATAGAGCCCCACAAGCTACTTAATCCCATTATGGAATAAGATGGAGAAAGAAGATGGAATTTGAATAAAGATAGAATTGTCATGGAGATAAGCATGGATTTATGAAGTAACTTCGGATTTAATCAAATCTAACAAATTATGGATAGATTAATTATTGATGAATGGCCAAAATTGATTCTCAAAGAGTTCAAGACTTAATATAATTGAAATCCTAAGCTTACATCTATAAATAGGCATTAAAGGGTGGCTAAAAATCCCTTTTCAGCCAAACGGAATTCTGCCCATGAGTCCATCTTTTTCTCTCGTTTGCACGTGAACTGAGACACCCCTGAGAGCATGTGGTGGCTGGTTTCGAAGTCGACATATAGGGGAAGAACGTCCTAGTGGTGGTCGCGAGTTTCGGAATGAGAACAGAGAGCAATCGCCGGCCAAAGTTCGACGTTCATGCAGATTTTCAAAGTAAGGAATCTAGTTAATTTCTTAGCCAACTTTAGGTACGTAGGGTGAATTCCTATGACGTCGATTTTCCGCGACATGTAATCCTATTCTTTTCTCATTTGTACCGAGAATCTATCGATATATTGCATGCACTATTTGGAAATCTTATGACATAGTTATGGTGGTCGGAAAGTTGCGTCAGAATGCACTTCTCTGTCAACGGTAGAACCTGACCCAGATTCTATTATACCCGGCCTGGATTTCATTGAATTTAGACCGAGTTGGATTCGGAACTGGATCAGGTTGACCAACCCGACTCAGATTCCTATTGGCCCAACTCGGGTTCTAACTTCGACTCGACTCGGGTTGCGACGCGATTTCAATTGAACGTGAACCGACTGACTCAGCCCGGGTTCACTGTACACCCGGTCCGGATTTACCCTGGCCGAGGTTGTGTTGAGAGCGTTTTCGAACACGGCTCGGATTCCACCCGAAGCAGGCCGGGTTTTGGGTACAGGAAACGTGGTTTAGGATATTCTATTATAGATAATTAAATAGTTATTATGGTTAATTGCCTATAACATCTATGACCATAATTGTTAATAGATCTGACCTCATCATGTCCTTCAGACATGACTTGAGATTATTGATCTTATTGTTCTACTTGATTATGTGATTAATCATAATAATGATCTAGTAGTTTTTACTTGATTGGGTGATGTATAAAATGATGTAGATAAATAAAATCGCTAGCAAGTGCACTAGTCGCTCAAGTAATATAGAAATAAAAGTAAGAGTGTCGAATTCATGAGGAATATTATTAATAAAATATCTAAATTTATAAATTAATAAGAGAGGAAAAACATGTATTTTGAAAATGAGTTTTATAAAATAAAATAAAGAAAATAAGATAAAGATAAGATAATAGTGTTGAAGTTAGGCCTTAAGATGAAAATAGATCAGGATAAATATTTGAACCACAAAAGATAAATTTAATCTTTAGTAATGGATTAGAGTCTCTTTAAATTATTAACTTGATATGATTAAATTGCGGTCTCCACAAATTAGCATCCCCTTAATCTAAGTATGCAAATTAAACTATCTTAATTTAATAAGAATTGAAATCTCCACAAACTGACATCCCATCAAATCATATTAAAATTAAGATGCATTAAATTAGATTTCCTAGACTATTAATCACTCCACAAACTGGTATAGCTTAATAGATCACACAAATTTATTTCTCCACACACTAGTTATCAAATATATGTCAATTATTAATTTCAAATAAAATCAATTAAAATTAGTATAATGAATTCTGAAATTAAACACTCCACAAACTGGTATAGCCTAATTTAGAAATTCAATTAACTAACATAAAAGCATTAAGCATAATTAATAATTGATCAAACAAATTTAAAATAAATAAAATAGGGTCCAAACATTTCCCTCCAAATAATAATCTCCTAAAATAAAAAATATAAAAACATGAAGTTCATCCTAGAAATTCTGGAGAGATAATAAAATATAAATTATAAAAATTGGAAGAATTACACCCAAAATAAATAAAAGTCGAAGCTTCAATCACGAGCAGACAGTTGGGCAGCCTCTCGGACTTGATCAAAGTCGCGATCAACTTCCAGTCGTCATACCTCTCTCCTCTTGGTCGAAGCCTGCAGAGCGTTCGACTCAACTGTGGAAGAAACCTGAACTTCAGAGCACGAGTTGGGATGATGGCTTCCTCCTCTATTTATAGGGTGCGGACGGACTTCAATTTGATCACGGTCGTGAATATCATACGGTCGAATTTAATTTCATGAGATAAAACTACAACTCTATCCTCTTTGATGATAAAAGTTTTACGACTGATAAAATCATATGGCTAAGTTTAACCTTGAGATAAACTTTAAACTTTCAAATCTCGGCCACGGATACAACTTTATCCGTTTTGCACCCGATGATAAACTTTTCTTGATAATTCTCAGCCACTAAACTTGCCCAATGATTGGAGTTCTCGGACGCAAAGCTAAATTGTTGGTATAGGATAAAACATTATAGTTTGATTTTGCGGCCGATAAACTTAATGGATGATGTGTTTTGCGCCCCATAATCAAAGCTTCTCAATGCTTTATCGCCCAATGATACATGTTCATCTCCATTACAGCTAGATTTTTACGGCCGATAGTCTTGATTGGTGATGACGTTTTGTCCCCAAGATAAAACTTCTTAGTATCTCGAATGATAATCCTTGGTTAATGATAAGCTTTTATCGCTTTGTGGCCAATGTTAGATGAGATATGAGTTTTGTGTCTAACGATACAAGGCCGATAATCACTTTGTATCGGCCGATAAACATAAGTTAACGACTTGCGTCTTGAACTCTTAGTTGTATCTCGGCCGATAATCCCCAGATCTTCATATACTCGGCTTTTCCTATAAAATAATTATTAAAATTTAATTAATCCATTCACAATTAAAATATTCAAAGAATTAATAATTAAAATTGATAAATCCTGAATTAGGACTAAAAATGGTCTAAAATGATGCATGCCACGATCAAATTACAGAAAAATTCACTAAAATAATAATCTAAAATATGTTGTATTTTGCATGCATCATTGGGTCCTTGTTTAATCTAAATTAAATTGTTAAAGATAAGTCTTTTGGATAAATAAGATAAAAGATGAAAACTGTTGGGTCTCCATATTCTCCGATTGTCTCTATGTCTCCTAGGTCATATTGATATTGTTATGAATATTGTATGGGGAAGATAGTGTACTTAGAAATTTGAGATGTCGTCTTTTAGGAAACTATAACTATCATGTGATGGACATAGTCCCCCGTCATCATGAAGCTATTGTTAGCGCTATATTAAAGGGCGGCTTGCCGTGACTTGATCTCTCACTGGCCTACATGAAAGAGACATGGAGTTTTTTTTAATTGATCGAGCGCTCCCTATTGAATCGGATAACTCCAAAGATTGAATTGAATTTAAATTGAATAGAATTGAATCGAATCTTTGTCATTCGGATTTTGGCATTGATTGGCTTTGCCTCTGCCCATGGAATTAAATAAAAATTAATATTGACTGATGACCACAAATATTAATAATTGAATAAAAAATTTATTAAATTAAATAAGTGCCATAGTGATCAGGCATAGTTGATAATTGATAATGATATTAATTGGTCCTTTGATCTATTTCCTGATCTTCTACCTTGACATATGACTATATTGATTTATTGTCTATTGAGCTCTCATTCTATTATTTCACCTAGTGCTATATTATCTATTGTTCTATTTTGTTATTGATTTATTTTGCACTGTTGATTCTTATTTATTATTATGATTAGACCCTACGCATTGAATATTTTTATAGTTTTCTCTTGCATCTGGATTCATGCATGTGAGATGATATAAGATGGTGATGGCGATAGAGTTGTTGCACATGGTGTAGGATTATGTCATACTAGATTATTGGATTAGCTTTTATTTTTCGCATATTTAGTATGGTGGAGTTATGGACATCTCCAGCTCCTTGATATTATGGATTTCTACATATTGTTATTAGTAATTCCACATTTTATAATTTATATTTCTACATAAATTATTTCATATAAAATTTTGTAGTGTCTTTGGGACGACTCTGAGCACGTGATAATCACGTGGGTCTCGGGACGTTATAATTCATAACTTCATCTATAAAACTTCTTTTTAGATTATTCCAAGAGCCATGAAAAGCTAACGTCGAATGCACTAATCATAAAAAATTTCATAATTTATGGTTGGATAACCACGAAAGAATTATCTAAATTAGAATGATTATCAACAATTTTACAATTTCATAATTTCATTTTTTTTCTGTGATTAATCTTTATATTGCAGTTTTACACAAAAATAAAAACTAGAAATTTTGTTTAGTTTCGAGCAATTAATTTTTTTTTTTGTTAAAGCTTATGTTGTTTCTATGGTGTCATTTTTAACCTTATTTTTTTATTTTTTAAAACATTATTGAATACCCTCGCTTTGTGTGACTATGACTGAAAAATATATAAAAATTGTGACATCTAAAATAAGAACACGAAAATCTTCTCGTCAAGAAAGATCCCAATTTACAGTAGCATTTCATACGAAATCTAAAAAAAACTGGACTTCTCATTATTTTTATTTTAACTAATTTTTTGACATCATGATTAAATTTTCATAAATTACGAAATGGCTCTCCATATTCTATTATATTTTTTAATATTAAATTTACATTATGATTAGATTTTCATAAATTATAAGTCGACTTTTAAAAAATAATCATATAAATGTATTTTTGTATGTGTTGAAATTTTAACACTACAATTAAATTTTTATAAATTACATATTATATTAAAAAATAATCATATATGATGCATCATTTATTAATTTGTAAATTTTGATAAATAATACTTATATATTATAGAACCATATAAAAATATAAATTATGTTCTATTTATTTAAATTTGTATTTTAAATATATTTAAATTGCACGCGCGAGTGACTTACCTAGTTATGAAATTATCCGAAAGCAAAAATAGCAGCACTAGAGGTCCTTTTTGCCCTCATCTCTCCACCTGATTTTGACAATTTTCAAAATCTTTTCTTTCATTGTTATCTCATGTAAAATATTTGTAGGAATGATTTATTCCTCATGTCCATAAATAAAAAAATTTCTTTTCTTTTTAAGTTGCCAACATCTAATATTTTGTGAAGTGATGTCCAATTCGTAAACGCTGTCCGCTAAAGAGTGCTTCTTTAATTTGTTCTTCTGTGTTTGTGTTCACAATAATTTAACGACCATATAAAAGAAACGAAGAATGTGTGATGCTAAGGCCTAAGGTATCCAACGCACCAATGATTGAATTATGCACATTGATCACGGATTAAAATCTTGGTTTATCATTGAATTCGACTATTTTGATATTCTGTCTGACTCTGACGTGAGACTCAAAATTTTTTACATTCATAAAAGTTCGAACTCGAAACATCTACTTAAATGATAAAAAATTGATAAAAACATTAATCGCATCATTTATTCTTGATGGCTATTTTTATATTTTAATTGAAAAAATTTAAAGCTTGGAACTTTGGAGAGATCTAATGGAACACGGCAGTGCAACATGTGCATTTACTTCATCACTGATTCCAAATGCAAGGGGACAACCAACAGTGTTGGAGGTTCAAATAGTAAGTATTTTGTCCCCGTTTTTTAGATCGAAATTTGTCGTATATTTTTATTAAAAAATTTATTTATTATAATCGGACTACATAAATTAATCAGGTGATAATAATTTTTTAACTTTTTATTCGACAACTTCGAATAGTGTAGTGACAAAAAAAAAAAAAAGAGAGCAAGGGGACAAAGGTAGCTGGATCGCCCAACAATTATAATAAACTCTTTTTGTCTAGATAATTTTTCATATTCCGATATTAAAAGTTATGCTGAGAAGTATTAGGGCTTCCAAACTTTTATAATCTAAAATTAATCTCTTAATCAAAACTTTAATCTCTTAATTATAATTATAATGTGTAATGTTCTCAAATATTATTTTATTTTTTTCAACTCAATCATTCGATTTCATTTTGTGACTAAACAATCATTCAATTATTAGTTTAGTTCACAAATATCCTTTTGACTTGAAATAGTCGATTTCCTTCGTTGCTCTATCTATGTGGTGTAAAATCTCCCTCGTCTTCAAACGTTGAAAGTGCTGAAAGTTCAACAATTGTTATTTTATCACGTGAGTGCAGAAAGTGATGTTTTGGTTTTTTTTGAGATAAAATAGAATGTTAATAATATATTTTAGAATGACATGATGCTCTAAAATGAAATGTGACTAAAATTTGACTTCTCCTAGGTTGGACGTAGATTAGAAAATAAATAACCACTTAATTATGACCAAAGAGTTAAAGTTGTAATTTCTTTTTTGTTTTATGAGGGGACAATTATGCCACTGCACCACATGCTTATAAAGAAAAGTTAGTTATTTTTTACGATAAGATTTCAATAAATCTCCATACAAAATATTCAAGATCCTTGAAGAGCTTGTAAAAGATATATAGAAATCATAATTAAATATTAATTGACGCAACCTATTAGCCGAGTTATGATTCATAATCGACGGTTAATCTCAACTCAATTTCTGAAATCACCAATTTCAATGATGTATATCATTCTTTTACGTTGGAACATTAAATTAGTCATATATTAATAATTTTAAATTATGAATAAATATTAGATAAAAAATCATGTTAATTTGACTAACAGTGTAGGAAAAAATTACACCAAATACTCTTTAATTTTGACGTTTATTTAGTAATATCTTTTAACTTTATTTTGTATCACGAATGTCTTTCATCTTTTAACTGATTTCATTGAATGTTCTTTTTACCTACAATTGATGGTCCCCTGATCACGAAGCTGATGTGGCACTCGCACATATCGCGACCCCCCTCTGCCTGCGTGCATGGGTCGCCCCAGCTCCATATCGTAGCGCGAGACCGCGCCGCTGGCCCACCCACGTTCGGTCGGCTCGCCACGCCCAGCCCGTGTTCTTGTCTGGCTGCGGTGGCACCTACTCCAGTGGTGCCACCTTGCCGTTGCGCAAGCTCTCCGGCTGCACCAAGTGTCGTGCCATCTTCGTCGAGCCATCTTCGAGGTACAAATACTCGACGACAGGGATTAATTAAGTGACAGGAGACGTCTTCTCTCACATCACTACTCGCTGCTGCAAAAAGGACGTGGAGCTAAATGCTACTGTGCAGTGCATTTAGTGGCACAGTTCGACTTCGAGACCTTCTCTGACGAGAATTATGATATGATCGCAGGAGATGTCCGAGGCCCAGGGAATTATAATGCTTTCAAGATCGTCCCTTATGTCACATAGGCCATTTCGAAAGCGTTACACTGTCTATTACATTATTGATCATGACCATTCAACAAAATGACATACATGACATCAATATAATACCAAATATAAGCAACGACTTTAATGCAGAAGTTTAAACGTTGGGATGTCAAGAGACATCGATAGTTAATGCGATCTATAACAAAGCGGAGCAAATTACAACTTAACAAGTTCATCAGAAGAAAATGTTCAATATGCAGAAGGACATGATGTCTATAAATAGAAGAGAACATGCTGAAACGTAAATGCATATTTCAAGAGCTTGTAGCAATAGTTGGTGTCATGTGCAGTGTTCTTCAAGCTCTGCGCCCTCCATCACCTCATCAAACAGTATTCTCACCTGCAAAATCCCAATGTAGGGGAATCGAATACTCATGAGCAAAGATGCCCAATACAATAGAAACATAGATGATGAAATAATAGTCGATGATGATTATAGAAATAATATATCAGTGATAAACAATTATATACTTTGGTTTCTATACATTGACTATAAAGAGTCACTCATCATACTTTAACATTGTCAATATATGTACTCTGTTCTTTACTATAATTATGCTTTGTCTTTACAATATTCTACATTATCTATACTATATCATGTTCCATACTTTACTATATTCTATGCCATATTATACAATATTTTACTTTGCATTTGCATTGCTGTGAGTTGCACTATATCTTTTACATTACTGTGATATCCTTAAAGTTAGTTGTCCTATGCGAGCTCGGTTTTATTAGTTTGAGATACCAGAGGTGCCTCTCTGAATTTGTAAAGTTAGTAAGCCCATAAAGGGAAAGGGTGTGATAATTCATCACCCAATTCAGAATGTAGGTGGGAAATGACCTACACCCCAGGAAAGTGGTCATTTAAGAATATGTAGGTTCACTGTCTCCTCAGTTAGCTACCTGTCCCTCTGGCTCAATACTATATTCTCTGAGGAAAGGAGTGTGACCATTGCATCACCCTTCTTCGAGATACATGTGGGAGAGGACCTGAAATCTTAAGAACAATGGTCATAAAAAATCAGTAGGTTCGTTGTCTCATCAACTAACTACCTGCCTCTCTCTATACAATATCATGATCTTTGTTCCATACATTGGGACGACACATACCTATCCCACATCTTTATCTTTACTTTACTTGTCTTTAATTATCTTTGATGAAGTTTAGAATTAGAAGAGAAAGAAATTTCCTTTCCTCTAAAGGTTTGGATCTTCCTTAGGACAAGATAATGTTCATTGTGGTCTTTAGAGTCTTAGATAAGACTTCAAATGATTCTGATGAAATATTGGACCTGACTTCCGAAGGATTGGACTCAACGGAAAAGTCCACTTTTCTAGCTGATAGAACTCGGGCCGGGTTGAGGAGAACTCGGGCCGAATCTCTGTCGGGGAATTGATACGCATCACCCGGTCCGAGTTGAGATCCAACTCGGGCCGGGTCGTTGACAATGCATTGATCGATATCGAGTCGGATTCGCACTCGATCCGACTCGGTAAGATTCGGGCCGAGTCGATATTTGACTCAGTAGGATTTTTTGGCCGTGATCTCGCGATATTGACGATGAGACGGTTCGGTCCGGGTCTATGTAGACTCGGATTGCGTTTAGGTATGACCCGGGCCGGGTCATGGATGACGCGGGCCGGGTCCTATCGCGCAGAAACTGCGCCGATCTTCTTCTTCATCTCCGGGGACTCTTCGGTCGAATCGAGTAGATCACAATATGAAAAATACATCTATGACATTCATGATCTCTATGACATCTTTATGTGCAACATTAGATCTATATTTCTTTGTCTAGGGGATTTAATCCTAAGGTACCTTGCTTTCGATCATTGGAATTCGTCGGCGGTCTGCGGTCGTTCGCTGGTTGTCCTTGGGCGACGAGGGGTTGCGCTCGGTCCTTACGAATGCCGGAGGAGGTTGCTGAGGGTCGAAGGCACGTCGGGTGGTTGTGGGTGCGGGCCGGACGATCGCTGCGTCGTGCGTGCTTTGGTTCGTCTTCGGTGCGCGCCGTTCATCGGACGAGAGGGAGAAGAAGAGGAGGTGGTCGGCCGAGGTTCCAAGGGGGCGCAAGGGCGCTCCCCTTTGTCCTTTTTATAGCCCCGGCTGACGTTTTGAAATATACACAGTTCATTTTGCTAGAGAGAAACTCTAGGAAACAAAATTTTTTTGGTTCGGACGTTGGATCCCATATATCTTCAGTTGCCTCCGTGAAAAACGTACACGATACATCAACCATGTCATTGCGTGAAGAGAAGAGAGACATTATGTCAACATCACGTCAACTCCGTGATCGGTGGACCGTTGATCGTAGGTAAGAGGATATTAGGTGAAATGAACTAAAAAATGAATGACATTCATATTATAAAATGAAATTGAAAACATCGTGAAGAAATGTCAAATTTGAAAGACATTTGATATAATTTTTTCTTAATCAAAGTTTGTATGTTTCAGTCGTCAAAGTTGGTAAGCATATTAGCAGGTTATGTTTCACGTAGTTATAGGGATGTTAATAATTTTGAATTCGAACTTTGACGAGGAAAATATGATAATGTTTTTTTCACTTTGACTCCAAATTAATCAAATGTCAGTAACCTTCGACACTGAGATCCCGAGAAAATGTTTAGAACTCTGCGGATAAAAAAGATCTTCCATAGAATTGAAATTAGGCTTGCTGATTCTCTTTCAATCCATATTTGTTTTGAAGTCAAATTGTTTACATTTGATGAGTCCACAGCTAAGAGCTAAGGCTCCTACCACTAGGACCACTGAGGTTTTTTTCTATAAAAGTATTTATTATGATAAAATAAGATCTAAAGATAAAAAACATTCAAAACAACTTCATTTTTTTTTCTATCAGACATCCGCCGGTGCTTGGAAAAGTGAAACTGACTATCCAACTCACTCATCTGACCTCAATTATTATACGTACGGTCCACATATTAAAAATCATCAAATTTAACTAATTCAATTTAATTGTCTTGAGTCACGTGCCTGTTAAAATTTTTTTGCTAACTTCAACTTTTTTTATCATGAAGAATATAACCTATGATGCACGGGTACGACGAATTGAAATAAGTACTCGTACTGGGTACGTATTTGGTACGAATACGTCATGGGTACACATGGGTACGCTCCGGATATGGCTCGGTACGTATCTAGTAATAAAAAATTAATTTTAAAATTTAGGTACGTCTTAGGTACGTGGGGGGTACTCGTTTGGGTACTGCAAAAGTGAGGCGCAGCTGCTGCGATGCAGAAGAAAACAACAGAGGTAAGAAGGAAACTGCTATTAGGAGTGGTGGAACGGAATACAGGAAACACGACATCATTACCTCCATACTTTTATTTGAAGCTTGAATCAGAAGAGGGAGATAGGGCACGTCAAGGAGAATGTAGTAAAACAGAGAGAACATATTTTATTTCCAAAGTTTTCTTTTGAACCGGGAGCAATATTGCAGGGCTTCTTTTGCAAGACAAAACGCAAAAAGGAATTGGTAAATGAGACAAGAGAACTCTATAATTTTTGTGAGCCCAACTCTATAATAACACAACTCAAAGAAAAAAGCACAACTCTAAAATAACAAAGAACATACACCTGCTTACCAGAAAGAGTGCACAGCTCGTACCCATCTTATTGTCTTAAATATTTTTTATTTATTATGTTTTTTCAATCCTTTCTAATTAGCTATGATATTTTAATTTATTTATATTTTATATTTAATATATATTAACGTACCTGTACCCTATATTTTTAAAATTAGACGTACCTCGTATCCGTATCCGCACCGAATATCGGTACCGTATCCGCACCTGTGCAACATAGAATACAACTTTAAACAATTCAAACCGCACGACTCTGTGTGAATTTTGATCGGTACAAAACCTCCAACTTTGGTGAAAGAAAGCAACCTTTGAGGTCTAAAAAAAAAGGGCCCAAATCACTCGAAGATGCTCGTCAACGTCCGGCGATCGTCGCTCGTCCGTCCGGCGAAGGGGACTCCCCAGCGGAAGGTTTGGTGCAACAACCTCGATCTGGTGTCCCTTCCCGTTCACGCGCGCCAGGTCTTATTCTACAGGCCGAATGGCTCGCCGGACTTCTTCGACATCGCCGCGCTGCGCTCGGCGCTCTCCCGTCTGCTGGTGCCGTTCTACCCCGTCGCCGGGCGGCTGAGCCGCGACGAGCGCGGGCGCTACGAGATCGACTGCCGCGGCCAAGGCGCGCTGCTCGTCGAAGCGGAGACCGACTTATCGTTCGCTGACCTCGACGACTTCGCCCCCACCGTCGACATGTTCGACCTCGTCCCCACTCTCTCGTACACGGATGACATCGCGTCGTTCCCTTTGTTCGCGGTGCAGGTAATTAAGCGAAGCGTCCTTCTCTTCCATAAGGTTTCAGAACCAATTCTTTTACGCATCCGAGATCTATCCGCACATGGTTTACAGGTCACCAGGTTCAAGTGCGGCGGCGTGTCCCTTGGCGCAGGCATCAGCCACTACGTCGTCGACGGCAATTCCTTTTTCTTATTTTTAGAGTCATGGGGAGAAGCCACCCGCGGCCACAGCCTCAGCTGGACGCCCATCTTTGACCGCGCCCTCCTTTGCTCGCGCCATCCCCCCACCCCTTCCTTCCCCCATGTCGAGTACCAGCCTCCGCCTCCGCTCAAGGCGGAGGCCTCGCCGTTGAACACCACCGGATCCTGCGGCCCTCCGGTCAAGCCCAAAGTGTTTGAGCTCACCCCTGGCCAGTTGGAGCTCCTGCGCCAGAACGCCCCGCCGGGAGGCCGCTACAGTCGCTTCGCCCTCCTCGCCGCTCACCTGTGGCGCTGCGTGTGCATCGCTCGGCAGCTCCCCGAAGACCAGGTGACGCGTTTGTACATCCCCACCAACGGGCGCCGGCGTCTAAGGCCGCCGCTCCCGGAGGGCTACTTCGGCGACACCATATTCCTTTCGGCTCCGACGGCGACGGCCGGAGAGGTGGTGGCCGGCTGTGGGGTTGAGACGGTGCAGGCAGCGCTGGAGAGGATGGACGACGAGTACCTGCGGTCGGCGCTGGACTACCTGGAGCTGCAGCCGGACCTGGCGGCGCTCGCGCGGGGGGCGCACACGTTCCGGAGTCCGAACATGGGGATCACCAGCTGGGCGACGTTCCCGGTGTACAAGGCGGACTACGGATGGGGGCCGCCGGCGAGGATGGTGCCGTTGGGGTTCCGGTACGAAGGTCTCACCTACGTGCTGCCGAGTCCGAGCGGCGACGGCGGGGTCAGCGTTACGATCACTCTGCCGCCTGATCACATGCGTAGGTTCGAGAAACTCATCTACGACATTCCACGGTCTCGTCTGTGAGATCCGGGACGGTCGGTAGCACTCGTTGCAGGGCTCATTGTGGGAAGAGGCCAATAATTAGTAGAAGGGGGCCCACAAATAATTTGTCTTGATGCTACAAATAGGTTATGTTTAAATTTAAGAGCCCACCAGCATAAAAGACGTCTTCACCAGGTTTATAATGCTGTTACATTGGAGATAATGCATGATGAATGATCTGAGATGCTGAGCATTTGGAATTTGGATTTTTTTTTCTTTTCAACTTTGTTCTCTAGTTTACGGCATTTATTATGGTTAATTAGATGTGTAATTAAGCCATTTGGTTAATTAGAAGTGTTATATTAGGAAATAAGCCGTCTAATTTTATTTTTAATTTCAATGACCGTCCAACAGCACTTCCGATGTTGCCATTGCCTTATAGTTTAAACACACAAAGGATAATAATCATTTAAAAAATATTTATTTCCATTATGAAATGCTAAGATGTATAGTTATACATTTTTTAAAATATAAATATACGAGATTGAAATGAAAATATTTTAAATCTATATCCTAGAAAAATCTTGGCTTGAAAAGTATTTAGACTGTTGAATGTAGAACCTATATATTAAATATTTTTAAAAATTAATGATTGAAAATAAAATATTAATATTTATTATAATTAGCTAGTTTGGTACCGGGTCGGGTATGAAAGATATGAAGAAAAAAATATTATTCTCACGAGTAAAAAAGGTTAAGGATGTATCTGATATACTGCCCTCTTTCACTTGATTATTATAAGCCTATTAGCTTTCCAAACAGAAGCTATAGGGATCAAGGGCAAATATGAGGAATTATTAGGATTTTCATCATCTTTACTTTACTTGCTCTTCTCTTACGTCATTTTCGGCTCTAAATTTTTATACACCAATTCACCCATCCCCTCTTGGTGCTTTCGATCTTACAATAGGAAATTGAAAGACGCGATCACAAGCAAGTAAAGGATATGTAATAACAACAAGATAAGTAAGAGAAGAGAGACGCGATATGTTGACGAGGTTCAGCCCAACTCCTTGGCCTACGTCCCCGCTTCGACTTCTCAATCTTAAGACCGTCGAAGATTCATCATCCTTCTCTTTTCTTATAGGGAGAGAATAAACTCTTTCTACATCACAATGCCTTCTTCTTTGCTCAAGAGATAAGACACACCTCTTTTTACAAGGAGCTCTAAAAAACTATCTAAGCAAGAATTTCCTCCAAGACTCTTCTTCTTACAAATAGTATTCTCACTAAGAAACTAAAAGAGAGAAGAGATGATTTGCAACTTTGGCACAAGAAAAATGCTTTGGATTTGAAGGGAGCTCAATAGTGGGTTGCCTTACTTGGATGATCTTCCTTCAATCTTTTGGATCTCTTTTATAGGCTTCTCTTGAAAATTTGGCCGTTGTAAAATAATTTAAAAAGATTGTGCTGTCAGTTCTATAACGGTCGACTGTTTTGGTATCGGTCGTCCGTTTTGCACAATAACTAGCCGTTATTCTCTCTGTTGATTCTCCAGCGGTCGCCCATTACTAAATCGGTCATCCATTTATTAAAAAATTATATCTGTTAATTTATCTTTTCTGTGCAGTTTACCGTTGATAGTAGGCCGTAGAAGAATTATAGCCATTTATGCTTTCATAACGGTCACCTGATATTGAATAGGTCGCTCGATTCTGAAGTTCATTCCATTCTGTGATTAGCGGATGATTCAGTCTTCTATTTCGATCGTCCATTTTCTTCATGACGGTCGACCGATTATAAATCAGTCGTCCATTTTCCACGGTTGTTCCATTCTGTGATTAGCGGACACTCCATCATTGATTTCGGTCGTCCATTATCTGTCATAACGGTCGATCGATTAAAAATCGGTCGTCCATTTTTCGCGACTGTTCCATTCTGTGATTAGCGAACGCTCCATCATTGATTTCGGTCGTCCATTATCTGTCATAACGGTCGACCGGTTACAAATCGGTCGTCCGTTTTTCCTGCAGATAAAAATTTTGGCTATTTTTCTTCGAAAAATGTTAACCCTGTTCACGCTATCACTTTAAGCATAAGTACATCATCTTCCTTGTTTGCTATCATCAAAATACATGATATATGGTCTTGAGACCAATAATCTCCTCCTTTTTTATGATGGCAAACAAAGTGACGAGAAGGTAATCAAAATATCAAAATTATAAATTCCTCCCCCTAAATTCATGCTTGTATATATCATTACTCCCCCTTAATCAAAGCATAAATTCTTTTTGTAAATATCATAGTTCTTAATACAATCCATATTATAAACACGAGCAGTGTACATATCTCATAAACATGACAATAATATTACAAACATGAGCAGTGAACACACTTCATAAACATGACAATAATGTCATATATAATGATAAAGTCATACATCGTCACATACATTCCTTCTCCCCCTTTTGACAACATCAAAAAAGGAGGAAACAACAAAAAGCTAATATAAAGATAAACTAGACATCCGTCACTAACATAATGAGAAATTAGACATCCGGAGCGTCATCGGGCAGGGGCGCAACCTGCTCATAGGGCGAAGTGTCGAACCCCTGAGATCGAAAAAATGCAAACATACACTCCTGTTGACGGCGCTGATCAAGCTCTATGCGGTCGATGTGCGCCACCATCTCATCCCACTCACTACGTGTCGGTACTGAGTCCCAACCTCTCGTCGGCGCACGTGAAGAAGGTCCGGGAGCCTGTGTGGGAGCCTCGGTGCCGACCTCATTATCGGAATCCGAGTCCTGATCATCTTGGTCTTGAGTGAAAAAGACCCATTCTTCATTGACAAAGGCAAGACCCTTTCGTTGATGCGTTGAAATGATGTAGCAAAATAAAATCGTTAGCAAGTGCACTAGTCGCTCAAGTAATATAGTAAAAAGGAGTAAGAGTGTCGAACGCACGAGGAATATTATTAATTCAATATCTGAATCTTTAAATTAATAAGAGAGGAAAAACATGAATTTTGTAAATGAGTTTTATAAAATAAAATAAAGAAAATAAAATAAAGATAAGATAGTGGTGTTGAAGTTAGGCCTTAGGATGAAAATAGATCAGGATAAATATTTGAATCATAAAAGAAAAAACTTAATCTTTAATGATGGATTAGAGTCCCCTTAAATTATTAACTTGACATAATTAAATTGCGGTCTCCACAAACTGGCATCCCCTCAATCTAAGTATGCAAATTAAACTATATTAATTTAATAAGAATTGAAGTCTCCACAAGCTGGCATCTCATCAAATCATATTAAAATTAAGACGCATTAAATTGGATTCCCTAGACTATTAATCATTCCACAAATTGGTATAGATTAACAGACCACACAAATTTGATTCTCCACACACTAGTTATCAAATTTATGTCAATTATTAATTTCATATAAAATCAATTAAATTAATTAATGAATTCTGAAATTAAATAGTCCACAAACTGGTAATTACTCAACTCAGAAATTCAATTAATTAAATCGAAAGTACTAACCACAATTAACTAATTGATCAGAAAAGATTAAAACAAATAATGTAGAGTCCAAATAGTTTCCCTTCAATAATAATCTCCTAAAATAATAATCTTAAAAAAAACATGGAGTTCATCCTAAAAATTTTGGAGAGATAATAACATAATAACAATAATAATTGGAAGAATTACACCCAAAATAGAAGTAGAGCTCTCGAATTGGGCAGACAGTTAGACAGCCTCTCGGACTTGATTAGAGTCGCGATCAACCTCCAGCCGTCGCACCTCTCTCCTCTTGGTCGTAGCCTGCAGACTCATGACTCGTCGTGGAAGAAAATATGAACTTTAGAGCACCCATTGAAACGACAGATTCTTCACGTATTTATAGGTACGGACGACCTTCAATTTGATCACGGCCGTAACATCGTACGATTGAATTTAAATTTACGAGATAAACTCGGCCAAAGATAAATCCTTTTAATCGTTACGCCCAAAGATAAATCCTTTTTATCTTTTACCCCCTTTGAATCTCGGCCAAAACAGAGAATTAAATCTCGTTATGCCCAAACAATTTTATCTTTACCCCTTCATATCTCGGCCAAAAGGATGATTTCATTTGAGTTATCGGCCGTAACAATTCTTTTGAATCGGTGTTGGAGTTCTCGAGCGATAAATACATTTGAATTGGAGATCTCGGCCGTAAAGATAAATCTTCGGAATTTCGGCTGATACGTCACAATCCATCTAAATCTCGGCCGATACGTCGAATCATATATTTGATTTTTCCTGCAAAATAATTATCAAAATTTAGTTAATCCATCCACAATTAAAGTATTCAGAGAATTAATAATTTAAAATTGATAAATCCAGAATTATGATTAAAAGTGACTAAAACTGATGCATGCCATGAACAAATTACAGAAGAATTAATTAAAATAATAATCTAAAATATGTTATATTTTGCATGCATCAAACTCCCCCAAGCTTAAAGTCTTGCTTGTCCTCAAGCAAAAATTCAAGGCAAGGCTCAAGAAAGTTCCATTATAGCCTCCATATTGTCAACTGACTAATTTTCTCACGCAGTTCTTCTACACACATACTACTCAGCATCTTATCATTTTCCATGCACTTAGATTTCATAGAGGTTCTGAATGCTACACAAATTTAAACAATCTCAAATTCAGCCTCGTAGAAAAATAAATTGTCTGTCAAATAATATCATTAATATTGAACACATAAGTACTAATTGAGCTTAAAACTTTTTCTTTTTCTTTTTCTTTTTTTTCTTTTTCAACTTTATTTTCAATCATTTTAAAAGTTGTAATCTTCAAACAGGATTGCACAATGAAGTCCATGTAGCGGACTTTGGACTGATGACTCCCAGACCAGATGACCTTAGGGCAATAGGTGATAAGGCACCTCTCGAGTTTACTTGCCCGAACAACCAAGGTTCTGAATGAAGAGTTCGAACTTAGCCATGATTCAGTACTCCTGTGCTTCTCCATATTTCACAAGATGGTCCTTGTAACAGGTTTTCGATCGACGGATCCCAGAACAGTTGCCCTTAGTTTGCCAGGCATGAACCCCTACGGATCTAATTACCCGAACACATCTTGGTTCCAGATAACACTTTTGTACCTACACATAACAATATTCATTTTTTTTTCATTTGTTGGGGTTTAACTACCCCTTCTTTTTTATAAGCTCAAAAAGTACTTGATATGGTCAATAAGAAGGCTACTACTATCAAGACTTAAAATAAATAAAAATGCATGAATATGATTTTGTCGTCTAGTCATTCATAATTCTACTTAGCATAGGCACACAGTCCATAAGTTTGAGACTAAAATAGCAAGTGATAAGAAAGAAAAGCATTCAAATTTCATCAGTTAACGACATGTCTTTGAACTTTTTACTAAAAGATAATTAAAACAGTAAGACAAGAGTTTGTAAGATGGTAGCAAAAATAAATGCATGCAATGGTATTTTTTAGAAAATTTTCAAAATTTTCAATTTTTTTTTAAATTTTTAGATATACATGCAAACATAAGCAAATAAAAGGAAAAATAAGAGAAAATGCAAAGCATGAAATGCAAACTCCCTCAAGCTTGAACCAGACACTGTCTTCAGTGTTAGGCCAGCAAGGGAAAGAAAAATGGACTTAATAAAAATAAAAAATAATAAAGAAATAAAAAATAAAGAAAAGGGAAAAGACACAACCAGATTTACTGCCTGCGGGGTGGCGATGATGGATGGTAGCCGAGATTTTCTTGGCGCATATGATACTCATGGATGCGTCTCGTCATGCGCGCATGCTAATTTTGAAGGGATTCGAAGCGACCCTGACGATCATCCATATTTCTAAAATCGGCTCGGATGTTGGTCAACTCTTGGGCTTGTCTAAGTTGCTCTTCCTGAATAGCGTGCAACTATCCTGACTGACGAAGTTGCTCTTCTTGAAAAGTGTGAAACTCCCCTGCCTGACGAAGTTGCTCATCATAAATTGATTCCCATAAGTTTTGCATGGAAGCATAGTCAGACTGAGGTGGCGGAGGTGGATAGTAAGTCTGCTATGGGGTCGAAGTGAAAGTAGGTTCTGGTGCTATATAGTGATTCTGCACAGGTTCCTATAAAGGGGCAGATACTTCCATCGAGTCGCGTTCCTCATAAGAAGTAGCAGGTATGAACGAGGAATCAGAAGAGCTCTCTTGTGTTGGAGATGGAATCGGAGAAGGCACCGGCATATAAGGTGAATGGATGGATGTGGCATCTTGGGAAGTTGCCGGTGATGCAGCCTGGAATCCTTGTGGCTGTTGAAGGTAGGGTTGGGCTGCCACATAATCAGTAGAATCAAACCAGGAGAAAGGTTCATCCTGATGTGGCTGTCCGACAGAGGTAGATGGTCCTGCAGGTGGGATTACTGGAGCTATGACCTGCCTAAAAATTAGCCAATTATTTGGATTAATTGGCGTGAAAGCATCTCGATCTGAGCAGGGCACCTCCTGATGGTGGCCTTTAAAAATAAAAACTTTAATCCCTGAGTTGTTGGTCTTCACGAGACTCATAGCATGAATAGTCCTACGAGTGAGGTGAGTGTTTCCTGGCACAGCTTCGAGATCATCCAAGTCAAGTTGTAGGTGCTGAGCGATAGGTGTGAGAAGGGCGTCCATATTAATGCTACCGCCACGATGAGTAGTGCGGCGCTGGAATCGACGAATGAGGAAGGCACCCACATTAATAGGAGTTCTGTGAAGCATGCTGTGGATGAGATATAACTCTCCCTCTAAGATGGCACCATCATTATCACTGCGCCCACTTAAGGTGTTGCTTAGCATGCGATGAACGTAGCGCAGAACATGATTTTGAATTGAGCTATCTTTAGAAGTGTTCCAAATCAATCAGTCTTCTTCTGTTATCTGTTTTAAAAAATTTCAGCTTCAAAGTCAGCAGGTACAGAAGGAGATCCATGGTTGGGAAATCCATAGATATTATTAATCTCTCATAGAGTGAGAGTAAAAGGTCGCCCATAAAGTTGGAATGAAATGCGAGGCTGATCATAATTCCTGCCATCTAAATTAAAGACCTCCAAGGATGAGAGAAATTCCATAATTAGTACTTCATAAGTTGGCCACCAGGAATGCACAAAGTCAGAGAGTCCAATCTGAGAAAATAATAGATGAATATCTGCAAGTAAATTATACACCCTCAGCAATTCAGTATCTGAAAATCTAGTGGCATGAATTCGAATCTCAGACATCCGTTCATATCGAGCTTGATACTCTGGCTTGGTCCAATAATAATCTCCGGGGTGTGAGGGCTGTGAGGCCGGCTGTGCATTCGGATGTCGTCGTTCGTGACGTCCCCTCCATATATTAGCAAATCGCCTCATTTTGATCTGGACAGAAATCAACAAAGAAAAGGTGCTGGCTCGGTGGAAGCGGCAGAACCTCGGCCGTAATTGATGAAGAACTTCGGCCGTAGTGATGAAGCTCGGCCGTAGTTGATGAAGCTCGGCCGTAAGGAGTAGAGGGCACTTTGGCTTCTCGACCGTAAAGAGACGGCGGTCATCCGGGCGTAAGGAGTCATTTCCGGTCCGTGATGTGGAAGCTCGGCCGTAAAGAACAAGGGGAGTGTTGTTGATGTCAGAAGGCGTAAGGGATCGGTAGTTCGGGCGTAAGGATCGGCGGTAGCTGAGAATTCGGCCGCAAGAAACAGTGTGGAACCGGCTGTGACTTCGGCCGTAAAGAGGAGCTTGATCTGCAAAACAAGAAGGCTAAGAATTTATGGACGAAACTTCGGGCGTAAACTTACCTTTCCCACGTGATGCGCGCAGTGAAGGGTCATGTCGTAAGAGCTTGGCCAATTTTCAAGGCGATTCGTCTATTTCGCCTTGTCATGTTCGAGGTCAGGTGGCGGCCGGTGTGGCAACTCGGCCATAGCGGGAACGGGCTGTGGTGGCAGGGCGTAATGTGGGTGGCGGCTCGTCTTGTCATGTCCGAGCATGAAGCATGTCCGAGCTTCGACCGTAAAGAGAACAGGTGGCAAGGCATACTCGTGCAAGTCTTCGATGTGACGCATGCATGGCGTTCAATATGCTCGGAGCTCGTGCATGGAGCTTTTGCGGCCGATAAGTCATTTCCATGTTGGATGAGATTCCATTTTTTTTTCTTTCGTTTGGGCCCGTGATATGTCTCGTCTTGTCGGGTTGTCGGGTGGAGGGAATCAATTCTTGGAGTTGACGCCCATGCTTGGAGTTGACGACCATGCTTGGAGTTGACGTCCGAAAGTCCTCTCCTCGCACACATTAAATATTAATTAAATTAGATGACTCCATAAAAATAAAATAAAATAAATGTCTAATTAAAATTAAAATTAAAATAAAATTATCATCGAAACTAATTCTATTAAAATCAGCAACTAATTAAACTAATCTAAAGAACAAAGAATAATTAATTAATTAATTAATTAAAAATAATAAAAAGAATAGAAATAGTTCTGAATTATAGTCGTCAGCTTGACTTAGTTCTGATGAAAATCAAGGCCTATTTTGCTCTTTCCCCCTTGGATTTTTCTCTGTGTTGCTTGGGAAAGAGTCCGGTGTACGTCCAGTCAGTTGTGCCGTCATCTAGCCCAGTTGTCTTTCCAGATTTCGAATTGATGCATCCTGACTCGTGGCTCTAGATTCCATATTCTTTTGCAACGCTTGCATTGTGTCTATGATCTGTGCCATCATCTCCTGCAAGTGATTTGATAATTGATATTGGGGAGTATCAGGTTGTCTTTTCAGTATATAATCTTTTGATGGACCAGAAGATTGGCCTTGATTCTGATTATAGGCAAACTTCGAATTATGTCTCCAACCATAATCGTTGTTCCTGTAAAATGGATTGGAAATAAAGTTAGCATTTTCAATTTGATTTGAATCTGAAGTGTTACCTGTAGGGCTATAATTGCTGGAATTTCTCATTAGTGACATCATCTGCTCGAATTTTTTATTAAGTGACTCCAACTGAGCCACTATTTCTGAAGATTGTATTCCTTGAGTTCGGCGAGATGGACTCCTTTCTTGACTTGACTTGAGGGCTACAGCTTCAATAATATCCTATATCTCACTAGGGCATTTAGATCCCAACACTGTCCCTCCTGCTGATTGGTCGAGTTATCTTGATCTGCAAGTCATAATCCATGATAGAAATCTTCCATCACTTGCCACTTTGGAATTCTATTATCAGGAACTCTGGCCAACAGTTTCTTATATCGTTCCCAGGCTTCATATAACGTCTCGTTATCGTCTTGAACAAATGCCATCAGATCTCTTCGATATTTACCTACTTTTTGTGATGGGCAATATTTTCCAACAACTTTTTCTACCAGTTCCAACCATGAGTGAATCGATCCTGCAGGCAAAGTTTTAAACCAAGTGGAAGCTTTGTCACGTAAAGATTGTGGAAATAATAAAAGACGAATAACTTCAGTAGAAACATTATTATTTCTAAAGGTGCTCAGAGTGGCAAGAAATTTGTCAAGGTGATCACGAGGGTCTTCATGAAATCCTCCTCCAAATTGGGATGCTTGTATCATCCTCACGATTGCGGGATTTATCTCAAAATTATTTGCGTTAATATCAGGCAGCACGATGCATGATTCTCGGTCACTGTATCTGACCGAGACATATTCTCTCATAGAAAGCTCTGCTTCATCTTCTCGCCGATTATTATGTGGCGGAACCGGTTCATTTTGTTGCTCCAGTCTCTGATTGTCGCGTGCTTGTTCCGCCATTTTTCTTATATTTCTTCGTAATCGACGATAGGTTCTTTCAATTTCAGGATCAAATTCCAACAGTGGATTTGAACTCCTAGTGCGCTTATCAGAGGATTCCAGGATTGGTTGTAATTTAATTTTCAACTAGTACCTGCAACAACCAATTTTCAGTAAGATAAAAGAAAAAATAAAAATATATACAAGAAGAAAGAAATGCAGATAATAGGTCACCAAGAAATAAGATTTAAATTGATAAAAAGTCTTTCGGAATTATTGAGTTGAAACCTAATTACGACGCTCTTCAAACCAATTCATATGTCAAATAACTCGACCGAAAGAATCAAATAGATAATTGTAAAAATCATGCACTCGTTCGGCCATAAAACTTAACCATGTCTCAACATTACGGTTGCAAAAGCAATAATTAGCAAAATTAGTTTCAGAGAAGTTAATGAACAATCTCGGTCGAAATTAAATTAGTTGAGAAATAGAATAACCCGAGGCTCGTTCGGCCGTAAATATCATAAAACAGTGTCGAAAGTGATTAATCAACGTGAAAGCGTAAAACTTGTTGGATTATGGCCGAAATAAAATCGCAAGATGGCGTAAAAATTAACTGAATTATGTCGACCGAAAGAGGATTAAATTGACTCTGGGCGTAAAGAATCAAAATCGATAGCCTTTTGACCGTAAAATAGAACATGTTTTCGGCCGAAATAAAAATTGAATGAAACGTCGCAAAATGAATCATTACGGCCGACAAAGAATACATTCGTATGGGGCATAAATCGGACATTAATCAACGAAGGTTAAGTCAAAATGTGCGCCAACTAAGGGGTAATCAAATCAGTATGGTGGCGTAAAAACGAATGTTCAGAAGAGATCGACCGATAAAACAGAAAGCTATCCACGTCTCTGTCATAACACAATTTGTATCAGAAAATTGAAATATGAATCCAAGCGACAAATAAAAATTATGGTCGAGATTATTAAGAGATCAATTCTCGGTCGAGATGAAAATTCAAGCCGTAGAAGGAATAATAACACGGAATCATGCGCTTAATTGATGCGTTAAAATGATGTAGCAAAATAGAATAGCTAGCAAGTGCACTAGTCGCTTAAGTAATATAGTAAATAGGAGTAAGAGTGTCGAACCCACAAGGAATATTATTAATTCAATATCTGAATTTATAAATTAATAAGAGAGAAAAAATATGGATTTTGAAAATGAGTTTTAAAAGATAAAGAAAATAAGATAAAGATAAGATAGTGGAGTTGAAGTTAGGCCTTAGGATGAAAATAGATCAGGACAAATATTTGAACCATAAAAGATAAATTTAACCTTTAAAAATGGATTAGAGTCTCCCTAAAGTAATCTAACATGATTAACTTGTGGTCTCCATGACTGGCATCCCTCAATCTAATCATATAGAACTATCTTAATTTAATAAGAATTGAAGTCTCCACGACTGGTACCCTCAGAATCATATTAAAATTAAGATGCGTTAAATTGAATTCTCTAGACTATTAATCACTCCACAAACTGGTATAGATTAATAGACCACGCAAACTTGATTCTCTACACACTAGTTATTAAATTTATGTCAATTATTGATTCCAAATAAAATCAATTATAATTAGTATAATGAATTCTGAAATTAAACACTCCACAAACTGGTATAGCCTAATTCAGAAATTTAATTAACTAACATAAAAGCATTAAGCACAATTAATAATTAATCAAAAAAGATTAAAGCAAATAAAATAGGGTCCAAACATTTCCTTTCAATTAATAATCTCCTAAAATAATAATCCTAAAAACATGGAGTTCATCCTAGAAATTCCGTAGAGGTAATAAAATACAAATCATAAAAATTGAAAAAATTACACCCAAAATAGAGATCTCGAATCTGGCAGACAGTCGGGCAGCCTCTCGAACTTGATCAGGGTCGCGATCAACCTCCAACCGTCGCATCTCTCTCCTCTTGGTCGTAGCCTGCAGAGCTCACGACTCGCCGTGGAAGAAACTTGAACTTCAGAGCACGAATTGAAACGACGGATTCTTCACGTATTTATAGGGTGCGGACGGGTCTTCCTGTTGATCGTGATGTACGGCCAAATTTAAATTCACGGATAAATCTCGGCCAAAAGCGATAATTCTTTCAAAAGATAAATCTTTTTATCTTTACCCCCTTTGAATCTCGGCCAAAACGAAATTCTTTTGTCTTTACGCCCTATGGATCTCGGCCGTAATAAAGAATTTAATCTTGTTACGCCCAAAAGATAAAATCATTTAATTGTTACCCCTTTGAATCTCGGCCAAAAAGTGATCATCTTCTTTGTAATCTCGCCCAAAATATAAAATTTTTTTATCTTTACCCCCTTTGAATCTCGGCCAAAACGTCTTGGGGGTAAAGCCAAATCTCGACCGTAAGAAATAAATTCTTTGAATTTTGGCCGATACGTTGGTGTTCTCGGATATTCACGTGTTCGAATTTTCCTGCAAAATAATTATCCAAATTTAATTATTTCATCCACAATTAAAATATCCAGAGAATTAATAATTAAAATTAATAAATCCGAAATTACGACTAAAAGTGGTCTAAAATGATGCATGCCATGATCAAATTACAGAAAAATTAACTAAAATAATAATCTAAAATATGTTATATTTTGCATGCATCAAACTCCCCCAAGCTTAAAGTCTTGCTTGTCCTCAAGCAAAAACTCAAAGCAAAGCTCAAGAAAGTTCCATCATAGCATCCACATCATCAACTGACTAATTTTCTCACAAAGTTCTTCTGCGCACCTACTACTCAGCATCTTATCATTTTCCATGCACTTAGGTTCATAGAGGTTCTGAATGCTACACAAATTTAAACAATCTCAAATTCAGCCTTGCGGAAAAATAATTTGTCTATCAAATAATAGCATTAATATTGAACACATAAGTACTAATTGAGCTTAAAACTTTTTCTTTTTTTTTCTTTTCATTTTTATTTTCAATCATTTTAAAAGTTCTAATCTTCAAGCAGGATTGCACAAGGAAGTCCATGTAGCGGGCTTTAGACTAATGACTCCCAGACCAGATGACCTTAGGGCACCAGGTGATAAAGCACCCCTCGAGTTTACTTGCCCGAACAACCAAGGTTCTGAATGAAGAGTTCGAACTTAGCCATGATTCGGTACTCATGTGCTTCTCCATATTCCACAAGATGGTCCATGTAGCAGGCTTTCGATCGACGGATCCTAGAGCAGTTACCCTTAGGTCGCCAGGCATGAACCCCTACGGATCTAATTACCCGAACACATCTTGGTTCCGGATAACACTTTTGTACCTACACATAATTTTATTCAAAAATTATTTTTTTTTGTTGGGGTTTAACTAACCCTTCTTTATTTTATAAGCTAAAAAAATACTTGATATGGTCAATAAGAAGGCTACTACTATCAAGACTTAAAAGAAATAAAAAGGCATGAATATGATTTTGTCGTCTAGTCATTCATAATTCTATTTAGCATGGGCACACAGTCTATAAGTTTGATACTAAAATAGCAAGTGATAAGAAAGAAAATCATTTAAATTTCATCAGTTAACGACATGTCTTTGAACTTCTACTAAAAGATAATTAAAACAATAAGACAAGAGTTTGTAAGATGGTAGCAAAAATAAATGCATGCAATGGTATTTTTTAGAAAATTTTCAATTTTTTGGATTTTTTTACAAATAGATGCAAACATAAGCAAATAAAAAGAAAGAAACATGCAATGCATGAAATGCAAACTCCCCCAAGCTTGAACCAGACACTGTCCTCAGTGTTAGGCCAATAAGGGAAAGAGTAAAGATAATATGGAAAAGCTAAAGAAATGAAAATAAAGAAAAGGGAAAAATACAACTGGATTTATTTTCGGTGGAGAGATGCTCGGCCTCAATATATATATCGATGAAGGTGTCGGCCGCAAAAGCTGAAGAGACTCGGCCGATAATTCTTGTGGTGTCAGGGTTATGAACTTCATGGCCGCAAATGGTGTCGGTGAGAGGAGATCTCGGCCGATAATTGATGGATCTCGGCCGATAATGGAGAGTCCCGGCCGTAAAAGCTTGGCCGCAAAATTTTGTTGATGAAGATCTCAGCCGTGCAATCTCGGCCGTAAGGAACTGGCCGTAATGTGTTGTGGTGTTTTTGGGCGTAAGGGAGTGGCGATGACGGCGTGAGACTTCGGCCGTAAAAAGTTGGCTCGGTGTGGAAGCTCGGCCGTAAGGGAGCTGAGGTTAGGTCGGTAAGGCTTCGGCCGTAAGGGCTTTTGGGCGAGAGGCATTGAAACTTCGGCCGTAATATGTCTCGGCCGTAAGGAAGAGCTTTGGAACTTCGGCCGTAAGGGTGTGGTGTTTGATCTGCAAGGATGTGGAAGGGGTAAAGAATTTAAAGGAAACTTTAGGCGTAAACTTACCTTTCCCACGTGATGCACGCAGTGAAGGGTCGCATCAAATTCAAGGAGCGCAGCAATCGGCCGATTCCAAGGTGATTTTTTCTCTCGCCTTGTCATGTCCGAGATGAACCCGACGTGTTAATTCATGCATCGCTTGGTCCACGTATCCGAAGAAATGATTAGTCGAGTTCCTCTCCGTGCACAAAAGGAAATATCGTTTAGATGACTCCTTAAACTATTAATTAAAATGCCAAACAACTAACTAATTAAATAAAAAAAATTTAACTTAATTAAAAAAGTAGAGAATTGGTTGTGATTAAATATTCAATTCGTCACTACAACAACCAAGTGTCAGAAAAAAAATTAAATAAAATAAAAAAATTAATATTTGATCAGAATATGTGACATATAAATTTATCCAAAGGATTAACTTAGTTGTGATTAGATTTTCACTCAAGTCCTGCAACAACTAATTTTCAGTAAGACAGATAAAAGAATAAAATACAAATATATACAAGAAAAAAGAAATACAGATAATAGGTCACGAAGAAATAAAATTTAAATTGATAAACATAAAAAGTCTTTCGGCTATTATAAAAAATTTATTAGGTCGTCAAAATTAATATCCGAGAGAAATTAACCTAATTACTGCCACCAAAATTCATAGAAAAATTATCAAATAAGGGAAAAATCAAAACTCGAAAACCAATTCAAATGCCAAGCATTAATATCGACCGAAAGTAAATCACATAGATGGTCGTAAAAATCAAGCACTCGTTCGGCCGTAAAACTTGGAAGAATTAACGATGATATAACAAACGGCACAAAACGAATCAGAACTGATTTGTGGCCGCAAAGTTAATAATCAGAGATTAGCAAAAATTATTTTCAGAGAGGAAATAAGATTAATCAGCCGCAATACATGAATAAATTTATGGCCGAAATTAGATTAGTAATTTGAGGCTCGTTCGGCCGCAAAAACCATAGAACAGTGACGAAAGTGATTAATCAACGTGAAGAGGTACGCAGCGTAAAACTCGTTGGATTACGATCGAGATAGCGTTAAAATAAAATTCTGAACCAAATTATGAATTCATCAAAGTCAGCCGCAAACACTTCTCGGCCGCAAAATCGAATAATTAATCAATCCGTGTGCAAGGGAAATAAATCAATTCGATCACGTGGGTAAAGAGAATCTCGACTGTAAATTCAGATAAAAATTGCTATTAAAGCCGAAGCAAGTCAGAAGATTATCATTACAGTCGAAATGAAATCGACATGATTCAATTGGCCGTAAAACAAAAAGCTATCCATGTCTCGGTCGTAACAGCAATTGAAATATGAATCCAATTGTTAAGGCGACAAATAATCATTATGGCCGAAATTGAATTAAGTCGATTCTTTACGGCCGTAAAACAACGAAATCAAATCAAATAGAACAAACCACTTTGGCCAAAAAGAAATCAAATCCATGGCGTAAAATAACGTTCGGATAAAATTACGGCCGTAAAATAGAAGATTAGAACTCAATCGATATTGTGAGCCGTAAAATAATAAAGCCGACAAAAATCAATCTCGATCGTAAAACCATAAGACGGCGACAGAATTTTAAGCGAAAGTCGATAATTTAAAAAATTGTCGTGACCTTTATCTGCAAAAGAAAAAATGTCAGTTTATTCACAAAAAATAATTAAAACAATTAATACATATTTATAAAGAATTATTTACAATTTATTTACATCTCCTAATAATTCATAAAAATCAGAAATTAATTAATAAAATATTCTCCGGCAACGGCACCAAAAACTTGATGCGTTAAAATGATGTAACAAAATAGAATAGCTAGCAAGTGCACTAGTCGCTCAAGTAATATAGTAAATAGGAGTAAGAGTATCGAACCCACGAGGAATATTATTAATTCAATATCTGAATTTATAAATTAATAAGAGAGAAAAAACATGGATTTTGAAAATGAGTTTTAAAAGATAAAGAAAATAAGATAAAGATAAGATAGTGGTGTTGAAGTTAGGCTTTAGGATGAAAATAGATCAGGATAAATATTTGAACCATAAAAGATAAATTTAATCTTTAAAAATGGATTAGAATCTCCCTAAAGTAATCTAACATGATTAACTTGTGGTCTCCACGACTGGCATCCCTCAATCTAATCATATAGAACTATCTTAATTTAATAAGAATTGAGTCTCCACGACTGGTACCCCCAGAATCATATTAAAATTAAGATGCATTAAATTGAATTCTCTAGACTATTAATCACTCCACAAACTGGTATAGATTAATAGACCACGCAAACTTGATTCTCCACACACTAGTTATTAAATTTATGTCAATTATTAATTTCAAATAAAATCAATTATAATTAGTATAATGAATTCTGAAATTAAACACTCCACAAACTGGTATAGCCTAATTCAGAAATTTAATTAACTAACATAAAAGCATTAAGCACAATTAGTAATTGATCAAAAAAGATTAAAGCAAATAAAATAGGGTCCAAACATTTCCTGTTGATCGTGATGTCCAAAAAGAAAGTATAATGGATTCTTCACGTATTTATAGGGTGCGGACGGGTCTTCCTGTTGATCGTGATGTACGGCCGAATTTAAATTCACGGATAAATCTCGGCCAAAAACGATAATTCTTTCAAAAGATAAATCCTTTTATCTTTACCCCCTTTGAATCTCGGCCAAAATGAAATTCTTTTATCTTTACGCCCTATGGATCTCGGCCGAAATAAAGAATTTAATCTTGTTACGCCCAAAAGATAATATCATTTAATTGTTACCCCCTTTGAATCTCGGCCAAAAAGTGATCATCTTCTTTGTAATCTCGCCCAAAATATAAAATTCTTTTATCTTTACCCCCTTTGAATCTCGGCCAAAACGTCTTGGGGGTAAAGCCAAATCTCGGCCGTAAGAAATAAGTTCTTTGAATTTCGGCCGATACGTTGGTGTTCTCGGATATTCACGTGTTCGAATTTTCCTGCAAAATAACTATCCAAATTTAATTAATTCATCCACAATTAAAATATCCAGAGAATTAATAATTAAAATTAATAAATCCAGAATTATGACTAAAAGTGGTCTAAAATGATGCATGCCATGATCAAATTACAGAAAAATTAACTAAAATAATAATCTAAAATATGTTATATTTTGCATGCATCATTAATCCATCCAATACGAAAGAGAATTAAATCATCATTAATAAAGTCAAATTTCGGCCGTAAATAAAATGAAGAAAACAATTCTCGGCCGTTAATCAATATTGAAAATAAGAGAGAAATCAATTCGATCATAAAGTGAATCTCGACTATAAAGATAAAAATTGTCAATTAAGCCGAAATGAGGTCACATCAATCAAAAATATATTACGACCGAGATGAAGTCAACACGATTGGCCGTAAAGCAAAATAGGGTTTCGGCCGAAATAAAATCGAATGAAACTTGAGAATATTACCCCAACTCTTACGTCGACAATTGAATCATTACGGCCGAAAGTGAATTAAGTCGAAACGTGATCCTTTACGGCCGAGCAAGAATAAATCGCTTTGGTCAAAATAAAGTCAAATCAATACGAAAAGTTCAAACTTTAAAACTTTACGTCCGAGAAGGAATAAAATTCATATGAAGCCAATGAAACGTGATCCAAATAAGGCGTAAAGAACACTTCATAAATGGTTGGCCGAAACAAGGTCAATTCATCATTGTATGGTCATGGCGTAAAACAACGTTCGGATAAAGCATTGCGGCCGTAAAATAGAAGATTAGACCTCAATCGATATTGCGAGCCGTAAAACCAGTAAAGCCGACAAAATAAATCTCGGTCGTGAAACCATAAGTTCACGTAATCGACGTCAGAATTTGAGACTAAAGTCAACAAATTCAAAATGTCGTGACCTTTATCTGCAAAAGAAAATTGTTAGTTAATTCACAAGAAATAAAAATAATTGAAATAGTAAATGTTGACAGAGTATTATTTACAATTTATTCACATCTCCTAATAATTCATAAAAATCAGAAATTAATCAATAAAATATTCCCCGGCAAGGGCGCCAAAAACTTGATGCGTTGAAATGATGTAGCAAAATAAAATCGCTAGCAAGTGCACTAGTCGCTCAAGTAATATAGTAAAAAGGAGTAAGAGTGTCGAACTCACGAGGAATATTATTAATTCAATATCTGAACCTTTAAATTAATAAGAGAGGAAAAATATGGATTTTGAAAATGAGTTTTATAAAATAAAATAAAGAAAATAAAATAAAGATAAGATAGTGGTGTTGAAGTTAGGCCTTAGGATGAAAATAGATCAGGATAAATATTTGAATCATAAAAGAAAAAACTTAATCTTTAATGATGGATTAGAGTCCCCTTAAATTATTAACTTGACATAATTAAATTGCGGTCTCCACAAACTGGCATCCCCTCAATCTAAGTATGCAAATTAAACTATATTAATTTAATAAGAATTGAAGTCTCCACAAGCTGGCATCTCATCAAATCATATTAAAATTAAGACGCATTAAATTGGATTCCCTAGACTATTAATCATTCCACAAATTGGTATAGATTAACAGACCACACAAATTTGATTCTCCACACACTAGTTATCAAATTTATGTCAATTATTAATTTCATATAAAATCAATTAAATTAATTAATGAATTCTGAAATTAAATAGTCCATAAACTGGTAATTACTCAACTCAGAAATTCAATTAATTAAATCGAAAGCACTAAGCACAATTAACTAATTGATCAGAAAAGATTAAAACAAATAATGTAGAGTCCAAATAGTTTCCCTTCAATAATAATCTCCTAAAATAATAATCTTAAAAAAACATGGAGTTCATCCTAAAAATTTTGGAGAGATAATAACATAATAACAATAATAATTGAAAGAATTACACCCAAAATAGAAGTAGAGCTCTCGAATTGGGCAGACAGTCGGGCAGCCTCTCGGACTTGATCAGGGTTGCGATCAACCTCCAACCGTCGCACCTCTCTCCTCTTGGTCGTAGCCTGCAGACTCACGACTCGTCGTGAAAGAAAACCTGAACTTTAGAGCACCCATTGAAATGATGGATTCTTCACGTATTTATAGGTGCGGACGGCCTTCAATTTGATCACGGCCGTAACATCGTACGGTTGAATTTAAATTTATGAGATAAACTCGGCCAAAGATAAATCCTTTTAATCGTTACGCCCAAAGATAAATCCTTTTTATCTTTTACCCCCTTTTAATCTCAGCCAAAACAGAGAATTAAATCTCGTTACGCCCAAACAATTTTATCTTTACCCCTTCATATCTCGACCAAAAGGATGATTTCATTTGAGTTATCCGCCGTAACAATTCTTTTGAATCGGTGTTGGAGTTCTCGAGCGATAAATACATTTGAATTGGAGATCTCGGCCGTAAAGATAAATCTTCGGAATTTCGGTTGATACGTCACAATTCATCTAAATCTCGGTCGATACGTCCAATCATATATTTGATTTTTCCTGCAAAATAATTATCAAAATTTAGTTAATCCATCCACAATTGAAGTATTCAGAGAATTAATAATTTAAAATTGATAAATCTAGAATTACGATTAAAAGTGACTAAAAATGATGCATGCCATGAACAAATTATAGAAGAATTAATTAAAATAATAATGTAAAATATGTTGTATTTTGCATGTATCAAATGTATCCTTTCCAATGATATCGGTCGGTCTCTCAGAAAGGGACAACTCACCCTCAGGAATAGGAATGCATTTATGACGAAAGATGCGAGTGAGAAAAGAGCCAAAGTGAATGATCATGTTATGGGATTTTCCGAAATCGATCCTTTTTTTGGTGAAGATGAAATGATAAATCATATACGCACCAAAGTTAACTGGAGGAAAATCATGTCGAAGAAGACAATAAAGAAGTCGTAGGTCATGAAAAGTCATATCAGTAAAATGGCCAGAGCGAGAGAAGATGATATGACTAATGATATGGTGGGCAACAAGAAGTGGAGGAGACAACTTCTTTAGAAGCCCTTTCATGGGAAAGCTATGCACTTCACCATGAAAGACAACTTCAAGAGCGTCGTCTATACAAATGTCCGTGGGCCACCTATGGGATACAATGTTTAAGAGTCCTCGGTTTGGGACATTAAAAATCTCACAAATCAAGGAATCAGTAAGTTTGATGGTATGACATAGTACGTGAGATGTCACAGTAGATTTGGACTCTGAGAAAGATAAGTTGGCGTAGAAAAGTCGGACCAACCTAGGATAGACTGATTCCTTGACGTCAAGGAGGGAAATCCAACTGATCCCGTCAAAGAGATCGTGAAGCATGCGCATATAAAGGGACGACCAATCTACTCGCATGCCATGTGCAACTGATGCATGCAAAATATAACATATTTTAGATTATTATTTTAATTAATTTTTTTGTAATTTAATCATGGCATGCATCATTTTTAGTCACTTTTAATCGTAATTTCGGATTTATTAATTTTAATTATTAATTCTCTGAATATTTTAATTGTGGATGAATTAATTAAACTTGAATAATTATTTTGCAGGAAAATTCAAAACACGGCCGAAATTCAAAGAAAATAGTTCCTTACGGCCGAGATTTCTAGGGGGCAATGATATGGAATCTTCGTTGTTACGGCTAAGATTTGAAGGGGTAAAGATAAAAGAATTTTATCTTTTGGGCGTAATGGCATGAAGATGAAGACTTTTGGCCGAGATTCAAAAGGAGTAACAATTGAATGATTTTATCTTTTGGGCGTAACAAGATTAAATTCCTTTCTTACGGCCGAGATTTGGAGGGAGTAAAAGGAATTTTATCTCTTTGGGAGTAAAGATTTAGTTCTTTCCTTACGGCCGAGATTCAAAGGGAGTAAAGATAAGAAAGATTTATCTTTGGGCGTAATGATAAAAGGATTTATCCTTGGCCGATTATCTCATAATTTTAAAGTCAACCGTACGATATTACGGCCGAGATCAAATTGAAGGCCATCCGCATCCTATAAATACGTGAAGAACCCATCGTTTCAATTCGTGCTCGAAAGTTCAGGTTTCTTTCACGGCGAGTCGTGAGCTCTGCAGGCTACAACCTAGAGGAGAGAGAGGTGCGACGGTTGGAGGTTGATCGCGACCCTGATCAAGTCCGAGAGGCTGCCCGACTGTTTGCCAGATTCGAGATCTCTATTTTGGGTGTAATTCTTTCAATTTTTATGATTTGTATTTTATTATCTCTCCGAAATTTCTAGGATTTCATGTTTTTAGGATTATTATTTTAGGAGATTATTAATCGAAGGGAAATGTTTGGACCCTATTTTATTTGCTTTAATCTTTTCTGATCAATTATTAATTGTGCTTAATGCTTTTATGTTAGTTAATTAAAATTTTGAATTAGGCTATACCAGTTTGTGGAGTGTTTAATTTCAGAATTCATTATACTAATTATAATTAATTTTATTTAGAATTAATAATTGACATAAATTTGATAACTAGTGTGTGGAGAATCAAGTTTGTGTGGTCTATTAATCTATACCAGTTTGTGGAGTGATTAATAGTCTAGAGAATTCAATTTAATGCATCTTAATTTTAATATGATTTTGGGGGTACCAGTCGTGGAGACTTCAATTCTTATTAAATTAAGATAGTTCTATATGATTAAATTGAGAGATGCCAGTCGTGGAGACCACAAGTTAATCATCTTAGATTACTTTAGGGAGACTCTAATCCATCTTTAAAGATTAAATTTATCTTTTATGGTTCAAATATTTATCCTGATCTATTTTCATCCTAAGGCCTAACTTCAACACCACTATCTTATCTTTATCTTATTTTCTTTATCTTTTAAAACTCATTTTCAAAATCCATATTTTTTCTCTCTTATTCATTTATAAATTCAGATATTGAATTAATAATATTCCTCGTGGGTTCGACACTCTTACTCCTTTTTACTATATTACTTGAGCGACTAGTGCACTTGCTAGCGATTTTATTTTGCTACATCATTCCAACGCATCAAGTTTTTGGCGTCGTTGCCGGGGAATATTTTATTAATTAATTTCTGATTTTTATGAATTATTAGGAGATGTAAATAAATTGTAAATAATTCTTTATAAATATGTATTAATTGTTTTAATTATTTTTGTGAATAAACTGACATTTTTTTTGTTTGCAGATAAAGGTCACGATAATTTTTTAAATTATCGACTTTCGGCTTAAAATTCTATCGCCGTCTTATGGTTTTACGACCGAGATTGATTTTTGTCGGCTTTACTGGTTTTACGGCTCGCAATATCGATTGAGTTCTAATCTTCCGTTTTACGGCCGTAATTTTATCCGAACGTTATTTTACGCCATGGATTTGATCTCGTTTTGGCCAAAGTGGTTTGTTCTATTTGATTTGATTTCGTTGTTTTACGGCCGTAAAGAATCTTCTTAATTCACTTTCGGCCGTAATGATTCAATTGTCGACGTAAGAGTTGGGGTAATATTCTCAAGTTTCATTCGACTTTATTTCGGCTGAAACCCTATTTTGCATTACGGCCAATCATGTTGACTTCATCTCGGCCGATGTGATCTCATTTCGGCTTAATTGACAATTTTTATCTTTACGGTCGAAATTCACTTCATCCGGATCTTTCTTTTTACGGCCGAGAATTGATATCATGGTTTTGCGGCCGTAAAATTATTATTGATTTGACCTCTTTCGGCTTTAATAATTTCGAAAAATCTTTTACACCGTAAAAGTCTTTGCTTATATTTTGCGGCTGGCAAATTTAATCTGAGTTTTGCGGTTGAAACTTCACGATCGAATTGTTTTGCGGCCGATAAATTTCGGAATCCTCTTTGGACGTTGGTTAAATCTCTCGTGTTAATCATTTTGCGCCTTGGATTTTCGTCTCGTTAATCCTGTTGTGCATGTCTTTTACGGCCGAGAATTGTTTTTACTCTGGTTTTACGGCCGACATGTTCTGAACATTTGTTTTTACGCCATCTTATGACCTTTTCGGCCAGTTTATTTGTGATTTTTTCTTTCTCGGCCATTAACGATCAGTTCGACTTAATTTTCATCGATTTACGGCCGATATGAATCTTACTCTTCTTCGGCCGTAAAGGATTAAATCGTCGACGTTGCGTTCGATTTTTTCGATCGAACACCCTGTTTAGTTTTTTGTCTTACGACCGAAATTCCACACTAATTAGTTTGTTATGGCCGTAATTTAATTGGTTTACGCCTTCACGTTGAATCCTTTTGACACTGTTTTATGATTTTTACGGCCGAATGAGCCTCGGATTACTAATCTAATTTCGGCCGTAAATTTATTTCTGTATTGCGGCCGATCAATCTTATTTCCTCTCTGAATCTAATTTTTGATTATATCTGATTATTAACTTTACGGCTGCAAATTAGTTCTGATTTGTTTTGTGCCGTTTGTTACATCATCATTAATTCTTCCAAGTTTTACGGTCGAACGAGTGCTTGATTTTTACTACCATCTAAGTGATTTACTTTCGGTCGATATTAATGTTTGGCATTTGAATTGGTTTTCGAATTCTGATTTTTCGCCGTATTTGATATTTTTTCTGTGAATTTTGGTGGCAGTAATTAGGTTAATTTCTCTCGGACATTAATTTTGACGACCTAATGAATACTCGATAATGCCGAAAGACTTTTTATCAATTTAAATCTTATTTCTTGGTGACCTAGTATCTGAATTTCTTTTTTATTGTATATATTTGTATTTTATTCTTTTATCTTACTGAAAATTTGTTGTTGCAGGTACTAATTGAAAATTAAATCACAATCAATCCTGGAATCTTCTGATAAGCGCACTAGAAGTTCAAATCCACTGTTGGAATTTGATCCTGAAATTGAAAGAACCTATCGTCGATTACGAAGAAATATAAGAAAAATGACGGAACAAGCACGCGACAATCAGAGACTGGAGCAACAAAATGAACTGGTTCCACCACATAATAATCGGCGAGAAGATGAAGCAGAGCTTTCTATGAGAGAATATGTCTCGGCCAGATACGGTGACCGAGAATCATGCATAGTGCTGCCTGATATTAACGCAAATAATTTGGAGATAAATTTCGCAATCGTGAGGATGATACAAGCATCCCAATTTGGAGGAGGATTTCATGAAGACCCCCATGATCACCTTGACAAATTTCTTGCTACTCTGAGCACTTTTAGAAATAATAATGTTTCTTTTGAAGTTATTCGTTTATTATTATTTCCTCAATCTTTACGTGACAAAGCTTCCACTTGGTTTAAAACTTTGCCTGCAGGATCGATTCATTCTTGGTTGGAGATGGTAGAAAAGTTTGTTGGAAAATATTGTCCACCACAAAAGGCAGGCAAATATCGAAGAGAATTGAGGGCATTTGTTCAAGATGATAACGAGACATTATATGACGCATGGGAACGATATAAAGAACTATTAGCCAGAGTTCCTGATAACAGAATTCCAAAATGGCAAGTGATGGAAGATTTCTATCATGGATTGCGAGCTGCAGATCAAGATAAGCTCCACCAATCAGCAGGAGGGACAGTGCTAGGATCTAAACGTCCTAGTGAGATACAAGATATTATTGAAGCTGTAGCCCTCAAGTCAAGTCAAGAAAGGAGACCACCTCGCCGAACTCATGATGTACATGCTACACAAGGAATACAATCTTCAGAAATAGTGGCTCAGCTGGAGTCACTTAATCAAAAATTCGAGCAGATGATGTCACTAATAGAAAATTCCAGCAATTATAGCCCTACAGGTAACACTTCAGATTCAAATCAAATTGAAAATGCTAACTTTATTTCCAATCCATTTTACAGGAACAATGATTATGGTTGGAGACATAATCCGAAGTTTGCCTATAATCAGAATCAAGGCCAATCTTCTGGTCCATCAAAAGATTATATACTGAAAAGGCAACCTGATACTCCCCAATATCAATCATCAAATCATATGCAAGAGATGATGGCACAGATCATAGACACAATGCAAGCGTTGCAAAAGAATATGGAATCTAGAGCCACGAGTCAGGATGCATCCATTCGAAATCTGGAAAGACAACTGGGTCAGATGGCGGTACAACTGACTGGGCGTACACCGGGCTCTCTCCCAAGCAACACAGAGAAAAATCCAAGGGGGGAAGAGCAAAATAGGCCTTGATTTTCAAATAAGTCAAGCTGACGACTATAAATCAAAACTATTATTTATTTATTTATTTTTATTTTTTTTAGATTAGTTTAATTAGTTACTGATTAATATCTTAGTTTGGGAGATAATTTTATTAGGCATTTTATTTTATTTTATATCGAGTCATCTAATCGATATTTCTTTCTATTCACTGAGCGGAATTCGGAAAATCATACGTCGACCGAGCAATGCACCATGCATGAATTGGGAAACACAAGGCTAAACGACAAGATACTATTATGCCACGTTTCTGTTACGGCCGAGAATCACCTCGATGACTCCAACGGACATGACAAGATGAGCTGCCACCCTCGTTACGCCCTGCCACCAGCACCATTTTCGTTACGGCCGAGATGCCACACTGGCTACCACCTGACCAAAGAAAAGGCGAGACGAGGCTATTACGCCCTGCCACCCTTGCATTACGGCCAAGCTGTCACATGGACATGCATCAAGCTCGGACATGACAGGGAGATCACGGAAGTGCCTTGGAAATCGTCAAGCTCGGACATGACAGGGAGACCACAGACGTGCCTTGGAACAATGCATGCTTTTACGCCCGAATTTGACCATTCACTGCGCGCTGTCGGAACAGGTATTACCCCCATAAATTCATCTATAAAATCTTACCCCCTTCTCGTATGTTGCAGATCAATCACCGTCGTCTCGCCCTTTCTTCGTTACGGCCGAGCCACCGTGCGCCGCCCTCTCTTCGTTACGGCCAAGCCTCTACGGCCAAAGTCTCAACACCGTCACCGCCGATCCTTACGCCCAAAAGCACCGCGCCTGTTCCTTACGGCCGGTCTTCCACAACACGGACCGGAGACGACCCATTACGCCCCGGGTGCGTTACGGCCGGTCTTCCACAACGCGGACCGGAGACGACCCATTACGCCCCGGGTGCGTTACGGCCGAGCCACCGTGCAATCTGCGTTACGACCGAGCCTCAACACCGCGCACCGAGACTTCTTTACGGCCGAAATCACACCGCCGCTCTCTTACAGCCAAACTCCGACCGAGTTTCTCTCCTTACGGCCGAGACGTCAGCTGCCATCACCACGGTCGTCACCTTACGGGCACAATCTACTCAATCATTGACTCCGGCCGAGATTCCTCATCGACTTTCTACTTTACGGCCGAGCTTCCACTGGAGCTGGCTCCTTACGCCCAGATGAGCGCCGAACCCCAGCACCACACCGCCATTCCTTACGGCCGAAAACTACAAGATCATCACCTCGGCCGAGATCAAGATGAGGCGATTTGCTAATATATGGAGGGGATGTCACGAACGACGACATCCAAATGCTCAGCCGGCTCAACAGCCCTCACAATTAATCTCCTATCCCGGAGATTATTATTGGACTAAGTCGGAGTATCAAGCTCGATATGAACGGATGTGTGAGATTCGAATTCATGCCACCAGATTTTCAGATACTGAATTGCTGAGGGAGTATAATTTACTTGCAGATATTCATCTATTATTTTCTCAAATTGGACTATCTGACTTTGTGCATTCTTGGTGGCCAACTTATGAAGTACTAATTATGAAATTTCTCTCATCCCTAGAAGTCTTTAATTTAGATGGCAGGAACTATGATCAGCCCCGCATTTCATTCCAACTTTATGGACGGCCATTTACTCTCACTTTAGGAGAGATTAATAATATCTATGGATTCCCCAATCATGGATCTCTTTCTGTACCTGCTGACTTTGATGCTGAAACTTTTTGGAAACAGATAACAGAAGAAGATCGATTGGTTTGGAACACCGCTAAAGATAGCTCAATTCAGAATCCTGTTCTGCGCTACGTCCATCGCATGCTAAGCAACATCATAAGTGGGCGCAGTGATAATGATGGTGCCGTCTCAGAGGGAGAGTTATATCTCATCCACAGCATGCTTCACAGAACTCCTGTTAATGTGGGTGCCTTCCTCATTCGTCGATTCCAGCGCCGCACTACTCATCATGGCGGTAGCATTAATATGGGTGCCCTTCTCACACCTATCGCTCAGCACCTACAACTTGACTTGGATGATCTCGAAGCTGTGCCAGGAAACACTCATCTCACTCGTAGGACCATTCAAGCTATGGGTCTCGTGAAGACCAACAACTCAGGGATCAAAGTTTTTATTTTTAAAGACCACAATCAGGAGGTGCCCTGCTCAGATCGAGATACTTTTACGCCGATTAATCCAAATAATTGGCTCCTTTTTAGGCAGATCATAGCTCCAGTAATCCCACCTGCAGGACCATCTACCTCTGTCGGACAGCTACACCAGGATGAACTTTTCTCCTAGTTTGATTCTACTGATTATGCGGCAGCACAATCCTACCTTCAACAGCCACAAGGATTTCAGGCTGCATCACCGGCAGCTTCCCAATATGCCACATCCGTCCATTCACCTTATATGCCGGTGCCTTCTCCGATTCTATCTCCAGCACAAGAGAGCTCTTCTGATTCCTCGTTCATACCTTCTACTCCTTATGAGGAACGCGATTCGATGGAAGTATCTGCCCCTTTACAAGAACCTGTGCAGAATCGCTATATAGCACCGGAGCCCACTTTTACTTCAGCTCCAGAGCAGACTTACTATCCACCTCCGCCGCCTCAGCCTGACTATGCTTCCATGCAAAACTTATGGGAATCAATGTATGATGAACAACTTCGTCAAGCAGGGGAGTTTCACACTTTTCAAGAAGAACAACTTCGTCAGTCAGGGCAGTTGCACGCTATTCAGGAAGAGCAACTTCGACAAGCACAAGAGTTAACCAACATTTGAGCTGATTTTAGAAATATGGATGATCGTCAGGGTCGCTTCGAATCCCTTCAGAATCAGCATGCGCGCATGACGAGGCGCATCCATGAGTATCATATGCGTCAAGGAAATCTCGGCTACCATCCACCATCGCCACCCTGCAGACAGTAAATCCGGTTGTATTTTTTTTCCTTTTCGTTATTTTTCATTTCTTTAATTTTCCTTTTTATTGCGTATGTATCACTTTCCCTTGCTAGCTTAACACTGAGGACAGTGTCTGGTTCAAGCTTGGGGGAGTTTGCATTCCATGCATTGCATGTTTCTTTCTTTTTATTTGCTTGTGTTTGCATCTATTTGTAAAAAAAAATCCAAAAAATTGAAAAATTTGAAAATTTTCTAAAAAATACCATTGCATTCATTTATTTTTGCTACCATCTTACAAACTCTTGTCTTACTGTTTTAATTATCTTTTAGTAAAAAGTTCAAAGACATGTCGTTAATTGATGAAATTTGAATACTTTTCTTTCTTATCACTTGCTACTTCAGTATCAAACTTATAGACTTTGTGCCCATGCTAAGTAGAATTATGAATGACTAGACGACAAAATCATATTCATGCCTTTTTTATTTATTTCTTTTAAGTCTTGATTAGTAGTAGCCTTCTTATTGACTATATCAAGTACTTTTTGAGCTTATAAAAAAAGAAGGGTTAGTTAAACCCCAACAAATAAAAAAAATGATGAATAAAGTTATGTATAGGTACAAAAGTGTTATCCGGAACCAAGATGTGTTCGGGTAATTAGATTCGTAGGGGTTCATGCCTGGCGACCTAAGGGCAACTGCTCTGGGATCCGTCGATCGAAAACCTGCTACATGGACCATCTTATGGAATATGGAGAAGCACATGAGTACTGAATCATGGCTAAGTTCGAACTCTTCATTCAGAACCTTAGTTGTTCGAGCAAGTAAACTCGAGGGGTGCTTTAACACCTGTTATCCTAAGGCCATCTGGTCTGGGAGTCATCAGTCCAAAGCCCGCTACATGGACTTCCTTGTGCAATCTTGCTTGAAGATTAGAACTTTTAAAATGATTGAAAATAAAAATAAAGTTGAAAAAGAAAAAGTTTTAAGCTCAATTAGTACTTATGTGTTCAATATTAATGCTATTATTGGATAGACAATTTATTTTTTCTACAAGGCTGAATTTGAGATTGTTTAAATTTGTGTAGCATTCAGAACCTCTATGAATCTAAGTGCATGGAAAATGGTGAGATACTGAGTAGCAGGTGTGTAGAAGAATTTTGTGAGAAAATTAGTCGGTTGACAATGTGGAGCCTTGCTTTGAATTTTTGCTTGAGGACAAGCAAGACTTTAAGCTTAGGGGAGTTTGATGCATGCAAAATATAACATATTTTAGATTATTATTTTAATTAATTTTTCTATAATTTAATCATGGCATGCATCATTTTTAGTCACTTTTAATCGTAATTTCGGATTTATTAATTTTAATTATTAATTCTCTGAATATTTTAATTGTGGATGAATTAATTAAACTTGAATAATTATTTTGCAGGAAAATTCAAAACACGGCCGAAATTCAAAGAAAATAGTTCCTTACGGCCGAGATTTCTAGGGGGCAATGATATGGAATCTTCGTTATTACGGCTAAGATTTGAAGGGGTAAAGATAAAAGAATTTTATCTTTTGGGCGTAATGGCATGAAGATGAAGACTTTTGGCCGAGATTCAAAAGGAGTAACAATTGAATGATTTTATCTTTTGGGCGTAACAAGATTAAATTCCTTCCTTACGGCCGAGATTTGGAGGGAGTAAAAGGAATTTTATCTCTTTGGGAGTAAAGATTTAGTTCTTTCCTTACGGCCGAGATTCAAAGGGAGTAAAGATAAGAAAGATTTATCTTTGGGCGTAATGATAAACGGATTTATCTTTGGCCGAGTTTATCTCATAATTTTAAAGTCAACCGTACGATGTTACGGCCGAGATCAAATTGAAGGCCGTCCGCACCCTATAAATACGTGAAGAATCCATCGTTTCAATTCGTGCTCGAAAGTTCAGGTTTCTTTCACGGCGAGTCGTGAGCTCTGCAGGCTACGACCAAGAGGAGAGAGAGATGCGACGGTTGGAGGTTGATCGCGACCCTGATCAAGTCCGAGAGGTTGCCCGACTGTTTGCCAGATTCGAGATCTCTATTTTGGGTGTAATTCTTTCAATTTTTATGATTTGTATTTTATTATCTCTCCGAAATTTCTAGGATGAACTCCATGTTTTTAGGATTATTATTTTAGGAGATTATTAATTGAAGGAAAATGTTTGGACCCTATTTTATTTGCTTTAATCTTTTCTGATCAATTATTAATTGTGCTTAACGCTTTTATGTTAGTTAATTAAAATTTTGAATTAGGCTATACCAGTTTGTGGAGTGTTTAATTTCAGAATTCATTATACTAATTATAATTGATTTTATTTGAAATTAATAATTGACATAAATTTGATAACTAGTGTGTGGAGAATCAAGTTTGTGTGGTCTATTAATCTATACCAGTTTGTGGAGTGATTAATAGTCTAGAGAATTCAATTTAATGCATCTTAATTTTAATATGATTTTGGGGGTACCAGTCGTGGAGACTTCAATTCTTATTAAATTAAGATAGTTCTATATGATTAAATTGAGGGATTCCAATCGTGGAACCACAAGTTAATCATCTTAGATTACTTTAGGGAGACTCTAATCCATCTTTAAAGATAAATTTATCTTTTATGGTTCAAATATTTATCCTGGTCTATTTTAATCCTAAGGCCTAACTTCAACACCACTATCTTATCTTTATCTTATTTTCTTTATCTTTTAAAACTCATTTTCAAAATCCATGTTTTTTCTCTCTTATTAATTTATAAATTCAGATATTGAATTAATAATATTCCTCTTGGGTTCGACACTCTTACTCCTTTTTACTATATTACTTGAGCGACTAGTGCACTTGCTAGCGATTTTATTTTGCTACATCATTCCAACGCATCAGCTACCTCCATAATAGAATATAAGGTCTCAAAAGAAGATGCAATAGAAGCGTTAACAAAGAGAGAAGAGTTGAAATCACGAGGAGGTGTTGGTGGAGAGTCCGATGATAAATGAGAAGATGATGCTAGTTCCTTCCTCTTGCGAGGACCAGCACATGTCTTCTTCCGTGGTGGCATTTGGACAAGGTCAAATGTTTGAAAGGAATGATAAGAAATGACGCGGAAGGATAGAAACGGTCGACTTTTATGAGAAACGGTCGACCGGTTTTGTCTAGAACACGCGATATATTGTTCGTAGGTGGAGAAACGATCGTCCGATATGAGAAACGGTCGACCGTTTTTGTCCAGAATACAACAATGTCATTTGTTTCTTACGATATTGAACACGACGACAACAAAGGTTTTAGACAACAGAATTGACAGACAATTGAAGAAGGTGTGAGATTGATCCGATATCAAATGGAACACCTGTCAATTGATCAAGAAATTCGAGATCAGGGCATGAACATTTCGAATCAAATTTGATTCCTTGTTAATAGTTTCTAACTCACATTGAATGCAGAGGGATCTATGAATCGTCCTTAATCAGGTTCGTCGGTGTTGAGCGGAAGCGACGACAGTTGCGATCGGCTAAATTGGCGGTGGTTGCGATCGGCGAAAACGACGGCGGCGCGTGGCGGAAACAGTGTCCGCGGCAGCGACGGGGATAGTGACTGCACTGCGGCGACGGCGATGGCGAAAGGATTCACCGGCGAGAGAGATCACCGACGGAATGCAGAGGATCGCTGGCAACGAATCGGGCGGCGGAGGATTCAAGGTCGACCGATTCGAGAATTTGGGGAAAAAATTTTCCGATCTAGTTTTTATATCGCATTGAAAACGGTCGACCGATTTTATATCGGGCGACTATTATCTCGTAGATATTTATGCTTAATACATTTTATTTTTATCGATCGACCGAAACAGTTTCGGGTGACCGTTCGGGAATTGAAACAGAATCGATCGTTTGCTGACTTATCGATCGTCCGACCAGCGCAGTAACGGTCGACCGTTACTGAAAAATGGATGACCAATTTAGATATATGTGTTGTGCAACACAATTTTGATGTTCAATTCGATTCACAAATGATACTTGCATAACTAAGTCACTTGTGAGTTGAATTGATAGACAATTAGGTTCCTAACATTCCAAGTTCACGTCTAAGCATACAAAATCTCTCCTCACTTAAGGATTTCGTGAATATATCCGCAAGTTGAATTTCGGTAGACACATGTTCAATAGCAATGTCTTTGAGTGTCACATGTTCTCTAATGAAATAGTAACGCAGAGTAATATGTTTAGTTCTAGAGTGTTGGATTGAATTTTTAGTCATTTCTATTGCACTTGTGTTATTGCACTTCATGAGTACACTTAAACAACTTATAACATAATCAAGAAGTTGTTGTTTTACCCATAATATTTGTGCACAACAACTACTGGCTGCAATATACTCAGCTTCAGCGGTAGAGAGGGCGATGGAGTTTTGCTTTTTGCTAGCCCAAGAAATGAGAGAGCTACCAAGAAAGCAACACATCCCACTAGTGCTTTTCCTATCAACTTTACATCCGGCAAAATCCACATCGGTATATGCATGTAAATCAAAAGATGAGTTCCTATCATACCAAATGCCTAGATCATAAGTATGCTTCAAATAACGTAATATTCTTTTAACAGCAACTAAGTGTGATTCCTTAGGTTCGGATTGAAATCTTGCACGCAAGCATATACTAAACATTATATCCGGCATCGATGCCGTCAAATAAAGTAAACTACCAATCATATCTCTATACTTCTTTTGATCAATAGATTTACCTTTCTCATCTTTATCTAACTTTGTTGTAGTGCTCATGGGAGTTGAACTTGGTTTGCATTCATCCATTCCAAATCTCTTTAACAACTCCCTTGTATATTTCTCTTGATTAAGAAATATTCCTTTTTTGTTTTGCTTGACTTGCAATCCTAAAAAGAATGTGAGCTCTCATACAAGACTCATTTCAATTCTTTTTGCATAAGAGATTCAAACCATTTGCACAAGCTTTCATTAGTAGCACCATAAACAATATCATCAACATAAATGTGAACTATTAAAATATCATATTCTAAATGTTTCAAAAATAATATAGTATCAACTTTTCCTTTTTGAAAACCATTTTCAATAAAAAAAGTGCTCAATCTTTCATACCATGCTCTAAGAGCTTGTTTTAGTCCATAAAGAGCTTTAGAAAGTTTAAATACATGATTAGGAAAATCTGAATTCTCAAACCCTTGAGGTTGCTCAACATAGACTTCCTCGTTTATAAATCCATTTAAAAACGCTGATTTTACATCCATTTGAAAAAGTTTAAATCATTTAAAACAAGCGAAAGCTAATAGCATTCTAATAGCCTCAAGTCTAGCAACGAGAGCAAAAGTTTCTTAAAATCAATTCCTTCTACTTGTGAATAGCCTTTTGCCACAAGTCTTGCCTTATTTCTTATTATGATGCCATTTTCATCTAGCTTATTTTTAAACACCCATTTTGTACCAATTATTGGATAGTCTTTTGACCTTTCTACTAGCTTCCAAACTTAATTTCTTTCAAAATTATTTAATTCTTCATGCATAGCATTTATCCAATTTGAATCACTCAAAGCTTCATCAATATTGCTAGGTTTAAATTGAGCAAGAAAAGCTGAAAAAGCACATAAATTTTTCAAAGAATTTCTATTCCTTATACCTTCATTTATATTACCTATAACTCGATCCAGTGGATGTGATAATGTATGTTTCCAATTCCTTGGAATTATTTGATTGTCCTCCACTTGTAGTTCTTCTATTTGTTACACATTTGAGTTATCCATTCTATTTTCTTCCAATTCTTCATTTTGAATTTGTATGTCTTCAAGATGTTGTTCCACTTCAACTATTTCTTCCTCATCATCATTCACTTGCTTGCTCATCAAAAAATCATTAGTTTCATTGAATTTAACATTGATAGATTCTTCAACAACTAATATTCTTTTATTATATACTCTATATACTTTACTAGTGCTAGAGTATCCAAGAAATTCACCATCATCACATTTTGCATCAAATTTTCCTAATTTATCTTTAATATTCAAGATATAACATTTACAATCAGACACCTTGAAATATGAAATATTTGACCTTTTTCCATATAAGATTTCAAAGCTAGTTTTCTTTTCAAGGGGTCTAAGTGTGACTCTATTTAAAACATAACATGATGTGTTTACGGCTTCCGCCCAAAAATACTTGGGTAAATTACTTTCATTTAAAATTGTCCTAGCCATTTCTTGAATAGTTCTATTTTTTCTTTCCACTACTCCATTTTGTTGAGGTGTTTTAGGTGTGGATAAATTATGTGTAATTTCATTTTCCTCACAAAACAATTCAAATTTGTAGTTTTCAAATTCACCTCCATGATCACTTCTAATTTTTGCAATTCTCAACTCAAGTTCATTTTGCATTCTTTTTGTAAATTTAGAAAACATATTTATAGTTTCATCCTTACTTTTAAGAAAAATAATCCAAGTAAAACGAGAGAAATCATCAATAATTATAAATACATATTTCTTTCCACCTAAACTTATAATATCAATAGGTCCAAATAAGTCAAGATGTAAAAGTTCTAAGGACCTATGTGTACTAATAACATTCTTTAATTTGAAAGAGCTTTTGATTTGTTTACTTTTAAGACATGAATCGTAAACATTATTTTTCTCAAATTTAATTCTAAGTAAATATCTAACTAACTCATGATATGAAAGTTTGTTCAACAACTTAAAATTTACATGTCATAATCTTTTATGCCAAAGATTTATATCATCATGCATAACACTAAGACATTTTTCACTTTTCCAATTTTCAAAATCAATTTTATATACATTATTATACCTAAAACCCACATGCAAAACCTTTTTGCTTTCATTTAAAATCAAACATTTGTCCTTTTCAAAATTCACTAAATAGTTCTTATCACACAATTGACTTATACTAATTAAATTATGTTTTAAATTTTCAACTAACCACACATCTTCTAAATATATCTTGTAATTCTTACCAATGTTACCTAGGTCAATTACTCTACCTTTGCTATTATCTTCAAAGGTGACTTTTCCTTCATTTTTCTTTTCCAATGTAACAAAGTTTGATGGATCACCCGTCATGTGTCTTGAGCATCCACTATCCAAATACTATTTGCTTTCAATTTCCTTTGGAGCACCCTACAAGCAAGACATTAAGATTCTTATCTTTTTGGTACTCAAATTTGCTTGGGTCCAGCTTGGTTAGTGATGGTCCTTTTAGGGACCCAAATTTTCTTCATACCACTTTTTAATCCTATTCTTACTTTGCATTCATAAGAGTAATGTCCTTGATAACCACAATGAAAGCAAGTAATATGCGATTTCATATGAGGATTTTATGATGCTCTAACAAATAGAATCATTTTATCCTTCTTAGTATCAAATGAGCTAAAACCAAGTCCATTTTTATTAAAAGGTTCTCTTTGTGTTGATAGCATTGCATCTAGCATTTTTCCACCATTTGTAAATTTTTCAAGCTGACCTTTTAAGCTCATATTCTCATTTCTCAAAGTTTCAACACTATATGTTTGTTTATCACAAGATAGTTTTAAGGTATTGTTTTCCATTTTTAAAGCTTCAATCATAAATTCCAAACTAGAATTCTCATCACCTAATAAATCACAATTTTCACAAACTTTAGTATCATGTTTATTTTTTAGATTTTCAAATCCTATTTTCAAATCACCATGATTCTTTTTAAGAGATCTATATTTATCTATAAGAATTCTAAACTCATCATGCATATCGAAAGATTCACTATCACTAGATTCGGATGAGTTAGACAATACCTCATAGCTATTTGCCATTAGACAAATGTAAGCTTCTTTATCATCACTTGAGGAGATGTTTAAGTCATTTTCTTCATTTTCACTTCCATCTCACGTGGCTTGAAGAGTTTTCTTTTTCTTCTTCAAATTTTCTCCTTCCTTTTTCTTCTTGGCTAGATTTGAACACTCATTCTTATAATGTCCAACCTTCTTGCATTCAAAACAAGTCACTTGACTTTTACTTGATGATATTCTTTTTGAAAAGCCATCTTTCTTCTTTTGCTTGGCAAATTTAAGATATTTGTCAAGCTTCTTAGCGTACAAGGCTAGCTTCTTCTCATCTTCATCTTCTTCACTTGTTTCACTTCCATCCATCTTTGCCTTCAACGCCAAGGTCTTCTTTTTGAAAATATTTGCTTCTTCATCTTCCTTGAATCCAATCTCATAAGTCAACGGTGATCCTATGATATCATTAAAATCTAGCTTGTTTAAGTCCTTCTCTTCGATCACGATTCGTTTTGTATGCCACTTGAAGGAGAGGGACCTGAGAAATTTCTTTACTTTTTGAAAGTTAGTCCGTGATTCACCCAAAGAAGCTAAGCCATTCACAATATCATTGAAACGCACAACCATTTCATTTATATACTCATTTTCATGCATCTTAAAAGAGTCATATTGATGATTCAAAATATTAAGTCTACACTCCTTAACCTTATCGGTACCTTCATGCGTAATAATAAGTTTTCTCCAAATTTCATAAGCACTTTGACAATTTGAAACACGATTAAATTCCATTGCATCTAAAGCACAAAAAAGATGATTTTTTACTTTCCAATCTAATTTCACAAGTAGCCTTTCACCTTCGGTATATTTCAAAGGTGATTTTCCATGCAAGTCAAAACCATTTTCAATTATATCTCAAATATCAATATCAATAGAGCATACGTAAGCTTGCATTCTAATTTTCCAATAGGCAAAATTTGAAGCATTAAAGAGTGGAGGGCGATTTGTGGATTGACCTTCACCCAAGGTAAAACCATTTGATGCCATAGCTCAAAAGATGTTTAAATCTTTAAAACAAGAGCAATAAGGTTCTGATACCAATTGTACGATCGAAAGCACCAAAAGGGGGGGGATGAATTGGTGTATAAAAAATTAGAGCCGAAAACGATGTTGAAATAAATTCAAGGTGAATACGATCACAAGCAAGTAAATGATAGGTAATAACAGCAAGATAAGTAAGAGAAGAGAAAGACGCGATATGTTGATGAGGTTCGGCCCAACTCCTTGGCCTACGTCCCCGCTCCGACTTCTCAACATTGAGACCGTCGGAGATTCAATATCCTTCTCTTTTCTTATAGGGAGAAAATAAACTCTTTCTACACCACAATGCCTTCTTTTTTGCTCAAGAGGTAAGGCACACCTCTTCTTACAAGGAGCTCTAAAAAACTATCTAAGCAAGAATTTCCTTCAAGACTCTTCTTCTTACAAATAGTATTCTCACTAAGAAACTAGAAGAGGGAAGAGATGATTTGCAACTTTGACACAAGAAAAATGCTTTGGATTTGAAGGGAGCTCAAGAGTGGTTTGCCTTGCTTGAATGATCTTTCTTTAATATTTTGGATCCCTTTTATAGGCTTCTCTTGAAAATTTGGCCGTTGTAAAGTAATTTAAAAAGATTATGCTGTCAGCTCTATAACGGTCGACCGTTTTGGTATCGGTCGTCCGTTTTGCACAGTAACTAGCCGTTATTCTCTCTGTTGATTCTCCAGCGGTCGTCTATTACCAAATCGGTCGTCCGTTTATTAAAAAGTATATCCGTTAATTTGTCTTTTCTGTGTAGTTTACCGTTGATAGTAGGCCGTAGAAGAATTATAGCCGTTCATGCTTTCACAACGATCGCCCGATATTGAATAGGTCGACTGATTCTGAAGTTCATTCCATTATGTGATTAGCGGATGATCCAGTCTTCTATTTCGGTCGTCCGTTTTCTTCATGACGGTCGATCGATTATAAATCGGTCGTCTGTTTTTCCACGATTGTTCTATTCTGTGATTAGTGGACGCTCCATCATTGATTTCGGTCATCCATTATCTGTCATAACGGTCGACCGGTTAAAAATCGATCGTCCATTTTTTGCGCCTGTTCCTGTGATTAGCGGACGCTCCATCATTAATTTCGGTCGTCCATTATCTGTCATAACGGTCGACCGGTTACAAATCGATCGTCCATTTTTCCTGCAGATACAAATTTCGGCTATTTTTTTCGAAAAATGTTAACCTTGTTCACGCTATCACTTTAAGCATAATTAGTACATCATCTTCCTTATTTGTTATCATCAAAATACATGATATATGGTCTTGAGACCAACAAATAACTTGTTTAATTCTTATTTTAAGATAATGTTATCATTTGAATATATTTCAAATGGTTTTGGAATCATGTTATTCTTTTTATATGTCAAATGCAAAAAACGATGTCGTATGTTATAAAATACTTTGCGTCATTGCAATATCTTGACCGCCATTAATTAATATAGGATATTTGTCTTACATTAATTCAAGCCATGTTTGAAACAATCAGAATGTTTTTTTCATAATGTTTCTTTAGTTTCATTAGCCAATAAAGCATAATCATATAAAATAGGCTGTCTATAATGATTAATACCAACAAGAGGTGCAGATGTCATGTTAAATTTACTTGTTCTATATATTGTGTTACAAATTATAACATTTCCAAAAGTTATATAATTATTCCTCGCTCTGCTGTTAGTCCAAAAGACATTTATTACGATATTAGTTTCGTCTTTCTCTATTTTGAAAAAGAAATCTTCATCATTGTCTCGTTTTCTTTCGAAATAAGAAAAAAACCCATACATTGATTGGCGACATTATTTTTCTTTGTTGTTTTCAAATAGTTTATGCACTCTTGGCTTGTAATTGATTGACCACGTGAATAGTTAAGTAGTTGTGCATTTTTTTATGGATCAAGGCCACATTCATTACATTCAGTAATGACATCTTTAGAAGTATCCGACAACTTGTGATAAAAATGTAAATTTAACGTGTTCAAAGTAGTAGCTAGTAAATGACTATGTTATAATGACTCAAATTTTTCAAGAATTAATAAAAAGATATTTTAATTAGTAATTTGGATCTCAAAAATCATTTTTTAATTATTAGAATTACTTAAATCCAAAAATAAAGAAAAAACATTAGAGGAGAAGTTAGAAAGATAAGATAAAGTTTGAATAGAGGTGGGATTGTTATATATATATATATATATATATATGGTTATTAATTAAATTAGTTATATATATGATTATAAAGTTATTAATTAAATTTGAGGAATCATGAGGTGATTAATTAATGATGAAAGAGCAGATTAACTCGAAATGAGTTCTAGACATAATAGAAGTTAAAAATGTCTATAGACATCAAAGGATGGTTGAGAATTCTCTTCAGCCAAACAAAATTATTGCACCACTTGATCTAAACAAGATTAATCTCTGTCATTTTGACTATAACAAGTGAGTAAACTATTTTGCATACGACAAGTTTCGAACTTGAGATCTCTTTAAGCGAAAATATAAACTAGTGATCATTTGTTAAAGAAAATTAATTTGATCATGACATCTTGCACTTCTCTTTTTATATATAAAAGAATATAAATCGTGTTACTAAAGTATAAATTTCAAACATTGAAATTATTTTTTATGATCTGCAATGCACAATCTCTCGATCAGCCTTCTCTCATATGCAATGCACGGTTTTGATCACTTCTTTTTATATATGGCCGGCTCTAATAAGTAATGACATGCACAAAACAAAAAGACTCCAAAGAATACAAAATAGAGAACGTCACGATCAATGGAGGCAGAAGGAGAAACTATTTTCTTTGTTGTGAAAATTCACTAAACTTAAAATGTTGGAATGATTGTTACTTAAAGTGTACCCTACATCTTTTCTAACTATGAGTAGTAACGAAATAACAGGTAAGCTGCAACTTGACTCTCTCAGTGTGGATCAGGATGAACCAAAAGGTTGCAAGTACAAAATTTCATGTAATTTTCTCTATTAATCCCTCAATTTTCTTTCATACCATTTTAGTTTCCAAACTTTATTTTATAACAATTCAACCTCCATCCTCTTAGCCTGTAATGATAGATTTCTAGGTCAATTTACACATTATGATACTGACATAGCAAAAAAAATTTAAATAAAATATAATATATTTATTATAATATATAAAATATTTATTTATAAAATCTTAAAAACAAATGAACACTTAATTACATTGGTGAGTTATATTTTTAATTAACAAGCCCGGAATTATGCGTCTTTTCGGATAAAGTCTATGACACAATTTTGAAAGCTCGACTGATGTCAATTAATTTGCAATATTATTAAAATTGAATCAGAACAATCAATTTTATCATGAATCGATGTTTGATCCGATCCGATTTGAAGTCAAAAATGAAAATGATAAAGTTTATTGAATCAGTATAAACTGAGGAACCGCCGGATAAGAGGAACTTGGTTCAATTAAAAAATGAGAAAAAAAAACTCAAAAACCACTAACCTTGGAAAGAAAAGAAATAAAAAGAAAGTAATATATTTGAATAAAAGAGAAACAGTAAAAACAAACACTAGAGACTTAATGAAGAGAAAGGAAGAAAGGTATAAAATGGACTTTAAGCGCTAAAGCGCCAACATTAGTGCCGCAACGCGCTAATGCCACGGTCTCGTGACGAGTAGTCCAACACTCTAGTCATGTCCGTGATTGAATGCCTATAAGAGCGACTCTCGGCAAAGTCGTCTCGACCATAAAACTTCCGCTGCAAACTCAAAACAGGCTTGGCTAGGTGCTTATCCGCCTAGTCGCCGCACGTGGTCTAGTGTCCGAGAATGACCCCGTGACAAGTGGTATCAGAGCAGTTCTTCCTGTTCGGATTATCCAGCGACGATGACTCGCTTGTGTCGTCGCAACGTGCCCTGGCGTAGGAGATGTGCTTCCGCTCAAATACTCCATCACGCCCAGGCGCACTGGTACCATGGTCTTTGATCGTGGACGCCAACGAGGAAGGCATGGCAAGCCTCCTCGCCGCACGCCCAGTCGTGCCCCGCAGCATGTTCCTCATACACCCGTGTTGTGTCAAGGAACGTCCGTCATGCATCATGATGGCGGATTGATCGCCCCGCCTAACCGGGACGGTCATGCGTCGTTCACTCGAGCAGATCAACCACCCCAGGTATACAGTCGGGAATCCTGAAGTGTCGCGCTGCGTCAAAGAGTGACCATATGCTCTGCATGATGGTCTTGCGCTGCTCATATCAGGAGATCGCTTACACGAGCGTCGTGTAACTCGGAGGACCCGTGTCACATTTAGGGACTGTCGGTCATGCACTATCATGACGACCTGGCGCTGCTCGGTATTTCGTGACGTCGCATCGCATGCCCAGTCATGCAACGTGAAGTGCACAACCGCTTCACGGGAGAAGTTGGCTTAAAGACAAATATCAAGGTTCACGGTCCCTTTGCGGCCAAAGAATATCATCCCTTCGGCCAAGGAGCATCAATCACAAGCATCTTGTCGTGCCGCAGCATCGCCTGCCATGCCACGATGACTTTCAGGAATGGAGCAAAGCGTTGATTACTTGCAAACACTCGTGGACGAGCTGTCAGCCTTGCCTGCCTCGTCAAGTGTCGCCCCGCAAGCGGCGCGATGTCATCCATCAAGGAGTGGGACGAACTTGATACATGCCAACGCAAATCGACGCCTCAACTCAGCGACCAATTTGGCAAATGGTCTGAGCGTCGAGCGTCGGCGAACCTTAGCATGCTGCTGTCAAGCGTTCTGCCGCCAACCGAAGGAAGGAGTGCCCTTTCCTTTCGGACATCGCCTCGAGTAATCAAAGCGGCCTCCAAGGATCACAATGCGAAAGTTTCGAAGGACACATTGGTGATGTCGTCCCTTCGAATGGAGATGGAGGTAATGTTGGGAGCTCATGCCATGAGTTCACCAACCGCAGTCCGCTTATCTAAGCGGAGCGTCTTCACAAGCATCCTCCCGGATCAGTGAAGGCCTGGAACGGCTACTCTTTCGCAAGGGTCAAGCCGCCCGGTGGACGAGTATGTCAAAGGTGTATGATCTAGGATAACAAGCACAGTGACACTACTTTGTCCAAGGTGCGGACGGACGAGCATCTAAGGTGCATCCTCTTCGTGAACGAGCACAACGATCTCGCCCCGTCTATACCCCAAAGGGATTGTCAAAGCTTCAAAGGAGGTCCCAGGATCGGAAGAAGGCATATCCCAAAAATCCTGCAAGATGTGGCAAACTCAGGATGGCGTTGCCATCGCGACAATGTAGAATATGGCAAACATGCATCCCAGACATGGGACAGAAGAAGTGGCAGTTCATCAATTATGCAAGCCCTGACAAGTTGGGACTGGAGGTCAAGATCGCATTGTTCAGCATCGGCCAGATGGGCATGTTGAAGGAAGAAGTGAAAGGAATCACCGAGCTCCACCTACAGTGTTCCCAGGAGGATGAAGACCCAGTGTTGGTGCTCTTCAAGCAGAGGGGTTAGAAGCTTTGGACTAGGAAGGAGTTGGAACGACCGGATCGTCCAACCTCCGCTCACTAGTTGATGCTGCCAAGTCAATCAAGACAAGTGCCGTACCACCAAAGCCCTTGGGCAAGGGCAATGGTGGGGGAGAGAAGCTCAAGTCGCAAGGAGGAAGCTACTTATGCCGAAGATATAGATCGCCCATCGAAGCAGGAGAAGCGGATCGAACCACAGGCACATGTGGGGAGACCCTCATCGTCGCTCACTATAGCGACTGGGAGTGGACAAGGTGTGGAATGTTATACCAAAGAACCTTGCTCCACCTCAAGCCGTCGAGATATCTCTTGTCCACCAAGGGGAAGGTGGAGCTGTTCTCAAGGCTCGGCGGACGAAGGACTCAATGTTGCAGCCATCTGCAACTTGGGGACAACGAGTTGAACCACAAGGAAATGTGGGGAGACTCTCGTCGCCCACTATGGCGACTTGGATGGACAAGGCATGGATTGTCATATCAAAGAACCTTGTCCCGCCTCAAGACTGCCGAAACATCATGTGGTCACCAAGGAGGAGGTGGTCCTGTCCTTTTAGTTCGGCAGAGATATGGAAGACTCTACGTTGCAATCATATGCAACATAGAGACATTGAGTCAAGCCCACAAAGAGACCTGAAGCGTCCCAAAGTATCCGTGGGAAGACTCTCGTCGCTCATCATAGCGACCCCAGGCACTCGAAGCAGACAAGCTACGAGCATCGACATCGGAGGGCTTGTGCTGTTTCAAGCCGTCGAAATTCAAGAATGATCATCGAGGGTGAGATGGTCCCGCACTTCGCATTCGACGGAAGGAAGACCTTATGCTGTGGCCATCCGCAACATGAAGGCATCGAGTCAAGTCATGCAGGTCGAATGGCGAGACTCTTCATCGTGTTCTACACGACCCTGAGACAACTCTTCTCCGCGCTATTCCTGAAGGCATACAAGAGTTGTTTCACCCCCAAAGAAGCCAAACCACACAAGTTGACGCTGCGCAAGTCGAAGAGAAGTGAAGCCAACAGAAACTTGATGGACGGATAGTTGCTTGATGAAGTCAGACCGCACATGGCGGACTCCACTGGCGCTGCACAAGTGATGACCCCGGATTGGACGAAGGATCAGCGAGCGAAGCAGGCCTGAGGGAGGAGTCCTCAGCGAGACCCCAAGGAGCGGGCATTCCTGGCGTTGCGTGATGCTGGTGAAGTTGAAGTCAAGGCAAAGAAGGCAGAATTGAACGAGACAAGCGAAGTCAAGACTCAAGACGAAGACACCGAGGAAGCCCGGACAACGGCGTCGGGGCGTCACCGACTTTGGTGGGGGAGAATGTCACGGGGCGTTTCCCGTGACACGAAGCGTGAAGCCTCGCGGCACCAATGCCGCTCAACGTATAGCCCTCGGCCGCTCAGCGCCGAAAACATGGAACACATGCAGCCGCCCCGCACTGCGTAATCTTGCGGAGTACCAAGTTATCCGCCCTTAGGGCATTTATCTTGTAAGGCCGTCCTTTATGAATGGCCAAGTAGGTGACGTTCCCGTAGGGTACGTCTTTTGCATCTTCAATATGTAACAAGACTCCTATACCTACGGTACACTGGGAGGAGTTCACTAGTGCCTTCCGAGGCCCAATTGTATGTTATGTTTCATCATATTTAATACAAGCAAGCTTTCCTTTAATTCTAGTGTCATGGCCTTGAGCGTGGGGTGGCAACCCACATCGGTGTCCCTTCGTGGCGTCCCGTGGTCCCTTCGTCGCCCCTTCGGACTTTAAGCGCCCAAGCGCCAACATTAGTGCCGCAACGCGCTAATGCCACGGTCTCGTGACGAGTAGTCCAACACTCTAGTCATGTCCGTGATTGAATGCCTATAAGAGCGACTCTCGGCAAAGTCGTCTCGACCATAAAACTTCCGCTGCAAACTCAAAACAGGCTTGGCTAGGTGCTTATCCGCCTAGTCGCCGCACGTGGTCTAGTGTCCGAGAATGACCCCGTGACACGTGTAGGGCGCACATGTTCTGAAGCCCGAACATGGGATCACCAGCTGGGCGACATTTTCAATGTACAAGGCGGACGACAGATGGGATGCTCCCGCTGGTTCCAGTATGAAGGGCTAGCCTATGTGCTGCCGAGTCCGTGCGGTGACCACAACGTCAACATTACGATCACTCTGCTGCTTGATCACGTGCACAAGTTCGAGAAGCTCATCTACGGTCTACCACATTCCACGAGCTCGTCGGTGCATAACCTTCAATTAGAAGTGTGTAAAGAAGTTGTTCACCGAACTGATTTAATTATTTCTAATTTTTTTTATGATTATTGTATTTCATTTAATTATGTAAATTCAATTTATTATCAGCATTGATGTCATTGCAGCAAGTGGTGTATAAAAGTCATAATTATCATACAATTAGAAATAAATTGTTATATGATATTAAGAAGAAAATTGACTTGTTGATTGATACATTTAGAAATGTTTAACCAGAAACTGATTGTACAATAATAGAAGATGGTTGGCAAGATAAAAAAATAAATAATTTATCAGTTTTCTTATTTATTTTTCAAAAGGAATTTACTTTAAATTGCTTCTGACATTGTAAATGATGCTACAATTCTTTATAACATATTTGTTGATTTGGTCGAATTTGTTGAACCAAGTAATATTCTACGTATAATGCTTCAAATCTACTTAGTTTTTTTTTAAAAAAAATTACTTAATTTTTCTGGTACTTACTCGCCTCCCAACAAAACCATATGCTCTCCAATTTAAACCCCGCTATTACCTCCTTATGCGCATTATGTCGATCTACTGATGAAACTTGTGCCCATATATTTTTTACTGCCCATTCTTCTTGTGTCTTTGGCACCTGTTTAAGATAGAAACAAATTTTACCTTTAGTTATTTCTCTCGAAGCAGTTCCATTATGACAACCAACATGGTGGCCTGGCATTGGATTATGGCAAACTATTATTAGTTGAATCCAAACATATCTAAGGGGACTTCATCGGCAGCCCACCCTTCGGGGCATTGAGAGCCCCCACCTCCGCCCTAATTCAAATTGAACACAAATGATTCCTTTAGGGGCAAGCTATTGCTAGAATTGCTAACACTAAATTTGTATGTGCAATATGGTAAATTCGATTCGGCGCTCAAAGCTGAATGTTGGGGAATTCGCCAAGGTCTTCTCCATTATCATCGTTTGGGATCCTAGATATCGTATTGGAGACAGACTCGTAGATCGTTGTAGATATTATCAATGAGAAGCAACCATCACCTTGATGGCTTCGCAGCATTATTAGAGATATAGAGTCATCTCTCAGACTTTTTCTAACTTCCGGTGTAACTATATTAGCCATGAAGTTAACTTAGAGGGAGATCACTTAGCATTGTTTGGGAGAAGATGATCTATTTTGGGAGGATTTCCCCCCTCAAGGAATTCCTATATTTTTGTTCTCGGTCAATGTTAACAGCATCATTCAATTAAATATTTACCTTTTCTTTTAAAAAAGACTACCATTGTACTTTTGTTATTATGTAGATGATTACTTAAGCACTTATGGATAATGTTTTTACATATCACTTCACCTTATCTTGATGTTAAGTAATTTAATAATAGGAACTATTGATTATGATGTACTTATAAATGCAATATAATAAAATTTGATAAATGTAATGATTGTTTTTTTTTTGTAAAATGTTATAGTATTCATTTATATTTGTCTACAATATATTATCCATAAAACTTTCTCGGACTGGTGAATGAAAATCTTACTCAATCGGAAGTTAGATCATCATACAAACTATAATAAGATTTTGCTCACTTTTCAAATATAGGTATGACATCCTACGAGTAGCCAGGGTTTCACAGAAGAACTAGATAAGAACTTTTAAATCCTCAAGGCCGCCTAGTTTTGCCAGAGAATTTTCCTCTTGTTAACCACCACGCGTTTCAAGCTGCTCATTAAGGTTTCTTTGAAATTGAAGTCCTCCACGTCTCATCATTCTGCAATCCATAGTGCAGACGACTTTGTAACATCCTAACAAATGTCTTATATCAGTCATTAATAGAGGAAGCCATAAAAACAATGATCAGAAAGCTACCAAGATAGAGAGACCTGATTCAAATCTAGCATATTAGTAATTTTCATATATGCGGTTCCCGTTATTGGTTCACTGAGCACTTGATGCATGCAAAATATAACATATTTTAGTTTATTATTTTAATTAATTTTTTCTGTAATTTGATCATGACATGCATCATTTTAGTCATAATTTTGAATTTATTGATTTTAATTATTAATTCTTTGAATATTTTAATTGTGGATGGATTAATAAAAATTTAATAATTCTTTTGTAGGAAAAGCCAAATACACAATTATTCAAGGGATTATATTAAATGAATTATTAAACGTATCGGCCAAAATTCGGATGAATGTTATGTATCAGTCGAGAAGTCCAACGTATCGGCTAAAAAATCCAACGTATCGGCCGAGAACTCCAACTTCAATACAAAGAAGCTTATCACCCGAGAACTCCGATTGAAATACAAAGAGGTGTTACGGCCGAGAAATTCAATTCAATCATGTTATCGATCACAAAATCCAAGAAATTTATCCTTACGATATCTTTGGGTACAAAAGTTATCATTAACCAAGTTTAATCATCAACTAATTGTAAGGTACAAACACATGTTTTGTGGCCGAGATTCAGAGAGGAATATCAAGTTTATCGGCCGATAACTCCAATCATTGGGCGAAAAAAAAAATTAACAAAGTTGATAGAGTTTATCGGCCGTGTAACTTTTATCATTAACTAAGTTTTATCTTAGCCAAATTTAAAATTGATCGTATGATTTTACAGTCGTAATCAAAACGAAGAATCGTCCGCACCTATAAATAGAGGATGACACCATCGATTCAATTCGTGCTCTGAAGTTCAGGTTTTCTTCTACGTTGAGTCAAGAGTTTGCGGGCTTCGACCAAGAGGAGAGAGGTGCGACGGTTAGAAGTCCGAGAGGCTGCCCGACTGTCTACTCAAATTCGAGAACCTTGATTTTACTTTGGGTGTAATTCTTCCAATTTCTATCATATGTTATTATCTCTTCAGAATTTCTAGGACGAACTCCATATTTTTAGGATTATTATTTTAGGAGATTATTAATTAAAGGGAAATGTTTGGATCCTATTTTATTTATTTTAATATTTTCTGATCCATTATTAATTATGCTTAATGCTTTTATATTAGTTAATTGAATTTCTAAATTAGGCTATACCAGTTTGTGGAGTGTTTAATTTCATAATTCATTATACTAATTTTAATTGATTTTATTTAAAATTAATAATTGACATAAATTTGATAACTAGTATGTGGAGAATCAAATTTGTGTGATCTGTTAATCTATACCAGTTTGTGGAGTGATTAATAGTTTAGAGAATTTAATTTAATGCATTTTAATTTTAATATGATTTGATGGGATAACAGTTTTTTGAGATTTCAATTCTTATTAATTTAATATAGTTTAATTTGCATACTTAGATTGAGGGAATGTCAGTTTGTAGAGACAGTAATTTAATCATGTCAAGTTAATAATTTAGGAGGACTCTAATCCATCATTAAAGATTAAATTTATCTGTTATGGTTTAAATATTTATCCTGATCTATTTTCATCCTAAGACAAACTTCAACACCATTATCTTATCTTTATCTTATTATTTTTATTTTATTTTATAAAACTCATTTTCAAAATTCATATTTTTTCTCTCTTATTAATTTATAAATTCAGATATTTTATTAATAATATTCCTCGTGGGTTCGACACTCTTTATTCCTATTTACTATATTACTTGAGTGACTAGTGCACTTACTAGCGATTTTATTTTTCTAGATCATTTCACGCATCAGCACTTCAACTGGAACACGAAACTTAGGAGTAGGACATTGGCGAACAGACGCAGATGGCACCTGCGATTTGCGAGGTTGCTTCTTAATTGTGTAAAGCGTCTCCTGAAATGGATTTGCTGAGAGAGACCGATGCCTTTTCCTCAATAACCTAAAAGAATCGAATGCAAATCTCTTCTAACTTGCAAGAACCATAGCAGTATGTACAGGAGGTTTATTTGAGTTAAGCACACGGTCGAACTCTCAGAGAGAAGCAAAATACTGCTCGATCAAGAGGCACCTGATTTCAGACGAGAGTCTCTGCTTCCTTCGTTTCATCCTCTACAATTTCTTTCTTTTGGCTACGGCCACCTATGAAAACCAAACCAGATTGCAGTAGCCTGTTAACTTCAGGTGAAATTGCTGCATAAAGCTCAATAACTTCCCCATAAAATTATATTGTTTAGTATCGACATAACATAACCCGAACAGGTGCTTAATAACTGCACTGGAACTGAAAAATTTAGGAAAATGAACGAGATCATTGAAGATTCCGTGAGAAATCAGACACAAAAAGTGCAATGCATACAGGAAATAGCACTTGGGCATATTGACGCTCAATCCAGATACGAAAGAAGTCTTTTACAGTTAACCAAATACCCTTTGAACTCAATGGTTCTCTTTCTTTTCATATAGAAAGGCCTACGATAGAACAGAATAAATTTTGGAAGCTGAAAATCCAATGCTTGAAGTACAAAATACCGTAAACAGAAGAAAGAATTCTGCTTTAATCAATGATGCCTTATCCTGGGAAAGAGGTATAACAGAAGAAAATGCTGCTCTTTTGACCTTGAGTAAATCCTGATAATCTTGCGGATGGGACCGGTATCCAAAACTTGCTCTTGACTCCTGCACGGTCATGAAGGCGGAAGCAGATAGGGATGGCTCCATGGGTGTCTTCCTCCTGGACTTCGTCATCCTAGACACCGCCCTCTTGAACAGGAACAAAAGAAGGGGCGAGAGAGATGGGAGCAAAGAAAACTCCCAAGGGTGGAAGAGAAGAAGAGAAATTGGAGTCACGCATATAAGGGGGAGAAATGAAACAGGAGACTAGTAGAAAAAGGAAAGAATTGGAACGGCGTGTTGGTTGGAAGATACACTTATCTATTCCTCCTTTGTTATATCTCTCTTCGCCCGTCTTTTCCTCTCTCACAGCTTTCAAATCTTTAACATTACTCGTGACTCTCTCTCTCTCAGCAAAATGGGACTGTAAAAGGAAGGACTATTAATGGCGCTATTGTTGTTTTGATGCCTGAGCGATCGCCTTCTTTTTTGGCCCCTTTGGCCCTCATCGCGAACACCCGACGTTGGCCCATGCTTCCTTGGATTGTGGAAGACCAATGTTAAAATATTGTTTACTACTACGGTACTACTCTCTTTCTCTCTCCCTTCTCTCTCCTCATTCTCTATCAGTCCACGCTGAAAATTGAAAAGTCTGAAATCTTCTCAGCAACTCATTTTACTTTAAAAATCTAAATATCTTGATTTTCATAACAAAAAGAAAAAAAATGCAAATCTAAATATCTTGATTTTTATCCAACGGCTTCAGGATAAATGGTTCTTATTATATAAATTCAAAATAGAAGACATGATATCATTAATTACTTTTAAATAATTAATAATCTGTTTTACTCGGTTGAAGAATCAAGATGTTCTTGTGTAAAGGAATTGAATCCATTGAAAAGTAGCTTAATTTTTAATGTTGCATGAGACTTTAGCCTCCCTTATAAATTCATTACCTGAAAATGTCATCAATCCAATCCAACTACATATTTTCATCTTTTAATTTATTCCTATAATTTTCAAATATTAAAAATTACTTAAATAATTATAGCAGACAATATTATCAGTTATACATCACGATGAAAACTACATTCCATTAATTATATTTTTACGTTTGCTATCTAATTTAATTGATGTATTTGGTAATATTGTTATTTGATCATTATATATCAATTTGCTGATCATTAACTCCTCAAATCCCAAAAGGAGAAAATTCGTCCAGAGGAGAAGATTTTCCGATTCTCTAACATTAGCAGAATTTTTAAGACGTAGAATTACGGAAATTTAAGAATTTTCCAGTGTCAACTTTCAATCCAGGAGGATATTTTGTCCATTCGTAGTATTAGATCTTTTTCGAATCCAATTAGATATTTTGTCAATTTAGATAATATAAAAACGTAGCAGCAGTCCCACACAGGTTTAGGAGAAAAGAGCAACTCGTGCACACTTCCAACACCACAAGTGCAGAACACACTCTATCCCCTTTCCCTCCCAAAATCCCACTTCCTCCTCAGAGCGAGCCGCGCTCTCTGCATGCTCTGCTTCGGCTCCCACCACGACGTCCGCTCTCTCGCCTCTTCCCCCATTTCATGCCCCTGTTACCTTCCTGGATGCACGCGTTGGCCGTGGTTTAGTTCCTCAACGGGAGCCTTCTCTTTGGTGCGTTGAACGGTACCAATGGCTTCAGTTGTTGTGGATCTCTGTTCGTCGAGATTTTGCAGCGGCGTCAGTCCTTGCAGTGAATTGAACAGTTCAGGCTGGCAAAGCCGTCGATATCCCAAGGCTCTGCAATGGAGGGAGCACGGTTCGGGCAGTCGTCGGTTCCGTGTCAAGGTTTCCTGTCGCGTCGATGCGAAGCGGAAATGGGATTCCGGGGTCAGCCCCCACAACGTCGTGGATGTCCTCAAGTCGACGTCCGACCCAGCTCAGGCGCTCTCCCTGTTCAAATCCATCGCTCAGGGGCCGGAGATCGTCCACACGACGGAGTCGTACAATTACATGCTCGAGTTCTTGAGAACCCGCGGCAGGGTGGAGGACGTCGCTCAGGTGTTTGATTTAATGCAGAAGCAGATCGTGAAGCGCAGCGCCAACACTTTCTTGATCGTCTTCAAGGCACTCGGTGTTCGTGGAGGTCTGAGAATTGCCCCTTTTGCGCTCTCTAAGATGAGAGAAGCTGGAATTTTTTTGAACGGTTTTTCTTACAACGGTTTGATCCACTTCCTGCTACACTCTGGTTTCGTCAGAGAGGCAATGGAAGTTTACAGGATTATGATCTCCGAAGGGTTGACGCCTAGTCTGAAGACTTATTCTGCTCTCATGGTGGCAGTTGGGAAGAGAAGGAAGACCGACATTGTGATGGGTCTATTGAGCGAGATGGAAGAGAAGGGGCTGAGACCAAATGTGTATACTTTCACCATATGCATGAGGGTGCTTGGCCAAGCCGGAAGAATTGATGAAGCCTATGGTCTCCTAGAAAGAATGGAACAACACGGAAGCAAGCCGGATGTGGTGACGTATACTGTGCTAATACAAGTTCTTTGTGAAGCAGGAAGGCTTGCTGATGCCAAAGAACTTTTTTGGAAGATGAAAGTGGGCGATCAAAAACCAGATAGAGTGACATATATTACTTTGCTGGACAAGTTTGGTGACAGCGGGGATTTAGATTCTGTTCAGGAGTTTCGAGAGCAAATGGAAAAGGATGGTTATGATGCTGATGTGGTTGTTTTTACTACAATGATAAATTCTCTATGCAAAGAAGGAAAGATCGAGGAAGCTTCTGACATGTTGGATGCTATGGGGAAAAAAGGCATTTTGCCGAATTTGCACACTTATAATTCACTTATTGGCGGACTTCTAAGAGTAAATAGATTAGCTGATGCTCAAGAGCTCCTTAACCATATGAATGTCAATGGTCCAATTCCCACTGCTTTTACTTATATCCTTTTCATAGATCATTTTGGAAAATCTGGAGAATTTGAGAGAGCTGTAGACACATATGAAATTATGAAAACCAAGGGAGTGGTTCCAGATATCGTTGCTTGCAATGCGTGTTTGTATGGTCTCGCAGAGTCTGGAAGCCTTGATAAGGCGAAGGAAGTATTTCACGAAATTAAAGCTGTTGGGTTTTCTCCAGATGTTATCACCTATAACATGATGGTTAAGTGCTGCAACAAAGCTGGCAAAGCTGATGAAGCTCTGAAGATATTCGATGAAATGTTACAAAGTGGTTGTGAGCCAGATGAAATTACAGTAAATTGTATGATTGACACTCTCTACAAGTCTGGCAGAGAGGATGAAGCTTGGAGAATGCTCCATAATATGAAAACAATGGATCTGGAACCTACTGTTGTGACATATAATACACTTCTAGCAGGGCTGGGGAAGGATGGAAAAGTTAAAAAAGCTATGGAGCTGTTTTATGAAATGAGCAACTATAATTGTCCCCCGAACACGGTAACATATAACACTGTGCTTGACTGTCTATCCAAAAATGGTGAGCTAGATCTTGCATTGGGTATGTTGTATCATATGTCAGGAGAGGATTGTATGCCTGACCTTCTATCATATAACACCGTAATTCATGGTCTAGTTAAAGAAGATAGAGTTAGTGAGGCATTATGGCTCTTCCATCAGATGAAAAAGGTTCTTTTTCCTGATTTTGCAACTTTGTGCAGTATTATCCCTTTTGTTTTGAGAAATGGACTACTGCAGGAAGCGGTTCATATAGTGAAAGCTTATGTTCTTCAGCCAGATTCTCAAGTAGATAGATGTTCCTGGGAATCTCTGATGGATGGGATATTAAATGAAGCTGGTATTGATCAATCGGTTGAATTTGCTGAAAAGATTTGCGCCTGCGGCACATTCCATAATGATTACTTATTGTGTCCTCTCATTAGGTTTCTGTGTAGACATAAGAAATCTGAAGATGCACTAAATCTGTTGGAGAAGTTCAAAGGCTATGGAATTTTACCAACAATTGGATCGTATAATCCTCTAATTAGTGGGCTTCTTGATGCCAGCTTGATGGAAGTTGCTGAAGGCCTTTTTGCAGAGATGAAAAATGTTGGTTGTTGTCCAGATGCTTGCACTTATAATGCATTTCTTGATGCATATGGAAAGTCCTTCAGAATTGAGGAGCTATTGAAGTTGCAAGAAGAGATGCATACAAGGGGCTGCAAACCTAACAACATTACCTACAACATAATCATATCTGGCCTTGTGAAGTGCAAAAGAATAGACCAGGCAATTGACTTGTATTATGATCTGATGTGCAGAGATTTCACACCAACTCCGTGTACATATGGTCCTCTCATCGATGGCCTCTTTAAGGCGGGCAGAGCAGTTGAGGCAGAAAAACTTTTCAATGAGATGTTGGACTATAGATGTAAACCTAACTGTGCTATATATAACATTCTGTTAAATGGCTTTGGAAAAGCAGGTGATGCAGAAAAGACTTGCCAGATATTCAGAAGGATGGTCATGGAAGGAGTCAAGCCAGATGTCAAGTCGTACACCATTATCATAAATACACTTTGCATGGTTGGTAGAGCAGATGATGCTCTCAGCTACTTCGAAGAACTTATAGAAATGGGATTACAACCTGACTTGGTTACATATAATCTAATGATTAATGGCCTTGGGAGATCTCAGAGAATCAGTAAAGCTGTTGCCCTCTTTAACCAAATGCAAAACAAAGGGGTCCTCCCGGACTTGTATACTTATAATTCCTTGATTCTGAACTTTGGGAAGGCAGGAATGGTGTCTGAAGCTGGAAAGATGTATGAAGAGCTCCAACTAAGAGGTTTCCAGCCTAATGTTTTTACATACAACGCCCTTATTCGAGGCTATAGCACATTAGGTGATGCTGAGCATGCTTATTCTATTTATAAAAACATGATGGTTGGAGGCTGCAGCCCTAATACAGGAACGTTTGCACAACTTCCTAATCAATCATGATGTATAAATTAGAAACTGTGAATATGTATCACATTTTTTGTGCAAGGATTTTCTCTTTCAGAAATTTTGCTAACAATCAAATGTGGTATTGTAATAGATCATAAACATCCTAATAACAGAAATCTGATACAATAATATTGATATTGCTTTCTTTCTCTTTATAACTTTGTTTCACTTACATATCATTATAGCTTAGCGCTAATCTTTCAAGTCCATTAGACCGCAATACCATGTATAACTTTGTAACTTTGTTTCACTTACATGGTTAAGATGATAAACTTTGTAACTTTGTTTCACTTACATGGTTAAGTATTATAGCTTAGCAACAGACTCTAGAGGGAAATTTCATCTTTTAAATTTCAGCATAACCAAGATGACAAGAACGAAAGAGAAACGACGATTTCATGACAAATGGAAGGTAAGAACGTATCATCTTCATGACAAATGGAAGGTAAGAACATAACATCTTTTTCAATAATGATTTCATGACAAATGGAAGGTAAGAACATAACATCTTCCCAAGTAAACTGAAGGACTTGCAGAAATAAGTCCCTTGTTCATTTTACAGCTTTACAATATAAACTTTAAATAATGCAAAAGCAGAGAAACTAAAAAAATAAGCCAATTCGAGCACAATAAAAGATAAGAAGGTGAAATTAACACTGATACTGCATTCACCTTCAACAAGAAAATTCGCATCAAATGCCTCCTAAAAGTCCAGATTATGGGGTCTGGGCATGTCGAAACTAAAGCCAGTAGGATAAGAATGTTGAATGCATAAACCAATTATAATTTAATGCAATGCAGCCATTATTTTGGTTTTGGCTATTAAACAAGTGTCAAAAACAACACGCTAGCAGATTACCATTACAATATCTCTCATAACTTGTGTGCTTAAATAATGTCTCGGAACATGAAATCATTATTGAAAAAGATGTTATGTTCTTACCTTCCATTTGTCATGAAGATGATATGTTCTTACCTTCCATTTGTCATGAAATCGTCGTTTCTCTTTCGTTCTTGTCATCTTGGTTATGCTGAAATTTAAAAGATGAAATTTCCCATGTCTGTTGCAAATATGGCAGCACTCTTGATACAGAGCAAGTCGCCCCAATGTGATGTTGTCACTAGAGGCATATAAGGAAACTTTATCAAACAAAGACGAAAAAAATTTCTGAAACCTATTGCTTTCCATAGAAGATGAGAATGACATTGTTGCTGATAAATAATTGTTAATGGATTGATGATTGTGTCTAATGGATATTGATCAATTCGTTATTATTAATTACGATTATTTTCTCAAACTTCCTAAACTATGACATCTAACTTCAAACTACAAACTTCATTTTTTGAATCTCTAAACTATCACGATTTTTTCAATTTGATTCTTCCGTCTAATTTCGTTGATTTCTGGATTATTTTTTATTTTTTACAAAAATTCCATTATATTCCTGACTTAAGTGTTAATCTATTTTTACATAAAATAATATATAATAAATATAAAAAATAATTAAAAAAAGAGAAAAAAAAGTAGGGAGGTCGCCTTCATCCCCGCCATGGCAGCCTCCTCTGCCACTGCCTCGTCCTCCTCCTACCCGCCCCCAAAGTCTCTCCCCCTCCTCAAGCCGCCGCCCCAACTCCACGCCTCCAAGCCACTGTCCGCTCTCACGGCCACTGCAGTCGTCGCCGTCCTCCTCGCCAGCTCCCCCGCCCTGTCTCTCGCCGCCAACCCGCCCTCCGACGGCTTCCGCATCTACTACGGCACCGCGTCGAGCGCTGCCAACTACGACAGGTATGGTGGCAACTCGAGCAAGAAGGACTCGGCGGAGTACACGTATGAGGTCCCGGACGGGTGGAAGGAGCCGCTCGTCTACAAGGTGGAGAAGGGCACCACGACAACGAGTTCTACAACCCGAAGAAGTGGTCAGAGCGCGAGTACCTGACCTTCCTCTCGGGCTTCCGCTCCCTGGCCCCAATCGATGCCATGTCTCTGTAGGATCCCAAAGGGCACCAAGAGGGGGGTGAATTGGTGTTCAATTCGAAAATATCGATTTTATAAAAATCATCGCGGAAGCTTAAAATCGATTCTTAAATCTTTTACAATTCAGATCATAAATTCAATGTTAGAGGGGGAGAGAGAGAAAATCAAACGTAAACACACGGTGATTGTTGACGAGGTTCAGCCACACCTTGGCCTACATCCCCGCTCCGACTTCTCGACCTCGAGACCGTCGGAGATTCCACTAAAACTCTTCCTTAATTCCAAATGGGACAAGGAAGAACGTCCTTCACATCAATCACCTTTTCTCCGCTTCGAGAGGCAAGGCAACCTCTCCTCCTAGGAAGATAATCTTTTCTCTCGCTCAAAAGGTAAAATTTTGAACATCTTTTACACATGAGCTCTCTCAGTATTTTTCTAAATAAAATGTTTCTCTCTTTTACAAAGCTAAGCTCATAAGAGAAGAAGAGAGAAAGAAGAGAAAACTAAAAATGAAAAACTTCAAGAAGAATGTCTTATTTTGATAACTTGAAGTTTTTCTTCAAGGCTTGGATGAATGCACTTCCTTCTAACTTTGGCACACCTTTTATAGGCTTCTGCAAGTGAGGAAGCCGTCCAAAAATCATTCCACACTTTTCTCCTTCAAATTTGACCGTTACTGTTCATTTGACTTGGAGGCCGGTCGACCGCACATATGGACCGGTCGATCGATATACTTTCTTTTATGAAAAATGTGACCGTTGGCGAATTTTGCACTGTTCAGTCGACCTGTGTCTTGGATCGGTCGATCAGTACCTCGACCGGTACAGTCTCGATATTCTGCTGGTTGAAATTGGATATTTTTTGCACTGACCGGTCGACCGATATTCAAGACCGGTCGACCTGTGTTCTGGACCGGTCAACCGATATTCAAGACCGGTCGACCTATCTTTCTGACCGGTCGACCTATTTTCCAGCTGGTAACTCAACCGCCCTGCACTATTTTAAGCATAACTTTTTGCACAGTTATCCAAATGAGATGATTTTTTATTCTATGGAAATCTAACAAAATTCTCTACAACTTTGATATTTATGACTAATCCAAAATCTAATAGGATCATAGTTAATTATTTAATCAAAGTGTAGTGCATAAAGTTATCCCTTTTTCTTTAAACTTTTTCAGCATTTTAACTTTAATCTTTCGAGGTTTGTATCATCAAAATATAATTTTATATATCTCTAAAACTTAGATCCAACAATATCCCCATTTTTTATGAAGACAAATCGAGAAATATGAAAAATGTATAAGTTGCGGAAAAGTTATAAAATAAGTTGTAAAATCAATTTTACTCCCCTAGCACTCAACTTTCCTTACAATGATAGACATTCACATAAGTATAACTTGTAAGGAACTCTTCATATAATGTGATATTCAAATCATATTTTTCCTATATTTCTCCCCCTTTTGTTTCATCAAAAAGAATAATTTGTGTATGAAGCATATAGGAAATCATATGTAACTCCCCCTTAATCATGCCATCTTTGAAAAAAAATTATTTCCCCCTTTTTTCATATTAGAAATATGTAAAATATTGCATCATAAAGAGTTAGTATGTAAGATAACTCCCCCTAAATTTATGATTAATTTATATGGCGAAATGGAAACCAATTTATGAAAGTCAAAACAAAAATATATTAAGAATCAAAATATGGCATAAAACTTTGATTCAACAATTTTTATTTATATGTTTCTCTTTTAAAAAAATTATAGTTTTGAATTTTTGAGTGACATAAAAAATAGATGATACTTTTACCATAACATTTATGCCTTCACATTTTCAATTTCATATGTCATTTGCATGTGAGGCACACTTGAAAAAGTAATCAAGTAACTTTTGATACCCAAACTTTTTTGGGTCCAATTTTGTTAGATAATGTTATTTTCGGAACCCAAATTATGCCATGTGCATGTGGTGATAATTTTCTTATTTTGCATTGAGAAGAATAATGGCCATGAAATCCGCATATAAAACATGTAATATGTGATTTTCTATCATAGGAATGATTGGATTTCCAATAAGAGTTTTTATGTTCAAAATGACTCATAAGATTATTTTTTATTAGTTGAAAAATAGTCACATTTTGTGTATTTTTCAAAAGGGCGTTTTCTTGTTTTATTTTTTCTAATGAACATGCTAGTTTGACAATTTCACATGCATGTGTAATTTCCAAAATTTCAATTTCATTTTTAGGATTTTCATTTTCCATAAAACATATATCCTTTTCTTCTTTGAATTTTTTAATTTCACATATTAATTTTTCATTTTCCTCTTTAATTGAAAAATATCGTTTTATAAGAGAGGAGAGTTCTTTATTTACATCTAAAGAAATATTTTCTTCGGAAGAGCTTGATGAGTCATTATTTGAAGGATTAGAGGTTACCTCATCGTCTTGTGTCATTAAGCATAAGTATGCTTCATCACTGGAAGAGCTTGATGAGTCACTTGTTTCACTTGACTCTTCATATTTTTTCTTCTTACCTTTTCGAGATATCTTTTCTTTGTAATTTTTGTTTGATTTTCGGGTAGGCTTCTCATTCTTTTCTTTCTTCTTCACCAACTTGAGATACTTATCTAGTTTTCTTGTGTAACGGACGAGTCTCTTTTCGTCCACTTTTTCTTCACTTGAGTCTTCTTCATTTGCATTTGTCTTTAATGCCAATGTTTTCTTCTTGAGGGCTTTTTCATCTTGATCTTCTTGGATTGAGATCTCCTAGATTAGAAGTGAATCAATTAGATCATCGAAATCCAATTTGTTCAAATCTTTTTCTTCGATCACGGTCCTCTTTGTATGCCATCTTGAGGAAAGAGACCCGAGAATCTTTTTCACTTTTTGAGGGTTAGATCTTGGCTCGCCCAATGAGGTTAAGCCATTCAAAATATCATTAAATCGAGCAACTATATTATTTATAGACTCATTTTCATGCATCTTAAAAGAATCATATTGATGATTTAAAATAGTCAATCTAGATTATTTAACTTTGTCAGTTCATTCATAAGTGGTGATGAGTTTTTCCCAAATCTCGGTTGCGGTTTCACAACTTGAAATTCGATTAAATTCCGTTGAATCCAAAGCACAATAGAAAATATTCTTTGCTTTCCAATCCAATTTCAAATTTTTTTTTTTGTCTTTCATCATATTCAGAAGGTAATTTTTCATGTAAATAATAGCCTTTCTCAACAATATCTCACATGTTTAAATCGATAGAATATATGTAGGCTTGAATTCGAATTTTCCAAGATTGAAAATTTGATGCATTTAAAAGGGGAGGACGATTAATTGATTGTCCTTCGAAAAAAATAAATGCACTTGATGCCGTAGCTTTCAAGATTGTTAAATCTTAAAACAAACGATTGAATCTTAAAAATGATTAGATCTAAAAATCGAGATGATTCAAAAGATCAAAACAAGAGCAACCCGCTCTGATACAAATTGTAGGATCCCAAAGGGCACCAAGAGGAGGGGTGAATTGTTGTTCAATTCAAAAATGTCGATTTCATAAAAACCGTCGCGGAAGCTTAAAATCGATTCTTAAATCTTTTACAATTCAGATCATAAATTCAATGTTAGAGGGGGAGAGAGAGAAAATCAAACGCAAATACACGGTAGTTGTTGACGAGGTTCGGCCACACTTTGACCTACATCCCCGCTCTGACTTCTCGACCTCGAGACTGTCGGAGATTCCACTAAAACTCTTCCTTAATTTCAAATGGGGCAAGGAAGAACGCCCTTCACATCAACCACCTTTTCTCCACTTCGAAAGGCAAGGCAACCTGTCACGACCTCGATTTAACCCGCGAGTTAAACCGGAGTTCGCGACTCATTACGGACGATCAAATGAAATTGGGAAGGAATGCGAAAACGTGATGTAATTTACTCTTCCTTTTACAACATAAGAGTAAAAATATATGTCATTAAATAAATTACACAATATGTGATCATTTCAGAGCAAACCGATACTCCTTAAGTCGTACATTTTACAAAATGAATTTATTTTCGTTACAACTTATTTTGACAAATATAATAAACTCGACCAACTCTCTCGACATCCTAACAAAAGGACACGAGAATAACAACTCCCCTCAATACCTTTACATCAAAAGAGTTGTCCCTGCTAAGGTTATGAGCTCACTCAATCTAAGAAGTCGTACTGATCTGAAAAATATTAGAAACAACATTATGAGCAAAAATAGCTCAGTAAGTTAATAACTCATAGCATGTATTACCAACTAATCAATTTGGAGGGACATAAAAAAGCATGCAGTAATCATAATAGCAAAATAGGCATTTTTATATATTTGATAATTACATATAAACATACTAATCATAAACATCACACTCAACTTGCAATCAACATCATATAAATCATATCAAACATATGTATGCAAATACAACACTCTCATATGAATACACGGATCACCAACTGGTCAGTGGTCGGTAGGTGGACTCTAGAGGTGGCTCCCATCGTGATCAGCGATGTAGCACTTAGCTCCATTCTATCTCATCCCTTTCGGGGAACAAATCATATAGCGATAGATGAATTCTAGAGGTGACCCCTACGGATTCTAGAGGTGGCCCCGATCGCGACTACTCACAATGTGGCACTTAGCTCCGCATGTCACTTAGCTCCAGACTATCTCATCCCATTATTGGGGAATAGAATAATGGATTGGACTCCAGAGGTGGCTCCCATCGTGATCAGCGATGTAGCACTTAGCTCCAACCATCACATATGCAGATGCAAGCAGATGTAGATGCACGATTCATCATATAACAATTTGATATCAAATATCAAAGGATTAACCATATCTTGTAACTCAAATATCAGAAGATGAATCATGTTGAACATCGATTCAAACGGAATAGGATTGCATTTTATTAAATCAATCCTTAACATACCACATATGCTTTTCAATTATACCATCACTCAATCAATCATTTCAAACGGAACAAGATTGCACTTCTCGTAATCCATTCATATCATATCACATATGCTTTTCAAATGTGCAATCATACAATCATTCATATATACTTTTCATAGTTGCATTTCTTAAAATCAATTCATAACCTATCCAAAATATATTTAATACATATAGCAATCGATGTCACACCAAATTCAAAAGAGGTGAAAACATAGAATAGGAGAAACCAACTTACCTATAAGGACTAGCAAAATGTTTCCCTTTTCTTGTTCACTACTTTATTATTCTACTCCTATAACAATAATAGTAAGAAACACATTACAACTATGATCCGAACACAATCTTATTACACACGAAACATAATTAATTGCTTAGGTATATGAACTTTAAGTATTTACTCTTATAACTTAAGTAACTATTAAACATAAGGATTGACCTAATAATATAACAGATTGCACACATAGTAAAGAAAAATCCATATCTTCTTATATGCATACTCAAATGACATCATTCCAATTTTCTTTACTCTCTATTAAAAGACATTATTCTGTAAAAGTTTCATTTCCTACTTCATTATGATTTGCTCTCATAAAAATCAACATTCAACCTAATTTTTATATTGTTTCTATGTCCTGACAGATTGAGTAACCTTACTTTTATGATTTATATAAAATAATAAATATTCCCTATTCTACTAATTTTAATTTTCTCAAATTGTAGACATCCTAGGGTGCAAGTTCTAAAATTACTTGAATTTCTCTCTATTCCCTAAGCTCCATTCTGACAGACTGAGTAAGGCTCGGTAAAATATTTATAACTTTCGCTATACATATCATTTGCTAGTGATTCAAATTGTCAATGAAACCTAACATCAATATATATATAAAACCATAAATTATCAAATAATTCCATGACATATTGAATTTAATACATAATTTACAAATTCAGGCAGCAATTTCGACGGACAGAGTGATAGTACCTTAAAGATATGAGCATAACTTTGTCTACAGAAATCATATTAACTCGAATCCAAAGCTCAATGAAAGTAGACTCATAGAGGATAAATCAGAATAAATTTCATAATTTTTGGATCAACCGAAGGTATTGAATTATGTAGCTAAGGATTCGTGAATGAACATAGCTAGGGTTAATCTTACCCATGAACAACATGAGTTTTGCCCCATGTTCAAGTAAAATCCGAAAATGAGTGAGATGGGAAATGTTCACAGAAATTCTAATTAGAAAGGTATGTAATTAGAATTAGAATAAATTAAAGTATGAACTCACCACAAATTAGAATCCCTAATTTCCTCTTCTCTTTGTCAAATTTCCTTCAACATGTAGTAAGCTCTCTACTACCTTTGCTATTCGGCCAAGAATGGTGAAAAGGGCAGAAAATGGTGGTAAAAGGTAGTAGTTGAAGGATAAGAATGCAAAGTAAAACTGACTTACCAAGTCGGCCAAAGATGGGACCAAATTGCCCTTACTTTTTGCTTATTTATTTATTTATTCATTCATTTACTTAAGACATTACATGTAAATAAGGAACTACCCCCCATTTGGATTCAAATAAAATATTTAGAAAAATAAATAACTAAGGAATCGAAATCTAAATTTTTGTCTGAAGAACAAAAATCGCGATTTCACATATTTTTCGATTTTGTGTCTACGTTTTACCTAACTCATACACCTCTTAAAAATTCTTAAAAATCACTTTTAGAATCCTTTCATATATAGGAGAAATTACCGGGATTTTAATTTTCCAAATTTTCACTTTTTCGAAAATCACATTTTCATGCCTTAAGTAAATTTCCATCGTTTTCGCACTTTAGTTGATATTGAAGTGCAGGTCTTAACATCACATTCATAGAGATTACCAATAAGATAATATAACATCACATTCATACAACTAATCATGCATGATTAACTTAGGGATATTACACAACCTCTCCTTCTATGAAGCTAATCTTTTCTCTCGCTCAAGAGGTAAAATTTTGTACCTCTTTTACACAGGAGCTCTCTCAGTATTTTTTTAAATAAAATGTTTATCTCTTTTACAAAGCTAAGCTCACAAGAGAAGAAGAGAGAAAGAAGAGAAAACTAAAAATGAAAACCCTAAGAAGAATGTCTTCTTTTGATAACTTGAAGTTTTTCTTCAAGGCTTGGATGAGTGCACTTCGTTCTGGCTTTGACACTCCTTTTATAGGCTTCTGCAAGTGAGGAAGTCGTCCAAAAATTATTTCACACTTTTCTCCTTCAAATTTGACCGTTACTGTTCATTTGATCGGAGGCCGATTGACCGCACATATGGACCGGTCGACCGATATACTTTTTTTTATGAAAAATGTGACCGTTGGCGAATTTTGCACTGTTCAATCGACCTGTGTCTTGGACCGGTCGACCGATACCTCGACCGGTACAGTCTCGACATTCTGCTGGTTGAAATTGGACATTTTTTGCACTGACCGGTCGACCTGTGTTCTGGACCGGTCGACCGATATTTAAGACCGATCAACCTATCTTTCTGACCGGTCGACCTATTTTCTAGCCAGCAGCTCGACCGCCCTGCACTATTTTAAGCATAACTTTTTGCACAGTTATCCAAATAAGATGATTTTTTATTCTATGGAAAGCTAATAGAATTCTATACAACTTTTATATTTATGACTAATCCAAAATCTAATAGGATCATAGTTAATTATTTAATCAAAGTGTAGTGCATAAAGTTATCCCTTTTTCTTTAAACTTTTTCAGCATTTTAACTTTAATCTTTCGAGATTTGTATCATCAAAATATAATTTTATATATCTCTAAAACTTAGATCCAACAGTTTCCAACCTCGCCCTCTCCGACGTCGTGCTCCAGGACAAGATCGCGGACGCGAACGTCGTGCGCTCCGAGGAGCGCAGAGACGACAAGGGGCAGCTCTACTACGCCTATGAGATCAAAAGCGCCGGCGACCACTGTCACACCCAACTCCGTGACTAATTGCTAATCCCAATTATCATAAATCTTAGTTACGTTTAGTCATTCCAAAAATAAAATTGGCAAAACCTCCCACCCTTACTTTCTTGTGTTATTAGCCAACACATACAAAAAATGAATATATATTTATCAAAGTTTTTAAAAAAAAACTATAAGATATGACATTCGCATATGGTCATTATATATATTTTTTTTCACAAACTATTTCACATATAACCCCACAGGATCAAGTCTCTCACAACCTTACAAAATGATTCTGATAAACTCTAATACAACTCTCGAATTTATCTATTACATGCATGCTTTTTAAAAATGAAAGTGGAGAGAAAATAAAAGTGCTCCAACGGCTCCACCTCTTCTATATGCATCAAAGGCAAACTTCGAGTTGACTCAACTCAAGAACTTATAATTATCTAAAAAATTCAACAAGGGTAATGTGAGCAACAATCGTTTGCTCAGTGAGTGGAATAAATGTACAATATAGGGGAACAATACGAGTGCATATATCATTCAAATAATCATATTTCTTTCAATGAGAAAACGTTTAAAGCATAACTCATTTCACATAACTTTCCAAATCATATGAACTTTTACATAAATACAAATTATTCAAGATATCATCATATTCACAGTTAAACTCCACACATGTGTCATTGCACATATTCATCATGGGTCAATACATATCCCTCTATGATCATGTGTCATACAGTTAAGCAGAGCTTCATAATCAAGAGTATCAGATATGCAGAGCAAATCATGAGTCAATACGTATTCCTCTATGATTGTGTGTCATACAATTAAGCAGAGCTTCACAATCAAGAGTCTCAGATACGCATAGCAAATTATGGGTCAATACGTATCCCAATCATGATTGTGTGCTATACAATCATGATTCTCAAATACGCAGAGCGATCATGGATCAATACTTGCACGCAGAGCAGCCCCCAAAGGGCAAAGACACCCGATATACGCCTCAAAGGTTTCATATATATCGAATGCGGTCCCAAAGATCTTTTTCAAACAGCATGGCTAATGAACACACGGAGTTTAACAATATCAAAATACACATATCATAATCTCATATCATTATCAAATAAAACTTATTTTAACTTCACAAGCATTGTTCCCTAAATACATTTTCATGTAAAAGGTTGTTCCATCTCATATAAAATCATTGAAACATATCATAAATACTTTTCATAGTTCAAGATATGTTTCAATAATAATAATACTAATAATCTTTGCTTGAAATAATATCATAAATAAAAGAACTAACATATAACATTTTGCTATGTTGTAAATTTACCCACTCACCTTGTACTTTATCACTTCAAGGAGGTTTATTAGATTTCCTCACTTTCACTTGAAACTTGAGGTTCTCCTACAAACAATAATGTCTTCTTACTTTCCAATCACTAGTAAGGTAATATGCAATGCATGCTCATGATGTATGAATGCTTATGCACCCTAAAGTGCATAAAACCTCCTCTAATACAAATTTCTAATTTCAGACATTTATATTTATAATCTATTCCACACTTAAAACTTTTTAATTCTCCAAAGCTTAACTATGTGTTGTTTCAGGGTTTCAGACTGAGTGTTTGTCAATCAATAATTCATAACTTCGTAACCACATAGGCAAATCTTATTATTCTGGATTAATTAGAAACTAGACATACTAAGGTTTCAAATCCCCAAATATCATTATCAAATTCCAAGTGAGTAAGTTAGGACATCCCAAGCAATCTGACCTAGGGTTTGTGCCCTGACAGACTGTGTGTCACTGAAATATTGATTTATATATTTCTTCATACTTGTCCATTTAACTAGGGCATAATTTTTCTGAAAACTAGACTTCATTAGTATTTTTCATAAAAATTAGAGAATTTAACTCGCTATATAGACTTATAACAAAAATAGTTAATTCGGGTCGCAATCTGTCAATGTCCCGGAATCTGACAGAAGCTTCGCTATGAAATGAAAAATTCATTTCTCCGCCTCTACACATCCAAATTGGATGCTTCCACTTCTCACCGAACTCTTGTGAAGTATACTTTAACAATTTCAAACTAATTCTATTTACCCTAATCATATCCTAATCTACAAGGCAGACCTGTCTTTGACTCGGGACAGAGTGAGCGACCTACGGTTCTCGGTTCATAACTTTCTCTACCGAAGTCATTTTTATAGGATTATTGTGGACATGGAAATCTAGCATCGGGAGGATGAATCATGCAAATTTTCAGGATTTATGAAGAACTACTCACGAAGATATGAGCTTATGAAGTTGTAGGTCAATTTCGGATCCGCAGATTCACCCTAACCCAGTAAACTTGTCGAATTTCTTCAGGCTGTTAGGCAACTGATCTGGTCTTGAAAAATTTTCAGCTTGTAGATAATATGAATAAATAATTTATATAATGTTTACAGAATTTTTACACGTCATATGCAGTTTGGAAAAATCGTTTTCTAAGCAGCTGGTGAGCTACCTACTTCAGCTGCTTGAAACCCTATTGGTTGAAATGGAGGTCCAATCATATTATTTTGTTAAAAATTATTGTTAAACCCCTAATTAATCATATTTAATCATATTTAAACATATTTGTTATAATATTTATAATTATTATAATTTATTCTTAATAATCTTATATAATTTCTTTATAATGCTTATCGATAATTTAATTTTGATTATGCTTTAATCCAAGGGTTAGTTGCTATACGCAACCATGACTATATAAGCATTTAAACTTACTTAAAATGATAATTAAAAGTAAGATTATGTTAAAATAATATTTGTGGAGCACGTCCGTGACAGCCACAGCCTCATCTCTGTCACCTGCGCCTACAACAAGATCTACGCCAAGTTCGTCACGACGCCCAGCCCCGAGTGGAATCACGACCAGGACGCGCTCCGGCGGATCCACGAGTCCTTCAAGACCGTCGATTATTCATCATCCTCCTAGTTCTATTTTTCCCCTGAGAAGATAACAATTCCGGAGCTGTAAGCATTATGTATTGTTGTTGTAGCAATAATAACAATAATAATTTAAAAGAAATTGAAGCAAAAAGAGAGGGAAGAGAAATTGTTCCCCCTGGGTGCATTTGGTACGGGAATATTAAGAGAACTTTTGTTCTCGAGAACTAATTGATGTGATAGAAAAGTTTGGATTGGTGTTTGGATGAAAAAGTGTAATGATGGGGATTTAAAAAGTTGATGTGATGGATAAGTTTTAGTGGGTATTTGGATAAAAAGTAAGAACTAAGAATATAATTTATTATTTTATGAGATATAAGATTATAGTAAATAAGAATATATTATTAATATTATAATTTACATAAATTGTTATATTATTAATATTATTTTTATTTATTTTGATTAAAACATTTTAAATATTATTAATATTACAATTTAAGTACATTTTAAAATCTAAATATAATATATATTTTTAAAAATAATTGAATAGTTTATTTAATAAAATATTTATTAATTATTAGAACTAATTATTTTATAGTTTTTAATTCATAACATTTAATAAATTACTTTATAATATCCTTAATAATGTATTAATATATTATAAATTATATATACATATATTATAAAATAATTTAAAAAATAGATGAAATAAAAAAAAGTCAAACGTTGAAAAAAAACAAATGTTCGGCAAGAACACATTGGACGAGAACATTTGTCAAAATGTTCTCGTTCGAGCTCACGTGACGGGAAAAAGCGTAAGCTGTTTGGGAACATTTCGCGATGTTCCGCGAAATATTTCCAAACCAAACGCAACCTGAAAATAGGGTGGGTCAAGGGGTCGCCGCCCCCTCTACGTCGATGATAATAATTTAAAAGAAATTGAAGCAAAAAGAGAGGCGTCCTCCATGCTTTTTTTTTCTCTTTTTTAGTTCTTTTTATATTCTTTTTTATATATTATTTTATATAAAAATAGACTAACACTTAAGGTAGAAGTATAATGGACTTTTCACAAATACGAAAAATTAAAGATAAATGAGAAGTCGATGAAATTGGATGGAAGGATCAAATTAGAAAAATCGTGATAGTTTAGAGGTTCAAAAAATAAAATTCGTAGTTTGAGGTTAAATTTGGAAAATTGTGATAATTTAGGGGTGATTTGAAGAAATAACTCTATTAATTAAGATAAAAAATTACTTTGGTCAATTGATAATTAATAGTTGATTATTTATAATTAACAATTGATAATGAGAATTGAAAATTGTCAATGGATAATAAATAGACTATGGTTAATGAATGTATTGTTAATTTATTAGTAATATTGATAGTTTATTTATTTAATAATATGGATAATTATTATGATTAATTATTAATTAATTTATTAAATGTTAACTAACAAATTTTGTATGAAAATCTTATTTATGAATATTAGATATGATATTTATGTAATTAAATGATAGTGTATATGGTAAAGGCATATGCATTATTCATATATTCTAATTAGGTGACTTTATGATAATAGTGACAAGTTGATGATAGTAAGATAATAAATAATGCACATGATAAAATTATATATATATATATTTCACTTACGTAAAACATAGGTATGAATTGATTAAAGCATTGTTTGGCATGTAAAAAAGTAAAATATTTAGTAGCGGATAGCGTTTTGTTAGAGTTAAAACGCTATTTAAACGTTTCGTAAATATTTTTTTGTTCAGTAACATTTAGAAGTTTGAAAACAAAACGCTATAAACTACTCCTACTAGCTTATAGAGTATAGAGGTAATATTTTCATATTTTCTTCCTATTATACCATCATTTTTAAAATAAAAAATTATTTACTTATTAAACATCATATATTATTTTTATTTTATATATCACATTTTTAATTTTACTTACAACCCAAACAAGTTTTTTATTTTGAATTAATCAATATTTTATATTAAAATAAGATTTTAAAAAGTATTAGTATTCAAAATAAATATTTTAAATTAAATTTTATGAATATGATGTATATAAAAATAATCATAAATTATATGTTATATATATTTTTGTCATTTTATATGATACGCTAATTTAACTGCTATATTTACCAAATAGATTTTATTAAATTTATAAACAAATTTGTAACGCCCCCAAATCGACTCCTGCCACGTGGCGAAGACCAACCTGAAAACGCTACGACATGCGATGACTTTGACCCTAATGTTGATCATATTTCAGTTATGAACCGAGACACGTCAGCGGAAGAAAGAAAAATAAAGAAATAAAGAAAAAGAATAACTTGAATTGTGGAAGTCTAAAAGTGGCTATATCATTTCTAAGAAATAAAATAAAGTTTTTACATCATGAATCGATAACGCAGAAGGTAAAGGAAACAAATAGACACTCAGTCCTATCGCCAGAGCTTCGTCACCACACATCTACTCCACCTTATCACTGATATGGTCCTGTGGAAATCAGACACAGGGGAGGAGGTCCTCCCGTAAGCTTTACAATCTAGTGGGAAAATCACATGATATACAATGCATGACATGAATAGAATAATCAACGGTAAATATTCATGTTTAACTTGAATATGAAAAGATAATATGTCAATATCATAAATCATAATAAGAATAAGAATAAGAATAAGAATATATCATGAATCATGAAAATCAAATGATACTTCGTAAACTTGGAATCATGACATACTTGAGTTGACTTAAACATGCTTCTTGATCTTGGATTATTATTAGAATCAGGGTGACTTTAGGTGCCTTTAGTTCTTGAGGTATGCTGAGCAAATGATACGACCTTGTGCGGGTCAGTGTGTGATCAAACTATGACCAAGGGAGCTACCCTTATCTTGCTGCACTCGGCTTAGACTGGCAACTCATTATTAATCTTCCATCTAAACTTATTAATCACTCCTAATAACTTGTGGCTCTTTGTTCTTTGTTCAATAGATACGATAAGATGAATAAGAAATAAATCAATAAAAGAATAGATCTTGAAAATCAAGGAAGTATCTCTATGGAGTCAGAAAAATAGGATCAATTATATATAGATAATATTTGGATTAAAAAGAAAAATAATTAATAAATCTAATAAAAAGGTTTACTAGGAATCGGTCGACAGGTTTAGGGGAACGGTCGACCGATGGTTTGTGGGTCAGTCGATCGGTCTGTTTAGATCCGTCGACCGGTGGGTTGAGTCAGGCCTAATTAGGTCGATCGATCCGTTCAGTTGAACGGTCGACCGGTGGGTAAGGAACGGTCGACCTCGGTCGACGATGGCAGAGATCGATCGACCAGTCAGCGTACAGAAAGTTACAGAACTTTCGAATTCCATCAAATCATCAGTGCAATCTCAACCTAACATAGTTCCTAACTCCTAACAAATCAATCACACAACAATAGCACAACAGGAAATGAATTATGTATGAAATTAATAAACCAATCAAAGATTCAAGAAATCAAACAAGGCAAAAACAAGAAACTTGAAACCCTCTTCATCTCTTCTTCTTAGCATAAACGATTAGGGCATGTTTTAATTTTATTCAGGTGTCATGCAAGGTGATTTCGATTCACCCACCTCTGATCGCGACAGGTTCGTTCTCCGATTCGTTGAGTCCTATGGCCGAAACCCTTGTTCCTCCTATGCTCTCTGCCCCTATTCTTCCTCCTGGTCGGCCTCTGTCTTGTTTCCTAGGTTAGGATGTGTTTCTCTTTGATCTCGTGCAGTAGTGGGGATGAAGGCAGAGGGGACGAAGGTAGAGGGGGAGACGTTCGTGAGTTTTCCAAAGAAAGGATTTTGGTTTGGGGTTGTTTTAATTGCCTAGGACTCCTAATACTAATAAATCTGATATAATCTCTTTTCCCCATCGTGATTTCCTTGCAAAGATAAAATTTAAAGTTTTATCTTCAACGGGCCTCTTTATTTCTATGTTGAATTGGATTCGATTTTGTTTCTGATTTCCTGTCGGCCATTCCTAATCTGATTTTGATTTAGTTTCTTCCTTTTTTTTAACTTGTGTCGGTTATTACATTCTTATCCCCTTAAAATAAAATTCTTCCTCAAATTTTGTACTAAGTAGAGGGCTTACTGAAAAGATGAGGAAATTCTTGACGCATTTTCGACTCGAGTTCCCATATTGCATCATCACCCTGATGAAAATGCCAAGCTACTCTGACCATGGATACTTCCTTATTCTTCTGACGTTGCACCTTACGTTCCACTATGTGCGTTGGATACTCAGCGAAGGTCAGGTCTGCATCTAGATCCAACTCCTCTATCCTTAGAACATTTGCAGCATTGTGTTTGTACTTCTTGAGCATGGATACATCAAACATGTTATGCACTCTCCCATAAGATGGGGGTAGAGCCAGTCTGCAAGCTGTCTCGCCTACCAACTCAAGTATCTCGAAGGAACCTACACAGCGAGAATTGAGCTTTCCTCGCTTGCTGAATCTCATGACCCCTTTCATAGGGGATACTTTCAGAAGAACTTGGTCACCATCTTGAAAGATCTGCTCTCGTCTGCCTTTATCAGCATAACTCTTTTACCTTCCTTGATCAGTCTTCCTTCTTCATTTAATCAATTCAATCTTTTCAGCATATTCCACTACTTCTTTCACTTCTTCCTTATTCATAATCTTCTCCTCGTCTACTTCACTCTAGTGGGCAGGTGAATGGCAAGGTCGTCCATACAAGGCCTTAAAGGGTGCCATCCCAATACTAGAATGATAGTTGTTGTTATAAGCAAATTCAATCAGATGAATGTGCTCATCTCAGCTACCTTGTCAATCTAGTGCACAGGCCCGTAATATATCCTCTAGTGTCTGGATGGTCCTCTCAGATTGCCCATCCGTTTGAGGGTGAAATGCAGTACTAAAATTAAGTCTTGTACCAAAGGCTTGCTGCATGCTCTTCCAGAATCTGACAGTGAATCTGAGGTCTCGATCAGACACTATGGACTCTGGGATATTATGAAGTCTGGCTACTTCTCTCACATACAAGTCTAGCAAACTCTCCACTGATTGGAATAAAGTGTGTCGCCTTCGTAAAATGATCCATGACTATTCATATGGCATCATGACCTTTCTTAGTCCTAGGCAAGTTGGACACAGTCCATAGTGATCTTATCCCACTTTCATTGTGGAATTTCCAAAGGCTTCAACTTGTCATATGGTCGCTGATGCTCGATCTTGACTTGCTGGCACACTAGACATCGGGATACATATTCCATTATCTCTCTTTTCATGTCCGGCCACCAATAGTTGCGTTGTACATCCTTATACATCTTGGTGCTACCGGGTTGGATAGCGAACTCCGACTTGTGGCACTCATCCAATAACTCCCGCCGGACATCAACATCTATGGAAACCCACAACCTGTCCCGATATCTGATTCCTCCATCTGTAGAGATCTGGAAATCTGCTGGTTCGTTCTCGCATCTCTTCAGAACCTTCAGATATTCAGGATCCATTTTCTGAGTTGCTATGATTGTGTCAATTAGGCTGGGCTTCATCTGATGCATCATCCATAGAGCTCCATTAGTGCCCAGCTTGGGACACCATTGATCAATCTCATCCAGTATTTCGTACTCTCGTAGCCTCATATAGGCTAGCGAGCATTCCAATTTCCTGCTTAATGCATCAGCGACTAAATTTGCTTTACCAGGATGGTAATTGATAGCAAATTCATAATCCTTGAGGAGCTCAAGCCATCGACGTTGCCTCATATTCAGATCCCTCTGATCGAAGATGTACTTGAGGCTCTTGTAATCAGTGAAGATATCGAAGGTCTCTCCATACAAATAATGCCTCCAGATCTTCAAGGCAAAGACTACTGCCGCCAATTTCAGATCATGTGTGGGATAGTTCACCTCATGCTTCTTCAGCTGCCGAGAAGCATAAGTCACTACTTTGCCATGTTGCATCAGCACACAGCCTAATCATATCCCACATGCATCACTATAGACCACGAAACCACCACTGCCTGTCGGTATGGTGAGAATTGGTGCCGAAGTCAGACGGTCCTTTAGAATTTGGAAACTCTGCTCACACTCATCTGTCCAGATAAACTTTTCCACCTTCTTTGTGAGATTCATGAGGGGTGCAACAATCTTGGAGAAGTCCCTGATAAACCTTCTATAATAGCCTGCCAGCCTAAGAAAGTTGCGAATCTCAGATGCATTCTTCGGTCTCACCCAATTCGTCACTGCTTCCACCTTTGCGGAGTCAACTGTAATGCCCTTCTTGGAGACTATATGTCCCAAGAACATTATCTCCTTCAGCCAGAATTCACACTTTGAAAACTTGTCATAAAGCTTGTGCTGCCTCAGGGTCTCCAATACTATCTTGAGGTGCTCTCGGTGTTGCTCTGAACTAGAAGAGTAGATTAGAATGTCATCCACGAATACGATGACAAAGTGGTCTAAATATGGTCGAAAGACCCTGTTCATTAAGTCCATGAACGTGGCAGGAGCATTCGTCAGTCCAAATGGCATGACAAAAAACTCGTAGTGATCATATCTTGACCGAAAGACAGTTTTTAGTATATCTTCTTCGGCCACTCTGGTGGTAGCCACTGCGCAGGTCGATCTTAGAGAACACCGATGCTTTTTACAGCTGATCAAAAAGATCATCTATACGGGGTAGAGGGTACTTCTTCACTGTCATTTTATTGAGCATCCTATAATCGATGCAGAGCCGCATGGAGTCGTCCTTCTTCTTGACAAACAAGACCGGTGCGCCCTAGGGTGAGACGCTCAATCTGATAAATCCTTTATCCAGTAGTTCATGTATTTGCTTCTTTAATTCTTGCATTTCAGCATGTGCCATGCGGTACGGTGCTTTGGAGATGGGTGCTGTCCCTGGTAGGAGCTCTATCTTAAAGTCGATTTTTCATTTCGGTGGTAGTCCGGATGTGTTCTGGGAATTTCCGCACCACATCTATTTGTTGGAGCTCAGTGACAAGTGCATTTGTCTTGACCATACTAGTCAAGTACCCACAATATCCTTTCTCTAATAATTTCTGTCTTAATAGATGAGACGATGACCTTGTTCCTTATTGATGGAGTGCCCCTGATTGCACGCCTTGGGTTTGCCTTGCATTCCTATAATGATCTTCTTCTATTTACAGTGCATAATTGCGTTGTGATATGAAAGTCAGTCCATCCTGATGCATATAAAATACAACATATTTTAGATTATTTAGTGAATTTTTCTGTAATTTGATCATGGCATGCATCATTTTAGACCATTTTTAGTCCTAATTCCGGATTTATCAATTTTAATTATTAATTCTCTGAATATTTTAATTGTGGATGTATTTATTTAATTTTTATAATTATTTTGCAGGCAAGCCAAATTAACGGATGGATTGGCCGTAAACCACATTATTTGGCCGAGATGATCACAGCCAGCCAGGGCGTAAAAGTAATATGTTTGACTTATTTTGGGGGTAAAAGAAATGACGTAAAGATAAAATATTATCATTTTGGCCGAGATTCCAAGAAGGGGGCAAAACATCGTAGAGATGGAGATATTGGCCGATAAATCACCAACGATCTATCCTTAACTCTAAGTTTTATCCATTATCAGCCGACAACTCCATTATCGACCGCCAAATCTAAAGTTTTATCCATATCGGCCGAGAACTCTATCTTGGACAAAACATCACTCGTATCAAGAATATCGGCCGCAAAAGAGTCCAAGTTTTATCTTAACCAATTTATCAAGCGGCCATCCTTGGGCGTAAACTAGATTTTGTGGCCAAGATTTACAGAAGATATCATCAGGAGCAAAATGAAGTGGATAGAGTTTATCGGTCGTGAAACTTTTATCATTAATTAAGTTTTATCTTAGCCAAATTTAAAGTTGGTCGTATGATTTTATCGACCGTGATATGTATGAAGCCCTTTCGCACCTATAAATACGTGAAGAAGTCGTCATCCCAAGGTGTCCCTTGAAGTTTGGTTTTCATCCACAGCAAGTCGTGAGCTTCGCGGGCTTCGACCAGAGAGAGAGATTTGATCGGACGACTGTTCCAGACGTTCCGACGACATCCGAGAATTCAAATTATTTCTTGGTGTAATTCTTCCGATTATTATTGTTAATTTATTATTATCTCTATGCAATTCTAGGGTGAACTCCATATTTTTAATTATTTTATTTTAGGAGATTATTATTGAAGGGAAATTCTGTGAACCCTTATTTTATTATTATTGAATTTCTTTTGATCAATTTTTAATTATGTTTAGTGCTTTTGGTTTAATTATTTAAATTTCTGGGTTAAGTAATTACCAATTTGTGGACTACTTAATTTCAGATTTTATTTAATTAAATTAAATAATTTATAGTGAAATTAAAAATTGACATAGGTCTAATAACTAGTATGTGGAGAATTAGATCTGTGTGGTCTATTAATCTATACTAGTTTGTGAAGTGATTAATAGTTTATGATTTTCATATTAATGCATCTTAAATTTCATCTCATTTGACGAATACCAGTTTGTGGGACTTCAAATTTGATTGAATTTAAGATAGTTTGATTTGCGAGATTAAATATCAGAATTATCAATTTGTGAACTCTGTGATTTTAATTTTGTAAATTAATAATTTGAGAAAATTTCTAATCCATCTTAAGAATTTTAATTTATCTTTTCTGGTTCACATTTTTATCCTTAATGCATTATCATCCTAAGACCAACTTCAACACCATTATCTTAGCTTATTATTATCCTATTTTCCTTATTTTATTTTACATTTACAAAATCTATTTCAAAAATCCAAGTTTTTCCTCTCTTATTAATTTACAAATTCAGATATTGAATTAATAATATTCCTCGTGGGTTCGACACTCTTTACTATATTACTTGAGCGACTAGTGCACTTGCTAGCGATTTTATTTTGCTACATCATTTTATGCATCACATCCTCAAAATAACGTCGTAATCAACCATGGGGATGACTATAAGGTCTGCAGAAAAGTTCTTCTTTTCTACATTGACAAGTACATTCGGGATGTACCTAGTAGCATGGAGAGTACCCATAGGTGTACTCGCATGCATAGTATAGGGCATCTGCTTAAGAGGCAAACTAAGGGTTTGGGCACACGACTCTGAAATAAACGAGTGTGTAGCCCCAGAGTCAAATAAAATAGTAGCAGATAAATTGGCGATAGGGAGAGTTCTAATGACATCATTGTCATTCTGGGCTACTTCTGCTTCCAAGTTGTGCACACGACCTTGCACAACGGGATTTGCACCTCCTGCTGCCCGGTTCTCTCGACCTCCTTTGGCAGCTTCGGATAAAGTACCCGAACTGTCCACACTGAATGCAGGAGACGTTTAGCCTACGGAATTCTCCATCATGGTGATGGCTGCAATGAGGACATAAAGGTTTCTGTGGCACTTGTGGCTGGTGTGGTGGTGGTGGCAGCAGTCTCAGAGGTTGTGTTGGCAGTGACGCAGGGCGTGGATGAGCTTGAGCCTGTTGTGGAGCTTCCCTATGCTGATATGGTCTGAAATGGTGGTCACGACGATCGTCCCTCCTAAATGGTCGGCAATCATCCGTCCGAGGCCTAGGCTGCTCTATTGCTTTAGCTAGAGCTTTAGCCTTGCATTCAGCTTGACCTTTTTTCATACGTGTGGCTAACCTCACAGCCTTTTCCAGATCATCACAGTCTCCAGACAGGACCTCAGTCTTCAGAGCTTGTTGCAGCCCATTGATAAACTTGTTAGCTCTAATACGCCCTTTAAATGACATCGGGCAATACTGCTCCAGTTGAATGAACTGAGTGTGATAATCAGTCACAAACATGGTTCCCTACTGCAGTTGCAAGAACTTCTCTTGCTTGTTAATGCGATCATGCTCGAGTGTGTAGCGAGTTATGAAGGCCTTCTTAAATTCCTTCCAGACAATCTCCTCTTCTTCCGGCCCTCTGAACCTGGTAGCCCTTGTAATCTTCCATCAGCCCATTGCAGTACCAGTAAGCATATAAGTGGCATATAAAACCTTGCGTCCATCAGCGCACCTCATCAACTTGAAAATACGGTCCATGGTCTCTATCCACTCTTCAGTCTTGAAAAAGTCCGGCTTCTCATCATACTGAGGGGAGTGAAGTTTCAGGAAGACTTGAATTGTGTCCTCAGACGCTTCATGACGTGCTCCCTGATTGCGGCGTCTAGACGTCGGCGGATTGCCTCCTGCCTGACTACCCTCAGGTGGAGCAAACTCATCCACGTGCTCCTCTAATGCCGCTCTAGCTGCGCGGCCTCTGCCTCGTCCGCGGCCTGGCGCACGACCTCGACTACGACCACGTTCGTGACCCGGCTGGGCCCCATCTCAGGGAGTGGGCCTTCCGGTACCTCATGAGCATTCTGGCCCAATCTGGCCATATGCTCTTGAATCCACTATGACCGTCGTGACATGCTTATCCTCTAATCATAGAATAAAATCATACATCAATAAATAATAACTTAACATAAACTGACTTGACTTACAATGCGTTTCGGTGGAGGGTGCGGCAACTGCTCGGCGATAGCACATGAACCAATACCATATTTATTCTATACACTAGGACGTCAAGAGAGTCCTAACAACCTGGCCCTGATACCATAAATGTAATGCCCCCAAATCGACCCCCGCCACGTGGCGAAGTTCAACCTGAAGACGCTACGACATGCGATGACTTTGACCCTAATGTTGACCATATTTCAGTTATGAATCGAGACACGTCAGTGGAAGAAAGAAAAATAAAGAAATAAATAAAAAGAATAACTTGAATTGCGGAAGTCTAAAAGTGGCTATATCATTTCTAAGAAATAAAATGAAGTTTTTACATCATGAATCTATAATGCGGAAGGTAAAGAAAACTAATAGACACTCTAAAAAGTCCTGTGGTTCATGTGTTGTTCTGTCGCCAAAGCTTCGTCACCACACACCTAGTCCATTTTGTCACTGACCTGGTCTTGTGAAAATCAGACATAGGGGAGGAGGTCCTCCCGTAAGCTTTACAGCCTAGTGAAGGAACCACATGATATACAATGCATGACATGAATAAAATAATCAACGGTAAATATTCATGCTTAACTTGAATATGAAAAGATAACATGTCAATATCATAAATCATAATAAGAATAAGAGTAAGAATCAAAATATATCATGAATCATGAAAATCAAATGATACTTCATAAACTTGGAATCATGACATACTTAACTTGACTTAAACATGCTTCTTGATTTTGGATTGTTATTAAAATCAGGGTGACTTTAGATGCCTTTAGTTCTTGGGGTATGCCGAGCAAACGATACGGCCTTGTGCGGATCAGTGGGTGATCAAACTATGACCAAGGGAGCTACCCTTATTTTGATGCACTCGGCTTGGACTGACAACCCATTGTTAATCTTCCAACTTTTAATAACTTGTAGCTCTTTATTCTTTGTTCAATAGATACGATAAGATCAATAAGAAATAAATCAATAAAAAAATATATCTTGAAAATCATGGAAGGATCTCTATAGAGTCAGAAAAATATGATCAATTATATATAGATAATATTAGGATTAAAAAGAAAAAATAATTAATAAATCTAATAAAAATGTTTACTAGGAATCGGTCGACCGATTCAGGGGAACGGTCGACTGGTAGTCTGCGGGTCGGTCGACCGGTCTGTTCAGATCGATCGACCGGTGGGTTGAGTCAGGCCTAATTAGGTCGATCGGTCGACCGGTGGCAGGGATCGGTCGATCGGTGGCAGGGATCGATTGACCGGTCGACATATGAAGAAATCAGCTGTGGTCATGATATCGGTCGACCGATTACTGGTAATACTTGCAGACCGGTTAACGTACATAAAGTTACAAAACTTTCGAATTCCATCAAATCTTCAGTGCAATCTCAACCTAACATAGTTCCTAACTCCTAGCAAATCAATCACACAACAATAGCACAACAGGAAATGAATTATATATGAAATTAATCAACCAATCAAAGAATTCAAGAAATCAAACAAAGCAAAAATAAGAAACTTGAAACCCTCTTCATCTCTTCTTCTTGGCATAAACGATTACGGCATGTTTTAACTTTATTCAGAGGTCATGCAAGGTGATTTCGATTTACCCACCTCTTAATCGCGACAGGTTCATTCTCCGATTTGTTGAGTCCTATGGCCGAAACCCTTGTTCCTCCTATGCTCTCTGCCCCTGTTCTTCCTCCTGATCGGCCTTTGTCTTGTTTCCTAGGCTAGGATGTATTTCTCTCTGATCTCGTGCAGCAGAGGGGATGAAGGCAGAGGGGGCGAGGTTCGTGAGTTTTCCAAAGAAAGGATTTTGGTTTGGGGTTGTTTTAATTGTCTAGAACTCCTAATACTAATAAATCTAATATAATCTCTTTTCCCATCGTGATTTTCTTGCAAAGATAAAATTTTAAGTTTTATCTTCAACGGGCCTCTTTATTTCTATGTTGAATTGGATTCAATTTTGTTTCTGATTTCCTGCCGGCCATTCCTAATCTGATTCTAATTTCGTTTCTTCTTCTTTTTTTTAACTTGTGTCCGTTATTACAAAATTGCTATCCGCTATCCTCTAATAATTAACCGTTATACTATAATCAAATCACAATTCTCTAGTCGAACAGCTATCTTCTAATTAAATCGCTAAATAGAGAGCCTAAAATAAGAATTGATTGGACAACAACCTCTGAAGCCACCTGCTCCATTAGTGTTCAGGGTAAGCATTTAAAAGCGTTACAGAATCATTTTGCAAGTGGCCCACAAATTTTGCAATTGATTTGAAGTTTTCGTAGCTATTTTATTGTCATAAGATTTGAAAATTTTCACGCTGCGTCAATGCCGCTGACACAATTTTAAGGCGTGAGTTACATTGCATCGCTTACGAGAAAATCGAAGGTCGGCGCTAAAAAAATCAATAAGAACTAAGATGGAGTGATAAAGGACTCTCGCTGATATTTTTTGGCTAAGCAGGGTAGGTTCCTAATTTCTGATTTTTAGTGAGCAGATAATTCATCCCTCGATCTTGCCCATAGTTACTGTATGAGAATTATCCTCATTTCATGTAATATCATGCTTTCATTATAAAAAAAAAACTCCTCGGTTAGCGAAGGTTTTGAGTCCGAATCCTTCTAAATGCACATTTTTATTGTTAAGTACACAATACTAAATAATCTTATTAAATTAATTAGGCCAATATATAAATAATATATATAATTATTAATGTCGTATAAATTAAATCGTTGCTTTTTAAAAATAGGGGATTTTGAAAAAAAAGTTTCGTAAAACCCCTTTAGCAGTCATATAACCCGCTCTGTTTGATTATTTTACAACACTTTCTAAGTTGACAGTACATAATTTGCATTCAGTACTTTTGACTGTCACATGTCATTAGGGGTGTTCACCGGATCGGGTCGACTCGTGAACCCGATGATCCGACTCGATTCGAATCGGTTTGGGTCGGGTCGGGTACGGGTTGAATTTTTTCAACCCGAGTCGACTCGACCCGACCAATTCGAACTTTTTATTTTTTTATTTAAATTTAATCTTATATTCGATTTAAAAAATTTTAAAAAATATTTTAAATGAAAAAATAATATTAAATAGTTAGAAAACTTTTTTATGCTTTAAAATAATATTTTATATTAAATAAAATATTAAAACAGTAAGAAAAAAAATAAAAAAAAAGAAAATTGGGGTGGTCGAGTAACCCGACCCGATCCGACCCGACCCGAACCGGGTCGGGTTGGGTCGGATTCAGCCCTCCCCAGCCGCTTGACCCGACCGGACCCGACCCGACCAAATTTGGTCGGGTCGGGTCGGATTTGTTCACGGGTTGGATCCAACCCGACCCGTGAACACCCCTACATGTCATCTTGTAATCAAAATTTGTGTGTTCCATCCACCGGCTAGTTTCCTTAAATGCAACATTGATCGTCTTTATCAAAAGAGATCGGGAAATAATGATTGTTCACCCCCCCCACCCCTGAAATGGGGGACAGTCCCCTTATTTGAAGACTTTCGTCTGATTCGGATGGGGGACACTCCGCCTATTTCAAGGCGCTCGTCTGATCCGGATCGGACGGGCGCCGATAAAAAATGAGATTTTTGAAGATGAACCGGACGTGGGCACTCGGTTCACTAAAAAAAGTCAGTTTTCGGACGGGCGTCGATAAAAAATGAGATATTTGAAGATGAACCGGACGTGGGCACTCGGTTCACTGAAAAAAGTCGGTTTTCCTTGGCAACCCGATTCAGCCGATGGATGGCGAGTATAAAAACCTGGGGTAAAATTTTTTTACCCTTTTGTGAGGCTCTCGTTCTTTCTCTCACCTCTCTCACTCTCCCTCTCTCTATCGCTCTCCATATCCGTCGCACACCCGAGATCCATCACGACCATCGTCATCTTCGCCACGGCCGTTGTCATCACCGCCACCGATGAAAGCTCCGCGAGTGCGACCGCATCCGTCGGAGCCCAGTTCTGTGTGAGAGCGACCGCCGACCACATCGTCCAACCAGATCTGATGGCCACCGACCAGATCTGCGCCTCGCCGACCAATCTGGTCCTCGACTACCTAGTCCGCCCAGATCTGACGGACGCCGACCGGATCAGACCCTCGGCGACCTTGTCCACCTGCCCTGCCGCTCTCGCACGCTGCCTGCCTTGCCGCTCTCGCACGCCGCCTACCCTGCCGCTCGCCTGCCCTCAACAACCTAGTAAGCCTAGATATGAAGGACGCCGATCGGATCGGACCCTCGGCGACCTCGTCCACCTGCCCTGCAGCTCTCGCATGCCGCCACCCGCCCTGCCGATCTCGCACGCCGTTCGCCCGACCGCTCCTGCACGCTGCCGTCCGCCTGCCTTACCGCTCTCGCACGCTGCCCGCCCTGCCCGACTGCTCCCGCCGTCTATCTTCGCGCACGACTCCTACGAGCCCGCCCCTCCGCCAACACCGCCGAGCTCGGCTGCCGCCGCCACCACCGAGCTCGTCCACCACCGTCGCCGTCGAGCTCACACACTTAATTCATGCTAATTCTTCATGCTGTAAATTTTCGTGATAATCCATGTTGTAAATTAGTTAAACTTTTGTTACACTGTAAAATTATTTTTATTGCTTGTATGTGATTGTCGTCAATTGTACAATGTCTCGGAACGTAGCTTTACATTCTCGTCTCCATCCTTATCTCGATTCGGACATACTTCTATCTCACTTTTTGCCAAGCTCTGCCGAATCTGAAGTTGTGTTGGAACTTATTTAATTCTATTGTTATGGGAAAACAACCTCATGATTATCACGTTCTATGAAAACGACCTCATGCATCATTATGAGAAAACTCAATGCATCATTATGAGAAAACTCATTTTGATTCTTTGAACTTCTAATGGCGATTTACATGTTATAAATCACACTAATTTATAACATGAATTACCAACAAAATAATTACAAAAATTTACAAGTGTAACTAATCACACAATCACATAATGGCGCCGGCAGCGCAGTGCGCGAACTCGGCAATAGTGGGGCGGCGGCGGCGGCGTGCGAGCTCGGAGGCTGCGGTGGTGCAGGGTAGCTAATGCGTAAAATGATGTAGCAAAATAAAATCGCTAGCAAGTGCACTAGTCGCTCAAGTAATATAATAATAGGAGTAAAGAGTGTCGAACCCACTAGGAATATTATTAATTTAATATCTAAATTTATAAATTTTTTAGAGAAAGGAAACAGGGATTTTGGAAATGAGTTTTATAAAATAAAGAAAATAAGATAAGAAAGTAATGGTGTTGAAGTTGGTCCTAGGATGATAATAAATTAAGAAAAAAATATGTGAATCAGAAAAGATAAATTAAAATTCTTAAAATGGATTAGGAATTTTTTAAAATTATTAATTTACAAGATTAACATCATAGAGTCCACAAACTGGTAATTCTGCTATTTAATCCAGTACATCAAACTATCTTAAATTTAATCAAAATTGAAATCCCACAAACTGGTATTCGTCAGATGAGATTAAAATTAAGATGCATTAATATGAAAATCCTAGACTATTAATCACTTCACAAACTGGTATAAATTAACAAACCACACAGATCTAATTCTCCACACACTAGTTATTAGACCTATGTCAATTTTTAATTTCACAATAAATCATTTAATTTAACTAAATAAAATCTGAAATCAAGTAGGCCACAAACTGTTAATTACTTAACTCAGAAATTTAAATAATTAAATCAAAAGCACTAAACACAATTAAAAATTGATCAAAAGAAATTTAATAATAATGAAGCAAGGGTTCACATAATTTCCCTTCAATAATAATCGGAAGAATTACACCAAGAATAAAATAGGATCCTCGAATATCGTCGGAGCGTCTTGAATAGCCGTCCGATCGAATCTCTCTCTCTGGTCGAAGCCCGCGAAGCTCACGACTCGTTGTGGACGAAAACCAAACTTCAAAGCACCCCTTGGGATGACGGCTTCTTCACGTATTTATAAGTGCTAACGGTCTTCAATTTGATCACGGTCGTGAAATCGTATGATCAACTTTAAATTCGGCTAAGATAAAATTTAGTTAATGATAAAAGTTTCACGACCGATAAACTCTATCCACTAATATTATCTTTTTCACCCAATGAATGGAGTTATCGGCCAATAAACTTGATATCCCTTCCGAATCTCGGTCACAAAAGTCGTTTGCGCCCAAGGATTTGAGTTATCGGCCGGTAAGGATAAACTTCTTGGATTTTGCGGCCGATAACATGATTGAATTGAATTTCTCGGCCGCAACAACTCGTTTGCACCCTATGATTCTCGGTCGATACGATGGAGTTCTCGAGCGATAAACTTCTTTGATATGGAGTTTTGCCCCCACAATTGGAGTCCTCGGCCGATACAATGGAGTTCTCGGGCGATACGATGGAGTTCTCGGCCGATAATATCCATCCCTTGATGTTTTGTGGCCGATAAACATAAACTAACGACTTGTGGCTGATAATTCAACTTGATAAATCAGTGTTATCGGCTTTTCCTGCAAAATAGTTATCAAAATCTAATTAATCCATCCACAATTAAAATATTCAAAGAATTAACAATAAAAATCGATAAATATGGAATTATGACTAAAAGAAACTAAAAATGATGCATGCCATGATCAAATTACAAAAAAATCAATTAAAATAATAAACTAAAATATGTTGTATTTTGCATGCATCAGTAGCGGGAGGTCGTCGCGGAGGTCGATAGCGCGGATCTGCTCGCAGACGATTTGATCGGACCCTCTTCACGCGTAGAGCTGGTCGGCGGTCGGCGAGATCCGGTGCTCTAGGCCGTCATGGAGGCCGCCGCGCCGTGAGAGGAGAGAACAGCCATCTACGCAGCCGTCCGCCGCGCGCGGAGAGAGAGAGAGGTCGGCAAAGAAGTGCTCACGGGAGAGGGAGGGTCGGCGACGGGCAGATTTGCACGGGCGTCGGAGGAGGTCACCACGCGGAGGTCGGCGACGGGCAGATCTGTGGCGCGGGGGTCGGCGAAGGGCAGATCTTTAGCAGATTGTCGACGTCGGGCAACCGCGCGGAGAGAGGAGAGAGAGAGGAGGAGGCGCAGAGAGAAGAAACGAAGAGGAGAGAGAGGAGAGGAAAAAAATGAGATCAATTGAGAGTTTGTAGCCTTTTATAGTCGGTCGATCCATCGACCGCGTGCGAACCGTGTTGAACCGCTCGTCGAACCGTGCTAAATCTTACGCAAACTTCTCAAATCTGCGCCAGCTATCGAATCCGAATCTGACGGTTGACGTTGCATGGGGGGAGAGTCCCTCCATTTCATATGGGGGGCCACCCATTATACCCAAGAGATCGGGTAAAGTGAATAACATCTTCTCACCGTTTAAGTAAATGTCTTGAATTCGAATATTTGTGAATGTAAAAAGTTTTTACTTGGAGCCTCATCTGTCATAGCCAGACATGCTATCCGGGATGACACCAAAATAGTCGGACTCGATGGTGGACCGAGACTCCAACTCGTGACCAGTTTGCATAACTCTTAACGCCAACTGAGTTGAACAATCAGAACCACTTTCCGAATACTGTATCAACCGAAAAAAACATTGATCATCTTCATTCATTCCATTTATTATTAGTCTTGTGTCATCCAGAAGAAAACGATGCAATTTTTTCTTTACTCTGTATTTGGTCGTTAAATATCAGCGGTGTAGGCAAGGGATCCCAGCCAAGAAATGAATGCATGTCACTTGGCTTGTTTCCAAGTTACTCAAATAACACAATTGAGAACTCTATTCCTACCCTCCCGTTCAGGGTTTGGTCGCAAAGCTCTACCTTTTGGCACGCTTCTACCTACTGCGATGCAACAAGAATGATATCATAGAAGATGGATTTGGCAGGGTGTTCATCGCTGTAACATGTCGAAGCAAACCTTTGTTATTGAATCGACATGTGACACTGCACAGGTGCAAAGCTCTTGTCGAAAAAAAAAAGTTCAAAACTCCAGTTGCAAACTTCCTCTCAGAAGCATCTCCAAATGGCATTTGTTAATCCTTCACCTTTCCGATCTCTGTTTCATTGGACGAGAGCACGTCCAACGTTCATATTTTAACTTAAGAACAGATGACCTCGAAGGCACCTTCATGGTATCTTCTGCAGAAATCCTTGTCAGTTGAATGAATATTTTATGGGGGAGAAAAGATTAATCAGAAGTCAAGTTTGGGCGACATGCAGAAGAAGAAAAGTAGGAACCACGGAATGGTTGACATCTTGAGCTTTTGCCCCGTTTGTGCATCGGGAAGAAGACGAAAACAGAGGATGCCTGACGGAGGAATGACAAATCAAGATGAAGCTTCAAAGTTTCTACACGGCGTTCTTGACGCTACTGTTTTTGATGCCACTCATCTCCGTCGTACCCTGCTTGGCGCCATCCTTCAGGTGATGTGCCTAAACTTGCACCTTCTCATCATCTGAATCCTAACATTTCTATTCAGAAAGAAAAGAAGAGTCTAATACATGATAAAAGATTGAGCATTTTGTTATAATCAACTGAATTCCAATGCAGTAACCAGGCATGCATAAAAAATGTGCATACGAGGAAAAAAAGAGAAAAGAAAATGCAATATCATTTTCTCCATGATTGTGCTATTATCAAATTCTTCATGATGTTTGTTCAACAAGTTTTTTCTTACCCACGTAACAGATCAACAAACAAATCTGTAACCCTGTTTGAAGATCCAAGTACATTTGGAAATCTTAGCCATGCAAGTTCTATGAGAAGTAATCTAGAAATGCCTTCCACAGGCCGCAGAGAAAGTAGAAGAAGCCTTCCACGCTCGCAAGCTTCCCCATTCCAAGCTGTACGTGACCATGGACATCGGCTCGGCAACGGTGGCAAGAAGCAGAGTGGTCGAATTCCGACCCCAGAACCCAAAATGGAACGAGTCCTTCCGCGTCTACTGCGCTCATTCCTCCCCTTGGATCACGGTCTCCGTAAAAAACCAGGATTTGGTCGGCGCCGAAGTACTCGGCCGGGCCAAGATCCCAACGTCGTGGCTGCTCCACGGCCAGCCGGTCGAGGGCTGGTTCGATCTCTTCCATGTCGATGGCCGCCGGAAGAAGAAAGCGAAAGTGCATGTTCGCCTCAAGTTCTCTGGCGTCGCTAGTGATCCGTGTTGGAACGCCGGCATTAGGCTTCAGCACTTCCATGGCGTCTCGAACGCCTACTTCCCTCAAAGGACCGGCTGCCATGTCAAACTCTATAGAACACTCATCTCTCAGACCGCTTCCGACCGGCCATCCTTCTTTCCAATGGAGAAAGCTACCAACCGCCGAGGTTATGGGAGGAGCTCTACGTGGCCATAACGGAGGCAAGGCACTTCATCTACGTCGCCGGCTGGTCGGTCAACGTGCACATCACCCTTGTTCGGGACGCAGAGCGCATGATCCCAGGGGCGCAAGGTGTGACGCTGGGCGAACTTTTGAAGCAAAAGGCCGACCAGGGGGTCACGGTCTTGGTCATGCCGTGGCAAGACCCGACCTCGTTCCCCCTCTTGGACAACGACGGGTTGATGAAGACGCACGACGAAGAGACCCACAGGTTCTTCCAGGGAAGCAAGGTGAAGTGCTTCCTTTGCCCCAGGCACGCGGACCCTACTCTGACAGCAGTGCAGCGCGTCGAGGTCGGCGCAGAGTTCACCCACCACCAGAAGACCGTGACGCTCGATGCGCCCCTCGGAGGCAGAGCACGCCAAATCGTGAGTTTTATCGGCGGAATTGACCTCTGCGACGGGAGGTACGACGACGAGGACCACGTCCTGTTCAGGCGCCTCGATACGGCTTATCTCCACGACTTCTATCAGATTAACTTCCATCACGCCGACCGCCGCCGCGGGGGACCGCGGGAACCGTGGCACGACACACACTCGAAGCTCGAAGGTCGCGCAGCTTGGGACGTGCTGACGAACTTCCAGCAGAGATGGTTGAAGCAGTCGCCGGAGGAGCTCAAGAAGTGCCTGCTCGATGTCACGGAGATGGACGAGCTCTTCCCCATCCCCTCTACGTCACGAACCGATCAGTCTTGGTCCTCTTGGAATGTGCAGGTGTTTCGATCGATCGACGACGCTTCGGTTGTTGGTTTCCGCTCCGATCCATCTGAAGCCGCCCGCCTTGGGCTGACAGGTGGAAAAGATGTGTCGATCGACCAGAGCATCCATTCGGCTTACGTCGAGGCCATTAGGAGGGCCAAAAGGTTTATATACGTCGAGAACCAGTACTTCTTCGGAAGCTGTGCTTCATGGCGGGAAGACCAGGACAGCGGGTGTTCGAACCTGATACCAGTCGAGATAGCCCTTAAGATCGCAAGCAAAATTCGACGAGGGGAGAGGTTTGCAGCTTATATAGTGACCCCGATGTGGCCAGAGGGGATACCGGAGGGCGACACCGTGCAGGCCATTCTGCACTGGAGCAGGTTGACGATGGAGATGATGTACAACATTGTGGCCGGGGCCATTGAGGACGCCGGTCTCGTCGGCCAAGTGCACCCTTGTGACTACCTGAACTTTTTCTGTTTAGGAAACAGGGAAGTGGAGCATCCGGGGGAGTACGTCCCGCCGGAACGCCCGGCGCCGGATTCAAGTTACCGGAGGGCGCAGGTGAACCGGAGGTTCCCCATCTACGTCCATGCCAAGCTTATGATAGGTAAATGCATGAACTCCAATTAGCTTTTAATTCCGGCATAAGGTCAATAGATCGTCCTCCAAATAGTGATCGAACACATGTTATTTACGTTGCAGTTGATGACGAGTATGTGATCGTGGGGTCGGCGAACTTGAACCAGAGATCGTTGGCCGGCGATAGGGACACCGAGATCGCGCAGGGGTCGTTCCAACCTGCACATCTGAATGAGAACAACAAGGGACGAGCCCGTGGGATCGTCCACGGCTTCCGGATGTCATTGTGGTATGAGCACTTCACGAGACACTGCTCGTGTCCATCTGAGGTATTTCTTTTGCCGGAGGCTCTGAATTGCGTCAGGACAGTCAGACGGATCGCCGAGATTTTATGGGACATGTTTGTGGGCGATGAGGTGGTGTATCTCCCCGGCCATCTCCATCCATTTCCGGTCCGGGTCTCGGAGAGGGGAGAGCTATCAGAACTGACGAAGGACGGCTGCTTCCCGGACACGAGGGCTCCCATTAGAGGGAAGAAGTCCAAGGTTCTTCCCCCTGTTCTCACAACCTGAAACGTTGCATGCACCGATCAATTGTTGTACTGTACAGTATTCTTTGGATCCATCTCTGCTTCTGTCTTGAAATAAAAATTATAGATTTTGAAATAGCATTTAGCTGTTTGACTTGATCCAACCGTTCAAGAAAGTGTGTGGTAATCAAATTTGATAGATATCGTTTGACAATTAGTTAGAAATTTTGAATCGACTAGTTTGATCAATGATTGGAGTAGATATATGATGGAGGGGAAATTTTTGTTACGAATTTGTTCTTATACTATTAAATTGTATGTACTATGAATATTTTACCAGGAATAATTCAGAGCCTTTGTAAAAATTATTTCCATTGTTCTTATCATTTAGGGTATTTGATGTAATATTATATTTTTTATTTGAATCATTATTAAAGAGATGCAAAATGGATAGTATGATTTTAAGTTAAATTTTATTATTTTTTAAGAATATTTAATCTCTAGGGTAAAAAAGATAAATCAATATCTTAAATTACGAATAAACTTTATTCTTATATAATATCTAAAAAAATTATTATCTTATGTCGACGAACTAATTCAATCGTTAAATTTATCAAATATTTGTTTATCTATTTATTAAACATTTAAACCCTATTATTCATCCATTGACCACTATCCACTAATTAAATTGTTGTTCGTTCACAGTTAATTTTACTAAATGTAGCTTTAATAAAAGTAATAAACATATCATTGGATTCTGAAATTTAATTTGTTATAAATTAAACGAAGTAACTAACATTTTTTATCAGTAGCCATAAAAGGTCCTTTACCATAGGGAAAAAATGTATATGAAAATACGTCTTTTAGCCATAAAAGATGTATTGTACATGCATTTTCTTTTGTTAAGTTTTAACTACAATTAAGTATGACAAAAAAAAAAAGGCTGCACTATATGACGTTTATATACATTATTATTTTGGATCCCAATATTATATTACCATATATCTCTTATTAAATAAAATCGCTCTTTGCTGAATTCATAAAGGAATCTTTGGATATACATGAGACAAACAAATTATTGAGTGGTTTCATATATAAATAATATTTTTAAAATTATGTTGATATAAAATTTGAAGTTATCATTAATGTATTTGCCAATTTTAGTATTCCTATAAAATATTTATTTCCAAGACAAATATGAAGGTCAAAATTATTTTAATTTTAGTTCTATATACCTGTACACGGTATTATATATAACTAAAAATATTAATAGACGAAATGATAGTATCATAAGAGAATAAAATATTTGTTATCAAACTTGTGAAAATAAAGGCAATCAAGAAAGGTTGGACATCAGATTAGAGCCATGGACCTCTAAATTTCGCAATTTGCAACTATATTTCCTTTTCCAGATAAAATAAAAGTAAATATGAAAATATTTAGGGGTGTTCATATTTACATATTTGGACCTGATTAAATTTGATCGGGTCAAGTCAAAATTTTTGGAGGCAGAAAATTTGACCTGACCCATTCGGGTTGGGATGGGTGGTCAGGTCACCTAATCATCCTTTTTTTTAAATTTTTTTCTTTTTTTTATATTTATTTTAATATAAAAAATTAGTTAATAATTATTATAAAATATAAAATATGTTTTTTTAGTATATGAGCATTATTTTAATAATTAAAATGTTTTATTAAAATGTTTTTTTATTTTAAATTAATTATAGAATTAAAATTAAGTAAAAAATAAAAAAATAAAAGCCAAATCAGCGGGGCAGATCCAGTCGACTAGATTTCCCAATTCGTACCGATCCGAACTCCGTCGACTTGAGTTCGAATCGGATCGAATTGCCGAGTTCATCGGGTCCACCGACGAGTCCATCCGACTCGGTAAACACTTCTAAAAATATTTCACCTGAGTCCATTAACTAACTAGGATTTTAGAAACGTGTGACAAGAAGTTTATTCTGAATACGTTGTCAGATGCCAAAAATAACGCATTTTATTGTCATTAAAACAATGACATAGATGACGTCTAGCATTAATAATTGATTAAAAGTTATATTTTAATTAGAATAGCTATCATTTATTTTTACTTGTTGTGAATAGTCTTCAACAAGAATATTTTGTTAAAAATATAAAATTTACTAATTTATAGGTCGATTTTTTTTTTAAAAAATTCAAATAAGAACGGATGAAATCCTAGATTAATTATTTTAATTATATTTTTAAATTATTAATCATTTTTAGAAATATTGATATAATTACTACTATCTAAAAAGGTAAAAAAAAGTTTGAACTTTGAACGTGCCTGATTAGTCGGAATTTGAATCACCATGATACATAATAAAAAAATTAATTTAATTCACTTTCTTTTTAATTGTCATATGAATTTTCTTCTTTCGACATATTTTCTGCTTATTGTATTTTCAATAGTTCTGCCATATTGCATCGTTTTATGGTTCATTTTTCTTATCATGAATTGGAGTTGGAAAATACTCATGTTGTAGTTTCTATGATTCGAAAATATAAACACCCAATGTAATAAGAAGAAAATATACAAAGAAAGGGAAAATTTGTGGTTGCTGTCATTTAAATATATAAACATGTATTCTTTTAACTATAAATCATGAGTTTTAATGTGCCATATTATTTTATTTTTATTAAACACTATATAAAATATTAGTCCATCGATCCATAAGTAGATGACTAACTTTAAAATGTTAAAAAGGATCAAAGATTAGTATTTTATTGTTTTATTTTTTTTTTGCAACTTTATTATTATATAAATCAATTAAAATCTAGCATGCACAAACTTATGTGATTTAATTTTTAATTTTAGGCCTTAAAATCGAAAATATCGATTTATCAAGCTATGGTGGATGTTTGAAGTGGGCGACAGTAACCCACAAAAAAATAATAATAAATTTGGATTCGAACAGTATCTAACATAAATTCTTTGTACTTTGGGACAGGTTCCAAAAATTGTACTCTCTCCCTTTCCTCTCTTATTCGCTTCTCGGTCGCGCCCGCCGCGTTCGCGCCGGCTCCATGCAGGAGGCCAGAGACCTCCTCCCTCGGCGGCCCCCCGCCGCCATGAGCGCAGCGGCTTCCTACTACAACGTCGGCGACCATGTCGGCGCGGCCGCCGCCCGTCGGCCGTACGCCGCCTTTCCGAACAATACGGCCGTCACCTCCAACGGCGGCGATTCTTTAAGGCGGCCCCTCTTCCACGGCTTCGATGCCGTGGGAGTCCGGAAGCGCGGGCAGGGGCTCAAATCCTGGATCCGCGTGGACGCAGCCACGGGCAAGTCGGAGGTGGTCGAGATGGACAAGTTGACGATGATGCGGCGTTGCGACCTCCCCGCGCGCGACCTGCGCCTCCTGGACCCCCTTTTCGTGTATCCCTCGACGATACTGGGCCGCGAGAAGGCCATCGTCGTCAACCTCGAGGAGATCCGTTGCATTATCACCGCCGACGAGGTGCTGCTCCTGAATTCCCTGGACGGGTGCGTGGTGAAGTACGTCCTGGAGTTGCAGCGGCGCCTTGCTGCGCACTCCGGAGACATGCTGTCCGGAGGGGTGGAGTCGCCGGACTACTTGCCCTTCGAGTTCCGGGCGCTCGAGCTTGCACTCGACACCGCCTGGAACTTCCTTGACGCGCAGGTTCCGTTCATCTTACTTCATCTGTCTCGACCTACGTTTCTTAAAAGATCAGTAGTTCAAAGTCTGATAATTTTTTTTGAATCTTTTACTGATAAAAATCATTGGAGATACGCAAAAGTTCGATTTTGTTTGTAAACGGTTCGTTGTGCTGCGTAGTTGATTAGGAATTGACTTGCTGTTCTTTCTCTACTTCTCCAATATGATAACTCTCTCTTTGGCTCTAAATGGTTATCATAGTGGTAGATAACATCTTCAACACGTTTTGTGAATACTTGGACGAAATCTCTGTCTAAGAATTCTAGGAAACATAAGCAGAGTAGCAAACGTGTTGTTACGGAATTCCAATATCATTAGATAGGAATGTATAATTCCTTGTGGCTGTGGTCTCCTCATTCATCTATACTATGGTGAGTAAGATTGTGAAGAAAGCCTAAGTTTGCTCCTAGCAAAGCTCCAATCAGTTAGGGCTGGAAGGAAAAGGGACAGATGACCCAAAATCCTGCCTAAGGAATGCATCTCTAGTCAGACTAGTTCCCAATCACAATCTGCTTGCTAGAATCACATTGATGGAGAAGTGCATGACATATTCTGAGTGTTCATCCATTTATAAGGGAAATGGTTGTGTTGAATGCTCCAAATGGTATATTGTAGATGGTATTTTTCCAATTATTTTGTTTGCCATTATTGTATATGTTTTATTCATCTTCTATTAACTACCATGTTTAACCATTAATCTAACCCACTGTTGTTTGCTCTCAAAAAAAAAAAAACCACTGTTGTTTGACTTAACTTTGAGTCTGTAAGAAACCTGAAGCTCGTGAGCAGATTCATGTGCTTATTGTTAATTAGCTTGTAGCTAATCATATATGTGACCTGACACCGCCATGATGTTGACTTGGATTACAAGCTTTGTTTTTTCTATATGTAAATGAGTATGAATCTTCTGATAAATGCAAAATTGACCGAGTTTCTAACTTAAAAAATTAGTGTCTTCATATGTCATCAGGCTGGAGAACTAGAACTTGAAGCATATCCCTTGTTAGACGAGTTGGCAGCAAAGCTCAATACACTTAACTTGGAGCGTGTACCACGGTTGAAAAGCAGGCTTGTTGCTTTGACTCGAAGAGTGCAGAAGGTAAATGTACAATGCAAACTAGGTTCATAACAATTACTCCTTTCATTTGCTGTACTACATGTAAAGTTTTGTATCCTCAGGTTAGGGATGAGATCGAACAATTAATGGACGATGATGGAGACATGGCTGAAATGCATCTCACAGATAAGAAGCACCGAGCTGAACCATCATTCTGTGGCGATCAATCTTTGCATGAGTTTAGCTCTGCTGGTGCAGGAGTATCAATATCTGCACCAGTTTCACCTTTGTCTTCACCGCCTGAATTTAGAAGGCTGGAGAAGACCTGGAGCCTTGCCAGGAGTAGAAATGATAGTTTGAAAAGTTAAGACACCTCAACAGGAAATGTTGAACAATTGGAAATGCTATTAGAAGCCTACTTTGTGCTCGTTGATAACACCCTTAATAAGTTAACTTCAGTAAGTGCCTCTTATATTTCTCTCCTCTTTGTTATTGTTTCAGTACAAAAGTTAGATCTAAGAGTCTGCTCTTCTGCGTTTTCTTTTCAGCTTAAGGAGTATATTGATGACACAGAAGATTTTATCAATATTCAGCTGGTAATTATTCCATTTTTTCCTTTATTTATGATCCAAATTGCTACGTGCTCTCTCTAGTCTCTTAGCTGGAAAGTGCGATAAGATCTGTTAGTAGGTATAAGTCTTTACGCAACAAACAACATTAGTTGTAGTTGTATTTGACAAACGACATTTGGACATCTAAAAAATTTTACATTTTGAAAAAAAATCTTATAAATTTCATTTGAATGGAATGAAAATTGAATATATTTAAAGAAATTAAGTTTATTTGAAGGGTCAAATAACATCATTTGCTTATAGATAACTTTTTTAAAAGAAATTTTAAAAAAATGGTGAAAGCATATATTAATTTATAAGATCTATTCCAAGTTTATAATTTTGGAAGTATACAAATATGACTTGAGTATTACTCACATAAAACTTGATTGAGAATTAATTTTTTAAGTGGAAACAAAATGCATTTATGTGGATAGTTTTATAGCTTAGAGTTAGATGTGAAAATAGTTCATAATCCATTGGAAGTAAGAGAAATATCCTTATAGTGGATGCACCCTACTCATAGTTTTGTTCCAAGAGAAACTTGATTCAAAGTTGGCAGGTTTCCTACAGCCTAACCATTCATTTGAATTCCTCTATTTTCAGGATAACGTGCGCAATCAGTTGATCCAATTCGAGTTGCTACTAACGACTGCAACATTCGTTGTCGCCGTCTTCGGGGTTGTAGCCGGGATTTTTGGTATGAATTTTGTGGTTCCATTTTTCGAAGTTCCATCTGCATTCCAGTGGGTACTTGTGATCACTGGTGCTTCTGGAGCGATCATCTTCTGTTTATTCCTCTGGTATTTCAAGTACAGAAGATTAATGTCCTTGTAGGTTCATTATGAATCCATAGCAAGTTGGAAGGAGCTTTCTTGTGAAATGCTTCTGCCCTTTGACAATCTCAACCATATCTCCCATGTATATAACATTCAAAATAGTTTTGCCCAGGCAAATGCTTTGGGAATACAATTACATGATCTTACATTACGTTTTTGAAGGTTTGCCTGTCTTGCAGAGCTGCATGGCAAAGCATAAATAAGTAGATCAACTTGGAAAAAGCAAAGTTTGTGTGAAATTGAGAGAATGTTAGTTTGCGAATAATATAATTTATTTTATGCATAATATTAATTCAGAGAAATCATAGTCATTAAGAGATTAATCTTATTTTTTTCGGCTCACATATTTATCTATTTGTTATCGTCTTAAGGCCTAAACTTAATCACCATATTGTATCTATGATATAATATTTTCATCATTTTATATCATAATTAAAATTTTATTTCCAAAATCTTAATCTCATTTTCTTACTAGTTTATGGAATTAGATAATTAATTAATATTTTTTATTTTTTGAATTCGGTATATTATACCTATTGTAAATTGTTTGATTGGCTAGTAAACTTGCTACCTGTTTTATTTTACTAAAATCTTTTGCCTTGTCTTCCAAGACCATTGGGAATATGATTGTCAGATGGAATATTAAATAAACTAATACATATTGTTTGTGTTTTAATAAATGACATTTCTTTTAAGAAACAATTTAGATTATCAGATAATCTTGAATGCTAATATAGTGAATCCTTAGCTTATACGGCTTACGTAAATCTAATGATTTTTTTTTCATTTCAGTTGCATGCAATAACCAGAGTGCCAATCTTTATCATAGTCAATAATTCCTGTTTTGCTTTGTAAATTAATAACCCTAAATCCTAAAGTTCAGGTGAGCTTGGATAAATGTAAATAGGTGTTGTAACGCCCCGAGACCCACGTGACTTTCACGTGCTCAAAGTCGTCCCAGAGACACTACTCAATTTTCTATAAAACATTTTTGCGGAATATAAACAATAAATGCGGAAGACTTTTCCAATAATAACAACTAATAATCCATTATATTCAAAATAATTAAAATATTAATAAGTTCACAATTCTAATAAATGCGAAAATAATAAAAATTAGACAACTCAATCTAGAACATGTGCAACATCTGTTTATCACTGAGCATAGCCACCTGCAGAATCATCCTCTATCGAAGTACTCTCACCTGCACGGATCCAGGTACAGGGAAATATCCATGAGTATAAAAATACTCAGTACGTAGGGTCTAAAAGACAATCAATATGCTCAATCGAAAATAAGATAAAATCAATAATGAGTCGATTGAGCAGTCAATACAATAATCAATTAACAATTTATCAATATGAACAATATATCAGGCTATGGTCAACAGACCAATGTAAATCAATAACAATTGTTCCAATTAATAATTATCAATTGCCTGATTAATAAATCAATATTCAATTAACAATTTCCAATTCAATAATCAATGGTCATTGGCCAATAACGATTCAATTCAATAGGGCAATAGTAATTGCCAACTCCATGCCAATATATCCAAATGACCATGATTTAATTCTATTTACTTCAATTCCAATTTCAATTCAATTCAATTCGATTCGATTTTCAATGTTCGGAGTTATCCAACTCAATGAGGAGCGCTCAGTCAATTAAGGGACACCATGCTACTTTCATGCAGGCCAGTGGGGGATCAGTGCCACGGCAAGCCCAATACGATTCAATGGGTTCGTGTATGGTGGGGGACGAGTGACCATACACAGGACAGATATAGTTTTTACACTATCTGCCCCATTCAATTCAATTCAATTCAATTGGTCCCGGCTTAGTGGCAATCAGTGAACATGGGCCCAGTAACTTTCGGCTTTTATCTTGTTTACCTAAAATGTCTATCTTTAAATAAATTATCAATGAGATAAATTCTGAACTCCAAACTAAGAAGGTCAACAATACAATCAAAATCAAAGTTCATCATAGTATAAACAAATCAATCACCAACAATATCATTAATACATCAAATTAATTAATAACAACAATAATAATCAATAATTAAAATTTACTCAAAAATAAATAATAACACTCGGTGGTACTCTCTGTTCATTACGGCCGTAACATCATTTTTCTTTCTCTCTCCATCTTCTCTGATTTTTACGACCGTAAATTCTCTCTCCAAATTTTTACCCCCTATTTCATTACTGCCATAAACTTTTACCCTTTCCGTTACGGTCATCAAATTTTACCCCCTTTCTGTTACGACCATCAAATTTTACACCATATTCTATTACGGCCATCGACTTTTACCCCCTTTCTGTTACGGCCATCAACTTTTACACCTTATTCTATTACCCCCTTTCTGTTACGGCCATCAACTTTTACACCCTATTCTATTACGGCCATCAACTTTTACACCCTATTCTATTACCCCCTTTCTGTTACGGCCATCAACTTTTACACCATATTCTATTACGGCCATCAACTTTTACACCCTATTCTATTACGGCCGTCAACTTTTACCCCCTTTCTGTTACGGCCATCAATTTTTACACCCTTTCCGTTACGACCATCAAATTTTACACCCTTTCCGTTACGGCCATCAAATTTTACATCCTATTCTATTACGGCCGACATCTATTACGGCCGATATCTTCCCTCTCTCCCTATCTTTCTCTCTCTCCCAACTTTTCGGCCGTAAAACCTCGTCTCCATTTTTTTTTTAATTCCTTTACGGCCAATCCATCTCCCTTTTCTATTCTATTACGGCCGAAATTCTTTTACCCCTATTCCATTACGGCCGAAAACTCTAACTCTTCGGCCGTAAAAACTCTACTCTCCTCTCTCTATTCTTTTCTCGGCCGTAAGACTCTACTCCTCTCTCTCTACCTTTTCTATTTCATTACGGCCGAAAATCTAACTCTTCGGCCGTAACATTATTTTTCTTCTTTTACGGGCGTAAACGCCCTTTCTCTATTTACCCGTAAAACTCTTCCCTCGTTTCGGCCGAGAACATCACGTGTAGAATAAATAATTACGACCAGAAAATTACGACCGTAACCAATCCAATTTAAAACTAAATTGCGCCGTAAAACATCACGACACAATAACAACCAAGCAGAATCCCCCCTACGTACCTCGTAGCCGTTCGACGTTGAATCATGCGCCTTTGCCGTCGGACACCAAGAACCCATAGAAAAGAAAACTCTTTTGACGATCGACTCTAAGGATTTATTTATAGGGCTCTTAAATCTTTATCTCCAATTCATCTATAACTTACAATCCTAATCAAATTTAATCTTTTAATTAATCCCTTTTAACAATTTTGATTTGTTTTAATAATTAAATAATTCCGAATTTAAATAAATATCCCATAATACACTTTTATCCTTAATTAAACTCCTCCCCTATTTTCCTTTATTTTCGGAATTATTTATTATAATAATATTAATGGTCATTTTTCTCAAAATAAATAATAAAATATTATTTTTCTAACTCTCAAAAATTGGGGTCGTTACATCATAACCTCCTTAAAAATAAATTCGTCCTCGAATTTGCGTAAACGAAACTACATCATCTATCTAACAAATTTGAAAAATCTTTTCTGATTTCAACTTTCCGTTTTAAAATGTCATCTTCATCTTCATGATGTGTCCTACGTATGTTACTAATCTCACTATGTTAGCCTACTATTTTTGTCTCATGTGGACTACCTTCAACATTTCTTGATGAAGCAAATTTTGTCAACATCCTTTTGAATGTGCGTCAGTATTCTCATGACAAGAATTGTCATCAATGAATTGTCCATCAACCTCGCTCCAGCTGATAGGTGAGCAATAATGCCTTCCATACATGACTATGAAGTGGCATGCCTATGTCAGAGTGGCGACTGTTGCCACATACTAACTTCACTAGTGGGAGCTTATTGTTCCAACTATCACTCCGGTCTAATGCAAGTCCAGAACATATTTTTTTTAAGGTCTGAATTGACCATTCAGACTACTCATTCGTCTGTGAATGGAAGGTGATCTAGAAGTTCAACCACATCCCAATTGCTCTATAGATGCTCCATCAGAATTGGTCTATGCATTGTAGATTCTTATCCGACGCGATGGATATCAACACTCCATGTAGTCGAATATCCTCCTTAAAAAAATGACCATGAGGCTTTCGATGGACTAACCTTTCTCTAATGGGTATGACATTGGCTATTTTAATATATCGATCCTCTATTACTCATATCACATTGTGTCCATGTCAAGCCCTCTAATAACATCCATCGTTATCTTTTTTTTAATACTATTAAGGATTTTCAAGCTCTTGTAGTACACCATGTGACATCTGATGCTTCACTTTCATTTGCCGACCTTCCATAGTAATTTCGATTGCATGTAAGATGTGTTGCTATCCTTGCACTATCACTGTTGGTCACTAGACTGACTTGGACGATACAATTGCTCATTGCTCATATTCTGTCGGTTCACCGCCAAATGAGCAAGTGACCTTTCTGCTTAACATATGCTCAATTGAGTTTGCTTTGACAAACTCGTAATCTTTCAATAATTGGATCCCCAATTCAGTCAACACCAAAAGTTTTAAAAAATTCGTGTGAAAATGTTCTTGCTCATGGCAAAAACTTTGATAATTCTTGCTTGTGGCAAAAACCGTCCAATTTCTTTTTTTTTTATGTAGAGTTAAAAGTAAGTGGTCCTACTTTTAAACTTACTTGTCATATTTAATAATATATTGTAGATTATATATTATATGTTATATGTAATTATGTTATAAATAATTATTTATTTATTAATATATTATCAGTAGATTATTAGACAAATATTATTTATATATAATAAATAATATTATTTATAATAGTTTACTTAGTATTATAGTACAATAAATTTATATAATTATTTATTATAAATAATCATTCAGCGCATAAAATAAATATTTTAATCCTATATTAAATAATTATTTTCTTAATTGTTATCTTAAATAATAATCAATTATAATATTTATATATAATAGTATATTTTCTATATTATAAAAAATATATTTATTCTTTTAGTTTTTATTTTTTATTCAAACACCTATTAAAATTTATCCGTCTAATCATTTTTTTAATCTTTCATCCAATCATCAACCCAAAACTTTTTCATCTAATCGATCAATTTTCGAAAACTAATAAAAACTCAAATTCTTGCATCCAAACACACCCTTAAGATGTGAAATTTATTATTACAACAACACAGAGAGAGGGGGAGAGGGTTGATGACCCTTTTTTTAAATTTTTTTATTAATTTTTATTTTTATTTTAGTATTAGTTTATTGTTCGTATTAATTTTATTTTATGATGGTGTGCAGCGTAGGTAGGAATACAAAAAAATTGGCGATACACGATAAAAAAATAATTGCTGAAAATAGTTAATTGTTGGGGGACGATCTCGTTAAGAAGTTTGAGAACAGTTAGGAAAGAAGTAAAGTTCGAAGACAGTTACAAAAATTTACCAAAAAGAATATGTGTTTGGTTTAGAGGAACATGTCACCTGCCCTACGCAAGTTCTTTACATTCAGCTGTTGTACTTCATGCACATTGCATATTTCTGACCATTGTAAAATGGAGAACTTCTTTTTCGATTGATTTGAAGCTCATTGACAAATTGGTGAATCTAATATGAACCTCCATAGAAGTAGATCTACAACAAAATTCCAGGATAGATCTGCCAAAAGATTATCACGTATCAATTGCTGATTCAGGGATTACAAGATCTCCTCTTGCTAATCTCAGCTATAAAGTGAAAACAAGATTTTTTTTGGGCATATGACTGCTTTGGACCTGGACTTGTTTAAGAGTGATCTTAAGGAAAAGAGATCAGTTGCTGTCTAAGAATGAAAAGTTGAATTTCCAAGTGTTGGCCTCTGATGACATGGTAACACTATTGACGCAAAGTTTTGACATGCTGTTCATTGGCATAGAGTAAGCACAGTTGAAATCAATTCAGATGAATTGCTAAAAGACTATCAGATACCGAAATCATACAGTAAGCATTCTTTTCTTCTTATTATAGGCTGTGTGCTTAGAGTTCATGCGCATGCGCCTTAATCCCCAATCCCCATAGAAAGAGACATTTCATTTTTACTTGACATATAGAATTGTCTTCTTGCACCTTAATGTCTTTCGAAACTAATAGCTTCACAATCTTAAAAATTGTTAAGCATCCATTTGATCAGTATATCATTTTTGTATGACCTGATGATGCTTCTCTAACTCATATATGGCCTTTATTGCACTATCACCAACAGACTAACTTCTAATACTCTGTACTTGCTACTTAAGATAAAATTCTTGGCCTGAAGAAGCAGTTGGCTGCAAAAGAATGAGTTTATAACAGGTCTGATAGAGAAAGTATGAGAAGTAACTGATACTACTCATCTATGTTGTACTCAGTTGCCTTTGTGATGCATTGTACTACAAGAGGTAGTATAAGTGACTTAAGTTGCACTGACATTAGAAAGTCATCCATTCTATCCTAGCTGAAACTAAACACAACCTATAGGATCTTTAAGGTTAACGGCCAAATATGTCTTAAGTCATCAGTCACCGCCAGAGACTGCTCATTGGTGATCATCTCCGACTACAATCATGTCTCCTTTTGATATACAAAAATGTGAAATCCTTCAAGTCTGAAAATAAATGTTAAGCAAGCTTCTCTATTAGTCTTTTTTTTTTTGCTCCCTAAACTTGGAGAAAGACAAAGTTCGAATAACAGATTTGCAATAACAACACAACTATGTGGAGGCAACATGATGCAAAGAAATTTTTATAATGTTACTGTCGATTGCATCTATTATTACTAAAAGAATTACCTGGAAACAAGTATGCTGAAGCCAATCAGTTGTGCCTTGACTGTTTTTTCAGTCCAAAATCGTATGGGAACTTCCTGATATTGCAACTAAACAGGGAGCATGCACTAAATCAGAAGCTTCCGTTTAGTTTGTCAAGTCGGCAACAAAGCAGCTTACTCCTGTTTTCATGGAGAAATCATTGGACATCCTTTACAAAACTCCTAAGCCTCTTGTATTCATCTTTTTCCTGATTTCTTCCCAAGTCCTTCCATTCTGGATATGATACCCCATTGATGTGAAACCCAAGAATTGGAAGATATCTTTCGGTGTGACTGATGAAAGCGAGATTTAATCTCCGGGGATGACCACCGACTATACTGTCAGAACTTTATAGGACATCTTCATATGCAACAACTGGAAGATACCGCACCGCAGACATCACTGGCTCAGTCATGGGGCTGGCAAAGCCAATGCAAACCATCAAGCAAGTCGGAGTACTTCTTCCGGTCCATCGCGCCTCTCCTCCTGCTCAACTCGTCCAACAGCTGGAACGCGTCTTCCGCCCGCCCTTCCCTGCATAGCCCTTCTAATACTGTCCTGTAAGTCAAGACGTCCCCTTTCCTGCCGTTGTCGACCATATCGAACAGCACCTCGATCGCCTCCTCGAACCTCCTCTCCAGCGCGAGACTGCATACCACGGCCATGTACACGCTGGCCGTCGGCACCAACCCCTTTCCTCTCATCTCCTTGAAATAGTCCATCCCCTGTTCGATCCTCCCACCCTTCTCGACGAGTCCCTTGATGAGGTAGCCGTAGGAGTATTCGTTCGGCTCGCAGCCGTAGAGTCCCATCTCCTTGAACACGCGCAGCGCCTCGTCCACCTCCAGACACTTGGAGAATGCCTTTATGATCAAGTTGAGGGCGAAGGTGTCCGGGATCACACCGGAGGCCTTCATCTGCCGCACCAGCGACCTCACGGCATGGAGGTAGACGTAGCACACAGGCGGCTTCCCAAAGCGCCGGAGGACGGCGGCGAGCAACATCGTGTACGTCTCGATATCCGGTCTGCAGTCCCGGGGGCTCTGCTGCATCTTCTTGAAGAGGTCGAAGGCACGAGAGAAGAGGTGTCGGCGGGAGCAGCAGAAGCGGATCGCCGCGCCGAAGAGGGCGGCGTCCGGAGGGCACGCGCCGACGAGGACCTCGTCGACGATGGCCTCGGCCTGGGCGTAGCGGCGGGCGGCGACGCAGACCTGGAGGGCAGCGAGGTAGGACGCCGAGGAATGGCGGAAGCCGGGGCGGAGGGCGGCCCAGCGGAAGAGGTCGAGGGCGAGGTCCGCGTCGCGCTCGGCGCGGACGGCGGCGGCCACGTCGTCGGCAGTGAATCCAGGCCGGAGAAGCTCCACCCAGTTCTCGAACTGCTTCTCGAGCGGCGTCAGCGCCCGAGGTCGGAGGACACCAAGGGGGCTCTCGATAGCGCTTTCGCCTCCCCCCTCGCCATCGCCGCCATCATCGGAGGAGGATGAGAGAAGGCGAAATGGAGAGAAGAAGGGATCAGACGTAGGGAGCAAACGGCACTTGGATAGCAATGGAGAGAGCAGGCGGCGGCGGTTGGAGACGGAGAAGAGTCCCATCGACGGCGGAAGAGGAAGTGGCTATCAACACGAGAAGCACAACTGAGATGATGAAGAGGTCCAGGAATTGGGCCGGCCGTCAATATGCCCGTTGGCCCATTTGAAAATGTAGTAAAGAGACAAAAATGGGAACTTGAAATTGCTTGAAAAAAAAAAACCCTACTCGCTTCCACTTCTCACACTCAAAAGCCTCTGGGGATTTGTCTCGGAACAGGGAAACCCTCCGATTCAAGGTCAGTTTCCTTTGGATCATCTTCGATGTTTACAACCTGAGTTCGTTTGCATTCGATATTTTCTTTCTTTTCTGCGATTTTTTTATTTCTCTTTCATTTTTTCCCCACGATGTTTGAAGAGCTTCTGAATTTTAAGATTAAGGGTAGAAATTATATGCAGTCTGATTTCTGACTCTTGTTGTTCTTAGGATTCGGTGCGGTGGAAAAAGTCGATTCTTTTTTGTGGTTTTTTCATTAGAGATGCATAGATTTCGCCTTGGTTTCATGTTAGGGCATGGAAATTATATCGATTTCATCAGTTTCATTGTTCTACTGTGAACTCCGTTACTTTTTTTTTCACATTGTGCATCTGCTGGGTTGATATGCTAGCGAGGAATCCGTTCATGTATCCAAAACAGTTACTTCCTTAACTGCATCGCAGTATTCAATTAACCCTGGCAATTTTTTTCCGGTTGTTGCCATCATCAGGGGGAGGAAAAAGGGAGACAGGTAATTGGAAAATTTGACAGCAATGGTGGATGCATGGTGGCCCTTACTGGGGGCTGCAATACCGGCAATCATAGCAGGGCAAACCATCAGAGTGAAGAGAAGAAGAGCCGAGGAACAGAGACTCAAGAGTGCCGGAGGACGCGAGAAGAACTCGGATGAGATCTTCGTCTGCGAGAGAGTTTGCACTTCGAAAAGAATGCTGAAGAAGGTCGGCGCCTTCTCAAAGGATCCCATTCTGGATACTTGCGTTACTGTTTGTGGAGTTTCTGAGATTGATGCCTGCGCTGATGCTTGTGCGAGGACTGTCTGTGTTAACCAACATCAGGTGCCCAATTGGAATGACATCTGCCTTAAGAGGTGCCAAAGCGAATGCCTCAGGCTTTCTTCAGCTTCAAATTACTAGTAGGTGCCTCTTGTTCTTCCGGTGGAGTTCGACGGTTATCACATCTTATTGTTATTAACCCAGCATTTTTTACGTTCTGTAAAAGAGAATGCTGAGGGCAGCAGCCGACTCTTCCTCCCAAAATCTGAATTGAACTTTGACTATCTAATGCCTTGAAGTATTCTGTATCACATTTCATTTTTAGTTGATAGTGATGATGACCATGAGAGATAGAGCATTCCGAAGCTTAAAACATTTGTCAGGTCAGCTCTTGTTTTGGTTGCTTAGTTGTTTTTAATGTTCTTATCCTATATGCTTATAACTTTCAAAACAAAAAAAAATCATATATGCTTATTGTATGCGACATCGAAATTGTTATTGTTGGCAACTTGATACACAGTTTTTCTACAAGAATGCCATACCTTAACCTCTGATCAGTCCGTTCTGTACTGACTTTGTATTTCATATTGAAAAGAAAACCTGAAATGCAGGCTGTGTAGTCTTGTTCATGTGTGTGGAACAAAGAAGGTGAGTGATTGTTTAGTTGCCATGTGAGGTTCATCCAGTTCTGAATTCTGAACATGTTGCTGATGACTGAACCATTCACTTCAAATTTTCTTTTTTTTTTTTTTTTGGAAACCAATCTCTCCCTTATTTTTTTCTCATATTAATGTTATTGATTTAAAAGATCCATTCTTAGTTGAGTACGCTTTCATTTTTTGGTATTGCAGATTCAGTATCGACCCTTCATGTCATTAAATCATGATAAGGGATGAAAAACCATTCAACTTCTGCATTCAGCATGAAATGTAACAAAAGAAAATGAATTAAACAGAGAAAAACAACTTTTTGCACACATAAAAATGAATTATATTCCATTGGCACCACAATGTAATGTTCAATCCTCTGCTACAAGCAGAGAGGAAAAAAGCTTAGGAGTCACACATGTTGCACACATAAAAAATGAAAAGAGCTTGTAAGGCTTACGTCCTAGTAACTAGACATTGCGGGAAGGCAATCATGAGATAATTTTCAAAGATATTGAGCTTTGCTGGCATAGGAATGTTCCACATTACCTTTCATCCATTCTCTGAGCCTAAAGAGGTGTCCTAAGCAAGTTTTTGAATTCTTAATCCCCCAATCTTCTTCCTCCTTAGGTCTTTGAATAGAGTACCAATTTATGAGATTTTTTTTTATCTCCTTTAGAGGATCATTGGGATTTTATAGATCGCCTCTTTTGATGTTCTATATAGTTGGAGCTCAAAATAGAATAAATTCTTCCAGCTTAGTATGAACTTTAAAGTTCTCATTTTCCATCCAGAGAGCAGAGAGCTTAGAGATATCTCTGTTGGTGATATATGATTGGTCTGTGGTAACTCCAACTATGTGAAAACATGGCAATCTGGTCAAAATAGAGTTATATTCGAACGGGAACAATGCTACGTGGAGAAGCACATCACATGATGTGACACTGACGAACAAGCAAACCAATGAACTGAACAATAAAGTTGGATGATTGCAAACATGACAATCATCCTTTTCACTTTCAAAAAAACTCCAACTATGTGAAAAGATAAGCGCCAATATTCATGTTGAGGATAGAGTCGATGGCCGCTTTATTATGACAGTTCGACTTGTTTGGGAGAAAGATTTCATACTAGAAAAGTTTTTTTTTTTGGTGAGTTGTTCACGCTGTTTGAAGATTGCTACTAGCTTTGTACTACTAGAAATGGTTGTTCCCACTTAAACTGTTTGATTGTTCTTTATGGGAATGAAAATGAGAGATGCATGAGGCAGCGAACCAGTTCGAAAGATTAAGATATTTGTAGAGATTTCATTATCCAATGATGTCCTAATGATTCTTTTGATGTTCAGTAATGAAGCCATGGCATTTTCCAAGTGGCATATACCAGAAACATGACTCCATCTCCTGGAAAGTAATGTGAGAGGAGAGATGACTATGCCATCAACTTCATCAATGGTTCATATGTAAACAGGGCATGGAAAGTATTTTCTTGACGTTGTTATTTGGTTAAAAAAAAATTAGGCAGAACAAGACGAGAGAGAGAGTGTCTTCTAACATCATTCAATCCATTTTCTAAATTTTCTTGCAGGATCGATCACAAAAAAATGAAGGACAAAAAGATATTTTCTTCCAAAATAAATGCAAGTTTACATGCATGTGGACTACTAAAATTCAATTCTCAGATATGCACGATTTATGTCCACGACCAATATATAAGATATTTAATCAATTCATGGCGAAAGCCCCCTAACACTAATGTTCAATCTGCTAATTGAATTGTCTTTTTTATATCCTTTGGATTAAAAGTGTGTTTGATGATATATATCAACTTTTTTTTTTGTCGGTGAACAAGTAAGGAAAATGCTTTGTTGATGTGAAGTAGAGCTTAAAGGGGTGGTGGATTGAGTTGTTAATGATGTGAAGTGCGGACCAAGCCAAAGCATTAATGTGCCACCATGGTAGATTCAATCTCGGATCGATCTTATTAGTTTCACTACAACATCTTTAATGGAAATCTCGTGAAATCTGATCGCCCGGATGCATCGAATATCAAAGAAATGTGATGATGTATTAACACTAATCCGATCGGAGGTTGTGTCATCAATGCTCTTTTTCTTGCTTTTTTTTTCCCTTACCTTAGTACCTTCCTCCCGTAGTAATTAATATTTCGTTAAAAAGAGGACTGATTTAAGGATGTCTCTCTCTCTCTCTCCATAGTAAAACGTACCCATTAAATTTTAACTATTATTATATCTTATATATGTATGGTAATATAGTTAGTAAATTAAATTAATTCTTAAGAGTATTATGGAATGATATGTTTATTTATATTTTAATTTTTTTTTACAATGGTCATGCATTTAGTGTTACTTGAGTTAAAAGTTTCTTTTTTCTATATTTACCACTCAATATTTGCGTGAAAAAAGTATTATTTAACTAGTTTATTTTTCACAATAGTTTCATTAATGGTGAATACAAAAAAATATTAGCTCAAAGAGCAATAAAAATATTATTTAAAAGATAAATTATAGAGTATATCATCATGTAATGTTCATAGTAATTAATGTAATTATTAATCATATCATTATTATCATTAATTTATATAAATATATAATAACAATTGAGGGAAAAGGTTATGAAGTGGAAACTTTTTTATATTTCTAACAATTGCCTTCTGCAATAAATTGGTGCTGTTAAAAGAGTTAGAGGATAACAAAAAGTATATATATGAAAGGAGTGAATGATTGTGACATTAAGGAGCAACAACTCGTTAAAAACTAATTTTAGTTACGAATTTACATTTCTAGGATATAAAAATGAGTTAAGTCGTGTTAAAAACATAAAGTGGAGTACAATCGGACTTATATGCATTTTAATTTGATAGAAACAAATAAATATGTTCAATCGACCGATTGAGTAGTAGAGTTGTCGTTTCTAAACATAGCTCGCGCTCATACGTAGCTTGCGCTCAGACGTAGCTCGCTTCTTTTTTGGTATGAAGTAGTATCAAACCAAAATGCCCAACAAGCATGAGCATTAGCTCTCCCTCAAAAAGAGATGATCCAGTCGCACCTTTCAGTACGGCTACCTTGTTACGACTTCACTCTAATCATTAGCCCCGCCTTCGGCATTCCCCTCTTGCGGTTAAGGTAATGACTTCGGACATGGCCAGCTCCCATAGTGTGATGGGGGTGTGTACAAGGCCGAGAACGAATTCACTGTCGTATGGCTCACCGACGATTACTAGCGATTCCGGCTTCATGCAGACGAGTTGCAGCCTGCAATCCGAACTGAGGATGGATTTTTGGAGTTACCTCACCTTCGCGGGATCGCGACCCTTTGTCCCGGCCATTGTAGCACGTGTGTCGCCCAGGGCATAAGGGGCATGATGACTTGATGTCATCCTCACCTTCCTCCGGCTTATCACCGGCGGTAGGTGTCATCACCGAATATATTGAGGTTTCCAATTTGAAATTAGTCAGCCACATGTTCTTTTACATTTGTTTTTTTTTTTCACCCTATTCCAATCATGCTAAATTTACTTAAATATTATAATAAGTTAGAATTAAGATAGAGAAAATGGATTTAGTGGTTATGGTAATATGATAACAAAATAATACACTTTTGACAAAAAACATTAGACTGCAAATTTTTTATTCATTTTTATTTATATATAAATTTATTAATTTCATTATATGAATTTATGATACTTCAATTGAATTTACATATACTATTGAATCTTGATAGTCTAAAAATATATTGCATAAATTTTTATTCACTAATTGTTCATGTTATATAATTTTTATATATTTATTAAAAAAATTGTGCAATTAAAAAATAATTATTAAATTAATATTGTACCTAAGCTTTATGTGTCGAGTTTATAGTACGATTTCATCCCTAAAATAAATTTAGGTAGAAACTCGAATTTGACAACTTTGCTTTGCAACATCCTCTAAAAGTTGCACCACTTAGATATTACTAGAGGTACATAGCCATCAAGTGGAGAGCTTTGAGGAATTCAGGTAGTTGGCTGGTAGTAACTTAGCACACAAATAATTGCATGCATGTTACAAGCATGCAATTTCACTTGGTCAGGACAATTATCGAAATGGAAAGGATATATAATATAGACCCATGACAATAACATGTGTTGTGTTGTCCAATAATAATTATTGTCATATACAAATAGTACAAACCTTGAAAAATTAGTCTCCAAAGGGACCTCAATCAAAATCATATATGATATGTGAACATAGAGCGGTGGAGCATCTATGACTAATATTTAGCAACTTTTCATGAGTGGTACTACTGATTGTGGGTATGGATGCAGGAACAGAAGATAGGAGCCAGGTCAGGGAGATCCTTTTTGTGGACAAGTTTACATGCAAACTGAATGATGAGAGATAACACTGAACTGAAGGTTCTAATTAGAAGCCTGATAACACCCACACACACAATCTTAAGAACTTGGCTGAATCAAAACCACTATAGCATTCTCCGGCTTATAAGAATATAGTCGTGGTTTTGATTCGACTTTGTTATTATTATTATTATTATTATTATTATTATTATTATTATTATTATTATATATATACATGTACGTACGTATATGTATATATATATATATGTATGTATGTGTGTATGTATATATTATGTATGTATATATTTATAATCACATTCTCACATTCAAAATGGAAACCATACATGTAAACTGTGCACATATATATGTATGGTCTGTTTTCAAATGCACAGCTTTATATATTATTGATGTGCCTTGAATTATGTACCATGTACCCAAAATTATGAAAGAAAAAAATAAAAAAAGGAGGAAAAATGAGAATCTGTTGCGGAAGCGGAGGGCTTGGATCTTTATATATGAGGGTTAGAATTTTATATGATGTATACTCTCTTTTGGCTTTTAGAATAAATTTTTGGCGGCGGCCTTCTTTGCCCGTGGATGTTTCTCTCTTGTTCACATTTATCAAGAGAGTTTTACCACGTTAAATCTCTGTGTTCATCTTCTCTTTCTTTCGTTGTTTTGATTATTCATCGATTCTCGGTGTTCTATTCGCAACATATATGAACATACCATCACGTGCAAACTCACTTCAATGCAACGGTGCAAAATATTTGATCTAATTATAGTATTAAATAGTGAAATTTGTATTTATAGTATTAAATTGTTAGATTGTGATCTAATTATAAATGGAAAAATTACACTAAATGTCCTCCAATTTTAAGGTTTGCTCAGCGATACCTTCCAACTTCACTTTGTAACATAATTGTTCTTCATTTTTTAACGTGTTTCACTCGATGCTCTTTTTACCTGAGACAGATGATTTTTTTATTTTTCATCGATGTGACATTCACGTGGCCATCTTCTCTTTCCTCCACGCAAATAACTGTTCGACGTGGCATGCTTCGACGTGACACCATATAAAATTACACAAAATGCTCTCCAACTTTAGTATTTACTCTGTAATATCCTCCGATAACACAAATGCCATTTATCTTTTAACGTATTTCACCCGATACCCTCTTTACTTGGGACAGTCGATTTCCTGATTTTTCATCGACGTGGCATCCGCGCGACCATCTCCTCTCTTCTCCACGCAAATAGTCGTCCGACGTGGTCATCTTCTCTCTCCTCCACGCAAATAGCCGTCCGACGTGGCATCCACGTAATCATCTCCTGTCTTCTCCACGCAAATAGCCGTCTGACATAGCATACTTTGACGTGGCACCACATATTAAATACTCTTACTTACTGTAAGTTGACCATTCACTATTAAATTATTTTCTCATTTTCCCTTTTGTTGTCGTTCACGTGAAACCTCCTTCGCCGTTCGCTCTCTTTCGTCATTCGCCTCCTTGATCGGTCATTTTTCGCGTTTGTCGGTCGTCATCTTTGTCCAAGCATCGTTGTCCGTTCGCGTTCGTCCAAGCTCTCTTATTGAATGCTTAGGCGAAGACGACGAGCGATGAACATGAACGGTGAACGATGAAGGAGGCGAACGAAGAAGGAGATTTCACGTGAACGACGGCAAAAAGAGGAAATAAGAAAATAATTTAACAGTGAGTATATCAACTTATGGTAAGTAAGATGATTTAATATGTGGTGCCAAATGATTATTTGCATGGAGAAGATGACCACGTGGACGCTACGTCGATCGGAAATCGAGAGACCGCCTATCTTTGGTAAAGAGGGCATCACGTGAAATGAGTTAAAAGATGAAATACATTTGTGTTACAAAGTGAAGTTTGAGGGTATCGCTGAGCAAACCTTAAAGTTGGAGAGCATTTGGTATAATTTTATGTGCTACATCGGAGTATGCTATGTCGGACGACGATTTGCATGGAGGAGAGAGGAGATGGCCACGTGGACGCTACGTCGATGAAAAATTGAAAAATCGATTGGCTCAAGTAAAGAGGGCATCGGGTGAAACACGTTAAAAGATGAAGAGTATTTATATTACAAAGTAAAATTGGAGGATATCATTGAGCAAACTTTAAATTTGAGGAGCATTTTGTATAATTTTTCCAATTATAAATGCAAATTATAACTAGTGAAACAACGGTGTAAAATACAAATTTTATAATAAATTTTTAAAAGTCGTATATGTGTTAGATTGTGACGTTTGTTGATTAGACCTAATTATACCAGCAAGCGCATTAAATAATAAAATGATGAATAAACAACATTCGGATAATAATTTTATTTATTTTGCTCTTCTACTTTGTAAGCATAAAGAACATTATGATTTTTAAGCAAAAAACTAAATAAATGATCACCCGATTTTATATAAATTGATTTCCACACCACATGCATAGATCCTTTGACAATTATACCACATAAATATTAACAAATTTAAATTTAATGTTTGAATGAAAAGTGTAATAATGAAAAATTAAAAAGTTGATTTGATAGATAAATTTTAATAATCGTTGGATGAAAATGAAAGAATTAAGAAAATAATTTATTATTTTTACTGATATGTAATTAATATTATAATCTTTATTTATAAAACCTCGTATACAATAACTATAATATTTATAGTATTTAATATTAAACTAATTAATAAAATATTTATTTAATATTAGTCCTAAATAATTTATTTTCATAACTGATATTTATTTCATTATAATAACTAAAATGTACTAAAAACATAGTTAAACTTGCAATATAAAATTAAATATAAACTTATAGATTTAGTTAATTATCAACTTAGACCAGGAACGAGATAAATTTATTCTTGTAATATAAAAATATTATATTTAAGTAATATTATAATTTATTACTATTTAATATGATGTAAGAAAATATTTTGATAAATAATAAAGATTATTTAATATTTTTTTATTATACTGTAATACTGATTAAAGTATAATAAAAATAGTTAACATAATACTTTCATTTTTTATTTTCTCACACATCTTTTATTTCTCTCACTATTAATCATGTGGCCCACCTCAAGGTTGAAAAGAAAAAATTGTTATGAGGCTCCAACAAGAACTACCGAATCCATGAATGAAGCAAAGATTCTATATACAGTGTTTGGACGATGATTTTTTGTGACAATTAAGCAAAATTCAGTCAAACAAAATGAATTTTTGATGGACCCTATCCAAATAGAAGAATGGATAAACGCTATAGTTCTCGATGAAAAGTTCTCATCCACGTTGAGAAATTTAAAGTTTCCATGGCCATGTGCATGTCTAATCAATTTTATTGGAACTTTCGTCAAAATAATCTTTCATAACAAAACCATCAATCCCAAAAAAGTTACCAAGAACTTGTCAAAACTTTAGTTCTAGCATTCAAATAGAGGCATGACAAGAACTTCATTGTGTTGATCGGGATTTGAGTTTTGATGAGATCCACACAAAAAATGAACGGTCTTTGATATAATTTGAATAAGTTTTAATTTAGTTCTTGTCGGGTGTGTTTGAATTGGGGATTTTAAGTTCACAGGAACTAATTGATTGGATAGAAAAATTTAGGTGTGATGTTTGAATGAAAAGTGTAATAATGAGAATCTGAAAAGTTGATTTGATAGATAAATTTTAGTGATTGTTTGGATAAAAAGTAATTAAGAATTAAGAATATAATTTATTATTTATGAAGTATAAAATTAGAAGAAATTAAAATATTATGTATTTATTTAGTTAAAATAATAATTTACAAAAAAAATATATTAATATTATAATTTATGAAAATAATAATATTATAATAATATTATAATTTATTATTTTCTTATGTTATTAATAATATAATCTACAAATAATATTTAAGTTAAAGAATTAATTTTATAAGCTGAATGATCATATATTAATTAATAAATATTATAATTAATTATTATATCATTTATGATAATATAAAAGTATTTTAATGAATAATATTAATATTAAATAGTAATTAATAATAATTTACTATTTGACTGAAGTTTTGAAATTTGGACCAAATTCTAACCTAAATTTCAGTGCCAAATAGGGCATCAAGTTTTTATTACCAAACATTTCGCCAGAATATTAGTGCCGTGTGAAGTTTATTTTTACACTTTTTTTAATTCTAAGAAAGAAGGAAAGCTCCATACATATATAGTTTTCATCATCTGTAACTCCATACATTCTTGAGAGAGTAAAGAAAGAAATTAAAATGGTCATAAATGTAGAATTTTTCGTGGAAGAGATCTAATACACTTCAAAACCACTCGTACGTTGATCATGAACAATTAATAATGCGTTGGCAGCATTGATTTGCTTGGTCCAATGAAAGTGTGTGTCGGCATAATTAGCTAATTTTTTCCTGTCTAGATCTCCACTGGTATTGGATATCTACTAGTACTTAAATAATTAGATAATACTAATTTAGAAATCGAACATGGACTATTAATTCTTTTTTTTTTGTGCCAAATAAACTTAGTTACAATTAACTACTGCTACTAAGATAATGTTAACAGCGATTTGGATATATATTGACGTGGAGTGTTTCAAAACGGCGGAGAGCTGTGGACCAATTGCTTCCTTGATGCTTCCATTTCTTCTAATGGCCCCAAACCGACTGTCCTTGTGCTCCTCCATTGTTAGATCACCATGTACATATCTTGTCCCACTAAAACTTCACTAGCTATATATTGTTATTATTATTTTATGATCACTTATATCAAACATCACGTCAATTTAAAGGGAAAAGATAAATTTGTTCTGCTAAGTTGAATAATATGATCTGGATACATATCCCTTAATGTGAACCAATCGCTTGAATATTGATATGTGGCTAAGAGACAAATTGAGCAATCAGCTGGGCTGCTTGCTGTCAAGTAAAGTTGTGGTTTGTTCATGTGTTTTTGACCTTATTGTTTGTATTATGTAGCTTGCTAGACTTTGTACCACCTTTCATATCTCATATCAGTATGATGATCCCGGACAAAACAGCTGAATGCACAAGTTGAGCACTGTATAAATGATTTCATGCATTCGTAGTTGTATATTTCATGCACTCGTATTGTTATATATTTGTTTGTTTATGTTGGCGTACGATATAATAATATGTAGTTTTTTTTTCTATGAGCAACTATATATCCCCACTAGGAATGATCACATGATTGTTCAAAGTATTTCAAAATTATAAATCTTATCTGGAAATGTTGGGATCACAAGTTGGATTGTGTTCAAAATTGTTTAACGTGCATATCAACCCGAAGTACGTGGCCAGGTGCATGATGGTCAAGGGTATATCATGAACGCTTACAATATTCTTGCTAATTAAACACACATTATATTATATTATAATAACAAATACAAAGGTTTCACATGTCTGTTGGCTTAATTTGAATGTATGAGAGATAGAGACATTTTAGTATTGATTATGCATTTGGCTAGCTAGAATACAAAGCTTCACACATGCTTTGCGATTTAGTTAAATGTATCCCTTCCATGTAATCCATCAATTACATGTGTCCCTATGGTTATAAGAAATCAGTTAAATAACTACTATCTATATATAATTGGGCAACACTACTATCACTTAAAAATACACTATTGTCACTTCATTTTATCTTATAAGGATAAAAGTGTTACGCACTTTCAGCACTCACACGATGAAATGATAATAGTGCGTTTTAAAGTGATAAAAGCGGTGCCCTAATTGCTAAACTTAATCGGCTCACTTGTTGAACCGGTGTTAATCACCTGTTAAGCATGGCAATCAAGCGACCAACTAAGTAGTTCTAATTAATTAAGCAACCTCATTGTCGGGGAGTCTCTTTCTTGTTCTAGTTGGCATGCCTCCATTATTTGATGTTTTTGTAGCCTTCTAACTAACGAGTCACATTTATATATAGTGCATGTATACTACTCATGCTTTATAATCTCAGCTTACAATGAACAAACATGTTTGGACACGGGTGTGTTAATTATTCCCTTTCTTTGCTGGTTTTGAGTTTTTTCGCTACACCATTTTTTTTTAGATTCCCAACATTGCGAATGTGTCTCACTTATGTTAGAGATTTGATTACGCATATTATTCTCTTTTTGTAAAATTATATAACATTGTAAAATTATTATCCCTGTAATCAAGATCCATGAATGATTATAAACTCATAGAAATGGCAAGTTCCTTGATCCAAAAATATCTTAACTATCTTCTATTTACGTAGGATGGTCACTCGTTCATCTAGGGCAACAAAGTCGAACGCCTACTCACACGAATATCTAGTCAAAGGACTTTGTATCAAAGGTGAATTATCTATCAACCAATGGGGGCAACTTAATTTAAGTCTCCAAATCGAAACAAAATTATGTTTCCATTGAGAATTTAATTCATAATAGTCAGACATGCAATCATAGCGACATAAATTAATTGAAACGATAATGGACCGAATTTTTACCGGTATCTCATATATACTGACAATCGAAAAAAAATTTGAATCACATATCTTTTATCACCTCTATTTTTTTTTATAAAACTCTTATCATTATGCAAAGAACTCGAATACTGAGGTGATAATTGAAAAATTAAAAAAAGAAAAAAAACTCTCTAGTCTGTCAAAAAGTAGCCTAGATATGAATGTAGCTTTATAAATGTAGTGTGCTTAAGTTTTGTGTATGATTTCTAATTTTTCGCTGTCGTGGGAGTCTTCAACTCCAATCTTGTAGACATCAATGATGAACTTTGCTTTTTTGTTAATTAGCAAATTCGTTGAAGCTTTGGTTAATATATGGCATCGATCATGGAAGTAAAAAAAGGATGTCAGAAGAGGTCAATTAGCAAGCAACTTGGACAAGGAGGGAAGCACTAGATCTTTTTTTAATAACTATAAAAGCTAAATATATATATATATATATATATATATATATATATATATATATATCACCTTGTTTCTAATTAGAAGAATATTACCATGTTACTATATGTCCAAGGAAGTTTCTAATGTTCGAAATATGTAAGAACTTTTGCATTTGATAAGATCTTTTTTTTCCATTAACTATGTAGGGATAGCCCCAAAGGTTATATAGTGCGAGATTTTTGCAGTCAAATGGTATTTTAGACTTTTAGTGCAGTCAATTGTATGAATGTTAATGTGCAAAATGAAACAACTCTTGGCAAGACATTAAAAGAATAACAACAACAACAAAGTCTTATCCCACTAGATAGGATCGACTACATGGATCATACGACATCATTCCGCTCTATTAGTACAAGACATTAAAAGAATAATATTTCTAATTCACTTATCTATTTTAATTTGTTGAACAATTTTATATTTAGGTGTATAATTAAAAATAGTCTTGCTAGTTGGTATTAATTTTTTTTCCTTTTATCGAAACATCCTTTAGAAGGTAAAAGAATCCGAATCTTTATGCTTGGAAGTTTGGAAAAGAGAAAGAAAGCTTGTAACTGTTTATGAAGTTATGCTTCACCTAATACCTGAAATTATATTTTATAAAATTATTGATCACTGTTAATAATATGAAGAAAAGAAAACCGAGAAACAATTTGAGTTTACTTTTTATCATGAAAGATTGTATTTTTTTACTAACATCATAGACCACTTTTTTTCAAAATTTAAAATAAAAGGTCTAGTTGTTTCATTTAATTAAAATATGGAGTCTAATTTTTTTTAATATGTAAAAAAATTCATAGAAAATTTTACCCATAATTAAATTTATAATTCGAAGAAAAAAACAAGTCATCTCTTTATTTTGTCCCCCACTTCAACCAACTGCTGCCACTATAATTTACAGTCCAAAGTTTTTTATTTTTAGGGATTTATTCAATCATATTACTAGAATTTAATATTTTATTGGATTAGGATAAAAAGAGAGTTTACAGTTTCCAAGTAGAAACGAGTCCTTGAAGGGATTTTTTAGGAGCAAGAACTCAATTTATAGATGCTCTGAACAGCGCCGAAAGCAGCACCTTCTCTGTCTTCTTCTCTGAGGCTGCTGCGCGCAGAGATCTCATTATTCCCTTCAGCAGCAGCAGCTTCCACAGCAGCAAGAGCCGTCGCAACTGTTGCCGCCACAACGATATAAATATGATATATATAGCAAATAGTAGTAGTTTACTCAACTGGTAGCAGAGCCAAAAGCAATGGAGGGGGAGAGCATTCATCGCCATCATCACCAGAACGACTGAACGCACTAGTTTACTTCCCTTCCCGATACTCTCATCACTTTTTATGAGACCCACCACCAACAACAACTGCGACATCATTGCGAAAGAGATCGATTTTTTAGACCGACTGCGGCGTTTTCCCAGAAGCTTTCATTTACTCTCCCCTGTTTCTATAAGACGCAGCATAGTAGTAGGCAGCGCCACAGAGAGAGAGAGAGAGAGAGAGAGAGACGACGGTACCTATCTCAGTTGAGAAAGATGAAGCATATGAAGCTTGGATCGAAGCCGGATGCATTCAAATCAGATGGGAACAACAGCAGGTTTGACCTCGGTTCTCTGATCTGCTCGCTCCTTCAAGATCGTTTCTTGCGTTCGTTTCCGTTTCGTTTGTTCATCTTGGTGTCTGAAATTTGTTGGTGCGCTGCTTCTTACTCGTGATCCCCTTCTTGGTGCAACTGTACTATGGTTATTCTTCCTGATATAGCTTGTTCGAATTGCTTCTCATAGGTCCAAATGCTTCTTTCCTTAGGATCAATTTGTTTCTGATATATCATAGTCAGGTGCAAATTGCTAAGATTGAGATATTCTTATGATAACAAAGAGTTATAGGAGGAAATTGAAGTGATGTTCGCCATGTGGGCTTTGTGTTTTGGCAGCAGCTCCAATTGCCTGTGTTTGCACTGTGATGGCTCAATTAATCAAATTCCCCTGTCGGAGTATGTGAACAGGATGTCTGTTTCTACTACTGTGCTACACTGCACAAGAACATGATGAAGTCTTTATGTCGGAAGCAAAAGATCGTGTTGCACAGAGCACTTTGTTTTAGACGCATGCGTATATATATTTATGCTTTACCATTGTTTGGTTTTGAATATGCATTCATCATTATCCGTCCCATTTTCTACATTGAATTGTAGATATATTTCTTCATTGTGTATTGAATCATCAATTCATATAATTCTATTATCTAATTTCCTTGATGACATAATTTGACATGATAAGTGCACTTAACAGTCTCCCTCGCGCATGCAGATTTGTGGTATCTGAGCTACCAACAGACGTCATTGTGCATGTGGGTGAAGTGACATTTTACTTGCATAAGGTTATTCCCTCCCTTAACACAACTGAGACTAATCCATGATACTGGAATCTGTATTTTATAGAGTTAAAAACATGATTATATGTTTCCTTGCACAACGATAGTTTATGATTTGATCAAAGCATATAAGGCAGTGTCAGGTAATGTAAAACTGCAAAACAAGGTCAGAATTCTCTGTTTAATATAGAAAACTAATTTTGTTACTGCACTTGACATGAGGATAAAATGGATTCCAATAGTTCATCCATGTACATTTAGCAACTGAATAAGATGTATATATCTCATGATTAGGATTTATTATCATATCTCCTTCATCTCCTCCAAAAGTTTCTTATTCTGTGATCTCCATATGCAGTTTCCTCTTTTATCCAAGAGCAACCGGTTTCAACGCATGGTGATCAAGGCCAATGGGGAGAGTGCAGATGAAGTGTTCATGCATGATATGCCTGGCGGGCCGTCAGCCTTTGAGACGTGTGCCAAATTTTGCTATGGCATGACTGTGACACTGAATGCCTACAATGTCGTTGCTGCAAGATGTGCAGCAGAGTATCTGGAGATGACCGAGGACGTCGAGAAAGGGAATCTAATATACAGAATTGAGGTTTTCTTGAGCTCCAGTATTTTGAGGAGCTGGAAGGATTCCATTATAGTTCTGAAGACCACAAAGTCTCTGTTGCCGTGGTCTGAGGAGCTGAAAATGGTTGGGAGATGCACGGATTGCATTGCTTCTAAAGCATCCGTAGATCCTGCTACTGTGAGCTGGTCATACACCTGTAGCAAGAAGTTGGCAGCTTCGAGTGAAATAGTGGAGACACAGCAAAAGGTATGTAATGTTCCACAGGACTGGTGGATCAAAGATATATGTGAACTGGACGTCGATCATTACAAGCTGGTAATGCTAGCCGTGGAGTCCAAGGGGAGGATGCCGCCTGACGTGATCTGTGAGGCTCTCAAGGCCTATGCAGTGAGATGGTTGCCAGATTCTTATGACGCCCTGGTAGCCGATGACTACACCAGACGAAATATGGTTCTGGTGGAGACCATCATCCATCTCTTACCGCCAGACAAGGGTTCAGGATGTTCCTGTAGGTTCCTCATGAAACTGCTAAAAGTTGTCATCCTGGTTGGAGCTAGCGACCAACTGAAGGAAGAGTTGATGTGCCGGATTAGCATGCAGCTGGACAAGGCTTCTGCCGAGGATCTACTCATTCCAGCAGCATCAGGGAGCGGGACTGTTTATGATCTACGACTGGTGCAGGCACTGGTTAGTAAATTTATGATGCGAGGTGATGACAGTCATGCGACCAGTTTCAGTGGAAAGAAGGAGAACAGATTTAATGTCTCGACAGTGGATGGATCATTGTTGGCTGTGGGAAAACTGGTCGATTGTTATCTTGCAGAAATAGCCGTGATCCAAATCTGTCCATTTCAGAATTTATCGACATGTCCAATTCGATTCCTGAGGCCGCAAGGCATGTTCATGACGGTTTATACACGGCCATTGACATCTACCTGAAGGTAATTTTATGAGACTATTTCAGTTACTCTTTACTATTAGCTATGAAGTTAGGAAATCAACATGAAATGCCATCTTAAACCCCATTATCCTGCGATGATATTCTTCAGGAGCATCCGGAGTTGACAAAAGATGGGCGAAAGCTGATTTGTGGCCTCATGGATGTTAGAAAACTCTCGGCAGATGCTTGCATTCATGCAGCACAGAATCAGAGGCTTCCACTCCGGCTAGTTGTCCAAGTTCTTTTCTTTGAACAGATGAGGGCAGCAGCATTAGCAAGAAGTGCGCCAGCTCAAGGCAAAGATGCCTCACATGATGGTTCACAGTCCAGTGCGAACAGGGAGGAAGATCGTTGCGATGGGAGAGCGTTGGAGGATGAAGGCTCATTAAGCAAGCAGCTTGGGAGCCTGGAGATGAAGGATGAATGCAGGAGCAGTGTTGACAGCAACAAGAACAGGATCAACGAGGACAGAGGTCATGGTTTGTTGCCACCATCCAAATCAAAGAGGATATTTGACAAGCTGTGGGTAAGCAAAGGACAGGAAGAGACAAATGGAGGATCTGAGATATCCGGGAGTTCCCAGAACCCCACAACCACATCTCTGAAACCAGTGGAAGCTAAACCTCCTGTTCTTCCATCAAGGCAGAGATACTTTGTTTCATAAGAAATAGTTCTGGTTCAGTTAAGGCTCTTGGATTTTTTTTTTTATAGGAAGTTGTGAAGTTTGGATTTGTTTCATAACTTTTTGCCTTTCTTTTCCTTGCAAAGAATGGAAATATAAGGAGCAGAAAGGGTTAGACTGCTTTTGTATTGAGGCTGTTAATCTGTACTTATTATAAGCTGGAGGAATAATAAAGCCTATTAAACAAGCTCTAATTACATGTGTTAATTGTTTATTTGACAATTGAAGGAAAGGGCAGAAGCTGGAGAAGTAGTTTCTAAATTCTAATGGGTGAAAGAAGTATATTGAGCTTTATATGTTATTTTAGTAATTCTTTAATACACAATAAATTGATCAACCTTCACTCCTTTGATAATTGTGAAATAAAAATTGAGTTTCGCTTTTTTCTTTTTTTTTTTTACCAGGTCATCCCTTCACTCCTTTTTTTCTCCATTTATTAATGTACAGATTCCCATTGGAAAAAATATATACAAATTAGTCTGATGAAATATTTGCTTGAACTGGAGTTATTGGTTCGAAAATTGCACAAGTCCAAGAAATTAAAATTAAACTCTTATTTTTGGGTAACAAAAATCTTAACTTTTACTTTCGTAAAAGTAAAATCTTATTTTTTTTGTTCTAATAATAGTGAAATAAAACAGCATACATGATACTTCTAATTAGGAAAAAAATAGAGGTGTTCCTTGAGGAGGGATATCGCATCCTTTATCTTTTTAATCATTAAATTAAAAACATTTGAATCATATTTGATTCCTTCTCTTTTAAGAATTTTTAATTTAATTCGTAGATTTCGGATCTGATTAAAAAAAAAGGGGGTGGGGGGGGACGCAGTAAATGGACACCTCCGTTAAGTCCTTCTAATTATGCTCATTTAGTGTAATATATAGAACGTTAAACTTGTCAAAGTTTGGTGATGTATAGAACTCTGAAACCTGAACACAAATACAGCACTAGAAACGTAATAAATTGAGCATACAAATTAAGAAGGGATGCTAATTGCACTTGCTCACTGGAAAGAAGTCGAGCGTTGGGTTTCCTGATGCACTGAGAAAGATCACATTAACGATCTGATATTAGATCTTGATCAGCATGTCTATTTCAGCATCCTGGTGGGTTCTTTTCGTGCAATTAGATTCTGATATTGCCGTCACCGTTCAACAGTTAAAAACTACTGGCTCTTTTGCTTAACCAATGCGTTCGAGTGTTTGCCAGGCACATTTGGGAAGATTGTTGTCACCTTCTTCGGGGACTTTTTTTCATATTTTATATTTGGACTCTGATCAGATCGATAGATAATATCTTTCGTCACCTTCTTTCCCTTATTTTCTCTTCTTTCCCTCATTTTAATCTTTGCCACCATTGTTGTACCTTGCTTCATTGTTGTCTCGGTCAGACGATATTGAAGGAGCTCACTCATGCTGAAAAAGGGAAAAAGGAGGAGGAACAACTAAAGCTCAAGAGAATCGAAAGAGCAACCTAAAATAAGTGTGGTTTGGAGATCTAAGTCGGCTTAGATTTAAGAGGTTATGCTTGTTTTTTAAGGACTAATATGGACTTAAATCATGCTAGATATGGGTAGTTCACGGCCTATGAATTATCTTATAATCTACATGTTTTATATGGTTCTAATAAATTAGGAAAAGGATTATGTGTATGTAAAAAATTGCTATTTAGGAGATGCTTCATTTATAATCTTTAGATGATGATTGCTTCGTGAAAAACATGTTATGGTTTCTGAGTTTTAGATTATTATTCTTCTAGTTATGAGAATCTTAGACATCATGATATTATAACTTAAGTGATATGAAGATCATATGATCCGTTATGCTATAGCATTTGTGATACTTATGTTAAAAATGAATATAAGAAATGTTGTTATATTGCGTGATGTTAAATGTTAGGAGTACCCTTAATGATACATAGAGATGTTTGTTTTTGAAGTTGCAGTCAATGTTCCGGGTCTTGTAAGTTGTAATCATGTCAGTGAACTTAATTTATAGTCGGTTCACAAATGATTTTAATAAATTTTAAATTATTATTGACATAAATGAATTAATATTTTTTTTCAATTATAATGTATAAAAGTATTAATTTTAGTTACCAAAATCATATCAACTTTGTATTTGAATACGAAAAAAATTATGTATAAAATCACATGATCAAAAAAATATTAGTGATATAAATAGTACAGATAAATTATATTTTATCATGTAATTATATAATTTAAGTTAATTGGGACTAAATATAATTACTAAAAATATTATTCTAGTTTGCTATGCAATATAATAATGTTATATAAAAAATATAATAAGGACAAATGTATAATTTAAAAAAGAAATATATTTTTCATGATAATTGGTATAATGGTGTTCCACATATTTGCGATGATAATAATAAAATAATATTTATTATCAAATAGAAAGTAAGAAAAATTATGTGTTAGCATATTCAATTAAGAAGATCATGAAATATGTTATCCTAATGATATATTAATGATACTTTTTATATATGAAATTATATCATTTAAGCTAATTGAGATAAAGGAATAATTAAGAAATATATTATTTTATTTAACTATGCAGTACTATAATACTCTATAAAAAGTATAATAACAAGAAATATATAATTTAAGAGAGATAATATTTCTCATGCAATTAATCTAATATGCTTCTTATTATAATAAAATAAATTGTATTCCTTATAAAACCTAGCAAGAGAAAAAAAAGTCTACCCAAACTGCTAGCGGCAAGTAGAACCTGCAACCTCTAGTATGGTCATCAACACGTTGAACTACTAAGGCAAGGAGATATAGTTGTACAAAAGACTACTAATAACTAATTAATTCAGTGGGTGAACGTACACCCACTAACACCCACGTGACTCCGCCACAGAATCATGTCATGTGTTATCTTCAATATGTACATGGCATCCCATGATATATAGATGTGTCGTAGCCTACAACATTGACTAGTTCAGCGAGAGAACTACAAAATCTTAAAAAAATGGCTATAGTTAAAAAAGGTTTAAGGAATTAACCTTTTTTTCTTTGCATTATAGCTTGATAAGGTTTTTTTTTATTGGTTATTCCAACTATTCAATGCAAATGAGAGAACTCTCTCGAAAATGCATGACTAGATTCCATCAGATCCTTCTTTTTTCTTCAATGTTTTATCCTAATAGATTTCATGAGACAGCTAAGCTACCGAGCTAAGATATTTAGGGTGAAAAATGTTGATAATGTTCATATGTGTTACTTTTTATGTATTCTTAAACTATATGTAAATGAGGTCTGATTTGTTACTCTTTGAAACAAGAGTATTCTATTACCAACAAAAATTGGATAAGGAACTTTTAATTGCCGAAAGTTCTCGAGATAGATTTGATGTTTGGATGAAAAATATACTAATGAGAATTTAAAAAATTGATTTGATAAATAAATTTTGGTAGGTATTTGAATAAAAAAATTAAAAATTAAGAATATAATTTTATTTTTACAATATAGAAAATATTATTTTAATTTATCTTATAATTGATTATAATGTAAAAAAATAGCTTCATAACTAATATTAACACTAAATATTAATTAATAATAATTTACTATACCATAATATTAATTAAAGTTAATAAATAATTAATAAAAATAACATTTAATTGAATAATTTAGTTCATAAGATGAACATATATTATATAATTAAGTTAATTTTACATGAATTCCATTTAACTAATATAATAATACAATAAATACAAATACAATTTGATATTAATACTAAGCAAATTATTATAACTAATTAATATAATATTTTTAAGTATTAGAACTAAGTAAATTTATTTCTAATAATATATTAATAAATAATATATATTATTAAATTAAATAATATTATATATATAAATTAAAAAAGTAAAAAAATGTCGTTGAAGTTTAGAACCAAAGTTCTGAGTGATGTTTGACTGGAATTCAAATACGAAATTCGTAAGTGTTTTGATGAATTAGTGGGAACTAGATCAAGTTCCGAGTCTAATTCCACCGTCAAACACAGCATTATGAAAATATTTCACTGGAACGATAATTAATTAATCTGTATTTAAAAAATATCGTTTTCTCTCTTTTTTTTAATTGGAAGGAATAGATCGTGCATTAACCACGATATAAATAAAAAAACTTATGGAAAAAAAACATTAGATTGAAATAAATAATATAAACCAAATTAGCAAATAAAAGTTGTGTAGGCAGGAAAAAAAAGGGGGGCGAAGACTTGCGGAAAATAGTGGCTGGGGATTATTTTGCTTCTACATTCTCCTCATAAGATTTTGTGGATCCTTTGTAGCGCGTGTTTACGGCCATCCAAAGCTTCAATGTTGACATTTGGAATCTGATGAATGATGTGCCAATTCGGACCATCTTTCCGGCAGTCTTTTAGCACTTCCTGCGTGCAATACAGCTCAAGTTTTTTCAGACTGGGTTGCTGGACCAACGATGATAACCAACGCGGGAGGTTCTGAGTAGAAATAAGAAGATACAATTGCTGCAATGCATCAACATTGCCGACGAACTCCAATTTCGGGCTTTCCTCTATACCGAGCTGCCTCAACGAAGGAAGGTTACACAATATCTTCAACCCCTCGCAGTCCTCTAAATACATGGATTCTAAGGAGGGGAAATTGATGATTTTGGCCAATGCAGGACATCTTCTGATATGTAGCGCTTTTAAGTTCGTGGCATGAGAAAGGCATTCTGGAAGGTCTTTCAGCTTTGGACAATCAGCAAGACAGATAGAGTGCAGTTTGGGAAGCAGCTTTGAATTGATCTGTTGGTAACTCGATGAGGACGGCCAGTCTTCCCAATTTGGCATTCTGCTAATATTCATGTACTCCAGATTCGGGAATGTGATGCCTGTTTGCGGCGAGCATGAGAAGAATTGAGGTCCAAATGTAGTGATGGCTTCCGCACCTCCGATACAGAGAGCTCTCAATCGCGGCAGCTGGCTCAGCTGCGGAGGAAGCTCCTTACATGATGCAGCATTCAGAAGTCGCAGAGTTGTCAAGTCGGGGAAAGAGGCTGTCGATGAAGGTGACATCATCCATCTCGGAAACTCGAGGCCAGGAAAGTTGTGAATCGCAAGTGTCCGGATGGTGGATGGTGGAGTGAGATCATCGTATATCTTTTGGATTCTTAGGATGTCTTCTTCACTGCTCTCCAAATTCTGTGTTCTCTCTGTCAATTCCAAGTGCCTAAGAAAGCGTTTATCTGCAAGTGCGGAAACTGCACTTTTGCCGCTCGACCTATGCAGCTTGCAAAGATGCAAGTTTCTGAGGTTGGACAGATGTCGAAGCTCGTCTAGGTCACAGCCTTTTGCTTCGTGCTCGCTCGAAGCCCCACCATCGTGGCCAATGATTAGCTCTGTCAATCTATGAAGATTCTTTAAAATGCCAATTCCCTTGGGTACATGACTTAGAGGTGTATGTTCAATATTAAGAACCCTGAGCTTGTACAACCTCGTGACAGTTTTAGGAAGTTGATGCAAAAGTTCACATCCACCAGCTCTCAACGTCTGAAGATTTGAAAGTCCTCCTATTGAGTTCGGTATTTCTTTCACGTTTGTTCGATCTATATCCAGGTGCCTCAAGTGGAAAAGGTGGCCTACGGAATCAGGGAGCTCTTCAATCTTCGAATCACGAAGCACTAAAATCCGAAGGTTGTACATCTTTTCAAGCAGGACATCCTGAATCGACTTGGTTTTAGAACCCTCGTAGACAAAGAGGGCTCTCAGATGCTTTGGTTCTGTTACACCATCAGGGAGCCTCAATCTTTCTCCAGTGCCATTTGCAATCATTACAAACGTTGCAACTTCATTAAGGGGCCCGTACGAACCATCTGATTCGCCTCGCGAATACAACTTGCTTCTTCATCCATCAAGAATTGACCAACATATCGAAAAAGATCATGCATATTACATTTGGCAGCATTTAAACTAGGAGGGGATGATTGTATAAGGTTTCTTTTAACTAGTTCGAAAAAGAAGCCTTCGGCCGCATCCTCCATCAAATTATCTTCCTTGGATACTATCAACCCCTCATCAATCCAATAACTCACGAGATCATATCTAGTCATCGCTCCTCGAGCAGATATCAATGAAGAATAGAGGAAACATTGTTTCAGCCTTGGTGGCAAATCGTCGTAGCTCAAGTAAAATGCCGCTGGTACTTCATCATTGATTTGGCTCATAGACCATATTTCACTTCTCAGAACCCTTCCCCATTCCGTTACATTTTTATCTCTCGGCCTTAAAACACCTGCAACAGCCTTAACGGCCAGAGGAAGACCATCGCATTTCTCAACAATTTTCAATCCAATTTGGCGTAAACTTTGAATTACATATTCCTCGTCGCCCTGGAATACCTCCTTGCACAACAACGCCCAAGAACTCTCATTGTCCATTCTGTCCACACGGTGAGTGTAGCTTGCTTTTAAACTCTTAGCTACATCTTCGTCTCTGGTTGTAACTAAGACCCTGCACTTCGTTGCCCCGTGATTCATTGGGCCCCTCAGTAAATTATGCCAGACACCTTCGCTCCACACATCATCTAGTACTAGAAACAAGCTTTGGGGAAGGAGCGAGACCAGTTTATCTTCTAATTCTGCTCTACTTTTTTCTCCCATGTCATTTCCTCCTAAGTTTCTAACCATCTCTTTAAGTAACTCTGTATCAGAGTACTCCTTAGAGACGTGTAACCACATTCTTCGTTTTGAAAACATGGAGGTAAACTTTCCATCACTAAAACTGCTAGTTATGCTCTCGTCGTTAAAGATTTTGCGTGCTAAGGTTGTCTTGCCTATCCCACCCATCCCGGTTATTGCCAAGAAGCGACACTTGGCATCATCATCATTCTTAACTATGAGAGTGATTAATTTTTGTGCAGCTTCTTCAATTTGTGACCCTACAATACTTGAGACATCCTGGATGGAAGACGTCTGACGACGAGCAGAAACATCACGGTGATCACTACTGCCTCTCTCGCTCTGATCGCTGGTGCGTGCACTTGCAAAAGATGCTATTATTTGGTTATCTCTGGTTATCTCATCTATTTTATCATTAAGTTCCTTTATGCGACGACCAGCTTCATGACGATATTTCAGACAGCGGAAGCAAGATAAAAACTTACTCCGAGACGATGGAAGTTGACGCTCGACTTCCAGTAATTTACTTCCTTCCATCATGCAGGTGTCGAGGATGTCATCGGCATCGTACATGACATCCTTGAGCTCCTTCGCCAACGTTGCGATGTGCAATTCCGTGCGCCTCTTCTGCTCTGTGTATTCAAGGAAGCCTCTGAGTCTCTCCAACCTCCGCTGCAGCTTCTTCACATCGTCCTTCACGCCAAGCAGCATGCTCATCTCCCCCTCAGCAAAACTCATCAGCTTCTCTGACAGGTTTCCCACAAAAGCATCCAGCACCATTGCCATTTCTGTTTCCCTTCACACTTGCAGGAACAATTAATGAGATCAAATGTTCACACCGTTGCTCGGCAGCCAGGTGGTTGATCTCATTATATATTCGTTCGTGGGATATATAATAGTATAGTATTACATTCAAGGGGCGGACCCACAACGTTTGGTGGTGGTGGTTTCTCATTATATATATAATAGTATAGTATTATATATATATATATATATATATATATATAACATAAAAATATCAAACTTCGCTGATTACAAAAAATTTTAGTTTATGAAAAAACTTATATATATATATATATATATAAGATTTTACAAAAAGATAATTAAAGAGCATTAAAAAATAATCATTTTAAAGTAAAGGTCCATTCTTAAAAAAATAAGCTAGTAAGTAGCATTTTACCCGGGGGTGAAAATAGTTGAGGATTTTCGGTCCAAAAAAATTCTGCTATTTTTTTATCGGTGTTTTAATTAAAAAAACACTCCAAACCTATTTAAAAATAATAAATAATTCTTTAGGGGGTTGGTTTTCTCCTATGATTTTTTTAGGGCCCTAATTTTATATAATTATATTTTTAAAATATATATAATAAATTAAAATTAATATAAAAATAGTTAATTTTATATTAAATATAAATATACTATTAATATTTTAAATTTACCAAATTAAAGTTCGATAATGTTATAAAAAAATATGAGATTTTATTAAAAAGATATTATATCTATAATAAAAAAATGAATAACTTATTATTTAATTATATAAATAAAAATGGGCTCTAGTGTCATACAATTTTTTGGGGTGGGACTCTAATTTTAAGGGGTGATTTTTAATTTATCAAAAATAATCTTAAATTATGTTTAGATAGATTTTCATTTTTTATTTTTCCGGTCCAATTTTTTTAGATTGAATAGATTTTTTAGGTTGGCCGAATTTTTTTATGCCCCTAATTTTACCGTATCAAAAATAATTTGTGTCGCAATTGTCAATTTTTTTGGGTCACCTCATGTTTTCCCCAAATCAATTATTCATTTATTTATTTTGTTGCCCAAATTTTACAAAAAGAAACATAATAAAATGTATTGTAAAATGATATTTATTATTATTTTTCTTTGTTCCATAATGTACGTTATATTTTTTTAATGCCACCAACTACAATTTGATGGAGTGATAATTTTGTAAATATAGAAAATTTTTATTGAAGCAAGATTTATTGATGAATAATATATCGAAAGGTTTAGTTGCTAATAGAGCGGAATGACGTCGTATAATCCATGTAGTCGACTCCATCTAGTGGGATAAGACTTTGTTGTTGTTGCTGTAGAAAATTTTTATTAAAACCTCATTTATCACTACTTGATATGCAAGTCGAAAGTTATCTACTGAAAAGAAATATTTCTAACCGTAGAAATATCAGTTTTGAAAAAAAAATAATCTTTTTATTAACTAGGCGTGGATACGTATACTCGTGACTTTCCATAGAGTACTGGAACACTAATAAATTTCAAAGAAAAAATAATAATTTAATATCATACTTATAAAGATACATTTATTTTGGAAACAATAATTGAAACTCACACCATGTACAAGATGCTAGTACTAAAGAAAATTTTTTAAATTAGCAAAATTAAAATAGCTGAGTAATCTTTAAAATGAGAAAGTGGAACAGTAGTCCTTGGACTAAATCCAGTAATTCATACGACTAATATCAAGCAGCCAAAAAGTATTGCTGATAACCCAACGACGGTTCGTGTAATGGTGACGAACTGCATTTCAAGTAATTTGACAGGTGCTAATAGTGTGAGATCGATTCTTGAAATCGTCACAGAGTAATTATTTTTTTTATTCTCATCCCGACATCAAATTAATCAAATGCTTTGATACTTGAAAAATGCTGATATATTTCATAAAATAGAATAATCTATTGGCAGTGAAATCAAAGGAATCAGAATCAAGGAGGCCCTCACCAGAAGATAGATGCTCATTACAAAAGTCAAGTTTTCTTTGCATCAGGTTCGATCTTTAATTATTTTGTTCTAATCTTGTCTTTGTTCTCATCCAAGGAAAGCATCACGTGTGTGATTAAATTACTTTTGAAAAAAGCACAAAAATTTCGAATGTAACGATCCCGAGTTCTCTATATTTAATTATTTTATTTTGAGCACTACTATTAGACAAAAATAAAATCGGATCACAAGTATCAAAACAATAATAACAATCTAAAATTCAGTACTCAAGAGATTCTTAACTCTTCATGACTCACTATAAAGCTCTCTGGGCTCCAAACCAGATCTCTAGCATTTCTACGGCTTGGCCTTCTTTGCCAACACTTGACAATTCCTGGCATCACTTCCTCTTGGCTCCTGATATCATTAAGGAGATTAAAAATATATTTTGGTCTATGTCTCCAGGAAAAGCTCTTGGGCGTTCACATTGAAATTTTAGGAACATCATTGGAGAAGAGGTCTCTTCCTCCATTCAGAATTTTTTCACCCACAATATCTTTCCTAGTGAATGGGGGAACACTGCTCTTGTCTTTATTCTTAAGAAGTCATCTCCTCAAGCCATAAACGATTTCAGGCCAAACAGTCTTTGCAATGTTATTATGTATAAAGCAGTTTTCAAAATCCTTGCTAATAAAATCAAACCAACTCTTCAGCATCTAATTGATCCCTGCCAATCTGCTTTCATCTCTGGCAGATCCATCCAGGATAATATCTTGGTTGCTTAGGAAATTGCACACTCTTTATCTGTAGGGAGAAAGAAGCATCTCATTCTCAAGGCAGATAATGTTAAAGCGTTCGATAAAGTTTCTTGGTCTGCCCTCCAATCTATAATGCATAGGATGAACTTCCCTGATAAAATTATTGCATGGGTCCAGATTTGTGTCCAATCGGCTAGATTTACATGCTACATTAATGAGGAACATTCTCCTTATTTTTCATCCTACGTGGGCCTTAAGCAGGATGACCTTCTTTCACCTTATCTCGTTACCCTTATTTCCCAAGTTCTGTCTTCTCTTATTAATGAGGAAGTAAGATTAAACCACCTTGTACCATTCAACATTGGTAATTTCAATCTTAGTCACCTTCTCTTTGCTGATGATCTTCTCATTAGTATAAGGGCCACTGCTAATAATGCCAAGACTATTAAAGATATTCTTAACCTCTAAGCTCACTAACTAGGTCATAAATTGTGATAAGTATGAGCTTTACTTCCCTGCCAAGTTCTCCCCCTCTCGCAAGAATAGAATTCTGAATATCTTGAGTATTAAGCAAGGTAAGTTTCCTTTCACCTAGCCCCTATTTCATACAAATATATTACCCATAAGTAGCAACAGTCTATTTGTGATAAAGCAACTAGGCGCCTTGCTGGATGAAAAGGTAAACTTCTCAACACTGCCAGTAAGAGTTTGCTCATTAAGTCAGTGCTTAATTCTATTCCAGTTTATATATTAACTTTTGTATATATTTCTAGGGGTCTCATTTCTTCATTAGAAAAATATTCTAGATATTTTCTCTGGTCTAAATCTGGAAACAAGGTTGGTATGCATCTTGTAGGTTGGCACACTATTCAAACTCATCAAGCTCTTGGAGGGTTGGGCATTCAGAATTTGCATTGGATCAGAACTTCTCTCCTTGCCAAACGTGTCCTTGGGGTCCTCATTGACTCTAAGGATATTCGGTCTATTTTGGTAAAAAAATAAGTATGTAGCTTCTTGGCCTTGGAGAATGATTAACTTGGTAATGAAAGATATTAAATTTGGTCTACAAAAATACATTGTTAATGGTCTTACTACTTCTGTTACCCTGGATCCTTGGATTTTTAACATACCATTATCTCATAAGCCAACCTATATTAATGTCCAGGTAGATACTCAATCCCTGAATGTTAGCAATTTTATTGTGAATGGACGTTGGAATTTACTGCTTTTACATGAGTTCTTTGGTCCTATTTTGGTTGAGGCTATTACTGTCATCCCTCTCCCCCCTTCTTATGTCAATGCCAGTGATGACCGGTGGATTTGGGCCGCTGATCCTCATGGTGAAGTAAATGCCTCTTCTGTTTATTACTCACTGAGCTACCAGCCCAATTCGTTGCCGACTTCTGGACGACTAATTTGGAAGCACATCTAGTCTATTAGTGCACCGCCAAAAATTAAAACTTTTCTTTGAAAGCTTTCTCATTTTAAACTGCCTACTCTTGACATTATCTCTTCCTTTAATCTAAACATTAATACTGCATGTCCATTATGTGGTGCTGCCACTGAGACTAATAGGCATCTTCGATTGCTCTGTTGCTTTTTCTCTTTGGACTTTTATGCAACATGAACTATACTACAATTTTAAGTTCTTTGCTAATTGGCACCTAGGGGATTGGATCTTGGAAAGCAGTGACCTTGTTGCTCCTTCTCGGACCAAACTCCATTCTTTTATTGCTTCCTATCTTTGGAGAATATGGTTGGCACGTAATGACGCCCACTATGCTTCCAAATTGGTAACCACCTCGGTCATGTGGAGTAGGGCTCTGGCTGGCTCTGATTCGTCAGATCCATCTTTCCTGAGACAAACAATCCCCAAGACGCCATCCGGGTCCAGTGGGAGATTCCCTTGCCTAATTGGGTGAAAGTGAACTCGGATGGGTCCTTCACCAATCCTAGAATTCCGAGGGCACGAGATTTATTATCCGCAATACTAATGTATCTTGTCTTGTGGCAGGTGCGCTTACATGCCGGGCGAACAGTGTGCTTGAAACTGAAATGAAAGGTGCAATGGCTAGTCTCAAGAGCTGTCGTGATCAAGGATTCTCAAAAGTTTGGCTGGAGATGGACTCCTCACTTCTGGTGGACATCGTCAATAGGAAATCCAAATGTCTCTAGTGATTATGGACTCTTTATGCTGAAATTGAATATCTGATATCATTTTTTGAAAATTTCAAGTGTACTCCTTGCTATAGATAATGCAATTCTGCTGCCAACTTCCTAGCAATCTTAAAGATAATTTTTGGACGGGGTCCCCTCCTCCGGAGGTCATCAATATTTTGTACTCGGACATTACTGAATATTATAATAGATAACTCTTTCTTTGCAAAAAAAAAAGTTGAAATGTAGATTTATTACGGCCGCAATTTATTGTTAGATATTGTGACGTGTTGTTCCCAACCATCAAGAGAGAGAAAGTAGGGGAGAGTATTACGCCGTAAAAGAGGTAGAGAGATGGAGAGGAATAAAAGAGGTAAATAAAAAATTAAAAAAAGGAACATCTGCATATTAAGGCCGAGAGAAAGTGGAGAGAGAAAAGTGAGAATAGTAAGAAAAAAAAGGTGAAGACGTCTTGCGCCCGAGTAAAAAAAAGGAAGAGTTTGGAGTTTACAACATAAGAGATAAGGAGGAAGATTTGGAGAGAAAAAAAAAAGAAAGAAAAAGTTTGAAGTTTACGGCCGCAAGCGATAGGGAGGAAGATTTGGAGAGATAAAATTTCTTTTATGGCCAGGAAAGAAAGAAAAAAAAAAGTGTGACCGTTCTTTTCATTTATGATTTTTCCAACAAGGAAAATTCAATTTCGAATTTCTCGGTCAGCATATATATATAATATATATATATGAAACCGAGGATTACTTTTGGTTAGCAATTTTTAATGATTGTCTGAATTATTGATTATATTAATTATTAATTTTTTTAATTATATGATTATAATCTTTGATCTTATTGATGATTGTATTGTTAAAAAATAAAAAAAATAAAAAAATAAAAATAAAAAATGATTGTATTGTTGGTCTATTTAGTTTTTGGTCCAAGTCTTATCTAACCTAATTGATAATTTATTAAAGATTGACATTTTAGATAAATAAGATAAAAGTTCAAAGCTACTCTGCTCGTGTCTACTAATTGTCATTAAGTCATGACCAATTGAATTGAATTGAATTGAGCATATAGTATAAAAGTTATAATTGTCTCGTGTATGACCACTCGTCCCCCACCATACACGAATTTATTTTATTGAATTGGACTTGCCATGGCACTGATCCCCTATTGGTCTGCATGAAAGTAGCATGGTGTCCCTTAATTGACTGAGACCCCGAATTTTCTATATTTAATAATTGAATATTTTATTATTTTATTTTGGGAATATTGTTATTAAAAATATTATATTTAATAATTCCGAAATAAAATAAAATTGAAAAGAAGTTTGATTAGTGATGGAATTATTTAATTAATTTCAGAATTTATCTATTTAATTATTAGAATAAGTTTGACTTCGGTGAAGAGATAAATTAGAGGATTAAATTTGAGTTAGATGTGATATTATAGTTAGAATGTGATTAAAGATTTATTAATTCTATAAATAAAAAGTTAGGGCCGGCAGAACGCAGGAGAGAAGAAAAAGAGAGAAATTATTTTCTCCACTGTCCGGCGTAACTTCACAGCGACGGGCGTGATTCATCAACGACAACGTTCGTCCACCAGGTACGTAGGGGGATTCTGTTTGCTATTGTGCCATGATGTTTTACGATGCAATCTAATTTGAAATGTAGATTTATTATAGTACAATTTCTTGTTTGATATTGTGACGTGATGTTCCCAGCCGTTAAGAGAGAGAAAGGAGGGGAGAGTTTTACGCCCGCAAAACAGGTACGTAGCTACAGGCCTGATTCATTGACGGCAGAAATTATTTTTTTGGCATTTAGTTTTATTATTTCCTCACTTATAAGAATTGTAAACTTATGGATGTTTTAGCATTTTGATGGTTATTAGTTATTATTTTTTAAAAGTTTTCCTCATTTATAGTTTATATTTCGCACTTAATAAATTTTATTCTATAAAAATATTTTATCGATGATTGAGTAATTTTTCTAGGACGACTCTGAGCATGTGAAAATTACGTGGGTCGAGATGTTATATCGAAAGTGAATGATTTTTGGAGAAGACAAAGCATCGAACTTTATGATTTGACACAAGAAGAAAAAAAAGATTACTGACGAAAATTTCTTTGTGAATATATGAGCCGCAGGCGATCGAGGGAATTTGTGCTCACCATCTTCGTGTGATACGTAACATCAAACCTATTAGTGCGAAAGCGCCAGCAAATTTTTTTATGTTCTGTTTAATTTTATTTTAATTATAGAAATTTTTATTATTATAATTATATATTTAACATGCATAAAAATAAATTGAAATAAGTTATTTTTATTGAATTTTAAGTTAATATTTAAATATCTATAAATTATGAGGGATTGTTTCAAAGAAAATGATCTTTTTTTAAACAGAAATATTAGTATCAAGTAAAGTTTGAGCATTGTTATATTTTAAGTTATTTAAATATCTCTAAAATTATGAGGGATTGTTTCAAAGTAAAGTTTAAGTTATTTAAATATCTCTAAAATTATGAGGAATTGTTTCAAATAAAACGAGAGATCAAATCATGGAGTTGTAGTGTGTACATAATTGGATGTATCTTTGATAAAAAAAAAACAATGTTTCAAGGATTAGTAACTAAGAACAAACACGCTCCAATTAGACATCCTTTTTTTTAAATTTTGTCTTACTTTTTTATATTTATTTTAATACAAAAAATAATTAATAATTAGTATAAAATATAAATATGTTTTTTATATTTGAGCATTATTTTAATAATTAAAATGTTTTATTTTAATATTTTTTCATTTTAAATCAACTATAGGACTAAAAATAAGTAAAAAAGTAAAAAAAATTAAAGAAATAATAATAAAAGTCGGGTCAGGGTCAGGTCGGGTCGACTCGGGTTGGGATTTTCCAACCCGTACTCGACCCGAACCCTCGTCGGATTGGGTTCGGGTCGGGTCAGGTTGTCGGGTTCACCGAGTCGGCTCGACCCGATGAATATCCCTACCCCCTGAGAAGGTGCAGGATTGTTGAAACATGTAACAACTATCTACATCTTCTTTCTGAGAAGGTGCTGGTACTATCACAGGGCCCATGGATAATTGGTAAATCACTCCTGGCACAAACTATGCCATTTTTCATACCACTGAAAGAGCATATGAGACGTCTTCCGATGTGGGTGTGCTTTCAAGGTTTGGCTTGGGAGCTTTGCAACATGGCTTCTCTATAGAGGATGGCGTCTTGCTTAGGACATTTTCTAAGAGAAGGAGGTGGGTTGCTTTGTTAGTGTCTGCATAGAGCTTGATCTCTCGGTGCCAATCAAACAAGGAATGTGGATCCAATTGCCTAACGAGTTACACATCTTCCAACAAGTAACCTATGAGAAGGCTTTCGATATTTTGTTTCAGATGTGGCGGGATTGGACACCGCTTGGAGGAATGCCCCGAGCAATGGCAGCCAGAGGCGCAATCATTGCTTGGCGACTCTCAAGTTACCCCAATGGGGGTGTTGCTCTATGTCCAGTGGATGAGAGCCTCCCAAGGTCGGCAGTCGAAGATACCACGGTGATAGCAATCTCGAGGCGAGGCCGTAGCCGGGCGGCGACGACCTCAAACTCGGTTGGGTAGGAGAACAAAAGTTCCTGAGCAAATTGGGGAGCAATTGTCGAATCAGGCCGCTCTAGAACCTTCCAACTCCCAACGGGCAATTTCTCGAGGAAACGTGGATAGCGTAGATCGCTCCGATTCTGACGGACGCTTTGATTCTCATACAGATGTATCCCACCCTAAATCTCCACACGGGCAATCGAGTGATAAGTCATCCAAGGTCGCTAATGATCCTCTACACTTGTAACCCACTTAGTCTCCCCACCCCCACGTGACCACTCGCCATCAAACCCTTCATTCGCACGCCCTCCCCATACCCCCTCCTCCCTCAGTCGCCACTATCTCCAAGCCCTAAAAATTATTCGCGTGATGATCTGGTGAAATACTTGTTAGACAAGTTGGAGGAGGCTCAGAGTACCGTCTCAAACGAGGAGAGAGAGCAAGCTACACTTTCGAAGGGTATGAAAGAGGAGTGTGACCCAAAATTCATCCTTCCCCCTCGACAGGACCGTAGAAGGAAGGCCATTAGAAAATTCTCACCATCGCTTGAGGTCCACACAAAACGAAAATCAACAAAACAAGGTAAGTGTAACAAACAACTATCCATTAAGCACTCTGAATCTCGTCTCTCGTCTCTTATAGGTACGGAGTCTGGGATGCACAACGACTTCTCATCATGCACATCATAACTTGGAATTGTCGGAGCGCCCTTAGAAGTAAGGTGCGCGATAGACTTAAAGATATGGTTAAAAATTATAACCCGAATATTCTTACTTTAGAGAAAACCCACACAACAATTACTTGTTCCAATAGTGTAGTTAAAAAACTAGGTAGTTGTTGGAAGTTTTTCTCTATAGGTGGTACAAGTTCATCAGGAGGAATTCTGGTAGCTTGGCACACTGATGCAGGTATCTTTCATCAACTCTGAGTCTCAAATTCTCCATTTAGCGGTCACTTTTAATGGCTTTTCTTCTTTACTATCATGTGTATATGCTAATACCTCCCTAGCTCTTCGATGCTCGTTATGGAACTCAATCTCAAACTTCAACATAGGGAATGCCCCATGGATCATTCTTGGGGATTTTAATTTCATGTTGGATCCCAAGGACAAGAGAGGGGAAGAACTTTTACACTAACTAGATCATACAGAAGATCTCTTAGAGACTTCATTTTCATGCAGGGCCTCGTAGACGTGGATCTCCAGGGCTGCAATTCATTTGGTATAATAATAAAAGAGGTAATACTATGATCCTCTATAAGTTAGATAGAGTCTTGGTCAGTCCACATTGGCTCACTCAATTCCCTTACATGAACCTCAAAACCCTTGAGAGATGTGCTTCAGATCATGTCCCACTCCTCCTATCCTATAATCTAAACCAAAGGACCTCTCCTCGTCTCTTTAAGTACGAGCATTTTTAATTTGAATATGCGGAACCTAAGAATATTGTTCAAACACTTTTGTACAACAATACAAAAACATCTAGGCCCCGAGTGGACTCTCACAATCGGGGTTGGATGTTTGGCTAACTCTCCCATCACTCTCATCTGATTGGCATAAAAAATTAGACAAGTATGTCGCGCATGAAGAAATTAAGAATTACATTTGGAGCATGGCCCCTGGGAAAGCCCCTGATAGGGATGGTTTTACCATTGAGTTCTATAGAAACAATTGGGATATTGTGGGTCCTATGATTTGTCAATACATTGGTAATTTCTTCCTTAATGAAACATTCCCTCTGGTTGGAATATCACATCACTGATATTTTTCCCTAAAAAGCAAACCCAGTCTATGTGCATGACTTTTGGTATTATTGCCCTATGCAATGTGCTCTAGAGAATCACCTCCAAATTACTCGTCAACAAAATCAAAAGCACCTTAGAACACTTAATTGATACTGCTCAATATGCTTATGTTGGTAAGACATCAATCCAAGACAATATCCTAATTGCACAAGAATTAGCACATAGTATGAAATTTGGAAGAAGAAAAAACTTACTAATCAAAATTGATATGGATAAGGCTTTTGATAAAATCTCTTGGGAAGTCATCTTCGTGGCCTTATCACTCATGAACTTCTCCCTCAAGATCATTGAGCTAGTAATGACTCATATCACAACCACATCATTCTCATGTTGTATTAATGGTACTGCATCCCCCCTCTTTAGGGCATCTATGGAATTAGGCAGGGGGATCCCATCTCACCTTATCTATTTATAATTATATCTCAAGTGTTCTCTACTCTCATGAGAGAAGCTACAATGAATTACTCTCTAAAAAAATTTCTCTTAAACCATCCTTTATTTGCAAATGATATCCTCATTGTCATCGCTGCAACAGTACCTAATTGCAAGGTCCTGGTACAGATTTTTCAAAAATATAGTCAACTTACAAATCAAAAGATCAATCTCTTAAAATCTAAAATATACTTTTCATCTAAATTCAATACCTCCAGGAAACACAAGATCTTGAATACACTCAACATAAAAGTTGGGTCCTTTCCTTTTACTTACTTGGGTGCCCCTATATCTTACAAGCACATCACTACTAAGGATAAAAAAGGTCTCGTTAATAAGGTCACACACAGGATTGGGGGTTGGAAGATCAAAACACTATCTCATACGAGAAAGACAACCTCGAGCTCCTCCATGCCTTTATACTACATAGGTCCAGTGGCCTCATTGAGGCAAAAGCAATCACATTCTTTCCTTTGGTCAAATGATGGCAAAAGGATGGGAATGCATCTTATAAGTATGAATACCGTGACTCTCCCTAGAACCCTAAGGCGGGGGATGCATATTATAATTATTCTATGATAAATTATAAAATTATCATAAATATATTTTTCAATTATAAATTATAAATGCATTGATTTTAATGACTAAAATCATATCAACTTTAGTTATAAATAGCAAAAATGTATCATATATATTATATATAAGTATAATGCTACAGAATGAAGATTAAGTGCATAATCATGAAATATATTCTATTAATAATATAAATAATACATATTTATCATGAAATTATACAATTTAATCTAATTGAGAAAATATAATTGTTAAATATATTATTCTATCTTTTATGCAATAATAATACTCTGTCAAAAATAAAATAAGGAGAAATGTATATTTTGAAAGAGAGAAATAATATTTTCATGATGTGCTCTTTGTTATGTTGATGGTAATACACTAAATTATATTTATTTTTTTATGTTAGATGGTAATACAATAAATATATTTATTATCAAATAAAAAGCAAACGAAATTATGTGTTAGCATATTCAAAAAATGGGATCATGAAATACACTCTCCTAATGATATTTATTATGAAATTATAAAATGTAAAAGATAATGATTAAATATATTATTCTATTTTATTGTGGAATACTATTATACTTTATAAAAATATAATAAGGATACATGCATAAAGTAATAGAGAAATAATATTTTTCATGAGTATTAACATAATGTGCCGTATATTATTTATATGGTAATAAAATAAATTGTATCTACTGTTAAATTAAAAAGAAGAAAAAAAGTTGTGGCAGCCAGATTAACGCATCTTCAGTAGCAATCTAATACATCAAACCACCAAACAAGAGAATGAGATGTATAATGGCTACTACCTATACATTTATAGAGCACACAATATGATATAATAACATAATCTATTTTATATATTGTTATCTCTTAAAATTAATATAATATAAATTTTTTGTAAAAAATAATTTAAATAATGCATGATTTCATGATAATTCGACATGTGCACTTTCGACCTCTGATATTATATATATATATAGATAGATAGAGATTGTAAAATTGTTCAGTATAACTCTTGAATTTGCCTCCGTTCATCCGTTGAGGGACGTGATTTTGCACTTCGTTTCGCATGTATGAAAAAGTACATGAAAAAGGTCTATCACAAAATAAAAATAAAAAGTAAACGATATTAAGGGTCGTTTGGCTCGGCTGATATAAAATAATGATAAGAGGTAGAACATAAAAGAGGGACTCCATTTTATAATTTGCTCTATAGTGATCTAATTGTCCCAATCCATTTTTTATTCATTATTGTAAATTACCATAAAGATAATAAATAAATCAGTGATCCAACTTTGCCAAAAAAATAGGAAATCTTGTCTATATTGAGAAAATTGACAGAGAAAAAGCCGATCCATATGTGAAGATTGCCGACAATCTATACGTACGGAGCATAACTTGCTCCATATATTCATTAATCTCTTTTTGTCTATATCTTTACAGGTGTCAGTTTGGATACGTCCTCTCGACAACATTTTCAATTCGACTTTTGTGTGTAAAACTTTGTTGAGTATATAAAGAGTTTCATTCAACATAATCAATCTTACGATGAATTATTGTTTGGTCACAAAGCCGAGAACAAGCATGTAGTTCTTGTTTTATTCACATACCAAACACCCCAAAGGATCCACACTCCACAGCAAGCTTAACCTCGTGGGATGTCGTTTTGGTATGAGGTTAAGGGATATAATGAATGTATTTCATAAATAGAGGTAGAACAAAAAAGAGGGGCTCCATTTTATAATTTGCTCTATAGTGATCTAATTGTCCCAATCCATTTTTTATTCATTATTGTAAATTACCATAAAGATAAAAAATAAATCAGTGATCCAACGTTTGCCAAAAAAATAGGAAATCTTGTCTATATTGAGAAAATTGACAGAGAAAAAGCCGATCCATATGTGAAGATTGCCGACAATCTATACGTACGGAGCATAACTTGCTCCATATATTCATTAACCTCTTTTTGTCTATATCTTTACGGGTGTCAGTTTGGATACGTCCTCTCGATAACATTTTCAATTCGACTTTTGTGTGTAAAAATTTGTTGAGTATATAAAGAGTTTCATTCAACATAATCAATTTTACGATGGATTATTGTTTGGTCGCAAAGTCGAGAACAAGCATGTAGTTCTTGTTTTATTCATATACCAAACACCCCAAAGGATCCACACTCCACAGCAAGCTTAATCTCGTGGGTTGTCGTTTTGGTATGAGGTTAAGGGATATAAGGAATGTATTTCATAAATAGAGGTAGAACAAAACAGAGGGGCTCCATTTTATAATATGCTCTATAGTGATCTAATTGTCCCAATCCATTTTTTATTCATTATTGTAAATTACCATAAAGATAAAAAATAAATCAGTGATCCAACGTTTGCCAAAAAAATAGGAAATCTTGTCTATATTGAGAAAATCGACAGAGAAAAAGCCGATCCATATGTGAAGATTGCCGACAATCTATACGTACGGAGCATAACTTGCTCCGTATATTCATTAACCTCTTTTTGTCTATATCTTTACGGGTGTCAGTTTGGATACGCCCTCTCGATAACATTTTCAATTCGACTTTTGTGTGTAAAAATTTGTTGAGTATATAAAGAGTTTCATTCAGCATAATCAATCTTGCGATGGAGGCAAATCATACTACGCCAAAGAAAAGGCAATAGTGTAAGCCAAGCAAAGCAGACATTTCCCCTTTTTTAAAAAAAAAATTTGTAGTAACATGTACTATTGCAGAAATTTGTACTTGGAGGAATGCATTAGCCAAAATGGTATATTCTTCAAGTTGCTTTGATAATATATTATGGAGCTAGTTACATCCAATTGTGCTCTCCGCCTGTTTTCTTTTTTTCTTCTCGGTGCATTTTTTTCATGATTTATTGATGAAATATATAGTTTAAACATCAGCATTTAACAAAAGAAAATTCTAAAAAAAAAGTAACTAGTATCAGCTGTAAACTAAAACTCGCAATGAAGCTGTCCCTAATAACTTTATGATCGCATGGAAAACAATTTTCTACGAGTTTCGTTGGTAAAATACAACGAAGTAAACAAGCCGGCTGGTTAAGCATCTCCCATTAAACTTCACAACGTTTGATAGCACAGACCCCAAACAAGAAAGCTAAAAGTGATAGCACATATCTCAAGTAAGAAAGCAAAATTTTTCAGCATGAAAACGAAGAACACTATTATCTTGCCACAAGTGAATCATCAACGTACAAGGGAAAACACCGTTTCTGATTCTCAGAGATGTAAAAGTTTAAATTATTATGACGTGACTGAATGTTTTTTGTGGCAGAAGGCTCATCTAGAGTTGATGAAGATTAACTGTATCTGCACAGGAGGTTTAACAAGGTATACTTGTTATATTTATAGAAACAAGAAATAAGGCTTACTTATTATAGCTCTCCTATTAGCTAAAGTTTAAAATCCGCATCATACCCCAGCACCATTTGGCTACGACGAGTTTTTCAGTACCCACTCGACCAATGTTGACACTCCAAAACCTGTGGCTGCACGTTTTTTATCATTCCATACAGGCCCCGCCATATCAATATGTAGCCACTGGACTTTCTCGTCAACAAACTGCAAAGAAAATGAGGGTTAAGCTTGAAACCATTTTTCTTAGGTATTGATGTGAACAACTACAGGATATATGCAAAGGAAAAAAAAGCAAGTTAACAAATGATCGTTCGAGAAAAACTTCCTTTGCAACTAGAAAGAAGAGGTGTAACTCTTGCAAGAAACCCAACTTCTACCTGTTTCAAGAAAAGTGCAGCTGTTATTGCTCCACCTTGACGACCACCAGTGTTAACCATGTCAGCTACACCTGATTTCATGGACTCCCAGTAGCTATCCTCCAAAGGCATCCTCCAAAACTTTTCTCCTGTGACCTCTGAAGCTGCGGTTATCTCCTTTGCTAGGTCATCACTGGGTGTGAAGAATCCTAGATAAACAAAGCAAGCTTAGCAGAAGGGATATAAAAAGCATTTTGAATGTACAATCACGGCATTTAATAGCATGTTGTTTTCCCCTTAAAAAACAAAGCGGATTCCCATGATGCACTAGTTCCCTTATGATGTCGAATATGTGGAGCAGATACAAACATATGAAAACAGATATCACATTTAAGAATCATTTCTCAAAGAACTAAAATAAAAAAATCTTTTGAATATCAATAACAATCAACCTTCTCAAAAAAGAAGCAAAAAGAAAACAACAATCAACCAAGCACCCATGAAACATATATTCCTTCCCCATAGAATGCCGTTCCAAGTAAATGCATGTTCAAACAGAACTAGATAGCCTGATATACCACTGAGTGTTTTCCCTTCATACACTGTTATCATGATAGCTGACTGAATGAAAAGTTCTGATCAGAAACTTGATTCCAATTTCCAATGCATGTATTCAGGTACCAGTGAAATGAAACTATATGAACTATGGTCGTCAAGGGGTTTACCTGCAATGGTGGGTCCCAGGGCTACTATACAAGCACCAGTTAGCGTTGCTAAATCAACTACCTGCATAAGGATATCAAACTTTAACCTCAGTGTAAAGAAGCTTATATGCCCAATATAACAAATGGTGTCCCTTCTTTTTTTTTTTTTCTTTTTGTTGAGAAGTAAAAGGATGGATAACCAAGGATGTTATCCATCCGGTCTTTCATTAAAATAAAAAAAAGGTTACAAAAGAAGTATCCAATATTATATGTACACAGGAAGAAAAAATATTCCTTGAATATGAAAAGTGGTGGTTCTATGAAAATCCCAATCTCGTTACACTAATTAAATTATAGTTTCCATCAGTTTTGATAGAGATTGCATATGCACGCATGGTAAAAGTTTTTTTAGTTCATCCTTGTCTTGCATATGCCTCTTGTATGACATATTATCATGATAGTACAAACTAGGCAGGCGGCTTCTTTCTGAAAAGATGTAAAAAAATTAGTTTCTTCTTCAATATTAATGTAGATTACTACACTGCTTGGTAGATATCCTTCCCCTTCTCAGAAAAAAAATGTTATGAACTGCATCTACATGTACCCACAAGTTCATTCTCATAACACTAGCTTGGTGGTGTTTTAATCAACAGAGATAGATTAAAAGCCCAACCTAATCAATAAGATTTAGAACAATGAATACTTAAAACTTCTTGCTATTCCAAATTGAATTACATAATTCAAATATTTATGTATCATAAAATCATCTTCCACTATAGGATGGATAATAAATTCTGTTCTCTAACATGCATTGAAGACATTATAACATCTGTCAAAGCTTGACTTATTCTATAGGGTTTCTAAAAAATATATAAAAGATTCAAAAGTATGGCCTAATAGACTCAAGTTGCTTTACTTTGTGCAAGAAATGAAAAACAAATGCTAGAATATTTAATATTCATAATAGGGAATACTCGTTTTAAAGATGACCAATGAAATGCTTCAACTAAAATAGTGCTTATATCATACGCCCTCACTTTTTCAATGCCTTGGTTGCAAGCATAAACTAAAGCATCTGCAAGGGTGAGCCTTCCCTCAGCATCAGTGTTATTAACCTGCAATAGTATTTGAAGTTCAAAAGTGAAATATCACACAAAAAGCTTCTAATTATAATTGTTTGTACATGGGAAGCCTACAAAATTTTGTTGGAACTCTCTGTGATGTGTATCTATATAGAAAAACATGTTCACTGGTGCCTGAATGCAAGAACTGGAATCTAGGATGTTTATTACTTTGAAACATTTCGATATCAAATTTACTATAACAAATGCCAGAAGTACAAACAAACAAACAACAACAAAGCCTTATCCCACTAGGTGGGGTCGGCTACATGGATCTTACGATGCCAATTCGTTGATCCATGTTCATGAGATTCGACAGGGTTTTACGCTGGCTGTCGGGGCCTAACACAACCCTCCTCCTTTATCCGGGCTTGGGACCGGCTATAAAACATAGGCGGAGTTAGGATTTGATATTCACAAATAATGATCTCTTTTTTATTAATGATTGTGATATTTAACTATTAAAGATCAAGGGGTCTTCAGTCATTAGGGTCCTATAGCAGCTGCTTGGGCAGCTTTGCCCTTCAGCAGGCCCTTTTCAGGATCATAATGCCAGAAGTACATTGATCGTATTTTGCGAATTATGCAAATCCTACATATTTCGTTTTTATTCTACTTGTCAGTGATATCAACAAAATACTAAACAGAAATTTTTTAGGTAGTAATGAATGGATACATTTCCAACAGCTACTAGCTATACCTCAATAGTCTTTCCATTAGACGCGGTGAGTATATCCCCTGGTCTCATTCCTGTTCCACTAATCATGTTTTCACAAGCAGCAACTATGAAATGAACCTGAAATACAAAAGAAAATTATATGCCAAAACAACTAGACACATTTATAAGGATATATCAAGCATCACACTCACTCCATTAAACCAATTTCCTTAACAGGAATTGCTTAGTAACTTACTTCAACTCCTGGAGGTTTAATTTGACCCAAGGCTTTTGCTGCACCAATAGTAGCTGCAGCACCTCCCATGTCAAATTTCATGAGCTCAATCAAACAGCCTGGTCCAGTCTTTATGTTGTAACCCCCACTATGACAACAAAATAGTAATGAATAAAGCATTTGATCCTATTCTACAAACCAACGTACTTGGAATAACACAACCCAATAATTAGTATACGATGGAGAACCATCCAATGAGTTCCAGAATAAATGCCATGAAAGAAGTTCTGAGCTCATATCTAAGACCACATAATGGTGGAACTTAATTTGCAAACAGAAAAGGTAGAAATTTGGGGGATGCTCTTTAATTTAATAATTCGTATAAATTGTTATAGGAGCTAAAGATATATACCTATCAAATGTTAAACCCTTCCCCACAATCGCTAGCTTTCTTTTCACATCACCCCCCGGAGGCTTATAGCACAAGTGGATGAAATGAGGAGGGTTTGAAGATGCAGCTGCAACGCCTAGGTATGAGCCCATCTTCAACTCTTTGCATTTCTCGGCATCTAATATAGTGGCACTAAACACATCACTGTACGTTGAAGCAATGTTTGAGGCTTCTTCCGCCAGTGCAGCTGCAAGATAGGAACAATACCTGTAAAACCCCCATCATTTTGGAAAGAATTTTCTAAAAGAATATACTAGTACGCAATTACGAACCAGGGGTAAGCACATTGGCAGGTGCATTTACAAGCTCTTTCCCAAGAATTACACCAGAGCAAAGATCAGTGGAATACTTGAGTTTCTTATCCAGCTTTTCTCCAGAACCAAACCCAATAATATCCACTGCTTTAAGCAATGACTTTTTAGATTCTGACTTAAACCTATTGTCTTCATATATTCCGAGCACAGTTCCTACAGGAAATATAAAAAAAATTAAAGATGATCCATGACAATATATAATCAAGCAATCTACATAGTCAATTAGCAGTTCTCACACTAATAACAACTTCATTTCTACTTCTAAAAAAGGCTTGTTCATTTCTCAGTTCATTCTGTGCCACAAACAGAAGACACATCTTTGGACTTCAGAGAAGCAAATAGGAGTTACCTGATGCAATTGCTGAAGCAGCAATAAGTTTCAACTCTTCGGACACTGGAGAAGCAAGAACTATAGCAGCATTGCTTGCTTGGGCAGATTTTGCAACTGAAGCAACTGCCTCACCGATGCCTCGATATGCAGCGGTGGTGGAGGATGGGGACCCGAGGCCGACCAACCCTAACCTTTTAAAGCCCAAACCAGGTAGCCTGAGTACGGTTGTCTGTCCAGCCTTTCCAGTGAAATCTTCCTCCGAGGATGCTTCCAGTAGAAGACCACTAAGTTTTTCATCAATAGATTTCAATATTGGATTCTCAAATTTTGAGTCTGAATCCTTTGACATATCCTTTTCTGTGACAGCAACAGCGAGAATGTCCCCTTTCCATTCTGTAAAACTTATGTCCTTGGCAGAAAAAATGATCTGCATGGAAAGTGTACAAAGAAGCATGCATGAGGAAAAACTTGATGGATAGTGGGCTAGTGTAAAGATATACAACAACAACAAAGCCTTATCCCACTAGGTGGGGTCGGCTACATGAATCATACGACGCTTCGTTGATCCATGTTCATGAGATTCGACAGGGTTTTACGCTGGCTGTCGGGGCTTAATACAACCCTCCTCCTTTATCCGGGCTTGGGACCGACTATAAAACATAGGCGGAGTTCTAGTGTTTATGGGAATGTTATTCTTTTTTTCCTAGATATATATTTTAGGTCTTTTAGAATTAGACAGTTTTATATCTAGATATAAAACTGTCTAATTCTAAAAGACCTAAAATATATATCTAGGAAAAAAAGAATAACATTCCCATAAAAGGTAAACGAAAAAAAAACATTTGTCAAATTGCACATGAAACACAAGGTCCGCAGATAAAGTGTAATGTAAGTTATTCACAGAATGCAGCATATGAAAATGAAGGAAAAGACACAGAAGAATGAATATAAGTACACTCCAACAGTAAGAGACCAACACTTCCAACTAATTGGAGCCAAAGGAGCAGTATTAATATGCAAATCATATTCGGCTCAGTTTGTTGATAGAGCAACAAGATAAATCGGGATGAATCTGACACACAATCTTTGCTATTTATCTTTCCTATGCAGATTCAGCATCATCACAATATTTCAATAACCATTTTATTGATGGATAAAAGAAGGGTGACTCCGTTTTTTAGCCTTCGAATATTTCTGCTCAAGGACTCTACATGTAGTCCACCAAATTGGATAAGTTATCCTATCTGGAGCATTAGTTAGCGTGGCGCTGCTCGCCCCAGGCAACGCTTGCTGATTTGATGGAACAATGATCATCGCAGATTTTTGGTTGTCTTATAAAATATAAAGATAGATGCAACAACTACTAAGCAAATCCATTTCTCAAACAACACAGATCAAAATCAAGCTGTTGAAACCTTTTACGGATACAATTACGCATGACGAATAACACAATACAACGCCCCATGACAAAAAGATCAACTGTGGTCTCCAAACATTCCTACCTTGGACTCAGAAACGCAAAGCATTTCATCAAACACCTGAGTATCGATAACAGACAGGGAAGAAACGCCGGAAAATCAAATTTTGACATAATTGGAAAGGAAAGAAAATCAGAGTACCTGAGGGATCTCACTGAGGGTGGGCTTCGTGAGGCCGAGGGTCGCCCGGGGCGTAGTGGCCGCGGCGGCAGTAGAGTGCGCCATTCGGCCGACAGAGCGGCGGAAGGAGGAGGAGGAGGAGGATGCGAAGAAGGGGCAGCACGGCCGACTGAAGCGGGCGGCGCAGAAGAGGCGTGACGCGAAAATGGAAGCAACAGCGGCGGTGCGAGTAGCGGCCATGGATCGAAGGTTATCCACCAACGTTAAGTGGGCCGGGTCACTATTTTTATTCCCTAAGATGGAAGCAAGAATATCAATCGAAATTGACACGGAACAAATCAAATAATTGAGGCGAAAAAATTAATAGTAATCTCAATTTTAAATTAAAAATATTATTATTATAAAAAAATAATCTTGAAAAGTTATTATTTTGATTGTTAAGTCAAACAATTATAATAAATCTAGATATTGGTCATCGCAAGAATGTTCTCCTAATCGGGTTGGCAATCCAACTAGATCTTAATTCAACCGGTTCGATCATATTTAATCGAGTTCAATAAATTTTTATTAAAATAATATTATTTATAATAATTTTAAATATTAGTAACCTAATAATAATTAAATATTAATATAAATATATTATTTACTCTATTTTAAACTTTTATTATTGATAAAAGTTTATTCCCAATTTTATATTATTGATGGACTAATATTAAATTTTATTATCTTTGAATGCGATTAATAACATGTTAAATAGTTTACTTTTTTTATTTTACTTTCTTTTTTAACACTTTGCTGTTTACATTTACATTTTTTGCTCCATCTTTATTAATATTTAATTTATTTTTCAGTTAATTTCTTTTTTAGTGTCACGTTTCTTTTTTCTCTTCAAATTTGAATATTATTCAAATACTTTCCTTTCTCTTGGTTTTTGGTTTGAACCAGATATTTTTCACTTTAATTTTGAATATGATTCAAATAGTTTATTTTCTTTTATTTATCTTTACCTTTTTTTCATTTTCTTTTGATTTTTTGATTTTTTTTCCAATCTTTTGTTTGAACCGGGTTTTATACTGTTCGTTAACTTGCCATTTTTTTACCAGTTCGACTAGTTTTTATATTGTTCAAATGCAAATCCAAGCTTGAGCTTGAATGCGATCGGACCAAGTCTAGTTCCTAGTTGAACTGGTTGAACATTCAGTCCGATTTTGATAACACTACATGGTAATTTAATAGAAAAAATTCACTAAATAATGGTCCAATTAGGGGTGACCCGTGAACAAACTCCATCAACTTTGGTTGGGATTGGGTTTTAATATTTTTAGGCCACGAGCCTACCCAACCTGACCGATCTAAGTCGAGTGTTCGAATTATGCGACTATCATTTTTTATTTTTATTTTAGTTTTTTAAGTTTTCTTTTATTTTTTAATATAAAAAACATTTAACACTTTATTTTAATTATCATAAATACTACTTTAAATATCTAGATATTTTTATATTAAAAACATTTTATTTTGTATTTTTTAAAATTTAAATTACATAAACACTTCAATTAAGTTAAAAAATCATTTAAAATAAAAAACTCTAATTATCGAGTCGAATAGGATCAAGTCGGGTTGCAATTTGTCACCCGAACCCGACCCAACCTCGGGTCACGGTCAGATCGGATAGTGAATATAATATCTCAAGTTAAATATTTCTTTAACTAATTCAATTTAATGGTGATTTTTTAAGGTAAATTATTAATGAGCTCTACTGAAAAAATTCATTAAAATATTATATCATAGAGTTGAATTCAATATTATTGGATTAATATAAAGCTAGCATTCATATGCTTTAATAAATAATTAATTAGTTAACTGTGTACTGGTGTATATATATATATATATATATATATATATATATATAATCCTCATCTTCTCGTACTAAAGGCATATACAAATGATTTGAAGTTATGAACGTTTTAATTAACTTATTACCATCCATCCATGTAGCAATATAAGATATGCTGAGATTAGGCATACTAATATCATTATTCAATAAATTTGAATTAAATTTCCTATAATAGTTTAGTAAATCTTCTTCTAATTATACTAATTAATTAAGTGGCTGGTATATGCCAATTTTGGTGTCATCACATAGATTTAATCACCTAAAATAATTAACTAGGATTGGAATGACAACAAACTTACCTTAAAAGAAGAAAAACAACAACCTTCGATCGAATGACAGCTCACCTCACAAATAATTTAGTTTCAATGGTGAGCTGCCACATCATCATAAAATCATGCAAAAATAAAATAAATGGAAACGTGATTAGCGACTTACCTTGCATGACCTAAGGAAAAAAAAAGAAAAGAAACTACTTCCTTTCATGTGGTCGGCCAGCAATAGAAAAAAAAGAAAAGAAATTACTTCCTTTCGTGTGGTCGGCCAGAAATAGAAAAAAAAAAGAAAGAGTGTTAAAAAAAGTCTTGTTCTATAAAGTTGGCTGAATCAAATAAGGGGAGGAAGACAACATGGCACCAAAGAAAAAGGAAAGAGAAAAATGAAAATTTTATAAGACATGTATGATGCGATTTTGAATAATTGATTTCCCAATTTTTTGGCAATTTACATGCAAAGTCATGCATTTTCTTTTGATTGGATTAATAAGAAATTTGTCCAACCACTTGGATATATGAAAAATCAAAACTAGAAGAGACAATTCTCCTAATCCAAGTTTAGTAGTTGAATGTTCAATGTATTGCTAAAATGTATTATAATGACTGCAAAGATTATAGAACCTCCGGACGATGATTATTTAGAAATCTAGTTTCCAGAGGAAAGAATTATGTTGAGATCTTGTATATTATGTCTTGTTGTCCTACCGAATCAGCATATTGAATTAGAGATTGTGCTGAAAATTATATGTTAGAAATAAAATGTAACGCCCGGGATTTATTACGAAAAAAAGAAAAAAAGAAAATAAAAATAAAATAAAAGGAAAAGATAAAAAGGGGAAAAGAAGTAAAGATAAAATCTGAGTTAGATTTAAATTGATCCTTTAGTTACCACACGAACTCAGATTTCTCCCCTATATATATATGGGATTAAATCCAACGAATCAGCCCATTTTTCCCTGCACCAGTCAGCCTTAAGTTCTCTTCTATCGTTCGTGTGTTTTCTTTCGGTTTGTTCGTCCCTGACGGCCGCCGTCATACAGGGGATCACCGGAGGACTTGGACGGGATTGGCTGTGCGTCTGGACAGAGAGGAGCAGGCAGAGGAAGAAGAGGAAGAGGAAGAGAAAGACAACGGTAAAGTTTCTCGAACAGAAACTTCGAGGTATGAAACTATGATAGATTCGTAATAAAATCTTGATTTTAGACTTGAAGCATGTTCTATCCTGATAATCGCATGATGTTTTATAATGTTGATTTGTGCCGGCCATCGCCGGAGAAGATGATCGAAACGCGAACTGCGCAACACGCAATTTCTGTGAAAGATGAACCCGGCCCAGGTAGGTCCTTCGTCGGACCGAGTTCGGAGGAACTTGGCCCAGATCCGCCATTGCCGACGCTCGCCGAGCTCTACAATAGGACGAACCCAACCCGGGTTGAAAATGACTTGGACCGAGTTCTGCATGCTAAGAATTTCCGGGCGCGAGAGCCGTCCCGACTCGACGATGAACCGACCCGGCCCGGGCTCTCCTCTGATTTTTCCCGAAGACAATGACCATGAACTCGGTCCGAGTTTATTCCTACTCGGCTCGGGTTCCGACCAGATTTAAGCATATGATTATGATCTTTTAATCTCTCTTTCGCGTGATAATCCTAATCTATACATGATGATGATGATGATGATGTCAATTTTATTCCTGATTTACTCTCCATGATTTTGTCCTTTATCCTGATTTAAATTTTTTATCAAAATATGATTTATTTAAATAAAAGATGCAAGATAAAAGATGGAAAACATTAAATAGAAAGCTCTTTTTATGATGGACTGATGACGATCAGTTATGGGCTATTCTCGGACAGTTATGGGCTGACTTCGGTCAGTTATGGGCTGTCTTTGCCAGTTATGATGATGATGGACGGGTTGAGGCAAGCCTCCCTGTGAGTTGAAATATATCACAAATAAGTCAAAGATGAAATTAAAATGATGAAGAAGATGAACACATATGAATAAAAGAATCTTTCTTATGATGTCAAGTTTTTGCCTTTCCTATGATGCTTATTTATGATCTTTTATTCATATGTTCTTATGCATACTCTTATTATTCCATATTATAATCATGATTCACTTTCCTATCAGATGATGATGTTATCTTATGATGTTACATTTATAATTCTCGTCTAGTATCATGATCTTATTATGATATTTATCTTACTTTCACACTGAGTTGTAAAACTCATAGGGAGGTTTCTCCCCTGCATGTTCTTAAATGCAGATCAAGGTCTCAATGATGATGGTGACCAACGATGACAGATCAAGCTCGTATGTGGTTGTACATGGTTATCGAGTCCTTTAGATGTTGGATAGCTTTTTCCTTTTTTTTATTACATGATGTATTAGCTTTTCTTTGGACTCATATGAAGTCAGTTATCAATCTTTTCGCATTTCATGATGTTACTCTCTTTATTCTTAATGATGATTTAGTTATTCTGCATTTATCGTTATTGGGTTGACCAGTCAAGTTTTCCCTTTTGGTCAATATGATGTACACGTAAGGATGACTCGTAACGTCTCCGAGCCGTATTCTGCCACGTGGCGGGGTGCAATTTAGGGGCGTTACAATTAGGTATCAGAGCATAAAGTTAGGTCATTCTCATGTCCTAAAGTATGATGTCAAGTCCATGTGCCAGCGCCACGAGCAGTCACTACGCCACCTGAAGTCAAGTAAGTTTATCTTGTGATGTTTTTCTAAGATGATGATGTAGACGCCTCCACGCCGTGCACCTGTTACTAGAGCTTGGGGTCGGAGGCGATCTCAAAATAGTGGCAGGATTGGAAACACACTACAAGAGGGGACGGACCAGAATGAGGTCCAGATGAGTCAGGCTCGTGCTGTGGAGCCGACAGTTCAGTCCCCACTGGTGCAGCCCTCACCATCACGGGCGCCAACGATTTTGCCCGTACTGATACCATTTGTTCAAGCCGTACCAACCATGACACCATCAGTGCAGCTTCCTTTTGTACAGCCTACGCCACTAGTGCCCTCTAAGGACACTATTCAAGCTTTCATGAAGTTACATCCACCAGAGTTTGATGGCTTGGGCGAGTTTGACAAGGCTGGGAGATGGCTGAGGACAATCAAGGAGAGGCTGCAACAGATGAACTGTGGTGAAGATAAGAAGGTCATGTTCGCCACTAGCGTATTAACAGAGGATGCTTTAGACTGGTGGAGAACTGTGATTGATACACAGTACGAAGGACAGAACGACGTTCCTTGGGAACGTTTCTATGAAGCATTTGAGGCACGCTACTTTCCACCATACCAGCATGCACTGAAGCAGAGGGAGTTCCTACAACTGAGTCAAGATCAATGACAGTGGCTCAGTATCATGTCAAATTCATTCATCTTGAGAGGTACAACACCCTCAAGATGAGTGATAGACAGAAGGCGGATCATTTTTGCCAAGGTTTGAACTCAACCATCAGGACTAGCACCCTAGCTGGCCAATGTGCTAATGTGAGCCTGGCAGTGGAGTTAGCAACCACAACAGAAAGGAATTACGCCAGAGAGCAACAAGAATTGAAGGATGTGAAAGGAAAGGCTCTCATGCAACCCCCTACTCAGAACCAACCTCGATGGAATGACTATCGTCGAAATCGAGGAGGACCCGACCATAAAAACCAATGTCGGGATAACCGGGCAAGGCCTTATGAGTCTCGTGAGGCTAACCGCCAACAATAGCCGCAATATCAGGTAAAGATGATGAACATGAAGTTAAAATATGTTTATGATAAAGAAGAATTAAATTATGACCCTTTTTGCAGCCTCAACGTCAGCAACCCCAATAACAAACACAGGGTACTGGTACTTGTCCCCATTGTAGTAGGTTCCACATTGGAGAATGTAGGATGAAGGCTGGGTACGCCTGCACTATGGTCAACAAGGACATTTCATTCGTAATTGTCCTACTAAGAAGGATGAACCCGCACCAACCCAGCGTGATGCAAGAGGTGGAAACAACATGGTGCGTGAAAGAGTTTTCCACCTAGAGGAAGATGCAGTACTGGCTGACGCCGAAGTCATTAGAGGTACATTATCCATAGCCAATCTTCCTACTATGGTTCTATTTGATTCGGGTGCATCACACTCTTTTATATCTAAAGATTGTGCTACTGCTTTGAGTTTGCCTCTACATGATATAAGACACCCTATAGAGATAATTTCTCCTATGGGAATGCTCTACGCCACCAAGTACCTTGCTGAGGTACTAGTAGAGATACAGGGCAAGAACTTTTCTGCAGATCTGGTAATCATTCCGATGACGGACTACGATGTCATTCTTGGTATGGATTGGCTATCCTACCATAATATGGTCGTACTATGCATACAGAAGAATGTGATCATTGGTACTCAAGGTGAACGCAAGGCCACTGTTAGAGGTACCACGGGAAAAGATGATAAGGTTGTCATATCTGCCTTGAAACCACAAAGAATGATACAGAAGGGATGTAGAGGTTTTCTTACAAATGTGATGACGACGGACAACCCATGGACCCAACTACAACAACTAGACGTAGTTCGGAAATTTCTGGATGTTTTTCCTAATGACATCTCCGGATTACCACCTCCACGAGAGATTGATTTTCGGATCAATCTCCTTCCAGGCATTGCCCCGATTTTAAAGGCCCCATACAGGATGGCACCGGCCGAAATACATCAACTGAAGAAGCAAATTCAAGAGCTTTTAGACAAGGAATTTATCAGGACGAGTGTATCTTCCTAGGGAGCCCCAGTGCTATTTGTTAAGAAGAATGACGGTTCTCTAAAATTGTGCATCGACTACCGAATGTTAAACAAAGCCACAATCAAGAACAAGCACTCTTTGCCATGGATCGATGATCTCTTCAACCAATTTTCTAATATCGCGGTATTTTTCAAGATCGACTTACGAAGTGGGTACCACCAGCTTAGAGTAGCCGATGAAGATGTACAGAAGACGATTTTCCGATCAAGGTATGGTCACTATGAATTTCTAGTGATGTCTTTTGGACTGACGAATGCCCCTTCAGCTTTCATGGATTTCATGAATCGGGTGTTCAAACCATACCTGGACCAATTTGTCATCGTCTTCGTAGATGACATCCTAATCTATTCGAAGAATGAAGAAAAATACAAGGAACACTTGAAGATAGTTTTGAAAAAGTTAAGGCAACACAAGTTATACGGAAAACTATCCAAGTATGAGTTCTGGCTAGACCAGATTATGTTTCTTGGACACATAATCTCGAAGAAAGGCATTTTTGTGGATCCTTCCAAGATAGAAATGGTATCCCATTGGCCAAGACCAAAGCATGCCACCGAAATCCGCAGCTTCCTCGGATTGGCATGTTACTACCGCCGGTTCATCAAGGATTTTTCAAAGATTGCATCCCCCTTGACGAACCTAACGAAGAAGGGAGTGAAATATATATGGACACAGAAGTGCGAAGACAGTTTCCAAGAACTGAAGGCCAGACTGACCACTGCATCTATACTCACCATTCTGAAAGGTACAAATGGGTATGTGGTGTACAGTGATGCTTGTGGCACATGACTGGGATGCGTGCTCATGCAACATGAAAAAGTGATCGCATATGCATCTAGGCAGCTGAAGAAGCATGAGGTGAACTACTCAACTCACGACGTTGAATTGGCAACAGTAGTCTTCGCATTGAAGATTTGGCGACACTACTTTTATGGAGTACAGTTTGAGGTGTTCACCGACCATAAGAGCCTCAAGTATGTCTTCTCTTAGCGAGAGCTTAATATGCGACAACGAAGATGGACGGAATATTTGAAGGACTATGAGTTCTCCATTAATTACCATCCTAGTAAGGCGAACTCCGTTGCAGATGCACTCAATCGCAAATAAGAAGGCTCACTAGCTCACATAATGATGGGTATGTATAAGATGATGAAGGAGTTAAGCCTATGGAAGCCAAGACCTGAAAGGAATGGAGCAGTACTGATGATGCACCAGATATAGTTGAATCTGATGGATAGGATCATTAAGGCTCAGGCACAAGATCTTGAGTATACGAAGATGTTAGGAAGATGTCAGAAAGAAGAAGAAGATTTCAAGCTCTCAACAGATGGTGAGATCCGATATAGAGATCGTCTATGGGTCTCAAGTGATAAAGCTCTCAAAAGGGAAGTGATGGATGAATGCCACAAGTCTGAGTTTGCGATTCATCCGGACAGCACTAAAATATACAAGGATGTGCAAAGAACATTATGGTGGAATGACATGAAGCAAGATATTGCTTAATATGTTTCCAAGTGTCTGGTCTGCCAACAGGTAAGAGTGAAACATCAGAAGCCTTATGAAAAAATCACATCTCTCGCCATTTCACAATGGAAGTGGGAGGACATATCTATGGATTTCATCACTTGTTTATCCCGCATCCAGAAGGGACATGATGTCATATGGGTAGTAGTGGATCGGTTAACGAAGTCTGTACACTTCCTACTCATAAAGTCAAAACAATCAGTGTAGAGCCTTATGGATCTATATGTACAAGAGATCATCAGACTTCATGGGATCCCCACCTCTATTGTATCAGATTGGGATCCAATGTTTACTGTCAGATTCTGGAGAGGCATATAAGACTCTTTTGGAATGAGGCTGAATTATAGTACGACATTTCATCCACAAATAGACGGTCATACTGAAAGAATCATCCAAACAGTTGAAGATATGTTAAGAGCTTGCGCCCTTGACTGAAAGGGCAAATGAGATGATCACCTACCGCTTATAGAATTTGCTTACAATAATAGCTATCATTCCAATATTTGTATGGCTCCTCTTTGCAGCCTTGTACAGGAGACCATGTCATTCACCTGCATGCTGGAATGAGGTAGGTGAGAGGAAGATTCTGGATGAAAAAGAGCTAAAAAAGACAGAGGAATATTCAGCAAGGGTCCAAGAACGGATGAAGGCAGCTCAAGCTCGATAAAAATTCTATGCTGACAGAGGCTGACGTGAACAAAATTTTCAGATGGGCGATCAAGTACTCCTGAAGGTTTCCCCAATCAAGGAGTGATGAGGTTCAGTAAAAGAGGGAAGCTCAGCCTAAGATATGTTGATCCATTTGAGGTACTTGACCTAATTGGAGAGGGTGCTTGCAGACTAGCTTTACCTCCATCCTATGGGCGAGTTCATAACGTGTTTCACGTTTCTATGCTCTGGAAGTATAAACATGATGATGCAAATGTAATACGATACGAAGAACCTAACCTCAAATATGACCTGATCTATGAAAAGCATCCCATCCAGATTCTAGAGACAAATGTTCAACGTTACAACAACAAAGATGTACCACTGGTCAATGTGGCTTGGAGCCATCACCGAGGTGACGAAGCAACCTGGGAGCTCGAGTCTGAGATGCGAACGAAATTTTTTGCATTATTTGGTAAGTCCTGACTTCTGACTGAATTCGAGGACAAATTTTATTTTAAGAAGTTTATGATGTAACGCCCGGGACTTATTAGGAAGAAAAACGAAAAATAAAAGAAAATAAAAGAAAAGAAAAAGATAAAAAGGGGAAAAGAAGTAAAGATAAAATATGAGTTAGATTTAAATTGATCCTTTAGTTACCACACGAACTCATATTTCTCCCCTATATATATATGGGATTAAATTCAACGAATCAGCCCCTTTTTCCCTACACCAGCCGGTCCTAACTTCTCTTCTACCATTCGTGCATTTTCTTTCAATTTGTTCGTCCCTGACGGCCGCTACCATACAGGGGACGCACTGGAGGACTTGGACGGAATCAACCGCGCGTCTGGACAGAGAGGAGCGGGCAGAGGAAGAGGAAGAAGAGAAAGATGAAGACAATAACAAAGTTTCTCGGACAGAAACTTCGAGGTATGGAACTAGGATAGATTCGTAATAGAATCTTGATTTTAGACTTGAAGCATGTTCTAAGTTGATCTTGGTTATTGCATGATGTTTTATAATGTTGATTTGTGCCGGCCATCACCGGAGAAGATGATCAGAACGCGAACTGTGCAACGCGCAGTTTCTGCGAAAAAAGTATATCCTTCGCCGGACCGAGTTCGGAGGAATTCGGCTCGGATTCGCCATTGCCGACGTTCATCGAACTCTGCAACCGGACGAACTCAGCCCGGGTTGAAGATGACCCGGACCGAGTTCTGCATGCTAAGAATTGTCGGGCGCGAGAGCCGCCCCGACTCGACGATGAATCGACTCGGCCCGAGTGTAACACGAACCCAGCCCGGGCTCTCCTCTGATTTTTCTAAAGATGATGACCATGAACTCGGCCTGAGTTTGTTCCTACTCAGCCCGAGTTCTGACCAGATTTAAGTATATGATTATGATCTTTTAATCTCTGTTCCGCGTGATTAATCCTAATCTATACATGATGGTGATGATGTCAATTTTATTCCTGATTTACTCTCCATGATTATATCATTTATCTTGATTTAAAGTTTTTATCAAAATATGATTTGTTTAAATAAAAAATGCAAGATAAAAGATGTAAAACGTTAAATGGAGAGCTCTTTTATGATGAACTGGTGACGACCAGTTATGGACTGTCCTCGGACAGTTATGGGCTGACTTCGGGAGCTGGCTCTGCCAATTATGATGATGATGGACGGGTTGAGGCAGGCCTCTCCGTGGGTTGAAATATACCCCAAATAAGTCAAAGATAAAATTAAAATGATGAAGAAGATGAACACATATGAATAAAGAATATTTCTTATGATGTCAAACTTTTGCCTTTCCTATGATGCTTATTTATGATCTTTTATTCATATGTTCCTATGCATAATCCTATTATTTCATATTATGATCATGATTCACTTTCCTATCAGATGATGATGTTATTTTATGATGTTACTTTTATGATTCTCGTCTAGTATCATGATCCTATTATGATGTTTATCTTACTTACATACTGAGTTGTAAAACTCATAGAGAGGTTTCTCCCCTGCATGTTCTTGAATGCATGTCAAGGTCTCAATGATGATGGTGGCCAACGGTGACAGATCAAGCTCGTAGGTGGCTGCACATGATTATCGAATCCTTTAGATGATGGATAGCTTTTTCCTTTCTTTTTATTACATGATGTATTAGTTTTCCTTTGGACTCCTATGAAGTCAGTTATCAGTCTTTCGTATTTCATGATGTTACTCTTTTTATTCTTAATGATGATTTAGTTATTCCGTCGCATTTATCGTTATTGGGTTGACCAGTCAAGTTTTTCCTTTTGGTCAATATGATATACACGTAAGGATGATCCGTAGCGTCTCCGAACTATATTCTGCCACGTGGTGGGTGCGATTTGGAGGCGTTACATAAAATATGAATTTTAAGGCCATTGACCTTGTGTAAACTAGTGTTCAAATAAAACTTGAGTAACCTCAAAATAATATGGGTACAAAAAGTTATGGATATAATGAGTTGTATCAATTTTATAAGTATTAACGGGATGTCCTTGATCATGAAATTTTTTGTAAAATTATTATAATGAATAAAAATTTGAAAGTTACATATGTTGTATATTAGAAGATCTGATGACAAATAAAATTAAATTTTAGCTATTTTGCCATTGTATCCAGAGTTATAAATTTTATAATCCATGTTAGTTAGTTAGTTAGAAGATAGAATGAGCATGGAATGTGTGTTGAATGTTGATTTTCTTAAGAACTCATCCTTGTGAGATAAATTTGAAACTTCGACTATTTAATATTAGCGTAGTTCATAATTAAAAAAAATTGGAATCAACATTTACATTGGAAGATATGAAATTTTGTTTACCAAATATACGGGCTGACATAATATACTTTTGATAATAAAAGTAATAAGATTAAATACATGAATGATATGTGTTTTATGTTCTATGTATGACATGTTGGTATTTATTTGATATAATATGAAAGTTTATTATTGTTATAGGAAAGAAGATTAGTGTAAGAAAAAAAAGAGAACGGGAAAAGTCTTTTGTTATGATTCATATAAGGTAAATCGGTTTCTCCTGCTCTGTGCATTCATTTCTTTTGAATTCGGTGTGATATTATTTATTATATGTATTAAATGCATATTTCGATGAGTTTATATGAAAATTATGTGTTGAATGACTGATCAGTTGAAGATTTATTGGAAGAGCTTAAGTGAAATGTTATGGATCGAGTTTATAAGATGCAATCATATTCTGTGTGAATGAATATCTGATATGATTCATCTTCTAATATTTGAGATATGTTTGTTATGTGATGAATCATGCATCTACATCTACTTGCATTTGAATATATGATGATTGGAGCTAAATGCTACATTATTGATCACGATGGGAGCCATCTCTAGAGTCAAATCCGTCATTATGTTCTCCAATAATGGGATGAGATAGGCTGAAGTTGTATCATGCGAAGCTAACTGTCACATCGTGAGTAGTCATGATAGGAGCTACCTCTAGAATCCGTAGGAACCACATCTAGAGTCCACCTATCGTTATATGATATGTTCAACGAAAAGGATGAGGTAGAATGGAACTAAGTGCTACATCGATGTGAGCCACCTCTAGAGTCCACCTACCGATCACTGGCCAGTTGATGACATGTGCATTCATATGAAAGTGTTATATTTGCATACATCTATTTGATATGATTTAAATGATATTGATTGCAATTAGAGTGCGATGATTTTGACTATGAATTTGTATATATTATTTTCAAATATATGAAAACATTAATTATGATATTATAATTATTTCATATCTTTGTATATTTCTCTGAATTAATTAAATGGTAATACATAGCTTAGGAATTATCAACTTATTGAGCTTTTTTTTCTCATAATGTTGTTTTTAATATTTTTCATATTGGTATAGCTTTATGGAGATTGTGCGAGGTGATACTCTTAAAAGGATTCTATAACATCTTTGGTGGTATAATGAGAAGATTTATGTCTCCGTATCTTTCTATTAAGATGTCGAGAGAGCTAGTCATGTTTATTACTTATGTCAAAATAAGTTGTATCGAAAATAAAATTATTTTGTAAAATGTACGACTTAAGGAGTATCAGTTTGTTTTGAAAAAGATCATCATAAGTTGTATAATTTATTTAATGATATTTTTATTCTTATGTTATAGAAAAAAATTATACCATGTTTATGCAATCTTTCTAAATTTTATTTGATCATTCATAATGAGTCGCGAACTCTAATTTAAATCATGGTTTAAATCAGAGTCGTGACAATTAACACCCCTAAGTCCAATTCTGATATTTTGAATCTAAAGTTGTAAAACAAAAATGAAAATATGTTACCACGACAGCCAAAGATTTGGTCTGTTTGTATCATCAATTATGTAATATGGTTAGGATTAGGGTTATTTTCTTAAACTTTCTCTAAACTATTATGATTTTCTATATCTAACTCCAAAGTATGAATTTACCTTACGATAATCCTAAACTTTTATCGCATTTTTTACTTTTGTCCTTTCGTCCGATTTTGTTCACTTTTCTATGATTTTCATTTTTTCATTTGGGAAAGGACTAAAATGTCCTTTCACAAACTCTTCTCTATTTTAATATTAAAAAATAATAATAAAGTAATAAAATATAAAACTTTTTCTAATTTATTATTATATATTATTTCCCTCCTTTTGACAAATGATTTTATATATTTTTTAGGTTTTTTATATTATTATTAACATTAAAAAATAGAAGAGTACATGGAAAGGACATTTTAGTTTTTTACAAACGAAAAAAGCAAAACTAACAGAAAAGTTAACATAATCAAATAGAAGGACTAAAGTGAAAAATGCGATAAAGTTTACGGATGTCTTAAAGCAAGTTCATACTTTAGGGGTAGATGCAGAAAATCAATAGTTTATGTGAGTTTTAAGGAAATAACCCTTATTATCATATAATTTTTATTTTGATACTAAAATATTATAATATGATTTTATTAAAATTTTCAACTATTTTATGAAAAAATTTATTATATTTGAATCTTCAATTGAACAATGAAAATAGATGGCGAGTGCCTGATCAAATTGATCAGGTCGTGTAGGAACAAAGTTCAAATCTCTCGATCTATTAGGATGCCTCAGCTGCATACATCACTGCATTTCTACTTGACACCTATCGTAATGATAACGACTCATCTCGCCGTGACCTTATCTTGGATTCTATCCTACAAGATCAATTCGTTCTTTTTTCTGACAGATGGTCAGAACTTCATCTGGGTTACCAGAGACCTCGTCCGTGAAATAAATTATCGCACCTACGATCCAACTAATTGGAAGAGAACAAAATAATTAGAATTAGGCTCGGTCAATCGAAATATGTATTATCCATAAGGGGCTAAGACAGCAGAGAACCCGTCGCTATCTCGGCTATGCTACCGTAGGCTCTGGGGAAGTCGGAATAAGAGAGCACTCATCTTGGGGTGTGCTTGCTACTTAGATGCTTTCCCATAACTTCGGCATATCGCTTAGCCCCGTTCATCTTCGGCATCTGCTTCCGGAAGAAATTGAAGAATTTCTTAGTAATCCTACAAGATCAATTAGTTTCTTATTGGATCCTTAGCCATTCATGTGAGGATTTGTCGTTAGGGATCTATAGAGAGTCCATTTTATGAAATATTGGAAAGATCAAAAGAGGCGCAGATGGTTTATTTATCACCAAATAGAGATGAATATTATATGGTAGTAGCAAGAAATTCTTTGGCCTTGAATCGGGGTATTCAGGAAGAACATGTTTTTTCTGCTCGATACCGTCAAGAATTCTTGACTATTGCATGGGGTACGAGGTAATTTTGATAGATTATCGATTATTTTATTTAAAGTTTTATAGTCCACCATATTACTTTGTTTGGCTCTCACTGATTATTAATAATTTTAATTGCTATAGTAATCTTAATTACCACCTCTCTGGACCGGTTGCTTGACATACAATTTGCTAAAAATATTCATTCAATCAAAATTTTAATTTTAAATATTTTATTAATAAATAAATAACATTTAACTTCATTTTCTTCATTATTTGAATTTTTACAAATAATCTTAATTTTGTCTCATCTTATTTTATTTAGGATTTAATTTCTATGCTACCAACTTGAGTTGGTAGCATCATGCTACCAAGATCGCGACCGTCTATTTTTTCATCAAGGGTTCAAATCATGTGTCCGATCGTCGCCGTTCAATTCGATCTCAACGGCTCACATCAGAGCGATTTTTTTCCTTTTTCTCTTCAACCTACGCACAATCCAAACCCTTTCCCCCTTCTTTCTTCTCTCTCCTCCTTGCGATCAGCCACCCCCCGCGATCTGCACACTCCTCCGAGAGAACCTCCCTCATCGTCGCCACGCTCACCGGCCCTCCTCCTTTGCCCTTCACTCTTCGCACGCCGCCGCGCTTCGACATCCGTCACTTCCGCTTCCCCTTTCGCGAGACCCGCCATCGCGCCGTCGACTCTACGCAGATTCGAGATGTAGTCAACAGATCTGCATAGATCCGTGACGCCGCCGACCTCCGCAACCCCATCGAGCTCCGCTGCCGACCAGATCTGCGCGTGAGGGGGCCAGATCCAACCATCAGCAACCTCCGCTGTGACCCCCGCCGACCTCTGCGACGACTAGATCTGCGCGTGAGTCCAACGACCGTTGAGCTCCGCCACGAGAACTCCTCACCGCCGTCGGGCATTCTTCGATCTCATTCGAGAAGCTCTCACCGCCGCACGCGCTTCGACCTCGCTCCTCGCCGATGCAGCCGCCGCCTCACGACCCCTCGCCGCCGCATCGTGATCCATCATCGCCGCCTCGTGATCCATCACCGCCGCTGCCACCTCGTAATCCATCGCCGCAACCCTCGACCTCGCCCGCGGTTGCTGGCCTCTCCTGCCGCCGCTGACCTTACCAACCACCACCGACATCGCCCGCCGTTGCTGGCCTCTCCCGCCATCGCTGACCTCACCCACCATTGTTGGCCTCTCATGCCGTCGCTGACCTCGCCCACCACCGCAGACCTCGCCCGGCAACTAGCCCTGTCCCCTTCGTGATCTGCCCTCGACGGTCAATCTCGCCCTCGACGTCCTCAACGGTCAATCTCGCCCTCGAAGCCCCCGCCGCCTGCTGCCACTCGCCGCTGACTACCCCACTCGCCGCCGCCTGCTCCACTTGCCGCCGCCCGTTAATCTCGTGAAGACTAAGCCTAATAGAGATTAGTAAAATTTGTAATTCAAATTAATGATAACTTTCTAAATTTGTGGATTTTTATGCAATTGCACTTTGATGTGGTTTAAGTGCACTTCGATGTGGTTCGATTCTTGTATACCTACTCGTGAATTCCATTTCATTTGTCGTCAAAGAATTTGTATGCACTTGCACTTTGATGTGGTTTAAGTGCACTTTGATGTGGTTTGATTCTTGTATACGTACTAGAACATGATTATCGAAAGGGTGAATTCCGTTTCATTTGTCGTCAAAGAATTTGTATGCACTTGCACTTTGATATGGTTCGATTCTTGTATACGTACTTGAACATGGTTATCGAAAGGGTGAATTCCATTTCATTTGTCGTCAAAGAATTTGTATGCACTTGCACTTTGATGTGGTTTAAGTGCACTTTGATGTGGTTCGATTCTTGTATGGGTGAATTCCATTTCATTTGTTGTCAAAGAATTTGTATGCACTTGCACTTTGATGTGGTTCGATTCTTGTATATGTACTTGAACATGATTGTCGAAAGGGTGAATTCCATTTCATTTGTCATCAAAGAAATTGTATGCACTTGCACTTTGATGTGGTTTAAGTGCACATTGATGTGGTTCAATTCTTGTATGGGTGAATTCCATTTCATTTGTCGTCAAAAAATTTGTATGCACTTGCACTTTGATGTGGTTCGATTCTTGTATATGTATTTGAACATGATTGTCGAAAGGGTGAATTCCATTTCATTTGTTGTCAACATATCGTACATCAAATTACAACTCAAAAAATTGTAAGCTAATCATAACCTAATAAAAAATTGTAAGCAAATTACAACGGAGGCGGCGGGGCGAGAGAGCAGCGCTGACGGGGTGAGAGAACAGCGGCGGCGGGGCGAGAGAGTAGTGGCGGGGGCAAGAGAATGGCGGCGGCGGCAGTGGGGCAAGAGAGCGATGGCGGCGTGCGAGAGAGCGGCGGCCACAGGGGCGAGAGAGCGAGGGGGGCAGAGAGCGGCAGTGGCGAGGGCGAGAGAGGGGGGAGAGAACGGTGGTGGAGGGTGGCAAGGGAACGGCAGCGGGGCGAGAGAACGGCGTGGGGGCGAGAGAGCGGCGGCGGGGTGAGAGATGGACGGCGGAGGAAGGCAGGGAACGGTGGTGGGGCAAGAGAACGGCAGCGGCGGGGGTGAGAGAACGGCGCGGAGGGAGGCAAGGGAATGGCGGCAGGGCGAGAGAACGGCGTGGCGGGGGCAAGAGAGCGGCCGGCGATGAGGAGATCGTGCAAATCTGGCAGGAGAATGAGTAGATCTCATCGGGGGATGAAGATGACCGCAGATCTGTCTGCTCTCTTGTGCGTGGGTGGCAGGATCGTGCGGCAGCTGCGGCCGTTCTCGGCGAAATGGCAAAAGGCGAGAGTGCTACGGTCAATCTCGGCAGCGATGGTCCACCTGGGCGAGAGAGGGGTGGCGGCGGCGATCAAGATGGGCGAGAGAGGGGTCGGCGGCATCGAGGATCTCAGAATGCGGCGACGGCGAGGGATCTTGGCAACAGATCTTGCGACGGTGGCGAGGGACCTCGGCAACAAATCGGGGGACGGAGAGAGATCGGCTTGCGGCAATCGATCTCGGCTGGCGGAGGGCCAATTGAGTGCACGTCGGCGAGGGAGAGATGGCGTTGTCGTGGATGAAGAGGAGAGAGAGAGAGGAGAACACCACGCGATCGGGAGGTTATTAGGGAAAAAGGTACGTAATCTCGGTCGTCGATCATGAATCGGACGGCCGAGATGGTTGGAATCGTCTACACCGTGGATTCCAGCATCGACGGCTGAGATATTGGTAGCACCAAGTTGGTAGCGTGGGAATTAAATCCTAAAACATATTTGTCAAATGAACTTTTTAAAATCTCCATCATTACATTTTTCATTCAAACACCAAATTAATTTTTTTTCAATTTAATCGATTATTCTCAAGAATTAATAAGAATTTAAATTCTACCACCCAAACACACCCATAGTTCACACCAATATGAGAATTTTATCATGTTAAATTTATTTTGTTATTCTCTTCTTTCCCTATCAATTTTGTTGTTCTGTACCAAGAGACATTATTTTTTTAAAAAAAGAAATGATGCATCAAGAATTGTGATTACCTTCGAAATTTTAAATGTGTGTGGTTATCGTAAGCTATGAGTGTTAGGGAGAGATTCTTCTCATTTTGTTCTTTTTTTCGGTCGAAACTCATCGGTTTTCAATGTTAGTATTGTCGAGATTTTGATAAAACCAAAATCACTAACAAAATCATGTTAATATATACAATTTTTAATGGACACCAAACACACTCACCTACTCACACCCTATCAACTAATGTACCTCACTTCATTCATCCACAACACTCTTGTCACCTCAATTAGCTACATCTACTCATTACTTCACACTCACTGTACACTAAGTATCACCTCACGTGCAAACTATTTATTCACTTATTTTATGGATACAAGAGCATACACATCATGCCAATTTATAAGTACCAAGGCACCTGGATTGTAAACTAAATCATCAACTATTAGCCAAAGGGTTAGACTATAGCCATTAGTTTTTGGCCACCTATAAACTATTTTTGTGGGCAAAAGTTTATAACTAAAAATTTCTAGAGATAATTTGGTGCTACTTATTTATTTAACACTCCCCTCAACATCGACTTGATTGCTTCATCCTCTCCTTTTTATTAAGTGATCTTGCTTGCAGGATGAAATATTCTTCCAAAGTGAGGTTCATTCTTACGAGAAAATATTTTTGTGTACCTTCCAGTCGAACAATATGTAATATTCTTCTCCTTGTGTGTCAATTCATATAAATCAAAATTCACATTTTTCCTTGAGCTTATGTCGCCTTTATCATATGCATCAAATCCTCGTAGAATGAGAGCTAAGTTGGCGTACCTTGGATTTGCATTCTTGATGCTCTTTCTTATTAGTGAGGACTCTTCTATTAATTTTTTGAGTTGATTTTCTTTTTGCACATGTTCACAAAACTTTTATGATTTTGAATCATGTTTCTGATCAGTTGATTCTTCTAAGCATTTTTGGATTGCTTGGTTCTCTCCCTTGTTCTCTTCTTTGAGCTCCTTCCTTGGCATCACTTCCTTGTCATGGAGGCCCTCTTAGTTAGCTTCGAACTTCTCTTCAAACTTTTCTTCTATTGTTGGATCAGCTAACATATTCTGTTTTTCCTCGCTATAATATTCAGCTTCTAACTCCTCGATATTACACATCGCACATTCTATCAACCCTACAAAATATTGTTCTCGTCCAAGATTGAGAGTGACTTCTTTAGTTGCAAAAGATACTTTAAGATCCCACTCTTTCTCGCTCTCGTTCTCATGAGAAGTTGCAATATTTCCTTCTTCATGCTTATGTTGGCAGTCACAAGCAAAGTGACCCTTCTTACCGCAACTATAACAACGTCTTTCTTGTCATTGAGATATCTTTTCATGTTATTCCTTCTTGTCGCATTTGTAGCAATGATCTTGTTATCGACAAGATCTTGCTCTTCCTTATCCAACTTTTCATTAGCTCTCCCTTATTGTGGACTTCTATCTTGTTTATGTATCAGTTGGCCTTACTGATGTACTTCTGCTAGTCATTTTCTTGAGGAAAAATGTGCTTCCTCTTTACTCATGATTAATACTCCAGCCATTTACTTAGACAATGCTTCTTGATTGGCCAATAATTTTTTTAAATCTAACAAAGTTGGTTGAGTAGGTCAACCTGCTTGAATGGCGGCTATGAACCTGCTATATTCTAGCATCACTAAACAAATCATAAATAATTATATGTCTCATTTGCATGTAAAATGGAGCATATTGTACTTTATTATTTTAATTATTTTTCTATAATTTGATCATGGCATGCATCATTTAGATCATTTTTAGTCATAATTTCATATTTATCGATTCTAATTATTAATTTTCTGAATATTTTAATTGTGGATGGATTAATTAAATTTTGATAACTATTTTGTAGGAAAAACTGAGTATATGATTATGATCAGATCTTATCAACCGGACGCCAAGTTGTTAGCTTAAGTTTAACGACCGCAATGCAAATTTAAAGAGATTATCGACCGTGAAAGAGGATTTGATAATATCTGATGTTTTATCTGAGTGCAAAACTCTATCATTAATCAAGGATTACGACTCAAAAGTCAATTCACGCATGATCAAGATGACATTTCATCATAGGGCGTAAAACACCATCATCAATCAAGTTTGTCGACCGCAAAAGCCTATCATTAACCAAGATCATTGGGCGCAAAAATCTATCATTAACCAAGATCATGGAGATTATCGATCATAATATCCAACCATGAAGAGAATCATTGGGCGACGAATTTTTATCTTTAACCAATATGTAGTAAGTATTATCAATCATTGGGCGCAAAACTCAATCATTAACTAAGACGATGATCATTTGGTGGTCGAGAACGAAGAGAAGTTTATCACCAAGTGCAAAACAGATAACTTTTTTATCATTAACCAAAGTTTTATCGACGACGTAAAGTTCATCTCATGAGGTTAAATGCAACCGTATGATATTCACGACCAAGACAACATGAAGACTCTGCACACCTATAAATAGAGGAGGAAGCCATCGTCCTAATGCGTGCTTAGAAATTTGGTTTCCTTCTATGACGGGCCGTGAGCTCTGCAGGTTTCAACCAAAAAAGAGAGACAGTTGGACGGTTGATCCAGATGCTCCAACGACATTCGAGGATCCTGATTTATTTTTTGGTATAATTCTTCCGATTATCATTTGTATTTCATTATCTCTCTACAATTCTAGGATGAACTCTATGTTTTTAATTATTTTATTTTAAGAGATTATTATTGAAGGGAAAGTATGTGAATCCTTATTTTATTATTGAATTTTTTAATCAATTTTTAATTGTGTTTAATGCTTTTGATTTAATTATTTAAAATTTTGAGTTAACTAATTGTGGACTACTTGATTTCATATTTTATTTAATTAACCTAATTGATTTATTGTGAAATTAAAAATTGACATAGTTCTCATAACTAGTGTGTGGAGAATTAGATTTGTGTGGTCTATTAATATATATCAGTTTGTGAAGTAATTAATAGTCTAGGATTTTCATATTAATGCATCTTAATTTTAGCCTCATCTGCATGAATACCAATTTGTGGAACTTCAATTTTAATTAAATTTAAGATAGTTTGATTTTCTTGATTAAATAGTAGAATTACCAGTTTGCGGACTGTGATTTTAATCTTATAAATTAATAACTTAGGAAAGTTCCTAATCCATCTTAAGAATTTTAATTTATCTTTTTTTGTTCACATATTTATCCTTAATGTATTAGCATCCTAAGACCAACTTCAACACCATTATCTTATCTTATTATTATCTTATTTTTTATTTTATTTTATAATTACAAAACTTATTTTCAAAACCTATATTTCTTCTCTCACTACAATAGATATGATTTTTAGCTACAAATTAATAATCACAATATGTTAGTTCGTGGTAATAATCATATCTTATAATCATGATTATTACTTTTGTAAGTATTGATGTGTTTGTAGCCACAAATAATTTATATTGTGGCAATAATTGTTTAGCGATTGTTATGAAGATTTATTTTGTGACAAATAATATAAGTAATTGTCATAATTTTTATTTTCGTAATAAATTATATTTTTTATCATCAATATTAGCCACAAAAATTCATAATTAATTATTTAATGCAATATTATGTATTTGTTACATTTTTAAAATTTGTGACAAATGATATGTAAGATTTTTGTAAAAACTTAGTAATATGTTTTGCTGATAAAATTACATTAATAAGTGCTCTTGCTTTACATTAAACTTAAATAATGTTATACAATTTAATTAATCACCTAAGTTGTTTGAATAATAATTATTGAGATTGACTTTATGACTCGATAAGGGTTAGTCAGCTAAACTAAGTCAATAACAAGTGAAATAATTTGAAGCATTTGAATTAATTAAAGTTTATGTGTGGGGCATGCTTTCATTAATTCCACATGCATAAGTCATGAAAAAAATGTTGGGTATATATGGGAACATGGCATTGACTTAGTATGATATATTTTATAAAATTATGCGGGCCGAGGCCCAAAGAAGATAATATCTTATGCAAGTACAAGGATGTTACATATGGTATCAGAGTCAAACCGTGTAGGCTAAGACCCAAAGCAGACCATATCTTATGCAAGTACAAGGAGCCACCTCTACGCAGCCACAAATATAATTAGTCGTAATATACTTATGGAAACAAAAATATGCTAATAGCTACAAATATAATTAGCCATGAAAGTTGATCGTCCACGAAATTTTTGTTGTCAATATCTAAGTACTTGCCACGAATGATGTCATTATCCACATTTGTTAATATTTAATACTTATGTAAATATTTATGGTTACTATGATATTTACAATAATAAAATAAACTTTGTGGCTATTGATCAGTTGCCAACGCCATCAATATCCACGAGTTGCTGTCACAATTTTATTCATGACTAATAATTTATAATCACGATATTTGAGCTTATATCAACAAAATAACTTGTAACTATAAATCAAGTTTGTTATAGTGTCTCTTATTAATTTATAAAATCAAATATTAAATTAATAATATTTCTCATGGGTTCGACACTATTTACTTTTATTACTATATTACTTGAGCGACTAGTGCATTTGCTAGTGATTTTATTTTGCTACATCATTTTACTCATCACACTAACTTTAGAATCAAGTTCTAATTGACATATTTCATGGTAAAAAGACTTTACTTTCATAAAATATTGGCTAATCATCATGTCACCCTACGATATGATCATAAGTTAATTCTCCAACAATTAAAGTCGAGCATCATTTTTCTTAGAGAATAGTGCAGCGAGTGCATCACATGTAGTCTTAGGTGTCTCAGCGTCCTTAATGTGCTCCAACAACTCTTCCTCTATTGTCGACTTGAGGATGAACATAACTTTACCTGTCTTGATGCACCACTTCCTTAGTGCTTCAGCATTTGTAGGCATTTTTTAACTCCACCAGTTATACCAAAAATATCCACCATGATGACTTGTTGAGTGCCCCGCAATTAACCAAGTAAGTGTAGTCCCGAACTCGAACACGTCATGATCCCATATTGTGCACCGACAAAACCTCCGCGTGCCTTGACTTTATACGATTTTGAATTGAAAGAGTCTTCACGTACTTTGATCATGCATGACTTCATTGTGCACTGTGCACATAGAACCTCCTCGTCGCATGTTCTCAAACCGACGGAGTCTCCGCATAAATTGATCTTTCGCAACTCAAACTGATAGAGTTTCCCCATGGACCCATCAGCTTTGATATCACTTGTAGAGATTTTGATTAAACCAAAATCACTAACAAAATAATATTAGTATATACAACTTTTTAATGGACACCGAACACTACACATGTCATGGGGTCGTTTTTCACTCAACCGATTCATGTGGCATCTAGTTGTGCACAACATCTAGACAAGCTCTTTGAAGCGCTTAGCGAAAGACGTTACTTTCTTAATGCCACAGTTTTTGGGATGCTTGGCCTCAAGCGGACGCTTCAGCGGAGACATTTATGAACAAACAGACACTTAGGCGGAACGCTCAATCGCTTGGGATGCTTTGAGACGCTTTGTGGATTGCAACACCACACTTGAGGTACAATGTTAGGTTTTGAAAAGCTTTAAATTTTTTGTTGAGTAAATAGAATAATTACAAAGGGCTTTAGGGGAGACCTAGTCTCCCGTACTATACCACCATTTCGAAAGATAGCTTTGTGACGTATGATGTGAAAGACAAACTAGGGGGTACACTTTTTTAGAGTGCATATTACAAAATTGTCATCACACTTGTGAGCTAAAATAAGAAAAAGTATAAAGAAGTAAGATAACTCGACGGTCTCTGATCTCCGGGACACACACCCTATCAACTAATGTACCTCACTTCATTCATGCACAAGACGTGCAGACTATTTCTTTGTTTTATTTATATAAAAGCATACATCTCGTGCCTATTTATAGGCACAACTCACTCAGCCACAACTACTCACTACTTCACACTCACCACTCACTATGCACAAGGTATCACCTCACATGCAGACTATTTCTTCACTTCTTTTATGGATACAAAAGCATACACCTACACCAAGGCATTGGGTTTGTAAACTAAACCATTAACTATTTGCTAATGGGTTAGAGTGTAGCTACTGATTTTTTTTGCCGCGTGGAATCTAATTTTGTGGACAAAAGTTTATACTTAAAAATTTTTAGAGATAAGTTGGTGTTGCTTGTTTATTTAATAAGTAACACCTGGCTAATTTGATGTTCGGATAAAATGTTATGAGTAAACTAATCAAAATAGTAACTCTAATAATCGAATTTGAGACTACTAACACCTGCTATTCAAGAATATAATCCTGCTACAAGATTGTGCTGATTATTTTCTTCCTTCTTTAGAAAATAAAATAAAAACGATGAAAGAAGCAACTTAGAGGCTCCTCCAAATCATCCTTCCATTTTCTTAACCACCTCCATTACATCTTACCCCATATTCTAACTCAATAAGGATTGCTTTTTTTCTTTTTTTAGAAAATAAGATCAGGAGCTGTTGCATTGTATTAAGCATGAAGAAAAATTAATGATTAAACAAATTGTATTATAACATGTTGGTAAGGACCATTATGCAAACAACGAATCGTTATAAAAAAAAGCATGTTCGAGCTAATCAAATCATGTATTTCAAAATATCAAAACAATCATCAACTAATTTTTTTTCATGGAATCAATATAAAAAGGCATTACACGATAATTGAACTTCAAACTTCTTACATTAGTGATAGTACTCTAGTATAATTGTACTTCGTGTATCATTAAATTGTCAATTTTCTTCTTAGGTTCTCTTTTCAAATGTGCAAAACAAAAGAAATAGATCTACACTTGCATTGAACAACAGAGAGAGAGAGAGAGGGGGGGAGAGAGAGAATATTGCTCAATCGAGATGACGAAGAAGGTATTCGACTTCTACAAGCTTGGTGAAAGGGATGACCCAGTCTTCATACAGACAGTAAACTATCGAAGAATCAACCTTGCACTTGGATCCTATCGTCTCATTCATGCCGACTGCCGCGCTTTCGCTCAAAGTCACATCTTGTCCAAACACCATGGCCTTCTTCTCCACTCTTCTCATCACCAACTCTTCTTAGCTTTTGTTTGTTACCAATTCCATCAGTGCATTCTTGTCCTGCAAACAGGATACCAGATGCAATTCAGAGCTTTGTTCCTCGGATATGTGAGCAAGATGAACACTTTGATGCATAAATATATGATGAAGAAAGACCTTGGCTCGGATCACGGCTTCATAATCCTGAGGAGCACTCTTAAATTTCACTCTTAAACCTCCTTGTGCCTTGATTTTATACGACTTTGAACTGAAAGAGTCTTCACGTACTTTGATCATGCATGACTTTATTGTGCACTTTGCACGTAAAACCTCCTCGTCGCATGTTCTCAAATCGATGGAGTCTTCGCATAAATTGATCTTTCACGACCTCAAACTGATAGAGTTTTCCATGGACTCATCTGCTTTGATATCACTTGTAGAGATTTTGATTAAACCAAAATCACTAACAAAAAATATTAATATATACAACTTTTAATGGACACCAAACACACTTACGTATATATGTCATGGGGTCATTTTTCACTCGACCGACCCATGGGCGTCTAGCCGTGCCCGATGTCTAAACAAGCTCTTCGAAGCGTTTTGCGAAAGACGTTACTTTCTTAATGCCACAGTTTTTGAGATGCTTGGTCTCAAGCGGACGCTTCAGTGGAAACGCTTAGGCGGAACGCTCGATCGCTTGGGATGCTTTGAGACGCTTTGGAATGCTTTGTGGATTGCAACATCACGCTTAAGGTGCGATGTTAGGTTTTGAGAAGCTTTGAAAATTTTGTTAAGTAAATAGAATAATTACAAAGGGCTTCAGGGAGAACTAATCTCCCTACTATACCATCATTTTAAAATATAGCTTTGCAACATGTGATGTGAAAGACAAATTAGGGGGTACATTTTTTTAGAGTGCGTATTACAAAATTTTCATCACACTTGTGAGCTAAAATAAGAAAAAGTACAAAGAAGTAAAATAACTCGACGGTCCTGAAAAAGCCTCTGGGACACACACACATCCTATCAACTAATGTATCTCACCTCATTCATGCAAGAAGTGCAGACTATTTCTTTGCTTCTTTTATTTATATAAAAGCATACATCTCTTGCCTATTTATAGGCACACCTTACTCAGCTACAACTACTCACTACTTCACACTCACCACTCACTATGCACAAGGTATCACCTCACATGCAGGCTATTTCTTCACTTCTTTTATGGATACAAAAGCATACACCTAGTGTCTATTTATAGGCATCAAGGCATGAGTTTTGTAAACTAAACCATTAACTATTTGCTAATGGGTTAGAGTGTAACCACCGTTTTTTTGCCACCTGACAAAAGTTTATACTCAGAAATTTTTAGAGATAAGTTGGTGTTGCTTGTTTATTTAACAAGTAGCACTTAACTAATTTGGTGTTCGGATAAAATGGTATGAGTAAATACTAATTGAAATAGTGATTCTAATAATCAAACTTGAGATTACTAGCACCCGTGATTCAAGAATATAATCCTGCTATAAGATTGTGCTGATTATTTTCTTCCTTCTTTAGAAAATAAAATAAAAAGGAAGTAACTTAGAGGCTCCTCCAAATCATCCTTCCATCTTCTTAACCACCTCCATTACATCTTACTCCATATTCTTACTCAATAAGGATTGTTTTTTTTTAGAAAAAAAGATCAGGAGCTGTTGCATTGTATTAAGCATGAAGAAAAATTAATGATTAACCAAATTGTATTATAGCATGTTGGTAAGGACCATTATGCAAACAACGAATCGTTATATAAAAAAAAAGCATGTTGGAGCTAATCAAATCATGTATTTCAAAATATCAAAACAATCATCAACTAATTTTTTTTCATGGAATTAATATAAAAAGGCATGACACGATAATTGAACTTCAAACTTCTTACATTAGTGATAGTACTCTAGTATAGTTGTACTTCTTGTAACATTAAATTGTCAGTTTTCTTCTTTGGTTCTCTTTTCAAATGTGCAAAACAAAAAAAATAGATCTACATTTGCATTGAACAACAGAGAGAGAGAGAGAGAAGGAAACAAAACATTGCTCAATCGAAGCGACGAAGAAGGTATTCGACTTCCACAAGCTTGGTGAAAGGGATGACCCAGTCTTCATACAGACGGTAAACTACCGAAGGATCAATCTTATACTTGGATCCTGTCGTCTCATTCGTGCCGGCTGCCGCGCTTTCATTCAAAGTCACATCTTGTCCAAACACCATGGCCTTCTTCTTCACTCTTCTCATCACCAGCTCTTCTTGGCTTTTGTTTGTTACGAATTCCATCAGTGCATTCTTGTCCTGCAAAAAGGTTATCAGATGCAATTCAGAGCTTTGCTCCTCGGATATGTGAGCAAGATGAACTCTCTGATGCATAAATGTACGATGAAGAAAGACCTTTGCCCGGATCGCGGCTTCATAATCCTGCGGAGCACTCTTAAATTTCACTTCTGCAACATATCTGCCGTAGTGGATTCTTCTTGAGAGTACCTGATAAAGTTACCGAGTTAAAGAGCTTTTGTACAGTTAAGGAGCATCAAAAGTTGGAGAAGGCTTCTTGTATTTTCACCTGTAAGCATATCAGATCTGCTGCAGCTGTCAGTGCATAGTTTCCGTCGTCTCCCTTGGTGGTGAATAATGGAAGCAGCTGATCGAAGTACATGTTCCATATGCTGTGACTCAAATTGACAGACTTTGCTGCAGGGTACAGATCCTGTCGTTCGAGCAAGAAAATGCAACCAACTCACGGTTCAGAAACTAAAGCTTTGCGAGCAAATTGTTGAATGTTTCAAAACAGAAAGCAGAGAAGAGAGTCAGCCACCTGAGAAAATTTGTATGGAGGCACTAAAGACAGTATCAGATTGTTAGGAAAGAACGGAACCTCCTCAGGGTTTTTGTATCGTCCAGCCTGCGACATTTGGTGCTATTTTAGTGTCTACATTAAGCTGCATGAACTCTACTAAAAGGGAAAATGGAAAGATGAACACAACTGACCAGAAAGATTCATATAACGAAGCTATCAAAATCATTCATGCAGTGTATTAAATCAAACCGTTGTACCTTGAAATAGCTCGGCTTAAGGTAGAATTTGTAGCCATAATTTATCATTGACTTATTCAAAGGTGATTAAGGGAGCAAGTCTTATGCTAATACAACCTTTGACAGCATGAACTTTCGACTTCCAAGTTTGACAAATTGTCTTCATTTCATGAAAAACTTGTCGATGACACATTTCGGTAATCTTAATTTCAGCAAGAATGAAAATGACAAATTAGAGACATCTTCTTTTCATGCAAAACTGATAAATGACAGATCTAACCATTTCTACTTCTGCACATCTGAGTAGATGATATTGTCAGTAAGATCAAGTTCTGCAAAACCTGACTTTAGTGACATACGCAGTATTTTAATAGGCATATTTTAACCATATACGCAAACTATAAAAGGAACAGATCCAGAGAAGAAACGGTCTTTGACCAAAAAAAATCTAGATATAACATGATGTTTTTTATATATAACATTCAGATTCCAAGAAGTAACACACACACACTGTTAAGGCAAGCACAAGACCTGCATCAGGATTGAAAACCAGAGATCAGACAGTAACACAGAACTTAAAAAATCAAATCATTTTACCTTGGTCTGAACCATCTCCGTCTCCCTTGCAAAAACTTCGACGAGAGATCGGCTGCGGGTACCACCAGCAAAGTGCAAATAGGAAGGATCATATGCAGGGGCGTTATAGGGATACTTGGCTCTCTCTATGAGACTGAACACTATGCTGTCTTCCTCTCTGGTCAGGAACTCCCTTACGGAATCCAGCGTCAATCCCCAACAGAGGGAGGAAAGCATCAGAAGATGCAGAGCGCAGAAGAGGAATCGACGAGCCATGAAAGAGGGTGCCGACAGACAGACAAGACAGACAGAGATTGTAACGACAGGGGGTGTTACAGAGATAGTTCAGAGGATTCAGATAGATGAAACTGCATATATATATAGCCAAAACTTAGATCTATGCTGTCTAAAAATCTTCGAAAGCCTAATAGGAAAACGAAGTTCGGAAGAGGAGCCGCCAGAAACTTTTAGTATGCTGAGATTTCAGACGTACATAGTAGGAATTAGGAAAAAGTGTTTTTCTTTCCCTGAATCTTTCGTTTGCAGCATCACGTCGCTCTGAGAACATTCGATCTCAAAAAAGTCAACTTTGAGGGGGGATGATGAGCTAGTAAATTGTCAAATCTTTGACCCACAAAAAATCGAATCAGTTGACTTTTGAATTCATCACGATTTCTTCATTCGTTTTATTTTCAGAATTTCAATTTTCAAACGTTTGCCATTTATGCTAGACGCTTTCTGCACAGATAATGTTGATAATGTCTTAAATTTGAATCCAATTGATCCTTACGAATCAGGCGTTTCAGCAGAATTTTTCTTTGGGGTCTGGCTCGGGGGTTACAAGGGGGTGGAGCCTCCTGAGCGAAAATTTTTTAGGGGTATTCTATATGTGATTCGGAGTAGATTTATTTTTTTGTCACGAAATAGGTGTCTTATTTTGAAAATTAATTCAGAGTCAGTCGGTCTATAATTCTTATCATTTGTTAAAGGCAGTGTCTGTATAAACTCTCTAGGGTCCATATCGAGACCCATCATTATAATAATCATTATTCCATAACAAAGAAAGTCGCTACTTTTCGAAGACGTAACTTGAATTAGGATAAACTTCGTAAATCTCCATATTTTTCTGTATTCATGTGATCCCTCTTTTTTTCCTCTTTTCGTAATAGATAATAACAGATAAACTCAAAATCACTTTAGCTTGCGTCAACGAAATACTCTGCGAATTGTAAGATGTTCAAACCTTTGACTGGTCCGTTTTTAATATTCCAAAGATGTCAGTGGTAAAACTTTAGTAGAATCTCAACGGGCCGAGATCCTCGACCAAATAAGGATCTCATACGATCATGGATGACGGCATCTCTTAGATCATGGTCATCAATTCATCATATCTCGTTTTCTTAATTAATAGTGAGATAACAACAACGGCCAAATGATGCGTTATCATGTGACTTTCTTTGCCATCAGCAGCTTTTGTGGACACTTCAACTCTGTGACTCTCTTCTCTCATCTGCCTAAAGCTAAATTTTGCTTAAATTATTTAGAACCACCGCATTACTCTCTTCATTTATGATAAAGTAATGGATAATTTGAATTCCTAAACAATTTATATATGAAGTCACGATATAAATTGTCCTAATTGTCATTTGAGTGATAATTTTTTATTTTATTTTCTGTATTTATCTTTTGAAGCTTTATTTAAATAAGGTATAAAAATAATTAAATAATTGTAAAACTAATTAAATTAATATATACGGGGTATATTAGGGTGTATACTAATATTATTAGAATTGAATCGAATCAACGGTTCAATTGGTCCTATATGATTTGATGTTAAAATCTAAAAGAAAATTCGACTGAAAAGAAAACTGGTGGAGTTTTAATGAGAAATAGATCATAAATTATAAATCGTCATAATGTTTTTTCCTAAATTAATTGAGAAATATAACAGGAGAATACTAGTCACTACTTAGATATATCAGGGATAAAATCAAAAGTGTGTATTACGATTGGACTAAGTGATAATCGGATCAGCGGCTCTTTTTCATTTAAGTAAGAGATTTTATGAAAGTAGAAAATTAAGCAGAAAATTTTTATGAAGTCTCGTTTATTATTGTCAAGACATGTGAGGTAGAAAACTTTATAAAATTAATTGAGTTCAATTATCGATCAACTTTTAACTCGTGAAACGTGCGTATAATCGTTAACACTTTTCCAAAGAAACTAAAAGTGTGCATTGGGTCATGTCTCCCGTGCAACTTTGATCTCCTCTATCAAATTTTAATCCACAAGCCGGGACCATTTCTATTGCGTTCGATTCTTCCTTATGTTAAGTCTATTAAGGCACTCGTTATTATGTTAATCAAGGTCTACCACAATAGACAAAGCTATGATTATGTCAAAAATTATGTTGATGTGTTTTGATAAACACATTTTTTTGTAGTAAAATTTAAAAGCTAACAAAGGCTACTCTCATGGGATTTAGTTATTGTAGATTTTATTACTAACATCTTCTTTCTGCCTTATCATTGATTTATGTTTTATTTTTCATATTTCACATTTATACTTTTCATTGGCAACATTAAAAAGTTTTAAATTTATTTTCATTTTCTGATAAAATAATAGTTTAAAATAAGTTATTGCTTTTAAAAAATAATAACATAAATATTTATTCCACAATAACTGAGAAAATGTCAAATAAGAATTATATCTTCACGTGTATTCATCTCATTTTATCATTATCAATTAGTTCAACAACTACAACTTCAAAATTTTCTTTTATTAAATTTGTGATCAGATTATTATCCGTCATCAACTATTATGTAACCATTATTTCTTAGGATATGTTTGAATTGACGATTTTAAAAGAATGGAGTGGAATACGAAAAAATGTGATTAGATACATTTTGTGTGGTTACATTTTTCATTTAGGTTAAGAAATGTGTGATGGAATAGTTATAGTTAAGTCCTCTTCAAACATCATATTTTTTTTATTTTATCAAATTGATAAAATGAGAAGAAATATGAAATCATTTCTCTTGTTAATAAATTAAACCCCTCTCTCTCTAAATTATTTTTTCCTCTCATCTATATATATATTTATCTATCATTTTTACTTTTAAAAATAAATAAATAAAATAGTTAAAAAATAAAGAATATAATAAAAAAATAGGCAAAACAAAAATAAAAAGATATAATTTAAATTAAGTGGTAAAGTAATAAATATTTATTACTCATTAGATATGATAAATATTTTATGTATATAATAAAGAATAAAAATAACTTTTTAATAAATAAAACTTTCATTCCCCATATCATTAATTTTTATAATTTACTATCCAAATACACCACGTTCTACCATCACATCTCTTCATACATCATCACATCCCACTCCTTCATTAATTAATTACCAAACAGACCATTAGCTAAAGCTATTAACGAAATCACATTCTCTAATTGAAATGTTAATTTTTTCGGTGATATACATTAACATCTATCCTCTTAAATTCTGTGATTATTTTCTGGTAAACAGGTACAAATAAATTGAGTTAAATAAGAAGTCACATATTAAATTTCTTTATGAATCCAGAATTTATAAAAAGTTTTCGATGTCCAAATTTATTAGCACATGACTAATTCGAAGTCGGAATAAAAAGACGGCAAATATGTATTTCCTTATTGGGGGTGTGGGTGAAGTGACATATTAATTTAATACACATGCAAGGCCGCTGGAAAAAATTAAGCTCCTAATCTACTCTTCTAAAGTGTATTAGAATGATGTTTGTATGTTGTATGATTTAATATAGCCAATGCATGTTAGGTTGTTGTATTGATCTATGATGAAATCTCTTTTTTCTCTTTGATAATAATGACACAACAGTATGAGTGAATTTGTGATTATTAGTACTGATTAATTCAAGTTGAATCTTATCTAAAGTATTTTTTGAAAGAAATTTATTGTATGATTCATCTTAATGAGACATTTTGATTAATGCACAGATTTCTATTAGCACTTATAATCCATCTTTGTTATCTACGATTTACTATGGTCCTATGTTAGATTAATTTTATTGGGAAAAAATGGTTGAAACAATTGCATTCACGATGTGAAAAGCACATTCATAGTTGTGACCTCTACAATTCCAATCTTGGACACACTTGCTCATGATCATTAAAGATCATTATAAAGGCATGAGAAGCTCAGCTCATGATGGTAGTGAATCAAATTTGAGTGTTAATCTGCTCTCGCTCGTCACCATGAAAATTAATGTCATAATTGTCACCAAGCTGTTATAGGTTGAAGTCAATCATATATTTAGGACGTTTTATTATTGAACATTACCTTTATGAAAAATATACATGCTATTAAACTCAAAATCTATGAGTTTCACCCTATAACATCAATCATTGATGGTCATGATTATTGATTAATGATTAGGAATCCTACCCATATGTGAATATTCTCAATCCTGCGTATTATTATTATCCAATAGTGAAGATAAGAACTTAATTAAGGTAATGATAAGAATACTAATGGTGTGTTTGGATGATAGAATTTAAGTTCTTGAGAACTAATCTATTAGATAGAAAAGTTTAATTTTGATAAAAATAATATAATAACGAGGATTTAAAAAATTAATTTAATAGATAAATTTTAATGGATGTTTGGATAAAAATTAAGAACTAAAATTATATTTTATGAGTATAAAAGTATAGTAAATAAAAAGATTATGCATTTATTTATAATAATAACTACTAGCATTTAAAAATATTATACATAATTATTAATTTAAAATATATTAAGAATAAGTTGTGACGTAATATATTAATGTTAATTTTGACTAATTTTTTATGTGTTATTATTATTATTATTATTATTATTATTATTATTATTTACATAAATAATATTTTAAGGTCTGAATATAATATAAATTAGATTACTTATAATTTTCTTTAAAATAATTGAAGATTTTAATTAATATATAATATTATATAAGATTTTACATTACGCAATCAGTTGGTATAGTTTTACAAGTTCTGATGCTAAAGTCTTTTTTTATTGGTGTTTAATTTTAGCAAGTTCTAGCTCAAGTCTCAACAACCAAACTGTGGTATCAATTGACATGAGTGATTTCATAGCAACAATAATTACTTGTCTGCATTGATAGTTGATCAGCTTAGTGCAATCCAACAATTCATATTTTTGTTATGTGATTTCTCCCCATCATGCACCCATAAAGAAAGAATAATGTGAAGGTGTGTACAACATGTGTCATATCATAAAAGTAAATTTCACATCATTACAAGAAAAACGTTAAGAAAAAAAAACAATGCAATATATAGCATTCCATTTATTATTTTTAATCACACACAATTGTGAAACTTTTGTATTTATTATTTCACGTCTAACTTTATCATTTTCCTTCCTTTTTTGATGAGTCTAAACTTTATATAAAGTTTCGACGATCGCAGCCATCGAAATGTTTCGACGGCAACCATCGCAACGTTTCGACGGTTGCTACCGTCGGAGCGTTTCGACGATTACACCTGTTTGAACTTTCGACGGATGTTTTTTCGAACCGTCCGAAATTATTTGCAACATCATCTTTTTCAACCGATCGATTTCGTTGTTAAATCTCTATTTCCGACGAATTCTTACGATTTTTCGATGATTTTGTCTGTGAAAGAACACTATTTTTCTTGTTATGTATATGACATTGCTACTTCATATTATAACGATTTATCTGTTGCTAAATATTAAGTCCTTTGATTTATTTTTCACCTAGTAGGTTACAAAGGTCACCAAAAAAATGCTCCCCCTACAATAGTAGTTAATGGTGGTGTGGGCGACAAAGTGGTCGTGAGCTCAATCCAACAATTTATTTTTATTGTATGATATTTAATTCTCATCGTGCAAGGAAATAAAATGATGCATCCTTTCCCTAATAGAGGGCACTATCTCGTAGGCCCAATCATGAAAGCATACAAACATCTATTTGCAATAAAAAAATTAAATTAAAGTCAACTATCAAATGTTGAAAAGTTGAGAGGTGACTCCCAATGTTATTGTATTGATAGAAAGCATTAACTTAAAGTGATTATCCAAAGTACGGATACAAAATTGATCTAAATATTGATATAATGAACTGATGCAAATTCCATTTTCAGATATTGTATGTAACGCCCCCAAATCGACCCCCGCCACGTGGCGAAGACCAACCTGGAGACGCTACGGCATGCTATGACTTTGACCATCATATTGACTATATCTCAGTCAAGAACCGAGACACGTCAGCGGAAGAAAAGAAAAGAAGATAAATTATAACTTTAATTGCGGAAGTCTAAAAGAAATAAAATAAGTTCTACATCATAAATCTAAAATGCGGAAGGTAAATGGAAACTAAATAACACTCTAAAAGCCTTATGGTTCATGTGTTGTCCTATCGCCAGAGCTTCATCACCACACGCCTACTCCACCACGTTACTGACTTGGTCCTGTGGAAATCAGACACAGGGGAGGAGGTCCTCCCGTAAGCTTTACAGCCTAGTGGGGAACCACATGATATACAATGCATGACATGAATATAATAATCAGCGATAATTAATCAGGCTTAACTTGAGCATGAAAGATAACATATAAGTATCATGAATCATAATAAGGATAAGATCAGCGATATCATGAATCATGAGGATCAATAGTACATAATAAACTTGGAATCATGACATACTTGACTTGACTTGAACTTGAACATGCTTGTCGATCTTGGTTATTAATTAACAATCAGGGTGACTTTGAGGTGCCTTTAATTCTTGGGGTATGCCCAGCAAACGATACGGCCTTGTGCGGGTCAATGGGTGATCAAACCATGACCAAGGGAGCGACCCTTATCTTGATGCACTTGGCTTGGACTGGCAACCCATCATTAATCTTTCATCTGAACTTATTAATCACTTTATTATCTTTTCATTCTTTGTATCATGTGATGAAGGAGATATGATCGGTATGAGGTAAATCAAGACAAAGAGTTCATGTTGAAATTATAAAGAAATCAATAATATTCACATAAAAATAAAGAGAGATTAATAGGTAAATTTTGTTGGATTTTATGCCCAAAGAATCTCCTTCACTTTACGGCCGTAAAACCCTAATTCTTTGGATTTTACGCCCGAGGAATTCTTTCATTTTACGGCCGTAAAAATCCACCCTTATTACGTTACGGCCGTAAAAACCCTATTTTCTATTCTATTTCGGCCGTAATAATTCAACCCTTATTTCGTTACAGCCATCATCTGTTACTCCCATCAAAAATCCACCCTTATTACGTTACGGCCGTAAAAATCCTATTTTCTATTCTATTTTGGCCGTAATAATTCAACCCTTATTTCGTTACGACCATCATCTGTTACTCCCATCCGTTACGGCCTACTCGTTACGGCCGTAAAACTATACTCTTCGGCCGTAAAAATCCATCTCCCCTTTTCTCTCTCTTCGTTTCTCTCTCTCCCAACTTCTCGGATTTTTACGACCGTAAAACTCATTTGTTACGGTCGACATCTATTACGGCCGACATCTTTTACGGCCGACATCTCCCCTCTCTCTCTTTTCTATTTTATTACGGCCGAAAACCTAACTCTTCGGCCGTAACAATCTATTTCCCTTTTCTCTCTCTTCTTTTCTCTCTATTCCTTTACGGCCGAAATTCGATTCTCTCTATTCTTTTACGGCCAAAATTCTATTCTCTCTATTCTTTTACGGCCAAAATTCTATTCTCTCTCTATTCCTTTACGGCCGAAATTCTCTACCTCTCTATCTCTTTTCTCGATCGTAAGAAAATTACGGCCAAACAATTTTACGGCCGTAATACTTCTACTTTTAAAAAAAATTAAATTACGTTATAAGACCGAAAACGAAATCCCCTCTAAATCTTACATCTTAGCAATCAATAATACGGAGATATAACAAACAGAAATAACTATGCATGCAACAATCAACCAATCAAAGAATTCAAGAAATCAAACAATTAACAATAATAACTTGAATCATATTCATATTCTTTTCATAACGATTCGGGCATGAATTGAGAAAATTCAGAGGCCATGCAAGGTGATTTCGATTCACCCACCTCGGTTCGTGGTTAATTCGTTCCTAAGTTCGTCGGAAATCAATTAACGATTCCCTCCCCTGTTTCTTCCCTGACTTCCCTGTCCTCCCTCTCGGTTCTCTTGCTGCCCGTCTGCATAGCCCGATGGAGACGACGTGAGGAAAAGAAATAAGAACCATATGCTACTGCAGGAAGAGTACCCTAAGGTTACCTTTGCACCTAGAAGCAGAGGGCGTATCTCTTTGCCTCTGTTCGTGGACGAGGGGAACAAAAAAAGATGAGCGGGGGAGAGGTCGTGAGGGTTAGGAGAGGGGGTTTTAATTTCTTTGGTTAAATTTTTATCTAATACATCCCCTCTTCTACTATAGGTTAGATTTAATTAATGGGATAAGGTTTTATCTCTAATTTGAGTCTAATTGGGATTTGGTGCCGTCCAAATCCATCATGATTTCTTTTCTTTTTTTTTTATCTTTATGCTGGTTGTTACATTCTTACCCCCTTAAAAGAAAATTCGTCCTCGAATTTTGCACTAGTTAGAGGGCTTACCGAAAGGATGTGGAAATTCTTGGCGCATTTCCGATTCGAGTTCCCATATTGCATCATCATCATGATGAAAACGCCAAGCTACTCTAACCATGGGTACTTAGGACATACTATTGTATCCCCATGTTTCATGTCATTACTATTTGTTTATCCTTATACACCTATGTACTTTCTAAATGGATCGCAACCCAGGCTTATGATTACATCCTTATACTTCTTTGTACTTTCCAAATGGATCGTAACTCAGGCTTATAATATTCATCTCATACTTCCTATAAGACTAATTCCTAAATGGACCGCAACCCAGGCTTATGTTATTTATCGAGTATTTCTCCTTTTTTTTTTAGGACTTCATCATTTGAGTTTCACATGCTTGGTTCCTTCATCATTACATACGCAGCCTCATGAAGCGAGCATCACTTGTGTCTGAGTGTATGTGTAACTGAGTTCATTTTTTTTTTTACCAAAATGGTACTTCATGGAGAACTCATAATCTTTCAAACTTCATGTTATCTTCATTGTCACATATTAGCATACTACTAAAAGAAAACATACCTAGAACTTTTTTTTTATGAACACTTCAATCTTTTTCTACATAAATGTGGGCATAGTTTGAACACAATGTTCGTAAGGACCTAAAAGTTTGAGGGGTATTCTTAGTCCAATGACATCGCTCTATTTATAGTGATCATTCATTGCCATGAAAAATTATCTTCATTACTTCCTCTTCAGCAACTCGAACTACTGGTACTCACTCCCTAGATTGATCTTGAGAGCACTTAGCCTTAAATAGGTCATCTTTGCATGATAACAAACACTTATGTCTTGATGGTTATTTTAATTAATAACTTGTTAATAAATTTTCATATTTATATAGTCATCATTCTTCGTTACAAAAGAAATGGAACATGTAGAAATGAGTCCTGGGTCTTATGAACCTCTTGTCTTAAAGTAATTTCCATAGGGTCATCGTCCTTATCAAGTGACCTATGCCATGTAAGAATCAATAGGATCACTAAGAACATTGTCCATTATCGTAGATAATGGCATCATCATATGATTCGATAAAATTGGTGATGGAATCATGCCAATAATCATCTTTATAAGGTCAATTTAGATCAATAACTTTCACGATGACCTATGTTTGATGTGACCCTACTCTAAACATCATCATAATCGTTTAACTTTTTGAGTGGAAAGAATAACTTATTTGACTACATTGATTTGGTTCTTGCAATGTCATTTCATATCATTTCATGGGAGGCCAGTGATTATATATGACCACAATAAATCCTTTTCTTGAGTATCTTGAAGCACTCTGAATCAATGTTAAGGTCGAACGATATCTACGCTGAGGGGTCGCTACATAGTATATTCTAATCCAGAATTAACAGAATAATTTAGGTGCACTACATAACATAAGTCCTTAGTCAAACATCATGAATGCAGGTTGACACATGGAATGAATTCAAACAATAAGACAGAAAAATAAAACAATCAACAAAACAGAAGACAAGCAATCATTCTTCTTCTTCGTGCATCATTTCATGGTCCTTTGCATTAACGATATCTTGTAGTACATGGGAGAGGGTCGGGATAACTTTAAAGTTGGAAAGGAGGACTAATCCCTTTATAATACTTATCATCAAATCATAAGTGGTCCATTTGATCAAGACAAAATCTTAAGCATTTTTCATCATACTGACGTAGAGGCATCTTAGAGAACATTCTATATATCATCTTATATCTTGCATCTTAGAGGACATTCTATGTATCATCCAATGACTTAACACATTATCTAAACATATATATGCTTTATTTTCCCTCTTGAACCATCAACCATGATTATATGATTGAATACCCTATACGTTTTGACATTATTATGAAAACTATAATTATATCAATAATCAAGATAAATCAATTAAAACTTGCATAATCATCCCTCTCGGGTGCATAACTTGCTTTTTCAGACATCTTGTAGGGGACTTACAAAATTCCTCATACTTTACCTTAACCCCACATACTTTCTAAAGATTTCCTCACTTGACGTTTTGATTTTTTTTTTAATACTTAATGGCTGGAGGCCCATATCCTCCTCAAACATATCTCAATTAAGAGACCTTAAATTCTTTTAAAATTTCTCACATTCATTTGTAACCCTTTCATGTCTTACTTGTTCTTATATAATTCTTGTATTAATCATATTAGTCTATTTTGAAAATATATATACATTGCGATGATAGAGAATTCATTCTTTAATAATGGCTATTTAAAAATATACTTCATATTAATAAAATTTCAAATATACTATATACTAAACTAAGTTAATTAAATCTGTTTACTTATTTATTTATCCTTATATATTTATAAGTATATTATGTTATATGTACATATGTGTGTGAGTATGCTAGGTCTAAAAGTTCGGTTAACTTAAATAATCACTTACTTATTGAAAATTTCTCCTAATATTTATTCAAGCTAATGTGACTTCTAAACCCTTTAAGCTTCTATATTTGTCCATCCATAACTTATACATGATTCTTGGACAGCTTACTAATTCTTTAAACTCTTGTGTACGGATATTACATAACTTGAACATAATTAATAATTTGATTCTTATTTTTCCACATAAAGTAGTCCAACTAAGAATTTCGTATAACTAGTTTAGATTTGCTTAGGGCCATTATCCACATAATAAAGGGATCATATGAAGTCTAAGGCGCAAGAAGCATTATGGGTTCATACTTATCAACATAAACATATAAGATAATTTATTGAACCCTTATATTGGTAGACCAATGGAACCACCTAAGTCATCACCATAAATCATAACTTATGCATGCTTGGTTTCACCTCTACTATTTGAAATCATCTCACACCTACGTGTGGTGTGAGTCGAATCCTTTAATTACTCTTATAATTCCTTCGTTTCTTTCTTAAATCTACATCTCTTTGCAACTGATATGCTTATTCATTTTCCTCTTCATACTGCTGCAGTCAGCAGAAGAAGTCCGTGAATAGAGCAATCATGAAAGAGATGAAAAAGCATGGATTATAAGAAACATAATCGTTTCTTATATTTTATTCTTTAAATATCTGTAAGACCTTTTTTTTTCCACGTAGGTATATTTATTCACATGCATGTTGTTTATTCTTTTCCAATTTGTTCGTAACCTTTATGATCCTTTTTGTTTAATCACTAATCACATTTAAGTTGATTCCTACCATACAGAGTGACCTTCCTAGGAATCAACCACTCATGTGAAATACATATCAATACATCAATAAAGAATAACTTAATGCAAGAAAATCTTACTTGTACTTTACGGTGGAGGGTGTGGCGACTGCTCGGCGATAGCACATGAACCAATATCATACTTATTCTATACACTAGGACGTCAAGAGAGTCCTGACTTTAGGCTCTGATACCATAAATGTAACGCCCCCAAATCGACCCCCGCCACGTGGCGAAGACCAACCTGGAGACGCTACGGCATGCTATGACTTTGACCATCATATTGACTATATCTCAGTCAAGAACCGAGACACGTCAGCGGAAGAAAAGAAAAGAAGATAAATTATAACTTTAATTGCGGAAGTCTAAAAGAAATAAAATAAGTTCTACATCATAAATCTAAAATGCGGAAGGTAAATGGAAACTAAATAACACTCTAAAAGCCTTATGGTTCATGTGTTGTCCTATCGCCAGAGCTTCATCACCACACGCCTACTCCACCACGTTACTGACTTGGTCCTGTGGAAATCAGACACAGGGGAGGAGGTCCTCCCGTAAGCTTTACAGCCTAGTGGGGAACCACATGATATACAATGCATGACATGAATATAATAATCAGCGATAATTAATCAGGCTTAACTTGAGCATGAAAGATAACATATAAGTATCATGAATCATAATAAGGATAAGATCAGCGATATCATGAATCATGAGGATCAATAGTACATAATAAACTTGGAATCATGACATACTTGACTTGACTTGAACTTGAACTTGAACTTGAACTTGAACATGCTTGTCGATCTTGGTTATTAATTAACAATCAGGGTGACTTTGAGGTGCCTTTAATTCTTGGGGTATGCCCAGCAAACGATACGGCCTTGTGCGGGTCAATGGGTGATCAAACCATGACCAAGGGAGCGACCCTTATCTTGATGCACTTGGCTTGGACTGGCAACCCATCATTAATCTTTCATCTGAACTTATTAATCACTTTATTATCTTTTCATTCTTTGTATCATGTGATGAAGGAGATATGATCGGTATGAGGTAAATCAAGACAAAGAGTTCATGTTGAAATTATAAAGAAATCAATAATATTCACATAAAAATAAAGAGAGATTAATAGGTAAATTTTGTTGGATTTTATGCCCAAAGAATCTCCTTCACTTTACGGCCGTAAAACCCTAATTCTTTGGATTTTACGCCCGAGGAATTCTTTCATTTTACGGCCGTAAAAATCCACCCTTATTACGTTACGGCCGTAAAAACCCTATTTTCTATTCTATTTCGGCCGTAATAATTCAACCCTTATTTCGTTACAGCCATCATCTGTTACTCCCATCAAAAATCCACCCTTATTACGTTACGGCCGTAAAAATCCTATTTTCTATTCTATTTTGGCCGTAATAATTCAACCCTTATTTCGTTACGACCATCATCTGTTACTCCCATCCGTTACGGCCTACTCGTTACGGCCGTAAAACTATACTCTTCGGCCGTAAAAATCCATCTCCCCTTTTCTCTCTCTTCGTTTCTCTCTCTCCCAACTTCTCGGATTTTTACGACCGTAAAACTCATTTGTTACGGTCGACATCTATTACGGCCGACATCTTTTACGGCCGACATCTCCCCTCTCTCTCTTTTCTATTTTATTACGGCCGAAAACCTAACTCTTCGGCCGTAACAATCTATTTCCCTTTTCTCTCTCTTCTTTTCTCTCTATTCCTTTACGGCCGAAATTCGATTCTCTCTATTCTTTTACGGCCAAAATTCTATTCTCTCTATTCTTTTACGGCCAAAATTCTATTCTCTCTCTATTCCTTTACGGCCGAAATTCTCTACCTCTCTATCTCTTTTCTCGATCGTAAGAAAATTACGGCCAAACAATTTTACGGCCGTAATACTTCTACTTTTAAAAAAAATTAAATTACGTTATAAGACCGAAAACGAAATCCCCTCTAAATCTTACATCTTAGCAATCAATAATACGGAGATATAACAAACAGAAATAACTATGCATGCAACAATCAACCAATCAAAGAATTCAAGAAATCAAACAATTAACAATAATAACTTGAATCATATTCATATTCTTTTCATAACGATTCGGGCATGAATTGAGAAAATTCAGAGGCCATGCAAGGTGATTTCGATTCACCCACCTCGGTTCGTGGTTAATTCGTTCCTAAGTTCGTCGGAAATCAATTAACGATTCCCTCCCCTGTTTCTTCCCTGACTTCCCTGTCCTCCCTCTCGGTTCTCTTGCTGCCCGTCTGCATAGCCCGATGGAGACGACGTGAGGAAAAGAAATAAGAACCATATGCTACTGCAGGAAGAGTACCCTAAGGTTACCTTTGCACCTAGAAGCAGAGGGCGTATCTCTTTGCCTCTGTTCGTGGACGAGGGGAACAAAAAAAGATGAGCGGGGGAGAGGTCGTGAGGGTTAGGAGAGGGGGTTTTAATTTCTTTGGTTAAATTTTTATCTAATACATCCCCTCTTCTACTATAGGTTAGATTTAATTAATGGGATAAGGTTTTATCTCTAATTTGAGTCTAATTGGGATTTGGTGCCGTCCAAATCCATCATGATTTCTTTTCTTTTTTTTTTATCTTTATGCTGGTTGTTACATTCTTACCCCCTTAAAAGAAAATTCGTCCTCGAATTTTGCACTAGTTAGAGGGCTTACCGAAAGGATGTGGAAATTCTTGGCGCATTTCCGATTCGAGTTCCCATATTGCATCATCATCATGATGGAAACGCCAAGCTACTCTAACCATGGGTACTTAGGACATACTATTGTATCCCCATGTTTCATGTCATTACTATTTGTTTATCCTTATACACCTATGTACTTTCTAAATGGATCGCAACCCAGGCTTATGATTACATCCTTATACTTCTTTGTACTTTCCAAATGGATCGTAACTCAGGCTTATAATATTCATCTCATACTTCCTATAAGACTAATTCCTAAATGGACCGCAACCCAGGCTTATGTTATTTATCGAGTATTTCTCCTTTTTTTTTTAGGACTTCATCATTTGAGTTTCACATGCTTGGTTCCTTCATCATTACATACGCAGCCTCATGAAGCGAGCATCACTTGTGTCTGAGTGTATGTGTAACTGAGTTCATTTTTTTTTTTACCAAAATGGTACTTCATGGAGAACTCATAATCTTTCAAACTTCATGTTATCTTCATTGTCACATATTAGCATACTACTAAAAGAAAACATACCTAGAACTTTTTTTTTATGAACACTTCAATCTTTTTCTACATAAATGTGGGCATAGTTTGAACACAATGTTCGTAAGGACCTAAAAGTTTGAGGGGTATTCTTAGTCCAATGACATCGCTCTATTTATAGTGATCATTCATTGCCATGAAAAATTATCTTCATTACTTCCTCTTCAGCAACTCGAACTACTGGTACTCACTCCCTAGATTGATCTTGAGAGCACTTAGCCTTAAATAGGTCATCTTTGCATGATAACAAACACTTATGTCTTGATGGTTATTTTAATTAATAACTTGTTAATAAATTTTCATATTTATATAGTCATCATTCTTCGTTACAAAAGAAATGGAACATGTAGAAATGAGTCCTGGGTCTTATGAACCTCTTGTCTTAAAGTAATTTCCATAGGGTCATCGTCCTTATCAAGTGACCTATGCCATGTAAGAATCAATAGGATCACTAAGAACATTGTCCATTATCGTAGATAATGGCATCATCATATGATTCGATAAAATTGGTGATGGAATCATGCCAATAATCATCTTTATAAGGTCAATTTAGATCAATAACTTTCACGATGACCTATGTTTGATGTGACCCTACTCTAAACATCATCATAATCGTTTAACTTTTTGAGTGGAAAGAATAACTTATTTGACTACATTGATTTGGTTCTTGCAATGTCATTTCATATCATTTCATGGGAGGCCAGTGATTATATATGACCACAATAAATCCTTTTCTTGAGTATCTTGAAGCACTCTGAATCAATGTTAAGGTCGAACGATATCTACGCTGAGGGGTCGCTACATAGTATATTCTAATCCAGAATTAACAGAATAATTTAGGTGCACTACATAACATAAGTCCTTAGTCAAACATCATGAATGCAGGTTGACACATGGAATGAATTCAAACAATAAGACAGAAAAATAAAACAATCAACAAAACAGAAGACAAGCAATCATTCTTCTTCTTCGTGCATCATTTCATGGTCCTTTGCATTAACGATATCTTGTAGTACATGGGAGAGGGTCGGGATAACTTTAAAGTTGGAAAGGAGGACTAATCCCTTTATAATACTTATCATCAAATCATAAGTGGTCCATTTGATCAAGACAAAATCTTAAGCATTTTTCATCATACTGACGTAGAGGCATCTTAGAGAACATTCTATATATCATCTTATATCTTGCATCTTAGAGGACATTCTATGTATCATCCAATGACTTAACACATTATCTAAACATATATATGCTTTATTTTCCCTCTTGAACCATCAACCATGATTATATGATTGAATACCCTATACGTTTTGACATTATTATGAAAACTATAATTATATCAATAATCAAGATAAATCAATTAAAACTTGCATAATCATCCCTCTCGGGTGCATAACTTGCTTTTTCAGACATCTTGTAGGGGACTTACAAAATTCCTCATACTTTACCTTAACCCCACATACTTTCTAAAGATTTCCTCACTTGACGTTTTGATTTTTTTTTTAATACTTAATGGCTGGAGGCCCATATCCTCCTCAAACATATCTCAATTAAGAGACCTTAAATTCTTTTAAAATTTCTCACATTCATTTGTAACCCTTTCATGTCTTACTTGTTCTTATATAATTCTTGTATTAATCATATTAGTCTATTTTGAAAATATATATACATTGCGATGATAGAGAATTCATTCTTTAATAATGGCTATTTAAAAATATACTTCATATTAATAAAATTTCAAATATACTATATACTAAACTAAGTTAATTAAATCTGTTTACTTATTTATTTATCCTTATATATTTATAAGTATATTATGTTATATGTACATATGTGTGTGAGTATGCTAGGTCTAAAAGTTCGGTTAACTTAAATAATCACTTACTTATTGAAAATTTCTCCTAATATTTATTCAAGCTAATGTGACTTCTAAACCCTTTAAGCTTCTATATTTGTCCATCCATAACTTATACATGATTCTTGGACAGCTTACTAATTCTTTAAACTCTTGTGTACGGATATTACATAACTTGAACATAATTAATAATTTGATTCTTATTTTTCCACATAAAGTAGTCCAACTAAGAATTTCGTATAACTAGTTTAGATTTGCTTAGGGCCATTATCCACATAATAAAGGGATCATATGAAGTCTAAGGCGCAAGAAGCATTATGGGTTCATACTTATCAACATAAACATATAAGATAATTTATTGAACCCTTATATTGGTAGACCAATGGAACCACCTAAGTCATCACCATAAATCATAACTTATGCATGCTTGGTTTCACCTCTACTATTTGAAATCATCTCACACCTACGTGTGGTGTGAGTCGAATCCTTTAATTACTCTTATAATTCCTTCGTTTCTTTCTTAAATCTACATCTCTTTGCAACTGATATGCTTATTCATTTTCCTCTTCATACTGCTGCAGTCAGCAGAAGAAGTCCGTGAATAGAGCAATCATGAAAGAGATGAAAAAGCATGGATTATAAGAAACATAATCGTTTCTTATATTTTATTCTTTAAATATCTGTAAGACCTTTTTTTTTTCCACGTAGGTATATTTATTCACATGCATGTTGTTTATTCTTTTCCAATTTGTTCGTAACCTTTATGATCCTTTTTGTTTAATCACTAATCACATTTAAGTTGATTCCTACCATACAGAGTGACCTTCCTAGGAATCAACCACTCATGTGAAATACATATCAATACATCAATAAAGAATAACTTAATGCAAGAAAATCTTACTTGTACTTTACGGTGGAGGGTGTGGCGACTGCTCGGCGATAGCACATGAACCAATATCATACTTATTCTATATACTAGGACGTCAAGAGAGTCCTGACTTTAGGCTCTGATACCATAAATGTAACGCCCCCAAATCGACCCCCGCCACGTGGCGAAGACCAACCTGGAGACGCTACGACATGCTATGACTTTGACCATCATATTGACTATATCTCAGTCAAGAACCGAGACACGTCAGCGGAAGAAAAGAAAAGAAGATAAATTATAACTTTAATTGCGGAAGTCTAAAAGAAATAAAATAAGTTCTACATCATAAATCTAAAATGCGGAAGGTAAATGGAAACTAAATAACACTCTAAAAGCCTTATGGTTCATGTGTTGTCCTATCGCCAGAGCTTCATCACCACACGCCTACTCCACCACGTTACTGACTTGGTCCTGTGGAAATCAGACACAGGGGAGGAGGTCCTCCCGTAAGCTTTACAGCCTAGTGGGGAACCACATGATATACAATGCATGACATGAATATAATAATCAGCGATAATTAATCAGGCTTAACTTGAGCATGAAAGATAACATATAAGTATCATGAATCATAATAAGGATAAGATCAGCGATATCATGAATCATGAGGATCAATAGTACATAATAAACTTGGAATCATGACATACTTGACTTGACTTGAACTTGAACTTGAACTTGAACTTGAACATGCTTGTCGATCTTGGTTATTAATTAACAATCATGGTGACTTTGAGGTGCCTTTAATTCTTGGGGTATGCCCAGCAAACGATACGGCCTTGTGCGGGTCAATGGGTGATCAAACCATGACCAAGGGAGCGACCCTTATCTTGATGCACTTGGCTTGGACTGGCAACCCATCATTAATCTTTCATCTGAACTTATTAATCACTTTATTATCTTTTCATTCTTTGTATCATGTGATGAAGGAGATATGATCGGTATGAGGTAAATCAAGACAAAGAGTTCATGTTGAAATTATAAAGAAATCAATAATATTCATATAAAAATAAAGAGAGATTAATAGGTAAATTTTGTTGGATTTTATGCCCAAAGAATCTCCTTCACTTTACGGCCGTAAAACCCTAATTCTTTGGATTTTACGCCCGAGGAATTCTTTCATTTTACGGCCGTAAAAATCCACCCTTATTACGTTACGGCCGTAAAAACCCTATTTTCTATTCTATTTCGGCCGTAATAATTCAACCCTTATTTCGTTACAGCCATCATCTGTTACTCCCATCAAAAATCCACCCTTATTACGTTACGGCCGTAAAAATCCTATTTTCTATTCTATTTCGGCCGTAATAATTCAACCCTTATTTCGTTACGACCATCATCTGTTACTCCCATCCGTTACGGCCTACCCGTTACGGCCGTAAAACTATACTCTTCGGCCGTAAAAATCCATCTCCCCTTTTCTCTCTCTTCGTTTCTCTCTCTCCCAACTTCTCGGATTTTTACGACCGTAAAACTCATTTGTTACGGTCGACATCTATTACGGCCGACATCTTTTACGGCCGACATCTCCCCTCTCTCTCTTTTCTATTTTATTACGGCCGAAAACCTAACTCTTCGGCCGTAACAATCTATTTCCCTTTTCTCTCTCTTCTTTTCTCTCTATTCCTTTACGGCCGAAATTCGATTCTCTCTATTCTTTTACGGCCAAAATTCTATTCTCTCTATTCTTTTACGGCCAAAATTCTATTCTCTCTCTATTCCTTTACGGCCGAAATTCTCTACCTCTCTATCTCTTTTCTCGATCGTAAGAAAATTACGGCCAAACAATTTTACGGCCGTAATACTTCTACTTTTAAAAAAAATTAAATTACGTTATAAGACCGAAAACGAAATCCCCTCTAAATCTTACATCTTAGCAATCAATAATACGGAGATATAACAAACAGAAATAACTATGCATGCAACAATCAACCAATCAAAGAATTCAAGAAATCAAACAATTAACAATAATAACTTGAATCATATTCATATTCTTTTCATAACGATTCGGGCATGAATTGAGAAAATTCAGAGGCCATGCAAGGTGATTTCGATTCACCCACCTCGGTTCGTGGTTAATTCGTTCCTAAGTTCGTCGGAAATCAATTAACGATTCCCTCCCCTGTTTCTTCCCTGACTTCCCTGTCCTCCCTCTCGGTTCTCTTGCTGCCCGTCTGCATAGCCCGATGGAGACGACGTGAGGAAAAGAAATAAGAACCATATGCTACTGCAGGAAGAGTACCCTAAGGTTACCTTTGCACCTAGAAGCAGAGGGCGTATCTCTTTGCCTCTGTTCGTGGACGAGGGGAACAAAAAAAGATGAGCGGGGGAGAGGTCGTGAGGGTTAGGAGAGGGGGTTTTAATTTCTTTGGTTAAATTTTTATCTAATACATCCCCTCTTCTACTATAGGTTAGATTTAATTAATGGGATAAGGTTTTATCTCTAATTTGAGTCTAATTGGGATTTGGTGCCGTCCAAATCCATCATGATTTCTTTTCTTTTTTTTTATCTTTATGCTGGTTGTTACATTGTATACTTCTTTTAATAGCATTCTCTTTTGGGTTTAATATTTCATTAACCTAAATAATATTTATGGCATTCCTTTACTGAGTCATTAACTACATAGCATTGCATTGATTATTCTTAATAGTATCCATTATAAACCTTTTTTGTATTAATTATTCCATCGCATTATTGTTGATCTAATTATTATTGCTTACTTTTATATGGCATTGCGACTTGATATTATTATATGATTTACTATTGGTAAGTATTGCATATTTTAGTTTATTTTTCACCAATTGGGTTGTGAATTTTATGAAAAAAATATTTTCCGTGTGTTTTCCTTGGTTGTGACCTCTACTATTACAATCCTAAAATATAATTTCATGATCGTGACTCATAGTGTCCAATCTTGGACACACTTGCTTATGATCGTTAAGGGTCTGTTTGGTTTCATGTTAAAGGATGGAATAAGGTCTTAATCGTCGAAATATCGTCAAACACGAGTTGGATTAGGATTAAAAGGAGACAATCGTCGCACGATTTACGATGAATATTTAATCCTGTCGAGTCACTATTTTTTTCGTAATCCCTCATTTTTCTATTCTTTATTTTTATTGGATTAAAAAATTTTCATCGTAATTCGTTGCTTTTCACGAGTTACGTAACTTTCCTCCTAGATTACCTATTCTGCAACCAAACAGCGCCTAAAGATATGAGAAGTCAGCTCACGATGGTAGTGAATCAAATTTGAGTGTTTATCTGCTCTCGCTCGTCACCATGAAAAATAATTTCATGATCGTGACCAAGCTTATATAGGTCGAAGTCAATCATATATTTATGACCTTTTTCTTATTGAATATTCCCCTCATGAAAAATATACATGCTATTAAACTCAAAATATATGAGTTTCACCCACATCAATCATTCATAGTCACGATTATTGATTAAGAACCTACCCATATGTGAATATTCTCAATCCTACGTACTATTATTATCCAATCCTCACGTGAGTGAAGATAAGAACATAACTAAGGTAATGATAAGAATATTAATGGTGTGTTTGGATGATAGAATTTAAGTTCTTGAGATCTAATCTATTAAATAAAAAGGTCTAGTTTTGGTGAAAAATATAATAATAAGGATTTAAAAAAATTAATTTGATAGATAAACTTTAATATGTGTTCGATAAAAATTAAGAACTAATAATATAATTTATTATTTTATGAGGTATAAAAGTATAATAAATAAAAAATTATGTATTTATTTATAATAATAATTATTAGCATTTAAAAGTACTATACATATTTATTAATTTAAAATCTATTAAAATAAGTTGTGGCGTAATATGTTAATATTAATTTTGATTATTTTTTATATGTTACTAATATCATAATTTACGTAAATAATATTTTAAGATCTGAATATAATATAAATTAGATTATTTATAATTTTCCTAAAAACAATTAAAAATTTTAATTAATAATATTATATTATATAATAAGATTTTACATTAGGCAATCAGTTGGTATAGTTCTATGCTATAGTATTTTTTTATTGGTGTTTAATTTTAGTAAGTTTTAGCTCAAGTTTCAACAACCAAACAGTGGTATCAATTGACGAGTCATTTCATAGCATGATTACTTGTCTGCATTGATAGTTGATCAGCTTCGTGCAATCCAACAATTCATATTTTTGTTATGTGATTTCTCCCCATCATGCACCCGTAAGAAAGGATAATGTCAAGGTGTGTACAACATGTGTCAGATCATAAAAGTAAAATTGCACATCATTACAACAAAAACGTTAAAGAAAAAAACACTGCAATATATGGCATTCCATTTATTATTTTTAACCATATAAATTGTGAAACTTTTGTATTTATTATCCCATCATATTATTGTTGGTCTAATTTTAATTTTTATCATGTTTTCACTCTTTTTTCAATGAGTCAACCTTTATACGGCATTGCTATATACTTGATATTATAAATTTATAACGATTTATCTGTTGCTAAATATTAAGTCCTTTGATTTATTTTTCACCTAGTAGATACAAAGGTCACGAAAAAAAATGCTCTCTTAATTACACCAAATGTCCTTCAACTTTAAAGTTTGCTCAACGATACCCTCCAACTTCATTTTGTATCACAAATGTCCTTCATCTTTTAACGCATTTCACCCGATGCCCTATTTACCTGGGATAGTCGGTTTTTCGGTTTTTTATCGACGTGGCGTCCACGTGGCCATCTCCTCTCTCCTCCACACAAATAATCGTCTGATGTGACATGCTTTGACGTGACACATAAAATTACACCAATGCCCTCTAACTTTAAGGTTGACTCAGCAATACCCTCCAACTTTACTTTGTAACACAAATGTCATTTATCTTTTTAACACGTTTTATCCGATGCCCTCTTTACCTGGACAGTCGGTTTTCCGATTTTTCATCGACGTGGCGTCCACGTGGCCATCTCCTCTCTCCTCCACGCAAATAGTCGTCCGACATGGCATGCTCTTACATGACACATAAAATAATGTTCTCTAACTTTAAAGTTTGCTCACTAAATGCACATAAAATTACATCAATTTGGGCAAAGATGACAGCCGATAAACACAAAAGGTGAACAGATGAAGGAGGAGAACGACGAAGGAGTGCGAACGACGAAGGAGGTTTCACGCGAACGATAACAAAGATGGAAATAAGAAAATAATTTAACAATGAGTGCTTATGGTAAGTAAGATGGTTTAATATATGGTGCCACATTGAACGACTATTTGTATGGAGGAGAGAGGAGATGACCACGTGGACGCCACATCGACGAAAAATCGGAAAACCGACTAGCCTAGGTAAAGAGGACGTCGGGTGAAACGTGTTAAAAGATAAAGTGCATTTGTGTTACAAAGTAAAGTTGGAGGGTATCGCTGAGCCTGGAGGATATTGATGTAATTTTATGTGCCACGTCGGAATATGCTACGTTAGACGATTATTTACGTGGAGGAAAGAGGAGATGATCACGTGAACGCCATGTCGACGAAACACCGAAAAACTGACGATCCCAAGTAAAGAGGGCATCAGGTGAAATGCGTTAAAAGATGAAGAATATTTGTGTTACAAAGTAAAGTTGAAAGATATCACTTAGCAAACTTTAAAATTAAAGGACATTTAATATAATTTACCCTAGTTAATGGTGGTGTGGGCGACAAAGTGGGCGTGAGCTCAATCCAACTATTTGTTTTTATTGTATGATATTTAATTCCCATCATGCAACGGAAAAATGATAGCTAATAGAGGGCACTATCTCGTAGGCCCAATCATGAAAGTATAGAACATCTATTTGCAATAAAAATATTAAATTGAAGTCAATTATCAAATGTTGAAAAGTTGAAGGTGACTCCCAATGTTGTTGTATCGATAGAAAGCATTATGGTTATCCAAAGTACGGATACGAAATTGGTCTAAATATTGATATAATGAACTGATACAAATTCCATTTTCAGATATTGTATAGTTCTCCTAATAGCATTAATTATGATCTCTTTGGGGTTTAATATTTCATTAACCTAAATAATATTTATGGCATTCCTTTACTGAGTCATTAACTACATAGCATTGCGTTGATTATTATTGATAGTACCATTATAAACCCTTTGTATTGATTATTTTATCGCATTATTGTTGATCGAATTATCATTGCTTACTTTTTTTATGAACCAACTTTTATATGGCACTGCTACTTTGATATTATTATGATTTATCTATTGGTAAGTATTATATATTTTAGTTTATTTTTCACTAATTGGGCTTGTGAATTTTATGAAAAATATTTTATGTATTGATCTTAAAGGTAATCAATTTTGTAGTATAGCTGAAGTTGTGAGCGACGAGAGTGCTCGTGATAGCGATGCACATGATTGTTTTAGAGTAATTTTGGAATTATAGTGGGTTGTAATAGTCAGTTGAACCTTTATCATAGTCATGGTCTTTCGTTTAGGGGCTGCCATCTCAGTGTTCGCGAATAAGCGATGAGGACGATTTAATTTATGTCACGTTAATAATTAAGTATACAATTTAGAAATCGATTTATTACCTAGTTCAACTAATTCGATAAGATCATCTCGTGCTGCGTACCAGACAAGTAAAGCTCTTAACAAAAAAATTTTCCATTCAAATTATTCGAACTCGAAATTTTATTTAAACAAAAAGAAGTCGCTTATTGTTTCGCACCAATAATATTAGTAGTGATTCTCTTTTATATCTAAATTATGATGATTGTATGAATCAATTGACCAATAATTATTGTATTTAATTATTTTTAAAGCCTTCCATATTTTTTGATATATTTGATCAAATGAATTTTAGTCAAAATATTATATAATTGACAATATTCCTAACCGGTTGTTTGGTATGAGATAATTTAAATAGATTATTAATTATTTTATTTAAAATTTTCAAAACGCATCATATTATTTTGTTTGACTATGATTTATTATCAATAATTTTAATTATTTTAGTAATTTTACTTACCATCTCACTGATAATCTAGATAGCAGACATGGAAGGTGTTTTTTCAAATTACCAAACGGTGGTAATACATTTTGACGAAAATATTAATTCAATTAAATTTTTTATTTAATTTTTTTATTAATAAATAAACATCATTTAACTTAATCTTTTTTATTATTTGAAATCTTTTACAAATAACTCTCAATTTTATCTTTTATATATATATAGGATTTAATGGGGTCCTCCCTCCTAATAGGGGGAGGAACCCCCTCCCTCCATCCGAGCCCGTCGGATGGAGATCTGACGGGCGCAAATGATGAGACCAGTTCAAGAATAAAAAATTACAGTTCAAGAGTAAAAAAATATTCGACCGATCGAAATTAAACCGCACTCATCTCCCTCACCCTATCCCTCTCTCTTCTCCCTCTCTCTCTCGCTCTCCCTCTTGCCCGACGTCTCTCTCTCTTGCTCTCCCTCTCTCACCCGGCGTTTCCCTCTCCCTCTCTCTCTCTCCCTCTCTCGCCCGGCATCTCCCTCTCCCTCCCTCTCTCGCCCGGCGTCGGTGGCCAAACTTGGTCGCTCGGCGGCCGATCTGGCGCAAACGGCCGGATTTGGCCGCCCGCATCGGATCGGCTGCCTCGGCGGCCGGATCTGACCGCCCGCATCAGATCGGCTGCCCGTGTCAGATCGGTGGCCAGATCTGGCTGTGGCCAGCCGATCTGGCGCGGCCGGCCGGATCTGATTGCCCGCGTCAGATCGGCCCGCGAGGGCGGCCGAATCCGACTGCCCACGTCAGATCGGCCATCGGATCTGGCTGCGGGCGGCCGGATTTGGCTGCACGACGGGCAATCTCGCGAGGGCGGTCGGATCTGGCTGCGGGTAGCTAGATCAGCCGCCGAGGCGATCGAATCTGCTGCGGACGGTCAGATCTGGCCGCTCGGCGGCCGAAACTGGTGTGGGCGGGCGATCTGTCATCGTGGCCACCAAGAAACCGTCGATCACGTTGCCGTCCCTGTTGCGAATCCACGCTCGTCGTCGTCCCTGCCCCAAATGCCAACGAACACCACAATCCACCGACGACCTCGTCTCCGCCGAACGACCTCGTCCGCGCCGACCCCCTCTCTTCGATTTTTTTCACCGCAAATCGACAATTCTTTTGCCCTGAACCGCTCCTAAACCGCACGTCTACCTCTGAACCGGTCTCATCATTTGCGCCCGTCGGGTCGGATGGAGGGGGGTTCCTCCCCCTTGAAAGGGGGGAGGACCCCATTAAATCCATATATATATATATATATATATATTTCTATTTTTTTTCTTTGTTTATTTATAATAAGATGTTATTAAAATCTAAAATAATTTTTGAGGACATTTTGATAATTTTGTCACTATTCGTTTTGACTATTATTTATATTACCAGTACTTAGCAAACACTATAATGCAATATTATTGATAATTTAAGTAGTGATAATCTATGATTTAAATTATCGATTAATTAAATTGATAATGCATTAAATGACCCCCTAAAGGCATGCTCGGCCACGTGTTAGAGTGTATTATGAGGCGTTACAAGTTATCTCGCCCAAATAAGTTTTTCTAGCAACTTACAAGAGATTGATTTAATTGGTGTGATATTATGAGAAGAAGTTTTATTGTGTTTTAAAATAACGAGAAAGTTTTAGATTATTTTCTCTGATCATCCTTAAACTATCATAATTTTTTATATCTAATTCTAAATTACGAACTTTATTTTTTGGGTCCCTAAACTATCACGATTTTTTTAGTTTAATCCTTTCGACCAATTTCGTCAACTTTTTAGTTAATTTTAATTTTTCAAATTTGAGGAAAGACTATTATACCTCTACCTTACACGCCTTAAAGTCGTACTCTTCGTTTACTTATTTCATACCCATATCACACTCTTTGTTTGTTTATTTCATACCCAAAGTGAAATAAGCAAACGAAGAGTACAAATTTAAGGCGTGTAAGGTAGAGGTAAAATGGTCTTTTTACAAATTAGAAGAATCAAAGTTAAAAGTTAAAAGTTGACGGAATTGAATGGAAGGATCAAATTGAAGAAATCATGATAGTTTAACGACTCAAAAAATGAAGTTCGTAATTTAATATTAGACTAAAAAATCATGATAGTTGAGATGTGATAAGAGAAAATAACCCTAATAAAAATTCATAAATTTGTGAACTTTGAGGAAGTTAACATAAGGTCAATTTGAGTTAATACAAAATAATATTGCAAAAAAACTAATTTGGTTTTGGGGCATACGATGTCAGCTCGATAAAGACAGTGAGATATCAGCAGTCTTTTACATTTAGAAGGCACCAAAGGAAGTTTTTAGATTTCATTTTACTTAATTGAAATAGAGTAGTTTTGACTCTTTTTTTACCAAACAAAAAGTTGAGGAGGTTCAAACTATCAACATCATCTTAATTTTGAGACATCACAATTATTTTCACAGGCTGCTAAGTATGTCAAAATGCTATACCACAAAATTTTAAGGGTTAAAATCTCATCTTAAAATAATCTATTTAATAAAATTTTTAAAAATTGAGGAGGTGTCATGGCCACACCTGACGTAGTGGTGAAAGTGGTTTGGGTCGGGTCAATTTTTCGATTTAAAAAAATTATCCGCTATTTTTCGGGACATTTTTTTAATTATAAAAATCATCTTAAAATCATTTAAAAAAAAGAAAAATCACCTTCTAGCGGATTAATTTTTTCGAACCCCTATTTAATGAAATAGCAAAAAATATATAATATAATATATTAATATTAATATTAATATATTTAATTTTATAACTAAATATAGGTTATAATATTAGAACTATTAAAATAGAGTTTGATAATGTGATATGAACATATTAAACTATAAAAAAATTATTTTACCAATATTAAAAAATAATTACTTATAAATTAATTATATAAATAAAAAAATGAGGTCCTAATTTAAACGGTTCAATTTTTCTATATTAAAATATCGTCCTAAATCGTATTTGGTCTTCTAATTTTTATTTTTTTCGGATCGAATAGAATTTTTAAGTCGGTCGAATTTTTCTTACATCCCTCACCTGAGGTCTGCTCCTGTGAAGAACTAAGGATACATCATTTTTTTTCCTTTCAACATATCTTATAGAAAAAAATAAAATGTTGTTTTATTCTTTTTACAACTATTGTTCTGATCCAAAGCTAATTGAAAACTTGTCACATACATGGCTTTCGTCGAAGTACCAATTTAAGTGGCACCACGTGAAACACAACAACCAACATGAGATCTAGTCATGGATCGATGAGCATTACGTGCAAACAATCACACATGTCACCTCTTCTCTTTTGCAAGGCGGGAAAACAAAAAAAAAAAAAAGTCTTGTTGGTTGGACAATCTAATCGTGTCGCACGTTTAAGTGACTAAATTGTGGTAGGGGTAAACGTCATTCGGATAGGATAGTTTTTTTTATATAGTTGAAAGAAAATTTACTTTTAAAATTTTGGATAATTTTTAAAATATAAAAAAACTATCTTAAAACTTTTTAATGAAAAAAAAATCTAGAGACGATTTTCCTATTTCCCCGATCGTTTATTCTAACTTTAAATTCAACTTTTCAATTCGAATATATCAAAACAATATGTTATCACATTATAATTCAATATATTCTAATTAAATTAATATAAATTTTCGTTAAAATAAATTAGAAGTTTGATAATACTATATCATGATAATTTAAGTCAATAATACAATCTCATGAGTATGCAGAAGAGAACATAATAAAATATAAAATATTATTTAGAAGTCGAAAATATAATTTACTTATAATATATATTTTTTTAATTCTGTTCGGATAGGTGGTCCTGTTTTTGTTTTTTCACTTCTCCTTGCGATTATTTTTCTACGTCATGCTCATTGTGGACGGATGTCACGCACCACATAAAATTTAAACTACATAAATTAATTTATTAATTGGTCTTAGCATTTAGTTCACATTCGAATTTGTTCGCAGTCAAATTTGTGAGGCTTATAATTATGAAATGCGGTCGACAATCTTGTCTTCAAATACATGTAGGGTATTTTGAGTCTTTAATGGCATATGGTCAACAATTTATTAATTTTGTCTTCAATGAATTATGTTGCTTACAAACATATAATTAAATAATGATCGTATGAATTTTGTTGTAGTGTATTGAGCTAGTCTACAGACGTAATCAGCTATGTGGTCTTTTTTATTGTTTTTCAGTTCCTCTTTGCAGCCAATATTAATAATAAGAATGTGCGCGCGCGCACATATATATATATATATATATATATATATATATATATATATATATATATATATATATAAAATTGTTAACATATTAATATGGATTTAACCGGAGTGCTCCCACTTTAACAACCATGGGATTTAGATCCAACGGCTGAAAAATCGCGCGTGATTCCAACTATTGGATCTAGATCCGATGGTGAGATCTTTTTTTTTCTATCTCGTGAATCATCATCAACCTCTCGCATGACGGTCTACAAATGGGGTGGTGAGAGCTGACAAGCGAGGGCAGCGAGGCCGGACGAACGGGGAGAATTAATTAAGGAAAGTATAACTTTAATTTTTAAAATCACTCCGTCGAGAAAAATTGTGTGGTATATGTATATATAGAGGCAATGCTGTAAAACTCGACTCGGATCGATCGACGGGTCAGGTCGGACCGGTCGGATCGGGTCAAATCTAATGGTCGAACCGAAATATAATATATGAGTAAAATTGGTATAAAGATATTTTATATTACTAATGATAATGTACTTTTAATCATGATTCATAATGCGATCAAAAAAATTATGATGTATGACCAATCATATTCAATTGGCGTTCGATTTAGGAGGTAAGCTTGGGGGAGTTCTCAAGCGAGGTCGAAGTGAAAAAAGGAACGACGAGGGCTGATGAACGGGGTGATGGTGAGGGCCGACGAATGGGGCAGTGATGAGGGCTCACAAACGGGGTGGCGAATGGGCCGGCGGCGAGGGCTTCACAAACGGGATGGCGGCGAGGTCAAAGCAAACAAGGCAATGGCAAGGTTGCTCATGGAGACGAGGCGGCGACGAGGTCGCTCGCGGAGCATGAGGCGGCGGCAAGGTCGCTTGCGGAGCATGAGGCGGTGGCAAGGTCGCGCGCGGAGCACGCGGCGACGAATCTCCCACGAATGCGGTAACAGAGGGTGAACAACGAGGCGACAAACGGCGAGAAGCAGCGTCAGCGGCCGTGAGAAGTCGGCCGATTCACGAGAGTAAAAAAAACAAATCTATACTGTCGCGCGAAGATCCAATAGCTAGAATCACGTGTGATTTTTTCATCCGTTGGATCTAAATCCCATGGTTGTTAAAGTGGGAGCATGGTGCTCCATTAAATTCTATTAATATAAGAAAAACACTGATTACCGATGGTCAAACAGCTCAAAAACCATCGGAAAAATGCTCATCACATATTGATTCACGACGGTTAAAAAAATTGTCGGTAATTGCAACGGTTTGGACCGTCGGAAAAGTCCCGACGGTTCCAGCCGTCGAAACTTTCTGACGGTTGTAACCGCCAGAAAAGTCCAGCGGTTCCAACTGTTGAAAATTTTCGATGGTCGCAATTATCGAAGGTTGTCGCGATCGACGATCACAACCGTCGCAAAGAAATTTATAAAAATAAAAAAATTAGCGGCCGGATCCGGCCGCGGCCAAATCCGGCCGGCCGCGGGGCGGATCCGAACGCCCGTGGCCGGATCCGGACGCCAGGCGGCCGAATCCGGCCGCTGGGGGCCGATAAGCGTTTGGTGGGTTCGTAGCCAGAGAAGTAAGATGTTTATTTTTTATTTTACCGACGGTTTGAACAGTCGGTAATTATTATCGACGGTCGAAATCGTCGGTAATTACGACGGTTTGGACCGTCGCTAATTATATTAATAAAACGCTCCTGATATGATATTATTATACATTTACCGACGGTCACGACCATTAAAAATTGCGGCGGATTTTGCAACGGATTGGTATCCGTCGAAAATATCGACGTTCCTAATCGTCGAAAAATTAAATAATAATATAACAAATTACATAATTTAATTTTTTTTCATTTCCGATGAGTAATCCATCGAAAATTGCGACGGATGAATATCCGTCAAAAATATCGACATCCCTAATCGTCGAAAAATTAAATAATAATATAACAAATTACATATTTTAAAAATTTTATTTTCGGCGGTCGTAACCGTCAAAAAATCCATCGGAAATTACGATGGATGAATATCCGTCAAAAATATCGACGTTCCTAATCGTCAAAAAATAAAATAATAATATAAAAATTACATAATTTATTATTTTCATTTTCGACGGTCATAACCATCGGAAAATCCGTCACAAAATCCGTCGTAAATTGCGATGGATTTTTATCCGTCGAAAATTACCCATAAAAAAATGATAATTCTCTTGTAGTGAGTATGTATCCACTAGCAGATTGGAGTGTAATTTTAGACGTGCAAGAATATTAGCACATTGTTGAAATGTAGTAATATAATATGTGCAAGAATATTAGCACAACGTGTGTCAAGTCTTTGATTTATATTTTTCATTTTGTGCTGGATATATATAGAAGACATCAAATCTATTTATTTAGTGCTGCTGCGGCTTCGTCCAGTGCCTCACCAACCATCGTCCAAACGATAAGGTCCGGCTGACCGGGTCAGACCACATGCATGCCAACCGGAAGGCCCGGGTTTTTTCTTCGACCGGTTTTCTTTTTCCATCTTCCCTTTCACATGGATTCAAGATTAGTTGTTGTTGTACTTTCAGTTGAGAGAATGAAATAACAAATGGTTTTATTATTAAGTGATTCAGTTTGTACGTTATGTTCTTTTTTTTATTTTCCTGTATTATATGTCAATGGCCAAAATTAATAATCATAATGTAATGATCCAAAATTTAATGACGAAGAGTAACAATGCATAATCTCATCAAGTTAAAATAAGGAGGTACTTATGTAACTATACTAAAATATATTTTAAATGCATGTGAACGAAAGATTCAAAATGAATGATATCTGGATTGAACGGACGATGTGAAAGAATGGTATCGAATTAAATTGCATACAAATTTAAAATTTTGGAAAACACAGGCGAATCATTTAGTTCAAGATTCTAAAAATCAATAATGCATAGTCACGTATGATCAAAACACAAAAGTTAACCGACACGATGGTTGACACAATTGTTTAACGAAGTTGTATTCTGAGACGTTGGGTGCTAGTAGTTCTAAGTTTCGTATACTTTGTCACTGATCATGATCAGAAAAAATACAAAAGTTGATTTATATATAACAATTAAATTTGTGCGATTTTGATTTGACTAGAGATGCACCAAACTATGCAACCTATCACAAATCTCAACTCTAATAAATTTGTTGAATGGGAATAGAAAAGAAAAGGTTTGTACATTTTTTACGGAGAGTATATGTTTTTTTTGTCAGTGTAGATGTACTAAAATATATTTTAAATGCGTGTGAACGAAAGATTCAAAATGAATGATATCTGGATTGAAGGGACGATGTGAAAGAATGATATCGAACTAACTTGCATGCAAATTTAAAATTTTGGAAAACATGGGCGGATCATTCAATTCAAGATTCTAAAAATCAATAATGTTAATGCATAGTCACCTATGATAAAAACACAAAAGTTAATCGACACGATGGTTGACAATGTTAGTAACTTTCGGTATACGTTATCACTAATCATGATCGGAAAAAAAACATGAGTGGTTGTTGACTTTTAAGTGATATCCGTACAAGCAACATGATGGGCTGAGGACAGGATATGTTTTAAGTTTTAAGGGTGTAGGGAGCATTCCAATAGGAAACGTGACTCCGTGCTTGTTGACGAATGGGGCTGTGTTCCTTTCCACCTTCGTTGACAGAAGTGCCGACTTCGAGTGCTGTTCAAAGTTTTCGGCAGCCAATTTCTCTCAGCGTGCATTTATTATTTATTTATTATATCTTGATATTGTACCTGTATATATACATATACCACGCATTTTTTCTGGACGGAGTGATTTTAAAAATTAAAGATATACTTTCCTTAATTACTTTAGATGTGTATGTACCCTCGCATTTAAGACTTGGTCAGACAATCTTTTCACTTTTTCTAATTCTTTCGATCAAATAAAAATTTCGGGTGCATTTCTGTTTTTTTTAATGAAATAAATACCAGAGAGTTCCGAAGAAGAGTCCGGCAGCGGCGGAGCCAGAAATTATATTCATTGAATTCACTAATTAACAATAATAAACATATTTTAAATTTTTTTATACTCATGTAAATTTTACTCTAAGATTTTGAATTAAATTTTTTTACCAAAAATTTCTAATCTAAATCATATATAGACTTTTATAAATAAAAGAATATTAAATAAAAAAATAGCAAATTAAAAAGTTTATAACAATTTTCAAATATATATATACTCAATAATTCATATTATCAAAATAAGAATAATAATGTTTAATATAAAAATAAAATGATTATGTAAACAAAATGATGTAATAAAATTTTCATGTTAAACACTTTTACTAATAACATAATTATCCTATGAAAAATATATTACAACTAATGACATATCACTGCAATAAATCACGTAATATATATATATATATATATAATATTTTACTTTGAAGATACAAAGTAAAATTAATGACATGAATTATTTTAATATTTTTTGTATTATATTTAAATTTAACAAAATATATTTTAAGGTACATTAAACTTAATAAAAGAAGAAAAATGATATTAAGCACCATGCATTTATCGTTAAAAATTAGTACAGTAAATAAGATGACTATTATATAATAATGATGCTTTTATAAAAAAAATACTTGTATATATACAACCAACTGTTGGCGTAGTGACTCGACCTTGGGTTGGGTGTACAAGATGTGAACGTCATCACCACTAGGAGAATTGCTGGTGTTTGATTTAATTACGACAAAGTAAATGTATATAAGAGTTTTGTGCCACGTGGAGTCCAGAAATATTGCCTTTGAAATTTGATTACAAGTGTGCAAAGAGAATGATAAAATCTGATCCCCACAAACTCAATCGATCGCAGCCACGTTTTGCACGTTTAAACTTTAAAATTTGTGATAGCTAATAGAAATATATACTTTACTATTTTTGTACGTATAATTTTAAAGAATTTAATGAGTGTCCACCCTATTTTTAATGAGGTGGACGCTCCATCCTACGTGCCCATGCGTGGGATTTAGATTCGACAAATGCGATCGAAATCATGGTTCATGCATGGCTTAGGTAGGACAAAAAAATTGTGGCTAAAGACTTTTGGTTCAGTTGTGCGAGCGGTGACCTTAGGTGCTCGTGAGTGCCGACCTCACGATGAAGAACTACCCTAGGATGTGATGGCGACGATAGAGGCAAGCAAGGTTGAGGGCGGCGAGTGAAGTCAATGTCAGTGTCAAGGAGGTCAAGGGGGTCGACAATAGTGGCGGGATCGATGGTGGCGAGCGAGAGCTCCAGCAAGGATCGCGATGGTGGACCAGGTTGAGGGCCGCGCACAAGGGAAAATGATGACGACGATCGGTGATAATGATGGCGGTGGACGATGTGGAGGGTGGCGAGTGAGGTTAAGTACCGAGGATCATCGGTGGCAAGAACGTGATTGTCGGTGGCGATAAGGAGCATCAGTGGTGACCAAGCGTCCATGGCCGAGTGTCGATGATGATGGCGGTGAATGTGGACGATCGAGAGGGTGGCACATTTGAAGGGGGGCAGGGAACCAACCATGAACATCAATGGATTTTTGGGGCATGTTTGCATCGTTTAACCAGTCAGTTTTCTAGCTGAATCGCACTTATCCAGCTCTGGATCAAAATGCCTACATCCCGTCATCAGATCTCAATTGTACGCACACATGTCCCGGGGACTTTCCCTGTAGATCGTCAAGTTATCTTAATTCATTGTATTTTTTCTTTTCAACCCACTTTTGTGCTTAGTTTTATTTTCAAGTGTGATAGTGACAGTTTTATAATATGCACTCCAGAAAAGTGCACCCCTCAACTTGTCCTCCACATCACACGTCACATAGCTACCTCCCGAAACGGTGGTATGGTAGGAGAGACTCGCTAGTGCTCTCCAAAATGTTATAATCATTCTTATTTACTCAATAAAGATTTTAAGTTTTCCAAAATCTAGCACCGTGCCTCGAACATAGGGTGGGAACCCACAAAAGCGTCCCAAGTGATCGAGCATTCCGTCGATGTGCTCATTTGTTCACAAATGCTTCCACCGAAGAGTCCGTTTGGGACCGAGCGTCCCAAAATTGTGCTATTCGAGGAAGTGGCATAAGCAAGCTTTCGCAAAGTGCTCAAAAGAACTTGCCTAGACGTCATCTAGGCGCCGACGTCATATAGGTCGGTCGAGCGAAAAATGACCCAGTGACAAGTTAGTATCAGAGCAACTTTTCTGGGACCGCTCAAGTTGGCATTCGACGATCAAGTAGGAATGACATCGAATTTGAAGATGACGAATGAACCCACCGCACCGAAGAAGGGCCGCCAAGACGAGGGCGCGCCCGCTCGAAGGACGTCATGATCGCCTTCGAGCAACGCCTCGGCCAGTTCTAACTGGATATGGGCGAGATGCAAGACCAATTCACAATGCATGAGCGAGAGTTGGAGAAGACAGTGGATCTCACAATGGTGCGGGACGAAATGGCGCCATTGTATACGAGGCTCGAGTCCACGGAGGTGACAATCACGGACATACGGGAGATCTTGGACAATGGTCTCTCAAACATAAGATTCGAGATGGAGCAAGAGTTCAAAATCATTCGGGAAGAGTTCAAGCGACGCTATGGAAATGGATGACATTCTGAGATATCCGTCCCGCATAAGGCAAGAATTGATGTGTCAAAGCCGAGGCCTTACAAAGGCGAGCGATCGACAAAGGAGATGAACGACTTCCTGTGGAACATTCGACTGTAGATGGAGGCCATGGACATGACCTCAGAAGCGAGGATGATGAAGATCGCATCCTTCTACTTACAAGATGCGGCGAGTCTATGGTGGCGGTGTCATTGCGACGATGTAGAACGTGGTAACGTCGATCCCATTGATAGGTAGGATGACTTCAAGATGCAGTTGACAAACTACTTCAGCCCCGTCAAGTCGGGATTGGGGGTCAAGATTGCGTTATTCAATATTTTCCAGGAGGGCACGTTAAAGGAGTACGTGAAAGAGTTCACCGAACTCCGCCTACAGAACTCCCAGGTGGAAGAAGACACATTACTAACCGTCTTTGTGAAGGGTTTGAAGCCATGAGCTAGGACAGAGTTAGAGTGATGAGATTGCTCCAACCTTCACTCGCTAGTTGTCGTTGCAGAGTTGCTCGTAGAATATACCAAAATGAGCGTCCCACCACCAAAGCCCTCAGGCAAGGAAAATGATAGGGAAGAGAAGCCAAAGTCGCAAGGAGACATGCTGCACTATCAAGACAAAGGAAATGGATACCAAGACAGAAGGTCCAACAATAACCGATTCAAGAGGGATGGAAAGTCGTCAAAGCCATGTTACATTTGCGATGGTCCACATTGGACAAGCGATTATTCGCAGAAGGCAACAGTCAACACCATGTATTGCTCCGACGAGAATGAGAAGGAGGATGCGTGTATCAGTTCGATGCACATCCTCAGTGCCATCAACGTCTCGAAGGGTTCCTCATCGACTGCTAGACTTTATGGGACATCGAGTTGAACGAGCAAGTCTTCAACGCCCTCATTGACACGGGAGCATCGGAGTTGTTCGTGTCAGAAGTGACCGCCAAGAAGTTGAAACTACTACTAAAGAAGACTAACGTAATGTTCAAGACGGTGAACGCGAAGTCTATCTCGACGATAGGAATTTCTCTGGGAGTGAAGGTTCGCATTGGCAAGTGGTCGAGAAGCTTCGACGTAATGGTGGCACCCATTGATGACTATGAAGTGGTGGAGGACATCACTTTTCCGTGACACATCGCTGCATGTGTCATCCCGCTAACCAACTCAATGGTCATCTTCGACTCCAAGGAACCTTACAACATTCCCGTGAGGTCATGTAGATATTTGAAGCAGAAGACCATCTCCACCATGCAAGAGGCGAAGGGGTTGCATAAACAGGAGCACACCTTCCTGGCGACTGCCATCTTTGAAAGATCCGGGGCCTTCCACTCCAACACCTCCCAAAGTTCTTGAAACCCTTGAGGTCTTTGCGGATGTCATGCCCCCGGAACTCCTAAAGCGATTGCCTTTGAAGCGTGAAGTGGACCACGTCATCGACTTGGTCCTAGGATCACCGGAACTCGTCGAACTATTAAATGCAGGATACGTTCGGCCCTCGAAGTCTCCATATGACGTCCCAATTATTTTTCAGAAGAAGCATGATGGTTCCCTCTGGATGTGCATTGACTACCGGGCGCTCAACAAACTTACGGTGAAGAACAAGTACCCCCATCTCCCTGGTGGCAGATTTGTTCGACCAACTTGGCGGTGCAAGATGATTTACCAAGTTGGATCTTCGTTCGGGCTATTGGCAAATCCGAATCGCAGAAGATGATGTGCAAAAAATGACGTGCATCACAAGATACGGCTCCTACGAGTTTCTCGTGATACTTTTCGGCCTCATCAATGTCCCGACGACCTTCGGCACTTTCATGAATAAGGTATTGCAACAATTTCCTGACAGATTCGTGGTTGTGTATCTCGATGACATCATGATCTACAGTCGCACCTTGGAGGAGCACATCGAGCACATTCGACAAGTATTTAATGTGTTACGACAGAACGAGCTCTACGTTAAATGTGAGAAGTGTGCCTTCGCTCAACCGAAAGTGCACTTCTTGAGACATGTCGGAAGTGGCAAGCTGAAGACGGATGGCATGAAGATTCGAGCCATTATGGAGTGGGAGCCGCCCAAGCGAGTTCCTGACATGTGTTCGTTCCTTGGTCTGACGAACTACTATAGGCGGTTCGTCAAGGGGTATTCACATGTGACATCGACATGCCAGGAAGCGTTCAACATCCTCAAGAGGGTCATGACAGAGGAATCAATGCACATCCTGCCAGACCACACTAAGCCTTATGAGATACAAACAGATGCTTCTGATTACGCTATCGGAGAAATTTTTATGCAGGAAGGACATCCCGTGGCGTTCGAGAGTTGAAAACTCAACGACATGGAGCGGCGCTACGTCGTTCAGGACAAGGAGATGACTGTGATAATCCACTGCCTTAGGACATGGCGGCACTACCTTCTTGGGTCACGATTTCACAATAAGACGGATAATGTTGCAACAAATTACTTGGAGACGTAGAAAAAGCTCTCGCCAAAGCAAGCAAAGTGGCAAGATTTCATGGCATAGTTTGACTATATCCTGGAGTACAAGCCCGACAAGACAAATGTCGTTGTCGACGCCCTCAACCGATGCGCGGAATTCGCGATCATGAGCTCCTCTTAGGCCGACATAATCGAGAGGATCAAGAAGGAGTTGGAGTCGATCCCACGGCGAAAAACTTATTCGAGTGAGCAAAGGAGGAAAAGACACCTCTTTTGGGTAGAAGATGGGTTGATCTTCATCAAGGAACATCGCATCTAAGTTCCATTGTTCGACAACTTGCGGCGCACTATTATGCAAAAGTGCCACGACTCAAAGTGGAACGGGACATCTGGGCATCCGCCGCACTTTGGCACTCATCGAGGACAACTATTTCTGATCAAGGTTGGAGGATGACGTTGAAGCCTTTGTGAAGACATGCCTTGTTTGCCAGCAAGACAAGAACATCAACCAAGCGCTCAATGGACTTCTAAAACCCCTGCCTATCCTAGAGTGTCCATAGAAAGATGTCTGCATGGATTTCATCATGAGCCTGTCTAAGTCTGAAGGGGTGGGTACCATCATGGTGGTCGTCGATCAGTTATCTAAGTATGTCATTTTCGTCGTCGACTCTGCAAGTTGTCCTGCTACTGAAGCTACGGAGTTATTCATGAAGCATGTAGTGAAGTATTGAGGCTTACCGCAAAGCATCGTCAGCGATCGGGATGGACGATTCGTTGACAACTTCTGGAAGGAACTGTTCAAGATGATGGGCTCCAACCTACATTTCTTGATATCACTTCATCCTCAAACTGACGTCCAACTGAGAGAGAATTGTATATTAGAGATCCACTTGTGGCACTATGTGAGTGCCAATCAGAAGGACTGGGTGAAGCTACTCGACATCGTGCAATTCTCTTACAACCTGCAACGAAGCGGAACATATTTTGTGGCAATCCCTTCGAGATAGTGACAGAGCGGCAACCTCTCACTCCATAGGTCGTCGCCACTTTTTATGGTAGCAAAGTCCCCGCCGCTCATCGTATGACGAAGGAATGGCATGAGCAGAACGATATGGCTAGAGCATATTTTTACAAGGCATTGAAGTGTATGAAGAAGTGGGCGGACACCGCTTGCCGAGACGTCAACTTTGAAGTCAGAGACTTGGTTCTTATGAAACTGTTCCAACATTTTCGGCTAAGTGGAAAGAATCTGCACAAGGACCTCGTGAGGTGTTACGAGGGCCCGTTCAAGATCTTGAAGAAGGTAAGTAAGGTGACCTACAAGTTGGAGCTCCCACCGCTGATGCAACAATACCTCGTCTTTCATGTCAGTCTGCTCAAGTCTTTTGTCGAAGACCATGAAGATCCCGGGCATGGATTTTCAGACTGTGCCCCGTCGGTCATTCGTCAGCAATTCACTGATCAATTTGAAGAAGTACTCGCTAACCGTATGAAGAATGGAAAGAAGGAGTATTTTGTTCGATGGAGCAGAAGACCGAACGCCAACACAAGTTGGGAGACAGCGACCTGTGGCATTTCAAGCAAAAAATTGAAGAATTCGAAGCTGCAGCTCTAGGGACGTCGCTGTCTTGAATGAGGGAGAATATCCCGGAGGTTTTTCTCGTGGACTGTCGAGTTATCTTACTTCCTTGTATTTTCCTTTTTCAACTCATTTTTATACTTAGTTTTATTTTCAAATGTGATAGTGACAATTTTGTAATATGCACTTTAGAAAAGTGCACCCCTAACTTGTTCTCTACATCACACGTCGCGTAGCTACCTCTCGAAATTGTGATATAGTAGGAGAAATCCGCTAGTGCTCCACCGAAGTGTTGTAATCATTTATATTTAGTCAACAAAAATTTTAAGCTTCTCAAAATTTAGCACCGTGCCTCGAGCATGGGGTAGTAACCCACGAGAGTGTCCCAAACGATCGGACGTTTCGTCGAGGTGCTCGTTTGTTCACAAACGCCTCCATTGAAACGTCCGCTCGAGACCGAGCGTCCCAATGGCATTTAAAAAAGTGTCACAAACAAGCTTCCGCAAAGTGCTCAAAAGAGTTTGTTTAGACATTGAGCACGTTTAGACGCCGCACGGGTCGGTCGAACGAAAAAATGATCTCGTGTCACGCACACTTATGATCGAGCTATGCATGCACACTATAGGATTGAGCGTCCACGCCATTAAAATGGATTGGACGTCCGTTAAATCTAATTTTAAATTGGAGTTTAAAGTTTTTTTTTAGAATTTATCTATATTTATTCCGGATATATATATATATATATATATATATCTTTTTTACTACAAAACATGATTTAATTTTTAGATGTCATATTCTACATTTTTTTGAATATTTAATCTCTCTCTCTTTTTTGTCTTATGAGCATAAATTGAATTTTTATTTACTATTTTATATTAAATTAATTAGTTTTCTCATTTTTTTAATGAAATTATTTTAAATTAAACTAAGGTTACTTAGAAAATGATAAGTAAAAGTAGTTATTATGTTATAATAATAAGAAAATCTCACAGATATAAGAATGTTTGTCAAAACGCTACATCATTCGCCACATGTGGAAGTGTTCTTCAAGCGACGGACTTCTATTTGACTACTTCCCTCTGGTGGAAATAGAAGTGAAATTATCCCGAGAGAGCCAAAGCAAAACTGGTGGGAAGACCAACACGAGAGTTCACATCGGCAAGGATGAATTAAGGAAGCATGCGTAATAAATTAATTTGCAGCGACATGGAATGGAATGGATCCCGAATTAAAACCCTGCACCCAATATTAAATAGCAACTCCACCAACTCTGTCCTCCCTTCTGTGCACTGCGCTGCGTCCCTTCTATAAATAACGCGCACCCCTCGCTATACTGAAAGCCTACTCAATCGAATCGATCTCTGCTCTCCTTCCTTGTGCTTGTTCCCTGTAGATTTCTCACTTCTGAGCCAATCATCATGACAAAGGACGCCCTCGTGCCAACTGCCGGCGCCGGCGAAGACGTCGCCGTCGCGGTCGACGACTTCGTGCCTTCCGGGAGCGGTCAGACCGTTTGCGTCACCGGCGCGGGGGGCTTCGTCGCCTCTTGGCTGGTAAAGTTCCTGCTGGAGAAAGGTTACACTGTGAAAGGAACTGTGAGGAATCCAGGCACGTTATTGTACATATATGCACAATTATTGTACTTATATATGCTTGGTAACCATGAGCGCAGCTGGTGCTTTAAATTGATTATATGTCTTCATGACCTCATACATATATGCGTGTTTCTGTGTCTCTTAATTAATTGTGACCAGATGATCCTAAGAATGACCACCTTAGAGCAATGGAAGGCGCGGCGGAGCGGCTCATCCTTTGCAAGGCCGACCTCCTCGACTACGACGCTCTGCGTTGCGCCATCGACGGCTGCCAGGGCGTCTTCCACACCGCATCCCCGGTCACCGACGACCCAGTATGATATATATTTTTATATACATGTGTTGTGTGTTTCAGAGCTACTCTAAAGCTTGTTATGGAATGTTGCTGTGATCACTCACATATGATCTGCGAATGCATTGATGATCCGCCCCAGGAGCAAATGGTGGAGCCAGCTGTCAGGGGAACTAAGTACGTCATCCGCGCAGCGGCCGACGCCGGCACGGTGCGCCGCGTGGTGTTCACCTCCTCCGTCGGCGCGGTCACCATGGACCCCAACCGCGCCCCCGACGTCGTCGTCGACGAGTCGTGCTGGAGCGACCTCGAGTACTGCAAGAAAACTCGGGTGAGTAATTAATGGAACATAAAGGAGTTGTAAACAAACGGGCTCTTGGCCCTGGCCGTTTGCATTAATCGCTGATCTCGATCATGCGATCTGCTGCTTCAGAACTGGTATTGTTACGGGAAAGCGGTGGCGGAGAAGGCGGCGTGGGACGCTGCGAAGGAGGAAGGCATCGAGCTGGCGGTCGTGGCGCCAGTGCTGGTGATGGGCCCGCTGCTCCAGAAGACGGTGAACGCCAGCATCGTCCACATCATGAAGTACCTCGACGGGTCGGTCAAGAGGTACACCAACGCCGTGCAGGCGTACGTCGACGTTCGGGACGTCGCCGCGGCGCACGTCCGCGTCTACGAGGCCGAGGAGGCCGCCGGCAAGCGCTTCCTCTGCGCCGAGCGCGTGCTCCACAGGGAGGACCTGGTGAGGATCCTGGCCAAGCTTTTCCCGGAGTACCCTGTGCCGAACAAGTAAGCATCAAGATCTTGCATCGTTGCACGTGTTTAAATTAAAACTGTTGCCATCTACACCACATGCATGCGTGCACCTTTGATACATTGTTAATTAACGGCTATATATAATTATTTAATTTTAATAGAAGACAAAGTCTTATATTATACTATACATGAGTATATATCTTGTGTGTGAATGATACGGTATCACGTATGCGCTTCCAAAATTTTCCCAGCTTTGAACGGTGATTTGTTTGGATCTTGTTTTTATTTTCTCTAGTTTTTTAATTTTACTTTCTTATTATTTCCTTTAATGTATGTATCCTTAAGTTTTTTTTTGTTAGCTCTCATATACGGCTGCTAGTTTAAGATAAATTTAGGGTTGTAGGTAACACAAAGCTGTTTTATTAATCAGTATGTAATTCATTTTTATTTTCACACGCGCCTCACAAAGATAAATAAGAAAATAATAAAAATAAATAAATTTCATTAATGAATTAGAGATCTTTTGATCCGTTTCAAAATATTTCTCTACTATCATTTGTGAGCATTTAGTAAATAAAACTTCCACTCGATCTCATTAACTTGTGAAGTGGGTAATTATCTAACTGATGAAGAAAAAACAATGTGAAAAATATATAAAATCATAAAGTGGAATTTCTCGCCAAGTTTTTATATAATAATCTCTTTCTTTAAGACGTTTAAGTTTAACGGCTCCACTTGGCAGAATGGAGGCCAAAGATCAAATAGCTGTGACAATAACGCATGAGTGTTCTTGGGACTCCATCAGAATCTTACGAGTGTCCCTTCATTTAAATTAGTGGTTATATTGGTGGTGAAGAAAATGACTCCTTATGATGCATGATGATATCTTTCTTAATGATCGATCACATATTAATGGTTATATATATGTATATATATATATATATATATATATATATATATATATATATATATATGACATTTCAACATATTAGTTCTTGGATTAGATTCTTTCTTAGATGTCGATTAAGGTACGTACATATACAACTCGCTAGAAGTCCATATCTCATCACGAATAATGGGATAGTCCAACAATACGCAAACCCACTACAAGCAAAGAAATCAATGTCCTAAGAAATTGCTTCTCAACAACCACTCAAAACCTTTTTTTTTTATCGATCTTTCTATTCGTATCAACAGGAGATTTTCTTGTTTGGAGGATATTGACATATTGAGCTCGAAGAGGTCTACTTTTTCCTTCTTTCGGCGTTAGAAATGTGTCATTTTGACTTGCATTGGAAGATAAGGAAAGGGTAGGTAAAAGAGATTAATAAGAGTGATTTGTTTTTTTTACTTTTTAAAAAGGTAATTAAAGATATTGTTTATGCCTACTTTTTTTTCTACTCAAACATGCAATCGAAATGTTGACTTAGGATGGGAAGTCATACATATATCAAATTTAGGATTATGCATATAAATCTTTTTGTATGCTAGTTTTATCTATGATATAATTCACAAGATTATTTGGTCGACTTATAATTAGCATTGAAAAAAATAACTCATGCAGGTGCTCAGACGAAGTGAATCCTCGAAAGCAGCCATACAAGTTATCAAATCAGAGGCTCAAAAATCTTGGAGTGGAGTTGAGGACTGTGAACCAGTCTCTTTACGACACGGTGAGGAGCCTGCAGGAGAAGGGACAACTCCCAGTCATGCTGCCTCAAAAAGAATGCGACGATGTTTTTAATTAATTGGTTAATTTTATAAGGACCAAGATATAAAATGCAAAGTGTTATGACTGGGACATTATTATTGTAATATATATTGTGCATGGCCCAAAATTTTGCAACAGTACTTGTGTCTTCCAAAACATATGTATAAGTACTTTTGACATATAAATTATGGTACGTAGGGTTTTGAGTAGCCAATTATCCAAAACTATATATATATATGTGGTAGGCTCCAATTGAAGTCATTTGTCTTTGTGTGAAGAACACTAATTTAAACCTTTTGTTTCAATGAATGAAATATGAAAAAAAAGCATACGTCAATTTCAAGCTATCCTGCAATCATTTGATTGCCTACTAGTGTACACGTTATGCTTAAAATGTTCTCTATGAATTGTTGCATGTTTAATTTACTGAACATTTTTTTAAAAATTTCTTGATAAGACAAGTGTCACAAATCTTAGTCATAAAAAGTATCTTTTCTAGATAAAGAACGACTCTACATCAACAAAACAATAAACGAAACAATACTTTATAGTGAACTTTATTGAAGTCTTTTTTTAAAGGAGATAATGGAGCAACATTATCAACCATAAACTACATTATCAACTTGCTAATTCATCCTTATTTTTACGTCTTTATATTCCTCTCATTTCACTAATATGGTAGTAGATATTGTTATTATTTCAATTGTTAGAATTAAATTTTGATCAATAACTTTCTCAAATCAATTTAATAAATATACAAATGGAACCTCTTTCAATTATTCCTAATGTGCCATGGGTGAAAAATAACTCAATCCAAAAAGTATTAACTAATAAATTATGACAATATAGGAAATAGTGTAATACAAATATAGACTATAATGGTCCTAAATAAAAAAAATTATTCCATATCTAAGAGTAAAAAAACTAGTTTAGCACGTCCTTTGTTGAATTTTAGTAAAATCTTCCTATTCTACTAAAAGGATAGCGGATGATGGGCTAGCGACAACTATGGCGGAGCAACGACAATGATGGCGGAGTAGCGATGGCAACGACATAGCGACGACAACGGTGACGGAGGAACGACCATGAATATGGACAAGAGGAGTAAAATGGTGAAATGTTAAAACAAAAGATGAGATAGGTATTTAAGTTATTTTTTTAATATCGCCAAAAACTTAAATAAATCATGATGTCAAAAACTTAAAGAAATCAAATCCATGACATCCTAAAAAAAAGCGTGACATTCAATTGGCGCGCTCGTGACTTTATATTAGCACCAAATACACTTGTGATGCTATAGTGATTCTGAGGTGAATCCAAACTAACACATTTTATTCTTGACTATGTTGTGTCTCTAGGGTAACACTAAACATCACTAATAACATTTGAAATTTTGTAACTAAACTATGAAAAAAATATCACTTACACTACAAGAAAACTGTCGAATAGCGACATCCAATAGCGTCGCAATATCTAGTGATGCTAAGTTGACGCAACGAGCGTCGTTAGTTGAGTCCCAAATTGGAGACACTACTTGCCTCTCAATAGTGTTATCTTAGCGTTTCAAGAAATAGATGCTAACGGAGATGCCATAGAGACGACAATGAACTGCTATTATTGCGCGCCATGAAATGAAACCGCGTGGGAGAACCTAGCATTGTTCTAGCGTCGACGTCGTTTGACGTGAATTGAGCGTCGCAAAAGATGAGATGCTATATCGACGCTAGATAGGAACCATTATGCGCGCCGTATGTTTGCGCGATTTTGGTGCCGGCCTTTGCAATGTTAAGTGGCATCACATATAATGAGACGTCAATATAATTACATATTCCTCTTATTGCCTACACATGTAATACATACAACGCTTAATTGACACTATTTTAACACTTACTTGGCGTCTCATAACTATATATGTTTGAGGAACATATATGTTAATTAAGAAATAAATAACTATATATTGACGCTATCTATATTTATATAACTATATGTTATCTATTTTGATGCATATATGTTGATATATATTATCTATACTATACTTTAACGAATAAATAAATTAAATATTATATGTGTACCTTCAACATATAATATGTATTCCTAAATAATTACTTATATATGCCTATATCGGAGTGTTCCTAAATATATAATTTGTCATTACATATATTATATATGTTACTTATGCGTATAATATATAGCATATCTTAATTATACATATATTATTTTCATATTCTTAATCATAAAATTACGATGGTTGAATTAAGTGACATGATTTATTACAAAATATTCCACTTTAACGCCACAGTGGAGGCTCAATAGTGTCTACGTAGTGCCACAATAGCGTCGCAATGTTGATCGACACTACAGAGGCACTATTGGCATCTCCTTACCATTGCTCCCTTGAGACGCTACGTCAAATTTAGTGTCTCTATAATGCCTCCGTGGAACTTTTTATTGCAACCACTTAATCGGACACATTTTGACATATAAATAAACACATATACTTATGCTTATATATAACATGTACACATATACATATTATTATTACTTAATCTCACACATATAAACATATACATACGCATATATACTTTCAATATGTATACATATGCACGTTATTTTCACTTAATCTCGCACATATATAGACATATAGATACACGTATATACTTTAAATACATATATATACACACACATATATATATATATACTTATAAACTTATAATATAGACGTAACACATGTATTTATATATATAGACCTAACATACATGCATACATACATTATATATTTATATAGATATGTAAAAAAGTTAATATATATAAATACATACATTATATATATACATATACATACATACATATATATATACACACATATATATACTTATAAACTTATAATATAGACCTAACACATGTATTTATGAAATACATACGAACTACATATGAATATACACTTATAGTCTATATATTTATAGCTAACATACATGCATACATACATTATATATCTATGTAGATACGTAAAATAAATTAATTTCGCGTCTAAATAGCGTCGACATCTACGCAGTGCCAATATTGAGTCACATCAGCGTCTAAGGAGTGTCGCAACCTTGGCGATGCTAAAAATGACCTTAAATCCCTAGCTTCTTTCCCATTTTTTACTTTTCACTTTTTACTATTATTCCACTTCCACTCGACCTCATCCTCTAGTGCCTTGCTCTGACGCCAACGCCGGCTGCGACCACGACCGCCGTTGAGATTGTCGACTGCGACTGCAACCGCCGGTTGTCGACTGCCCTCGGAACGATTTTCGATTGTGACCACCGGACTTGCTCCCACGCCACTGCCCTCAGTTGCCGACTGCGACCGCCGCCTCTTCCACCTCCTTCGCCGCCCTCTGCCTCCTCCGCGGCCCACCCTCCGCCTCCTCCGCGGCCCGCCCTCCGCCTCCTCCGCTCCCTCCGTGGCCCGCCCTCTGCCACCTCCGCCGTCTATGCCCCTCCGTCCGGTGCCGCCCACTGCCCTCTACTGCCATCCTCCGCCGCCCGCAGCCATCCTTCTTTGCTTAAGAAGGTACGAGCCCGCCATATTTAATTTGTTATATTTTAATCTAATACCATGTTAAATTAATTACTAGTTAATTACTTGAAAGTAATCTAATTCTTAGTTAATTACTTGAAATTAATCTAATTCCTAGTTAATTTGCTATTTTTTAATCTAATATCATGTTAAGTTAATTACTTGAAATTAATCTCATTCCTAGTTAATTACTTGAAATTAATCTAATTCCTAATTTATAGATGGTTGAGTTAATCATAACATTCTACATTTATGATTGATTTCTGGCTGCATGATGCTTTGTTCCCCACCTTTCTTATAGTAAATGCATGAGCAGAATAAATTTGTTCTACGATTACGAGTTATTAGATTATAGTTTCCCTTAAGATTGGACTCAATTTGAAATCTACTGATTTTTTTTCATAATTCTAGTACCCCTTTTTTTATCAAGTTATCATAAATTTTACTAAGGATGTGCATCCACATTCTCAGTTTATTACTTTTCATATTCTTATCTTAAATATTATGCCTATAATGATTATTCTTTTATATTATGCTTGTGATGATTACTCTTTCATATTATGCATGTGATAAATATCAATGCATTTATATGCATTATATAATTGTATAGTGTGGGTAGGGAAAAAAATATGGTTTTAAGGGGTCAAAAAAATTTGCAATTAGCATCACCCTAGCGTCGTCGACATAGTCGACTCTATATTAAATATATCATCCTTAGCATCGCTTTAACGTCTCCTTAGCATCGACGGACACGCGAGCGTCTCCTTGACGATGCAATAAGCATAATGTTGGCCTCACATTAGCACCGAAATCGCATCAATTAACGCATAACATTTGCATCTCTTGAGCGCCGAAATAGCGCCTCTTATGTCGCGCCACTTTAGCGTCTCCTTAGCGACGTCTGTCTACTGCTCTCAACCAAACATCACGAGTCTTTGTAACGTCGAGATAGCGTCTACCGTTGGCGCTAGTAACATCTCCGTCTCCTTTGGCTCTATTCCGATGCTATTAGCCACCGTTTACCGGAGTCGTATTTTGTCAGCGCTATTTGGATGCCAAAGTGACGTTAAATGTTCCAGACACTCAGTAGCATTGCATTAGCGTCTAGTACATTGGGTCGCTATTCTTCGATCTTCTTGTAGTGTTAATTTGTACGCTACATAGATAATTAAGATATGATATATGTTGTATATACAAATTATATAATGAAATATGTGTATGTAAGTATTCAAATTAAATTAACTATGTTATACACACATATATATATTACTTTATATTAACAAATATGTATAAGTTTACATTACGTAATTACATCAATATATGCATGTAGAAATGCATTCATTTTCTCTACATTGATTACGATCAATCGGAGTGAGATAAGGGAACTATGGAATAATAGTGACTAAATTCCATTAGTAACAAGTAAATACTTTATATGTACAAAAAATTGAGATGTTATGATGATAACACCAATCAAACGACATGAGACATGTGTGCGCGTATATATATATATATACATATATATATATATATTATGTATGTATATATGTATGTATGTATCAAGTACTTGCATTAAACCAATTAATTAAGGGCAAACATAGGTTTATTGTGTGGAATTAACTCAATGTGATTGTGACATTATATATATGATTTAATGTTTGTCCCCCCTACTTAAATGGGGAGACCATCCATTCTACTCTCTGCACAATCAAATCGAAGATAGACGTCCAGATGAGAAGTCGGTTCATCGTGGTTCGAGGGTGGCTCAACGACACCGCACACCACACCCCCCCTCGTCTTCATCCCTCCTAATGATGACAAGGGCTTCTCCTATGACCACTGCGATGCCTCCAGCTTTGAGAGCCGTTCACGATTCTTGCCCACCTCCTCGTACCCCTCCTCTGTCAGAGAGGAAGGCTCCGCCAATGAACCCCCCTCATCGGATTCCCCCCTCCTTGTCGGAGGGAGAAAGGCTCGCATGCTAGTTGCCCCTCCCCACAGTGATGATGCGTCTATCTGCCTCCCGCTCCCTCTCCCCTGGCCGAATCGACCTCCTCGCCGCGATCTCCCCACAGTCGCCATCTTCTTGATTGGACGATGCCGGCCTCGACCTCACCCTCTCGACCACGTGACTCATGCATCAAAGTTCGTCGTGATAACTTAATAGTAGAGGGGACAACCATTAAATTCTTAAATAAAATATTGGCAAACTTCCAATGATCCGTAATAGTAATTAATCTTATAAGAAAACTTATATATGTAAATGATGACTGACATGAAAGTGATACTACAATTTAAGTTTTTTCTTGTGTATAAAAAGTCTAATTGGAGGTCTTTTTTCCTTTTTGTAGATATTCCAATTTAAAGTTTTTCTTCTATCACTACTAGAAAAATATAATTTTTCAACAAGCATATCTGTCACAAATAAAGAAAAAATCATCACAAAATTAATATTTGTGACTGATGAATTATTGCCACAAAAAGTTTGGTTGCAAATTTTTTTGCACAAAAAAGTTTGTCACTAATTTTTAGCGACGAATTAGATATCACAAAATAAGTCACAAATTTTTAGAGACGCTAATCAAATTTGTTATAAATTAGTGACAAATATGTCTATTAATCACTAATTAGTGACAAAAAATCTTACCACTAATTAGAGATGAATGTATATTTATCACTAATTAGTGATAGATAATTCTATTTGTCACTAATTTCTGACAAGAAAATCTTATCACTAATTAGAGATGAATGTATACTTATCACTAATTAGTGATAGATAATTCTATCACTAATTAATTTGTCACTAAAATAATGAATGATTTTATCACTATTTTATGCTAAATGACGCATTTTCATAATTAAATAGCATTCAAAATTAAAGTATTATAAATTTAACTTTAAGAAATTTTAAATAATTAATAGTATCATACACATTTACCATCAAATATAAGAAAAACATATATAAGAAAACAATAGCAACACTAAGAGCTTAAAGACTAACAACAGCAATGCAATATATCAAATATAAGAAAACAAATTGTCTCACCATCCAATGTAATTGTATGATAATTGTCTCAGTTTTTCCATCAACAAGAATTATCTCACTTCTACATAAGCAACACTTTTTATAGTATAACAAAACTAAAGCTAATGTATGTGAAATAATTCCAGCAATAGACAACAAATAGTCGTAAAATGGGAGATGGATATTATGTCTTCACAAAAAAGTAAATTTATGAGACAATTAAGAGTGACATTTTTTTTAAAAAATAAAGTAGAAAAAAATGAATTTACATTTCATACCCCTATTGCTACCCACTTCAAGAAAATTGAGTGAAGAAAGGTGGTTGATGTAAGAAGATATGTAGAATTGCTTCCCTTCTTAAAAAGATTGTTAGCTTTGAATCTATCATTATTATTCTCACAAAAATTGTCACATTATTAACTTTCAATTAAGATCAGTTCTATCATTAAGCACTTTCCAATTTTGTGTAAGGGTACAACAAAAGTTTCAATCTCAGAAATGTCTCTTAATGGAATTTATCTAATGAAGAAAATGAAATGGTATCAAATTAAAAATGAAATTATATGTCATTATTATGAACATTTCACTGAAATAATACATTTTCATATGCATCAACCAAAATAAAAATGAATCATTTGTAGGCAGGAACATATAGTTCTCATAGCACATGAAACAAAACATGGAACTCCATGCCAATAACTTCCAAGCAATTTGAAGCTAGTAAAGGAAACAACTAATTATACCATGATGCTTAAATTTCAACTATCAAATTCATATCAGCAACCTCAATCAATTTTGTCTATGTTGGAGGGTTGATTGATATCAACTATCACTTTGAACTGGTTTACTATAATATTTAAACATTTATTACACAAATGAGAGGTTAACAATATTAAAATTGCACCTAAAATATAATAATATATTCATAAAAATATGCAAGCTGAAGAATTTGAAAACTAAAAATTTCATAAATATGAAGAAACACAGTTCAAATCATTTACCTTCCCAATGTTCATAATATCATCAACCCATCTAATCATCCACATCATCTTCATAATCTTCAACATCTTGATCATTTAGTGCTTGATTGGAGAAGGGTTCAAAACACTTCATCATCATTGTCATCGTTCTTTTTTCTTGTTGGCGTTGTTGTGTTTGGAAGTAGCGTCTCATGTCTTCCCTTTCTTTTGAATATCATATCACATTTGTTCTCTTTCTTTTTTAAGTCGTTCTTCAAATTCCTCTACTAATTCAAACCTTAGCTAACCACGCAACTGCTCCCTCATCTCATTCACAACATTTTTTTACTCTTGATATGTTGTTGCCTTAAATGATGCCAAACCTCGAGACGCTGCAGAACCAAGACCATAAATATGGTTATTCTTCATTCCACCAACCATTTCAACCCAAAAGTTTCATTGCATCAAATAGATAGATAGATAGCTAGAGAGAGAGAGGGGGGGGGGGGGGTTCACCTATGGATCGTTCACTTGAGGGCTGGTGCATAGATCGTTCACTTGAGAGCTGTCGATCACTTTAGGGCTGGGTTGCTATGTTAGAAACCAGAGAGAGAGTGAGTGGGTGAGTGAGTGAGTGAGTGAGTGGGTGAGTGAGTGAGTGAGTGAGTAGTGAGTGAGTGAGAGAGAGAGGGGTAAGGGCAGAGATTTACCTCTGGATCTTTAAGGGCTGTGGTGTTGATGTCAAACTGAGGGCCACAACTGTTGAGCAATTGACAAAGGTGTGTGTCTGAGAGAGAGAAATAGGGGTAGAGATTTACTTCGTTGAGGGCTGTGGTGTTGATGTCGAATTGAGGGCCACAACTGCTGAGCAATTGACAATGATGTGTGATGTGAAAAATATGTAACAACGCAGTAGCTAGCAAGTGCATTAATCGTATCAAGTAATAAAGTAGAGAGTAGAGTGTCGAACCCACGAGGAACTAGTTAAATTTAATCTATCTCAATAATCTATTAGGAGAAGAAAGGGTTTTGTGTGTATAAAACAGAAATATAAAATTTACAAAAAATAAATAATTGATGCTTAAAGATAAAGTGGTGATGATCTTTGGGAATTATGGATGGTTAAAGTAAAGTTAGATATGTATGAACCTTTAAATTAATCAAATCATGACAAAAATACTCGGGTCGATCCTTGAGACGGATTAAAAGCATCTAAAATATTGACTTCTGTAGACGAGCATATCAAACTATCCCACTTCCAAATTATATCAATAATCGCATACGATCAGTTAATTATTAATTTCATAGAGAATTACGATGCAAGAAAATGTAACTCCTAAACTAATATTCACTCAAACTTCTGGACAGAATAACAGACCGCACACTATTCAGCATACATGACGAATTACCGAATATGTGTTATATATGCTTCAACTTAAAATTAAAAGATTAATTATCAAAATAATAATAACTCCTAAAATTAATCACTCCTTGTACAGGTTTGTGATCTAATTTCATAAATTAGTTTACTCATAAAAAAGCATTAAACTTAACATATATAATCAAAAGAAGTCGACTTACTAAATTAACTTAAATAAGAATGAGATTCAAATAATCCATCTTTCTGAAGAAAATATGAAATCTCTATTACAGAACTAATGGACTATGAAAAATAAGGTAAAAGAGCATCCAAGCATATGGAGAAAGAGAGGTTTGCAGCCTCCAGGACCTATAGATGATGGTGCAACACTAATCGACGAGTTATTGTGCAATCCTTCTCTACAATAGGACATGACTTCCCAGGGCTCAAGCACACGTTTTTCTACCTTTTAGGGCCTCTATTTATAGCCTCCAGAGGTTCTAAGAGTTTTCGTAGAGTTTCGATTTGATTCGAAGTCTTTTTATGTTAAAATAATAAAAAAATCAAAATAGACTTTCATTGGATTTTGAAACCATTCAAAACTTCTTTAAAAAATGAGTAAATATATTTTCTAATCACCTCTGAGGCTTAGGATAAAGTTTGGATTCGATCTGAACTTGAAATTTTCAAGAAAAGTCGAAGAAATCTTGAAAATAGTCTTCGTAACGGCCTGTAAATGCTCTGTAATAGCATGAATATGATTTTTCACGGTTTGTAACATTGATTTCATGTCCATAACAATGTCCAAATTGGAGTAGAAGTGTAGTTTTAATGCCCCGTAACTTGAATTTCACGGGTCGTAACTCGGTAAACTTTGTTGAGTGAAACTGGGTATTTAACGGACCGTTACATACCTCTCACAGTCCGTTATATTCAACTTTCAGACTTTTGGACAAAACCAGATATTTAACGGGCCATTACATAACTCTCACGGCCCGTTATTCAACTCAATACTAGCAACCTTCACTAATTTCCTCTTTCTGTCTCCGTTTAAACTTCGATTTGAGCGTGATTTATTTTTATGGTTTCCTGACTCAATTCTCTTCCATTTTCTATAACAAAATATAAATTTTAAGAAGATTTCCATTTTTATAAAATTAAAGTAAATAATGTCATAAATTGACGTATGCTATATGAAAAGAAATCAAAATATGATTAAATGTATGACTAATTATATGTTATATTTTGCATGTATCAATGTATGTGAGAGAAAAGGGGTAGGGTCAAAGATTTCCCTCTGGATCGTTAAGAGCTTGGGAGAGAGAGGGGTTTACTTCTGGATCGGATCGTTCATTCGATCACTCGAGAGAGCGCGGCAAAAGGCAGAAGGGTGACAAGGGTCTATATATCTATAAAAAATTAGAAGTTTTGTTGGTGGGATGGGCCGGTGGCTCTTGAATGAAACGTGGATCATTTAACTTACATCACAACCTAATGAATTTTCAGCCCCTTGTCACAACCATCACTTATTTTGATTTAGCTATATTTTCCGGGATCGATCTTATTAAAAGAGACATTAAGTTATTGTATTTACTTTGCCATGACAACATCAATTTTTCACTAAAAAATGTATTTAAACAATTATTAATACACATTATTCTTGACATGCTTTAAAATATGAAATCTCGTTGAAATTAGGGGTGGCATTTATAAGTGTCGATGTGTATGGAAATGACCACCATATTTTCGATATTTTATATTTGTAATGATATGAGAATTCTTTTATTCTATAGACATGTTACATATTTTAATCATTAGTAAAACACTTTCACATTAACTCTATTAATTTAATAATATTAATTGTTAAAAATGTTCAAATAATAATATTCATATATATAATTTATATAGTTTTAAAATATAAATTGTCTTTATTCTCTTGGAATTTTTAAAAAAAATTAAAAAGTTTTCTTTAGTAAAAAAAATTCATGTCGGTTTCAGTCCAACTTTTACTCTTCGATTTTTCTCTGTAGTTGAAGTAAATACTAAAACAATAATTTATTTCAATACCCAACAGTATTAAATTTATTGTTTTTATTATGATCAGAATGACAATGATTTAATCTTTTTTTATTTCAATATCCAACAATGTTCATATTGATTTAATCTTGTTTATGGTAAAGATTTACGCTTTTCTTATCTAATGCCCTGTATTTATTCTTTCAAATGCTTGTCATTATTAAATCTCATAAACTTGTCAACTTTACATTTAATAGCACATGAAACATTTGTGGTTTGTTTCCCACTAATTACTTGTGCGTGGAATATTGAAGTCGTAACTCGCATGACTTGGAACTGTTCAAAGTTTTCGGCAACAAGTTGTTTGGGAATTTTGGCATGTCTTCTTTCAGCGTTTATAGTTGTGTTTATTTGCTTATTTGTTTATATTCTTTTAATCTCTTAATTACCATTTTCTTTACCAAGTGATTTTAAAATCTAAATATGAACGGTTCGTTAATTACTTGTGGATGCCATCTTTATTTCCGTGTAGATAATATCCTATGTCAATTTCTGTAATCTCCACACATTATATATAAAACACAGTGAGCCTTTTTTTTGAATTTTTTAACAATAAAATGCAAAGTTTTGAGAGAAAAAGGAACACAAAAGATAATGATACTCGGTAAATGTAGAAATAGGATCAACATTTTTTTCAAAGAAAGCACATTAAAAATAATAATGTATGCACGAAAATTCTCAAAAAGAATACGAATGATGTCTTTGCTCTCCTCAACATTTTCTTAACCACCCGAAAAATCTAACCAAATAAAAAATGGATTCGAAAAAATCGAAAGTTTGGACTCCAAATTTAAAATAATTAAGTTGGTTTTTTGTAATAATTAAAACTCACCATTTAAGTTAGGGCTCCTAATAAAAAAATCGGAGAGGTTCGATCCGAACTAGATATATTTTGAAAATATTATAATTAAAATATTACTTCAATTTTTCAAAAAATATTTCATAGTTTTATATTTTCTTTCACTCATATTTGTTGGATTAGATATATTATTGACTTATTAAGATCTAGTTAAACTTTAATATTATCAAATTATTAATCTATTTTTAATAAAATTTGTATAAAATTGACTAGAATATTTTAAATTATAATGTGATAGTATGTTTAGTTAATTTGTTTCATAAAAAGTTGAACTTAGAATTAATTTTAATTTCTTGAATATCTAATGCAAGATAGTTTATGTTTATAATTTTAAAAAAAACTTATTTTAAAGTAGGTCATCGGTTTGAAAAAAATCAAGATCGGTTAGGTCGTTTCTTTTTCAAAAAAATTATGATGGTCTGTTACGTCTTAAAATTTTATCTAAAATTTAAAGATAATTTTTTACATAAAAATCGATGGACGTAAATCACCTACACCCCTATTTTTTAAAACATTTTATTATGGTATTATGAATTTAGCAATACGACAACCTGAGTCATAAAAAAATTGAACATGAAGTTAGAATTTGAAGGTTACCAAACAGAGACTTCCAACGGCTTTGTTGTACAACTCGAATTTCTCTGGAAATAGGACCGCGGTTTAGTTGTTAGTAAATAATTGAATTGACAGATTATGAAATAAAAGAGGAATTAAAAAATTAATATGATAGGAAAAAATTGATGTAACGAGTAAATTTTTTATGAATTTTGAATTAAAAATAATTATTATAATTATTAAAACTAAATTATAAAATAAAAATTTTTGTGGTAAAATTTTCATAAAAATATATTATTTAAATAAAAAGCATTTTAATTTTTTTATTTAATGAAATATTAAAATTCTTAATGAAATAATAAGTAATAAATAATATTATATTATTATATAATTAAAATTATTTTATATTTATTATATATTATTTTATAAGCAAAATATGTGAGAGAAAAATAAAAATAAAACAAAAAATAAAAAAATAAAAAAATAAAAAAACGTCACGTCTTGAAAAATATTATTATTGTACCCTCTAGGCGAATTATATTATTTATGAAGAATATTTTCAAATCACAAATTATTCATTCCCAACGTATATGATATTTTAGAGATAATTAAGTTAAATATAACTATTTTCGTAATCGTTATCCATTTTATATCTTAGATTTTAAATTATGTTTACAGTAATTATGTTAACCGGATACGGAAACTAAGGTCCTGTTTTTGTTAATGAATAGTAATTCCATGGATAAAATTATTTATCCCATTTATTTTAATTATTTTAAAATTTTAGAGTCAAGAATTACCTTATTCTAACCTTTTCTAGGAATAATTTATCTTTAAAAATTAAAAAGTGCACTTTTGACCCTGTCAATTTTTTAAAAATGGCAAAATTATCCTTTAACTTTTTTTTATGAATAAATGACTTGTTTGACATAATAGCGAACAATAAAAGACTATTCCATCATTTATCTATAAAACAAACATAACCTAAGAAATTTCTTATATATCTTTTCTATGTTCTTCCATAGCAAACATTTATAACAAAAATTGTACAGAAACTACGCCTTTCGTTGTTTTCCAAACGAAGAAATTTCTATAGTATTTCCCTCCGTCGAAATCATATCACGTAGACGGCCAAGTCAAACTGGTCAATAGACCAAAGCTTTCTTCGGCAACATTAAAAATAAAATTTCAACTAGCGTTTAACAATTTAAATATTATTTTTTATTTTATAAATAATAAAAATAAGTAGTATTTAATATTTTATTAAAAAATTATTTCTACTAACGCTTGGCGATAAGAGTTTAACGATTTATAATTTTTTCCAATTATACCCTTACCCTTATTCAAATACATTATTTCTTTCTCAACTTATCTTATTATTTTCTTATTATTGTATCATCATATAACTATATTTCTTTTAATATTAATGCTTAATTAATTACAGATTAGTTATATGTTAAATATGAATAAAAAATTAATTTAATAATTAATATATTTTATATTGCACTATATAAAATTTATTGTCAATATAAATTTATATATATATTAACGAAAAATTAATTGTGATATTTTATTTTATTAAGATATAAATAATTTATTTATTATATTATAATAGAATTTATATAGTACTTAAATTAAATAATTTATCATATATTTAATTATGTCATTTTATATTTATAAGCTAATTCTATGTTAAATTTATCAAAACCTTAACAAACCATTGTCCCCTGTTCCAATAAATGTGTCAGTGTGTGACTGTTCGGGTCCTTCCACTGCATTCGTATAAATAACGCCCTCCCCCGTAGCACACTTGCAATGCAATACCTCACACCTCATCCTCCATCTCCTCTCCATTTGATCCCCGGTAGGATCACTCAATTGTGATCAACTAATCATCATGACCGCCGTCGCCGGCGCAGGGACAGTCGAGGATGGCAGCTTCGTCGTGCCTTCCGGGAACGGCCGGACAGTTTGCGTCACAGGCGCGGGGGGCTTCATCGCCTCCTGGCTGGTAAAGCTCATGTTGGGGAAAGGTGATGGGAAAATCCGAGAACAAGGAGAGAAGATCGCAGAGAGATTGCAAGAAAAAATAGAGGAGGCATACGAATTTACCGTTTAAGTTTTCAGCCGCCGCACAAAATTACATCAGAAAATTATGTTATTAATAGCCTCCTCAAACCGGGTTTAAAACCCAAACAAACAGAGAAAAAACATAATCCGAACCACACGGGCCGGCTAAACAAAAGCCCAAAACCCGTCTAGGTTTCGGGACCGCCGTCGGGGGGCGGGGCCCCCCGAACCCCTCCTTTCATTCGTACGCCAGCAATACTATTAATTGGGTAATACTCAGATTCCCCTAAGCTCACGTGGACGAACCCGGTGTGAAAACAATGAGCCCTGAAGTATTCACCAACTCTAACAAAAGGCTACACTGTGAAGGGAACTGTGAGGAATCCAGGTATCGTACCATATTGGAACAGTAAAAGGCATCGTACGCACTTAATTACGTGCATGGTGCGTAAAATTGTTCGATCTTAATTATATGTGTTTTTGTGATTAGATGATCCCAAGAACGACCACATTAGGGCAATGGAAGGTGCAGCCGAGAGGCTCATTCTTTGCAAGGGCGATCTCCTCGACTACGACGCCCTACGTCGCGCCGTAGACGGCTGCCAGGGCGTCTTCCATACTGCTTCCCCGCTCACCGACGACCCTGTATGATCTATATGTGTGCTTCCCAATTTTAACGAGAACAATGCTTCAGAAATCTATACATGTTTGCTGCGACTCACATAAATATGTCTGTGCTTAATGAACCACCTCAGGAGCAAATGATCGAGCCGGCTGTCAGGGGAACCAAATACGTCGTCCGTGCAGCTTCCGACGCCGGCACGGTGCGCCGTGTGGTGTTCACCTCCTCGACCGGCACGGTCACCATGGATCCCAACCGCGCTCCCGATGTCGTCGTCGACGAGTCATGCCGAAGCGATCTCGACTACTGCAAGAAAACTCGGGTAAATGTAATTAACTAATTACATATGGCCCCAGAGGGGTCGATGACATGTTTCGCGTTGCTCATTGACAACCTTCTGCTTGTGATATGCCTTAGAACTGGTATTGCTACGCGAAAGCGGTGGCAGAGCAGGCTGCATGGGACGCCGCAAAGGAGGGTGGCATCGAGCTGGCGGTCGTGGTGCCGGTGCTAGTGACGGGGCCGCTGCTGCAACCGACGGTGAACGCCAGTATCATCCATATCATGAAGTACCTTGATGGCTCGGTCAAGAGCTACACTAACGCCGTGCAGGGGTACGTCGACGTGCGTGACGTCGCCGCGGCGCACGTCCGCGTCTACGAGGCCGAAGAGGCCGCCGGCAAGCGGTTCCTGTGCCTCGAGCGCGTGCTCCACAGTGAAGACCTCGTCAGAATCCTCGCTAAGCTCTTCCCGGAGTACACTGTACCGGACAAGTAAGCATAAAGATCTTGCACGTTAATACGTTATCATCATCGTCACTTAGTTCCATGCATGGCACCTTCTTATTTTTCGGTTTCCTTTTCTCTTATCTTGGTACAAAATTTAGACAGGGAAGCAAAAGTGGTAATTTGATAAGCTGATTAAGCTAAATATTAGCATGTGGTTAACAGTCTATACGTGTAGTATTTAATAAAAAGGAAAACACACTACACATAGTGTGTGCGACAGGCTTTTGAACTATATATATATATATATATATATATATATATATATAATGTTTATATATATACAATGTTTATATAGTTGTGCACTCTTAAATCATAATACAAAGTATCAATTGTAAGAGGTGGGAGTTGTGTTTTTCCATAAGATAGACCTAGCGAAAGTGATTGGGGATGTCCAATTTCTCACCAACTACTTTAACCGACAAAAGGACACTCATTAACATGACATAAAGAAACATATCTCGTTCGGGGCTTCAACTTTTATGTTAAGCATTAAGATGTTAACCAGTCCATGTAAAGAGAGCCTTCTTTCTTTCTTTCAAGTGTTTGACTCACCCTATTTGGCAGATGACCTAACAGAAAAGAAGATATGACTTCATTCACTAGGAGGAGACCTTATTTTGAATGTACTCTTGGTTCGGACAACGCACCGCTTAACAAATTGGCGTTTTGTTTGTAAAGATATATAGAGACTCCTTATAATGATGATATTTTGATTAATAGGTCAAAAGTATATACTTAATTTAGACACGTAATTAACATTCTTAGAATCTTAGGTATCTCTTTTCCATCTATATATGTAACAAGGTTCTTGCATCCTTCTCTTCGTTAGAGGAAAAAAAAGGTTTCTTTCCTCATGCCTTTCGACAACAAGCTTGGCCTCTATCTCATGGTGAATGGACATTCTAATCTTACACAAATCTAATATAAGTTGAGAAGTCTCATAAATTGTTTCTCAACAACCGGCCTATTTCGCTCAAACTAATTTCTCCTTTTCCTCTCATTTGGAGACTAATTTATTATTGATGAATGGATCCAATAGGCTTAGTTCGAAAGTTCTGTGTATTTGGTAATAGAGTAGCTTGATTTTATGTCAACCTGGACTTAAATTTATTGAATTATTTCTTTAATTAAAAATTATTTTAAGTTTAGTTGACCATTTACGTGAATGTAATATTTCTCATGAGATATAAAATTATTATACATTTATGATGAGTCAGCATGCAAATTAAAGCGACTTGTGCAGGTGCTCGGACGAAGTGAGTCCCCGGAAACAACCATACAAGTTCTCAAATCGGAGGCTCAGAGATCTCGGCGTGGAGTTGAGGCCTGTGAGTCAGAGCCTCTACGACACGGTGAAGTCTCTCCAGGAGAAGGGCCACATCGCCGTCCGGCTGCCGGAATCCGGGACCAACTAATTTGGGGATATGTTAACTGATATCGGAATACAGTAGACCCAAATTTGATTATGAAGAAAAATCTCAGTTGATGATGTATTTCTTAATTTCCACATTGTCTCTAACGTGTGTTTCTATGTTACACAATCTCGCACGTCTAAAGAAATAACGTAGTTCCTTACATTTTCGATTTTAAGGGAGCACTTTTGGATCTGAGAGAGAGTGCAAATTTAGATCTGTTATCGTTTTTCACTAATATGATCATTGCATCTAGGCTACACACAAAATTTCAAATAAGAGGTATGATATAAGTATTCCATCCCCATCTCCGTTGATAAAAGATTCATAACATAAAGAAGATTACATTAACAATAATGCAACGCCTATCCATGAACGTAATAATAGTCGTTTTCAACATCTCATTTTTTTTTTATCAGTGGAATGTGGAATTAGACTCACTCAATTGAAAAGTCTTTGAGATGAATTACTTTTTATTCATAATTGTTTGAAGAACGGCTCGGATGAACTTCTTTCAAATTTTATTGATATAATAGATAGGATATATGATTGGAGTTCTATATTATATTTTCAATTATTTCATCAGATACTATTTTATCCATTTCATGTAAAAGTGCGGGAATACTTAGTAAAATAATATTCTTTTTTTATGACAAATAAAACTCTTAAGGTTATAATCAATGTCCCAATAAAGTTAATCGAACTCTAATATACATTCCCTTATCAATGACATTGAAAGTGGGCCTGAGGTTTTGATAGATGTAAATGAGGCTATCTCTAGTCTCTCTCTCTCTCTCTCTTTTCCCTATTGCTGTGGTGGGGGGGGGGGGGGGGGGGGGGGGGGGGTTGGGGATGGGATGTTGGTAAGCAGTAATAAGAAAAGAAACAAGTGTGGCCCTCCAGCAATTATTGTACCGTCATATCTTACCATCCTTCCATAGCACACATACCAGGACAAGAAAGCCACTTGAAAAGATTCGGAAAGCTCAAAGATTTCTGTTGGATCTCTGATCCCTTACACATGGATGCATGCATGCATCATTTGCCATGTTGACAATAATCAATCGTCAAAACCAATACTTTTATGCATTCATAGGTATTTAAAATGGTTGAGATTTAAATTGGAAACTATTAGTTTTTTTTGTTTTTCTCATATCTCAACCCGTGAATCCGTGATCTTTTGGAGTTCTTTCGTTGAAATAAATTTTGAGCCAATGATCTGAATGGACTGTCAGAAGTCTCCTCCAAGTTGTTGGCGATCTATTACAGATCCAGTATATTCTACTACCAAAAAAGATAAACCAATGCACAGTTTGTAATGTTCTACTGTCTCCTCCTCCTCTTCTATCTGCAATTATTAAGGTGGATGGATGCTACATATACGGGACTGGAGAGGTCCCCAGATGCCAATTAGAATAAACTATAAAGTTATTGGCAAGAAAATGAAAAAAAAAACTCTTTTTATATATTAAAATAAAAAGTCTAACTATGTTACAATGAAAATATAACTGTGAGTATGTGAGGCCTTCGGTCGGAGTGATATTGAATGAATAACTGCAGTATACGACAGTGTAGATCCATAACTGCAAACCAATTCAATTTTTTACAGCAAAGAACGCTTAAGATAATACGAAAAATGTTCTTATGGTACTGCAAACTTCGGCTAAACCTCATATTATAATAATAATAATAATAATAATAATTTAAAACAACCATTATTTCATCTTAGATTCCTAATTTTGACAGGCACAATGACTAGACGCATCCAAAGACATGGGAAATTATATTATTATAGAAGTAATATAGCAAATGTATGTACCAAATTTGGGCCGCAGGCTTGTTGCATCGGGCCCATAATTCAAGCCGCCGTGGTCTTGAAGTCAAGAGTGGAAGCCCACACGATGTCCCGGAGCGCCGGCCGGAGCTCGTCGGAGCAGAAGTTCCGGTACTCGAGCGAGTCGCCGGCGTCCTTCTTCACCTCCACCACCAGCACCGATGGAGCCACTGCAAAGATCTCCGCCTCCACGGCCAACCGCCGCCCCGCCTTCTTTTTCTTCTTCTCCTCCTCCAGTCTCACGCCGGCCGTGCCGCTCTTCGTGACTCGGAACCGCCCGCTGGCGCGCGTTGCCACCTCCTCCAGCCTCGCGACCACTCCCTCCGCCGTCTCCCTCGTCGCGAATCGCATCGTCCCCTCGTCCCCCCTCCTCTCTTTCTCGAACAGCGCCGAAAGGTCGAACCCCGCCGACAGCGAGATCAAGTGGAACGCATTCAGGGTCTCTGGCTTCTCCTTCGTCTTCTTTTTTGACTCCTCGGCCGCCATTGTCGACGGCGCGCTTGCTGCTACCGCAATGGAACGATGCACCGTCGCCTTCTTGTACCAAGGCATGTCCATTAGCTTGGACGCAGTGATCCGCGTGCTCGGATTCGGGTCGAGCAGCTTTGTGACCAAGCGGCGGGCGTCCGTGGAGAACCACGGCGGGCAGCGGAAGTCGCCACGGTGGATCTTCTTGTACATGGCAATGAGGTTGTCGTCCTGAAACGGGAGGAAGCCAGCGAGTAGGACGAAGAGCACGACCCCACAGGACCAGAGGTCGGCCTTCGCCCCGTTATACCCCTTCTTCCCGATGACCTCGGGCGCCACGTACGCCGGCGTGCCGCAGGCTGTGTGGAGGAGACCGTCATGACGGACGTGATCGGCAAAGGCACTGAGGCCGAAGTCTGCGACCTTCAGCTCCCCCGTGGCGTCGTCCAGGAGGAGGTTCTCGGGCTTGAGGTCACGGTGGTAGACGCCGCGGCCATGGCAGAAGTCCACGGCGGAGACGAGCTGGCGGAAGTAGTGGCGGGCGAGGTCCTCGTGGAGGCGGCCACCGCGAGCGATGCGCGCGAGGAGCTCCCCGCCGCGGACCAGCTCCATGGCGAAGTAGATTCTGGAGCGCGTGGCCATGACTTCGTGGAGTTCTACGATGTTTGGATGGCGGACCATGCGCATGACCGCAATCTCCCGCTTCACCTGCTCCTCCATGCCCACCCGCAGCACCTTCTCCTTGCCCACCACCTTCATCGCCACGCTGCCGCCATTACGCAGATCCCGCGCAAGGTAGACCTTGCCGAATGTGCCATGGCCCAGGACGCGCCCCAGCTCGTACCGTCCCCGCAGAACACCCTTCCCTTCCGGCGGCGCATCCTCCTCCATTTCCCTTCTTTTAACGTGATACAGATTTATCTACGTTGTGTTGTTCGTTTCTTCAATCTCTTTAATGGCGATGCGGAAGGCAAGGATGGGGAAACGGGGTAAGCAGAGGAGGACTACCCGTCTTCGACGTGTTTCCGGTGGCAGCTTCGGCCGGCGTGCTGCTTGCGCTTGCCGGCGAGTTCAGGGCTCGATCTCCTCATCGTGCTGCATTCCCTTGCGAAGGAGCGGGCGCGTGACGGCAGCGCAGATGGAAGAGTGCTCTCGTCTCGGCCGTTCGACCAATTTGAGCTCGTGACGGCGGCACCTCTTGCTGGTCCGCAGTCTCGTTGGTGTTTTTAATAGCAGTGGAGGCCATTTGAGGTAATAACATTTTTTTACCGCCCGTTTGAGAATTACATGAACGGCAGCAGCTGTCGCAGACCTCGTTGCAGTTAATGTTTTATTAAAAATAATGACATTTAACTTTAGGATTTAACGAGCCTCCACCCCCGTTAGCATGGGTGAATTTTCCTTCATCTCGTGGTGTCCGTTAGATGCGTGATGGACGGTCATAAGTGGAGGGCACGATTCAGGCAACAAAATCGACACGATTCAGTTAAGAAAATCGGTCCACTTCTAGGCCTCCCTTGATTTCGACGTCTTTGCCCAAGACACCACTCAGCCCATGTCACCCTGAGTTTTCCCTTCCCATGAAGCGCGAAGCCTCGCAACATTAGTGTCATTCAACTTATAATTCTTGATCGCTCAACCTCAAAACTATGGAACATATGCAGTCACCCCGCACTGCGTAATATTGTGGAGTACTAAGTTATCCACCCTTAGGGTATTTATCTTGTAAGGTCATTCTTATAAATGATCAAGTAGGTGGCGTTACCTGTAGGGTACGTCTTTTACATCTTCCATATGTAAAAAGATTCATATACTTACGGTACACCGAGAGGAGTTTACTAATATCTTTCGATGCCCAGAAGTATGCTATGTTTCATCATATATAATATAAGCAAGCTTTTCTCTAATTCTAGTGTTTGGTCTTGAGCGTGGGGTGACAACCTACATCGGTGTTCCTTCGTGACGTTTCGTAGTTCCTCGACTACCCCTTCGGACTTTAAGCGCATGCATTAGCGTCGTAACGCGCTAATGCCACTGACCCATGATGAGTAGTCTAATACTATTATCATATCCGTGATTGAATGTTTATAAGAGCGACTTTTAGCATAGTCATCTCGACCATAATACTTCCGATGCAAATTAAAAATAGACTTACCTAGGTGCCTATCCGTCTAGCCGCCGCACGAGGTCTAATGTCCGAGAATGACCCCGTGACAAGTGATATCAGTGCAGTTCATCCTGCTCGGATTATCCAGCGATGATGACTCATTTGCGTCGTCGCAACATGCCCTAGTGTAGAAAAGTGCTTCTGCTCAAAAACTCCACTACGCCTAAGTGCACTGATACCATAGTCTTTGATCATGGATGCCAACGAAGAATGTGTGATAAGCTTTCTTGTCGCACGCCCAGTCGTGCCCCTAAGCAAGTTTCTTATACACTCGTGTCGTGTCAAGGAATGTTCGCCATGCACAATGATGACGGATTTATCGTCCCACCTAACCGGGACGGTCATGCGTCGCTCACTCGAACAGATCAATCACCACAGATATATAGTCGAAAATCTTAAAGTGTCGCGTTGCATCAATAGTAGTCATATGCTCTGCATGATGATCTTGCGCTACCCATATAAAGAGGTCGCTTGCACAAATGTCGTGTAACTCGGTGGACCTGTGTCACATTCAGGGACTGTCGATCATGCACTATTATGACGACCTAGTGCTGCTCGGTATTTTGTGACGCCACATCGCATGCTCAGTCATGCAACGTGAAGCGCACAACCTCACCACGAGAGAAGTTGGTTCAAGCATAAGCATCAATGTTCATGTTCCCTTTCGGCTAAGGAATATCATCATATCAGCTAAGGAGCATCAATCACAAGCATCTTGTCATGCCGCAGCATCGTCTGCCATGCCATGATGACTTTCACAAGATAAGGCAAAGCGTGGATTACTTGCAAACACTTGGGGATGAGTTGTCAGCCTTTCCTGCTTCGTCAAGTGTCGTCCCGCAAGCGGCGTGATGTTACCCATCAAGGGCTGTGACGAACTTGCTACATGCCAACACAAATCGATGCATCAACTCAAAGACCAATTTAACAAATGGTCTGAGCGTCAAGCATTGACGAAGCTTGACATGCTGCTGTCAAGCATTCCGCTGTCAACCGAAGGAAGGAATGCCTTTTTCTTCGGCCAATGCCTCGAGTAATCGAAGCGGCCTCCAAGGATTGCAATCCAAAGGTTTCGAAGGACACACTGACGATGTCGTCCCTTCGAATGGAGATAGAGGTGAAATTGGGAGCTCATGCCACGGGTTCGCCAACCACAATCCACTTGTCCAAACGGAGCATCTTTACGAGTATCCCCCATGGATCGGTGAAGACCCAGAACGTCCACTCTCTCTCATAAGAGTCAGCCGCCCGGTGGACAAGTATATCAAGGGTGCATGATTTTGGTCGACAAGCACAATGGCATTTTTTGTCTTGTTTGCGGAGGGACGGGTATCGAATGTGCATCCTCTTCATGAACGAGCACAAGGATGTCGTCTCGTCCATATTCAAAGGTGTTACTTAAGTTTCAAAAGGAGACTCTAGGATCTAAAGAAGGCAAACCCTAAGAACCCTACAAGATGTGGCGAACTCATGATGACGTTGCCATCGCGATGATGTGGAATGTGACAAACATGTATCCCAGTGAGACATGGAACAGAGACAAAACGCAGCTCACTAATTATGCAAGCCCTAACAAGTGGGAATTGGAGGTCAAGATCGAATTGTTCAGCATCGGACAGATGGGTATGTTGAAGGAGGACGTGAAAGATATCACCAAGCTCTGCCTACAGTATTCCTAGGTGGATGAAGACCCAACGTTGGTGCTCTTCAAGCTGAGAGGTTGAAGCTTTGGACTAAGACGGAGTTGGAACGATAGGATCGTCCAACCTCCGCTCACTAGTCGTCGCTGCCGTCATGCCAAGAAAAATGTCATTCCACCAAAGCCCTTGGGCAAGGGCAACGGTGGGGGGAAGAAGGTCAAGTCGCAAAGAAGAAGCTAATATGCCAATGACAAAGACCAAACTCATCGAAGTAGGAGGTTCGAGTTGAACCATAGGGATGTGGAGAAATTCTCGTCGCTCACCATAGCGACTTGAAGTGGACAAGGTAGAGAGTCATATCCGAGAACCTTACCCCACCTCAAATCGTCGAGATATCAAATGACCACCAAGGGTAAGGTGGTCCCGCACTCGGCACTCAATGGACGAAGAACTCTACGTTGCAGTCATTTGCAACATGGAGATAATGAGTTGAACCATAATGGAACGTGGGAAGACTTTCGTCGCTCACTATAGCGACTCGGAAAAGACAAGGTATGGAATGCTATATCAAGAAACATTGTTCCGTCCCAAGGCCATCGAAACATCAAGTGATCACCGCGAATGAGGTGGTCCTGTGCTCTTCATTCGACGTAAGGATGGCTCTATGTTGCAACCCCTTGCGATGTGGAGACATCAAGTCGAGCCCACAAAGCATCTCGAAGCATCCGTAGGAAGACTCTTATCGCTCATCATAGCGACTCAAAGCACCCGAAGCAGACAAGCTGCAAAGGTCATCATCAAAGAGCTTGTGCTGTTTCAAACCGTCGGTATTCTAGAATGGCCATCGAGGGTGAGATGGTCCCGTACCTTGCATTCGACGGAAGAAAGCCTTATGTCGCAACCACCTGCAACATGAGGGCATCGCATCAAGTGATGCAGGTCGAATGACGAGACTCTTCATCATGTTTTGCATGACCTTGAAGCAACTCTTTTCATGAGCTATTCCCAAAGGTATACAAGAGTTGTTTCACCCCAAGAAGCTAAACCAAACAAGTTGACGTTACGCAAGTCGAGAGAAACTGAAACCAACAGAGACTTGATGAACGGATAGTTGCTTGATGAAGTCAGATCGCACATGACGGACTCCACTAGCGATGTACAAGTGACGACCCTGGACTGGACGAAGGATCAGTAAGCGAAGCAGACCTGAGGGAGGAGTCCTCAGCGAGACCCAAAGGAGCGGGCATTTCTGGCGCTGTGTGATGCTGATGAAGTAGAAGTCAAAGCAAAGAAGATGGATTTGAACGAGACAAATAAAGTCAAGATGAAAGACGAAGACCCTGAAGAAGCCCGGATAATAGCGTCGGGGGCATCGCCGACGTTGGTGAGGGAGAATGTCACAGGACGTTTTCCCGTGACATGAACTGCGAAGCCTCGCGACACCAGTGTCGCTCAACTTATAGCTCTCGGTCATTCAACGTCGAAATCATGGAACACATGCAGCCACCCCGCACTACATAATATTGCAGAGTACTAGGTTATCCGCTCTTAGGGAATTTATTTTGTAAGGTCATCCTTATGAATGGCCAAGTAGGTGGTGTTACTCATATGATACGTCTTTTGCATCTTTCATATGTAATAAGACTCCTATACTTAAGGTACACTGGGAGGAGTTCACTACTGCCTTCCGAGGCTCAGATGTATGTTATGTTTCATCACATATAATACAAGCAAGCTTTCATTTAATTCTAGTGTCGGGCCTTGAGCGTAGGTGGCAACCCACATTAGTATCCCTTCGTGGGGTTCCGTGGTTCCTCGGCTGCCCTTTCGAACTTTAAGCACCGGTATTATCGCCGCAACGCGCTAATGCCACGAACCCATGACGAGTAGTCCAATACTCTTGTCATGTCCGTGATTGAATGCCTATAAGAACGACTCTCGGCATAGTCGTCTCAACCATAAAACTTCCGCTGCAAACTCAAAATAAGCTTGGCTAGGTACCTATCCGCCTAGTCGCCGCATGGGGTCTATATCCGAGAATGACCTCGTGACACGCACGCCTCATCATCCGTGCCCTCGTTTGCCTCCCTCAAAGTCGATGCCTTTGCCCTAGATCATTCAACGCACACCTCACCCCCGCAGTCGCCTCCATGGATTCCTTACACTTCGATTGCATGGATCCTTGCCTCCATCATGTCACTACAAAAAAAGAGTATTTAATGATCAACTATTATGTTAGAGATAAAAATGATCATTATAAATAGTCAATAATGACCACAAATAAATTTGGGCTAATTTAAAAAAAATGTATTCCGATCGTTACATTTCATTCCAACAACAACATTAATTTTTAAAAAATAAATTAGTTTATGTATTTAATTAACTTAAATTCAAGATTGAAAAAAATATAATTATGTGACTCCTTTTGATTCATTGGTGGGATCCCTCGAGCATAAAAAGAAAGAAAAGTATCATAAGTTGTAAATTCCAACAAAAAATGTAGCGGATGAAAAAGAAGAAAAGTGTGCAATTTCTCTGAACAATATGCACACAACTTTGGCTGCTAGCGATCAAAGCTTCTTTCGAGTAATTTATCCGCATCCTTATTTTTTTCTATGTTTTGATTCATTGATTTCATTACTCGATCCTCTCTTGTTGTTGTCTTCGTGTCGTTTTGTCGTCGCACCCTAAACTTCAATCTGGAGTTCAAGCAAAGTTTTTGGGTGCACGAGGTCGATGATGACCTTTAACGATCGACATTTTTAAATCGTCATTGTTGCCTTTGAACAGTGGCGTCGTTACCGATGGAACTTAAGTAGTAGTGATCATATTTTCCTTCTCTAATGATGTGTCTTCTTATAGTATCAATCTCGTCGATCCCCACCTTGACCCTCACCTCACTACAATAGACACTCACACACTCGTCATCATCATGCCTCATCCTTGCATCAATGCTTGTGCTAATGCTCACCATCGTCGATCCTCGCCATCCTTGTCGTCATCGACCCTCATGCGCCACTGACCCTCACGCCCTCGCTTATGGTCGACGCTCGTGACCTTCCGCCATCGACATTGAACCGGCGACAAGTGGAATGAATCGGCCATTTTTTTTTTTGAATGTTGAACCATTGTGGTGAACCACACAATGATATCTCACCGCCCATCTCGCATTGCACTGTGGAGATACTGAAGCCAATTGGAAGCTCCTGTTAAGGCCCTTCTTCCTTGACGAAAACGGCGTTTACTTGGTACACCAATTGAGCTCCAGGATCGGTGTCGCGATCATGAAAAAAAAGCCCCTAGCTTCTAGAGTTCGCTGCTTTTCCCAGGCCGGAGAAGGGCAACTACTGATTGATCACCTTTGTTTGATATGTGTTCAATTCCGGTAATACAATACAAACAAGAACTAAACAAAAGCGGAAGGGCCACTCACTATAGAAGCTAGAAGTAGCCTAGCCCTAGCCTATAGTGTAGTAGGATATAGTTCTAGTCTAGTCTAGTAGACTAGAGTAGTCGGCAAAACAACAGGGCGCGCTAGCGCACTACGGCTTTGATGCCTCCGTTTGCTCCGTCATGGTCACGACATGTTTTTGATATTGATTGAGTTGGAGGGAGGCCCACGGAATCCATCCATAAACCGTCACCCCGGTAACCTTCGTCACCCAAAGCGTCACGACACCAAGGGTTACCCGTCATCTCATCTCCAGTGGGGGCCCAAGAAGTCGGAGCACATAGGAATGCCGACCACTACATAAGCCGCAGGCGGAGAAAGCTCTTCGAGCTTCCCTTCAAAAGTCAATTCAACGAATAACAGTAAGATTGGTTAAGCATATTAAATAGATAGGGCTGGCTTGAAAGCTGTTTGCTGCTTTCGATCCCCTTCATGGGTGGACACACATTAAATTCTTAATTTTATGTTCTATAATGTTTTTCAGCTTCTTTATAAATAAGTCACATACATTATAAATAAGTCTACTTTTTATTCATTTTCTATTTTTGAAATAATATGCTATTGAAATTCAAAAGAACTTTTGGAGGTAAATTTGAGTTATAGTCATCTAACTTATGAGGTGTTTCCAGTAAGATCATCCAACTTCATTTTGTAACACCAAGGTGATTGAATTTTAAAAATATTTCATCCATGGTCATCACAACTGATTATAGTCAGTAAACCTGTTAACCACCGACGTGGATGCTTATATGCCACCACGTCAGCATTTTCTCTCTCCTCCGCGTTAGGTTTAAAAAAATTTTAAAAATTCCACATCAGCATTTTTCTCTTTGCTCTGTCCAAACTTAATTTTGTATCTACATAATCATCCAACTTTTCAAAACTTTCAGACAAGATCATTCAACTTTCCAAATTTTCAATCACGGTCATCATTAGAAGCTTAAAATAAACAATAATATATAAATAAATATAAATAAATAAATAATAGAAGGCACTTAAACTAACTCGGTAAAATTTTTAGCACGACCCACTTGGATCGAGATTAAATATATAATACTATGATAATTAATACCTTTAATTAAGAAAATAAAAAATTAAAATAATAACATACTGATTATATTTTTTGCCCTAAAATTTAAATAATAAAAAATTACAATTAGAAAATAAAAAAAAACTTCACATGAGATTTTATCAGGGTCGAGCAAATTCATACAGAGTCGTCTGGCAGAGTGTTGGGCATGGCCCGACATCCAACAGATTGTTGAGTCAAATTATTAGTTATCATAATATTAAAAATCAAAATTATTAATTATCATAATATTATGTAAAAAATTGTATATGGCTCAATAACTCGTTGGATGTTGATCCAGTATGATTTGGTCCGGATGATTTGGTCTGGTCCCTGATGGAATCTCGCGTGAATTTTTTTCTAATTATTAATTATTCGGCTATGATTTTGTTCCATTTTTAGCTGTCATGATCCATAATTAATAGTCTTTCTAATTTTTACATGTTAAAATATACCTTGAGTTAATTGCTTTGTTAACATTTGTTATTATTTTTTTTCTGTAACGGCAATGGTGGGACCCATTAGATTGCGATTGTGGTGATTTGCTAAATTGCTAATTTGTTGCATATTACATATGTGTGTGTCAAAATATGATTAGTGAACTCTTTGTGTTTGAAAATTGAAATGATGTATGGAGAACGTCTATGATTAGAAGTTTTATGATATAATATAAATGTTGTGTATACAAATTTTATGACTTTATGCAATCACAAATTTATAAGACATAAAATAGGATAAGACAAACTCTCCGATTTAAAAATCTTTACCGAAGCAATTAGAGATGTTGTGGGATTCCTCCATGTGATAGTCGTCAAGCTTCAATTAAGGTTCTTCTACATCACTTTAAAACAACATAATAGTTGACTTCAGTTTATCGCACGTCACAGAACGAGGATGCATGCGATCCTTATATTTAAATGCATGTTAATTATGCTTGAAAAATATCAAATATTATTTACATTTTTTTTACCTCTTAAAGTTCACCTATAATTAAATTTATTATATTAGAATTGACGTGCTATCGACCAAAGGCAGAGTACGAGTGATCACTTCACATGTTTATTATTGGCTAAGTGGTTGATTGGCACAAATCTCACTTTAAAGTTACTTGCGATTGCGATTCCTCATCCATAGATTCTTTTTTTTTTTCTTTTTAGTGGCCGTACACCCCTTCTCTTATTAACTCAATTTCAAAGGGTGCATACTATTATATGATGTATGCTAGTTTCATGTATAATAATGATATCATTGAGATATACACATATTATAAATTAAATATTTATATTTACCATTCACTATTATATTTTCATTTTTATGGACGTACACTACCTTTGTTATCAATTCAACTTGTAAACTTTCGAAGGGAACATGCTACTATATGATGCATGCTAATTTAATATATAACTAGGGAGCATTTTTGCGCTTCGCGCAATTTTAATTAATTTATAAATATTTATTATTAAATTAACTTAAAAATATTTTATTATAAATAGTACAAAATTATTTTATATCTTTGAAACGGTTTTAGTATTTTATTGAAGAAACTTTCTTGTTTTTATATCTTAAAATCTTAATATTCAACATTTGTGTGTGTGTTTTAGTGTATATTGGGAAATCCCAATGTTTTGAACTCAATTCTAAATAATTTATAAAAAAAATAAATAGGAATCTATTTACAACATATACATATATATAGCCTAAAATTATTTACAAATATATTGTAAAATATTTGCTGTAGTCATTTTTTTAATAATTTTAAACTTTTCACTATAATAGATTATGCCTCTTTTTTACATTACTTATAATTTTAAATATTAACATATGCTTTTAGTAAGATTATGTAATGATTGAATACTTGTACAAAAAAATAATTTTATATAGCATTTCCTTGTGAAATAAGATGTCATAGATGGCAAGGGAACAAAACCATGCAATAATATTTAAACTAACAATTATTAATTAAAACTTTATATTTAGGTGAGACCTTGTCTTAATCCTAATAACTGGAAATAGTTTTTTTTTCTCCTTGTGACAGTATAGTAGAAATGCTACCCTTTTACCTTACAAATATTATACCTTTCAAGTATGAGATCCCAATAGATATACATACATCTATATATATATATATATATATATATATATATATATATATATATATACATATACGTTTGGTAAAATGTAAAATTATTAACTTTTGTATTAAAATATATAATTATTATATCATTGAGGTATACATATTATAATTAAATATTTATATTTACTGTTTCATATTTAAGATACGCAAAGAATTGTGCAGTATTATTTTGTTAATATAATTAAATATTCATGTTTACTATTCTATATTATGCTTAAGATTCTTCCTTACTAAGTATTAAAATTAATTATTTAAATAAATTATTTAAATTTATTATAAAATAATTTTCAGTTCATATTAAAATTTAAGGAAAAAATAAGAAAACAATTATAGATCACATAACTTAATATCGTAGCACAAGTATTTAAGATAATTGGATGATTTTTAATTTTAAAACTAATATATCAATGTGAATATTATTAAAAAATTAAAATAAAAAAGGTGTAAGTTACATGTCAGTCTACTTTTATGAACTCATCGACTCTCATTAATATAATAATGTGAATATGATTGATTATAACAACATAAGGAGAGTGGATATATATATCATAAATGATAAGTCCATATGTCGTAATTATGGCATCTACCCAAAAGTCCATAGAAAAAGTTATGATTTAGATGGATGAGAGTAAATCAATTCTGTCTGAATAGATACAATTTGGCTCATGTACACGTGACAAATGTTCCAATTATTAATTGATATTTTATCAAATATAAGGATTTAGGCACAATATCAGAACTTTTTTTTACTTATCCCATATTTCATTATTTATTTTTACTCATTACATATATTCATCTTTCTCTTATGCATACCCACATGGCAATTTGTTTCTACCATCGGGGACCCAATTTTTTAAAAATATCTTGTCTTCATCGAAATAAAAGATTTTTTTCATTTTTTGATTTCCAAATGGAGGTGATAAATTCTTTTTCATAATTACATAAACAAATGAAAAGTAATGGGAACAGTAATGGGAAGTATATATATATATATATATATATATATATATATATATATATAACTCAATAAATTATGTAAGCATTAAGGATTTTTTAATTATGTGTGGCACAACATTAACCCCTTTCTTATATAGCGTTGCTTGTTGCCTGCATAAAACATTGGGTCACTGTTTTTGCAAAAGCCTATTGGTGCAAGGTCGAACAAGGTAAAGAGAGGATATGCAACATTCTCCAAGCCTGAAAATTTTTACCTTTGGAAAGCGAGCATCAACTCAACTTAATTATAATGTGCAATATGTAATATTGTAAACACCATGACTTAATCTTTTTTTTTTTTTACCAAGGCACGGCACTTTGTGAGAGCCTTAAATGATCAAACTATATATCATTATTTATAGACCTTAAGGGGTTGCTTGTTATGTGATAGTCCATATAAATTACTATTTGCTTAATTTAAAATTTTTAGAGCTCATGATATTACTATATTTGGTTGAAACAAATTATGTGGTAATTAATTTATTTTTTTGTTAATATGAACTATTACTCATTGGTAGTCAAGATAGCACACAAAAAAATGTACTTCTGAATCATATTACTAATTGGTGAGTGTACTTTAACAAATAAGATAATTCAATCAAATTATTCTTTATATATTTGTTGTAAGAAAATAATCTCATTCAATTTTATTTTCTTTTACGCTCGTACACTTCTACTATTCTATTCATTCTCATTTTATTTTTTCATTAAATAATTTTGATTATGATTTATATTATCAGTACTTAAAGTACCCTATAATTTGATATTATCAGTAATTAAGTTAAAAATTAGCAATATATAGTGATTATTTAAATAACTGTCTAATTAAATCGGGAATGAGTGCCAGATAGACCATATTTAGCAATTATTTCCTAATGTCATTTGTCATGTGAAGCAAGATGTGTGTGTGTGTGTTTGTGAGTGAGGGAGGGAGAGAGAGAGAGAGAGAGAGAGAGATAAGTTAGGCAATCCCTTTTTTTTCCAAGCCCAACATATCAAGTTGATCAAGTACGTTTTTTTTATATCTTCTTCAAAGTCGTCCATGAATCATGTGAAGAAACGAATCATCACACTAACGCATGAATTAATACATTTTTTTTTCTAGTAATTGTCTGTACGAGTTATGAAACAACTGAAACACAAAGCAAAGAGTTATATTTCTATCATCCATAAATTAATGCGTTTAAAATTGTTAGTTGTACATGCAGCTTGCTGTCGGTTGGACGCGATATAACATGAGAATGGAAAGTCCAACAACACAAGGAAAACAAAGGACACTAAAGAGAGGTGAAGTTGAAGTGAGAAGAGATTCTAGCTTAGTTAGACCTAGGTTACATGTCCCCTTCTTTTGCCTTTGATCAGTCCATCTACTGACATATACATGCCTCTCTCTCTCTCTCTCTCTCTCTCTCTCTCTCTCTCTCTCTCTCTCTCTGACTTGTTGGCTTGGCTGTTCTGGTTTACAACAAAGTAGCTTGAATTGACGGCCTAAGATTAAGTTGATTCGTAGAATAATGGCACTTAATACGTTGTGCATATAAACACGAAACTTGAACTTGACGAGGTTCGGAATGCAACTAGGACTATTTTTATGAGCTGTCGCGTGTATCACCAAGATGTTTGGCATTCACTCATTCCTTCGTTGGAAGAAGATGGAATCATAGAAATGGAAGAGATCTTGGAGGTGGATATAAATTGTACAGAGAGAGAGGTGACACAAACTTGGCCTCTCTTTTCTGGTCCTCAGCATTCCATTCGATGTTAGGAACTAGTAGTTTTAGATTCGATGTATGAAGTTATCACTTGATCATAACAATATAATTTTATTTTTTTACTCAACTCTAAATCAGTCATGAACACCAAGAACTGTCGGAATAAACAAAATGACACTGAGGAAAGAGATGGCTCCAAACCCTTAACACACACTCTATCGTTAGGTACTTAGCGCTCCTACAATAATGGAGGACGAGTAATTACTAATTTTTAGAAACTTTCAAAATCCATAATTTATTTTCTCGTGGAATTATTCAATGAGATCATCTTGATCTTTAAACTTCATATCGTTACAATTTTTTTGTGTTGACCTATGGCCAGTGTTTTCCATATGACTCAAATGAGCACGTGAAGATGACTTTGATACCATTCTCTGTAGCACTCCGACCCAATCAAAATATTTTTCACTTTGAGTATATTGGCCCGTACGAATTTAAAACACGTCTTGATGGGTGAAGGAGATAGTTACATATAAATTTATGACCACCTTCGTATTTTGTCCATGTAGAACTATTCAATGAGACCATCTTGATCCTTAAATTTTAGGTTGTTATATACGTGGATTTCTTTTACGTGATAATAACTCTTTTTTTCTATAATTGCAAAGGGATATAGCTATATAAGAAATGCTATAACAACAAAATTATAAAAGAAAGATACATGAGCCAAAAAGGAATTAAATGTTTTGTTTAAGAAAATATACACTATACAATATTTTTCATATGTAATAAAAATTGTGTTTTTTCTAACATTTGCAAAGGAATATAAGACACGATATAAAAAAAACAACATTTGCTTTTTTTAAAAAAAAAAAAGGTCTTTGAATAATTTGTTTAAGGAAAAAAAATAACTCTCCTGTCACTTGGAAATCAATAACTAAGACATTCAATTATACACCGGTTCGTGCAAAGAATGTCATTACAGAGTATTTGCCACATTAAATATTACATGTCACCGTCGATGTTTAAATCCACGGGCTCTTAAACCCCTATTAATTGTCGACATAATTATGTGGTTTACTAATAAAAAAGGATAAATATGTGGGGTCTCATTCTAAATCATTTTTGGATTCTTTGCAGCACAGAAAATTTTTTGGCTTTTGCATGCAGAAACGGCGGGCAGATGGAAATAATTCAGATACATGGGGCCATGTAGATGGAACAAAACAAGAGAAAAATAGGAGCTGGGATTATTTTGCTAATTCATTGAACTTGTTTCTGTTGACTAATAATTTTGCAAAGTTGATGTCTCGCATTATTTTTTAGTGGCTTGGAAAATGATCGATGTTTTGTGCTCATTATAATTTTGAAGTTGGACATTATAATTTTGTTGTTTTCTGCTTGTCATGAATAACGATTCATATTAGAAATGTTATCTTACACCTTTTACGATATTCATTAAAATTACAATATTTTATCATATTTATTATCTTAATGGATAATTTATAGTATAAATATTATCATATTTTTATTTTTTATAATTTCGCAAAAATATTGTAACTGACAAGACTAAACACCTAGTTATATAAAAGTCGTCATAATTTTACTAGCACAAAAGTTTTCTTAGCTTTCATCGTTTCCATTCCCAATCTATTTTTTCTATTGTAAGTATTAAAATGTTATCTTTAATTTCTCAACGGATATCAATAATGCAGATGTAATATTTATATATGATAAAATTTTAAACTATAATATAAAAAAGTACAGCTATAACAAATAATTTCGATAATTTTATATGATTTTAGGGAGTATTGGAACATTTTCAAAAGATGCATCCCCAAAACAACAATTGTGGAACACTTTTAAAAGTGTCTTAACATGGATTACTAAAAACTATGTGAAATAAATAAATTCGATTAACATATATAGTTAATTAGTGGAATTGTGTTTGTCGATGGAACCTAATAATCTCGGATGGATTCAATTTTTATATTCGTTTGATCAGAGTTTATCATTTTTACTTTCGTCCGAATATTATATGCTAATGGTTCCGGACACTTGACCCCCCCCCCCCCCCCCCCCCAAAAAAAAAAAAAAGAAAAGAAAAGAAAAGAAATTGTATAATGCGCGAACAAAGTTTAGTTCGTCGGTTTTCCGCAATTAATTTCGATATTTTGGAGTTTGTTGAGTTATACTCTAAATTTGACATAGAAAATAGAAACTGTAGAAATATTTCTTTCTGTGAATATTGATTATTGCGACGTTGTTTCGATTCAATGTGACATTATTGTTAAATTTGGTGTGCTGGCTATTTTGTTAAAAAAAATTAAACTTTTAAAATTTGAACTCGTGACTTCTATCTCTAATATCATATTAAATTTAATATTATGATCGATTTTTTTAAAAAAGATTAAGTAAAAAAAAGTAACATTATTTCTTAATAAGTACCCTTGCTTAGGATTCTTTTTCCTTTTCTTAATGATTAATTAGCACTTCTCTAAACTCAGTGTATATAATTATAAGGCGATATCTTGAATTATCGAACTCTTTTTTTTTGGTACAGTTTCCACTACAAGGTGCCGGTCCTTTTAACGTACAGGATACAACAAGGACAAATATGCTTTCAGCAAAGCCCTTCTTTTGATCACCAGTTATCCAGATTTTATGATTTCTGTACTTCCATCGTCATTAAGTCATGCATGACTTGCACATCATGTATTTTAATATGATTCCATCACCTTTTCAGTGACATTAAATTACTGCACATATGCTGCACTACATCTACATATGTCTTGTTGACTCAGGAACAGGAACACCAAAATTTAACTTCTTCGATTGGCAGCTGGTGCACGTTCAATTCTCTCATGACTGCAAAATCAGTTCAAGCTTCCATGTTTAGCTTTGCTGTCGTTGTTTAATTAATTAATTTGTCTCTTGGAGAGACCAGTGAAGAATAAGAAAGCTAGAAGCAAGAAGAAAAAGGACCTTAACTTTAAAAGTTCCCATCATAATCCAATATATACAATATCTCTACAGTGTTTAATTAACTTTTGCTTAATCAAACTAAAGATGTGTCCACTATGCGTACACATCATGCAATAACGACAAGGCAAGTAGTGTATTAAACAACCAAGTGACAGGGCACGTTGCAACCCAAAGGAGTAAACACCGAGTGACAAAGATGTAATAGATAGATAGATAGATAGAGAGAGAGAGAGAGAGAGGGAGGGAAAACCTAGAAAGAACTAGAGGAGCTTTGAAAGCCTTCTAAACTAATAATACATACGACTGTATTTCGGAATACCACAGATTTTGGTGAAACTGACATATGTTTCCGAGAAAATTCATTTGTTGGTTTCTAAAAAAACAATAAAAGAAATAGCTCTAATTAATAAAAAGAGAAAATGCATGTGCACTGTGGGTGCATAGGGCAAGTAGAAAAGCTTATAGTATGTAGCATAAAGTAACATAAAATAACTAATTGGCTAGCTAATAATATGTAACATAAGACATAAATTTTTTTTTATACTTTTACGAAAAAGTATCATTGAACTTTCTCGAATTCGTGCATATTGCAGTAACATTTACTACCTACTTGAATATTCAAGTATAATATTCTTTGCTTATCTTTTCATATTTCCACATCTTAGTTTTTTTTATAAGAATGATTTAACCTCCGTTTTAATTATGTTCCACTCGAAATATTAAAAACCAGCAGATGACTTCTTTCGTACTAGGAACAATTCTAGCGGTTAATTTAAGTGATTGTTGTTAATTTTATTCAAGTTTGAAATATTGTTCATTGTTGTTAATTGAAGTAATTACAATTAAATAAGAATCGGAGCAGCTAAGTCAAAAGGTTGAGCTTATCAGTATCATGTTAACTAGTCATTTCAACAATCAGGACATGCATATACTTTTTTTAATACGAGTATCCCCGGACGGATCTTAGACTAGAAAAAAAATTCGGATCAGATCCAATCGAGTCGGAACGATTAATTGGAATGGTTGGACTCGATGATAATAAAATATATAAAAATATATTAGTATAATAATAATAATAATAACAAATTTTAATGAATAAAATAACATGATAATTGTTCAAATATTTTTGTACTTTGGTCATGAATATTTAAAGCAATATATAAACTCATAATTCAACACTTGATTATTAATATTTATTTAATAAAAATTTTAAAATGTAAATAAAAGTAATATATTATCTAACTTTTTTTGTTTTTATTATATGATGACTTTTTAGATGTGCTAATCATTTTTTCTAAAATTTAAGCAATTAGAAAGAGCAAAATCATTAACTTTATAATGTTAATTCTTAACAATTGGTTTAGATAATCTAGTGACTGTTCATTAAGTCACTACTCAAGATATAAGACATAATACGATACGTTCTAGCTAGTTAATGGCCATGCAGTTTAAATATATTTACTATTTATCGATCTAACAATACAACCTTATCGAACTTATTAAATAAAAAAAAAACTCACTTTCATCTTATTCCGGAAGCACGAATGCTTCATTGAACTGGACTCTCTTTTTTTATTCTACGAGTGTGATATCTACTATCTCGATGAACTTGACATGTCAATTTTTTGCATTGTCACGTGCATGTCAGCTAACTAATGAATTAATCGCCGGTACTGTACATGAATTCTTTACAAAAGGCATACTAATTACTTTATAGAATATACTTCCTTGTATATGAATTTTATAAATTATAATGTGTGCTCGTCATTCTTTTACATAAACTTCTAAATTTAACAAAATTGACGAAGGGTATCTTTTGATTTCTTTGGTGTCATAAATAAGAAAAGGATTTAACGAAGGTGCTCTCTGCTCCCACTTTAACACATCGAATTTTAGATCCAACGATTGAAAAAATTGTGCGTGATTCCAACCATTGGATCTAGATGGTGCGGATCTGTTTTTTTTCTCTCGCGCGCGAATCGTCTTCAACTTCTTGTGTGATGGCGGACTTCAATGCCTGACGAATGGGATGGCCAAAGAACTGGGTGATGAGGGCTGACGAACGGGGGCGGTGAGGGCTTATGAACGGGGCAGCGATGGTTCTTGGGAGAGGTCAAAACGAAGAATGGGACGGCGACAATACTTGGGAGAGGCCAAAGCGAAGAACAAGGCAGCGACGATTCTTGGGAGAGGTCAAAGCGAAGAACAAGGCGCCGACGATTCTTGGGAGAGGTCAAAGCGAAGAACGAGGCGACGAGGGCGGATGAATGGGGCAGCGGTGAGGGCTCGTGAACAGGGCGGCGAGGTGGTGAGAGCTTCGCAAATTGAGCAGCGGCGAGGTCGCTCGCGGAGCATGCGGCGGTAAATCTCCCACGATCGCAGCGGCAGTTGGCAAAGAACAGGGTGGGAGAAGGCGAGGAGCACAGTCGGCGGTCGTGAGAAGTCGGCCAATTCATGAGAGTGAAACCAAAAAATGAATCTGCAACGATGCACGAAGATCCAACGGCTGGAATCGATGCGATTTTCTAACCGTTAGATGTAGATCCGATGACTGCTAAAGTTAAGTTGGGAGCACCTCGTTAAATCTATAAGAAAATATGAATGAACAAATTGAATAGTTGTTCGTACTAAATAAAATAATTAATTCCTATTATTAATTATTTAATAGGTGTGGGCATCTTGGATATATGCTAGCGTTTGGCTTGACTATGGCGGCATTTAATCACAAGGCAAAATGATAATAGCATACTAACGAAACTAGACACAAAAATACGGAAGGGACGAATTATATATAAATGTTATGCATATTATATATATATATATATATATATATATCATATTATTATTATTTTCCTATTCATGTTATGAATAGCTTATTGTGTCTTGGGAGGCCGAGGTCCTACCCCAACCCTTTTGGCTCCATGCCTACCTTCGAATTTTTGCAATTCTAAAATATTATTTGATATCACCAATAAAATTATGATTTAGAGACTAATCTTTTAAGGACTTATTATATTTGATTCTTAAAAGTATAAATATTAGATACTAATGTCATACTAGTCTCAATATAACATTCCCAAATCGATCCCTACCACGTGGCGAAGATCAACCTGGAGACGCTACGAACGTTATGACTTTGATTATCATGTTGATCGTATTTCAGTTAAGAATCAAAACACGTCAGCGGAATAAAAAATAATAGGAAAATTAAGAAAAAAATAACTTTAATTGATAAAGTCTAAATAGTGGCTACATCATTTATAATGAATATAATAAAGTTCTACATCATGAATCTATAAATGCGGAAGAAAAAAGAAATATAATAAGTCATGTTGTTCATGTGTTTTTTGTCGCCAGAGCCTTATCATTTGATTCGAAAAGCTAGTCTCCCGTGCTGTCTCCCACCGGTCGCTGGCCCGATCGGTAAGCATGTGAATGGCGTAAGAAACCTTGTTATCTTCTCCGCATCTGTCAGTGACTAACAATTGCTCCATCTTAGTGAATCACTGGACTGCCTTCTCATAATTCACCATCCTCCTGAAATAGGGCGGGTGCAGTTTCAAAAATTCATGAATCATATCGGGAGGAGGAGCTATTGGTAGAGCTGAAGGAGGGAACGACATCTGGTACATAGGTACCGAGTGTGTCGGCTGCTATGAGGACGATTGGAGCTCTTGTGGTTGCACAGGAGGAAGCTCCTGTTGCACATCCTCTTCTATTTGACTCTCTATGGCGGAATCAAGTCCATCCATAGCAATCTCTGAGGTAACCATGACACTGTCACTTTCACGTCCGCGCCCACGACCTCTGTCGCGTCGGACCGTTGAATGTGTCGTAGGAGCCCTCTATAAACATAACAATTTTATTTCAATAAACAATCACAACTTTAAAAGCATAAAGATTCTTACTTTGCTTTGCGACGGATGGGTATGGCGATGGCTCTGGTGGGTGCATATGGACCATACTTAGACTTAACTATATTTTTAGGATGTCAAGAGAGTCCTAGCATTAGGCTTTAATACCATAAATGTAACGCCCCAAAATTCAACCCGCCACGTGGCGCGATCTCCTCTCGTGCGCTATCTTTTTCTACTTTCTCTTTGACTCTTTTGTTGACCCAAATGATCGAGGAAAGTGACACATAAGCGTAAGACTTATCAATAAAATCGTACAATAATGAAAGAAGAATGCGAAAGCAAAAATGAATAAAATATGACAAATCGTCTCAATATAAAGTATAGTGCGGAAGCAAAAAGATACGTCCCATAGTCTCATGTCTGAAGTGGTAAGGATAAAAATGTGCGTATTAAACATAAAAAATGACGATGGTCAAACATAACCTGATAAGACCCATCCAGATAGATATGACATCTAATATAACGGATAAACATACGACTCATACTAGACATGATCATAATCATATGCATACATCACTTAGAGCGAAGTCTCCGCGCACACACCATCACGTCACGAGCAACCATCATGTACATGTGAGAATCACACAAAGGAGCAAGCTCAATCGTTAGCATAAAATTAAGTGTGAGTTCATATAGGCCATACGATAATTTCATCAGAATAAGCATGGAATAAAACATATAAATCGTGTGTGATGAAAAATTGATTAATGTAAATGATCAATAAAGCATCATGTGCACTTGCTCATCATTCAAGTTCTTTCATTCATATGGAACCATTCGTTCACTCATACTTTCATACTTTGGCTCTTTCATTCTTTCATTTCTTTCGTTCATTTGAAAAAGCTCTTCATTCTTTTAAGAAATATCATTGTCTATATTCGTAGTGCTACTATCTAAATCATTATGAACTAATAGGTGATTAGTGCCATGGCCAATTCCGTCGAGCTCGGATGATCTCGTATCAAGAGAAAGCATTCATTATTCTTCCCATTATTCCCGCAGCAAACGAGGCTTATATGTGCTCCAATTCCTTTTGGTCCTTGGTTTAGAGAAGATTCTAAAGACAAATAAGTTTGCACAACGCGTATTTGATTCTTCTATAAATTGTTTTTGTTTACATGTTTCTTTTAGGGAACTGGAGGCCATATGATAGTCGACAAGTGTCCCCAATAATTCTGTTAACCTTCTCACATGCAATGACATGCAGCCGTCGAGAGCATGATGAACCCATGATATGGATAGACCACCAATGCATACATGCAGTGTGAGAAAGTGATCGAAATTTTGGAATATGTTACGTGAGAGAGAGAGAGAGAGAGAGAGAGAGAGAGCAAAGCTTGCGTTATGTGTTAACATGAAAACATGAATACAGCGATGGCCACCACCTCACGCCGCAGCAATTATTCCTTCGAGTGCCCACAGGCCACTCCCCCCGAGGCCAATTATGCAGCGGATCATGTGGGAAATGATTGCCTGCTACGTTGCTCTCATGTCTGAGATACAATTAGCCAGATTTTAATAAAATAATATTATTTGTATTACTTCTTAAAATATATTACAAATAAAAATATAAAAAGCAAAAAAAAAAGAACTAAATCATATTAATCATCACTTAAGATTAATCGAATAAGAATAATTTTTTAATATTTTCAATATCATTATTTCTAATAGTTTCGATTTTATAATAACTTTTATTTTGTGAATAATTTTATCTTTTATTTATATCTCCTAAATATATTTTATTAATTATTTCTCTATCTCATATTATAATACATTCTTACCTAAATCAACTTTTTTCCCATTTTTCTGCATTTTTTTAATATTTTTGACAAAAACCACACAATCTCAATTTTGGCCAAGTCAACCCTATCTTTTACAAAGATAATTTTCTTTTTCAATCCAAATTAAATTGAAATTTAATTCGTAATTTGAACCCATGGATTTGATCCGATTTTAAAAATACGCTCTCTCTCTCTCTCTCTCTCTCTCTCTCTCTCTCTCTCTCTCTCTCTCTCCTCTCTCTCTCTCTCTCTCTCAGGAAGTGATGTAAACATCGAGGGGACCTTCACCACCAACTGCCAACAGTTGATCCATCAGCCACCGGCCGTCCCCATATGAATATTGCATTGTTTCCCACGTAAAGTCACGTAGCCTTCTTGGGCGCAATTAGTGATTTGATACTTAAAAGTCCGATCGATACAAAACACATAATTGATTTTATTAATCTGATCTCGCAAAAATCTAATACGTTTTCGGTCAATCGTATTAAGTATGTTTAAATTGAATCAATTAACTATTTACGAGATCATGTAATGGGTGTATTAAACATTTTTCATATTGATATTACGACCATATATACCAATGGATTTCTTCAATTTTACTTTTAGACAAATTTATTTTGTTAGCTATAAAACGTTATTGATAATGCTAAAAAAATTAAATCCCAACGTTAATATAATTTGTCATCTTAAGGTCCTGAAAACTGTAAACTTTATTTTGTGTGTGTGTGTGTTTATTATATTGGTTGAAACACTATTTCTTGAGCATGTCAAGAACATACACTTCACATGTTCAGTAAATCGCAATATTGATAATGATGACTAAAAAATAAGTTCGAACGTTTTCGGGACTGTTGACAAAATATGCAAACACATACTGATATAAGTTTAGGGCAAAAGGAGAATACAAATTAGAATTCATGTCACATAATATTGCACTCTTCAATTATTTTTTTATGTTTATGGGAGGGCCTAATTTTTTTAAAAATTATTGACTATTTGTATAGATGTTAATTAATTTTTTTTAAATATATTATAATTATTAAGCTTGGCGATCCCCTAGGTTTTTTAGTTTTGAGCGAGCTCATGTAATGAGCAATATACTCATTGACCTACTGTTGTACTTAATTCAATAATTCTATTTTTTTATATAGTTCATTTTAATTTTATTTTTAAATATTAAACAATAGTGTTACCCCCTTATGAGTACATCCATTTTGAAAAATCCCGCAGAATTAAGTATGTGATATTGTAAGCTTGTTGAATGTTGATCTTGTAAACCTCCATAAAGGAAATAATGGATGATCAAATTTGACATTCATTAGTCGTGAAATGATAAAATATGATATTTTTGTCTCATCCCAAATAACCCATATATATATTAAAGTCATCATAATTTAATCTAGGTTATTTATGACTATATAAAAGATGTCATACTCAATTGCTCCATTGTACTAACTTCATTAAATTCACATATGTACACAATCTTTAAAGATTTTGGAAGTTAAAAGCTTTATATCATCGTGAGAAAATATGTATGACATTCATTTGAATTTGACATATTACACTTGAGGCACATGTCAAGTCTTTATGTTTTTCATAAATATAACATAGGGGATCATGATGTTAAAAAATAATTAAAACCATAAATAATTATTATATTTATATTTTTAATCTGAATTTAGAAGTCATCTTGAATCATCATATATAATGAAAATATTTTCTATATTTAAAATTATAATCATATTTAAAGTTAATCAATGTGAGATTAAAAATAAAGAAAATAATAATATTTCACGAATAATTTACTATTATTTTATATCTGGTCCATTACACCAGATTACGACCCAATAGTTTAAATGCCGATAGAACAAATAGATATCTTTCAGACCAACTAATCAACTTGCTTGCTTCCTCAACTTTTATTGAGTTCGATATCAACTAATCAATTTAACACGAGGAAGAAATATGAACAACTTAATAAAGATAATGGATTAGAGCCAACAACAATTGAGGTGGAGATTAACGTAACTTGTTCTCAATTAAGCAGATATTTCGAATTTAAATTCTTAAAAATATAAAAAATTATTATCTCACTTATCATTATTAAGTATGCGACACAAGACAATCTATTGAATTAATTGATCTTAACACGTTGATCATGTGTATAACTATTAATGCTCGGCCCGCTTTCAAAATATATATATAATGGATTAGAACCTTTTAAAATTTGAGACTTCAATCCATATATGTTCCAAGATGATCCACGGATCAAACCAAATATTAATTAAGATAATTTTTGTGCCCAATATATGTCACCATGCAATGTCACGTTCTTAATAAATTTCCATTAACGCAACATTTCCTCTCTCTCTCTCTTTCTCTCTCTCTCTCTCTCTCTGATAGAGTCAATAAATGCTTGCAGTCGTCTTGATCCGTGGCATGTTGCCTAACCAGTTGTGCGGCAGACGCCAGGATTAAATCTTTTAAAATATATTATTATCTTTTTGCCATTTTGGACCCGAACACTTGGTCACCATCTTGCTTATAATGTCGATAGGACGTTTTGTATTCATACGTTGAATACGAGTAATATTTCAGAACGTCACTTTCTCCCTCAAAATTTCTTAATCGATTTTTTAATAGTAATAAATCTATTTTATTTCATAATTTAGGATGGACAATCTTATTGTCCTTGGATAATCAATTTTTTTAGTACCGATTCGAATTTACGAAAAGCTTTCGATATTCAATATTATTAACATTTGATTAATTTGAAGTCGAGAAAATAGAACAACGAAGATGAATTCCCTGTTAATTCTGCTTACCAACTGAGTTAATCTCTCTTGATTATCTTGGGATAATCAATTTAGTAAGTTTCGAAATAAAGTTTTGATCTATATTGTAAAAAAAAGGACTAAAAAACATGTGAAATAATATTGTATGAGCATCATATTATATAAGCTATATACCTTCTCATATGAAATTAATTTTTGGGCCGTACTACTCAAAGTCTCGAAAAGATGTGTGCGGGGGCCGAGAAACATGTGAATCACTTCGACCTCAATTGAAGTGGTTGATCTGAACATCCATCAATCGTGTGGAATTTAATTCTTCATTTTTTTAGCTCCGTATACGAAAAGTGATACCAACGACATTATACACATTGTTAATAAGTTAAAAGTGGAATCATCGTCGAACTCAATTAATTCAATAAAATGTCTAACATCACGTACTTAATAATATTAAATGTGACTTTTAACAAAAATTTGCAAAAATCGAATTTAAGACTTCTTTTTAAATGAGGAGGAGCATCATTTTTAAAAAAATATTGAGTCGATTTTATTTGCTTCAAAGTTTAAACTACCTTAAGATTTAAAATATAAAAAAATAAAATATTTCATCAAATTATCTTAGACCTTAATTAAACTGTTGATATTTTTGTTTTCTAAAAGAATATAATTAATATTCAATAACGTAGAAGAAAAGAATAAAATGAAAAAGAAGAAGAAAAAAAAACCTTTTAATGGGATATTGATGATACTAATTAATTTGACGATCTCTTCAGCATATGCTCCATCGATTAGTGGAGCCTTCCAAGAATCATTCGTAGCTCGCTTTATTCTTTGACGTGCTCCAACCACCAATTATTCACCTAATCGGACTACTCTTTAATTATGTCTTATCGTTAGAACCCAAAGCTCAAATATTAATGTGTAGCATGAGGGCTAATCTGATTAAATTAATTAACCAGTTCCAGATTAGATTAAGCCATGGCGAATCCTGATTAGATTAAGCCATGACGAATCCTGATTAAATTAACGGGAATTAATGATTCTTGTCCTTTCGCCCAACAAATTAAGCATCCGAGAGAGAGAGAGATTCCACTGATCCCTTTAATAACATACATATATAATATAATTATACAAGTCCAATCCCAAGAAGATATTTTGTTCGTAATAATATAATGTAAATCCTCGAACCAATCAAGAACGTTCTTATAGTAATAATATAATGGTTTCTAACGCACGCTGCCAAGAGATGCAGGCATCATCGCCGACATCACCGTCGATAATTTTCATAGCATTAGCATCGATTTGTTAAGCGACGGGGATCGTCCATTGTGATGTATTTTCTTTTTTTAATCAATCAAACAATGCCTAGTGATTACTTATCATCTTCGCAAGATTATATATCTTTAAGACGCATATTAATTAATGAATAGAGGAATTGAGTAATGATTGGGAATGAACATAATATATAAATCACATTCCAAACCATTAACACATTATATATATATATATATATATATATATATATATATGTGTGTGTGTGTGTATGTATATAATAAAACATGTAACACACTTCTAATTTGTGAAAGCTAATACACTTGTGAAGTGGTAGTCGAAGATCACTTTTTTTTTCGATTGTCACCGTAATACTCAAGGAATATTTGGAGTCAATCATTCAACCTCTTATGACGCTAAAAGTTCTACCTGTGGATCTTGATTTAGATCTAATTAAAGGGTTAGAAGATTGACTTGTTATAGCCTCATATCATTTGTTGACGAGAAAACTCTCAGTTACATTCTCGATAAATAAAATCGAACTTTGCTTAAGCGGTGAGAATCTCATGAATCCTTATTTATCTACATGAGAATTTGTGTCACACTATTTTAGTCATTTACGTATAAGCAATTGTATATATGTATTTCTTAAGAGAACATAAATTATAATCGTATTTTCTATCTTTTAATTATTAGATTAAAAAGTGTATGAGTGATTTCATTTAAGAACTTTTATTTTTTATTAATATATAAAAATGAGGGCGGTACCCCTCCTCTAGAAAAATGCATCATCGTATCGTTATAGTTTGTGAAACAAAGGAAACCAAATTTTCAAAAAAAAATTTAAATATTTTAACTTGAAATTTATCTAAATAATTTAAGAAAGCACATATAATACATTAATAAATTAATAAAAGGTTTTTAAACTAGTGAAATTTAACTTTTGGATCCAGCTGGCCACCAAATATATTAGGAAGAGAAAAATATAAAATGATGATGAATTTTGTGACCAATAACAAGAAAGGTAATTACTTGCGAGGAAAAATGTGATAAAATATATTTTGACAGATTTATTATTATAATTATAATCGTCTTAACTTACTATCTTATTAAATTCGTCACAAGATCGTGACGGCTTGTAATGAACAATTTCATAATAATTGATTTTTTTAATATCCGATCATTAAATATTAAGTCTACATTTAATTTTTATTGTAACAAATTTCTTGTAACCGTCAGCATTGTGAAAAATAACCTTGGACTGATTCAAATCCATCAACTTTAAAACAACAATCAATTTAATTTAAAACTATAAAGAAGAAAGGGATAAACGCAGCTCCAGAACGACTATTCTCTAGGGGGATGCAGAGCAAATCATGATAGTCAATCTTTAATCTAACAATCACAATCCAATGGCAATCGGCTTCACGATTGGCCTCTTCCGTGTTCTTCCACTCTACTGCCTTGCTTCGCTCTGGCTTTCCCCCTTCCGCTTTTCCCCTATGCCCCTCACAATCGAAAGCTTCGCTCTGTCCGACGAACAATAACAAAGCACAAGCGTTCGGCGAAGAACTCATTCAGCATGTTAAAAATATAAAATTAATGATGTTACTCTTTCTAATGGTTTAATTTTTTAGAAAAATTGGTTAAATTCAATATGGTATCATAGCTAGAGGTCCTGAGTTCAAACATCGTTAAGCTCTTATTAAAAAAAGTATTTACCTCCCTTTGTAGTCCACGTGATGGACTGGGTTAGACCAAAATTGTCAGCAGTCTATACGTAAGAGGGAGCGTTAAGAATATAAAATCAATAATGTTACTCTTCCTAACGACTTAAGCTTTTTGGAAAATTGAGTAGCAGATCAAATTCAACACAGCAAATGGCGAACGACTTCGCAAAGACAGAGCGCCGCCCGCCATCCCCCACTCCATTGTTCCAACTTGAGTAGCAAAGAAAATCTGTTTCACAACGAACATGCCTCCAGCGAACCGCGAATGACGAAAAACAATGGAGAGCGAGTGGAGAACAGATGTCAATCATCGAAGAAGCACTGTCTAGTGAATCGCGAACAACTGAGAGCGAGGAATAATGGATGTTGATTTGCAAGGGGGATTTTGGGGAAGAAAAAATTGCGAATGTCATTGTTCCCTATCTGGCGAAGAAGTTGTCCGATGCGTCATGAATGATGGCGAAGAGTAGAATCGACGGACAACAAATGAGGCGAAGAGCTGGAGGTGCTCGCAAGGGGAAGAGTGAATCGTCGGACGACAAGGAAGCATCTCTCGTCGAGCAAGAGTGGAATCGGTGGTGGGGAAGAGCTTTCCAAAAAATGGCCGCTCTAGATGTGCATTTATCCCAAGAAGAAAATAGTAAAAAACGCATTAACAATATAATATTATAAGTATTATTACGTGAAAATTTTATTATGTTTTTAAGCATAACATATTTAGTACATTATTTTGACCGATTTAAATTCTGAATATTCTATTTTAAATGTCAAGTTCAAACTATATGAAAGAAACTTATATATCTTTAATGTTCTATTGGTATTTTACCTTATTCTTATTATTAACATCCTTTGGCAGTTTAATATGTTTCATTTTAACACAATTTTTTTATTATTTTTTAGTCTTCTACTTTTATATAATTATATTTTATTATATTAATTGATTTTACTATCATCCAATAGTTTTGACCATTTAAGAATTTTAAAATGTATATAAACCTTGCTATGGCTACACATAAATAACAAATTACATCTATATCATATTTTTATGGGTTTAATGGAGATGCTCCTTTTAAGTTGGGAACCCTGCTCCCACTTTAACAATCATCGGGTCTAGATCCAATGGCTAGAATTGCGCTCGATTTTTCAGTCGTTGAATCTAGATCTGATGGTACATATCTATTTTTTCTCTGACGCGAATCATCTTCAACCTCTCGCAAGTGGTTCTCCATCTTCGCCTGCGCCCCGATACCGCTTTAGTTCGCACGACATGAGTGGAACGTCCGCCTTGCACGACGTTGCTTCAGTTCGCCATCAAGATCTGCCAAGCACGTTGCTGCCTCTTGCGTGGGTCGCTGTCGAGATTTGCGTCACCACTGCCGCTTGTGTGGGTCATCATTGGGATATGTGTCACCGCTGCGTCTACCAAAATCTGATTTGTGTCACTGCCGAACATGATGTCACCGTTTGCATGGGTCGCCGCTGAGATTTGCATCGCCACTGAACACGACATCGTCGCTTGCATGGGTCGCCGCCGAGATCTGCGTCGCCGTTGAGCACCGCCAAAATCTAATATGCATCGCCGCCGTGTCGAGGAGGAGGACGACAAAGCGAGCATTGGATCTTAACTTGTGTATCTACATCCCTCACATCAGATCTGCACCATCTAAATCGAACGGATGAAAAATTGCGCGCGATTCAACGATTAAATCTAGATTCGATAATTGTTAAAGTGGGAGCATCCCATTAAACCTATTTTTATACGCGTTCTTCCAAGAGGTCCCATTCCTCCAATTCGCACCCCACAACTCAAATCAAGGCAAAAGCAGAATCCCCTCTCCATCTTCCCCTGTCTCTCTCCTTTCTTCCAGAGTCTCCAGTGTGTCCCTGTGGACCTTCTTCTCCTCTTCCCACAGAGTTGTTTTGTTTTCTCTCTCCGCTTTCTCTCTCATCTTCCATCCACTGCATCTGCACCCACCCTACCTTTTCTTCTCATACTCATATGGACCCCCCCACACCTTCCCCATCCTGCATCGTCTTCTTATCTTGTAGACTCCTTCCAATGTGCTGCTGTATTTAAATCCCCCTCTTGCGCTTCTACGCATCTTCACAACTGAAACACAAAAAGGTTGTGGTATCTCTCTCTCTCTCTTTCTCTCTCTCTCTCTACCCCTTCAGTTTCCTCAAAACCAGGTGCCATTCGCATTCCCCTCCAATCATTGTGCAGCATTTTTTGTCCTCTCCCCTGCCGCCCACTGATATCATTAGAAGGAACAAACAGAGGACTCTGTTTTGCGCTCCCATCGCTTGCTTCCTGGCCACGAGCTCCCCACCGTTCTCACTTCGCCCCCACCAATTACTCGCCTTCTTATAGGAAACCAGCAGCAAACATAGGACTGCAACGGCCTTTGCCGCCGAGAAAGTACTAAATCCTCTCCAACTTTCTCTAAGGTTTTCGTCACCATACAGTTCACAGAGTTCCACCAAACACAGAGAGAACAGAGGGAAGAGGAAAGCGGAGCTCCAAACCTCGGGTTTCCTTGACATGGCAATCCCAAGCTCCTCCATTTCCAGTGTCTTAAGAGGAGAGGAGTTGACCGGAGCAACAAAGATCCCACCTTTATCCAAGCTCATGGCACTTGTGAGTCCGATTGCGTAGGTCGTGACAGGGGGAAACAGATCTCTTCTTTTTTTTTCTTTATTACAGCGAGGGAGCGTTGGAAATGGTGAAGGAGGTGGATGATGTGTGCCTGGAGGAACGGAAGATACTGTTCGATAAGTACGAGATGGGGCGCGTCCTCGGGAAGGGGACGTTCGCCAAAGTGTACTACGGGCGCGACGTCCGCACCGGCGAGAGCGTGGCCATCAAGGTGATCAACAAGGATCATATCCGCCGGGACACAGGAATGATAGAGCAAATCCAGAGGGAGATCTCGGTGATGCGCCTGGTTCGTCATCCCAACGTCGTCGAGCTCCGGGAGGTGATGGCGACCAGGTCCCGCATCTTCTTCGTCATGGAGTACGTCCGCGGCGGCGAGCTCTTCGCCCGCGTCGCTCGCGGCCGCCTTCCGGAGGACCAGGCGCGCTGGTACTTCCACCAGCTCATCTCGGCCGTGGACTTCTGCCACAGCCGCGGCGTCTCCCATCGCGACCTGAAGCCGGAGAACCTCCTCCTCGACGACAGAGGGGACCTCAAGGTCTCCGACTTCGGCCTCTCGGCGCTGCCCGACCAGCTTCGTCACGACGGCCTCCTCCACACGCAGTGCGGCACCCCGGCCTACGTCGCGCCGGAGGTCCTCCGCCGCCATGGCTACGACGGTGCCAAGGCCGACCTCTGGTCCTGCGGTGTCATCCTCTATGTCCTCCTCGCCGGCTTCCTCCCCTTCCAGGATGAGAACCTCATGCGGATGTACCGCAAAGTCCTGAAGGCCGAGTATGAGGTGCCGCCGTGGTTCTCCGCCGATGCCAGACGCCTCGTCAGTCGCCTGCTCGTGGCCGACCCCGAGAAGCGCATCACAATCCCGGAAATCATGAAGCTCCCTTGGTTCAAGAAGGGGTCTTGTCGTCCTGTCTCGATGCAGCCGATCTTTGTACCTCTGCCAGCTCATCTGCCGGAGGTCGCCGCCGAGGAGCAGGAGGAGAAGCCGGGGACCCCGAGGTTCTACAACGCGTTCGAGCTCATCTCGACCATGTCGTCCGGGTTCGACCTCTCGAACATGTTCGAGAGCCGGCGGAAGGCCGGGACGGTGTTCACGTCGCGCTCCCCGGCCTCCGCCATCATGGAGCGCCTCGAGCGAGTTGGCCGCGCCCTAGGGTTCGGCGTGCAGCGTCCCAAGGCGTACAAGGTGAAGCTAGAGGGCAGGGAGGACGGGCGGAAGGGGCGGCTGGCGGTGGCCGCCGAGGTGTTCGAGGTGGCGGACGGCGTGGCCGTGGTAGAGTTCTCCAAGTCCTCCGGCGACACGTTGGAGTACACCAAGTTCTGCGAGGAGGACGTGCGCCCGGGGCTGAAGGACATCGTCTGGACGTGGCAGGGCGACGAGAAAGCCGGCGCCGCCCGCGGTGTGGGTGACCACCAGTAGTGGCCGCCGGTAGTGATCGGACTCCGGTTGTGAAGTGCTAATTTGCTCTCACTTGGTGTTACTATATTTTTTAGCAGTAACATTACAGTTTCCTCTCTATGGGGGACTTCTACAGATTTTTGTACATAAGAATTGTTCATGCTTCTGCTTAGTATTCAGATTGAGCTGGACATAAGATTTTGTAGAACTTAATCTTCGACATATATCTATGTATTCAAATAGTTATTAACTTACCGAAAAAATAGTTATTAACTTATTATTTGATCATGATCGGAAAAAAAAGGTAGTGTTTTTATTAGGGATGGTGAGTGCATCCTAACTCTTGGATTCTCATATTAACTATTTAGATAAGTGGCATACTTGAAAGTGATTAAAATTTGATCCCTCTAAAATGGAAGGTACTTTGAAAGTACATTATTTATGTTGCCTTATAATTAATCAGAAGGCATGCAAACTTTGTATGTTTTCTCTTTTTATTTGTTTATATATTTTCAATATCTTATTTCCTTTTAGAATACAATATTTGATTCAAGGTTTCAAATTATTTTTTGAATTGTCCATAGACATGCCATTAGCACAAATGCTCAATTTAAAGCCTTAAAAGTTAACCTCTTATAACAAAAAAAAAACATGAATTTGAACTCCTAGAATTCCAAACTTTGAACTCAATTTGTGTGTGTGTGTTTTCCCATTGTGATCATAATATTTGAGTGCGATTAAACAAAAACCTATAATACTATTATCGTCACTCATTTTTATTGCACGGCATGCATAGATATTTGTCCTAATGAGAACTGTTGACATAGCATGATTTCAAATTGAGTAAATTATATTTTAAAAAAAAACTTGAACTTTTGTTTTGATCTTAGTTTTAGCTTAAAAATTTATCTTTGAGTAAAAACCATGAACTTTTAAGTTAATTTGAACTCTAACATATTATTATGTTTTTATAAAAAAAATGTTAAAAATTAATTCAACAATCGCCACGCACAAAAATGGATGACATATCACAAACTTTTATCTTAAAGAATTCGAAATTAATATTTATCATTTTATTTTATTCAACTTTCTCATTATATAAAATCAATCAAAATTTATTCTATGTAAATTTTAAAATGATATTACATTTACATGTAACGAAGTAAGAAAATCAAATTAATGATTTAATATTCAATTATACGTGTTAAAATAGTTAAGTCTGACATTTACGATCTTAATTTATTTAATTATAACATAGGGGCATAATTTAAAAAGTGTATGACTTCTTACACATAAATAAAAAAAATTAGGATAAATTTGAGATGGAAATTTACCATTTTAAAACTCTTACTGCTTCGTGGAGGCCTTTGCAAATTGGAGACTTTAAGATGGCGACTTTAATTAATTTGTGTGGCATTACGGAAGATCTTCGAAGTTCATTATTATTAGTGTTTGACTAATTTAAAATCGGAATAAAAGAGTGATAAATATATATTCGTCTAGCCAAAATGATGAATTCAAAAATTGAATTTGATATTATGAACATCAGCGAATCACTTACAAACACAATTCACTAATCGATTGTGCCAACTAGCTTTAATTAGCTCTTCTAGTTTCTTGGTTTTACAATAAACTTTCATCATGATTGCAACTTTTGGACTGCATCCAACATTAAAAAAAATAGTTCTCTGATATTATTATTCATTTTGGTGGTACGTAGATTCCAGCAGCAAGTGGAGAGTGCAAACTGCAAAGTTAGAAACCAAGGACAAAATGTCATTTTGACGTCATGACTTGCGATCTCCAAATTGCTTTTCCTATTGGAAAAGGGACGTTGCTTGTGGATGACTTGAATTATACATATGACTGTTTATAGTTGATTAATCAACTAACGAAATAATAACATTACATTTCGTTAAGACAGAATTTAGTTGTAAGGTTTCACTTTCATAGTTGCACCTTTTTCCAATCCAAGTAGGCCAAAAAAAAATTTCTCTATCGTACATGCAATTGTTGAGAGATTCTTGATTGAGTAATCTAACTCATTATGACTAATAATAAAAAAAAAGGTGTATTCTTTTTGTACTGCGTATAGGAAAGAATCAAATTCGAGGTGCAGTTTAAGCAAAGATCTATTACCTATTATCTGAATCAATACCTGTTGGTCGCGCAAGTCGATACTAGTAAATTAGTTCCGGAAGAAACTAATGAATATGACTTATGAAGAAGATGTGTCACTTGTTTATAAACACGTACACTAATACGACGAATGTCACATGAATTATGATCAATTAAATCATGTGCACGCGCAAGATATGGACATAAATTGAGGGCCAAGACCCAACTGCCAATTGGGAAAATAATGTAAAGAATAGATGAAACCTACTGGCGGATCTCAACCGCCATGGGGACCGCGTCGTCGCTGCCTCGCACCCGTCCTCGGAGCTGTGCTGATGGGGGAGGCGGCGCGTGCCATCCGATGAGCGGGCCGAAGGGGTAGAGGGTACGAGGCAACGCTTTTCCTTGCCCTGAGGAAAGGCTCTTATTGGACGTGGGCGAAGGGTTTGCCCACACGACCGGCCCATCGCGTGGTGGCGGCGAATTTGGTGCGGCAAGCGATGCTGAGGCGACTCAAGCGCGAGGCCTGCGTCCGGTCTGTGGCATCCTATGCCCGCCCTTGTGTGGTGGTTCATTCGGAGAGCGCATGCCCGAGCTACACCATGCACGTGGGACATCCTCGATCGAGCAGCACAATCATATTATACTGAGTGGCATGGCCGCGTCAAGACGGGCTCAACGCTGGGTTCGCCGGACCGAGGAGTTTGCCTGAGGTCTCCCGTCGCGACAATGAATTCCGTATAGACATGCCCGATAGTCGACATAAATTCGAGTTCTGAGGAGACCAGACCATAATATAATCTGAGTTCTGACTGGGTCCGGGTCCCGATAGCCCACATAAATCTGACTTCCCATGTGTCACACCTTAAGTCTTTGTACCCAAAACTTCAAAACACACGACTTGCACCCTCCCTACTCAGACGTGTAGTCGGCCTCTTCTCGGTCATCCCACGAAGTCTATCGGACATCCCTGCTATGCACAACGAAACACACTCACAAGTAAAAAAGGAGAGACTCAGGATTGAGAGGAAAAGTTTTGAGAATTACTAGGCAAAATTCAGATGGGTTACATGACTTGGATTGCATGAATATTTATAATATCAAAGTCCTCCTACTTCTCTTCTACATACACTCCTAATATAAGCCAGCCCAAGATCTGATCTCCGGTAAAAAATTTCTAATAGTGCTACTCGGCCTAGAGGAAGAATCTAGACCCTGCACCTTCTGCTCGAAGTCCTAGGCGCAATAGGACTTGGCCGTCACACGCCCGCCAAGTTCCTACTTGAACTCGGACACGGTTGCATGTTCGTGGAATCTTCCTGCTCGAAACCTAGGTGAGTTATTCATCCTACTTGACCTCCTGAATCATCCCCACCTCCTGAATCATCCCTCTAAGTTTGGGACAGGCCAATTTGCCCTGGGATGGTAGCGCACTCTATTGCCTGTCTGCCAAGTCCGTCTTCTACTCGGACTAAGAGTCCTACTCTTACCCGCACTGCCTCTCATCGTCTAGCCTCCATGGAAGAAGTTTGGGACAATTGGATTTGGGAAGGCTGAATTCTCCCTGGGATGATATGGCGCTCCGTTGCCAAAGTGATCAGCGGATGCCTGCCTGCACGCGCATCGTCCTAGCATGTCTCGGGACGCCCACCTAAGGTGGCGGGTGACACATGGGACCCTACCTGAGTTGATAATGATATGAATCAATTCAACTTTTGTTATTTCACAAAATCGATTCAATGTGAATCTAAACACTATATCACCCATTAAAATTATTTTGAGTCAATCCATGCTAAATAATTAAATCGCATGGTGCTGTGCGCATTAAATTAAAACTCAATCATCACATTATTCTTATTTTTAATGGCAGTCTACTTTGTTGCTTTTGCATGTCTCTTTATTAAAATAAAGTATAAATAATGTAACCCAATGATAAACAACATAATGCAAAGGAATCAACAAATTTCACAAAAAAACATGAATATCAAATTACTCGATTATCTGGACGTGGCCGACGCTACTACTCAAGATTTAACTAGATCAAATTCGGGTTCAATTGTTCGACCAGATGAGTTTGAATGATCCGAACGGATGAAAATAAAAAACTTAAAAAATAATTCTTCTCAATCAAACTTTAAAATTATAGTTTTCAAATTTTTCATGATATAATTTGTTTCATCCATAACTAGTGGATTATATTTCTTTATTATTCATTTTTTGCTTTTTCAAATTTGTGTGATTTCATTTTAAAATATGTTTAACAAATTAAGTAATAGATTTCTATCTTCTTGTTTCCTGTTTGATTATTCATTATTTTTTTAATTCAAAGTCAAACTCAATATAAAAGGCATACAAAATATCGCTATTTACTAATATAACTATGTTATATTAATTCACTCTTATTCGGTTCAATCGGACGGTTGAAAAAATCCACTCTGATCCTATTTGTCCCGACGACTAATTCAAGTTGATAGTCGGATCAAGTCTTACAACATTGCTTTTGAATATAAAAATGACAATAAAATAATAGTGATGTTGCCTTTTCATCCTTGTATAATCTAAAATGACGTACACGTTCTCAAATTATTTAACAAAATGAGAACTGGTAAAGTATTGAATATCTATATGGAAACGTCATAAAAATTGATTGGGTTGTTTCCGTTTTAAGACCCTTTCAACTATTTTTTTTTGTTCACATTTATAAACTATACGCTTACAAATTTTAGTCTCTGAAATTATTAAAATTTGACACTTTATTACTTTCATTAAATTTAACATAAATTTTGTTAAGTTCTTTTCTAACAATTGTGAAATATTGTTTTTCCCCTAATTTTTTGATATGAAAATTTAAAAAATAAAATATTAATAATCATATTATCTTATAATATATATTATCATTAAATAATATTTTCACCCGTATTGGTTTCTTTTTTTACTTTAAGAATATTTTAGTAACATCATTTCCCTCCCCCCGCTCCCTTACATTTTAATATGAAAAATATAATATACAAAAAATATTAACATTGGCATAATATTGCATAAATTATTATTTTTAAATAAAATTTTCACCCATACTGCTGACTTCTTACTTTAAGAATATTTTTGTTGTAATTGAAAATATGGGTAAAGATGATATTATACAATTATTAAGAAAAAAATTAATAAAATTTGGATCAAACTTAATGGAAGAACTAAACTGTCAAATTTTAATGGCTTCGGGAATTAAAATTTATAGTATAGATTTAGATATGAAAAAGTAATAATTAAGAGATGTTATAGAAAATAATCCAAATTAATTATGCTTTGATATATTTACTTTTAGCAGTCATGGGCCGAAGAAAATCATAAATGAGATACTTTTTTCTTGCACTTCATCCTTTGGCCCATGGGCCGAGAAAAGCCTAAAATGGGAAAAGTTGAGCATTGCTTTATTTTCATTTATTTATTATTCTTGATAACTCTTTTTAAAAAAAAAAAATAAACATGAACAAATTAGTATTACACGATGTGGTGCAAATATATAATATTATTTTAGATCGCTCGATTCATCCAATTTATATTTTTACTAGTTGATCGTGACCACTACCAAATTTAAAATCCACTTTGATCACGATCACGATTTTTTAATTGATCTTTGATGTCATTAAACTAGTTTAATAGATGGTGCATTCCTTCATCTATAACCTATATATAATTTGTTTTAACTTTGATTTTGTAATAACCAAATTGATTGAATACTAAAAAGAACAAGTACGTAAGATGTATTGCGGAATTATCTAACTTTCATCAGATTGTCAACTTAGCTGTTTCAAAATGCCATGTTAATTAAAATTACATTTTGATTTTTAACTCAAAAGGGTTTCATTCGAAAATATCAACGAAAATGGACATGGAGAAACGATCAATAAATAGAACAATTGCTAATAAGGTCTTGAATTATACTTCACTCGAAACTCATTATGTTTCGAAATAAAAGACACATTCGTATCAGGAGAATGCCTACATAAATTTGATTTGTAATCCTTTCATATTTTTCATCTAATAAAATCGCGTGTCGTCGTAAATTCTCGCAGCATTCATCGGTGGATATATAATTTCTCTCGTACCAAGTAGAGAAAAGATAATGCAAAAATTGAACAACACAAAAATCTCTTCTTCAACGTGAATAAGACCTCCATGGAAAAGAAAGTCGTTAATGAAAAAGATTTTAGTATGGATAAAAAAACATGATAATAAATTCCAACTCTATTTTTTTAAAATTTTCTTTCACAATTTTATCTACAAAGGTATCCTAATTTTTTTTGTACACATTATAAAAAAAAAGTGTCTGCTTGCTTCGGATCTCAATAAGACGATGACATACATATTCGAGTACTAAAATATGTAAAATATTTTCTTTGTAAACAAATAAGTGCTATTATTCTTTTAACGTGTAATCATATACAAATTCGTACATTTCATTTCTTCTTTCCATATTGCATATACAAGTATATTAACACAGTTTTAATTTAAACGTATGTGTTTACATCGTGAGCAATTACTGCTTAAATACATTGCAGCGTAAATCTATCACTATCTTATGAAAATTATACACGAAATCAATTACTTGTCCAAAGTTAGATGATGTGTAAACATTATCCGGTTTCATTTTAAGTTACTCAACAGCTTCATAGAATGATCCTCACTTTTGTATTATATATGTAACTCTATGTGAAGTCCAACATCTCTCTCTCTCTCTCTCTCTCTCTCTCTCTCTCTCTCTCTCTCTCTCTCTCTCTCTCTCTCTCTCTCTCTCTCTCTCTCTCTCTCTCTCTCTCTCTCTGTTTACTTTACTTTCGAGTAATATAAGGTCCTTCCATATGTAGTTTCATGTGCCGTAATTTAAACCATATTTGTGCTTTATCAATGACCTTCAACAGAAACTTGGCACTTTTATAAAGCAACATTAGTTGCACACCAATAAATCGTTCTAGAAAAAAGTGCGAAAAAGATTGTATATAAAGAAAATTAGCTCCCCAAGTCATAGTCTATTTTTAATATCTAATATGGAAGAACTCAACTAGTCATAAGATATTATATATATTGTGCTCAACTTGGGGAAAAAAATAATTTGGAGATTTATAAGCAAAGGAGAAAATAGCCAGCCATGTACAAGCTGCGTCATGTGGTCAACATCACATTTATAGGGACGTATCAAGTGGCATCATAAATATCGGAAGGGAGAATTGGACTGCTTTAGGATTCATTCATTCGACTTGGTTAAAATTGGGAAACAATGAATGAGAGAGAGGGACCAAAATCTTATTGACTTGCCAACTCTTGACTTGACTGGAGAATTCATTTATTAGATAATTGCCATAAAAAAATATACATTAAACAGGATTCAGCGACGGGTAAGTGACTCAATTTCGTCCATGAAAAATGAAAAATTTAGAATTCGAATTCTTTTGAATATAAAATATTTTTATTAAAAAATTTTATTTATCAGTATCAGGTATACGATAATGAGTCGGACTTCAATCCATAAATAATGTGCATAATCATTAGCGCCGCGTCACTTCTCAAATATCAGGAGTTGGCAACCAAAAAAAAGTTTTGATCTAAAAATATCAATAAGTATTTTCAAGATCATCCAAAAAAAATTCTAAATTTACTTAGAAAAATAAAACAAATTTGTCGGTGGATTTTCTTGGATGATTTTTTGAGCTATTAGTTGAATATGATATTATTAAAATTTAAATAATAAAATTTAATATAAATGCATCTAATGTCATGAATAAAATATAAAGCTTAAAATAAATTTAAAAATTATCCGATATGAGTTTAGTAGTAAATCATGCAAAAGTATTATATGTATATAAAAGAAAGAGTTTAAGTAATATGCAATCAAAAGTTGTACAACTAATATGCATTCAATAGATTTGAACGGTTGGATGATAATTACATGATTAAGATTAAATTTAATAAACTAATATTAAATTCAATAGAAGTTGAATCTCAACAATATAATCATTGGTTGCATTGATTGTACAAAAGTTCGTTGCATGCTACTTAATCTAAAAAAAATGATGATTCATGAATTAATAAAATAAAGAAAAATGTTCTTAAATAAAAAAAATAGGTCCCTTGGATTCTTACCATTCTTTGAAATGGTCCTCCAATTTGAATAGATCAATTTTGATTTATTAACAAATTATCATAAATTCTAATTAGACTTCTAATTTTAAATTTTTTTTGTTCCATTTCATGGTCGCAATAATTATTCTATTTTATCAAGTGACTAAATTGGATCATGATGATTTGTATTCATGTTTAGATTACAATCTCACTTTTCTACGTCAACATGGAAAGATTACTGAAAAGTTTATTTAAAACAGAATGATACATATAACTAACAATTTCATAATGTCCAATTAAGTAAAAAAAACTTAAGTCTTCATATCATATAATATATCCAAAACAAAAAAGAGAAGTTAAATTGAAGTAATGAACCCCTCATATGGGAGACGCATTACTTCAACTAGTTTTCGTGTTTCTCAAATAGATCAGAATTGCCCAAAGGCAATATATAGGGCATAATTAGCGGTTTGACAAGCGGATAGCGATTTAACGAGCGGATAGCGGTTTAAATAGCGGTTGATGTTTAGCAGTTAGCGGTTCATTTAAGATATTGATAAATAAGTGTTTGATAAACTTAGCGGTGGAATTAGCGGATGAATATAAAATGACATAATTGGACATACAATAAATTATTCGATTCAATCGCTATACAAATTTTATTAAAATTAAATAAATAATTAATTAATATCTCAATAAAATAAAAAAATTCACAAGTATTTGTTATTAAAATATATTTACAATACATTTATATAGTTCAACAATATGATCTAAAAATATTAATTATCCTTCTAAAAAATATTAATTATTAAATTAATTTCTATATCCATTGTTAATAAATAAATATTTTGTAATTAATTAAATATGAATATAAAAGGAATATTTTTTAATGGTGATAAAATAAAATTTATAAAATAATAAGATAAATTTAAAAAGAAATAATATATTTGAATAAAGATAAAATCGAAAAAAAAAATGAACCTCTAAACGCTAAAAGTTAAAAGCTAGTAGAAGTAGCTTTTCAATTTTTTTCATTCAAAACACTAAACTCTACTTGATTATGTGTGCTACCAAACAGATAAAATAACGTTTCAACCGCTAAACGCTATTTGAAACGTTATTTTTTGTATTGCCAAAGAGAGCATATGTCTAACTTGGGTTTCTCTTGTTCTTCTTAACAATATGCCTTGTTTGATTGAAGAATAAATATCCAATGAATAAAGGTAGTTATTCTCCAAAATTATTATTTTTTTAAATCGGACAAATTAAACAACTAAAACGCAATTAATGACCCAAAAGTTCATAATACATATTACTAAATAACTAAAGAGATAATGATATCGAATTATGCATTTAATGATATATAATTAAATAGTTAAGCTTAAATTATACCATCATTGAAACCCAAATCATGTCCTCACGAGGAGAACTTTTCATACCCGCCAATCATCGAAAACCACGTACTAGTACTCCTACTTTTCTTCTTATTTAATTTTTTGACGCAAGAAGCAACAAGGCAACTTATTACTTCATTTATTTATTTTTTGTCACGCGGATATCACATATATTATTGGTCTTAATTAACTAACATGCATATATGATGAATATGAGAAAAATATAGAATAAAAATATTGCAACTTTAGATAGTTTTAGTTATAATATAGAATGCTTTACTATATACATCTAACATTGCTATATGCTATAACAAATAATAACAAAGAGTAACGAAGGTGATGGGCAGTATATACATGTCAGCACGCATGCCAACATATCAAGAAAATTGCAACCCCAATTCGCTGACAATGAGATAAAACAATATACATATTTGAATGTAATTCTAAATTATCACTAAAAAAATTCTTGATTTGCGAACTGACGGAATAAGTACAGATTGCAAAAATTTTTATCGACGGATTAGAATATCCGTCGCAAATTTCCACAAATTAAACAGGCAGAAATGAATCCTTAAGAATGTCGTCAGATGTCACACTCTTCACAAGTTCTGACGGAAGTATCGGTTGAAATTTTCGACCGATGTGCCCTTGGGAATTTCACATTTATTTTACATGGAAACAGAAGGAAAATAAGCGTGCGCAGATCACATTCATTTTACATCAAATTACTTAGAGCAAAATTAATTTTATTATCCGAATGATTAATTTAATTATTACAATTAATTACTTTGCCGGCAAAACTACTTTGCTTCATTAATTCATTGATTCAACGACGACAATATTTTTATCCTTACACATTATTTTTTTATTAATCTGATAACCCGTCATCAATTCATGCACCTGTAATTTAACTCAACGAGATTGTAGAGCATATATTGTATTGTCAGTTTATGTTATCAGTTAAACATCTTAATTATGGTCGAATGAGAGTTCGAGTCGTTAATTAACTCATTGACTTTAACATGATCATACAAATATCAAAGTATCATTGAGAATAATTAACTCATTGACTTTAACATGATTGCATACTGCATACACAAATTTTAAATGTAACAATGTGAAAAAGGAAGCGAAGATACAAAAATATAACAAGGAGTTCTTTTTTTCTTTTGCATAATAGATTAAGATTTTGAGATAGCTATTAGCTCTCATCTGATTTAAGAACAATTAATTCGAGGGTCATTATTCGTTTGCTCTTATTTTGTATTGTCAAACTAATTTGATTTTTATTACATCGGGGATGAGAAATTAATTAATCGCTTTTAAGTTAATTTTTTATATGTTTATCCGAGTTTACGAGAGGTTTTCGATGTCTAATAATATTAGTACTTGATTAATTCAGAATCGGAAAGATGATTCAGTAATAATTTATTTTTTAATCAAAGTGATAATTTTAATATTTAAACTTAGGACTACTAACACTTAATCAGTACTTGAAATGAGAGGATTTAAGATTGACTCGATCACTATTTGAGATTTCAACTCTACTGCTAGTTAAGGCGACCAACGGTTCGGTTTGAAATTAATTTGACATGAAATTAATACATGTCATATGTCTAATGTGAACTAAATATATATTATAAACCGCCATCGAATTGAATAGAAAAGAACAAAAAAAAAAAAGTGGTTGATGTCGAACATATATATGACGCAATGCTGCTGGGGTAATTGATGACGAACAACTTTGCAGTCGTCATCGAGGCCCACGCTATATGTTTTCACATCATCGTCGATGGAATTAATTGACTTGAAGAGGAAATGTACAAGAAGTTGAGCATCTACGAGAATGGACCAATTGCTACCATTTAATTGATTGATTAATTTCATATTTGTTGGTCAACACTATCGATTAATCAGATCCACCAACCCAAGTAAAGTAACTTTCCACAACGTGAAATTCATACTACTCAATTCCCACATGGAAATTTTTAAAAAAAAGGAAAGGAAAATTCCAAGTTTTGAATATACCTAAAGAAAACTCCTTTCCTGTTGTTATTGGTAAAATCAAATTAATTCCATTTTCTTAATTATATATGAGTAATTTATAATCGCTGCTTATTTTTTTATGCCTGCGCTAAGCAGCCTGCGGAGCGGTATCGATCAATTCATCTTTCCCTTTCTCGCGTGAAGGGCAGCGGCAACGGCGTTCGGGATCGGCAACGGCGCAACGACGTTCGGGATCGGCAGCGGCGCAACGACGTCCGGGATAGGCAGCAGCGCAACGATGTTCGGCAGCAGGGGCAGCGACGCGAGCAAGGCAGCGGTAGCGAGCAGGGCAGCGGTGCGAGCGGCGACAGCGATAGAGGCGCGACCAGCGACAACGAGCAGATCGGCCAACGGAGAGGATGCAAAAGAGGGAGAAGAAGACGACAAGAATGCAACAGCGGCACCGGATCGAAAGGCATTTTAGAGGAGGAGGGCAGCGACATCAGTAGTGGCGGGAGCAGTGGCAGCCGCGGGAGCGACGGTGGCAGCGCGACAACGACAATGGAGTTCAACAGCGGCAAAGATGTTCGGCAGCGAGTACACAGCGAGCAGATCGGTGGCGGCCGACGAGGAGGCGGTCGAGGAGGACGCGGCGGCCGGCGAGCAGGCAGTTTGAAGAGGAGGAAGTGGATAACACGAAAAAAGAAAAGGAGCCGTCGGATGCCATCTGACGGCCCGTGATCCGTAGTCTGCTTAACGCAGCTGCTCTTTTCCCATTTTTTTTATGACTAATTAATATTTAGCAGAGTAATATTCTTATTTGACTATCATTGAGTATCTTTTTTTATCCTTATCCTTCAATTTTTTATTTTATAATTAGATTGTTCTTTATCCTTGACTAAATGTTCTTTCAACCTAAAACAATTAATTTCTCCATCGCTTCATTGACGTGACATTTAAGGTTTAAATAAAAATTATATAAAACATTTAAATAATATAGAAAATAAAAAAATAAAAAAAAAAAGAAGAGGAGGGCGCTGTTGAGGAGAGGGGGAGTGGGCGGCGCCCCACCCCCTCCTCTGTGCGCGCGCACAGGGAGAGGGCCGCCTCCCCCCTCTCTTCTTTGGCAAAAGAGATGGTCGTCGATGTCCGAAGTCTCAGTGCGACAATCACACGCGGACGGTGATGGTAGACATGCCAGTGCGACGATAACACCGAGACGCGGCCGATCTTCCTGTGTTACAATGATTGTGGTTACCGTCTCCTGCACGCCCGTCGATCGGACGACAATGGCAGTGGCCGCATCTGCCGGCCTGTGAGCGCGACGGGCGTGTTCCGGTGGCATCAATCGGCCCCCTGGTGGGATGATTGCGCATCGCCGACGACGCCTGCTGCACGACCTTCGTGCTTCGGTGGCTGGGGCCGCGTGATGTCCGTTGGAGCCTTGCCGCATGTTCAACAACGATTGCCCCAGCAACAACTTGTAAGATCTTTGAATAGATCTTATACATTATCAAGAATTAAGGAATTGAATTTAGATTAATCACATTGATCCAGAATCTTGAACAAATAAAATCTTACGAATAATTATACCTGAAGCGGAAGACAAAGCCATAGTATTTAATAAATTGATTTCTCTCTATTGACCCTTTTCTTTCTAACACAAGGTATGATGGAAGATTTATCCGTGTCTTTAGTGGGCAGAGAGAGGACCAATTTATAATACATTTACTTTAATCTGGTGCGTCCATCAAATACCAAGTCAATGATTAAGATTAACCTTTCTATTAAGTTTGATAACGTAATTCAATTCATAACTTAAAGAATTAAATTTCACGTTATATGTTGATGTATTTAATCTCAGTATTGTAAGGTTAAATTCATTTGAAACATACTAATCAGGCCATACATTAGAATAGTAATTAAATATTCTAACACAACTTGCTGCACGACCTTCGTGCATCGGTGGTGACGTCGAAGGCAGACGGCAACTGCCTGCCTTGACATGTGTCTGTTGCACTACCCTTTCCGGCTAAGACGCTCGCGCGTCTGTCGAAACCGGCCATTGGCTCTCCGGCAGCGGTTGGAGGGATAGGGAGTAGGTTAATTAATTTAAATTAATACCATAATAATACTATGAATTTTATTATTAACTGTCAAAATATTTATATTTATAAAAATTCGAACTCGAGATCTTAATTTAAAAGAGTGGATTATCACAGCATCCCAACTCTAATACCTATTTTTTTATTAACAACAAAAGTGTGTCTATTTTCTCGCTCTTATATCGCAATGGCTTATAAATTTTCTTTTGTACAACACAAACACGTAGATAAAATGGCATCTTTATTTTTTTTTTCGGATGACTATGTAGAAAGTTTTTTTTTTTAAAAAAAAGACCATAAACCTTTGCATGAAAAGCAATAATTGCAACAAATTCTCAATTATGTGGTATACATATATAAGCAATTCGTTGAATTTTAATCTAGTTACATTACATGATGAGTTTACAAATTATCCAGTTTAAGTTCACACACATATATCTAAGATTTTCCACGAATTTTTCAAGATAAGCTTCACACATCAATTAAACAACATTTAGAGAAAAATGTGAAGAAGACTACAAACAAACCAAAACAAATAGTCTATTGACTATTGATATATATAAACAACTAGCCATAAGATATTAATATTTAACGAAAAAAGTTGAGGTTAGGCTCCCAATCTCGCACGCTGCCCTAGCCGTCACCACACTTGAACCCCCCTTCCCCCCCTCATCTCCGGCGATCCCCACCAGGGGCGCCATAGTCCCCCACCCCTCCCCCTCTTCCCTCACAATGCCCCCAGATCCACGACTTTCCCTTCAACCCCCTGATCCACCATTCCCCCTTCATCAAAAGCTCCCTACTGACCCCAAACCTCGATCCCTTCCTTCTGATGTTCGCGATCGTGTTGCCATGCCTGTTAATCCTCTTGATGGCTTGTCATTATCGATTGTTGCTGCTGTCGATCCCCCTAAAGCTCAGACAAATCCTGGTCACGTGTCTAGGACCTCATGGGCCAACATTGTTCGGCAGCACCAGCGGGGCCGCGCCCCTCCGCCGATGTCCCAGAACCAGCTTCGCTGCGTCAAGGAATCCATCAACGAAAAATAGAGATCCCAATTGATGATGTGAGGAGCCAAGCGGAGGATTTGCACAACTGCCTCATCGCTCGTTTCTCCGACGATGATGCATCTATCAACGAGCTCCGCCGTGAACTGGCTCGGATTTGGGGCCTTCCCGCGCCTCTGCGTATCATCCAGGTCACAAGTTTCCACATTATGTTTCACTTCCCATCTAAAGCTGATCATATGCAGGTCCTCACCGATGGCCCGTGGACTGCGGCTGGTCACATCTCAATGTATCTATCCCCCGACCATTTTTCCGGCCGGAAGAAGAACTCATCTCCTCAACTCCGTGCTGGATCCGCCTCCTCGGCCTGCCCTTTGAGCTGCACAGCACTGGATCTATTGTTCGTATTGCAAGGCATTTTAGCACGCCCCTGCGCTTGGATGACCTACGGGATGATTGCACTTTCGCTCGAATTTGCATTGACCTGGATCGTTCCAAGCCTGTGAAGCAAGGCATCTGGGTCCATAATCCCGACAGCAACAAGTACTTCAAGAAGGTAATGTATGAAGGACTCCCAGTTCTCTGCTTCAAATGCGGCGTCCTTGGGCACCGGCTGGAGGCCTGCCCGACTACTCCAGTGGACTCTTCGGTTGGGGAGCATCCTCGGCCAGTTCTTCTTTTCGGACCATGGCTTTAGGTGCCAACGGGTAATCAGGCGTGTCCTCGACATCCGGCGATGGTTCGACCGGCACCGGCCAGAGCGGCCATCCCTGATCTCAACGGTCCTCAGCTCGGGCCAAATCCGATCGTTGGATTGCTCACTAGTGGCCTCAGCTGTACGGCTCCATCCAACGGTCGACCTGCCGCCCACGTGGACGGATTGGATCTCGGCTGTACAGCTCCATCCAACGGTCCACCGGCTGCCCACGTGGATGGATCGGATGCGTCTCACGTGAGCCCACGTGACTCTTCGTCCTCGATCCTTGCCCACTCCGCCCCTGTTAATGCTTCAATCGGCTCTAAGGTTCCACTTGTTACTCTTTTCTACAGACGTCGCCTTCCTCCGGCTCTGGCTCGACGAAGGCACTCCCAGCCATGGATCTACACAATCAGCATCAAGACATGGTCACACAGGTTCTGTCGCGCTTCACGCTTCTTGAGCGGACCCCCTGTGAAGATTCTTCAATTGTATCCGACGATGAAACCCCAGATGTTGATCTCCTCGCTCGTCAGCAGCTGGATCCTCCGGCATCACCTCGTCGTCGTCGGGTTACGCCACCGCGAGCTCTGAATCTACTGTCTCGTCCCCCGACGGCAAAGAAGCCCCCAAAAGTTAAGAAAAACTCACAATCTACACCAGTTAACTTACAATCATCTACTTCTGTGCAAAAGGGTGGCCTTGCCTCTTCTGCGGGTACCATATGAAGATATTATGCTGGAACTGTCGGGGGGAGAGCAGAAGCATGGTCAGGGACCGCCTCGCCGAGCTGCTGAAATATTCTAACCCTGACATTTTGATACTGTTAGAAACTCATACAAACCACTGTGATTCGAAGCGTGTAATCCGTGGGCTGGGGCGCTCCTGGACTGGCCATTTTCTCGCTGGCTCTGGCGCTGTCGGGGGCATTCTGGTGGCATGGCGCTTAAACAATATCCAGGTGACACCGCTCTTAGTCTTACCGCAAGTTATGTCATTGTATTAAAAAATGAGAACTCTTTTCTCTTGTCATGCATTTATGCTAGCACTAATCCTTCTATGCATATGAGTTTATGGTCCAAATTGCGTAACATTGCTATGGCTGACATCCCCTAGGCCATCGTGGGGGATTTAAACTCTCTAATTAATCCTATTGTTAAGAGGGGGTGCGACTTTTAGGCTTACCAAATCCATTCTTGCCCTTCGGGATCTCATTAATTTTCAGGGTCTATCTGACATCAAATCCCAGAGGGCTAATTACACTTGGTGTAATAACCGTTCTGGCAGTGCGAGAATTCTTTATAGGCTTGATCGTCTATTAGTTAATAATCAATGGCTTATGTTGTTTCCTCAAACTACCTTGAACACTCTGCTCCGTACTGCCTCTGATCATTCTTCTATACTCATGCTTACTGATCATTTAATCAAGAAACTTAAATATTTCAAATATGAAAATTTTTGGTTTGAATATGATGAACCTAGAGAGATTGTTAGTCGTGTGTGGAACCAACATCCCTCTTCTGGCACTTTGAGTAACAAAATGGAACAAATTAAACATCAAACTAACCTCTAGAATAGAAATGAACTGGGGAGGCTTGATGAGCGGGCTAGGATGGCTCAAGTTTAGGGCTACTTGGTTGTGTCATGGTGACAAAAACACGAAATGTTTCCACATGTCTACCATGATTAGGTCTAAGAACAATCACATTAATTCTATCACCACCACTGATGGTCATGTCCTTACCAATGATAATCTCATAATGGACACTTTCGTTAAACACTATCAAGATCTTTGGTGCCCTGATTCACTAAACCCTGATCCATCCCTCTGGCCTACCTTGCCTCAGCTCAACCATTGCTGGTGGGACAACCTTGTCTCTCCTATCACTGACCTTGAGATTAAGAACTACCTCTGGAGCTTAGGTCTGGGTAAGGCTCCGGGTCCTGATAGATTCACTATTGAATTTTATAAAAATTACTAGGACATTATTGGACATGACATTTGCAATCACATTAGGACTGCACTATACACTAACATCCTGCCTTATGATTGGACCAGGACTGCCCTAGTCTTCATTCCTAAGAAGGAGTTCCCTGTCCGAGTTTGTCTATATCCCTCTGTAATGTGTTGTATAGGCTTACTACCAAAATCCTAACCCAACATCTGAAGCCTACCCTTGATACACTAATTGACCAATGCCAATCTGCATTTATCTCTAAAAGATCCATCTAGGACAATATCATCATTGCCCAAAAGGTTACTCACTCCATTGCTAAGGGTAGGAAAAAATTCCTACTACTTAAGGTTGATATGGAAAAGTTTTCGACCGGATTTCTTGGTCTGCCATGGAAATAATTCTCATAAAAATGCATTTCCCTCTAATCTTTATATCATGGATCCTTACTTGCATCAAGTCATCACTTTTCACATGTATATCAATGGTTCTACCTCCAACACCTTTAGGAGCCACAGGGACGTCAGACAGGGAGATTCCATCTCCCCATATCTTTTCATTCTCACCTCTCAGGTCCTTACCTCCCTGATCAACTATCAGGTTTCCTCTGGCTCTCTAATACCATATTCCATCAACACTTTTCAACTTAGTCATCTGATGTTTGCAGATGACTTACTTATTTGTATTGCTGCTACTAAATCAAACTGTATCACTCTAAAGAAAATTTTTCATGTCTATGAGGGATTAACTAACCAAAGGATAAATTATGCTAAGTTTGAGATCTTCTCCCCCCTAAGATTGCCCCTATTAGAAAAACACTCAATTATGAACATCCTTCATTTTAAAATTGGATCTTATCCTCTCTCTTATTTGGGTGTCCAGATATCCTATAAATACATACTTGCTAAATCACAAGATGTCCTCCTGGATAAAATCACTAATAGGCTTTCTGGTTGAAAGCAGCTATTGCTTAACCAAGCCGGCAAGGCCACCCTTATAAACTCTATGATCAATTCCATTCATGTCTATGCTTTCAGTTCTTCATTCATCGCTAATGGCATTATTGATGCCATTGAAAACATAGTAGATCATTTTTTTGGAACCCAGGTGGTGGCAGGAGAGGCACACATTTAATCAATTAGAAATCTGTCCAGTTGCCTAAGGCTTGTGGGGGCCTTGGTATCAAAAACCTTAAACACATTTGTACTTCTCTCCTCGCTAAACGATCTCTGGATTTGCTTAATAACAATGATATCTTTTGGGTGCAGCTTCTTGGATAAAAATATGGTACTATCCATCCGTGGTCTGTCCAATCCTCCTAACTTCTCCACTTGGTGCTGGAAAGCAATTTGTTACACTTTGAATACCATTAAGTTGGACATTATGGTTCAGATTGGTAATGACAAAAATGTCTCTGTCCTCCATGACCCCTGGGTTTTCTCTATTCTTCTGGCCTGGAAGCCTACTTACTTAAATGTCAACTTGCTTAATGACAACATGATGGTTAATGATCTTTTGTGTGGTAATACATGGAATTATAACATGCTTGTTGTTTTATTTGGATCTGGTTTGATGAATTATATCCTCTTTATTTATCTGTCTTATACTGCCTGTGATGATACCTGACATTGGGTGATGGATACCCATGGTATTGCAAAAGCTAATTTTATTTACAGATTCATTATGGACAGGTCTTTACCACCTATCCTGCTTGGATGGCCATCTTATAATCAAAACTTGCATTTTCAACCTTCTTGGAACTTGATGTGGCACCTGTGCATTGCCCCAAAAATTAAGATATTCATTTGGAAGCTTCTCCATCGGCGACTTCCTACTTCTGATATCATTCTGCGGTTCATCCCCTCCAGCAACCCATCTTGCAAATTCTGTGGTTTTCATATTGAAACTGTTGATCATCTTTTCTTCACTTGCCCTTTCACTCTGCACTTCTGGTCTATTGTTCAAATCGCCCTTAACTTTAATTTTGAATCCATTGGCCTGCGGGGTCCTGGTTGAGCGAAGGCTCATCCTTGGTTTCTAGTTCAAAAGTAAAATTAAGATCCTTAATTGCCAACTATTTTTGGGGCATTTGGCAGGCTAGAAATGAGGTTGTTTTCATATTCAAGATGGCAACCGTGAGTATGGTCCGGTAGAGAGTCCTATCATTATATAATGAATATGTTAGGTGCCAGGTCCTGAGGCCCTACACCCCCATGGCCCCCATGTGGCTAATGGGAGCCCCTGCTTGTTGGGTGGAAAAAGATTAACACGGATGTTGCTTTTGTTTGTGAGGAAAATACGGGTTTGTGTTTTATTTGTCGCTCTCACGATATGTTTTTATTGCCGTAGGGGCGTTTCCTAGGCGTTATCGTTCTGCTACCGAGGCTGAGGCGTGGGCAATCCTTAAGGGCATCAATTTCTACAAGCATACTAATTACCCTATGATACATATTGAGTCGGACTCCTAGTCGCTCATTAACGCTCTCACTGGCCTGACGAATCCTCCTTGGCGCACAAATCATCTTGGATATTAGCGACTCACTTTCATTTTTTGCAAGTTATAGAATTTCATACTGTAATAGGAAAGCAAACATTGTCGCTCACTATTTTGCTTTGAGAGCACTAGTCTCCTTCGGGGGTGCTCCTACTATTGTATTTTGATTCCTGGCGATGCTTCGTTAATACATGATCCTTTTTGCTAAAAAAAAGATATTAATATTTTATTAATTACTGCGTTTAATTTGGTTGGAAAGATGAGTGGGACGTTGATAAGAAGAGAATCCAAGCGGAATGATCCGAAAGTATCACGTTCCATGCGTCAGCATGGTGACGTCACCACTAATGGGTGCATGGAGTGACGTCATAAATATCCAACCGAGATGTGTGGGGATATGACGGCTGGGTTTTTGGATCCATTCATGTGGATTTTGTCAGATGACGAGGGAAACCCCTTATGATTTGATTTCGTGGCAATGATACATTCAACGAAATGAAACGAACGAGAGGACCCAAAATCTTGTTGACTTGCACCGCCCTAAAGACCTCGAGTCAAGCAGCATATCTTTTGTACATTTGTTTAGGTGCAGTTTTATTTATGTACTTTGTTTGTAATGTCATGAATTTAATAATAATAATAATAATATCGATCTTGAGATAAAATCATTTTTATTCAACAGCCCAATACGGACGTTTGTTTTAATTTATTAAATCAATACTTTTCCTGTTACAAAATCAGTAACCCAAGAAAAAAAAAATTTGAGAACTAATTTCTTCTGATGAAACAAACTCAATCAACTTATTAGATCCCACGGATACATGTCAATTATCGTGATGAAGGCTAAAGTATTAACACAACTCAATTGTTTGAATTGAATCATATTTTATTTGTCTTTTAATACAAGTCTTTTTTTTTCTCTCCAGTTAGTCATGCAAACGAGTAAGTCTTATTATAAGATGTATTTTTGCCCCCCTTTTTTTAGTCAGTCCTTTGGTGCATGACTCCTAAATGATAAAAAAGAAAGAACTCGTTTTCTTTCTTTTTTTATTACTCGCGCATGTATAAGATGGAATCCATGAAATTTCTAAAATGATGTTCGAAGATCGAATCTATTCAATTTTTTAAAAAGACGTTTGAAGATGTATTTTTGCCCCTTTTTTTTAGTCAGACCTTCGTGCACGACTCTTAAGTGATAAAAAAGAAAGAACTCGTATTCTTTCTTTTTTTTATTACTGGTGCATGTATAAGATCGAATCCATTAAATTTCTAAAAATGGCATTCAAAGATCGAATCCATTCGATTTCTAAAAAGGGCGTTTGAAAAGTGAGCAGACATCATAATTTTTTTTTGGTGTTTAAAAAGTGAGCAGACAATTTAATTGGTACGGTCTTATTGCTAATAATCCTCCTAATAATTTACAGCTGACAAGTGACATTGATGATGTATTTTTAGAAGGTTAAAATATACTTCAATTTTACTTCCTAATATGCCCTTATCTCTCTCCCACCAAAATTTCATCCACCTTATCTTTCATCTTATATATTATTTTTTATGCTGCCTCATTTAATATCAAATATGTGTCAAATTTAAATAAGTTCGAGGACTAAATTTTGTAAATTTATAATTTAAGATTAAATGCAAAAAATTATAATTGAGAAGGTGTTAAAGAAAATAACCTTTATTTTTATCCATAATGAATAAGAAAACTCACCTAGCTAGGGCTTTTTTATTAAGACCACATTCAATGCATCAGGCTTAGAAAAAAAATTCATTATCGTTAGGCATTAAAATTAAAACTAATTTTATTATTCAGGAAAAAAATGCCGAATGACGTAAAAATAGTAGTAACATTAAACTATTCAAATAATAACGTAGTGGTGCTTATGCAAATAAAAAATATGAATTACAAAATTTTACAGTAAATAATCTTAAATAAATGGAGTTATATTTCTTTAACTTATTCTAATGGTAAAAGGTGCGGCCATCAGATGGGAAAAAAAAAAGAGGAACGTGAGAATGTGAGATTAAAGAAGAGAGAGAAAGATAAAGAAGAAAGGTGTGGGCGTGAGAAGAAAAATTAAAGAAATGTAACTAGATTTGACGTGGGAGAGAGATAAGGGTACATTTGAGATGGAAATTGAAGGGAGCAGGATGACGCCATGCGGCAGGTGTCACTGATGACGAACAAAAATTGCCATCGCCGGACGAGAAGAAATGAAGAATACGAAGTTAAATTTTGCACTTGACCGATCGAGAGGAGAAGTAAATTGACTGTGCCTTGAAGTTTAAATGCCATGTATCATGACTTTGACTACTTCTCTCCCTCGTTCTAGTTGGCTCACGCCCTCCTGTTAATATCATGTATTAATTAGATGGAGACTATTTATAACATAAAATCTTAAAACTTATATGTGAGACCTATTCAACCCATATTATATTGGGTTATTTCTTTATTATTAATTATATCTTTCACGCTTAATCTTAAATTATAAATTTATCGTATGATATTTTTAAATTTTATAATAATTTTTTTCGCTTCAATCTGATTTTCATCTTTTTTTTTTTCTTTTCATGAAAAAATTAAAATATTCTTTCACGAAGTGTCTTTTAATTTTGAACTATTAACTTACCGTATGACGTCTTTAAATTTTAATACTTTCGTCTGATTTGATTAATTTTTTTGTTATTTTTTTTAATTTATAAAAAAGTTAAAACATTTGTATCCCTAAATTCCGTACGATTCGGTTAACTCTTTTGTTATTTTTATTTTTTATTTATGAAAAGAATAAAATACTCTTCCACCAATCGTCCTCTATTTTAATGTTTAAAATAATAAAATAATAAAAAATATTTTTTTGAAAAAAATTGACATTGTTGACTTGTCAAAATATTTTATCTTAAATATAAAAAAGTGAACAATTCATGAAAGGATATTTTAATCTTTTCATAAATATAAAAAAATAAAAATGAGGAAAAAACTTAACAACATCAGGCACAAGAATTGAATGAAAACTACCGTAAAGTTTAGAAATGTCATCTGATAAGTTTTCACGATTAAACGAGAAAATTTGTTGTAGTACAGGAGAGATTTTAAAAATAATCCTATTATATACACAAGTAAAGGATCATAAATATTTGTGTCGCTTTGAGAAGAAATACATTAACATAAGGTCATAAATTAGAAAGAGAAACAAAAATCTAAAAACTTATATGTGAGACCTATTCAACCCATATTATATTGGGTTATTTCTTTATTATTAATTATATCTTTCACGCTTAATCTTAAATTATAAATTTATCGTATGATATTTTTAAATTTTATAATAATTTTTTTCGCTTCAATCTGATTTTCATCTTTTTTTTTCTTTTCATGAAAAAATTAAAATATTCTTTCACGAAGTGTCTTTTAATTTTGAACTATTAACTTACCGTATGACGTCTTTAAATTTTAATACTTTCGTCTGATTTGATTAATTTTTTTGTTATTTTTATTTTTTTTAATTTATAAAAAAGTTAAAACATTTGTATCCCTAAATTCCGTACGATTCGGTTAACTCTTTTGTTATTTTTATTTTTTATTTATGAAAAGAATAAAATACTCTTCCACCAATCGTCCTCTATTTTAATGTTTAAAATAATAAAATAATAAAATCTTACGAATTCCTACCATTCTCCCAATATATGAATTGCTTTTTCAATGGCTTCATGTTGACTTGTAATAACAGACGCATGTAAGAACTGTGGCTCAAGCATCGGATAGGATCATGTGTCAAATGATGTAATTTATAACTTTTGTGGGTTTGAAAAACTAGAAATGACTGTCACTTTAATTTCATAAGAGCAATCATGCTTTGTATTTAGGAGCAGATTGATGCCATGCATAATGAATTTATTTGCACTCATGCTCCCGTGACATATTACTCCCAAGACTCTAGGCGAGTCTGAAGCCCCGACAGTTGGTTGAGTCAAGCTCTAACTTTGATGGATCCATTTTTGCTGGGGGCGGGCTATATTATTTGCGTCCCTAACATTTTTTTTTGTCGGCAAGATGCTGCAGGAGGAATGTAGAGGAGATCTTAGAGCCTGAGGCTTATTGCAAGGACTCGAGGATTGCAAGCGGCTCGACTTTCAAAATGTGATTGTTGAGGTGGACTCAGAGCTCGTAGTGAAAATCGTCACCAAAAAGCATAGTACCTTTTGAAGAATACAAAATATCATGTTATGCACATGGGATATCTCCAAAAACTTGCAGACTTTTTAAATACAACATTGTAATAAATCATGTAATAGGACAGTTGTTTTTTTTACGAATATGAGTGTACACCAATATTCTTTGTGAGCGGGATCTTCCTTATAATCTCCTACTATTTTATACTAGGACGCTTCTTCAGTTACTTAAATCATATCGCACTTCTTAAAAAATAATAACTTTTGTATTTTTGTCTGATTGATTTTTTTAAAAAAATAAGTTTCCAAAGATTAGACAATGAGCAAAGTTATTTTAAATAACTTTTCCATTTTCCTTTCTCTACTGAACTCCGGAAAAATTACTTTCCTCATTAAATCTGTTTAATTAAGAAACGAGCACACGTCTGTAAATTTCAATGCAATTTAAGGAAAAATTCGATTGAGTTGAATTATTACTAATTGATAGTATTTGTAGATGCACGGTCGATCATTTATTTTTGCTGGATTTTATTTTGTGTTAGAACTTTATTTTTCTATCTATACTCATTTATAAATTTCAATCCGTAGACTTATCAATACGATTAATAAATAATTATTGAAAAAAATAAATTAATTAATTATATAAAGCCGGTGGGAGCAGCCTCCGCCAGGTGGACCTAATTGATAATACGGATATTTTTCGAATAATACCAATTGATAAAATATATTAATTAATATTTATCATATATTTTATATAGGTACCAAATTGATCATCTTATATTTTTTTTTCGCTAAAACAAGTTCCATCATTACGTTTTCATCAGTGTGTTCGACTAATAACTTTGAATTTGAATTTTACAATAATTTCTTCTCGTACTTTAACGTCGGATTAATTAAGTGCTAGATATGAATTTAGGGGGAAGAAAAAAAGTATACAAAAAAGCAGAGAAGACCCGCCAACTGAAAGAAAGAGAGCTAATAAGTATTATGTTTATAAGTAAAAATAATAAGTTGAGAAATTCAACTTATTTTGTGTAAGAAAAAAAATTTTTTATCAATAGGTGTACTATTTTATTCTTAAAATATACATAACTTATTTTATATTTTTTCTATACTAAATATTAAGTACTTTGTGAACATTTGATTAAAATAATAATTATAAGTTTTTTTATTATCAAATATGTAACTATTTATTTTTAAAATCGGCTTCATCCATTAAACTACCTATAAACACTTCAACTTATCAATTATTTTATATTAGGTAACACTTTAATTTATCAGCTGTTTCATATTAGGTAAGGCAAACAAGCTCTAATTCTTTTTTATCTTATTATAAAATTAGACTAGTCACTCCTACAATTAATCTTTTCCTATTGTTTTTTATCTGCTTATAATCACTGTTGTAATCATTTATTTTTACTTTCAGAACTATATGCCGAATCAATAATTTTGTCATTTTAGAACATGAGATCAAAACTCAAAGTGCCATATTTTTCTAAAACAAAATAATCGTTATAATACTTTTACATTTTTAAGCTGTCACAATAAATTATTTTAAAAAAACCTTATTCATATTATATCATCGTATATGCTTGTGAGAGGTTGGGAAGAGAAAAGGGTGTAGGTATAATTTGAATTAAAGTTGAACAGTGAATCTTAATATAGAAAGTTAAAAAATTGTGGTGATGACATTATCAAATAATTTAAATGATATATCATTATTCTTAAAATACAACAAAAATTTATAGAAAATAATTATTAAATTAAGATTATCAAATTATATATATACTACAAATAAGGAGAAACAAGAGTGTTGCACAAACATATCATCATTCAAAACTCGAAATGTCACAAATTCGAATATCACTATTAAAACACATGTGTCCTTTATTTTCGGTCTTTACTTTTTTACATTAGGTTCGTGAACGTCCCTTTGTAAAAAAAAAATAGCTGAATATGCATGATAAAATTATTAATTATATTAATATATTTAAAATATATTATTAAGATGGTTGAAACTTTCTTTTATGACCAATTTTCCTTTTTGTTTTTTTGCGCGTCACATGCACGACTTCTTAAGTGCATGAATATTAGTCTCTTAATTAATTGATTTGCCCTGCGGCACAATTTTGAGGAAATTGCATGGATTACGTGGCGGAAAAGTGCAGCCACCTAATTTGTAAAGAAAAAAAATGGGATGACATGTTTATAATATGCCTCTTTATTTCTTCATCAAGTTGACGTATAAAAATCCAAAAGAAATTGTTGACCAATTTGAATGGAGAAAACATCTATAACATATATTAAATATATTGCTGATAAATTAAGAAAGATGGCACTTTCTTTCATAAATTAGAAAATTTTCACACGATCTTTTAAAATATTGAGTTTTCAATAATTATATTATTGTATTGTATGCTATCAGAGCAGGTCATAGAGATCGACATGAGTTCAACACTTTAACTAGGAGAAAAGATTATTTACTCGTATATCCGAATAAAAAGATTCGAATTTATTTAAGTCAGGACTATTTACGTTTTACCACAATTATCTCATTTCATGCATTTTTTATGAATATCAAGTCTTTATTATTCAATCACTTCGAACATGCAGAAACACAATTTTTTTTATGTTTTTAATGTGTCATCAAAATTGCTCAAATAGATATGGTTAGGATAAAAGATACCTTGATTCATCTACACCTGAGGAAAATTTCTTTAAAAAAAAAAGAAAACTTAATTAAGCTTGAAATCATCTCATGTATTTAATTTTTTTATACCCTCAAACATCAAATAGTACAATGATCAAACAATGATGACTAATATTTGAAAATTTATTATCTGAGAGAGAAAGATCCATAAAAATGCGGTAACAAAGTTTGCTCTGGTTCAGTAATTGCTCAATGCGGTCGAATTACTAAATGAGAAATATTAAAATTAAAGTCTGCCAATTCCCAAAAATATCAGCATTTTAATGTCATACCTTATTCCGAAAATTTATGACTCTTTCTTCTTACAACAGTTGAGAATCTGGTTAAATTATTAGAACAATTACTTTTAAATTTAACAATTTTTTTAAATCGGTTATTCATGATTTTTTTAATAATTGATCTTGGCTTTGTTTGTCGATTATTCGATAATTCAAAAAGTCATGCAACATATGTTTTTTATTAATTTTTTTATGAGTAGACAGAAGACTGAATCTTTAAGTCGAGAAAGCTTCCAAGAGGGACATCCATGCCGAAATGATTATATCATGATGACATAGAATGATTTTTTATAGATATAGATGAGTACTGTAATGTCCCAAAATTCGATTTCGGTATGTGATGAAATTTTCTTTCGATTATCATTTTTCGGTCTTTTTTTTATTCTTTCGTTGACCCAAATGATCAAGAAAAGTGACACATAAGCGGAAAACTTAATAAATAAAATATTCCAACAAACAAAAAAAAATGCAGAAGCTAAATAGATAAAAGTACATCATAATGTCGCAACATAAGACATATAAAGTCCATGCTATATATAATTCAATAGCTCAATACAACTCGATGATAAAGAAAATATTTCATCTAAATTCTGGGATAATCATGTGTACACCAAGTTGTAGTCGTCGCACACACATCAATCAAGCTCACAATCCATATCAAGTATCTGTGAGAATTACACAGGGAGCAAGTTCAACCGTTAATATTAACCTAAGTGTGAGTTTCGTAAAGGACATAAGATAGTTTCATTAAAATAAGCATGAAGCAAACATATAAATCAAGTATAAGAGTGGATTATCATCGAGAAAATCAATAAGAACGTGAATTATCATGATGGTCATAACTAATGCCTTTTCATTTCATTTTTTTCTATATCCATGTTCGGGTTCATCATTCATATTCATTGTTCATATTCATGGTTCATGGTTCATATTCATATTCATATTTCATACTCATATTCATGTTCATGTTCATAAGTATAAAGCCCTTTCATTCATTTTTTATCATTCATGTTCTTTCATCTTGTACATAAGTTGGAAAAGATCTTCACTTTTAGAAAATACCATTGCAGACATACAAGTGTGTAGCTATCTAAACTATGGTGGACCAATTGGAGGATCAGTGTCACGACTAGTCCCATCGAGCAAGATGACCTCGCGCAAGACAAAAATATCTGTAGGGAGAAACTCCTATCTAGATTGACAAATAATAACCCTTCATTTTATCTTATAATTCTTGAGCCATTTTTTTAATCACATGGATCGATCAAGGCTATAAGAAGCAAACATGGCTCTTGAAAATCTTTAGGTTCATATCATTCAATATCAATCAGGGGACAAAAACTTATCAAATCAGATGAATTCCGATTTAAAGTCATAATCATTTTGTCCATAGATCGAACGCCTGAAATCGAACGGTCGTTCAGTTAAGGTTCATTCAGCGGTCGTCCGAAAGGGGAGCAGACGCCCATTTGTCTATGTTCTTCGGTCGATCGAAAAGAGAGCAGTCGTCCGTTCTATATTCGTTCTTCGACCGTTCCAAGACTATACACGATCGGTCGACTGAGAGAGATTCGATCAAGGGTTTCGATGGGCCTAAATTGGATTGATTGTTCGCTAGGAATACTGTCATCTTTCTCTTGATTTGTCGAATTTCTTCATCGACTGTCAAAATTTCTTCCGACGAGGTAATCCAGATCGATCGTTCGAAACGATTTCGATCATCCAGCTAGTTATCGTCTCGACATTTTCCAATTCAATCGTCCGAAAGAATTTCAAACTTTCGTTCTGGTCCATATCGATCATCCGTTTGAGTTTCGATTCATCGATATGGCATGCCGATATACTCTGCCGAGCTAAATCGGACATCCAAAAGGGGTTTCGGTCATCCGCTTCAGTTGGACAGAGCTGCATGTCATTGTGAATCATTATGTTTTCAAATAGTTTTCCAATACAATAAAGATCTAATCATATACTGGGGTAAATTACATGATTCATCCCCCCCCCCCAACTTTGAGTCATTTTCAAACTGTTCTCCCAACTTTAATTTGTAATAAGAACGCCCCTCATCTTTTATTTTCTTGCACGATTAGTCCTCTTGATCTGTATTAGTGGGTTTCCCGGTTGCCTTGCGTACGTGGCCGACATGTGAGTCATTTCTCTCTCATCCACGTCATTTAAAGCATCCATGTACACAGGGATAAATGGCGAAATCATTTCCCCATTATAATATTCTATTATCAAATCCCTTTTCATATGTGGTCCCTTCCCATCTTTGTCGAATAAAATCCGCTTCTCCCCAAAAGTAGAAACCCTTCCCCCACTTCTCAGGCGATCACCGCCGATCTCGACAGTCGCCAATCTCGACAAGTGGCGGTGATCTCTTCGGCGGAGACGAGAGTCCATGGGTGATAGCATCGAAGATCTCTCTAGTGTCGGCCGCGTTTGTGTGAACCGCGGCAAACCCTAGGTAATTTTTTTGTCTGAAATCCAAGTATCTCGTTTGTCTGTCTCCATTTGCTTTATTGTCGGTAATTGTATGTTGTTGTGGACGTTTTTTCAATCATCTTTTAGTGCTCTAAATTGTTGTGCTTTCCCAAAACCCTAAATTCATTCTGCATGATCCTCGACTATGAATGAGGGTTCACGACACTTTATTTCTGATAGATTATTATGTCTTTGTATTTCTTAACAAGTATTAAATTCTTCCCTAGGGTTGCAGTTGTCTTCAGTGACGTTATGTGTAGATGGGTAGTAATCATACTGGTAAGTTATTGTCATATTGTACTTAGGTTATATTTAAATGTCAATTTGATTATTAAATGTATGCATTTTCTGTAGATGGTATTTTTTATTTGAAATTTGGGATCCTTCTTTTCTTCAAACGGAACGAACAGAGATAAAATCAGATCGATTCCCGAAATGCCTTTTTGGATCTTCCTCAATGTCCCGGTTGTGCTGATTTGGAATCCCATTCTAAGGATTCTTGTGGTTCCGGAGAATCCAGCTACAGGAAAAGGTTGGTGTGAGCTTATCCATGCGGTTATGCACTCTTCAAATAGGAATCCATTTTCTGAAAGATCCTGGCTTTCGTGCTTTGGTGTGTATTATAATGGAGACAAGGGTGAATGGGGATACCATAATGGTGAGGTGACAACTTATATGAATTGTGATGGTGATTTAATGTCAATAATTGAGCTAAATAGTATGTGTAAATCCATTGGGGTATAATGTACTGTCTCATATTTATGGGTTGAGCCACGAAAAGATTGGCAGAGTGGCCTAAGAATATTATCCAATGACAATGATGTGTTAGAGATGTGCAAAGAAGCTATTAAGTTGGGCAGCATTGACATATATCTCTGACGCTTTATTAGGGAAGACCTGGAAGCAATGTTCAGCTCAAGCTTGTCACCACCTCCACCAACTAGAACCGTGGTGATAGAAGTAGTAGAGGATGAATTAGAGGCCCCTGTAGTGCAAGGATGGATGGTGAAGAGAAAAATGTCAACATGAGGGTCATTCAATTGATAGTGAAAATGAGGATGCAGATGTATTAGATGATGTGGATTACAATTTAATGGATGATGATGAAGACCTACAGGAGACAATTAATAAGGCCAATGAAAACAAAAGGTGGGATGAATCTTTTGTTAGTGCCTAAGCTGCTGGTGAAGACTTGCAAGACTCAGAGGTGGAGTATGACTCTGAGAAATTGTTATCTCCATTTGACACAGATTTAGAAGAGAATGAAAAAAGGTCAAAGGACTTTTGTTTTAATGCAGAGAGAATGATGGATTCCCTTACATTTGAAGTAGACATGAGGTTTGATAGCAAGGCAGAGTTCATGGAGGCCTACAGAAATTGTAAATATTTAGTAAGGTTTTCAAAGAATGACAAGAGGTGGGTGATAACTAAATGTCATAAAGAGTGTGGTTGGAGAATTATGACAGCTCCACGGCATCATAAAGACCCAATGGATAGTACCTGACAGATTAAAAGAATGCAACCTAATCACACATGTCCTAAAGTTTTTAAAAGTACACATCTAACTTACAAGAAGTTGGTTAAGTTACATGAACCCAAATTTAGGAGTGCACCTATTTGGAAACTTCAAGGGTTAATTGATCAGGTGAGGAGAGAGCTCAGCTACACAATCATTAGGATGACAACCTGGAGGGCAAAGGACCTAGCTTTAAACACTATTCATGGTGATGGGCCTGAACAATACAAATTGCTTTACAGATACAGGACTGAGCTTCTGAGGACCAATCTTGGCAGCAAAGTTAATAGCTTGTTTGAAGACCTTTAGTGGAAGGAGTTTTATGTTTGTTTGAATGCACTGTCTGATGGCATGAAGAGTGGATGCATGCCCATTGTGTGTTTGGATGATTATTTTTTGAAGGGAATATATGGAAGGTAGCTACTTAGGAATAGATGCAAATGACTGCATCTTTCCTCTTGCTTATGCTATTGTGGAAAATGAATGCAATGCTACATTGACTTAGTTCATTGAGGGGCTAAAGGGAGATTTAGATATGAACAATGGAAGGAGATGGATCATTATGAGTGATAAACAAAAGGTATGTTTGTTATACAATTGTGTTTTTTCCTTTATATATATCACCTTTACTTATGCAAAAAAAAAACTTGTTTGTTAAATGTAGGATTTAGTAAACAGTGTAAATTCTATTTTGCCCTCAGCAGATCATCGAATGTGTGTCAGACACTTGTGAGCAAACTTTAGAGATAAAGGTAAATATTTTAATGATTAACTTGTTTATTAAATCTTATACAACTAACTATTTGTTATATGCAGGTTTTAAAAGTAAGAGATTTAAGAATCTTTTGTGGAGTATTGCTAGTGCTACCACTCTTGAGAAACTAGACTTTTATTTAGAGGCACTTGAGAAGAAATCACAGGATGCCAGAAAATGGGTTAGGCAAATATCTACTGTTAGTTGGTCTAGGGCTTGTTTTTCTACGGTCCCTAAGTGTGATATTTTATTGAATAATTTGTTAGAATATTTCAACAAATATATTCTAGATGCAAAGGACAAACCAGTTATAACAATGCTTGAGATGATTCGAACGAAGTCCATGACAAGATTGTGGAAGAAGAAAGAGATAAAGAAAAAACAAAAAAGTATTTTATGTCCAAAAATTATCAAGAAATTTGAAACCATCAAAGCATGAGCAAATTTGTGGGAACCTACTTACTCAGGTGGTTCAAGAGTTCAAGTTAGTAGTCAAGGTGCATAGTATGTGGTAGACATGAAGGCTAAATAGTGCAGTTGTAAGAGGTGGCAGTTAACTGGTATTCCTTGTGCACATGCAGTTGCATTTATTTTTTAGAACAATGAGAATCCAGTAAATTATGTGGATAAATGTTATCATCTAGAGACATATTTAAAGATATATGACCATGTGATAGAGCCATTCAGATGAAGAGATCAATGATCAGTGGCAGAGGAACCATGCCCTATTACTCCTCCATCATATGTGATAAAAATGAGGAGGAAACAAAAGGCAAGAAGAAAGGAATTCGAGGAGATTGAGAAGGTTGTTACAGCCGCCAAAGTTAGACTCAGTAAGAAGGGAAGGGTCGCGACGAGGTGTAGAATCTGTAGGTACTGTATAACCTAGTTTTTACTAAGATATCACTTTTAACTATTGATTTTCATTTGTAGACAAAGGGATAAAAAAGAGTTGAACCAAGCATGTCAGGAATCCAAAGATCAAGTGTACACCAGGAGTCTTCTCAAGTACATTAGCTACATTTTTTACTATCTAGTTTTTACTATGATTACTCTTTTAACTAATGATTTTAAATTTATAGAAAAAAAGATCAAAAGGATTTGAACCCAACATGTTAGGAACTTAAAGATCAAGTGTACACCGAAAGTCTTCTAAGGCAACAAATACAACAACATCAATTTCGCACTCAGTGAAGAAGGGGAAAAGGAATGTTGGGAGTTGAAAACTCTTAATTAGTGCAAATTATTGTATTTTGGCAGTACTTCAAAACATTAGTTATATTTTGAGGATAGAGAGTGGAGTTGTAGGAGTTCGAACAGTTGTAATATTGATGAAAACATATGCCATGTAGCATATGACGTACGAACTAATGTCATGGTATAATATTTTGTTAGCTGAATGTTATCTTGTAATGTAATCCCAAACATATCTTTGTTAAATGAATGTAATGTTTGTTAAATGAATGTTATCTTCCAATGTTATGTTTGTTAAATGAATGTTATATTCTAATGTAATGTTTGTTACACAAATGGTTCCCTAACTTTAAGTCATTTTCGAGAGGGTCCTCCAACTTCAAGATAGTAACCAGAACGTATCTCATCTTTGAATCTTTTGCACGACTAATCCCCCAACTTTCTGGTTTCAACACTTCAAATGATTGAATACTAACTTCGTGACTTCAAAATACAAATACAAAATGCCTAATAGATGTAAAACAAATATGTATGGCACGACAGAATACACAATGCTGTTTAACATGCTTCATTCTAATAATTTGGTACGACATACATTTGAACTAGTAAAACACTTCAACGACATACATTTGAACATTCATGTTCGACATACAACTTGAACTGGGAAAACATTCTTGTTCAGCTACCTAATACAACACTTCAACTGGTAAAATACAACTTAACCATTATTTGAAGAGATATATTAGGAACAAGACCAAACACAATGCTATCAACTTCCTAATAAGATGCATGTAGTTCTTCCTCTGTGATTCAATTTCAACCTCCAGTTGAACATTTTTTTCCTTCTCAGAGTCGATTGTAGCTTCCAAAATTTCCATCCTACTCAAAAGCTTGTTGATGTTTACTTTGTCGATAGGAGGATCCACCCAATCGAAGTAGTCACATGATCTACTACGCTAGTGACAGAAAGAGGAACAAGTAATCAATATGAATTTCATAAAATATGTTGAATGATCAATAGAGTCAATGGTACTCACTCCATAGTTTCAATAAACAAGCATCCAGGATTGATTCCGATCCAAGAAGTCTTAATGACTGCTTCCTCCCCACATCTGCATCTCTTTAAAGGATTCTTGCACTTGCCCATTGACATCGCTCGAGACTGAACAAAACAACAACAGAAAAACCCTAGTTTCAAAAACAAATCAATACAAAATCGATGAAAAAAAATCGAAAGTAAACCATAGCATAACCTATGTTTTCCTACCTGTGACCTTAGCGATGGCTATACTGCTCCCAGTGCTCCGAGCAATCCTCAACAAAACTTCGAGGCGACCCTGGTGACAGTCATGCCGTAACCTCCGAGCAATCCTGGCAACGGATGCAAACTTCGCCACCAAATAGATCGTCGGCTATCGAGATCGCCGCCGCCTGAGAAGGGGGAAAGGGTTTCGACTTTTGGGGGAAACGACCACATATGAAAAGGGATTTGATAATATAATATTATAACGAGGAAACAATTTCACCTTTTACGCCAGCGTGCGTACGTGGATGATTTAAATGACGTGGATGGAAGAGAAACGGCTCACGTGTCGATCACGTACGCAAGGCAATCGGAAAACTCACTATCACTGGTCAAGAGGACTAATCGTTTAAGAAAATAAAAGATGAGGGACATTCTGATTACAAATTAAAGTTGGGAGACCAATTTGAAAACAACTCAAAGTTGGTGGACCAATCGTGTAATTTGTCTCATACACTGGCATTCTTCCTATTAACATGCTTATTCAGTAACAAGATTAGACAATATCTCATCTACTTTATCATACATTTTTTAGATTGAATAATCTTTCTCTACTTTGACATTCAACTTATCATCAACATACTTCTAATATTCTTTGATCATATTAAAGACTATGACATCAGAATCATTTGTCGGTAAACAAATGTTCTTTGGATCGATCAAACAGTCTAAACATATGTATCTACTAAATAGAACTCGTAACTTCATCTAAATCAATCATCACAATCAATTCCAACAATCCTTTCTCTAGCATAATAGATCATCATTTCATAATAGAACTTTAAGACAAATATACTACCCATCTAGCATGATTCCTACTCTTAACAGGTCCTTAGAACATACAAGATCTGACTGGAAATAACCACATAACCAAGATTCTAAAAACACACCTTTTAGCCGTGATGTTTGGTTCTTCTTCATTGGATCGGGCTAGCTCCTTCCTCTACTCCCTCTTGCGTCGTCTGCACCTGAGGGACCTATCGGATCTGCTCTCTTGTGCTCTGGCCGAGATCAAGGAAGAACAACACGAGAATAACAAAGAGAGAAGAAAATGAGGGACAATGAAGAAGAAACGAGAGCAAGAAAATGAGATCAATTTTTATGGTCTTCAATCCGGTGGGGGTTTCATGGCTCTCGAGATCCCACCAATTATGTTCTCGGAAGTTTCAATTTTGTGAGTTCATAATGGAGCATTGAATGAGAAATCAAGGTTGATCTTTCAGCGGTTCCCTGCTCGTTGCACTTCCGGACGTTCGAAAATATTTTGGTCGTCCAGTGGTGCATTGATTGAAATCATCGATCGGTCGCGATATCGGGCGCCCGTTCTGGGTTTGAGGAATCCGATAATCCGACATCATTAATAATTAAAATTTTTTATTTCTTGCAAAATTTAGGTGTGTTACAAGTACACCTGCTATATTATTAATATAGAACCATATATTTATTGCTCCTATAATATATATATATATATATATATATATAAAAGGAATATTAGTGTGTCTAAAAAAAATGAGGCACATAGTGCAATCAACCCAATTTGGAAGATCTACATCTAAAGGCAATATGCACCTTCATCCGCATGTGTTTTCCTCCTCGATGCCTCGCATTTCCTTCCTCATGTGCACCCGCCTTTCTACCTCATGTCTTCCTCCTCCTTCCTTCTTGCTTGCACCATAAGATCATCCATGAGGTGATGTGCTACTCCCTCTTCGTCAGCAGCAAGCGATGTCCTATGCCTTGCTGCTCTATCCTCTGCATCGTCGCCTGCGAGCTAGTCGTTGGTATCGATGATGACACCATTTCCCTAATCCACGACGACCTCCCCTCCATGGATGACGATAGACTACTCCCTCCTCGCTAGCGGCAAGCGACATCCTCTGCCTCGTCGTCCCATCCTTTGCATCGTCGCCTGCGAGCACATCGGCGCCATCGACGATGACCTCCCTTGCATGAATGACGACCGCCTCTGCCACCCTCGCGTTCTACCTGTCCTCACCTTTCGTTCTCATTGATGATCCCATGTCCTACCCATCCTATGAAACCGTAGCCCCCAAGAAGGTTGTCTGCACCATCGCGGAGCTCACACCACAACGTGGGAGTTGCAGGATCGTCGACATCGAGTCTACCAGACAGGGTTCGAGGCCTCCTCATGGCCAATTTTTTTTATTACTTTATACCTTATTTCTGAAGTCTTAGGCCATCGAAAAAATAGACAGCCGTCAGAACTTTCGACGGTCATCGTCATCGGAATCTTCTGACGGGTACAACCATCAAAATTTCCAATGGCCTCAGTCATTGGAATCTTTTGACGGGTAGAGTTGTCGAAAGTTCCTATGATTTTTTCTCACCCGTCGAAAATAATTTTGTGACGAGTATTTTTTCGACGGATCTTGTCCGTCGAAAAAACCGTCGAAATTTTCATTTTCCAACGGATTTCTCAAAATTTTTGACAGCCGTCGGAAAAGTCAATTTTTCTTGTAGTGGGAGGCATCGATCCGGAGAAACTTGAGGCGAAGATGTACACATTACTGTTAGTGCGTGTCATTTGTGTGGGTGCGTACTAATATTCCCATATATATATAATAGCAATTAATGTAAACATAATTACATTGTGAAAAAAAATTAAGAATTAATTTAAATGTAGTACGCTGACTCACGTGTGAACCGATGAATCCATCATATCTTGATTTAGACAAAGATATATATAAGTACTCCAACAAATTTATAATTGAGAGAGAGAGAGAGTAAATATTCGTAGCTATTCTCTAATTAAGTCTATATATATATTTACTCCAAAAATTTAATTTGTAGTTGGACAATTCTTTGACGACACGGATAATTAAGGTGCGCGTTAACACTTTTACAAATAATATGGTAATGAATTATATAAGTAGAATAATATAAAAATTGGATGTGCGAGTTGCGACATATTCCGGCTTGCAAGAGGGCGTCGCCCCCACTATCAGGGATTATGTTCAACAAAATATTTAATAATTTTTTTATTTAAAATATTTTAATTCCATCTCGTCTAATTATTATCATTAATTGCATAATATTTTTTTTCAAACCTCGCACAAAATAGGAATAAACGTTTTAAAAAAATAATTAACCCACAGTAAAAGCAATTAAACACATGCAACATCATTAGATTCTAAGGGCATATCAGTCCAAGTTTTGGAAGGAAGGAAAATAAAACACGGTTAAAATGATTTCAGTAAATTTCAGAAAAGATCGATTTTGAAGTCACCCTTTCGTTGATAAATTCAACGACAAACATCATTTTAGGCGCTCGTGTTTGTTTTCAAAGTTATTTCGAACGAGCGCGACCTCTGGTCAAATTAAGTGTCTGTCCTCATTTTCATGTTCTTTCTTTTCCTTTCTTCTTTTTTTTTTTTTGTTTCATTTAATTTCTTGACGCACCCTCCAAGTCTTGGCGTGTGCGTTAAATTTAATCCGCAGCCTCGTCAGTCAACTCTCCCTCTCTCTCTCTCCTCTCGCGGTATTAATGTATTATTACAGATGCAGGGGTATGCTGACGTCTGAATGATGAGATCAGCACCCCATGTTCTCTCTCTCTCTCTCCTCCCCTCCCCCCGACAGGTTCTTTAAGTACGTCCGAAGGTCTCAGGGAGAACAAATTTCCAGACTCCTTCTTTATCCTCTTGCTCCCTCTCTCCCTTCCTCCCACTAAAACTTAGTTTTGATCCGGAGACGTCACGCACACTGTGTAGCAGTAGATTGCTTGATTTCACACATCCTCGTGATGGATTCAACTTGGACAAATCATCAATTCCCTCCGACCCTTGATCTCACCATCGCTCCTCATTCGTTTTCCAACGAAACGCTGATTCTCGTAAGCAATCGCCTCTTTTTCTCCTTCTCCTTTTCTTTTTGCTGTCAAGATAATACGAGTTAACTGATAAAAGAGACGGTCAAATGATTAAGGAACTCTTCTTCATATACATATAATTAACTCCTGAAACAACATGCATGCATGCATGCTGCTGTACATGATGCTCTCCCATGGATCAGAAGCATGCCAGAAGCCTAATGAGTCGAAATTTTCGTCGATGGCAACTAATAGAAAGCATGTTCGTATGTACTGTTCATGCAGAGGGAACTGGAAGGTGTTCAGTTGAACGTGGAGAGGAATTCTCCAAGGAAAGAGAAGGTTCTACTGCACTCTTAATCATGCAGTTGATCAATCCATTGATTTATTGATAACTCAGATTTCTCTTACCTGCGATCGATCGTGTTGACTTAAATTCGTTACAGTCTGAACGAGACATGGAAGCCAAGCTGAATCGAGTGACGGAGGAGAACAAGAGGCTATCCGAGTTGCTCGTGGCCATGTCCGCGAGCTGCAGCGCCCTCCACAACCGGCTGTCCGATTACATGCTCCATAGCAGCGCTACGTCTCCTCCTGGTCGGAAGGATCGATCCATCTCCCCTCCGGCGGCGGGCAAGAGGAAGAGCCTTGACCGCATCGAGAGCCCATCAGGCGAAGACTATTCCAAAAGGTTCAAAGATGATCCTGAGAGGCCCAAGACCTACAAGTGCTACGTTCGGACCGACCCCTCCAACACGACCATGGTCAGCAATTCTTTAATAATACTACTGCTACGCACTTCTAATAATAATCTTCTAATAATAATAGTAGTAATTATAATTTAATATTTGTTGACTGTGCAATATGTAGGTGGTGAAGGACGGGTATCAATGGAGGAAGTATGGGCAGAAGGTCACCAGGGACAACCCATCGCCCAGGGCTTACTTCAGATGCTCCTTCTCCCCTTCGTGCCCTGTAAAGAAGAAGGTGCATTTTCTCCTTTCATCTACTCTCGACATGATCGACCAAGTGTTTATTCCATTCTTCTGTTAACTATTAATTAACACTTGGTCAATATTATATGTACGTACAGGTGCAAAGGAGTGCAGAAGACAAGTCGATACTGGTGGCGACATATGAAGGCGAGCACAACCATGCCTGCCCTTTGCAGGATGGAATCTCCCATGTCTTGCACCAGTTTCCAAGACCCCTCTCCGTCAACTCCTCAGGCGCAGTCGTCATGGTGGATATGGTACAACGACCGGATGATATCGGAAGCGAGATGCAGAGGTTCCAGATAGAGTCGCCGGAGATTCGGCGGCAACTGGTGGAGCAGATGGTCTCCGCATTGGCCAAAGATCCCGGGTTCACTGCGGCTCTGGCGACCGAGATCTGTGGAAGAATTCTTCATCATCATCCACAAGCTTGATTAGAATTGCTCATGCAACTTATGCACACGAAACAAGTTTGGATGGCCTACGTGCATATGATTTTTAATTTGTAGGTCTAGTGACGTCGACAACTCGAAATCAAATATTACTTTGTTAGGAATCTTTCTCTGTCTTCTGGAGCTGATACATACCAGTTCATGGAAGAGATACAAAAAGAGAGTCATGCTTTACTTTGATATAATATTAGAGATATAACTCGATTGCCTTCTTGTGTGTATATATAGCCCTGATATATCAGAAATGTAAAAGGACAATCCAATCTCATGGTTATATATTTGATCCTCCAATAGTATTTTCTGGAATTTAAATTTTTCTGTTTTGTTTCCTAAAACAGTTAAATAATATCATATTCTTGTAAAATAATTTTATTTTTTTAAGATGTATAGAAGGTTCAAATAGTTAAAAAATATAAAATAATAACAACTAATTTGTGCAAGTTCTTTCTTTCTCGAAAATATAACAATATTGTTCATTAACTAGGTTTCTTTTCTATAAGCTGTCATTCTCTCGAATTGCTTATTATAAAATCGCATGCCTGGCTTAAATAAAATATATGTTTTTCCTTGTTAGTGATGTGTTTAAATAAGATTGTTAAGAACTCAGATTTAAATTTTACCTCTTACTAATTTGAATTGATATCTGTTTCAGTTTGATAAAATGATTAAAAATTTAATAGCGATATAACTCACTGAAATTTATTAAAAAGATGAGTATGTAAAATATTTAAGGAAGAAGAAAAAAAATTAAAATTAATTCAATTTGAGATCACTACAAAAATGAACTTTTTTTTTAGAAATTTATTAATATTTTTTTACAAAATTTTATAAAATTTAAATTTAACTTATTATCTGCATAAATAGGGTATTTTAGTTTTTTCTTATTTTTTCATTAGGATCTATACTGACTTAATTTATCGGTTTTTACTAATCTTTTAAATTGCATTCCAATTAATAATGTTAATAACAAATTTTAAATTATATTATAGCAAAGCATAATAAAATGAAATAATATACTAAATTTAATCTGAATTAATTATTACTATCACGTTATCATTATTCTTTAAATTATTATATGATCATATAAAATGAAATAAAAATTAAATTTTATTAACATCTTACATATAAGATTATCAAATTTAAATCGATATCAGTTTAAATTAGGAAGAGCATATAAATGTCTCATTCTAATTTGAATTGCATCTTTATCTTTTCTTAGGATAGATTTGGTATAATAATCCTCTATACTATAGTTATATAACTATAGTATAGCTATAGTAGAATTAGAAATTATATAATCTTTAAATTAATTAATTAAAGAACCAAATTTTAAGATTTTTAAGATAAGAAATAATTAGGTTGTTCCTAATAAAAACTTCCAATTTGATTCGATATTATCATCAATAATAGAGAAAAGAAAGAATTTCTAATTAGAGAATAAAAAATTTAAAGATATATAAAGATGGAATTTAGTAATATACAAAGATGAAATTTCGGACGGGATGCATAACCCGACATGCCGCCCGCCCAAAAGTCGTACGGTGGGGTATGACACGGTCCGAGCACGATGAACACGGACCCGGCACGACGCGACTCATTTTGGCAAGGGTTATTTTTTCCCGTGCCAACACTGGCTGCACATGGCACACAAACACAACCCGCACAAAGATCATGCCACCTGCGTTATTTTGATTTAACAACACATTCATGGATGCGTCGCTAAATGAGGACAACAAAGGTCGTGTTAAAAGGAATGCAGACCATGTTGGATTCTTTTTACCACTCTCCGCCGCTTATAAAACATGGCCGAACCCCTCTTCGTTCTTCACACTTCCTCCTTCCCTTTCCCACATGGCCACACGACACATCCCTCCCTTTCTCTCTCAATCTCCTCTCCTCGCATGTTCTCTTTCTCAATCTCCTCTTATCTGATAGCATTTTCACAATAATCGCGCTTAGATTCATTTCGAGTGATGATATCTTTTCATTTAAAATTGATCTAAATAGTGACTGTTGTGAGTATACTGTCATAATTACACAATGAGAGTTTGAATTTTTTAATTCCTACAGGGCTCAGAGCTGGACGAAAAAGTTCAAATTTAAAATAAAAAAAGAAAGAAAAAATGGACTGTCCGAGCCGGCACAATCAGATCAGGCCCGGACCATGTCGGGATAGAAAACGGAAGTGTGGCACGACACGACCCACGACACAGTCAAACAGATCGGCCCAAGTAAGGTACGACCCGACCTGTTTCTCCATCTCTAGTAATATATTATAGAAACCTTTGACGATTTTTTATTAACATCATTTCGAGCACAACAGGTACATTCCAAAATAACCATACCTCTAACTTCTTTACCCTTGGCCATGAACCTCCTCAAGTTCATAATAATCTTATATGAACACATCACTAACAAGGAAAAAACATATTTCATTGGTCGAGCTTGGATTTTATAATAAGCAATTAAGGAGTGGCAAAAACTATGATGTTATAGTTTTTTTGTATATAAAAAAAATCATTAATGAACAATATGGTTAGATTTTTTACTAAGAAAAAATTTCAAAGAAAGTTTTTATTAATTTATATGTTTTACTCATTATTTTTTTATTCTGTAACACAATAGATTTTGAAAAACAAAATTGCTTTGCAAAGAAAATGTTGTTTCGAAACTTTTTAAAGGAAATGAAACAAACATTCACGGACTTGGCTGCACGTACGTGTCAAACTCGTCGCGAGGTTCCCCTTTCATTCAGCGGATATTCCGTGTCACCTTTTGGATTGGGTGAATGACGATCTCGGTCTTGGATTGAGTCGATTGACAAAAGACCTAAAGTGAACTTTTCAATAATCAATTAAATTACATTTTATGTTTGTCTTTAACACTATTTTGAGTTGTTGAAAATGTTAAAATCTAAATAGGGACTGGGGGTATTTTAGGAACTATGCCTAACCTCGACAAAATGGCTAGTCACACTCTTAAGTTTATCTTTTTTTTTTCTCTCTTTCTCGTAGGTTATATTGACTATTCAAAATGATGATTACATGCGGCCACATCTAGTAGGAGATGAGTTCTCCAATTCTTTATTTGAATGAGAGATTTTTACTTTCTCATATTTCTTCTGAGCTTTCTTTTTGTCCAATTCTAATTGTTTGCGATTCTCCTCGTGGGCACGCCCAAACATTTTAGTGAAGTTGAAAAGCGTGATAACCACTGCAAATATCAAAGTTAAAAATGTATAAGTATTTAATTAAGTCAATTATCAATCATTAGCAGTAAAGATGACATTCTAGCAACTAGCACCATTGTATTGCAGCATCAGCAAAATACTAAAAACACTATAAAAGCAACTCAAAACATTTCATATATTCAGATTGACAAATGAACTTTGGTTGAACGCAAGCAGAAATTTCTTTTCAAACACACATGTTAACTACATGATTAAGACATCCCTATGTGTATTCATTCCAAAGTATGCATAGCTTATTTTTACAAAAAAAAAAGGTCATGTTCAAGAGAGGGAAAAATTATAAAATCCACTCCATTCATTAAGACATCAATCATTTTACTCCTCGTAAAAGATTCAGAAAAAAAATCAAATATTACGTAGTACAAAATTCTTTTTTTGAAAGATAAAAACTTAAAGATGGGAAAGAAAATTATATGAATAATATTTTACCTTGCTCAAATGAACAACGTGCAGGATCTTCTCCAAAATAGAGAGCCAATGCATCGGCATTTCTACCCTATAAAGAAGTAAGATTCTTATTAAAGATTGCATAGCTCATGTTATCTTGTCACAAAGACAACATAAATAAAAAAACCTACCACTGCATAATAAAGTGAGGTTAAAGACCTTATTTCACTTTCAGCAATACCAAAAAATACCTTCAAAGTCTGAAATAAAAAGTTTCAATTGAATTAGCTATAGAGAATAATATATAAGTTGAAACATGTGTTAAGTAATCACAATCAGAAAGTTCATTAAGTGAAAAAAATAGAATGAATGTTTATTACTGTTGATAGAGTTTGCAGATGAGGTTATTTTTTTATTAACCATAATGACAATTAGATTGTCAAATATAGTATTATCACACAATCTCACTTTCATAACTGTGTATATCTAAGTAGATGAAAATAGAATAAAAAAGTGTACTATGATTTGGCTCAAGTAAATAAAGTTTATCTTGTTTTCTCATGATTACCTTATGAAATATTTCAAATATAGGGCCATCATTCCTCGAGGCAGTTAGTTCCTGTTCAACCTTTTCCAGCCCCTCGTTTATGACTTGCATTTCCTCGGCAAGGATCTTTAATTGTATCTGTGGATGAATTTAATTCCTTGAAAAATCTACAAATTTAAAAGTTGAGAATTCATAATTATGAACAAACTAGTACCTTTGACGCAACCTCTAAGTTAACAAGATCCTTCCCAAAATCAAGAACTTCTGGAAGCTTATCTGCAAGAACCTAAAAAAATGATGAAGATAAACTAATATATTATACAGTATCATAGGTCTCAAACAAAAAAAGGAAAAGTTATACTACGTTTGCTTGGATGAAGATAGTTTTGAAGAAAAAAAATATATAAATGATTTAATGACATAGAAATATCAGATGTAAAAGTAGTACCTCCACATAGTTAGTTTATAGAAAGTATTGTGCATTAGTGATAGAATGTTATTGAAGTGAACAAATGAAATGATAGATAATGAAGTTGATTTATACACGTGAAAATACATGCTTGAAACACACAATTAAAGATTGAAGGAGAATTCACAAATAATGTTGTAACATAACATTCATGTGTAAAGGATTCGAAAATAAAGGTACCTTACATAAATAATGCATCAGAGTCATTTTATTATTCCGTGCACGAATATCACTAAGCTTAAGAAGACTATCCAATTTAAAACCAACGGCAGAACCTACAAAATTGGAATAACATGAACATTGCTTTTGAGAGCAGTAAAGAAAGCTATATATAAATTAATATTGTAAAATAAACAACACATATGAAACTGCCTGGAAATTGTGAACAAAGACAATCGGTTGACAAGAATTCAAATTTCGCTGAATGAGAAACTCACGTACAAATAGAAAACATAATAATTAAGGGAACATATACACAAGAAAATATAATCTCTTGGCATGTCAATGAACAAAATAAAAGAGGATAGACAGCTATATTAACATATTATTGGCGTGCAAATTTTTAACTCCAAAGATCTGCTTAAATTCCTCAGATATCTTCATAACTGCGGGCACACTACAAGAAAATCATGCATTTCTGCTGGCCAATTTCCAATGGGCCAAAATCCTTTGCAATTTTCGAAGGAATTTGCGATGAGAAGGAATATCCTTTCGAAATACTGATGGGTGAAGCACCCGTCACTAGTACCAACGGCAAAAATCCATCGGTATCTTACCGACAGTCCTGGCGTTCGGTATTTTCGACGGACGGAACCCAAGGCCAGGGCCGTTGATATTCAAATTAATAATAAAATATATTATAATATTGTATAATAAAGCATGAATATTTTATTAGTAAGTTGACCAATGGTCCAAAGGTTAGGGCTGTTGGTATTCGAATTAATAATAAAATATGGTATAATATTATATAATAAAGCATGAATATTTTATTAGTAAAGTTATCGACGATCCTTGCCTTCGATATTCGACGGATTTTTAATAATAAAATATATTATAATATTAGATAATAAAATATGAATATTTTATTAGTAAGGTTAGCGACGGTCCTGGCTTTTGGCATTACCGATGGATTTCCTCCGGTATTTACCGACGGACTAAAATTCGTCGGTAATACCAAAGGCCAAGGCTGTCAGAACTCAAATTAATAATAAAATATGTTATAATATTATATAATAAAGTACAAATATTTTATTAGTAAGGTTACTGACGATCATGGCCTTCGGTATTACCAACAAATGAAAATGTGTCGATAATATTGAAGGCCAAAACAATTGGTATTTGAAATAATATTAAAATATTATATAATAAAATATTGGTTACATATTATAATTTTAATATTAAATTTTCGACGAGCCTAGCCTTCGGAATTGTCGATGGATTTAATAACGAAGGCCAAGATCGTCAGTATTTTAAATTATAATAAAATATATTATTATAACTCTCTCCCCCTCCCACTCTCACCGTCTCTCTCCCCCTCTCGCCATTTCTCTCTCCCCCTCTCCCTCTCCCCCTCTTGTTGTGTCTCTCCCTCTCCCTCTCTTCCCTCTCTCTCACTCACTCTCTCCCTCTCCCTTTCCCTCTCTCTCTCTCTCTCCTTCTCTTGGCTACAACTAGATTCGGTCACCTGCGTCCAGATCTGGCCACCTACGGCTAGATCCGGCCGCATGCAGTGTCCGACCGCAGGCGCCGCCTCGACCGGATCGGGCCACCTAACTGTAGCCGGGATCTTGCCGAGATCGGCCGCCTACGCCCAAACCCAATTGCAGACAGCCAGATTCGACCGCACATGAACCTCGGCCGGATCTGACCATCTGGCTGCCACCGGATCCCGCTCTCTGATCTCCCTCTCTCTTGGCAAGATCTGCCACCTACAACTAGATCCAACCGTAGGCGGCCAGATTCGGCCGCTTGCAGATGTTCTCCCTTCAAAATTTTCGACAAGTAACTCTCGTCAGAACTTCCGACGGGCGGACAATGGTCTCCCATCCGAATCACCGACAAGTAACGCCCATCGAACCTTCCAACGGACGAGCTCCCATCGAACCTTCCGAAAGTGCCCATCCTTCAAAACTTTCAATGGGAGTTAGCCGTCAAAATTTCCAAAGGGCGTCTTTGCGACAGAGTTACCATCGAAAATATCGACAGTTTTTCTACGCCCATCAGAAAATCATTGGAAAAATCCGATTGTCATCATTCCATTGGAAAATCCGTCAAAAACTGAATTTTTTGATAGATTTCATGGGATTTTCGAAGGATTTGGTTGTGGAAAATTCGTAAAAATATTGTAGTGGGGCTTATGCACTTTCATTGCCTTAACCATTACCAATGATCATTCACCTTTTATTCAGTGGAATAATTCCTTTCTCAATTGAAGTAGTGTTTGCTTAAAGTTCATCTTTCCCAACGATGAAGATTCACGGAGTTTAAACTTGGTTATATCAAGTCACTTACCATTCAACCAAGTTAATAATCATTTGTTGGTATTGTCACACTTTTGAAATGACATGTTTGAGTAACTAACAAACAACATACATGATTCCTGAACAGACTCACCTCTGGCAGTCCCTTGGTTCAATGCATTTCCTAGAGAAAGAATCGTATGCAGAATTCTCTTCAATTTCACAGAGCTTCTGATCTGATCAGAGTCGCAGGAAAAGATAGTGCTGAAAATTCGTGGAACAAAAATATAAAAGTATAACATTGTAACTGTACATATACAAATAAACCCCAAAATTACCTCATTTGCTGCAGTATTTACAACATTCAAACTAGTGCTTAGGTCTGCAACCTGGAATAATAATTAGGTAACACGATATAGCTGATGTGAAAATATTGTATTGCGCACTAATAAAACAGACAGAAGAGTCCGGATTTTCTTTCTCACCTGAGTGCGGAATTGAATTTTGAAGGAGAAGACCCTCAATTTATTCTCTATCCTTGGTACTTTCATCAACTCTAAGAAAAACTGATGGGAAGAACAAAGAACAATAAAATGAGTCGCATGCATGCTTGTGTACTTGATGTAGGAGTTGAAGAGGAAATGAAAATGATCTGCTGGAGGAATGTTCAAATTCGTCTCCCAGCATGATTGTGCAACATTTTGACTTGGTTCAGGAACAGCATGTTAGTTAGGGAATAATTATCTTATCTGGTTGAGAGTTGGAGCTAATTAGTTATTGTTTGGATAGATCTTATAGGTTTAGGTAGTTATTAGTTAATTTTATCTGAATTATAGTTGGAATCTAGTGGCTATTTAATAGCTATCATCCTGTAATCAAAGGATCATCTCTTCAATATTCAATAGACAATTGTTTCTCTTTCGTAGTCCAATCACTACGATTGTAACTTTCCTGCAGTGCTTCGGCGTTGTTAGGCTGGTGGGGCTTCGGACCATATTCTTCGACAACAATAGCAGTTATTCAGATCCTTCCTGTTGCGTCAGTACTAGCACTCAAGGGAATGTTGTACTAACTTGGCATCTTAAAGATTGATGCCACCACCATGATTAGAATATGAAGTTTTTTTGAGGAGAAGTTGCTTAACTAGAAAATGATTGGAGGTGTTATATTAAATGAATTATGCTAGAACAATTCTGCAGTCAACCTTATAGCCAATGTGATTAATCTGAATATGCAATAAATGATTGTGAGGATTAAACAAAAAAGATAAAACTCCTACCACAATATGCAGAAACTTAAAAACTGCAATGCTTCGAGATGAAGAGCCATGGACAATTTACCCATGTTTGACGACGAAGCTTTCTATTGTTAATTAGTCCCGTTTTGAGTTTTGCTCGATCAATTAGATATTTTGAACAATAAAGAGCCACCAGTAACTCTATCATGTTTAGTCAATGCAAAATACTCTACATTTCAAATTTTCATGTGACTTTCCTTTCAGCAGTTAATTCACAGTATGCCTCCCATGTTGCAGTAAGGAACCCGTGCATTAAACTAATATGTAGATTTATCAGAAAAAGAAACAAATTAGATCAAAGGCTAACCTGTTCACATTTCCCCAAGCATTCTTTACCACCAGCATAACCCTAAAAATTTAAGAAACATTTAATTTGCAGAGAGAACACAGGTAAAATTTTGGAAGGGTATATAATACAAGAAATGAATAAGTTCTACAACTAGTCCCCCTATGGAAAAAAAATTCTACAACAAGATAAATAATCATTCTTCCATTATCATCAAGATAAGCATACCTGTAGTAGTTCTATTTCCTCTTTCGTAGGACAGAACTTTATGAGGTTATCTAACTGATCAACATCCAAAACAGAATCATCCAGGGCAATCAAGGAATTCTGACAAAAAAAATCAGGAGAATACAATATATATGAGATCCTGAAACTAAACACTAAAGACAAAAGCAACTCAGGAAAGTCTAAAACAAAACCTTCTTTAACATGCAGGTGCTTGTAGTAAGATAATTTGAGAAATACATGAGAAAATAATTATAAGAAAAGTTTCATGCTTGATCTTTATGACACAGGTATCCAGCTCTAAAGATAAACTTTCCGTGAACTTAAGAATTAGGGCATGCATTTTGTTTAAACAAGGTGACAACAAATGGAGATTATAAGAAAGAGATTATGTGAATGCTGACAAAGATAAATTTTATACGCCTTTATCTGCTGAGTATAGAACTCCATCAACAGGGCATGCTTACCATCAAATCAGACAATGGCATCTTAACTTTCGTAAGCATTATTTCACAATTGTTGGCCCGCCTAAGATCAATCTACAAAAAACAGAATAGATACAATTCAATGTCAACATCACCATGTTTTAAAGGAACTTTTATAAAGCTACAAGTTTTCATTTACTAATCACAATCAAGGAAAACACCATCTGCTCATTAAACTATTTGCTCATAGCACTTATCTCATAAATTATGAAACTGCCACTTGATCTTCCTGAACCACATAAAATTACCTATTTTACTCCTACTTTTCCATTATTTTATTCTTAAAATACTGACTAAATTGCTTTCCCTCCAGTCTCACTTATGTTTCCACAGATGCCATGGTAATGCCAACAGGGACGGGGTTGTGTTGCCTTCCGTTGGACATCTTTGAAGGATTGTAGTAGTGTGGGTTGGTCACCTACTTTTTTATCTCATCTCTTTGATCCCGTCTGTTCTGCTCGAGGTACTGATGGCATTTCCTTGGATATGTCCACAAGAGATGGTTGAATCTAAATTTCAAGGTGTTTCAGGTTGAGGGAGGCATATGCACTTTTGGGCATAGGTGATCCCTTGGAAATTGCTGGTCTGAGCATGGATTGTATACTAACATGGAGAGAAATTACCTTTAAGGGTAAGATTCTGTAGCTGGCTGTTGAGATGTCAGAGGATAGCAACCAGGTGTACCAAGCGAGATGAGCTCAAAGTTCTAATGTTAGTTGTAGCCTATGTGGCTCTTATAAGGAAAACATAGATCATTTTTTCTTAGGTTGCTATGTTGCCAAGAACTGTGGTTCATGGTTGTGGCACATTGGATGTTCCTTCAGAGATAGTGTTCCTGCATTCTGTACAAGCCAAAGGCTCTCAGCAAGAGATCGTGATGTATGTATCTAGATGTGATCGTGTGACAACTTTTTTGTTTCTTTGGTCTCTTATGATTCAGCATAATGGTCACGTTTCCAGTGATAAGAGGTTCAATGTTGACAACATTGTCCAGTGCATTCATTCACTTATACATCCATAGTCCATACTGTTCAGTTTTGAAATATTTGTAACACCTCTACATATATAGTGATTGTTTTGCTTGACAATCATCATTTTCCTGTTAAAAAAACAGGGATAGGGTCGCCAGTCCCTCGAAGATAAGAAAAAATGATGAAAGAAAATCTAGTCAATAAATATTTAAAAAAGTGAGACGGGGTTAGCTTTTTCTGTAAAGTGAATAATGTTACATAGTCAGGAATCTTAATGGTCAATTTCATAATTTAGAGGGTTAAGCATCTCACGACTATAATAAGAAAGTTGAAAATCTAATTTCCCCTATTAATATAGAAAAGAATTACCATAGTCTCCAAACTTAGCATTTGGCATACGCAGCCGAGCTTTATAACTCTATTAAGAGAAAAAAAATAAGATAGATGATATTTGGAGAGGGGGGCATGAAATTGATAATATTAATATCAAGGTTTTCCGATTCGAAGACGTGGGGGCTTGTTAATGCAAAAGATCATAGACTAGACTTTCTCAAAGTTCAACTTAGCATCTCAATGACTGTAATTCCAATATCAATTCCTAGTGATTGTGTTTGCATAGTATGATTCACCTAAACCTACTTTTTTTAAGTTAATAGAAAGAATAATGGATTATCAACAAAAATATAATATTATTGACCTTATCTTGGAAACACAATGAAAAGATGTAATGGCATACAAAAAAATATATTAAATACATAAAATAAATAGGTACCAGATGAATTTTATCAGGTTTTCCACCAATCAAAGAACGACGTTTTGATTTTTCACCTCCAGCAGGAGCATCAGAATTTGGAACAACTGCTGGAAAGAGGCTCTCGAGTTCGCTCATATCAATCTCTGGGACCCTGATACAAACAAAATTTGTTACAAATGCAATAGATGTGATTGGTCTAACTTCATAGGTAATGCAATTGCTATGGACGCTTAATACTCTGAAGCTTCCTTTGATTTCTGTGCTTCGGCCCATAGACTTCCTTGCAGTGCTCTCGTTACTTTAACCCAGTGTAATGGTTTCAGATTCCTTCTAGATTGGGTGTAATGTGAATTTCCAGGACCCTTGGCGGGTCTTAAACTATTTCCCCGGTTGCCTGATGCATTACTTAGTTTGATTGAGGCAGCATCAGGCAGTGGAGGTGGAGGTACACCTTGCTTTCTAGTCTCTACAGAACCTGAAGAAACAAAGGAAGGTGGAAGAGGAGGGGCCACCGGTAGAGATCTTGACTGATTTGATGAAAGAGAAGGTGGAGGTGGGGGTGGCAACGGCGGTGCTGTTGATGCAGATTTTGAACCTTTAAGCTGTTCAGAATTCAAATGTTTAGTTGGTGGTGGTGGTGGTGGTGGTGGTGATGGTGGTGGCAGGGTTACCTTTGCATCTGACAAAGCTGGTGATGGAGGGGAAGGTGGATTTGGTATTGGCTTAAGAAAGATGCTCCCAGATGTGCTTCGACTAGTATCTGGAGAGATATGGGAAAGTGATGCTCCAGAAAATGAAGCAAGAGGCGGCAGAGGTACAGAAGAACTTAATCCTTGAGAAGGTACTTGGTGAAGTTCCAACAATGGCTGCAAGGAAGTCCTTGACAATTCCTTAGGTGATGCTAAAATTTTAGATACAGGTGGTGGTGGTGGTGGTGGTGGTGGTGGGATAGAAGGCAACTTTGAAAATGATTGTTGTGCGATTGATTTCTCTAATGCTTGTGGCGGCGGCGGCGGTGGTGGTGGAGGAGGTGGTGACTGTGGTGCCAATGATGAGTTGCTAATTGATCTTGGTGGCGATGATAGGGTTGGTGGACGCGACAATTGAAAAGTTGATATTGGGAGGACCATTAATGGTGACAAGGATGATGTTGTAAGAGATTCTTGAGGAGAAAACATTGACATTGGAGAAGCATGTCCTGATTGAGGTGCCTGAACTATTGAATTTTGTGGAGATAGTGTTGATTTTGATGCTGGAGATGGGTGTGGCAAAGCAACTGATTTTGGCGGAAATGCCATCATCAATGCTGGTGATTTTGAAACTGATTCTTGCGCAGAAGATGTTGGTTTTAACAGTGGTGACACAGGTGAATGTTGAGATGAAGTACAGGCCAGATTTGTGAAAGAAGCAAAATTTGTGCTTGTAATAGAAGTAAGAGGATGTAGTAATGGAGGAGCTGAAGAATTTACTGGTTCCCTCTGGCCAGATTTATCTGAAAAGAGTAGTTCTGGAGTTTGTGAATGTGTTATTGACAGATTATGTATACCAGGTTCAGGAAATTGTGTCTTTAAGTAATGAAGATGAAATTGTTTCAACTTCAGATCTTTCAGAATCAGAAAGACTACTGAATTCATCGTATTTTGCCTTCTCTAGCTGCTTGTCTGAGATGAATAATTCTGGCATATTATCATTCTGTACAGTTTCTAGTTTCTCTTGACAATCGTTTGACGGTATTATTTGTTGATGCAAGTAAAATGCTTTGTCATCCTTTGCATCCAGCCATTCCAGATGGCTGAAGATCTCTTGCACCAACTCAAATGCCTCCATTGGAAGACCTTCTTTCTCCTCAACATTAACAAGCTCTGTAGTATCTAACGCAGCCACTGTCTCCATCTCAGAAAGAAGTACCTTCCAAGAATGAAATAATTCTTTTCACTAATAGCACAAGTGACCAAAAAAAGAGATGACCTTTGAAAAAACCAAACACACCTCAGCTCTGAAATCTTTTGGAAAGAGGTTCTTCTTATCCCTTAAACTATCAATCTGATCATGATTCAGCATCAAAATATTGGATTTAATGAAATCCGTATTAAACATTATTCTAAAAATCATTTGTTCTTGCTCTAGATCCTCGTACAGGTGGATGCACTCAAGTAGAACATCTCCTTGAATGTGGCAATGTATGTCAATTTTCACTACTTCACAGTCTGCCTGAACAGGAAGGCATTAGCAAAACAGTTTTACAGAATGAAGTTCTGATAGGAGCAGAAAAGCATGAGTGCAGCTAACATGAAAGCAAGAGTTGGTTTTAACCGATCCTTAAGAAAGCATCTCATGTTGCTATGTCAGAGAACGGTTCCAATTATTCCTTATGTTTCGAGAGAAGCAATAAAACCTTATCTTAATATAGAATTTATAATTCAGTGATGGCCACTTTACTAGAGAGAATTATCATAAAATATTTCAACGACCCATAGCTAAGTACTTAACATGTACCATTATTAAGGTCCTACCATAAAACTCTGCCAGAAACAGGAACTACAGAACTGGTTGATTGTGACTGTAACAGACTATAGCATTCTTTGGTTTACGGGTTAGAAAGTGGGTTTGATCAGAAACCACATGTGATAAGCAAATCATAACCAAAAGTAACATTCACCTGTCTATAGTGTCGAGCAGTGTTACTTTTCTTAGGAGTTGAATATAAAAGTTTTGTAGTCTGGTCAGAGAGAAAAAGTGGGTCTTGACCGTAAATACGAAATATTGGCCTGCAACCACCTTCCATATCAAATTGAGGAATCATCCGGAGGATGACGCAATCCAAGGTAAGTGCTCTATTAAAGAGAGGCCATTCTGATGCAACACCCTTTGAAACATATTGCAAGTATCTCAGCTGTGAAGGCATCGGATTCACAGGCGAAAGCAACTCTAAAAACTCATGAGGCGCTTGCTTGTATACCATTTCCAAGGTTCTCTTTTCTCCTGTGTATTGTCTAAGATATATCATCAGTGCAGCTAACATGAAAGCAAGAGTTGGCCAGCCACCTTTCTCACAGTGCATCAGTAAGAAATTTTGCTGGCCCAAAGAAAGCCAACTCTCACATGATCTTAAGAAGTGATGGATCATCTCCATCTTTAGCAGCGGGCAGCCAGCATAATGGAAAGGATAGTCCATTACAATCGTATCATACTGAGAAAGAAGACTGGCCATTTGGCTTTCTTTGTCCCCCTCATGGAAATTGAAGACCATGAATGAAGCATCTGGAAAATGATCTCGAATTTGAATCATAATGCCATTGATGTAGCCTTCAAATCCACTTTCGTCCATGACATCCGTAGAGAAGCAACAATCAAATACTACAGACAAATGAAAAAGTTAATCCTATATTACTTGAAGATGTTGGAGAAGAGGGAAAATACTGCAGCCCTTTAGAAGCAACAGGACAGGTATGTTAGAAGGTATTCTAGCCTAACTACTAAAACGAAAAGAATCTAATGAAATTTATAGCTAACACAATAGAATTTATGTATAAACAGTGTAAGTTGAATGGCAAATTGATTAAAATGCTAAGACAGATTACTTCAGAATTCAGAATGATTTATCAATCACGATCAGAAACCAAAATGCTTCGCATTCACAGAAACCAAATACTAGGATTTTTTTTCTCGGTGTAGCTTAATACAAACTCCACAGAGAACCTTTGAAGTCCCAGTAATAGGATGGTTTTAGAACAACAATCCACCAAGAAGAGAGGAATAAATAAAATACATAAAGGAGCAACAATTTCATTTTATTCTGCTGGATTTCATCGAACGAAAAATAGGAGAAAATAGCAGGAAAAAACCATTTATTACTTATTTTTATAAAATAATAAGAAATCTTCTATGTGTCTGCATGTGACTTGCAATCCATTACAAACCAAATTACAAAAAAGTAAATACTTGCTTGCCGATATTAACGACAGATAATTGTCAATACAATCGTGTCTTTCATCCTAATGAATAAAATTTTTCCCAATAGCCACAAAACTAGAAGAAAAAGTAAGAACTAACACAGATGCACTTCTCTTAACTTAGTGACGTCCTTGGCATTGCACAATGCTTGCTTTTGAATAAAGGACAATATACTGCATAGACTCTAGTAGGTTGATCGAAGTATACTGCAGCATCTAAGCCTGCAGTATGTTCATTTTTCTCGTTTGAATATGATTCAACCATGCAGATGATAATGGAAATCAAATTAAAAAATATAGCAAAGAAACACATGCCATTTGACATATTTCACTGAAATATATTACTTTGCATTTCTTGACATGGACTTGAAGAATGCTCAGGGTAAAGAAAAAGGAAAAAGTTATATGGGCAATACATACGACTTAAATTTCAATAGACTATTGCTACAACTAGGATTAGCAAACGAGTACCTGAACTTTAATGAAAACTTCCCCAGGAAATTGTTCAATAGGATCATTTTTAATGATAATAAAAAAAAGAGCACAAATGCAAATTAGCAACCCAATAAACAATCGTGACAAAGGCAGACATAATTCACTTCATTACCATAAACCCGCTCGGAGATTTCGAGCAACCTGTCGGGGGGCTTCTTGTAGAAGAACCTGCGGAACAACGCCATGAGCTAAGCTCAATAGAAGCGAACCAAGCAACTCAGCTCAAGAACAACGCAGCAAAACGACCCTGAATCCTGCCAACGATCCGATCATAATCAAAGAAATCACCCGGTGGAAGAAGCAAAACTCCCACTCGGGTCATGCCAGCAACGGAATCGACGAAGGACGGGCCGGATCGGAAGCAGAGAACTGGAGGGGCGATCGGAAGTCGCCGCCTCTCGTGTCGAATTGGGGGGCGATGGAGACGACATTTCGATGGCGTGAGCTCTTTTAAAAACGTCGCCTTCCAGAAACTTTCGTCGCCGCTTTCGTGGCTTGCTTCGCTCTTTTGTCTTCTATTTTCCTTTTTTTTATACGCATTTGTTCGCTTTGTGTTGGTTGGGCGTCGGAGGCGGACGACGACGTGCGCGTCACGAAGGGCGACCCGCCGAAGTGAATTTGATATTACGTCGGAGGGCGAAGACGTTGGCTTTGGACGGAAATGGAAAGGGAACGCAGGAACACGAACGGGGAGAAAGTTTATGGAAAGACGCTTTCGTGACTGTCGATGTGCCATTGAACCCGGTTCGTTCAACTTGAACCGGAGAGCGGTTCCATTTGACGGGTGCCAGTAAATTAGGATTTATGACTTCTAAACAAGTTAGTTGACGTAAACTAAAGGCTGTATTTGGCGAACTTTAGTTCGTCGAACTATGGAGATTAGATTTTTTTTTTTTTTTTGTTCTCGTTGTTTGAATGCAAGTTCGACTTTGATGAAGTTTGAACTTTTGATTTGATATATTTATTCCATGTAGTTGTGACGGGTATTTGATTGTGCTCTATAGAATTTGTGCCGATGTCCGAGCTGTAGATGTATTCGTAGAGAGAGAAGTTTGTTGCTGGAGATTCGAGACGCGGAGAAAGTTTTAACATGAGACAAATATCATAAATAAATGCCTTTTGAAACAAAGATAATTTTTTGTACATACTTTGACTTATTTTTACAAAATAAAAGATTAAAGTAAAGTAAATAAAAACTAATGATATTGCTTTTTCATTAAAAATTTATTAAGATTTGCTTCTTTAATTCTATAATTAATATTTTATTTCCTTATTTTATACTAATTTAATTTAAAAAGTAGATAACATGAATCAAGGAGAGTCTTAGGATGAAGTTATAATATCACATGAAAACATATTTTTTTAAGGTTTTTAGAAAACTTTGTGAAGGGGTGGGTCAAGGTTTCCAAGTATAATATCGTAGTATTAGTCCATTATTGTGCTTATGAGATATAGCATAATTCAACGAAAAAAAATCTATATATGGCATAATATTTTATAAAGTGTTAATTTTTGAAGTAGAATCATTTTTACTTAAAACAATGGGGACCTTCTATTTATTTCATCATAACATCTTCATAAGCTGACTTAAAATTTTGCAGCTAAGCCCATTCATTTTTTTTTTCATTACGTTTTTTGCTGAGCTTTTATTCCTTATATATGACCCTTTTCATTTTAACCTCGATTGGTTCAAAGGCATAAACGTGTACAGAAAAACATGTATTATCATATGTAGATAAAGCAAAAAATAATTTGATAATGTCATATTCTAAAATTCCAATAATTAACACTTTCTCCTTTAAAGAGTTTAAAGGCCAGTTTGACTTATGTTGATGAGTTGGAATGTTGATAAACACTTTAATAGCTTAATGTAACACACACCTATTTGGCTTTAGGAATTAATATTTTATTTATTTCTACGAATTGTATTATTTTTTATGAATTATGAGTATTTTTATATGTTGAAAAAAGGGAAAAAAATGCATCATGCCTTGTCAATTTAGTTCTTTTATTCATTCTAAATTTACTTACATCCCAACTAAGAGCATCTCATTAATGTAGTACTGGAGCAAAAACGAAAAAAAAATTTGTGAAAATCCAACTCAAAATTAATAGTTTCTTTTAATTTTGGGAGACAATAATTTGGTTGCCCGCATACCTATTCGAAGAGCAAAAACAGATTTTTATATTTTTAAGTCCTACCTAGTATAATATGATCAACTATAGTTTGTTGTCGTCTTCTTTATATGAAAATGGAAAAATGCAAATTATATTTTTTATTTTTTATTTTCTAATATTTAATAATATTCCTAATCTGAAATGTTCAAATCAACATATTTTTGCTTTCTTGAAAAATGTAGGAGAATAAGGCTAAGCACTTAGATTTTCGAAATTTCATATCTTAAAATATAAATGGACATCTATAATAATAATAATAATAATTATTATTATTATTATTATTATTATTATTATTATTATTATTAGGATAATTACACATGTAAATAAACTATCTGCCATGCTATGATTTCTCCGTGAGGACTTTGTCTGCATGAGAATTTTCAAAGGGTGTGTTTGGATACAAGAATTTTAGTTTTCGAAAATTAATCGATTAGATAAAAAAATTTAGATTGGTTTGATCTTTTTTTTAAAAATAAAATATAAAAGTAAAGTAAATAAAAATTAATAAATATTGCTTTTTCATCAAAAAATTATTAAGATTTGCTTCTTTAATTCTATAATTAATATTTTATTTACTTATTTTATACTAATTTAATTTAAAAAGTATATAATATGAATCAAGGAGAGTCTTAGGATGAAGTTATAATATCATATGAAAACATATTTTGTTAAGATTTTTAGAAAACTTTGTGAAGGGGTGGGTCAAGGTTTCCAAGTATAATATCATTGCATTAGTTCATTATTGTGCTTTTGAGATATAGCATAATTTTAAAAATAGTTTAACAAATAATATTAATAAAAAATAATATTTAATATAAACAATTATTTCAATAGTATCTTAATATAATATAAATTATATTATATATAATTTGTAACAATAATCTCTCCATATACTATAAATTATATCACTTATACTTTTTCTAAAATGTAAGAAAATTTAATTTGTAAATTATATTGTAATACTATAAACATAATTATAATGTTTACAATAATTTCATTTAATTATTAATGGATTTTTTTTATAATTATAATGTTTATTAAGTCTAAATAAAATTATTTTATGTAATATATTTTAATTATTTATTATAATTTACTTAATACTATAGTAATATACTTATTTAATTTTTTATTTTATTTTATATTCCAAATAATTAATAAATAAAATAATTATCTCACTTTCTCTATTTTAAAATTAAATAAAATGAGATCCACATTTTCTCTCACTCCCTCTTTCTCATTGTGATGGCCCATCGTTATTTTAAAAAAAAAAAGAAAAAAAGAAAAGCTAGTTCTGTGCTCAGACAAGAACTTTGGAGTTCTAGTGTAGAGCAAGATTTTTTTTTATGAAAACGTGAAGCTTTGACTATGATTTAAATTCTTGTGGACCCACAAAAGAAATGAAAATTTGAAGTTATGAATTAAATACAAAAATACTTTTTTATTCATACCTTTTAATATTAAAAAATAACGTGACAAAGTTTTAGTATCGAGTAATTGTATTATATATAAAGAGAGACCGAAATTAATATACTGCCATATGACATGCTCACAATTTCTAAAATTCCTTATTTTTTTTTAAAATATATTTTACTATTTTACCTGATATAATAAAAATATCGTATTACAAAGTTGTTATATATGCTAATAATATAAGTGCGCATTTTGGTTTCACTAAATAATAAAATGTCTAACTTTCTAGATTTCCAGGACAATAGGAAAAAAAATCTTATAATAAAAAGTTTCGTTAACGCATAGGAAACTGCCAAGTAGTCCTATCAGCGGAAAAGGTTTACTTAACATTCCTTTTAAAAAATATTTAATATCAATATTATTGTAGCAAGGTTAAATTCGAAACTAAAAAAAAGTCTTGGATTTGAATTAAATCCTTAAATTCTAAAATCATCAAAATTTAAATCTTAATATAAAAAAGCAATGTATTTATTTATTTATTTATTTATGATGAATACAAGATTTATTATTTTTTTGCAATTATACAAGAAATTAAGCTTTAACGGATAAATAGGAAATAATGAAATTAATTTCAAAATTAGATATATTTTCAAATTCTATTAAAAATCTGAATCTTTAGAATCTGTTCGAAAATAACTTATTATTTTGACTTCAAGGACAGGGTGGGCAGTAGGGGCGGTGAACTAGTCGGGTATGGGTTGAAAAATTTCAATCCGAATGATCCGATCCGACCCAACTATTTATTTATTTTATTTACACTTTTTAGTTAATTTTAAGTCTATATTTAATTTAAAATATTAAAATAAAATATTTTAAGTATGAAAATAATATTTAAATATTTGAAAATTTATTCTATGTTTTAAAACAAATATTAAATAATATTAAAATAGTAATAAAACACTTTTAAAAAAAAAGAAAAAAATGGTACAACAACCACTTGTCCCAATGGATTGGGTGAGGTCGGATTTGTCTCTTAAAAGAGGCTTAACTCGATCCGACTCAATTAAATTTATAAGTTTATTTACGATCGGATCCAACTTGACACATAAACACCTATGAGCAGGTTTAAAACATTTGAAAAAGAAAAAAAAAGAAAAAATGAGGAATAAAGTTGCGGAATACTTAGTCAATTTAAAAATATTTCTTAATTTATAGGCCATACATAAAAATACCAATTTCCCAATAAAAAGAAAAAAAAAGCCTAGTGGGCTCACCGGCACAGCCAACGGATGCGTTTCTCTCTGTACTTGCGAAGCACAGCCACAGCCACTAACACGTGGACGGAACGAGCAAAGTACGCGAAATTGGAAGTAGAAAGCCAATAAAAAGGAGCCGCCTTTTTTTTTCGTTTAGTTCTTCCCGACCTGTTTAATCATTTGCCCAAATCCTTCGGAGCGCTCTCGTGCACGACGGCGGCGAAGAAGGCCGCCCCCGCGGCTGCTGGTGGCGCGAATGGCGTGTGCGCTCTCATGCCCAATAATCCATTTGGAGGTAAGCGAGTGGCGCCGTCGCCATTGTTGCTAGCATTCTTCGTTGCTTCTTTTGTTGGATAATTCTGATTTTTTTCTTCTCTTTTGGTGGCGATTTCTCTTGCATCTCAGGTGACTCCGCAGAGGTTATCAAGCAGCAAGGGGTTGCGATTGCGAGCTCTCAGAGGTAGTTTTTATATCGAATTCCCTGCGGATGGGGGATTCTTATATCTGTTTCCTGCTTGTTCCCTTCGAGTTTGAGATTTTACGAAACTAATAAATGTGACTTTTTTTCACTTAATACAATGCTTCAAAAGTACTAAGGTTTTTATTAGAGTTTATTAAGCATATGGTGTATTGTTGGATGGTGAAATATAACATGTTTTGTGTAATGATACGATCCAATGTAACTGACTTTACTGACTTTTGCATCAACCCTTTTCTCAACCATCCTTCCCCTTCTAAAAAAAACGTATTTTTCCAGAATTGAGAAAAGGTTTTTTTTTATATGAAGTGCAATGCTTTCCTTCTTCTTTAATAGTGCACTTGTTATGTTTTTAAATAGCATTCGACGTAAAACAGATACGAAATGCTAATTTTTATCATTAGATTAATAAAATACTTATATATTAATTTAATTTATTAGTTACATAGTGAATTTGATCAAAACTAACTCATCCAATTATTCGATGCTTATGACCAAGTCGTTTTAACATATATGACTAATTCAACATTGAGTATTAAATGATGCTTTTTATTGTCAAATTATCTCAAACAGTATATATTACTACATTTATGAATTATATGATTAATTTAATCATGAATTATGATCATTAAGTTACTCAAATAATAAGAAACAAATGCTCTACGTCAATGCGTAGAACGGGATGCACTTTATATTCATTAACCTCATTAATTTGTGGACAGCAATAGGAGGCTTCAAAGTGAGAAAATTTCAACAGATTCAGAAGTTATCGGACCAGCTATTTGTTTCTAAAAGATCATCACATGTTGTAAGAAATGCAGTAATTTCTCCTCCACAACCAATAGCATACCATGAAGAAGAAAGAAAAAGGATGTGTGAAAGATACGGTTTTACGCAAATCAGTGAACCGCTTCCTGATGATATCACGCTCAAAGATATCATGGATACCCTACCTAAAAAGGTTCAGCAGCTACATCAGTTCCTTTGCTCTTGTTTCCTTCTCATTATATGAATTAAATTGATTGGTCACCAGGGTTTTTGTTGAAGGTATTTGAAATTGATGATATGAAAGCTTGGAAGTCAGTTTTGGTATCTGTTGTTTCTTATGTAATGGGGATAGTTATGATTGCAAAAGCTCCTTGGTATTTGCTTCCTATGGCTTGGGCATGGACAGGCACAGCTATAACTGGGGTACTTTTTTCATGTCATCTCTATGATTTGTCATCAAAGTACATGTGAGATAGCTCATAAATTTCATTCTTCTCATCATTCCTAAAGAAATCATTTCTTTGTCTCTCACTGATATATTTATTTTTGCAGTTTTTTGTGATAGGTCACGACTGTGCTCACAAATCATTTTCAAGGAATAAGTTGGTTGAAGATATTGTTGGAACTCTAGCATTTCTGCCTCTCATTTATCCCTATGAACCTTGGCGATTTAAGCATGACAAGCATCATGCCAAAACAAACATGTTAGTTTCTTATCTGTTCCACATTCTCTGTTTGTATATGTACACTACAGTTTGCACTAAAAAAGAACAATTGGTGTATGAGGTATGTGTTGAATACTTGAATTAGTTCCACATGCATAAGTCATGGGAGATATGTTGAGTATATATGGGAACATAATCTTAATTAGGTCAAACACGTTGAAAACCATGAGCCTAAGGACAAAGCGGCCAGTATCATTCCAGCACAAAGGTCCCAAGGGGCAATGAGTCGTTGTGCTATTCTGATACTAAGTGACGTGTTTTGGTAAAACCGTGTGGGCTAAGGCCCAAAGAGATAATGTCACGCGTTGGTCGGGAGTATTACATATAGAGTCATTCCGTGTGGATCTTTGTGCATAGTGAGGTGCGATCACTCAACGAGGACGTTGAGTCCTCTTAAGAGGGGAATAATGCATGAGGCATGTGAAAGAAATTTGAGTATATATAGGAATATGACCTTGATGGCACATTTAGATAAAACCGTGTGGGTCAAAGGCTAAAGCGAACAATATTGGTTGGGAATGTTACATTATCCTATTGAACCATAAATATTCCAGTAAATATCTTTCGTGCCTCCTGCTATGCTTACATAACCCCATTCCTTCCCTTTTTCTATGGACTATGTGAAAGTAATTAAAATCAAACTTATGCATGTTCACTCATAATGAAGTATCATTTGAACAATCATGTAAAAGAAATATTATGGTGTCCAACATATTTCATCCAATGTGCTTTGCTCCATTGTTTGTAGTGTCATATTAATATTGGATAGTCCTATAATCATACTCAATAACAGTTGTAGATACCATTTACAGGCCGAAAAGCTTTTAGAGGGTCCCTATGCCAGTGGATAAGAATTCAAATTTGACCCTAAAAAAACAATTCAATTTTTAGTCTACTGCATTGTTAACTGCCTAATAGATTTGTTTATAAACTCGTCAGTTACCTGAAATGGACAAAATGTGGTTTCACATGTTCTAAAAAAAATGTGGTTTCCCAGGTTCTATCTTAAGAGCATTTGATTAGGTTGCTCGACTCGAAAATGTGCATGCATGATAGTATGTGTGAACAGAGAATACTCTCGACAAATCCATTCCATATCTATTAAATCATGGATCTTCCTATATAAGGAAGATACTTTCAGCATTTGCAAACTCACTAACTGGTACAAGAAGGTTAGGATTAAACTTTTCCTCCCTATGAGGTGTTATTTATTTTATTCAAGTTCATTTGTGGATGACAGGATGCACTGTGATACCAACAAATATTCAACTTTTGGTTCACTTTTTCTCAAGGTTACTTCTAATTCAGGTTGTTGGAAGACACAGCTTGGCATCCTGTTCGGAAAGAGAAATTTGATTCCTCCCCTCTTTGGAGAAAAGCAATAATATTTGGTTATGGACCATTCCGTCCCTGGATGTCAATAGCTCACTGGTAGTGTGTAAATCAACATACCAGTATATTTTAAAATATACTTGATATCACGGTTAAACAAAATTATTTTTTCATTCCAGGTTATTGTGGCACTTTGATTTAAAAAAATTCAGGCCTAATGAAGTTAAAAGGGTGAAGATAAGCTTGACTTGTGTATTTGCATTTATTGCAATTGGATGGCCATTAATTATTTGGAAGACTGGGATCATGGGTTGGCTTAAATTTTGGTTCATGCCCTTTATGGGATACCACTTCTGGGTAATGCTTAGCTTCTTATTTTGTTGTCTACTGACATGACATTTTTCTAGATTATGGTATCCATCTTTCCATAAGGGTAGGGCACCTTTTCTGATAAAATATTTCCAAAAAGTGTTATTATTACTTAGACTACAAATTTTAATCGAAATTTCTTGCTACTGATTTCAAATTTTCTAGATGAGTACCTTCACGATGGTTCATCATACTGCACCTCACATACCTTTCAAAACTTCAGAAGAATGGAATGCTGCTCAGGCACAGCTTAATGGCACAGTTCATTGCAACTATCCTCGTTGGTATGTGCCTTCTACTTTTGTTTGTAAGAAATATGGTGAGGAATCCTAATTGAACGACTTTCCAAGAATTTATTATGGAATGCCTGTTTTACTTTAACAGGGTCGAGATATTATGTCATGACATCAATGTACACATTCCTCACCATATTTCTCCAAGAATTCCAAGCTACAATCTCCGAGAAGCTAATAAGTCACTCCAGGAGAATTGGGGAAGGGTATGTCATCTCAAATTTTTATGTTGAAAAAAATACATAAGTCATTAACACTTTTCACTACATTTTTTGCATGCCTACAGTATCTCAATGAGGCCAACTGGAATTGGCGTCTTATGAAGACTATAATGACTATATGTCATGTGTACGATAAGGAGCAATATTATTTGCCATTTGATGATTTAGCCCCTGAAGATTCATACCCAATTAAACTTCTTAAGAAGGTCATGCCAGATTATGCATGATTCGCAGGTGCATAGTGGATCTTGCTTTGACTTGCATTTGGTTAGTCAAAATGGCGGTTACTCATAAGCTCCCAGGAAAGAGATTCTTATATGGCAGAACATTATTAGATCCTGTGGAGCATATGCTCCCATTTGCTATAAGTTATTTAATGAGTTACATTCTTGATTTTTAATACTACATACAAGTAAGAAAGTTTTGCCATGACATCTCTTGATAGAGAACGTTAGCTTGTTAGCTTTGTTTCCAAAAAAACCAGAGAATGACAATCACAAATGAATATCCTTTGATGAAAAATTATCTATAGATATTGTGTTGTTCTATGTCCCCTCCCATCTCTCCAGGCCAGCATTCTTTTTTCCTTTTTGAGGGGAGCATTGTCGGCATATTCCTAGTAGCGTAGTTTTGAATAACAAGAGACATTTATAACCACTTTAAAACTTCAACCATTGGTTAACTATACTCATTTTTTTTACTAAAATAAGGGATGAGGGGGGATGTACAATATTCATCATTTTACTTTGATTGTCTGTCTTGTTTTGTGCTTTTATTATACATGCATGTTTATCTTTCTTAGGTATTTGTAGTTAAAAAGGTCATTGTAATTTAATATTTTTTTGCTCGAATTTGTACAATATACAGATAAGTATTTACTAATACTGACAATATTCTCTATGCACTGACCTCTTGATATCAATCCATCGCCACCAGGGTGTTTTGGCCCAAAATGGTGATAACATAGTGCACAAAAGTGAGCATCAAATATGCCAAGAATATTAACAGCAGTTGGTTATATGAAGTTTTCTAGATCATTAGGATGTCAAACTCACTTGAGTTGAAGTGCTTTTTCCTCATTCTTTTTTATGCATTATATGTGTCCAGTTGCTGATGCATTTATTCAATAGGATTTGTTCATGAATCCTCTATTGATACACCCATCTGTCCTAACTCCTATGATTGTGAAAGATTGGTCTGCGTTTGGGAGATGCTAAAATTGTGAAAGAAAGCAATATTACTTTGATGCACAGAACTTTCTCTGACAGGAGGATTCAACTGTTCTGCACAAAGTAATCAAAATCAGCTTTGTTTGACACGACTCAAAATAAATCATTCAGAAAGCATGCATTTGCTTCTCACCTACTCCCATTCCATGGGAGTAGTTGGGACATTATTTTTACGAGTAACTTTTTTTCGGTGAGATCATTTTGACAAGTAAATTGCAACAGAATCTCCTACCATTTTAGCTACCTATAGAATGTGACATAAATTTCTGTGTTACCATACCTAGGAGCGTTGCAATTATCTGCAACCTCTCTCGTATGACACAAAGAACTGGAAGTTTAACTTATGATCAAAGAAAGGAGAGCAAAAGCAGTCATGGTTCAAATGATAAAATATCATGAGTATAGTAAGAAGCAGAAAAGTTGAATTTTGACAAATTCCTTGGTTCCCAGGGGTTATGCCATCACTAAATTGTGGATACAAGAATTCACATCATATCTTATCACTAAATTTTGGATTTAACAATTTACATTACACAGTCGGACTAAGTTTTTGACATTAAGATTTAACATTATATCTGAAGCAGAACCTACATTATATCGTAGCACTAAAATTTTGGATTGACTCCTCTGTTGCCACTTACCATGGAAGAATCAATGCAGCATCCTTGTTGCCCTCTTGTTCTTTCCTGTATAAGTTACAGCTGCAGGTAGCGAGCTTTAACAACTAGCAAAATTTGGGAAACGGCGGCGTCTCCCACACGTCGAACACATTCTCCTCGCTGTGCAGCGCAAAGAGCCGGTCGCCGCCGATGGAGAAATCGCATATGGACCCGCCGTACCCGCCCCGCAGCGTCGACGTGCGCACCCACTCCGGCCCGCAGAACACAGAGACGGTGTCGCTCGCGGACGAGAAGAGTTGTCCCCCGTGGGTCGCCAGCTTCGGGTAGCAGCTCTCCTCCTTGGGCACCTTTCGTCTGGTCAGCTTGCGCTTCGAGCTCCACCTGACGGCCACGGGTTCCTTCCTCAGGTCCATGAACCCCAAGTCGTCGTACTGGTTCACGACGCATATCGACTGGCCGTCTTCCATGGCGATGGCGTGAAGGACCCTCTTCTCGTCGAGCAACGCCGTGGCCGTCGTTCTGGCGTCGGTCCACGACCAGACCACGCGCTTCTCCCTGAAATCTAGCAGGCCGATGAAGCAGACGTCGGTCATCGGGAATAACGTGGCGACCATCAGGCAGTTGTGCCCTTCGAGCCACTGGAGCTTCTCCGCGTCGCCCATGGCGCAACCGGGCTGCTCGTAGAAGAAGTCCGACTGCTGCCCTGTGTTTTGATCCCACACTCCGATGCCATATTCGTTGCATCGCCCCTTGCAGCTGGCGAAGATCTTGTGGTCCGAGCTGCTGAAGCTGAGAGCTCCGGCTGTAAAGCTCTTAAATTGGTTGTCGTGGGCGACCAGGAATCGATGCTGGAGTTCGCCGGTAGACGCTGAGAACACGCCCATTCCGCCTTCGCCCCTCCCTAACCGACCTGGAGTTGTGATCACGATGTTGCCGGCGTCGACGTAGCCTACGTCGTTGACCTGCTGAAAATCAAGGTTGATGGGGCGATGCTCCTCGAGCATCCAGTTGTAGACGTGCACCATGTTGCCGTGGGCGACGCAGCACCCACCGTCGGGGCTGGCGCGGATCGCGGTGCCGTCGCCTGGCGCTCGGCCTGGGACCGAGGCGGCGAGCCGGACGCGGTTACCGTCAAACGCGCCCCACCGAGCGGCGCGGACGTGGTCGAGGAGGCCGTAGAAGAGGGCCTCGCGAAAGAGGAGCTTCTCCGGCAAGTTTGGGGGGATATGGAGCTCGCCAGTGCGCAGGAGGTCGAGGAGGACAGCGAAGCACGCAGGATTACGATCGATGAAGTAGTCGGCCGCGCCGGAGTCGTCTCCGCCGCCGCCGCCGCCGCCCCCGGCAGGCGGCTGGGGCAGTTCCCAGGAGTCATCGAGGAGGGCTCCGAGCATGGTATCGCGGCCGGCGTTTGCTAGAGTAGTGGTCGTGGTCTCGAAGACCTCGCCGCCCACGTTGAAACGGACGCGGCCTCTCCTGCTCGCCATGAATGCAGGAAGCGCAGCTCTTATCGAGTTCAGAAATCAAGGGCGCACAAAGAAGGATCAAAATTTCGCAGCAAGATCGAATTTTGATCGATCGAGGGTTCTGAATATGGAATGTGCATCAAGTGGGGAGACGCGCGGCGATCAACGAATCGAATTAGAACCGAAAAAATGTGCAACAAGTCGGACAGAAGAAAACAGGTGAGGGAAAAAGCAGGTTGAATCTTAATTGACTAGGAATTCGACAGCAGAGGAGAAGATTAGGGCGTACGTTCGGAATCGGATGACGATTTGGACGCACGATGATCTTAAGGCCGTTTGACGTTGACGCTATACCGTTTTAATCGATAATTTAGATTATCACGTAAATAGATTATTATTATTTAAATTATTAATAATATTATATTATAGTGTTAATATATGTATTAATAATATAAATAATAGTCAAAACACATAATAAAAAAATATCAAAATATTTTTAGAAATTATTTCAGATTTTAATAACATATTATTATAAATAAACAAAAAATAGAAAAGTGAATATATATATAATTGAGATAAAATTAAGAGTTATTTGTAAAAAAATTTAAATAATAAAGAAGACGAAGTTGAATGATATTTATTTTTATTAATATAATATTTAAAATAAAAATTTGATTGAATGAAGAAAGTGAAGACAAATATAGAAGTAAAAAAAAATTTGATTGATGTTTTCACATAATCAGCTATTTGAATAACGGATAAAAGTTTGGCAACTCACAACTGCATTAACTTTTGATTGACAAATAAAAATTTCTATTGTTGTAAATATATACATACACATATATATAATATTGGGCTACATTTTTTATTCCATTCATGATCGGGATTGAAATATATATTTAATTAATAGACCCATCATCCATTAAAAATTCAACCATGATAGTTAAATGTCTAATGGTGCAAAGAGTAGGACAATTATTAAACCTTATGCCTATATGTTAACAAATAATAAGTAGTTTCTAAAAAAATAATTAAACATAAGTTGTATAATAAAAATAATCTCAAATGTAGAAACATTGTAAATTGGTCAAAATGACAAATGATTAACATATTTTCAATGCTTACGGATCCATCCAACCTATTTCTTAGTAATAATAATCTCAAATGCTTAAATATTTACATTGGTGAAAATTACTGTAGCATTCCTCAGTAGCGTATGATATTACCCGCTTTGAGCTTCGGTCCGCACGATTTTTTTAAAACACATCATACTTGTTAAAGATTATGTTTTCATATATACCTAACATCTTTCCCGTGACTTATGTACGTGGGACTACCCAACCATGCACAGAGTTCCATGCAAGTGGCTCTGATATCATATATGTAATATCACATGCATAAGTCATGGGAGAGATGTTGGGTATATATGGAGAACATGTCCTTCACCATGTGTGACGCGTTAGAAAATTGTGAGCCTAGAATGAGGCAGAGCGGACAATATCATGCACATATGGTATCAGAGTCACTCCGCATGAGCACATGAGGTATGCCAAGTGTGACGTTTTAGAAAACGTGAGCTTAGGATGAGGTGAGGGCAGAACGGACAATATCATGCTGAGTATAGAGATCACGTTAGAAAACGTGAGCCTAGAGAGGGGTGGGGGCAAAGCGGACAAAATTATGCTGAGTATAGAGATCGCGTTAGAAAATGTGAGCCTAGGGTGGGATGGGGGCAGAGCGGATAATATCATGCTGAGTATAGAGATGAGCCGCTCGCTACTCTGATACCAGGTGACGTGCTTTGACAAAACCGTGCGGGCTTAAGTTCAAAACGAATAATATCACATGCTAGTGGAGAATGTTACAATTACACATTATTAACATATTTCATTTATATGTAATAATCTTTTCCTTGCTTTCGGATTCATCCAAATGTTTGACTAAATGAGTCAAAATAACTTATAAATATTTTTTAAAATTTTCTTTCTGTTTAATAACTAAAAATGATAATCATTTATTTTTCCTACTTATAAGTAAAAAAAAAGGTGAAGGATTGTAACTTATTTTGTGAGAGAAAGAAAAATTGTTCAGTTTAATCAATAAATTAAATATTTTATCTCTAATATATATATAATTTTTCTTCACAACTTTAATTTATTATAATATTAAATAATTTTTTATTATTTGACTAATAATAACTTATAATTTTTTTTATCATCAAATGTATAACTACTTATTTTTAAAATAAGTTTCAACTATTAAATTATTTGTCAATATTTCAACTTATTAGTTAAGTCAAATAATATTAAAAAAAAGTCCACATTCGGAAGTTGTGACTATGATCACGAGCAAAGTTGTTAAATTCGTGTTTTAGTACTTAAAATCATTTTATTTACGTTAGTGAGGTAGAAAAATGAGTTAACTCGTTCTAAACTCACAATTTAATGTAAAATAGCATTCGGATACGCTTTAGTTCGTTGGAATCGTTTGAAGCTAGCAATGTGTCATGTATTAGACTCGATGCTTTCATATTCAATATGTAAAATGATGCCGTGGGTTGGGCGAGTTATTGGGTTTATTTATTCTCATATTCAATAGGTTTGGAAACTTACTACCACCGTTGCTTATTATTTTTGCTATTTCACTTTCACCTTTCATTTTTTTTTATGTTTTATTGTTTCATTTATCTTTTTCACAAATTTTGTTATTATATTATTCTTTCAAATATAAAATATAATAAATTAAAATATGATATAACAAATTAGTTGAATAATATAACATTCCAGTAGGTGGTATAATAATATTTATCCCCAATATTAAAACTTAAAATTAAATTATATGTTGAATATGCATATTATAATACTTAAATATTTAGAATGGTGATGACAAGTGAGGATGAGAAAAAAATTATAATATTTAAATTATTAGAAAATGTGAAGGTTCCGCCACAAGAAAGTTAATAAAATTATATATTATAAAAATTTGACAAGCTTCATATAAAAATTTATGGGAATCCAAATATACAATGTCACGAACCTATATTTTATGAGTATATACTTTATAAAATTGAATATATTGATTATTCATGTTATAATATATATTTATTATTAATGATTTTAAGAATTATTATCATTAAACTAATATTATATTTAAACTCTACGTATTTATGTATAGAACTTACAATCAAAGTCTACCTAAAAGGAGTTTAGGTAAAAACCCAAAAAAGTTTCTACTCAAACTACACATTATCCTCATTTCATTAAATAACAGTAATTTCAAATAAATGTATTTAAATCATTAATGATTCCAATGCTTATCATTAATTCTATTTATTATATTTTTTTGTTCTCTAAAAAATATATTAGTCTTAAATTTATTAAATATTTTTGAAAAGTGGCCTTGAGTGGATTCGCATACTTATCGGATAATTAAATTTGGTTGCAGTTAATGAGATCGTTTAGAATTAATAACTCTGAATTCGATTATTGCAATAGTCTAATTAGTGAAATATTAGTTTCCTCTTTAATCTAATTATGAATTAGTCATTATTTTGGATATAGAAGATACGAGTGGACTGTGGATGTACAAATTTTTTATTTATGTCGATTTGATCCCACTAAATTAGCTTCGACGACTTGAAACAACATGGATTCAAAAACTTTTCTTAGGGCTGGAGTACAATTTGATATTTTGTTAGGTTGACTTTTGGACTAACTATGCCAAATTTTTCTTGGCAATTAATCACTTAAAAAATGTGGAAAACTAAATTGGTTTGTATAAGTTTTTCTATATTAAAAAAAACATCTAACGCATTTTGTATTCGTTTAAAAATATCCAGAAACCATTTAGTAAAATTAAAATTCATCACTTCAGTATCAAAATTTTTGATTGATTTTTTAGCCCCTACTACAATATGTCGATCATTAAAAATTCAAATAATAAAATTATATTTAATATTTTACATGTAATATTATAAGTAAAATATAAACTTTACATTAAAATATATCAAATAAGGTTTCAAAATGTAAGAGTAAACTTTTAAACTATATAACATAATTTATAAGCATAAAAAAGAAATAATGACTCATTAATCAATAATATACACTTCAAAATAATTAACTAACAATATAAATAAAACATCTATAACTAATAAGAGGACTCTGGGATATTTTTCGGCTGGAGTTATAATTTTAGGGAATTGGTTTAATTTGTTAAAATAATACCTTAATTTCTAATCGGTCTTTCATCTATTTTTATTTTTTTTTCGAGTTTATTTTTTGAGACAAATAGGTTTCTCCATTTTTTGCACCTCTAGCTTTGCGATATCATCTCTATCTTTATATTGCACTATAACTCTAGCGGCTCTTTAACTAATTAATAGTGCATTTTTTTTGTAAGGAACGTGTAGGTAATCTTTGTAAGTTATTTGGGATCATTATATTTATCTTATCATTTGTGATAAATAATAAATAATTTGGATTATCTAGACAATTCACAAAATACTAGAGACAATTCAGATTGTAATTTGAATTGTAATTTTAAATTTTACTTTTCGCATTTATCCTTTATAATAAATTATAAAATAATTAAATAAATTATAAAACTAATTAAATAAACTATAAAAATATTCAAATAAATCTTAGTTAATTATGAATATATTATTATAATATTTTAATACTTTTTTTAATATTTAATTTATGGGTGAGAATTTGTTTTTGTAATTTAAGTTTATGGAGTTCAAAATTATATATATATAATTATTTTGATGAGGGGTATATTAGAAAGAAACTTATATTAACTTATAAATCTTTATTTTCTTATAAATAACTAATGTGGATTATTAGATGAATTATTTATGCATGCTAAATAAAGTAATGTACATTTTTGATAATTTAACAAGTGAAATTTGCAATATATATTTCAATGTAATATTGAATGACAATGCATACAATCCAGGACGACCCGGTCATACCAATCCGAAAATTTCAATTTTTTCTGACCTGATAGAACCCAGTCTCATTCCTTGAGACACGACTCGAATCAGGTCGAAACTGGGTCCAAGTTGTGAAAACTCGGATATCGTCCTGACTCGATAATATGTATTATATTAATATTACATTATTTTAAAAATAATATACTTATGATTTTTTAATTTAACATTTTATATTTTATTGTATGTATATCTTAAATACGTATTATATTATATATGAAATTTTATTATCATATTTATATAATAATATTAAGTATGTTTATATTATTATATTATATTTTTCATTTTTTGGTTAAATGGGGACAATCGAGAAATTTTTTATTTTTGTCGAGGTCCCAACTGGAACGAGGGGCGGGAACAAATCAGGTCGAGATCGGAATTGTCTAATCCGGATTTGCTCACCCCTAATTATCAACATTCAACATAAAATAAGGTGGGGAGTGTTGTGTGGTTCAAATATTATTAAGAGGAAAATGAAATAATAAAAGAAAAGGAATTATGAAAAGGAAAAAAGAATGAAGATAAAACTATTCACCCATTTAGACGAATTAAATAAGATGAAGAGAAATGAAATAGATTTAAGTAATAATTTATTTGGATAAATATATAAATGCATTTTATTTAAAAATGTTTAAAATTTAAAATATATAAGGTAATTAATTATTTTTCTTCATTTTAAGATCATTTTGAGTTGAAGAAGTGTTGAATTATAAATAGAGAAAAATAATGCATTTTCTCGTTCTCCTTCAATTTTAATTTACGAAAAAAAGAAACATAATTTTTCCTTTTATTTTATTTTCACTTATTATACTTTTTATTTCTTAATTTATCTTTCTTAAACCTCAATTTAAAATATTTTAAAAAATATTTATTTCTTTAATTATTCACGGGGTAATTGAAATCGATCAAAATGGTCTACAGTTTACACATAAAGAGGAGCATTAAAATTATAAAATTAATGATGCCAAGCTTACTAATGATTTAAACTTTTTTTAAAAATCAATTAGCACATCTATTTGACAAAGCGGAAAAAAAAATAAAAAGATATTACAATATGCATGAAATTATGTGTGAACTCAATTACAATCGACAGATATAAATATAATTTCCTTTAATTTTTTTTCTGGTAGGAATAAATTGTTGTCTTTGATACCGACAAGATGAAAGGTGACCCAAATTGTCTCAAATTGTCGACCACGGACCCAAATCGATTCCGAAAAGTAAAAAAAATACACTGCAATTTTTAGAACACAATTTATTAAATTAAATAAACATAATAAAATATACGTGAACCTTTTTATCCGTATATTTATGGTGCTCGGTAAATTAAATAAATAAATATAAAAAGAATAAAAGAGTTTTTTTAATCAACAATCGCCAGCTACAAGTTCCACCACCACGTGCTTCACCATATCCTACGGACGTGATCGGCGGTTTCGTTACGATCTCCATCTCTTGCCGTCCGATCGACCCGGTTCAAAACCCCCAAGTGCTGGGGTTTATATTGCCACCCGAACCCTTCTCCGCCCCCCTCCTTTTCGGCTCGTTTGCGAGACCGATTTGTGCGACGGCGAGAGACGAAGGCGAAAACGACGAAGAGATAGCGCCGAAGCATCCGCCGAAACCCTAATTCGATCCCCCTACCCGACGCCTCGAATACCTAACGAGTTCCCACCGCCGGATCTTCCTCCTTTCCAATCCGTCATCTCCTCTTCTCCGATGGCGGAGGTCCCGGTGAACTCACTGGAGGCTCCCGCCGGTGGCGGCTGCTCCTCGGTGGAGGTTCTTTTCCAGCGTAGGATCGAGTTCCATCCAGCTCGGAAACCCTATTCGCCAGTCTCCAATGGGGATTTCCGGTTGGAGACGTTGAACCCCAGCTCGGATGTCCAGAGGCTGCCTGCCGCGTCGACGGGACAGGGGGCCGACGCGGGCGTTGGGAAGAGATCGGATGGCGGCGGGGGGTTTCATGAGCTTGGACTGGACCCGGAGCTCAGCTTTAGGATCACCTTCCGTAGAATTGTGAGTTTTTGGATCGTTTTAAGTCGACAATTACTGCTAGTTCGAAAAGCAAAAAAGGATGCAGTTTTTATGCGTCCCTTATCCTCCGGATCTCGTGTTTCAGATAATATTTTGTCTTGCTAGTTGTGTAATGAGGATTGAATCTGCATAATAGTTTCCCTTGGAACAGGATTTATTATTGCATTGTCGGTTTCCTGTTATAGTTTATTGATTCACATACACAATGTCTACTTATCCTTTCTTAGCAGTTACATGCTCAATCTTTTCTTTACCTAGTTGGTTTTGCTCTTGTTCTACCCCGTTTCTTGAGCATTTTATACGATTGCTGGTGTAAATCTCTAAGCCATTGGTCTCTAACAGGGCGCAGGCTTGGCAAATCTTGGAAACACTTGTTTTCTTAATTCCGTTCTCCAGTGTTTGACATATACTGAGCCTTTTGCAGCATATTTGCAAAGTGGGAAGCATACATCGTCTTGTAAGTTCTCTTTGCGTCAACTTGTGCCTCTGTCGGTATTGCGACTCTTATTCCTCAATGTTTTATTGCCTGGTAGCATAATATCTTCGTCCTCTAAGTTCTCTCTGCATTTACTTATCCTTCTGTAGGTAATGCGACCCTTATTTGTCATGTTTTATTGTCTAGATGTAGTATAATTTCTGATTACCATGCCAGCTCAAAAGGCGATGCAGGAGCTACTAATGTGTTAATAATTTTGCAATATATAATTCACAATTTGTTTGAACTTTCAAGTCTCCTATTCTCTGAATGTCATGGTTGCAGTCAAATGATATTCCCTTATTTCTTGTTAGACACTGGATTTGAAACCGGTGATTTATTCATCTTAATTATCTTGTTAGCACTTATTTGTTTATTTCCAAGTAACAGCACTTTGCTTTAGAGAAAAGCTGATTCTGCACAGTTATGTTATCTTTGATTTTATCAACACTATATTTTTACTTCTTTTTTTTTTTCATCGCAATACTTGCACTTTTTTAACTCTGGTTATGTTGCTGAACTGAACCTGTTCTTTCATTTTCGTCCTTTATGTATTATAATTAGTTAAACATAGTCATATGGATATAAATTTGGGGCTATTAAGTACAATGCGGTTTTATACTGGAAATATTGAAACTTTGGACAATTATGGATGTAGGAAATTATTTTTAAACCACTTAAAGTCTGTGTGTGTGTTTCTCCATTCTTGTTTTGATCTCTTTGCAATAGTTCATTTAGATGTTAGCATGTAGGACTGTGTATGATTAGCTCTAACTTTGATTGACATGATCACTGTCTGATCACTGCTATATTTGTGCATGAAGGCCATACAGCTGGATTTTGTGCAATGTGTGCCCTTGAGAATCATGTCATGAATGCTCTGAGATCTACAGGGAAGATATTGTCACCTTCTCATCTCGTTAGGAACTTGAGATGTATCCTAATTACTTCTTCCAAACATTATTTTCCATTTTGAGCTGTCTATTACTAAAACTGATAGATATATAGAATGTAAATTATCATGAAATGGTTTTATGTTGTCTATTTAGTTTCAATTGCCAACCTTAATTGCACAATTAGGTGTATCACGAAATTTTCGAAATTCAAGACAAGAAGATGCACATGAATACATGGTCAACCTGCTGGAATTAATGCATAAGTGTTGTTTACCATATGGAGTGCCAAGTGAGTCTCCCAATGCATATGAAAAGAGTTTGGTTCACAAGATATTTGGTGGCCGTCTGAGAAGTCAGGTAACTTTCATAGTTGTTTTATCTTGGTGTGTCCGACTTGGAAATTTTGTAATGTATTATTGCTGTTTCCAATGTGATAATTGCAGGTTAAATGCATGCAATGTTCATATTCTTCCAACAAATTTGATCCATTCTTAGATTTGAGTCTTGAAATAGTCAAGGCTGATTCTTTAAGCAAAGCTCTTAGACATTTCACTGCCGTGGAGCAATTAGATGGAGGTGAGAAGCAGTACCAGTGCCAGCGCTGCAAAGAGAAAGTTAGGGCCCTCAAACAGCTTACAATTCACAAGGCTCCATATGTTCTAACTATTCATCTTAAGCGTTTTGATTCTCATATTCCTGGGCAGAAGATTGATAAAAAAGTGTTTTTTGAACCTAATCTTGACTTGAAGCCTTTTGTCAGTGATCCTCATGTGAGTAGATTCTTAATTTCTTTTTCTTCAATCTGAAATGTCAACTTTTCCTTTTTTTCTTGTTTCTGATGTTTCATCTGGCCTTGACACTTGCAGGGAGCAGACCTGAAATATACCCTTTATGGTGTTTTGGTACATGCAGGTTGGAGTACTCACTCTGGGCATTACTATTGTTATGTCCGAACCTCAAGTGGCATATGGCATTCCCTTGATGATAATCAGGTTCAATCTTTTGACTTTCCATTGTATTATGTTGATTTAGGTGTCCAAAATTTACACGTCACTAGACTTTATATACAATGGTGGAAAAGCTTTGCCTGTTTGTTTTAGTTTTTTCTTTGCATCTTCCAGCACCCTTAGAAAACATGCTGATAAGTTGGTAAAACATGAGAATTCAGGGGTCATCTGATATAGCTTTTACTGATTTTCCAACTGTTTGATTTCCAGCCTGCCAAATTGGCAATGGATCAAAACGAGATTGCTTGATTATTACTGATCAGACCTAATGTGGAATGTATTATTTTTATAATTATTCTATTTTGATTTGATAATAAGGCTGACTGACTTGATAACATAAGGAGTACAATTTTTCTTAATAAAATTCTGGATTATTGAGTAATGAGAACTTATGAAGAATAATTAATAAAAGTATTGAAGAATAGCTGGATGGATTATTTATCTGAAATAATTACATATTCGTAGCTGATTCTCTTGAACCCTCATGAATGCAGGTATCTCAAGTTAGTGAAAAGACTGTTTTGTCACAGAAAGCCTACATGCTCTTTTATGTCCGCGACAGAAGTTCCATAGTTAAGAGACCAATGGATATGACTTGCAAAGCTAATTTGTCTGCGAAAGCCTATGGTGACAAAATGGTCGCGTTGTCTGCATCTGTGACAAATGGTGTAGTTCCAAATGGTGTGGTGGAAATAAAATCAAGCACTTCTGCATATGGCTCTTCCATATTCAGGTGTGGCGCGACGACAGAAAATGAAACTGTATGTTTGAAAGCTAATGGTAATGTATCCTTGAATGGGCTGAATGAGAATGTGTTGTCAAAAAGGGTGCAACAAGTAGCATTCCAGGATGCGATTCTTTCAAATGAGTCCAATATGCCACTTGTAGGAACTGTTCAGCAGCAGATCATGATGAATTTTTCTCAACCTGCTCACAAGGACAATATTCCTCATGGAACTGCTCTGCTGAATGATACTCTAAGCGCTCAAAATGGACAGTGTAGGAATGGAGTCAACTACAATATTTCTGGTGTATGTAATGGTGAGTTGAAATCAGGTACCCATGTTAGTGAAGAAAATATGCTTTCCTCTTCCAAACCTACACATCAGAAACATGTTGCAGGGCCTCTGAAAGGAAGAGAACTGCAAAAGGTAAGTCAACATTGTTGATGAGACGATGGTGTTGGATGGTCATGATTTTTATATTGATCTGTTTGGTTTCTTCTTTTAGAATGAAGATGTCACTAAGGAAACAGTTCAGACAAGCAGCAGATTGTCCATGGTGGAAAATGGCAATAGGCCTGCAGAGAGTGAGCCATCTGGACTTGTGACACAATCAGGTTGTGTGGGTGAATCCATTCAGAGAGATGTAAATGACAAAAGATGTGTGGATCATCAGGTAACTTCCAAGTCTTCTATTTGCTTCCTGGTTCCTGTTCTGCCTCATTTACTAATCTCGTTGCTCTGACAGATCAATGGAGCAAACTGGCCAAGTAGCCTAAAATCTGCCGGAGAAAATGTTCCTGAAGGTGAAAGGCTTAAAATAGCTTGCATTTCAGAAAGAGAAGGTGATGAAAGTGATCTTATTCAGAAGAAAGTTCCAGTAGAAAGTGGTACAACTTGCAACGTAACAAATTTGAAGTCTAAGAAGCGTGCTAAATATCCAAAGAGTGGGTTATATTATGGCCGCAAGGAGCTTATTGCTTATGTTAGTGTTCAGAGATTTGTGAGGTCCAAGAAAAAAAGTCGTAATCATCATTTGAGTTCAGGAAATGCACCTGAAGATCATAACAGCATAGATGATCTGGCCACATCTACATCGAAGGATTTTGAAAGTGTCAACATGGGTTCTAAGCATCGTCATCGTAAACGATCCTGTGCCAATGTGGAAGTAGATAATACCTGTAATGTTCAGTCTACAAGTATGGATGATAGGCCTGAAAGAAGCTTAACAAAAAATGATGACACATGTACCACCCAGCAACCAAATCTGGGTTCGAACCCTGTGATTCAGATTGTTTCAAAAGAACCGAGTACAAACAAGAATAATTCTATTCAGCGTGATTGTTTGAACTTGCTTATGAGGGGCCTGAATGAAACTACTGGTTAGCATTTTCTTTCAATATATTGTTTGTTTAAACATTCGACTTTTAAAATAATTAACTCTTCATCCTGGTGTACAATAATCAATTAATCTTGTGTTCCATTCAGTTGCAACATGGGATGGTACAGAAGTATCAAAACCTCCGCTGGATGCGCCAGAAGGTTTAAGGAGTATTGGTTATGTGCTTGATGAATGGTATGCAACTTCGCTTTTTTGTTCTTGGAAGGCATGTAGAATACAGCTCATTGCTTTAATTTAATTGTTAGACATTATATTTTCTTTCTGTTTTATATGTTTAGACGTTTTCCTTGTATCAATAGTTTCAAGAAGACAATCTCTTGAATTACCACTTAACATTTTGATAGACTAAAATACCACAATTTCACTTTGGTGGAACCGAGAGTTCTTCTGACATTTCCTGATGCAATTTTGATTTCTGAATCATCTCAGGGATGATGAGTATGATCGTGGTAGGAGGAAGAAGGTAAAGAACTCTACTAATTCATTTGATGGGCCAAACCTATTCCAGGAGACTGCCAATGTAAAAGCACAAAATAAACTGAAGTTGAAGGGGACGCAGAAGAGGTCTGAAAACCAGCCATATAGGATATGAAGGCGGAAACACTAACATGAAATTTATGTTTTGATTTCTTGGTTCTGCAATAAATTATTGTTGTATTGTTTCTTCCCATATCTTTTTTTTTTTGGACTCTGTATGGGAACCCTAATTTTTTTGAGTATTTAGTGCTGTTATGGGGAAGAATCAGTTGCCAATTCTCTACGCTCTTTGCCCCATGTAGTGTTGAATGGCGCATCTTATGAATTATATAAAGATTATATAGTTACGATGCTTTTTGTTCTGTTTCCTCTTGTTGCCATTATCTATGTTCTTTTGTATTACTAAATTAAGAAAATACATAAAATGCATCTTTTTCATCTGGTTTGGTTTAATGAAATTTTTATGTAATTTGAATTGTGGTGGTATTCATCCATATGCAATGTTTATTTCTGCACCGATGCCATGTTCAAAGAACGCTATGAAATAAATGAAGCTGCCACATGCCAAGCTGTTCTAATAGTTCGAGGACATTTCTCCTGTTCCATTCTATTGCTTTGATTGTTGTTTTTTTTTCCTTCACTTGAATGCACCATAACAACAAGTGGTGTCCACGACTCTCGGACAATAGAAAAAAAAAAGAAAAAGGAAGAACAAAACTTGTGGCCCTTCGAATCCTTTTGAATCATTCAAATTTTGAAACATGTTCTATTGGGGCAAAAACAAATGGATTTCTTCTGCAAGAGTTAGGCTGGCAGGGAGGGTAGAGCAATGCATCATAAATCTTTCAGCCCTTGGTCCATTAGTAGGCCAATAATTGGCCGCAACTTAAATGAGGTTTGCGAGCACGTAGAGATGTGCCATGAGTTATTTCGTCCCTCTCCCCCCACCCATTCAATAAATACCTCACGCCTCGCCTGTGAATGAACCCTCCCTCCCCCTTCCAGATTTGGGGGTTCAGAAGCCTGGCATCCTTGTCACACTTCCAGCTTGTCCAAATCCTCACTGTGTGATTTCACAAAATAAATGCCCACCAGTTTCAAAATCCCAGCATTTGCATCACAAAGACATGGAACTGAGCGCAATGTTAATGATGCTGCATCAATGAAGGGAAATGATGCTAGTCCTTTGGAATACTTGAGTTGATTTTGTAAACTGAAATGTTAAACTGAATCTATTCAAACTTGAAAAGTTCATCCTCTAGTTAACTAAAGCCCTTTTGGCGACTACAGAAATCGCTAACCTGCTGATACTTAATACATTGATCCGTAAACAAGTCTTGTGAACCCAATGGCCAGAGGGTGACATGACAAAATATTAGTCCAAGATCAAACAAACACAGACGAATTAAGTCGTACAAAATCCGAATCTTTATATGACACGAGGAACCAAAGCAGAATCTAATGACATGATGAAGAATCATAATAAAGATCACGGATAACCAAAAACGGTTTCTAGGGGTTCCATGGTTTCCCGGGAAGCAGCAGATGGACCAAAAAAATGCCGATCCTTGGCGCCTTCGCTCTCCATTAATTCTCGCCTTATATAAGTCATAAGAAACCTCACTTCTCTCGTGCCAAGCCATTTCCTTTGAGCTCTTCTTAAGCTCTACGCACCACTCACTCACTCTCTCTCTCTTTCTCTCGCGTGTGTGTTATGGCTTGCTCCAGGAAACAAGGCAGAGCGCTATGTTTCTGCGCTCAGCTCGAACACGAAGGTGGTAGTGGGGGGATGGAGGAGGAGGGGGGAGAGATGAGGATAGCAGACTGCCTCCAAGAGCACGACGGAGGCAATTGCCGCAAGAAGAGAGCAAAAAGACGAGAGCTTGTTGTGTCATTGCCTCCAGCATCTGTCTCTGCTGGCACTCAATGCGATTCGTATTCACCGAGGACGCTTCTGTCCCGGCTGCTGGTTACCCTTCCGAGGCCCTCGCCGCTGCGCGGTGGCGATGGTGGTGAAGGGATGGGCTGCCGGGTGCGTTTTCCCCGGTATGGTTTTAGTAAGAAGGAGAGGGAGAAAGGTGAAGGGGAAGAGGAGGAGGAGGCCGTGGCCGCGGTGGAGAAGGAGGTGGTGCAACGACGGTCGACCGCAAATGTCGTAATGGCATTGGATTCTGAAGCCGTTCGTAGCAAGAACAACAGAGCACTCTCATTGAGCTCAGGTAACGGAGTGTTTAGGCCTGATTTCAGAATTTAATATGCAACCAAATTCTGACTCTTTTAAGGGTATTGCGACTGCAATTTTACGTGATTGTAAACTTATAGTGAATGATTAAAACTTTTCCAGGAAAGAGGCCAAATGGTGAACAGTCTTTGAACCTCGGCATGGGGGTGGGTATGGTGTTCCTCCTTTCGAGGAGTGCAAGCGAGCTCAACAAGATGACAGCGCTACGTGAGCAGATGGAGGTGCTTCTCAGAGACATTAAGGACGAAGTCCAGAAGAAAGACATGCCTCGTAGCTACGCCGAATCAAACAAGACTGTCTCCTCTCCATCAGACAGCCGTGGGAATGTGAATTCAAACAGTTCTAAAAGAGGACCTTCTCGGGAAGTCCTGCATAAATCCATGGCACATTCAACCAGTGCTACCCCTACAAGGAGCGAAAGGTGCCTAAAGAGGAACCAAATGGAATCAGAGCTGGAGGTGGAGTTGGAACGCTTGCAAATTACTGTGGCAGGCAAAACCTCAGTGGCTCTTTCTAATCGAGTGAGAATGCAGGTATTGTATAATTTAGATGCATTTGCATGATCAAATGGAGCTAATGCGGCGTTAAACCTTTTGCAGCTGCACTCACAGTGATCGATGATGTTGAATGCATGAATGAATGGCCATATTACCTTTACAATTGTGATTTACATGCCACTTGCAGTTATTTTTCCCATGATTAAGAAGTCAACTGAAACAATACAGTTCAATCCACATAAATGCACTTTACATAGGTTTCAGACAAACTTCATACTTACTGCAAGAATAGTGGACATCCTCATAATGCACTTAAACTTAACGTACTGTATTCTAAATTTTACAGCTGACTACAAGTATTCTGCTGACAGAACAATTTGTTTGAGACTCCCAATTAAAATTGCATATCTTTTGATTCTGTTGTTAGCTTCATACCTAAACTGCAATGCAGAGCAATGGTTCTAAAGGCTATGACAAAGGCCTTGACGAGGAAGACGAAGTCACTGACGAAATGAACAGCATCAATCGTGGGGTGTCTGCAAGGGAGCTAGAGAGGAAACTCAACCAGCTGCTGAAGATGAGGCAACTAGAGAGAATAGCGGAACTGGAAGCGTCATTCAACTGTGACGCCGATCCCTCTGACAGCTTCAGTGAAGGTGATGGGGAGCTGACGGAGGCCAATGAAGAATCAAGCAGCAGCGGGCGTTTCGGCATTCCGGCTCGCGAACTCGAGAAGAAGCTGTACGAACTGCTGGAGACAAAGCAGCAGGAGAGAATTACGGAGCTCGAATCCGCCCTGGAATGCGCACAGAGAAGACTCCTGGAGAAAGAACGAGAAATATGCTGGTGGAGGGACACCGCAAGACTGGTGTCGCAGCGCCGGGATGAAGCATTATACAGGTACATGTGACATCTTGGTTCTCAGAGCTTTGCTGCCATGTTCTTGGGCGTTTTTAACTGAACAAAGTGCATCAATCTGATTAGATAGTCGAGTGAGACGCAGAGTCCGGAATGCGGAGAGCACAATGTGATCCAACGTTCTATCTGCAAAGATTTTGGAAGGAATTTGCTGTCAGAATAATCAAGTTCTGAGATGGATGGCCTTCGTTGCAGTCAGAAGAATCCAGCACGGAACTTGATCTCAATCACTGTGATGGACTTGTTTGATTTCTGTTTCTGCTGCTTCTATCTGATTAGTGTTGATCACCAACATTTTGACTACTTGTGAAATGTGCTAATCATCTGTTTTTTTTCGATGGGTGCTAATTATCTGTTTTAGATTCAAGCATTTTACCTTTCTCCTTATTGAGTTGTCCTTGATTCTAAATGTGATGCTAGAAAGCTATTCGAAACCAATGGTTATCAAATCATTGCACCATTAGAAACGATTAAATCACTTGACCATAAAAACCTCGGTAAATAAAAGGTTGTAAAAGTAAGCGTATCGTACCATTTACTTATTTAGCTTTTATGTAATGACAGGTCGATATTTTGATTAATGTAGCTTGTGGGTTTGAATATAAATTATCATTGTAGCTTTTTTGTTTAGAAAGGAGATCGTGGACCTATTACAAAAAATTTAAAAATTAAAAATAAAAGGTCACTCTTCGGTGGAATTCGAATTTGTGACTTTTCGACTAGTAATGTTGGTCACCAGATGTTACTATCAGGTTACCCCGCTCCAACTCTCCACGCAATTAATTCATTTAGTTGTCACTTTGAATGGCTTTACCTTTTTGTTTGCAAGTGTGTAGACTAGCACCTCTCCTCTTCTTCGTCAATCTCTCTAGTTAGAGCTGGGTAATCTTCAGATTGGGGACATTTCTTGGGCCATAATGACAGATCTTAACTGTATGTTAAACCTTGAGGACAAAAGGGGTGGTGCTCCTTTCCAGCCTTATAAATTTGTTTAAATATTGTGTCATCTTGTTCATTCGAAGGGTCTTATTGATTTTAGGTCAGAGGGTAGCTACTTTACTTGGTGTAATAATAGACGGGACGACGGCGAGAATTTCGTGCAGGCTTGATCGCATGCTTGCTAGCCATCACTAGCTTAACACATTTCCTGCATTAAACATCGAACACCTCACGAGAACTGCTTCTAATCGCTCTCCTCTATTTATGCAAACCAACAAGCATAGAAAATGCAAATCACATTATTTTAAATATGAACACTATTGGACCACCAAGGCCCACATGACATTGTTAAAAAGGAGTGGAAAAACTTCTCATCCTTGAGGAGAATCAAACATAAAACTTTAGCATGGAATAAGAAGTGCCTGGGAAACCTAGAACACATAGCTGACTTAACTCAGAATAAGATTAAACTCCTTGAGTCAAGGGATGCTGAAGTAGGCCTGACTAATGATGAACTTAACTCTCTCAAGGCTGCCTACAATGAACACAATGCATTAAGGCAAATTAATATAAAATGGTGGAGTAAATTAAGAATAAGCTGGTTTAAGAATGGTGATAGAAATACTAAGTTCTTTCACCTCTCAACAACCATCAAGTGAAACAAGAACTATATTCATTCTCTGGTGGACTCTTCTGGCAATACAATTAAAGACGAAAATGACATAAGATAAGTTTTGTAAATCACTATAAAGAGATTTGGAAACAAGAGCCCAGGCAGACCATCCCTTTCGACCATTGGCCCTCCTTGCCTAAGATAGATGACTCTAATGCTGGGAACATGTCTACCTCAATCTCCTTTGAGGAAATAAAAAATTGTTTATGGGGCATGGGCCCAGGAAGAGCTCTCGAGCCAGATATACTATTGAATTCTATAAGCACTATTGGGAAACGGTTGGACTCGAGGTTGTTAGCACCATACAAAATTTCTTTAGTAATAATATTCTTCCACCTAGTCTAAAACAACACTTGTATTCATTCCTAAAACACAAAACACAAAATTGATAACTGATTACTGCCCAATCTCCTAATGCAATGTTCTTTATAGGCTAACTGCTAAAATTATTGCTACTAGGATAAAAACAATATTATCTAGACTAATTGATAAGGCTCAATATGCTTTTATCTCAGGTAAAAATATTCAGGACAATATTTTGATAGTACAAGAAATTGCACAGTCACTAAATTTTGGCGGGAAAAAATATTTCATTTATAAGACAAACATGAAAAAGGCTTTTCATAGGATATCATGACTCTCAATTGCAATTGTTTTACACCTTATGAATTTCCCTCACCAATTCATATCATGGTAGATACTTGTGTTCCGTCACCATCATTTAATTGCACTATTAATGGAGTTGCATCGGACTATTTTAAAAGCCATAAAGGCGTAAGATCATAGAGCACCAAAGGGGGGTGAATTGGTGTTTAATATTTTTTTAATCTTGAAATTTCAAACTTTTTGTTTTAGAAGTTTTTCATGAAAATGTTAAATGCAATGCAGTTAATGCAAAAGTATAACAAAAATAAGATACAAAGCAAACAAAGTATTTGTTGATGAGGTTCGGCTCAACTCCTTGGCCTACGTCCCTGCTCTGACTTATTGACCTCAAGACCGTCAGAGATTCAACCTCCTTTCTAAAAGGGATAAGGAAACCCTTTTATATGTACACCACCTTCTTCTCCGCTTAAGAGGAAAGACAATCCTCTTTTCATACAGGAGTTTTGATAAATACAATTTTGCAAATCTCTCAATCTCTCTTTTTCACAAATGATCACCAGAAGGATTACAAAGTAGAGAGTAGTGAGAAGAAATCAATCTAGGACTTTTTAGAAGAAAACGATGAAAATAATCTTCTTTTGATTGATTGATTGCTTGTGTTCCATTCTTTTTTTCTCATACATTCTGCCCTTATTTTATAATATGCTTGACGAGATGTTCTATATTTGAAAGGTAATCAACAGATTTGATTTGAAAAATAGCTTTTATTTCATCAGATCACGTCGAGTTGGTCGATCGATTGGAGATTTTTTAGGAGTCTTCACCTTTCAATTATTCAGTCGCACGATTCGGTCGACCGGACCTATAAACGGTTCATCATTTCCACCTATTTTAATCTTTTCTTTATTTCGGAAACATAGTCGGTCGAACGGCCCTATGACTAGCTTACTGTTTTAGGCTTGTTTTTTATCGCTGTTTTGTTCGGGCGTGCATCCGATCGATGGTTGCTTGATCGGTCATTAATTTTGTGCAAAGTCATGTGTTCTATTTATTTCAGTCCTACATTCAGTCGACCGATCCTTCGACTGGTCTTGTAACTTCAATATCTTTCACGCTTCTATTTTCTTCGGTCATTCATCCGGTCGACCAATCCTTCAACATGTCTTATGATTTCAATAGCTTTTCAGGTTTTGTTGTGTTCGATCGTTCGTCCGATTGGTCCTTCGATCGATCTTTGATTTCTTCATCGTTTCTTCGTCGATTCTTTTCCTGTTAAACTTATTATTGTATATAGGTCATTTGACAAATTCATTAATAATATTTGCCGGCCAATTCTATTTGTTATCATCAAAATACGGGAATAATATGTGATTCAACAAAAGATATTAGACAAGGAGACCCATTATCCCCCTACCTATTTATTATTGTATCCCAAATTCTTACATCCCTACTTAATAGACAGGTTACTAGGGGCCGCATTGTCCTATTCTCTATTGGTTTTTTCTCTCTTAGGCATCTCATGTTTGCAGATGATTAGATTATTTGTCTGGCTACCACTAAATGCAACTGCCTAAGACTAAAGCTTATATTGGAAACATAGAATATGCTTACAAATCAAAGGGTAAACGTAGATAAGTCTTGAGTTATATTTACCCAAAAGACTGAGCAGTGGGCGTAGGAATATAATCAAAGGGATTTTGGGCATGACAATTTTCCTTTCAAATACCTATATGTGTTATGCACGCTCAATTTTGCATATTATCTTGCACTTTAATAAGTTAAAAATTGAGCGATCATGCATCAATTGTCTTGTTTTTCGCATGACAATATTATTATCCTTTTTATTGTGTGATTTTCACAACATTTGCTTGACAGGAGAAGAAAACGAGCCGCATCCAGATGACACGGGCCATGTTTATCCAGGTCGCGTCAACACCAACACGAGCCAGGAGAATTCTGCCACGCATTGATTAAAATGAACCGTTTTATAATACGCACCGTGTTAGATAATGACGAGAAGATTTCTGCCGCGATTCCATAACACAACACGATTCATGTCATTAATGGCACGGTCTGTGTTATTCATATCTGAGAATTTATCACGGCGAACCGAGCTTCTGTAATCATGACATTAATCAACATGGCCCGTGTCATTAATGACACAATCCGTGTTGACTTGATTACGAGCGCCTATAAAAAGACCCCTCCTTCCACTCCAAGGGAGCATCAGATTTGAGAAGGAAAACATCCACTTTTATAGAGTCTTGTGGCTACTTTGTGTAGAGTCATATTTTAGAGTTCTATTTTCTTGTTAAACTTTTGTACTCTAATTTTTAGCATTATGATGTTTAACACTTCAGCAATGGAGTAGTCCTTTTTTGTTGGTTTTACATTGTGGAACTCCACTGTCATTTTAATGAAATATTTTTTTATCTAAATATGAATGTTGTGTTTGAATCGAATCTATTTTTAGTATCTCATATCTTTTTCCTATCTACTCTATGAGATTTAGAGGGGTGTGGACTTAGACTTACTCGGTTGAGGAGTTTTTGAAATGAATTGAATTATTTTATATTTTATCCTTAAATATTTGGAGAATAATTTGGTTAAACTTTCTTCAAACATTTAATTGATAAAACAGATAGGACATCTGATTAGAATCCTAATTTATATTTCAATTATTTCCATCAGATGTGATTTTTCTACTTGATTTAATTAACAGTGGAGAAATGCTCAGTAAAATTAATATTTCACCTAATTGGCATTTCCTTTTCTTGGATCTGCTTCTCATTTCTCTCTGATTATTTCCACAATTCATTCTCATCTAATAAGAATCAGAGATAAAAGTCCTCGTGGGATCGATATCTTTTTACTCCTTGTGCGACCGGTACACGCTGTCTTTTTCTACTCTATAGAAAAATCGCATCAGTGTGCAAATATCTTATAATTTTATCCCCTCTAGAAATCAAACCACTATATTAGATAAATTCTCATCTAGGATGTCAGGATGGAAGGGAAAGTTACTTAACCGAGGCAGGGCCACTTTTATAAAATTTGTTGTCCACTCCATGCCGGTCTACACGCTTAGTGCTACTTACATATCAGCTGGTATTCTGCGGTCCCTAGAAAAATATTCTAGGTCATTTTTTTGGAATTCTTGTAAGGAGGGAAAGGGTATACACTTAGTCAACTGGAATCAAGTAATGCAACCTAAATCTGATTGGGGGGGGGGGGGGGTGGGGCTTGGATTAGAAAGCTTGCATATGGTCAGGCCGGCTTACTTGCTAAACGTGTACAAGATTTAATGAATGATAAAAAAATATTGTGAAATGATTTGGTAAATAATAAGTATGGCCCTCTCCACCCATGGGGAAATCACAATATTAAGAATTGTGCATGGAGCTGGAAAATTATCATTAATTCTTTTTGTGATCTCAAGTTGGGTGTGATGAAGTTGATTGCGGACGGTTCCTCTATAAAAGCTTTTTATGATCCTTGGATATCAATTATCCATTTTATCTTGGTGCCCTACCTTTATTAATATGAATAAAATTCAGCAGTTACATTCCTATCATGTTTCTGATCTAATGATTAATCATGCTTGGAATAGAGACCTGTTACATGATCTTTATGGACCTCAATTATGTATGTGCATTACTTTTATATTTACTTCTACGCACACTATTAATGATGACATGTGAATTTAGGAAAATAACTCCCACAGTAATGCTACTGCTGACTCCGCCTACTCCGCATATGATCTCATTTGCCGCCACACCTTGCCGCCGTCGGTTCCTGGATGACCCGCTGCCCATCGAGTTTGGAAAATATCACCTCCTAAAATTCAATATATTCTTTGGAAACTCACTCATGGCAGACTGCCTACTCTCGATATCATTGCTAGATTTAATGCTAGTATTACTCCTACCTATCTTCTGTGCGGAATTAAGCCTGAAACTATCTCGCACCTGTTATTTCATCATACACTTAGCTACTCAATTTTGGTCCCTATGTCAAAACACATTCAATTTTACTTTTGAGCACATGAACAGATCGATTTGGGGGCCTAGCTTGATGAGGGCGCCTCCCTGAACCAGTGCTCAAAATCAAAATTGCTCTCTTTGATCTCTTTCTCACTTTGGACTATTTGGGGCATGCAGAATGATATTCACTTTCGAGGACAACGGGCAATCATTCTGACGGCTTGGGAAAAGGCAGTGGCTGGGTTTAATGAACATGAACGAATTCACAATCCTGAGGCACACCACTCCCATGACCCGCATTGGGTCAAGTGGAAGCTCTCGACTCGGCTAGATTAAAATTAACTCGGACGGTTGCCTCATTGCAGGGGAGGAATCGAGGGGCGCTAGCTTTCTTATCCGATCGCTTAATGGATCTCTTATATATGTAGGGCCTTCAGGAGAGTGGATTCTTCGATTATGGAATTGGAGGCTTGGGGTATGTTAGCTAGTGTTAAACGGGCGAGAAGGCTGGGCTATATGCAACTTCACATTGAATCAGACTTGGACGTGCTGGTGCAGATCATTCTCTAAAGGGGCAAACTACTATGACGTATTCGCAACATGTTGCAAACTTTTTGAAAGAATATGATGAGTGGAAGATAACACATGTGTATCAAGAAGCTAATCAATGTGCTGATTTTTTTAGCAAATTTTGATCGTTCACTTTTGGACGACATATTTTGAGAAAATTCCCCCTCCCCTAGGGGCTCTTCCTTTGGTGTATCGAGATATCTCTATGCAATTTAATAGATAACTACTTTCTTTAAAAAAAAGAAAATTAATTGAAATGCATAAAAAAGAATCGCTTGACCAAAATTTATTGATGATATTTGATTAATTTTTTTAAGAATTTCTAATTTAATGATGATGAATAAAAAGATAAGAAACAAGATATCGGTCACACTATTATTTTTTAGCAAAAGCAAAAAAGAGAGGAGAAATATAAATAATTTTTTTAAAATCTGGATTGGCAGGCAGATGGGTTATGCTTCGACTAGGTGCGACTTGATTAAATTAGATTTTTATTAAGATAGTATTGTTTTATTACTTCTAAATATATAAAGGTGTTAAATAATGCCTTGAATCCTACTTTAATTGGAAATCTGTTTGGATCCAAAGAAGTAATAGAGAGACTTCGAGAGATGCTTGGACGAGAAGTGCAGGGTCGGAAGGATTCCTACTCCTAATAGGAATAGGAGTCGGCTGGTTTCCGATGTCGAGAAGGACATGGTAGATTCTTGGAGGGCCGAGCTTCCTTCTTTGACCGAGGGGCACTTGGAGTCGAAGATCTATTCCTAGAAGGGCTGAAGATGTGAAGGGGCCATCCAGGACTTGTCCTAGTCCGAGTGGGACTAGGACTGCCCTGGCGGGCACGCCCCGGACGCGTCCGGGCTTGTCAGGGTGCCAGGCAGGAGACCTGGCCGAATTGAACTTCAGGATGAACTTTGAAGGGGACTGGATTCTTTAGGGACTTCAAGAAGTCAGATTTCTGCTCCTACTCCAAGGAGGTTTTTCTAGAGAAGAGGCTTGCATGCCTAGTAGGATTAGGTCCTTTAAGTTAGAGTAAGAGTTATTTCTCCAAGGCCCTATAAAAGGATTTATAATCAAGGCTTGTAAGACCATCCAGGACAATCCTGGCTCAATCTGATCTTGTAATCCTCTTATGTTTCTTCCATCTAATACAATTCTGCGTCGCCTTAAATTTTTCAGGTTTTCTCGCGGTGCATAATTTCTCTCGTCCAGAAATCCTAACAAAAGGCATAAAAGGTAAAAAATAAAATGAAAGCATATTAATTATAATTTCACCATAACCAAACGTTAATAAAATATTTGTATACTTTTAATATATATATGTATATATCAGTATAATAATTTTAATTTTCTTATTTAAGGATTTTGTGAATTATTTTCTCTTTATTTAAATTTTTATTACCGTTTTCACATATTTTATTTTTTATTATTGATTTCCTTTTTCAAATTCATCCCGTAAAATCTATTTTGTTATTTTGTTTTCACTCATTTCCTATTCTTCCACCTTCTTTACTAAAATATCATAATTTTAATTTTCATCTTCTTATTTCAGATTTTTATGAATAATTTCTCTTTTCTTTAATTTTTCTTTATTACTATTTTCTATTTTAAAAATATAATCAGTGGTTTTCCATCTTTCGAAAAAACCAAATTGAATCGATCAATTCACCCAATTCAATCTGTTTTTATTTTTATAAAAATGTTTTTTTTATAAAATCAAATCGAACCAATAATCGATCTGCGGTTAATTGGTCAGACGAATGGGACCTTCCCGATTTAAAAAATATAGAAATTGTAAAATGAAGGGGAGAGGTGACCAAAAAATTCTGATCCAAAAAAAAAAAATTTGGGAGCATATTAAAAACGAAATATGAAAAATCATGAAAGGAGAAAATTATAAAAAAAAGTGTGAATATTAAAAAGGATATTATTCATTTTTAAGAAAGATGCTTAGGACCAACGAATTCGATAATCTGATCCGACTCAAACAAATTGGTAGTCAAACCCGAGACCACATGTTAGATCGAATACGAGTTAAAAATTTCAACCCGAGTCAACCCGATTCGAAGATTTGATTGTTTTATTTAATTTTAGTCTAGATCGTATATAAAAAAAGTTAAAATACAATATTTAAAATAATATTTGAACATTCAAAAACTATTTTATGCTTTAAAAATAATAATTGTATTACATTTTTATATTAAATAATAAAAGTAAAAAGTTATAAAAAGAAAAGAAAAAATAATGGTTGGATAACCTGATCCAAAGAATTGGATACAATCATCCTAAGCGACATTTTGATCAAGTTGCTAAGAAGAAAAACATTAAATACAATGAAAAAATTGAATAACTATCTTAAATAAAAATATAACAAAGCTAGTATACATATATTTTTACACAAGGGTAAAGTTAATATATTTTTTCGATTGACACCAAGTATCTCAGAAGTGGCGTCGATCGTCCAATCCTCGTGACGCTAAGAATTATGCGCATTGGCCATATATTGGAGTCTCGATCCATCATCAAGTTTGACAATTCTTGTATCACCCCGAACAACGCGCTTGACTCTGGCAAATCAGATTCCAAATGAGAATATTTTGTATTTGCAAATATTCGAATTCCAGATCGTTACTTAAGTGATGATGAATCACTCCACCCTAACTTCCGCTAGTAAAGTTAATATTTATTTATATGTATTTTTCTAATGAATTATTTATTATCTTATATAACTTTATTCTTAAAATCATTGTAAAAATATTATTTTGATGTTTAACTAGTCGAAAATGCCCCTACTTCTATTTGATTCTTAATGACTATTACATTGAGCAATTTTTGGTGGGCGAAGAGCGATCACAGCGAAATACTGTAATAAATAATTTATCAAATTTCGAAGTATATATTTAAATTTAAATGCTCAGAACATTGAGGTAGACATCTTTGAATGTGGAGGCTTTCGAAATCCGAATTCGATAACTTTTATTTAAATTTTTATTCAAATTCCACTTACTAGCTGAATCAATAAATTATAATTGAAAATATTTAACCCATCTGAAATGACACCCAGGCACTTGTTAAAATCTAGTTAATTTACCAAAAAGACACAAGAAAATGACGAATTTGTGATGGACATTTTTCGGAGGAAATGAATCCTTCTTATTTATTGATGATAGTTGCGACGGATATGAAACTCCTTTCGAATTACTGAAAATCAAAACGTCCTTCGTTACTACGTACAGAAAACCTCCGTTGATAAAATATCGACGGGTATAGCCTTCGGAATTAAAAAAAGATTTACATTCGTCGATAATTTCGAAGAAAATACCCATCGACAATTGTATTTATAACAATATATATGTAATATAATATAAATATATATTCAATATTTTATTATTAAATTACTATTTTATTTATCGAAGGATAGTGTTTCCTTCAGTAATTTCGAACCCGTCGGTAATTATTGAAGAAAAATACCTTCAAAATTATCAAAGGATTTACATCCATCGATAATTTCGAAGGCATTATCCTTTGATAATTAAAATATTATAATTTGTTATCAATATTTATATATATATATAATATTATTATTAAGCATTAATAATAGTATATGTATTGATACTAATTATATATATTAATATATATAATTACAATCATTAGTAATATTATGTTATATTATAAATATTTTATAAATGGAAGAGAGATATGTGTTATATTATAAACATTAATAATATATTATTATTTTATTTATCAAAGGATGGTGCCTTTGAAATTACCGAAGGATTTAGCACCTATCGATAATTTTGAAGGACATTACCCATTGGTAATTATCGAAAGAAAATGCCTTCGAAATTATCGAAGGATTTGCATCCATCGATAATTTTGAAGACATTATCCTTCGGTAATTAAAATAGTATAATGTATTATCAATATATATATATATATAATATTATTATTAAACATTAATAATAGTATATGTATTGATATTAATTATATATCCTTCTATATAATTACAATCATTAGTAATATTATGTTATATTATAAATATTTTATAAAAATGGAAGAGAGATATGTGCTATATTATAAATATTAATAATATATTATTATTTTATTTACCGAAGGACAGTGCCTTCGAAATTACCGAAGAATTTAGCATCCGTCAGTAATTTCAGAGGACATTACTCGTCGGTAATTATGAAGGATATTACCTGTCGGTAATTTCGAAAGTCCGTCGGTAATTATCGAAGGAAAATGCCTTCGAAATTATCAAAGGATTTGCATCCATCGAAGACATTATCCTTCGGTAATTAAAATAGTATAATTTATTATCAATATTTATATATATAACAATATTATTAAACATTAATAATATTTGTAATATAATATTATGGTTTATTAATATTTTTAGTCGTATATGTTAATATATAATATTATAATGTTAATTAATAAAATTTCTTATATAAATATTAATAAAAATATTATTATTTTATTTATCGATGGGTATTTCCTTCGGAATTACCGACGGATACTATATCCTTCGATAATTCCTAAGGATATACTCGTCGCAAATTTTAATATTTTTCAGCCCAATTTTTCCGCCTCCGCCTTCTTGCTCCTGCGCCCTCAACTCTCACTATATTACCCCCTCCACTCTCCCTACTCCTCTCCCTTTCTCGTTCCCACGAGGACGGTTAATAACTTAAATTTTATTTTAACCTTGTGAATTGAGAAATTAAGAAAATATATGATTTCAGATGTGTATAAAAAGAAAATAATAAAAATAAAGTAAATGATCACCTGGAGAAATAATGATTTGATGATTAAGGCACCTAATTATCATCACTGAAATGTAATGAATTTTCTCAACTTAGAATTAGTTGAATCAATAACAAAGTGAACTCCCAAATTTAGTTAATCAATGTTTCAGGCTTTAACTACTATCTTAAGAAATAATTAAAATAAATCAATTCTTTCGGTTTTTAATTTACTTAATTAAATCATAAGATGCATTCAATCGGAATTAATTTTAAGGGCTTTCTCAAGTCACCTTAATAACTACACGAATTAGGTCTCTTTCGATTTCCCTAATTGTGGTATGCAATAAATAAGATCGATCCTAGAAACTATTATGAAAATAATCACTTCTTCTCAGATAACAATTAAATCACAAATTATGGAATCAAAGGAAAGCATTAATCATGAAATTGCAATGCTATTAAATATTCAAATCAAACTAATATAAAAAAGGTTCCAATACATAAATAGGGTTCAACTAGGATGACCCTAATGAAAGAATAAATCTCATAAAATTAACATCAAATCTGAAATAAAAATGTAGGGAAAAGAAAATAAAAACTCTAGCGTAGGCTAAGCGCGTCCTCTCTCGAGTTTCCGGCAGAGCTTCGCTATTATCCTCGCACTTCTCCTCTTTCTGGACTTCAAAAGTATACTCCATGGATGCTTTTCAAGGCCCTCCTTTGCCTCATTTTATAGGTTTTCTCGTCCCCCAAGGAAACAAATCAAAAATATATTCAAAAAATGGATAAAAACTGCTTTAAAACGGCCTAACAGACCGCCATCACGGTCGTGAAAGGCTCCGGCACGGCCGTGACAGAAGGCTGAAAAGGCTGAAAAATAACCAAATTTCTGCTGGAATTTTCTCTGTCACGGCCATGACAGGAATTGTCACGGCCGTGACAGGGACTTAATCAATTTTCTGAGTGTTGAATCTTTCTGTCACGGTCGTGACCATAATTGTCACGGTCATGACAGTCTTCTGAGCTATTTTAGGCCTTTTCTTCGACATTTTCTCATATTCCGTCATAAATAATTTGCAGATTTAGGCAGAAATTAAATCTAAATGAAATTATATGAAAACAAATCAAAACTCTTCTTTTCTAAACATAAAAATATTCTAAAGTGTTAATCAAATGACCCAAACTAATGCATGATTTTTCATGCATCAAATACCCCCAAGCTTAATATTTTGCTTGTCCTCAAGCAAATTTCAGATAAAGCACAGGGCTCCATTACAAAATCAATACTTTTCTCCCACTGTTCTTTTATACGACCATCACTAGAGTATCTTTTCTCAACCAATACACAGCCTTGCAGAATTTTTAGCATTTAAACATGTCTTTCCTGCATATCTACAAATAATATTAGTCAATCTTATAAGAGTATCAATATTGAACCACAAGTCTTTAATGAGCTTATTTTCATACTATTATCATTTCATATTTCAGCATTAAGATTTTTTTCACTTTAAGAATTTAGTAATCCTCCATATTGCACAAAGTAGTCCATGTAACAGGCTTTCGACCGACGGATCCCAGAGCAGATGCCCTTAGGTCGTCAGGCAAGTATCCCCTACGGATCTAATCACCCGGACACACCAAGATTCCAGAGGATACTTTATACTTTTCACTTAACTATTGGGGCTCAATTAGCCCTCTTTTCGTTCACCTTAACATTAAAATTAATTAGCATAATTATAAGCTCCAAAAAGACTTAATATTTTCAATAAAGATGCAATTATAATCAAGACTAACATCATAGTAAATAATAGAGAAATTCATCATTTAAAAGCTAGTTCTTCTACTTAGCAACAAACTCAATCCAAATTCCAATACTCTGGTGATACCCGATAAAAAGAAACAGTAATTGAATTTCATAAATTAAGCGATGTTCTGAAAATAAGCTTAAAAAACAATAAAATAATAAATAAGAAGAAATAAGATGACACAAAATTTTATAAAATTTTCATAATTAGATGCATGCCAAACAAAATAAGATGATCGACTCAAAATGTTGAAAATAGACATGCCATGCAAATGAAACAAGACTAAGTCCCTCCCCCAAGCTTGAACTTGACACTGCCCTAGTGTTAGGACTGTGCACATGAAAACTACGAAATAATACTGAGGAATGTGGTAAAATGAAAAAGGAGTACAGACAACCTGATGATTTCTAGGTTCTGTTGAGCAATTAAAAATATCTTGGTCACATTACTTGGGCGGCTCATAGGCTTCTTCCGGCATGATTTGGACTTGTGCATTTCAGATTTGTCATGGCCTTGGTGCTCAATAAGATAGACTCGACCGTGAGAGATGTAGGCATGGCCGTGATCGTGTCCTCCTGAAACAATCTCAATCTAAACAATTTTTAATGTTAACTAATCTAAATTAAATAATCCAATACTAATGCTAATAACTCAAAACTAAAGGGACAAATGTTTAAGAGTGTAGTTCTAAGTTATAGTCGTTAGCTTGACTTTTACCCTTTTGTTAATTGTTACCTCAAGTATCTGGAAGGGATTCGTAGTGATCTTTTTTCATCTTAGCTCTAATGTAATTCTCAAAGCATTGTCCCTCCACTTTGAAAGAAGTACCTGAATCTTTTTGTGGAGCTTGGTCCTTGGGCTTTTAATTCATGGAATTTTTGTGCTGACTGATGTGATAATGGTGTGTTCCCTTCTACCAATGACTGATTTGGAGGTAACATTGGGATGGTTGTTGGAGTTTCCGAAGGCGGATTTGTTCTTCGCATTTGTCCATCTTCCATAATATATTCACTTATCTCCTTGACCCTCCACTGAGTAGTCCATGTCTTCTGATAATAATTCTTCCTCGGTCATCTTCTTCCTGGATTAAAATATTGCAGGTGATATGGGCATATAATAGGTGTAGAGTTGTCCCTAATATTATCCCCCGAGGCATGAGCAATTTGAGAAGCCAACTCCACTTTCTTCTCTAATTCTTGAAATTTTGTTTGCATGATATCAAACTTAACATTAAAATTCGGGAACTGAGGAGGAGAAAGAATAATAACTGGTTGTTGATCTTTCAATTGTGCCAACTGTGATTATAGATTGCTAATGAGTTGATCTTGTAGGATGAATATTTTCTCTATGACTCCAATCAATTGGCACAACTTTTCTTCAATGTTGGAATTTGACTCTAAGTAGGTGGATGGAGGAGCATCATTTTTCGTTTGGATCTTTGCATCCAATTGCTCTACTTGTCCCAACAACTTCATAAAGGCTTTTTCTTGAAGTTGAAATTTTTCTTCATCCATTGTGATGAACTTTAACATCTTGTCTTCAATTGTAGAATTTCCTTGTACCACAGGAATGAGTGGGATACTATTATTTGCAAGTTGTGATATTTGTGCTTCATGATCCTCAAGCATCTTTCTTTGTTCTTCCAAATAGTAATCTCCCATAGTCTTTGATTTTGTTGTCATTTTGAATTGTCTCTTGAAGATATTTCCTGTTCACACAAAATAAAGAATATATGAAAGTATGTGAATTAATAAGAATCAGTGTGGAATTTAACAAAAAAATAAAAGCTCCCAAATAACAAGTAAAATAAAAATAAAAGTTACTAAACATCGTCCCCGACAACGACGCCAAAAACTTGATGCGTGTAAAATTGATAGCAAATGTTAGCAAGTGCATTAGTCGCTCAAGTAATAAAGTGAATGAGTAGAGTTATCGTTCTCACGAGGACGGTTAATAACTTAAATTTTATTTTAACCTTGTGAATTGAGAAATTAAGAAAATATATGATTTCAGATGTGCATAAAAAGAAAATAATAAAAATAAAGTAAATGATCACCTGGAGAAATAATGATTTGATGATTAAGGCACCTAATTATCATCACTGAAATGTAATGAATTTTCTCAACTTAGAATTAGTTGAATCAATAACAAAGTGAACTCCCAAATTTAGTTAATCAATGTTTCAGGCTTTAACTACTATCTTAAGAAATAATTAAAATAAATCAATCCTTTCGGTTTTTAATTTACTTAATTAAATCATAAGATGCATTCAATCGGAATTAATTTTAAGGGCTTTCTCAAGTCACCTTAATAACTACACGAATTAGGTCTCTTTCGATTTCCCTAATTGTGGTATGCAATAAATAAGATCGATCCTAGAAACTATTATGAAAATAATCACTTCTTCTCAGATAACAATTAAATCACAAATTATGGAATCAAAGGAAAGCATTAATCATGAAATTGCAATGCTATTAAATATTCAAATCAAACTAATATAAAAAAAGGTTCCAATACATAAATAGGGTTCAACTAGGATGACCCTAATGAAAGAATAAATCTCATAAAATTAACATCAAATCTGAAATAAAAATGTAGGGAAAAGAAAACAAAAACTCTAGCGTAGGCTAAGTGCGTCCTCTCTCGAGTTTCTGACAGAGCTTCGCTATTGTCCTTGCACTTCTCCTCTTTCTAGACTTCAAAAGTATGCTCCATGGATGCTTTTCCAAGCTTCTTTGCCTCATTTTATAGGTTTTCTCATCCCCCAAGGAAACAAACTAAAAATATATCCAAAAATGGATAAAAACCGCTTTAAAACGGCCCAACAGACTGCCGTCACATCCGTGAAAGGCTCCGGCACGGCCGTGACAGAAGGCTGAAAAGGCTGAAAAATAGCCAAATTTCTGCTGGAATTTTATCTGTCACGGCCATGATAGGATTTGTCACGGCCGTGACAGGGACTTGGTCAATTTTCTGAGTTTTGAATCTTTCTATCATGGCTATGACCGGAACTGTCACGGCCATGACAGTCTTCTGAGCTGTTTTAGGCATTTTCTTCGACGTTTTCTCATATTATGTCATGAATAATTTCCAAATTTAGGTAGAAATTAAATCTAAATAAAATTATATGAAAACAAATCAAAACTCTTCTTTTCTAAACATAAAAATATTCTAAAGTGTTAATCAAATGACCCAAACTAATGCATGATTTTTCATGCATCACCTACGAGTCGAATCCGGCCGCCCACGACCTTGGCCGCGGCTGGATCCGATGTGTGGGCAGCGGAACTGGCTCGCAGGCGGCCGGATCCGGCGCAGTCGACGGATCGGGCTCGCTGGCAACGGATCTGGCCGCCCGCCTGCATCCTTGGCCTTCTCCCCATCCCCTCTATCTCGATTCTAGCCGTCTGCTCCGGATCGGCTGCCAGCATTGATCCGGTAGCAGGTGGCCTATTTTTCTCTATTTTTAAAAACTTTTCAACGGACGTGTCCGTTGCACTTCGTCGGTGCGTGGGACGGAAACCACCCGTCGAAGCCTTCGATGGGAGATCACCCGTCAAAGGCTTCGACGAGTGTCGCCAGCCAAAGGTTTCGACGGGTGCTCACCCGCCGAAGCCTTCAGTGGGTCTTCAGTTTCGACGGGTCAAACCCGTCGATGGTTTCGATGGGAGTTCTCCCGTCGGAATTTTCGATGGGTTGTCCGTCGAAGTCGGTCGAAACTTGGGAAGGGGGGAACACTCCTGCCTCCGGCGCGGTAGTCAGATTAGGAGCTTCCGACGGTAAAAGTTTCGAAGGACAACCTTCCCTTCGAAACTTCTGACGGATTTTATCCGTAAAAAATTGTGAAGATGATTTTTTCATCGGAGGCGTCCGTCAAAACTTTCGAAGGGATATTTGAGGACCGTCAATATTTTTTTGCGACAATAAATTTTCCAACTAACCTCTATTCATCGAAAAATCCATCACAAAGACATATTTACGACGAATTTCGAAGGTTTTGCGATGGATAAATCCGTCGCAAAATCCCAATATTGTTGTAGTGAGAGTTAGAGCAGAGTGGTAAATGGCTCCTTCTTGTTTAAGCGAGGTATCGAGTTCGAGTTTTTGTGAAGGTAAAAAATTTTTGTTGGGACCTTGTTTGTCACTATTAGGTACGAGATACGATAAGACCTAATAGGATTAATTGTATTCTGATGTGATAATTGATAATACTATATGCTAGCAAGTACACTAATCACTCAAGTAATAAAGTCTAATGAGTGAAGTGTCGAACTCATTAGGAAGTAACTTAACTAAAATTAATGTTAGATGCTAATAGGAGACAACATAGATTTGGATAAAAAGGAGTTGTAAAAAATAAAATTATAGAAAAGTAAAGACAAACTAAATTAATCTACCAATGTCTATGGTCTTAGTATGTGTTAAAATAATTAAGAACAAGCTAAATAATTAAGAACATACTTGTTTCACTTTTGTAGTGATTGATTTAATTGAAAGATAATCAAATTCAACTTTTAGATGGATTATGAGCACCTAAAGTATGATCTCCATAATCGTGTAAACCAATTATTCTTAATCCTAATAAGATGAGAATATTTCACTTGACTCAACTCTCAATCCTAGTTATATTACAATGCTATGAATTGTGATTCTCATGCTACCAAATCGCTTACCTGAGTCAATTTGACAGACCACACAATCTAATACTCTGCCTAGCTCTACTAAATTACGACATTAATTGCTTTAAGAAAATTATGAATTAAAAGATTTCCCACACTTTCCAGTTAATAATAAACTAATAATTCAAATAAAATTAATGAAAAGTCTTAAACACAATAATCATGTTCTTAAAAGTTAAAGAAATTATAATCAAGCACTAAGAAGGTTCAAAAATTATTTTAACAATAAGACTCTTGCGAAAATAAAACTAAATTAAATTGTACAAATTACATAGATTAAAAATATAAAACTTTTAAAACATAATGATGCATCCCAACATAAAATAAACTATGAGTGCTATCTGAAATGAACAATCAATTGCTGCACGATCTGTTGCAAGACCTAGAACCCTCTCTTCAGATGGTAGGAATGCTCTATTTATAGGGGCTCAAGTTTTCATGTGATCAGAAAAGAAATATAAATCTTTTCTAAGTAAAATATGATAAATTCGGAGTATAAGTAATTCTAAAATTTTGGCCTTGTCAATATCTGAATTCTAAGTCATAATATGTTTTCAAATTATCTTGTGATAATGTAATATGAGTAGAAGTCTTTATATGCTTGAATGTTTTTCAAAAATTTGTCCAAATATCAAAATTGGACTTCGTTACGGTCTGTAATAGAATTTTCACGGTGTAAGAAGTATCCGAATCGGACTCAAAAAAGGGTTTGCACGTCTTGTGACAGGCGCTTCACAACCATTATAGTGGGTAGAAACATAAATATCACGGTCCGTGAAAGGCTGGTCACAACTACGTCTCAGGAACTTTTTGAGGTGAAAAATACATTTTAATGGTCCTGATATTTCATGACCTGTGAAAGATCCTTCGCAGCCCATCCGTCACAGTGCCATTTCACCCTATTTTTCATTTAGTTGAAAAAATACATTTTAACGGTCCACGTTTCACGACTCGTGAAAGATCCTTCACAGCCTACCCGCGATAGCACCGTTTCACCATATTTTTTATTTTTTTGACTTCGTTTTAAATCCGATTTAAACACTATTTACTCAAGTGGTTTAGTGATTTAATTTTCTTGCTACTTAGACAATAAAATACAATATTTTGTTAGTTTTTTATTTTTATAAAATTAACATAAATAAACTTATAAAATATTACATATTATTAAAAAATGATTTGAAATAAGATTAAATGGAATACTAAATATATGTTGGATTTTCTACGCATCATCTTCAATGGTAGCCTGAGTTTTAAAATGCGGATAGCGCGCTCTTTAGTGTCGCGTGAGTTGAATAATTAGCATTGCTTGGAAGACACCAAAATACTATAAAAAAGAATCTAGTTAACTTGATGAACACCTCAATTTTTTAAAATAATTTCAAAATCTATTGAAACCGCCTTCGTATGGAACCTCGTGCATGCGTATATACACCCAAAATATTATAATATAATATTAATAAATTAATTGATTTCATAAATGATATTTTATTGCTATATAGTCATGATAATAATTAATTTACGGTAAAACTGAGTTTCTATTTATTATTAAAAAAAGATTATTAATAGTTTCTATCTATTATTTTAATATTGTTGATTCTAATATTGTATTTTTCTTTTTCTCATTTATTTTAATCCAAACACAATTTAAAATAAGAATAATTCAGTTTTTGAAATATATAAGTTAAATATTTCTTCAAATTTTATTATATACCCAATGGTAGTAAACGGCAATCGAAATCAGCCTAAAGTTTTTATAATCCCGGTTCACAAAACGAAGTGAACTTAGGTTCAAGCCTATTGGCGTGACAGATGAGTTGGTGATCTTGAGTTTTTTTTTCCTTTTTTATGTCACTCCTCTCTCTATCATCTTTTTCTTAATAAATTATGTTTGATTTTCATTTATTTATTTATTAACTAACTCAATCATATAATTAATATATTACTAAACAAAATAACATTAATTGGCATTTTCTATAATTTTATAATAATAATTAACTCCTTTCTTAAATTGAAATAATAATAATCTATTCTGATGAGTTAATTGAAATATTAAGGTCCTAAAAATTTATTAGGCCATTAAATAAGTGCTATTCATTAAACTTTATCAATGCAACATTTTCAATATTTTATTTACTAAATATATTATATTATTAAAAATAATAATTATAAATTCTGATGTTTTTTATTATTTTCTTTTTTTTATAAAAAACATTATATTTTTAAATCATTATTTAAAGAAAAGTAATTATTATATATTTTTTTATTCAACTTTATATGTATTGATATATTCTACTTTTTTTCTGATTCTCATATTTCATCTAAACAGGCATTTGGACTTATCAAGTGACCATTACATTTAGTTTCATCCAAATACATCTAAAAACTAACTTGTCTATTTATTTGAAGGATCCACAGTTTGCCAAAATGCTTTCTGAGATGGCATTCGCCATGAAAAAATTAGACCCTATTACAAAAATGATAGGGACTTATTCGTCACGCTATTCTCGTATCAAAATGGAGCTCATCTTTTATTTAGATGAATAGACAAAACATAATAGAATTAATTAATGCAATTATCATAGAAAGAAAGGGTTATTTAATCTATTTAATCAGAATATTTTGTTTGTAAAAACTTAATTGTTGCCATTAATTTTTTTAAAAAAAATATTAATTTTGTCATCTATTTCTATGATCGTTTAGTGGAATAAAATAATAAAGGCTCATTCTACCGGTTATCTTTTTACCGAATAAGAATTAGTGTATTATCTTGAATAAGCTTTATCAACCATATATTTCGTAAGTAATGTTTTATTTGTGTAAAAGAACGCATTTGTACTTCGTCATTTTCTTTAGGTCACTAACTTATCAACAAATATTAATGTAATGGATAAATATGTTTCAAAATCTCATTTATTTAAGGGTTCTATTCTTAAACTGAGATGTAAATTTGAAGTTGAAAATAGGATCGTTGAGAGAGAGAGAGAGAGAGAGAGAGAGAGATTCTAAGAAACTGATATCATACTTCCATAACCTTGATTCGCATATAACTTTTTTTTTCCAGGAATCCTTTAATTGTGTACAAAAAGAGCTTGAGGAATACTTCTATCCTTTTCTTTCTCCAAAATTTATATCGTCAGAACGTCCATCAGGTGACATAAAAAATAAAAAAGATGTCTTCGGGGAGAGAGAGAAAGGGATGAACAAGGGCTACGAGAGCAGAATATATGGTACCCTACAAGTACATGCTTTTGAGTGCAATTGATCGCGTTAGCCGGCTACGGACGTCAATAAAGCTGCCATTTAGTTTTTATCAAAGAAAACTTTGAGTGGATGTTCTGTAAAGAAGAAGGTGGTGGTGGCCCAACTTAAAAGGGAGAGAGAAAAAGGGGGGGGGGGGGGGGGGGGGGGGGGGGGGGGAGGGGGGGAGGGGAGATAAAGATTAGAGGTAGGTTTTGATCCGTAATTGGTGCAAAGCAAGGTGGGGAAAAGAAAAGAAAAGAAAACTCTCTCCCTCCTCAATTCAAGCAGGGCAGGAGTAAAGCCTTTGTTAAAGCTAATTCTAGTCTTAGCAAACTCTTGTCCTGACTTCAAAAGTGGAGATTCCTTTCTAACCACAGAAAATAATAATAATAAGAATAATAACATTAGAAAGCATCAAACTTTTTACGCATGCATTCTCAAGACATAAGAAATCATGATTGACATAATGATTAAATCTTCAGGTGAACTCTCTCCCAGATTTCTGAACAAGAGGAGTTGGTCAAATTCTGTGCATGTCTGCCATTGCTGATCAGGTTTAGACCCTACAAGGCAATTAATTTGGTACTGTTACTTATAACAATTTGTTTGCAAAAGATGCACATAGAACAGGACGATAACCCTAAAATCCATCAGCATACAAGTCATTTGCTGATAGCAAAATTAATCGTTTAAAGAAAAACGACAATAAAGTGTAGTACAAAAAAAAATACAGTGTAATTTTATCTATTCATATAAAAGAGTCTTTTTTATAGAATAAGAATTATGTGGGATAAAAAATGACATATATATATATATATATATATATATATATATATATATATGGGACACCATTGAATCGTGATTTGACGATTCATAAATAAGTATCATTAAAATATATATAAATAAATATTTATTTGTGAACTATCAGATCACGATCCAACGATGAATCATATATATGAGTCACTTTTTTATACAGAATTTCAGATAAAAGAAGTTTGTCTCTTACGTAAAATAACATATAAATTTTCTTAAGGATAAAAAAAATATATCTCACACTCCTACCTAAGATCATATGCTTATACGTGAGTTGAACTACCTATTGTGCATAATGCCTCCGTGAAAAGATTTTAAACACCAGAAAACATCATGAAATTTTATGATCAAAATCCAAATGCATACATATAGGCGATAAGAGATCGATACTAATTAATAAGAAATTATTGTCGAGAGACAAAAATAATAATAATATTACAAGATTAGCAAAACTATGTCACGGCATCAATATTATCTTGAAGCCACCAACTTGGGTGTCGATATCCATAACTATCATGTAGTGTACGGGTACGTGTACAAACTGCAACGAAATGAAGCATCGCCAGCTATATATATATATATATATATATATATATATATATATATATATATATATATATATATATATATATATATATATCGTCTGCTTCAAGTCTCCATGGAAATTAAAGTAGAATTATCCAAATTATACATCTTCCTTCTGGAACCTGAAAATTCTTCATCAAATTATTATTATTTTTACTCTGATAAATATGATGGATGCTTGTTCCTGAGCCATGCAACGTGTCTCTTCCTCGTCCAGTACCCAAAATAATCTCATGAACTATATATATGTGAAGAAGTTGAGCTCCAATCAGAATTCCAAGTTCCAAATATTAATTGTTGCTATCCCTGCAACAAATTCGGCAATTAAAATTACATCTTCCACGACCTGTCTGCAAAACGAAGACCAATGGGTGGATCAGAACCCTGCATATATGAGTGCAATTGTCATTTAATAAAATACATGCATATGTGCATATATATGATAATGATGCAAATTATCATTTATATGCAATTGCATAATGAAGAAATGGGATCGATGGAATTAAAGCAACACAAACGAGAGCATTGAATAAAGTCAATACGATGTATCTGGCAGTGTTGCATATATTTTTAGGGTTGCTTGCCCAAGTCGAAGCATATATTATGCGTGCAACCCCCACGTCCGTGAGCATTAAAAGCCGCAATTGCACCACTTACTCGCCACTCGCCTTGCATATGAGTTCCTACTTGATTTTTTATAGGCATATATTCTACCTCCTTCCGGCCATTAATGGTGTGCAAGTATTACTTCAACATCAACATGATATATAGTAATTTGACTAATACCTTTGGCATGAGTAAGATCATGCATCATGGGATCAAAATATGTTAAGAGATATTATGTATAAATCTTAAAATCGTATGAGTAAGATCAATGACCGTGATACCATTATAAATTACATCAAAGTATAACATTTTTGGTGTAATTTCATTGGTAAGAACGTATCTCGGAGGTAGCATTTCCGTTCCAATAATCCTTTTTTTTTTCTTTGTCCGTCATAAAAGGATGCATGTGGTGTGGAATTATAGAACAAACACGTTTGGTGCACGTCCAAATCTTGTCACAATTAAAAGACCAAAGTAAGAGAAATGCATAACTTTTAAGACACGCTTTTTTATTCTTTTAGTTATGAAGCTTCAATTTTATAAACGGAGCTAGCCTTTGCTTGCAAGAGTAATATTTGTTATAGTGTAATGACATGTTTATGATTCAACATTCTATGTTTACATATTTGTGCCTTTGTGATAAGAAAGGGGCTGACAACCATTAGTGGGATTACTTTAACCTAAATTTGTATGCTTCTTCTGTGCAACAACGAGTGTTGCAAACTACTTCCGAAAAAAAAGAAGTATAATAATACAATTCTAGAAAGATAATATTTTATCTTGATAGAACTCGGATGTAATAATTAATCAACAGAATCTTTCATACATTCAACGAGTGGCGAGTGTGTATAAACATGAGATTTAATGTGGTAATTGGCACAAAGATGCACAAATGAAGAATAAGTAGAAGCTCAAAGAGCACACATCTTTGGATGCTCATCACTTGGTAAATAGTTTAATCTCTCCTAAAAAAAAGTACACTTCATGCTGAAGGGATCAAAGCAATAAATGAACGCCACTGTTATTTGTTACCACATCACATATAATGGCACTCTTCCAAACTTCATTTGCTCCGGGAATCAAAATACACAATTACACAGTGACAGAACAGGCATCGGGATCAGAAATGGATGAAGATTGCAACATTATTAATGACCAGATACAATAACATTAAAAGGCTCTCGATCATTAATTTCCAGGGAATAAAGAAACTATAGAGTCGAGTACAATGCGGCATATATATATTTCCACATGATTACAAGTTGTTATCTCAGTTGACATTAAGACATATATGAGAGGCAACAAAACACTGCACCATATTTCCCAGTTGCATTATATCTTTATCATATGCAATTCAATGCTGCCATAATATAATTTATGGAAGTTAACTAGCACTACTGGTGCATTACACTCCTGTCCGAGTGGAATCTTGTATTAAGTTGTTGTGGAATTGTAAATATATACTCGTCCCATATGCTGATTAATTAAATAACTCATCAATTGTTTGTGTTTCGTGGTAGATAGAAATCACTACTATATACTAAACAGTAGAGTATTAGTATAGAAATTTACTTAGGCTCTGTTTGGCAACTCAAAAAATAACATTTAGCAATTCAAATGCTAATTTTTATATTTGGTAAATGACAAAAATAAATAACATTTAACATTTCATACGAAAATATTGAAAAGTTACTTCTACTAACCGTTTAATGATTAGAGATTTGCGCTTTATAAATTTTTTCAATTTTATTCCTATTCAAATATATTATTTTTGTCTAACTTATTTTATTATTTTTATTTTATAATCATTTAACTATATTTCTTTTCATATTCATGTTTAATTAATTACAAATTATTTATATGTTAACAAGAAATAAAAAATAATTTCACAATTAATATTTTCATATCATCGGTGCATTATATAAAATTTATTGCTAATATAAATTTCTATATATTTTAATAAATTAAGATATAATTATTTAATTTATTATATTATAATAGAATTTATATAGTGCTTAAATTAAATAATTTATCATATATCTAATTATGTTATTTAATATTCATCAGCTAATTCTACTGTTAAATTTATCAAACACTTATTTATTATAACCAACCATATCTTATATACAATGATCAGATTGGGATCTTGATTTCTAACATATTGGAGATTCTAATCTTATGAGATACTTGTGAGCTTCATCTATTTTCAAACTATTAATATTCCCTGATTATTTTACCTTTCTTTTTATGTATTCGGATTTTAGTTTTGTTTGTGTCATATTGTCCTTCGATCAATTGAAAATGATAGTATTGGCTAGCTAGAGTCAACGATTACATCACACAACATTTAAGTACTAAGAACTAGATATTAAACTATGGGAAAAGGAACAAGCTACTTAAGAATATATTTTAAGTAAAACAATCTTAATCTAGAATGATATACCTTTAAACCATTCAGTATTTAGTAAATTTACTTAGATTTAGTAATTTGGAGAATTAGAGCCTTATAATTTGTGTCAAAGAAAGATCCCCTTCCAAAATATATCTCGATTATCACATCCATGTACAAAATTTTTGCTCTGGTGTAAATTGATTCATTCACATCATATTAAAATCTAATTGTTACAAAAAGAGGGAGAGAGATCACACGAACACAGAAGAATATGAAGATTTACGATGTTCGTCTTAAATCGGATTACGTCCTCGAGAAGTGGTGGCTCTCTTTGTTATGAAATAATAATGATTACAAAGATGAATCTCTATCTAGACCTCTAGGAAGTTTATATAGACACTCTCATAAAAATTACATATGGACTGAGACTTTAAATAAATTTCTTGAAAATAAGAATACCCGTGATAAACGAGACTCCTGTAAGAGAAGTTTACTGAAGCGTCTGACTATGTAGTGGAACCAATTGAGTTCAGATTCAAAACATTATTAACACTAATGAGGATAAAAAAATTCTACAATATGAATTTGGGTTTAACGTGGGTGTTAAATGTTTTTCGTATTAAGTGTGTCTCCAACTATTTATGCATTCATTTTTATATCTTTTTTTATTAGTAATTTATATGATCATTGATAATAACAAAATATATAATTCAAATGATGAACAATCATTATGTTCGTCATTTTTAAAATTTTACGAAATTCTGCACATTAATATTCTTCCTAATAAATGTAATCATTATCAATAACTTTTTAATTTCATAAAATTAATTTTTATATCATCAATGCCCTCTAAGCTATGTGTAAAATGATTTGACACGAGCTTAATCGAAAAGTGCGCAATTTAATAAATTTATGATACACTAAAACACTGTTTAAAAAAAGAAGAAAAAAAAACCCAACGAAAATTAACAGGGCCCAATTCAATGCATTCATCACGGGACGTCGGTAGAAAATCCAACGGATGTCACGATTGGGTCGCATACGTTATGAAAAGAGAGTGAATGATCATAGGAAAGAAAAAAACATAATTTTTGTTAGCAAAATTAGTTAACCGATTATACAGTAACAAGACGTTAATAAAAATTATTATTTTATTTTTGCGCGAACAGTAAAATGGGATTAAATTATGTGTATGTAATTTAACTCCGTCTATATTTTATAGTCGGTCCTAAGCCCGAATAAAGGAGGAGGGTTGTGTTAGGCCCCGACAGTCAACGTCCGAATCTCATGAACATGAATCAACGAATATATTATGATGCCGTATGATCTATGTAGCCGACCTCACACCTAATGGGATAATGTTTTGTTATTGTTGTTGTATGTAATTTTGAATTTTAGATCGAAAGAAAAAAAATATAAACGAAATAACAGATATGACATATATGGCAGGATCATGCACCATGAGTTTCTTGTGAACTATATATATCATATGCTCAACTCCGCCTATATTTATAGTCGGTCCCAAGTCCGGATAAAGGAGGAGGGTTGTGTTAGGCCCCGACAGCCAGCGTAAAACCCTGTCGAATCTCATGAACATGGATCAACGAAGCGTCGTATGATCCATGTAGCCGACCCCACCTAGTGGGATAAGGCTTTGTTGTTATTGTTGTTGTAAAGTTTTGGATAAAACAGCAATTAGGAACCCCTCAAAGTTTATTACTAGTCGCAACTACAATTACCCTCTCCTTTAGCTAAATCTTAACCACTCCCATGTTTATTAGTGGAAACAAAAAATTGATTGAAAGATTCTAATAATATGCCATCATTTTAAAATTCCATACTTATCAACTTTAAACTTTTATTATGCCGGCGTTTTATTTATATTTTTCCCAAATGGAACACGAAAAGTAATATGCCGATATGAATCATAAACATATGAAAAGGAGTTCATCCTCATCCTAAAAACATCAAAGACAAGTTGGCATGAACCTTTATATCTCATTATAATAAAAGAGGTTATCGTAGACTCTCACTATTAAGAATTTGTTAAGATGGTAATGGAAAAATATAATATATATATGATTGACACATCTCAATCGTTGATATTGAATCAAAGATTCAAATAAATAATAAAAGATAATCGCTTATAATCAGATCAATTACTAGGTGGATTAACTATTGAAATATATTCGACGTCCCTGAAGATACATTAATTATATATATATCCCATTAACTCATTTATATCATTGTGAGTATGCTAATACATTAAACTAACAATTAGTTAAATTAATTAACAGTAGTGCACTTTTTTTAAAGTCGGTTAATATAATTGGCGCAATTTTTTTATTCATAAGCAAATTTTTTATTAAAAATCAACGTGACGGCTATAACTGTAATTTCATGCCATATCATGAGTAAAAACGAACGTGATGATAAATACAGATATATCGAGATAACGTATGTGTCGTATTAATAAGTAATAACTCGAGTAATCGCGTTATAAATAGTAAGGCGGAATACGAACTGCCCTTCTCCCACCTCTCGCTCTCTCCTCTCTCCTCTCTCCTCTCTCCTCTCTCCTCTCTCCTCGCTCTCTCTATCTCTCTCCATTTCTTCGCCGCTTCTGCTTCTCAGAGCAGCCAAAGAGCTCCAAGCCCCCCAACCTGCGTCCACAAGCGCAGTCGCGATGCAGCCAGGAAGCAGAGAAATGCAAGGCATGGCGGCGTCCCTCAACGGCATCTCCGCCTCCGCCGCTGCGCAGATCGCACTCCATGACCTCCACAACGTCCACGGCCAGCAGGGCTTCGACCACTCCGCCGCAGGCGGCGCCGGGCACGACGACTTCTTAGACCAAATGCTATCCGGACTCCCCGGCGCGTGGTCGGAGTTCGAGGACACGTCCGCCGTCGCCCAGAAGCTCTTCAACATCGGACTCTCCGGGAAGTCGCCGGACGAAGCGGCCGACGGGTTGCAGTACGGGACTCCGTACGACGAGTCGTCACTGCTGGCGTCGCGCCTGAGGCAGCACCAGATGAACGGCGGCGGGGGCTCGCCGACGGGGAAACAAATGATGCTCCAGCTCAATCACCAGCAGATGCTCCTACAGGGCGTGGGTCGGTCTCCGACGGCCGGCGGGGGCGAAACCGGGCTCCTTCCGGTGCCTCTGACGCTGGGCGGTAGCAGTGGAGTGCGGGACGAAGTGGACGCCTCTTACAAATCCACCAATTCCACCGTAATTATCCATTAAATTCCTCTTTTATTTTGGTTCATTTGCACTCGCTTTCCAGTTTCCTCGATTTAATCCGAAGAAAGATGCGCTTTCCTGTTAACGATTCAAGCATCATCTATCAGTTCACAGAAACAAGTCATTTTTCCAACTGAAAGTTCGATTTTTTCATGATTTCAGGGAAGCGACAATCTCTACAATGGTTTTATGGGATCGATTCCGCGCTCAGCTCCACCGCAGCATTTCCAACATCCCCAGGTTTTTTTTACCTCACAAAACCCTGCATCCTTTGTTACCCTAATAAAAAAAGGACCTTTCTGAATCATATCAACAATGGCAGGGCGCGTCTATGGCGTCTCAAAGCTTCGGAGGAACTCCACCTTCCGCCGGAACAGGTCAGGCTCCACCGGCGACTGCAGCGGCCTCGGCTTCAGCGTCGGCCGGCGGTGGACCGGCTCCGCCGAGGCAGCGGGTGAGGGCGAGAAGAGGACAAGCCACCGATCCTCACAGCATAGCAGAAAGAGTACGCCATTTAAGCTGAGAAAATAGTCTTTTTTATATTCTATTTTGCATAAGAGTGCAATCAATAGTTGAGAGATTAGTTTTTCAAAGAGCATTAAATGCCTTCAGAAACTTAGGCGACTGTACTAAATGCTCTACTTTTTTGTTTCAAACCAAACTCTCACAATGGCAGTTGGCAAAGTCTACTGCCTTTGGATCTGTTTTGCTTTTGGCCTCTCTCTCCCCCCTTCTCTCCCTCTCCCTCTCCCTCTCCCTCTCTATCTGTGCACCCAGCTTTTAGTATTTGTTTGCTTGTTCATAGTCTGATTGCATTCTTCTTTGTTTTGTTTGTTTCTTTTTGCACAGCTTCGCAGGGAGAGAATCGCAGAGAGAATGAAAGCCCTGCAGGAGCTGGTACCCAACGCCAATAAGGTATGTCACTGCCTCTGCTCCTCTGTCTCTCTTTTGTTGTTTTCTTAATTCTTTGTCTATTTTCATAACTCATGATTTAACTGCTATGTACAATCTGCAGGAAAAAAAAACTGCTATGTACAATCTACAAAAAAAACTGCAATGTACAAAGATGGGGCAGCATCCGCATGTTAATTTAAATCACATATACTATTCCAACCTCTTAGAGAAAAATTCCAAGCCTCCAATTACTCCATGATTCTTTTTTTCTTTTTGGAAAGAAAACACAGTTTTATAGGAAGGTATTATCTGATCTCGAACTTTTTGGCAGAAAGGGGTTGATTATCTAATTCAGAAAACCATGGCCTTAGCCACTAAGATTTGCAATTAGTGTAGAATCGCTTCCCCTTGAGTAATTTAAAGTAAGTTGGTTGAAATGTCTTAGGTGTGCCTATTGTATGCTAGTTGACAAACGTAGCCCATGTAGCAGCATCATTCGGTGCTGTGGGGATTAGTAAATATGAGACTGAGTTGAAAATGAGAGAGGAAGCATATAAAATATGAGGAGAATGATGCAATGTAATCAATGTCCAAACTATATAATAATGCACATCATGGAGGTCATGTATTCTCTGATATTTAACTCTTAACGCTTGGAGCTTCCAATGTTTGTAATGATGAAGTGGCAATTATGAGATCGTGTGCTTAAAATTTATAGTTGGGAGTGGCCTGTTTCATTAACCATGTGAGTTGGAATTAATGAGCAGGAGGCACTAAATAGAGTAGTTGGTATCTAAATGGAATATCCATGTTTCTGGAGATGTGTTCTTTATATTGATCTTATAGGCGACCTAAGTTTCAGAGTTCTTCATAAGATCATTTGATTTAATAATTACAACTGCATGGTGGTCCTCTCTTGATATGTGAAAAAATACCTTCAGATTTATGCATGAAATACCAGGTTTTACATGCAGCCATGAGATATGAATGAGATCTAAATTCAGATAGCACTTAGCAGTGTAAAATATCAGCAATTGTTAAACTCGACTATGGAACTGTATGTCTCGGGTAACTGCATGTGGCGAATAGAGAACCGCTCAGGTCTTGTCTACTTGTCGATGTCCGATTGGACCATAGGTCCATAGTATTATACTATTAGAATTTTATCTCAGACATAGTTGCTTAAATTATGCGCGTTTCTGCTCGGTGCTTGGTGCCTTCGTTGTGGCAAGGACGACGTGCATCCTATGCTCTCTCACACACACATCAACGTCCTTGGAATCATAAAATCTTGCTCAGCTGTCTTTCCACCTAGAATTCTTGAGATCAAAATCCGGAGTTTGAGCTGTTGGATTTCCTTTCCTTTGCCTTCTGAAACACTCAGAAAAATACTGTTTTTACGTGTTACTGTCTCGTTATTGTGTCATTTTTTTAATCTCTGGTTGTAACGTTAATTGTGTTCTCTTTTGTGTGCTGGAACACGTTTAATCTGATCAGACAGACAAGGCATCTATGTTGGATGAGATCATCGACTACGTGAAGTTCCTGCAACTTCAAGTCAAGGTAAACTTGCCTTCTCTCAAAATATTATATATTCTTTCTCAGTAAAAGCTCCATTACTTTAACCTTGTCACTCCTGCATTCATTAAAACTCGATTGATTAGACAAAGAAATAAAGACAAAAAAGGTTGTTTAAAGACGACATAGCCGGCTCCTACATATGTCACTGTGTGTTTTTTGCTTACGTGTGCTATAGTACTTATCATCATTGTTTTCTTTTACATGCTACGTAATTGAACCACTCGACTCAGAAAATTGCATACGATGGATAATAATACATGTAATATTTAACAGTTGCCGTAAACCTCTAAAACTTGTATACGGAACTGCCTTGCAACATGATGATGATAGACTAATAAAACTTGTATACGCGGCTCTGCAGGTGTTGAGCATGAGCAGGTTGGGAGGAGCAGCGGCAGTCGCACCACTCGTGGCTGATTTGTCCTCTGAGGTAGCTGTCATGTTTTTCCCCCCTCTTGTCCTGTCGACTGCTTTGATGACCGTCTGTGCCCAGGAACATTTTTAGCCCTTTGGTGGGCAAATTCACGTCAAACTTGCAAAGTAGTCTTACTAGGCTCATTATATTCCTTTCGTCTGCCGCTGATGGCGACTGAGACAGACATCAGTGGCAACAACAGGATCACGCGTGCCTCCTGCAGAGATCCCACAAAATGTCCCCCTCATGGACCCTCGAGCTTTAACATGACCATTACTAATTACTTCTAACTTCTAAGTTTACTTATGGCTGTGCTGTAATCCGAGTGTGATTATTAGAGTTTGACCGTGTCTGTGGGATGCGTTTCAGGGAGGAATAGGACGTTCGGGAGCGAACGGTGGCGCCGGAGGGGCCAACGACAGCAGCATAACGGTGACTGAGCACCAGGTGGCGAAGCTGATGGAAGAGGACATGGGTTCGGCCATGCAGTACCTCCAGGGCAAGGGCCTCTGCCTCATGCCCATCTCCCTCGCCTCGGCCATCTCGTCCGCCACCTGCCATCCCCGACCGCCGCAGGCCTCCCCGGCCGCTGCCATCGCCGCCGGCCTCCTCAACCACGGCCTCGTTTCAGGCGTCCACCACCCTAGTCAGCCTTCCAATCCGAACGCAGCGGCCGCCGCCGCCGATGGTCCTTCGTCGCCGAGCGCGTCAGTTCTGACGGTGCAGTCCGCCGCAGCCAACGGCGCCGCCGACGCCGACGCCTCTCGTCTGTCTGGCAAGAAGGACAACACCAGACCCTGAGGAAAAGGGATCAGGGGAGAGCGAAGAGAACGGGGAAGAAGCAAAGAGCACCCTTGCTCGTGCTCAGGGAGACGTCGGGCAAAAGTCTACTACTACGTAATAAAAGGGGGAAACGAGTTCGACGCTGGGAAGAGTTGAGGAGGAAACATGTCAACAATCTCCACAAAGCTTTGAACTATCTTTTTTTTTTTGTATTTTGCTTCTTTTTCTCTCCTTTTCTCAACTTTTTTTGGGTAATTTTTCGTCAGCTTTTTTTCTCACTTTTTCTTTTCCTCAAACTTATCGGACAGTACCTTGATCTTTTCTCTCTCTTCTTCTTTAATTACTTATATATAAGGCATCTTTGTCGAAGCTTTTGTCTGGTGTTTTCCGCCTTATGTCGTACATAGATTCCTAGCGTTTTTTATCTTGTCAATTTGTCCAAACACTATGCTTTATAACCGGCATCTTATAATAAGAACTATCTCTATTTTTCACGCCTAATATTAAACTATAAATTTATTTATTTTTTTGTTAAGAATATATTTAACATGGTATAAGTCACGAGTTCGAATTTCGTTAAGCTCTTATTAAAAAATAATTTTCTCCCTTATTTGTCTTTGTTGAGCTTAGCCTAGATCAAAAAGTTGTCATCAGCTCACAAGTGTTAAGAATATATTTAACATTTTTGAATTCCTAAACTATCGAAAAATTTTCAATTAGATCCTTTCGTCTTTGATTTTTTTTCATTTATGAAATGTCAAAAATACCTCTCTAATATCATTTATGAAATGTCGCTGCCCCCCTCCCCGCTTGCGACCTTCTCGGCTAAGATGAGGGGAGGGGGTCCCCACCCCCCCCCCCCCCACCCTCCACCCCTTTTTTTTTCTCCCTTGTGCACGTCGGCACATGTAAAGAAGGGGTTGGTTGTCGTCGTCACCTTCTTTGTGATTTCGTCGAAAGGTCATAGAGAGAGGGGGGTGCCTCTGCGACCCTCGTTGGGACAATGATCGTCGACGAAAAAGGGGGGAGTGTGTCGCCGCCCCTGAGAAGGTCGCAGAGGGGGCGGTCCTCTCTGCAACCTTCGTCGGAAGGTCGCAGAGGGGCCAACGGCAACCGTCCACCTTATGTTAATTGACATTGGAGGGTATTTTCGATATTTCATAAATGAAAAAATTAAAAGATAATAGAAAGATTGACATCGACGGGAGGGATAAAATTGAAAAAATCATAATAGTTTAGAAAGTCAAAAAAATAACTTTTAGTTTATGGTTAGATGTAAAAAATCGAGATCGTTTTGCGGTGGTTTATGGAAATAACCTTATATATAATATAAAGCTTGGTTACATTAGTCTTTAAAGCCACTGTGACCATTCACCACGACTTATGTGAACACGAGACTCTTCATGGTCTTCTTCATTTCTTTGGTTCGAATCGTCGTTGCTGTAGCCATCAAGGTCATGATGGACCCAATATGGGCGGCTCCTTCTTCATCCGAGGTCGAGGTAATGGCCGCCAAGCCTTCCTTCTTGTCACACTCCTTCGCATAGTGCGACCTTAAGAATTCTCCACCTTCTTCTCTCCCTTACCAAAATAAAAATTTTCCTCTTATTGGGCTGAACGACGATGGCCCATTCGCATTCAACGTTCGAGTGTCATCGCGGGCGCGACGGGACGCATTCGGGGACCCAAAATAAAGCCAACTGCGTGAAACCCTAAGGACCCAGCCATATTGTGAAACCCTATAATATATTTTTTTGTACAAAAGATGTAACTAAAAATATATTTTTAATCAGGAAAATTAGAAAAAACATCAAACCAAATAATCAGTTATCTTATGAGGTTAATGTCAGGAGTGATAAAATTAAAAGTAACGGAACATATAATTTCCAGTGAATTGTATTCAAGGCTTCTTGATTCATGAGTCAAGGAGTATAATATTGCACCATAATGTGGATTTCGTCATTTTTTTTTATTTGAGGAAGTTCAAGTTCATGTAAATCTCGATTTATAAACTTGTTCCCTCAATTGGACTGATTACATCAAGATATCCTTTTGGATAGTAATATTTATATCATGGCGAGAAAACAAACAAAAATGCAAAGAGAAATCTTTTAAACATAATTGCAGTTATTATGAACTCTAATATTGGCACACTTGAGCAAAAGGAGAAAGCACTAGATAAGCAATATGCTTAAAATTAAAGTACACCGGGTGAACTATTTCATGCCCCCAAAAAAAAGAACACGTAAAAAAGTTATTATCACCAAAAGATTGACTGGGACCTTATTTGCCAAAATTTTATTGGAAAATTTTATATTTGTCCGTAAAAAGAATAGTGTGTCTTATACATTATCACGAAGGAATCTAATGCATATAAAGACAAATTAAAGTACAAATTAAACACATATGCATGTATAAATATATATATTAAAAAGTGATATATTTTTTTGTTATATTAAGAAATATGTGGACAAAAAATAAATCCACGTATATAAATTCACCATTAATTTATTCTTGATAAACATTTTTTTAAAATGAATTTATCATAAATTTATTATTATCATTGATCTTTCGTATAGTGGAGTCACGCAATCCTTAATCCCATATAGTTATCTCATCTTAACGGCATCTCAACTTTTTTTTTTTAACTATGACTTTTAAGCGGACTAAAAAAACAAAGAAGCCGTGACTCTTAAGCTGAGTCAATATCAACCGTTCAGATCACCGTTCCGCCAACGTGGCTCCATCTGAGCCACAGGATTATACTTTGGGAGGAGTCCCGCCAAGCCACGGCGCAATTCGCCACTTTTATAATGCCTGCGGCATGACCCCATCGATGGATCGAACAGCTTCGTCGTTTTTGCCATGGCGGTAACTCGTGTAACCATCTCCGTCTCCTCCTTTGTCGTCCTCCTGCTCCTTCTCCCTCCTCTCGACGCGATCTCCAATGGCGTCACCTCCAAGAAGGCCGTGGAGGTCTCCCTTCTTCTCTCAATCTCTGGCTCTCTTGATCGATCCCCATGTCGCTTTCTTTTTGCTCGGATTGTTTTTTTTTTCCTTCTGATTTTTAGGGTTTTTTTGTGAATCAGATTACGTATGGAAGCCTGTTAAAGTTGACGCACCACAGGACCAAGTTCCGGTTGCACTCGCACGGCGTGTCGTACAACTCCGGCAGCCGTCAGCAGTCCGTCACCTGCTTCCCCGGCGTCGATGCTTCAAATAGCTATTGGGTGAGTGGTTACGCGATGCCACCAATATTTTTTTTTATCTTCGACCATATTGGAATTTCCTTTGATCTGAATGTGCTTCAAGTTTAGTGTTTTCTCCTGATTATAAGAAATATGATTCGCATTTATATTCTTTTGTAGTTTGATTCATTTGAACTCATTATTTGCATCTAATAACGTTCGCTTGCAATCTTGATGTGAACTAACTTTTGAATGCAACCAAATGCCACAACTCCTCTGATAGTAACTTCTACAATGACACGTTAATGGATCTCTCTATTGCTAAGGAAAAAAATATTCATTGTCGAAAAATTTACACTCTTGAGGTGAAACATGAGTTACTGGAGAGAGGATGATGATTCAATGATCTTTACTGTTTCTCGTTTCTAGTTGCGTGTTACAATGTAAAGTTAATCACAATGAGATCAAAGTTTCCCATCAAGTACTTTCATAGTAAAAGCAGTTCAAATTCTGGTGTCGGAGCTTATTCTTGATAAAATCAAGTAAACGTGCCTACATGAATGAGTTTGATGGAGTAAGAGAAAAAAAACATACAGAAAACATGGGTTTCAATTGACAATGTAGCTTCTTAGTCATTTGTTCTTTAGCTTTATTGCTTCATCCCTCTAAATAAAGATTCTTAGCTAGTTGATCTGATGATTTTACCACCAACCATAATTTTCTTTTGATTGAAGGCATTAAAGACCCTGAACCAGCCTCTGTTTCAATAATCCAATTTGATTCATTGAAGACCAAAAGAAATTATCACTGTTAGTCTTATATGTCCTTAGAAAAATGGCATCTGTTTTGGGCATAATATATTTGTTCCTTGCCATTCCATCGTACATCTAAACAAGAAAACATCTAGCAGTTCTAGTTCTTATGAAGTAGCTCCATACTTCATTATTATTTGATGTCAGTATATTTGTTAGTGAATGTTGGGCTATGAAGGGACAACATGAACGTAAAGTGGGGGTAGCCGAAATGAGGATGTTGAGATGGATGTGTGGTCATACAAGATTAGATAAGATTAGGAATGACCATATACGTGAACGAGTCGGAGTGGCTCCTATTAGTGAGAAAATGGTAGAGAATCGTTTGAGATGGTTTGGTCATGTTCAGAGAAGACCATTAGATGCGCCAGTAAGAAGAGTAGATCAAATAATCTGGAGTCCGATTAAAAGAGGGAGAGGGAGGCCAAGGCGGACACTTGGCGAACTAATAGAGCAAGATCTATTGGTGAATAATATACCGAAAGGTTTGGTTACTAATAGAGCGGAATGGCGTCGTATGATCCATGTAGCCGACCCCACCTAGTGGGATAAGGCTTTGTTGTTGTTGTTGTTGTATATTTGTTAGTGGTGGTTTACACTCTGTGGCTTTAATTCTTTTCAGCTATTTGTGTGGAATAAACGTGAATTATTGAATCAATATGAGAAGAAGCAAGTTTTATCCTGTGAAAGCTATATATTCTCCTCGTAATTTCATATGGGCTCATGAACATTCTAAACTTATTTGTACAATCTGAACCTTGGCATAATACGATTACAGATTGCAGTGCATTCAAATAGATGATAATTATGCATCAAAGACCTGAATTTATCATGTCAGTTGAAACATCACTTGAGAATTGAGATCCAAAGGCCACGGTGTCCTAAGTTAATGCTATCCAATACTTGAATCTTTTCTTTTGTCTTGTATTGGTTCATTGGAGTTACTAATACCCGCAGAACTTACAATTTACAGATTCTGAGGCCTCCGCCAGAATCTTCTGCTAAACAAGGCGATGTTATTGAAAATGGAAGTATTATCAGATTACAACACATGAGAACTAGAAGATGGCTACACAGCCACCTTTATGGTTCCCCATTATCTGGAAACCTTGAGGTGAATATGGATTTTGTATTGCTTGAGATCTCAATATCATATGCCCTTCTTTTGTTCTTTAAAACAAGTTTATTATTTTTTACTTCGTGACCAGATTTTCCACGTAATTCCGTGTGTTCTATGCAATTGACCTACTTATCTTTCACTTTACATGGAAATTGTTTCAAGTGAAGTAACTTTAATATTTATATGCTAATTGCGTATGTATGCTATGCTACGCTTTCAGGTTAGTTGTTATGGTGGCGATAGTGAATCAGATACTGGCGACTTATGGAGGTGAGATCGATATCTTTTCTAGCTATTACTACTATCATTCAGCTCCCTGTATTCTGTCATTCCACGTCATGACATTTCCTTACAGGCTCGAGATTGTAGGCGGTAGAAGAATCTGGAGGCAAGACCAAAAAATCAGGCTTCGTCATGTCAAAACTGGTGGCTACTTACATTCTCATGATCGGAAGTTCAGGCTGGCGGCTCAAGGACAGCACGAGGTAATATGATGGATCATCGGGAATGTTTTTAATATACAAAATTCTGCATGTCTTCTACTTCTTTGAACCAAAGACAAAATAACAAACAGGGGCCAGCTTCAGCTTCTGTCAGTTTTCAGCTTTGAGTTGTCCTTCATTCTTTGTTTCCCTTACCTAATGTTGTTCCCTTTGCAGGTCTGCGGTGTTGAACACAAGCGTCCTGATAATATTTGGTTAGCCACAGAGGGCGTCTTTTTTCCAGCTAATGGAAGCAATTGATACATAATTCTTTTTTTTTATGTGGTCAAGCAAGCCATTTTTATTATTAATATTACATTATACTTGCCAAAACAAAGCTGACGCCTATTTTCAGAGGTTGATGACATAATAGTAAATTAGTAATACACCAAGCAGTTTATATGGACCCTTTTCTTTATCAACGTGCGTCTCATTTTCAATATTGCATGTTATCAGGTGCTTGATGCGGTAGATTTTTGCTTGACCTAGACCAAATTAGTAGCTATTCATGCGTAAAAAGAACAGTTGGGGCATTTATGGCAAACTTTCACAATTTCAAGGAGACAGTATCTAAGATTGTGGTTTTAAAGGGCGATAAAGAAAGTTGTTAAATAGAGTCACGATAGCGAAAGTATGAGCTTAAGTTAGAAATTGTTTCTTGGAAATTTTTAAAGTTGATCAAAAGTTTTGTTTTGTTCTAATTTATAATCGTTGGAGTGACGCTTATGGAAAGAGAAGTCTCATTCCATACTACTTTGTACAGGGAGTACATATACTCATTTTTTTAAATTTGTTTGAAGGATAGCACAAGATATAAATGCGCTTTAGTACACCGCATCAATAGTTTGGAGCGTGGTCTTCATCTCCAGCCGAGCATAAAAAAACCGTCCACTCGGAATCCGCTAATTAGTCTCAACTCAAATATCGAGTTTCGTTAAAATGAATGAGTTCGAAGAGGCTAACACAATATGAGGAAAATATCTCTAGGGATTGCTTTTAAGGCTTTTTCTACATAGACTTGACCTCATCCATTGGCCATTCGATTGTCATCGTATTGCTTTTGGCGGGTGGATGTAGCGGAATTGACTCTCCTGCTCTGTTTGGCGCAGGAGTAACACGGCCCATGTGTCACCATAGTTTAGTTTGTCTTCTCAAGTTGGTTGGCACTGCACCTTCTGTTCGAGGCTCAATCCGCTTTCCAAAGGAAGGAGGGCGACAAACAACACTTGTTCACTCGCAAGATCAACTCGCTCCCACTCCTTTAACGATAGAAAGGCAAATAAGAAATATCTCACACATAGAGGAAATAATCTCTTGTTCAATGCTCAAGAAGACTTCACTCATGTGCCAAAATCAGTCTGTCCCAAGGCATGGTTGAGTTTGTCTTTTATAGGCCATAAGATGGTAGCTAGAAACTTCCCTAAGTGAGTAACTATCTCTCCCTCAAGTCAATCCAAGATTAGGCCTTTAGTAAACATATTAAGCCCATTGGTTCTAGTTCCCTCTGGATTTTTCATGGGTAGTGTCCCTTCATAGATGAAACATCCCTTGGATTTAAACCCTTTCACGAAAAGGTGCCAGGTGTGAACGCACCCCATAGTGTGAACGCACTATTTCACTGCATCCTTTAGACGATGCATCCTCTAAACAATGCACTTCTCTGTCCATTTTCGAATTACCTAACATTCTCTATGGAACCACCCATCGACCAAGCTCCTCTTTCGTTAATATGTGCGTCGCATGGTAGTTGACCAACCTACCATCGGTTTAGGATATAACCGCTCGACAGTTATAATAATTGCCGTTCACTTTTGCTAATGTACATTCATAAAGTCCCAAAACTTGGTACGACTACGTTGCATTAACGCTAGACTTCCGGATTTGGCATTCTCCAAGATAAAAGTGTTACAACTCCCCCCTTTAAATCATTGTCATCCTCGATAACTCCTTGAGTTTTGTGACCAATTCAAGTCCATGCGCCAAGTCCTGCATCTGTTCGTAAGTTTTTCGTACTTGACGAACTTCCCAGACTTAGATTTTGTTCCCCATTCAAAATCTTAAGCGTCCATGCTATTGACTTAATTGCCTTCGAGGGCAACCTTTTCAAGGTTCCCAATTCATGCAATCAGTCTCAACTATCTTGCCACGATCTGAGACAAGAAGTTCTCATCCTGAGTTTTGCCACTTCTTCGGATGTAGTTTTACCAACTCACACCCCAAATCTTCAATCGTCTACATAGTTTCCGTCTGTGATAAACATCCTGTCAAGGTCTTAATCCGGTTGGCATGAACTTTAGTGTTCTTTGAACACTTCGTACTGCACTGGTACCAATATCCTTCGTCTACCCACAAAGATACTTTGGTATGATTTTCCTTCGTACCATCATAGACACAAAGAATGCACTAACTGACTCTCTGTAGTATTTCCTTGTTGCCTATTGGTCAATTGTAACACCAATCCCCGGGACATCACATCAGAGATTCCTGCCCTAGCATTGTATGAGTAGTTAAGTCGTCCTAATGATCGTCAATGGAACAGAATCACTTCGAATTTTCATGGATATAGGAATCGCCCATACTCCACCCGACATAGCTGACTCCTTCGGACAATTACCACCATTCTGCCTTCATGACATTCGGTTGGCTAACTCCTTCGGATAACTTTCGTACCTTTTTGTTGCATTGTTCATACCCTATGGTACGAGTGATCAAGTCGCCTTTGTGGTCGTCCATGGACTAGAATCACTATAGATTCTCATGAATCTGGGTATCTCACATGATCCATCAAATATGACCAATACTCAGATACTTCACGATCCTTTCAACTTTAGGTCATTTGGTTGGCCGACTACCTCAGATATCTTCCAGTCCTTCCGTCGCATCCGGAATGACTGATGTGAGTGGCAAGTTCACCACATCATTTCTACGAACAAGATCTCTACAAGATCCTTCGAATGGGGGTACCTCCCCGCATTAGCATGGCATGATCAATTCTCTCAGATGTACGCATTGCATCCTTCAACCATTAACCATCCACCGACCGACTCCCTCGAGTGCCTCCAACTACCCTTCAGTCGCACCGTCCATCCCTTAACTAAGACGAGCCAGGAAAGTAATGTTGCCTTTGTTATCTTAGAGGAGTAATCGTCTCTTCTTCAAAGCATGATAATTTTTCAGGATAGAGGTCTCCGTAGGGGTGTTCAGCGGGTCGAGTTAACCAGCGAACCCGGTGACCCGACCCAACCCAAACCAGTTTGGGTCGGGTCAGATCGGTGGTCGGGTCGGGTTCGGGTTGGAATTTTTAACCCAAGTTGACCTGACTCGACCCGATTGACCCGATATTTTTATTTTTTTTATTTTTTATTTAAACTTAAGCTTATATTTGATTTAAAATTTTTAAAAAATTGAAATAAAATATTATAAGTGCAGAAATAACATTAAATTGTTTAAAACTTTATTTTATGCTTTAAAATAAATATTAAATAATATTTTTATATTAAATAAATATAAATATATTAAGAAAAAAATTTAAAAAAGAAAATTGGGCGATCGGATAACTCAACCACCCGAATCGGGTCGGGTTGGGTCGGATTTGCCCCCGCCAAAGCCCCTTGACCCCACCCGTGAATAACCCTAAGTCTCTGCACACCTCTTCCTATCAGACCTTTAGAGTGTGTCATCCACTCATTTATCGGCTTATCCTAAGACTCAAATGAGTACACCAATTTATTGCGGTCGAATCAATACTGCCATCATTCGTCTTTCTTTCGAAATGTCACTCTCGAGGATGCTCCTCAAGCAATTTTCTTATCCCACTAATCCCAAGGCTCCGATGAGTACCATAGTTTGTCGTTATTGGACCACCCCATCTCTTTTCTAGCCTTTCTCAGGAGTATCAAGCTGCATGGGTGCTTAGGAAGTCATCCTTCAACTGAACATTCTTCGATCATTCAGTTATTTAGGGTTCTGTTGTCCTTTGATGAGCGTTCATCACCCTAATGTCATCCAAGCATGACATTTCATGCTTTGTTGGGATGCCAATTACTAACATCCCACGCATGGATCAATCTACTCCACTAGAATGTTCGTCACACATCCCAGAGCATTTTATTCATGTTGTTTTCACCCGAAGTACTCTGATGCCCATTCTTGTGTCTCGAATGTTCTCCGAACTTCATTTCTTTATGAAGTTTGCCCGTAACTTCACTGGATATCCCTCCAAATGACCAAGCGTACAAGTTGTTTACTCACCTCAGTAAATACACTTTTTCAAGCATCCACCTCGATGCTTGCTCATGGGAACATGTATGCCTTGTGTCCTCATTTTAGGAGACGTTCACCAGCAACGTCTTCCTTGTCAAGCTTACTGTGAGAATCCTTTATTACGAGATGTCATGTCCCACCATCCCTTGGAACCTATTTGTATGTCTTAGCCATTCTGGAGCACCTACCCAAGGTGTTCTAATTATAAACATTCCTTGGAATATGTTGTCATCATGTTCTTGGTTGCTCAGGATGTGTGATGGCCGCATCTGCATGTATCTTCTTGTTTTAAGTAACGAACATAAGAGAAATTAAAAGAGCATGTCATTATTGGGAAGAAAAGGAAATTTTCATTGCGACAAAAATGAACGTTACAAGTTTTACTTAGGCTCTACTTGCCACACAAATAGAAAGACGAAACAAGTAACAATACAACACTTTAATCTAACTTCTCACATACTGTCCAGACTTGTTAGCCCTCAAGTTCAAACTTCCAATGACCCTAACATGGTCCATTGTTGTCCAAAGTTTGCTTTCTTGGCCGTCGCCAACCAATCTTTCAACACTTTGATGATCAATCCATGGAATGGACTAATTCTGTGCCAACTTCATCCCTTCAAGTCTTTTGCTGTCCATAAGACTTCCATGATGCAACAAGGTTGGCTCTTGTTCACTACGCCCAACCCCAACTTAGGGCGGCTGCGGCTTTCCTTAGGAAGGGTCATCTTCTTCCGCTGTGGACTCAATGTGAACTGGTGACCCTGCACACATTGCTTCAAGGGTGAATTGCTAAGCATGGCAATCCTGAACATGATGGTTCTTGCCACAGTAGTAGCACTCGATCTTTCCTTTCTTCTTTGGGATAAGCATTTGATAAAAGGAGAAGGCTTGGAACTAGAACTGTTGCCCAGTCATTATGCATGGTGGCAGATTCTTCTAGACAAAGTTCCAAAGTCCTTCAAGTTTAACGCTCAGGGCCTGAACTTGGTCCACAATGAAGCGTTCCAGGATCACCTCTTGTGCCATGACTCCCTTAACTTACCTTCAATCTGTCCCAGCATGTTGTCGAAGTCAATATGCTTCACGAGATTGTGCCCATGGTGTCTACACGACATTGTAGATCCATGACAGCTTCTTCTTTGTCCATGATGGGGAATGCTGAGCAAGGACATTCCTCACCGTACCTCGCACACCACCAGCATGATCTTGCATCACTCTTTCCCTTACTGAAGTCTCCCATTTGAGGATGTTGATCTTGAACTCGGGCTCTAATACCAAATGTCACCACATGTCAGCCTTGTCTTCTGAAATAAGTCGGCATTGCACCTTCTGTTCGAGGCTTAGTCCACTTTCCCAAGGAAGGAGGGCAAAAACAACACGCGCACTCTCAAGATCAACTTGCTCCAAATCCTTTGGCGATAGGAAGACAAATAGAAAATATCTCACGCTTAGAGGGAATAATCTTGTGTTCAACGCTCAAGAAGACTTCACTTCATGTGCCAGAGCTAGTTTGTCCCAAGGCATGGCCGAGTTTGCCTTTTATGGTCATAAGAGGGTAGCTTGACAACTTCCCAAGTGAGTAACTACCTCTCCCTCAAATCAATCCGAGATTGGGCCTTTACTCAACATTTCAGGGCCATTGATTCTTAGTTTTCTCTTGGCTTTTTATGGGTGGTGTCCCTTCATAGATTAAACATCCCTTGGGTTTACACCCTTTCACGAAAAAGTGCCAAGTGTGGACGCATCAGTTCACATTCGCCCTTTAGACGATGCACCCTTTGAGCAATGCACCCCTCTGTTTAATTGTCACTCTCTATGAAACCACCCATCGACCAAGCTCCTCTTCCGCCAATATGTGCGCCACATGATAGTTGACCAATCTACCATCGATCTAAGACGTAACCACTTGACAGTTATAATAACCGCCGTCCACTTTTGTCAACGTACATTCATAGCGTCCCAAAACTTGGTACGATTATGTTGCCTTAACATTGGACTTTCGAATTTGAGCATTCTCCAAGGTAAGGACGTTACACATGGGAATAAAGTCTTTAATTCCAATATTTCAATTCAAACATATTGAATAACTTGTGGGCCCGAATTTACTCATTGCAAAAGAAATATGAAATTTGTATTCTTTGTTTCATGGAGAACATAGTGCTCTGGATGAGTTAAAACGGATGGAAACAAAAATCTTTAGTTTTTTTTTCTCTCAAACGACGATGTGATATTTAATGGAACCAAAAATAGAAATCGATTATCGCGTCACATCTGTTTCTAGTATCCAGTTTAATCTTTTCTGTGAAATCGACAAGGACGGAGCTACACTTTGCCAACTTTTTAAATTATTAACCATTTGTGCATATTTTAATTAATAAAATTTCAAATTATAGTATAAGCATAAGAATATTTCTTTTACATGACTTTCAAATATTTTGTTCTCTCTTCATTGGATTTAACAAAATAATTTATTTATTAAATTCAATATATTTATTTATAAAAGGATTAATTAATATTATTTATTATTTCGAACAAATTTTTTTATTATTTTTTTAAATCTAACTTGTTTTAAATCTTATTTATGTTTATTTAAATAATATATTATCTTTTAAAAAATTAACATAAAATTTTAATTTTTACTCAATATTATTAATTAATAAAATTATATTTTTATTTATAATTCATATATTTTATTCAAATACCTACTAAAATTAATTTATTACATAACTTTTTAATTTTCTCGCTCTCGTTCCACTTCATTCAAACGCATTTTCAATTCCGAACTAAATATTCGCCTAGAATTAGGAAGAGCTCCCTTTCTACTATCCAAATGTTAGAATAGAATCAAAGCCGTCATGTGGGCCAGGGTGCTTGAAAGAATTAGCACTTAGCAGGGGATCTTCAATTCGTACAAAAAAAAGATCAACTACTAATTCATGCACGGCAGCAATGGAAACGAACACCTACGTCTGCTATTCATTCAACATGCCAGGTGACATATTTGTAAGGTTGAAAGCAAATTTCCCCAAATCAAGCGAATAAAACAATATCGACAAATTTTGTCCCCAACATGATATCAAACTTCACATTCTCCGCACCTTCAAGAGCAACTCCATGAGATCAACACCTAAGATGCAGAAAGGAATGGACATTTATATACATTATATTAAATTTCTCAGAAAGGAACGACGAATGAATTTGGATAAGTGACGCTCATGATCTCGTTCATGCCAATACAACAACAACAACAACAAAGTCTTATCCCACTAGGTGATGTCGGCTACATGGATCATACGACGAATATATTCGTTGATCCATGTTCATAAGATTCGACATGATTTTACGCTGACTGTCGGGGCTTAACACAACCCTCTTCGTTCATGCCAATGTGTGTATAAATTTATTAGTTGGTTGATTTTATCATAACGTAAGGACTATTGAGCATGCTAAAAGAATCTATTTTCTTAGTGTTATGTTAGCACCCAATTATGGAACGGCCATCAATTAAAATTGAAGGTTTTCCTTCTCCATCCTTCTTTCCTAACACCTTACCAATTGAATCTTCAACGATGATCTCTTGAAGAGATGCTCCAAACTCGTCCTATGTCGGGTATCTAATATATCCAATATGATAGACATTTGAACTCAAAGCCAACCACAATCCATATGATGCTAACATTCTTAAGGGATCCCAAACTTATGTTCACCCATGATTAGACGAGAGCTTTCATCTTTTTGCCGGTCTCTCGAGTCGTAAGAGTTTAAAATACGCCATGTTATGCAATGGAGATGAACTTATAAGTAGTTTTGTATTTTGTTCAGGTGGAACTATAATCTTAGTGTAATATTTGGCCATTACAGATGCATTATGGAGAAATGCAGGGCACTAAACATTATACATCATCTACACAAATCCTTATGTGCATTATGGAGAAACGAGAAGCCGTCCCTTCTTCTCATGCATTCAATCTCTTGAAATCGCTCGTGTATGTTAGTAGGCAAATCAAACTATGAACTTGGCTGCAAACTTTTTTGATCCCCCGGTTCGTGCTGATCATATTTGGTCGAAGCCATCCTTTAGAATTCATAATAATATGAATTATTTTTAGGGGTGTTCACAGGTCGGGTCCCACCCGACTCATAAACAAATTCGACCTAACCCGATCAAATTTGGTCTGATCGAATTGAACCGAGTTAAGAGGGCTGGGGGCCGATGGGTGGTCGGGTAACCCAATTTTCTTTTTTTTTTTATTTTTTCTTACAATTTTTTATATTTTTATTTAATATAAAAGTATTATTTAATATTATTTCAAAGGCATAAAATAACTTTTCTAATATTTAATATTATTTTGGCACTTAAAATATTTTATTTCACTTTTTAAAAATTTTTAAATAAAAAATAAGCTTAAGTTTGAATTAAAAATAGAAAAAAATAAAAAAAACTCGAGTTGATCTGGTCGGGTCGGACAACTCGAGTTGAAAAAATTCAACCCGTACCCGACCTGACTCATGGTCGGATCGAGTTCGGGTCGGGTCGAGTCGAGTCATTGGGTTCACGGGTCGACCCAATCCGGTGAACATCCCTAATTATTTTCGTAAACTTCTCATAAATTATCATGATTTTTCGCATTTTTAACCCTACGAATTTATTTTTTTAATTCCTAAACTATCATGATTCTGTTATATTTTTTATTACTTTTGATTTTTTTCTAAAACATTAAATTATCTCTCCCTTCGCAACACATCAAATAAATTCATAATTTGATATTAAATATAAAAAATCACGATAGTTGGAGATTTATGAAAATAACTCTAATAATATTTAATCATACGTACATATATATATATATATATATATATATATATATAACTAAACGATTTGTTCTGTAGAAAAATGAGTTTGCTCAGATCTGGAAGCTACAAAAGAAAAAAAAATGATAAGTGAACAATCGGATGAATAGTTATTGGCATGGAAGCCGAAGCCCAACGGATGAAGGGAACAAAGTAACGCAAACACACTTGATATCCATAACATCAGTGGGCGGCATGTATACTATAAATTGGTGGAATGAATAGTTAATCCATGTGATGTATGTACTGAAATTGGAGGCCATTTTTACCGACCATTCAAGTAAGTGGCCGAACACACCACCAACTCCATAGATGACAGATCCAATGACATGTGTCGAGTTCTGCCCCATTGCAAATGCAAAAAAAAAAAAAAAAATGTTGTCTCTTAAACAGATTTCATATTCAATTTTATGTAGCTGTATAATTTTTTTACTGGGCGTCGAGCATGTGATTTTGGGAAGAAGGCTTGTTCTATATCAGAAAAAAGAAGAAGAAAAAAAAACAAGATCATGATAGAACAACTTACAAGATTAGGGATGTAAAACTTTGTTCTTTCCAATTTAGTTAATCATCTAAACATGTTTGTGTTTATGTTAGTTCTGCCTGTGATGACAGAGCTGCAAGGCAAAGATGCTTGATTCGTATGATTAACTACTAATTAATTAATTAATGTGCTAAGCATGGCGATGGAATCAGTCATCCTAAACACCTTTTAATGAAGCAACTTTGTGCTCAGAAGGGACGGTCCTTTTGTCGTAACCATGTGACGGAAGAAGGATTGCACTAGCGGCCACACTTACAAATAGCTTTTTTTTTTTCATCAGAATAACTAAACTAAATGTTGAACTAAAAGCACAGTTGCGTCGTTATCAAATTTTTTTTATTTTCACGCAACATCTAACCAAATTTATTTTGCTTGATTGTTAGCAAGATTTTATCACCCACTCGACGAGAACTAGTAATCACATATTCAATTCTTAAAATCATCAATTTGCTAAGTACTTATCAATCTGCTCAGATCTGATAGCAATTATGTACATTTGTGGGTTTAGACAAAAAAAAAAAAGCTTCTGACAAATTTTTTTTAATATACACTGCATGTGTAATTCAATTCATTCGAGGGATGCACAGTTGAATCATATGGATCTTGAAAAAGAAATAGAATTTTTTTGCTCACCCCCTTGAACTATAAACTTTTTCCGCGTCTACCTACGTCTTTCGAATATTCCGTTCACCCTCTTGAACTATATCGCATTTTTCACTTAAGTCCATCCGTCAACCTCAGTCAACTTTTTCGTTATTTTTTTATTTTTTTTTATTCATGAAATGATCAAATTACCCTTTCTCTCTAATATTGAAAAATATAAAAAATATATATTATAAAAAAAATATTTCGCTGGGATGTCAGAGGGGAAACGGCCCCGCTTTTTTATATTTAATATTTTTATTATTTTAAATTCTGAGGATAATTTGATCATTTCATAAATTGAAAAAATAAAGATTAACGAAAAAGTTAACGGCGGATGGACTTAAGTAGAGAAAGCAATATAGTTCAGGAGTCAGCGGAATATTCGAAAGATATAGATACACGCGAAAAAAATTCATAGTTGGATAAGCGGAAAAAATCCCATAATGCCCATTATTTTGAATGGTTATGTTACCAAATGTATCCTTCTATATGTGATAAGAATAATATTAGCTTGTGAGTGACTGAATCACTGGAAGGCTAAAAGTGCATCTCTAATATTTTATTTGCTCTTACCTTCTGGCATCACAAATGGATTGTCATGAAATCCAAAAAAATCCACGACAAAACTCCAACCACATGCGTAAAAGTAAGGGGACATGGAAACCCCACTCTGACTAAAGTTTAGCTTACCTTTGGGATGAAATAATTAGGGCTGAGCACGGGCCGAGTCGATCCGGCCTGGCCCGATCCGAAAAATCGGAAAAATAACTCGGCCCGAATTAGATCCGGGCCGGGATCGGGTCTCTGGAATGAAAAATCCGTCGGTAACAGATCGGGACCGAGTCTACAATGCAGATACCCGACCCGGACCCGACCCGATATCACTTATTATATAAACCTTCTCTCTCTTTTCCCCTCTCATTTCAATCTTTTTTTTCTCTCGCCCTCTCCCTCTCTCTCACGACGGCGGCGGCGACGGCGATGGCGGCGACCCTCGACTCTGGCCGTCCTCTACTTCCCTCTCCTCTCTCTCTCTCCTCCGGTCGCCTGGCGGCCAGATCCCGGTCGCCTGGCGATCGGATTGGCCGAATCTGGCTGCCAGACGGCCGATCGGCCGACAGCTGCCAGATCCGGCCGGATCTGGCAGCTGTCGGCCGATCCGGTCGCCTGGCAGCCAGATTCGGCCAATCCGGATCTGACAGTTGTCGGCCGATCCGGTCGCCTGGCGGCCGAATCGTCGGATCTGGCAACTGTCGGCCGATCCGGTCGTCTGCGGCCAGATCCGGTTGCTTGACGGCCGGATCGGTCGCCTGGCGGCCGGATCGACCGCACGGTTGGATCTGGCGACGCGGATCGATCGTTCGCACGGCCGGATCGGCCACTGGCGGCCAGATCCGACCGCTGGATCCGGATCTGGCTGCGTCAGTGCCCGATCCGGCCGCTCATCGACCGCTGGCAGTCAGATCCGACTGTCAGGCGCCGGATCTGACAGCCAGTGATCGGATCAGCCGCCATTGATCGGATCTGATCGGCCGCCACCTGCCAGCATTTCGGATTCTTGGACGCAAACCCGGTTCGATTCCCGGTCTATCGGGTCTGACCCGGTCCCGGACCCGGCCGGGTCCGGGTCCGGTACCGGGTCGGAAGGTCAGGACCGGGTCCGCCTAGACCCGGTCCCAGGTTTGCTCTGCCCTAGAAATAATGCACAGATGAAATGAATGCATCCAGAGCTGATGATTAGCTGTTCAGGATTACTGAATTCTGTTTACACATCTAAAATGCCCGTGCCAACACACTGAAAGGATAGCTATTCAACAGATCTAAGAAATGCAGATGGAATCATGTAAAAGGACTGGCTAACTATTGTCATATACAAATTGAAGTACCAAAATGAAAGGGTTCTGAGCTGCAGCATCATCTTGCCTTCAAGCAGACTACTTTGGCCCCTGCAAGAATCACAACCAGACCATTAGTAAGCATTGCCAGTCTGAAAATAACACACTGTTTACAGACCACATCTTTGTTTATTTAAGCTACATGGCATGCAAACATAGACAACACAGTTATGCCTTGGACAATATGATCTTCTAGTAGAAAAAAACAGAATCTTGACTATGGAAAGTCTCAATATCACTTGCCACAACCAAAGCATATCTTTTCTTTTTTCTATATTCTTTAAATATGTCATTGCCAAATACCATAGATTCAAAGTTCCCGATCCTCTGGCTGAAAGCTATATTTCATCTCATCCCAATGGGAGCATCAAATCAATGAAACATAAGATAGTTCCATTCCTCATTGGAAGTGGGGAAAGTAAGAAACACCATCCCACATTTTATAGCACCCAAATGAAAAAGAAGCCACACCTTGAATATTGCAACAGTCCACGCGACCACTTTTCTAGAATCATGTTCCATCACAAGTATTTTTAAGAAATCCCTAGCTTTTAGTAATCAATGGATGCCAATGTTCTTTGCATGGGTAGGAGCTTTCAGCAATATCTGAGAACAGAAGGAAGATTACAGAAGAACCAGGCACTTCGCACTTGAACATATATTTTCTGACAGAAACATGAGTCAGGAAATCCTGCATTCTTAATCCATATTCCATAGAAGATGGCTAAAAAAGAGTTCTTTTTATTCTTGTCTCCTTTATCCACAAGGTGAGTAGAAGAAAGAAGAAAAATTGGAATTCTATGATCCTAATCCCATCCTCTGTCTGTGCATTCAGTCTTCTCTTCTTCCATTAGAAAGGCAAACTTTTGGATGTGGAGGTCGCCACGAGGGCTCTAAACCTATCAGATGGTGCAAAATCCTGCGGCAGGTTCGCCCTCCGAACTATCCTTCTCATGTTGCTCTGAAGACTCTGCTGTACCAAGTCCTTCACTGCTCGCCTATCCTCGCTCATTCCCTCCTCTGCCACCACCTCCGCCGTCCCCGAGGCCGTGCTGCACTGAGGCGCCGATACAGTCGAAACGCCGGATCCGCTGGCTTCTGTCACCGTCTTCCCTTTGTCTACGGTAAGTACTTCTAGCAGTCTCGAAGCTCTCTTCTGGGCGAGGGGGGAGCCCAGGAGAGTCAGCTCGAGCAGCGCTGAGACGATGCCGACTTCTACCATGGCCGTCCGATCGCTGTACCCCTTGTGCGCCATAACCATGAGAATGTAGGCCGCCTTCTCCTGGCACCCCGGGGCATCGCCCCAACTCAGGACGTCGACGAGGATTGGGAAGGCGCCCGGCGACTGGCTCAGCACCCTCCGTCCTTCGACGGCAGCGATGATGTTGGAGAGCACCGCCAGCGCTCGCTCGCTGACTGACATGTCGCCCATCGCCGCGAGAAGGGACGGAACGAGGCCGGCGTCGACTAGGCGAACAGCATTGGAGGGAGCAATGGAGAGGTTGAACATGGCTCGGAGAGCGTCTTCCCGTGCTGTCGGCGAGCTTTTGCTGCCATTCTCAAAGGAAGACAACAAAAAGGGTATGGCACCGGAAGCGCCGATGATGGGCTTATTGACGTCCGACGCGCTGAGACCGAGGAAGTTCGCGACGATCGCATCACAAACCGCCGAAGAGTTGTCGGAATCCATCAAATGTAGCATCTTATGGATGGCGCCGGCTTTGACTATCGCCTCCTTGTTCCTAAAGCAGAACCAAATCGGAAAATATCCATTACAAACAGAGGGAAATCTAGCAAAAACCCACTTTCCATGTTCAATAGAGAAATGAGAGGAGTTACATATCGTTGCCGATGCCCAGATTGAGAAGGGCATAGAGAGCTGCGACCTGGAGCTCAGGATCCTTGGAATCGAGCATGACGATAAGAGGAGGTATGGCACCAAGCACCGCGAGCGTTTCCCTCGCCTCAGAGTCGTCCTTGGCAAGTCGTCGCACCTCTGACGCCGTCTCCTTCTTTGCGCTCGCCTCCGCCCCGTCGTCTCGGCCTTCATTCGCCTGAAGGCGTCCTACTACGCGCTGGAGTTCCTCCAAAGCTTCGAACTTTCTCATCGTCTCGGTCTCCTCTGAACCGGACTCCGATGCGTCCGCCTTCAGGAGGTCCCCCAGCCGGTCAGACGCACAGTGCCTCCTCTCCGGCGGCGGGATGGAAAAGGCGCCACCTTTCGAGCGTCGGCCTCGGGGATAGGGGGAAGGAGAGGAAGAGGCCGCAGAGGCGCCGCCGCAGGCCATGGCCTCCAGAAGCTTGCGGCGGAGTGCAGCGACGGAGAAGGCCGGCCACAGGCGGAAGCCCCCGCCAGCGTCCGGGCGCGCGCATTTGGAGGCCATCAAGGCGGAAGGGGGACGTCACATTTGACGGGGGGCCGCGTCGAAGAAGACAAAGGAGCGCAAGGGAGTTCCCGTAGAAGAAGCCAGGAATCCGTACTCTGAGACACTTCTCGTCTCACGCACCACGTTCTCTTCCTTTCGGTGATTCAACCTCTCCGATTCTCTTCTCGTTATAAAAATGGACTCTGACACCTCTCTCTCCCACACACACTACGATCTCTCTCTCTCTCTCACACACACACAGACACACACACTCTCTCTCTCTCGTCGGTGATTCCCTCACTAGTTAAAATGGACTCTCTCCTATGCACTCGCTACTTTCCGCTATAAAATTATAGCAATGGACCTCCCTCAACTCCCTGTTTAGGGGCCACCCAGTGGGGCACTGAAGTGAACTAACTTTTAAAAAAATAACTCGTAGTATAATTAAACTTATTCTCAGTTCAACATCCACGTCGTTCCCAATTTATTTTCGGTATCTTAAATTAGATTCGGAATTTTTAATTAGATAAAAATCACATGAAAATAATAATAATTAAGTCCCTGACCTTTTTTATGTCATTTATAAAAGTTTTCGATGTTTGAAATTATTAATTGAAGTTGAAAAAAATAAAATAATAATAATTTATTCTCTATTCAAAATCTATCCAAAATGATGAGATTCAATTTTGCTAAGGTCTTATTTAATTGGGAGCAAAAGGCGAAAAATCAATGAGAAAAAAAAAGAAAATCGATTCTTCTTATTTGAATTAAGTTGAAGGAAAAAATTTTCTTCATTGTCCTTCGTTCTATTTCAATTATTTCATTCTGAAAAGAAGAAAAAAGACATACTTAATGTCTATTTTTATTTTTAATCATATAAATATATATATATATATATAAAGAATAGAATCTTCCAAATAAAATTATCACTTCACATTCATTTATTTTCCTTTTCTGTAATGATATAAATCAAACAAGACTAACTATTCATCCTTATTTTTTTGCATTCTATTTTCATCCTTTTTTTCCTTCTTTATTTTTTTTCTTTTCTTTAATGAAATTTGAATCCAACACACCCTAATTCAATACCTTTTCTTTTACCATGCAAAGCTAGGTCTTGTATTACGTGGAGGTGTAAGAGTGGTAATGGTGGAGATAACGGCAGAGGGGCACTTTAGAAGGGATGAGAACTACAAGTGTGATTTAGTGAATTAGTTCTTCAACTTGTAACAAAATCATACTCTAATTAGTAAGCAGACATTCATAAGCTTATTTGACATTCATGTGGCATGCAAAGTATATAATATATAAATAGTCATATTTTTTTTAAAAAAATTTGTAGTTCTATTATTACTTATACTATATACATGTATATAGACAATAATTCGTATTTTAGTGTTTCTTAGTGCATTTTAGCTATAAAGCATAAAATATTTTAACTTTTAGTTTTGATCATTAAGGAGATATTTAATTATTATTCAACAGAAACTATTGTTCCATAAGTTTCAAGAGTTTAGTTTAATTAACGGGGAATTAATTTATTGAATAAGTGGGAAAAATAGTTAACAATTGAATTTACTTGTGAGGCAGAATTATTTAATTTAAATTTAAATTGCTTAAACTTTGTGATCCTTAATACCATGGCGGTTTTAATAAAATATGAAAGAAATATCATATTTTAAACAATATTCTTCGGACAACGGCCTCAAATTTATTGTTTGCATTGAGCACAAACTCGGAATAAGACTTCGATCTCATTTTTTCTGTTTTCAATAAGCCATCTGCCACGTGGGACCGGCTCACTATGTTCCCAAAATTTTCAGAAGTAAACTTCTTAATAGGAGAAATCAAACACCATTTGCCAATAAACAAAAAATAAGTATATCCATAAAAGAAAAATCGAGAAGTAAACAATTCTTGATTATCTTGTTCCTTGTTTTAAGCCCAATAAATTAATAAATATTTACTATTAAGGAGCTTATCTATTATTATGCGTATAAAAAAAATAGAGACACATTTTGGAAAATTGATAAAAAAATTTAAGCTCCATTTTACATTATTAGTGATTTGATAAACAAATAATGATTTAATTAATAAAGAGCGGATATGAGATAATGATTAGTGGATAAAGATCCATTTATGATATTAATAAATAAATGTTTCATAAACTCAATGGTACAATTAGTTAGTGAATATAAAATAATATAATTAGAAATATGATAAATTATTCAATTCAAACATTATAATTTTTACTATAATGAAATAAATAAATCATTTATATCTCAATCGCTAATAAGAAATATAGTTGAATGGTGATAATATAAAATGAGAAAATAATAAAATATTTGAGAAAATATAATATACTTGAATAAGAATAGAATTGAAATAATTTATAAACCTCCAATATCTAATCGTTAAGAGTCAATAGAAGCATTTTTTTAATAATTTTATTCGAAAGTAATATTTTTAGAGCCGAGTCGTGATCGGACCGGACTTGTTATCACGTCATGGTTGGACTAAATAGATCAAATTTGATTGGGTTGGAACGAATTTTATTAAAATAATATTATTTATATTAATTTTAAAGATATAGTATAAGTTATATGATACAATATATAAATATTATACTAATAACCTAATAATAATAATAATATTGGTATAATATAACTTTTATTTATTAAAAGTTTCGACAATGATAAATAATCATTATTAAAATATAAAATATGTTATTTAATTTATTATTTAATATTTAATGATGATAGACGTTATATTAGTAGATTTTATCTTAAATTTTACTCTTATTTCTTTTTAACACTTTCCTTTTATTTCTTTTTTCCTACCCTTTCATATTTTTTCAATGTTATTTAATTTTAAATACTTATTTTTTATTTATTTCCTATTTATTTTTTTTCCTATCATTTTCCTTCCTCTTTAATCTTCATTTTATTCCTTTTTTAACTTTCCTATTTCTTGTTGTTTTATTTGTTTCCAAAATTCAATTAAATCTGGTTCAATCGATTTCCAATTCAATTGATTTTTATCTCCGATTGAATCGCCCAGTCCGATTTTAATAACATAGTTTGAAATGTTAAAATTTGCTTGTTTACGTTATTACTAAAAAATTAATGTTTGAATCATTAAACACTACTTAAAATTTTAATTTTGGTGTTGTTTTATAGTTATGGTCATATTAAAATTGAAAAACACAACAACTAAAAAATAACACAATGTTTTGAAATGAAATAACAAGCAACTCTTAATCATTTAAATATATCTCAAATTTGACCTGCGTGTAGGGGTGTTCACGGGTCAGATTAGACCCGACCCGTGAACAAATCCGATCTGACCATTAAAACCCGACCAACCAATGGTCGGGTCGGGTCAAATGTCTTTGGGGGGCAAATCCGACCCAACCTGACCCGGTTCCGATCATTACCCGATCACCTAAATTTTTTCCTTATTTTTTATATTTTTAATATAAAAAATATTATTTAATATTTATTTTAAGGCATAAAATAAAGTTTTAAACTATTTAATGCTATTTCTATAATTATAATATTTTATTTCAATTATTTTAAAATTTTAAATTAAATATAAACTTAAGTTTAAATAAAAAAGAAAAAAATTAAAAAAAACTCCAACCCCGAATTGACCCGATCCGACGGATCGGGTCATCGGATTCGGGGTCGACCCGATCCGCTGAACACTCTACTTGTGTGTTCCTAGAATTCTTTGTTGAAAATCTCATTCAGTACAATCGATCCAAAAAGATTAATCAAGTGATAATAAATTTCGATCATCACCTTAAATATTTTTAAAGCTTCAAATGGATCTTTCATCTTCTAATAAGATAAGAAATGGAAACAAGCGAGCCTTTTTGAGTATTTTGTTTCCCGAAAAATATGAGAATAGGTTGGATAAGACAATGAGATTTGTACAGATTTTTAATCTTTTCCATTAATGTTTAACCTTTAAAAGTTTCATAAATTTCGTATTGCATGCTGATTCATTAAAGATAATCTTATTTTAAAGAGAAAAAAAGATTTAAAATAAATATTTTAGTTTAACTTGGTTAAAATTTTTTCACCTCTTTACGTGCTGTTATTTTTGTTCAGACTTTAAATTGCCTTTAGTTTTAATTGAACTGTTTTGGAGGAAACCCGCCTTTTTTTTCCCTTTTCCGTCTCCTCTCCCGATCTATCTCGCTCTCTCAACAATGGCGAAAGGGTTTAAAGTTTAGGGTTTCTTCGCGTCGAACCTGTCGCAGTAAGCTTCGCCATTCGTCGCCATGGATTCCTCCCCTTCCACGCCTCGATGGAACCTGGAGCGCCCCTTCCTCACCGGCCGATTCCATCAGGTGAGGATGCCTTCTACTCCAAACTCTCCTCCGTCGTATCCATTCCGCCGCCTCCTGACCTGAGCTCTGCTCTTTACCTCCAATTCTCTTCACGGTTTCAGGAAATTAAAGCCCCATCTCAGGCGTTGGCATCGAAACCCTTCTCCATGGACGCTTTCAGGTACAGTCGAGTCTATCCCGCCATTTGTTTGATGGAACTCATTAGCTGACGAGCGAGGGAGTAGGTTAACGGTTTAATTTTCGGAATTGAAATCTTTGATATGTTTCTTGGCAGCCGAGGATCTGATAATGTTATTGGGTCTTACCCCGTTTCGGTTCAGGTAGGTTTCAGATTGTTGGATTCTCACTCTTTCTCCTCGGCAGCCGATGGATAAGTGGATCTTTTTGAGGAAGTGATTATGTTCATGTTAAACATTGAATTTTAGGAGCTCTTGGTTATTGATGACCTGCTCTCCGCGCTTGTGGGCATTGAAGGGCGCTACATTTCAATTAAAAGGGTGAGGGGGAAGGAAGGGCGTGTGATCTTCCAAATTGATCCATCAATGGACCTTGCGCTACAGGTCAGGCGTGCATGAAAATTTTCAGTTTATAGTGACAGATAATTGAATTTTGTTGTACTGAGTGTTGAAATGGTGCAGGAATTGACACAGAGGATTTTTCCTCTATGTGAAGACTATGTAATGATCAACCAATTTGTTGAGTCCAAGTCTCAATTTAAAAGCGGCCTTGTTAACCATGCATTTTCTTCTGCATTAAGAAGCCTACTTCTGGTAAGACATCTTTTTGTGATTATGTGATTTCTTCATCTATAGAATTGTTCGGATGCTGAAGCTTTCGATGGACATGATGATATTAAATTAGAGCGTATATTGTCTTATTAAGTTCATTCCTTCGTGTCTATTTGTTGGGTAGAAAGAGGGCAAAAAAAATTTCTTGTCCAGAAAGTGTTATTTTCTGCCTGATGGTTGCTTTGTTTTCACTTAGGTTTCATTTACCATTCAGAGAAGCAATATGCATCTATTTTTTCATGTATTTGACTTCATAGTTTCTGCAGGAATTGACTGTTTGGTATTCATGTAGTTCCTTTCATATTCATTTCACTTCTCTCTACCATCTTGCCGTGTTGACTCTGCATTTATAACTGTAGTACAAACATGTGTATCTTTATTTACTTTAGCTTGACTTATCTATCATCTGAATGTGAGAACTCTGAATTTATAGGCATTCTAAAAGCATGGTGGTCATGTTTATGCTATTTGCATTCATAGGCAACAGAATCTTCATTGTGATTATTGTTATTACTTAATTCTTTTATTAAACATTTGCTTCAGAAAAAAAATATTTGCTTAATCATGGCCAGCGGACTCTTCACCTAGCACCAATATGTTGATATTGAATTGTCTCAGGCTTTGTTCGAGTATTTTACATTAACTTTCCACTATTTTCATTGACTTTGATTTTTGTTACAGCTTCTTTCACAAAGATATAAGTGACAATTTCTTACATCTGTCATATTGTTCTGTAATGTTGTTTTTCTTTCTTTTATTTTGGTATCAGGATTATCAGGCAATGGTTGCACAATTGGAACATCAATTTCGGCTTGGGAAGCTTTCTGTACAAGGTTTATGGTTCTACTGCCAGGTTTAGTTTATGCTTGTTTTTTTGTGTACAAAATCTGATTTCCACCCTATAAGTCTGTGTTCTTGGTGTTCTGTCCTGTAGCCAATGATGGGATCACTGCATGCTTTATCAATAGTAGTTGAGAAGGTTTCCTCAAGCAATTTGCATGGAGCCGCAACTCTTAACCTTTTGCAAAGCCAGGTGAAATTTTGATGGTTGATGGTGCTTTACAATACTGTATGGATGCTAAATTTGCGCTGATTAAAGTTTTCAATCTTATATTTTGGAAATCACAATCTGAATCCTTTTGTATAATGTTTAAGTGCTCTTCTCCATTAGTAGTAATGTATGTACATATATTTCATAGTTATTTTGTTGTGGCTTTTCTGCTATTTATGTAACTTCCATTGTTTTGTCATCTTTGGATAGTTATTTCTTAAGTGGATGGTTTCCTCTAATACCCTGAAACATTACTTCTTTTTGTAAATAAGTTTAAACTGCTAACTGACAAATTTATGTCCCTCACTTTTTCTACACGACACCCAGATCCCTCCGTCTAGTTCGGTCAAAATTTCTATTAACTTGTTATTTATAATTCTGAACTACCATTGTTACCGTTTCTTCTGATACAATAAAAAGTATTGGAAAAAATAACAATCTTCTTCAGCAATAAACACATCAAAAGAACAGAGCAATGCCTCCACGGGTGGAGCTCGAGACAATTGTCAAGTGGTGGTCGTTTAACACTAATCAAAACTGTGTTAACAACAATTCCAGGCTACTTTATGTCAGTTCTTCCCTTGCTGCACACAGTGGAATCGCGGTTGGACTATCTTTGAAGTAGTTTTTTTCTGGAAACATTCAGGGCACAGTGAACGTGCTCATTTGATTGCTTGGAAGAATATTTGCAGGCCTTTTTGTCAAGGAGGACTCGGTATCTGGATACTTTGGACGACCAATGAAGGTTTGTTATCTAAGTAGGGATGTCATTCTGGCTAGTGCAGGAAATCTATGGTTATCTGTCATTTTTTCCTGCCACGAACGTGCTTTATCATGGATGCATAGACTCTTGCGGTCAGACAGACATTCAGGAAAGCGGCAATGTTCGTTCTTCCCAAAATCAGTCTATTTCTCTCCCTGCATCTAGGAAATGGGTGTAGCATTCGTTTCTGGAAGGATCCTTGGGCTGCTTCTAAACCTCTAGCTGTCCTCTTTCCAAGACCTTTTGCACTTGCCATGGATAGAGAGGCTTCTGTGGATGCCTATTGGTCACTCTCAGTGTTGTCAAAATCGTGTCTCAACACGTAAAATCGTACGTTTTTACAATGTCACCTTTGAAAAACGTGCTCGATCCTACTCTGGATAGATTCCTGCCAGCACGTAGAATCGCGTGCTGGGACGTAGAATCGCTGGAGACACTCGTCTCCAGCGATCCCAGCTTTTTTTTTTTCCTGCTGATTTAGTGGTTCACGTCACGTGGTGTGACCACATGAATGCAAAGCCAAAAGGAAGAAAAAAAATCAATGATGCCCTAGTTACCACTTGCTGCCGTGGCTTGCCGCCGCCCGCCGCCGGTTGTTGCAGTCGCCTGCCGCCGTATTTTCCAGCCGTCTGTCGCCTGCCATGTCTGCCGCCGGTTGCTGCCGCTGCCGCACTGCACTGCTGCCGCCTGCCATTACTGCCGCCATGAATCATCAGTACTCCCCTAGTCCCCTTCTCCTCCCTCCCTCCTTCCCCCTCTCTCTCTCTCTCGTTCGCTGTTCTTTTTCTGGCGCTGTCCTGTTTGCCGGTCTGCTTCTGCTGTTGTCTCCCTCCCTCCCCGCGTGAGCAATGGAGACCTCGGCACCTCTCGGTGCTTCCCTGCTCCCGAGAGGCGCGGGGGTCTCCCTGCTCACGAGCAGGGAGGCGTCGAGGTCTCCCAGCCCTTGCGAGCATAGAGACCGTCGAGGTCTCCTCCCAGTGCTCACGAGCAGGGAGACCGTCGAGGTCTCCCTGCTCGCCCAATGCAGCAGAGAGCCAGAGAGGCCGGTCGAATTTTTATAACCTAAGCTAAAAGTTAGGATTATATTGTATAATGTATCATGTATGTATAAACTCTAGATAATAGAATGTTACAAATGTGTTAGTATTCCAGTCACAGATTTAGGTAAACAAAAATGGCATCTGGTTCGGATCCAGGAGTTGGAAACTCAAGTGCTACTGCCCCTGAAGGTGGAGGTGCTGGAACATCTACAACTACAAAAGTACTTAGGAAAAATGCTCCAGGGAGTAAGAGTGATCCAGATAGAAGCATGGTTTGATAATAGATGGAGATAACAGGAAAGCTAAATGCAAATATTGCTTTGACATGTTTTGGTAATTTGGAATTTGGTATTGATCCTTTGACATGTTGCTTAATATTTGATAATTTGATGAAAATTTTGCTTTATTATGATATTATATTCAATTTTGTGCTAATTAATATATTAAAAAAATAATCTGAAAGAATCGGCCGTGTCGTGTTACGTGTTCACGATTTACGTTTTTTCCTGGTCCTCTGTGTCGTGTCCGTTTTACGTGTTTGACAACATTGGCCACTCTCAGGCTTTGCCTCTGGTGTGTGGCTTCCATTTTTCTCCGCTCCGTTATCACAGCTGAGAATTGATGAATTTGTCTTACTACTGGGGAGATTAACTGAGCTTTGACCAGATGCATCATGGTCTGATGAATGGATTTGGTTTGATGTTGCATACTCTGTTAAGCTGGTGTGTAATGCTCTTGCTCGGGTGGTTAACTCAGAAGATGATGACTTCAGAGAGGACTGCAGAATCATTTGGCAAACACACATACCTGTGTGGGTTGGTATCCTTGCTTGGCTGATTTGCCAAGGCTGCATTCTCACAAAGACATTGACTATGCTGGCAACTACGGCTGCAATTATATGCGTCATGTGTGGCCTGGCTGACGAGGACATTGACCATCTCTTCTTTGCTTGTCTGTTGGCTAAGGTTGTATGGTCAACAGTGCGATGCACATGGCTGAATCTTTCGTCAGCAGAATCTTTTTGGCGATCTATTCGCAGTGATGGCAGACATAGGGGTGTGAGAGCGTATGTCCGGCAGAGGCATTGTGTATTATCTTTGGCGGTTCTTTGAGAATCTGGTCACAAAGGAATGCGACAATTTTCCAGGGTGAACGATGTTACTCAGACAACATCATTGTGCATCTCAAAACTCTCATGAACCTCTGGACCAGATACGGCCTTAACTAGGCACTTCCGTTTTGTATTCATTAACTCATGATCCCTTTGTAAATGTTGTCATTCCATGAATAAAGCTGGATGACTACATTCACAGGTAGTCATCATTTTCATTTTTCAAAAGAAGGTGCAGTTGCGCTGCCTCTGAAGAGCAGCAGGGGCACTGCTCCCTCCCTCACCATCTCCTCATCGAGGGTAGGGTTGTGTGGGGGGATGACGCCCTGCCATCTGCCAGAGGCAGCGTGGGAGGATAGTACAATGCTCTCTTCTGTGTGAGGGGGAGAAGAATCTTGTCATGGCAACTAATTGAAAACTCTGTTTTTTGTCATGACAAGGGGAGTGGCACCCCCTCCCCTGTAAAAGAAATATTAACAAAATGAAAAAAAAACCCAACAAACTTCTCCATAGAGGAAGGATAGCCATGTCGCCTCTAATGAGTGACAGGGCACGAGTTCCATCCCCCATCCTCTCCTCAAGAGGAAAGGATGGGCAAATGGGCTACGGGAGGCTCCAAGGTAGGGCCCCCCCTCCTCCCACTCTGCCATTGGTGGGTGGCGGGGGCACTGACCCCCTCGCCCATCACCGGTGAGTGCCCTTGTCACCTGTTGAAGGTGGCGTGGTAAGAGCCAACACCCCTTCCTGTGCATTTTTTTTATTTTAATAATTTCTATTATAGAGCGGAATGGCGTCGTATGATCCATGTAGCCGACCCCACCTAGTGGGATAAGGCTTTGTTGTTGTTGTTGTTGTTAATAATTTCTATTATACTAAAAGAAGGAATGGTAAAAATAACATACAATAATTATTTTAAAAAATGAATTGGCAGAAATTTTGATTGATAAGGATTTGAGCATAAATCTGGACAAATTGAGATATTTACATTTGCATGTCTATGGTTCAAGTTTAGATGAAGAAAAAGTTATAGTTCGAGGGTGTTAAAGGAAATAATCCTTCTTAAATTTCATTGTGGCAATATATAATCATCTAGCTATTAGGGTTTAAGATAAATGTCTACAGATTTTTCTAGGTTCTGAAGCTAATTTTACTTCAATTTTCTCTATTATATTTTTTTGTTCTCAAATTTCAGGGCAAAGCTCTGGCAGGTGATACTGTGATCCGATCATTGCTTGAGAAAATGACAAAATGTGCGAGTTCCGCTTATTTGGCAATATTAGAAAGGTTTTTATCCCTGTGGAATTCATGTTAATTGATTTCTTATACTGACTTTTAGTCTTCTTTTCTCCACCCAATGAGGTTACCTAACTTGTTCTCAAACTTTGGGTCTTTTCATCTTCTTTATCCTCGGGTGCAGAAAGAACCCCAGCCCACAAGAAAGGGCTACCATTTCTCGTCTCCCACAAGCATGTGTCACTTAATCCATTTTGTAATATTTTGCACTAGATCAACCATAAAAAAATATGGTGCACAACATTTTTTTCTCTTGAAAGAGTTTTTTGGATATTTTATATAATTAGGCATTATCAATTCAACAAAGCCTCAGTTGTAAACATGTTGGGTGCATGCTTTATGGATCTTCATTTATGAGAATCCATTCTGGTTTTGGAATTGACATGCTGATCTAGGAAAGATAAAGTTGAGATTGTTACCGTGTTGATGGAAGATTCTTTTTGTTCATTCAATTGCAGATGGGTGTATGAGGGTGTTATCGATGATCCTTATGGTGAATTTTTCATTGCTGAGAACAAATCGTTGAAAAAGGTAAATCTTTATGTTCTTGAAAACCCCTTTTTTCATTCTTGTATATTAAAGATGTCTGGTTATTGTGGTAGGAAAACCTTGCACAAGACTATGAAACAAAATACTGGATGCAACGCTATAGCATAAAAGATGGCATTCCCACTTTCCTTGTCACTGTTGCAGAGACAATTTTGACAACAGGAAAGTATCTAAATGTCATGAGAGAGTGTGGACATAACGTTCAGGTTCTTTTTCTTGAATATAATTGATTTCTCATATTTTTTGAGGCCTTCTGCCCTGAGAAAATGATTTAAGCAGAGAACTTGTAAATGTCAGGTTCCTTTGTCGGATAATTCAAAATTAACGAACTTCAGGTCAAGCCACCATTATCTTGAATGTATCAAAGCAGCCTATGATTTTGCAAGTAATGAACTTTTGAGTCTTATTAAAGATAAGGTATTTACTTGTTGTCTTCTCTTTCCTTCTCCTTGCAAGTCTATCTTATGATTCCTAAATTTTTTAGTATCATTACATTTTCTCAGTACGGCCTCATTGGAAAACTGCGGTCTATGAAGCGCTATTTTCTTCAAGATCAGGTAAGTTTTAATGGTAACAGTTGTGCATACATGATCATCACATGTCAAGATTTTCTCAACATATAATTGATCACATTCTATTATATTGCAGAAGTATGTGTATCATCTTTTATATCTTAGCTGGTAAATTTCCTAATTTGATTTTAGATAATAAATGATTGAACAATATTTTGTGACATCTAAGAAACTCGTATGTCTTTTGGTAAATATATATTTTTTCTGGTTGCATGTGATGTATCTTGTATTTCTCAGGTACATCTGGCAGTTAAATTATTCTTGAAGTAATTCTCCTCTAACTTATAAATATAGGGTGATTATTTGGTTCACTTCATGGATATTGCTCGAGATGAGCTTGCTAAAAGGCCAGAAGAAATTTCTGTTGAGAAACTGCAGGTACTTTGTTCATTTTTGGCTGTGGCATTGGATGGAAACTAGTAGAGCATTGCATATCTTTACCACATTCTAAGGTGCCTTTTGTGATGTGTAACGAACAGTCCCTACTTGACCTTGCGCTCCGAACCTCAGCCGCTGCTTCAGATCCATGTCACGAAGATTTTACATGCTGTGTGGTAATTGCTTGAATGCATTATATTCATCAGTATTATTTTGTATCAAAAGTATTATTCAACTTCTGCCATTGTGTACAGGAAAGAGCTTCATTGCTCAGAAGACTTATAATGCTTAAGGATTTGGCAACACCGGAAGCAAATAAATGTGTTCTTGATGATGCCCAGACTGAGTTGTTAAGTGTCACTGGCTTTGAAGCATTCAGCCTCAGTTACAAGGTTGCTGCACTTATTTTAGGAATGAAAATTCTCTCTAAAAAAAAAGTTTATAAGTCTTCGCTTATAACCTGTCAATTCCTCTAATTGTTTCAGGTTCAGTGGCCATTGTCACTTGTTATTTCAAGAAAGGCTTTAACAAAATATCAATTACTATTCCGACTCCTGTTCCACTGTAAACATGTAAACCGCCAGCTTTGCATGGCATGGCAACTGCATCAAGTACGATCCATTTTCTTTCTTTCTTGTCTAACACATCCTAACCGTTACATCATTTTACACTAATAGTAATCTTCACAGGGTTTTCGCACCCTCAGCATAGTTGGCACTCCTATCCTACGATCTTCTATTCTCTGTCGCAGCATGCTTAAATTCATCAATAGTCTTTTACATTATCTTACATTTGAGGTACGATAATTTTCATTTATTCTTTTCCATCTTCCTTAATTCTAATTTCTATTATGTTTAATTTTGTTAGGTTCTTGAACCTAATTGGCACCTTATGCATGATAGGCTTCAAACTGCAAAGAGCATTGATGAGGTTTCTTGTCAATAGTGTTAATTACCTAAAGTGTTGCACATGCACATTCATATGCTGCTTAATTCTTATGGTTCTTATTATACACTGATGCTTGCAGGTGATCCAATTCCATGACTTTTTCCTGCAGAAGTGTTTGAAGGAGTGCTTGCTTCTTTTGCCTCAGGTTTTAAAGGTCAGTATATTTGAGATTCTTTTATATCAAGGGAGACAATGAGATCATTTACTCATTTAACAGCTCTTCTATTTTTGATCTCATAGTCTCGTCTTTGGTAATGATTTGTTACAACTTTCTACATGCAGAAAGTTGAAAAGTTGAAATCGATATGCCTTCAATATGCAGCGTCCATACAACTGTTAATACCTTCAGTTTGTATACCTGAAGTTGACAGTTCATCTGATGCTACTGGTTCTTTTGGAAGGGCAAAATCTAAACCACGGAGACCCAAGAAAGACGCCCAGCTATTAAAACTAGCAGCTGAAAACACCATGATATCTGATTCGGTCCTGTATGATATTTGTCCAATTCCAACAATTGGAAATGCTAGTATCATTTTTTAAACAATTTTTCTTATTTGCTTTAATTTATGCAGGAAATTCGAAAAGGACTTTAATGAGGAGCTTCAGAGCCTTGTGTCTATTCTGAGCAGTAATTCTCAAGCAGAACCTTATCTTACTCATCTTGCCCAGTGTCTGCTTGGCGTCGGCGGTGATTAATAAATTATTTGATCCCTTTTCAATATTTTTGGATCACAATCTTGCAGATCTCCTTTGTTGTGGGAAGCAGTTTCTCAAGAATGGAAATCATTCCTTTGCCATTGGCATTCTAATTTTTTTTCTTAAACTTGCCATGGTTTATGATGGGCTTCTGAAATACATGCGCCATTTTAGTTGTTTGCTGGGTTGCTATTGTAGGTCTTGTGCTACTCTGAGGGGTTATGCACAAAATATATCGCGTAGTGTGCAAGAATTTTGTTTTGTATTTAAAGTCGAGTGCTTTGATGTGAAAAGTTTGAGTAGGTATATGAGTGGACTTCTCCAGGTACTTCTTGCGGGTACCCTAAGCAGCTTTCTATTTCTAGACCATTGCTCCCCTAGTTGTACATTTTCGTCTCTTGGAATGAAATTTCTACGCATTTTGAACTCTAATATTTGGACATCAGCAAAATTTGTTCCTTCATTGTATGTTTTGCATATTTATTCTCTTCTTGCGTACTTGTTAGTTTTCCTCACTCCATTTTGCATCACTCTTCCCGTGCTATGAACTTTCGAGTTGGCCAAGTTGCAACATGATATGACAAATCGTAACCACTAGTAGTTCATGTGCAATTCTCCTATACGTTGCTGACAGTCGGCAAATCCTAATCCCGAGCCCAGATCTGACTTTTGTGTGGATGGAGGACTTAGAAAAGATGGATTAGGTATAATTGCAATGGATGAATTTAAAAGCATTATATTAGGTTGGTGATTATAAGTTCATCACAGAATTTAAAATTATATTCATCAAATTGATAATGTTTAGGGGTTAAAAATATTTATATTCATTTTATCTTTTATTTTTTCAATCAAATTAAAAGGAAATACTATTTATTAGCAATACAAATATTTTACCTAAGTTAGTCTTTGTATTATAATTCACATTAAATAAAAAAATGTACTAAATTAATTCCACACATCTCATGAATTCATATATAAACATGTTTTTTTTTAATAAAACTTTGTTATTCTCAACCTCATCCATATTCAATCCGTCACCGTTTAAAAGTTAAATAAAGCTTACTAATTTAAATTGGGTTGCCATCGACATTTTTAGGTCTGATTTTTTAATGGGATTTCAAAAAGAACCAACGAGACGTTTCGCCATATTGATAATTGTTTAAACATCTCGTTTCTAGAAAAATATGATTTGTGTACTTCTGCAACTGTTACCTAAGAGACATAAATGTTCTTATGGAGCAGGAATTTTCAGCATTGTACGTAAATTTTTTTTTAATTCCTAAACTTAGAACCTGATGGTGGATCTTCATTATCTCTTATAAAGCTTTCAAATGGTCCGCCCATTAAATACAATGACACATTCTCCAGCTTGAGGAGTATTTTGTTTTTCAATTCCAAGAGAAAAGTTAAAAGGAGAGATCCCTGACGCAGGCACTAGAACTGTTTTTATTATTACGAAACGGAGACATTATAATCGTTTTGTATTATTTTGGTGAAATGTGTAAAATCTGAGTGATTATCAGAAAATTGCAAGTTTTTTTTAATATAAAGAGTCGAACTTCATATTTTTCACTTCAACGATTACTTAAAACAAAGAGATTTTTTTTTGTTCTCTTGCAACTTAACATAAAAAAATATTTTCTTTCGATAGGATAATTACCAGTTAACTAGCTTAAGTAGATTGCAGAGAAAGTGGACGCATATATTTTTCGAAAAGATAATTCGCCAAAAAAATGGCAAGGATCTGAATGGAGACTGAAAATGAAGTTGGAAAGTTCAATCTTATTTGGATGGCATAGATCAACAGGGTAGATGACAAAAACAATTATGTCTTTTTAGTCGTTTACACCTCATTTTTAAGATTGAAATTTGAAAGAGAAGGAGAAGATCGATGGAGAATATAGATCATAAATTCATCTGAGGCTAAACAAGTTCTCTTCCCTTTCCCAACTAAAGGAAGAGAATGTCCAATAAGGAATTCAGATAGAAAAGATTGCAATTTTAAACTCTTAGTTACTAAGATAACTGTACACCAGATTTAACAGCATACATATTCAGATTAATCAAAGCAGAGCCTTCTAATACAAAACTTCACAAGTAATAAAGACACTAAAACTATGAAAACTTCACTCCAAGTTGTTTTTTTTCCTTTCCCTTGGTTCTTTCTCCCGCGGTTGAAGATAGAACTGAACTATGCAATACAATTTACTTGCCAAAGAGAGATTTGATCCACCAGATGCCATGAGTGTCCTTGGGGCCTTCACCCTCAGGAGGCGGGTCGGCCTGAGGTGTTTTGTGTAGCTTCCCCACGTCGTAGCCTTCTCCCTTTGCCCTCTCCACCATTTCGTTGTAGACCTCTTCTTCCATATGGGGTTGCCTGCACAGGATCTGCCGACAAAGTCCACCTCTTTAGATCAAATACTTGCAAAAGAAGCAAAAAAAAAAAATGCTGAAAACAAAAACACGAGGGAACGAAAAAAGAAGATCTAATTCGATCATCGCAGCATAAGGATAATGGCGAAACATAACAGTTGTGGCTGCCCTGTTGGTGCTTATGGAATGACAGGAAATGGCAGTGTAATCTCTGATATAGTCAAGAAATCTATACAAGTATCAGAAATTATCACAAAGTTCCAATTAGAACAGCAGCAACTACATTTGTTCTTGTTCACTCAAGGAATTGCTCAGTGTGATTTGCTAAGTTTCATGATTTCTCCATATTGCGATGTTGGATACATAGATAGAGTTTAGTATCCTTCCAATGATTATAAACAGCATTAGAGGCCACAAAAATTGCAGAAAAAAGACAGCAACTTTGGTTCATATGAAGCATATGATTAAGACGAAACAGACGGATGAAGCGAATGCTATATTACCCATAGGTACTTGCGAGAGGGCTGGCCGATGAGGGCGTAGCGGTAGTCGTCGTCGATGTAGAGGACCCAGTAGTCGCCGACGACGGGGATGATGGGGAGGAAGGGCGGCACGTAGAACTTGACCTTGAGCTTGGCCTCGTCGCTGGACGGGTCGGCCTTGTAGGCGGTGCCCTCGATGTAGCCGCGCTTCTCGTCCGACCACGTCTCGTTCAGGACGTGCACCGTCGCGCCGTCCGGGTTGAGCGTGTAGGTGGCCCGCGTGTTCACCCCGTTCCGCGGCTGGAACGTCGACGGGAACGACGCGATCTCGTACCACCGCCCCATGTAGCGCTGCAGGTCGAGCCCTCTCACCACCGTCATCTCCTTCTGCGCCATTGCTTGCAGTCTTCACACTCAGCTTACTTGCGTCCTGCTCTTCTACTTCTTTCTTCCTCCTCCTCCTCCGCCGCCGCCGCCGCCGCCGCCGCCGCTGTTGCGAGGAGGCGCTAGGCGAGAAGGGAACATATATAACGGTGGAGTCTGGTTCGGGATAAGAGGAGGTGGAGTGAGACGTGGCGGTTTCTTAGCCGCAGACACACAGCTTAGCTGTGCTATTTGTCACATTCCGTTACGTAAAAGTGTAAAACGAAACGATATGTCAAATTATAAATATTAGTATTTGTACAACTGGTTAAGGCAGAGCGTCGAATTCCATTTCCACTCATCAATTTTACCAAAATTTATTTTTAGTCTCGTCTTAGTATTAAAATAATTAAATACTAATGTCCTTGAATATTAATAAATTTGGATAAAAGAAAAAAAAATAAATTTGGAAATATGGATCGATTTTTTAAACTATCTTCTAACTAATTGGATGTTAATAATTTCAGACATTAAAAAGTTAAATGGGTAAAAAAGAAAAAGAAAAAGCCAAGAATCTAAAGAAAACGTCTTACTTAGTTTACAAAAAAGAAAAAAAAGGAAAAAAACATCTTAGACCACCGACAGAGGTGAGAGATGTCGACTGATTAGAGGATTAGTTTTTTTTCTTTTATAGTCAACACTAGATTTCTTACAAGGGTGCGAGTGATTAAATTTATGGATTATCGAGTTTAATTAATTTAATAAAATTGTGTGTTGGATAATGATAGATGGATTTCTAACGAAAAAATCTCTTAAAAAAAGATGACAAATTAATGATGTAATAAATAAATAATGCATTTTCATGAAATATATATTAGTTAATATCGAAATAAGTGCATAAATAACTAAAAATATTCTTATGTTCTTATGTTTTTTTTATGTCGACGTCTTATAGTGAATCAATTCTATAGAAGAAAATTTTAAAATTTCTCACACGCAAATCGAAATTTACGGAGCAAAGCATCACAAATTGCCTAGAAACCTCTTGAACCAGCAGAAATTTTCTGTGGGGAGAAGTGAGCACACAGATAAGATTACAACAATAACAACAAAGTCTGATCCCACTAGGTGGGTCAGCTACATGAATTTTACGACATCAATTCGTTGATTCATGTTCATGAGATTCGACAAGGTTTTACGCTGGCTGTCGGGGCCTAACACAATCCTACTCCTTTATCCGGGCTTGAGACCGGCTATAAAATATAGGCGGAGTTACACAGATAAGATTAAAAGAAAAAAAAATGTTGCATTTCATGGCTAATATATTGTATTGGAAGCATGTTAAGTGTAAGTTTTTCATATATATTTTTTAAGTTTATAATTTCCATGTCCATTTTATATTTCAACAATTTTTTTTATAGATGGGAGTTGAAATTTATGTTGCATTGTATTGGACAGTAATAAATAATTAATATAAGTGAAAAGGTGTTGTTGTCGGAATTTTATTTTCCGAGTCTTCCATAATTTAATCAAAATGATAGCCAATTCCGTGAGTTCTCTTCTGTGCCTATTCGTAAACACTTTTGCGATTTTATTGTTCCAGGACACTTTTTAAGCACTGTTTTATTTCACCAATTTAATTGATATATATATTCGATTTTAAGTGATAAATAATTTCTTTTCGTTTAAGTAAGATATTGAGTTTAAATTATTATAAAATGTAAAAAGAAATATTAAAAATCTCAAAATAATTTTACTAAATTAATTAAATTTGAAATTTATAATTATTATATTTAGTAGCGTTATTAAAATTGGACAATCGACGTCACTTTTTAAATATGGACGACTATATATAGAATAATTCGATTTCTATTTTAATTTTTCTTAAAATAGTAAAAATTTATGTAATAAGTTACAAAAACATATAAACATTTCTATTATTATCCACGAGTTGCAGATTCTTTTGGCTGAACTTAAAGCACACAAATAAATAATTAGGTTAACGAGACTGTCCGACCCATTTGATTATCTGTTCATCAAGATTAATCAGGCTGCTCGTAGGCGTTTGTTCGAATTATTAAGCACTTTTATTTATAATTAAATAGGCCTTGAGTTCGAGTATGATAAATTTTTATAATTAAATTTGCGATTCCAGATGTCAAAAATTAGTTGAGAGTGATCATAATTTAAATTCTCACCTTTTTTTTAAAAAAATTATGGTTTGAACTTTGAACATTTCCGTCATTCTTCAAATAAAAATAAATAAATTCTATTTTTTAGAGTTTGTTTAGAAAGCGTGATTATTAATTGTCAATCTGTAAATAAACTCCCGTTTTATTTAAGATATATAAAAAAAAATCATTTTGCTCGATAAAAAAATAGTTTGTGGGGCCCTTTTCTTCTTTCCGTATAATTTACTGATCGCCTTCCTTCCGTGTTCTCTGCTCTGCAGCAACACTTGCAGTGGAGTACCTCCCTCTGCTGCGCCCTGTCGCGGGAAGCCGACGAAGAAGACAAACCCGCCGCTAACCAAAAGATTCAGATCGCATCACTCGCCGCCGTAAAAAAAATTGGGAAGAAGAACAGGCATTAGAAAGAGAGGAGGAAAGGGGAGGAGCCGTCTGAGGTAGCGCACGACGATGTCGAGCGGGTCACGGCGGTCGGGAGCGTGGCTCAGGTGCTGCTTGGTGGTCTTCGCCGTCTCCTCCGCGCTCTGCGTCTCCGGCCCAGCCCTGTACTGGAAGTACAAGAGGGGCCTCGCCGCCGCTTGTCCTCCTTGCGTCTGCGATTGCCCTCCCCCGCTCTCCCTTCAGTCGATTGCTCCTGGTAATCCTTCTCCCGACATTCTCCAGTCACTGAAAGATCGTTTATTTTTAACCTGATCTGGTATATTCCATCTTGCTCCCAGTGCTTTATGCTCGATTTTGAGGTAGATCTGGAAGTGTGCATTAGAATTTTTGGTAACTTTGGTTTGGACAGCTTGCTATGGTGCTTCAATTATGGACAAGGAAACCAATTTAGTGTTTACTTTATATGAAGGGATGTCGAAAGATGTCAAACTATCGTCCGGTGGAAGAATTCAGATATCTGGAAATTGATGATTTTTTTTTTGTCTTCCGCAGCACGAATTGATTAATCCGCAGTTGCACTTAAGCCTATGACTTCTTTTTAAGGAATGTAGTTTATTCGGTAATGATGGGATGTCATGATCAAACGATGGATTTGTGCTAAGTATGTTATTTCCCTTTTTTGCTAAGACATGTCACTTCAAATTCACCGAGGAAAAAGATTTGGATTATTGAATATTTCTTTATTGCTTTATGAAATGCAAGTGTCCTGTAAAATGTGGCGATTTATGTTATTTTGTTTTTGAGATTGCTTCCTTCTCATTGCTTTATGTCTTCTTGTTTTGACTATTGTTTAATTAATGCACTGCTCTTCTAGATACTAATTTCTGAGTTTATATCCCTTGCAAAATTTTTGGGTTTTACATTACTGATATATTCTTTGCACCTTTTCTATTTTTGCAGGTTTGATTAATCTTTCCGTCACAGGTTCAAAGAATCCTCCATCCATCAATCAGTTTTAATCCTAGGCTGTTTCTTTGTTACCTATGGGCATGTTTAATTATCAAATGTTCTAAGTATCATCTCCTTCAATTGGAATTAATAATTAGTTTCTTTTCACTCTCAAGTTTATTGATTTTCCAATTTATGAGCATACTATATCTCTTAACTTTCAATTATTTCTTCTTCACATGGAGGACAGCTTACCTTTATCTTCTCCCAATATATGGTTGCACTAATTTAGCACAATAGTTCCCAAAAAGAAAATGTGGCACAGCAGGGGTGAGGTTAATGCTTGCTTTGCCATCCTTCCTTTTAGTTAGATGCTTGTGGTAGTCCCTTTTCTTCTTTCCTTTATGCTTTTTTCTAGTTTCTGGTGATATTCCAAAGTAAAATAGGGAAGACAGAAAGGTAATTGCTGAATGTTTTGGGTTCGCTTTCTTAGACATCTCTGATAACTTCCTGCACTGTTACTGTTTTCGTGATTATGAATCTTATGATATTACTTTACATGGACACTGTTGATTAGATACATAACTTAAGCAATATCCTAGTAGGACATGTCATAGTCATATGGAACTTTTGACATAAAAGATGCTGTTGACTGTCTTATGAACTTATACTTCGTCATCCCTACTTTGCTGACATATCTCAAGAATTTCTCAAAATTGTAAACTTGTAATGCTTCCTCAAAAGGAAAAAATAAGTTCTAACTGTGCATAGTAAACTGTCATGTCATGGTTTTTCTTAACAACTAGAAGATCTGAAGATGTTATTATGTTGTTTCCAAATGTTACAAATAAAATGTTTAAGTTGCTTGCACACATGTACATCCTTTTGAGTGCCATATATATATCCATGGATGAGTAGCCTCTAACTAGTCATCCTTTTGCTCCTCAAAAAGAGAAAAAAAAAGTGGCATAAACATTTATGTTTCTGGGTAGATTACATATTTGTTTGACGGTTTTGCAACATTACATGCCTGTAGTCTGTCTCGTGACAATTTCTTGCTACATTAGCTCCACTTGGATGAGTGCTGCAAGATGATGTAAAACTGCTGATGCAGAATCTTATGCATGCGCTTGGAACCAGTCGAATATATTTTACATGAGATGGTTGTAATGAATGGTGTCATACTATTCAAGATTTGCTAAAAAATGCTTTTTTGATTTTTGAGTTTATACTTCTACTTTTATGTGGAAAATTCAACTAATTGATGCAAGTACAGATCTTCTGCTTAAAGAGATAGTGGAAAGCAGAGATCTTGATATTTGTGTGATCATCATTTAGTCCCTCTCCATATACCTCTCCTTTTTGGCTGAATTTAAAATCTTCAAAGTACTTACTATGATGCCAAAAGGATGGATATTTGCACATGCTAAACATTTGCAACAAATATATGAAGATTGATTTTTGTTTTCTTTTCTTCATTTTTATGTAAAGCACACGAAGCATGGTTTTTTACTTCTGAATCTGTATCGTTTTCTAATGGCATTTGATTTGGCATGGCAGACTGTGGGAAAAATGATCCTGAACTCAGCAAAGAGATGGAGAAACAGTTTGTGGATCTCCTCACGGAGGAATTAAAGTTGCAAGAGTCAGTTGCTGAGGAACATGCTCATCACATGAATGCAACATTGGTAGATGCAAAAAGACTGGCATCTCAGTACCAGAAAGAGTCTGAGAAGTGTAATGCCGCGACAGAGATCTGCGAGGAGGCTAGAGAGAGAGCCATGGCAGCTATGACCAAGGAGAAGAAGATTACTGCTCTCTGGGAAAGAAGGGCTCGCCAATTGGGTTGGAATGATGCATGATCCATAACCTCTCCTAGTTCACTCCTCATGCTGCCCAACTGTAGAATGAATAACCTCTTATATCTTTAATCTTTTCTTGCAAAGTATAGGTCCATATTTGTTCTGAACACACTATTTCTTGCTGCCCAATAAGGCAGCTTACAGTTTAGTTCTATTCCCCACTTGTTATTTAATCTAATACATGGGCCTTCACCATTTCATAATTCCAAATTACCCTTCATCGGATGGGCTCTGAAATCGTGAAACTATCAGCAGAATGGCTTCAACAAGAAATGTCTACTTTTCCATTTAATAATTACTTGTCTAACTGTCAACTTGCAGACAAAAACAAAAGCAGCAAATTCCTATTCTACTCACAAGATGAAATTAAAAGATAATTATCCATATGGAGTGGACAAATCTCCAAGAATACAATGTTTAACAACAAAACATACTCTTAAACAAATACTAAACACATTTTTATAAAAATAAAAAATAAACTAATTAGTAGTGCTGCAACTAAAGAGGACATTTGTTGGTAGTGTGCTGGCAGTTATTGCACATTTACTAGGCAAAAGGTGAGCTAGTGGGCATTCACTATGTGGGAAGGTGGTTTGATACTAGTGGTGGGAGAAGTGGGATACTTTTGTTGATGGAGGGACTCTATCAGTATATCCCTCTGAAAAGATGCCTTGTTCTCAAGGCGGAGACAAGTGACTCATAAGTTGAGGTATGAAGTGGTTGAATCAATGCCTTATAACTTGTAACGTTTGCCTCGCCAATTGAATATTATAAACATATCATTTCAATTAGCTTGTACAATATTGAGAGAGGCCAACCATTTGATTCTAAGTACCACATCTGCGCCATCGATGGAGAAAGAATAGAAATCCTTAGTGAAAGTAAGATTAAATACTTCTATATCAAGGTCCTTACATATTCGATTGTAGCGAATGATGTCGCCATTGTCGATTTGAACACCAAAAGGTGGAAGTGGATGAACATGTAAATTTAGTTCCTTCACTATTGCCTCTGTCACAAAGTTGTGTGTAGAATCGCTATCCATAAGAATAATAATTTCTCTCTACCTTATTTTGCCTAGTAGCTTTATAATGTTGCATGCTCCTTGCCCCAAGATAGCATAAAGAGATATCTCTACATGGTTTGAGGGAGGATCTTCTTTGTTAATTAAATTTTCTTCTTTTGTCTTCAGAATCAACAAGCTCCATGAGTGAAAAAGTGAGATTTTTGCAACGATGATTTGGGAAGAACTTTTCATTGCATTTAAAACATAAACCTTTGGCCAACCGAGAACGACGTCTTTCATCCCATGAGGTGATTCCACCCCAGGTAAAAGGGGTGATGTTGATGCTTTTGTGGGACATGGAGATGAGTGAGGTCAGTTGTAATAGTTAGAATCCTTATTCTCCTGACAAAGACTGACCTTTGACTCAAACTCAAGGGTTAGACTCATAGCTTTGTAGACGATTCTCGACTTGTGAATGCGAACATTAGCTTTCAACTCCTCTTTTAAACCATCGAGGAAAACTCCCATGAGACAATGTTCAGGCTAATTGCTAACACGAGAAGATCTTTTAGCAAATCCCTGTCGATATTGCTGAACTGATCCTGTTTGACGCAGGCTGCAAAGATGCTCATCAGGATTTTAAAATTTAGCAGGTCCATAATTTTTCTACAATGCTTTGACAAGCTCCTCCCAATACAAAATAATGCGTTCATGGTTAATCCAAGAAAATAAATCAAGAGCATCACATTTTAAATACATGGAAGCAATGTCAACTTTAGCATCCTTTGGAGTTTGATAATAACGAAAATACTTTTCAGCTTTCATAATCCAGCCACGAGGATCGCCTCTTTCAAACTTCGGAAACTCTATTTTTGTGTGAGGACGTCGGGAACGATGCTTGAGCCACAATGGACTTTGCACATTATCTCCTGTTGTTCAATTAACTTTGCTTTTGTCGGAGTCAATTTCAACAGTCTTTCCTATCACCTAGCCAGTATAGCTGGTTGCCTCATGTTGACGAGCACTTGTTTAAGCTTTGAGGGTTGCAACCTGAGCTGCTAATGCATTAATAGACTCTAATTTCGATGCAATGGAAGATAACCGTTGGACAATTGAGTTTGTTGGAGAAATGGATGCGTGTGTATTAGGGGGTGAGGATGTAGGATCATTTTGAAAGCTGGAGCCATTGTGAGATCGTTACTGCTCTTATATAGGACACCAACTTTTAGAATAGAAATGAAAGCAATACAAGATGAAATTAAAAGATAAATGTTCTTATGGAGTGGACAAATCTTGAGGATACAAGGTCTAACAATAAAACATATCCTTAAATAAATACTAAACACATATTTATAGAAATAAAGAAATAAACTAACCTGCAACTAAAGAGGACATGTGTTGATAGTGTGCTGGCAATTAGTAGACATTTACTAGGTAGAAGGTGAGGTAGTGGGCATTCACTCTGTGGAAAGGTGGTTTGATGCACGTGGTGGAAGAAGTGGGATACTTATGTAGGGATTCTATCAACTTTTCAGTTTCACAAATCCAAAATCAGCAGTTACGACTGCTGAACTGCTATCCGTACATAAACTTATTTCCATCAACTAAGCTGTTGAATTCATGATCCCAGATGTCTGTTCTTACATATTTTGATAATAAGTCTCCTAATCAATTAGAAGACATCGAGGAAGTGATGATGGAATGCAGGCACGTGTTTCTCCAGCAGAGCCAATCCTCACGTCCACCCTTCATTCCTCGGGCTCTGCACGAAGAATGCAACCTGCGGCATAGGAGCTGCCAGGGGTATGCAGCTTGGCCAAGTCCGAAGTCGATGTTATGATATGGAGTCCTTGTTCAGTCCGAAATTATCGTCAATTCTGGCAGAGAGGGAAGGTTTCTGGGAGGAACAGTGAGTGCTTCTAAACACTTCATGACAGTCCTCTGTGATGGCCTGCTTCGCCTTCTTAATCCTTTCCATGATCGTTCCGAGGCTCTCTTGTTCGAGTTCTCCGGCCGTGCAGGAGATGGAGGATAGCACGAAGCCATTACCTGCGAATCCTTCTCTTTTCCTTATGTTCACTGTAAATTGCAGATATTCTATTCTGTTCTTCGGTATTCCCAAAGAATCCAATTGCATGAACATGATAACATTTCAGAAAACTCCACCAATTTCATGTATGGAGTTGAAGTTGCACATAATCTACTCCAACCTTCTCATCCACTGTTGATCTACTTACGTAAGTGAAAGTTCTACAGCTCACAATGCTTGTTTTAAATACTACTTCTCACAATGTCTGCTTCAAATTGACATTTTCGAAGAACCACCTTTTATTTCTCAGCAAATACCAGTATACCACCCAACTACATCTTTGTAATTACTGATTATTTCACATCAAAGAGATACATCATTCTATTTCTTTAGAGACGTAATATACATATATATATGTCAAAGAGAAAATATAAACTGATTTGTATTCGTAACTGAAATGGCTATGATATCAGAAATACTCCTTAGTTTAACTTAATATTGAATCAAATAAAGCTACTGCGTCCATTGCGTTAAAAATGAACTGGGGGAAACATGTAAACCAGTTAATTAATTTCTAAGTAACAAGTACGGCCCAAGTCTAAAGACATGGCTCTTAGTTAATATCCATATGAAAGAAACTTGTGGCTTGTGATAAAAAATCATGAACAAAGAAAAAAAAATCCAAGTCTCAAGACGGCATTTTTCACCTTAAAAATCTCAATGAAAAAATAACAAAGAAGCATGTGATGTTTTTATTTATCCTCCTTAATTCTACGGTGCATGCATATTTTCTTTTAAATTCTAGAACAATATTTTGCAAAGAGGTCAATATAATTTAAGGAAATATAACATTGTTAAAACAATAGAAGAGGGCCAGGAGACAACCTATATTAATGTGCCACCAATTCTTAATGACCAAGTTAATATTTTGACAGACATACTGTTGTACATCTATACCTATCTGTACTAAAGGTTACTGTTAAGTTTGAAGATTAAACCAGCTACGGAACAGCTGGTTCCATTTGTGATTTATACCTAGAGATTGCATTGCGATGTATAGCTTATCAAATCAAAAGAATAATACTTCAGAGAGCAATACGCACCAATAATATGCAGTTTTCCTTTTAATAACTACCTATCTAATAGTCAACTAACAAACACGAACAAAGGCAGCAAATTAATTGCTGTTATACTTTTCATAGGTCCAGAATGAGCATATTATCCATACATATGCATGAACTCATTTCCATTGATTCAACAACTGAATTCGTGATCCCAGATGTCCACATACTTAGTTTGATCATACATCTCCTTATCAGTAGAAGGCATCAAGGAAGTGGTGATGGAATGCAGGCACATGTTTCTCCGGCAAGCCAATCTTCACATCAACCCTTCCTTCCTCACTTGGACTCTGCACGAAGAATGCAACCTGCGGCATAGGGGCTGCCAAGGGTAAGAAGTATGCTGGTTGCCCAAGTCCGAAGTCCATGTTATGATATGGTGTCTTTGTCCAGTCCGAAACTATCGTTAACTCTGGCAGAGAGGGAAGGTTCCTGTGAGGAGCATTGAGTGTCTCTAAATACTTCATGACATAGTCCTCTGTGATGGCCTGTTTTGCCTTCTTAATCCTTTCCACGATTTTCGCAAGGCTCGCTTGTTCGAGTTCTCCGGCGGTGCTGGAGATGGAGGATAGCACAAAGGCATTACCTGCAAATCCATCTGAAAGAGGTGGGCGCATCCTGTTCCTTATGTTCACTGCAAATTGCAGGCACACCATTCTGTCTCTTGGTATTCTCAAGGCTTTAGTCCTTGCCTGCATAGAGAAACAAACTTAACCAACCAAGCCAATTAAGACCACATAGCTCTGCAACTACATTAAGCCTCAGAAATATTTAGATACTTCATCTGTCAGTTGTCTTGAGAATCCAATTGCATTACACGATAACCTTTCAGAAAAGTCTCATTTGCATGTATGGAGTTGAATTTGGACACTAACTAATCCAAACCTTTTCATCCATGATCTGCTTACAATAAGTCCTATATAAAACGTATACAATTCATAGTGATACTTTTACTGACATACGAGTAAATTGATATACACAGAAAGTGAACGTTTTAAATGTTACCTCTCACGGTGCTACTTCATATGTATTCACAACAGTACTACTACAAATTGAAATTTTTGAAGAACCAATTCTTGTTGGTTAGTGATTATTTTCTCCTTATGTCCGAGAGAAAATAACGCATTTTGCTAGCTAGTTAGTGACCAAATACACTTTGTGATTAGTGATTATTCCAAAGCAAAGAGTTACAACCTTTTATTTACTAATTTGTATTCCTAAAAGGGCTATCAGATATGCTCCATAACTTGACTGAATCAGATATAGCTACTGCGTTCATTGCATAAAAAAAAATGAATGGGAAGAAATCATGTAAACTAGTCAATTGATTTCTAAGTAACAAGCAAGGCTCAAGATATGGCCCTTAAAATTATTTAATTAAAATCCAAACGAAAGGAATATCCGGCATCAAGCTTTATGGATTTAATTTGTTTCCATCATCTAATACATCCAACTAAAAAATCTCAACAAAGGAAAAAAAAAATATGACTGACGATTTTTTTAAAGGAATTAAAAAATGTGTGAATGCAAAATGGACTCAGTTCCGTTGATTTATAAATTAACGATAATCCTTAATAAATATTTTTTTAAAAAAAATAAATTTAATACTATTATTGATTTGTAGATAGATATAACCGTCTTGAATCCACAAAATTCTCAATCCCTTTTTTTAATTTAATCCTCCCTATCTCTACGGTCTTCATATTATGAGGAACGATACTATTTGCAGCATTGGACATATGTTAAAAGGAAGACATTTAGCAAAGAGGCCAATGTGATACAAGGAAATGTAACAGTGTTAAAACAGTATAAGAGAGCTAGTAGACAAAGTTATTAATTAATATGCCACCAGCTTTTAGTGACCAGGTTAATATTTCTCCAGACATACTGTTGTACAGCTATTACAATCTATACTAGAAGATACCGTCAAGTTTGAAGATTAAACAAGCTACTGGTCCCATGTGTAATTGATGCCTATAGATTATATGGTCTAGCTGATGATATTAAAATTAAGAATAATACTTCGGGGTGTAAGTTCATGGATATTTTGATAACGATCGATGCTCATAAGTACACCTACTTAATAAGATAGCACTAAAGAAGATTTTATATATTGATTAGTATTTGTATATCTAGAATTAACTAAGAAGCAAACTTGACGGGGACATTTTAACATGTCGTACGATCGAGTCAGAGAACAGACTTGCACAATCTTGTATATTTGCGTTTCCCCGAGAGAGAGAGAGAGAGAGAGAGAGAGAGAGAGAGAGAGAGAGAGAGAGAGAGAGAGAGAGAGAGAGAGATTACCTTAAAGAGATGAGCAGCTATTACGTCAAAGGTGGAACAAGAAGAGCAACCCAAGCCATCGCCGGCCTTGCTTTTAAGCTTTGCCACTATGGATTTACTTACAGGAAATGTTCTCAAGACATAATTTTCATGGCTGAATGCGACACCAACTTCAGACGCCTTGCAGCTGTCTGCGAGCTTCTGACACGGGGTCGCCCCATTCTCCACGCACGTTGCCTGGTTTATCAGCTGATGAAGATGATCCAAAGCCGTGGCATTTTTCATTGGACCTCCATCTTGATCGACTTGCATATCTTCTGATTTGACCAGGTTTTGTCCATGAACTGTCAGCAGCCTGCCTCTTTCATGCACTGGCTTGACAAGGATCATCTCCTTACCAGCGTCCCCTACTGTACTGTAAGCCCATGCACTCAAGAAATTATAGTTCGCCAGGCCATCAAAGAGGGAGTGGCTTGTGCCCACGCCTATGGCGTATCCTCCACATGCAAACCGCGTAACCTTCGTGGAGACAGAAAGCACAACCAACAGGGAGAAAAGAAGATCTTATCATGCAATGATGGCAGCTAGAAATAACTAGTACAGGGAAGAGCCACCAAAGGCTTTTGAGGACCTCACCTGAGCGACAAGAAGGGGCATGTCAAATACGCATCCAGCGAGTGGAGGCCTGTAAACGAGGTGCTCGTAGAAGTCATTGGACTGAGAGAGGTCCCCAAGCTCGGAGATCTTGGCCGGAGTCACTGCCTCCACTAGGAGTGCGCCAGCGTTGGTGCAAGCGAGGTTAAGCTTCCCACCACAACTGTCTGCAGGGTCCAGGGACAGCCTCCCTGCAGCCGGGTACCACTCCGACAAGGCCTCCTCCAGGCCCCTTTTTAAGGAGGCGACAAAGTGGCCATCTGACAGCTGCAGGCGCTGCCCAGGTGATCTGTAAAAGAATATCGAGTACATGAGCAGAGGGCATTGCCTGTCTAGATTTGAGAGCTGGATGGTTCTCTCCTCACGGGTAAGAGGTGGGTGAGCTCGGGGGTGCACTGTCGTGGTGTTCGTGATGAAAACTCGGTGGTCAGCGTCTCCTTGGGTGGCCATTAATCTCTCCATTGCTGTTCTCAAATGCATGCCTCTGAAGCTCTTAATATGGATAGAGAAGAGAAGAAAACGAAGGGGATCAGAGATCGGGAACGTGAGATGTCTCTTGTTTCGAATGAACAGCCGATCTAAAATCTGTGCTTCTGAATTGTAGGTCAGGAATAGAGGAACGATTTTGGAGAAGCAACCACTGCTCTTACCATATAAAATTGATCAATGCATGGCCTCCACTCTCTCTCTCTCCTTCTCGCCTCTATATATATAGGACCCTGTACATCATGGCCTGCAGCTAAAGCTTATAGCTTCTGCTGTCTAGCTAGTTTACATGGCGATTCTGCACCACTGGATAGCTAGCTAGCTAACTGTTGCACTTAGCTTCTGCTGGAAAGTTTACATGGTTATTATGGCAAATGTTTCAATCCCAACACCGCAATCCCGGAATCATTATTGCATGTTAATCCCACTTCATATTACATGCTCGACTAATTGATTAGTTTAAATTTGTTGAGATTTATATGTGTGACAAAATAATAAATAAACTTTATTAAAAATTTTAGAAGTCTAACTACTAGTTAACCATTGTGCATTACTGGGCATGGGAAAAAATTGTAAACTGTACCTAACACTTAGGCGGCACTTGTAGCACTTATATAGGATTAAAGCTATGCTTATAGAAACAATTTTTGATCTGACAGAAGTCTTGTCAAGTCAATGGAATGGAAGCTACCATATATACTCTTAAAAATGACCAATTGCTTATTTTGCATTCATCTCCATTGTGAAGTTTGTCTATGTTCTCTTTATGGTGGAGGGTGGTAGACTCATGGGAAGAACAAGATGACAAGCATTTATAATTTCTGTTTCACCGTCAAGTGCCAAATAAATAAAATAGATAAATTAGAAGACACAACTAAACGTCTCTGATCTCCTTATATACGTGATATCCATTTTCATCATTAATTCTAGCATAAACAAATATATCTTAAAATATAAATTTGTAATGTTGAGAATCGAAATAGTATATATGCGAATTGCACAATGTATCTCACAATCTTGTTTCTACTGCATCTCGTCAGACAGTAGTTTGAAGAAGAGAATACATATATGTACATATATCTGAATGTGTTTTTTTTTCGATAAATTAGTGTTGTATATATACGTTGTCTTTTTTTAAAAAAAAAAGAAATAACACACCGTTATAAATTCGACGAGTTAGTTAATCAATCCAGACGAAAAAGTATATAAATAATTAATTTTAGCTGTTTTCATAATTTCAAAAATTAAAATGTTAAAAGTAAAACAAAGTACTATTTTTTTCTAGTGCATATTCCCTTTTGTTACAAGAAATGTGCTCGTATATATATTTTCCATAAAATCACGTATAATTAACTTGAAGCAAGACAACAATGCATGCATAAGTCGTTTATAATTATCAGAAATATGATTGAATAACGAAACTGAAAAACAAACGCACTTGAACAGTTGAATGAAATTAACATATATGCATGACATGAGTTGGTACATATTTTGAAACTGCGTGAAATATGTTTGCAGGTCCAACAACCCCTGAAAAAGAAATCTATACACACGGTTTGATCAGATTCACAGGTATTGTAAAGCATTAATTATATTGCCAACTGCCAACCATGATCAAGGGGAGGAATTATGTATAGGATATGCACAAAGCCATGAAGAACTCTATAAGACAGACACATATAAATTATCCAAGAACAGCTGGAATCCTCATCAAATTTGGAGTCCAAGGAACAACATGCAACCCACAACCTCCTGCATGCTCTTTGGCTTGTTCCTCCAGTCGATGCATTCCCTCCCTCGGAATCGAGCTTAACTAAATTAATTAATGGTGCACCTTCCAATATGTTACCTTTGAGATCGGTTGAGAGGCAATAACGCAATAACTTATTATTGATGTCAAAGGAGAGGGCAGTGGAAGAGAAGGGGCGGTGATGATTGAGGCATCAAAGTCCAAAAGAGGTGGGAATGGGAACAATCAATGCGGTGTTAGAGAGGGCACGTATTAAGGAGTAGGGAGGAGGAAGAGGGGGAGGAGTTCCTTAGGGAGGAGGGGAGAGTGAGAGAGCATGGCATTGGAAAAAGAATGTGTTGTTGGTTGTTCTTGTTGGGTGTGTAGGTAGGCATGCGTGAACGGAAAGGAGGGGAGTGTCTTCCTGTTCCCCTCTTTCCAAACACAAAAGCCATCTCTTGCACCTTCTCTCATGCATGGCCTCTCTCTCTCTCACACACACACAACTTTTTCTCCTCCTTTCTTGTTCCTCCTCTTTAGTTCCCATCCTTTTGTTATTTTTCGATGAGAGAAGAAGAGGAAGAACAAGAGGATTCAAGCATAGTATAGCATAGCATGCACTTTTCTTCTCCCTCGCCCATGTACGACGTCGTTCCTTTCACATTTGTGTATGTACATACGACCATATATAACAAAACGTCAAAAACGATCTCCATGCATACGTGACTAAAGTGAGAAAGCTGTCTTTTATTAAAGAGACGTAAGGTGATAAAGTTATTTGACTAATGAAATCTCAAGTGCATACAACAAATTAAATACGTGACTAAAATGAAAAAAAATGTGTTTATTGTGAAAATGCAAAAAAAGTTGTTTTAAGTTATAAAGTCATAGAGGGAATATGATGAAATGTTGAGGGAAACCTGAGGGGCCAATGAAGATTTGAACATATATATGATTTTTTTTTTACTTTGTAGTGTTGTATCTATTATTACAAGTTTTTTGTTCATATTTTAATAACATAATCGAATTATTTAAAATATAATCAAGATTTTAATATTTAAAGTTATTATATTAATATATATTACTAAAAAATTTAAAAGTCAGGAGGGGGGCCGGACCCCAAGAGGATATGTGGGTTGACTTCTGCATAAAGTTATTTGACTAATGAAAATTTTAAAATAATACTATTTTTTATTAGCCATAGACTGTGATGAAAGAGGTTTCCAAATAAGATTATTCTATTTACACTTGACTACTTAACAAGGAAAATATTGTTTGCCACTTATTTCAATCATCGGTTGGTAAGATATCTTAAGATTCTATTAACAAAGATCATTGCTCTATCTTCTCAGCTTTGAATTAGTAGGGGACTAGTATCCTCGAACATCGGAAGCCTTCCGTAAATTCGGGGTGGCACCAAAAAAAGATTACCTTAGGTGATATGTGCTTTTTTCACTTCAAATCAACTCGAGTTCTTGTAATGCTATTAATAAATCTTAAAGTATAGATATTCAAAAGTTGCCCTAAACTCTCTTTAACTTCCTTAGAAATTTTACAGTCAACCAAGAAGGGATTGAAGGAGAAGAGGAGCAGATAAGAGAAGAGGAAAAAGAAGATAGAAAAAATAAGGGGTTTAGATCTAAACTTTACGTACTAAGTATATTTGTTTGTGTGAATCCAAAGACCTAAAATCCTTGTTCAATGATGATTTTATGATTGGATTGTGATGTCAAGAGAAATTTTGTTCTTAGATAGTTGAGATTATGGTTTATATTGATGCATAATTATCTTGATATTTTTATTGGTCGTTATATGAATTGCTTCAAATTATTGTTATTGTATCATTATACAAAGCATATTAACAAGGATGTTAAGAGTGTTAATAGGTCTACATTATGCTTCAAATGACTATTTATTGCCTAATTGATGTTAAAGTAGGATATATAGATGTCTTGTGTCAGTCCAAGTTGAAATCAGGAATGAATAATAAAAGGCCTAACCGCTCCTGCAAGTAGGGCTAATTCTTTTTCTTTTGAAAGTTTCTTGCATGTTTCGCGAAAGTAAGAGTAGGTGTGAATTCTCTCAATTTGTGACCTACCATACAATCCGTTATATAAATAGGTATATGTTCTTTACCCAATTTAGATTTAATAGTACATCCCAATAGAGGATGACCATACTTGTTCAACATATCTCTTTCAAACTTCTGACCTAGTAACTAACTTGTTATAGGCAGAGAAGTAAGGGTAGGGTGAGTCATTCCTCTATATTCCTTGATCGCCCTATTCTTTACGTGACGGAACAATTCTGTTCATAAGAACAAAAAGCAAATATGAATTAGAATCGTTCTTTTCTAAACAATATTACAATGACCCATAAAGGGTTTCCTTATGTTTTAAGCTACATGTGATACGATTGTAATGCACTGCTCTATATCTTAGGATAAAAAGAACCATAGTAAAAGCTTCAAGAACATAGCATGAGGTTTCATACCATAATGATGAAGAGATTTCAATACAATCGCGTCGTAGCACAACTATGAACCATAGTGACATGTTATGTAAATGAACCCTTTAGGATTGGCCCTATGCTTATATATTAGTGAGTTGAATCAAATTGTAACGCACATCGTGAAACCATAGTTATGGAATTAAAATACCATTTTCGATGGAGGGCCTACGATTGGGTTGTAGCATACCGGACCATAGTGGGGGTCCAGTTGTGAAGAATACTTGATTTTTAATGGCTTTTCTTATATCCTAATTTAATTGTTGATTTATTGTTATTCAATTATGGTAATTTTTAGGATTATTTTTAACAATTGTTTGATGTATTATTTTCATTCAAGCATGACTTACATGCACAATCATAATTTAGATAAAGTGTATCACATGTATCGAATATAGTAATGATTATAATTAAAAGATGAATTGTTGGATATCTCTTGTACTTTATCGAAGGAGGCTAAGTCGTCGTCATTATTCGTCGAAATGCTAAGTCCTCACTAATTCTGTTGAATCTCATAGAGATCTAGTTTTACCATTTGTATTGTCGAGTCTTTCAGAAATTAAGTCTTCGTATATGGTGTTGACAACAAAAAAAGATAATAAATTATTTTATGATAAAGATGAAAGATGATGTAAAAAAATCGTTTGATATGATAAAAATGTAATGACTTGGACCTAAAGATGAAAATGTGAATTATTTCGTACATAATGAAGTATGCAATGATTATATGTCCCTTTACATTAATTGGTTAATGCTAAAAAATAAAGTTAAGTCAGAAAAGCTCATAAAGTGCTTTAAAAATAATATTTTGTGTTTTTTTGTTACAAATAATTGTCTCACATGTCATATAAGGTCCATAAAATAGCTCATGAATTCTAACAAAATATGCTAATTATATTTATGATATAATTGTATTAATTATCATGTCACGTAAATATCATGAGTAATATCATAATATGCATAGACATCATTATATTCTAACGAGATAATCTTCCTTAGCTCACGAATTCATGCAGGTAAAGAGGTGTAGGCTAGCTAGGTGATGGTGGGCGCATGATGGACAATTGCATGTGTTATGGTCACACTGGTAGGTCCAAGTCATTTTATGATTATCTTATGTCAATGAACTCATATATTTGTACGACCTATTGACCTTCGAGTGGCAAATCATGTTTGAATTTTTATTGGTTATTTCGTATACTTTATTAGGTCATCATGTTAGAGCTTATGCGATTCATGTGCTAAATTAATTATGATGTTTTGAAATGTTATGTATAATTAAGTCCTCCTCTTTGTCTAGATTATTATTTGTTTTAGTATATTTTCATTGCAGTTAAATGTTTAATTACGCTAATATGGATTATCAAAGTTGAATTCAGATATAGATAGAATTAGCACGAAAATTTGATCTTGATTTTGGAGGCGTTGCCGTTCCAGTTTAATATCTTGGTATTTGAAATGAACCAAATTGCCTAAAGTGAAGTTGGTAATATGAATAATATTGGAGAGTTGGATATAAAAAAAAAAATTCTCTCTCTCTCTCTCTCTCTCTCTCTCCCCCCCTTCTCTCTCTCTCTCTGAAGTTGGAATCGTAACTAATCACTCAGTTAATGCCTGTGCACTTGCAAGTTCCCAAGTTCATTCGTTCAGGAGGTTCATAGTTATTTTTACACTGTTGTTTTTCCCTTTATAAATTCCAAACTCTCCAAATCCCAACATCTTGTCCTTTCAACACATAGATTGCCGATTCCTTGCTTCATATTATAAAACAGTAAGAATAAGTATTCAATTTTTATTTGTTGATGTGGGTACTGATGTACATCGGAAAGCTACCATCCTCGCATATGAGGTCTAAATTTGGCACAAGTGCACATGATCAGGACACATGCTTTAAGAGTAGACAAATTCTCCATCATTAACTCCACATTTGTAAGATCCATCACAACTCCCAAAAGACATTGTCTGATGAACATGTAAACACCTTTCATGTGAATCGCACTTGTCTTAATATTCATCTGGTTTTTTTTTTGTCCCTGAAATAAAAAATGCATGGCGCAATATTGTTTAGCTTATACAAGTTACTGTTACTCTTCTTCTAATCATAAGAGAAAGAACACAAAAATTCCCCTCGAAAAAACATAAATATAAAAGCAATATGATTTTGTGATAAATATCCATCCTTTGGCACATAGCATGAGCAAAACATTGGCTATGCATGCAAAATGTTTCTGGTCTGCTATCATCATGTATACCCTACTCAAGCTCAAGCTCTTATGCATGCAAATTTCAAGATTCTGCCATCTATGGAAGATTATGAGCATCTTGACCTTTGCAGGGTCGTGAAACTGATGCTGAACAAGAAAATTGAAGCGAAAACAGTGAGAGTATTTTTAACGTGATAAAATCTCCTGAAAGCTGGATGGCAGAGAAGTAAGCATCCCCAAACAGAAAACGAGTCAAGGCTCCCAACGGATAAAAGTCAGAAGCCAAGATCAGTATCCATTTAACAAAACGTCATGCTGCTTGATAATAACGAAACGCCATCCTTTTTTTGGCACATATATAGCATGTAGTTTGTACAATGCATGATTAATATATTACAAAGGAAGCAAAACTAAGAACGAAACGCATAAACAGACACAACGAAAATTATGATCATTCAAGGAAATCATGGATCAGTTGAAATACGTCTCAGCTCATTAGATCTGTTTTTCGAAAAATAGAAACTTAAAATGAGACTCTAGTGTCAGCAAACAGGCGATCTGACTTGTGATATATTAGAATATGAATACATGAAAGAATAAAGAAGACATGAATCACCCAGGTTGAACGAGCTGAAATTTGAAGTTATTATTATTATTCATCACTAGAAAAAAGAAAAAGCTCAACACTTTGGGTGATCCATTCCTTATTTGAGGACAACTTTAGTTTATTCTTTGTCAAACACACCTAACCTAAGTAACTGGTTGATCATCAAATCAGCTCCTCTAACCTAGACAATGTGACTTTACTATTATCAAGATGATATGGCATAAACAGAGTTTAATGATCAATAATGGATTGATATCTTTTGTGGCTAACTTATAACTACGTTACATAAATTGTTTATGACATATCGCAGCCATTTTAGAACCAATAGAATAAATATGGTGATAACTTGAAACACAGAAAAGGCGTTACCAATTTGACCATGGAACAAACTGTCATGTGACATGCAACCGTTTGACACCAAATCCTTCACCACAGGTGCCTCCAGAATGCATATGTCCTTCTAATTAAGCTGGATATTGGCTGTTGTTTTATAAATCTTTGGTCTTGGCCTCAAAGCTGAAGTTTTAATGTCTGTATCAAAGATGATGCCCTTATCCAGGATGTGATTATGATCGCTATCATTCGTCCTTTGATCCCAACTACCAGAACTAAGCAAATCATTGCTGGACAAGGTAAGGCATATAGTTGAGCTATATTGATGTTCATGCCCATGTAAATTACTCTGGTTTTGTTCCTCTGCATTACAGTTGATGTCAGCTCCATTGGAGAAGGTGAAAATCCTCGAGTCCCCCTCCGAATTTCTTGGTAAAGCATCCCCGGTCTATTTGAATAACTGTAACGTCCCGAGATTTTTTTTTCTTTTGACTGTCCAGAAGACTATCTCGGCGACGTCACTCAATTCTATACCTTGAGTTTGATCAGTCAACGAACTGACTTACATAAGCGAGAGACTAATTTACAACATTCTATTACAATATGCAGAAGCTATTATACCATATCTAATAACTTGTGGGTTAGGGCCCACGTCTATACAGTAATGGACCCTATATCCATGTGCATGTCACCCGTCAGAGGAGTCATCAACCTCTCACCATCGCCATCACCATCACATGTATGGATCCAAATACAGGGGCAAAGTCCAATGAGATAACTCAGTACGTAGGGTCACCCATAATATTTATATGAACCATGGTCAATATCAATATCAATAATATCAATAAATAATTATTCATAACAATATATAATTGATTAGAGGTCAATGAAGACTATAATTCAACAATAAATAATTCAATTAATAATTAACAATTGATCAATGTTCAATTGGCCAAAAGTCGATGAAGGCCGCAATAACAATTATTAATTCAATTCTATTAATAATTTATCAATTCATCTATCAGGCACAAAGGTCATAATTTATTATCCATCAGCCATAAAGGCGCAATTTAATTTTTCCATCAGCCATAAGTGTGAAATCGATAGTCTATCAACCACTAGGGCGAAATCAATTGTCCATCAGCCACTTGGGTGCAATTCAATTAACAATTCGATCATCAATTCAATTATCAATTCCATCTTTGGAGTTATGATCAACCCTTTCGGGCGCAATAAGAGAGCTCTTTATTATTAGGGGACACCATGTCACTTCAATCAATAAGTTTGGGTATGATGGGGGACGAAGGATCACACCAAAATAGTTAGTCCGAAGGCCCTGTCAATCCGAAGGCGCAGTTAGCCCGAAGGCCATATCAATCTGAAGGCGCAATATTAGCCCGAAGGCCCTATCAACCCGAAGACGCAGTTAGCCCGAAGGCCTTATCAGCCCGAAGGCGTAATATTAGCCCGGAGGTCCTATCAACCCGAAGGTGCAATATTAGCCCGAAGGCCCAATCAGTCCAAGTGGCAAATAGTAGACATGTGCTCAATACATTTTCAACTTTTATCTCAATTACCTAAGATGTTTATATTCAACAATTATCTTAGGTTAATCATGACCCAATCAGAAAATCACTATTAATTAATAATATGATCAGATATGATGACAATAAATTGGATACGATGACAATTTGATTAGGATCAATTAATAATGAGGTCAATGGATCAATACCATAATCAATATCATGATTGGGTGTAATGCCAACAATAATCAATATGATGACAATATGATCATAATAAAATCAGAGATGTTAATCAAATGATCTGCAATGATTAACGATCTTAACAATCCAATAAACTATAAATCAATTCATAAAAATATGTTTTCCATTCCAGAATCCAATCCGCGTTGATCATTATCCGGATCGTGCTAAATGGAATCCAAGCCGTGTCAGACAGAACCCCAACCGGATTCTATCACCATCAAGAATTGTGTTTCCAACATAATTTTCGGATGTCATATTTATGTCATTCAATATTCAATCGATGCAAATAATATATAATTTATGTATAATGAAGAAGAGTCCTGGGTCCATGTCGCGAAAAACCGACGTCACGGGGATCTCCCTACGTACCTCAAGTTGGTTGAAAAATTAACTCTATTTTCGATCATCAATTGGTTGCACCAATATCGAATTTTGACCAATATTTTCTTTTCTTCTATATATTATATTTTTTTTCTGTCCAAAAATTTTAATAAATGAATTATATAAAATAAAAAGTCATAAATAAAAAAAATAAAATATCTAATAAATGTTTACATTCTGCTTGACCTCGTGTTTTCTTTCTTGGCCTCATCTCTCTTTTTTTTCATTCACAGCCGGCTATTTTGGCCGCCAAACATCACATCCTTTTTTTTCTCTTATTTTTTTCCTATTTCTCTCTCTCCTATTATGGCTGAGATTGTTTTTGCCTCTCTGCACATCTATTACGGGCCCCCTTTTTTTTTCTATCCAATTTTGTTACGCCCTCTTTTCCACCTCTCTCTATCATCTCTCTCAATCTTTTTTTGTTTTTACTCTTTTCTCTCTCTACCTCTTTGCGGGCGTAACCTCCTTCTTTCTTTTTTTTATTTCTTCTCTCCATATCTTACGCCCTCACTTCTTCTCCCTCTCCAATCATGTTACGGCCAATTTGTTTTTGGCCAACAACTTTGAATTTATCCTTCATCTTACGTCCCTTGAGTTCCTCCCCTTTTCTCTCTCTTTTGATTTTTATCCCTCTCTCTTTCTCTTTCTTTTTTTCTTCTGCTGCCGCAAATCTCTCTCGACGTAAAACCAGCATCCTCGACAAATTAATTAAGCAATAAACATATATCCTCCTTGCGTACCTGCACGACTGGCTTTCTTGCGGTCGCTGAGAAATTCGCCTGCCACGCGAGGACTCCACAATGAAGAAAATAATTTTTCTCCCTACTTTTTTTTTCGAGTTTAGTCGGCCTTATCTCTTTATTTATAAGATTTATAATTCTCCATTAAACTCTAAGTATCTTTTGAAATCCAACTTCAATTTAATCTCTTAATTAATCCATTTAACTAATTCAGATGTATTTTCATTAAATAAATTCTGAAATTCATTAAATAGTATTATCCTTCCAATTTTTATTTATTTTCGGAATTATTTAATTTCATAATATTTTATCATCTAATTTTCAAATTAAAATAATAATAAATATTATTTTAATGAATGAAATATTTTTAAGCCATAAAATTCTCAATCATATCCTACGTGGAAGTCCTATATCCATTAATATATTTTTTGGATCTCAAATCAAATTGAAATCCATAATATCAATCTAATTATGGTTTCCACTCTTAATGGAATTTAAATTTTCCTTCAATCCATCAAACACTCTAATTGAACTATAAAATTACTATATTACTCTTGATAAAATCGTGGGGTATTACATAATAACATCCTTAAAAATTAATTTGTCCTCGAATTTTGTGAAAGAGAATTTGACCAATCCAATATACGATCAATAAGCCTATTAAAAGAATATCCATATTCACCATCAATGTCCTTGCATTTATTTTTTAATCTATCCAAATGAAAAGACTAATTATTCTATAATTATTTTATTCTCTATTCCTGGTGCCTATCATTCATTCTATAATGGTACCTTAATCTTTCTCGTCTACGCGATGCTCAATATCCATTTCGATGTTGTACGCACGTTTTGGTAGTAGTGCACCCAATCTTTCATTCCTTCCTCAATCTTGTTCATTCCTTTTTTGTTCCAAACAATTACGAGCGAAATGCCCTTGCTTTTCACAATTGAGGCATACTCCTGTTTTGCGATAACATTCTCCCACATGATATCTTTGACAATAGGAACAAGGTAGCCATTCTTTTTTTTTGTTCATTGGGCTCCAAATCATTCCCTCTTTTGTATTGATCATCTCCTCGATGATTATTACGTTGGTCTTTCTTGTCAGGAGATCTATATCTCTTTCCCTGCCGATTTCTATACTGGTCAGCAGGTGCTTGATTATTTTGCTTGTCACTTGCTTTATCTCCATCTTCTAGATAAACGACAAACTCTTCAGCAAATTGAAGAGTTTGACAGTTCCCTCCTTTCACTCTTTCTCTAAGTCTGGGCTTAAGGCCATCCACCCAGCGCTTCACCCGATCTAGTTCCGATTGTTGCAATGTTGAGTACTTCTCCAGGTTCAAGAATTTTGTCAGATATTATTTGGTGGTCATTGAGCCCTGCTGGAGTGTTAGGTACTCCTTCTGCTTTCTACCTCTCTCATAGGCATGGATGAATCTATTTCTGAAGGTCTTCTTGAAGTCCTCCCAGGTGACATGATCCTGGCCTGAGAATGTTGTCAGCTTAGCGGCCTTCCACTATTCTATGGCTTCACCCTTCAGCTTACGATTGGCGTAGAGCAGTTTGCGGTCCTCACCGCAATCCATTTCGAAGAAGATCTGCTCAATCTCCTCAATCCAGCTCTCCGCATCCTCAAAGTCACCCTTCTCAACAAATTGAGGAGGTTGCAACTTGAGAAATCTTTCTATTGTATCCCTTCGATTATGGTGAGGTGATAGGTCGAAGCTCCTAGGCTGGGAGTGCTCAGTGTGGGCTGAGTGAGATTCATGAGGCGGCAATCCTTGTCTTAACTGCTCCTCCTGCTGCACGTTGGCCTGTACTCCATTCATGAGAGGGCTTTGTACATTATGTCTATTCATTTTCGGACTTAGGACTTGCCGCTCATTGACCTGAGGACCTTGGGCCTGCTGATTGACCCGCTGAGATCCACTTCGGGGAGCTCGTGGGATGTTGTGCGAAAAGCTCATCCTTGATTCCATCTGTATCCATAAAACATAAATCATAATGAGTGTTCTATCCACAACTTATTCTATCATCACACCATATCATATGGGGATAACCTCCTTAGGATTTTGGTTATTCTATCTTAGAATAACTTTCTTAGAACTTGGGTTATTCCGAAAGGAATAACCTCCTTAGGCGTTGCCTTATACTTTCAATGAAGTAATTCTATTTCCATCGTCTAAGGATCTATGTCATCCCTTACTCTATTCATAGACTTGTAAGACTCCATAATCCATATTGCATTTGTAAGCTATCTAAGTTAATCATGATTCAAAAACTTACTTGATCCTTTGTTGATGGCGCGGTGGTTGCTCATGACGTGTGCACATGGACTCTATTTTGTTACAGACAGCTAAGAAGTGTCTCTCGTTAGGCTCTGATACTTTTGTAACGCCCCGAGATTTTTTTTCTTTTGCCTGCCCAGAAGGCTATCTCGACGACGTCACTCAATTATATACCTTGACTTTGACCAGTCAACGAACTGACTTACATAAGCGGAAGACTAATTTACAACATTCTATTACAATATGCGGAAGCTATTATACCATATCTAATAACTTGTGGGTTAGGGCCCACGTCTATACAGTAATGGACTCTATATCCATGTGCATGTCACCCGTCAGAGGAGTCACCAACCGTCTCACCATCGCCATCACCATCACCTGTATGGATCCAAATACAGGGGCAAAGCCCAATGAGATAACTCAGTACGTAGGGTCACCCATAATATTTATATGAACCATGGTCGATATCAATATCAATAATATCAATAAACAATTATTCATAACAATATGTAATTGTTCAGAGGTCAATGAAGACTACAATTCAACAATAAATAATTCAATTAATAATTAACAATTGATCAATGTTCAATTGGCCAAAAGTCGATGAAGACCACAATAACAATTATTAATTCAATTCTATTAATAATTTATCAATTCATCTATCAGGCACAAAGGCCATAATTTATTATCCATCAGCATAAAGGCGCAATTTAATTTTTCCATCAGCCAAAAGTGTGAAATCGATAGTCTATCAACCACTAGGACGAAATCAATTGTCCATCAGCCACTAGGGTGCAATTCAAATAACAATTCGATCATCAATTCAATTATCAATTCCATCTTTGGAGTTATGATCAACCCTTTCGGGCGCAATAAGAGAGCTCTTTATTATTAGGAGACACCATGCCACTTCAATCAATAAGTTTGGGTATGATGGGGGACGAAAGATCACACCAAAATAGTTAGTCCGAAGGCCCTATCAACTCGAAGGCGCAGTTAGCCCGAAGGCCATATCAATCCGAAGGCGCAATATTAGCCCGAAGGTCCTATCAACCCGAAGGCGCAGTTAGCCCGAAGGCTCTATCAGCCCGAAGGCGTAATATTAGCCCGGAGGCCCTATCAACCCGAAGGTGCAATATTAGCCTGAAGGTCCAATCAGTCCAAGTGGCAAATAGTAGACATGTGCCCAATATATTTTCAACTTTTATCTCAATTACCTAAGATGTCTATATTCAACAATTATCTTAGGTTAATCATGACCCAATCAGAAAATCACTATTAATTAATAATATTATCATATAGGATGACAATAAATTGGATACGATGATAATTTGATTAGGATCAATCAATAATGAGGTCAATGGATCAATACCATAATCAATATCATGATTGGGTGTAATGCCAACAATAATCAATATGATGACAATATGATCATAATAAAATCAGAGATGTTAATCAAATGATCTGCAATGATTAACGATCTTAACAATCCAATAAACTATAAATCAATTCATAAAAATATGTTTTCCATTCCAGAATTCAATCCACGTTGATCATTTCTCGGATCGTGCTAAATGGAATCCAAGCTGTGTTAGACAGAACCCCAACCGGATTTCGTCACCATCAAGAATTGTGTTTCCAATATAATTTCCGGAGGTCATATTTATGTCATTCAATATTCAATCGATTCAAATAATATATAATTTATGTATAATGAAGAAGAGTACTGGGGTCCATGTCGCGAAAAACCGACGCCATGGGGATCCCCCTACGTACCTCAAGTTGGTTGAAAAATTAACTCTATTTCCGATCATCAATTGGTTGCACCAATATCGAATTTTGACCAATATTTTCTTTTCTTCTATATATTATATTTTTTTCCTGTCCGAAAATTTTAATAAATGAATTATATAAAATAAAAAGTCATAAATGAAAGAAAAATAAAATATCTAATAAATGTTTACATTCTGTTTAACCTCACGTTTTCTTTCTTGGCCTCGTCTCTCTTTTTTTTTTCATTCACAGCCAGCTATTTTGGCCGCCAAACATCACATCCCCTTTTTTCTCTTATTTTTTTTCCTATTTCTCTCTCTCCTATTACGGCTGAGATTGTTTTTTCCTCTCTGTACATCTATTACGGGCCCCCTTTTTTTCTATCCAATTTTGTTACGCCCTCTTTTCCACATTTCTCTATCATCTCTCTCAATCTTTTTTTTTTACTCTTTTCTCTCTCTACCTCTTTGCGGGCGTAACCTCCTTCTTTCTTTTTTTTCTATTTCTTCTCTCCATCTCTTACGCCCTCACTTCTTCTCCCTCTCCAATCATGTTACGGCCAATTTGTTTTTGGCCAACAACTTTGAATTTCTCCCTCATCTTACGTCCCTTGAGTTCCTCCCCTTTTCTCTCTCTTTTGATTTTTACCCCTCTCTCTTTCTCTTCCTACTTTTTTCTTTTTTTCTCCTACTGCCGCAAACCTCTCTCGACGTAAAACCAGCATCCTCGACAAATTAATTAAGTAATAAACATATATCCTCCTTGCGTACCTGCACGACCGGCTTTTTTGCGGTCGCCGAGAAATTCGCCTGCGATGCGAGGACTCCACAATGAAGAAAATAAATTTTCTCCCTACTTTTTTTTTTCGAGTTTAGCCGGCCCTATCTCTTTATTTATAAGATTTATAATTTTCCATTAAACTCTAAGTATCTTTTGAAATCCAACTTCAATTTAATCTCTTAATTAATCCATTTAACTAATTCAGATTTATTTTCATTAAATAAATTCTGAAATTCATTAAATAGTATTATCCTTCCAATTTTCCTTTATTTTCGGAATTATTTAATTTTATAATATTTTATCATCTAATTTTCAAATTAAAATAATAATAAATATTATTTTAATGAATGAAATATTTTTAAGCCATAAAATTCTCAATCGTATCCTACGTGAAAGTCCTATATCCATTAGTATATCTTTTGGATCTCAAATCAAATTGAAATCCCTAATATCAATTTAATTATGGTTTCCACTCTTAATGAGATTTAAATTTTCCTTCAATCCATCAAACACTCTAATTGAACTATAAAATTACTATATTACCCTTGATAAAATCGTGCGGTATTACAATAACTGTCTTGCCATTGTACATCTCTCCTAATCTAAGGATCCAATTGGCACTTGAAGGCAAATTGCTTAGACTTGGATGCCTATTGTCTCTTTGTGAATCATGGACATTTCATGAGATCTTGGGAAAATCGGCATGAGTAGCTGACCAAGTCATTGATAAAGCTTTTGCCATATACCCAGGTTCTGAAACACCACTCCGCCCAGTGAATCATTGGATCTGAACAGATGGACAATATTCTAGTTAAACAGTGACCACTCATGTCACTAGAATCTCTTTGCTATCTGTGTGCTCGAGACATCAGAGAACCATATGTCATATCAAGAAAAGTATTACTAGAATCATCAGCATGTAGATTACTGAAAAAGTAAACACCAAGTAAATGGTGCTTTGCATCCTGAGTTCTATTTGGCTGCGACTGTTCAAGTTCCAATCATGTGGATATTCCTTGAATCAAATTTTCTTGTTGGCTTCAAAGCCTATCTATCTGCTGACACTTATTAAGGGAATGCTGCTGTTAATGTGAGTACTCCTGCCTGTATTAACCCAGAAGACGCAAGTTTCTGAAACCCTGGAGCAGTTAAATGTGGCCTCCTTAAAAGTCCACTTGGTTGAAATGGTGTTAGGGATGACAGCTGACCTGAAGTGAATAGTGTCTGTAAGTTTTAAAATCCATTTGATGCACCCATATGCAGATAGGATTGAGCCTTGCCTCCACAAGCAGCTACCGAGTTAGCTTGTTGGCTGGCCACAACACTAAGCCTCTTGAGGTAAAGTCAGTATTTCTGCAAGCAAAACATGGATAGTGAAATTGGTGATCCCCCAATTCAGTAACTGTCTGATTCTAAAAGATTCTAGGTTTTAATAGGTATAAACAAATGGAAATCCTATAAAGTTATTTGTTTGACATGATTTAAAGTGACCCTTTACCAATCCACATCTTTCACAGCAGAGTGGAGATAACTAGGAACATTATACTTGTAGGTGTCTTGCAACAATTTTTTTCTAATAAGCTTCTCAACATTCATAAGTTCAAGTATCCTCTTTGGCACTACCTCTGTAAAACCAACAATTGAAATCTAAGTAATTCAGCAAGTTAGTTTTCCTGCATACTTTAAAGAATAAGAGAATATACATATATATTGAAAGTACTCGGTCAATTCCCAATTAGTTAACAGTATCTTTGGGTGCAGCTCGATAGACCAAACAATCCTAGGTTTTTTCTGAGTTGATAGATCTTCATTCTCATGCATTTTCCTCAGAATCATCTTCATCTTCCTCGTTTTGTCTTCCTTTTCCTGATGAGATTTCCACTATGATCAGAAGAACCCCTCAATTTGCTGACAATTTTCATTTTCACTATTCACATTATGACTTAAGAGGCTTTTCACGAGTCCAAAGATCTTTTTGATTCATAGAGGAGGAGGTGACCTCTGCTTCATTCCTCTTATTCCATATTTTCACCTTGTCAATATTATGAAAGAAAAAAATGAGAAAGAAGGAAAAATGAGGATATGCGACGGAAGCGGAGGGCTTGGGCCGTTAGGGTTTTATATATGAGGGTTAGAATTTTATATGATGTACTTTCTTTTGGCTCGTAGTGAAATCCTTCTTATGCTCTCCTTTGCTCATGGATGTTTTCTCTCTTGTTCACATTGATCAAGAGAGTTTTATCACGTTAAATCTTTTTGTTCATCTTTTTTTTCCGTTGCTTTCATTGTTCATCGATCCTCGGTGTTTTATATTAACAAATTAGTATCAAAGCCGAGTTTCTTTCCACGAAGATGACTATAACGAAGTTCGACATCGAGAAGTTCGACGGGAACACAAATTTCAGTCTGTGGCAAGTTCGGATGCTTGCCATCTTAGTTCAGAACGGATTGAAGAAGGCGCCGTCGGGTCAAAAACCGGATGCCATGGAAGGCGTCTTCCTGGGAGGAACTTGACGAGAAGGCTATGTCTGCGATCCAGTTGTGCCTGACGAACGATGTTCTTCAGGAAGTCCTCGCAGAGAAGACGACGGCCGGTCTCTGAACGAAGTTGGAAACTCTATATCTGACGAAAACCCTAGAGAATCAACTTGTGTTGAAGCAGCGGTTGTACACTTTTCGTATGGTTGAAGGTACGTCGATCAAATCGCATATCAGTGAATTCATTGCCCTAATCAATGATTTGAAGAACGTAAATGCGAAGGTTGATGATGAAGATCAGGCCCTATTACTCTTCTCTGCCATCTTCATATAAAACTTTTAAAGAGACGATAATCTATGGTAGGAACAAACTCATGTTTGATGATGTTAAAGGCAGACTGCTGAGCAAAGAAAAGTTGGATAATGAATTATGATCAAGCAGCAAATCTGATGATCAAGCCTCAGGTCTGATCGCAAGAGGCAGACATCAGACAAGAAATCAAAATCAAGATAGATCCAAATCGAAGAACATAGATAAAGTCTTTAATTATTGCAAGAAGAAGGGTCATATCAAAGCAGAGTGTTACAAATTACAGAATAAGAATAAAAGGATTAACGAGAGCAACGAGAAAGAAAATCAGAAGACTGATGTTGCATATGACAGTGTAGTAGAAAGTGAGAATGAATATGTTCTGTTGGTCATGACGTCAAACAAATCCAGATCATCAAGTGAATGGATTCTCGATTCTGGATGCTCATATCACATGTGTCCCAATCGAGATTGGTTCTCCACATACAAATCTGTTGAAGATGAAGTCATCCTTATGGGCAACAATGCTGCATGTAAGACTGTTGGTATTGAGTCCATCCAGATTAAGATGCATGATGAGATTGTTAGAACATTATCTGAAGTCAGACATGTTTCTGATCTGAAGAAGAATCTCATTTCGCTCAGTGTTTTAGACTCAAATGATTGCAAAGTTGTTATTGAGTCTAATGGAATGAAGATTTCTCATGGTGCTCTTGTGTTGATGAAAGGTCTCAAAATCGGTAACCTGTATGTTCTCCAACATTCGACGGTGATAAGTTCAGCAGTAGTCTCATCTACCTCAGAGAAAGATTGCACAAAATTATGGCATATGTGTTTGGACCATATGAGTGAGAAGGGCATGCAAGTTCTCAACGTTAGAGGTTTTCTTCCTGGTGCAAAAGTTGAAAAATTTGAGCTGTGTGATCATTGTATCTTCGGAAAGTAGAAGAAAGTTAGTTTCGGCTCAGCCATTCATAAGACGAAGGAAACCCTTGATTACATCCATTCAGATTTATGGGGTTCTTTTTAGGTTCTTTCGAAAGGAGGAAACATGTATTTGCTGACATTTATTGATGACTTCTCTAAAAAAGTTCGGGTCTATTTTCTAAAGCTTAAAGATGATGTATTCGAAACATTCAAGTCATGAAAAACTTTGCTAGAGAAGCGATCTGGAAAAGTTGTGAAGAGACTGAGGACTGATAATGGAGTAGAATTCTGTAATTCTAAGTTCAATGAATTTTGTGATAAAGAAGGTATTGCAATACATCACACAGTTGTGAGAACTCCACAACAGAATGGAGTCGCAGAAAGAATGAACAGAACTCTACTAGAAAGAGCTCGATGTATGCTATCAAATGCAGGACTTGGCAAAGAGTTTTGGGCAGAGGCTGTCAACCTGGCATGTCACTTAGTGAATCGGTCTCCTCACCGATCTTTAGACTTGAAATTTCCTGAAGAAGTGTGGTCAGGTAATTCTCCTAATTACTCACATTTAAGAGTTTTCGATTGTCTTGCATATGCACATGTTAATGATGGAAAGCTTGAATATAGAGTTAGGAAGTGCATATTTCTTGGTTATAAATCTGGTGTTAAAGGTTATAGATTATAGTTGTTTTAAAATCAAGAAATTTATTATCAGTAGAGATGTTACTTTTGATGAATTTGTGATGCTTCACTCGAAAAAAGATTTGTTTATTATTAGTGATACAAAAGAGTAGAAAACTTTGGTGAAGATGGAGTTAGAACTTTCAAGTTCTTCTGATGAAAAGAATGATACTCCTGAAGTTCGTACATCACCTCAAGTTCAGCAGCAATACATGTTAGCTCGTGATAGACCGATGAGAGAAATAAAAGCACCTCAAAGACTCAAATTTGAAGAACTTGTGGCTTATGCATTAAGTGTTGCTAAAGATATTGAGTTACCTGATCTTTTCTCCTATTCTGAAGCTATTCGAAGTCCTGATTATAATAAGTGATTAATAGCAATGCATGAGGAGATGAAATCTCTACAGAAGAATGGCATTTGAAATCTTGTAAAATAACCTGTGAATAAGAAGATTGTTGGCTGCGAATGTGTGTTCAATAAGAAAGAAGGAATCAATAATGAAGAGACAAAGTACAAAGTAAGATTGGTGGCAAAATGTTACAGTCAAGTGGAGGGTGTTAATTTTCATGATGTATTCTCTCCAGTTGTGAAACATACTTCTATTCGTACTTTACTTGCTATTGTTGCTTTGCAGAATTTTGAACTTGAGTAACTAGATGTTAAGACTGCATTCTTACATGGCGATCTAGAAGAAGATATATATAGAGAGCAACCAGAGGATTTTCATGTTGAATGTAAAGAAGATCAAATTTGTCATTTGAAGAAGTTCTTGTATGGACTTAAACAATCTCTTCGGCAGTGGTATAAAAGGTTTGATTCATTTATGTTGAGTATTGATTTTGTTAGAAGCAAATATGATAGTTGTGCTTATTTGAATCAACTTGCCGATAGTTCATTCATTTATTTGTTACTCTATGTTGATGATATGTTGATTGCAATGAAAGACATATCTGAAATTAACATTTTGAAAAATAAGTTAAGTTCTGAATTTGAGATGAAGGATCTTGGAACAGCAAAGAAAATTTCGGGAATGAAAATTTTTGGAGATAGAAGTGCAGGAAGACTTTTTCTGTCTCAACAGAAATATATTAAAAAGGTCTTGGAGCATTTTGGAATGCCGAATGCTAAGACTATCAGTACACCGATTACGACACATTTTAAACTCTCAGCTTCATGTTCACCATAATCTGATAAAGACAAAAGGTGTATGTCAAAAGTTTCTTACTGTAGTGCAGTTGGTAACATTATGTATGTAATGGTTTGTACTCGTTATATATCTCATGTTGTCAATGTTGTTAGTAGATATATGTCTAATTCAGGAAAGAAGCACTGAGAAACTGTTATGTAGATACTGAGGTATTTAAGAGGTACTTCTGATGTATGCTTGAAATTTGATAGAAATTCAGTTGGTCTGGTTGACTATGTTGATTCAAATTTTGCAGAAGATCTTGATAGAAGAATGTCCCTAATTGGTTATGTATTTACTATTACTGATTGTGCTGTGAGTTGAAAAGTTATTTTGCAGGATACAATAGCATTATCCATCACTGAAGCTGAATACATGGACATCACTAAAGTTGTAAAAGAAACTACTTGGTTGAGAGGATTAATTGGGGAGCTCACTATGAAGAAGGAAACTATTGTTATATATTGTGATAGTCAGAGTGCAATACATCTTACTAAAGATCAAATGCATCATGAAAGGATAAAGCATATTGATGTGAAATATCATTTTGTTCGTGATATTGTGAAAAAAATAAGATGTTCAAGTTCAGGAGATTAGCACCCATGACAATCCAGCAAATATGATGACAAAGAGTCTACCTATTGCCAAGTTCGACTATTGTTCAGACTTGACGGACATTCGACAAAGGAGAGCATGATGAGCATCAAAATTATGAAAGAAAAAAATGAGAATGAAGGAAAAATGAGGATATGTGGTAGAAGCGAAGGGTTTGGACCATTAGACCCAAGCCCGTAGCTCGTCACTGATTCTCGTGGGGGTGCGGGGGGCGAAGCCCCCCGCGGTATGGACTTTTATATATGAGGGTTAGGATTTTATATGATGTACTCTCTTTTGACTCATAGTGAAATTCTTCTGACGGCCTCTTTTTCCGTGGATGTTTTCTCTCTTGTTCACATTGATGAAGAGAGTTTTACCACGTTAAATTTTTGTGTTCATCTTCTCTTTCTTCCGTTGTTTTCATTATTCATCGATCCTCGGTATTTTATTCCAACAAATTGAGTGAAGGAGGAATGCCAAAAAAAGATAAAATTGTAGCCTTGCATTATGAATCATTGTCAGAATCAAGATCGATTAACTTAGCTAACTGAAGGAGGGGCACTGCACAAGAGTGAACCAAGATAAGCGACCAAGCATCCCATGACCTAAATTCCTTCCCTTCCACAGTTGGGAAGGCGCTTGCCCTCTACGGTCAGGGGCGACCACAACCATGACATCCATACACAAAACCCTCCCCTCCCCAGGCCCCCTCATATTGTTCTTTTCCTCCTCTACCAAACTCCACAATCCCTCATCAAACGGCATCCGCAAAGCCTCCTCCGTCCCGCGGCACCTTGTCCGACATCGTTAAGTAACGCCACACCTCGGCACGATCACCGATCTCCCCACGGCAATGGCAACAGCTTCAAGCCTTTGTCACTAACACCATGGACATCCCCCTCGTCGATGTCTCCTAGCAGGTGGCGGTGACCGAACGTAGCCTATTGGGCCACTTTCTGGGTAGCAAAGAGGATTTTGAAGCCCTCGCCTCCGATCTCCCCAACATCTGGAACCTCACCGGACAGCTCTCGATCCGACAGCTAGGTAACGGGTATTTCCTCTATACGTTCTCCAACTCCGATGATTATTTGTAGGTACTCACCCGGGAGCCGGCGTCCTTTCGCGGCCACATCCTCCTCGTTAACAAATATAAACTCTTTTTCCGGCCATTTGTGGAGCTGCCGGACTCCACCCCTGTTTGGATCCAACTTCCAGGCCTAGCCTTTGAGTTATGTTCTCCGAACGCAATCCGGCGTATCGCTTCATGATTTTGCACCCCTCTTCGGATCGACATCCCCGCTGAGCACGAGGAGGCTAGGGCGCCATGCTTCTGTGTTGACATGAATATGAAGATTCCGATCAAGCTTGGAACGTGGGTGAACCTGCAGGATGGTTCCCGATTTTTCCAGCGGGCTTTATACGAAAATGCTCCCCTCTTTTGTTTCAGGTGCGGTGTTATCGGCCACCATTTGGAAGTCTGTCCCGCACGGCCGCCCCTTTCGGTGACGGTGCTGGTGTTCTTATGTACGGGCCATGGGTACTTGTGGGCTCACACAAGCGTTCTCCGCCGCGGCCGCGGCATTCGGCTCCATCGCCGGGGAGAGGGGCCACTGGTCTGGGCGTGTCCGGACATTCGACCGTTGTGTCTGGGTGCAGGCACCTGTTGGCTATCCTGTCGGTGTCACATCACTTGACGGTGTGCTGCTAACGGCTTCAGATGGCACACATGTAACGGTAACTGACGCCGTCCATTCCTATCAATCTACGAGTGATGGCATCAAACTGGATCTCACCACGAAGAGGAACGATGCCATGATAGTGGACACCTGTCCCGCAATGTCATCTGACGCCCGTGAAGCCCTCGAAAGCAATGCTGCAATATAGCTATCTAGCATCTCGGTCCCGATCATTGAGCCGATGGATGACACTTGAGTCGAGCGTTGATCAACGGGCGAAAAAATTCGAGGCATTTTCGACGACGATAGCCCCTCGCGAAATCTGTGCACCCTTGGATGCCTGACGCGTCGACTCCACCACTTACCTGATACAAATACTGCAACCCTACCATCCCCCTCTTACTCCTCGCGTCCCCCTCCCTCCAAGCCGCTCTCCATGCTCTTTCCCCCCTCTTGCGATTCCAGCCTCCAGTTCATCGTCTGTACGCCTCCCGAACCTCTCGGTCCTCGTTTCCCTCCCCCATCCAAGATGGATTATGACGCCTTGCGGGAGTCTGTTCTCGGCAGTTTTGCCGTGGCAGAGTTGGAACATGTCCTTTCAGAGTCGAACCCGGAGCAAGTTGATGAAGAACTCATCTTAGAACCTCCTCCCACGCGCACTGAAAAGAAAAGGCTTGGAGTCCACCGTGCCACGACCCCCCTTGCGGCGCCGGAGCTTCAGTATCAAGATCGGCGGGCATAGGTGAAGGGTAAAAGCATATCAACTCGCAAAAAGTCATCTAGCCTCTCTACTTCGCAGGTTATAGCTTTGAGACCAACGGCCGGGGCTGCTGGTCTAGATCTCAACTAATGAAGATAATAACATGGAACTGCTGAGGGGCCTTCCGCAGCAAGATCCGCGAGCGCCTCTCGGACATCATCAAGAAGGATCACCCTGATATTTTGGTACTGGTAGAAACACATTCATGTCCTAATCGTTCTTTGTAGGTTATTAGGTGGCTTGGCTCCGACTAGCAGGAGATTTTTGAGCCTGGGAACAGTCGCGCGGGCGGCATTCTGCTCACATGGCGGGACCCAAACATTGTCGTCTCCATGGTTAAACACAACTGACAAGCCCTTCATGCGATCATTACAATTGACAATTTCTCTTTCCTTCTCACATGTATTTACACTAATGTTCTCCCCAACTTGCGGTTGGAGCTATAGCAACATCTTTTGATTCTGAAATTTGACAACATCCCCTAGCTGGTTATGGGGGATTTCAACTCCATTTCCTCGCACGCGGACAAGCAAGGCGGTAAACCCTTCACATACACTAAGCCGGTCTGGGCTCTAAACGATTTCATTTCCTTGCAGGGCCTTGTCGATGTGGAGTGTTCGGGGAAAAGGTTCACCTGGTGCAACAACTGCCTTGACGGGGCCCGCATCATGTGCCGGCTGGATAGGTTCATTGCGAGCCCCCACTGATTTCTCTCCTTTTCCAGTCTATCTCTTGATTATCTCACTAGATGTTTTTCTGATCATTCTCCCATCATTTTATCCACGGATATAACTTGTAAGAAAGTCCCTTTCTTTAAATTCGAACATTTTTGGCTGGAATATGAGGACCTAGAAAAATCATTGAACAAACTTGGCACAATCGCCCTCACGGGCAACAGACCCCAGTCACCTTAGACAAAATTAAAAACAAAATTCTTAAGTGGAACCGTGATACTCTCGGCAATCTTGAATTTAGGCTTAGCCACACGTCACACGAGATTAGTGAACTTGAAAAGCTAGATGAGTCCCAACAGCTTAGCGATAACGTTATCCTTAAACTGCGGTCATGCGGCATTGCTCCGCCAAATCACCTTGAAGTGGTGGAGCAAGTCGCGTATCTCTTGGCTTCAACATGAAGACAAGAACTCTAAGTTTCTCCACATGACAACTATCACTAGAAGTAGAAATAACAATATCTCTAAGATCAAGCTGTAGGATAACCCCGACTCCTATATTTGCGATGAGAACCAGATTCGACAAGCCTTTGTCAACCACTACACTGATCTTTGAAAGCCCAGTAATGACCTCACCTCAAACATCTGGCCAAACCTTCCCCAACTTTCGGCCGAGTGTCACCTTTCCTTGGTCACCCCAATTACGCGGGAGGAGATCAAAAATATTTTCTGGAGCATGCCAAATGGTAAGGCTCCTAACCTGAATGGTTTTACCATCGAATTTTATCTCAAATATTGGAACATTGTGGGAGACACCATTTCCTCTGATATCCTCAACTTCTTTCATACTGGCCACCTACCCCACGAATGGTGTCAAACTTCCCTCATCTTCATTCTTAAATCCAAGCCTGCCATCAAAATCTCAAACTTTCAACCTATTGCACTCTACAACGTCCTATATCATGTCGCGGCCAAGATCCTGGCTACAAGGTTGAAACCTGTCCTTAACCTTCTTATTGATCGCTCTCAGAGCGCGTTCATTTTGGGAAGATTGATACATGATAACATCCTGATCATTCAGGAGATCACGCACTCACTTAGCCGTGGTAGATAAAAATATATGATTATTAAGGCTGATATGGCCAAAGCCTTTGATCATGTCTCCTGGTCGGCCATTAGACACGTGCTCACCCATATGAATTTTCCTACAACGTTCACCTCCTAGATCATGAAGTGTGCCACCTCGCCGGTGTTCCACTGCATTATCAATCGTACCCCATCCCAATCTTTCAGAAGCTACAAGGGTGTGAGGCAGGGTGACCCGCTCTCACCGTATCTTTTTGTTCTGGTTACTAGGTCTTATCTTCCCTGCTGAACCATCACTTGGCCCTCGGCACCATCTAGCCTTTTAAAATCAATAATTTCACTGCTACTCACCTGCTATACGCGGATGACCTGATTATTCTCGCAGTGGCAAACACAAAAAACTGTAAGAACATCACTAAGATCCTGAAGCATTACCATGATCTCACAAACTAGACTATTAACCCGATCAAGTCCCAGGTCTATCTCCCTCCTTGACTGTGTCTTCGTAGTAGGCAATCCATTGGAAATTCTCTTGGCATTAACATTGGGTCTTTTCCATTTACCTATCCGGGCGTATCTATCTCTTATAAGCAGGTACTGGGCAAGACGCATATGCTGATCGACAAGGCAAGTAGAAAACTTTCAGGCTGGAAAGGTAAGATGTTAAACCAAGCTGGTAGAACTACTCTTATCAAATCAGTAATTTACTCACTGCCTTCACACATTTTTGCCTCTACTCATATTTCTAGTGCAACTGTCACCCTAATTGAGAAGTGTTCAAGAAAATTTTTTTGATCTTCTATACAGAATGGTAAAGGCCTTCATTTGATCAGCTGGCCAATGGCTCACCTTCTTCACTCTGCTGGGGGCCTGGGTATCCGGAATATGCATGCAATTAAAAATGCATTGTTAACTAAATTTTTTTTCGAATTACTAAACCACTCTGACAATATATGGACAAATTTAATGGAAAATAAGTACAGTACGCTCCATCTGTGGCTCCCTTTCAATCATATACATGCTCCGACGGGTAGCTGTAGGATAATCTTGAAGTGTCTGAGTGAGATTCATAAGGGCATCACACGCCATATCGGTAACGGTTCTACGACTTCTCTCATGAATGATCCGTGGCTATTCACCTTACATCTTAACCTCATGCCCACATTTGTGAATGTTAATGCTCCTCTATCGGGGCTAAAGGTTTCAGATCTTATTACTAACCATGCCTGGAATGTGCATTTACTTAATACTTACTTTGGTCCCTCTATCGTCTCGAGCATTTCTGAGTTGTGCCTTCCCCTCTCCGCCGATGATGACCGGTGGATTTGGCGCCCGGATCTCCTCGGTCGCGCCTCCACCTCTAGTACTTACTGCTTCTTATGTGGCAGGGTAACTCCACAGCTGGCACCTGGCGAACAACCTTGCACTATGATTTGGAGGCTTAACGTTCCACAGAAATTAAAACTTTTTATGTGAAAATTTTTGCACAATCGCTTGCCTACTATCGACCTCCTGACTCGTTTTAATATGCCTTTTTCTCCAAGCTGTGTTTTGTGTGGTGTTTCTGTTGAATCTTTGATGCATCTATTTTTTTAGTGCAATTTTGCAAGGAATATTTGGCGCCTCTTTTTTAGTAACACTTCATATCATTTCATGTTCATTGACTCCTGAAACACTAGGAACTGGATCGAGGAAGGTGTTGACCTTGAGCCCCGCTCGAGGTCGAACCTGAGATCGCTATTTATTTTTACTTTTTGGAATATTTGGTGTTCTCGGAATGAAGCTCATTTCTAGTCCAAGCTTATTACTGTATCGGTTGTGTGAGAGAGGACTCTCACCGGATATAATGAATATGCTGAGTTTTCACGGTCTGAGGCACACCCCACCTTCCCCCCCCCCCCCCCTCCCCCCCCCCCCTCCCCCCCCCCCCACCCATCCCGGGTCCAGTGGGAGCCTCCTACGACGAGTTGGGTTGCCCTCAACTCGGACGGATCACACTATTGCTCCGAGACTTCTGGGGGTACCGGTTTCATCATACGATCTTCTAATGGGTGTTTTCTTTATGCAGGTGCACAAAAATTCCAAGGTCACTCGACGCTGGAGATTGAGGCCAAAGCTCTTCTGGAGGGTGTCATGCGGTGTGCGCAGCGAGGACATATGAAGGTCGATTGCGGGCTAGATTCCGAGCTCTTGGTCAAGATCGTCACCAAGACCTCCCCTTGTCCTTGGCGCATACAGAACATCGTGAGAAACGTCTGACACTACATTTCTCTTTTACAGAATTTCAAATGTAAACACATCTACCGCGAATGTAATCGGACGACTGATTTTTTTGTCTCGCCTCGATCGATCTCTTGGCTCAAACATTTTTTAGAAGGATATACCTCCACGCAAACTACTACCTCTTTTGTATCAGGAGCATCCTGCTTTAACTATCAATAGATAATCTCCTTTTCATTAAAAGAAACTTAGCTAACTGCACTGACCCATATTTATTGTTGTAGAAGTATGAATTATCAATTTTGCATAGATACATTTGCATAGGAATAAATTTTTATCTTGGTATATCAGTATTTTTTATAATGAGTTTTGATAAAGATATTTTTATTTAAATCGATTTTATAATTTCCAGTATTAGATAATAAAAAAAACATTAGCCAAAAGGAAAAAAACGATTGCCCGGGCGTTGGATGAGCACCAAAGCAAGTAAAAGGATACAACATGAGACTTTTAACTTGGATGCATGCATGATCACCACAGCAGTCCATTGTCTGTACTGAGTGCAAATGAATAAATGAGCTGATTCCTAACCACTCATCAGAAAATGGCGTAGAGATTAAAAGATATACACATCCGAGAATTGAACTCGACTCTTCTAAATCGGCATGCACCACTAGGCTTCAACCATCACTTTCTTAAAAGATTCATGCTATGCCCAAGCAGAAATGCAGAATATTTTGGACCCATCATTCTAAAGAAACAAACCATATATTCCTTTGAGATGAGTGTTTTTACATAGGCCATCAATCTGGCAAATAGTACAATAAGACCAGTTTCCAAGCTAAATCGTGGCCTCAGAAACAGCAGATGTTGACAAAGATCAGCCCTTTGCAACTTCAGGATTCTACAGTGTCATTGAGATCATTTCCGGTTTCTTGAAGGCTTTACCATCATAAGCGCAAGCAAGATGCTTGAAGTCTTCACTTTGCGATGGAAACTGGGGGCTTGCTCGGAGGGATCACACCCCTTGGAATTGTGAGGAAAGCTATTTCATGCCAAATCTCAAACACTTGTTGTGTTTCACTTCAGCGATTGTTGATGATGCTGGTGGATTGCTTTGTCTTGCCCGTTGTGCGAGCGACAACTTCTCCATTGCACTAATGAATTTTCTCAAATGTTTAATGTACTCAGGGTATGTCTCTAAATTGCAATGACCACCACCCTTTATCCAGAGGGGGTCATACTTTTCCTTTGACAGCTCCCATAATCGTTTTCCATGAGTCCAATCGACAATGTCATCAGCAGTTCCCTGCAAATATTAAAGTCACATATTTTACCTATATATGTGCTAATCAAAGATTAAAATTTATCACTGCCCAAATAAAAGTTTAAAGGATAGAAAAAAAGGTTGAAGAATAGAAGTAAGCTATATGCAAGATCAAACTAGTGTTGCAGGTTGAGTCAGACAACTGTTTTATTTGTTTCCATAACTTTCTCAACATGAACATCAACAACATATTATATTATGAAGAAAAGGAGAGAACAAATATTGGCATAAAGTACCTGCAGTAAGTCATCCATCTATGTTCTACTCAGCTATTCTCATTAAAATTTTCAAATTTGTTGTAATATATACATATTTTCTATGCCTAATTGCTTCCTTTTTTATGTCCCATTTCTGATGTGTGTTGAATATCTGATGGCTACTATGGTTTTTCTTTTTTATCTTGAGGGTTAAGTGGTATTGTTGTTAGCTGAAATATTCATCACAAATCAACTAAGAAATTGAGTTCAAGCAAGATAAACTTCTACATAATGTTCTTAAAAAGGATTTTTATGATGCTCAAGATATGATATCAATGAAAGCAAAATATATATGTATTTCAAGATAACTTGAAAAAGATAAACAGGATCCTCAACATGATAATAACTATAAAATTGAAGCTTTAAATCATGATGTTGTCCCTGAGAGTTACAGAAGAACCAGAAAATACAGCTTGAAATTAGCATAATAGGTATCATCCTAAAACAACATTTCGCAAGAAGCCCTAGAAGCTAAAAACAAAGAATTTGTATAGTGATTGAAATAGAGAAATATGACAAATGAATGAATGAACATATGTGCAACCATTACCACTGTAGTCAATCTGAATTATGAAAGACATGTACATTGACTTACATGTATAACAAGAACTGGGGAGTTTACTTGTCGTATTTTGTCGATGTTCTGAAATCCAAAAAAAACAGATTATTTACTTTAAAAGAAAACAAATTATACCGTATGATAATTTATGGAGGAAACAAATCGTTAAGGAAAATACTAGCAGACTTACTTTGAAAATATCAAACCAGAATGTCACCTTCACAGGGTACAAGACCCGTATGCCCGATAAGATTGCACTATGAAGCACAACACCTCTAAGCCTCTGTAGTCTTGCAGCCAGGTGCAATGTTGGACCGCTCCCAACGGATTGACCATATAAAATTAGATCTTCTTGCCTGATTCCATATTCTTTCTTCAAGCATTCATAGACAGCTTCAATGTCATAATATGTATTAAATTCGGATGGCTGTTAAAAGAGATGCCTCGGTTACAAGGAGAAAGAGCTACCATAAACATGAAACACACAAAAACATGTGAGCAACTGTTTAAGCATTCTATTATTTGAAATACATGACAATACAGGTTCTGCCGCATCGCCTAGAACTTTTCCAGTGTATGGCTATGATGGAGAAAGTACAGGCTTAATCTTCTTTCCTTAATTAATTAATATTTTTAGCAGAGAGATTACGCAGGTAAGGTTCATGTTGTATAAGCAATCGTGCCTAACGCCAGAAAGAAACTGAAGCTTCTGAGCTTCTTAGTGTCCGCAGACAAAGATCATATTGCCCAATGATTCAGACTCAGGGAATATGCTCTGAGACTGAGCCCAAAAGCATAATGTCAACATAACATGATTGGTATCGTGAACGCTCTCAATTGCAATGCAAGGATATCTTTTTCAAAAAAGTTGCTCCACTTGGCATCACCCTTTTCTTTGTTATCCATCACAAAAGTTAAAAGCCTACACCTAATTTTCCCACTTTTGATTAAGCAAGACAAGTTGGATCTTATTGAATTAAAACTTGACAACCAGCTGACTAATTAACTAAAGTAGCTTACCTTCCCAGTCGAGGCACCATAACCGGAGTAGTCATAGCTGCCCAAAGAATCAAGCTATTCATTAGAAAGAAAATAACTAGACTTCCTAATTTCAACTACCCACGGTACAATAGCATCCAAACAATTGAAGCAAAAAAACAAACAAATTGATATCAATTATAATTCAAATTTGCCAGAAGAAAAGGAATCACAGCTAATACAGTAACAAAGCCAAAGGTGAACAAAGAAGCAAAAGCACAAGAAAACCAGCTTTAACAACAGTTTCCTGTAAGCAATCAAATATGTCACATGAAACAGAGATGGGAGTGAATGAAAGACAAAGCAAAGGTAGTAGTGGAAGAAGCATTCCACAGCATTTTGGGATATCAGCTTTAAGAAATCATCGTCGTTGTCACGATTAGCTCAGTGATTGATGAGAAAAAAACATGCTTTTTAAAGGTTAAATTAGTTTAACGATCAAATAGCTCCCCAAATGTCGAGCCAACATTCAGATGGAAACATTTAATGATCCCTTATATCTTACTACATTAAAAAAAGCACATCTTCCCCTCGTCTCATGAAAAAGGAACCCCGAATTTGGAGTATGCGATCAATAAACAGACGAAAAAGAACAATAAAAGCTACAAGAATTCCCTCCTCTATGCGAAAGAACATATTTTTGCCAACAACATTACAGCAAATGGAGACCTGGAACCCCCACAGAAGCAGAAGAGGGTCGGAAAACGAAACATCGGAAACTGCTGCAGAAGCAGAGAGAAGATTGTTAAGAAACCTCATGATGTTGACGCGGAGGTGGGCGCGGAGCTCGAGGAAGAGGTCGAGCATTTGCCCGAGGTCGGCGGCGTTGCCGTGGGAGTAGAGGAGGGTGAAGCGGGCGAGGGGGTGGCGCCAGAAGGTGGCGACAACCCGGTTGCCGGCCTTGGTCTCCACCTGGTGCACCTCCACGTTCCTCTCCGGCGACACCCCCGACATGCACAGCCTTCCTTCCCCTCCTCCCTCCCTGAACACCTCGTACGTCGGCGGTTCGGGCGGGAAGAACGCGAACCTCGCCGCCACCGACGACGTCATGTTCCCCATGTCGGCCCCTTCCACCCCCCAAGCTCCAATGGCAGCTCAGAAGCAGAAGAAAAGAACACCAATCCAATCTTTCACCAAATGGAGGTAGATTTAGGTGAGGGGAAACCTTTCTCCGTCAGCTCGATGACCCTCTCTTCCATCATTGTTCTCCTCTTTTTCTTTCCTTCTCCCTCGACCTTGTGGTAATTATTCCTCTGTTTCGTCTGTTCTCCTGTAGCTGTGTGATTTGTTCGATTTTCTCTAAAAGAGAGAGGAGAGAGAAAGAGGAAGAGGAAGGGAACACAACCAGGTGATGGAAGCCGGAGAGAGAGAGGGCAAGGGTAAGAGTTTGGTTTGTTAATTATAAATATATATACACACACTGTGACGATTGTTCGTCGTGTTTAATCAAGAAAAAAAAAGTTGATGTTAAGAATTAAGAGTGGAAAATCAGAATCATATCAGATGCATCGAGGAGAGAGAAAGGAAAAAGGATGAGGAGGGGAGGGATCTGAAGATGCGGAGGCTGGTGATGAGCTGGAGCAACTGACATGCCGAGAGAGATGATTCCATCTTTGTCTTTCTCTCTCTTCTAGGCACTTTTTTTTTTCAGCTCGACTTAAAAGGAAGCCATCCCTTTAACATTTATAAGATTATGCTTTGTCCGCCTAAAGAGGGAGAGAGAAAAGTCAATGTGAATAATTGGCGAACTAATAGAGTAAGATCTATTGATGAATAATATAGTGAAAGATTTGATTACTAATAGAGTAAAATGGCGTTGTATGATCCATGTAGCTGACCCCACCTAATGGAATAAGGCTTTGTTATTATTATTATTGTATGCTATATTCGGGGTACAATTAAAAGTTGCTTAATTAATGATGTTAGTTTATTTAATTCTCATTAAATGATGAATGATTAGGGCAATTGAGTAGATATATACGTAGATTTTTGTAATCGATATAAAAGTGTGTTACATAATTTTCATATTTTTGGTTCTAAAATTCACCGGTCTTCAAAGTTATTAACACTCAACTAATTTAATATTTAAATAAAATTAATATAAAAAATTTGATCAAAATATTCAATCTAAAAATCGAACTTGTGATTACTAATACCAACGAATCTAAGACACAATATTATATTATGGTAACACTCTTTTTTTATATTTTTTTCTCCCAAATCTCTTGCATTTTCTTCTTGCAACTACTTGATGCTTTTCCTCAAATAATACCAAATGGCTCATCAAACGGGATATATTTGGATGTGGAGAATGGTGCACATAATTAAATGCAGGAGCACATGCTGCAATGAGCATTTAGAGGCGATTTGGATCAAATGCCTGCCTCTATTCTTAAGACGAGTATTTGGCACATCAAACTATATGTAATAGTATATTAAAGAAAAGCTAATTGAAATTATAATGATGATACATAATTTAGGAGGGGGAACGCATCTCGATGTGGTCAACCAAACCGAAGGCTTAGATTCGGTCAAAAGCTGTTGCCAAAATGTGTCAGAGTTCTCGCAGCAAGTTATCGTCATACATTCTCCATAGCTCTTCTTTTTTCCATGTAGTTACTGCACTCATCTCATCTTTCACTAACAATTCAGAATCTAGCCAATTATCACTCTCTCTCTCTCTCTCTCTCTCTCTCTTCTCTCTCTGCCATATAGCAGCAGCCTTGTGTCATTTTTAGGACTGTACGTACTTCAACTTAAGAGTCTAAAAACAGATATTACACAGTGGTCATAATTCTCCAATGCACTTGCGATGGATCCAAGAGTTTTGAGTTTTGACACAGTTGCAGGCTTGTTCCAGATTAGGCAGATAAAGCATGTCATATATAAACGTTCCAGATGCATGCATGCCAACAGGTTTCAGGCCTAAGAATTTAGTACTCCTGCAAGTGCTTAAGCTGTCTTTGATTTGTGGAGTACTACGATCTTGCTAACTATATATGACACGAAATTAGTTAATGATGGGTTAATCTTTTTACCTTGAGGTTAATTGATCAAATTATCTGCATCTAGTGACGCTTACATGACAGATATAATGTGCATATAGTGGACGATTCCCTGAAAACTCAGGGGGCAGCATGAAAATGACACTTCGTGATCAGGCCATAATGCTGATTGATTGGAAGCTACGTGCAAGGAGGGGTATGGCACAGTGCTACTTCCAAATCGATGAATAGTTCGATGGAGATCGATGAGTATATTGCTGATGACAGAACGGAACTTGGTGTGTAGTGAATAATAATTTTTTCATTATTGAAATAAAGATTTTGAGTTCGAATTTTTACGAAGATAAAATTTTTTTGTTGAACGACTATAAGACTTCATATGATCAATGAACATAATTTTTAACGTCACATCGATCAATCGGCATTGGATAGTAACAAAGAAAAAAGAATATATTACTGTTGCAAACATATCTTATCATTTAGGTAACTAATTCATCCCGCATCATCGTTAGGTATGCATCTTTTTCAAGAGTGTGATGCATCATAAGTACAATTTTAGAGATTGATAAAATCGTGTAGTACTCTTCAGTGAGAGGAGTAATATCCTGGCAAGTGCACATTTACCAATTAATAATTTGATCATGAGAAATGTTAATTTGTTGATAGATCCAAAAAAGTTATATATAAATTTAGAAAAAGTATTTTTCCTCGTAAATATTTTATGAAAAATATTAAATCCTCATAAAACTTCAACCTAAAAATCCTCCTAATACTCACATCTTTTAATTATCCCAAAAAATTGACTAATTTACAATTGTGCCATTGTGACTCACTTAGGAGGCTAAATCCTCCTAATTAGGAGGATATAGCAAAACTCATATTTTATTTTATACATTAATACATTATAAGAAATATGTCGAACAATCATAAGATAAATTTCATTAAATGTTCTCAAACTTTGTATGCTTTTCCAATTATATTCTCTAAATTTATTTTGTAACTAAACTAACATTTAACTATTAACTTATTACATTGAATACTCTCTCAAACGGATATGGCACATTAGTCGATCATTCGACTTATGTGGCGACCTGTTGAAAAGTAAAATAATATAAATTTTGCCTCTTTGCTACGTGTCGCCAACGAAGGGCATCAACGCTCAGTAGGGAGGCATCACCCCCTCCCTTCCACTCCACCCACTTTTCATACTTGTCACCGACGACTCGCTCACCGGGGGGATGGCCCCTTCTACACAAGGGGGCATCACCCTCCTCCCTCTTCGCCTGCCGACGATGGCCAAGAAAAGGGAGGGAAGCTGATGCCCCTTTTTTATTTATATTATTTTTAATATTTTTATGCAATTTTTATTTAAAATAAAAAGATGCAACAACATTGAAACACTAGGGACTTCGGGTCAAAAGAAAATATAGTGAAATAAATTAAAAAATAGAGACAATATAATTATAAAATAAAGTTGGAGGATAAGAAAAATGTTTAGTGAAATTTATTCAATAATAACATAGTTTAGTATCCCAAAAACGGTAACACACCAATAAAATCTCAAAGAAATATGTCGAAAAGAGATTATAAAATATGTAGTCTTTATATGACCATCCATCAAAAAGTCCTATATAACTTTAGAAATTTTAATTTTTCCTTGTATAAATGGTATTTTTCGTATAATATGAATTACTATAAGAAATTTATTTAATGGTCATATCTCCTTTCTGATTAGGCAATGTTTTAAGTTGTAATTTTACTTTTAACTCTTGGCAATAATATTTTTGCATGGATAAAGAATTGTGTAGATTACATGTTAATTATTGTTAATTTATAGATTAATGATGGTCTTAAAATGTATTATAAATTTATTTTCAAAATATTTATAAAAATATTTATCAACGATTAGAATCGCGCCTTTCTTAAATCCTTTTTGCATATGAGGACCACTACGATCCTAATGTGATTCTATCCATTGTAAGGTCGGTGTAGCACCCCTTTATGGACTCCTTTTCCCATAACTATTCATCAAATTTGGCGTAGTCATATTTATTTGACCCTTTGTCCTCTATTTGGTCATTGGAGGTGGACCAAATGATTAGGAGGGTGGGATCTCAGTAGCAAGAGCAAGATATATATGTATAGTACCTCACTTGTCATGTTATTCCCATTCATTCATGTGGTGTGCCCTCTCTGATTCTTCATTTTTTTTTACCCTTAATTTCTGTGCCATTAAAATCCATTGTGGTGCTAGATTTCTTTTTTAACTTTTTTTTCTATTTGGACTGAATGGATGTTCTAGACTTACTGTTGTTCCAGTATAAACCCTAGTAGCTTACTAGTATTATGAACCGGGAGTGGTGAGCACGGGTCGAGACAATCCAACCACTTCGGTACGCATCAATTCAAAAATTTTGATTTTTTTTATCTCATATATAACAGGATCGGGACCTGATCTCCTCGGCCAGGGCTGGGTCGAGACCGGATCCGAGTTATGAAAATTCCGACCGCGTCCCGACCCGATAATACATATTATATTAATATTAAATTATTTTAAAATATTTATATTTATATTTATTTTCATCTAATTTCTATAATTTATTATATATATCTCTTAAATATATTATAATATACTATTATATATGTAGTTTAATTAATAATTTTCATATTTATATAATATTATTAATATTTTTAGCATTATATTTATTTTTTACATTTTTTTATATTTAAACTGGGATAATTGAGAATTTTTTGACTTTTGCCCGGTGCCGGATTTCTTAAAAGGAAACTCGAAGCAAATCGGGTCATCACCAGGATGGTCTAAACCGGATTTGCTCACTCCTATGACTTCATTTTGAGACGTGAAGTGTAGAAATATAAACTTATCTCGACAGATTATTGAAGAAAAAAAAGCTGAATTCAAAATCTATTAAGAAAAGATTATTAATCGGCACAAAAGTCGACAATTGTTAATTTACAAAATGGTTCCTTTTGTTATCATCTATCTATTATTTGGAGGCCTAAAGCGATTAACTAAATATATATTTTCTTAAACAAAACTAAATAATTGAACAGTTCAACATAATTATTTCATACTAACCAACGAAATATTTACATTAACTATGAAAAAACAATTAAAATATTCATATTTAATTGTGAGAAAAAAATAGAGAAAATATTTGTAATTGTTGACATAATATATTTAAGAAATTTACTTTGAATTCACTACAAATATGTAAAAATATATAAAAAATATGAGAACAATATTAATCTAAAAAAATAACAGATAATTTTGATAAAAATAATAATTTAATTGTGTTTATATATATATATATATATATATATATTAGTTACTAAAATTAAGAGTCCTTAATTTACTTGGGCCGGTCTTGCTCCTCCCTAAAGTTAATAGAAGAGCATTAATATATTGATCTAAATTACTTTTAAGTTCATAGAGTAGCAATGATGGAAAAACACATGTATAACATTTTATCAATAACTTTGATTATTAATGATTTAATCCCTTCAATTAACTTTAACATAAGAAGTGTTTGATAGAATATGAATCTTTCAACTTCTTCTGTGCTTTTTATTTTAACGTTAGTTGTCACTGTTCTGTGATTTAAAAGGTAAGAAAATAAATGTTGAAAACGAAAATATTTGGCAAAATTTATGCTTCTATTGTCACTCTCTCTTTTGGCCTTTTGCCACTTCTTCTTATCACGAGGATGAGAGAGAGAGAGAGAGAGAGAGAGAGAAAGAAAGAGAGAGAGAGCATTTTGCTTTTGTGGAAGTTTGTGCACGGAAACAGAATGCATGAAGATTCTGCCTGTTGACTCTCTTTGACCCAAGAAAAGAACTCTCAAATTAAAATGTGGATTCCGATTTCCGATTTAAATCTTATATTTCCACGCCAAATTACTTTTTTAATAAAAAAATGTTAGCAGTTTACTAACCTATATCTGAGTAATTTAATTGGTGACGAAAACATAAATTTATTTTAGTATAGATGAGGACGTTAAAATTTGATGTTGACCTTATTTAAGTGGTTCAGCTTCACTTAATTAAAGCCTCGATTTTTCTAAATGTAAAAAGTTTATGTTAAAAATTGTATTTGTCACTATTAAATAATTAGGCTCGATAATAAATTGTCTTGAATAGTATATTTTTAATGTAGCCCGGATTGAATTATTGAGCCGCTTCCAAAATCAGGATTGACTACTAAAAAAATTAATCTCAAAATGTCATGATTTAATTATCGGTATCAACCTAAGAAGTTGTAATAAATAATTTAAATCTTATGATTCCATTTTTTTTCAATCATAAAAGCGATTTTAAAATTTTGAACATTAATCATGCAAGATGAAATTAATTAGGCATGATGCTTCTCCCATCAGATTTCTTCACAAGGATCCATTCGTTCTTGGGTAGAATCAGAACATATTAGCCGCTTTTAAAAACTATCTCACTTTTTTGGGGATTAAAATAAATAATATCAATTAACAAATGTTTATTGCTATTCAAATTTTTTATCATATTACTCATAAGTCATGAATTTACCTTCGCCCTATATATCTCTGATAATTCTATTTCTAATAATAATTAGCACTACAAGAAAATTGAGATTTTCCGATGGACAATTTTCGACGGATAGAAATTCTTCACAATTTTCGAAGGATTTTATGACGAATATAATAAATAAATATTATATAATATATAATATAAGCAATATTTTATTATTATAATTATCAGCAATTAAGATCGTCGGTAAATAAAAAATAATTAAATATATATCATAATATATATTATTAATATTTTTGATAGTTCGAACCATCGATAATTAAAAAAATAACTCTCCCACTACTTTTCCTTTTCCCACTTCCTCTTTTCTCTACCTTTATATATCACCTTCTCCCTCTCTCCTCTCTCCTCTCTCACTGGGCGCGACTGGCGATCCGAACGACGATCCACTAACAATCCTCTCTCTCTTGTGTCTCCATCTCTATCTCCCTCTGCAGCTTCGTCTTCCTCTACTTGCTCAGTCTCCCTCTCCGACTCTAGCCAGATGTCCCTCTCTCTCGATCTCCCTCTCCGATCCGGCCGCCTGGCGGCCGGATCTTGTCATAGGCGGCCGACCATTTGCCTAGTGGCTGGATCTTATCGTAGGCACCTGATCCGTCCGCCCACGGCACCAGGCGGCCAGCCGGATTGCCCGCTAGCAGCGGGCAAATTTTTTATATTTAAAATTTTTTTTGTGATGGTTGCGACCATCAGAACCTTCCAACTGTTGCCACAGCCGGAACCTTTCGACGGTTGCGACCCTCAAAAATTTTCGACAGTTGTGATCGCCGGAATGTTTCAATGGTTGCAACCGCCGAAATTTTTCGATGATTGTAGCCGCCGGAGTTTTGCGACGATTCCAACCATCGAAACTTTCAACGAATTTTTTTGAATCATCGAAAATTATTTTGCGATGTCCTCTTTTTCGACGGATCATTTTTGTAGGTAAACCCATCAAAAACATATGCTTCTGACGATTTTTTCGATTTTCCGACGGATGAAACCATCGAAAAACACTATTTTTCTTGTAGTGTAGTTTAACTTATTATCCTAAATATCATTTTCTTCAATATCTAAAATAACAATATGTGTGTTAACAATAATTTAATCTTTAAAAATTCATAAACACATCATCATCATCATCGTCGTCGTCATCATCATCATCATCATCATCATCATCATCATCATCATCATCGTCATCATCATCATCGTCATCATCATCATCATCATCATCATCATGTCAAAGTTCACTAACTAATCTCCCTTACAATTCTTATGTATAAACTAAAAGAGAATTTCTTGCCAAAACTGGATTTACTATATTATTTTGTTCCAAAATATCATGTTAATAAAATTCTGTAAAATTGTATAATTATTTATAATCATTTTAATTATCCTATAAAGTCATATAGTTAAAATATACTTTGTATATGCCTCACATTAATAGTGTGATGTTTTTGAGTTACTATATAATCATCAAGTAATATTCATTAAAATTTGTTAGTATATCATGTGATACTTATCTACGTCCTTTTGTTATATATATATATATATATATATATATATATATATATATATATATATATATATATAAAGTGGTTCTTATAAAAAATATTTTCTACTAGATCTTATAAAAAATTTATTTTATACTAACTTTTGAAGATATTGAGCTATACGTTAGTTAACTTCTAAAAAAAACTAGCATATAAAATTGTATAATAATTATGAGTATGTTTGATATTACTATACTATTATTTTATGAAATCTTAGTTAAGTATAAATTTGATCAAGTTTTTTTTCTTTTGATCAAGATCTGCCAGTGTACGAGGGTATTAACACTCTACTAATTTGATGTTCGGACAGAAGCGGTATATATAAATTCTGACAAAAATGATGAATATGAAAATCGAACCTGAGACTACTAACACTCAGCGATTCTAGAACATAATCACACTATCCGATTGTGTCAATTATCCTTGATTTGATGATAATGTAGTTAATGTATATAGTTTAAAACCTAACGATGAATGTTCTCTCTCTTTTTGTTCATAAATCATAAATATGTTAAATCAAACAAAAAATAAGTATTATTTATAGATTTTTAATCTAATAATAAAAAGAGGAGGGATACCTTCATTTTGTTATACAACTTATATTCAATAACTTCTATTATCAGGACTGCGACATGTCCAAACTCCCCTCCCCAAAAGATGTGTTGATGAAAATTGAAATTCCCTCATATTTATATTTTTAATTGCTTGAAATTAATATTGTGGCTCAATGATAGAATTATCATATGAATCATGAATACCATTTTTATACATACTAGTGTGATGACTCGCGCGATGTGCGGATGATACGAAATTAGATGAATCGTACATTTAAAAATAAGTAAATATTAATTTGATATATTATAATATTACTTAAAGAATATGATCATTATAAATTTGAAAAATAATTAATAAGTATATTTAATTTTATATGTGTCCCATTTATTTTTCTCTATTCTTAGAAAATATATTTTCATGTAAGTTTAAATATTAATTTAGTAATTTATTTCATATCTATCTGAATTTCATTATACATGCAATAATATATTATATTTTCATTGATTATTATTAGGTCTGATCCAATCCTCTTTGGAGGGTTGACTCGACCCGATCAAAATCGGACGGGTCGGATCAAACACGATCCGTGAAGACCTCTACTTAAATGTATATTTTATAAAATATTAGATATAAAATAAAATTTATAAAATATAAAAATGACAAAAAATTATTAAATTATTTTTTAAAACATCATATTAATGATATAACATAAACCTGTATAATTCTGACTATTTAGCAATATATTGTAGCCATATCCCATGACTAACTATTTAATAATTGATTTTCAATCAGCGCGCAATGTAATATTTTTTAGTTGTAACAACATGCGCCGCCTCATGTATTTGACAAATGTCATAAATGTCCTTGAATACATTTTATTTTTAATGTTGATTGTTATTTACTCTCATTAAAGAGTTTTATAAATTTGATAACATGAATTGAAATAAAAAGAACAAAGAGATTTACAAAAGTCTAGATGGATATAAAATTTCTTTAAAGTATATCACACTTTTAGAGATGAAAATTTCATCATAAAATGCTATATGCCATTGAATGTATTTTTTTTTTCCTTTTTAATGAACTAAAACGTCAAAATAGAGCATTTTATTTGCCGATATTTGTTTTCTTATTTTTTTAGCTTTCTTTGTTAGAATTATAACTTCTAAATATGTTGAAAATTGAAACTATATATTTTACAAATTATAATTGTTTTTATATTCATATTTCTTATGGTAAAAACATATTTTCTAACTTTTATTTTTGTTTCTTATATTAAATAAAATTACTAAAAGGTATTGTATTGGTTAGCTCACATTTGATCTTATTTTCCTCAATATTCTCCACAAAAATCTTAATGTAAATTAAACTGATTATAAGTATGTTTAAATTATAAATTATATGTATTTATTTTTGGTGTATATATATATATATATATCTGATTCTAAACATTTTTAAATCATGTTGTTTGTTGTTGTCCTCCATCTAACCTATGCTGGTATAATTATCTATAAATACTTCATAAAATGAATAAAATAACATTGGCATGTTACGTATATGCATCCATTATATAACTCGTGCACCTACATTTGTTTTCCAACTGAATATGCATGACAATAAAAGAAATTTATGGGGTATAAAAAAATTTAAGAAAAGACAATTATAATGGAACAGCTCAAAGACTAAAATAATGTTCATGTCATTTTAATATTCTTATAATGCATATATCTTCTTTTTAAATGGGGGTAATTTTTTAACAAACAAAAATAATGTTATTACATACATTTTAGATCAAATGACCCTTATATAATTAATTTCATATTCAAATTTAAGACAACTTTCTATTAATTTGTGTCATATTAATCTTGCTATTGTTATTTATTATTCTAATTAATTTAAATCACATCCCGTTGACCAATGAAAATTTGATTGAAGAATATAGGAAGCCATAACTAAATCATAATAATATACCCACCACTAATCATGCATTTTAATGGATCCGTTCATCCACCACTTATATTGGCAACGTTAATTAAAAGAGTAATATGAGAATATGCATAACAATGTAATATATTAAAAATATTAGTTTGAGCAAGAAAATGTAAAGGCGCACAAATCCTTGCGTACTCTTATCATTATTTTTCAGTTACATACATTTTCTTAATTATTTAATCAACTACCTATAATTTGGTTATTTGGTATAGATTTCACAGTAGGATAAATGCAATATTTGCTAAAGTAGAGAGTGGGTGAAACACGATGAAAAAGTAGGCATAACTTATGTAGATATATTACTTTACTATTGTTGGTATGGCAAAGGAAAAAGAGGATAGCCAATATAGATAATTATTTTATGATAGACGATAATAATATATTAATTTAGAACAACAATGCTAAATTCCAATTGATTAACACAACCCACCATGCAGTAAATAAGATCATTAAAATAACTCAAGCAACATTAATATATTATTTTACAAAGAAAATAGGCAAAAAAATTCACAAAAAGAAAAGAAAAGAATGTGAAGATGATATACCATCCGTATTGTGTGATCAAACCTATTGAAAAATAAACCATATAATATAACTATGGAATTAAGACATATAATATACATGAAAAACCGTATATCAATCAGATAAAACCTGAATTAGTTAGGTAAATCATATCCTTTTCATTTTAATATGTGAATACATGATGTCTAATTAATTACTAAAGATAAAAACTAAGAAACACTTAAAGTACAAAAAACATGCATCTAAAGGGAAAATCTCATTAAAAGAAAAGAAGAATCAAGAACATACACATACGTTGATTTCATTTGTAGTATTTATAAGGACTAAGGAACATCTAAGAACTGATGGATTAGCAAACGGTTGCTAAATAACCATCCAATATATAGTTACTAACTAATCGTCTACTAAATTTTTTATAATAGATTAATATTCTAGTTTTAATTAATTATTCTTTGAGGACATGTGATGGATTTTATATATTTGCCAAATAGTATTTTCTCCATGCTTTCTGACTAACATTCCACAAAAAATGGATTAATGTTTAGTTTTCATCCATTGTTGTTTGAGGATACGTAACAATTTGATTAATGTTTACGAAACCATTTTCTTCCTTACTATTCTCTCAATATAGTATATACACATCAAGTAAGACTACTTTGATTTTAATATAGCGTAAATATAAATATAGATTATAGTAAAAAGAGATTTATTTTATAGCTTTCATAATGATAAAAATTATCGAATATGTATCAATAATCAAATGTCATTATGCTTATTGGATGATTATAATGATAAAAAATATTAAAAATGTATTAATAATCAAATACCATTATGTTTATATGACGGTTATGGATTTAAAATCCACTATTTTTTGTAAGAAAATAATAAATAACTGAACGTGTGTGGTAGGCTAGCTAACAACTCAAAAGCAAGTGGTCATATTATCTAAACTATTTTGTTCTTTATAATTATTATTTTATTATAAACTATAGTTATTACTATATAACAGTATATATGAAAAGGTTTATTGTTATTTTTACTTGATTAGTTACATTGCATATACTGCATATACTTGATTAGTTATTACTCCGTCTATGTTTTATAGCCGGTCCCAAGCCCGGATAAATGAGGAGGGTTGTGTTAGGCCCCGACAGTCAACGTAAAATCCTGTCGAATCTTATGAACATGGATCAACGAAAGCGGAATGACGTCGTATGATCCATGTAGCCGACCCCATCTAGTGGGATAAGGCTTTGTTATTATTGTTGTTGTAGTTACATTGCATATACATTAGGTGGAGTACGTGCATATATACATTAATTATTATTTATAGTGTATTTTTTAAAAACCATTTAAGAATATATGAGATTAAGTTAATTGTTAAGTTAGATCGCTATACATATTAATTAGTATTAAATAAAATATATGCTTTCAAACATTTTAAAAAATATATAGATAGATTTCCATTTAAGAGTGATTAATTTATAATATTTTTAATGATTGAGTTTTCATTAATTAGGTAATGGATATAATTATTGATATTAGTTATCTAATGGAGATATAAACATTAAGTTATTATATTTATTATTTAAGTGTTTAAAAAATTATTTGTATTATTTAAAGGTAAGGACATGTGGCACTTCAAAAAGATGCCAAATGTCATTCTCTTCTTAAAGTAATCTCTATTACATATCATATAGAAAATTACTTAAAATCATTTTGTTGCACATGTAACTTCATGATGGCACTTGACATTTTTTTCTCTCTTATTATATATGTGTATAGATGAATGTGCCACGACCAAAATCTAATTTTAATAATAAAACTTTAAATATTTGATTGTGATTTATATTTCAAAATAGTTCATTCATATAAATACCATCACTGCACTGTATTAGTAACATAAAAAAATGTAAAATTTGATATTCATAAAAATTAATGATTTACACTCAAATTTTAAAGAATAAAATGAAGATCAATGAGGGTGTCCCATATATTTGTCATCGAATTAATAATTATGAATGATTTTTATTTTTATTTAAGAAATTTTAATTGTCAAATAAACAACAAAATATAATCCTTATACGTCAATTAATTTTTTTATAGAATACATATTAGTTACCCAGAGTCTTAATTGGGCCTTCATTCTCTTTCTTGGGCCTATGAGTAGGACAAGATGGTCCAGTATCACAGTATGAGTCCATAAAGTTTTTTGAGGTTCATAGCGAAATACATCTTACAAAAGCCGCATGAATCAATTAACAAAAAATATCTTAGTATGTTGAAATGATAAACGATTCTTTCTCGTTGAAATAAGATTTCAAATTATAATTCACGTAAATGAAGAAAATTTTTATTGAAAGTTTCATCTACAATTATCAAGTACGAAATATGAAGTGACGTAATTAAATTAATTAGATTCGGTGGTGAACCAACTTTTAACTTATAAATAGCATGTTCTTTAACGTGGCGGGAGTTAAATTAGTGATATCACTTCTCATCATACTGCAAAAAAAAAATATTGTTTTTAATCAACTAATGGACGAAGGATGGTAAGGATTTCGAAAGTGCAGTCATAAGGTAACCGGTTGCATTAATATTACCGCTTCATATTTATAAACAAAAATATTAACATGTTGTGATGTCCCTTTTCATATGCTTACATTTTATAATCAAAAGTTACATGCAAGACCAACCTTGTGTTAGATACGCATTAAATAATTCCACTGTATAGTCATTTTACACAATTAAATAATACATTTTAACATTTATTAATATCGGCTCACATACGATATGTGTAATTTATGTGGAACTGCGCAATACTGTCGCTCAAACATCTCTGAACCAAAAATTAGTTTGAGATTCTGCAACGTCGAAATTAATATTTTAAATAAAGTTTAGTTATTCAAATATTATTTTTTGTTTGTAAATGTCGTAAACAAGTAGAATTTAATGTTTAGAATGAAAATATTAAAAAAAATTATTTTCACTATTATTTAGAAATTAGAAACTAATACATATATATATATATTTCTAATTTTACCCTTATTCAAATACATTATTTTTTCTCAACTTATATTATTATTTTCTCATTTTTATTTTATCACCGTTAAACTATATATTTTTATATTCATGCTTAATTAATTACAAATTAGTTATTTTATTAACAATAGATAAAAATTAATTTAACAATTAATATTTTACATTATGTAAGAACTATTTAAAATTTAGTATCAATAGTTTTGGAATATCATTTTAATTGATTGAGATATAAATAATTTATAGTACTTAAATTAAATAATCTATCATATGTTCAATTATATTATTTCCTATTCATCAACTAATTCTGCCAATAAGTTTATGTTAATATCCTAAATAATTTTTTAATTACTAATAATCCTTCGTTATTCACTATTAGCTAATACTATATACTTATTAAATTATTAATAATGCCAAACAGAACCTAATTGAATGCTTGCCTTTTTAAAATTTGTAGTGTATATTAAGATGAATCGCTTTCCTTAAAAAATATTTCAATCATTGATTTTGTAATGTTATCGAAGGGAAATATATTTTCGAAGAAAGGTTTTTATTTTACGTGGATGTCTATTTTCTTTTTTTAATTTAGAAATAAGGAAAAACTATATTTTTTTACTGAGAATATTGTTAGAAATCATGAGCTCCCTGATGGATCATCGGAAGTCACTGAAGGAGAAGAAGAACGATGCAAAAACAAGAGGAGGAAGAAGAGAAGCAATAGAGAAATAGAAGAAAACAAAACTATTTTTTATTGAAATGTGATATCGATTACAACTGACTCGACTCTATTTATACTAAAGCAACCGACATATGCAAGATATGAATTGGTGTTACAGACTAAGATAACTCTACTACACAACTCACTATTGCTGCAACTAATATTGCTATGTTGGAGACAAGAATTACAGTGTAATTTCCAATACTCCTCCCCCCCCCCCCAAGTTGACGACGGGAAGAAACTCGCAACTTGAAGATGTACGGAGGAGGCAGAGGTCTGTTAGAGTTGGTGAATACTTCAAGGCCCCTTGTTTCTCACACCGGATTCGTCCACGTGAGCTTAGGGGAATCTGAGTATTACCCAATTAACAGTATTACTGGCGTACGAATGAAATGGGGGTTTCGGGGGGCCCCGCCCCCCGACGGCGGTTCGGGGGCAGCGCCCCCGAAACCTAGACGGATTTTGGGCTTTTGTTTAGTCGGCCCGTGTGGTTCGGATTAGGTTTTTTCTCTGTTTGTTTGGGTTTTAAACCCGGTTTGGAGAGGCTATTAATAGCCTAATTTTCTGATGTAATTTTGTGTGGCGGCTGTAAACATAAACAATATAGTGGAACCTCTTTGCAGGACGTAGCCCTCATCTCAAGGGTAAACCTGGGTAAATTCGTGTGTCTCCTCTATTTTTCTGCAATCTCTCTGCGATCTTCTCTCCTTGTTCTCGAATTTTCCCATCAATTGGTATCAGAGCACAGGTTGTTCAAGGAATTAGGGTTTATTCGAGATGTCAGGAGGGTCGCGAATCAAGATAAAAAAATTTGATGGAACACGGTTTGATCTCTGAAAGATGAAGATGGAGGATCTCCTTTGTGATCGAGATCTTTGGACGGCAATCGAGAAGGAGAGACCAGACATGGAGGCGGCGAAAGTCGCGGACGAGGCCTCCTCCAGTCAGGCAGATCTAAAGGCGATCGAAGAGTGGGATCGGATTGATAGAAAGGCGAAGGGTTTGATTCGACTGTGTCTCGCGGATTCAATTCTTACGAATATGATGGGCGAACCTACTGCCAGAGATCTGTGGAGGAAGTTGGAATCCCTATATCAAAGTAAGTCGTTGGTTAACAAGTTATTTCTGAGGAAGAAATTGTACAATCTTCGGATGCAGGATGGTGACTCATTTTCTACTCATCTTTATAACTTTAACATGGTGATCAGTCAACTTGTATCAATCGTTGTTAAGTTTCAAGATGATGATAAGGCAATAACATTGCTCTGTTCGCTGCCGGATTCATGGGACAATCTGATTGTTGTGATTGGTGGCGGGGATAAAGAACTTTCGTATGAAAGTGTATGTGCTGCCTTGTTATCAGAGGAAATACGGAGAAAGGGATCAGCAAGTTCTGGTAAAGAGGCGCTGGCGGTCAGAGGAAGGCAACCAGAAAGGAATCAAAATCAGAGAGGGAGATCTAAATCTCGTGGGCGTTCGAAGAGTAAGGATAAGAAGGTGCAATGCTGGAGATGTCAAGAGTGGGGCCATCTGAAGCGAGATTGCAAAAACAAGCCGGTTCATAAGAAAGAAGCTGAGTCAACCTCGGACAAAAAGGAGGCTGAGGCAGGAGATATGTATGTGGCTTCTGCATGTACGACACAGTCAGATAAAGATGTCTGGCTTATCGACACTGGTGCTTCGTACCACATGACGCCTCATAAACATTGGTTCTGTGAATATGAGGAGTATAATGGTGGGAATGTCATGCTCGGAGATGACACTGCGGTTCAGATTGTTGGACGTGGCAGGGTGAAGTTGAGGATGAATGATGGCACGGTGAAGACTCTACCAGATGTGATGCATATACCACTTATGAGCAGGAGTTTATTATCTGTTGGTACAATGACTGACTCGGGTGTTATATTCAGTTGCGATAAGCATTCGTGCAAGATGATCAGATGGTCGATTGTAATTGCACGAGGGGTTTGCTATGACACGTTGTACAAGTTGCTCGGAGAGACAATATTTGTGGGCTGCGGATTTATTTCTGAAGAGGCCAAAGAAGATGAAGACAGCAAATCTATGTTGTGGCATCGGAGATTAGGCCATATTAGTGAAAAAGGACTCTCCACTATAGCATCAAGTCAGATGGTAGAAGGAGTTCCGGATTGTTCTGTGGGCTTCGGGTTCTGTGAACATTGCCTCCATGAAAAACAGAACCGAGTCAGTTTTCAACACACAGGTTCAAGAGCAACGAAGATTCTCAAACTAATTCTGATGTCTTTGGACCAACTCCGACTCCATCTATTGGAGGGTCCAGGTACTATGTTTCTTTTATAGATAATTTTTCGAGATACAGTTGGATTTATTTTATCAAGAATAAATCAGATGTATTCGATAAGTTTCGAGAATTTAAAATTTTGGTGGAAAATCAATTGAGCTGCAAGATCAAGGTCCTTCGTACAGATAATGGAGGTGAATTTTGTTCAGATAAGTTTGAGCATTTCTGCGTGGACAATGGTATTGCTAGGCAGAAGACAACTCCATATACACCTGAGCAGAATGGAGTAGCTGAAAGGTTAAATCGGTCACTCATAGAGAAGGCCAGATGTATGCTGAGTTGGGCTGAATTGGGGCAAGAATTCTGGGCAGAAGCTGTAGCCACAGCAAACTACCTGAAAAACCGCTCACCGACCTCATCAGTGAAGGATCAGACACCTTATGAGGTAATGTTTGGGAAGAAGCCAAATTTGTCTCATGTTCGGGTGTTCGGATGTGACGCATATGTTCATATACCTAAGGAAAAGCGGGGTAAGCTTGATAGTAAATCTGAAAAGAACATATTTGTCGGATACAAGGAAGGGATCAAGGGCTACAAATTGTGGAATCCAAAGTCAAGGACTATTGTTTACAGCAGGGATGTTGTTTTCCGTGAATCACGTTCCCAAGTTGAAGTTCAAAAAGGTGATGAACCTAAGAAAGTGGTAGTGCTTGAAGAAGATTCTGATTCTGAAACTTCAGAGGTGGATGCACAAGATACTTCAATTGAGTCTGTTATAGAACCTGATCAAGATGACTCGGTTAATGAAGTTGAAGATGCAGATTCAGATGAAGACCCAGATATTGGTACTACCATACTAGTTCTCAGGAGATCGACACGAGAAAGAAGAGCACCTTTGAGATACTCTCTTAGTGCTCTGAGTTCGTTTCATGCTTTGAGCATCATCGGAGAAGAACCTAGTTCTGTAAAAGATGCAATGTCTATGGATGATGCAAATCAGTGGGAGCTTGCTATGGCAGATGAGATGCAGTCACTGGATAAGAATGAAACATGGAGTTTGTGTAAATTGCCTAAGGATAGAAAGGCAATTGGTTGCAAATGGGTGTTCAAGCGAAAGCTGAAACCGGATGGGTCTATAGAGAAGTACAAGGTGAGACTGGTAGCTAAAGGGTACTCTCAGGTTGAGGGAGTCGACTATGATGAGATTTTTTTCTCCCGTGTCGAAAATGACTTCAATCAGATTTGTTCTATCTCTGACAGCAGCATATAATCTTGAGGTAGAGCAGATGGATGTGAAGACGGCATTCCTTCATGGGGACTTGGAGGAAGAGATATATATGAGGCAACCAGAAGGCTTTGAAGTTCAAAGTAAAGATAAGCTGGTGTGCAAATTAAAGAAGTCTTTGTATGGATTGAAGCAGTCGCCAAGGATGTGGTACCAGAAGTTTGATACGTACATGCTCGAACTCAAGTTTGTACGTTCATATTCAGATAACTGTATTTACGTGAAGAGAGTTTGCGATCAATTTGTCATTCTTACACTGTATGTGGATGACATGTTACTGATTGGAAAGATGATAAATTCAGTGAAGAGTTTGTTGGCTAAGAAGTTTGAGATGAAAGACTTAGGACCGGCGAATTTTATTTTGGGTATGCAGATTAGAAGAGATCGTCAGAAGCGAAAGTTGTGACTAGGACAGGAGAAGTACATAAAAGAGGTGTTGAAGAAATTTAACATGGTAGACTACAAGCCAGTGGATACTCCTATGTCTCTAGGAACCAAACTTTCTGCAGAGCAATGCCCGAAGACGGATGAAGAAGCTGAAGAGATGGATCGTGTGCCATATGCAAGTGCAGTGGGCAGCTTGATGTATGCCATGGTGTGCACGCGTCCAGATATAGCCCAAGCAGTGGGAGTCTTGAGTCAATATATGTCTAACCCAGGCAGGAAACATTGGAATGCTATCAAGAGAGTTTTCAGGTACCTTCGTGGAACTTCAAATTTTTCGTTGTGTTTTGAAGGTACAAGGAAAGGAAAGATGCTTGATATTGTGGGCCATGTAGATGCTAATTGGGGTGGAGACATTGATAGTAGACGATCCACTAGCGGATATGTTTTTACATTATTTGGGACTGCACTAAGTTGGATGAGCAAGAGACAAAGCGTGGTAGCACTTTCTTCTACAGAAGCAGAATATATGGCTCTTACTCATGCTGCAAAAGAGGCCATATGGCTACGACGGTTGTGCTTGGAGCTCGAATTTGAGCAAGGTGCTATAAAGGTGAGATGTGATAATCAAGTGCTATTCAGTTAGCTAAGAATTTCGTATTTCACTTACGCACAAAGCATATTGACATCCAATATCACTTTATTCGGGAAAAGGTGGAAAAGAAAGAGGTTCAGCTTGAAAAGGTTGATACAACAGAGAATAGTTCTGATTTTCTGACTAAAGCAGTTACAGGTGTAAAGTTTGAGTGGTGCTCTACTGCTGTCGGATTGAAGAAGAATATTGCTGGCAAGACTCTCATTGGTGTGAAGTATCCACCAAGTGGGAGAATGTTAAAGTTGGTGAATACTTCAGGGCCCTTTGTTTCTCACACCGGATTCGCCCATGTGAGCTTAGGGGAATCTGAGTATTACCCAATTAACAGTATTACTGGCATACGAATGAAAGGGGGGTTCGGGGGCCCCGCCCCCCGACGGCGGTTCGGGGGCAGCGCCCCCGAAACCTAGACGGGTTTTGGGCTTTTGTTTAGCCGGCCCATGTGGTTCGGATTATGTTTTTTCTCTGTTTGTTTGGGTTTTAAACCCGGTTTGGAGAGGCTATTAATAGCCTAATTTTCTGATGTAATTTTGTGTGGTGGCTGTAAACCTAAACAATATAGTGGAACCTCTTTACAGGACGTAGCCCTCATCTCAAGGGTGAACCTGAGTAAATTCGTGTGTCTCCTCTATTTTTCTGTAGTCTCTCTGCGATCTTCTCTCCTTGTTCTCGGATTTTCCCATCAAGGTCGAGGTCGCAGAGTTTAGACAAACATTCTCTCAAACACCATTCAAACACTTTGTAGAGTTAAATGCCGGAGAAGACGATGAGCATGGCACAACTCCTCAACGCTTGTAAGAAAAAAATGCACAAGAGCTGGCAACATTTGAAGATGGCGTGAATGTAGGAGGCAACGTCGAATGAGATATGGTATTTCGCAAGCTCATGACTGCTAGATGCTCGTGTTGCACACTAGATCTTGGGATGTCTAGAAGAAGTGAACCAAGGGGCATTTTATCAAACACCAGAGAGGAGATGCTGTTGGAGAAGCCCCAAAGATGAAGATGTAGACATCAGATCCAATCTTGAAAGATAGATGCGGATTTCAGTAGTAACAGAATAAGAAACAATAGAAGGAAAAAACTAAGCGAAGAAATGCTGGAAGTGAGGAAGAAGAAATGGAAGCTGAGCTGCTATGATATTCGAAGGACGTCGTCGGATGGAAGTCGGCGAAGAGGAAGTTGAAAAGAAGTGAAAACTAGAGAAGAAAAGAAATCTTAGAGAATAAAACAAAGAGGATGATTGGAGGCAAAACATCTCCGATCTCATCAACCCAAGAAGGAATCAAGAACATAGAAGAAAAATAGAGTTCCAAACCAGATCGTCGGAAAAACATCGACGAACCGAGGTGATCCGATCATTGATAACAATGTCAGTTAAAACGTCGATAACGGCAACACGGAGAGAATGCTCCTACCCCTCCGACGACAAGGTGAAAAAATCAACCGGTGATAGCCACCAGGAAATGAACACGATGCTCTCAAATCCGATGAGACAACTCGTTCGACGAATGAAACGGAGAGAACAATAGAAGAGGGAAGAACACTAGATAAAAAAAACTCGATCGGCTAAGAGGAAAAAACAGAGAATGAGATGAAAAAACAAAGAGGAAGACACATTCAATCTGGCGGACCGGATGTCAACAAAGATGACCGAAGAAGGAAGGCTTCGATCTATCTCATATCTAGATGAACCTGGACTCCGGGTGCCCTGAGCTTGAAGACGACTAGTTTCTGGCAGCAGAGGATTAGTGGCATTCGTCTATGAATATCTTGGCACCGTCAGCGATCAAATCAAGCATATCTATGATGAGATCAAACAAATCGACGATCTAGTAATTTCAGGCGCCATTCTAGCTCTTGTCGACGATGCACAAGGCGAGGAAGGACTGCGGCAAATGTCGAGCAGTAGTGGCAAGACAGACGTGGCGATGAGGAACTCGTGGATAACTTAGCTTTAATACCATGTTAAAAATCGTGAGCCCCCTAATATATCACCGGAAGTCATCGAAGGAGAAGAATAACAGAGCCAAAACGAGAGGAGGAAGAAGAGAAGCAGCAAAGAAATAGAAGAAAACTAAACTAATTTCTATTGAAATGTGATATCGATTGACATGACTCTATTTATACTAAAGCAACCGACATATGCAAGATATAAACTAGTGTTACAGATTGAGATAACACTGCTACACAACTCACTGTTATTGCAATTGACCTCTGTCAGAGACAAGAACGACGATGTAATTTCCAACAAATATGAGGGAAAATAAAAAGCTCACACTTTTCCTGAAGAAAATGCTCTCTTCCGGGATTCAAATTTAAGTACCTTCCATGTATATATCATTTTTATAAAGAACATGGCTTAGACCAAGTTTTGTTTGCAACTAGTTATTTAATCACCACAAAAGTTTTGCGCAATGAGTGCTAAAATGAAAGTACCTTTTATGGAGATATCTTAATGAAAATATATTTTAAGCATAAATAAAAATAATTCTACTGACTATATATGTATATATACGTACGCCCTTGGCCACTACCCAAGGCGAGAATGCATTAACTTGTTCTACATGTATCATTAGCTCTATGATATATTAAATTAACAAATGTATTATTTTTTGCATTAACTCTAATATTCATAGATAAAATTATCATTATTTCTCATTAAATATAATAACTTGAATTGAATTTATAGAAGTAATGGATTTTGGATGTGGAATATTAAAAGGTATGAGTATATATTCGGTCATAGGATAATTATATATATCAAGCTATATATATGTGAAGCAGGCTACGCTTAGCACCGTGTGAAGCAGACTGAAGACCGTCCGATCATGATCGAATGGTTGAATTTGATGCGCCCGTCCAGATCCCATCGGGTGGCTCCAGATGATCTCACGAGATGTTGTGCCGCCCGACTTCAAGCGCTTTTCGATCGCCCGCCTGCCGCACCTTCGACTTTCCCCCATTTTTCTCTCTTCGGCTTTTCGATCTCCTGCCCGCCCTAAATCCTCTCCTCTCTCACCCTAAATCCTCTCACCGATCTCCCTGGTCAGTCGATCTTTGGCATTGCGAGATCATCTCTTCTTCTCTGGCACTGTGATCCAACACAATCATCTCTCACTCTCTGTCTCACTTCGCCTCTTCTTCGGTGAGTACAGGAGTGGCTATCGATGGTTGCGAAGGGCACACAAAAAGCGGGTGCTACTCTAACCCTTTCCATTTCTCTCTCTCACTCTCTTTCCCCCTCTCTCTCACCCGCTTTTCTCTCTATATCTCTCTTTGCCTCTTCTCCGACGAGTACAAGAGCGGCGACGGGTGGAGGGCGCATAGAAAGCAGGTGCTACTCTAATCCTCTCCATTTCTCTCTCTCACTCTCTTTCCCCCAGTGTCTCACTCTCTTTTCTTTCTATCTCTCTCTTTGCCTCATCTCCGACGAGTACAGGAGCGGCGATGGGCAGAGGGCGCACAGAAAGCAGGTGCTACTCTAACCCTTTCCATTTCTCTCTCTCGCTCTCTTTCCCCCACTATCTCACTCTCGTTTCTCTCTATCTTTGCCTCTTCTCTAACGACTACAAGAGCGGCGTCGAGCGGAGGGCGCATAGAAAGAAGGTGCTACTCTAACCTATTGAAGTAATTGTTGGCATCATATGCACTAGTTTACCATGTTTACGGTAATCCAAATGGATTACCATGTTTCTTTCAAATGTTTTGTTTTGTTTTCCTTTTGCATATTAAAGATCTGATAGCACCATTTGATGATCTCTATATTTTCTTATTGCCATTGTGCTATGAAAAACATCTTATGAAAACCTAATGCAGCTGTAACTATTATGTTGAAGGCTTCATCGTTGAACAAAATTGTGCTACATTGCTATTGTGAAGAAGAAGCGGATGTTAAAACATCTTGGATAGAGTTCAATCCTGGTCGTAGGTTTTATGGTTGCAAGAATCATGAAGTAAGTTTTAATTTAGCTTGTCTTTTGTTCATTACATGATGCCAACATCAATCTTATTCTGGTTTTAATTTTTGAAGCTAATTGGAGCATGCCGATTTTTCCTTTGGGTGGATGGACCTCTTGAAGATCATTACAGAAATATCGTTAATGGATTGCTACGCAAGATAAATCGATTGAAGAGTGAAGTCGAAATCCTACATCTAAAGAAGGAAATTAATACGATAAAAAATTCAAGACATGGACCTAGTTCATCATTTTAGAAATATTCAACTTTGGTTTTACTTATGTTAGTTGTAGTAATGGCGATGAAATAGTTATTTCTATTTTTAGGATCTCAATTACTGATGCCAAAAAAATGTTGCACTATTATGTGGATATGTGTTGTGACTCTTCCCTCTCTACATCTTGAAATTAAATTTTTTTCATCTTCTATGTATTGTTTGGAGCAACTCTTTTGTGTAACTATGTAATTTTTTGGTGTATAACGAGCTTACAAAAATATGTTTGTGCATGGTTCATTATCAGTCATGCAACAATTGCAGGAGTCTGCACATGAATGAAAAAGCACAGAACATTGGCGGTGTGGGTGTAGCTCTATATTTGATACATCTTTCATATAACACATCTTTCATATATTTGATACATCTGATATGTTCTAAGCATATTAGACATATATTTCAGAAATTAGAACTTGGTCTGGCACGCAACATCCAAATGAAGAACTCAACATACCACGTCGCAGTACAAAACTCAATTTCCTACCCTTGATGTAGCATTGTCCTAAGGAAAGGCCTACTCTTTGATGTAATTTCTATACACTCAATCTGATTTTGAACAATCTGGCACATGGGCACATTTTTTCATAATTAACGAATGGGAACTTCATGCAACAAAAAACACATTCATCGGTGATGAATGCTAAATTCAGTCTGAAATAAAGTTGAGAGCTCAAGGAGGGCAAAGTAGCATAAAGAGATGTATCATTTGAGTTGTTACACAGATATATGACAGTACACACTTTAAGCAATCTGAAAAAAGACAATTAGTGTGCCAGACAATACATATCAAGAGTGCCAAAATAATACTTCTTCTTGGAACCACATACTATAAGTAACTTTTCAGTCTTTGGCTTCAGCAAAAGCTGAAGTAACACCACAGTTTAATCACATGAACAGATGCTAGAACTTGTTTGAGAAATAACACCGTCACCACGATTTAATCAAGCAACACACAGGAATACTGAAGTAGACAAAAGATACTTCAGTTGCCGCTTTAATTGTTAAAAAGGCATACTTTTATATAATAATATAGCTATATAAAAAAGCTCAACCTTATTGTTGCAATGCATAGAGTCAAATTCACAGTCTAGGTTAGTGCACTTACTAACTAAGTTTCGAAGTTAATCACCTTGCAATATGAAGTTAACTGCCATGCATTCTTTACCGACACAATCTTTCTTTGACACTCTGACGTGGTCATTGCAGTGTTGAGATGTTATAAATTTCTCTCCTGACATATTGAGAAATTTAGCTATTTTCGAAGGACCAATTTCAACTTTTCTCATATTGGTCATTGCTTGCTTTGAAGGACTTGCTAATTTATTATGTGAACGTAATTTTGAAACATCAACTGAAGAAACATGGGGATGTGTGTGTTCTTCATGAATTTTTTTTACCTCCCATTTGTCATCATCTACAATCTTCACTAATAGTTGCGCGCCACAATCTTCTCTGACATCCCTCCTTCTTTTCACATCTTTGTGTGGTCCTTTCTTTTGAGATCCTTATGTCCTTCTTTTGAGCAAATCAATTTTCTACCAATGGGTTCATTTTTTTTTCTTGATTTGTAACAATAATCCCTCCTTATCGAAAATCCTGTTGATCTAGCATATGTATTGTAAAATTCATATACATGATCTTCAGTATCAAATTTCATTCCGACGTATAGTTTGCTAATATTGATATCATTCTCATTATCCTCTCCTTGTACTTGGAAACTAAAAAAATAACAATTATGATAATAAATAGGAAAGATATTACATAGCGAATAAAACTTAATTTAGATGGAACAAATTATACTGGAACTCCATTTGTTGATCTCCGAGTTCTTCAATATCTTGGACTCGGATTTGCTCCATCAACTAAAATGATATCTAAACCTACATGGATAACCAAGAAGTATCATGTACCAATAAGTGTCTAAGAAGTGACTCAAATTTTTCATGTTGCAGTAAATCAAGGCATCAAATCCAGTAATCTTACCATACATACATGCCTAATCAACCTTGTTGGGAATGCAATTTGGATAATTCAATACATGTTTCATGTGGAACCTCCGTAAGAGGATTGAAGTTCGAATCTCAAAAGTTTTCTATGAGACAAATTTTGTAAACAACATCAATTTGAAATGATCAAACCTTGAACTTAAATTGTCATAATCCAACTGATAATGGCCTTGTGTGAATGAATGAAAATAAGTGAAAGGAAAAATAGACATAAGATTAAATCATATTCTACGATCAAGGAAAAATAATAGATGAAGGAACCAAACATGCATCTATATATTGTAAGTGCCTGAGAGTAAAATGCGAGTTCAAATGGAAAGAAGAATGTAGGAAACATTGTTTGTTGGCGTAGGCTTTTATCAATACCTTATGAATGTGAATTTCAAATTGAAAGAAGAATGTAGGGCCCTGGGCTCGCTGGAGAGGTTGCCGCCCTGCAGAGGTGGAGTAGCTGGTCACTGAGCGAGAGAAAGAGGGAGAAAGAGGGAGGGAGAGAGAGAGAGGGGGACACAAAAGAGAAGGGTTGGGATCACCTTAGCTGCTGCAGTGAAGGTTGCAAAGGACTAGAGCCGCCAGTCGCCGCCTTGCAGAGATAGAGCAGCCAGTCACCGAACGAGAGCGAGAGAGAGGGAGCCACTCACATTCGTCAGAGGACCGGAGGGATGGAAGTTGTCGATCACCACCACGGAACAATCGATTGCAAATCTACAACCCACGAATAGATATCAGGAAGTCTTGGTCGGGAAAAGGCAAAAATAGGGGAGCGAGAGAGAGACAATGCAGGAGAGGTAGGTACCTACTGCTCGTAGGTCGTTGTCGTTTGGATCTGAAGAGCGAGAGAGGGAGCCACTCATGTTCATTGGAGGATCGGGGGAATGGAAGTCATCGATGGCTGTGACGGAACAATCGATCACAGATCTGCAATCGACGAATAAAAATCGGGAAGTCTCAATCGGGAAAAGGCAAAAATAGGGGAGCGAGAGAGAGAGAGACAATGCAGGAGAGGTAGGTACTTGCCACTCGCCAATCGTCACCATTGCGCTCGCCGGAGAAGACAATCAGATCTGAAGGTTTCGTGCGGAAAAAAAGTCGAGCGAGAGTGTTTCGTGCGAAGGTGCGACGGGCGGGCGATAAAAAAGCGCTTGAAGTCGAGCGAGCACAACATCTCGCAAGATCATTTGGAGCCACCCGATGGGATCTGGACGGGTGCATCAAATTCAACCGTTCGATCACGATCGGGCGATCTTCAGCCTGCTTATGGTGTTAAGCGTAGCATGCTTCACGTATACACATATATATATATATATATATGTGTGTGTGTGAAGAGGGCCGGAATGAAGTAATACACCGAGCAATAATTTTGTGTTACATGTTTGGATACATATATATTATTTCTTATTTTTAGTAACATTTTAAATATTAAGAATCTTTTTACATTAGAAATCGACTTGAGTCAGTTCATCTAAAATTTTTTACGAGACAAAAAATTACAATGATGATTCTATTATATAATATTAAGTTATCTATTTATTAATGTATATTAAAAAATGTAGCAGCCGTTGGGTGGCTGTCCTCGGACGTCGGTGGTCCCAACGAAACGAAGGCCCACCATCCTTGCAATCGCAGGGGGGCCGTAACGTCCACCCCCGAGCTATTGGCTGATCGGATGTCCGCCACGTGGCACGACGGGTGCGGCTAAGGGCCGTCCACCTCTCCGTCGAGACAAGACAAAAAAGCTCGCGGAAGACTCGGAGGGGAAACCCAACGATTGCACCAGTCCGCTCACTCGCCTATTTCTCCTGCCTCCCTCCCCCTCGTCCTCTTCGTTTTGCGCCTTGTCTCCTCTCTTCCTCCTCCACCACACCACGTAGAGAGGCCAAAACCCCCTCCCCGCTCCGTTACCAAGCGAAGGTTTCCATCTCTTTCTCTCTGCTTCGTCATTGTTCCTGATCTCTAATGGCGTTCATCTCTATGTACGCAGGCAAGCGGGGATCGCACGGGTCGCTCTAGGCGAGGACCCGTCATCGACGGCGGCTGCTTCCCTACGAGAGAGATAGAGTTGGAAGCGGCGGCCGGAAGCTGAAGGGGATGGCGGGAGAAGGCATTCCGGAGTCGGCGACGTCGTCGACGTCGACGATGTCGGAGATGGTGACGAACCCGCCGTGGGCGGTGTCTGGGCCGCAGGGGCTCTCGCGGCGGCCATCGACGAGGAACGGGGCGACGGCTACATTTTCGATGGAGGTCTTCGACAACGAGGTTGTGCCGCCGTCGCTCAACGGCATTGTTCCCATCCTCCGCGTCGCCAATGAGATCGAGCAGGAGCGCCCCCGAGTCGCCTATCTCTGTACTGTTTTCTGCTGATGTTATCTTATCTACTTCTTGTTTTGTTACGGAGACAATGTTATGCCAATGCACCTTTTCTTTTCCTTCGTCGACGAAATGTAGGTCGCTTTTACGCTTTCGAAAAGGCTCATCGCCTCGATCCTAGCTCAAGCGGACGTGGAGTTCGCCAGTTCAAAACGGGTCTCTTGCAGCGTCTGGAGCGTGTGAGATTTCTCTTTCTCAACCTTCTTACTTCGTTGTGTGTTTTCGGCAAATCTTCTCGAAATCATCTGCATTTATTGGTGTTTTACGTGATGATGATATATTGATACACCACCTTGTTGGTACATTTTTTGTTTACAAAAATAAAAGAAAAAAAGATTGTCCTTATCGAAAAAAAAATATTGTCGTTGCATAAATCATTTTTTTTAGTGAATCAGAGCAATAGAGGGTGCTTGTTACGTCAGCATTCGTCCGCCTCCTGCGCATGTCTTATTTTTATCACATTTTTTTATAGGCGGTAGAGCAACGATACCAACAGTTTCTTGAAGGTTAAAAGCCTCTTAATCAATAATCACAGTTAAGGGCGAAAACTAGTGTCTATTAGTAGATATCGGGGTGATATATATCAACTGTTATTAGAATCGGGGAAACCGCGGTGTTTGGTCGAAGTTTATTTTTTCCAAAAATAACATTAAGTATTCTTTAGATTTTTTTTGTTTTTTTTTTTTGGGGATGCTATTGGAATAAGGTGCTTTCACTCTAGATTGCTCTTGACATCTCACGTTATTTCATGTTCGGCGGTCTTAATCTAAATGGATCAGAGTGTTCTTGCTTTACCCCGGGAACAGATTGATCCAAGGTCACCTCTGTTCCGGGATAAAAAAGCGTGGGATGTTTGGTTAAAATGGTGGGAATAAGAGGTTAATTTGGCTTTGTTCCAGTACGTAAAAGGTTGATTAGGTTTTCTCTCCTGTGGAAATGCCTTGGTGAGTTGAAGCCGAATCAAAATTTTCAAGGTAATTTGTAGTTCCGCTCAATTTGACTAGGGTTAAAATAATTCCGATTTGTGCTCTTTTATCTTCCGAAAATCATCAGTCGCGAATGGTTTTCTGGTGGAGCATAATTTTCAACTCCGTTTTTCATTTTCTTTGCCTTCCAATCGGATGTTTTTCCTTGGTTAGCCGATAATCTCGGTGATTGTCACTTGAATGTTTAGTTCCCCTGGGCTAGGATACTTTTCCCGCAGGTACGCCAAGTACGGCCTAGGACAAGTTTTGGGATAGATTCCCCTGAAACCTTGCGATGAATAAAAAAGATATACAATTATATTAATCGTCTATGCTGGTTTTGTATCTCATAATCTGAATATATCTGATGCACTTGAACTGTAGTGTTCTGCATTGCTTGACAAGAGGATAAGAATCTTTCTGTCACACGTCGATGGATGTAATTTATGTTATACATTCCAGGAAAATACTCCTAGTCTAGCAAAAAGGATAAAGAAGAGCGATGCACGAGAAATTGAGAGCTTTTATCAGCAGTACTATGAGAATTATGTACGTGCGTTGGACAAGGGTGAACAAGCAGACAGGTAAGGTTTGTTTTGGGTCTTTTGAAGCAATGCTTTATTCGTATCGTAGAGTTATTTCTTTAACCACTAAATCATGTGTGTTAATTACCCAAAAAACAAAACATGTGTCCTTGTTATGTTGACAGAGCTCAACTTGGGAAAGCTTATCAAACCGCTGGCGTCCTCTTTGAAGTTCTTTGTGCTGTTAACAAAACTGAAAAAGTGGAAGAAGTTGCTCCAGAGGTTAGTTGTTTAGAAGAATGTTAGGATATTCTTTTACTTTTATCTATAGTATATAGGCGCTGTACTGGCCTCTGTGTAACTCGAGTTCGTATCTTGTATGTGTTGAATGTGTTCCGTGAACAGATTATCGCTGCTGCTAAAGATGTCCAGGAAAAGAAGGAGATTTATGTCCCATATAACATCCTTCCTCTGGATGCTGCTGGTGCTTCTCAAGCAATTATGCAACTTGAGGAGGTATGCCATGAAGACCTCTTGAGTCTCATTACTGAAAAAAGAACTCTTGAGTTCTGAAAAAAAAGCTTGATAGACACCTTCTGAGAATACTTGTTCATATCAAATGAGGAGAAAATATAATATGGAAAAAAAAGAGGAGCAAATAATTTATTATTTATTCTACCATTAGGGTTAGGCAAATAATTTTCGGTTTAGACACCATCGTTTTTTTGACAGGTTAAAGCAGCCGTGGGAGCACTTAGAAATATGCATACTTTGAACTGGCCATCCTCCTTTGAGCAGCAAAGGCATAAATCAGGAGATCTAGATCTACTTGATTGGCTAAGAGTGATGTTTGGATTTCAGGTATGCTCTCCACACATAGTTCTTTTATTCACTGTGCAAGGTACTCCTGAACTTCTGAAATTATATTCTTATACTGATTTTTCCAATTTCTACTTTTGTTACAGAGAGACGGTGTCAGGAATCAAAGAGAAAACCTTATTTTGTTGCTTGCCAATGCACATATAAGGCTGCGACCCAAGCCTGAACCATTAAACAAGGCATGCATCTGTCATCTAGGATGCTACACATCTGATACTTTTGGGAGATTCTAGAGAGTTATATTATATAGATCATATCTGTAAAAACTTTTTAAATTATGCAACATATCAGTTTGATTGTTTAGAATTCTTTATGTGACATTAATTTCACATTTATTCAATCAGTGCATTATGGTAGGAAGTTAAAGGAAACATTTAACTAAAACAAGTGTTTTAGAAGTTTTGGAATTCTTTACCAGACTAATGTACATGCTAGGCAATACATGCATCTAACTAAACTAATACTTTCCAATTTAAGTTATTATTCTTTTTTTAGAGCATAAAATTTTATTCTATAAAATCTTCCTCAAAAGAATCATCTTATTCTATGAAATCCGATGGTGAATTATCATATTTGATACGCTTACACATTTGATATTTCTGCCAAATTGGATTAGAAACAATGGTGTCTGAACGAGAAAACTACAGGTCGTTCTTATGCATAACCTAATAAAGGAATTGCACTGATTGGATACAGTCTGCATGTAATGTTGACCTTTCTGTTGTTAGAATGCATATATTTCTCTGATCTTACCCTTATAGCACCAATGTGCTGATCAAAGTTTTTTTTTTCCAAGGCTGATCATCACGTGCAACTTTTAAAAAAAACCTTGGTTTTCTTTCTACTATATTTAATCTGTTTCGTTGTGTTTTGGTTCTGATATGTTGAAGAACTGAACTCCAATGGCAGTTACAATTTTTTTTTCGAATTTCATGCTTCAAACTGGAATTTTTAACTAACTCAAAATTATACAGCTGGATGAGCGAGCTGTAGATGCAGTTATGAACAAACTATTCAAAAACTACAAAAAATGGTGCAAATTCTTGGGGTGCAAGCATAGTTTGCGGTGAATGGTGAAAGTGTGCTTGTTCCATTTCTTCAGTTCCTTTTTGTCTTTGTCTAATATTGTCAAGTTGTTTAATGCCTAGGCTTCCTCAAGGCTCACCTCCGGATATTCAACAAAGGAAAATCCTCTACATGGGTCTATTTCTTTTAATCTGGGGTGAGGCTGGTAATGTCCGTTTTATGCCAGAATGCTTATGCTACATTTTCCATAATGTGAGTTCCTGCTTTCCTAGTTCTCAAGTTTATCTCAGTTCAATTTATTTCTTTTGTTTTTACAACTATTAGTTCCCAAAATTTTAGATGGCATACGAGCTACATGGCTTGCTGGCTGGTAATGTGAGTGTTGTGACTGGTGAAAACATCAGGCCTTCGTATGGGGGAGATGATGAAGCTTTCCTGAAGAAAGTGATTACTCCTATTTATCGAGTAATTGAAAAGGCAAGTTTCCTCGACAACATTGTATCAAGACAATTAAGGAATTGAATTATTAAAAGATGATGCTAGTTTGACAGGAAGCCAGCAAAAGCAAGAATGGAAAAGCACCACACTCAGCTTGGTGCAACTATGATGATTTAAATGAATATTTCTGGTATGCAAAAAAAATTAGGCAGCCAATAACTGATGTGATTGTTTGTTCTATCATTCTGTACGTTTTATTTTGCTTTCTAAAGTTATCATTCCTTGTCCAGGTCTCCTGATTGCTTTTCCTTGGGCTGGCCTATGAGGGATGATGGAGATTTCTTTAAATCTACTCATGAATCAAGAATAACACAGGTATCGTTCGAAATTTTGACAGTCAATGTTTCCAACATACATTTCTTAATGAATACCAACTATGATTGATGCCACAGGCAGGACAGTCAACAAAAAGAATTTCTATCAAAAGCACAGGTAAATCAAATTTTGTTGAGACGAGAACCTTCTGGCACATATTTCGAAGTTTTGATCGTATGTGGACTTTCTATATGTTAGCACTTCAGGTATTATACTCAGGCAATTATATTATTTGTTTTGTTATGATATTTTGAAATGTTGACTAACCAAGTCTTGGAACTTATTCAGGCAATGATAATTATCGCCTGGAATAATTATGCATTGACAGATATATTTAAGAAAGATATGCTGTATTCTGTATCTAGCATTTTTATCACAGCAGCATGCCTTCGTTTCCTCCAGAGTATGTGACTCTAGCTATGCTATACATGATTTTCACACAGCATTTTAATGTATCTTTGTTATTTTTGTTAAGTGTTTTTTAGTGTTGAAAATATTCAGCATTTTAAGTGTTCTATCTCGCACATCATATGCCAACATGGTATGTGATGACCTTTCAACGGAGCTGTTTGTGCTTGTGCCTGTCACATGACATTGCTAACTGTTTTGCCCTATTCATATCAGCAAGCTTGTGATAGAAGTTTCCTTTGAACAATGAGTTTATAAGTTTGAGAGGGTTTAAGGTTTATTAGGGCTTCAATTTAAAAGGATATAATAATACATATTGATAAGAAGAGATATTTACCACCTTTCCATGAGATTTGTTTTCTGTGTATATGTGTCTGCTTGGTCCAACCATTATTATATGCCTTCAATTTCAACAGATTCTGTGAAAAGTTCAGATTCTATCATATTATGTCATAATTATTGTGCTAATAAGTTGGAGTATTAATCATCATCTTTTGTAATATTGTGTTTTTTTTATCGAGACCCTCTGGCGTCTAGGGTTACTAGCACCTGACTAATTCGATGTTCGGACGAGAGCAGCATGGGTAAACCCTGGCGAAAGTGGTGACTTTGGAATACTAGCACCTAACGATTTCAGGACACAACCCCGCTATCCGGTTGTGCCAACCATTTACGGGACGTAACCCTCCTTGTTTATCTTGTTCTTTCTGGGTCATGCCATCCATTTACACTACACGATACCTTAAGTAAAGAGTAAAGAGTTCTAAGATATATAGCGTTCTCTAAAGAAAAAATAGACAATCTATTAGTTAAAAGTTCTAAGCTGCCGTGACATGATATCTGTCAATTCCGGAGGAGGATATTGTCTGACCAAAATGAATCATTTTGAGACCTCCTAACAAAGTTGGCCAAAAGGTCTGCGCTCTGTTGGCATCATGATCTACATGCTTAAACTCGATGAGTTCAAAAAATGGAATCAAATTCTATGTCATGTAAGATGCTTCTGATACACCAAAGGCACAGGATACCTGACCGATTCACACTACACATTGGTTAGGTTCATTTGCTTTCTGAGCTAAGATATATATCACATTATTAAGCTTTCAGGTTACAGTAATGATTAAGGATAAATTTTAATAAATAATTAATGGAATCATGGCCTGTACATTCTCTGTCATTACAGCATGGGTTTTCTTTCATACCATTTGGAATACAAGTAACTGAGTATTCTATTTGGAGAAATCACAGCTTTTTGTCATATGAAGAATAGCTGCTAGGTACTTTATGCCGGATAACAGTAACCCATACTCGATCATTCTCTGCAGGTGTTCTAGACCTTGTGCTGAACTTTCCTGGATATCACAGATGGAGATTCACTGATGTCTTGAGAAATTTTCTCAAAATAGTTTTTAGCCTAGCATGGGCTGTCCTTCTTCCACTTTTTTATTTTCATTCTAAATCAAGGATAGAATTGCCATTGAAAGATCTCGCTAATTTGCTGGATCAAGTAAAAGGAGTGCCACCTTTATATTTCATGGCAGTGGTGTTGTACCTGCTCCCCAACTTATTAACAGGAGTATTGTTCATATTTCCAATGTTTCGGCAATGGATAGAAAATTCAGATTGGCATATAATTCGGTTTCTCTTGTGGTGGTCTCAGGTAAATCTCTCTTATCCATTCTATTTGCTATTCTGAAACATCTTGTTGGCTTTCTGTCTGTTATCTCTATGTGAAATAATAATAAATCAGTGTTCCATATTTGTCATAAACTTATAATTTCTAATTTATATTTCAGTAACCAAATCCTGTTTCAAGTTATCTACGTATGCTATTAAAGAATGTCATATTTATTTGTTTATTGCCCCTTTCTTCAGTTACAGAGGGTGTCCGCAGGCCATAGAGATATGAAAATACATTAGAAATAAAGGGGCACGAGATGTTTTATTGAGAATAGAACTCCCCACTTCACAGCAACCATATTCTTGTGTATTGCGACTTTTATTGTGCTGTAGCTGTGGCCATCGTCTCTTTCCCACCTGTTCCTTTTAAATTCTATTATACACCATTTCAAAGTCATATGGATGCTTCCATTGGAAAACAAATCATAGTTTCATCCTTGTCAAAGTATTTCTTTTATTCATATTCAACTTGCATACCTGAAGAAAGTTGAGTAAACAATCTAGGACCTTTTTTTGAAAGAGACAAGGTTGACTTCTTGGGTTCTGTATATTTATGTGCTTTATCAGATATGTCCTGATAAATAGAGATGCTAAGTCATCTCTATTTTCTAAATGTATCAAAAAGAAAGCAAGCAAATTCATTCACATTAGCACTCCATAGATGCAGAGACATTTTCTAATTTAAATATATTTGTTCCAAATGATAAGCAGGTAATAATAACTGTAAGCATGCCCATTACTAGTGAGTCTTATTCTTTCAAACTGATCTTGTTCAGTTGTATTCTTATACTGGTAGATTTTTCATATCAAAGATTTTAATAAAACTTCTTTATTATCCCCTAAAAGATACTCATTCTTCTATTCTTTGAAATTAAATTTTCCTCATATGTTGGGAATTTAATAAATCCCAATTCAATATAGAGCATTCACTGATAAGGACAAACAAGGAACTTTTTTCATACTCTTAAGACTTCAACATATAATAGGATTGATTATATCACGAGCAATATTTTTCCTTGTATCCCAAACGAAAAATATCACTCATCTCACGCTGTCACCATTTATCCTATCGATTGTATTGTGGACTTCTTGGGTGCTTTCCCTTTCGAAATCTAAATTATGAAGAAATGTCCATGGGACATTTTATGTTTTATGCTTATGCTGGAAATTCAGTGTAACAGTTTTACTACCTTTTTTCATATTGCTTTTCCAGCCAAGAATTTATGTTGGTCGTGGTATGCATGAAAGCCAGTTTGTCCTTTTCAAGTGAGTTCATCTAGGAGCATTGTCATTTCTATTCTTTTGAGATGCAAAAAATTGTATTTTCTAACACTTGGGATATTTTTGTGTCCTTCCTTCTTTTGTACAAAAAAATATTGTTTTCTTTCATTGAAAGGTATACTTTATTCTGGGCGTTGCTTTTGTGTTCGAAGATTTTGTTCAGTTATTTCATGCAGGTAATATTTCACATTTTTATGTATCCTTCTCTTGGGTTATAACATTAAGCATTTAGTTCCCACGAATGTGGAAAAGAAGAATGATTGCTTCATTTTGTTCTGACACCCAGTTTTGTTGGACAGATAAAACCTCTGATTAAGCCCACAAAGGATATCACACTTGTTACGAATCTGAGTTACTCCTGGCATGAATTTTTCCCCAATGGTAATGTCATCCCTTACCAAAGGTTGATTTAAGTTAATGTTGATTCGAACTTAAATGGATGTTGGTTAAACCGTTCATTCTTCTGACAATGCAGCTTATAAGAACATTGGTGCTGTTATCTCTTTGTGGGCTCCGGTAGTTTTGGTATGCTTAACCTTGTTCTCTTTGCCTTTTTTACGTAGATGGCAGTTTTTTGTCGCTCTTATTTACTTGATTTCAATCCTTAAATTTCACTCAACATTTTTCATCTCTTAAGTTTCTGGTAAGGAGTAAACTACTGTTAGTTCAACATGATGAAATGTGTCTATCATTTTCAGGTCTATTTCATGGACACTCAGATATGGTATTCAGTTTTCTCCACCTTATGTGGAGGTGTTTCTGGCGCATTTGGTCGACTCGGAGAGGTAGGTATCATATTGCAAATTAACAAATTCCTGTAGATGTAAAGCAGATGATATGATGCTACCGTCCAAAGTAACATGATTTCCTAGTAATTTTCTACATCATTGTTGCTTGAAATTGTGTTATTGTCTCTCAGTATGTTATTGTTATCTCCTAGTTAGTTATATAGGAATTTTAGCTATATATATATATATATATATATATATATATATATATGCGCCAGTAAGAAGAGTAGATCAAATAATCTGGAGTCCGATTAAAAGAGGGAGAGGGAGGCCAAGGCGGACACTTGGCGAACTAATAGAGCAAGATCTATTGGTGAATAATATACCGAAAGGTTTGGTTACTAATCGAGCGGAATGGCGTCGTATGATCCATGTAGCCGACCCCACCTAGTGGGATAAGGCTTTGTTGTTGTTGTTGTTGTTGTTGTATATATATATATATATATATATATACTTCAAAAGGTTTCAATAAAGCGTTATAGAATTCTTCTTCCTGACTCTTGTTATTATCGGTGACTTTTATCATGTTTTTTTCTTTCTTGTTATTTTCTTGACAAATGAGATTCTGAGTTAAAATGTCAAACAAAGATAAGCATTTTCTATTCCAAACTATTTACCTACCATAGAATGATGAACCGTCGTTCAGCCTTGTGTTTTGAAGACTTTGAGTTTTTATGTAGTTCGCTATTGCACATTATCCTCCAATCCATAAAATTGCATTTAGTGGCGATCTGACTACTGGCATTGCCATTCATGTAATTATAAACATGAAAAGTGTCATATTTCGCAAGGAAGCAACAAAGATACAATAACAACATAAGTAGAATGGAAACAAAAGATATCCTATTAAAACTCTATGTAATTTAAAATTGGCGGTAAATGAGTATGTGAGAAAGGAATACTTCAGATATGTATGAAGCATGCTACAACCCTCAGATTTAATCAGTATACTCCATTTTATTTATATGATTTGTATTTAATCAATCTATATATGCTGGAAGCTATTCCATTTTACTCATTTTTTCATTTAAAATGCTAAATACTCTTCTTAACTTAGATCCATGTTAATGGGACCTGTGTTCTAGGGTGAATTGGGAATATCCATAGGCAGTGTGTGGAAGGGAGTGTAACATTCTGCTTCTCATATGACACCACTATTCTCAGTTGTGATTGGAGATATTGTATTTGAATATTTTCGCACATGTTAATAATTTGATTATGCCTCAAAGAAAAAAAAATAGTTTACTAGGTATTGCCAAGTCTCACATGCATATGTAAACGTATATCTATAACTACTGAATTATATTTTGAAAGACATTGAAAGATGTTGCATATTCAGTGATTGGTAATTTTACTGCTCTATTGCACTTTCAATGTTAGATATCTATATTTTGATACATGGGCTCTTCTGTTTCCTCGTAGATAAGGACACTGGGCATGCTGAGGTCACGGTTCCAATCCTTACCAGGAGCTTTCAACACGTACCTTGTGCCATCTGAAAGAGTTCGCAAAAGAGGATTTTCTTTATTCAAACATTTTGATGAGGTTGTTCTAGTTAAAATATTTTAAGTAACTGTAGCATTGCTAATTTGAATTTTAGATTTCTAATTCCTATTCAAATTCAGGTCTCCCCAAGCAAGAGAACTGAAGCAGCAAAATTTGCCCAGCTGTGGAATGAGGTCATATGCAGTTTCCGTGAAGAAGACCTCATAAGTGATAGGAAAGGCCTTGAGCTTGCTTTCTAAATTCATCTCTTGTGCCTTTTTAAAAATGGAATAGTAAACTGTTTTCCTTTCTGTAATTCAGAGAAATGGATCTTTTGCTAGTTCCATATTCGTCACACCCTAGCCTAAAGCTGATACAATGGCCACCATTTTTGCTTGCTAGCAAGGTCATTAACGCCGTTCATTTTACTCTTTATTTATCTTGAATGATTTGTATTTATTAAAGCAAATCTTTGCAACAGATACCTATTGCGTTGGACATGGCAACCCAGTTTCGATCCAGAGACTCTGATCTTTGGAAGCGTATCTGTGCAGATGAGTATATGAAGTGTGCTGTTCTGGAATGCTATGAATCCTTTAAACTTGTTCTTAACCTTCTTGTAATTGGGGAAACCGAAAAAAGGTTTGCTGCCTAATCTTTGTATTTCTAGTTCGTTAATTCTAACAAGTTGCTAAACAACTCCATGTTGCTTCAGTCGCATATAGCTTTTCAGAATCTAATGTGACCTGGCTCTCTGGTTAAAATTACGTGTGCATGCGTTTGCAAGGTCTTGAGCCATAATTACTATGTTATAAAAGGAAAATGAAGATGATGCATTATTGCTGATTTTCATCCTTACATCTTATGTCCACAGTGGAAGGAAGATATGCTGTAGATATCTTAAGAAGTCTTGTTCCCTATTATCCCTTTGTGATTTTTTTTTTCTTTCTTGTGTACTCCACAAAGGAAATTTTATTTGCTAACTGAAAAAATCAGAGAACTATAATCCAATGCAAGGATGGTTCGCAACTTATGAACTTACGATCTTTTTTGTGAATTTTGTATCTTGTTGATTAGCTTTCCTAAATATTTTTTGTTGTATTGCAATGATTCATCTTCCTCTTTGCCATTGTGTCTTCTAGTTTCTAAATCGTCATTATGCTTAGTTATTTAAATATTATAGGGACTTATGCAGTGGCAATTTAAAGACTTAAAGCAGAGATAAGAAACCATACCATAAAAATGGAACATGATGCACTTGTGTTACTTAGTGTTTGATAATGGTGAATATTTGGACATTCAGGTCTTGCATAACCATTAGGTTTTACTTATTGCTTTATGTGATTATAGTATCTACCTTTCTAGGTGGTATTCTTATGTTTGGACATCATCTTTCTTTTTTTTTCTGTTTGTCATATTTTCAATATGTTTGAATTTTGCTTTCATTTCTCATCCTGTAATGTGTCTAACAGGATTATTGGTATAATCATTAAAGAAATCGAAGCCAACATTGCAAAGAACACTTTCATCAGCCACTTCAGAATGAGTGCATTACCAATTCTCTGTGGAAAGTTTGTGGAGCTTGTTGCTATCTTGGTAAGTTGCATCAATGTATATCTGATTATGATTTATATTCTTCAATTATTCAAGAGTACTGTTGATTTGTTGACATTGCACATACATCTTTCCATGTTGCAGAAAGAAGGCAATGCATCTAAGCAGGACACTGTTGTCTTATTACTCCAAGACATGTTGGAAGTCATCACACGTGATATGATGCCTAAAGAAATTCAGTTAGTTAGCTATTGTTATTGTCTATAAGATGCTGGATTTCTTTAGTATTAAGTCCTGCAGTTCTTTACTGTTACTTGGAAAATGTTTCAGTGAGTTGGATGAGCTTGGCCATGGCAACAAAGATTCAGTCCCTCGGAGACAACTTTTTGCGGGTACGGGTTCAAAGGCTGCAATATTGTTTCCTCCAGTATTCACAGCGCAATGGGAAGAACAGGTACATTACAAATAAAACCACTACTCTGTTTATTGAATAACAAGGACTAATTATTACTATTCATCTCTCTTTTATAGATAAAACGTTTATACCTCTTGTTGACGGTAAAAGAATCTGCAATCGAAGTGCCAACAAACCTTGAGGCTCGTAGAAGAATAGCTTTTTTCACGAATTCTTTATTTATGGACATGCCACGTGCACCTCGAGTCCGAAAAATGTTGTCTTTCAGGTGCGAGATTGATGCAATTAAAAGTTACAATGGAGATTATTATAAAGTTTTAGATATTTATATAATGTTATTCCATGTGCTCTTTAAATATATTTCTTATTAAACACTTGGTATTAGTGATTTCCATCATGTTAACCCATTAAAATCTGTAAGAACAATGTACCTAGATAAAATTCAAAACTATACTGTATATTTTTTATGTTAAGCCTAGTATACATAAGCACCCACTGAGCCTAGACTAATCCAGTTTGAGATGGAAGCGATAAAGATAAATCTCTCCCAATAGTGATGCTTTGGTTTCGCTCTTGTGACCTCATCTTATCAAGGAGAAATAACTAACTATTGGTACACGATACTACCATGAAGTGTCAGAATCAATTATGGAATAAGAAAATTTATGTGCATCTTCAGAATTTTTACTAGCATTGATGTTAGATATAACCAAGATGTTACTATCAGTAAGGTATTATGACTGTATTAGTGCAACTTAGACAATCATTATGTTATAAGAGGTTGTCCTGTGAGTTCAAAATTGTTACATTGTAAGAGGTTTGTAACAGGGTTTGCTAGAAAGTCAAAGTTTTCATTAGTCGTCCACATAAAATTGTATTGTTATATTGAATAAGTTCCTCTTTTTGCTCCGTCATATCTTGAAGCTAGTGCTTCTTGGGACTTAACATATCTGCATGTCTATCAGTGTTCTTTAAGTATATATTCATGTTTCCGATATTTTTTGTTCATTTTGATACTGTAGTGTCACCAATGAAACTGAAGTTCTAGTAAACTAGCAAAAACATTAAGTTGACTATTCTGGCAAAATCAATAATAGTGTGGTATTTGGCTATCTGCATTACATGACATAAAAAAGTTGCTGATGCTTATACTTCAGTCAACTTGATTACTGGATTGTTTTCATATATTTGAAGTGTTTGCAAGACTTTGTTAAAAAATAATTTCTAGCTTAAACTTTTAAAGCACATAGCATTAGGATAAAAGAACTTCTACTGCAGTTAATGAGAAGTGTTTGGATATGCAGTGTAATGACTCCTTACTATAGTGAGGAGACTGTATTCTCCAAAAGTGATCTTGATTTGGAAAATGAAGATGGTGTCTCTATCATATTCTACCTCCAAAAGATCTTCCCAGGTTAAAAGCTTTAACTTTTTCTAGATATAGGAACTTTATTTGTTCACTGGCTACATCTCAGTAGTTGCCTTATTTTCATTTGTAATTTACTGTAAGTTTTTACCCAATGCCTTGAATGATGAAAAGATGAATGGAACAACTTCAAGGAGCGCATTAATTGCAAACGAGAAAGTGAGGTATGGGAAAATGAAGAGAATGTTTTACAACTTCGCCATTGGGCCTCTGTTAGGGGACAGACACTCTGCAGGACGGGTACTGTATAATACATATACAAGTATTATTACTAACTAGCCCCTTCTGCAACTATGCTTCATCTGATATTAATGGCCATGCAGTTAGGGGAATGATGTACTATCGAAGAGCTTTGAAGCTCCAGGCTTTCCTTGATATGGCTTCGGAAAGTGGTAAAACATGCTATACTTGCTTTAACTTTAATGACAAAAAAGAAGTATAGGAGCATACGAAGCAAAAGAACTTCATGTGCAATACATGTATGTATGTACCTATATATGTATGTGTGTATTTGTGGAAACTCCATAGCTGTCAGATCAGCCAAAACAGTGATACATGCATTCAGATGTGGAAATTATGAAGTGTTCCACATGCATGTTGTCTTCTAAGTTAAATATCAAGATTCTTTCTGGAGTCTTAGTAATGTTGTTTGTATTACAGAGATATTGCAAGGGTATAAATCAGTTACTGATCCAGCAGAAGAAGAAAAGAAAAGTCAGAGATCCTTGTCTGCTCAACTTGAAGCTATAGCAGACATGAAGTTCACATATGTTGCTACTTGCCAAATTTATGGTAGCCAGAAACAGTCAGGAGATCGTCGAGCAACAGACATTTTGAACTTGATGGTTAAGTATGTTAAATTTCCACTATTATCCACTCTCTCGAGTTGCTTGGTCCTATTTAATATTTAAGATCATGATTGGCGAGGAAAGTTTTCAATAGTATCACTTTCAATGCGGATGGATTTCTACTTGTCCTTGTTGCCGTTTATGCCTTAGAATATGCTTCTTTTTTCGGTTGAAATGAGAGCTAGAGCCCTATATCGCAGTTGCTTTTTTTTAGTTCCTAGAACCTAATGCAAGTTTCTATGAGGGATTGAAACTTCTATGATCTAAGCAATTACCCTGCATCCTATTTATTGGTTGAATGTAGCTATCCTTCACTTCGTGTTGCATATATTGATGAAGTTGAAGAAAAAGAAGGTGATAAGGTTCAGAAGGTCTATTATTCCGTGCTAGTAAAAGCTGTTGACAATCGTGACCAGGTAATAGAAAATATTGTCAACCTTTAATAGCTAACCCGACAAGTACTAAAATGTTTCATCTTTACCTTCCAAGGAAATATACCGTATTAAGTTACCAGGACCAGCAAAAATAGGCGAAGGAAAACCAGAAAATCAAAATCACGCAATAATCTTTACTCGTGGCGAGGCCCTACAGACTATTGATATGAATCAGGTTTCAAAGAGTTTCTTGGATAACATTAGTGGCGTAGTGCATTTGTTTCCTAGTTTGTTACACTGTAGCAAGTGCCAATTTTTCTAGGACAACTACTTGGAAGAGGCTCTTAAAATGCGGAACCTTTTGGAAGAATTTAATGAAGACCATGGAGTTCGTCCACCAACCATTCTTGGTGTACGTGAGCATATATTCACGGGAAGGTACATGTGTACATTTTTTCCATTCGTTATTTTATTCTTTGTATCTCCACTACCATGTATATATTAACCAATTTTCTTTGAACTTTTCCAGTGTGTCATCTTTGGCATGGTTCATGTCCAACCAGGAAACTTGTTTTGTAACTATTGGACAACGAGTCCTTGCTAACCCGCTGAAGTGAGTTTCTTTCTTCTTCCAGTGATTCAAGAACCATTACTATGTTAATGAATTCATCCATTGCAGTTATAAAAATAATTCTCACATAAATATTGATATTCTCACTTGAAATCCTTTCTTTTTTATAAGAATTCGTGTTAGCTATCATTGATAAGGCTAGGGATTCATGGATAATACTGAAATCAGGGCCCCTTTTTTGTCATGTATGTTATCCCCTTCTGTAAACTTTCACTCATTGAACAATATAACTGAGTCTTTCTGAAGTTTATTTATTTAGAGGTTCTTGCATCTGTACATCTTTTCTTAGGCAATATATTCAGTGTGCATCACATTGTGGAAGTTTTATTTGAGAGGTCACGATGTGACTAAACATGAGCTCTCCTAAATTGTTATCTTAGAAACAGAGTGAAAAGCATATTAAGGTTCCTCATAGTAAGTGAGCTGCCTCAAAGGAAAACTCTTACTCCTAACACCTGCAATATTTTCTTTTACCTTATTGTAGTATAGATATTTGAGAAATTTATCTGTGAATTGCTTTGACAGTTTTGTTCAAAGTCGAACCAACATGTGAAATTGGTCCTTATTTATTACGCATTGTCTACTCCAGAAATCTGAGTAATAGGATTTTATTTTAATTGTTTAGAACTATAATCATTTTTTCATTGATCAATGTTTTCATATATCAAACATTGTGTCTTTCTGGGATGAACTTAGGAGGAGGCAACCTATTCTATCATTTGATTTTGGAGCAATATTGTTTCATATATTTGAATTGTGTGATATATGGAATGCAAGTCAATTTGCATAGGTTAAAGGATATCAAGCCCAACTTTTGCCAGGGCACACTTTTGCTTACATGTGTCGCATTAAACCATTTATCCTTTGACATTTCTTGTGTGAACGTCGATTAAAGAATCTTTTTGTTTCTATAATTTTGTGTCATTAGAATGTTAACTTTCAAGTATTCTTTGACCTGCTACCAATCTTTCTATTTCTCTGGCCAGGGTTCGATTTCATTATGGTCACCCAGATGTTTTCGATAGGATTTTCCACATTACAAGAGGTGGAATCAGTAAAGCATCTCGTGGAATTAACCTGAGCGAGGACATATTTGCTGGTATTTTTGTATTTTTCTTCACATCGATCTTCTAAGTTAAAAGATTGCATATTTTCTCATCTTAGTTTTGTCATTTTAGGCTTCAACTCTACTTTAAGGCGTGGAAATGTCACACATCATGAATACATTCAGGTTGGAAAGGGCCGTGATGTTGGGCTCAACCAGATCTCACTCTTTGAAGCAAAAGTAGCTTGTGGCAATGGGGAACAAATACTTAGCCGTGATATATACCGGTTGGGTCATCGTTTTGACTTCTTCCGCATGTTGTCATGTTATTTCACAACTGTTGGCTTCTATATCAGCTCAATGGTGAGTTTTGTATCTCTGAATATATCACATCAAGATAAACAGATAAAATTGCTGTAAAAAGGGGTAGGAGAAAATAGTTTTTAGTGACTTCTGATCATTTGTCATTGAACATGCAGTTGGTCGTGATTATAGTTTATGTTTTCTTATATGGAAGACTTTACTTGTCCTTGAGCGGACTGGAAAGCGCTATAATGAAACAGGCAAAGATGAGAGGTAACACTGCTCTGGAGTCAGCAATGGCATCGCAGTCTGTGGTTCAGTTGGGTTTACTAATGGCATTGCCAATGATAATGGAGATTGGACTTGAAAGAGGGTTTAGAACAGCCCTTGGTGACTTTGTTATCATGCAACTTCAGCTCTGTGCTGTTTTCTTCACATTCTCTCTCGGAACAAAGTCTCATTATTTTGGCAGGACAGTTTTGCATGGTGGGGCAAAATACAGAGCTACAGGAAGGGGTTTTGTTGTACGACATGTAAAATTTGCTGAGAACTACAGAATGTATTCTAGGAGCCACTTTGTTAAGGGTTTGGAGTTGATGATGGTGCTGATAGTTTATCAGATTTATGGAGCTGTTGCAACCGATTCCACTGCTTACTTGCTTATAACATCGTCAATGTGGTTCCTAGTGGTTACTTGGTTGTTTGCACCATTCCTTTTCAACCCCTCAGGATTTGAGTGGCAGAAAATAGTAGAAGATTGGGACGATTGGACAAAGTGGATAACCAGTCATGGGGGAATTGGCGTTCCGGCAAACAAAAGTTGGGAATCTTGGTGGGATGAAGAACAAGAACACCTGCAATCCACTGGATTCTTGGGGCGCTTCTGGGAGATCATTCTCTCTCTACGTTTCTTCGTCTTCCAATATGGAATTGTTTATCACCTTAATATTGCAGAAAATAATAAAAGCCTTATTGTAAGTACATTAGCATCCAATCTCAGTTCCATTATCTGTCATTTTGATGTAGATCTACTTTTGCCTATTCATAATTAATTGGCTAGATCATAGTAATTCCACTCATATTCTTTGTTGATGTCACTCCATATCAGGTGTATGGCCTATCCTGGTTGGTGATTGTTGCAGGAATGTTGATTTTGAAGGTTAGTTTCTTCACCCATGAACTTAGAGCACATGATGGAAACTCGCTAACTGGGATTCCCTGCCTGCAGGTGGTCTCAATGGGCAGGAAAACGTTTAGTGCCGACTTTCAGCTCATGTTCCGGCTTCTCAAGTGTCTTCTCTTCTTTGGGTCCATTGGTGCACTTATCGCCCTCTTCTATGTGAAAAATCTGTCTTTCAGTGACATCTTAACCAGTCTCCTTGCCTTCATTCCCACCGGATGGGCGCTGCTGCAGGTAACTTTTTGTTGCTTCCCTTGCATATGTTATGCCATTTCATTTGATGCACGACTAGGCCGCATCCTTATCCCTTGGCAATGTACTATTTTCGGCCCAATGGGAATAAATTTCCAGGGTAAAACTAACCAGCTGGTTAGGTTCAATATACGAAGGTTAGAGGAAACTCCGTGGTCCTATGGTTATAGGAAGTGGGCACGAAAATGCACCGAGTCAATTGTCCATTATGAATCGTTTATCTACTTAACATATAAATACAACTTTGGGAACAAAAGAAATGTCTGAATTTTGCATGCTTTGGAGAAATGACACTATTCCCATCCTGATTGTTTTGTGCCAGAGAGGCTTTTGTTTCTTAAGACTTGTGTTTGTGTGATCTGACGCAGATAACCCAGGCGTGCAGGCCAGTTGTGAAGGCGGTAGGCTTATGGGGATCCGTCAAGGCGCTGGGAAGGGGATACGAGTACTTGATGGGAGTTGTGATCTTTGCCCCCGTGGCTGTTCTGGCGTGGTTCCCCTTCGTTTCTGAATTCCAGACAAGGTTGCTGTTCAACCAGGCATTTAGCAGAGGTCTTCAGATTTCTCGCATCTTGGCCGGTGGGAAGAAACAGAACTAATCCCCCACCAAGGGAAAAGGAAGGCATCGATTTCAGACGCGTAACAGTGCTTTTGACCGTTTTAGAAGGCACTCGGGCGTATCAAATTTTGAACCATCACCTGGTCCGGACTCCGGAGGCATTCGGAATGCAGAGTCTCTCTCTCCCCCTCTCATCCCCACTAATAGTTTTGCTTAGTCGTATTCTGGATGTGTATTCGTTTTAACTATATGTAAATAAATCCACTTGGGCATAAAGAAAGTTTCTATTTTTTTTTATATAGGCCTCCTTTGTGTGAGGTGCGTCAAGTGCTCTTCCTCCACTCAGACTCGTGCCTAATATTCGCGTTCATTCTTTGTATATATAAATACCTTTCAATATGCAGACTGTTTTTTCCATCAAACATTTTTTAGGGGCAGTCGATGTTCATGTTTATTGTCCGTGGAGTCCTCAAGATGTGATTTAACTTATCAACCAACATTTTCCAACACACGATTAACGTTAAGCAATGGGATAGATGCAAATTGTTGTACATATATTGCGCATTTAAAAATCAAATGAAATGAAAGAGTTCAGGATATTATAGTATGTGCACTACCATATGTTCCTCTATCTATTCTGATTTCTCTTTTTAGTCTCCTTTCATGAGTTCCATCTTTTTTTCTGGTATATGGATGACGATGGCGTGTCATGTCTGCTGAAGAGTTGTGTTATTTGCTTCCATAAGTTTTGCCTTAACCGAATATCTTTAAAAATGAGTGAAAAGAACATCATTTTATCTTAAAGAGAAAAATATCTCAGTTTTTTTAGGCAGTCGAGACCATCTGCATCAACTTTAATTTCTCATGTGGTATATGTGGCATTTGAAATGGTTTTCATTATCATGTTTGGATGCACCGAACCAAAATTGATTGTGCACACTTGTATTATGTTGGCAAGGGCCTCCATCGTGCAGCACCAAGGGGCCGTTTGGTTAGAGAATTAACAGCAGAATATTTCGATAATATAGTCAAACATCACGCAGAATAGAATTATCTCGGTCAAATTTCGAAAATCGTGAAATCATGTTGAAAAACGTAAAAACACCATTTTATTCTCGTGAAAAAAGAATAAGTGTATTCTTTTGTTTAGACTTATTCTTCTGTTTTAAAAATTTTTGACCATATTTTATTTTTTAAAAAATCAATCATATATTATTATATAAATATTTTATTATTATTATAATATTGAACACCACATATGTATTATAAAATATTTTAAATATAAAAAATTATACTTTAAAATTTTATTCTCTGTAAACCAAATGATAGGTGGAATAAGAATATCTTGACTTTTTTTAGAATATAATATTCTCCTATTTTATTTTTCTCAACTTTATCCTGCATCCAAACATCCTCAAAAGTCCACCCAATGGTGCTCAATAACTTTTTCTACTTTAGGGAAATGAATGAAAGACATCGAAAAAGAATAGTTAATTTCGTTTGAATGATATGAATAATGAAAAAAAAAGAAGGAAATGAAAATTTAATAATAAATTTATTTAGATAATTTTATTTATGTATATTTATATATTAAGTTTATAAAATTAAATATAAAATTTTATTTTAATTGTTTTTTCTCTTCTTTTCATCTTGATTTAAAAGAGAAAAAATTGAAATATTGACAAAATCTTCTCCAACTTAAACTCTCTTTCCCTCTTTTACCGTCCTTTCAGCCCCCCACCCCCCCCCCCCCCCCCCCCCCCAATATGAAGTATGATGTTATCTTTCTAAAAAAAACTTGTTGTCTCGCGCATGTAATTATGTGATACAACACAATAGACCAGCAAAAGCAACAAAAGAGGGCATTTAGGTTGTCTTTGAGACGACTTTGTAAATTAACTCTTCTTCGTAGATAACTTGTTTTTGGTAATTTAGTGTGATAAAAATATTGTTGGTTACCTTTTATAAAATTTATATAACTCAAAGACACAAGAGGGCGAGGCTCCTTTCACCGAATGAAAATTATCATACTTTTATTTGCAAATTGAATAGTTCCCAAATGAAGCATTCAACTTGTACCAAGGGTAGAAACTTGAGTGAGGAATGGCAAACTCTACTATCACAAAAATCACTTGCTTTTATATATCTTTAAAATGGTATTAAATTTCTCACTACCTAATATCGTTAAATCCTTTTATGAAAAGATTATTTTTTCCCTTTTATTCAACCAAAGTTCGTATTAGAGTTTGACTATGATTTAGTGAGGTTTATTTTTTTAGATTTGTAGTTCATTTTATAATTTATTTGCATGGGATAATTCTTCTAGTTTATTGACAATTTTTTTTTTACTTTCAAAGTAGTTTGTGTGTAATTTTATGTCATATTCTAAGTATGGATGCACTCATTTAATTTGATACCATAGTCTAATTATGGACAAAACATTTCTTCTTTTTTATCTGTAATTTATTTGCTATATTTACAACAATTTGTTTGACCATTGAAGATGTTCTTTTTCACAAATTCAAAAAATAACTCTATTATTTCGAACAATCTCGTAGAGAGAATTCTACTCAACACGAATATATCAATGATAAGAAACGGAGCGAGAGACCTTGAAAGCTGCTTATTATTCTTATTAAATGTGTCTCGAATTCACATGTTTAGATTAAGTCACATAAGATATATTATCATCATGCCAAGTCTAGACCCAAAATGTGGGCACGACATTGTTTAGCACATGTACATTCACAACTTAAGAAGTCTCATATCAATCCAACCATGCCTTCAGAAAGTCAATCTTTTTTAGTAGCTAGAAAAAATTAAACCAAAGGAAATCAAGATATAGAGATTCTAGCAATGTCACAAAAAATCATGCATCACATGGCAATTGGAGGGCTTAGCTTAGGTTGTATTTGAAAATCACCCAAATTGTGAAGAAAATGATAAGTGCATTCCTTCGTAGTGTTGTGATACATAACCTTTATTGATAATTGCATTTGACGTAGTTGTGGAATGAGTACTTTGTTTAAAACACAAGTTGTGTTAATTTATCCTTAATGATAAATTTGTTGATTATGTTATCTTAAAATTATTTCTACCTTTCAACACATTTATACTTTCTTCTGCATCAACAAAAATTTTCTTTTTGCAATCATTTTTTTTTCAAAAATTGTTGTTTGACTTAATTTTATCAAATGCAAACATTTTTAAGAAAACAAAAAAAAAATAGTTGTAGATGACAAAATCTATACAACAAAGCGGTGAAAAAAATCACTAAAAATTACAATAAAAAAACAAATTATATCTTTCTAAAAGCTATCCCATAAAACTTTATAATGCAAAGGTCAGTCATGGGCTAAATAATATGCTTGCTTTAAATTTCATGAGTTAAATAAGTTTTAATCCACAAAATTTATGCACGAGAGCAAGTGAAAATTGTATACCAAATTCATATTTATAAAAGTTTGCTTTAAGTAAGGTTTGTGAGAGAAAGTTGATATCAAAGTTTGATAAATAATAAGTGTGCTTTCATCCATAATGCATTGAGAGAGGGGAGATTATGTCTTGCTTTCAACAAAGCACATAAAATGAGTTTTGAATTTTTTGGTTCATGAATTTTATAAATAAAAGCAATTTAAATTAACATGTTAAAAACATGTCATTATGACAAAAGCCAAAGCAATTAAACTTTGTCCAAATCTACAACTCACAACCATGCTTTGTGAATTGGTTAATGGCATGATTAGCCTTACAATAAACATGTAAAACAATAATTTCCTACTTCTTCTAAAGCATTTGTTGTATTATCCAAGCTTTGCAATGTACGAGCTACCTACCTAAATATGACATGTAATCGATTGTACGTCAAAGGAGTCAGCATCCTAGGGTGTCATGCTCATGTCAACATCCAACTTACTTAGCATAGAGTAATAAAAAATCCAACACAACTCTATGATAAGTTTGATAGGAGACCAAGTGCTTATACAATTAGTCATTAATTATCTAACATGTTTAATCCTGATAAATAATGCTCCTAGTAAACCTGAAAGCATGCATCACTTTGTATAGTTTTGTACTAAGAAGTTTAATTTTAACACATGTTATGGGCAAATCAATTCTTTTCAATCATGGACTAACTTTTTTCCAAATATTGATTTCCCTATCTCTATTATTGGATAATAAGTAGTTCTTGGTTCAAATAGATACTAAAGAGAGCACATCACAATAACACCCAACAAAGTCAATGATAATTATCTTAAGAAATGTTTTATGAGTTAACTTAAGTGTTGCACGTCTTTTCTTCATCTCTTGTGAACATAAGAAAAAAGTCACCGTTTATTATTTGTCTCGTGGCATCATGACGTTCATCACTTGTCTTATGGCTAATTTTGTAAGTGTAATTGAAAGCAAATGTTACAGTTTGATTTTAGTTATTAATGTCCTAAATTTTAGGCACTAACATTTGTCAATTAACATGATAATATATATATATATATAACCAATTAATTCTGAAATATCAAAAATTAATTACCCCAAGCATGTAATGATCATGTCCCATTCAAATCTAATTCGTGTCTGAGTCAATTGTTGGAATAAATATTTATCCCTTTTCATTTTTATGCAAATTTATACTAAAATGAAAAATCATGTGAATTATTTCTAAACAATTTAAGACTTCAAAATATTAGCATATATATATATATATTGTGGAATATAACTTTTTGAATGGAGCACTAACAAATTTATCATATAATGATGCCTAATTTTAAACAATAAAGAAAACAAGAGAAATGACTAATTAGTTTGTGAAAATTCAAGTTATGACTACCGAAACAACTTAACAAGGCTTCCAATTTATATCAATAAAAATGAAAATCTAGTAGAATGATACACATTAAGCATATTCGGTAAGTTCTAAAATTGTCATCATTATTTTATATTAAGATGTTTAAAAAAGTGAGAAACAAATATAATTTATTTACACAACTTGTACTCCAAAGTTCAATCTATAAAACCCTAATCTTCATAGCACCAATTGTTTGGTAGGGCTACAAATAGATATTAACGCACTTTAATACCTATTTGTAGATGTTACATGAAGTAAAATGAAGCATGTATTTCTTATCATCAGGTCGAGCATCTCTCAAGTTCATGATGATATATTGAATTGTATCATAATAAGAAGTTGGATTCATCACAATAAATATTTTTTTCTCCCTATAAAAATGTACATCATATGATGTTTATTGAGAACTTGAGAAATTGAATAAAACAAAAAAGTTTCTTCAACAAGTAATTTTGTTTATACATTAGAAACATTTAAACATAAGTAAATTTGTATTGATTGAAATAAGATAATTTGAATATGTTGATTTTTTTGCATTAATGATGTGTTTTAGCGTTTTATGACAAAATCTTCAAAATTCTTCAAGATTAAGTCAATTGTTATAAGTGTGTATGAGCCCTTATTATGGAGTGATTATTCTTTAATATTTTATTGTTGCATAACAATATTTTTCAACATTAATTTTAATGCATTTTATAGCGATAACTCTTTTTCAAAAACTCTTTTACCTATTTGGGAATGGCTAATCTTAAGTTTCAAATTGATTGACTTTTCTTTAAAACTCATTGGCTCCTCCAAAGCTTAAGTTAACAATTGATTTGTCTTCAATATCTTTTGTGATCTATTACAATAATATTTTAGTTGATGTCCAATAAAAATGTCAAGCGTCGGACCCTTTTAATTTAGATCAAAATGAAATTGTGCTAGTGCCTCTTAATAACTTGCTTAAGTTCCGATTTGAATGATATATCCCTTCACTTAGGCGCTCTTTTTTCACCTGAGCAAAATAAATAATAATAACAATTGTAATGAGCCACCAAACTTTCAATTTCTATCTAAGAATAAGGGGAAATTTTTCAACGAAAGTTTCCATCAATTATAGTTCATTCCAAGTTTTAGCGTGATTTGATATTTGTTCAAAATGAGTCTTATATTCTAAAACTAAAATTAATTGTTGAATCTTGATTAGCTCATGTTCTACATCTCCTTTATGTTTGTTTGCTTATTTTTATTTTCATTGTTGGATCTTTATAACATATGTTGAAAGTGTTATCCAATTCAAATAATATGATCGATCGTTGTCAAGATATTTGAAATAGATTAATCTTGTCAAAATATTTGGATTTACACCTCCATATACCCCATCTTTAAAATAATATTAAATTTCTCACTACCTAGTATCACTAGATCCTTTTATGAAAAGATTATTTTTTTCCCTTTTATTCAGTCAAAGTTTGTCTAAGAGTTTGACTATGATTTAATGAGGTTTATTTATTTAGATTTGTAGTTCATTTTATAATTTATTTGCATGGGACAATTCTTCTAGTTTATTAACATATTTTTTTACTTTCAAAGTAGTTTGCATGTAATTTTATGTCGTATTCTAAGTATGGATGCACTCATGTAATTTGATACCATACTCTAATAATGGACAAAACATCTCTTCTTTTTTATGTGTAATTTTTTCGCTATATTTACATCAATTTGTTTGACCATTAAAGATGTCTTTTTTCACAAATTCAAAAGATAACTCCATTATTCGAAAAATCTTGTAGAGAAAGTTCTACTCAACACGAATATATCAATGATAAGAAATAATATTTTTATTCTTCTCATTAAATGTTCTCAAATTCATATGTTTAAATTAAATCACATAAGATAGATTATCTGCCAAGCCTGAGCCCAAAATGTGAGCACGACACTGTTTAGCACATGCACATTCACAACTTAAGAAGTCTTGTATCAATCCAATCATGTCTTCAAAAAGTCAATCTTTGTTACTAGCTAGCGAAAATTAAGCCAAAGAAAAACAAGATATAAATATTCTAGCAATGTCAATAAAATCATGCTTCACATGACACTTAGAGGATTTAGCTTGGGTTGTGTTTGGAAATCACTCAAATTGTGAAGAAAATGATAAGTGAAATCCTTCATAGTGTTGTGATACATAAGCTTTATTGATAATTGCATTTGGCGTAGTTGTGGGATGAGTACTTTGTTCAAAGCACAAATTGCTTTGTGTTAATTTATGTTTGGTGATAAATTTATTGATTATGTTCTCTTAAAATTATTTTTACCTTTCAACACATTTATGCTTTCTTTTGCATCAACAAAAATTTTCTTTTTACAACCAACTTTTTTCAAAGATTGATGTTTGACGTAATTTTATCAAATGCAAACATTTTTAAGAAAATAAAATAAAATTGTAGATGACAAAATCTAGACAACAAAGCGGTGAAAAAATATCACTAAAAATTACAATAAGAAAAAACAAGTTATATTTTTTTCTAAAAACTTTCCCATAAAACTCTATAGTGCAAAGGTCAGTCATGGACAAAAGAATATTTTTGCTTTAAATTTCATGAACTAAATAAGTTGGGATCCATAGAATTTGTGCATGGGAGCAATTGAAAATTTTCTACCAAATTCATATTTATGAAAGTTTGCTTTAAGTAAAGGTTTGTGGGAGAAATTTGAGCAAAGTTTGATAAATAATAAGTGTGCTTTCATCCATAATGCGTTGAGAGAAAGAGGAGATTATGTCTTGCTTTCAACAAAGCACATAAAATGAGGTTTGAATATTTTGGTACATGAATTTTGTAAATAAAAGCAATTTAAATTAACAAGCTAAAAACATGTCATTATGGCAAAGGCCAAAGCAATTAAACTTTGTCAAAATCGACAACTCACAATCATGCTTTGTGAATTGGTCAATGGCATGATTAGCCTCGTGATAAACATGTAAAATAATAATTTCCTACTTCTTCTAAAGCATTAGTTGTATTATCCAAGTTTTGCAATGTTCGGGGTACCTATCTAAATATGGCATGTAATCAGATTGTACATCAAAGGAGTTAACATCCTAGGGTGCCATGCTCATGTCAACATCCAACTCTACTTGACATATGGAAGTAATAAAAATCCAACACAACTCTATGATAAGTTTGGTAGGAGATGAAGTGCTTATGCAATTGGTCATTAGTTATCTAGCATGTTTAATTTTGATAAATAATGCTCCTAATAAATTTGCATGCATCACTTTGTATAGTTTTGTGCTAAGAAGTTTAACTTTAACACATGTTATGGGAAAATCAAATCTTTTCAATCATAGAGTAACTTATTTTCATATATTGATTTCTCTATCTCTATTACTAGATAATAACTAGATCTTGGTTCAACTTGATAGATACTAAAGAGAGCACATCACAATAATACCCAACAAAGTCAATGATAACTATCGTAAAAAATGTTTTGTGAGTTAACTTAGGTATTGCACGTCTTTTCTTCATCTTTTGTGAATATAAGAAAAAAAATCACCGTTCATTATTTGACTCGTGGCATCATGACACTCATCACTTATCTCATGGCTAATTTTGTAATTTAATTGAAAGCAAATGTTGCAGTTTGATTTTAGTTATTAATGTCCTAAATTTTAAGCACTAACATTTGTCGATTAACATGGTAAAAAAATATATAACACCAACTAATTATGAAATATCAAAGATTAATTACCCCAAGCATGCAATGATCATGTCCCATTAAAATCTAATTCGTGACTTAATCAATTGTTGGAATTAATATTTATCCCTTTTCATTTCTATGCAAATATATACTAAAATGAAAAATCATGTGAATTATTTCTAAACAATTTAAGACTTCAAAATATTAGCATATATATTGTGGCATATAACTTTTTGAATGGAGCATTAACACGTTTATCATATAATGATGCTTAATTTTAAACAATGAAGAAAATAAGAGAAATGACTAATTAGTTTTTGAAAATGAAAATTTAGCAGAATGATACACATTAAGCATATTCGGTAAGTTTTAAAATTGTCGTCATTATCTTATATTAAGATGTTTAGAAAAGTTGGAAACAAATATAATTTACCTATATAACTTGTACTTCAAAGTTCAATCTATAAAACCATAACCTTCATAGCACCAATTGTTTGATGCAACTATAAATAGAGATTAAAGTGCTTTAATCCCTATTTGTAGGTGTTACATGAAGTAAAATGAAATGTCTTTCTTATCATCAGGTCGAGCATCTCTCACGTTCATGATGATCATATTGAATTGTATCATAATAAGAAGTTGGATTCATCGCAATAAATAAAATTTTTCTCCCTAGAAAGATGTACATCATATAATGTTTATTGAGAACTTGAGAAATTGAACAAAACAAAAATGTTTCTTCAACAAGTAATTTTGTTTATACATTAGTAGCATTTAAACATAAGTAAATTTGTATTGATTGAAATAAGATAATTTGAATATGTTTGATTTTTTGCATTAATGATGTGTTTTAGCATTTTACGATGAAATTCAAATTTCTTCAAGATTAAGTCAATTGTTATAAGTACGTATGAGTCATTATTATGGATTGATTATTCTTTAATATTTGATTGTTGCATAACAATATTTTCAACATTAATTTTAATTCATTTTATAGTGATAACTCTTTTTCAAAAACTTTTTTACCTATTTGGGAATGGTTAATTTTAAGTTTCAAAGTGATTGACTTTTCTTTAAAATTCATTGGCCCCTCTTGATTAGCTCATGTTCTGCATCTTCTTTATGTTTGTTTGTTTATTTTTATTTTCATTGTTGGATCTTTATAACATCTGTTGAAAGTGTTATTCAATTTAAATAATATGACCGGCAGTTGCCAAGATATTTGAAATAGATTAATCTTGACAAGTCATAAAATTTATTATGGCAGCTGTGTGATATTAGTAGTAAATAATGTGAATATGCAAACGCGATAGGATAAAGCGAACGAGATATATTGTAGTGAGCACAATGAATTTTTTTAAGAAAATGAATAACTAAATTATTGGTACAATAAAAAAATTACAATTATTCGACGAAGACCGAATGACTCTATAATGATCGCACCTTCAAAAATAGTTACTCTAAGTAGTTATCCAAAGAAGATTAATTTTAGTATTTTGTATGATAAAAAATTTCTAAGAATCCCATTTATATGTTAAATCCATAATAAGTCTAATTTTAAAAATACTAAATGAAATAAAAAAAAAGTAACAAAAAATTCTAATAATGGTCTATAATTAATCCTAAGACTTGCCTTCATGCCTTATGGTTCTCAATGTCTTATTCGTTTATATGAAGCTAATGGGCCATGCTTTCTGCAGGATAAAAGAGAAACAAGATTGTTGAAGGGCTTAATCGTAATAATATGTGATTAAAATATCTAAAATTATCACTACTTTAAAAAGAACTTGTATAGAAATAACATAAATAAAATTTGTTGGTCGGAAGTGATATGAAGATTTACTAGTGGAGAATTCAATTTTTAAAATTATGAATTTAATCAGATTTATTTTTTCAGTTTTATTTGAAAATCAAATTAGTCATCGAGCAAGGTATATTTGATAGCTCAACCACAATAAAACGAAGAATTTGAATTAACTAAGGTTATGGTAATATCATTCTAATGTTTCGACAAAAATCAACAATAATTTGTAAAATATGTCTCTTACAAGTTAATATGTATAATAATATAATGTCATATGTCATTAAGTGAGGTTGTGGTAGGATAGGAAAAAAAGGTTAGCAAAGATCACTCACATGATATTCATATTAATGTAATTTCAAAAAGGTTAGTATGCCCACATAGTGGGGATTAAACTTTTGGTTTGCATCTAACTTTTTTTTCTTTTTTTTATTTTCTTCTTATACACATTTATAGATTTTTTGGCCAAATTTATCTTAAATTTTTAGAGTGAACATGCATTCGAACAAATGTAGAGGAAAATTTGTTAAATAAAAAAACTCGTAAAACCCGACCTTTAAGAATCCAATTAATTTGAGATAACATTGACCCATTAAAATTCGAAAAAAAAGAGTCCTACATATTATTTTTCCATAAACACTTTTTGTTCATTTTAACAAGCCGATGTGCACCGTGTATGGTAGCAAACAGCTGAAGTTTGCTAATCATTTTTTTCTACTCGAGATTCGTATATTTTCAAAATTATTAGCATCGATTAATTTAATATTTCTATCAAAATGATAATTTTAAAAATCAAATTTGAAACTACTAATACGAGCAATCCAAGAATACAATTCACCATCACATTTTTGTTAGTTTGTTAATCATTTAAGGGGCGCTTATTGTATTACCTTTTTACATTACTTAATCTGTATTGCCAACCAGAAAAATTATCACCAATTAAATGATTAGTAATGTGCATTACCTTATTTACTATATTCAAGTAATCTTTCCAGCAATTTAAATGACATTATATAATTTTTACTAAAATATCCTTTATCACTAATATTAACTTAAATATTATATAATCCAATAAAAAAACTCAAATAAAATTAATAAATTAAATAAATATAATTATAAATATTTCATATCTTTTTTAAATGAAAATAATGGTAATATATATAATATTTAAAATAATAATATGCAATTCATGTCAACAAAAATAATAGAATAAATTAATATTATTAATTATAATGATAATAATATTAATTATTATTTTTATATTTTATTTGTCTAAGATTGAAAAGGGCGCGAATGGAAAGAAAAAAAAAATAGATTGTCATTTGGATGACAATTTGGATGGACACCCCCTTCTAGTCAATGTGAATTACTACTTCATAAATAATATACATTGTTAGACAATTCAGATTATCTGTAAATTAAAATAAAATAAATAAGATAATACGATGGGCTCAAATAATTTAATTTTAAATTATTCCGTTGAGTGATAAAACTCGTAAAAAAAATAACAACTACTATAATGATCGTGGGCCGTTACATCATGGGCTTTATTCTATTCCGGCCCAATCATGGGTCTTGCGTGCGTGCTGCATCTAACGCGCGCGGCGCTCACCGTCCTGTTCTCCAAGACTTGGCATTTCCCCTTCGACAAGAGTAAAAACACTTCTTCTTTTCCTTCGATCGCGTCTCTCTCTCTCTCCTATTAACTTCTCTCTCCCTCGTTCGCCGTCGCTCGGAGTCCCTCTAATGGCGACGGCCATGGCGGAGGACGCGACCTTTGAGGACGACCAGTTTTCCTCCATGACCACCGAGGAGATCGTCCGAGCCTCTCGCCTCCTCGACAACGAGATCCGCGTCTTCAAGGTGGGGCGCTCAACCCTAATCCTGGAAAATTTTGATCTCCTTGCCCCCATTTTTTCATTCTAGTGGCTTGATTGGTTGTCTTTGCCGTGGCGGGGAACACGTCGCAGGACGAGCTGCAGAGGACCAATCTCGAGTTGGAATCCTTCAAGGAGAAGATAAGGGAGAACCAGGAGAAGATTAAGCTCAACAAGCAGTTGCCTTACCTTGTCGGGAACATCGTCGAGGTTAGTACTTGTGTTTACGGTCGTTTCTCTTTCTGTAACAGTAAATTGCATGATTTTTAGTTTGCATTTTATATATCTTAGAGCTGTCAAGGTGCGAGTCTTAGATACTTTGTTTTCTATTTGTGATAATAACAAAAGTGGCCAGAGAATGATAAACCAAAGAGAAGACCGACAAACAATAATATCGATAGTTATTAAACAATGAAATTGTTCATATGCTCCTCTCAGAAAAAAAGAAAATTGCTCAAAATATGCTAACTTTACATGATCTTATGTTAGCCGGAATGGGTAACAGGTATTGGGTAGAGATAAGTATCTGATATATCAATTTTCCTAATTTGGGTATGTTGGGACACAGTTCAGAAGGATCCAAATTATGCCAATGCTATCTATTTTTATTGTCGAAAGTTTTTTTACTGTTAATTTGGGATACAGTTTTTTTTTACTCTGCTAAAAAAAACAGTTATCTTTTTATTAAATTCGAATTTTCTTCTTAACAAAACTAGATACAGTAGATATGTAAGTAATATCATCCATGAATTGCTGTAATTACCTTTTGATTTTGCCTTATGAGCCAAGTCTTCATAAGAGCCACAAATGTTCAGGTTTATAAAATCATGTCACATGCAATAAAAGGTTTGTTCAACTTGAGGCAATTTAGATCTTTCTTATTTCCCCTTGTACTCTTTTGCCACAATTGCAATGCATCTTTTTCTAGTTCGATTCGTTCTTCAGCAATCATCAACCAGATAACATATTCCTGCTCAACAAAAAACAAATCCCTGATCAAGAGAAAACTATGCATGCTCTGTGGCTAATATGATAACACATATCTTATGTTTCCAGCTCTTGTTTTCTTTTTTTTTTTTTTTTTGAAACGAGAGAGGACGACTAGCAAGAAGGTAGTCATCCAGGTTGTTTTCATTATTTTTTGTCTCATGACTGGTAGAAGATGCTGTCCCTATGTGTCCAACCCATACATCCATGCTATTAGGTTGGATGAGGAAGGCATAAAGAATGATCTCACATATAAAACGCTACTATATCCCAAAAATATTGATAGCTTTGTCTTGTTTTCTCTTTCCAAAAAGATATGTTTCGTCTTGTTTTGTCCACTTCATCAATCACTTGTTGGTACCTTAGCCCATCAATAGTTAAAATGCGAGGAAACCGGAAAAATGGTTAGCTAAATCATCTGATTCATTTTCCAAAAAAGGCAATACTCATCTTGCTAATTATTTATGTCTCATTTTACTTATACAATCTCTTTTTATTATCTTGTATAGATTTTGGAGATGAACCCTGAAGAGGAGGCTGAGGAAGATGGTGCCAATGTCGATCTTGATTCACAAAGAAAAGGCAAATGTGTTGTCTTAAAAACATCAACACGACAGGTGAACTTGGAATTTACTTGTATTTAAAAAAAAAAATAGCTAGATCATTTGAGGGTTTGGCGACATTGGTAGTTATTTTGATTGTGCCTTCTTTATTTTTGGAAGGTATGCAACTTGTTGTAATCACGATGCATCATTTTTTGTTATTTGTTTGTCACTTGTTTTACTTGAGTAAAATGATAAATCCGCATCTTTTCCTTAAGCTAAAATTGACAAGAGTTTCATGGCGTCTTGTGGTTACATACTATTTTTTCCGTTTGTTGTACTAGAGTCATCCCTTCTTGCTTGTAGGAATTTTGTCCTGGCGTGAAATAAATATAATATTTTCAGTTGCTGTAGAAGCATGTGATCCTATGAAGGAATTGAGCAATTAAGAACCTGAAGGAACTCACATTCAATTTTTATTTAATTACAGACAATCTTTCTCCCTGTTGTTGGGTTAGTTGACCCTGATGAGCTAAAACCTGGCGACCTCGTGGGGGTAAATAAAGATAGCTACTTGATATTGGACACTCTTCCATCAGAATATGATTCGCGTGTCAAGGCAATGGAAGTCGATGAGAAGCCAACAGAAGATTATAATGACATTGGCGGCCTTGAGAAGCAGGTTTGTCCTACTTTTATCCAGTTGAATAAGCACAAGCTAATCATAGAGGCAGTTTGAAATTAAGAGGAACGTTAAACTTTTACTTGAAATGGTTTGACATAAAGTACTTGTTTGTTTAGTTCTTGCTAATGATTTGATTTTGAATTTGTAACTTATAGATCCAAGAACTTGTTGAAGCCATTGTGTTGCCGATGACACATAAAGACCGTTTTCAGAAATTAGGGGTTCGTCCACCGAAGGGAGTTCTTTTATATGGACCACCTGGAACGGGTAAAACTTTGATGGCTCGTGCATGTGCAGCACAGACAAATGCAACTTTCTTGAAGCTAGCAGGGCCACAGTTGGTTCAGGTAATATTCTTCCTTCAGTCTCTTTCAGTGTGTAGTTTATTGCTCTTGTAAGTTTTGTCTTATATTTTGAAGTTATTCCTATGTGATCTGTTTTGAAATATTTATAATTATTTGATCAAGGTAACTATGTAAAGTTTCTGGTTGTACCAGTTCATGAACACACATTTTGTTGTGCTCCATTACTCATTTCTTCCTTGGTTGCATTTTGTCTTATTTCGCAGCATAAACCTTGCATGAATTTTGATTTTTAAACATAGTTGTTAAATCAGCTGGAAGATTGGTGCAAATTGGTCTGACTCTGAGTATATCTTTTGGGAATAGAAAGGATGACTAGGAAGAGGATGGTCATCCAGGCAAAATTAATCTTAGTATTGATAGTAGTTCGCTAGGTGGCTGCACTATATCTTGTTAGCTGATCATTCATGCTATGTTCAACCTTTTTCTTCCTTTCAGTTGTTCTCTATTCCTTATCATGATTCTTCATATTATCAATATTATCAACACCATTCCTTGATATTTGTTTGTCCCCCTCCAAAAACAAAATTTGTTCATGCAAGAGTTTATTAACGTTTTTCCTCTGAAAGATGTTTTTTCTGTCTAGTTAAAACAAAACTGCACTGAATTTTTTGCTATATGCAAGATGTATATCTTTATCTTCTATGTGAGCGTATCTGAAGGTCCATAATAGTATTTCTTCTATTCATGCAGATGTTTATTGGTGATGGCGCAAAGCTTGTTCGTGATGCCTTTCAGCTTGCAAAGGAGAAATCCCCTTGTATAATATTTATTGATGAGATAGATGCTATAGGGACCAAACGATTTGACAGGTATGTTTTCTTTTCTTTAACATATAAAATTCTTGTATGGTTACCATATCCAAATTGCTTTTACATAGTTCAGGCTAATATATCTCATGAAGTATTGTAACCTACTTTATGTGAACATCCTTGCATCAATGCTTATTCCATGGCATTAAAATGTTTTTTACCATTTTCCTGTTGCAGTGAAGTAAGTGGAGACAGAGAGGTGCAACGGACTATGCTGGAATTATTGAATCAGCTTGATGGCTTCAGTAGTGATGATAGAATAAAGGTTCTTACATTTTTTTTGTTATACAGAACATTCTTTCATTTTCGTATGTATCTGCTCTGTTTGGATTTGATGATCTCAGTTGCCACCCCTAAAAAAGTGGAAGTTTTGTGGTGTCTTATTTGTCTGTATTTGATGACCAGATATTAACACGACATATGTGAAGTTGGATTCAGTATATTTTTTGCATAGAAAACTTAAATTTGACTGATGAATCTCTAAAAAAAATAGCAATTTCACAAATAAACAACTTAGAGATAATTTGGAAGTTAGGCTAGGGGAGGATATAATTCCTCAAGTGACAAAGTTTAAATATTTAGGATCAATTGTAAGACAAGATGGTGAGATTGTTGACGATGTTAATCATAGAATTCAAGGTGGTTGGTGTAAGTGGAGGAAAGCCACTGGAGTTCTTTGTGATAGAAAAGTACCCAATAAAGTTAAAGGAAAATTCTATCGTACTGCTATAAGACCGACAGTGTTATGTGATAGTGAATGCTGGGCTATGAAGGGACAACATGAACGTAAAGTGGGGGTAGTCGAAATGAGGATGTTGAGATGGATGTGTGGTCATACAAGATTAGATAAGATTAGGAATGACCATATACGTGAACGAGTCGAAGTGGCTCCTATTAGTGAGAAAATGGTAGAGAATCGTTTGAGATGGTTTGGTCATGTTAAGAGAAGACCATTAGATGCGCCGGTAAGAAGAGTAGATCAAATAATCTGGAGTCTGATTAAAAGGGGGAGAGGGAGGCCAAGGCGGACACTTGGCGAACTAATAGAGCAAGATATGAATAATATACCGAAATGTTTGATTACTAATAGAGCGGAATGACGTCATATGATCCATGTAGCCGACCCCACCTAGTGGGATAAGGCTTTGTTGTTGTTGTTGTTGTTGAATCTCTAAAAAAAAGTTGTACAGTGGAAGCATAACTTAAGTAGCAAACAAACAGAATTTTGGTGTGATACACCTAGAAGATAGGTTTTTGTCTTGTTGCCTTGGCAGATTGAAGTAAATTTTTAGATATTATGGAAATTGGTAACCAAGTTCTGAAAGAAAGAGGAAATATAGCACACACCACTTCTGGGTGATGTTAAAGGATGAGAAACGTATTACTTACAGGAGGTTAAGAAATGGTGTTATTATGACATTTTTTTGGGATTTACACGGTTTGTATTTGTTCAATTTTCTCTTCATTGAATATCTGATTGGTGGTCTTCGTGTTTGTGCAAACTACCTAGTTTGAAAGATGAGTGCAAGGTTCCATACCCATTCATTGAACCGCAACTAGGAAACATATTGAAAGGGAACCCTCATAAGAGCATTTGGTGGTTGATTGGCAGGTCATTGCAGCAACAAATCGTGCAGACATTCTTGATCCTGCTCTTATGCGTTCTGGTCGTCTTGATCGAAAAATAGAGTTCCCTCACCCATCTGAAGAAGCAAGAGCTCGAATATTACAGGTGAAGAATAATTATATGCCCTTTTTAAAAAACAAGAATATTTAGTGGCTTGTTAGATAATGTAATATTACAAGTGAAGAATAATTATATGCCCTTTTCCTTTATACATACTGATATTCTTTGATTAATCAAGTGTAATATGAACTTGAGACCTTTCTTTCAGATTCACTCAAGGAAAATGAATGTAAATCCTGATGTCAACTTTGAAGAGCTGGCTCGATCAACAGATGATTTTAATGGGGCACAACTGAAAGCAGTTTGCGTGGAAGCTGGCATGCTTGCTCTCCGAAGGGATGCAACTGAGGTGCTTTTTTCAATTTTGACGTATCAAATGCCCATTTCCAACAACATTCATTTTGTTTCCTTAATGGGATGACTTACCATTTTTTACAGCAAGTAACTAGTTTGCAATAACACAAAACCCCTCCCCTCCCCTCCGAACCAAGAAAAAAATATCCGATGGGTTTTATTATTTTCATTCACATCTCTATTGATTAATGTTGTTGTCATCCGGGTCTAGTGTTTACAATAGTTGGCTTTCACGTCTTTTCCATGCATAGTAAGTGGATGGAAAAGGTTCTTCCGCTGTCTTTTTTTCTTTTTGCTTTGTCCTCACGGAGATCGATGCCTTCGTTGATAAATGCTGTGGTTAACTAACATCATTATGTTATCCAGGTGACGCACGAGGATTTCAATGAAGGCATCATCCAGGTTCAGGCCAAGAAGAAATCCAGCTTGAATTATTATGCTTAAACTAGATCAGTATATGGATCAGCAAATTCCAATTCAAATGTGAAAGTTACTGTCTTCTAGCTCACGTTAACCACTGCATGTATTACAAACTTTAATCTCCTTCAAATTAGTAAGCCTAAAGCATGCTTGAATCAAACAAGCCGAAACACAAATGGTAAATGTCATCAATGTCCCTTTTGGGTTTGTTTTTTTAATGTATTTGGTAATTAGAAAAATATGGTCTGAGATATTTTTATAAAAGATTTCTAACAATGTTGAAAAATCATACTTTTAGGCTGACGAAGGTCCATGGGGCTTATAAGAAACTAGAAAACAAATGGACATGTAAATTGGAAAGTTCTATAAAGGAATGATCTCTTTTGGAAAATAAATTTAAATTAAAACAATGTAAGTTTACGTTTCCTATTAACTTTTTTTTTAAAAAAAAAAGCAAAAGTGGCCATACTACGTTTGAATCCTATATTTGCTTCTACATGCTCGCCAAAAGAACGGTATTCCATATCTCGTGCGGACACATCGCCTTTCTTCGTTCTTGTTGGATTTTGATGTATTCATAAGCAAATAAAGCAAACTGTACAGGTGGTTAATGGTTTGAGTATATATGTCAGTGGATTACGATTTCATGGCATCATGCTTTAGCATTCATCAACTTCTTGCATCCTAGTCCTCAGGCTACCCAGGCTAGAAAAGTACCTGGGGCGAGAGGTTCAGCTAATCGAGCAAGAGATTCAATTAAGGAGATTTATAAGCTGAAATTTCACAACCAGAACTACCCTTAAAATAGCTCTGAATTAGGTTAAGGCGTATACAACATCTTGACCACTCGTCAAGAAAGCATCCTTCTGATGCCGGACTTATGTAGTCGTCCTCGTTGCAACAGAAACCCCATGAGTTCCTGGACAATAGTGACCATACAAACTTTAAAACTTGGTTTTGAGCTGAATGGCTGGCTATCTTTGGCTTTCAGTCAGCATCCTCACTACCGCCATCTCCAGATTCTGAAAAACAGCAGCAATGTCCACGGAGAAGGAACATTTTAAAGAAAAGGAAATACTTTGAAAGACCTTCGAACAAGAGTGAAGCAAAGTTAACCTCGGATGGCAGCCAAGTTTTCTTCTTTCTGATTGTACACTCCCAGAGGTGAGCCGTGAACAGACAAGAGCATCTCACCATTCTTCGGTAGTCTCAATGTCTTGGGCGTCATGCCAAAAGATAACCGATGGCTCGTTGCCTACAAATAGGACCACAAGACATAACCAATAAGGACAGGTTTGAGGAGCAGTGTTCTCTTTTCATGTTACGTAAGAATTTGCATCTCATGTTTCTGTAAACGGAAAAGACAACATTATAGAACAGACCCCAGGAGTTTGATATGCATCATTTCTTCCGTGTAGTTGATTTTCGGATGGTTCACCAAAAACCTGGAACAGAGGCTTTTCTAAGAAACAGAAAATATACAGGAAGGAAACCCTACGTGTATAATATATATGGATTGTAAAGAAACTACAAGTGAACATGTGATATTATAGCTATAAATACCAATCCAGGTATCTGATAGTTTGCTGCCTCTAAGATACTCTTCTTCACTGCCAACAACAATTCCAAGTGGAAAATTATTAAGAGCCAGCGTGGACAAGAAAATATGCATAACAAAAGCATACACTACCTGAGTTGACCGAAAACTGAAGGCAGCTGATATCTGACATATTAGCAGTATTAGCAATTGAAACCCTAGGGTAACCAACATCATTTTGATTTCCGAACAGAAGACTAGTGTTATGATTCCACTGCAACTCAAAAATTTGATACTTTTCATTTCTCACTACTGATAGATTCGGCAGGTTCTCTTGGAAAAATTTTAATGCAGGGGTTTCCAACTGTTCCTTACTGATGTATGACCGAAGCATCCGCAACCGAGAGAGTAAGTTCTCGGTCTCCGCAACACAAATAGCTTGAATTGCTGCAGTTCGGCGTTCAACTGAAAAGTGAAATCCTTTAGCAAATTTTGAATAATTGAATATCAAGGGAAAAAGAACATAAACATCAAGATCTCACAGGACACCATGGTGGAATGAGATGTATGAATGGCAAGGAAACACTCACTGCACAAAATGCTAAAAGACATAAAAAACTAAATAATTACCACATTGGGAATGATTTAGACAGCACATGATACATGGAGGAAAGTGTAAAAGTAGGAAGGAAGGGTTGAACAAGGATAAGTCATTACATTGAAAACGATGCAGATGCTATAAGAACTGAAAAATTGACAACTGACTCCTAGTCCTTGAAACAAGGTAAAAAATCAAGGTTATATCGCTTTATTTGCTATTGATATGACGGTGGGTGATGAAAGTAACTACCCGTCGTATGAATTGTTTGTATCTTCGATTAGGCATAATCTGTTGTTTAAAAGCAATAAAAAGACAGGAATTCATCAATATATAATAAATAATGTCACGAAGTTCAACCAATAAACACTTCCAGGTCATCATTTTTTTCATAAATATCCATTTAATTTCCATTTTGACACTACTTTCAGCCTAAGTTTAGTTCCCTAAACATCAGGCAATTTGTGGGAACTCTAAGTGACGGCTTTTTGATATCAGAATCTAAACATAATTCAAATCTTAAATTTCTTAATATAGAGGAAAACAATATTTTCCTCATCCATCTAATCTTCTAATAAACATATGTTCTGGGCATGACATTTGAGTAAACATTTTACCAAAATGTCATTTCAAGTAGAGAGTATAATTGCACATGGAGAAAACGTTGAAGGAGAAAAAGTTTAAACTGATAAGACCAGAACAGAGAACCCATGACCTGATCAACTTTGCAGCATTGACTTCACTAATTACAATCCATGAAATTGAGAAGATAGTTTAGATCTTAGAGGAAGCAAAATTTTGCCACGGTATAACTTCAATCCACTTGAGGTTGCAGATCATTTAAAAGTGAATAATCTTATGTCAGATTGCCATTGTTTTCTACATGTAGCACGTTTCAACATCTTTGAAGATGAACTCAAACGTGCTTAATTATCTTATGTCAAATTGCCATTGTTAATGAAGTTCTATACATGTTCGGACAACCATTTTTTAAGCGGCATTAAAAAGTGATTAATTGTCATCAGAGCACTAAGACCATGCCTTTCCTTTCTCTAGAAACATAAATTTGATGTATGAATCGCCTAACACAGTTACAACAATGCAAACTTCCATGTTCATCATCAAGGGACAACAACTTCACCATTAAATGTTAGACTCCCTGTTCATAAGTTGGCATGTCCATAAAATGGAATCTGGAAGAATCCGTGAACCGGGTACCTTAAAATATCACAATCGTGTCTAAACCGACAAAAATTGTCAAGAACATATGAGATCAAAGCCCTGAAAAGTGAGAAAATTATCGTTCTCGACCAATCTTTTATTATACAAACAAATCGGCACCATGATTCAAAGCGGAATTTCTTAGAATACCTTCCCGATTGTTGAACGCGAGCTGTCGCTCGGCGAACTGCTGCGTTGCGCCGGCCTCGTTCTGAGTTCCGTTCGGATCCTCCTCCGGTTTCGAGGGCGGGGCAGTGGCGACCGCAGCCGCCTTCTTCCGGGTCTTCCGGGGCATCGACGGGAGACTAATGGAAGACGAACGGATCCAAGCAAAAGGACTCGCGTATACCTCTGTCCCCAAATTGGCGTAAGAACAAGAAGCGAACATTTCACAAACTATTGGCTCGAAAGAAATCGATAGGAGTCCAAATCGTGTACCTCGTTGCTTCCCCTAATCGCAGCTCGCCGTGCAACTGGACGAAAGATGAGAAAGGAGGGCGACAGAGTTGGAGGTACTCTTCTCACCTTTTCTCCATTACTTTTGAAATTTCGATCGCGCGGGCGTTTGGATGGAAAATTTTAACAAGCAGGTGGCAGGCAAATAAAAGGATCGACTTGCGGCCCATTCCCAAGGATGGATACAATTCGTCGGGAATAGTGGGCTGCATGTAATTTAAAAATTATATTTATTAAAAGAAATGTAACCTTATGACAAATGATTTTAGGACAAAACTAAAGAAAAATAAAACTAAAATTCCGTTTTGTTACTGAAATTTTTGTAACGTAATAATTATTTTTTGTAATCTATGTATCTATATTTTTATACGTTTTTATATATTATAATTAAACTTTGTCATATAACATAATAATTATATCTGAATATATCTAATAAAAGGAATATTAAAGCTAATATTAATATAAATATTATTGTTTTCCAGTTGTATTGATAAAATACATATTTTTATCGGAATTTAAACTAATTATTCGAAAGAGAATATTGAGAGATGTAGAGAGACATGACTTACAAGTAATATGATAAAGACAGTAATATTTTATTAGAAATTAATTAGATATAGTAATATTTAAATAATAATAAATTTTCTAATTGAGTTTACTTGCTTTTTAGTCCTACATTCGAAGATTACTACATGAATTGAAAAAAAAATTGATCTGATGAAATAAAAAATAATTTAATCAACATAAGCACAATAGTTCAAGCTACTTCTTACATGGGTTATATTATTATTATTATTATTATTATTATTATTATTATTATTATTATTATTATTATTATTATTATTATTATTATTATTATTATTATTATTATTATTATTATTATTATTATTATTATTATTATTATTATTATTATTATTATTATTATTATTATAGACGAATGTGCTAGATTTATAGATATCGAATATAAGATGTTATGGGACCGTTTGGACTGATAACAAGGGCACGAACAAGGCTCTAATTCTGAATTATTTACTAAACAAATTTTTTTTGTTTGTGGGCCTTATCATAATGATGAAGGGATTAACATTTTTTGTGTGTTCGTGACTGCACTTGAAATAGTCAGTTCGTGCATTGGGATCATCTGCTGAGTTTGGAGATCTTGCTCTTGCAAATTGTCAAACGGGCCTATGAGTTTTAATTTTCTTTAAAAATATAATTTAAAAATAAAGTTTACCTAGGAAAGGAAAAGTTAAATTATAAAGGAAACTAAAAGAAAATTTTAATTTTTAATTTTTAATGTTGGTTAATTAAAAGTTTTTTTTTGTTTAGGTTCAAGCTTAATCATATCATTGTAATTTACACCATCCGTGTATCACATGACAACTTAGACTAGTGATGCTAAACGAAAGATAGCCTAACTCATGTGTGGATTTCTTTTGCGTTATACCATATGTCAACTTCTTATATGTATTATGTCATATCTCTCTCAATACCTTATGCACCCAAGTATAATATATTATTATCAACATTTAACTATATTATTTATTTAATGTCATATTTCATAAAATAACTAAGAATATATAAATATTTAAATTAGGAATATCCAATTGTATGGAAACAATCTAATGAAATTAGTTCCAACAATATATTGCAGTCAAGTATAACATATTGTTATCTAAATATGTAACAATCGAGTTCACTAAACTAACTATATTGTATCAATATTTAATTTATTTATTTGAAAAACATATATATATATATATATTAAGGAAGATTGGTTCAACATTTTCTCCCGCAAATTTTATTTTTTTCCTCAAAAAAAAAAAGAAATTTCTTCCCTTCCACATTCCCTAAAAAGTTAAAAATTTAAAAAAAAAACGTTAGATCTATAAATACATAAAAATGGATCTATAAATACATAAAAATGTTCAAAACCTTTGTTTAAAAAACTTTCTTATAAATACAAAAATGTAATAAAAAAGTGCCTTGCTTTTTTCATTTACCAATAGAAATAATAAAAAAGTATATTTACCTAAAATGGGGGAAAAAATTGAAATCGGTAGTTGACTGGTCTCAATCCATCGATCCGTCCGTACGTCCGTCGATTTCAACTCCTCTGCTGCCCGATGTCCGAAATCGATAGGGCCAAAGCCAAACATTTTCGTCTCTTTCGCCTCTTCCTCCTCCTCCGCGATCTCCCTCGATCCGCCGTAGCGACGACGAGAGATGGAGGCGTCCTCGTGGGACGCCCTTCGGAAACAGGTACCGAGCTCTCCGCCCTCGATCCCGTCAAGATCTCGTTTCCTTGTCAATTTCTTCGATCTCTTTCGGATGGCATCCGCGATTGAGATCTGGCGTCGAATCATGTGAAATTGTTGTTCAAAAAGGAAATGTTATGTTATCTCCACGTCGATGTCGAGGAATTGGAACTAGGTTGAACGGGTGATCTACGTGGTGGCAGTCTTGTGCGTCTTGTAGTTCGATGACATAGGAAATCCTCCAGGTTCTCTACATAGTTTTGATTCTTAAGTTTAGGGTTCGAGCACCGCCAATGCGGCTGCGTGCTGCAATTCCTATGCCTTTAATCGTTAGGATAGAGAATGATAAACATACGTGTGCAAGTACTTGGCATGCTTTTACATGTAGCTTATTTTCAGGAGCTTATTACCTCACAGTTTCTAGAGATGCAACATTTTGTTGCCGCACGAAAGCTCCTTCTATATCTTGCGAACATATGCAATGAAACTTATCCTAGTATTCAGCTAATGAAGAGGAATCGTAATTGAATTGGATAATGTATTCAAAGAGAATACATGAACAACCAAGAATTTATGCTGGTTTGAGTTTAACTTTTTTTTAGCAGATTTTTTGCGTTTATGAGGTGTTTGCTTTATAAAGCCAAAATTTTAATGCTATCAGTTCAAGTTTTTTCCATCAATGCTGTACTACATACTAAAAGTTCCATTCCACCTCTCTAGTCTTCTGAGCAGCACAATTGACAAACTAACATTTGAATGAGATTTCAGACAAACTAATACATTGGAGAAATTAAGGAAGCTTGCTATAGATGCAGGCATGACCTTCTGTCGGACACAATGAATACAAGAACTAGCTGGCAATTGCTGAACTCCTTGTCCATAACTTCTGTCAGCTTATCCACCCCCACCCCCACCCTCAAAAGACCAGAAACTTCTGTCAGCTTACTACCTCGATGCTTACCTTGTTGTCGTGGTTGTTTCTTCTCTTTCTTGAATTTTTGGATTTTTTCCCGTTCTAAACAAACTGTGTTACATAATAAGTGAATATTTATTTTCTTGTGAGTTTTAAGAAACATATACTGGTGATGAGTTTATTTTAGTTGTTCGGAATGAGTTTCAAGTAGTAAAATACCGAGTTATCAGATTGACTAGTAATATGTAACAGCGGTTGAACGTCTATGATTTGTTAAAATTACATCATGACAAATGTTCTCACTGGTAGAAGAGAGAAAAGTGCATGCAGAAAGAATATCCCTACCCAATTCGAGCAATCTTTTTTTTTTTTGAAATGAGGATAAGAATGAGTCAACATTGTTGAATATTAATAGTGGGAAGACATGTAATTCTGTTGTAGCAGAAATTCTGGATTACTTAATTAGTTTGACATAATCAGCTAGGACTGGTTTTCCAGTCCAAACAACAAAACAGTCTACAGCAGTATCACTAAGTTTCTTTATCTACTTGTTGAGTTACTAATGTGCTGTGTAGTTAAACAAGCGAGAAAAGAAAGAAAGAAATAAATAAATAAATAAAGATGTCATCTAAAATTCTTACTTGAAATGTAGGATTATGAACCCTGGATCTTTAGCACTTAAACTGAATCACGAGCTCCCCACACAAAGCTGTTATGCTTTTTTTTAAGGCTCCAAGGTGTACTGGTAAAAGTATATGTCTTCATTAAACAAACAAATAATTCTAAAACATGATTCGACGTCCGGACATAACTGGTGGTTTGAAACTTTGTAAGCAACACAAAAGGATGACCAATGTCTCCTGTTGTTCGCCATGTCACCAAGCACTTTTGTTTTTTTATTTTCAATAGCGCAAAATTAATTCTTTGCAGCAAATAGAAATCTTCTTCTGAATCATTTTTCACTATGCGCTCAAGCATCTTGGCATTTATTTATTTGTTTCATAGGCAAGGAAGCTTGAAGCTCAATTGGATGAGCAGATGAATTTATATCGTCGACTGGTTTCTACAAAACCTGATGGTTCAGAAGATGAACTAGAATCTGTGATAGATCGATTACTGAAGCAACTGCAACAAGTTAATTCACAAATGCAAAGTTGGGTTTCTTCAGGAGGCTCACAAATCCTTTCACATACCTTGACACGGCATAAAGAAATTCTGCAAGATCTTACCCAGGTTTGTGTAACTTATAAGATTTTCTTTTCATGTTTTGAAGTTCTCATAATTTTCTTGGTTTGATTATATGTAGGAGTTTTATCGGCTTCGTTCTAGTCTAAGAGCAAAACAAGAACATGCATCCCTCCTTCTTGACTTCAGGGATTTTGACAAGTCTAAACTGGACATGGAGGAAGGTGGCGACTCTGCTGAGCATGCTCTCCTCAAAGAACAAGCAACTATAAGTAGAAATGTAGGACAGGTGTGTATCTTGCTACCACTCAATCACATGCATACTTCTTTGATTCTACTTTGTGGGAGTTCTCTTGTCCTTGTAGTACTTGAACAAGTTGGCATTTGAAGGCAATAGAAATTTTCTTTTTATAAATACTGATGCACATGTTTTGGCCCTAGAAACTCAAAAGGTTACTATGGAATTTAAGAAATATAACAGTTTATATGGAAAACTGGGGCTGAGAGATTTTATCCTTGGGCAACTTCTATATTGCTGCTCTATTTTTTGAAGCAAAAGGTGGATTAGCATTCCCATTGATGCTTTCGAGAAAGAAAATTTTCCAATAATTAATTAGATGTCATTGTTGCCTCTTTTGGATATGCATCTTATCAGACCAATTTTTCCTCGATGTTGCTCTTTCTGTTTGAGCAGTGGTAGACATGAAGAAACATTCAATATGATTTATTTGACTTTCTGCTGACAGCACGTGAGGATTTCATATCTGAGAATATCTCATCCGATAGTTACATTTGTAGAGCAGGAGAATACTTCACTACATGACTCTATTCCATACATTTTTTGACAAACTGCTTACTTTGCATTTCTCGTATCTGGCAGTGAATTCCTCTTCCAACAAATGATGTAATGACCTAATGTATGAAAGTTATATCATCCCTGGACCCACACCCCACCCTGCAACTACCATCACCAGCATGCACGCACACACAATATTGAACGGATACCAATCTCCTAATACTTCTAGGTATTTGACTTTGCAAGTTAGTTCCTCCTGACTGATAAAGTTAGAAAACCTTTTTTTCTGGAGATCTATAAGGCTCGTATTGCGTAAATACATCTTGACAAAGTAAGTAAATGTGTGGACTGCAGTGCTATGTCAAGATCATTTAATTACCCATCATATTTTAGTTGATGCACGCTTAAATTATGGAAATATTATAAGGGAAATGTTGTACCTGATGTAAATAATGAAATACCACACAGCAAAGTAATAAGAAAGACCAAGAATATGAGAGTTTCAGGTTCCAAAAAAGAATGAAGCTGCAAATAGTGTAGTGTCCTTGGATAATATAATGATTGGACAGTTTATAGGATGTCAAGTGGGCCAAAAAAATGAAGCGTTCCTTAGAAAAAATCTAAATAGATATTGGTGCTGTCCTAAAATAATAAATTATTACAAGTTCATGTACAATGTTTAAGAAAATACGATATGATATAAAAGTGCACAAATAAAGCATAAGAGAAATAGCTAGGCAAACATTACAAATGTGAATAAGATAGATTTCATCTCACAAATGAGGGCTATTTGATTGCCACATATGCACTGGATAGAAATATTTTGATGTTTTGGGAAACTGATGTTAGTCATGTTGTGTTCATTGTTGTATTGTTTTGACGAGTGGATCTATTAGGGGTAAATTAATGACTACGAGGGTTTTTAACTGAACTTTTATTGTTGTGAAGATTTTATATGATAAAGAAAATAGAGTCAAAATCCTTCTAGATATTTTCATGCTCTATTGAGTGCGTCTTTCCATATATGGTACTGTACTGGATAGTGTCGAATCTTCGTAGTTGCCTCTAATATGCTTTTATAGTTATATCAAAAAACAGAGTGAGAAAGCTTTGCCTTGCATCTAATATCATTACAGATGGATACAGTGATATCTCAAGCCCAAGCTACTCTAGGAGCTCTTGTTCTTCAACGCTCAACGTTCGGAGGTATCACCTCAAAGATTAGTAACGTTAGCAGCCGACTTCCTACAGTACGTACAGACTACACTTTGACTTGCATATAGACTTAACTAGTTGGTTGAATAAAATGTTTGTCATGATACACAGCAGCTGATTTGTTTTTCATCTTCAGGTAAATCATATCCTATCATCAATCAAAAGGAAAAAGTCCATGGACACAATCATTCTTTCCCTCGTGGCCTCTGCTTGTACATTTCTTATCTTGATATACTGGTTGTCAAAATGAGCAAGATGGATCTACTACATAAGTACATGAGTGTTTTGTCAGAATAAATTGCACCCCTTCATATCTTATATATTATCAGTTTGCTTTACTTCCTCACAGTTCCCTCGTCCTCTTAAAAGATGCAGAGGATGGCTTGCGTGTCCACGCACCGAATTTGTGAGCTCTTGTATCTTTTTTTTTTTCATATCTCTAATAGTTTATTGTTTGATAATCAAGTTCATTGTTTGCCTTTGCAAGAAATATCTTTCCCGATTCCATGGGGGCTTTTCTCTTGCCGGTATAAGATTTATTATTTTAGCATACTTTGAAGAGGCAGGATCTGAGTAAGAAAGTTGTATCACTTCATTATAAGAAAAAAAAAGGTGGACTGTTTTTAAACGACTACGCTTTCAGAGCTTGAACTCTAGATCATTCAGCGGGATTCGATCCAAATCCTTCATTCTTGTTTAATATGTGGATGAACACACATTTGTACTCTTTTGTGTGACAGTTCCTTCCACAATGGCATCCAACGGAAGAGTCTATGTATTATTATTTTCTTTTTGCAGTCTACTTCACCTTTACATTCCTTCAGGGTCAAATGCCGTAGTCCACAAAATCATCTTACAATTCCATGGCTGCAAATAAATTCAATCGTTTTCATTATTTTTTTCCTAGTTTCTATCAGTAATTACACTAATTTCTAGATCCAAACATAAGCTTGTTGTCTGACACAATTTGCATCGAAATGACATGTAACGTAGCCTTTAAAAACGCTCTCCCCTAAGTTGCATCAAGTATATGCTATTGATGCCCTCTTTCCCAACTTGTCCTTTGGATGCATATAAAGAGCTCAATGACATTGACCTGAAAGGAAGATGTTGGTTCCTGGTCTACTACAACTGAGTCTTTGTTCTTGCTCATCCACATCTGCTCCAATAGGAACCTCTCTCTCTCTCTCTCTCTCTCTCTCTCTCTCTCTCTCTCTCTCTCTCTCTCTCTCTCTCTCTCTCTACGTCGTGGAGCATGAGACTTCCTGATACATTTGGAGTACAGCGATGTCAGACAACGAGATCCCAAATAGATATGCTCCTAATGAAGTAGACAAGCTAACAAAAGTTATTCCCGCACCAGTAGCATGTGGGCACTGTGATCATTATAAAGCGTGGGGGCATCTTAGACAAAAGCCGAAGCAAAAGGAGGGGAGATGAGAAGAGGTCTTATGAAGGGAAACGGATAGGTCACTCATGGCCAATCATTCCTCTACTTCATGGGACTACTTTTCTTCTGGTCCCTTTTTTTAGCTGAGTGGAGTGGAGTGGAGAACAAATTAGTTTGCATGAAGAACTGAGTGGAGTGGAGTGGAGTGGAGTGGAGTGGAGTTGGATGGTCGTGGAATTTAGGGGGCGGCAGACGGCAGTTGCGATGAGAATGACTGAAACTGAGAGCTTTGTGTTGATCCTAAGAAAGGTTCTTAGGCCTTGGCTCTTCATGCATGTAGACTGTGATGAAGAGCTGTTGCATGAAGAGCTTGCATTGCTTATTTGCATGCACTTGGCCCACCTGGGGGGTGAGGGAACTGCGCCGCCGGGCGGCAGGAGAATAATTTTGTTTAGGAAAAATTGCACCTAAAAATAGAAGCTTTTTTGTGTGTTATAAGTATGACAAAAAAAAATTAACTCTTCGGATAAAAAATTATCAACTTTCAAATTTTTTATTGGATATAGTCTATGTTTCTTTTATCAAACAATACCAACTTCCGATTTCTTTCATATTTAGTTTATAATATATTTCTCACAAAAACCATTAAGTATACTATCATAAATTTATTAGATAAGTGAATATTACATATAGTCAATGTTTTTTATACCTAAAGCATAAAATGAGTAGAAAAAACATAACTATGTATTGTTTATGTGAGTCAGTGATAATTACTATTTTCAAGTATATTATATATGAAAAATTAAATATTCAGTAAATAAAGTAGAATAAAGATTGATGGTACAAATTTATCAACCGCGCGAATGTAGTAATAATTTCTTTTCAAATAAAAGTTGCACACACAATTATATAGTTGTTCTTTTTATGTACAAATGATGTAGTATATATAGTATTCATTTATTAATACAAAATCTCCACACCAAATTCAATATTTTAAAAAAATATTTTGAAATTAAATATGAGGAAAAAAAATGAAAGTTCATATTTTTTTGTCTAATAAAAAAGTTTGGGTTAAGATGTAATAAAATTAATCTAACGACTTTTTATTTGCATTGTTTTCCGTTTGTTTGGATACATGACTCCACCTGAGATTGTCATCTTGTCATGTTGGCAGGCACCAAATTGATGCAATCCGCATCAAAGGAGAAGAAAAGAAAATTAAATTAAATTTCTCACCATGGCTTGTGGATTACAAATAATTTGTGATTTTATATTATTAATTAATGCTAGAGAAAAAACGTCAAATGTTTATTGCAATTTTGATATTTCGTTTGATAATGGGCAATTTAAATCATGTGCAATTTAGTGACTGCACGTGGCAAGATTGGTTCAACTAATTTAAATGTTTACTTTTGTATTCTCTTGTTTCCAGTTAGATTACCTAATAGTCTTTGAATCTCAAGACTAACATTAAAAAGTTCAAAATCTCAAATGATGCAAATATTTTTTTTTCATATTTAATGGTTTTACTACTGTATGATCTTGTTCATATATGGAGAGAAATCTCCTTTTTTGGATGATGGAGAGAAAACTGGTCATAAGATAAATTCAACCTTCTAAGGACCAAGGATAATAAAAAATATAACTATTGTGGGCACAATTAGCTGATGACATTATATACACTATACGTTCAAAATTCAACCGGAATTAATTACGTTGACATAGAAATTAAATGAATAGACACATGGTCTAAAAATAATTGAACAGAACATGTAGAGTACATTAAATCAGTGTGCGAGTGTGTGTCAATACAAGTATCCCTGGATTTCCATTGCTACTTTTATTGACGATGTCAAATTTCTCCCATTACTAACGTAAATATCAATATTAAGATCTCTAATAAAAGGCTTTATTTCAATTCAAATTTGTGACTTTACCTCGTCATCTAGGTATAAAGTCAGAATTTGAATATTTCGCCCAAGTTTGATTCCTTAATTATGTTTGCACCTTAATCAGTACCTCAATTGTACACAATACAGGTTGTATAAGGTTTATATATGGCATAATACAAATGGCACAGCTATGCAATATACAACATAAGGAAACGCTTGGAGAGATCAATCAAGAATTTGATAGTAGAAGAGATCTATGAGTACATTGATTACGAACTTGGTGTCCTTGCAACTTGCACTTTGCAGCTAGCACAATTGACTTTAAGAGGATTTTATGGGATGAAAACTTGAATTTTATCTTTTCATGGAGGACATTATGAAAAGAAAAGCTTTAGTTTTATCTTTTCATGGTGCAACGGTTTTAAAGATCATTGCGTCTCTTTTAAATCCTAGATGTCCATAACTCCATATACACAAAATCTACTAACACGTACATTTTTTTATATTAATCATATGCAAAGGATCAGAAGAAAAGTTTCACAATTAGGTTTTAAATTGTTGACACTTTTGCGAGAATAGGTATATAACATGTTTTTAATGATGGAGCTTTCACACACAAAGTAATTAAATTAAAAACAAATATTTGAATGGTACTTTTGGTTACATTGACATGGATACCTTAATCTTAGGAAACAAGTTTGTTTTATAACACTCACGGGAATCGTTTTGCTGGAATGATTCAATAATCATCTTGCTAATTTAGTTAAGATATTTTGGGTACAAATTAAGATACGTTTTAATTAGGAGATGTCCTTCCTTTGAATGCAAAATTTTGATTTGATAAGTACAAAAAATGAGAAAAAAATAAAGGTGGCATGCTATCATTTTACTAAAATGACACCGTGTTACACGTGATCATAGTCATTAAATTTCACATATACGAATGATAACATATGAATATATTTTTATTTGTGAATGATATTATATATAGGTAGTGCAAATTTTTATTTAGGGCTCTTCTTTCTAAATTACAATCGTTGATCTAAAATTTAAAGGCTAAGATCATACTTAATATGGTGTCAATAAAATGATGGTTCATTAATTTTTTAAAAAAAATGTAGGCACTTAATTCATATATATCCAGAAATTAAGGTACAACAAAGGTTAGAAAGCATTAAAACAAGGATATTCAAATTTAAATTTCGGAGTTATCACTATTGAAAAGAGGATCTTTAACGGATTTCCTGAGTTATGAATATTAGCAATGCGAAAAAGAGTTACCTTTTCACGACAATCTACAAGTAATGCAATGAATTAATTTAATATATCATATCATTTTCATTATGTTGCATATTCCACTCATTATTCATGCTTCGTACAGCTTGAGAAAGAGATATTAACAATGAAATGGCAAGGTTCAGGGCGGAGAGAGAGAGAAAGGAGTACATGGAAAGGTGCCAATTCACATCTTAATCGCCATTAATTTCCTCTCTCTCTCTCTCCCCCTCCCCCTCCCCCTCCCCCGAGTGTTTGTGTGTGTACATGCATGCTTAAGTAACTGACAGTGAGCCAGAGCATCTTTCCATAGTTGTGAACAATTCATACACTCTCATCAAGTAATGTATCTCAATTAATATCTTCCCAGGTTTTGATTTCAAACTCCCATCCGCTAGCTCTTCTTATACCCTGCCAGTGATCCAAAAAGAAGGCAACAAATCAGGAGTGCATGCATGGCCCACGCAACTCCACCACCGCTCATGTCCTCCATGGCAGCCATCACCAACAGTTTGATCCCTACTACTGCTGCAGTCCTCTCGGCTTCGGCTAAACTTGTCAATCAAGGGGCGATCATGGTGGTGCAAGTCGAACAGGAGGAGGAGGAGGAGGAGGTCGACGACCAAGAAGTTGGGGAGGAGACCAAATCCAACGAGATCCCACTAGATCTGATCAACCTCTGCAACGGCAGACACCGCGAGGTCGACGAGTCGCCGACGTCAGGAGCACCTGCGATCGAGCTCAACCTTCTCGGGTCGCTCCGCTCGAGCGCGGTCGAGGCGGCCCCCCCTCGGGTGGCATCGTCGCCGGATCCGCCGGAGCCCGGTCGCGTGTTCTCGTGCAACTACTGCCGCCGCAAGTTCTACAGCTCGCAGGCGCTCGGCGGGCACCAGAACGCGCACAAGCGGGAGCGCTCCTTCGCCAGACGCGGCGGCAGCGGCGCCTGGGGCTTCCGGGATCACTTCGTCTTGCGCGCGACGTCGTTCCCTCCGAGCATCGCGTCCCTGCCGCTGCACGGCGCGCTGGGGGGAGGGAGGACCCCGCTGGGGATTCAGGTGCACTCGATGGTCCACAAACCTTATCACGGCGCCGTGACCGGAGGAGCTCAAGACCAGCGTCGCGCCTGGCCATCGTCCCGCCCGGCGTCGTCGTCGTCGACGACGACCGTCGTAGAACAGCGGCGCCAACATGTTGTAGGGAGACCGCTGGGAGAGGATTTACGCGTGGAAAAGGTTCCGGCGGCGAGGTCCGGCGAGACATGGCCGGCGTCCTCGGCCGTCAAGGAATACAATTGGCTTGGTGGGGGGAGCCATGGCGGGGCCGGCCATGGGACCATGCAAAAGCTCGACTTAACCTTAAAGCTCTAGAATACGTACGTACATGGTCTACGTACGTAGTTTGTTTAGAAGATAAGAGTTCGATTAGGGTTCTAATTAGTTATCTTTTCTTCAAGTAAAGCTTCTGCAAAAAAATTTTCTTGTTTTTTTCTCCTTTTGTTATGTCTAATTTCTGCTTTCTTTCTTTTTTTCTATTAGAGTTGCTTACCTTAATGAATTGATTTACCTTAATGTTATGGATGAATTTTCTATTAATGACAGTGAATAATGGATCGCAGATAGAATTGCATCATTTTGTATTCTATCTAGAGATGGGGACGTGCATTATTCTTAGCAACGAAAGCAAACAAACATAGAAATTAAAAAACAAAAGTTGGTGTGGACTGCATCTGTCACGTCCCTTCGCCTATGAAGTGAGAAAAAAAGAACATTATGCTTTTGGAAATTGTCTTTGCTATTATTCATATAAAAAAAAGAGGAAAATAAACTATTATCAGTCCAATTTGAGAACTTTTGACAACTTTTGCAAGTGAGGTGGGATGCCACAAAACTACTAGATCCTAGCTATTTGTAATCGAAGTAAACAAGATCCTATACTTCTTTTTATTTTTCTATATTCAATCATGTTTTTTTTTCTTTTTGATGCAAGGAAATATATGGTAAAAAAGTATAGTTGTTAGCTCACAAGTCAAAAGGTAAGCACCACAATTTTCAATTTTGTTCTCGATTCAGGTATACTCTTTGTTTGTAATTTTTTTCTTGGGTAGTATAAAAGATGTCAACAATAGATTTTTTTAAAATTTAAAATAAAATATCTCCCAAAAAAAATCTAAAGTGGTTACGTCCACTGACTAGATAAATGTCCTAATAGTAGTAAGTCATGGATTCAATATAATTAACAATTATGTCAAAATAACTATTTGAAACAAATAATTTTCATTAGGAGAATAAACTTAATACAATTTTTTTATCTTATGTAATTTAAATTCTATAATTCAGATTCATATCATTTAATTTTGTTATTTTATGCCATTAAGAGAATATATATATTTCTTGACGATATAATTGAATTTCTCTTTCTAATACAATTTTGTACTTAAAATATGTATGCATATTTTACATTTTTATAGTACACAGATAATTAAATTTTAGGTCAATAATAATATCTGATAATTGTATGTAAACCCACTCAGTGTATTATAATAACAGATGATTAAGAAGAAGAAGAAGAAGAAGAAGAAAACAAATTCTCATTGAAAGAAGGGGCTAATTTTCTGATCAGCAATAAAAGATTTTTCTTCTTAACTAATTATTCTTTTTTTTTTCTTGACTCCTTCTACTGAATTGGAAGATTTGAAGAGGCATTAAAACCGAGTTTCAATTCATTGGTTGGAAGTGGGAGTTATCAGTCTCACTGTCATGGCTGGCAAAATTCAAAATTGGCCAAGAAGTGAAGTAATAGCTGGGGAGGAGGAATACTTCGATTTCCTTATTCGAAAGCCAGTTTGGGAAAGAAGGAAAAAAAAAAGAAAGGAAAAGACAGGACAGCAACACGTTGAGGAATTTAGCTATTAATAAGCCCCAAATTAATGCGACATTACAACGTCCACCTTTTTCATTTTCTCATGTGATATTTTCCACATTTAAGTTGGTTGACGCATTAAATCTCAGGGGAGAACAATCCGGTTGTACATGCTAGTCAGAAAATTAATGGAATCTTAATTAATTCTTGACCCCCCAAAGAAGGAGCTCCTATTTTGTCTAGACATATAAGATTTACTTTTTAATTTCCTTGTTTCTTCTTATGAAAATTTAAATATAATCGGACTAGACATATAAGATCTAAATACTCGCACACACATACACGTATATATGAGAAAAGTATTGTCATGCACCGTTATATTGACAGTGTGTGCGAAGCATAATTATAGTCATCAGGTGTTAAATATGTAGTTATGATTTATAATTACAACTATCCATATAAAAATTACACGATTCATGTATAAACTATTCGTATGTGAATAATAGAATCATGAATGAGATATGAATATGTTACGAAAAGAGGGAGAGAGGGTCGTACGAATACAGAAGAACGTGAAAAAAAAATGGCGATCTCTTTATTATGGAATAACGATAATTACAATGATGAGTCTCTGTCTAGACCTCTAGGGAGTTCATATAGGCACTCTCTTTGACAAATGATAAGAATTACATACGAACTGGAACTCTAAATAAATTTCCTGAAAATAAGACACTTATCTCGTGACAAGAAAATAAATCAAATCCGAATTACATACAGAATATCTTTAAAAAAATTTCGCTCAAGGAGTTCCGCCCCCTTGCAACCCCCACAAGGGGGATCCCCCTGATCCAACCCTTGACCCCCCACAAGCTCGCTATCCGGACAGCGAGATCCTGTAGGGGGATTCTACTAAAGTGTCTGAATATGTAGGGGGAACAACTTGGTTCAGATTCAAGGTATTATTAACAAATCTCCACATTGACTTGAATCATTTTCAGAGCACAAAATCACATGCCGCCGCCAGTCCCATTTTGGAGCTATTACCAAGTATTGATGTTAAGCAAGTCCAAGCAATGCTGGAACTTGTCATGAGGAATAGATTTGGTGAATATATCAGTTGGATTGTCTTCAGTGTCAATCTTCTTCACCTTGATCCTCTTCTCAATGCGGATGAAGTGATATCTGACATTAATATGTTTGGTTCTTTCATGATGCACTTGATCCTTGGCTAAACATATTACACTCAGACTGTCACAATGCACTATAGCCGGCTTCTGATATAATTCAAAGATATTCAATTAGGCCTTTTAACTAGATGCCTTCCTTGGTAGCTTCTGTCAGTGCCATGTATTCAACCTCTGTGGTAGACAATATAACCGATGACTAAAGTGTGGCCTTCCAACTAATAATCGAACTGTCTAAAGTGAAGACATAGTCTGTCATATATCATCTTCCATCAACATCTTCAGCATAGTATGTATCTGAGTACCCTGCAACCAAACATTGTTTATCACTTTTATAGATAAGGTCAATATCATATGTTCCTCTCATATACCGAAAGATTCGCTTCACTACTTGCTAGTGCTTTTCCTGTACCGCTCATGAACCTATTGACAACACTGACTGCATGAGCAATGTCCGATCTTGTGCAAACCATGACATACATCAGACTTCCAACTGCACTAGTATATGGAACTCGAGACATGTACTCCTTCTCTGCTTCTGATTTTGGTGCGAAGGTAACAAAAAGATAAACATTTGCAGCTTATGGAGTATTTAAAGGCTTCGCTCCAGACATTTCAAAGATGGATAAAATTTTCTCAATATAACTTTTCTGAGATAAGAAGAGTTTAACGCGCGATCCCTTAGAATTTCCATCCCTAGAATCTTTTGTGCTGCACCAAAATCCTTCATGTCCAATTTTGCACTGAGGAGCTTCTTCAGATTCTGAGTGTTTGTCATGTCTTTGGCAGCAATAAGCATATCATCAACATACAAGAGCAGATAGATGGTGGAGCCGTCATTCACCTTCTTTTGATATACACAGCAATAATAGGAATTTCGACTAAATTCCTTATTGATCATGAAGCTGTCGAACCTCTTGTACCATTGTCTGGGAGACTGCTTCAAGCCATACAAAGATTTTTTCAAACTGCAAACTTGATTCTCCTTTCCTGGAATAGAGAATCCCTCTGGTTTGCTCATAAGAATGTCTTCTGCAAGTTCTCTATGGAGGAAAGCAGTCTTTACATCTAGTTGTTCGAGCTCTAGATTTTGATGTGCTATAAGAGCAAGTAACACCCTGATAGAAATGTGTCTGACAACAGGTGAGAATATCTCATTGTAGTTCACACCTTATTTTTTACTATAACCTTTAGCAATCAGCCGTGCTTTGTATCTTGTGCCTTTAACTCCTGAAATTCTAGCTTTCTTTTTTAAAATCCATTTGTAGTCAACAGCATTTCTGCCTTTAGACAACTTGATCAGCTCCCACGTATGATTTTTGTGAAGAGATTTCATCTCCTCACCCATAGCAACGATCCACTATTCAGATTCGGCACATGTGATGACATCCCTATAAGAGGACGACTCTAGGGACTCCACCTTTTCAGCTACCTATAGTGCATAAGCAACCATGTCCTCGAAATCATATTGCGTAGGAGGACCCACTTCTATACGAGGACGTATAGTAGCAATTGACTCCTCTTCAAGTTGCTCATCAGATTCTTCATCTTCTAGTTCTGCTTCTTGATATGATCCTTCAACATCATCCCTAGTTGGAGTGATTTCAACATCCACCTGTTTACTGACACTCTCTTCAAACTCCGCCTTTAACTGAAGCATTGATGCTTCATCAAAAATCTCGCTTCTGTTGTGGATGACTTTGTGTTATGAAAGAGATCAGATTCTATAGCCCTTCACTCCTACATCATATCCTATGAACACCACTTCATTCATCCTTGGCTCCAACTTCTCTTCACTGACGTGATATTATACTGGACAATAAAAAACTTTTAGACAAGTATAATCAGTAGGATTCCCTAACCATACTTCAGTTGGAGTCTTGAGATCAATTGCAGTCGTCGGACTTCGATTCACCAAGTAGCAAGCTGTATTAACAGCTTCAGCCCAGAATGTCCTATTCAGGCCAGCGCTAGAGAGCATGTACATTGCCCTCTCCAGAAGTATCATGTTCATTCGTTCTGCAACTTCATTCTGCTGTGGAGTATCTCTAACTGTGTGATGCCTTGGCACCTTCATCTTTGCAGAACTGATTGAATTCAGCAGAACAGAACTCCAAACTATTATCGGTGTGAAGGCACTTCACTTTCTTCGACGTCTGAGTTTCCACCAAAATCTTCCACTACTTGAAGGCCTTGAAGGACTCACTCTTGTGTTTCATGATGAATACACAATTCATCCTCGAGTAGTCATCAATCACGGACAGAAAGTACCTAACACCTCCTAATGATGGAACACGAGAGGGACTCCAACAATCAGCGTGGATGTAGCCAAGTTTCACCTTCGTCCTGTGCACTGCTTTGCCAAACTGAGACCTTCGTTGTTTGTCAAACACACAATGCTTGCAGAAGTTGATTTTGAATATCTTCTTATCTCTCAGAAGACCTTGCTTGCTGAGTATATTCATCCCGTTCTAACTCATATGTCCAAGTCGCATGTGCCCAGCCTGGACTTATCTGATTCGGATGAACTGGCCACTATAGCAAGGTCAAAAACTGTCTTGCCTTGTAATATATACAAGGACTTCTGTTTGACTCCTTTCAAAATTGTAGCATCACCTTTCTTGACCGTGAGGATGCCTCCAGTAGCATTGATCTGACAGTCGAGGACACCAAGTGATATCAAATTTTTCTTCAGTTGTGGAACATGGCAGACATATATCAGCGTCCTCACAAGATTGTCATAAGTCCTGATCTGCATAGAACCGATCCCAACTATCTGACATGACGCGCTATTTCCCATGATGACATTTTCACCATTAGCCTTCTGATAAGATGAGAACCATTCTTTATTCGGAGTCATATGATAGGAACACCCCGAATCCAGAACTCAATTATCCTCCAGACATTTTTTATCAGAAGCAGTTAGAACCAAATCATCTTCGGAATTCCCAATTTCATATGCCACCACAGCGACGGAGGCCTTCTTCTTCTTCGAACAATCTTTCTTCCAATGACCTGATTCCTTGCAGTAATTACAGATGTCCTTCGCAGTGATTTTCTTCTTCTTGGACTTGTATTTCTTCGAATTCGAGGACTGTCTCCTTTCTGCGATCGATATTAATCCCGCAGCCTGAGTTTCTACAGAATTTTCAGATGCCCTATGTCAAAATTCACGAGTATGGAGACTCGATCTTACTTCTTTCAGACTTATAATTTCCTTCCTGATAATCATATATTGAACGAAATTCTCGTATGATGGAGGAAGTGAAACTAACAGAATTAGGGCAGCATCTTCATCCTCGATCTTAACATCGATATTTTTTAGTTCCATTAACAAAGAATTTAACTGATCAATATGTTCCTTTAGAGGGGTACCTTCTTGCATGTGGAGAAAGAACAGACGTTGCTTCAACAGCAACTTGTTGGTCAGAGACTTCGTCATATATAGACTCTCAAATCTCAATTACAGACCGGTCGCCTTTTCTTCATCTGCGACCTCGATTATCTCATCATCCATCAGACACAACAGAATCATCGAATGCGCCTTCTCCTCTTGTGCCGCCAAAGTAGCGAGGTCGACCTCATTTTCTTTGCCCTTCGAGACTTCCTCCTTTGGTTTGTTCTTCGACATGTTTGAGAGCGGCGTCCAGACTTCTTGTTGCTTCAGAAGCGTCCGCATCTTGATTTGCCATAATCCAAAACTATTCCTGCCGTTGAACTTTTCCACGTTCACGTTGTGCGACGCCATCTCCCTACTTGATCGCGAATCGCTGACGAATCCTAAAGCTCTGATACCAGTTTGTTATGAAAAGAGGGAGAGATGGGTCGTACGAACACAAAAGAACGTGAAGGAAAAATGGCGACGGCTCTCTTTATTATGGAATAATGATGATTACAAGGATGAGTATCTGTCTAGTCCCCTAGGGAGTTTATATAGGCACTTTCTTTGACAAATGATAGAAATTACATACGGACTGGGACTCTAAATAAATTTCCTGAAAATAGGACACATATCTCGTGACAAAAAAATAAATCAAATCCGAATCACATATATAATACCCCTAAAAAAATTTCACTCAAGGGGCTCCGCCCTCTTGCAACCCCCGCACCCTCTTGACCCCCCCCCCCCCCCCCCCCCCGCAGACTCGCTGACCGAACAGCGAGACCCTCGTAGGGAAATTATGCTGAAGCGTCTGACTATGTAGGGGGAACAATTGGGTTCAGATTCAAGACATTATTAACAGAATCATATGATATATGGTTAGAGTATTGGTGTGAAGTATAATTTAAATTAGATGTATAAGATTAAAAATATGATAAATAAGAGAACATAAATAAATATGATTTTTCTCTAACAAAAAAAAATAGAGTAAGTAGGGGTGAAAGTAGTTTGGGTCGGGTCGGATTTTCGGTCTAAAAAAATCAACGACTACTTTTCGAATTGATTTTTAAAATAAAAAATTATCCTAAAATCATTTTGAAAAAATAAAAACCACCCTCTAGGTGGTCGATTTTTTCGGATGATTTTTTCGAGATCATATTTTTATATAATTATATTTTAAAAATATATTTAATAACTTAAAAATAAAATAAAAATATTTAAATTTATATTAAATATAAAATATACTACTACACTTTTCAAGTTATTAAATTAGAGTTCAATAATATGATAGAAAAGTATGAAAATTTATACAAAAAATATTACATCTATAATAAAAGAATTAATAACATATGTATAAATTATATAAATAAAAAATCATAAATAAAAAATAAGCTTCATGGGCCTCTACGATTTTTTGGAGTGGGCCCTAATTTTAGCGGATGAATTTTAATTTATTAAAAACCATCATAAATCATATTCAGACTCCTAATTTTTTATTTTTTTAATTTATTTTTTTCGGGTCGAATGAGTTTTTTAGCTTGGTCCGGTTTTTCTTACACCCGAGTAAGACCTACCTCTGCGGTATCAATCACTATCAAGTTGGATAATTTTCAGCCTTAATGCCAAGTATGGAAGATTATTAACTCAATATATACGATGTATGGAACCCAACTCTATCGAAGTTCAACAGATCGACGTGAATTATTATTTAAAGGCGAAAAAATTAAAATTACCTTTAGAGTTTGATTTCGAGATGCTTTGTTTCCGGATACGATAATTAGCCAAAGAGGCAAAGAGTATTAAATGTTGCTAAGATATTTTTGGTGGCTTGTTTGCATGGTTGGCGTAGAGTTGAAATATGCTACCATTCAACAAGACATTGACACGAAAATTTTTGACAGGTTTTATGTACATGATGGTCCTGAGATGGATCGATTTCATGGGGATATTAATTTAATCTACGTTTTTGATAAGGGCACAATTAAGATCTGAATGTAATGACTGATTTAACACACGGCACAGACAATATCTAAGATTCCTGAAACCGAAAAAAAATCTAGCATTTCACAAAGCAGAAGCCATCCACAAGTAGAGAAATTATAAAAAAGATATTTGATATTTGAAATAATAAAAAAATTTACTAATACAACTTAGTGAAATAATATGTATGAGCATGTAATTGGGTTACTCTTGAATAATTATAATCTTCCACATTCAAACTTCTGAAAATTTCCGTGTTGTTTTCTCCATGTTAGCAGCATATTGGGCTATGTTCTAACAAAAAAAGAATATGGGCCCAAATATTTGAAATAGAGTCCAAATTCGATTTGGAATGTCTTTATTATATCTTAATATACTATAACCTATATTTTTGGGCAGAAAATACTATATTTTTACGAGGTTTATGAATACGTAGAGCACCTCATTCTACGCTTCTGTGTATGCTTATTTCTTAATACTTAATTAATATAATAATTATAATTTATTATTAAATTGATTATATATTTCTTGGATGAAATAATATATATTTATTTGAATAATTTGATAATAAAAATATATCATCTAAGGTTAAATAAATTATTATAGTTGAATTAATTATATTTGTTAACATGACTTGATATTGATTTTAATTATCTTTACTATTTAACACATACTTTAAATTAATATATAATCAATTTTATTAATTTAATAAGTAAAACTAATGCTTTACGTTCTAAATCAAATGCTCTACATATGTATTTTTCTTTATCTTTATAACTAAACCGAAAGTGCAAAATTATTAGTAATTCGTATTAAAGAGAATTACTAAAATCTATACTATATTAAAAAAGGAAGATAGTATGTAATGAGGAGTTGACACTTGGCATAAACAAATGTGGACAAGTGTCCTAAAAAAATTACGTAGAAAGTTTTTAATCAATGTTGGATCTAAGTTTTAATAATACATAAAATTATATTTTGATGATACAAACATCGAAGGATTAAAGTTAAAATACTAAAAAAGTTTAAAGAAAAAGTGATAACTTTATGCACTACATTTTGATTAAATAATTTACTTTGATCCTATTAGATTTTGGATTAATCATAAATATCAAAGTTGTAGATAATTCTGTTAGTTTTTCATAGAATAAAAATCATCTCATTTGGAAAATTGTGCAAAAAATTATGCTTAAAATAGTGCAAGGCGGTCGAGCTGCCAATTGGAAAACAGGTCGATCGGTCCAGAATATCGGTCGACCGGTCCAGAACACAGGTCGACCGGTCCAGAATATCGGTCGACTAGTCCAGAACACAGGTCGACAGGTCAGTGCAAAAAATGCCCAATTTCAATCACCAGAATGTCGAGACTGTACCAGTCGAGGTACCAGTCGATCGGTCCAAAACATAGGTCGACCAAACAGTGCAGAATTCGTCAACGATCATATTTTTCATAAAAGAAAGTGCACCGATCGACCGATCCATATGTGCGGTCGACCGGTCTCTCGGTCAAATGAACAGTAATGATCAAATTTGAAGAAGAAAATTATGGAATGATTTTTGGACGACTTTCTCACTTGCAGAAACTTATAAAAAGAGTGTCAAAGCTAGAAGAAAGTACACCCATCCAAATATTGAAGCATAACTTCAAGAAATCAAAAGAAGATTATTTCTCTTGAAATTATCATTTAGAGTTTTTTTTTCTTTCTCTCTTCTTTTTTTGTGAGCTTAGTTTTGTAAAAGAGAGAAACACTTTTGTTTAGAAAAATTAAAGAGAGCTCATGTGTAAAAGAGGTTCAAAATTTTATCTCTTGAGCGAGAGAAATAGATTAGATTTCTAGAAGGAGAGGTTGTCTTACCACTCGAAGCGGAGAAAAGACGGTGATGTAAAGGGCTTTCTTCCTTACCCCATTTGGAACAAAGGAAGTGCTAGTGGAATCTCCGACGATCTCAAGATCGAGAAGTCGGAACGGGAACGTAAGTTAAAGTGTGGTCGAACCTCGTCACCAACTATCGTGTCTTTGTGTTTGATTTTATCTCTCTCTCCCCATTCATATTATGTTTATAATCTGAATTACAAAAGTTTTAAAAATCGATTTTGTGCTTCCGCTACAAATTTTATGAAATCGATATTTTTAATTAAACACCAATTCACCCCTCCCCCCTCTTGGTGCCCTTTGGATCCTATAATTAATACATGAGTTAGCTGCAAGATTAATATGTAAACTATTTTTAATGATTAATATCAGGATTAATTATAAGATTCATTAATTATATAATTACATAAATCTTATTGTAATAGTGGATAATAATTATACATAATAGGTATACATAAAAGTTGACTTATATTGTCTATATGAAGAAGAAAATAAATTTATTATATAATATATTATAACTACATTATTTTAATATGTTAAAGATTATATAGTAAGTACAATATATAATAAGATAATCTATATTCTACGAAAAGTAAAGAAGTTTCCTGGCATCAATATATTTTGACAAGTGTCCCAAAAAAATAATTACAATTTATATATATTATTATTACAAAAATAAGATAACTATTATATAACCATATAGCTTTTTATATACGGTTATAATAACTACCTATAGTAACTTCATTTATAATAAAATACTAATTATTAGATGGTTTTGAAAATAATAAATAAATAAAAATAATCATAGAAATTTTTTTTCAAAATCAACTACAATAAATATGCAATTGCAAACCAGAGCCTTTTTTCTTAGGTGGATTTGCAAGTGAATTCTATTAGCAGAATTACGTGCATATGAGATATTAGTTAATACAACAACTACTATAAATACTATATAAAAGACTATGATTCTGAAATCCCATAGTAGGATGGATGAGAAAAAAAATTGAAAACGTAGTGGATAACAAATAAAAACAGTTACCAAAAGTTTAACAACCAACCCTTTAATCTATAATCAAGTTTCATCCTATAAATACGTACAAGGCAAGAACAAAATTACATGATGGTGTGTTCTGTGTGCCAAGTGGATCACAAGCAAGTCTTGACATGTTCTTTTTGTACTTGAATTTATTATTATTTTAATATAATTATGCTAAAAAATATTTTTATATATTCATTTCTCATAAGGAATTCTTCTTATTTTTTATTTAAGCATTTTCATGTGTATATACCATTTTAATATATTTTTTCTTCAAAGTATTGTTAATGTATAAGTGAAATAGTTTATGTTGTTTATTATTTATTCAATTACTACTATATGTGCCATTAATTTCTCATAAGCGAATTACTGTGTATTTTTACTTTTCGAATATGACATTTCATGACGCTAAGTAAAGTTGTTTATGCTATTTTTTTTTCTTTTTGATCATATCAATTATTTTTCTTAATCACTATGGTGTATTCATAAAATTTTCTTACTTCATAAATTTACTTTTTTATTCTCAATGCACCAATTTGATATGTTTGTAGTACATTTTTTTATTTATTTACTATTAGATTCTTGACATTTTCTTATAAATCTATTATATAATTATAAAAAAGCAAACATATCGTCCATTTTCTCTATCTAAAACTATGCATGCATAAATGTTCCATTTAAACTATATGGCGAGGAATGCAAACCATTATATAACGATCAAGTAACTTGAATGAACACGTGATTATTATGGCAAGTAACTTGAATGCATGCTAACATTTCATTAAATCTTGAATGCACTAAAACTTATCAAATGAGAGCACATCTTAAAATGCATTTATTTTTTAAATGAATAAATTGCTATTTGTACAATATAGAATCTTATTACGTTGTTTTCTAAAAAAGTTATTTATTATTTTTTAATATTTAACTTTAATCTAAAACTTTATATAGAATGATCTATTATTAAAATTTATATTATATTAAAATGAGGACATTCCCATGAAATATATGGCATGCTCTCAATTTTTTTAAATATAAATAATTACTTTTACACAAACCTAGGAAGAAAAGATTAGTTATAAGTTAAGTGAATAAATCTATGACACATGACATGCTCTCAATTTTTCAAAAAAAAACTAATGTAAATAATTACTTTTACACAATCGTGGGAAGAAAATATTAATCTATTCTAATTTTGAGTGAATGATTAGTTAGTTAGTAACTATAATATGTTATTAATGATTCTATCATTATTTATAAACAAAAGTTATTAGAATAATTATTAAACTACTATGAAAAATGGTTACACGGTTAAGTTTATTGGGAACTTTAATCATATATTCTAATAATCAAGCATGGATAAAATAATAAATGGAAAATGCATAAATATATCAAATATTCTCAAATAATAAAACAAAAACATTAATCTATCTATCATAATATTTTAAATGGTTGATTACTTAGTAACTATCCATAAGATAGTTATTCAGTAACTATCTCTTCTATGGGTTCTTAGATGTAATGCCTCCTTATAAATACTATGGAGGAAATATTCATGCACGTCCTTTAGTTTATTTTGGGGAAATTTTTTCCTTTGATGCTTTCGTAATTGTAGTTTATCATATTACTGTTTCTTAGTTTTTAATTTTAGAAGTTATTAAGTTAATTTTCATCTCATTAATATGTAATCATGATGTTAGAAGTTTCATGTTTATTATATGCAATAAATTATTATGTCGTATTTAATTTATGACCCATATTTTTATTATGATCTTATGCACTTACATATTGAAAAAATGCCTACAAGTAAATAAATACCGTGATATTTTTGTATCCTCATTACTGTTTACATTCAATAAGATTTTTTTATGATTATATTAGAACATCATTTTCTTAATGACCATCTTTTATTTTCTATAAAATAATCCCTTTTAATGTATGGGAGAATTGGATTCCTTATAGTTTATTTTACCATATTTACATTATTTTTTTATTTATATAGTTATAACTACTAACTGCTTCCTATATATATATGTCAAGAAATAGAAAATAAACAACTAAATACAAAGAATTTAATCTGACATAATATTTTTATAACTACATTCTAATAGCATTTTATGGAAATATGTTTTTCTATAAATAATTCTTTTTAAATTATGTGAAAATTAGTTTTCTTTTCTTTTATTTCAGAACAATGTCATAAGTGTTTAAATTGTGTTCATTATAAAGGATAATTAACTTGCTATTTAATTTCTGGTTATAATTTTCTATAACCATATTTTATCAGCATTTATCACATGTGATAATTGGGTTTTTTTTAAAATGTTTTTATAACATTATAATTATAGTTTATAGCCGGTCCCAAACCCGGATAAAGGAGGAGGGTTGTGTTAGGCCCCGACAGCCAGCATAAAATCTTGTCGAATCTTATGATCATGGATCAACGAATTATAGTTTAACTTTTTATTCGTTTATAAGAAATATTATTTGTCACTAAACATTATCATATTTGTTTACATAATTTTTATGTAATGGTGTTTCTCTTAAAATATTAAGAACAGATGGGAAGAGTATTTCTATAAGCTATTTAATGATGGATGTGAAGGTTCCCGTTGTGATTTGGAGGACTTGACAGTTAGCGAATGTGAGCTTAATATGTCATTTTATCGTAGAATTAGAGTTTCAGAGGTTAGCGAAGCTCTTAAGAAAATGGAGAATGGTAAAGCCGTTGGACCGGATGGTATACCGATTGAAGTTTGGAAATGTTTAGGAGAGAAATGTGTGTTGTGGTTATATAAACTATTTAATGAGATTTTACGGTCGAAAAAGATGCATGATGATTGTAGATTAAGTACATTAGTTTCTATTTACAAAAATAAAGGGGATATTCAGAATTGTGCAAATTATAGAGGGATTAAACTTATGAGTCACACAATGAAATTATGGGAAAAAGTGATTGAGCATAGATTGAGAATGGAGACTAGTATTTCTGAGAGACAATTTGGGTTCATGCCAGGAAGATCCACTACAGAGGCGATTTATTTACTAAGGGGGATGATAGAGAAGTATCGAAGTAGGAGAAGAGACTTACATATGATTTTCATTGACTTAGCGAAGGCGTATGATCGGGTATCAAGGGATGTACTTTGGAAAGCCTTGCAAAAGAAGAGGGTGAATGTTGCCTACATTAAGGTAATACAAGATATGTACGATGGGGCATTGAATAGGGTTAGGACACCCGGAGGTGAGACAAATGAATTTCCTATAGGAATTGGCCTACATCAAGGATCAGCTTTAAGTCCGTATCTATTTAATTTAGTTATCGATGCTATAACCGAGAATATCACAGAGGAGGTACCTAAGTGCATGCTATTTGCGGACGATATAGTACTTTTAACGGATTCAAGAGAAGAGATTAATACAAAATTGGAAATATGGAGAAATACGTTGGAGTTAAAGGGTTTTCGTTTAAGTAGGAATAAAACAGAATATATGCATAGCAATTTCACAAATAAACAACTTAGAGACGATTTGAAAGTTAGGCTAGGGGAGGATATAATTCCTCAAGTGACAAAGTTTAAATATTTAGGATCAATTGTAAGACAATATGGTGAGATTGATGACGATGTTAATCATAGAATTCAAGCTGGTTGGTGTAAGTGAAGGAAAGCCACTGGAGTTCTTTGTGATAGAAAAGTACCCAATAAAGTTAAAGGAAAATTCTATCGTACTGCTATAAGACCGGCAGTGTTATATGGTAGTGAATGTTGGGCTATGAAGGGACAACATGAACGTAAAGTGGGGGTAGCCGAAATGAGGATGTTGAGATGGATGTGTGGTCATACAAGATTAGATAAGATTAGGAATGACCATATACGTGAACGAGTCGGAGTGGCTCCTATTAGTGAGAAAATGATAGAGAATCGTTTGAGATGGTTTGGTCATGTTCAAAGAAGACCATTAGATGCGCCAGTAAGAAGAGTAGATCAAATAATCTGAAGTCCGATTAAAAGAGGGAGAGGGAGGCCAAGGCGGACACTTGGCGAACTAATAGAGCAAGATCTATTGGTGAATAATATACCAAAAGGTTTGGTTACTAATAGAGCGGAATGACGTCGTATGATCCATGTAGCCGACCCCACCTAGTGGGATAAGGCTTTGTTGTTGTTGTTGGTGGTGTTTCTCTTAAAATATTGTTAGTGAACAAATGCAATCATTTTTAAGTATATTATTTATTTCTATATGGATAGTCCTCACTATATGTAAACTTTTTATTACCATGTTCTATTTATATACATAATTATTTTTCATTTTGTGAGAATTGGATTTCTTTTAATTTGCTTTAGAGCATTGCCATTGCTGCTTAATTTTTATTTACTTTAATAAATAAATATTCATATATGTATATATATATATATATATATATATATCAAGAACAAATAAATACAAAGAATTTAGCAATACTTTCGTGACCATATTCTATTACCATTATTTTATAAAACCAATTTTTTGTTCCATAAAGTAATTTCATTTAAATTCTACTAGAATTATAATCCTTCTTATTTATTTTAGAAATTTTCATGACTATTTAATTTCTATTCATTATAAAGAGTATTTATTTATTTATCTTTTAGCATTATCGTATTCATTTATATCATTTTTATATGATTGCATTTTTTAAAATATTGTTCGTGTACAAAAATAAATGTTTTTATAGTATATTATTTATTTCTAGAATAATAGCTCTTACTATGAGCTATTCTATTAGATTCTTCTGCGAGTGTTCTATAAACATTTTGAGATAATTAGAGTAGTGATCAAAATAAATATAATATATGATTATATGTATCATGAAATTTATATAAGTATGAAATATATAACAAATCAATATCCAAAATTTAAATGAGAATATTATGTTCTAAAAATAGAGAAAAATAAATGGGACACAAAAAGAATTAAATAGACTAATAAATTATTTTTTTTAATTTATAATTATCATACTCTTTATGTAATATTAAAATATAACGAACTAATATTTTTATAAATATACGATTCATCTGATTTTACATTGTTCGCTCATCGCGCGGGCCATCACACTAATTTATTTGTAAAAATCAGTTTTCTTAATTAAAATGCATTAAACATTCTTACTCCCTTTTTTTTCCCTTTGCCTCTTTACTATATTTTTATGTATCACCCTAAGACATTTAGCACTTGTATAAATTAGCTGATGTGGCAGACTAAAAGGGTATCTCGATGGGCGGCGGACTCAAGTGTTAACCCCAAAGTCACCTTCGAGACGTTTGGGGTAAATCAATTATTTATTTAATATTTATGTAACCACTTTACACATGTAATCAACAATAAGGTGCACTAATCGAGCTTGATTCACACAATTGGTTATCTAAGGTTGCACCCCAGTAATTGATTATCTGAGGTTACAGTGACTAGTTGATTATCTAAGGTTGTACCCCAGTGAGTTCTTAGAAAGGGTGCCCTTGACCGCCGCAAACATTTTATTTTACCCTTTGTTTCATTTTAATTTATCTTCTTTCAACTCTTCAATTCTAATTTCCACCGAACTTTTTTATTAATTAATTTTCTAATAATTATTTTCTTTCTCTATTATCTCTCTACCAGATGTTTTATATTTTTTCATGATAAAAATATAATATTAATATTATATAATATGAGATATGATGCATACATATAAGTTTAATTAATATGAAAAGTGTAATTATATTAAATATATAAATATTCAAAAGTATATGAAATAAAATGAAAATAAAGACGGTGAAAATGGAAATAAATTACTATAGATAAAAAGAAAGTGAGTTTTTTTCCTGAAATAAATGCTTATTGCCTTATTAGTGAACTCTTTTACAAATTTAATATGTATATTATAATATTAATTAATTTAATATGTTTTCATCCCATGTTATACAATATTATTATATTCAATTAATAAGTTGGCTACAAGTTCACGAGACATAAAAAGAAATAAATACATAAAAATGATAATATATTAAATTAATGTAGATTGGGTGAAAGACAAAAAGATAATATAATATATTAATAATATTTAAAGTTTAGAATAAAAATGGAGGGTAAAGACTCGCTAGAGAAGAAAAAGATATCACATTAAAACAAATGGGTGGAAGATGAGCAGACAAGAAACTATATTAATGATACACAAAGATTATAATAAAAATAAAAGGCAAAATGATCAGATGTGGCATTATGAGCACCCCTTAGAAATTATTAGCCCCAAGTTAGATTCCCTGGACAATCCGCAGAGGTATAAAAAAAGGTACAGTACCGGGAAATATACCCTGCGTTAGAATTAACGTCATCGTGATATTTCTCCTTTTAAAACTAGAAAAAAAAAATCAATAGGACACAACAATGTGGGGGTGGGGGTGGGGGTGGGGGTGGGGGTGGGGATGGTTGGGGGATCAAAGGTTAAGGTAATCCAAGAAAAGGCCAACCCATGAAAATGAGCAGATAAATTTGTCCAACCCGCTTCATATCCAAATAGTCAAACAACTGATACCTTTTGTCATACTGCAGAAGCTTATAACAATTTGCAATGTCATTTTTCCACAGGTATAATGGGAGATCCGTCCAATCTGGTTTTGCATTCGTGGGAAGGTGAAAGCAAGAGAAAACTTAAAAGATAGACAAACGGCAAGAGACTTATATTAGACCATAGTATTTATTAAGGAAACTGTTATTAGGCAGAATATAATTTGGTATAACAAGAAAAAGTAACGACAAAAGTGCAATCTGGTAATTTAGAGATGACGTGTGACGTGTCATAAGAAACGAAGAAGCTTCATCTCATATGGACAACTTCTCTGCACAGGAAGCAGTCTTGCTAACTGCTGACTCTGTTTCCAAGAGCTTTCCAGCAAAAACAGAACATAAGTGGAAGTGGACAAGGTCAAGAGGATCCTACTACGTAAATAAGATACTGATATTACAACCTAACAAAGTTTTCATCGTGCAAGTAATAGACCTGAAGACTCTCTGCATAATCTAGCGTTCAGATCTCAAGCAAAGTACTCAAAGATGTGAAAAGGATATTTCAGATGCAGTGATCACAAACAATATACAGCCAAGAACAACTGAACTCTTAATTAATTCATACACCCCGAAGTCAACAAATCCAAACATTAGAGTTGTCATAACTTGTAATGCTATTCTTCCTGGTTAGACTAGCCAAAATAGATTGATTACATTAAATGCTTATCCTTATAGTTTAAAAGAAATGAGAGTATATATCAACTGGAACAACGGACTTTTCCACCAATATGTCATAACTAATGGTGATCCAAGAAGTCAGCTTTAGTAAGCTCGCTGTTAGATAGTTTAAGATAGCTCATGGCAGTTGAAAAGGCATGTACTATGGATTACAATTCAAATTCTACCAATGCGACAGCAACTCATATTCAAACAGCAATATTCTTCTTTTATTCATGAATATACTGTTTAAACTCTTAAAATTCCTAGTGATAAGAGTAGCTACTATGTTTATTAACTTCTCTGCAACACCAATCGAAATGAATCAAGTATCATATCCAATACGAAGAAGTTGAACAAATAGGGGAAAGATAACTCACAGTCCATGTTTCTGGTTTTCATTTTCATGTCAGAACAAACATGCAATGGTTTCTTTTCCTCTTAGAACTCCTAAATCATCTCTCAAAGAATAATCTGACGACATAACAATTATGTTCAGAAACAAAATTCTGTTAGATCATTGAGTCAAAGGTACAAAGAAATGATAATTACAGCAAATCAAGATACAATAAGAAGCTACCCAATCTAACAAAACATGAGCAGCGCAGTATACCTCACTTTCTTTTAATATAGGCTTTAACGTTCCTCAGCCAATGGACCGGTTCCGTCATGCTCTTATTCTCCATATACCCGTGCAAGAATGCCGCAAGCTCGTCGTCCACTCCCCTCTCTTCCAAGTATTCCCGAGCAGCATCCTGCAAGTCCTCGTCCAATTCCCTGTTCACACATAACCATAATATCGATTCGATGATCACATAGATTACGAAGCTAATGATAAAGTTTGGATTTTTTTTTATTACTTGAAGTCAGGTCCCATGTATGGACGGAGTACGGACGTCCGGGAGCGAACCGGGAAGACCTTCTCGATGTCCAGAGCATCCGGCCAGGCCGAACACGCGAACTGGAGGACGCACTCGGATCCATCGCCCTTGGAAACCTCCACCATGAGGCTGATGCGGAGGCGCGTTCGTCCATCAGCGTCGGAGGGCTCCCCGGAGGTCTTGCTCGACGGGACAACGCCGTCGAACATGGTGACGTCGATCTTGAGCTCTTCGTCGTCGAGGCTTCGCCGGAGCTGGATCCATTGCTTGCCTCGGCACTCGTCGACGGAGAAAGGTCCGCAACTCTCCGGAATGGAAGGCGGGAGGAGCTCGGACCTGGAGGCGATCTCAGCGCGGAGGAGGCGGAGGAGGTTCTCCTTGAAGGCAGATCGGCGCATCTGGGTGATGTAAGAGCGGGAAGACGGAACGAAGGAGCAGACCCCAACGGCTTCGAGCGTCATAGGATTGGTCGACCTCGCCGCCGGCGAAGGTAGGGTTCCGGCGAGCGGGAGAAGTCTGCGAGAGGAGAGGAGAACGCGAGCCATGGTGGGGGTTTTGGGTGGGGTTTAGGTCTTACGACGGGGTATAGGAATTCTAAATATGGTTCGAACCTTCTTACACTTCCCTCATTTATAAATTTTCAATCAAATAATTGAAAAAAATTCGAAAAACAGGATGTCCATGTCTCTGCTTTATTCTTTTATAATTGATTTAATTTCTATTAACATAGATGAATTGTGTCGGATGGATTTTTCAATCTAAAAAATCACTCGATAATCGCTCATATTTAAAAATTATTCTAAATTTATGCACTTTACATCTTAATTGCATTTCTCTTACTCTCCTAATACGATTTAATTTTTTTTTGTGATGATAGTATAAGCATATATTCTATTTAAAATTTATTATATGTGTAAGTGTAAGCGTAGGAAACTATTTGACATCATGGTCGTTACATTATCTTTTTCATGGGGGCTTCAGTTATATGAATTGAAATTAAGATACTAATGCCTAATGGTTATATAACTTAGTATACCATTATCATTTATCTATTTTTGCAGTGAACTCAATTCCCATGCCTTTTGATTTTAAAAGAATCATCCTTGTGATTGGACGTCGTTAATCTTCGTACAAAAAATTTGATGTCATTATCCATCCTACTCTTATCTTTTACAACAACAATAAACAACAACAAAGTCTTATCCCACTAGGTGGGATCGGCTAACTCTTATCTTTTATACTATTAAAAAATGACAACTCCTCTTTTTAATATCATCACTTCTTAAAAAAATGACAAATATAAATGAATGGTCGTTTAAATATTCTGTCTCATTTTCTAATTACTTATTATTCAATTCATAATTTAAAATAAAATTTATAAATTAAATTGTTGTGAGATGAGTTTGTATTCACATTAAATTTAACATATTTTTTAATATTTCTTAAACTCGATAAGAAATGAAGAAATTAAATATTTTCAAAATTGAAGGGTGTAGCAATAATTAGAAATATAAAAACAAATTTGCCTTAGGATTATATTTTGATTAACATAACTAAAAATGGTAACCAATACTATATATATTATGCACAAGTAGAAGTTTAAAATAGACACAAAAATATTAAATAAGACAAAATATATATTATTATTGAGGAAATAGAAATAAGACTCTATCTTCTAATATTATAAAAAAACTAAAAAACTTTTGATGTTAATTATTATAAAATAATAATTCTATCGTTGGGAAAAGAGAAATAAGACTCGGTTCTAATATTGTAAAAAAAGTAAGGTAATTTTTGTAGTGTAAAAGAATATGGTTAAAATGGGTAACATGGAGTGACATTAAAAATTAAAAGTGTACTAGGGGAACCCTTTGTGATTATATAAGCTTTTCTTTTCTTTATTTTTCTTTGTACTAGTATAATGACATAAAATTTGATTATAAAATAAGAAATTTTATTTTGATATAAATTTTATAGGTTATATAGTCATTTTCTCATTTTAGAAACTTATATATGTAAATATGTTATAATAAATTAAATTTATTTGGAATTATTTTTTAAATTTATTACATTCTCTTTCATTTTTAATTATGTTTTACTCTATCTTATCTCCCCTTAACTTTGCTACTTTGTTAACATCTATTATTTAAAACTTTTAATTTTATTGATGTTAATTTACATATGACAATATAGAAACACCATGACTTCTCCTTTCAAATTATATATCTTTTTAATTTTGATATAATACAAGTATAAATACCAATTGATATCTATATTTTTCTGAAATAATATCATGTCTTAGAATTAACTAAATACTATTTATTTTAATATTTTTAACAATTTCTATTATTTTTTATTTTATCTATTTCATTTTCTATGTGACAACGTAAAAATGTCATATTTGACATGCTATATGTATGTAAAGATATTTAATATAGATAAATTAAATTATTATATATCATACTAAAATGACTATTAAAATTATTTAAATATTTTAAGCATTATATGCGACTTAATGAAATAGTGCCATAGGTCAACTTCTACCTTTTTATTTAATTATATATGCTATATTTATATGGAGAGATTGATGATGAAATGACAAATATCGTAATTATATGTAAATTCTTTTATTACTTATATTTTGTTATAATTTGTAGCTAATTATATTTTGTTGTCTATTTTTAAAAAAATGTCCACGGCAATGCATTCACTTATTAATTAAGTATATTTTTATAATAATTTATTTTAAAATATATACTTAATTGTTATAACTATCTTCCAACAATCTATATAAACAATTATATTTTTTTCATTCTTAAAAATTAATTAATATCACGATCTAACTTTAAGAATTCAATTATCTATATCATATTACTTGGCTTCGTGATAAGGTTACATCCAACTTTTAACTCTCTTTAAGGTGTGTGTATATACGAATGTTATCTATGTATTAAATATAAATAATGATTGAAGTTAAATATTTTATCTGATATAACTAAAAGTTTATATCTGGTGTTGATAACATTTATTTTAATAAGAAATATAAGTAATATTTTTTTAATATTATTATTTAAGTAGGTGTCAAATTATTTTTAAGATGATCATAAGTTAATTCTATGCAAATCCTCACTTTGGTTATACTTTTTTTAGATATATTTTACTTTTTAGTGTTTGATAATATTTACATGAGGAACTAAAAAATATATGATATATTTATATAAATAATTTAGTTTATTCATGTTGTCATTATAGATATACAAAATATATTATTTAAAAGTAAATTTAAAAAAATTATTTTGTGTGTGTCAAATAGCATTTATCCCTTTCCCTGTCAAATATAATGTGCATTATTATTAATACATAAATTTTTTTATTCATCATTTGGGTTGCTCTCGATGGAACAATAAGAATATATTTTATTTTTATAGATATGAAATATGATTGATATATTTATCTTCTATATAACTTAACATTAGAATTATTTTTATTTTTTATTTTATTATGTGTCACATGCTTCTGCCTTCAAGTCTTAAAAAATTATTGATAGATTGACTTAATCTGAAAAGATAGTTATAAAGTTTGTGAATTCTTCCTATTTTATAGTTCATCTTATCTATTTCATATTATAAACTTTAAATGTGGTATTAAATTACATAGTTGAATATGATTCCATTTTCATTTATATTTCGAAACCTTTTAGTGTGGGACTAAAAGCATATTTGATAGATAATAATTTTATTGTATATGATCAATTCTAGTTCATAATAGTTTTCTAAAAAAAATATAATTATTTAATATAATTTTATTTCATATGTGGCATCATAAGAATTTTTCATTTGGCATACCTCAGCATATATATATATATATATATATATACATACATATATATATATATATACATACATATATATATATATACATATACATATATATATACGTGTGAATATAAATATATAACTACATTTTTAAAATATTTTATTTTTTATTACGATGGAAATATAATTTTAAAATTATAATTATATTATATTGGGAACATAGATATTTACTCAATATTAATCAATATCATCATGATATATATTAATCGTAAATATAAATTATTTTATTATAACATAACTAACACACTTTATAAACTTTCATTTAAAAAAATAATTTTAACGATGCTTTGTTTAATGAAATAATAATACTTAGCATCTTCTATCTTTTCTTTTATATAAATAAATAAATATGGATATAAATGCATAAACTTCAATAACCAACAAAAAAATTTAGCACTAAATGATGTGATACTCATTGATATTATTAAGTTTACCATAGTAATAATTTTGTGAACATTAATTCATTATGATTATTATCATAATAAAAAAAATAATTATGTTTTTTTATTAATAATAATTGTAATTATTATTATAAGATTAAATATGCAAGTTTTTAACTTAAATATCTTCATATACATACAACATTTTGTTAGCGTATAGAGACATACACTTAGAGATTTATATATGGTATTCTATATCACAAAATTCGTCAAGTATACTACTATTTTAGAAGCATCATCTATTCATAGTTGCAAATATTGAATTTAAAAATATGAATAAACATATATATATTTCATAATGAACTTTTGAATATCATGATGATATTATAATAAAATATTTTTTTATCATGCACATATGTATATTCGTATGCCCGCACGTACTCTTTACTTTTAAAGAAGGAGTCAAATATGTAAATAAAAATTGAGAGTCCCTCTATTTATACATGGTGTATAATATACAATTTGTATATACAATTTATAAAAAAACTATTTCTTATTTTTGAGAGAAAGCATGCACACATAATAGAATGTATAACTTATTTTTGCAATGTGCACCATTGCATCATATACATCACGATATTTATAGCTAATGTAGATAATATAAAAATAATAATTAAATTAGAAACCACTCGATAATAAACTTTTATAGATATTATATTATATGTTATTTACAATATAAAACTATATCATAAGTAATATAATTAAATCATAATTTAAATAATAACTAACTTTTGTTGTAGGTGATTAAGTATCTTATATTGGTTTGTAACTAACTATCCAATAATAATAAAATGATTATTTTGTTTGATATTCTAAAATGATCGATATACATAAATCTTCTATGTTGATAAAACAACAATAACAAAATGATTAAATTTGGTTGATTTTTTTGTTATTAGCTAATTACGTTTCATGCATTTGTTTATAATGAACTATAACATATGGATATACATATAATAATAAATTTAAAAATATTAAAATAATGATAAAGTCTAGCTAATTATTTTATTATTAGCATATTATCTATCCTATATTAGTTTATAACAAATTATTCAATAATTACAAAATTATCACAAATCTCAGTTGTTTGATATTCTAAAATAATTGATGTACGTAAATCTTCTATCCCCTTTATAGAACACAAATCTCATAATAGCAAAAATAATAATTATATACGACTAAAAATTATTAAGAGAAATAATATAGGATTATAAATATTATTAACACAAAAATATATGAATTATTTCACATATTAATTTTACTAACAAAATGATTAAGTTAAGTTGTTTATTTTATTATTAACTAATTTTATATCATATATTGATTTATAACAAACTATCCTATAGTAACGTGATTACAAACCTTAGTTGTTTGATATTCTAAAATGATTTATATATAAAAAAATTTCTATCGCCTTCATAGCATAACAACCTGATAATAATAAAAATAATAATATATACAATTCATAATTATTAGTATAAATAATATATGAGAATAAATATTATTAACACAAAAATATGATTTATTTCCTATATCATTGGCTATAGAAAAATCTTTCATATATATATATATATATATATATATATATATATATATATATATATATATATATATATATACAGATAAGGAGATATATAAGATGTAGATGCATATATATTTAATATATAAGATGTAGATATATATCCTAGATATCGAAAACTTTGATGATACTTAATGTTAATCATCAATAGATATCATCGTTAGAGCATGAAATGCATATTTGTAACTCGAACTTTATAAAATTTATATTTTCTTATATAAAAAATTTATCAGACAAAGAGAAATTATATAAAAGTATTTTTTTATCGTACACAAACTTATATTTGTGGGTCCTCACATACTCTTTGCATTCAAAGAAGGCGTCGAGTATACAAATGTAAATTAAAAACTCTATATAATATTTAATATTTTTTATTAAAGGAGAGAAATTATATATAAATATTTTTTTGTCATGCACAGACCTATATTTGTATGTCCGCACGAACATTTTCCTTCGAAGGAAGGCATCAAGTATGCAAATGAAAATGAAAGTTTCTCTATTTATAGTTACAAATATATAATTTAAAAATATAAATAAATAAAATTATATATATTTTTAATAACTAACTTTTGAGTTTTCATGATTATATAATTAAAATATTATTTTTTATACATTCAATTTATGAGAGCGTGACACGTGGCACTTTCAAAATATATATAGATATAGATAGATATTTTCTAATAACTAATGTTTGAATACCCATGATTATATAATTATAATATCGTCACTTTATATAATCAATTTATGAGAGCTCGACATGTGTCACTTTCTATCTCTGCTTTATTTTTTTATACATTCAATTTATGAGAGCTCGACACATAGCACTTTCAATATATATATATATTTCTAATAACTAACATTTGAGTATCAATGATTATATAATTATAATATTATCACTTTATATATTCAATTTATGAGAGCTCGACACGTGTCACTTTCTACCTCTGCTTTTATATATATATATAAATATGAGTGTTTTTTGGGATCTCTTGTAGTGCATGCGTGGAGATCTTAGAGTAACTGTTGATTGAAAATAATTTACCCACATGCAATCATATTATTAAGGAAAAGCATTAAAACACTAGAAGAAAATTGAGATTTTTCGACGGACATAAATTCTTCACGCAATTTGCGATAGATTTTGCGATGGATAGGAATTCATCAAAATTTTTGAGATTGAGACCGTAAAAAATTAAAGTAATAAATTATGAAATCTATTATATTATTATTTTATTTTTTGACGATTTGGACCGTGTAAATTTCTGATGGATTCCTATCCGTCAAAACTTTTGACGGTCGAACCCATCGACAATTAGAAATTGAGTATTATATAATATATAACATTATTTAATATATGATATAATTAGTATTTTATTATTATAATTATCGACGATTCAGACTGTCAAAAGTTTTGAAGGATATTGGAACTTCCGATGGTCTAGACCGTCGATAATTAGAAAAATAATTTAACATCATATAATATATAATAATACAATTAGTGTTTTACTATTATAATTAGCGATGGTTTGAAAGTTTCGACGGTTTGAACCGTCGATAATTGAAAAAATAATTAAATATTATAATCATAATATATAATATGTTTAATATTTTAATTTATTTAATTATCGACGGGTCGAACAATCAATATTGTCGACAGATCCGGTCGTCAGTAATTCTAATTTCATTCCTGCCCACCCTTCCTACCAATTTTTTTAATTTAATATTATTATTTCTCTTGTCGCTCATTCCCTCACCTCTTCTCATTCGCACTTCCTCTCCCACGGCGGCTCTCTCCCCCTTCGACAACGGCTTTTTCTTCGGCTCCCTCCTTTTCTTTGGCTCCGCTCCCTCCGACAGTGCTTCCTCTCTGACTTTCTCCTTCTCCGATCTTCTCTCCTCTTTCCTCTCCGGCTCCCTCTCCCTCTCCCTTTCTCTCGATCTCCCTCTCCAATCAAGTCACAGTCGACCTAGGCCAGCAACCTAGCATCCGATTTGGCAGGCCGCGACCTGATCTAGTCGTCGGACGGCCGATCCGGCCTAGTCAACTACTAGGTGGCCTAGGTCGGTCGCGGACGGCCAGATCGGCCATTTGGCAACCAGATCTGGCCGTGGGTGCTCGGATCTGCTATGAGGCATCCGATTCAGCTGTAAAGCGGTCAAAATTTTTTTAAAAAAAATTTAAAATTATTTTTGACGATTGCGGTCATCGAAACTATTGACGACTAGTGCCGTCGAAATATTGAGTCGGTTAGTGACCATCAAAACTTCCGACGGCTTTGACCATCAGAACTTTCAATGGCTTTTTCTAGGCCGTCAGAACTCATTTTGTGACATGCGTGTTTCGGACGGCGACCTTCCTTCGGAAAATCCATCATTAATCATGATTTCTATCTGTCAGAAAAACACATTTTTTTGTAGTGAAATAGCAATTTTTAATATTAAAAAGTTGAATAGTCGACATATCATGTAAAGAGGAAAAAAAGCCTCCCGTGGATTTTTAATGTCATAGTCCAAATTAGGGATGAAAGTGGTTCGGGTCGAGTGGTTTTTACTTAAAAAAACTGACTTTTAAATTTTGGGTGATTTTCTAAAACGTAAAAGACCACCCTAAAATTTTTTTCGAGAAAAAAAATCGACCTAGGCAGTCTCGGTTTTTTCGAATCGGTGTCCTACTTAAAATAATATTTTTTAAAAAATTAATAGACATTAAATACATCACAAACTATGTTTAAAAAAAAACAATATTAACTCAGTTCATAAAGAAACTAAACTAATATATTATCACATTATAATTTAAAATATTATAGTCAATTTTATACAAATTTTGTTAAAATATATTAATAACTTGATGATATTCAACTTTAACTATAACATAATAAGTCAACAATATAGTTAATCTAATAAATATGGATAAAAAGAATGTAAAACTTTAAAATATTATTTAAAAATTAAGATAATATTTTAATTATAATATTTTATAAAATATATATTTGATTTGGGTCAAGTCCCTCCGATTTTTTTGATAGGAGCCATAATTTAAACGGATGGTTTTAATTATTTTAAAAAATCAACTTAATTTTTAATTGGAGTATGAGTTTGTGGTTTTTTCGGGTCGATTTTTTTTATTTTGGTTAGGTTTTTTAGGTAAGTAGGTTTTTAACTCCAAATTACGTTGGGCAAATATAAAATCTAATTCGAAACGAAAACAATATTTGGATTTTGGACACCCTTTCTTCCCACAGAACGGCATGCCACTGTTGGTGCACAAGGGGTAGCCCAATATGTGGGACTCATGTCCAACAAAAAGAACGGGACAACGGACTCGTCTTTGTTTATAGCTTTTTTTTTTCATATTACAAAACTTATTCTGTTTAATTGAAGACTTTTCTTATCAGTATAAATTATTACTTTTTAGGGAGAAAATAGTATATTCCTATTTTGGATTTGGTATAGAAGTTACTTGAACAAGTGGAAAACTAAGTACAATGTATTACATTACTTAATTATTTTAAAATGGATAAATCAATAAGTGAACAGATGAAAAAAAGCTATCTTTTCACATTACGATTATAATTATAATTTATCCATTGGATAAATTACAAATTATCAATTAGTAATTTGTTTACTGAACTCCATTTATCTATTTATGTGCATGTGATGTGAACCCATCTCTAGACCATCTCCGTCATTTTCCTTTCCCCCTTGAGGTTCTCGTTCTGCTCTGTCCCTGTTGAACTACATTTGGGTTTGTTCTCTGCATTCAATTCTCAAGCCAAAAGAATTAAGTTGAAAAGGAAGGGCCAGATGGTCTTCAATCGAGGGGAAGATAGAGAAACGAAAGTAAAGCTAATCCGCCCATTTCCCTTACTTTTTCTTCTCATTTTTAAATATAGATTTGCTACTAAAAGGGATTAATAATGGATCAGGTTTATCAAACTATGGTATTTTGCTCAGGAGCACCATGGCGCACACACACACCCAATGGTCAAACATGGGAGCACTAGATTTTTTTTTTGGTCCTTTATCTTGTGTTGAGAGTAAAAAGTAGGATGCACCGAATATGGTGATAGCTCCAGCTTAACTTGCCCATTCATCCAAGGATTCAGCATTCATTGAGCTTGACCCTGTCCGATCAAATTGATCTCCCCGCTCGCTTTCCTCCCCGTAAACATCTCATTCAGCCAAAGCCAATTATTATATATATTTTTTTAAGATGGTCAGTCCCGGTGTCTTGTAAACCTGGTAGACGATCCAACTCGTGACGCTAAAAGGTGCATTCACAAGTTGAAAATAGACTTATTATCGAATTTAACTAATTTGATTAAATTCGTCTCGAATCGCGTATTTAAGAGATAAAACTCTCAATAAAAATATTTTGTCTTTACAAAAAGTCGAACTCAAAAATTTTGCTTAATGGAAAGGAGCCACTTACCACTCTAGAGGAAACACCTACCACCCTAGCTCAACTCGTGGTCAATTTATTATATTTCTCATTACTAAAACTAAGAGATCTCAGAAGAATAAAAGTACCCCCTAACTGTAAGTAAATCTAAGTCAAGTTGGTCTTCCTCTTCCAATTGTGAAGACTTTGGAAGAGTCTCAGTCGAAGCAAGTAGTTGCGTCCTTTGTTGTGCGTACAAACAATAATAATGTAAAATAAAAGAAACAGCGCCCCCAGAAATCGAACACAAACCAAGCAACTTGATGCATACATCATGATTCACACCACCTTCAGCAAATACACGCAAAAATTTATATATATATATATATTGTTTTTTTTTTGTTATGTGCTTCGTAATATATTAGAAAAGATACGCGAATAAGATTCGACTAATATTCACAAAAGAGAAAGAGGAACTCGTTCTTGCATATATGATAAATGCGTCTAAAAACATGTAATTTGCATAAAAGGTACGTACACGGTACACTATTCATATGCACTGATTTATTGACAGATAGATGAGGTCAGTTTGGGAATTTGAAAGAGGAGAAAAAAAACGAAACAAAATGGAATCTAAAATGCATGACAGAAAATATGGCGAGGAAAAAAAACTTATATATCAATTTAAAGGATGAATTCCTAAAATACCCTCATGCTCTTAGCCCTTCCAGGCGTAGACCAACAGGGAGAACCCCTCGGCCTGCTGCAACTCCATCTCCTCCTGGCTCGCCCAATCCATCACCGTCGAGCTGCTGCCGGAGGATACCGACGAAGCCGATGACGACGACGAGCTCGTCTTCAGAAGACTCCTCTTCCGCCGGATACTCCTCTCGCCGCCAGCGCCACCGCTGCTCTCGCTCCAATTCCTGTTCTTTCCGAAATGCCGCGCGGCCGGGCCTCTGTACGGCGCTCGCTTGAGCAATTGCTGGCCCTCGAACATGAGGCCGTCCGTTCCCTTTCGCAGATGTCCGGGCGCAAATTTCTCGCCTTCATCTGGCTCGAACCGGAAGACGAACACGGCGTGTGCCATCTCCGCCGGAGGTACGACGGCGCCGGGGACCGTGCCGCCTCCTGCTACCGGGGCGGCCTCGTCCTTGAGTTGGAAGAGCCAGTTATGGAGGTCCCACGAGACCAGGATCCGGCCGCCGCCGCCCTCCACCTCTACCTTCTCACTGCCCCGGAACTTCCACCGGAGCCGGCGAATTTGGAGCACTTTATCACCGTCAACGGCCACTGACATGTCAATCTCCTTCTCCTTCTCCCTCGCACCGAGCTCGATCGTGATCTGGCGCTCCTTGCCCCCGAACCGCGCCCTCGTCTTGTAGAACCTCCGGCCACCGGCGTCCCCTAGCACAACGCGCTCCCTCCTCGAGATCAGTACTGGCTTGGCGACGAGGATAGAGGGACGCTGCGCTTTGGTCTTCCTGAACGCCTCGTCCACGAGGTCGCCGGCGGCAAGGAGCATAACGCCGTCGACGATGACGGCAACGAAGAACCCGGACGTCGGCTCGGGTCCGCCGCAGGAGGGGAAGCTCGCCCTCGTCAGATCCCACGCGACTTCCACGGACCGGTGGCACCGGTGGTCCTTCAGCTGGAACTGCCTCGATCCCCTCCGCTTCCAGAAGAGCCACGGCCTGACTCGGAACCGGAGCTGCGGCTCTTCGCCGTCGTCGACGACCGCGAGCCCGCTACCTCCATCTGGGAGACGAAGGTCGAAGCGGAGGGAAAGGCCGAAGACTGTGCGAGACCAGGTGAGCCCAGCAACGCCGAGGTGCGTCTCGTAGACGGAGGTCGTCAGGTTCGGCCCCGCCGCCGTCGATGCCGGCGGTCCGCCGGTGGCGCTGCCTCGGAAGCAGCCCGGAACCACGTCGGGCATCCTTTATATCCTCCGGCGAATAGGCTTCGAAGTGCGGAACCGCAGAGTTGGTCCGGTGTGCTCTGAAACGAGAGCGGAGACCAAAAAGCGGGCAAAGGCGACTCCTATAAATCATCGAGCCGATGGTGACGGCGCTCACTCCGCACCTGGCGGTGATCATAATCACAGATGACGCGTTTTGAAATGTGGGGGCTATCGTAACTCGTGTTTGGGTTCACACTTGGGTGCATAACGTAGGTGCCATTCCAAAACTTTGATTTTTATGGACTATAACTGAAATTTATTAGTTAAGTGGACTTGATTCCTTCTCCACAAGGTTTAATAAAATTTTCCGATAGAAGTCCGCAAAAATGATATGAATAAACTTTCATCAACGTTTGAACGCATGAAATATGAATAGATTTTGATTAACGTTATAATTCTAAATTTCAAACTTCAGGTTATTAATACTCAGTGAGAGTTTAATCCATTTCAGAAATTAAATTTGAAACTATTAGTATAAACAATTATCATTATAGAAGGTAGCTTGGCTATTCAATTGTGTCACAATTTCAATATATTTAAAAATTTCAAAGGGATCTATTTAATTCTTAACTTATGCTTACTTTCTAAGAGAAAAATATATGTTGAAATGGGGGTTTGCAAATTTGAAAATAAGATCGCGATTCATTTTAAGTTTAATAGTTAAATCGATAAATTAGTTTGAAATTAGAGAATTAATGTGATAAAAAATTGATATAATGAATGAATTTTTTATGAGTTTTGAATTAAAATAATTATTATAGTTATAAAATATAATTACATTATTAATAAAAATAAAATTATAAATATTTTTATGATAAATTTTTGTTTAAAATATATTATTGAAATACAAAAGAGTTTTTAAAATTAATTTTTTATATATATTAACTAATTTATTTTATATGAAAAATATGTGAGAAAAGGAAAATAAAAAAAATAAAAATATCACGTAATAAAAAAAGTTGATTCTCAACTATAATGTTCCGATTCTATTCAAAAGGTGGAACTCGAGCCACTAGAATCAAGTTACAGTTACTGGTTTCAATGTTGGAACTAAATTCTAAATGAGTGTTTGATAGATTCAGGTGATTCCAGTTTGGTCACAATTTTCTTTTCTTCTGCATTATTATTTTATGTTTTAAAATTAATTTTCGCACTAGCATCTCAAATCAGTTTAATTGAATATGTCAATTGAATATGATCCACTGATAATGTTTCCACTCGCCCAGTAATTTAATACATCCAATATTTTCTTTTAAAAAAAATATGTCATTTATATTTTAACCATTTCATCTAATTATTTTGGGAAAGAAATAGTGAACGCTTTTTAGGAGAATATTTGTATGTGTGCATCCTTTTGCAATAATGAATCAAGTGGTTGTCCAATGAAATTGGTTCTTTTTTTTCTTTTGGGTAGTCGCCTCTTATAAGTAGGAAGCGATCCAATTTACGTGACGGATTACAGGTGAGATTCTCAATAAAATTTTTTTACATTCATAAAATTTGAATTCAATACGAGAAGGAGCCGCTTACTACTCTCCTGAGAGCAGACCCCAAAAATGAGACATCCACTTCAACGTGATATTTAATTTATTTAAAAGGGTCGAACTTTATTTATAATTCTAAAATTTAGATATTAACATATATGCTTAATAAAATTATAAAATTCTAAGGGGCAAAATCCTAGTGGGTCCACCCATGCTCCACCCCAACTCTCGTTGCTATGATCGGTTGAGATACTCTTTGGCATCATTAGTTTAATTAAAGAATAATGAATAATAATGGTAAGAAATTTTATTTAGAATATTTTTATAATAAATTTATTATAAATTTAATGATATAATCAATTAATGCATATGAAAAAACATAATTAAACATATAATAAATTATTTAATTTAAGAATTTTACGATATTTATTGTCATATGATAAATTACTTATTTATATGTGAAATCAAGCAAAACAAAAAACATAATTATAATATATATATATAAAGATTATCTTTATAATAAGTTTAAGATTGCGCATTAATCATAATGAAAACATTAATTATTAATTTTTTTTATCCAACTGTATAATAAATAATTTTTTAAGCATGCATATGAAAAAGTAAAGACATAATGAAGCAATAAAAATAAGAAGATTAAAATAAGTTAGAAAATAAATAATATATTTGTATAAGATAGAAAATGTATATACTCTAATATCTAATAATTAAACATTAATCAAATTGTCTCTTAATTTTTTTATCTAAAATGTCCAACTGTGATTAGATGTCTTGATTATTTTTTCTAAAAAAACAAGTCGATAAAAATAATGTTTTTATTTTTATAATTTGAACCGTCTTCGTTGGTTGCTAACAAATTAAGTCTAATCCCGTTTATCACCTTCACAGTAAAAAAAAGAGATTTTTTTTTAATGTGTGTATGATTTGAAGTCAGAAATTCTGATTCTGATATGACAAGGAAATAAAATTGTCATTAATTAATTAAAAATATTAAATCGATAGAAAAATTAATTCTATAATATCAACTATGACGTCTTCTTTTTGTATCATTTATCAAATAATAAGCTTAAAAAAATGGTAGACGAGTGGTTTTTATGTATGCTAACTGCTAAGCATGGGAATTTTCGATATATTTTTTTCGATTGTCATCAAAGTATTCGGAATGGTCGAATAAATATTTAAATTTATTATCATTCAATTAATTTATGTCATTTTGAATCGCATGTTTGATTATAACAAATGAGACTTCCAACGAAAATATTATATGTATAATAAGTATCAAACTCAATACCTCCTTAAAAAGAAAAGAAGTTACTTATCATTTGATTCCATCTTCACTTGATATTAAATAATTTATTTTCTCAAAACCAAGAAAATGTGAGCTTTCATAAATAATTATTTATGATAAGAAAAAAATAAGTTTGTGAGAATTTATTATTTTCCCTCCAAAAAAATTATTATTATTTTTATTTTCAGACGTATGGAAAAGGAATCAACTGGAAATTTCAAAATAACTTCAGAAAACAATTCGCGGGGAAAATTTCACATGATTTTGACGCATGTAATAATAAGTTTTCATAATTAGCCATAATTTTCAGGTATGCACCTGTCGTTTAATTGGAAAAGTGCAATCAAACGGAAACCTAATTTGGTGCTTCAGTCCAATTTAGGGGCCTAACTCCTAAGAGAAGACCAGATGGGAATTAGGTTTGGAGTGAGGTATAATTAAGTGATCAAGCTCCATAATTACTGTTTTCTTCAATAATATTTTAAAAAATAGATCATGTTTTAAAAAAATAATGGAAAATACGAAAAGCCTACATTCACAGTCAGCGTCTTTTAATTCAAAAGGGGAGCCCATGGGGCATATTTTGACCGTCGGATGGCATTCGACGGCTCTTTCTTTTCTTTTTCTCTCTCGTGTGATGCAGCTTCCCTTCCTCTTCTTTTTCTCTCAGTCGTGCCTCCCTCTCTCCACTCTCTCTCTCGTGTGATGCAGTCGTGCCTCTCTCTCTCTCCCTCTTTCTTGACGCAGCCGTGCCTACCTCCTCTTTCTCGTGTGCGGCCATGCCTCCCTCCTCTCTCTCTCCCTCGTCGACGAGCACCCTCTCATTGATCGCCGGCTGTGCCCCCCCCCCCCCCCCCCCCCCCCCCCCCCCCCTTAAGTTTTTAAAATTTAGTTAATTACATATATAAATATAGAAAATTTTGAGTTAAAATTGATTTTGATCCCCTTAACTAATGTTTCGAATGAATTTTTTCACAAAAAATACTTTGTCTTGATGGTTCACAAAAATAATGTTGCCAACCATCTGGATTGAGAGGGAAAGAAGGCGGAGAGAGAGAGAGTGGCCTCGTTGGATCTCGATTGTCCAAGAAATGTGCACCGTCGGATGTCTCATGGTGCACGAAAAAGGTCTATGCTCGTATAAAATACTTTTTAATTTTTATATGAAAAAAAACTGTTTTATTTTTGTTGCGCTAATAAAAATCACAATTGTTATTACTTGGCAGAATGCCAGGTGAACATATGCCTACATGCATCCAGGACTATGACGTACAATACAAGGTTAAGATTACACATTTATATACTATAATCTTTTTTTTATTATGGTATATTTATATCAAGGGTTATTTTTTAAAATTTATCATAAACTATCACGATTTTTTGTACTTAATTTTAAACTATGAATTTATTTTTTATCTATAAACTATCGTAACTTTTCTACTTTAATCATTTCATCCACGTTTGTTATATTTTTTATTATATTTATTTTTTTATTTATGAAAAAAAACTAAAATATCCCTCGTCATATAATACATCAAATAATAAATATAAAAAATAGAAAAATAAAAAAAACATTCGACTATCGGTTGTTGAATATTGATACCTTGGCTTCTTCGCCGGCAATCGAACATTTTTTTTATTTTTTTATTTATTCTTTGATATATTATGTGATAAAGGATAATTTAATATTTTCATAAATGAGAAAAAAATAAATATAACAGAAATAGACGAGAGGATTAAAGTAAAAAAATCACGATAGTTTATGGATAAAAAAAATAAATTCATAATTTGAAATTAAATATGAAAAAATATAATAGTTTAGAGAGATTTATGAAAATAATACTTATATCAATGCATAAAACTTATATTTTTCCGGTAAATTACATGTATAGTAATAAACATAAATTTAGGATTAGAGTAACTGATTTTTTTTCAACATTAATTAAATCCATTGCCCTTTTCAGGCTTTTAACAAATATAAGACCAAAAAAAAATCATTTATGAGTAACTGTGTGTATATATCTGTATTTAAAATTATTAATTTCGGAGTTCAAATCGCTATTAGCTATATGAAATTTAATATTTCGACAATAAATTCGGCCTACTTTCTAAGTCGACGTCATGAACTACCGTACACAAAAATATTATTTAGAACACTAATTTCGTCAAGATTTATCTTTTCTGCAGCAATATTTTTTGTTATAAAAAAATATCTTGGTAGGTGTTATTTTAACTAATATTTATATTTTTAAAACATGAGTTAGGGAGAGAGAAGGGTGTTAATTTATAGTGTGAACGATATTTATATAAAAGTAAGTCACCTAATTCGGCCCAAAAAACAAAGCATTCATAAATTCACCATGATAAAAATGGGGGAAGATAAATTGATATCTTTTTTTTAGTATCTGTTGGACCATCTCCAATTAATAAATGCCGTTTCAAATGGTCAACAAATTAGTGCATAATTAGTGGTCAATCCCGTTCTTAACTCAGCATTCCCCACCTGGATTCGACTATATCTTAAGGCCAAATGGGTCCCATAACCCTAAAAATTAATTTATATGAAAAACGAGCTACAATTAATTGCAATCATTGAGGTATTTCAATTAATATATATATTTAGCATGTAACAAGGCAAATGTTAATAAAATAAAAGGAAAAATGATCACGGCAGATTAATGGCATACAACAACAAAAGTTGAGTTGGAGTGATAAGCGTCTTCTACGTGCTTAAGCAAATATTGGGTTCAAGTTCTTAGGAATGTAGAATATTTTTGTTGACAGTCTCATTTGTCAATGCTAAGCACGCGACGTGGGGCGACCATACCGAATTAGTTAAGTTCGATGGTGGATCGATCTTCAACTTGTGGAAGGTATGTTTTTTAGTGTCGCGCGAGTCGGGTCGTTCGTCCGCTTCCCAGTTGCCACCTAAAAAAATAAAAATTACCGTATAATTTTTTGGAAACGTTGTCTCATATATCAGGTTGTATTTTTTTCTATTACATAAAAAATATATGGATACAACTTTCACGTTGAATTTTTTTTTTGAAAAAAAAATGTTCCCAACTGTCGAACCTTATGCATTAAGAGTACGAAAATCGGATTTTTTTCAGGCTAATATTAGTTTTTCATTATTTTTCAATTCAAAATATGCTATTGCTACTCTATGAGTACCGAAAGTATCGAACATTTGTATTATTAAGAAATAAAATGGAGTGAGAATAATGTAATTTAGAAATGAATAACCTTTAGTAATTGGCATGCATGTGTTTTTGAGGCGTTTGTTAGTTTTTTTTAATTATTTATGTGAGAATTAAAGTCATAAACATCTCTATTCTCTATTTTCCGTCGACATTAAAGAAATTCTATAGTTATTAAATTCTATTTTAATATTTTACATTACGAGCTATCTCCTTGCAGAATTCAATCGTATTTTTTTTTTACATTGAGTGATGATTTAACTTTTCATTTTTGGCCTAAAAGGATTTTAACTTTTTAGAACATGGACGGATCCAATAATAATAATAATAAGTGGACTCGCAAACGCTCTTTATATCGCAGTCACCATGTGGTCTTTGCTGCAAAGAAAGAGTATACGTAATTTAGTTTCATAATATTTAACGTGGGTGTTTATTCGTCTTTTTTAATTAATTAATTAATTAATTAATTAATTAATTATAATATATATATATATATATATATATATATATATATATATATATAGATGTGTGTGTGTGTGTGTGTAAAATTTGACTGTGCAATGTAAATCATAAAGAATATATATAAAATTTACTGACAATTTTGGTAAGTCCACTAACTAAAATTTAACCACTTACACAAATATTTTTTTTTTCGGTAGTGACTTACACAAATAATTTACGTGCATTTCATCAAATTTATACCAACAATTAAATTGACGACCTATTCACCCAAAGAATTAGAGTCAAATGATAAACAATTTGTTCTCGTTCAAGGGGACCTCAAGTTTAAAATCCGTCATATGCATAATATTTTCACCGAAAACTTCATCTATGGGGGGACGATTATAATCAAATGATAATAAATTTGAATCTTTATTCGACCATTCAAATTATTATAGTGGCAACCAAAAAAAATTGACAACCTACTCACACATGAATTGCAAGTCAAACATTTACATTATATTGGATAAGATCGAATTAGGGATGGCACCCGTCGCTGTTCGGGGCGGGGGACACCACCCCCGTCCCGAATCCCCGATCCGAAGAAAATTTTATCCCCCACCCGATCCCCGTGAGGATCCAATTCCCTGAATTTTTAAATTAATTAAAATATGGGTAATTAAAAAAATTATAAAAAATCACAAATAAAAAAAAAGTCTGTGCAGAGGTGATTTCGCGGCGGCGGCGAAATCGCCGCCACTCGGCCGATTTCGCCTCTGTGCATTGTGAAATCGGTTGAAAGGGGCGGCGGCGAAATCGCCTCTGCGCAGGCGATTTCGCCGCCGCCCCTTTCGGCCACCGACGACCACGATGACGCCGCGGGGCCCCGAAGGAGTTGAGGTAGCGGAGGGAGAGGCCGGAGGGGGGAGAAGCCTGCGAGGGTCGTGCGAGCTGCGACAGAGGCCGGCGTCGAATGGAGCAGGGACGCGAGACTACGGCGGAGGTCGGCGGCGACAGTCATCGTGGATCTGACCGTTGGTGGTGCGCAGTGCGCACTCGTTTGAGGAGGGCAGCGTCGTTCTCTTCAAGCGAGAACTGGCGCTGCCCTCCTCAAACGAGCGCCGCCGTCGCCCTCCTCCGTTGTCGTCGTCGCCCTCGTCCACTGCCACCGTTGCCGTCGCGCTCCTCCGCAGTCCGCTGTCACCGTTGTCATCACCAGACCGCCATCAGGGGGAATGGATCGGCCAACATGGAGATCGGCCGACATGAGAAGAATGGAGGAAGAAAAAGCTTATCGGCGGCCGACATCAGAAAGAGGAAGAGTGGAGGAAGAAAAAGAATTGGTCGGCTGCTTTAGGGTTATATATATATATATATGGATGGATGGTTGTATTATAATAAAAAATATATATAAAATTAGGGGGCGGGAATTCGAAGCCCCGCGTGGCGGAGGGAATTTCCCCCGCCCTGATCCCCGAAAAAGGGTTCGGGGGAAATTTGCCCCCCATCCCCGCCCCCGCGGGGAAAAAATTCCCCGAGTTCGGAGCCCCGATCGGGGATTCCCCGCGGGGCTCGCAGGGGGGCGGGGAATATTGCCACCTCTAGATCGAATCATATGTTTGGAGATAGAGCTGCCTAGGTTTTGTGTTTTCTTTCAAGTGAGCGCAAACACAACGAGGTCGCCTTAATTTGTTGCTTGAAGATAATGTTCGAAGTATCTAACACGTTAATGTGGCATATTATAGTCTATAGACATAGTAGATCCAATCGATTAAACAGTAATATCGATTACTCTGTTTTCACCCAAAAAATCCTTTAAATTTTCAATCTGCAATAAACTAAATATCTTTTTCTAAATATTTAGACGCCATTTGATTGCGAGTTTGGAGGTGAATTAAGGAAATATTCGTTAGAATAGAGTCAAATAACATGTCAAATAAAAAGTAGATTAGGATTAACAGCAGATTACTCATGCACAATTCACGATGAGTGTTTAATTTTGTCGGATGTTATTTTTCAAGTTTTGGTATTTTTTATTTTCGATAAATTACGAATAATCCGCTGATAATGCAAATAATCTATTCGTGTGTGTGAGTTACAAAATCTTAAGTCGATTAAAAAACCTAAGATGTTGCATAACTTGACTTGTTTTTTCCTATAATTTATTTATTCATAATTTGTGCATGGCATTCTATATAGAAGTTGTTAGTCCACTGATGAAGATTTTTTTTTTATTTCCTTTAGAATCGAATCATAAACAAAATTTTTCAACAATAGTTTTTTTTTTTCAAAATGATAATATTAAATAAAGTCTAAGCTGTAATCCCGAATTACAAAACAATTCTGCCTAGTTGAACTTGAACATGTTTGCATTGGGTAGTGTGCTTTAGATACTGATTGTTACATTTAACATCTAGAGTCTAGACTAATTTTTATTCAATTATTTTTTTTAAGTCGAAGGATTGTTGACCCACACATCCCAATGCATGTTGCAACAATGTAGATCTGCTTAACCAAATTTGTCATGTTTTATCTAGAATCGAAATGTCGAGTCAACGTATGTGTCACTTGCTATTAAAAGTCAAGCAAAAGCGTTTTACACTTCACAATGTTCAAATTGAAACATGATGGAAGGAAAAAGAAGAGAAAAAAAAACTTAATTAATTGTTGTGTTCAAAGAGATGGGCATGGAAAGTTCAAAGGCATGCATTTGATGAAGTGGAAGTGGAACAAAAATTGCTTCGCGTCGGTCCTCCTCGCCCGCATGGCGACGGCAGCCATAAATTGCAAGGCTCCACCATGAGGACCCTCTCTCTCTCTCTCTCTCTCTCTCTCTCTCTCTCTCTCTCTCTCTCTCTCTCTCCCTCCCTCCCTCTCTCCCTCCCTCCCTCCCCATGTCAATTATTCGTTTCATGTCACTTCAAAACATAAAAGAAAATATACAACGACACACGACGAAGATAAAATGATGGAAATTGTGCATGAATTGACTATAAATTAACAATGTAGTGGTTATAGAAGAAAATGACATTGCTTTGTTGAAATCGTAGCAAATTTTGAAAATGAATTTATTATATATTAAGACCGGTGTTTTGTTTTTTAAATTAAAACTTGTTCTAGTTCTAACCTGATTTAAATAATGATTCTTTTGTTTTTCAGGAACAAAACATCTCAATTGCGTTCTAATTTCAAATCAAATTGATATTTTCACGGAATTATCTTTTGGTCATTCATAAGACGGTTCATCTTGAGCTTTCATAAATCGATATTCAAGTCGATCATACTTAATTCACAATTTGAAGCATCGCTTGATGTGCTAGTGGAAGGGTGTATCACTTGCTCAAATTACACAAATCATCTCCCAATTTTGGATGAGATAACTCCAACTTCAATTTATAATTAGACTATTCTCGAACTTTTTTTTTGCACTTGTCAATATTCTGTCCGTTAATAATAAGTTCCCCTATTATGATACTAACATGACATAAAAAAATAAAAGGCATCAATCTCGTGGCTGTCACCCCTCATCGAAGCTGAAATAAGGGGGTCGACACCTCTTCCCCTCTCCTTTTCGATGTTAAGAGAAGGGAAGGGGGCCAGCCTCTCTTTTTCTCTCTTGCATGCTTGCTAACACGCGAGAAAGAAAAAAGGGGGCATCAGTCTCCTTACGATGAGCTTGAGGGAAACATAAGCATGCCCGAGAGAGAAAATAGGGATGTTGGCCCCTCGGATGAACTTGTAGAGGGGGGACTGGGGGCTAGGGGCTGATGCCTCCCTTTTTTTCTCATGTGCTCGTCGGTCACGAGCACGAGAGAAGAAAAGGGGTGTGAGCCACCTTTTCTCTCACGTGCTCGAGAGAGGAAAAGGGAGACGTTAGCACCTCCTCTCTCTCTCTCTTGCGTGCGCGTGCATCGATGAGCACGCACGGGAGAAGATGGACGTTAGCCCCCCTTTGAGCTCACCGCATGTCGTCGAGAAGGGGCGTGGGCCCCCTTAATCCGGATCCCGCGAGGGGCAATTGTGATGTTGGCGGCTCTTTTTTATTAATTTTTAATATGATTTTATTATATATTTCTATTAATCTATTATTTTTTTCTTATTCCACTTAACAACATAACTTTGGAATTAGTTACCGACGATCAGAAGCAAATAAAGTTCGAAGATAGTTTAGTTAAAAATTAAAATTAGAGGACCATTTAGATATCGATTCTAAGTTTGTTGATGATTCATGTAATTTTTTTATCCCAATATGGAGTATTCTACACATAAATAAAAACAAAAAAATGATTTACACAAAGAGATAACAATTATGAGGTATAAAGTTATTCAATTACTTCTCGTAATATAAAATTCTCATTTTTTTCGGATTATCTAACAAGAACTTAGTTAAATCATTTTTCTTAATAGTAGGGTCCTGTCGTGTAGGGGGATTCGAGTGAGGTGTCTAATCTGAAGACAATAACACCTTGTGATTACCAAGGGAAGCATCCCATGTGCCAAATCCGAGTGTTCCTTTGGCCCTTTCTTGGAACGTAATTGAAGGGATGGATGAATCATCCTACACGTCCCTCTTAATTTTATTAATTTTTTAAACCGGTTGGGGGAAGTTTCAGGAACTTATTATTATGAACCAAACGAGAAATTGCAGATTTAATTAGGGTGATGTCATGTTAGTGTCAGTTTGATGAAATCAATTAAGGATTGACACGTGGTTATCAGCAACATTTTGCTTCTAATGACAATTTAATGTTTTTTTAATCTATGATCAACTGATGTACATGACTACTAATCCCTTGTTCGGAGTAAAGAGCAAGATGACTTAACTAAATGATGAGTTTGGTAGTTGAACTCTGAGCGATTACCAGCGTCAATCATCTTTGATTACCCACACTTAAAGTTACATCCACGATTTTCTCTATGTTTCTAAATGCAATGGTGAAAGTACTTTTTGAAGTATTTTTTTTTAAGTATGCTTTTGTCTTATTGGATATATGTCAACATAGGGTGGAAAGGAAATGGATGTAAAAAAGGAGTAGGAAGAAGCCATGTGAAAAAAGAGAGAAAAGGAGGAGAGAGAGAGAGAGAAAGCCAAAAGCTTGGTTAGTATTGCACTGTTTGCTAATGTTGTATATCTACATCAGTTGGTGAGGATCCACACTTGTCTATCTGAAGCAAAGCATGAATCTTTACTAGCCTTATACAAGTTGCCTTCTTTTCAAATGAACAGCAAGAGCATTCTAGCATGCAGCTTAAAAATCTTCTGAAAAAAAAGGCACATAGAAAGCAAAAATTATAGTAAAAGTATGCATGGCATGGTAGGTCTCTTTATCCTCCTCCTTTCTGATAGTATAATAATACTACTACTAGTCAAAGTAGGGGTTGTTTATTGTTCCTCCTTGAGCTCTTAAATCTCACAAACACAACACAATGTTTAAGCAGCAGCCAGCATGCATCCAAAGCTACTTTATAATCAATTCAATTGATAAATTTCTAGGTGCAGATAACGCAGGGTAGAAGATTCCAAAAGAGACTGCAGCTGGCTTGAATGATTTGTGTTGGTGACTTGGTGTACCTTTCTAGGGAGATGGCCTGCCGACTGTGAATTATTAGATCTCCCCTCTGCCAAGCTATATATGTAACTTCTTAATTAAATGCACAAAAGCACAGAGATTGATCATTAATCTGTAAAGATTGGACCACTGGAAGAATAAAAACAGCCTAATCATAAATGAACTTGTGGCAGCTCTTGCACCTGCTATATATATATATATGTATGTATATATTATGAACAAAGGCACCGCATAGAATTGCTAAAAAAATGGCTCGCCAGCTATTACATGTCTCAGATTATTTGAGGCTTGAATCTGATTTGTGGTGGATCCATCAGATTTGTTATCCTTCTTCATATGAACATTATACTTCAGAACTTTGGACGTAAAAACTCTCTCTCTCTGTATATATATATGATTGGTAGATGCGGTTGACACATATGAGTTCTTTTCATTGCACCTAATGATTAGTGATTAAGATGTCTGGCAATTTGGAAGAAATGTATTGGGAAAGGAAAAAAAAGATATAGTTATACGGGGACAAGAAGTGGGCAAATATTTTGAAGACTAGTGTTTTGCATGAGATATTCAAAAGAGTGTGTAGTGTGTACATGTCCCGGGGCTTCTCTCCGAGGCACGTCGAGTTATCTTACCATGTATTTTTCTTTTCAACTCACTTTTGTACTTAGTTTATTTTCTAAGTGTGGTGGTGGCAATTTTGTAATTTGCACTCCAGAAAAGTGCACCCTCGGAGATGGTCCTCCACACCACACGTCGCAAACCTACCACCCGAAACGGTGATATAGTAGGGGAGACCCGCTAGTCCTCCCCCGAAGCGTTGTAATCATTCCTATTTACTCAATAAAGATTTCAAGCTTCCCTAAATATAGTATCGTGCCTCAAGCGTGGAGTGGCAACCTACAAAAGAGCATCCCAAAGCGTCCCAAGTGATCGAGCGTTACATCGAGGTGCCCGTTTGTTCACAAACGCCTCCACCGAAGAAGCGTCTGTTCGGGATCGTGCGTCCCAAAAGTTGTGGCATATAAAAAGTGGCATAAGCAAGCTTTCGCAAAGTGCTCAAAAGAGCTTGTCTAGACGTTTGGCACGTCTAGACGCCGCATGGGTCGGTCGAGCAAAAAATGACCCCGTGACAAGTTGGTATCAGAGCAGCATTTCTGGGACCGCTCAAGTTGGCGTTCGACGATCAAGGTGAAATGACGTCGAACTCGGAGATGACGAATGAACCCGTTGCACCGGAGAAGGGCCGCCAGGATCGAGGGCGCGCCCGCTCGAAGGACATCATGTCCGCCTTCGAGCAACACCTCGGCCAATTCCAATTGGACGTGGGTGAGATGCAAGACCAACTCGCAACGCACGAGCGAAAGTTGGAGAAGATCGTGGATCTTGCCACGATGCGGGAAGAGATGGCGCCGTTGTATACGCGTCTCGAGTTCATGAAAGCGACAATCATGGACATACGGGAGACCTTGGACAATAGTCTCTCAAACATGCGGTTCGAAATGGAGCAAGAGTTCCAGACCTTCCGGGAGGAGCTCAAGCGACGCTATGAAGACGGGCGACGCCCCGAGGCGCCCGCCCCGCATGAGACAAGAATTGATGTGTCAAAGCCGAAGCCCTACAAAGGCGAGCGGTCGGCAAGGGAGATCAACGACTTCCTATGGAATGTCCGAAGGTACATGGAGACCTTGGACGTGACGTCCGAAGTGAGGATGGTGAAGACCGCATCCTTCTACTTGCAAGATGCGGCGAGTTTATGGTGGCGGTTCCATTGCGACGACGTGGAGCGTGGCATTGTGGATCCCGTTGAGAGGTGGGACGACTTCAAGAGGCAGCTTACCAACTACTTCTGCCCTGCCAAGTCGGGACTGGAGGCCAAGATTGCGTTGTTCAACATTTGCCAGAAGGGCACGTTGAAGGAGTACATGAAAGAGTTCACCGAGTTCCGCCTATAGAATTTTCAAGTGGACGAAGACACGTTGTTGGCGGTCTTCGTGAAGGGTTTGAAGCCATGGGCTAGGACGGAGTTGGAGCGACGAGATTGCCCCAACCTTCGCTCGCTAGTCGCCGCTGCTGAATCGCTCATGGAGTACGCCAAAGCGAGCACTCCACCACCAAAGTCCTCGGGCAAGGGAAATGGTGGGGGAGAGAAGTCCAAGTCACAAGAGGCAAGCCACACTATCAGTACAAAGGCAAGGGACACCAAGACGGGAAGTCCAACAATAGAAGATTCAAAAGGGACGGGAAGCCGCCAAAGCCTTGCTACATTTGCAAGGGTCCACATTCGACGAGCGATTGTCCGCAAAAGGCGACAGTCAACGCAATGTATTGCTCCGACGAGAAGGAAACAGAGAAGGAAGAGGCGTGTCTCAGCTCGATGCACGTCCTCAGCGCCATCAACGCCCCGAAGGGCCCTTCATCGGCTGCGCGACTTTATGCGGATATCGAGTTGAACGGGCAAGTCTTCAACGCCCTCATTGACACGGGAGCATCGAAGTTGTTCGTGTCAGAAGTGGCCGCCAAGAAGCTAAAGCTGTCACTCCAGAAGACTAACGCCACGTTCAGGACGTTGAACGCGAAGTCTATCTCGACCACAAGAATTTCTCCTGGAGTGAAGGTTCGCATCGGCAAGTGGTCGGGAAGCTTTGACGTGATGGTGGCACCAGTGGATGACTACGAAGTGGTGACGAACATCTCTTTTCTGTGACACATTGCTGCATGTGTCATCCCGCTCACCAATTCGATGGTCATCTTCGATCCCAAGGGACCTTACAACGTCCCTGTGAGGTCAGGCGGAGAACTCAAATAGAAGACCCTCTCCGCCATGCAAGTGGCGAAGGGGTTGCGCAAATAGGAGCACACCTTCCTAGCGACCGTCATCTTGGAAGACCCGGGGCCCTCCACTCCAACACCTCCCAAAGTCCTTGAAACTCTTAAGGATTTTGCGGATGTCATGCCCCCGAAACTCCCAAAGTGGTTGCCTCCGAAGCGTGAAGTAGACCATGTCATCAACTTGGTCCCAGGATCTAAAGCCCCACATGGAGTCCCATATCGGCTCGCCCCTCCGGAACTCGCAGAACTCCGTAAGCAACTCACCGAACTATTGGATGCAGGATATGTTCGGCCTTCAAAATCTTCATATGGCGCCCTGGTTCTCTTCCAGAACAAGCATGACGGTTCCGTTCGGATGTGCATCGACTATCGGACGCTCAACAAGCTTACGGTGAAGAACAAGTACCCCATCCCCTTGGTGGCAGATTTGTTTGACCAACTTGGCGGTGCAAGATGGTTTACCAAGTTGGACTTTCGTTTGGGCTATTGGCAAGTCCGGATCGCGGAGGAGGATGTGCAGAAGATGGCGTGCGTCACAAGATACGGCTCCTACGAGTTCCTCGTGATGCCGTTCGGCCTCACCAACGCCCCGGCGACCTTCTGTACTCTCATGAATAAGGTATTTGCAATCATTCCTTGACAGGTTCGTGGCTGTGTACCTCGACGACATCATGATCTACAGCCGCACCTTGGAGGAGCATATCGAGCACATTCGACAAGTGTTCGAGGTGTTGCAGCAGAACGAGCTCTACGTCAAGCGGGAGAAGTGTGCATTCGCTCAACCGGAAGTACACTTCTTGGGACATGTCGTCGGAAGTGGGAAGTTGAAGATGGATGGCGCGAAGATTCGGGCCATCGTGGAGTGGGAACCGCCCAAGCGGGTTCCCGACATGCGTTCGTTCCTTGGCCTGACGAACTACTATAGGCGGTTCGTCAAGGGGTATTGACATGTGACGACCCCTTTGACGAATCTCCTACGGAAGAATGTGAAGTGGGAGTGGACGCCGACATGCCAGGAAGCGTTCGACACCCTCGAGAGGGCCATGACAGAGGAACCGGTGCTCGTCCTGCCAGACCACACCAAGTCCTATGAGGTATAGACAGATGCTTCTGACTATGTCATTGGAGGAGTTCTTATGCAGGAGGGGCATCCCGTGGCGTTCGAGAGTCGCAAACTCAACGACACAGAGCGGCGCTACGCCGTTCAGGAGAAGGAGATGACCGCGGTGATTCACTGCCTTAGAACATGGCGGTACTACCTTCTCGGGTCGCGATTTCACATCAAGACGGATAACGTCGCGACAAGTTACTTCAAGACACAAAAGAAGCTCTCGCCGAAGCAAGCAAGATGGCAAGATTTCATGGCGAAATTCGACTATGTCCTGGACTACAAGCCTGGCAAAAAGAATGTCATTGCCGACGCCCTCAGCCGACGCGCGGAATTGGCGGCCATGAGCTCCTCTCAGGCCGACCTCATCGAGAGGATCAAGAAGGGATTATAGTCAGATCCCACGGCAAAGAACTTGTTCGAGCAGACGAAGGAGGGCAAGACACGCCGCTTTTGGGTGGAAGATGGGCTGATCTTCACCAAGGAACGTCGCATATACGTTCCACTCTTCGACAACTTGCGGTGCACTATCATGCAAGAGTGCCATGACTCCAAGTGGGCGGGACATCCGAGCATCCGTCGCACTTTGGCACTCATCGAAGACAACTACTTCTGGCCAAAGATGGAAGACGACATCGAAGCCTTCGTGAAGACATGTCTTGTTTGCCAGCCAGACAAGAACCTCAATTAAGTGCACGGCGGACTTCTGGAACCCCTGCCTATCCCAGAGCGTCCATGGAAGGATGTCTCCATGGACTTCATCACGGGTCTGCCCAAGTCTGAAGGGGCAGGTACCATCATGGTAGTCGTCGATCGGTTCTCCAAGTATGCCATTTTCGCCGCCGGTTCCGTAAGTTGTCCTGCTACTGAAGCTGCGGAGTTATTCATGAAGCATGTAGTGAAGTATTGGGGCCTACCACAAAGCATCGTCAACGATCGGGATGGACGATTCGTTGGCAACTTATGGAAGGAATTGTTCAAGATGATGGGCTCCAACCTGCATTTCTCGACATCACTTCATCCTCAAATCGAGCGTCAAACTGAGAGGGTGAATTGTATTCTAGAGATCTACTTGTGGCACTATGTGAGTGCCAATCAGAAGGATTGAGCGAAGCTACTCGACATCGCGCAATTCTCCTACAACCTGCAACGAAGCGAGTCGACCAATCGGAGTCCCTTCGAGATAGTGACGGGACAGCAACCTCTGACGCCCCAGGCCGTCGCCACTTCTTATGGCGGCAAAGTCCCCGCCGCTCACCGCATGACGAGGGAATGGCATGAGCAGAACGACATGGCGAGAGCATGTTTGCACAAGGCATCGAAGCGCATGAAGAAGTGGGCGGATACCGCTCGACGGGACGTCAACTTTGAAGTCGGAGACTTGGTCCTGGTGAAGCTTGTCCAACATTTTTGGCTAAGTGGGAAGAATCTGCACAAGGGCCTCATTAGGCGTTACGAGGTCCCCTTCAATATCCTGAAGAAGGTAGGCAAGGTGGCCTACAAGTTGGAGCTCCCGCCTCAGATGCAACAACACCCCGTCTTCCATGTCAGCCTGCTCAAGCCTTTCGTTGAAGACATTGAAAATCCCGGGCGTGGGGTTTCAGACCGCGCCCCGCCGGCAATCCGTCAGCAGTTTACTGATCAAGTTGAAGAAGGAGGAATCCGTCCGCAATCCGTCAGCAATCCGGCAATCCGTCCACACGAGGAATCGGAAGAAAGAGTATCTTGTTCGATGGAGCGGAAGATCGGACGCCGACACAAGTTGGGAGACAGCCGAAGACTTGTGGCAGTTCAAGCAGAAGATTGAAGAATTTCATGCCGCACTCCAGGGACGTCGCTGACTTGAGTGTGGGAGAATGTCCCGGGGCACGTCGAGTTATCTTACCATGTATTTTTTTTTCAACCCACTTTTGTACTTAGTTTATTTTCTAAGTGTGGTGGTGACAGTTTTGTAATTTGCACTCCAGAAAAGTGCACCCCCGGAGATGGTCCTCCACACCACACGTCGCAAACCTGCCACCCGAAATGGTGGTGTAGTAGGGGAGACCCGCTAGTCCTCCCCCGAAGCGTTGTAATCATTCCTATTTACTCAACAAAGATTTCAAGCTTCCCTAAATCTAGCATCGTGCCTCAAGCATGGGGTGACAACCCACAAAAGAGCGTCCCAAAGCGTCCCAAATGATCGAGCGTTACGTCGAGGTGCCCGTTTGTTCACAAACGCCTCCACCGAAGAAGCGTCCGCTCGAGACCGTGCGTTCCAAAAGTCGTGGCATACAAAAAGTGGCATAAGCAAGCTTCCGCAAAGCGCTCAAAAGAGCTTGCCTAGACGTTGGGCACGTCTAGGCGCCGCACGGATCGGTCGAGCGAAAAATGACCCCGTGACATACGGGAGGGAACCCTGAATTCGTGGTGTCTACCACTGAGATGAAGGCCGGGATGCCGGGAAGTTGTGCAAACTGCTGAAGTGCATTGTTCGTCTTTTTTTTTTAAGTTATTAGCACTTGACTAATTTAATATTAGAACAAAAATATATAAAGAAATCATCATTAACATAGCAATTCTGATAAGAGAGTACACCTGCCCATGTTAGAGATGAGAGAGACTGTCCACTCAGCCCTCTCCTCAAACTCGACCCTGATCTTCGAGTCGGCTAATTTTATTTCCGCCCCCGATTCACGCAGGTTTCCAATTTTCCGTAGAGACTCGAATCCTCCATTATTTTATTTATAAAGTAATTAATAATTATAAAAATAATAAAACAATAATTTTGAAAATAATAAAATAATAGATAATATATATTAAAATATGACTAAGTAAAATTAATATAATATTTTATTATACAATATTAAAAATTACATATAGTACTTGTTTTTTAAAAAAATAAAATTATTAAATTTGTATTAACATTTTAAAAATTAATAATAATTTCGAAAATCTGAGCCTCACGGGATGAGAGTAAATATCCTCGTCCCGATTTTCGAAGTGACCTTCGAGATTACTTTTAAGTCTTTGAGTCTATTCCACCCCTGTTGAGGAAAAAATCCTCGTGAGTGAACCTCGATCGGGGATTTTTCGAGGGATGTGAAGGAAAAGAATATTGTCACTTTTATTTTCGATAATCAAATTTGAGACTACTAACGTTGGATGACTTCATAATATTAGAATGATCGTTTTTGCATTATTCTTCCGTTTTGGGGGTGAACATATGTAATGCACGACTTTTTGCTTCACCATGGGAGGAGAGACATGCCAATATTAATGCCCGTTCTTTGGAGCACTCTCTCTCTCTCCCTCACACACATATGAAAGGGCGAAAGGGGCAAATGAAATGATAATGCCTTTGGTTTTTTTGAAAAAAACTAATATGTTCTGATCATTAGATAATGCGCTTAGTTTAAAAAATAAAGGGGCAAATGAAATGATTCCACCCTCTCTGTATGTATTATAGTTTCGTTTAAAAAAAGAAAATGGGTTCCACGGATAAGAATTAAATTCGAGCATGATTAAGACTCTGTTTGGCAAAATTAACAATTTGATTAAAGAATAGAGATTCAACTAGAGAATAGCGATTTGATTAGAGTATAACGGTATTAAAGGATAGCGAATAGCGATTTATTTATAAATCTAATAAAATTTATTTGATAAACACAGCAGTTAAATTAACGTATTATATAAAATGACAAAAATAGACATAACATATAATTTATAATCATTTTTATATACATCATATTCATATAATTTAATTTTAAAAATTATTTTGAATATTAATACTTTTTAAAATCTTATTTAATATAAAATATTGATTAATTCAAAATTAAAAAATTATTTGGGTTGTAAATAAAATTAAGAATGTGATATATAAAATAAAAATAATATATGATGTTTAATAAGTAAATAAATCTTCTTTTAAAAATAAGAGTATAATTGGAAGAAAATATGAAAATACAATCACTATACTCTATAAGCTAGTAGGAGTAACTTATAGCGTTTTGTGTTCAAACATCTAAATGCTACTTAGAAAAAATATTTATCAAACGTTTGTAGTAACATTTTTATACTAAAAAAACGTTATTCGCTACTAAATACTCTACTTTTTTACGTGCCAAACAGTGCCTAAGCCTAACAATTTAACCGACTCAATTGATTAATTGATCAAAATCCAAAGAAATTGCCCAATTAAACTTTTTTTTAACAACCCGTCAAACCTACTAATATTTAACTAATCCAAAATTCAAAATTAAAATGAAAAAGAATTTAAAAGCTATGTAGGCGTTAGGGGGGCCTTGGCCCCTTAACTTTTTTATTATACCATATATATATAATGTATATTATATATGTTTTTTAAAAGGAATTATGATTGTCCCACTAATTTTTTTCGAAGTATACTATATATAATAATATACCATATATTTTTCCTAAAGACATATTAATAGGCCCTCCTATTCTTATGAAATCTACATAAATATAATATATTATTGTAATTATGAGTATATATGAAAGGATTTATAGTGTAATATGTGCAGTTATGGAAAATATAACCATTAAGTTTGATTCATTTCCATAACAAATTAAACTACTTAGCATATTATTTTAAAAATTAGCTACATATATTTTCATCTAACTTTTTGAAGTAATTATTTCATATATATAATGTTAAATATACTTACATTATTTTATCATAAAATTCAACTTGCAAAATGAACATGACAAAAAAAATGTATGATGAATAATAAAAATATATATTTTATCAAAAACAGATAAAATTTATAATTATAAGTTATTTTATAATGTACATTTTTTTCTAAAATATTTTTTTCTTAATTTTATTATTTCTTGGAATAATTACATATTTATATATGCATATATACATATATTTTTTCTTCTCCACTTATATTTTGCCCCCTAACTTTCGATGCTGGATCTCTCTCTCTCTCTCTCTATATATATATATATATATGAGTTTAATGTAGGTGTTGAGCGCTTTATATGTGAAGCGCTTATATGTAAAGCGCGTGTGAAACGACTTTATGCATAGTTTATTTTATTTTTTTAATATCTTTCTTCATGAATAGTTTAGATGATCATTGATGTCAACAAAAAATAATTTTATAACCTAAAAAGTTATGAAAAATATGTATATCTATTATGAAGGACAATAATGTACATAAGTTCGTATAATTTTGAAAATGATGAATACAATTATTGACAATGATTTGAATTATATTTTTTTTATCATCAATGATCATTTAAACTATTGAAAGATATCGAAAAAAATAAAATAAATTATGTATAAAATTGCTTGACACGCGCTTCACATATAAAGTGCTCAACACCTACATTAAACCTTATATATAATGTGTCAGGAATTATGTATGAGGTATATGACTTATTTTTAATCAATATTTGTTTTCAGCGACGTTCCTGAAACATTGATTTAAGTGTTATATCTATGTATTTCTCTTGCTTTTAGCTTATTTTCTTTTGTTGCCCACTCTATTGGCTGATCATTCACGTTCTATTCTCAATGATCATTACATAAATCTATTGCTAAGATTCATTATATATATATATATATATATATATATACACACACATATGTATGTATATAAATTCATATACATGTAATGAATTTGGTATTTACTTTTATCTTTAACATTCATTTTATTTTTTTAGTTTAATAAATTTTCGGTTGTATGAACTTAATAATATTTATTTCCTATTTGAATAAAATGGTGAATGCTTCCAATCGAATTGAAAATTGTTGTTAACTGCTTATTTTCCCATCTGGACAATAGTTAAAAAGGTAACCCTATTGTAGTAGTTATAATGTTATATTCCCAAAGATTGGACAAAGCTTTTGGAAGCTCTACCAAACAGCTTTCTTGACGCGATGACCATAAGGGTGTGTTTGGTTTGCTCCTTTCGACATTCCTATGCATTCTCCAGTTTTTTGAAAATTAATTACCTGGAATCACATTCCTAGACAAGTAGCATTGATTGGTTTGATTCAATTAGAAAGATAAAATAATTATAATAAAGAAATGGAAAAATGTTCATTGCCGCTTACGGTCAGAAATGGTGAACTCCGGCATGCCTTGCCATTCACTCGCCGGAGGAAGAAAGTTGCAGATGAAAGAAAGTAAATTGTGTTTCTACTCAAAGAGAAGAAGAGGCAGATGCCGATGAAGAAGAAGACACCCATGGTGCAGAGGTCCAATATGCAAACGCCATAGAGACGAACGCAAAACATGGTATTCATTACTGCAACGCCCCCCCAAGTTGAAGAAGGCTCTCGTGCTGCTTGCAAGAAATCCGCAAATGGCATAAGAGAAAGCCCAACATGAAAGGACAAAGAAGCAAGAACCATTTCATCGAACCAAAGGCAAGAGAAGATCTGCATCCTTGCTCCATCAGCTCTAGTTGCACAAAGATAAGATTTGCTTTCCCAAAATATTGCTACAAACAAACTCAAAGTACTCCAACTCTATACTGCAAACGAACTTTTGATGCGCCCTAAATCCTCTTTTGAGTTGCAAAAAGTATGAGCAACTTGGCCGATGACAATGAAATGTGAGATTGACATAATTTTTAAGTGGAATGAGATTCCTCCGTTTTATAGCAATGTCATTCCGATTGGTATCTCATATTCCAAAGTAATCTAACATTCCTACAAAGATGCCAAGGAATCTAAAAACGATAGAGCAAATCGAACACTGAGAATTTTTTGAGAAAAAGTTCTCTCCAGAAAGTTCTCAATCGAGGTGAGAACTTTGCAGGTACCCGAACTTCATCTCATTCTCTCTCTCCCTTGCTGGGATTTAAACATCATATTAGCTTCACAAGTTCCGATTGATGAGATTTTTTTTATCCAAACACTACACGAGAACTTGTCTATCTTGTCAATAAGTTTTGAGAACGTTGCAAAACTTTAGTTCACTAATCCAAACACTGCAAATGAAAATTTAAAACATATATCATTTTCTTTTCCACATGTCTTACTTTCTTTTTCTTTTTTTTCCCATGGTCACCTGAGCACCTAAAAATGGATGCCGATCGTCCAAGTTATGTGGCGCATGGACTCATGTTAGAAATTTTGATCCACCATTCAGTTCGGCGAATTTGATGTCATTCTGAATAGTACGTCTGACTATAACGGATGAGACTTACAACAAAATTTTTTGTTACATTAACAAGAATTCAAACTTAAGACCTTTGCTTAAATGGTGAGAGCTACTATCCACGTAATCCCAACTTGATCAGATCTTGCTTTCTTCGTAGGAGTTATATTCCTTGAGAAAATATAGATATGATTTAATATGGTAAACAAATTGCAAGTTCATGCACATTTGAATTGGTAAATTACATAAATGTGCACCCAAAATCAAAAGTTCTATTTGCCAAAGTAGAACACCCAACCTAGGGAAAAAGGTTTGTGTCTTGAATATTTAAAAACGAAAAATTTAGATTTTGTCCTTAAAATTATCCCCAAATGATATGTCCATAAGTCCATTGTTATTTATATATGACCCGCTGTTTGGCTTCAAAACACTGAAGTGGTGCAATTCGAAATGTTCACAAAATTGATCTTTATATAAACCCCAAGACGAACTATGGAATGAGATATCGATAGAAAGAAAATATAAATCCTTCACGTGCATCCGGATCTACAAATCCCCACCCCCTCCCATTGTTCAGTTCATCTACTTGTAATAGTACAGTGTCTATCATTCTAGTTGCTGAATAACAGAGGCCAAATATGTGACTCAAGTAATGTGTTCATAGAGAAACATAACACAGATGCAATAAACAGAAGAAAACAAGGATGTTCTAACAGTATAAAGACACTGTTTGGCAATCCAATTTCCTAAAATGCCAATACTCCAATCTCCTTTGCAACAATTCAAGTAACCAGCAACACTTGTAAGGAGGGAGCGCTTTTATGCCTTTTTCTTTTCTTGTTTTCTAATATCCCTTATAATTTTGGACCATCCAATTTGATTTGATGGTGTTTCAAACAATCCATTTTATGGATTAAACAATAAATCTTATTACTAAATTTGGGTTCAACCATCAAAATCAAACTTATTAGTTTTATTGTTATTACTATTAGAAAAAACATGGAGATGCCCTTAAAGAAGGGACATCATGTTTTTTTTTATCATTTTAATTATTGGATTAAAAATCTGTACATTCACTTTCTTTTAATTTTTTTTAATCTGATTATATGAACAGAAAAAGACGAGAGGGACACCTCTATTAAGTTCTATTTTATATAATATTCAGATTAATCTAACCATTTTATGAAGGTCTCTCGACTTACATGAATTTAATTGTATTGTACAGTCCAAATTATTTTGAAGAATCTATGTTTGTTTACTAAAAGTAGGATAATATTTTAGCAAAAATCTTATAAAATAATCTCCAAGTCCATTTAATAATTTTTTTGTCTAGCGATGGCAAGTAACAAAAAGAAGCCCAACGGGCTGGTAGTAAAGTGGTGTGCACCCATTTGCCAATATTTGGACGGCTCAGATCTGTTTACTAGCAGTAATTTACGGCTCCGATCTTCGAAATGGGACGTGGGTCGTCCACAATATAAAGATTTCGTCCTGCCGCCGCGTTAGGGTTTGTCGCGCGTTCCTTCTTGGGTTTTCGTTGCCGGCGGGGATCTCTGCACCTTCGCACCAGCGGAAATGGTGAGTCACTTCTCCTTTGTCTCTCCGTCTACGTTTAGTTTTTTTTTTCAAAGTTCTTGGGGTTCTGAGGATCCGATTATTTTTTCTGTGCAAATTAGCCGTCGCACAAGACTTTTAGGATCAAGAAGAAGCTGGCGAAGAAGATGCGGCAGAACAGGCCGATCCCGCACTGGATAAGAATGAGGACCGACAACACCATCAGGTACAACGCCAAGCGCAGGCACTGGCGCCGCACAAAGCTTGGATTTTGAGGACGCTTTAGATGGATTCTGGTCGTGCTTGATCGTGATAGGTTCTGTTTCGTCTTTAATTTTTGATGCTGTACTTCGCTATATCTTATCCTCTGTAAATTTCCACTGCTGGAGATGGTAGAGAGGTTATTTTATTTGGCGATGAGTGATGTGATTTTGCTGAAGTCCAATTAATTCTGTGATGCTATCGATACTCGGGTTAATTTCAATATGATTAAAAAATATAGCGTCTTAATTGTGTGTATATGCATTTGGGCGATTGGTACCTAATGTTAGCTCATGCTTTCTTTCAATGTATCCGAAAATTATCTGTGTTTTTTTTGACATATAAGCACACCTCGTCTCACATCATCTGTTGTGCTCTTACATTTGTTGCGTCTATCAATTTGCATATGTTGGGGCCAAGTGCAGGACTACTCAGGAGATAGCTATGGCCTAATGCTTAACATTTTGCAGACACACTATTGAGAACGATGATTACTGCTAATGAGGTATTCCATATGCTTCAGTATTTGGACGAAACTAAATTGATGCTGTTTTCCATGTCTGATATCTCCTGAAGTTCCATTGTCCAGTATTCTCAGAGTCTTAGTTGATGTCTTTTCACAGCATAAAAGTAGTAAATTGCACTAGATCAAGAGATGTCTAAAAGGTGTCCTATTGCAATTCCTGGGCGTTCGAAAAGCTCAAGTGCTTAGATAGTTGTGTGACCTGAAGGCTGTATTTGAGCAATGTGAACTGTATTTGAGCAAGCGGTCTCACACTGGAGTGGTGAAGGGACTATGTGAAACAGTAGTGGCATTTTTCAGTCAGCACAGAGATTGATTCTGCCTTGTCCCTTCATTGATAATTTTGAGAGTCGAGTGGTACTGAAGAGGGTGTAACTTTTCATGTGGCCTGTGTTCCCGGAGTTTCCAAACAGGAGTTGTGTTTGGAGATCTTCGAGTGCTATTCTGTTTTTTTTTTCCTATCAAGTGCAAGAACATGATTTTTTTCCATCGAAGTAACTATTTGCATATGATTAACAGAGGGGCATCGGCGTATAACTTGTGCTGTATATTTTTTTGGGTTCTAGCAATGTATGGCAGTGACAAGTCAATTTTGGTACAAGAAATAACCTTCATGTAATGCTTCGTCGTTTATTCTCTAAATAAAATTTGGTTGTTTGTAACTTAAAAATGAGTATGTGCGAGGAAGAATATTTGAGAAGAGCACAGATAAATCTACTCGCTTCGATCTGCTGTCCATTAACTTGTTTTGATATCTAAAACCGAAAAGAAAACAAACAACGTTTGATATCTTACAAGTTTTTTTTAATTGCTGGCCCGGTTTATGGGAGGCATTTGGCGTGATAGAGCAGAAAGTTATATTACAAGTTGATAAGCTAAATAGTAACTCAAGGATCCCTGTTTTGCACATTTGTAAATCTAAAGAGTACGACGTACTTCTTTCTGATATAATCATATGTGAACCTACTTATTTTTCAATCAGTCAGAGTTGGGGAAAAATCGCATAAAAAAGGAGAAAATTATTAGGTCTGCGTAGTGCGTTTTTTATACATCTGGTATTTTCTGAAAACTTTATTTTGTGCGTATGTCGTTGATTATGACTAACATCGGCCTCTTCCACTATTTTCTCTCTACTGTTCCGAGAAAAATTGACTGTGTTTGGAAGGGATTTTAAGTTTTCTTAATTTTTTTAGAATTATCGATTTGGTAAAAAAGTTTGAGTTGGTGTTTGGATAAAAAGTGTAATGAAAGAGAGTTAAAAAATTAATTTGATAAATAAGTTTTAGTAGGTGTTTGAATAAAAAGTAAAAATTAAGAATATAATTTATTATTTTATGAGATATAAAATTATAGTAAATAAAAATATGTTATTAATATTATAATTTACATAAATTATTATTATATTATATTATTTATTTGATTAAATATTATTAATATTATAATTTATGTAAATCTAAATATTCAAATGTAATATAATTTTTATTAGAATAATTGAACATTTTAATTATAAAATATTTATGAATTATTAGAACTAAATCTTTTATACTTTTTAATTAATTACATTTAATAATTTATTTTATAAGATGACTAATAATGTATTAATAAATAACTAAATTATATATACTTATATTATAAAATAATTAAAAAATGGATGAAAGAAAAAAAAATTCAAAAGTTGTGACTTAAAAGACGTAAAGCAGAAGAAGAAAAAACGTTCGGTAAAAATTTTTGGTCAGAACATTTTACAAAAAGTCGTGTGACAAAATATTCTGATCAAAATCATGTGATAATTTTTTTTTAAAATTCTCATCACGTAGGTTGTTGTTGAAGTTCTCCCAATCAAACAAAGTCTTTATTTGTCTCTTCATTCTTTTATTTATCTCATTTATTTGTTGCTTTTGTGTCGACTTTAACAATTACAAACCACATTTTCACCATCTCCTACTTTGACAAATTCTCGATCTCAATGTTCCCCTCGAAAATTTCACTTATCGCATTCAAGCGTGAAGATCGTATCACATAAATTAATTATGTTGATATTAGTTTGAATTTTTACACGATAACTCACAATGACATCAACAACAACAAAATCCTAAATATTTGATGGCAGAATTTGGGTTAAATTCCGTATCCGTCCTCCAACTTTATTACTGACCATTGCCATCAATTTATATTTTTTTTTAACAAAATCCTCTTTTATTTATCTTATATTTTGTGACAAAACTCGTCACTTGATCTATTGGAAAGTTAACGAGTGACGTACTGATGCCTCTCGTATTATCATGCGGCGTGTCACATAGCTTTTTTTTATTATCAAAATTATAAAAAAATGTTTTGCATTCAAATGTGAGATTCGCTCATTACATTTGTGATTAAAACATCTCTTTCGTCCATTTAATTTATGAAGTCATGGTAGTGGAAAGTAGATTTGAAAGAAAAAAAAAAAACAATGGAAATGTACGGCGCAAATATATGATCAAAATTACTCCATAGATCCACATAAATGATGGGTTATTTCTTTTCACACTCCTGAACTATAATTTTTCACATTTAATTTTAAATTATAAATTTATAAAATTTAGTCCCCGCTTCACTAAATTTGACACTTATCTTTCAATTAAATTTAATGTAAAATTTTTGAAGTTTTTTTTTCTAATAAATGTGAATGTCATTTTTACCACTTTATTTTTAATATGAAAAACTAATGTCATTTTTAATATCAATTAGTACTTTTACTTGTATTGATTATTTTTTATTTTAAAAATATTTTTTTAAGTATGAACGTAAGGGTAAAAAAGATATTTCATAATAAAATTTGGTTAAAATTTAACAGAAGGATTTAAGTATTAAATTTGGATATATTTGAGGATTAAAATTTGTAAATTTATAATTTAAAGTTAGATGTGGAAAAAAATGATAGTCGACGGATGTTAAAAAAATAACCATGGTGGTATCCAGTTGCCTTCCTTTTTTTACAGGGAATCAAAGCTCTGCGTTGCGGTATCACCACATCCGCACTCCCATGCAGTGACTGACGATGGGACATCAATCTCGGCAAGGCTTCCTCCGCTCCGCAACAAATGTAACGTCTCGCTTTCCGTCGTTGGAATCAGCCCTCCGCCTTCCTCGCTGCTCCTCCGTTTCGTTCCTCCTCGTCCCGGTCCCTTCTATAAGTGCACCTCCTCCAACCCAGTAATCGTTAGCCTTCCCTATTCGTTTTCTTTTCGTCGTAGTTTTTGGGGGTACTCCCACGTGAGCGAAGGGAAGGAGAGAGAGAAAGAGGGGAGGGAGAGAAATAGGAGAGAGAGAGAGAAAGGAAGGCTCGATTCTTCTCCCTTCATGCACTCTTTCTTCCTCTTCCTCTTCGCCATGTTCCAATAAAATCCAACGAAGGCAAAAAGAAAAAAAAAAAAAAACATGGCGACCGCTACGAATGATAACTCCTTGGAAGGGATCAAGAATGAGACCGTCGATCTTGTCAGTCCTCTCTCTCTCTCTGTCTCTCTCGAGCCTGTCAGTGAAGTTGTTCGTTTATATGTATGCGACCGTAATTTGTTCCTTGTTGTGTCGGTCAGGAGAGGATCCCCGTGGAGGAGGTGTTCAAGCAGCTGAATTGTAGCACGGAAGGACTCTCCACCACTGAGGCCGAACAGCGTCTGCAAATCTTTGGCTACAACAAGCTCGAAGAGAAAAAAGTACGTAACAGTTCCTTCCTTTCGATCCCGTTTCGATCGATTGTTATAAAAAGATCGTGCCTTGATAACTAGATCTCTGTATTTGTTTGTTTGCTGGATCACGCGAACTGCGCAGGAGAGCAAGCTGCTCAAGTTCTTAGGGTTCATGTGGAACCCACTGTCATGGGTCATGGAGATGGCTGCGATCATGGCCATTGTCTTGGCCAACGGAGACGTACGTATATATTATTTAGTTCTACTTCTAGCAGATGAGAGAGATGCCGGCGTTATCGTGTTCTTATTACGTTCATGGTAACAGGGAAGGCCGCCCGACTGGCAAGACTTCGTCGGTATCGTCTCCCTGCTGATCATTAACTCCACCATCAGCTTCATTGAGGAGAACAACGCCGGAAACGCAGCTGCAGCCCTCATGGCTGGCCTTGCTCCTAAGACTAAGGTTCCAAACTTCCTCATTGTCTATACAGTCGGTGTTTGATATTCCGATCGATGTATCAGAGATCCCTGGCGGTGCCTGAGTGCAGGTACTGAGGGATGGCAAGTGGGCGGAGCAGGAAGCGGCGATTCTGGTCCCCGGCGACATCATCAGCGTCAAGCTGGGCGATATCATCCCCGCCGACGCACGGCTCCTGGAAGGTGATCCTCTGAAGATCGACCAGTCGGCCCTCACCGGCGAGTCCCTTCCCGTGACCAAGAACCCAGGGGATGAGGTGTTCTCCGGGTCGACGTGCAAGCAGGGTGAGATAGAGGCCGTCGTAATCGCCACCGGAGTTCACACCTTCTTCGGAAAGGCCGCCCACCTCGTCGACAGCACCAACAACGTCGGCCACTTCCAGAAGGTCCTGACGGCCATCGGAAACTTCTGCATCTGCTCGATTGGAGTCGGCATGCTCATCGAGATCCTGGTCATGTACCCAATCCAGAGCCGCAGGTACAGGGACGGCATCGATAACCTTCTCGTCCTGCTCATCGGTGGCATTCCCATCGCCATGCCCACCGTGCTCTCTGTCACCATGGCCATCGGCTCCCACCGCCTGTCCCAGCAGGGTGCGATCACCAAGAGGATGACCGCCATCGAGGAAATGGCCGGCATGGACGTCCTCTGCAGCGACAAGACCGGCACCCTCACCCTCAACAAGCTTACAGTAGACAGGAGCCTGATCGAGGCAATTTCCAAACTTTCGCTTCATTCTTCAACAAATGGATACATAGCTCAGCACTTGTCATGGCGCTAACTGTTTAGTTCATGCTCGTGTGCATCGCTGTAGGTTTTCTCCAAGGATTTTGATAAGGACAGCATTGTTCTATATGCTGCGAGGGCTTCCAGAGTAGAGAACCAGGACGCCATTGATGCTTCCATGGTTGGAATGCTAGCTGACCCCAAGGAGGTAGCTTTTCGCTTTAAGTATGTATTGCAACCAGAGGTGTTCCACGTAGTCCATGCTATTTACGTTCTTGGTACTGGATTTTGCAGGCACGAGCAGGTATTCAGGAGGTTCATTTCCTGCCCTTCAACCCTGTGGAAAAGCGCACTGCGATCACCTACATCGACTCCAACGGCAATTGGCATAGGGCAAGCAAGGGTGCGCCCGAGCAGGTAAAATAAAACGGCTCTTTACACTTCTATCTCCTCATCATTTCAGCATTCGTTTTACTGTCCTTGAGTTGCTTGTTTTGGCCCCCGTCAGATCATTGACCTCTGCAACCTCAAAGAGGAGGACAAGAAGAAGGTCCATGACATGATCAACAAGTTCGCCGAGCGTGGTCTTCGCGCCCTTGGCGTGTCCAGGCAGGAGGTGCCGGAGAAAACCAAGGAGAGCGCCGGTGGTCCATGGCAATTCATGGGCCTCCTGCCGCTCTTCGACCCTCCCAGGCACGACAGCGCTGAGACCATCCGCCGCGCTCTCAACCTTGGTGTTAACGTCAAGATGATCACTGGTGACCAACTTGCCATCGCGAAGGAGACTGGGCGCAGGCTTGGTATGGGCACCAACATGTACCCGTCCTCCACCCTTCTGGGCGACAAGAACAGCGACGTTGCAGGCCTTCCCATTGACGAGCTCATCGAGAAGGCTGACGGCTTTGCTGGAGTCTTCCCTGGTAATTACACTTCCATACAAGCTACTCCAATGGCGTTGCGCACTCTTTTTTTGAATGTAAACAGAATAATTTAACTTACTGATCACTGATGCTGACGTTTGGCATTGACCTTTAGAGCACAAATACGAGATCGTGAAGAGGTTGCAGGACAGGAAGCACATTTGTGGCATGACAGGCGACGGCGTCAACGATGCGCCGGCTCTGAAGAAGGCCGACATCGGCATCGCCGTGGCCGACGCGACGGACGCCGCTCGCAGCGCTTCGGACATCGTGCTGACTGAGCCCGGCCTGAGCGTGATCGTGAGCGCCGTGCTGACGAGCCGCGCCATCTTCCAGCGCATGAAGAACTACACCATCTACGCCGTGTCGATCACCATCCGTATAGTCATGGGCTTCATGCTCATCGCCCTCATCTGGCGGTTCGACTTCTCCCCCTTCATGGTCCTCATCATCGCCATCCTCAACGACGGCACCATCATGACCATCTCCAAGGACCGCGTCAAGCCCTCTCCATTGCCCGACTCCTGGAAGCTCAAGGAGATCTTCGCCACCGGAGTCGTCCTCGGCACCTACATGGCCATCATGACCGTGGTCTTCTTCTGGCTTGCCCACGACACAGACTTCTTCCCCGTAAGCAACACCTCGACCTCCATTTGCAAATCTTTACGTGCGGAAAATATTTTATCTTCTTCTTCTTTGACGTAGGAAAACTTCGGAGTGAGGCCGATCAGGGACAGCGTCGACGAACTAACAGCAGCACTGTACCTCCAAGTCAGTATCATCAGCCAGGCGCTCATCTTCGTCACCAGGTCCAGGAGCTGGTCCTTCGTCGAACGCCCTGGCATCCTCTTGGTCGTCGCCTTCTTGGCTGCCCAGTTGGTAAGCTATGCTTGTTCTAAGCAACAATGGACTCCATATCTACATCTTTATTGATTCAACATCCATGCTCCCGATCTTATGCACTGAAACTATGTCTCTTCCAGCTGGCTACTGTCATCGCGGTGTACGCATCATGGGGGTTCGCAAGGATTCATGGGATCGGATGGGGATGGGCAGGCGCCATCTGGATCTACAGCGTCATAACCTACTTCCCTCTCGACGTTCTCAAGTTCTTCATCCGGTTCGCACTCAGCGGCAAGGCCTGGGACAACCTCCTCGAGAACAAGGTCACGCCGTTCCTCAAATGCATGTTTAGATCGATAGGATAGAGAAATACACACTGATCTTTTACTGACCACATCGAGTTGTGAATGCAGACTGCTTTCACCTCGAAGAAGGACTACGGGAGAGGTGAGAGGGAGGCGCAATGGGCCCTCGCCCAGCGCACCCTCCACGGCCTCGCCCCGGCGGGGGCCACAGGAGAGACGAGCAGCTGCGGGGAGCTGTCTGAGATCGCCGAACAGGCAAAGCGCCGCGCAGAAGTCGCCAGGTCTCATATTGGAATTGGATCAACAAATATACATCATTTTTAATCATGACTTATTACTAGTAAGCACTTCTGATGCATGACATTTTTTTGAAGGTTGAGGGAGCTGCACACGCTCAAGGGGCACGTCGAGTCCGTGGTCAAGCTCAAGGGGTTGGACATCGAGACGATCCAGCAGCATTATACCCTCTGAGATGGAGAAGTGATGTTTTTGTTTTTGTCTGTTTTTGCATCTAGATACGCTGATGTCGATAGGAGAGAATGGAGAGGAATCTGTATTGAAGTTACAAATGTTGATACTTGATACACCAACTCATTTTTGTGGTGAACCACGACATGCTCATTTGATCTGCGTCGTCTCGAGTGTTTTTTTTCTACTGCGTTCCCCTTGTTCAGTTAAAGTTAATTGGAATGATGTATAATCACCAGTGATGATTTGAAGACATGGTGAAAGGCAGAAGAAGTGGCGTTACCTGAAACAAAGTAATCTGAACTCTGCAGTATGCTAAAAAAAAGTAGTGCCGCTATGGTGTCTTGTCTTCCCGTATGGCATCACTTTAAGAAGATATGGAAATAAACTTCTCAGAGCTGTGATATTTTTGGTAATTTGGTGGAGGAAGTTGTCTCAGAATGGTGATGCATTGGTTTAAAAAATTACGCTTAGAAACGCTTGACCTGATCTTTCGTAGCTTCTGATTTTTCTTCAATTTTTTCAGACTAACATAGAACATTTATGTAGTATTTAGCACACAACCGTGCCATCATATTAATGACATAATGAGATGAAATGGACGAGTCAATCAATATCTGGTGTTAAATTAAGGATTCAACAAATACAACAATAAAATAAAATTATATTGTCGACCAATTGCGCTCGATTACAACAGTCGTCAAAGGATCATATTCCTATACATTAAGTTTGAAACCAACATAGAACTGGCTCAGCTCCTTGTCCTTATAGCAAGAAACATCCGTATCTCCATCCTACACTAATGGGTCGAGAAAAGTTGAGGGTTTAACCAGCAGGCAATCATTGCAAGAGGATCATATCTCAAGATCAAATTTTGGTGTATCATTTTCCCTAAAAGCAGATGCACAAGTTGGATCAGTCAAGCTTTTCTGACAATAACGTGTCTTTCTCTCTTATATTCCACCTCATCCCTTTGATGCATGATTAGCAGCGCTCTCCGAACCTGAAATATTAAATACCCTTTCATGATTTTGTACAAAAGACAACCGACTTATGCAAACAAGTATAAGAAGGGTTGCTCACAATGGATTCATTCATTCCCATCCTGTTAAGTTCGTCAATAAGACGCCTCTCGGAAATGTGGCTGCCAATGCCCATCCGTCTTTTTATCTGTGTTTCAGCTTGCTGTTCACCAATAGAAATCATAAAACTTTGAACCCGGGATGTACAAAAGAAAGATATCAGAAAATTGGAAATTTAAATATAATCTGACCTTGATCTCGTTAGCAATCTCCGGGGTCAAATTCATATGCTCGTTGATTCCTGACCGAGCAGCATCCATTGTAGAGACATTAAACAATCTGAATGCCTCTTCAACATGTTCTTGTGTTGCAACAAGAGTCCTGTCCCACAGACCAATGAAATATTTCAGGGGAAGACATAAATGGAAACGAAATTGTTCACACTTTAACTAAATAGACTAAATATTTATTTGATTGATCAACGTTCTAAATGCATGTTTTTTACAGTTTTGGTACTCACAGCCTCATCTTTGCTAGGGATTCACTCAATCGTATTATGGCTTCAAGCTGCCTCACAGTAATTGGAACAGCAGCAGATCTCCCAGTCTCATGAGCTTGTTGCCTCATTTTCTATAAAAATCATATATAGGTTGAGAATTGATAAAATTTTTTTTGCGCTGAATAATAAAATTACTTATGTCTGAGAGTCCTCTTGTTAAACGTTGAACATACTTGTCTGATCTCTACATATTTGTTTTGCAACATTTCTGCTGCCTTCTCTGACAGCCTTGGCTGACAAGTGCTCCGACAGTATTCGATGTATCTTTAGTGAAAAAAATGTATTATCAGAGACTGAAAAAGGAATTCTATCAAAGGCTCTACATAGTTATGAGTAATACAGACCTCTTCAGCCAATTCTCTCCTTCTGTAACATCATTGCTTTTACTAGCTGCAGCACTGCTAGCATGAACTTTTATAATATGACTAGCGATTCGCTGATAGGAAAAAGAGATTCAACAATAAAAATTGCATCTCGAAGTCATGGCAGTAAAACACAAGAAACAAAAATGAGATGTACCATGTCCTGGTCATACATCCTGATATCTTTCACAATGAAGATTAAATCAAACCTAGAAAGAATGGTGGTTTGCAAATCAATGTTATCCTGCGCAGTCTGAAAAATAAAACATGAAATGTTAATTTTCAGAAAGATAAAAGATGAAAATGCATGTGTCGGAAGGCATACTGACGTGACTTCCCTCCACAAACCTTGAGATCATCATAGCGTCCAGATGGAGGATTAGCAGCTGCAAGTACAGATGTTCTTGAGTTAAGCACAGTTGTTATTCCTGCTTTGGCTATAGAAATGGTTTGCTGTTCCATGGCTTCATGAATAGCAACTCTGTAGAAGACAATTGGTAAAGATGACCTTGAGAACATGAGAAAATTGAAACAAGTTATTTTAATGTAGTTATGCAAAAGGCATGGATTCAACACATTACCTATCTTCAGGCCGCATTTTATCAAACTCATCAATGCATACTACTCCCCCGTCAGCCAGAACCATGGCACCTCCTTCGAGATAGAATTCACGCTGAAAGAATATCCATTATGGTATCATTACAATGCCAAGTATTTATTGAGAGAGGCCTTTAAAGGAGCCAAAAGTAATTTATTAAGAGAATCAATATATAGTCAGTCTAGTTAAAAACATACCGAACTACCATCACGAATGACAGAAGCAGTAAGTCCAGCAGCAGATGAACCTTTTCCTGAAGTATAAACAGCTATAGGAGCTGTTTTCTCCACAAACTTGAGGAACTTCACATATACAAAATTCAAATTAGACCACAGCCATGATTTCTAAAAGGACAATAATAGCATCTTTTCTTAATGAATCACACTAGCATGGCGGATTTTTTTGGAAGAGAATCAAAACTAGCATGATTTGTCAGAATAACATAAGCAATAACATAACTGTAACATTACTTTGTGGGCAGGCTCAACCTTCATAATTCAAAGAATTCATTTTCTTTTTTGAGAATCATGCATTATTCCAAGAAGTTGCCAAGCTCAAACCTTTAGTCCATGCTGTTTGATGTATACAGCAAAGACGCAGTTGGTATCTAATATTATATGATTAATATGTAACTCCAGGTTATATATTCTTTTTTTTAAAGGAGGGCTATATATTCTTTACTTTCATCAGTTATGCTTTATGAAGTAAACGAGTGACATGAAGTTTGAGGAGTCCATTACTAAAGTTGTACAAGTTTGAAAGTCATACAATAGATTGACCATCCACTGACTTGCATTTATATTTTCATAGAATATGAAGTAGTAACCTGCGATTTTGCAGTGGATGGATCACCCAATAGCAGCACATGGATATCCCCTCTTAATCTTACGCCATCGGGTAGTCTCTGTTTATTCAATCAATGAAAGAAAAGGTTACCTTTCAGACCATATTCATTCTCCTTGAAGTACTAGTAATAGCATTACAATGGCATACTTTTTTTGATCCACCAAATAGCAAACAAGCCAAAGCTTTTTTAACATCGCTATGGCCATATATTGAAGGAGCAATCATGGAACATATCTTAGCATATGCATCAGGCCTTTGCGCAAACTCCTTGAATTCTGATTCCTGGAAGAAAAGGAATAGAGTCGTATCCTGGTAATACAAGACAAATCTAATGAATCTTTGTGTTCTTACCTCATCCATGGTAAAGGCCGATGGACCAGTGGAATTTGTTTCACGGGCTTGCTCCAACCCTACAACTCGGATATAAGGCTGTTTCACTCCAACTGCACCCTTTTGGCTAAAAAATATAAATGTTCAGAATGATGACATAATCAGAAGAATAAAATGTATGTAGAGTACAAAAAGATGCAGCATGTATGAAGAACATTCTTGAACTCTTGAATCTTATATCATGATTGTACTCAATCCTATCAAAATCAAATCTAGTGCAGATATACATTTGTAGCACATGAATCTGCTGCACATTCACTAGCCTATAATCAGAAACCAAAAGCCAACACTTTAATACATCAGTTGAGTCATGTTTCTTACGCTGAAGATGCTTGAAAGACACTGTAAATTCCCATGACAGTTAATCTTGTACCAGGAACAATTGTTTGAACTAGGTGCCTATCCACTGATAGAAGCATGTTCCTTGGAAGCTCACCAGTTGGCACATCCTTCAGCCAATAAAAAACATAATGATTCAACAGTAAGTGCAATTGAGTGTATAATGCATCCTCGCCCATTAAATCAGAGCACATTTGCTACATGAAAGAGGCATTCACCTCAGGATTTTCCTGCAATTTGAGAGTTTGCAGATCCACATACTTGCTCTTATCTGGGGCAACAATCCAAGGATCCAATGGACAGGGCTCCTCTCCAGGCTATGTAAGAAATGCATCGAATAAGCAATTGAACCACATAAAGAATAAAATAAAAGCACCTACAAAAGAAATGACACATCCATAACCTTAGTTACCTGAGGAATATGATCACACGATCGAGGAACAATGGCACCACCAAGCCCTGGTCGACAAGGCACGGTCCTTATACTTCTACAATTCTTGCACAACAGTGTCACATATGTAGCTTTGGCCTTCACTCTCGAAGCAGCAATAGCTATGCCAGCAATCTTCACGAGCTTGGACATATAATCAGCCTACATGTAGTCACACAACCATGATAAAACATTAAGAATTCATCAGAACCTCACAATAACAAAGCAATCTTCAAAGAAGTGATCAAGATTTGTAAAAATCGTAATAAGAAATCAAGGGGTTACACGAATCGTCTCCCAACTTTGAATCAATATCTCAACGGTCCACCAACTTCATTTTGTAACTATAATGTCCCCCAATTTTGATTTTCTTGCACAATTAGTCCCCTTGACCGCTGATAGTGGATTTTTCGATTGCCTTGAACCACATGAATCATTTCTCTTTCATCCACGTCATTTAAGTCCCCCATGTCATTTAACGCCATCCACTTTCGCGTCTCGCTATGTGTGACCCATTAAAATAATATAATAAAAAATTCCTTTTAACTTTGACCTTTCCCAATTCAATAAAAAACATTCGACTTTCCCTAAAGTTAAAACCTAAAACGCGAAACCCTTTCCCCGTTCTCAGGTGACGCCGGCGATCCGACGACGCCGGCGATCCGACGACGCCGGCGATCCGACGACGCCGGCGATCCGACGACGCCGGCAATCCGACGATCTCTTTGGACATCGCCCAAGAATGGGAAAGGGGCGGGGGTCTCTGCTGAAGAGACCGGGCCGCCGAGAACACGGGATATCTCCCAAGAGAAAGGGTTTCGTATTTTAGGTTTTAGCTTTAGGGAAAGTAGAAAGGTCAAAGTTTTTTTATTATATGAGATGGCGTTAAATGAGATGGATGACTTTAATGACGATTTCCCGGGAACCCACTATAAGCAGTCGTACAAGCAAATCAAAGTTGCATGTAATTTACCCGGAAATCAAGAGTTGCTGCAACTCAAATAGATAAAAGAGTTCAAGGTTCACAAAAATCTCAGTAGAAGAAGCAATTTTGAGTAAAGAACGATCAATTAACTCACCCCAAGAGATCTCATTGACATCGAATTTTCCTTAGAAGAGAGAAAAATCTGCACATCACCAGTTGAAGGCTCCTCCATCTCCCCGGTCTCCCCTGCGACCTTCGATCTCAGACTGGCGAGTACCTCAGCAGCCGCAGTTTCAAACTGAGAAAACAAGGAACCTAACAGCTTCAAATTTTCAGGAGCAGCAGAAATTGAATATCTCGGTAACTTTAGAGGCTAACCCTAATATCTTATTGAAAAAAAAATGGAAGAGGAGTTGGTCACCAATGGCAAGAACTCGGCGGGGGATTTGCGGATCTTGTATGCGAGAACGGCGTCAAAGGCGTCCAGGTCCTCCATAGCCACCGTCAGATGAGCCGTGTTGTGAACCAAGCTCTCGCTGCGAAGAGAAATGATGCAGGAGATGAGAGAGAGAGAGAGAGAGAGAGAGAGAGAGAGAGAGAGAGAGAGAGAGAGAGAGAGAGAGAGAGAGAGAGAGAGATGGGTAACGAGGTCACCGACCGGTAGGGGAAGTCGCCTTTGTCGCCATTGAAGCCGCGGATGAACTCTTTGAACTTTCGGAAGGCGGAGTGGTTGGTTAGCGAGCCGTGGTCGGGATCTCCGACGCCGCGGGGGAACTGCGCCTGGTCGCTGTAGAACACCGCGCCTTCATCCCACCCCGACATGGCTACCGTCCCTACTGCTGCAGTCGGAGAGGAAGGAGGGGAGGGGGGGAGAGAGAGAGAGTAGCAGGAAGAAAGAGATCGGAGAACGAAGTGTATCCTCAACTGGGAACTTTGGCGCGAAAGGACGGGGGATTTTGGCGGGAGAGATGGCCCCAGGCTTCGGATTATGATAATGCACGCTTGCACATATAATTTTAAAGTATAAAATTGTTAAACCCCTTTCATATTTTTATTTGGATTTAATATTTATATAAGACGAGAAAATCATTATTATTATAAGTTTCTGCTGAGCCGAGTAGGATGATTAAGGGATCAATTAAAAGAGGAAAGGCCCAAGTTAAATAAAAGAATTGTTTAAATATCTTTCACTAAAATTATTTTATACTTCATTTTTAAAAAATATTTTGAAAAAAAAGAAAATGTATATATAAAATATTTGATGTACAACAATATAAAATATTATTTTTACTTATTAAATTAATAAAATATTTTTTATATTGATTTAAAATATATATTAAATAATAAAAATAATTAAGATCAAAATCATAGAATTATCCGATCATGTTAACAAATGTGACTTATTCATCTACTTATATATTAACTTCAAATATACATTGAATTATTCGATGATCGTAATTAAATCATATTAATAAATATGATTAATTCATCTATTATAATTTATTTAGCTTTAAATAATATATTTTCATCATCAAATTATTCAAATATATATATTATTTTATCTAAAAAGTATATAATTAATTTAATCATGAATTATAATTATTAAATTAGTTAAATAATAAAAAATGCTTTACACCGTGGTGTAATTCATTAACCTCTTTCGAAAATATTTTTTCCCAATTTTTTTCTCATTGGTTTCTAAGTTTCTCGCTCATTTGGGCAAATCTGATGGCATATATTATACATATAATCGTAATTATTTGAATTAACGTTTTCTTCTGCTTTACGAAGAAACCTGTAACCATATTTAGCAAGTTGAAAATATGTTAACATTTTGTCTTGATTAGAAAATAATTATTGTTCAAATTAGTTTTAGAGTTGACATGGAAAAATAATAATTAAATTCTGATAATTGCATCTATTAATCGCTCCGTCTATGTACCATAACCTGCCAACGCGCCTCGCCTTGCTAAGTGCGGCGGGTGGGGGGCGGGTTGGGTTGGGGGTTGTGTGACGTTGATCCCACCTGCACTTGGGATCCAACGGATGAGAACAATCCTAACGAGTGGGGCGCACTTGACTAGGAATCCTTTACGTCCACCGCGAAATATCGTAACCCTGCTGCGAGCCATTCTCTCACTCGAAAGCTCACATGAACTGATCAGCACGCAGATTTCGTCGTTTAAACCGCCGTCGCCGGCGATCTTATTGCTTCTCATCCCTCTCGATCTCGTAATTGGATCGGTTTGATCTCTGGTTGGGAACAGCTTCTTAGATTAAATCGACCTGTTTCGTTTCTTTTCATCGATATATTTTTATTCGCGTTTTCTGTGTGTACTGGATTTGATTTCTGAACGAATAAGGTAGGCGGATCTAATGGCTTCGGCGGTGGCCTCCATGGCCCTGGCGTCGCCCCCCTTCTCGGTGATCACGAATCGGGAGAGCTCCAAGGTGCGATCCTTATCGCGTCTTAGTACTTCTTTACTATTCGAATTCATGTGATTCGTTCAGAACGTTTTGTGAGTGGGAACTGAACGGCGGTGAATGTTTTTGTTCAGAGGAGAATTGGTTTGGGGAGGAGACACACGAATCTGTTGTTTGATGGAAAGGTATGTTCGTCCTTTTCTTGAAAACTTCCCTCTTTTTTTGTTATTATGTTGTTTTTTTCGGAGAACAGGTTGTGTTTCTTGCATCTTGTTAATATTGGATTGACTAGGATTCACTGGTTCTTAAATGAAATCCGACGACTTATCTCGATCAAGAAAAGTAGAAATCTCCAATATCGCCTATAATCGATCTAATGTAGGACAATATCGTTGATATCTGTTTGGTAAGATATCATTAATAATATCATCACCCGATCATGCACAATGCTTCTAAAAAATTTAATAATATAATCCTCACTCAATATCATGTCAATACTAGCTTAGTTATCGGGACTCCAATCATGGAAAGGAGCCACAGTACCACAACTTACAAGGGAGTTTGGACAACGTTTAGACATTCCAAAGCTTTTGGTCATCTTTTAGTAAGTCAATGAGAGAGTGTGGTTCCTGTAGTGAGGGCGTTTGGTTGTCTCACTGCATGCAGTCCATATCGAGCACATATGTGCTTCTGAATGCATGGACCTTTGTGGGCACTTAAATTCCAACAGCTTCCTTGATGGCTTATTATTACTTCTTAGTTTTTGAATTTCAGGCTTTTGGGCGAATTTCTATGTCTGTAGCAGTTGATGCTTCTCGTTTTGAGGGTGTCACTATGGCTCCTCCAGACCCAATTCTTGGGGTTTCTGAGGCATTCAGGGCAGACACAAATGACATGAAACTTAACCTTGGAGTTGGAGCTTACAGGACAGAGGAACTTCAACCTTACGTGTTAAATGTGGTTAACAAGGTGTTTAATGCAATCTTCATTCTTCTGTTGTTTAACTTACCAATGATTCCTGAGGAAAACAGAATCATGTTTACAGGTCCCATTTTCAGTTAATGCATTAGGCCATTCAATGATGTCAAAGATTATACTTCATGCATTGTTGAACATGATGCTTAACATACTCCTTGTTCTTTATGTGATATAGGCAGAGAAACTCATGCTCGAAAGAGGAGAAAACAAAGAGGTTATTATATTAATCCGAGTTGTTTGCATTGTATCAAATCTTTATCCGTTGGTTCTTTCGTTCTCATCATGATACCTGGTTTGCAGTATCTTCCTATTGAAGGTTTGGCAGCATTTAACAAGGTTACTGCGGAATTATTGTTTGGAGCAGACAACACTGTGATCACGGAAGGAAAAGTATATACTTGTTTCTTATTTAAACTCCGCTGATATGCTTTGATTTTTAATTAACACCAAGAGTGGGTTGCCTACATTTTTCTTTCACTAGTACAAGCTGTTATTTCCAGGTTGCTACTGTCCAAGGCCTTTCAGGTACTGGATCTCTCCGACTCGCTGCAGCATTCATACAGAGATACTTTCCTGATGCCAAAGCTTTAATATCATCACCTACTTGGGGTACGCTTGATTGCTGTTTAGCATAATGTGAAATGACAAAGTAGCTGAAATTTGCAAAGTTTCATTGTACGACTTCTTTCCATGTGGCAAACAGGTAATCACAAGAACATTTTCAATGATGCAAGGGTTCCTTGGTCTGAATATCGGTATTATGATCCAAGAACTGTTGGATTGGATTTTGATGGGATGATTGCAGATATTAAAGTAAGAAAATTGCCTGATTTTTTACTTAACTGAAAATGTTTCACTGTCATATTGTTAGGGACATGCAAACTGGATACTTTACAAAAACATGCAACATGGAATTTGGTGATGAAGAAACAAGTTTTATCTTCACCGGCTTGCTAACTTGACCAATTGAAATTCCACTTTTGAAATGGTCCTATCATTTTTTGTACTGGGTTATATGCTTTAAGTTAGCCTTCCGAATCTATGTTGGCTTCTTTCTTCATATTTTATTTCTTCACATGTATTCTTTATTTTAGGAGAAAAAGGATGACCACAAGAGTTGTGGTTGTCATCCATCTATATATATAACTGTGGAATGAAAGTCATATACTCCCACATGTATACCTGTAATGTCATTTCCTTGCATATGTGCATGTTTTTTGGGAGCTATGCATGTGCATGTTAGGAATGCAAAGGCCATATATTTTCTAGATCAAGGTGAAATCAAGTACTTGTGTAATATTCTTTGTCTAACCTATCTCAGGACATACTCTTTCTTTACCTTTCCATACCATATTGTCGTGTTGTGAAGATAAAAAGACATTGCAGTGGGCAGCAACAGTCTAAACACCACCCTGCTTTATTACTCTTGTTTTCTGCAAAATTATCTCCTTTTTTTAAATTTTTTTTTCTTCTTAAAATCTTTCTGTTCTCCTTATCTTCGTATGATCTTATTTAATTAGGTTGCCACAGTAAACCAAATACATGTTAATTTTTCTATATAAGATGCACTTCAGGCGGCATTGGTTAGTTAATAATACTTCTCTTGTATAGGCAGCACCAGATGGATCTTTTGTTGTTTTGCATGGATGTGCTCACAATCCAACAGGCATTGACCCAACTCCTGAGCAATGGAAGATAATTGCTGATGTCATCAAGGAGAAAAATCACATCCCCTTTTTTGATGTTGCATACCAGGTTGGCAGGTTCCCTGTTTTTTTTTGTTTTTGTTTTTGTTTGACTCTTTCTTTGTTCAATGTTACATTTGCTTGATTTTTGATACTCTTCAGGGTTTTGCTAGTGGAAGCCTTGATGAGGATGCATACTCTGTTAGGCTCTTTGTTGAGCGTGGTTTGGAGCTTTTGGTAGCCCAGTCTTATAGCAAAAATCTAGGGTTATATGCAGAAAGGATAGGAGCCATAAATGTTGTTTGTTCTTCTTCAGATGCTGCAACAAGGTAAACTTACAACAAAACACATTTGCTCTCACTTTTTATATCAAGGGGAATGTGATAGATTGTGGATTCTACCATTGTGTCAGTCATGTTCATTTTTCTTGATAGTACCTTTCTGCTTGTGCTGTATTCAGAGTCAAAAGCCAGCTGAAAAGATTAGCCCGGCCAATGTATTCAAATCCTCCTATTCATGGCGCTAGAATAGTTGCCAATATTGTTGGAGATAAAAATCTTTTTAATGAATGGAAAGAAGAAATGGAGTTAATGGCTGGTCGTATAAAAAATGTTCGGCAAAGTCTTTACGACAACCTTTCTCAGAAAGATAAAAGTGGCAAGGACTGGTCTTTCATCCTCAAGCAGATTGGCATGTTTTCCTTCACTGGTTTGAATAAATCACAGGTACCTGAACCCCACTAATCTATGGATAATCTCAGTTTTTTGCCATCTGATGAAATCTTATTTGAGATACTTTGCGACATCACTTTTTTCTTATGTCAATCCAATTTTATATTGTTAGAGCGACAACATGACCGACAAGTGGCATGTTTATATGACCAAGGACGGAAGGATTTCTTTAGCAGGGCTCTCGTTGGCCAAGTGCGAATACCTGGCAGATGCGATCATCGATTCATTCCATAATGTCAGCTAGGGCATATATTGTTTGAGCTGCAGACGGGTTCCGTAGGAAACTATATTTCAGGCTATAATCAGGTGAAGTTTATTAACAATAAGAGAATTTTGTAGCGGATTTACTTATTCGTCGTCATTGGAAAAAAAATCCAACATAATGAATGTCTTAATCATTGTCTTCAACTATGACTCGAATAGGAATAGGATGCCCCGTTCCTTCATCATCGAGAATCAAGATGGTCTTAGAACGAAAAATTTGACTGAACTTATAGAATTCAGAAGTATTCATTTTTGTCCCTCATATTATTTGCTGTTTTTTAGACAAAATCATTCGATATCACCTGTGCAATTTTACAAATCTGATTTGTGGTTCCGAGTTCCAACGTTTGTCTTGTTTGGAGGATCATCACATCAAAGCTAAGTGCACTTTCCACACTATGGGGCATGATAATTGGATAAGGTGGTTTGAATCCTCGCGACCACGCAGGGGAAGAGAGAGAGAGGAGAGGAGGTGGGTAAAAATAGATTATGGCATGAATATAATGAACTTTTCACAAATATGAAAAGTCAAATTAATCGAGAAGTTCACTAGATTAAAGGGAAGGATTAAATATCACAATAGTTTAAAGATTTAAAAAATAAAGTTCGAGGTTAGATTTAAAAAATTATGATAGTTTAAGAATGGTTAGAATTTTTTATTTTGAATGTTATAAAAGATTAAAAATCTTGATTGAAATCAAATTAATAAATGAAAACTAAATTGCTTTCCATATTAATTGCATTTTCGTACAATGTTCAAATTCGTAAATTATGAATTGGGCGCCTAAGATTAGAATTCATACCATATGAATAAATTATGAATCCATACAAAGATAGCCATTATATTATTTAATTTAAAATCAAATCGATTTCACTCATTACTTTAAACTTAAATGAAATATTTTATATCTACAAAAGCTATTTTCAATATTGAAAAGAGGTTACGTTTCTTGCTTTTAGAATAATATAATTTATTGTATTATCAAATACTATAAAAGAAAAAAAAGAAGAAAAACTAATCGATGACCCAATCCACATCCAAATCAATCACTCAACGAAGTTGGGTTGCATTGAATATGTGATTTTTTTTATCTCAACCCGGCCGATGTTAAATTCGTGTTTGGTCAAACCTCAGAAAACAAGATGAAGAATGTTGAAGGGATTATCATATTATTTCGTGATTTTAAAAGTGTACATTTTTTTTTTGCGGATAGAACAGAGAAAGAAACATGAAGTTTAATAATGTAAAAAAGTTCGATATACCTGTCAAAGCCTCCCAATTACCACATCTATTTTTTTTTTAATGAAAATACTCCAAGGGGACCAAAGACCTTCATTGTACACATAAGCCGGACAGTAAACGAACAATATAGATCTTATATGATCAAATTGTTTATGAAAAATACGAATAAATTACTAGGGTCTGAAAAATCGAAATACATATAAATTACAGGTATAGTATATCCCAACACACAGGTAAATTACACGGATCTCAATTGACTCTTTTTTGATAAACCACGGAAATGAGGTAACTATATGTTTTGCCCATGCAGGGACAACATCAAATTAACATATATTTTAGAATGTTTTTTTTTATGTAGCGCACAACTTGGGACCTGAAAATCTCATTTCTTTAATGTACATTCCCGCACGTATGTCTCATATTGGAACGGCAGATTCCACTCTCACACGGTTCAAGCGAACTGTGCCAAGAATATATTCAGGTAGTTCGCTCTCTTCCTTTGCCTGTCAAAATGCAATACGTCAGCATCATATGTTGGGAAACAATTTGGTTGGAGAGTGAAACCCTTCTAGACTTTGGGGTACAACAAGAAAAAACACAGGCAACTGAAGAAATCACTTATGTAACCCTAGAACTCTAGAATACAGTAATTTTAGCCAGCGTCAAAGCCTACAGGAGGAGCTTGTAGAAAGTATCTTGTCAACAATAGAGAAGACTTTCTATAGAAAGAGTACCACCAATCTTAGTCCCGCACAAACGGGGACTGTAGAATCTTTGAGCGAAGAAAAGATGGAATTGTAGCTCTATTAAAATATTATTATCACCACGAAATTTGCCACTTAGCACACTGGACAGGCTTCCTAAATTTTATAGAATTTCAGGGACAATAGTAAAGGCTGTTGACGAAATAGCAAAGCAATTGACATAACTCAACATAAAATGACCGCCAGCCAGCCGGTCAGAAAGAATCAAGGGAGTGTCAGACCTCAATCAAGATGGCAAGGTCCACGACAATACTTGTGATGTATCCAAGAACCAAACTGATAATACTTCGTGCAACAGAAGATGAGCCAATATCCACGTCTATCTGCATAAATTAACGAGTCTTAAACACAAGTCGTGCCAGAATTTAAGAATGACAGTGTAGGAACAAGCATTTCAGTCCATATACATTTCAAAGACTTCAAATAGTTCACTCTGATAGGAAAATGGTGCATTCACATTTGACATTATCAAACCCATCATCCACACCCTTTACTGATGAGTGACGACACAAAGGAGAGAGTTAACATTTACGGAACCCAAAATGGACCAAAAAAAAAAAAACTTGCAGATTTGGTTATGCAAACAGAAGTTTCTGCATGTAGTTCTAATTCGATGTTGAAGAGATGCCATGGCAGCATGAGATTAACCCAGGAGCTAGTCTAAACTACATAATTATATGCAAAGCAATTCAAGTTGCACACACAGAGTAACCAAAAAAGTTTCTTCACATTTGAACAATGTGTACAAAAAGGAAAATACTGATAACTCAGAATTACCTTAAGGGAAATACTATATTCGAGTACAAGTATCACAAATAATTTGAATAAATATTTTATATGTGAACCTTTCTTTATTAGTTGTTTTATCTTTGCTGGTCGTTTTTTCTTTTCAATTTTTAAAAGGATGACTAGCAACACGATCAAACTCACGAACAATTTCAAGCTTATAATGACCTAGATAGAGTTAGCTATTTCTCTAGCATAAGATGTTGCTCCTCCCTAGACAAAAAAAAAGTTGATAACATGCACAACTAACTATATTACTTGAGATATGTAATTCTCATGGGCAAAGCTCTTTACATTTTTTTTCAAAAAAGTTTTTCACATTTTTTTTTTTGACAGAAAGAAACTTATTCCAAAATTTTAATACATTAGAAACTAGACGAAACCATTGAAATGACACCTCATCAAGCTCTTTATAATAATTCTAATAAAGTACAATCACAAGAATTCATCTACTCTGTTAGAAACTGTCAGGTTAAACCTGCATGAACAATTATACAGACTCGTGCATCCTGGGGATAGTTCAAATCAGCAGACATAATGCAGCGTCTCCAACTGGACCTATGCCATGCTCTCAATAACAGGCACACATCCTGACTCGTTTCCCTTTGCCAAAAAAAAAACTTAGTAGCTGAGGTTTCATGTGGACATCAATTTGTACAACTCCTTTATCCCTCAAGTTGGCTTACAAAAGATGTCAAGATAAAAAACAAGACCCATCATGAATCCACTCTCTGAACATACAGGATGCGTATCAAATCAGATTAATACACATGCAATATATACTGTGGGAGTCATAAAATAGAAGGGAATTTTTTTTTTGAGAGGGGAATTTCATATATTACTACTACACATCTACTTCATCTGGTAAGATATTGCAGACAAGAATCTGCAAATAAAGTACAAATATTTACACAACATTTTACCTCTAGAAAGTTGTTTTGACGGAAATAGTTACATGTCACTGCTTTCCCTAGAAGGCAAGCTTTTGTTCCAACTGCCCGCTTGACCATCCAATAGCCCTGAGCAATTATTCAGATTTTAATTTACTGGAAATAGCACATAATATTGTCTCATCACCACTGGACATAACATAAATCGCCTCATTGCCAGATTAATACCTCCACAATACGTGGTATAAGTTTGAATCTAGCATCCCGAAACACATCACTCCCTTCAACAAATTTTCTCAACAATGATTCACTATGTATTGGCCTCTCTGCTGCATAATATAGAACCAAACTGTAATTTGGTTTTGCTGGAATCTGCAAGCATGGAACAACCAGAAATTATATGCAACCCAAGGGAACATAAAATGAATCTCATTTCAAGCGGAACAAAAAGATACATATGTGACCCATCCTTGAGTTGAATGAATCACATATTAAAGCCTTGTAAATGTCTTCCTAGATATTTATTCCATTTTTTTTTTCAACTATGATATAATGTGTATAGATGCTATCAGAGTTCAACAAGTCAATTGGTAAATGAACAATGGCTCTTGGAAAGCAATGATATCATTGAAACTTTCCACTTAAGTTCAGTTCCTGTTGCATAAAAGTTTGGTTATTCTCTTCACTAAAGTTGCTTCCTAGATATTGAACTAAACGATTCCAATGAAATGGTGACAATTGGTACCATTTTCTGGTACAAGAAAGTAGAGAAGAGATAAAGAACAAAAAGAGTCAATATAACATCCCCAACTCTGTAACCAAAATGGGTAAAAATATACAATTAGGTGTGCCACTACCAGCAAGAAGATTTGATGACTAGATATTGACTTCAATCATATAAAAAAATGTTTCAATTAATTATCCAGTAAATAAAATGAATTGGAGAAGGTTGGATAACAGTTCATGCACACCTGTAAGTTTATAACGAGAATGAACGGCAGTTTCCTTGCAGCTTCCGACTGATGAAGTTGAAAAAAGAAAATTGCGCAAATTTAGTTCGCAAAAATTGAACTTTTGGTCAAGTCAAACAGATATATGCTTAACATTGATAGGCCCTGGAATCAAACTTTTTCTTAGAAAAAAAAAACTTGATGTACATGATCAATATAACTGATTAAAGTTCCTCAAATATGCTAATGGCTGATCCATTAGATGTCAATTGTGCAAAAGCGCCGACGTTAACATACAGGCGAGAACACAGGGCTTATATGTCATATGATGATCTAATTCCCATGTTCAAAGAATGAAAATTCAGTCCCAAGGACCAGCAAGGACATGTTTCAAGAAAAACAATTTCATTTACCTCTAGCAGAAGTTGGAGTTTTAATGGACTATGCTTACTGTATTCAACTGGCTGAAAGAACATAGCATTTCCGTCTCTCTAAGGTAGTACCTCCAAGATAGTGCATTCCCATCTCGGGCAGCCCCCTGCCAGCGGCGTCACCACCCTGCCTTTTCACCTTTCTTCCCCTGGCAGCTCACGTCAAGCTACCTTCTTCTGCCCGATGAGACCTTGAGTACGCAGAGTTGATGAGGAAATGGAGCGAGATGGTGTGGTCGCCCCATCGCCTAAACATCTCCCCCCGCATCTACTTCAGATGCCGGCGGCCATTGTAACAAGTCACCACCAACCACACACCTGCAGGCAGTGAATGCACAGAGGACCTAGCCTCACGCCTGCTTTTGGTGCTGGCATCCAGGCCATGTCCGTCACTGCTCATTCCCAGAACAATGCCTACACTGTGGCAAGGATGACCACAGTCAGAACTCCAGCCTACCGTCAGCCCTGCACTCATATTTCGACATCAGGAGGGAACAGTGAGCGACCAAGATGCCGAAGGATCCTGCACCGGAGGCAATACCTGGTCACACCATCTTAATGCCTTGGTCCACTGCGATGTCACACAATATGCTCGTTTTGTTGGAACTGCCTCCATGGATCTCCCCGTGATGGTACCTGCATGAGCGGCCTTGACACTCCCTAGTCCCATCCAACTCTCCAGCTTCAGTGCCTTCTGCATTCTGATCTGAATTGGCAGAGCTGAGCAGCGTGAAGCCACCTTCTGTCCAACTCCCTGGCAACCCCCCATGGCGAGGTTACTTGGCACCAGCAGCCACCACCTGAACAATTCAGTTAACCCATCTACTCTATCAGTCTAGTTGGTTAGTCAAACCTGCCGGGTTCGGATCATCGTTGAGGTGGAACCACGTAATAGAGCACCACCACTCATCACACTGGGGGTCGCCAAGGAGAGCTTCATTATCCATCTCTTCCTGTTGCCTTCGCTGGGGAAGATGATGACCTTCACAGATGTTGTACGTGCACCTAATGTCACCTCCCATGCAACTGCCGCCAATGGGTCCACGGAGGACTACTGCCAGTCATTCACATTACCTGCACATGGGCTGGCTAGACCAAGCGGTTGCGCAGGGCAGGACCAGGAATCGTGGTTACAGCAACTGACATGTCAATCTCCCATGCCCCTTCACCTAACCCCACCCCTGCCTCACGTGATCACTCCAATCAAACCTCTCAACCAATCCACCCTCCTGTTCCTCACGTGATCCCTTTTCCCAATCCACCCAGAGCCCTCATACGACTAACCTTCGCATGAACCCAATCCCTGCAGCACCTGAACCCCAATCAACCCACCATGCCAGACGATTGTGGATGGCCAGAATTGCAGCAGTACAGCACAGCGCCGGCTAAGGGTAAATAATATAGAGGGTAGAAACAAAAATTTAAAAAAAAAAGGGTGGTTGGGTAACCCAACCCAGACCCAACCCCAACCCCAACCGAAATTCTAGTGCAGATCTATGCATTCGCTACTGCAGATATTTTGTGCAAGTGCAGATATTCTGTGCAGGCTCAACTGAAATTTTTGTGCAAGGAACCCTAAGATCAGTTTCTCTTGTTTCATGGCGCCATACCGCAGATCCTTCTTATTGTTTGATCTTCTTGTGCAAGGAACCCTAGCGCAAATCATCTTCCTTCTAACTTGCAAGGAACCCTATTGCAGATTTTTTGTTCAGATCTTTCTCATTCTCTACTGCAGATATCTTGTGCAGGCTGCTTGCTTTCAAGTGCAGACCCTAGTTCTGCATTTTTTTTTCTGTTGTAGAACTTGATCAGTTCCTTTTTTTCCATATCTGGGACATCCTCAATTAATTCACCATCAGCCATGTCTTATGTCAATGACGTATCATATATTTATGGAAACCAAGTTATTACAACAGTCAAACTGAATGGAAAGAATTTTTCTGATTGGAGTGTCATTGTTGAAGTTTGGTTTATGGGAATAGGACAAGAACATTTTATCAAGACTATTTCAGAGATCAAAGATTCTGAACAAGGCAATTGGAGGAAAAGATGACTGATGTTTGACTGTTGCTTAGTCTCTTGTGGCAAGCAATTGAACCCTCTCTAATGGTAATGTTTCATCCTTATTGCTCTTGTAGAGAAGTGAGGGTTCGTGCTCATGAGTTGTATAAGAGTGATGATACTAGAATATATGATGTTTTATCTCATTTATTTCAATTGAAGCAAACTGACATAGATATGCAGAAACATTTGGACCACTTATAAGCTTTATTCATTGAATTTAATGAATTGATGCCCTTCGTCGAAGGTTTGAAGAAACAATAAGAACATAAGATGTTTGCAGTCATTTGTTTACAAAGTGTTTGCCTTGAATATGAGCCAGTTTGAACTTAAATTTGGGGCAGTGCTTTTGTTCCTCTCTCACAAATGTTTTCTCACGACTGAAACATGTATCATCCACATCAATTATCTCAGACCATGGGCATATAGGAGAGAGATCTACCCTTGCAACCCACGTTGACTCTCATAATTTTCTTCCTGGTGGACGTGGAAACAATCATGGTACATTACCTGGTGTGTACTCGTTTTCTTCAACATCAAACTGCTCAGTAGACATCTCTTCGTGTCACTTCTCTTGCACAATCAGGTCAATTCGTAGTGTGCCTTACTCAATCATCCTCATTGGGACTTTGGGTTCTTGACTCGAGTGCTTCAGATCATATGTCCCAGTAACCCTACTTTGTTTTCTCAGCTTACTAATACTCATATCCTACCATCAGCTTATTGCGCCGGACAGCTTTATCCAATGGGTCCTCTACTCGTGTACAAGGCATTGAAACAACATCACCTACCACATCTTTATCTTTGTCCTCAGTTTTATATCTTCTCAAATTCCCATTTAACTTAATTTCTATTAGCTAACTTAGTAAGAAACTTAATTGTAGTGTGACTTTTTCTTTTAATTTTGTTGTTATCTAGGACTCGAGGACAAGAGGAATGATTGGTAAGGGATATGAGTCTCGTGGTCCTTGTCTATTGCTTCGTTTCCACCCAAGTTACCAACGTCTTGCATGGTTGCTGCATCTCCAATTCAGATCCATAGTCAAATTGGTCATCCATCATTGTCCAGTTTAAAGCAAATGGTTTCTAACTTGCGGGCGAGTATTAGGAATATATCTTTCTATATAAAGAGAGATTCTATTAGGGATGATATTTCCTTGTAATGATGATTATTGACATATATGATATGTATGCTCAGCCTTTTGATATACAATAGAAGAGGATCCCTGAGATGCTGTAAGGGATATAATTCTTCTATCAATCTCTCTCTAATTCTTTCATGGTATCAGAGCCAGAGGTCAAGAGCTCAAACCTCACTAAGCGCTAATTCAAAAAAGGTATTTTCCTCACTTTGTTGTCCATGTGGTGGGCTAGGCTAGACCAAAGTTGTCAACGACCCACACGTGAGGGGAAGTGTTAAGAATATAAAATTAATGATAGTTGCTCTTTCTAACGACTTAAGCATTTAGGAAAATTGGGGGTTCGGGTCGCACGACAGGTCACTGTCCTGTCCGGACTAGTCCCACCACTAACACAACCCGAACCCCCAAGGAACCTAGAACATCTAATCCCCCTAGGAGGAAGACGACCATGGATCGCCGGTACACTGCAGCAATATACGCGGCGCCATCAGTTCACTATCCTATCCAGACCGGCTCCACCACTCCTCTCTTCCCTCAAAACTCTCACCCCTTGCTACCCTCCTCCTAGCCCCCACCTCCATCCTTCTTCCTCCACTGGATCCACCGCCCTTGAACAAGACACGGTCTTGCCGTCTTCTCAGGTGGCATCTCCATTAGGTGACATTACAGCTCCAGTGGCCCTTCTCTGAGCGAATGAAGATGTTTTGTCAATGGAAGAGGCGACAGACTATAGGCCCCACTAGATGGGCGCAGGACACAGCATTGGACGTGGCTGCATTGGTGTGTCGATCTCTGTCTCCTTATGAAAGTGTCACATGGGATCAGGATATAGTTATTCTCCATGAGACAAAACTCTAACTGCAGCCCTTCTGTTTAGGGGACAGATTGGGGGTTCTCGAATGGCCGAACATCTTGTGCTCAGGTCTGTCGGCCGCTCCGGGGGCTGCATTATCAGTTGGCATTCTGATCTCTTCAACGTAGAGGGCTTTTGGTGCGATAGATTCTCCCTCAGCCTACATGAACACAGGAGCAGGAGTGATGGTTTCTGCTACCTGTTCTCGTGTGTTTATGTCCCTTTCTGTGCATCGCTGCGCAGCACATTATGGGAGGAGTTGCATTCCGCCCAGTCACGTTTTCTGAGGCTCATTGGCTGATTGGCAGGGACCTAAGAACACAAAATGGGCGATCATAACTTGTTCCTATCAACACGATGAGCTATATAGCATGAATTAGGGAAAAGAACCATTTCCACATGGAGTGACCACAAATATGTGGATATAATAGAAACTTGGATGCCAAGTTTCTAATGTGTCCTTGTAATTCAAAGTTTCAAACTTATGGGATTTATATGTCAGGATTAGCTACATTAATAGGCCTATCCTTCCAGACATATATATGGGTTGTTCAGCTGGACTTTTTTGGGTCATATGGTTGCAATGCTTAAACAACAAGATGCGAAAAACATTGTACTGTACAATTTGTACATAATGGCAAGGCATTTAGATAGGGAGTGAAATTATAGATGTCCAGAACTATGTCATTGTTTTATCATGTAATTTAATGCTTTCTTTTCAATAAAAGAGTTGGATGACCGCCGTGTTAGTCATCGCTTTAACTCTCAAAAGCATACATGAGGATAAGATTGCGATACTAATTTGAAAACAACAGATTTGATGATGACTGATTTAAATTCTTACCTGAACAAGAGATTTGGGATGCAATGCAACCTTATCAAAGCTATTCTCACTCTTGAACCAATCAACTGCAATAAGTTTTAGAAGAGGATCTCCTCCGACAATCTGTCATAAGTTTCAACACTGTAAGCCATACTATAGATAAATTAAAAACCCAAAGTTTTTCTTGAGGAATCCAAAACTATAATGATGAAGTTGATCATAAAATTTGAACATAAGGTACGATATAAGTTATGAGTTGCTTGTTGAAAATATATATTTTTTTGAAGTGTGCTTGTTGACAATATTGATAAACGGAAAGTTTCTTGCCAAAAAAAAGTGTTCAACATTTTCCATGTAAAATAACTCAAAATACAATAAAAAATAAAAAAAAAGTGATCAGACAATCATCTATAGTAGAAGATAATACTTTCACACCAATGATTTATATCCATTCACATATTTTTCAGTGGTTCACCTTCTTGTTTTCACTTAAAATACTGATAGAAATGTCACTGGGTGCATCTTCTTTTGTCCACTCCTATGATCATGTAATTTAATCAACATTTTCGCGTTGCATGTTTTTGTGGAATTAAACCCAATTCCTTTCTTAATTTTCATGCTTTCCTGCAGCTGCTCATGATATTGATGCCCAACAGAGATGTATTTATCACATTTCTGAATGTACCATCTGCTCAAACACATGCTACATCTAAATAGCACTTGGAACAAGGAAGGAAAATCCAATTCTATCCACATAAAATCCCAACTGAAACAAAATTTCCATGTTGATTTCTTATGTACCGTGGTTAAGTATAGCTCCTGACTAATGTAATATGAATACAAGGGTATAACACAATACACAATATTTTGACCACTGGGACAAGTTAAGCAATAACAAGTACAGATCTCCTCCACACGATGTTTCTCGACAAGTTGAAAGGTCTGCTTTGTTGAAGATCCGCTCCACCCCGCGGTCACAGGCGGCCCCACTTCCTATCTCCGCAGCCTCTGCCGAAGGCGCCACCTCGCTCGTGCCGTCTCCACCCTCTATCACAGTCCCATGAGCCCTAAGGCCCAGGCGCAGGGCGTTGGCAGGATGGCAGTTTTGCACCGCCCTTCTCTTCCCCAACGTCGGCGGATGGGTGACTGGCACCCAGCTCAGATCAACTGTTTCAAATGCCTAGGGGAAAGACACAATGCCCATGAATGCGCTGGCCCCCTAAGACTACGGTGTTTCCGTTGTTGGAGGGGAGGGGGGGCGGACACCGCCGCTCGGCCTGCCCAGGTCATCGCCCGCAGGTTTTGACAGTTTAATCCCTGACTGCTCTCCCGGTGAAGACTGGCATCATTAGCAGACTGCTCATCAGTATCCAGCTGCAACGGGTGACGGACTTTCTTCGCGGCTGTGTTGTTGGAGAAACATCAGGTCCTCCGCTGGAACTGGCCGAACTGTGGATGGCGTTCATGGCGACATCTCGCTCTATGGCTCCTCGTCTCCCGCTCCCTCCAACAGCGGACGGTGTTGTTGGCTGCCCCCCGACGCTAGCATGAGGTAGCGTCCATAGCGGGAGATCGATAGTGCACTGGAGATGCTGCCACCGACTAAGTGCACTGCACACCTCAGGGGCCTTCCTCTCCACCTTCTGCAGCCGGAAGTGGTCACAGCCATCATCCATACCTTTGGCACCCCCATCTTCATTGCCATCCCCACCCTGTTCTCATGAATCCGATTCCACCACTAGCCAAACCCGACCTGTAACCTGCATCCGAACCCAGCCGTGGGCCTACGTGCACCCACTTGGCCCCACTTCCCTTCTCTCCACTCTCCGCCTCGCCCCGACACCGTTGGCATCTTCTTCATCCCCGAGAGCCCGCCGGAGGTTCTGCGACAGCAAGCCAAAACACCTCTTCTGCTCCTATCGTCTCTCCCACCGAACCACCATCCTCCCACCCCACCCCCCTCACCCTCCCTAACCTCTGTTCCACCCTACCACGCTGCCTCATCCTCCCCTGCTTGGGACATTGCTTTCTTCATCTGGAAACTCAGGCCAGCAGCCTGCTCCACATCCCCCAGCGAGTTCTCCCTCCAATGGAGATCTTCAAAACCTGTCCAGGGAGGCTCGCCCCCGTTTCTATCAATGCTGCCGCCCCTCCTTTGCTGTGGTGGAGCCGGACACTACTCCACTGCATGCGGTGTCCCGGGCTGCCGCGCCAACCCCATGGGCTCACAGGGGACCTCGGCATTCTGCAGGAGCCAATCACTGCGGTCGCCCCCTCGCAGATGGGGATGCTAAAGAAGTCAGACTGGTGGCCGCCAGTGCTTGGCTCTGTCACATACACCGGCGTTCGAGATCACGGCTGGACATGCTCAGAAGGCTGCTGATACACAGGCCTCTTCACCGCCTGCTAGTGCAGCCCCATGTAGAACATATGAGAAAGCCGACATGAGACCATGCACCAAATGCTTAGGGGTGCGACACGGTGCCTTTATGAATTTCCTAACATGAATGACCATATACATGAACGAGTTGGAGTGGCTCCTATTAGTGAGAAAATAGTAGAGAATCGTTTGAGATGGTTTGGTCATGTTCAGAGAAGGCCATTAGATGCGCCAGTAAGAAGAGTAGATCAAATAATCTGGAGTCCGATTAAAAGAGGGAGAGGGAGGCCAAGGCGGACACTTGACGAACTAATAGAGCAAGATCTATTGGTGAATAATATACCGAAAGGTTTGGTTACTAATAGAGCGGAATGGCGTCGTATGATCCATGTAGCCGACCCCACCTAGTGGGATAAGGCTTTGTTGTTGAAACGTGCGGCGCTTGGGTGATCCGGGGAGACGGCACGCCGGTACATAAGGGAATGAGAGGTGGTTTTTCTTCAAGAGACAAAGCTGCCCGATTGCACAAGGGTCCTCGCTTGTCCAAGCATCTCTCTCGATGCAATGGGACAGTCTGGTGGTTGCATCATTGGATGAGGGATGATCTTTTCTCCTTGGAGGAGTCTTGGACTGACAAGGTCTCCCTGACAGCCCACTTGCGTGGTTTTATGGACGGCTGCTACCTTTTCTCCTGCATCTATGGCCCTTGCTCGACATCTCTTCAGGGTTGTATTTGGGAGGAGCTCCGAGGTGCCCGTACTCACCTTCCCGACGCTATGGCTGATGGGGGGCGACTTCAATGTCATGCTGGACATGGATGATCTCCAATCCATCGTTGTCATAGGGATGCAGGGGTGGAGTTCATAGACTTCATTGATACCGAGATGTTGGTCGATTTTTCGACCACGAACAATAGGTTTACTTGGCGGAGTATGACTGCACCGACCGCCGGCTCAAGGATGCCAACCACTTGGTAGAGGTACAAGCGTTGAAACGACCGTTCTGGGACCACACGCCTCTTGTGGCGGTTCAATGACGGTCGATCCCCGCACACACTTTTCCACTTTGAGCAATCTTTGCTGCTAGAGGATGGTTTCAATAGTTAGCCGCTGACCACTAGCAGTGTGGCGGCTTCGAATTCTATTGTCAGGTCCCTGGCCGTGTCCTTCCTTCGATCACAACGGAGGTAGATCTGAGAGGATAGGACGCAACGGCAGTTTGGGCACCATTGCTCGATTAGACCAGGCAGAGGACTCCTGCCACCTCAAGGAGGTGGAGACAAAGGAGCATAGATGAAGATCCAGTGCAGGCAATGCTCCCGGTAGACCTAGCTTGAGGAGGGAGATGCCAACACTCGGTACTTCCACCTATAGGAGAGTTGACTGACAAACATGATTGATCACCTAGAGGTGTAGGGGCAGCGGATTTCCAACCACCACGACATTATTTCGGCCATCACATCCTACTTTCGGCAATTCTACAAGTGGCAACCCTTGGCCCTCTAGAGATGGTCCCCAGGGGACATTCCTCGTCTTATATGCAATCTTCTTTGTTGTCACAGGCCATCTCAGAGGACAAGGACGAGCGACCTCAATGGAAAGGCGTCCTGGGCCCAAATGGCTTCCTTGTGTTCTTCTATAGGGTGTTCTGGTCGGTGGTACATGGGGACGTCATGGCGGTCATCCAGAAGTTTGAGGACAGAGGCTCTGAGCACCTCAATTGATTCTTACTATTCATGTTGTCGAAGTGCACCCTAGCGGAGCTAAAGGAGGACTACAAGTCGATAGTCATATCCAACATTATCTATCTCTTAGTGGCTCGGGTTCAGGAGGTGCTCCCTAACCTCATCCATCCGGAACAATCAACTTTCATTCATGGTCGAACCATCACCAAAAGCTTCACTATTGCCTCGAAGATTATTGTGCGGAGGAGGACCGGAAGACGGGCCTTCCTTTGGAAGACTAATTCTTCAAGGTATATGATATGATACGATCTCATGTTCTTTTCTTTGGCACTCCTTGCAAATCAGGCTTTCTGCGACTTGGATCACCAAGATGAACCAATGCATCACCACCGCTTCATTCTCGGTCCTATTCAATGGGGCGAGGGCGAGCAATTGGATGCAGCCATAGAGGGGAGTCCGACAGGGATGCCCGCTCGTGTCCATACTCTTTGTTCTTGCTTTTGACACCCTTGCCCATATGTGATTAGGCATCCTGTGAGGCCAAATTTTTAGTGGTTTTGCCACACCCCTGCTGCTGTATGTGGATAACACGATTTTCTTCATTGACGGCTCGGCTCAGCATGCTAGACGGGTGTCCATATTGGTGGAGCTCTTTGACGTGGCATCTGGTCCCCAAATCAACCATGCCAAATGCTCTCATCCCTTTCGGCATGGTCATTGAGGATGCCGCCTAGTGTGCTACCGAGCTGCGTGCCCCGATCAGTTCCCTGCCAATCACCAATGTGGGTCTTCAGCGTATCGGTTACCCACAAATCACCTATATGGGCCTTCCCCTCTTGGATCATCACATCAGCTCTTGTGGGTGGACCAATTCATCGAGCGGATGGAGCACATGATACAAGGTTGGAGCTTGAGATTATCAACTGAAGGAGGCCATCTCATCCTCCTCAAATCTATTTTATCAACACTCCCGATCTACTTCATGATCAGTTCTTCGGATGTCTGCCCTGGTTCTGAGGCATTTGGACACATTGAGCAGATTTTTTTGGCAGAAGTGCGACCCGAACTGACGTAGCATACACCTCATCGCATAGCTCAGTGTCTATTGGACCACATCATAGGGAGGATTGGCTCCGTGACCTTCGCTGCACCAGTTGATGGAGTGAATCATGGAGCCCAAGGACAGCGTAGGATGGCCAGTCTTCACTTGCTACGGGCATAATCTGTCTTGGGACTCCAAGATCATTCTCCCGCGTGGGGAATCATCATTCTGGCGGGGCATGTCAACTCTTGTCCCGCATGTCACGGGCTGCTTTTTTGCTCCTCCGAAAACCCCGTGTGGCACTGCACCTCTCCGGGACGTCCGTTCAGCCTCCAAGAACTGTATTGAAGAGTCCCTTTATGGAACATCTCTCAGCAAACCATACCACAATGCATAAGAACACATACAAAAATTAACGGGGAAAGCTACAATCTATTCCATCTACACGTGCCTATTTATACAAGTTTAGGGCTGACTACACATTAACCGTCCTGTTTTAATTTCCCATAAATCAATGGATCCTACACGATCAACTCAACCTGCGAAACCCCCTCTGGCCGCCCCTGATTACTTTCCATAATCCTTGACCTCCTTGCCAAGTTTGACGTCCAGGATAATCGGCCTTCCCTCTAGAAGGTTGCCACTTTTAGCTGGTCGTCTGGGATGGGTGAGTTGGGCTGGACTGCTGCCGCTGCGCCGTCTTCCAACTTTGTTCGTCCCAAACTCTCCATCATCTTCAGGTTGCTGACCATGCCTCCTCGCCGTCCAGCATCTGTGCCCTAGTCCGACTCCTACTCGGACTAGGAGTCCTACTACAAGGAGTAGGAGTGCGCCTCGCCTCCACGCTCGTCGCACGCCTGCCATACTCGTCCCATCTCCCCCTCCTACCCGTTTTTTTTAAATGAGAAAGGACGACTAGCAAGAAGGTAGTCATCCAAAAGTTCCAATAATAATAGTAGAGAATAGAGATTACAAAAAGTTTGACAGAAAGGCCAATAAACTTCCAGGCCATGAACAAAAAGACAGCAAAAACACCACTCTAAGGCACCACTTTATATGAAATTGTTGAACGACAATGCTCTTGCAACCCACACTAGACAAAAATAGGCATTCAAAACAGTTGACAAGAGCCCACACCGGTCATCCCACATCCCAAGCATTCATAACAGTTGACAAGTACCCACACTGGTCATCCCATAGTATGAGACCCCAATTTTCTAAGGAGGGCATAAATCATCCTTTAGAGATCACAAGCCCAGAGCCCGCCCCTTGTAGAATGCGGGGGTTGTGGACCTTCTAAGCAGTTGGGTTAGGGGGGTTGCGGATGAGTTTTCTCCTGATACCACATGCCTGAGCCACCAAAGCAAAAATGTCCGGATCATGTCCCAAAAAGAGTTCAGAATCAGCAAGTGCAGCCGAGTCGCCAGCCACATCTGCCTCAAATAACGCCGCCTCAAAGCTTGAATTACTATTCCTCGTGCATGCCACAGACCTTGTCGTGACCTCAGTGCATGTCCTTGACTCTTCCCCGTCCTCTGCATGCGTGGTCGCGGGCTGCGCAGCCCCAAGTCCCGCCGGCAGAGTCACCGTGACTAGCTGAGAGGACAAAGGGGAGGCATCACAAGCCTCAGCCATCGCTAGCTGAGAGCCATGACCATGGGGGAAGCGCGGCGCCGATCCCCCTCCTACTCGTACTAGGACTGTCACACCTCCTACTCATCCGTTGCATGGGACGACCATCGCTCTGGGGCATAACCGCGCCCCGTTGCCGTCCCAGGGACGCACCATGTCCCAGGTCTGCACGGAGGTTCCTGATCGACCTTGTCGCGTCCCTTGGTATTGCTCCTCGTCCCAAAGCCTCCTGCTTTGGTTCCTATGCATCAGGTCACTACGCGTCCCAGTGCATCCCAGTATCGCCCGCTGTCCCTGCGCGTCTAGCCTGCGGCCGCTGCATCCCAATCCCGTCTTGGGACATGGCAGAGAGCGAGGCGTGACACGCGGGTGCACTAGTTCATGACTACCTCACTTGGATCGGGATCAGATTTCTCTTTCTAGCGGCAGGAGTGGCTGCCCGGAGACTAGTTATTGGCATCCTGACAAGATAGTGGCCGAGACCCGGTCAGAGGCCGGTGGCCTAGGCACTCGCACATGGACCCGCCTCTTCAGCTATCCGCTCTCGAACTAGCGCTTCTCCGAGCTATTGGCACTTCTTTAGAGAGTGGCTCCTTTTCGCCCGGACCCATTCCGGTCGAACAAGTGGATATGGATATCGGCACCCTTCTCAGCTGGTAGTCTATATCTCCCATATCTTCCTCGCTTCAGATCAAATTGCAGACTCATATGACGTTCTCGGATACCGTTGAAAGTCAAGATCTTCGTTTGGCTCATGTGGCGCAATAGGATCCTCACTAGAGTCTACAGGGCGAGATGGGCCCCCCACACTCACACTTTTTGTCCATTGTAAGATGAGGGGGAGGAGGTCGCATATGTTCTTTGAGTGCTGGTGGCTCGTGAGTTCTGGACATTGATGGGTACGTTGGGCTTTTTTCCACCAGCTTAGACAGGAACAAACCTGGAGAATTGTCTACTTGGGTCATTTGACTTCAACGCAACCAGAACGTCTTTTGTGGGAAGCGATGTCAGGTGGAGAGTATTGCTCATCATGCCTCTTCTCTCACTTCGGGAGTGAGGTTTTTGATAGTTGATGTACACCTTTCTTTTTGCCGCTCTCTTCTTGAGAGCTCACACTAGTACATTTTTTATCATTTCATAGTTATATACATATACATGGATGACAACCACAAACTTTGGTGGCCATCCTTTTTTCCCTCAAAAAGAAAAAGTTAAGCAATAACAAGGTACATATGACATGAATCATGATGATGATACAACTATACAAATACCTTCCTGACCAAAATGAGAAAAGAGTAAACATATTTAACAATGACACCATGTTGGTCCTTAATGCATTCTGAAAATTTATAAGTGATACCTTGGAGCCATCTTTTAAGTATGTCTTCCCTCTGATCATGAAATCTTGTCCACTCGGAGAAGTCCAGCAGTTGGTCCCCATTTTATTATTCCCTTGTGACATGGAACCATGAAATAGGCTAGGATCAACAGTGATCAAAGGAAAGTTTGCATCCAGTTCACTTTTCTCTGTTGAAGCTGCATATATTATAAATCTATTAGACCCTTTTTTATAAGCAACATAATCATTGCTAACAATAGTCGTATTACTAGCTGAATATCAAGGGAAAAATAGGGAGAGACCACCAATATAATTACCCAAGCCAAACACTAACTTGCCACCTCTCACGGATCCAAATCTTGAAATATTTACAAGATTGACAGAGGTACCAACTACTAAACACTAATTCAAAAAAAATTCAGTAAAAGAAGACTTATAACTCTGTGTTCCCGTTTTCTAGAGTAGAGCAGTATTTCCCTACTTGGCTAATGCACATGGATTAGTAATCTGATTATCTGGTCATCATTTGTCTCTCAGAAAAGAATTCTAACAGTACATAAACTTCTCATGTCCTGATTATTTGTTGTGAAATGTTTGCCGAAAGCACAAACTATACTTTTGATCCTCAAAATATTATGAATAGAAAAAGAGAGTTCATAGAAATTTGATTGCCAATAGAGGATTCAGTCTGATTTAGCATACTAATTATGATTTTGTTATTGTCAAATGAAACCATTTTATACATGGATTCTGCTTTCCATAATGATTTTCTACCGATTATAGAACCTTATCCACGAATGGTTATACAATTACAAAAGGTTGATGCTAATTGCAAGCAGGACAACTGTACAGACATTTTCGAATACAAAGGAAAAACAGACTGGCGTAGGAATTCTTATCACAGCATTTTGGATAAATGCAAGTTTTTGTGTGTGGGTGAATGGCTATCAGCCTCATGGCAATACCACAGCCACCGCCAATCCTCCAATGAAAGGAGATCGGGAGAGGAAGAATTGGTGGGTGGATAGGAGGCAGATTCTGCAGCCATTACTGTTGATATGGGTATTTTGGCTAATTTTTTACATGGAAAACCCACAAAGTGATGCTATCTATGTTTCCAATAATAGGCAGGTCCCAAAGGTAGCTTTCTCCCATTTTTTTTCTTTTCGGAAAAATAAAATTAACCCTTTCTCTTGTGAGAACCAATTCTCTGACCCTTTTAGTTTCAATAAATTTTGTGCTTTGTGCTCACTTTTACATTCTAAGATAAACTGATTAAGCTCCTACAGGAAACAAGAAAGGCAACCAACATGGACGATTAATATGCTTGAAATGCTTATAGCTAAGACCTAGGAGAGTATTTACAATACAAATAATAGAGATACCTCTACTTCTTCTCAGAGCCAAACCTGTAATGGCCCATGACACATTCTTCAGCTTCAATTTCCCAGACTGAAAAAAGAGAAATTCTCTGTAACAATTGGGCAAAATAATCAATTTGAATATTCTATTATTTAACACTACCTTAGGGATCTCAACATCATCATCATCATCATCACTATCTTCATTTTCTAGTGACTCCCCATCAGCAATTGCATCATAGAACTCATCGCTAATGTCAGATTCCTCAAAGTCGGCAGGGGATCTTGCGGCATCAGATAACCTTGGTTCAATTATGGTGGATGGAGAATCTGATGCTAAAGCAGTATTGGCTGCAAAGTATTCTCTCAATCCTGGTGAAGAAGGAAAAGTCAAGAATAAGCCTTCTAGTATATGAGAACATTAGAGAAGATGCACAAACTGCTAGTAACAAACCAACGAGGTTAATGATCATGTAGAGCACCTTGCTCTACACCTTGATGACCGTCATTCATCTTTATGAATCATGATTAAGCTAATCATATATTTCATAGATGAAGTAATATATATTTATCGACTTAATTTAACTATTTAAAAGTATCATGTGGCTAAATAAATAATGAACGTCGAGTGAGTCATATATATTAAAATGACTTGATCATGCCCATCGGCTGATCAGATGATTTTAATCATAATGTAATCCACTATCTAACTAGTAACATAAATCAATATACAACTATTTTATTAATCTAATGGAGAAAAGTAGTGTTCTACACCTGTTTTACACTGAATGCTCTTCAACTACATTTTTTTCTAAACCAAACGAGGAAACAAGTTAATCATAGTCTTGCTCAAAAGAAGTTAATTGTAGTGAAAATAGAATTACTATGCAACCCACGTCAAAGTAAGGAATGAAGACATTTTATTTTGAGATTTAAACCAGGTCATTTGTTCTTATTTTTTCTAGAACTTCAATTGGTTTATGTCAATTTCTTTGTACTTGTTAAAAAAGTTTAGTATGATAAAGTATAAACAGAAATATTTGGAGTGAAATCTTATCCCAAAGTTTGGATTTTAGGTTGGTGATTCCAAGTCAACAGAAATATTAAATAAAGGAAAACGTATAGGAACTTAGTCTGGAGAGTTAAAACAACAATCCAATCTTTTGTTTTAGGGGAACAATCCAATCTTTAAAGTGATTTTTGAATTTTTCGACAAATTTAAATAAAGGATGTGTCCAGATGGTAGGGATAATAACTCGGATGTCTACCTATGAGGTTTTTTTGAGAATGGGTCCAATTCAAGATGATAGAAACAACATATTCATGCATATGGTGATAAGTACACAGAGCCAAGAATAACTCGACCACAAGTTTCAATACGAATATGGATGACTGCCACAGCTTGGTAGCCATCTTTTTTGCCTTCGAAGAAAAAAAAAAAAGAATCCCTCAACCACACATCACAAACACATACACAAGAAAGACTAGCACATTAAATACCAGAACCTTACACTTCCTCAAAGAAAAAAGAGCCTTCTTCCATATTTATTTCACATGAGAACTAAATCATACTGAAGTATGGAAGAAAAAAAAAACCAAACCATCAAATTTGGATATGCATCTTTACCCGAGCCTAATATTCTGAAGTTAGGGAGCACCTAAATGAGGAATCCCATTTCAGGAAAAGACATTTTTTAAAATGGAAGGATGACTACAAAGTAGAAAAAGAGAATCCAAAGTTTGTGATGTTCCTATGCCGTACCAGTCTTCGAGTATGTTCTGGTCCTCATCCTATATACAACCCTATTATCTTCTGTTCTCGGAAACAAGCTGCATTAATTGCTCTGGAACCAAGGTCAGGTGACCCTCGTTCCAGGAGTCTAGTTCCACCTAGACGTTCTCTTTTTCTTGTTTTCATCTTTTTTTTTATTTGACGTTTTATTTTACAAGCTAATTATTTTTCCTTTTGCCATTTTCTTTTTTTTAACTATCTTAAATAAATTAATTTATTTATGAAATCTAAAATAAATATTACAAAGGCCTTAATATAATATTATTTATTACTTATTATTTCATTAAAGATTTTAAGATTTTATTAAATATAATTTTTATATTTAAATAATATGTCTATTAAGAATTTTTTTTAAAATTTATATTTTTATTTTTATTTTTTAACAAAAATATATTTTATATTTACAATACCTATTTTTTATTCAAACAATCATTAAAATTAATCTATCACATCTACTTTTTCTTGTCACATCAACTACATTCCTTATCATTAAGTTCCACCCTATCCAAACACACCCCGAACTAATCTATTGGTTCAACTATTCACTTGGAACTCGAAAGAGCCACGGTTTGGGCCCCAGAAAGACGACTAGCATGCAAGAAAAGATGACTAGCACGCAAGTAGTCATCCAAAAGTTTCATTAATAATAATAGGGTTTACAAAAGTTTGATAGGAAACCAACAGAAACTTCAAGGCCATGTAACCAAAATGACAGCATCACACTACTCCATATCAATGATTACTTCTTTATTCCACATTAACCTCCATCATTTTTGCATCTCAATTGAGGAGTTGTCAAGAGCCACACCGATCATCCCAAGTACGAAACACCTATTTCCCGAGGTGGGCATTGTTCATCCTTTAAAGGCCACGGATCCCAAGGCGGCCTTCCATAGATGGACAGCTCACAACCTTTGAAACATTTGGGTTACGGACACGCTTTCTCCTGACACCACAAGCTTGAGCCACCAAAGCAACGATGTCCATGTCACGTACCAGAATGGGTGTTCAGAATCAGCCAATGCAGTTGAGTCTCCAGCCATGTCCGTCGTGTAAGTACCCTGTTCTGGTTTTGCTGCAGGATTCTGGTCAATCCTCACCGTCTGCTTGAGTCCTAAATGAGTGGACCCCAGTCTCGAGTAAGGAACCAACTGTGCCAACAAGGGTCCAACAGCAACTGCCTCATCTCCCATGGCAGAAATTCTGGGAGAAAGTGGAGGCTATGCATTCAGATTCTGTCTAACCGTGGCGCAATGTTCGTCAGCTGACGCCTCAGGTCCTGGGTTACTGGCCGTGGGCTGAGTGGTCCCCAGGCCTGATGGCAGGCCATGGTGACGGACTGAGAGGCCAGATAGGGGGCGTCAACGGCCTCGGCCATCGCCGGCTGAGGGTCGTCGCGGGAGACTGCGACGATTGGGGGTTGGGGGGACATCAATAAATTCGCAGGCGGGTGCCCTTCCCTGGGCTGCAGTGGGCATCTCTGGCTGGAGTGCAGGTCGGCCGATACTGTAGACTCCGCAAGGCCGAAGGAGACGCATGTGGACCGACGAGGTGAGGCTGGAGGAGATGGGCTGCTTAGGGGTCGGAAATGTTGAGGTGGGGCCGTCAGCTGGGGTGGTGGTGAAGGCGGGTTGGAGGCGAGGGAGGTGATGATGATGTGGGGCCGCTGCAGGATCGCTGCCGGCTGGAGGGTCGACGGTGGCACTGTAGCAAGATGAAATCGGGCATGAAGGGGTAAGTCGGGCTTGGGTCTGATGGACGTTGGAGTTAGGTTGGGAGGGTAAGTGGCCATCTGATGAGGTGTCACCATATGTTCACATGAGTTGGAGATGCAGGCGGATGGACAGAGCTCGCAGTTGCCGGCGGATGGGGAGAAGCTGGTGCTCAGTCGGCATTAACATCCGCCCACGACGCTGTGGTGCCTGAGATTCGCAGCTGGAGGCAATAAGTGTTGATACCTGCAAGCAACACTAGCAACGACATCGACCGGCAATCTGGCCATATCTCAACCACCACTATAACCTTAGCCATGATGGGTAGTGGGTTGCCCAGCTGCTGAACCACCGTCATCACGACTTCCAGCCGGAGCAGATGGAGCAGCAGTCCCCGAATCTCCAGCATCCGCACGCTTGCCGGCGACCTCACCAGCGCACCATCATCCTCCGTCCAAGGCTGCCACACTATGTTTCCTTCAGGTGGTAGAGTGACAGGTGCTTCTAGTAGGCTCTGGTGCTGCTCCTTTGGGATGAGCAGCTCAGCGCAACATAACTCAGGTGGAATGGTGGCGACGGGCCCACCGCTCCGTCATGCGAAGAGCACTCAAGTCCAAACATCACACATCCCCGCAGGAAGTCCACGTTCCGCTGGCGGCAGCGTCATTGGTGTTGGCTTGTGCCGAGTAGGGGAGGCAAGAGGGCAGGCCGCTCATCAGTGACCATTGCCGCCACAGCGAAAGCACCTTATGGACGCCACGCGACATACCCCCTCCTCCAGGCATCTGAAACATGCAGATGAGAGACGGCAGCCCTGTAGTGGTTTGAGAGGCATTGGGCGAAACAAAGCTGTCAGTGGAGCCGTCGGCAAAGCTGTCAGTGCACGCACCTGAAACAATGCTGTGGCTCCGCCAGCAGGGTTGTCAGTGGAGCCGCCGGCAGGGTTGCTGGCGACGTGAATGGGAACAATCAAGTTTTTTATTGGTGTGCAACTTGGAAAGCGAGTTCTATTGATCTCATTTGTATTGTTAGCATTACCTCAAATAGTCATACTTAGTGTTTTCAAGAAAATAGAATAAGTGGTAAGTTGTCATTTAAATGGTAAATAAGTCAGCAAAACAGACCTGCTACTTGACAAAGTAAAGCATAAGGGATGCAGTTTTCAAATTTTGAATTGTAGTTTCTCCTCCATCTCTCCCAAGCTTTAGGACGGATTTCCACCATATGAGCCACAATAGATTTTGCATTTGAAGACTTGTATGTATTCAGCTGTCTGATTTCCCATGTTGAAGCTGCAATATTAGTATTTATAATTTAAAAATGATTTTCGTTAAAAAATACTGGTCAAAATAGAGAGAAGTTGGACTTAGAACTCATGGCCAACAAGGGACATAGTCGAAGTAGACCTAAAAAATAATGGATGACAACAAACAATTGAGGAATGATGCATCATATTCTACATTTATGTAATGGCATCATAGAAGGCATTGCGCTGACTGAACCTGTGACACTTGAAACAGAGTATGTGATCATCGAGTCAAACTCGCCTAGAAAAATGATTATCGTGATAAGCAACAAAGTTCACTAGCGTTTTAGCAAGTAAGAATCGCATCATCCTATTATGACAAATTCTGAATATACATAAGGCCGATTATAAAGAAGCCAAGCTTCGCAAGAGCTAAGCTCTCTGGCCATATACAAACATCATCCAAGCAAAGGAAATTGAAATATGAACATGATAAGCCTGATTAACTGCAATGAGCACTGATAATGTTGAGGAATATCAATATACAGTGATAGCAATGCTTGGAAAGCTCATACTCGTAATGGTATGTTGCCAATATTTAAAAATTGTACTATGTAACCTGTACCCAGTCAGTACAGTACTCTTGCAACATAGACTGGAATAAACACAGATGTCTACAGAATAACAAAACCATTGGCTATAGAAGAATCAACATTCAACACATCAATAGACATGTGGATGCTAGAATGAATGCAGCATTGAAGATTCATGGCTCATCATGGGTGGAAATATGCACAAAACAGTTTACTGAAGAAAAGAAATATGGAAGAAAATTGTGATACCTCCCCCTCAATTAAAAAAAGAAAATTTGCGATACAGAATTTTAAAGAAGCTAATAGAAAATATCTCAATTGTTAACCAAACTGATAAATATGAAAAACACACCAACCAAATTGACATTAGTCAAACACACAAGTTTCGGGATATTCTTATTACATATTCTTTAGCAGTGGAGAATCTTTTCCCTTCCGGAAATACTTTGCTTCCAAGTTATATAATATAACATCGCCAAGGCCATAATAAGATTCTCTGTAATACAGAAAATATTTTTTTTGGGAAAATTATTAGTCTTCATTAATTTTTTATTCCTGAAATGTAAGACAATTCAGAGACAAAATTCCCAGCAACCATTAATGCAGGTATCAAGTGACCAATATAATGGGACAGCAACTCAGAATCAGCAACCTCCATTTACTAATTTGTCTCAGAAATTCCTTATATCACGGAGGTAGGTTATCAACGACTAAGTATTCAAATACAGAGGCTGAAAGATTGTGCACATCTCTATTATGTAAATGATACATAGACACAAGTTCCAATACTGCAAATGCCAAAGCAACCTTAACTAATATAAAACTGCAATGCATAGGTTACATAGGAGAAAGAACTTACGATTAATTTTTGTTCGTTTATAACCAGATTTTCGAGGTTTTTTCTTGTCAACAGCAGGAAACTGCAAAATTGCTGCAAATACAGGTAAGAAGAGATGCTTGTATTGTTTCTCACATAAGAAAATGTTATTTATCAATGAACGGATAATTCAGAAAGGACCTAAGAGGACTTTTAAAACAGACTTGAATCATCCAAAAGGTAACATTTCCAAGTCTGTAGACGAGCACATATGACAATATAGCAAACCAGATAAATACCACCACCACACCCACCTGACGAAAAAAATGGTGTAACAAAGAACTAACTAACCCAACCGTGTGTGCACAGGAAAAAAAAGAAAGAAAGAAGAAAAAGGAATTTTGCAGTGCATATAAAGTTGAAAAGTGAACAGCAAAAGAGAATGAAAAATCCAAAGCCAAAAAACACACGGAACCATATGCCTGATAAAGGTCTTATATTTTAGGGTTATTTCCTCTTTACTCCCCCTCAAATACATTTTTTTTCCGCATCTAATCTAAACTATAAATTTATAAATTTTAGTCCATGAATTTATCGCAGTTTGACACTTTAGTCTTTCGCCATCCAAATTCTGTTAAGTTATTCTTTTATTATTTATAAAATGTCAACTTTACCCTCACTCCTTTAATATAATAAAATATAAAAAATAAAATACTATCATGAGCATAATATCACATTAAATATAATTATTATATAATACTTTTACCAATCTTGATTTTTTTAAAATGTTTTTTTCCTTTTAATAAAGAACTAAGGGCAAAAATGATATTTCAAAATTATTAGAAAAAAAGACAACAACAACAACAAAGCCTTATCCCACTAGGTGGGGTCGGCTACATGGAAAAAAAGACATTAACAAAAATCTAGATGGAACTTGATGGAAGGACCTAAATGCCAAAGTTGGACAAGTTCAGTTACTAAAAATTATTTAGGGTTAGATGTGGAAAAACGTTATAGTTCAGAGGAGATAAAAGGAAATAACCCTACACTTTATTCATCTTAGTAGAAAAAAAAAAGATGAATACATTTTGGCAGCACACAAGTAGGTACTCCAAAAGCTATGGAAAGGTTAAGACTTACTATACGACCCATCTTGTGCACGAAACCACTGCCTAGAGAAGACAAAATCCTTTTTCGAGTTCCACCTGCAGACCATACTTCAAATTAATAAATTTGTGAAGAACCATATTACAAGTGACAAGATTTATGAAACAGACTACAAATACCAAGGAAGTGCCGATTCTATGGAATTTTGCACCACCACACCCCCTTAGCTCTTAACTTCAGGGCATCAGTAACATTTTATTTATAGGAGATTGGCAAGTATGAAGAAGATCATGTTTAACAAGTATGTTGCAAACACCTGGACTATTTCAATACTACTCAGTCAAATCTGAACTGAATTTAGTGGTTCGGATTTGAACTTGACGTAGGAGATGGAATTGCAGAGACATGGCATTTTTTAGAGTCCAAGTTTGAGTTTTTTAGGAGTTGAGTCTGAGTTATTTTAAGTATTTAGTTGTTAGTATTTAATTGTTGTTAATATTTAATTTCTATTGAGTCAATATTTTCTTATCTAGTCTAATTGAGAGTCCTAATTAGAGTAAAACTTCTATTATTGAATCCTATAAAAGGGGACGACTAAGTTTTTGTTCGATTTTCAAGGTTTTTTTCTCTGACCTCCTCTGAACTATGAACTTTTGTTCTTAACGGATTTCTTGGCCCTATTGAGTTGATTGAGGCCCACTAGCTCACTGACATCTAGGCTATGGATCGACCGTTTTCGGACCACACACCCCCTGTGGATGTCCAACGATGGTCGGGCACTAAGATCCATCTTTCGTTTCAAGTGGTCCTGGCTCTTAGAGGATGGTTTCAGACAGACGGTGGCCGAACAGAGTGTTGCAGCCTCGGACTCGGCGGCACGGACTCTCGCTGCTAGATTCCATGGCTTGTGGCTCTTCCTCTTGGGCCACAGGGGACAGATCTGGTTAGCTTCAGAGGCACGGAGGACGGAGGCCATGGAGGTGATTGCCCAGCTTGATTGATAGGACTCCTGCCACCTCACGGAGGCCGAGGTGGCTCAGCGCCGGGGGCTCAAGCGACCATCCAGTCGGAGGACAGGAAGGTGGAGATCCAGTGGAGGTAACGCTCCCGACAGGCCTAGCTTCAGGAGGGAGATGCAAACATTCGGTTCTTTCACCTATATGCGAGCTCTCGCCGACGGGCGAACCGGATTGACCACATGGAGGTCATGGGAGGAGGATCACCGGACACCATCGCATCGGGACCGCCATCTCCGACTTCCACCGCGACTTCTCTCGGCGACGGCCCACACCATCGTGGGAGTGGTTTCCCAAGGGTATTACTTGTCTTACTGGTGCTCAGTCTTCCACGTTAGTGCAGACCACTGAGGCCGAGGTCACCGATGCGCTTCTTGACCTCAACGTCGAGGGGTCTCCCGGCCCCGACAGCTTCCCGGTCTTTTTCCACAGAGAGTTCTGGTCCATAGTGCGGGAAGACGTCATGGCAGTCATCCAGGAGTTCTCCAACGGGAACCGGGGCTTTGAGCGCCTGAACTTATTCATGCTCCCAAAGCGTTCGCCGACAGAGAGTGGACTTTCGATCGATCACCCTGTCCAATGCCATCTATCTCTTAGTGGCTCGGGTACTGGCGAATCGGCTCCGGGAGGTGCTTCCCGACCTCATTCATCCAGCTCAGTCGGCTTTCATCCATGGTAGGTCCATCACCGATAGCTACACCATGGCCTCGGAGATCCTTGAGCATTGGAGGCGGAGGGGACGTCGCGCCTTCTTATGGAAGGTCGATTTCTCCAAGGCTTATGATTCTCTCTCATGATCCTTCCTTTGGCACTCCTCGGCGATTTGAATTTCTTGAATGAAGTGATGCATCACTACCGCTTCCTTCTCGATCTTAGTCCATGGCAGGGAGCTAGATGCAGGCATAGCGGGGAGTCCGTTGAGGGTGTCCTCTCACACCTATGCTCTTTACGCTAGCAGCCGGGCACCAACTCTTGGACTCCTCTTTTCGGCTCACTCCTATCGGATCAGCGTGTTTCTGAGTTATTAGCTCTCCATCTGCAGATTGCCCCCTTTCCCTCGGATCCAGCGCAAACGGATGGCTGGGTATGGGTATCTGATTCTTTCTCGGCATGCAGTCTTTATCTCCGCTTCCTTCCAGACACCACAGATTCAGCAGACCTCCGAGCAGATTGCAATCTCATCTGATGCTCAAGGGCACCGCTGAAAGTCAAGGTCTTTGCTTGGCTTTTGCAACGTGAGCGGATCCTTACTCAAGCATACAGAGCACAGTAGGCACCACATGCAGATACTTCTTGTGTACTCTGTGGGGCGACGGAGGATGATGTCACTCATTTATTCTTCGGATGTTCAGTGGCTAGAGAGGTTTGGTCACGGACGAGCAGCATGGCCAGAGCTCATCTGACGGTCCTGGACTTTTGGCAGGCCCTCAAGGGACTGGGATGGAGAGTTCCATTAGCGACCTTTTTGGCCGGTGCCTAGGCCATCTGGCTTCATCGCAATCGTATCATTTTTGGTGGGAAGAGATGACAGGGGGACGGTATTGTACATCATATGTCTTGTATTCTTCGGGAGTGGGGTTTTGATTAGTACATGTTCTCTTCCTTTTTTTTTCCCGCTCTCCACTAGAGAGTGTTCCACATGTAAATGACATTTCTTTTCAGTGTTCCACATGGATGGCAACCGAATGGGTAGTCATCCTTTCTCCTCTCAAAAAAAAACTATGAACATTTTTCGCGTCTACCCACGACTTTCGAAATTTCCGTAGTCCTCCCATAAACTATGCTGCTTTTTCCACTTAGATCCATCCATCAACCTCTATTAACTTTCCCGTTAATTTTTATTGTTTTATTATTTATGAAATGATCAAATTGCCCTCTATTAACTTTCCCGTTTTGCAGACATGTATGCAGACTTATCTGAACTGCGCGAGGGCAATTTGGTCATTTCATAAATCAAAATAATGAAAATTAACGGGAAAGTTAACAAAGGTTGACAGATGGACCTAAGTGAAAAAAGCAGCATAGTTTAGGGGAGGTCTGCGAAAAATTCGAAACTCGTGGGTAGACGTGAAAAAAGTTTAGGTGAGGTTAGAAGAAAACAACAACAACAAAGCCTTATCCCACTAGGTGGGGTCGGCTACATGGATCATACGACGCTTCGTTGATCCATGTTCATGAGATTCGACAGGGTTTTACGCTGGCTGTCGGGGCCTAACACAACCCTCCTCCTTTATCTGGGCTTGGGACCGCTATAAAACATAGGCGGAGTTTAAATGAGGTTAGAAGAAAAAAACCCAAGTTTTTATTTAGACTTCAGAAATCAATTTTTTCTTTCTCTTAGTGTTCTCCAAGTTACGATGTTGATTCGTCTCATGCCATGTTTTCTTGACACTCTTGTGTCACATTTGTTTTCTTTGCATGCCAATTTTGATACGCTAGTCGTATCACGTTGCTACGGTGATCCGCAAGAATTAATTCCATTGTTGTTTCGAAATATAGAATTAATTCCATTGTTCCCTCATCAATTGAACTCCGCCTATATTTTATAGCCGGTCCCAAGCCCGGATAAAGGAGGAGGGTTGTGTTAGGCCCCGACAGCCAACATAAAATCATGTCGAATCTTATGAACATGGATCAACGAATATATTGTGTTAATGCTAGGTCGTTACCCGTAAGTAACGCGCTGTACAGCTCGGGTACAGTGATAAGAGAGCAAGAGCCGCTGCATCCTCGCCTGAATGCAGTGTTAAATGAGCAAGGGCTACCGCACTCTAATGGACGGAGGCGGTTAAAGAAGCTAGTTCATGAGACTAAGGTCAGATTAGGTTCTTGGAACATTGGGACGTTGAATGGGAAGCGTCTCGAGGTGGCACAAGTAATGGACCAGCGTAAGATTAGTATCTTATGCTTGCAAGAAACTAGATGGGTAGGAGAGGGAAGTAAAGAGATTAGGTTAAATGGTTCCAAACTTTGGTACACAGGTAAGGTAAATGGAAGGAATGGTGTTGGTATTATCGCGGATGCAGAATGGAGGAAGAATGTTGTGGAAGTTAAAAGGATTGAGGATCGAATCATATCCATGAAAGTAATTGTTGGAAAGGAGACTATGAACATTATTAGTGCATATGCACCCCAAGTAGGAGCAGAATCACATCTCAAGGAGAAGTTTTGGGCAGATATGGAGGGTTTGATTGAAAGTATACCAACAACCGAGAAAGTTTATATTGGGGGAGACCTTAATGGACATGTTGGTAAAGAGGCAGGACCACATGCAAGGGTTCATGGTGGTTTTGGTTTTGGGGAGTTGAATGAGCAAGGACAAACTATTATTGATTTTTCTTTAGCATACGACCTTAAGATTATCAACACTTGTTTTAGGAAGAGAGAGGAACATTTAATCACATACAAAAGTGGAACTCATAGGTCTCAAATCGATTTTTTCTTGATAAGAAATACTGATAAAAGACGTTGCACTAATTGCAAAGTAATTCCTGGGCATGGGGTGACTACACAACATAGATTGTTAGTTCTTGATATGCAAATAAAATGTATAAAACCAAAATCCCGAACAGTTTTTGATCGAAAGATCAAGTGGTGGCAGTTAAAGGGGGAGAAGCGAGAGACTTTTAGAAGTAAGTTATTAGAGGAAAGTGTGTGGGAGTTAGAAGGAGATGCTAGTATCATGTGGAAGAATGTGGCAAAAAAGGTTGAAATGGTTGCTAAAGCCATTTTAGGAGAATCAAAAGGTTTTGGACCACGAGATAAGGAGACTTGGTGGTGGAATGAGGAGGTCCAAGAAAAGGTGCGTAATAAGAAGAATTGTTTTAAGGCGATACACTTGGACAATTGGGAAAAGTATCGTTTGACGAAAAGGGAGGCTAAGAAGGCAGTTAGTGATGCTCGTGCTAAAGCATATGAGGGGTTTTATAAGGAGTTAGGGACAAAGGCGGGTGAACAAAGGATTTACAAGATTGCAAGGAATAAAGAGAAGGAGTCGAGAGATTTGGATCAAGTAAGATGCATAAAAAATGAAGTTGGCAAGGTTTTAGTTACTGAAGGAGATATTAAGAACAGATGGGAAGAGTATTTCTATAAGCTATTTAATGATGGATGTGAAGGTTCGCGTTGTGATTTGGAGGACTTGACAGTTAGCGAATGTGAGCTTAATAGGTCATTTTATCGTAGAATTAGAGTCTCGGAGGTTAGCGAAGCTCTTAAGAAAATGGAGAATGATAAAGCCGTTGGACCGGATGGTATACCGATTGAAGTTTGGAAATGTTTAGGAGAAAAATGTGTGTTGTGGTTATGTAAACTATTTAATGAGATTTTACGGTCGAAAAAGATGCCTGATGATTGGAGATTAAGTACATTAGTTCCTATTTACAAAAATAAAAGGGATATTCAGAATTGTGCAAATTATAGAGGGATTAAACTTATGAGTCACACTATGAAATTATGGGAAAAAGTGATTGAGCATAGATTGAGAATGGAGACTAGTATTTCTGAGAGACAATTTGGGTTCATGCCAGGAAGATCCACTACAGAGGCGATTTATTTACTAAGGGGGATGATGGAGAAGTATCGAAGTAGGAGAAGAGACTTACATATGGCTTTCATTGACTTAGAGAAGGCGTATGATCGGGTACCAAGGGATGTACTTTGGAAAGCCTTGCAAAAGAAGAGGGTGAATGTTGCCTACATTAAGGTAATACAAGATATGTACGATGGGGCATTGACTAGGGTTAGGACACCCGGAAGTGAGACAAATGAATTTCCTATAGGAATTGGCCTACATCAAGGATCAGCTTTAAGCCCGTATCTATTTAACTTAGTTATCGATGCTATAATAACCGAGAGTATCACAGAGGAGGTACCTAAGTGCATGCTATTTGCGGATGATATAGTACTTTTAGCGGATTCAAGAGAAGAGATTAATACAAAATTGGAAATATGGAGAAATACGTTGGAGTCAAAGGGTTTTCGTTTAAGTAGGAATAAAACGGAATATATGCATAGCAATTTCACAAATAAACAACTTAGAGACGATTTGAAAGTTAGGTTAGGGGAGGATATAATTCCTCAAGTGACAAAGTTTAAATATTTAGGATCAATTGTAAGACAAGATGGTGAGATTGATGACGATGTTAATCATAGAATTCAAGCTGGTTGGTGTAAGTGGAGGAAAGCCACTGGAGTTCTTTGTGATAGAAAGGTACCCAATAAAGTTAAAGGAAAATTCTATCGTACTGCTATAAGGCCAGCAGTGTTATATGGTAGTGAATGTTGGGCTATGAAGGGACAACATGAACGTAAAGTGGGGGTAGCCGAAATGAGGATGTTGAGATGGATGTGTGGTCATACAAGATTAGATAAGATTAGGAATGACCATATACGTGAACGAGTCGGAGTGGCTCCTATTAGTGAGAAAATGGTAGAGAATCGTTTGAGATGGTTTGGTCATGTTCAGAGAAGACCATTAGATGCGCCAGTAAGAAGAGTAGATCAAATAATCTGGAGTCCGATTAAAAGAGGGAGAGGGAGGCCAAGGCGGACACTTGACGAACTAATAGAGCAAGATCTATTGGTGAATAATATACCAAAAGGTTTGGTTACTAATAGAGCGGAATGGCGTCGTATGATCCATGTAGCCGACCCCACCTAGTGGGATAAGGCTTTGTTGTTGTTGTTGTTGTTGTGTTCCCTCATCAATTGGTATCAGAATCCCAAACCCTAATTTTGCCATCAGCAGCTATCTACATAAACCGTGCTATACTACAGTAACCATAATTCTGCAACGTCTTCATTGGTATCAGCAGCCGCCACTCTATGCAACCACTGCTCTTCATCGTCTACACCATGGGTAATGCTCCTACCCACACAGAATTTGATGAAGTAAAGGATGAGCTCCATCAACTCAATGAACGATTTAATGAGGGCATGATGTTGTTTCAGGATTGATTGCCACCCCGTGGACAACCTGTTCGTCCTCAACAGCAACCAAGACAGCCACCAAGAAATCGACGTTTCCAACCTGTTCGTGGTGCAGAACAAGAAGATGAAGATGACGACCAGTTTGTGCAGAATAAACAAGGTTACCATATGAAGATGGAAATACCCACCTTCAATGGATAATTCATATGGAGGATTTTCTTGACTGGCTCAAAAGTTGACAGATTCTTTGACAATGTTTATATTCCAAAACATAAACAAGTGACGCAGCGGGGGATCGTAAGGAGGAGATTACAACTTTCGGACGAATCTCGAAAGAGGTTGATGGTTCAAAGCACCATCAATAGCTTGATAAATTCGGAATCCACCGAGGCTCGAAATCCATCGAGAAATAAAACCTCACAGGTTTAATGAATAATTGAATAATAATTGAACTATCAATAACAAAAGAGTTCATGCCTATTTATAGGCATTTTACAATCAAATCTAAACTAATTTAAAAGATAATCATACAAACTAATAGATTCTAACTAATCTAAAAAGATAAATATAACAGCAATAACTACTAAAATATTATCTTATTTCTCCTACATCAGTCTCCCTTTCTTCAAAAGAGTTCGACCTCGAACTCTGAAAAATGAATATGGAGGATCATGCTTCACATCATGCCGTGGTCTCATCTTCTTTCTCAACTTATCAAATGAATCATTTAAGCCGATCACCATCAAATAACAACATATTGTCTTCAGATCTTGACTTGAAAATGCAATTCGCAAAAAATTAAAATATTTGGTGTTAACGAAAAATTTCATGCATCTCATATCAACTTGAAGCATTTGAAGTAGATCTCTTTCGGTAGTTGACGAGTTTAATTCCAACTTTTCATCCACCTTCTGGATAAATGTATCTTCTTTTTTCTCAGAAGAAAAATCCAAAACAACTAACTCGTCAATATTTGGATAGATAATAATATCTTCAACAACTTCTTTTAAGTCTTCAGTTGAATCAGTTTCAACTTCACAAGATTGCACAGATTCTGCAAGAAAATCCAAAATAACCAACTCTTCGGTATTCGGATAGATTTTGATATCTTAAGTAGTTTCTTGTGATTCTTCAATTGGAGCAAATATGACTTCCAAAGATAATTGATTTTCACAAGATTGCACTGAATCTGATGGAGTCTCGAACACTTTATTGATTATGTTATCCAATCGTTGCTGAAGTTTCTCAATTGAATTCTTGATATTCTCCAAATGAATTTGAACTTCTTGCATTAAATTTTGTTTATCTTGTTGAGTCTTCCTTGACTGTTGAAAAATAAGATAATGATACGATGAAGGCAAAAAGTGTTGGGTAAGTAATTTCTTCAACTTTTGCCATGTCCGGATAGGTGATTTTTCATGATAAGCTCGAAGGCGCTTATCATCTTTCCACCATGATAAAGCCCTATTTGAAAATTTGTTGACCAGTATTTTTGACTTGTTGAGATTCTGGAATATCCCAATAATCAAAGAAGTGATCAACTTTAGAAATCCAGTGTAAAAATTCATCAACATGAAAATAACCATTAAATGATGGTGATTCTATCCTCATGTTGTTAGTTAAAATAACAAAATAAAATAAAATAAGATAAATAGAATATAAACTAACAAATCATGGGAGAGAGGAAAAGAATGATAAGGATGTAACGAATTGGAGATAACAAAATGGTGAAAACAAAAATAAAAGATGAATCAGTTATAAATGATAAGAACAAAAATAAAACAAAAAATAAATGGATAATGGGGAAATAAAATAGAAAAATAATAAATGGATGATGTGAGAGAAGACGAACACCAAAACGAAGAGGTAAATCTCCGCGAAGGCTCTGATATCACTTGACGCAGCGGGGATCATAAAGTGGAGGAGATTACAACTTTCGGACGAATCTCGAAAGAGATTGATGGTTCAAAGCACCATCAATAGCTTGATAAACTCGGAATCCACCGAGGCTCGAAATCCATCGAGAAATAAAACCACATAGGTTTAATGAATAATTAGATAATAATTGAACTATCAATAACAAAAGAGTTCATGCCTATTTATAGGCATTTTACAATCAAATCTAAACTAATTTAAAAGATAATCATACAAACTAATAGATTCTAATTAATCTAAAAAGATAAATATAACAGCAATAACTACTAAAATATTATCTTATTTCTCCTACATCAACAAGATGGTAGCCTTCAAACTAAAAGCTGGAGCCTTTGAGAATGGAGGAAACACCTATGATGTAGCATTACTATCTTTTTTTGTGCTGGGACTGTCATGTCAACTTTTATTTCTGTTTTAATCTTGTAATTTCACTTTAACATTACTGAAACTCTGGATGACTACCATCTTGCTAGTCGTCCTTTCTCAACAACAACAACAACAAAGCCTTATCCCACTAGTCGTCCTTTCTCGTTTAAAAAAAATGCAGATAATATGTAGATAATGCGTCTTCAACAAAAGAAGCAACATGTTCAATCATGGGAGAGGAGAGGCTCCGGCGAGGGGCAGTCAACTCCTTCCCCTCTCCCCTCCGGTGCACAGAGGGGGAGGGGGCGACCACCCCCATTCCCCTCTCCTCTAGCTACAGCAGGGGTTTTTATTTTTTATTAATTTATTAATTTTTTTATATCCAGGAGTGGGGTTTATAATTTTTTTATAGTCGGGATATCATCTTTTTGTTGCTCTCTTTGAGAGCCTACATTTGTACATTCATTCCACAGCTATATAATGGATGACAACCACAACTTCGATGGTCATCCTTTTTCTCCTAAAAAAATATTTTTTATATATTTATTTAAATTATTTTATTAATTTTATTGCACCACGTTGGTAACTCAATCGGGAAACCTGCTATCATCGATCAAGAGGACAACGCGCGCAAAAAAATCAAAACTTTGAAAAATAATCTGGTTACAAATTGAAGTTAAAAATTGGAGAATGATTCAAGTAATTTACCTATTATTATTTAGACTTTTCATAATTGTTTCTTTCTTTCTTAGTGTTCTCCAAATTGCAGTGCAGATTCGTCTCGTGCTTTCTTCGACACCCTTGTGTTAAGTTTGTTTTCTTCGCATGCCAGTTTTGATACACTAGTCTTATCAGGCTGCTATAATGACCCGCAGGAATTAATTCCACTATTGTGTCGTTGTTGTTCCCTCATCAGAACTACATACTTGTTACATGTAATTGCAACACATCTATGCTTTCTTATCCATGATTTCTTTTTAGAAGGGAAAGGATGACCACCAGTTTGGTTGTCATCCATGTATATATATCATGAAGGAGAGAACAACATGTACAAGAGTGAAGCTCTCTGGTGGAGAGCAGCAAAAATAGATCAAAAGACGCTAGTCAAAGCCCCAATCCCAAAGAAGAGAAAACATGTGATATACAATCTTATCCGCCTGACATCTCTCCCCACAAAAAATTACTCCGTTGCGCTGAAGCCAAATAGCCCAAGCACCAGCCAGAAAAGTCGCATCGGAGTTCTCCAATCCAGTCTCTGTCTACGAAGTCCCCTTACAGTATGCTAAAAAACCTCTGCCGTGAGGGGCACGCCGCCCATGCTGCTCGTGCTGGACCAGACCTCCCGCGAAACTCGGCAAGTGAAAAAGAGGTGGGCGACATCCTCCTCAAGCTCTCTGCATAAAACACAAGAGGTATCAGCCTGCGGCGCCCACTATGCCCTGTACACTCCGGTGAGAATCCACTCCCGCCGTAAAAACCAAGCAAAGACCTTGACTTTCAGCGGCATACGGGAACGCCAGATGAGTCTACAATCAGCTCGAAGGTCCTCAGAGTTAGTGGTGGCTGGAAGAAGACGGAGGTAGATGTTGCATGCTGCGAAGGAGTCAGATACCCATCTCCAGCCATCCGTCTGCGTCGGTTGAGGACGAAAAGGAGCGAGCCTCTAATGTAGAGCTAGTAGATCTGAAATCCGCTGATCATAAAGGGGAGACCCAAACAAGGGGGTCCACGAGCCAGTCCCCAAGTCCCCCATCTGAGACCAGCACTGAGCCACTGATGCGTCAGGATGAGCTGCTAAGGCATGTAGTCGTGGAAATGAGTCCGCGAGAGGGCCCCCGGGTAGCCACTCATGTCGCCGAAAAGAAAATCTCCCTAGAGCCGAGCGAAGGAGTCATAAAAGGCCGCACCTGTGGGAAGAGAGCCGCCACCCCCTTCCAGAAGGAAGAAGCACCACGGAGGTACGGTAGGCCTAGAGGCCCATGATAAATCCCGGCCATAGCATGTGAAGAAAACCTCCCTCCATAAGCTGTCATCGGGGCCCATAATCCGACCCACCCACCGGGCAAGGAGTGCCCAGTTGGTGCATCTGAGGTCTCGGACGCCCAAACTGCTCTGTGAAGTGAGCCTGCAAATGGACGACCAGGCCACCAAGTGAACCCAACGCGCGGGGCTGCATCCCTGCCAGAAGAACCTACATCTCAAGGAGTCAATTCGTGATAATACTTGTGCAGGCATGCGGAGCACTGACATGAAGTATGTCGGGAGGGATGAAAGGACGGATCGGAGCAGAACCAGGCGACCTCCGCTGGAAAGGAGACGAGAACTCCAGCCCTGAAGGCGATGCTCCAACCGCTCAATAACAGGTGTCCACCTCCTAGAAGAAATATGGCGGTCTGAGAGAGGGAGTCCAAGGTAGGTGATGTAGATCCTGTTGAGAAGAAAAGAGAGAATTCTGCTGCTGTCCAGAATTCTAGTGATCATCAACTTAGTTTGATTCAGATTTGAAGAATTTGTTAGGAGTCCTGATGCTGATAGGATTGTTATTTCCTTTTTAGTTTATTTTTCTTAGGAGTCCTAATGCTGATAAGATTATTATTTCCTTTTAGTTTATTTTTCTTAGAAGTCCTAATGCTATTAGGATTGTTATTTCCTATTAGTTTATTTCCCATTTTTTTAGGTTATTAGAGTCCTAATGCTGGTGGGATTCTGTTTTCCTTTTATTATAGGAGTCTTAGTGCTAATAGTATTGCTAGTTGTGAGTCCCTATATATTGGTCTGACATGTAAGAGTTAAAAACATCTTTATCTCTTTAATTAAAGTTCCAGTTCAGAGGTTTCTGAATTTCTGAGTTCGTGTGCGCACAATCTTGACCTTAGATTTCTTCTAAGGTGCTGGTGGGTTCCTGCTAGTTTATTTGTCGATTATCGTCCGCTTGAACCGGCGACATCGACGTTTGTTTTCTGCAGATCTTTCAAGCATATCAGAGGCATACTTGCACGGTGCAATAGAACACCGTTCATCGGGCCTAGGGTTTGCTCTTGGCTGTATTTAAATTTCTATACCGAATTCATCCTTAACGCTGCGTCAAGTGGTATCAGAGCGACATGGCTGATATTTTAACTAGAAAAGAGTTTGAAGGATTAGAAGCAAAGGTAAATCTCCTTACTACTGCCATCGAAAAATTGCTTACGAATCAAGGTCCTATTCACACACGTGTCCAACCAGAAGCAACCCAAAAAAATTGACAAAGAACAGCCACTTCTTTGGTGGACAACGATAGTGAAGAAGAGTTAATTGTTGAACCAAGAAGAAATTTTGCACACGAACAACCTGATTTTAGGATGAAGATGGAATTACCTCACTTCAATGGTCATCTACCCATTGAAGACTTTTTGGATTGGATTTCGGAGGTCGAACGATTCTTTGAGTACATGGAAATCCCAGAACATAAGCAAGCAAAATTGGTGGCATATCGTTTAAAAGGAGCATCTGCATGGTGGGAGCAAATTCAGTCTTTGCGAGTGCAAAAAAATAAACAACCAATACGGAGTTGGAGGAAAATGAAGCAAATGTTGTGGGATCGATATCTTCCAACAAACTATCAACAAATTCTATACCAACAGTTACAGAATTGCAGACAGGGCGAAAGGCTAGTGCGGGACTATAAAGCAGAATTCGATCGTCTGACATTTCGCAACAACCTGGTTGAACTAGAACCACAACAGGTGGCTCGATACTTAAATGGTTTGAGGTCTAACATCAGAGACAAAGTAGAGATGCAGACTCCTAGCACCATGGCCACTGCAATCACCTTGGCAGAAACTCCTGAACGTCAACTAGAACGAGGAGCCAAGGCACAATTTCGTTCTGCGGAGACTAGTAAGATGGAAAGTGCATGCAATTCATCTAAACTTCCTGCAATTGAAGAGGTTGAAAGTGCTGACAAAAGCTTATCAGCCAGCTCAAAATCAAAACCTGCGGGTGCTGATAATGCTAAGAGGACTTCTAACTCATATGAGAAGTCCAATTCTATTGTTTGCTATCGTTGTAGACAATTAGGTCACCAATCCAATGAGTGCCCACAACGTCCAACACTCCATTCAGCACGAATAATAGAGGATGAAGAAGAAACTGATGATCAAGAGGCTAATGATGAATATGATATTGAAGAATAAATTTGTGCTAATGAAGATGGAGGACATCTCTCGAGTGTCGTGCAACGCCTATTATTAATGCCTAAGAAAGAAGAGGACCCTCGGCGACATCTAATATTCCGAACCCGTTGCACAGTGAAAGGTAAACTTTGTAAAATCATTAGTGATAGTGGGAGATCTGAAAACATAGTTTCAAAAAAAATGGTGAACATATTGGAATTGAAAACAGAACCTCATCCTTCACCATATAGAGTTAGTTGGATTAGTAAAGGCACTAACAAAGAAGTTACACAATTGTGTAAGGTATCTTTATCAATTGGCAAGAGTTATAAGGATGTGGTCACATGTGATGTATTGGATATGGGTGCAAGCCACATCATCTTGGGTCATCCTTAGCAATTTGATGTTAATGCAACCCATTTAGGACGAGACAACGTCTACAAGTTTTCTAAAGACGGAAAATGCATCTCTTTATTACCTTTACAGCGTGATTCAGTAATTAAATAAAATAGCTTGAAGAATGGCTACTTGATTGAACGGGCAGAGGAGTTCATTTCTGAGGTAAAAGATCGTGGAAAGGCTTATGCACTTATGTGCATAGGGGAGGTTCTTCCGGATCAAGAACACACTACAGAGGCAATCCAAAATTTAATTTCAGAATTCAAAGACATCACTCCTGAAGAATTACCAGATGGATTACCTCCCATGCAAGAAATTCGACATCATATTGATCAAATACCAGGTTCAAGTCTTCCAAACCTTCCCCACTACCGATTAAGTCCAAAAGAAAATCAGATTTTACAAGATCAAGTGGATGAATTAATAAAGGATTTGTTCGAGAAAGCATGAGTCCATGCGCAGTACCAGCACTCCTTGTACCAAAAAAGGATGGCACATGGAGAATGTGTGGGGATAGTAGAGTTATAAATAAGATCACAATCAAGTATAGATTTCCAATTCCTAGATTGGATGACATTTTACTGTTTGAAATTGTTTATGGTAGAATGCCTCGCCAGGTCGTAGACCTCATCAATTTATCTGAAACTTTGCGCAAAAGTATTGTTGTTGACAATATGGTTGAGCCTATCCAACATATCCATGAAAAAACCAAGAAGTTAGAAGAATCTAATGCTAAGTATAAGGAGCGTGCTGACAAGGGTTCTTATCATAAAATAATGAACAAGAAGTTTGGTCCTTGCAAAGTTTTGAAGCGTATCAATGATAATGCTTATATCATAGACCTGCCAGCAGACTTGGGAATTTCATCTACCTTCAATGTTTCAGATCTCTTTATGTACCATCCGCCAAGTTTGATATTACCAAGCTCGGGGTCGCGCTCTTTTCAAGCAGGGGAGCCTGATGTAGACCCTGTTGAGAAGAAAAGAGAGAATTCTGCTGCTGTCCAGAATTCTAGTGATCAACTTAGTTTGATTCAGATTTGAAAAATCTGTTAGGAGTCCTAATGCTGATAGGATTGTTATTTCCTTTTTAGTTTATTTTTCTTAGGAGTCCTAATGCTGATAGGATTGTTATTTCCTTTTAGTTTATTTTTCTTAGGAGTCCTAATGCTATTAGGATTGTTATTTCCTATTAGTTTATTTCTGTTAGGTTATAAAAGACTTAATGCTGATGGGATTGTGTTTACCTTTTGCTATAGGAGTCCTAGTACTAATAGTATTGCAAGTTGTGAGTCCCTATATATTGGTCTGACATGTAAGAGTTAAAAATATCTTTATCTCTATAATTAAAGTTCCAGTTCAGAGGTTTCTGAATTTCTGAGTTCGCGTGCGTACGATCTTGACCTTAGATTTCTTCTAAGGTGCTGGTGGATTCCTGCTAGTTTATTTGTCGATTATCGTCCGCTTGAACCGGCGACATCGACGTTTGTTTTCTGCAGATCTTAAGCATGTCAGAGGCATACTTGCACGGTGCAATAGAACACCGTTCATCGGGCCTAGGGTTTGCTCTTGGCTGTATTTAAATTTCTATACCGAATTCATCCTTAACGCTGCGTCAGTAGGTAATAGGTAGGTCTCCAACTAGGGTACGCAACTCAGTCGCACAGCGCAGTGCCTCCTCCGTCACCATGCCGAAAGGGATGAAAGAAGATTTGGCATGGTTGATATCAAGGTCGGAAGTCATGCCAAAAAGCTCCACCAGAATGGCCACCCGTCTGGCCTCCGTCTCCGATCCCTCAATGAAGAAAACAGTGTCGTCCCCGTACTGTAGCAAACCAGCCCACCGGCGAAGCCTCGAAGGAGGCCGGCCAAGTATGCCTCCTGAGTACATCTGGCAAGGCCGTCGACTGCCAGTGTGAATAACATGGGTGCGAGGGGACACCCCTGCCGAACGCCGCACTGTGGCTGCACCCAGCCTCCCGCCATTGACCCGTTGACCAAGACCGAGAAAGAAACTATGGTAACACATCACTTCATCCATGCAATCCAGGTCGCCGGGAAACCTCACCCGTAAAGAGTACCAAAGGAAGGACCATGAGAGAATCATAAGTTTTGGAGAAGTCGACCTTCCAGAGAAAGACCTGATGACTACTGCGTCTCCACTGCACCAGTATCTATGAGGCTATAGAATAGCGGTCCGTGATAGATCTGCCATGGATGAAAGCCGACTGCGCCGGATGGATGAGGTCCGGAAGCACCTCGCGGAGCCGATTAGCCAACACCCGAGCCAGCAACAGATAGATGGCATTGGATAGGGCAATCGGCCGGAAATCCTCGATTCTGTCCGCCGGCGTGCGCTTGGGCAGCATGAAGAGCAGGAACCGGCGCTCGAAACCCCGGTTCCCGCTAGAGAACTCTCGGATCACCGCCATCACATCCTCCTTGACCACAGTCCAGAACTCCCTGTAAAAGAAAACTGGGAAGCCATCCGGTCCGGGAGATCCTTCGCCGTTGAGGTCGTGGAGCGCATCCGTGACCTCCCCCTCGGTGATGGCCTGCACTAACATCGAAGACTGGTCATCAGTAAGACAAGGAATATTCCTGGGGGACCACCTCCATGCCGGCGGAGGAAGCCGTCTGGAGAAGTCCCGATGGAAGGCGGCAATGGTGGTCCCAATGTGGTGGTGTCCCGTGATCCTCTGCCCCATCACCTCCAGCTGGTCGATCCGGTTCGCCCGCCGCCAGCTCGCATATAGGTGGAAAAAACGAGTGTTGGCATCGCCCTCCCGAAGCCAGGTCTGTCGGGAGCGCTGCCTCCACTGTATCTCCACCAGCCTGTCCTTCATCTGGATGGTCGTCTATGCTCGTCTGCAATGAGCCACCTCATCCTCCGTGAGGTGGCGGGAGTCCTCTCGATCAAGCTGAGCAATCACCTCAAGAGCCTCGAACCTGCGTGCCTCCCGAGCTGCCCGGGATTGACTCCGGCAATCCTGAAGGAAATGCCTCAAACTGTGTAATCTGTCTGCCAAAGTCCGCGCTGCCGAGTCGGATGCCGCGACACTCTGCCAGTGCTCAGCCACCGCCTGTCTAAAACCCTCCTCGAGCCATGACCGCTCAAAATAGAAAATGGAGCGTAGGGGTTGACCGTCGCCGAACCGCCACAGAAGGGGCGTGTGATCCAAAAAAGGGCGGTCCATGGCCTGGACATCCGCAAGTTGGTGCGCCTCCACAAGCTCCAAAGAACCGAGGAATCTGTCAATCCGAGACCTAGAAGTCGGTGCCGCCATGCTCCGCCAGGTAATACAACAGTCATCTTTTTTTTTGGGATATGGGAGGATCCTCACCGAGTTTTAGGCATCCAATTTTATTAAGAGGGTAGTTTAAAACTTACATATCGTAGCAACTATATACAAAAGGAGCATCAACACCAACCAACCACAACTGTCATTCTCAAAGCATGAGATGTAATATTATCTGTATAACAATGTTCATCCCTTAAGACACGAGCATTTTCACTGTAACTAAATTGCCCAGATGACAATCATCAATAACAGTTTTTACATCTCATCATACATCATGTTCGCTTGATGTCTTCCTCCCTATCTGAATGATTGTCAAAAATGCCTAGCAGAGGAAAAGTCTAACCATTGGCATCTTATGGCTGGCCAAGTCTCCTTTGCAAAAACATGCTAAAAAACAGTTGATGTCTCAAAGTCATCAACCACCTGATGCTGGTTGATTACAACAAAGTCATCTTTATTAACCATCTAATGCTGATAGATTAGATAATTTTTGTGGCATTCAACTTTATCAGTGATCATGGCTGATGCAATAGATCATAAACATAGAACCAAGCAATTATGCAATTAACAGACATAAGGATAAATATACCAAGTAATACGCTTTGGTTCATATTTTCCATAAACAACATCGTAATGCCCATGTGATGACTCCACTTGTTCTAGATCACCTGTCAGCATATCCCATCTGAAAATAACTTCTTTCAGAAAAAAAAAAATAAAGAAGATATTGTGAAGGTAGAATAAAGCTCAACTTACTCATATCTTTTATGCTTATCAAGATTGAGAATCACTTCAAAGACAGTATCTACATTTGCTTCAACTACACCCACGGCTTTCAAAATGAAAGCTTTTGCACCCTGAAAATAGAATGTGTAGATAACATCACAAGAAGCATTTAAGTCAAATAAACATGCATAGGGTAGCTCATCCAAAATAACTGTGCATGTAAAGCTTTGATCGGATAAAAACGTAGGTACACCATACATCACATATTCAAATAATTCTGATAGCCGAACAAAAAGTACAGAAAGGTACAAAAAGTCAACAAACCTAAGATCTGAGCAAAGTCATAACTCATAATTGAATTTGATTAAAGACTGGACAGGATTTAAATAGGAAAAAAGGCTACATCATATGATTGCATTTGGCAAGTTGGAGCACGATAAGATACCACTTTGTATTAGTTAGTGGCTGATTAATTAAGTAATGGGTAGTTAGAAGTTGTATGAGTTAGTGGTTGGTTAAGAAAGTAGTGGGTTAGTTAGTTATATTTGTATTTGCATGCTATAAATACATGCATGGGTTTTAGATTAGGATAGCCTTTGGAAAATGTATTGATCAATTATGTAATTGGAGTCTGGTCCACTCCATACGGACTTATGGAGATTTGTCATTTCGAATTGACAAGTTATTATTAATAATTGTGTTTAAGATTCTTGCACTTTTACTATTAATAATAGTTATCCTAGTTTTATTTTAGTTGTATTTTCAATTTGTATCAATTGGTATCAGAGCCTCAAAGATCCTAGTAGAAGAGCACAAAGAAGCTCATTTCATAAGAAGAAAAGCTGGAAGCTCATATTGGTTCAAAAGTTTGTCTCTTGGCCCAAAGATGGAGTTAATCAAGTTTGGAAGCTTCAACTGCACCTGCAGAATATTATTATTAATATTGTTTTCAACGCCTTGAGGACAAAGCGAAATTTAAGGGGTGTACCGATAAGATTCCAGTTTGTATTAGATAGTGGCTGGTTAGTTAAATAGTGGGTAGTTAGAAGATACCACTTTGTATTAGTTAGAGGCGGGTTAAGAAAGTAGTGGGTAATTAGTTATATTTGTAGTTTTGTTATAGTTATTGTAACTACCTTTGCAAGTTATAAATACTTGCATAGGTTATAGATTTAGGGGTCTTTTGAAATATGTTTACCAATTAGGTAATTGAAGTTTGGTCCACTCCATACGGACTCATGGAGATTTGTCATCTCAAATTGACAAATTTTTAGTAGTAACTGTGTTTAAGATTCTTGCACTATTACTACTAATAATAGTTATCCTAGTTTTAGTTTAGTTGTATTTTCAATTGGTATCAGAGCCTCAAAGATCCTAGTAGCAAATCACAAAGAAGCAACATTCATTCAGGAGAAATCATCTTTACATATTACAAGTGAAAGCTCATTCCATAAGAAAAAAAAGCTGGAAGTTCATATTGGTTCAAAAATTCCTCTCTTGGCCCAAAGATGGAGTTAAGCAAGTTTGGAGGCTTCAATTGCACGTTATAAATACATGCATGGGTTTTAGATTTAGGGGAGCCTTTTGAAATGTGTTTACCAATTAGGTAATTGGAGTTTGGTCCACTCCATACGGACTCATGGAAATTTGTCATCTCGAATTGATAAGTTATTAGTAGTAATTGTGTTTAAGATTCTTGCACTTTTACTACTAATAATAGTTATCCCACTTTTATTTTCAGTCATTTGTAGTTGTATTTTCAATTTGTATCATAGCACCTCCAAAAGGGTCCTATCACATGGGTTTCCTACCTCTATACCTCCAAACAGACACTATCGTGTAGGTTCCTACCTCCAAAAAGATACTATCATGTGGGTTCCTTCAACATATGACCTCTTGAGCCAAAATCCCTTATGAGCACATTCACTCCCAGATTGAATATGTTTTTTACCTACAGGAAAAAAAATCCATGCCTATCCACAACACTGAGATGAGTCGTGAACAGTTTTCACATTATGTCCTCTTGAGCCAATATCCCACACAAGCACATTCACTCCCATATTTAATATGCATTTTACCTACAGAAAAAATCCAGGCCTAACCATAACACAGATGAATCGTGAGCAGTCTTTATCCCCCCCCCCCCACCCAACTATAAACATAGAAAGACACAAGATCATTTTGCCAAAAAAAAAAAGGATAGACATAAGATCTTATGTGGATGATATTGTAAACCATGCTACATCTTTACTAAAAGATTGTAATTTGAAATTAAAAGTATTGCAATAGCCTTGTATATTCTTTCATTAATCATTTCAGTGAAATCGGATTACTCTTGAGAAAAAAAAACAGAGTTCACTTTCTCATTTCAGTTCTCTTACATTTTTTTTAAAATAAGTTCTCTTACATATTTGCCAAACTAAAATGACTTCCCATGGAATGCTTTTGGAAAGTGAAATCAGAAGAGCTATTAATCGACATTAACAGACATAATAGAACTAGCAGCACCCCATGTGTTTTACCATGCCCATGTTGCTGGCTCATCTCAGTTATCCTGACATACACAAATGATTTCCTTATAATTCAGTTTTTGTAGGATGAGAGTTCTGGTGAAACATTTTTTTCCATTACTGAAGCAAGGTTCTCTCAAAATTGGGTTGAAAGTTATTATTTTTTGCCCTTGAATCTTTTATAGCTAAGATATTTGCTTTGAAAAGTGAAGAGAGATTAAATGCCATTTAGGTCCTCACAGACTTTTCCTAGTAGTAAAGACTGTTGCTAAGCTTCTGTCTAAGGAAAAAAACTGACAGTGGTAAATATCATTAAAGGAAACACAAACAATTTTTGTTTTATGCGGAGAAAATCAAAGGACGAAATGCAGCACTAATATTTATGCATAGTCTATATTAATAGTATGCACACTCTTGTGTTTTCTTCTTTAATGCAACTGAATCCTTCCCGTGACCTATAAGACTTTGCAGAACGATGTAATCTATATCAATAAAATCAACCTTTTTTTACCAACCCATCAAAACTAGATTCTACAGAATGCTGGTCGTCCTTTCTCATTAAAAAAAAATCAATTAATAGAGACCAGAACCACTGATGATATTACATCATCAAGGTAACTTGTAATTCTATGTAACTGACTATTGAACTTAATTACATCATGGAACATGATATGACAAAGAAACAGTGTCCATTGACACCTAAAATACAATATTACAGCAAAATTTTTCAATCTTCATAACAAAAAGGAAGTTTTAGTGTGTGTGTGTATATATATATATATATGTATAGAGAGAGAGAGAGAAAAAATATATATATGTAGAGCATTTGACGTAGAACGGGTGTAGAGCATAAGTTTTACTTATTAAATTAATAAAATAATTATACATTAATTGTTGAGATACGATTTGCATATCTTTGTAATATTATTCAAGATTAGTATCCTAGATTTTCTGGGATAATATCCCAAATATTTTGGAATAATATTCTAGCATATTCTCCTTTCTTATATTGCCTACCGTTATTATAAATAAGGAGGCATTAGTGTTTGGTGAATAATAAGAGAACATATTTTTCAACATGGTATCAAAGCGGGTTGATTAGAGATCCGTGTGAGCTCCTCTCGCTGAGTGATTCGTTGGCTTTCATGGCTCGTGTAAGTTCAGGAAGCACGAAGTTCTTTATCTTCGTATTTATGGCTCGATGAGCCACATTTCTAGGTTCCCCTTTTCTCTATTTGTTTCTGGTTCACGTTCTTCTTTCTACGTCTTTGTGTCTCCGTGTTTTCTTCTATATTTCTCTCTTGCGCTATTTCCGCATCTCCTTTTACTGCTGCAAGATCAATCACAGCAGTAGACAGGTCGGAAACTATTGCCGATCGAAACTTCATTGTTGCTCTTCCATGTTTCCTTCACTTTCATTTGTTTTCTTGGCTATTATCGGCCAAGTTGCCGGTCGTGCTCGACCCAACGTTTCGGAGCTCAACTCCATTTTCGTGGTGAAGATCACCGTTTCCTTTTCCAACGTCTTGTCAGTTGTCATCGGCGTCTTTGCCGGAAGTGTTTCCATTTGCCACTGTTATCGCCGGACTTGCCTTCAGGTCTCTATTGATTGGAGCTTAACCTCTGGAATTATATCGGCATCGTTGTGGACGACCGTACTTGGCCGACGTTGTTATCGACGATCGGAACCTTACTTCCTTTCTGGGGATGGATCGCGTTGGCGTTCCTCAGGTCGTCGCGATGAAATCTTCTTCTCCTTTGTATGATCCACGACTGGCGAGACTTTGGTGCGAGAAATCGGTTGAGATCGACAAATCTACACGTCTCTAGTTGCTGCGCGTTCTTCCCTGATAGGTGTTTGACGGATAGTCAAGCTGCCTTTGCGCGAGCTTCCTTGAGAGTTATTGGTTCAGCATCTCTGCAATTTTGTTGTCACATTTAAATGATACTCTAAGTCCTTGAGGGCTTCCTACGCCTTTGAGGCATCCTCTTGCACCCTATAAGGAGTGTCCTACTGTGATTTGGCTTGTAGTAGTTTATGATATTTTTCGTTATCCCAATGAATTCTTCTCTTATTTCTTCTGGCATTCTTCTACTGCTGAAGCCAAGTCTTCTACCCCCTCTTCAGCATCTCCTTTGTTTTCTTCTTTGATACCTTCGATGGTGTTCGAGAAAATGTTTATGTCGGCGTCTGTGGAAACGTGTCAACTATTCTGTAGTCTGTGACCAAAGATCTTGATCCGAGGCTCATGAAGACTGAAGATCAACTAGCTGACATATTTATTAAAGCACTTCCCAAGAAAAAACTCCATGTTATATATTCCAAGCTGAGCAAATGATATTTACACTCCAGCTTGAGGGGGAGTGTTGAGATATGATTTGCATATCTTGACATATCTTTGGAATATTATTCGATATTAGTGTCCCAGATTTTCTAGGATAATATTCTAGATATTTTGGAGTATCGTGCTACTAGGCAGCTGAAGAAAAGGTGATCTATATCCTCTATGTTGTCATTGTAGAAGACACAAGCGGTGTTCATTCCTGTGGCCCATCTTTTTTTTCTTGAGAGAACCTGTGGCCTATCTCATTCTATACTTCTGAGTAGGAAGCCTGTTACTCCTCAAGAGCCATGCAAATACGCATAGGAACTTTGATGCGCCAAAGGAGCCGACGGTCTCCTCTAAGCTCTTCATCTATGGTGAAGCTCTCTCGATCCAGAATTTTATATACTACTCGAACTGAGAACTCGCCATCTCTCCAAATCCATGAGTCTTCCATTGTGTCATTGATCTTGTGTCCCTGGAGTCGCTCCATTATTGCAAGAAGATCCTCAAGGCGGTTATCCGACAGATGAGCTGCTAGCTGTGGGGTCTAAATGTCGTCATTGAGGAAGTTGCCCCACCAATATTGAGCGACTACTGCTTGTTTATCCTCAGCTATCGCATAAAGCCTCGAAAAGCATGTGAAAATTATTAAGACTTCCTTTTCTTTTTGAAGTGAAAAAGGATGACTAGGTTATTCTAGTCATCTATTTAACATATAATTTAAATTAATGTTGAAAAATATGTTCTCTTATTATTCACCAACCACTAATGCCGCGTTATTTATAATAAAAATAGGCAATACAAGAAAGGAGAATATGTTGGGGGTCATTTAGACAAGGAGGGCAAGACAACAATTTACACTTATATATATATATATAAAAGATAAGGCTTTGTTGTTGTATATAAAAAAGACAACGAATTAGAAAAATTGTGGCTTTATAAGCAATATGGCGTCAACGCAATGATTGCATTTTCAAGGGAGAAAGGTGTTATATTGATAACACAGTAATAGCAGCTAGAAAACTGATGAGTGAGTGGGTGAGGTTATAAGATATTTTGTAATAGATGCAAGCTTTCATAATGAATAAAAATTGGATCTGAGCACCTGGCTCACATCCTTTATATTCTCAAAAAAAATAAATTATTTTCACATGCAGTGAACAAACTTCAGTGTAAATTTAGTAATGACAAAATAGCAAATTATTCATTAACCTGCTCAGTATTAAACTGACCATCTTCATGTTAGACAATCCAAGACAGATCTTTCAATAACAGTACATTTTCAAAAGGTAATATCAGTAGCCTTTTTTTTGTCTTGTGAGCTCAACATCTTTATTATACCATACCAATTTACTCCTCCTCAATCTACAAACCATTAGTTAGGAGAATACAATAAATTTTTAGAACAATGGCAGGAATCATTGACTTAGACTGTAAGAATGAATATGTCTGACAAACAAGAAAATCTAGGAGAAAGATAGAAACCTTTGAATCCCAAATGTTCTCGAGAATTCTAATACCTGCATCATAAAAAAGAGAAGCTGAAAGCTCTCACTGAAGAAAAATGCAATATTGTGAGTAATGGTCAAGTACAACGAAATGCAAAAGCAACAAGTGACACTAAAACTGAAAAGGAGAAAACACACACACATGCATGCTGTCTGTAACAATGTGAGCCGAACTATACCGAGCACAGTCAATATTCTTATTAAATGACCTTTCTTTTTCAATCCACTTATTAGATGGACTTTTTTATATTACAGTTACAAAAAATGGTTTTTTATTTGTTGTGTCAAAATGAATTAGGAAGACAGAAGGCCTTAGCCAAGTGATAGATAATGTTGGGTAACTCTCAAGTGTATATCTGAAGTTTTAATGCAATATGTAGTGTAAATTTCAGGTGTACTTAAGAAAAATTAGCAAAAGCATGCATAACAATTATTTATGGAACTTCTGGATGACTACCTTCTTGCTAGTCGTCCTTTCTCGTTAAAAAAAAACAAGCCTGACAATAGAATTATGAGAGATACCATTAACAGTACGGACACATCTCCATTCGTGTGTTTCTCTAACATCATCATCATTGAAATACGACTCCATCTTCACATCTCCAAGATCTGAGGTTTGTCGAAGAAGCACTTCAGGACCTGTCATTGACAAAAATCAAATGATGTCCATGTTGTCGTTGAAGAATTTGATCACATGACTGTTAACATTATCATTGTTAACACTTGTACATTTTTCCTCCTTTTTTGCAACTCTCTCCTTGAGAGTTCACACTTGTACATTTTTCACATCATAGTGCTATATATCGGGATGACACCATAACTTGGTGTTCATCCTTTTCCTCCTCAAAAAAAAAACATCATCATTGTTAAATTACAATCTCACACTGCCTACCACAAATAATGTTCATGCCAAATGCATATATAGCATTAAAGACCACCCACCCCATCAATTGCATTTTTATAATTTGATTGCATGACTACCCTATTTCAATTGAACCAACCAACTGGTGGTAAGAGCCAACATAGTTTCGAATGAATATCTCGTTGTTCTTTTTTTTTTTTGCTGACTTGTCCAGAATTGGCTGTTGTTCCTTGTGCATAAAAAATTATGCTGAAATCGCCAACCAGGTCCGAAGCACCTCATTTGGCTGATGTATTAATTTCAGGAAAAAAAAAGGAAAGCTATTTGTTTTCTTGAGTGAGCGAGGAGCAGGCATACCTAGCACAAAAAAAGAGCTCAAAAAACAGTCATATTTGATAGATTCTAGTTGTTGTCATGGGCTCTTTGCTTGATATCTACCCAATCAGATACTTTGTTTGTTATGAACCTCGTATTGTGTGGTTGACTACATTAATAGAGTTAAGCTGGACCAATGTTCTAACTACTTCCCCATCTGGTTCACACCAAACTGATATACAGATGAAACGATATCCTACCATATGTCGAGCCACATTCCTTTTTCAGATGAACCCTTCAATTTTTCAAATGTTTTTTTCCTAAGGATCGTAAATTCGTATGAGCTAAATCATAAGATAATGTATGATGCCAAGATCAGAAAATAAATTGACATCTCGATAATCTTGCTGATAGTGAAGAGGTCAAATGCATTCCTGCAACAAACCTTCTCTATTTCTCTGTGACTTAGAGATGGGACACCACTACTTGAGATTAACTTCAGGCAAATCAATTGCATCCAGTTCAACTATGATTCCTTTTTTTTCCTTCTCAATTCATTGTTTTTAGACATCTTTCTGGGTGCCAGTCATCTGATTCACAAGAGGTGTTATCCAAAGTTATCTCCTTTTAATTTGGGGAAAGAAAGAGATAAAGCAAAGCAGTTCCAACAGTACATAACCGAATAATTTGGTGTTTTCCATTGCAGAATCGTCTCGTGATGTGTTTTCTTGGCTGCTTTGTGTCACGTTTGTTTTCTTTGCGTGCCAGTTTTGATACGCTAGTCGTATCAGGTTGCTACGGTGATATGCAAGAATTAATTCCGCTACAGTGCCATTGTTGTTCCCTCATCAATTGGTATTAGAGCCAATCAAGATCCACCCTCATCCCAAACCCTAATTTTGCCATCAGCCAGCCGTCTACAATAATAGTGCTACAGTACCACTCCACTACAGTACTCCGCCGCTCCAGTAACCCTAATTTTGCAAGGTGTTCGTTGGTGTCAACCACCGCCGCTCTATACCATGGGCGATAGCTCCTACCCGTGCTGAATTTGACGAAGTGAAGGATGAGCTCCATCAACTCAATGAACAATTTCATGAGGTGATGTCGTTGCTTCAAGATCGACTACCTCCCCATGTACAACATGTTCCTCCTCAACAGCAATCGAGACAATCACTTCAAAATCGTCGTTTCCAACCTATTATACATGGTGCAAAACAAAAAGACGAAGATGATGGCCACTTTGTGCAAAACAGATAAAATTACCATATGAAGATGGAAATACCCACCTTCGATGGACAATTTCATATGGAGGATTTTGTGGACTAGCACAGATTCTTTGACAATGTTTATGTTCCAGAACATAAACAAGCCAAGATGGTTGCCTTCAAACTAAAAGTTGGAGAGATCAAGTGCAGATAATGCGCCTTCGACAACAAAAGCAACATGTTCAATCTTGAGACAAAATGAAGAAGCTGATTAGATCACGATTTCTTCCACCTGATTATCAACAGATTTTATACCAAAAACTTTGCAATTGCCGCCAAGGATCTCGACCTGTGGCTGATTTTACAATTGAATTCTTTCGTCTAACTGCTCGTAATGACCTGATGAAAGTAACCAACAACAAATTGCTCGATTTGTCAATGGCCTACGTTCCAATGTTCGTGATCATGTCTAAGGGCAGATCAGCTAATACCATCTCTCTTGCCGAAAGAATGGAGCGCCAAATTGAACGAGCGTCGCATGCTGCATCCTTATCTAACAAACTTCCGCTACATCGAAATTTTGCTAGAGTTGATACTACACCAACTAAGATAGCATTGAAAGGTGCAACTTCTGTGACCACAAATGAATTGCTGGTAGCATGGCAGCCAACGCTTCAACGGCAAGAAGGGCGAGCTATCCTTATACTCAGTAAAACACCATCACATGTTATAGATGTCGTCGTCCTGAAGATCTAATGAATGTCCCCAATGTCTTGCTGTGAATCTAACACAAGGAGAAGCAGCGACAGATGGTGAAGAAGATGAAGATGAAAATGTTGATGATGATGAGTATGCATACGAGGAAGGAGAACATGTGGCCTATGTAATCCGATGCCTCATGCTCACACCAAAGAAAGAGGATGACATACAAAGACAATATTTTTTTAACATGAGTTATTGTCAATGGTAAACCCTATAATATAATTATTGAGAGTGGGAGCTCGGACAACATATATCACAACTGATGGTGAACTGTTTCAAGTTGGAGACAGAACCTCACCCCTCCCTAATAAAATTGGGTGGATTTGAAAGAATATTGAAATATTGCTTCCAGAAGAAAAAGGATGATCATCGAAGTTGTGGTTGTCATCCAATAATATATAGAACTGTAAAGAAATGTATAGGTGTAGGCTCTCAGGGTGAGAAGAAAAAGGTGACCAAGGTCACAAAAAGAAACAGCTAGCCAAAACCCCACTCCCTAATAAGAAAAGAGATGTTGTGTACAATACGCTCAGACTGACATCGCTCCCCACAAAAAATGATGAGGTTGCACTGTAGCCAAATGGCCCAGGCACCAACCAAAAAGGTCGTCAGTGGCGCTCGCCAACTCTGTCTCTAACGCGACGTGTTTCTGAAGGTCTGCTACATGGACTCTAGATCTAACGACAAAGTGAACGCAATGGTAGTATGTTGCCATATGCCTTGGGATGTGGGGCAGTCGAAAAACAGGAGGGCGATATCCTCTACTAACTCGCTGCAAAGAACGCAGGAAGTGTCACTGTGTGATGCCCACCGAGCCCTGTAAGTCCTAGTAAGAAGCCGTTCATGCCGTAAAAGTCAAGCAAAGATATTGACTTTTAGCAATACCCGGGTATGTCAGATGAGTCTACAATCCGTCCTGGGCCTCTCATAGCGTACTGGTAGGCAAGTGCAGAGGCTGCGCACCAAGAATGACTCTGACAGCCAATCCCATCCATCTGACCTGGACTGGTCTGGGCATATCCCAACCAACCGCTGATGAAGGGCTAGTAGCTCTGTGAAGCGTTGATTTTACAAATGTGCTCTAAATAGGGGGAGATCATGTACCAGAGCCCCGCTCTCCATCCACGAACCAGATGTCTGCAACCGTCGCCTCTGGAAAAGTCGAGAGGGGCCAAAGGCGGGGAAATGCCTCTACCTCACTGGCTGTCCAAGTGTGCCGCCAGAAGGAGAAATCTGCCCCCGAACCAAGGGATGGAACCATAAGGGAACGAACTCGCAGCGCCATGGTTACTACACCCCGCCAGAAAGATGATACCCCTCGGGGTAAAATGTAACTCGACTCCCACGACAGGTCTCGACCATAACAGGTATCAAAAACTAATCGCCAGGGGCTATCCTATGGACCCATAATACGCCTAAGCCAACGGGCTAAAAGAGCCCAATTGGCATACCGTAGATCACGGACCCCAGGCCTCCCTCGAGTGGGAGGCCGACAGATGCTGGTCCAATCGACCAAGTGTACTCCGCGGTGATCGGGGCCACGCCCCTACCAGAAAAAACTGTTCCTGAGTGAGTCTAACCGTCTGAGGACCTGAGACGGTAGAGGCAGGACTGACATATAATACATCGGGAGTGCCGAGAGCACCGACCGTAGTAGAACGAGATAGCCCCCACGTGATAATAGGCGAGCACTCCAATTGTGAAGTTTGTGCTCCATACGCTCGATGATTGGTGTTCAACCTCTGAAAGCAATTGGCGATTTGAAAGCGAAAGTCCCAAGTAGGTGATCGGAAAGGTGCCGATCATTGTGATGCTTAGCGGTCTGCCTCCTCCGGAACCATGCCAAAGGGATGAAAGCAGATTTGGCATGGTTGATCTGGAGTCCTGTAATCGTGCTGAATAAATCCAGAAGTATCGCGACTTGACGAACCTCCTGCTCTGAGCCCTCGATGAAGAACATTGTGTCGTCCGCATACTGCAGGAGGGGGACGAGGCTCGTGGCGAAACCGCTGAAAGCCTGCCTCGTAGGAGGAGGCTTGAGTGCATCTAACGAGGGCATCAACGGCTAGCACAAAGAGCATGGGAGCCAGAGGGCAGCCCTGCCGAACACTTGCTGTAGCTGTACCCACTCACCAGCCATCGCCCCGTTGACCAGGACCGAGAAAGACGCAGTAGTGATGCACCGCTTCATCCATGTGATCCAGGGTAGCCTAGAAAGGACCATGATAGAATCGTAAGCTTTGGCGAAGTAGGCCTGGCAGGTGGTCCTTCGCCAATGAGCAATGATCTCTGATGCGATGGTGCAATTGTCGGTGATGGTCCTGCCCTGGATAAATGCTGACCGGGCTGGGTGTATCAGATGCGCTAACACCTCACGTAGACAATTCGCCAAAACTCGAGCCACTAGAAGGTAGACGGCATTGGATAAGGCGATCGGTCTGAAGTCCTCAACTCGCTCGACCAGAGTGCGCTTTGGGAGTAGGAATAGCAGGAATCGTTTGAGGCGCTGAAAACCTCAATTCCCCTCAGTGAACTCTCGAACGACTGCGCATACATCTCGCACAAGAGGCCAAAAGTCCCAATAGAAGAAGACTGGAAAACCATCAAGGCCAGGGGCCGTCTCCGCATTGAGATCCTGAAGGGCCTCAGAGACCTCGTCTAGTGAGACTGGCTGTACCAGCAATGAAAACTGTGCATCAGTAAGTCGAGGGATATCTCCAAGGGTCCACCGCCAAGGTCCCAATGGTCGCGATGTGGCTTGGAAGTATGAGGTGATGGAAGCCCCGATGTTTTGCTAGCAGTGACCCGCTGGCCCTGCATCTCGATCTGCTCGATCCTGTTAGTCCTCCGCCGAGAGCTCACATATAAGTGGAAAAATCTAGTGTTGGCATCTCCCTCTTGAAGCTAGATCTGCCGAGATCGCAGCCCCCACTGGTTTCCACTATCCGGTCCTCCAACTGGATGGCCGCCTATGCCTATCGCGCTCAGCAATCTCATAATCTAAGAGGTAGTGAGAGTCCTCCATGCAGTTCATCCGAACAATCGACGCCAGAGCATCCATCCTACGACGTGCCCGATCCTCACGGATCTGCCGGCGGTGCTGACATAGGAAAGGGTGTAGGCTGGTCAGGCGGGCTGCTAATGTCCTAGTTGCTGAGTCTGAGGGGGCCACTCGATACCACTGCGCCTCGACCACCTGGCGGAAACCATCCTCCATGAGCCATGATCTCTCGAAACAAAAGATGGAGCGCCGCCTCTGCTCGTCATTGGACTGCCACATAAGACAGGTGTGGTCCGAGAATGGCCTGTCGAGGGCCTGGACGTCTGCCAGTGCACCTCTGCTAACTCTAAAGATCCGAGGAAACGATCGATCCTTGATCTGGCTGTACTCCTCCATGTGATTCTGCAGTTGGTGGATGGGAAGTCAACCAACAACGAGTCAATAAAGTCCCTAAAATCCTAAGCTCCAATATCCCGCCCGCGACGTCTGATGGGCCCATCCTCCATGTCCAGAGTGACATTGAAGTTTCCCCCGATCAGCCACTGAGCTGAAAGGCGAGCACGAGCCTCCCGGAGCTCCTCCCATATAGTGCTGCGGAAGGAGGCAGTACACGGTCCGTAGACGCAAGAAATGATGTAGTCAATGTCCTCGCCCCATGGACCGTCATCGAAAAATGGGCTGTCCAGGAATCCACGACTGACAAGATATCCTGTCGCCAACCAATAATACAACCTCCCGACTGCCCGATTGCATGTAAAGAAAGGTGGGCAGTCAGTATAGAACCTCCAATCTGGTCCATACCCTCAAGTTACAATCTGATAGCTTGGTCTCCTGAAAAAGAACCACATCTGCCTCCCACTCTATGAGGTAACGGCCCAAAATTCGTCGTCTCGCGGGATCCCCTAGTCCCCGAACATTCGACATAAGAACCTTCATCAGGACAACGATGAGTTCCCCACGCTGATAGCGCCACCAACAATCTCTGATCTGATCCTAGCCCGACGGTGTGTATGAAGTAATCCAGCTTCGTCCGCTACAAGGTGTACCTCCTCGTCGGAAAATCCCGGGAGGAAAAACTCGCATCGCTCCGCAGTGGTTCTGGGTTCCTGCCAGAGGCAGCGACGTAAAATGACGGCGATCGGGGATGATGGACATGGGGGTCCCGGCTACCGCCAACGCTGGGGCAATGGCCAGAGAGTCCAGTGGTGGTGGCTGAGTGGGTGAATCCGCTGGCTGGGTAGGTGTCGTGTGACGTCGGAGAACCAAGATGGATCCCGGTGATGAGACGGTGGCTACCGATCGCCAGGAGGCGCCTGGTGTCCAGCGGGAGAATGGGAGCAAGTCGTCTGGAATCAACCTATGGCTCGAGTCGGGGTCTGCGACTGTGGCGGCACAAAATGGGCCCGGTTAGACTAGGTCGGGCTGGTGTCACGGCCGTGCTCTCCTTAGTGTGCACATCACGGTCGTGCCGCTCACCAATGACGACGGTGGCTCCTATAGTGTCACGGTCGTGCTCTGCCTTCCCTGTGCATGTGTCACGGCCGTGCCGCACATCAGTGTCAACGGTGGCTCCTGTGGTGTCACGGCCGTGCTCGGCCTTCTTTGTGCATATGTCATGGCCATGCCGCACACTAGTATCCGAACGGTGCCTCCTAAGTTCTCTGCCAAGCAAAATTTCCCCTGTGCTCATGTCACGGTCGTGCCAGGGGTTTCTCCACTCGCCTGCCCAAGTGTTACGGTCGTTCCGCACGCCCTCCGTGGTATCACGCCCGTGCAATGAGGCCTTAGCAGAATCGGACAGCGTGCCCCCAGTTCGGTTACGGCCATGCGGCACACCTCTTGTCTGTCTCGTATGGCCGTTACGACTGTGTGGTAAGGCCTCTGTGTCTGTCTCCAGTACGGTCGAAACGGCCAGACGGCGTGCCATTACGTCCGGCGACCAGCCCTGTACGGTTAGCCTCTTCGTGCGACACGTCCTGAGCATGCTCGTACAGTCTTTTGTCATCCAAGCCTGCTCCGTCTGGATCGACGATGACCGGCCAGCGGTGATTTTGGCCCACGAGGCGGCGCGCGTGGTGAGACGCAAACGAAGAAGGAAGCTTCCAGCGCCGGCATTGACTGTTACAGTCGCCGGAAAGTGACAGTCCGAGCGAGTTTCGACCACGGTCGTTGTTGAAAGATCCGGTGATCCAAGGGCCGGAAGAACAGCTGCGATGGGGTTGCCGACGAGCCGTGTGATCGCCATTGCCACCTCCGAGCGCGGTAAATGGAGTGGTAGACTGAGGATGGCAAATGAGCTACGAGTCCGCGGAGGAACAATCGTTGCGCCGTCTTCAATTTTCCACGGCCGCCACTTGATCCAGGCATGGGGTGGAAGGTTCGTCGGCGATGCTATGGCCGCGTTGCGCTGTTGTGGCAAGCCCGGAACAAGCAACCATAGCCCCTACGAGATGCAGCTCAGGTAAAATGGCAAAGCTTCCCCGGTGTTGGTGATGATTGCTGTGTGGAGCATCGCCAATTCGGGGGGAGAACCGGTGACTTCTCCGACGATGCATCCAGAGAAAAACTCGACACCTTTTTGGATTTCCGGCAACCAAGGCACAGTAAGATGAAAGTGATGTAGATCATGTTGACAAGAAAAGAGAGAATTCTGCTGCTGTACAGAATTTTAGTGGTCAACAACTTAGTTTGATTCAGATTTGAAGAATCTGTTAGGAGTACTAGTGCTGTTAGGATTGTTATTTCCTTTTTAGTTTATTTTTTTTAGGAGTCCTAATGCTATTAAGATTGTTATTTCCTATTAGTTTATTTCTGTTAGGTTATAAGAGTCCTAATGCTGGTGGGATTGTGTTTTCCTTTTGCTATAGGAGTCCTAGTGCTAATAGTATTGCTAGTTGGGAATCCCTATTTATTGGCCTGACTTGTAAGAGTTAAAAACATTATTATCTATTTAATTAAAGTTCTAATTCAGAGTTTTCTGAATTTCTGAGTTCGTGTGCGCACGATCTTGACCTTGGATTTCTTCTAAGGTGCTGGTGGATTCCTGCTAGTTTATTTGTCGATTATCGTCCGCTTGAATCGGCGATATCGACGTCTGCTTTCTACAGATCTTCAAGCGTATCAGAGGCTTACTTGCACGGTGTAATAGAACACCGTTCATCGGGCCTAGGGTTTGTTCTTGGCTGTATTTAAATTTCTATATCGAAATCCTTACCGCTGCGTCAGAAAGGGTGGTAGTGGAGTCGCCGCCATAGCATGGCGCGAGCCTTGCTGCATGACCAGAGGTTTGTACGGTGAGTCGCAAAGGCAAGCCATTTTCCTGTGGCCTTCACCCCTGCACCAGAGGCACCACAGAGGTCCAGAGCAGTCAGGCGAGGTGGCCGTCAAGCAAGCACCGGTAACAATGCGTTGCCGGCCGGCAGCAGCGATGGTGATGAGAGTCTCTCTGTCGTGTGGAGGAGGTCCAGCCATCCGCGGAGGTCTGCACTCTGCGGCGCATGGCTGGAGAGGATGCAGGACTGCAGGCTTTCGCGCCAATGCCATGGTTGCCGGCGCTGTACGTCCACCGGCGTGGGGTAAGGGAGAGGGGAAATTCCCATCACCTTCCGCTGCACACCAACGCTAGGACTGGTGCGACTGTTCGAGTGGGAGAGGGAGCGGAGGCGTCCTCGTCACCTCTCGCTGCACGTCGGAATAGTCGGCCAGAAGAAGCGTGTCACAAGAGCAGGACGCACACGGGTGAATGACCTGCCAAGCGAGCGCACCCAACTTGGCAAAGGCCATGGCGCAAGCCGGAAAACTGTCGGACATAGAGAGGTCGGAGATGCCGGGGAGGCAGAGCGAGCAAGCAGGGTAATGAGGAGAGTTGATGAGTTGGTGAAAGAGACTTACGGGCGCCTGGGATGACGCCGGAGTAAAGCTAGACCAAGATTAAGGAAAGCAGAGCCGGTGAAACGTTGAGACATGGAGCAAAGAGAGACAGCATCTGAGATGGAGAGAGATGGATGTTGGGGGCGGCGGTGACGCGTCAGATATGTGGAGAGAGTGGGCGGCGATGAAGCACGGAAAAGTGTCAGAGCTGTGGAGAGATAGAGCAGGGAGAGTGGATGGCGATGAAATGTCAACGGCGCCAGTGCTGGTGGATCACTGTCCTCTTGAGCGGAGCCGGTGAGACGCCGGGACAGGGAGCGCTTCAGCGGCCATCATGACGCAGCGTTAAGGATGAATTCGGTATAGCAATTTAAATACAGCCAAGAGCAAACCCTAGGCCCGATGAACGGTGTTCTATTACACCGTGCAAGTAAGCCTCTGATACTCTTGAAGATCTGTAGAAAACAGACGTCGATATCGCCGGTTCAAGCGGACGATAATCAACAAATAAACTAGCAGGAATCCACCAGCACCTTAGAAGAAATCCAAGGTCAAGATCGTGCGCACATCAACTCAGAAATTCAGAAAACTCTGAATTAGAACTTTAATTAAATAGATAATAATGTTTTTAACTCTTACAAGTCAGGCCAATAAATAGGGATTCCCAACTAGCAATACTATTAGCACTAGGACTCCTATAGCAAAAGGAAAATACAATCCCACCAGCATTAGGACTCTTATAACCTAACAGAAATAAACTAATAGGAAATAACAATCTTAATAGCATTAGGACTCCTAAAAAAAATAAACTAAAAAGGAAATAACAATCCTAACAGCACTAGTACTCCTAACAGATTCTTCAAATCTGAATCAAACTAAAGTTGTTGACCACTAGAATTCTGTACAGCAGCAGAATTCTCTCTTTTCTTGTCAACATGATCTACATCAGGCTCCCCTGCTTGAAAAGAGCTCGACCCCGAACTTGGTAATAGCAAACATGGCGGATGGTACATAAAGAGATCTAAAACATTGAAGGTAGATGAAATTCCCAAGTCTACTAGCAGTTCGATGATATAAGCATTATCATTGATATGCTTCAAAAGTTTGCAAGGACCAAACTTTCTTGTTCATTAATTTATGATAAGAACCCTTGTCAGCACGCACCTTATACTTAGCATTAGATTCTTCCAACTTCTTGGTTTCTTCATGGATACGTTGGATACGCTCAGCCATATTGTCAACAGCAATACTTTCGCGCAAAGTTTCAGATAAATTGATGAGGTTTGCGACCTGACGAGGCGTTCTACCATAAACAATTTCAAACAATAACATGTCATCCAATCTAGGAATTGGAAATCTATACTTGATTGTGATATTGTTTATAGCTCTACTATCAACATACATTCTCCATGTGCCATCCTTTTCTGGTACAAGGATTCTCGAACAAATCCTTTCTTTATTAATTCATCCACTTGATCTTGTAAAATCTGATTTTCTTTCGGACTTAATCGGTAGTGGGGAAGGCTTGGAAGACTTGAACCTGGTATTAGATCAATATGATGTTGAATGTCTCTCATGAGAGGTAATCCATCAGGTAATTCTTCAGTAGTGATGTCTTTGAATTCTGAAATTAAATTTTGGATTGCCTCTGTAGTGTGTTCTTGATCTGGAGGAACCTCCCCTATGCACATAAGTGCATAAGCCTTTCCACGGTCTTTTACTTTAGAAATGAACTCATCTGCCCGTTCAATCAAGTAGCTATTCTTCAAGCTATTTTCTTTAATTATTGAATCATGTTGTAATGGTAATAAGGAGATGCGTTTTCTGTCTTTAGAAAACTTGTAGATGTTGTCTAGCCCTAGATGGGTTGCATTAACATCAAACTGCCAAGGATGACCCAAGATGATGTGGCTTGCATCCATATCCAATACATCACATGTGACCACATCTTTATAACTCTTGCCAATTGATAAAGATACCTTACACAATTGTGTAACTTCTTTGTTGGTGCCTTTACTAATCCAACTAACTCTATATGGTGAAGGATGAGGTTCTGTTTTCAATTCCAATGTGTCCACCACTTTTTTTAAAACTATGTTTTCAGAGCTCCCACTATCAACAATGACTTTACAAAGTTTACCTTTCGCTGTGCAACGGGTTCGGAATATTTCATGTCGCCGAGGGTCCTCTTCTTTCCTAGGCATTAGTAATAGGCGTTGCACGACACTTGAGAGATGTTCTCCATCTTCATCAGCACATGTCTCTTCTTCAATATCATATTCATCGTTAGCCTCTTGATCATCAGTTTCTTCTTCATCCTCTATTATTCGTGCTGAATGGAGTGCAGGACGTTGTGGGCACTCATTGGATCGGTGACCTAATTGTCTACAACGATAGCAAACAATAGAATTGGACTTCCCATATGAATGAGAAGTCCTCTTAGCATTATCAACAACCGCAGGTTTTGATTTAGAGCTGGCTGGTAAGCTTTTGTCAATACTTTCAACCTCTTTAATTGCAGGAAGTTTAGATGAATTGCGTGCACTTGCCATCTTACTAGTCTCAGCAGAACGAAATTGTGCCTTGGCTCCTCGTTCTAATTGACGTTCAGCAGTTTCTCCCAAGGTGATTGCAGTGGCCATGGTGTTTGGAGTCTGCATCTCTACTTTGTCTCTGATGTTAGATCTCAAACCATTTAAGTATCGAGCCACCTGTTGTGGTTCTAGTTCAACCAGGTTGTTGCGAGATGTCAGACAATCGAATTCCACTGTATAGTCCTGCACTAGTCTTCTGTCCCGTTTGCAATTCTGTAATTGTTGGTATAGAATCTGTTGATAGTTTGTTGGAAGATATCGATCCCACAACATTTGCTTCATTTTCCTCCAACTCCGTATTGGTTGTTTATTTTTTTGCACTCGCAAAGACTGAATTTGCTCCCACCATGCAGATGCTCCTCCTTTTAGACGATATGCCACCAATTTTGCTTGCTTATGTTCTGGGATTTCCATGTACTCAAAGAATCGTTCGACCTCCGAAATCCAATCCAAAAAGTCTTCACTAGGTAGATGATCATTGAAGTGAGGTAATTTCATCTTCATCCTAAAATCAGGTTGTCCATGTGCAAAATTTCTTCTTGGTTCAACAATTAACTTTCTTCACTATCGTTGTCCACCGAAGAAGTGGCTGTTCGTTATCGTCGATTTTCTTGGGTTGCTTCTGGTTGGACACGTGTGTGAATAGGACCTTGATTCGTAAGCAATTTCTCGATGGCAGCAGTAAGGAGATCTACCTTTGCTTCTAATCCTTCAAACTCTTTTCTAGTTGGAATATCAGCCATGATCTCTTCCTCGCTCTGATACCACTTGACGCAGCGTTAAGGATGAATTCGGTATAGCAATTTAAATACAGCCAAGAGCAAACCCTAAGCCCGATGAACGGTGTTCTATTACACCGTGCAAGTATGCCTCTGTTATGCTTGAAAGATCTGCAGAAAACAAATATCGATGTCGCCGGTTCAAGCGGACGATAATCGACAAATAAACTAGCAGGAATTCACCTGCACCTTAGAAGAAATCCAAGGCCAAGATCATGCGCACACGAACTCAAGAATTCAGAAAACTCTGAACTGGAACTTTAATTAAAGAGATGATAATGTCTTTAACTCCTACAAGCCAGGCCAATATATAGGGATTCCCAACTAGCAATACTATTAGCACTAAGACTCCTATAACAAAAGGAAAATAGAATCCCACCAGCATTAGGACTCTAATAACCTAACAAAATAGGAAATAAACTAATAGGAAATAACAATCCTAACAGCATTAGGACTCCTAAGAAAAATAAACTAAAAAGCAAATAACAGTCCTATCAGCATTAGGACTCCTAACAAATTCTTCATTTGAATCAAACCAAGTTGTTGACCACTAGAATTTTGTACAGCAGCAGAATTCTCTCTTTTCTTGTCGACATGATCTACATCACATCAGCCCTTGTGGTCAGATAGACCGGAGAAAGGACGGCGAGGAAGAGGAGGAAAGCGCTGAAGGCGGCGAGAGTTCATCACTTTTTTTAAGGCGGAAAGCAATTGAAGTCTCCATAAAGCTCCCCTGGCCTAAACTATCGCGATTTTCCGCATTTAACCCCAATCTACGAACTTATTTTTTTATCGCTAAACTATCACGATTTTTCCACTTTAGTCCTATCGTCTACTTCTGTTATGTTTTTCGTTACTTTTAATTTTTCCCATTTATGAAAAGACTAAATTACCCCTCCCTCCATAACACATCAAATAATAAATATAAAAAAGAAAAAAAATCGAGGGGAGGGTAATTTAGTCTTTTTCATAAATGACAAACTTTTTGTTTACCACTTTGATCCTTCCAATGATTCTTTTATTTTTTATATTTGCCATTTCATGTTTTTCTGGAGGGAGGGGTAATTTAGTCTTTTCATAAATGGAAAAAAAGTAAAAATAACAAAAAAGGTAATAGAGGTGGACGGGAGGACTTTTTTTTTGAGAGGGGAAAGGATGACTTCCATTGTGGATGTCATCCAGGTATGCATATAACTATAAGAGCAAAAGTCATGTACAAAAATGAGCTCTCAAGTAAAGAGCGCCAACACGGGCGAGGTGTACAATAGCTAACCGAAACCCCACTCCCGGATAAGAAAGGAAGCATGAGATACAATATTATCAATGAAAATTTGCTCCTCGCAAAAAATGATCCGATTGCGCTGAAGCCAAATGGCCCAGGCACCGGCCAAAAAGGATGCCAACAAAACACGTGTGGACGGGAGGACTAAAGTGGAAAAGTCGCGATAGTTTAGTGATAAAAAAAATAAGTTCGTAATTTGAGGTTAGATGTGGAAAATCATGATAGTTTAGGGAAAGTTTATGGAAACAACCCAAGATACAAAGATGTACTTGTATGTGATGTAGTGGCTATGGACACGTGTCAATTGATTCTTGGGCGACCTTGGCAATTTGATGGCAGTTCCAATCCCGGAAGCATCACATTCTACCTCAATTTGATGGAGTCCATGAATATCCCATAGCGAGAAGTTCAATGAAACACGACATAGATGGAGCACGTAGCAAGAATATTATGCGATAATTCGAACTGTAAAACACTAGGAGCACTATTTTATACAGCGAGAATTTGTTTTGTTCTCTGATCATGAAGCTTTAAAACACATTGCCTCCCAGTCCAGTGTTAATCGTATGCACGACAGATGGGTTACTTTTCTACAACGGTTTACCTATGTGATTCGACATAAATTTGGAGTCACTAATAGAGTTGCAGATGCCCTTAGTCGGCGTATGCTACTACTCGACACATTACAAAGTGAAATTGTTGGGTTCAATAGTTTGAAAGATCTCTATGTGATGGATGATGACTTCAGCCATGTTTGAGAGAATTGTCAATTGAACCAACCAACGGATGGGATACATATCCAAAATGGATTCTTATTTCGAGGTAACCAACTATGTATTCCGCGCTCATGTTTACGGGAGAAAATTGTACGCGACTTGCATGCGAGAGGTCACTTTGGGCGAGATAAAACCATTGCTGCTATCGAGGAAAGATTCTATTGGCCTCAGTTGAAGAAGGATCCTGCTAACTTCGTTAGGCGATGCGAGGTTTGTCAAGTGGCGAAAGGATCTTCTCAAAACACAGGTCTATATCTTCCGTTACCTACACCTACGACACTATGGGAGGATATCAGCATGGATTTCATCCTCGGATTGCCCCGTACACAACGAGGTGCAGATTTTATATTTATTATCATCGATCGCTTCTCCAAATGGCTCATTTCGTCCCTTGTAAGCGCACTGCAGATACCGTCAACGTGGCCAACTTGTTTTTTCGCAAAATAGTGCGTTTCCATGAAATTCCAAAGTCAATTACTTCTGATCATGACACCAAGTTCCTTTCACACTTTTGGAAAACGTTGTGGCAGATATTTGACACAACTCTTAATTACAGCACACCAAGTTCCTTTCACAGAGGTCGTCAATGGATCCTTGGATAATTTGTTACGCGCAATCTCCAATGACCGGCCTAGGCAGTGGGATCTTGCCCTTGCACAAGCTGAATTTGATTTTAATAATATGCAGAGTCGAACTACCATCAAGGCCCATTTTGAAATCCTTTATGTCTGTTTACCTCGTCAAGCTCTTGATTTGGCTATTGACGTTATGAGAGATGATAGCTCTGTCTTAGTGGAGGATCTCATCTCCAACATGTTGCAGATTCATGCACAAACTAAAACTAATATTGCACACTCTAATGCCAAGTATAATGCATTTGCTGACCAACATTGACAAGCTACGAGTTTCAAGGTTGGAGATTTTGTCATGGTTTTCCTCTGACGAGAGCGATTTCTGGCTGGCACTTACAACAATTCAAAAACAAAAAGTTTGGTCCTTGCAAAATTATTCACAAAATCAATGACAATGCCTATGTTGAGGACTTGCGAGATAGTTTTGGAATTTCTTCTTCATTCAATGTTTCAGTTTATTCGAGTATGTTCCAGAGGATGCTCACTCGAGGTCAAGCTCTTTTCAAGATGGGGGGACTGATGTAGGAGTTGGAGATTACAAGACATGAGATTCCTTGAAGTCCAAATTTAAGTTCTTTTAGGAGTTGAGTCTGAGTTATTTTAGGTATTTAGTTGTTATTAGTATTTAGTTTCTGATATTTAGTTGTTGTTAGTATTTAATTTCTGTTGAGTCAATATTTTCTTATCTAATCTATTGAGAGTCATACTCAGGGTACAACTTGTATTGTTGAACTGTATAAAAGATAACAACTGAGTTATTTGGTGATTCATTGTTATTCAGGCTTTTCAGAAGTCAATTGTTTCTTTCTCTTGGTGTTCTCCAAGATGCAGTGCAGATTCGTCTCGTGCTGTGTTTTCTTCGAACCTTTGTGTCACGTTTGTTTTCTTTGCGTGCCAGTTTTAATACGTTAGTCGTATCAGGTTGCTATGGTGACCCATAAAAATTAATTCTACTGTTATGCCGCTGTTGTTCCCTCATCTTTGTGGTATGTGGTATCTTTTTTTCTCGTGCATACAAGTATGTGCATTGGATATGTAAAAGTTTAGGTTATAGGATTAACTTGTTCCATGATTGCCATAGCTTCACAGGTAAAAGAAGGCACGATAGAGACACCAGAAAGTAGGCAACATTATCTATCTTGCAGGATACCTAAAACCTAGCTAAACCTATCATTTCTACAAATTTAACTTTGCAAAATGCATGGCAGTCTCCCAATTCACCTTTTCCTATTTTTACTAGCTTTTTGGCATAATGGCGTACTCGAGGTCGATGGCCGTCAAGATTGATCCTGTTGCATGAATATTTACATAAAATAGAGAATGTGAGTGTTGGAATAAGAACTGCAAAGGGCAATAAAAGAATTGAATTAACATTACTCCATAACATACTCATCCTTGTTCAGTTTGTGTCGGCTAGCCCCCCTGAGAAGGTCAGACTCAGCCTATTAAAAGATGATCAACAACTGTTAATCTCAGAGAAAACACAACAGATAAGTGATGGTAAGCTAAGACAATAATGCTTGCAAATGGAAGCCCAATAACTGTTACACAGTAGAGAAGAACTCTGATTTGGTCTGCTGAGTTAAAACTCCAAGCATCTAACTCATATATGGAAGCATTTGCCAAGAAATAGTAATAATTTAAAACACATTTAGGATTATGTTAAAATGTATACCAGTTGTTTGGCTTGCTCAAAAGCTTCCATCCATTTGTGTGCCTCTCCAACAGAACCACATGCAATCTACTAAAAAATGCCAAAACATGGTAACTCCAGAAATGTGGAACATCATGATTATGTGATTTGTTTAAATATATATAGCAAAAGCATAAAGGAGGCAGCCAATAAATTTAAAAGACGACACATTATACAATTGTTTGAGAGAAGACACATTGATACAACTATCTGAACTATGACCAAAACGAATACTTACTTCTCCTTTTTTTGCATGATCCAGTCGATTGTAAAACCTCAACACATAAAGAACTTTCTGAAAAGTTACATCTCCAAGTTAGTTTCAGTGAGATAAGGAACATACATATAAACATAAGAAAACACTTGTATGTTAGTTCTAAATTTTGGATAAATAACAAGCATTCAGTGTTCCAAAACTAAAAGACTATGTTTTAGCTGTTACCCCATTGTTGCCAGTCCGACGTCCTTGCTCCACCATAAGAGTATGGCTGATTACCCCTTTCCTGATGGGTTTCTGTGACAAGAGAAAACAGGGAAAAATAAATCAGAAGATATCTTCTTGCTTTTTTGGGAAAGCCGAACCACAAAATATCTCAATATGAATGTTTGCATTGAATTTTTTTATGAAAGAAAGGACGATTATGAATATTGGCTAGTCATCTTGTTTGTATTAAAATGAAATTTATAAGTATGACCAAAAGCCAAATACATAAATAAAGCAAGAAAACCCCATCTGCGTCTATGATGGCTTCGAACTAGGGGTAATCAGGGATGGAGGGGCCCTGAATCTTTATTGTGGGAGGCCACACTCACTGCCTAGTTGTCTTTTTTCCTTGTTTCCATATATTACACTACATGTTTTCAGTCTTAATATCGAACAGATGACTACAAGATTGTCTCTCAGAAACAGAAAACAAAAAAGCAAATCATCTATAGCGGTGGATAACCACCAACAAGATTATCCAATTCCCAACACTGATTAAAAGGGAAACATATTTTCAACATAACACTGCTCTTCCTTTTTTCCTCTTAAAAAAACATAACACCACTTTCCCCTAAAGATGGTGGGTTTGCATCACAAAGATATCTGACAATGCATGTCTCCCTGCAGATGTCCTAGGGACCCAGGGTTCTTATTCAATACCCAAAAGAATCCAGGCAATGTATCTCCAACCCAGCAATGTCTGTGGAATGACTAGTGGCAACCCAGTGCAGATGAGCAAGGGAGAGGGAGTGGAGATGTTCATGTTGAATCCTATGTTTTGATGGTAACAAATTAAACTTTACTAATCTATGATTGATGATAATGCAGGTGTAGGATTGATATAACCTCATTCACAGAAGGAATCGCCAAATTAAAGTGGAAAAAAATTTTTTTAGCACACGACCCGTCCCACTAGTCTACCGGCCAAGGCAACCGGCCAATGCAAACCTATGTTTGTTCTATTGACATAGATATGTGGGATATTGTTCAAAAAGGTTTTGATTTACGTGGAAAAACTCCTTTAGAATATACCGAAGGAGAAAGACTTCTGGTAAACTAGATTGAAAAGCAAAAAATATTTTTTATTATGCTTTGGATCCAACGAAGTTTAATCGGATTTCTAGTTGTCAAAGTGCTAATGAGATTTGGAAAAAACTTATTATTACTCATGAAGGAACGGATAAAATTAAGGAGTCTAGATTAAATATTTTAAATCATCAATATGATTCTTTCAAAATGGTTGAAAATAAATCCATAAATAAGATGATCGTTCACTTTAATAATATTATAAATGACTTAGCCTCTTTGACCGAGACAAGGACTAGCCCTCAAAAAGTGAAAAAAAATTTCAGGTCTCTCTTCTTCAAATGGCATTCAAAGAGGACGGTAATTGAAAAAAAAAGACTTGAACAAATTAGACTTTGATGATCCTATAGGTTCACTCTTAACCTATAAGATCGAGATCAAGAAAGATGAAGAAGCAAATACTCCAAAAATGAAAACACTGATATTGAAGGCAAATAAAGACGAGGAAGATACAAATGAAGAGGATGAGGATTTTGATGAAAAGAAACTTTCCCTATATGCAAAGAAGCTTGACAAATATCTCAAATTTGCCAAGCAAAAAAAGAAAAAAGGCTTCATCAAGAGAAGATTGTCATTAAACAAGAGCCAAATAACTTGTTTTGAATGCAAAAAGATTGAACACTATAAAAATGAATGTCAAAATTTGGTCAAAAAGGAGAAAGATGGAGAAAGCTCAAGAAGGAAGAAAGCTCTTCAAGTCATTTGGGATGAAAACGAAGATGAAGAAAATGATTCAAATACCTCCTCTAGTGATGACGAAGAAGCCTTCTAATGGTTACATCTAATTCTAGTGATAGTGAATCCTTTAATGTGCGGAGTTTAGAATTCTTATTAATAAATGTGGATGTCTAAAAAAAATATGATGATATAAAAATAGAGCTTGAAAATTTACAAAAGAAAAATAAGAAAGTTAAATCATGTGAAAAGTGTGATGTACCGAATGAAGAAAACCCTAGCTTGAAATTCTCAGTTGAAGAATTGAAAATAAAAAATAGTACACTAAAATCATTATGTGAAAAATAACATGTAGAAAGTGCATGCTTGAACAAAAAAATTAATAACTTAAAAGTTGAACTTGAAAAATTCTCAAATGGAAGTAAAATGTTAGATGCCATGCTTAGTGAATCAAAAATATCTTCAAATAAAAAGGGACTTGGTTTCAATTCTTTTAAAAAAATGACAAGAATTTTATTTGTTAAAACATCGCATGATTACGGAAGATCACATATTATTTGTTCTCATTGTGGATATGAAGAGCATTATTCTTATGATTGCAGAATTAGGAAAAGAATAAGTAATGAGATGAAGAAAATTTGAATTCCGTAAAGGACCATTACTAACCATGATGGACCCAAGCAAGTATGGGTACGAAAAAGATGAAACTCTTAATTTCTTTCTTGTAAGAAGCTTCTAAGTACAATGAATATAAATGGTATTTGGGACAGTGAATGCTCAAGACATGATCGGTGATGCAACAAATTTCATCAATTTGGTAAAGAAAAATGGAGGAAAAGTCACCTTTGAAGACAATAACAAAGGAAGAGTAATTGGTATGGGTAATATTGATAAGAATGACAAAGTATATTTAAAAAATGTTTGACTAGTTGAAAATTTAATACATAACCTAATTAGCATAAGTCAATTACGTGATAAAAACTATTTAGTAAAATTTGAAAAAGACAAATGTTTGATATTAAATGAAAACAATAAAGCTTTACACATGAGTTTTAGGCACAATAATGTATACAAAATTGATTTTGATAATTTGAAAAATGAAAAAAGTCTTAGTACTGTGCATGATGACATAAACTTGTGGCATAAAAGATTACAACATGCAAATTATAAATTACTAAATAAACTTTCAAATCATGAATTGGTAAGAGACTTGCCTAAGATTAAATTTGAGAAAAATAATATTTGTGATTCATGTTTAAAAGGTAAACAAACCAAAATTTCTTTTAAATTAAAAGGAGTTATTAGTACACATAGGGCTTTGGAACTTTTACATTTTCACTTGTTTGGACCTATTGATGTGACAAGCTTTGGAGGAAAAAGATATGTATTTGTGATTGTTGATGATTTCTCCCATTTTACTTTGACTATTTTTCTCGCTAGTAAAGATGAAACGCTAAACATGTTTTCTAATTTTGCAAAAAGAATTCAAAATGAATTTAAACAAAAGATTTCAAAAATTAAAAGTGGTCATGGAGGAAAATTTGAAAATCATAAATTTGAGTTATTTTCTGAAGAAAATGAAATCACTCATAATTTTTCCACTCCTAAAACACCTCAACAAAATGGAGTCGTAGAAAGAAAAAATAGGACTATACAAAAAAAATGGCTAGAACAATATGAAAGCAAGTAATCAAAATATTTTTGGGCAGAAGCCGTAAACACATCATGCTAAGTTCTCAATAGGATTCTAATTAGGCCTCTTGAGAAGAAAACATGTTTTGAAGTGTTATTTGGTAAGAAACCAAATATCTCTTATTTCAAAGTTTTTTGTTGTAAATGCTATATTTTGAATGTCAAAGACAAACTAAACAAATTTGATGATAAATGTGACGATGGTATTTTTCTTGATTATTCTAGTACAAGTAAAGCTTATAGAGTGTATAATGTTCTTAATGTTAAATTCAATGAAACTAATGATTTTTTGAGCACGCAAGTGCATGATGATGTTGAAGAAATAGTTGAAGCGCAAAGATAACTTGATGTCGTGAACATAGAGGAAGCAAACGTTTACACCCCAAAAGTCGAAGAAATGGAAACAACCTCAAAGAGAGGAGAATCAAATCATCTCAAGAAATGCCTCATCACACCCACTTGATCAAGTTATAGACTATAAATGAAGGTATAAAAACTAAAAACTCTTTAAAAAATCTATGTGCTTTTTCGGTTTTCCTTGCAAATTTTGAGCCCAGCAATATAGATGAAGCACTTGAAGATCCAAATTAGATAAATGCAATGCATGAGGAATTAAATAATTTTGAAAGAAATCAAGTGTGGAAAGTTGTGGAAAGACCCAAGGACCATCCTATCATTGGAACCAAATGGGTCTTTCGAAACAAATTAGATGAAAATGGTGTCATTGTAAAGAACAATGCTAGATTAGTGGCCAAGGATTACTCACAAATTGAAGAGATTAATTTTGACGAAACTTTTGGACCCGTTGCTAGACTTGAGGCAATTCGAATGCTTTTGGTTTTTGCATGTTATAAAGGTTTTAAACTTTTTCAAAAGAATGTCAAATCGGCCTTTTTGAATGGTTTTATAAATGAGAAAATTTATGTTGAACAACCTCAAGATTTTGAAAATTTAAATTTTTCCCATCATGTTTTTAAACTTTCAAAAGATCTTTATGGATTGAAACAAACACCTCGAGCTTGGTACGAAAAATTGAGTTCATTTTTAATTAAAAATGATTTTCAAAAAGGGAAAGTTGACACCAAATTATTTTTAAAACATGCTAGAATGACATTTTAATAGTTGACATTTACATTGACGATATTGTTTATGGTCCTACTAATGAAAGCCTATGCAAAGAGTTAGAAACTCTTATGCAAAAATAATTTGAGATGAGTCTTGTAGGAGAGCTCACATTCTTTCTAGGCCTACAAGTGAAACAATCCACGGAAGGCTCTTTCTCAATCAAGAAAAGTATACTAGGGAGTTGCTTAAAAAATTTGGAGTGAACAATGCAAGCCGAGCACAACTCCTATGAGCACTACTACAAAATTGGATAAAGATGAAAAAGACAAGTCCATTGATCAAAAAAGGTCCAGAGGTATGAATGATAGCCTGCTCTATTTAACGGCATGTAGGCCAGATATAATGTTTAGTGTATTCTTGTGTGTTAGATTTCAATCCGCTCCCAAAGAATCACATTTAATTGTTGTTAAAAAGATAATGCACTATTTAAAGCATACATGTGAATTAGGCATTTGGTACAATAAAAATTTCCCATTTGAATTACATGCCTACACCGATGCGGATTTTGTCGGGTGTAAAGTTGATAGGAAAAGCACTAGTGGGATGTGTTGCTTTCTTAGTTGCTCTCTCATTTCATGGGCTAGCAAAAAATAAAACTCCATCGCACTTTCTACCGCCGAGGCCGTATATATAGCCGTCGGTAGTTATTGTACACAAATATTATGGGTAAAACAATAATTGCTTGTTTATTGTGTTAATTGTTCCACAAGTGCCACATAAATGACCAAAAATTCAATTAAACACTCTAGGACTAAACACATTGACTTGCGATATCATTTCATTAGAGAACATATGACTTTTAAGGACATTGCCGATCATGTGTCCACTGAAGTCCAACTTGCAAACATATTTACAAAACCCTTAGTGAAGAACGGTTTTGCATGCTTAGAAGGGAATTAGGAATGATCGAATCTTGATTGTATATCAATTCTAAGTAAAAGTGACTTGGTTATGCAATATCACTTTTCACATGAATTGAACATTAAAAGTGTTGCACAACACTTACATTTGTGTGAAAAAAATTCTTGGAACTAAATCTCAACGATTAAAATTTGGAAAATGAGTGAAAAATGGGTGTCAGACTAGGATCAGTCAACCGATATGATTCACCGGTCGACCGGTATATGACAACGTCCGACTAACATCCATCGACCGATGGATTGTTTATTGCAAACAAATTATCCGGTCGTCCGCCGTACATAACCGGTCGACCGGTATATGCCAAAATCTCACACGTATAAGAAATCGACCGCTCGATCCATCAACAAATTTCTTTTCTTCGACTCGACCGCAGCCCTAGTCTCCGCCCGTGACTTCACAACCGAACTCCGACTGACCGACCAAACCCTCTCGCCGTCCGCCGATAATCTCTACTATCTCTTCACGTTTGATCTCCACCACAGCCGCCGCCTTCCAACCCCGTGGCCTTCCCGCCGGTTCCCTCAACGATGACCCTCTTCTCCTAGCCGGACTACCGCCGAACTTTCTTCTCCCTCTCCACGAACCATACAGCGGCCGTCGACCACTTTCTAGCAACCACACGCTGGTATTAATCATCGCTGCCCTGTTCTTCATCGGCTGCCACGCTGTTCTTCACCCTCTTCGTACTCTTTCTTCCGGTCTCCCTCTTCACCGTCCAGTCGTCAACCTTCCGCAGACGTCTCTGCTCTCCGGCCGCCCCTCTGCACTCCTCTCCTCTCTTTGTCGACCGTCGCCGCCTTCGTCACAGCTTTCCTTTCCGGCCCCTGTCTACATCTCCCTCTCGACCACCGGAACAGTCCGCTAGTGACCAGAACCCCCTCCGGCCATCATTTCATTCTCCGACCACCATTATTGAATCCATGGCCGACGACGAAGGGATTCTACCTCTTCGGTTAGTCTTTCAGCTGTCACTATTCTATCGCTCGGGTGGTACCGTTCATGTCATCAAAAATGAGCCTGAACCTAACCCGCACCTGTCCAACGTGGACGAAACCGTGGACGATCCCGTGGACGTGCTTGTCAGCCACCTTCCACTCACCCTACTGATTTCGATAGTCATCTTTTTGTCTCCAGGGCCATCTCCACTCCATCTCCACTTCTTTTGATGCCTTGTACACCTCTCGCGATGTCCGGCGTGCTTACACCATTGATTGGGACGCCTTAAACATTCCTGATGTTCAGGAGATGTTCGAAAACATCAATTGACTGCCACTTCTCTCTCACAGAACGTGTGTATTCTCGTCTTGTTCGTCATTTCTATGCAAACATGACAATCACTCGAGAGGCCATCATCACCTATGTCCTTGGCGTACCCATTCGCTTTGACCCTAACCAACTATGTCATACCTTCGGTGTCTCGTGTCCTTTACTCGGTCTCTACTCATTTGTCACTCATGGTTGACCCTCCGATTATTTACCGATGACATATGACATTAATACGGTGTTTGGTGGACAAGATATCCACTACACCGTCGAATCATTCTATAAGCATCTTCATCCATCCATGAAAATGGCTCACCACATTCTGAATCGTATGATCACCCCTCGAGCCGGGCACTATACAGAGGTTACCCACTTTGATTTATTCTTTCTTCATTGTCTCTGTATTCGAGATGTCTCTTTTCTTCATTTTGGTCATCTCGTTCACTATCACATGGATTCCACCTTCCAAAAGATTTCCGGCAGTACTCGTGGTCGACACCCCCTCTATTTTGGAGGTCATACACCATCTCCGCACCGATGTCGTCTGCAACTTCATCATTTCTCTCCTCCGTAACCGGTGATGGCAGTGTGTCCAACGAAAAACTAGGTGGATCGCTTCTCTCTCTGTCCTCCGCCACAGGTTTATGCAGGGAGGCCCCCACTCTCAACCTTGTTCAGGAAGAAGTGCCCCAAGCATGCGCATTCCGAGCAAGTCGGCGGCGGCAAGTACGGCGTCGCCGGAGGCCAATGCCATTGCTCCAAGAGAAGGTTCAAATTCCTATCCTCGGCATAAACTTACCAATTGAGCGTATGTTTTCTTGCTCATGTACACGAACTGATCCAGCAGCATCATGGAAGGGTAATTTCGAATTTTCAGAAAATTTGATATAAGTCAATGGAAAGATTAAATTGAAAAAGTCAAAATAGTTTAGGGATCTAAAAAAATAAGTTCATAGCTTGTGGTTAGATGTGAAAAATCGCGATAGTTTAGGGGTGGTTTATGGAAATAAAAGAAAATTTATGTTTTTAGTTTCTACTTTGTATCAACATTAGGCATATGCCTCCTTTGTAACACAAATAAATAAAGGGAACTTTGTAACACTAAATTAAATAAAGGGAAACATATCAAACATGTTTATGGAAATAAGAGAAAATTTATGTTTTTAGTTTCTACTGTGTATCAACATTAGGCATATGCCTCCTTTGTAACACTAAATTAAATAAAGGGAAACATATCAAACACGTTTATATGTGAAGGCACTGAAGATCATATATTAACTAAAAATGAGTGAAAAAATGAGCTACATATATAATCTGACTCAAGCAGACTAGTCACTAGATCATCACAATAAATTCAAAGTGAATTAAGCATGATAAAGAAGAAAATAAATGCAGAAGGTCATTACAAGTAATAATATTATGAGAACACGGAGTCACTATATATTTAGCTGTATTGGAACAATGGTAGTGGAAAACATGCAGTACTTTGAGAAATTTTCAATCTATGCACATAAATGTTCGTTGGAAGATTCTCAGACCAATAGAACAAAACTCGTAACAAATCATCATACAACATTAACAAGCCGTTAGGCCTAAAAACTATGTAGGATTAACCACCCTGTGCAATGAACTTTTCCTTTTTCTTTGAGAAGGTGCTACAATAGAGGCTTGTTCGCTGTTACATTACCTCAAGGCACTTTACCACTCAAGTCAACCACTTATTGGTGGCCTTTTATTATCTTCGATAGTGAGCATGTGAAATGACTGAAAAAGAAAGGTAAGTTTTTTTCGAAGAAAGAAAAGGGTAACTAATTTTCTGCTCTATTAACATCATAGAAATGGTCGGTTATCATAGTTAAGGTGCAGAAATCAGCATTATATTAAATTTCAGCCTGTGGAGAATTGGCTATGCTTTCCATACACGCACAAGTGACTCCCATTCACAAGTCCAATTAACGTTTCCCATAGAGTAAATTCTACAAACCGTACACAACAGTAAAGAGTTAATAGTGTAATTTTCAGCATCAACTCATTGCAAGAAAGTCATTCAATAAACATCAAACAAGCTATTCGAAATTCAATTTAGCATCGTATAATGGAACACAGCAAATCCTAAATGAACTCCATTAACCTCACAAAACTCGAAATCGTAATCTGAAAATTATCATGCTAAGAAGAAGAAGAAGAAAACAAAAATAAAAAAAGAGAAGAGAAAGTATACTAACAATTCCGGGGTTCTCGTGAGGATCGCGCTTGTACATGGTGACGTATCTGCCCCTGAGTAAGAGGAATCGGAGGTGGCAGTACTCGCGGCCGATGGAGTTGACGCCGAGGTGGTACACGCAGCCGAAGTACTGATGATCCCGCCCGCTCCCGCTGCGGCTGTTCGAGGCGCCCCCCGTCTCCGACTCGGCGACCCCGCCGGCGGCAGGAGGCGGCAACCCATTCGACGACATCTCCCCCTCCGTCTGCGCGCCGCAGGAGAAACCCCCCCTCCTCCGATCGAAGAAAACCCTACTCGTCCCTGCTGTTTAATTCTTCGTTTCTTCCTGGGGATTCATGAACGAGAGATTGAGAAATGGGTAAAAGAAGCCGTCGGAATTACCGACGTGGATTCTGGTCGAGATGAAAAGGGTGTTTTAAAAAGAAAAAGGAACTCAACGAGAGAACGGGAATTGGGAGTAAATATTACGTCAGCAAACGCGTTTGTTTTCAACCAATTTTTGGTTGGTGGCTTAAAAGTGGATCCCACTTTTGGAGCAATTAAAACAGTGGTAATTTTGGTTTGAGGAGCAACATGGGGATCGGGTATACAACTGAGTAAAACTTCCGGTGCCGAATTTTTCAACCCCCTCTATTAGGGATTTAATTAATTCAATACTATCATAAAAAGTTTAATATTTATGATAGGTGTTTTCATTTAGGTTTTTAAATTTTTTTATCAGATCCAAATCTACGAAAATTCTTACAAGAAAAGTGAAGATTAAAAATAAAAAAAATACATATGTCTCTTTAGTAAAATTCGAACTGATAATAATATGTAATTGTGTTACGCTCTCTCTTTTGTCCTCGTAAGATTGGTTTTTATATGGGTAATTGTCATATAATAAAAAAAAGTTAAATTTTTGTATCGGACCTGTGGCGTGTCCATTTTTTTTTAATTGAAGTTTCACTAATAAAAAATGTTGTCCCTTTTATTAAAGCAATTGTAATTTTAAGAGAATTGTAATTTTACGTCTTTTGAATTAATTTAAAAATATATGGTGGGAAACAACATATACACAATCAATGTTGTCTTTATTCCAGTTGTCCTTGATTAATAACTTTATTTTACACTACTAATCAATTTCCGTGGTCATAAAACCGGTGGTATTTAAATTGTTAATGTGGTAGTTAGCTAATAGCTGTCCGCGTGTAGATTGCGGTGACATAAACCATTGCTCTATGCATTAATGTAGATGGCCACTTGGCAGCTATAATGCTTCTTTTTTGTGAGGCAGCGACAATCCAAATTTATTATCAATGGGGTCGTTGGATGTTGATTAAAAAGAAAAGGGCAATATAATATTCTTAAATCCATGTGTTACATCAGTGATTCGGCTAAAATCTCACATAACTAACATTATTTTACTTTTCTTCTCTATTCATTTATTTTTGTTTTTTATTTGTACTTTATGTTGTTTTCAATTAGAAAATTAAAGGACTATTTGGCACATCAAAGAAAATAAAATAGTGTATCAACAAAGAATCAAAATGTTATTGTAAACTTTTTTAAAAAAATAAGGTTAAATAATTTAAATTTTATCATTTTTAAATAAAAAACTTATTTCTAAATAGCATATATCATTTTTATTTTAATGTTTCACTTTTTTATTTTCTTTTAACAGAAACAAGATTTTATTTTAAAATATTATTTTCTTTATTGAAGTAATATTTTAAAAATATTAGTATCCAAAATAAAATATAATAAATATGATAAGTGAGTGTAATTTATATTTTTATGTCCATTTGGATTATTTTAAAGTGTATATTTGTTCAATAGTTATATCTATTAAATATATTTTTTATCGAATTTACAAACAAAATACCATCCACTAATAACTAACCTCGCTATTGTTAACTTTTTCAAACATAGCCTAAAATATAAATCTTTGATTTGAAAATTGTTTACTCACTTTAGGCTTATTTTTACACAAAATCGAGTTTTTATGTGGCTTTTCGGGATCATAATTTTCTTATTTAATTATTATGTATTCATATACTAAAAATAGTAATAATTTATTGCATTACTTAACGTCCTTGCACTTAATATTATTCACTTTGGGTTTTAGATCTTGGCTCACATGGTTTTATTAAAACACATCCTATCAGACCTATGTCATATTCTTTCTCGTGACTTATGCACGTGGGACTAATTCAAGACATGCATCAAGCATCATTTCTCCTCGTGGGACTCAACTATATGTAACATGCTTGCACTTGCATAGAATATTATACGCTTTGACTCTTGGTCCGCACGATTTTATCAAAACGCGTTCTATCATGCCAAAGTCATGTTCCCATATATAACTAGCATCTCTCCCGTGACTTTTGTATGTGGAACTATTTTAATGCATCCCTCATCAATATGATAATAGTTATAGATGAAATATGAAAACATAAATATCACTTTTGTTTTATAAAGGAAATGCCGTCATTTGTTGCAGTTCAAAATGTTCGACGTGATTTGTAATACATGAAATGAAAATAGAACTGCAATGAAACTTTCAATGGATTTAGAAAGCAATTCATATTCTGAATTCATAATATCATTGGATCGAAAATCTTTTCTATTTGTTTTTCCTATAGTTTCCTTTTTGTTTAATTTTAGAAAATTTCATTCCAACAAGGCTTCTTCCATATAGGATAGATTTTATGGATTGTCATATAGGATAGGAGTCGTGACCTTGAAATCAAATTATAACTTGTGATAAAATGGTATCAAGGCGTGCATTAGAGGGGCATTACAAATTATTTATCTAGTTCAATTTAGGTGTCCAAATTTATTAGCATCTTACTAGTCTAATGTTTGAACGAGTATATAATAATAAATCTTGATCGAATTGGCAACTTCGGAAATTGAATGAGTATTTTCAGCTCATGTCTAATATTAGCTTACATATTTACTAACTATTTATGTAACAATCGACACAAGAAGATAAAATAAAATAAAAAAATGTGAAGAAGAGCCCAGCGTCGAGCTGTAGGAGATAAAATCATATCCCTCTCAAAGTAAGAATTCAAGTGATTAGATAACATCCATTAAATTAAGGGATTCAACCTTATCACAAGTAATATGGTAGATTTAAATCAGGAGAGGAGAGTTTAATAGATCAAATAGTTCTGGCTTTAGTTCCCTCTCCTCTCAACTTCACGATTTTTTCCCCTTTGAGTTTTTGTGCTGGGATGTCGGCCAACAGCCAGGAGGCAAGCCGACAAGACCAATCGATTTCCTCCTTCTCCCTTTCTCTCAGGCCTCTCGATGTTGCAATCCATAGTAAAGTTGCTGATTTTTCTTCGCTGACTTGTTGCAGGCGGAGACTGAGAGGTGGAGCAAAGAGGAAACAGTGAACTCGGCCCATAGATTCCATCGAATCGAAATGAGGATTAAACGTGGAAAAGATGGGTGATTCGAAATCACCTTGCATGACCTTTGAATAGATTTAAATCTTGCCCTAATCAATTTTTGTCAAGAAGAAGATTACAAAGTTCTTGTTTTGCCTTTGATTGATCCCTGCTTTTTATTATTTGATTTATTTGCATATATGTGTTGTTTCTTGTTGTTATGTGGCTACGTGATTGATTTTTAGGAGGTAGGAATTAGCCTAGGAAGTCATCATGTTAGTGGTTTAAGGGATTTTTTCGTAATTGAAGTCAGCCAGCGAGTCGACCGATCGATCGGCCTTTATGCTTTGTAAGCAACCGATCGACCGATTCACCAATTTCCACACCGACCTTGTCGCGCACGGCCCGACCGATCGACCCACTAGTCTCATGACCCGACCGGTCGATCGATCTCTGAGCCTCACCAGTCGAACGGTCGATCCATTCTATAATGTATAAGCAGACCGGTCAACCGATCCAAAGTCAACCAGTCGATCGTTCCCCAGAACTGGTCGACCGATTTTCAGTGATCCCTGTTTACCACAATTCTTGATCCCGATCTGATTGTTGTTTATTCTTATTTGATTTATTGTAATGATGACTGAATTAACACTATGATTTGACCATGATCCATCATTGATCTAAGATATAAATTCATAAGATGATTCACTCTACATCCTTTTCGTTTCCCATGTCATGATTGAACAATGAATAACAAGATTTCAACGCTACTAATAAGTTCAGATAGAAGATGAATAAAGGGTTGCTAGTCCAAACCAAGTGTCTCAAGTAAGGGACGCTCTCTTGATCATGATTTAATCACCCATTGACCTATACAAGGTTGTATTATTTGCTCGGCATACCCTAAGAATTAAAGGCACTTAAAGTCACCATGATTTCTAATATGAACCAAAATTAAGAAGTATGATTAAGACAAGTCAAGTTATTGTTAAGATTTTCCAAGCATGCCATGCTTTTAAGTTTATCGAGCATCCCATGATTCTATTGATTTATGGTATTCACTTATCTTCTCTATTATAATTTATGATGCTCTTATGCTCCATTTCTTGTTCAAGTTAAGTATGTCGTTTACCTCTGATTATTCTATTCATGTTATGCATTGTATACTTATATGGTTCCCCACTAGGCTGTAAAGCTTACAGAAGGACCTCCTATGTGTTTGATTTTCATAGGGCCAAGCCAATGATGATGTGGAGTAAGTGCGCTGCAACAATGTTCTAACGACAAGAAAGCATGTGAACTGCAGGGTTCATTAGTTTCCTTTTTCCTTTCGCACTTATACATTCATGATGTAGAATTTTATAATTTTCTTTAGAGGTGATGTAACCCTTTCCTAGACTTCCGTAAATAATATCAATCCTTTCTCTATCTTCTTTATATTTCTCTATCTTTCGCTTACGTGTCTTTGTTATTGACTGAGATTTGGTCAACGAGATGATCAAAATTATAATGTCCGTAGCGTCTTCAGGTTGATCTTCGTCATGTGGCGAGGGTCGATTTGAGGGCATTATAATTTATGCCATCCAAACTTATTTTGATCAATAACCAGAGAAACATAAGATTGATTTATCAATAACAAATTACATTATAAGTATACAATAAAATATGCATATTATGAATATAAAATATGTGTGATGATATTAGAAGGGGAATATTAAGGTGCATACCAAAATAAGATATGCACTATGCATATTCATTAAATATGTGGCCCATGTTTATCAGTTGAAATACATGGTATGTGGAATAGAAATGTGATTAAAAAGCCTTTTAAAGTTATGTTGAATTGGTTCATAATCCGTTTGAGGCCTCATCTCATGTCCGTCCTTGAAAAAAAGAAATTGCTCATCATTGCGCCCCGCCTCCTTATCATATATTTTTTTAATCTTTAAAAATCTTCTTCGAGTAATTTGTTTATGTAACAACCTTACTTGGTTATGAAAAAATGAAAAAAAAACAAAAAGGGAAAATACATACAATTTAATTAAACAAGAAGTTCTAACTTGATTAAACTTATAATTAAGAGTTTTTATAACACTATCTTTAAGACCTTGTCTCTTATAAATAGGAGTCACTCCTTCTCTTCTTTCATTCTCTCTTTTTTCCACAGCACTAGACCATCAACAACAATAGATGAGGGATGATTTAGGGGCATGCAAGAGGGCCAAAGCATGATTATAATAAGAAGAAGAATAAGACTATAAGACTTGTTTGGATTCACTTTGCATATAAAAAATTAATAGTTTAAAGCATGTTAAAGATTCTACTATAGCCTTTATGAAATTTGTTGCATTGCTTTATATAAGAAGTTATTAACAAAATATCATAGACAAAAGCAAGTAAAAAATTTAAAATATGTAAAAATAGCATTGACATAATAAAAATGTAATGTGTTTTAATTTAATAGGATATTATGTTAGCTTTCTAGTCCAATTGGAATGGCTTAACATTATTTTTATAGACAATATTATAATTTTTCCAATCCTGAAATGTTAAATTGAGTTAGATTAAGGCTATTGTGAAATTTTCTTATGACAATTGGTGAAGAGATAAAATAAGACAAATTTATTTATAAGTCTCATAAGGGTCATTAAAGCAATAAAAAATAATTATAAATTAGTTTAATTTATTAACGAAGTGTAAGTTGAACCCATCCAATACATGATATGTTGAATCCATTGTTGGCTACGTTTTTTTGTAATGCATTAACTTATTTAAGAACATGGCTTGCAACCATGCCCTATGATCCATGCATAATTGTCCTAAATTATAGATCATTTGCACAATATTTTAGGAGTTTAAATTAAAGAGGAATCATATACTGCGACCAAATTTTAAGAAACCCTTTTGAGTTCGCATGTGATGAAAATATGCATTTGATGTGATTATTTATTTAATAATAAATTAATATTTTTCTATATTAATTGATAATGTAACTATTGGAAACTTATAGAGATATATAAATAAAGTTTGTGAGATAAAATTGTAATCGTTTATTGTCATGTGCATGGAATATACTCTTGTTATTTATTATTGTCCACTTGTTCACATATTGAGTTGAACAGAATTTCATGTCAAACAAAATTTTTAGATAAAGAAAATTTACATGTGGCGTTGATAATACCACTTCCCTTGAAATCAAAAGAGACTTTATAGTGCTTAATTGTGGTTTTGATTCCCTACTAATCCTCCATATAAAAGATAATTACATATAATAATGTATTAAATTTAATATATAGTACAACATATTTGAAAGACATTTGAAATAAAGAAAATAAAATTATTGTACTTCATCACTTGCTAGTTGATATTTCACATTTGCTATTTTTAATTGGCCTTTTAGCAAATAGTTAATTTACATTACTACTTAACATATATTTGACAAAGTGATGCTTCATATTTGATTACTTCACCATTTATTACTTAATCATTTGATTGCTTAATCATGCATTACTTAATCATTTTATAATTACTTGACCATTTTAGTTATCCAATTATTTGATTATTTTACCATATAATTTATTTGTCCACAGAATTATTTGATAATTAATGTTTCATATGTTGCATAGGAGATTATTGATATTTGATAAGGGCCTCATGAGACGGATGATTAGTGATTTTTTATGCCTACTACTTGCCGTTTCATATGCGATATTTCATACTTAAATCAAACCTTGGTAAAAATCTTAAATTATATTCACCAAATATCTTAGGGAATTATTTTATCAATAATATTTAAAGACGTGAAACTTGATCCTCAAAGTTTTATAAAACAACATAGGTGATATATGATATTTGGTATTTGCTTAAATGTCATATGAGTTATTAGATACTTAGAAATTGATGATTAATAGAGTCTCTCTCTATCTATCTATCTCTCTATATATATATATATATATATATATCAATATATATATATATATTGATACCTTGATCTAACAATCTAGTACTGATCATTTTCTTACCATACTTGCATTTGACCTATGTTTTATCTAAAAAATTATTTGATATCAAGGTACTTGAACCATAATCATCATGTTTTTCACATACATGTCATACTTGTATTCAATTATTGTACATCAAACCTTGACACTAATTATACTTGAGAGCCTACGATTGATTCTATTACAAATTTCATTCATTACTATTTGTCCCGACATTGAATGTCATGATTCATAAAAAAATATATTTTTGCATTGGAATCCTCCAAGTAACTAATCATGTTGGATAAATGTTAATGTCGATTCACACATGAGATAAAGTTATCTCCTTATAACTAAAAGAATTACTCACTTGATACTTAGCTTCCACACTTTTATATTATAGATGATTGAATTATTAAGATTAAGTTCATATGTGCTAACCAATCAAAGTTACTTGTAAAATCAAAGGGCAAGTATTTATGTTGATAGTACCGATTCAAGAGTGTCTAATTTTCAAATAACACAAGAGAATAAATTTTGGGAACATTACAATTTTGCATGTTATTTCGTGTACTCGACATAAGGTAATGTCTCAAATAATACCATGCATTTCTATTAACTCTTGGCCGTCAATTGATTAAGTTGCTTCCAATAAACATGATAGACCATGGTTTTTTATTAAAGTGTCATCATGATCCAATGTTTCACATATATCACTAAACTCTTGAGAAACAATCTCTATCATAGGTCAATCAACTATATATATATATATATATATATATAGATATAGATATATAGATAGATAGATAAAGAGAGAGAGAGAGTATAGTGCCATGATTTTTTGAAAACAATGGGCAACACAAAAAGTACTCATGTTATATGATCATCAAATTGTCATAGCTCAATTCTAGCATATTTGTACTTACAAATGGTATGTCATTAATTTTAAGCCATGAGTGATAGTGGACGACTGAAAAAAAAATGAAAGAGGCTACAATGTAGAACCCCATCTTTTTTAGAAATAAATTTTTACTTTTAAATTAACAAAAGGATATGAGTCCTTGGTCTATTCAATCAACTTTTGAATCGATTCTAACACAACTTAAAAAAAAAGTTAATCTTTATTTTTAATTGTTCGACTGTGATTTGACGATGACTCGTGTATAAAAAGAAAAGTTACCTCAACTTATATCATAAAAAAATAATATGTGCATGCAAATACTTCTCCTATTATGATCATCAAATTGTTATAGCTCTGGTATGTCATTAATTTTGAGTGATAGTGGATGATTGAAAAAAAAAATGAGAGAGGTTATAACGTAGAACTCCATCTTTTTTACAAATAAATTTTTACTTTTAAATTAATAAAAGGATATGAGTCCTTGGTCTATTCAATCAACTTTTAAATCGATTCTAACACAACTTAAAAAAGTCAAAATTCGTTTTTAATTGTCGACTGTGATTTGACGATGACTTATGTATAAAAAGAAAATATTACCTCAACACTATTCTTATTTCATAAAAAAATAATATGTGCATGCAAATACTTCTCCTATTATGATGCTAAGTTGGATATTTTAACACCAAGTGCAAAGGAAGAAATAAAATTGACTTACTAGTATAATGCTAATAAATCAATAAATTTGCATTAAAAATATATATGATATCTGCAACAAGCAATATATGTGTAATATATACATATACTGAAAGCGCGTCACTTCCAAAAATATTATTATCATTTCAAATTATTAAATAGGAGTAAAAATGTCCACCACTAATAAAAATAAGTGGTATTAATGTTTTTAGAGTAAGAATAGAGTCACATGTCGAAATAACAAGTTTCCAATCACTAAGAAAAAAATAGTGATTTTAGATAGAGTTTTTTATGTAAAAAAAGTTACTCCACAATTTTTGGTTGATTTAGAAAATAAAAAAATAATCCTAACTAATTCTCATAATTTTCTATCAAGATAAGATTTATTAGAAAACTTATATTAAATTTTAAAAAATTAAAAGATATAAATATTTTTTTATATTATAAGTAAAATATAATATTTTTTATATTTTTACAAATTTTAATTTAAATTATGATCGAAATTGTGATAATTATTTTAGAATCATTCCGCATGAACTAGTGAAATGCGATCGTTCCATGTTGATTTTTTTAAAAAAAATATATGTGACATGTATGAAGTACGAGAGATATTAAATATATATGAAATATGATCTTAATTTGATAGGACGTGTTTTAATAATACGTGCGAAATTTAAAGTCAGATAAAAACATTTTAAATTTGTCAACTTCGTGCTTCTTCATTTTTTCAGATATATTTTTCTGATTAAGTTTTTAATGTCGATCGAATTATTTTTACATCCCCGTTATTATTGATTTAATGAAAAATGTTAAAATGAAGAGGAAAAGAATAAATGAATTATATGTATATATATAATGCCATTTTAGATGTTTTAGCATCCTACGCCCGTCAAGCAGCAGAGCGAGGTCCACTCCCACGACGACTCGTGTCCTCCCTCCACAGACCGGCATTTACGCGATCCACGAGATGCGAGGCGGTCACACATCCCCCAAGCTCCCCCTAAATTCACCTCATATTACGACCAATGCCATTTCTATCTCCCCAAAGTACCCCTGCCGTCCATCCAGCGTTCCGTGTACGCTTCAATCCAGCCATCCGATTTAAGTCGGAGGAGGTTACTGATAGCCCTGTCCACCCGTCGTCCGATCCGTGGTTGTCCTCTGTCGAACGTGTCCATCACAGCCGTCTAGAGGATGAATGATTGATGGCACTTCGACGTAAATAACTCAAACCCTGGGTGCGATCAAAATTATGATCGAACGATCATTTGCGTACGCGGGCAGTTTTGTCCAGATAAAGCTGAAGACCAAACGCTAGCGACCGCCTCTCGGGTCGTCCGCATATTTACTCAAATGCGTACATTTTTTAATCGTCTAGTGGATCGATCATTGCTGTACGACGCTATGTCATCCGTCTGATCTCAACCAACCGCTTCGATGTAAGAAGCGACCTCGTCTATAAACACGGACCCTTCGCCCATTTGGCCTTACATCGTAAGCAAGAAAAAAAAAGGGAATTACGTAACTAAGGTGGTAACCAGACCACCCACCATGGCGACAGCGGTGCTCAGATCTCACGATTGCCTGAAAGGCCTTTACCATCTCGAGGCCTTCGGATCCCGTCCTCCGCCGGCAGCGAAATCCCACAGGAAGAAGACCTCCCGTCCATCTCCGCCAGCTTCCCATCCTCCCTCGTCTCCACCTAAGCCTCGGCAGAGGCAGCTGGCCCGATCGCCGCCGCCGCTGCCTTCTTCCCAAGCTAAGCCCCTCGGCGGTACTGCTGTCAACTCGCAGCGTCCCCGCGGGAAATCCCGATCCCCTGCGAAGGAGAGCGCCCCCGAGAGAGATGGGCAGACCAAGCGAGCTCTCGTCATCGAGGAAGTGAGAATCCTCAAACGCGGCGAGGTCCTGAAGCCGGCCGGCGACGATCGGCTGCCGGACGGTTCCGATCCGGTCCTCTGCTCGACTAAACGGATCGGCCCGGAGCCGGATGTCCTCCCGAAGAAGCTAGGGCTCGTGGATATTGGGTCGGTCTACGCCGGCCCCGCGTTCTTCGCGTCTCCGTCGCCGAGCTCTCTCCCCATCCCGGGTTTCTTGAGAGGCGACGCCGACGACGCGACGAAGAGCCTTCGAAGCGCTCTTCGGCTCTTTCATCTGCAGTGAGGGCGACGATGTCGGCGTGGATGCGCGATTGGCTTGGGTTTGGGTTCCGTACGTTCCAAAGATCAAAGATGAGATCTTTGCTTGAAGAAAAAAAAACATGTTTGGCTCCGTGGAAGGGTCACCTTACGGTGACGGCGGACAACAGAGATGAACCTTGCGCAGCGAAGCCACATCCGTAGAAATGGTGGGAGGCGACCTCCTGTTCCTGCTTTTCTTCCATCCACGAAAAAAACTTCCTCTATTTTTTCAAAAGGAAGCTGTGGAATCGGAGAAGGCCACGAAGATGGATCTCCTTCGCTCCTTGTCATGTTTGCCTCTTTCAGACGATCGTATACAGTTAGTTGTGTTGTTTCATTCTGAAGGTTCATGTTGTCGGTAGTAAAGTGTAGCTTTTGCGTCTTCTTTCATGGTTAGCTTGGAATTAATGATGGTGTTGTCTCTGGTCTTAGCTCTGCGATTACCTTGAGTTGTTATAGATTGTGGTTGAAAAGCAACTCGTGATTGGTCTGATCGGCTACGTGTTTGTAGTATTGCTTACAGCTTTTGAACAGTATCTGTATCTCTAATAAGAAGTCGATCAATGTTCATGTTTGGTTTTGTTCCTTCCCAGAGAAAAATCTGCCTGCTTCATACTTGTTATTACCGCAGAGTTGCTTGATACATCTCGTTCTATATTTCTATTATGAATTTATGATACTGTCAAGCGGAAAAAGTCTTATGATTTATGTTTGACAGTTTGACTGCGTTTGAGAAGACTTTGCTGGGCCGAGTAATACTACAAAAAATAAATAAGCAGGACTGAGATGATGGTCATGATGTAGCAGCATATTAATATTTTTTTTTGCCTCAACACTAATGAAAATTAACAGATTAATGACTGAAAAAAGAACTTGAGCACCATCCAAAATCTTAATAAGTCCATTTGTCGTAGTTTTATAAGCAACTTGCGATGTGCCACACGATTGATTTCTCGCGTTGCATAAAAGCTTATGAATTCGCTCTTCACACGAAACTACTACTATCCTCTGTTAGGTACCCTTCGTCATCGAGGAAGCTATTTGATAAAGCTTCTCAATCTAGTTTGACTGATGAGAAGAGGTAATGGACAAACCAGAAAGATGAAATGAACCCAACAGCATCAGTTGCGAGCATGGTGGCAAGGACGATGAGCAGCGAGTAGCCAAGATACAGGGCGTCAGAGACGGGACGATGTGTTCTCTGCACAGCAGATATCAGATAGCTCACTGAACACAGGAAGATATAAACGGCCACTGAACCGGACGCAAAGAAGGATTTCCACCACCACCTCCAGTCCTCCAGACACATATGCACGTAGGTCAGGACCTACAAGAAGGACCATCACAACGAAGAGGAATCCGAAGACATAATAAACCCTGCCCATCCAGATGCTGGACATGATGAAGAACAGCTCGACGAAGAGTGCCCCGAATGGCACCGCCCCGCCTCCAAGGACAAGCAGCCAGGATGAGTACTTCTGCGGAGGGACCTCGCGAGGGATGGGATTAATGGTCCTGACTGGGTACTCAATGTGCGGCGCCTTGGCGCCGAGGAAACCACCTAGTAGAGTGAGTGGAACAGAGATGCAGAACCAGAGCAAGGACAAGACTATGATCGCAGAGCATGAGATCGTCCGGGTACTTCTTTGTCCGCCAGACAGCATGATGTCCAACACTGTCATGACGACGAAGGCGATGCCGGGGAAGAAACAACATATCCGCCAGCAAACAGATCCACCCGGAGTGATCCCCGACTTTGATCGTCTTCCAAATCCTTACAGCAACATACCCAGCAGCGACGCCGAGAATAATGTAGCAAAGCAGCATTCCTGCAACTAGATTCCCCCCTGATGCAGGGGACACGAATCCGAGTGCGGCGAACAAGATGGACGCCACCGCCGTGCCAAGTATCTGGACGCCGTCGCCTACCAGCACGCACAGAAGCATAGGCTTGCTTGGGGCCCTGAAGACGTCGCCCACAACAAATTTCCAGCCGGTGAGCTCGTCCATCGTCCGAGCCTCTGCGGCTTCGTAGCGGGTCAGATCCCTTCGCACAGTTCTCGACAGGATGAGGAAGACAGCACCGGCGAGGAAGGCGACGACCGCGAGCGTGATGAGGATCGAGGACCAATGCACCTTGGCGCCTTCCAACTTCGAGTAGGCGTCCCACCGGGACGACCATTGGACGTCGCTCTCGACGAACTCGACCTCGTACGTGAACACGACGGATCGGTTCTCCATGATTTCCACGGACATCTTACTGGGATCACACTGGATCTTGGTTGGATACTTCCCGTGCATCCTGACAGTACTCTTGACCAACTCCGCATCATGCTGGAACAACTTCAAATCCAACCACAACCCAATCTGCAGGCGCCGCCGTGGTGGATTCGTCCCCGCTGCCCATCACCCAGCTGGCCACATTGGTCTCCTCCTCGAACTTGTGCATCAACACTGTGAACTTGAGGTGGTTGAAGACGTAGTAGGCGTCGTCGGACCGGACGCCGACCGGGTACCCAGTCCACCGCAGCAAGAAGCCGTCTTTCTTGACGTAGCGGATCACCGGGAGGTTGTCGAGGATCAGATGGACCTGATACCTCTCGTCGATGCGCTTTTTGATGCGGTTGACGTCGACGGCCCTGAGGGGGTCGGAGCGGCACAGGAAGACGTCGGTCTCGTTGGTGAACGTCTGGAAGCGATAAGGGGTGCTCAGTATCCGGTCGCCCATGAGGAGCTCGCCCATGTTCGTCATGTCGATTATGCCCTCCATGGGGTGACAGAAGGGGAGGTTGTAGTAGGCGAAAGTCGCCTCGGCGTCGACGGAGGTGAGCAAGCTCGCCTTCACCATGAGCGGGTCACCGATCAAGTACTTGTTCGGTCGGCTACCGGGGAGGTAGAACCCATTGCCGGATCGCAGCAGGAGGCAGCTGGAGAACAGCAACCAAAGGCCGAATCCACGTAAAATTACCATGTTTGCGCCGGTGTCCGATGCGGAATCCTTTCCAAGACGAGCGCTTCAAAATGAGATGGAAATCGAGGAAAAAAAAGGTGCACGTATCACAAGCCGGACGCACAAAAATATTCGATTTATTTTAGATTTATCATATTTTTAGTAAAAAAAGTAACCCATAGAAATATAAAATTACAAGGTTGTTTTAGTATTAAGCTCCTGATAAGGTTTGCACATGTATATTGTTTTTTTTTAAAAAAAATATACAAATAAGAAGAGTAAATTACACGAATGGTTTTCAATTTTATGTCAATATCTTAATGATTCCCCAATTTCAATTTTAATTGAAATGTCCTTGAATTTTGATTTTTTTCACACATTTGTCCTTCTGATTGGTAATAGACAATCGGTTACGGCACATGACCTAACAAAATATAATAATAAAAAGAGGTGGCAAATGTCGTCTCTCATCGAAGGAGATAAGGGGGGTGGCGTCCCCTCCCCCTCTCCTCTTGGACACAAGGGAAGGGGTGTTGGCCTTGTCGCATAGGGGCTGGCGCCCCCTCTTCTTCGACGATCATGAGGGAGAAAAGAGGGCGCCGGCACCTTGTGCGAGCTCGAAGGGGGGCCAGCGCCCCCTTTTTCTCCCTCGCACGTGGCACCGGTGAGGAAGAAAGGGGGAGGTGCCCCTTGTGTGAGTTCACGCACCGACGAATTTTCAAGGGGGATGACGCCCCCCGCCCCCCTTTTCTTCCATCGGCGAGAAGAAAAAGGAGGGCTCACCGGTGCGTGAGTTCACACAGGGGAGCTGATGTCCCCATTTTTTTCATCACGACGTCGATGAGGGAGAAAGGGGGGCGGCGACCCTCCTATGCGAACTCGTCGGCGACAAAGAAGAAAAGGGTGCATCGGCCCTCTTCTATGAACTCGCGTGCCAACGCCCCCGTTTTCTTTGTCGTCACTTGCGAAGAAGAAAAGAGGGGCGCTAGCCCCCATCTGCGAGCTTGTGGTGGGCAGGCACCTCCTTTCTTCCTCGTTGGCATGCATGGGGCTGGCGCCCCTTCCCCTACTTTTCGGCGCCGGAGAGGAGATGGGGAGGGGGCACTACCCCCCTTGCTCCCCTCCGGCGAGAGACTGTCATCTCTTTTTTATTTTTTTATTATGTCTGTATATTATTTTATTATATTTTGTTACATTACATCGACAAGGTAATTGAAGTTGGGGTAGTATTATTAGGGCCAGATCGGACCAACTGGCAGTCCAACCAATCGGATCGTCGATCAACCACCAACACGATCCATTACAAGCCCAAAAATCGAATACTTGATCAGACATTATTGAACCGATTTAGACTGATAAAAAATCGGTTAAAACCGAGTTGAACCACGATTCATGAGTTAGCCAAATTTTTTAAAATTTTTAAATATTTTTATAAAGTTTATTATTATAAATTTGAAAAATATTCAAAGATGAACATTTTTCATAATAATAATATTAGCTCATTACTCTCCTCTCTTATTAAAAATTGTCACTTTACTTTCATCTTCCTTCTATTAATAACGTGGGACTATGTTTATATACGTTACTTATTCTTTTTCTTTTGATTTAGTCTAAAATTTATTACACTTTGAATGATTATAATTTTATTCAAAATTTTTAATATCATAAATATATATTATAATATAAGTTAATTGTATATTTATTATATTAAATAAATTAGTTAGGGAGAATAGTGCAAACTTCTTTGTTGTATGTATAATAGATTTAATATAATATAGTATATATATAATAATATATATACACAAATGTGATTTTCTTTACTTTAATATGTAATAAGTTCAAATTTAATATTAACTACTAATTATACTATACATTTATTTATAGAATATATGATCTTGTCACAATATTTTCGAAAAAATATTTGTTTGTTACTTTTAACATAAAAAAAATAAAGATATGAAATATAAAAATTTAAAGAACAGAAATTTTATATATAATAACAGAATTAAATAAGATTTTAATTTATTAAGTGTGTAATAATTTTAACATCAAATTTTAGAATGTAAATTTATGATTGTTATTTTTCTTTTGTATAATTATATTTTTGACATATGTATATACTCAAAATATAATAACTTAATTTAGTATATCATATTAAATATAATATTTATTATTATCCAGTCCGACCGATCGGTCCGATTGGACAAATATCCGGATCATTGTCCGATCTGATCCTGTCAACATTTGTTAGGGGACCGAGTAGTTACTGCACCTAAATAAGGAGAGTAGGAGAGGTAGATGGTGCGTGTGTCTCTCTGTCTCTATACAACCATTATATATAATTAGGTGATCAATCCAAAGGTAATGATTTAAATTCAAGTCATCTGATGACAATTTCGGCCTATAATACACTCTAAAGTTTGTGTCAAATTATTGTTTTTTTATCTAATCACTTCTATCTAAAATAATAAAGTTTCTTACAAAAAGGCAGCCATATTAAGCCGTTTATAAACGGATTTAATGGGGGTCCTCCCACCCTCTCCCTCCATCCGCGCCTGTCAGATCTCCATCCGACGGGTGCAGATTTCGTACGTGGTTCATGGGATTAAATGAGCGGTTCAATTCATTGGCGAAAAATGTGCGCGGTTCAACACAAAAAATCGAAGAAGACGATAGCGACGAAGACCGTGCGTCAACGGTCACGAAACCTCGGCGTGACGAGTGGCCGATCTCGGCCCAGCAACGGATCGGAGAGGGATCGCCGGCCGCAGTTGGTCGAATCTAGCTGCTCGTAGCCAGATCGGCTGCCGAGCGGCCAGATCCGTCCACAGCCAGATCGGCCGCCGAGTGGCCAAATCCGCCAGCCCGCAGCCAGATCGGCCGTCGGGCGGCCAAATCCGTCAGCCCGCAACCAAATCGACCGTCGAGCGGCCAAATCCGCCAGTCCACAGCCAGATCGGCCGATTTGGCCACGGGCGACCGGATCTGACTGCCCGACTGGCGCTCTAGCCGTGGTTCGGATCTGGGCCGCCCGTAGCCAGATCGGCCGCGTCGGCCACTCTAGCTGCGGTTGACCAGATCTAGTTGCCCGCAACCAGATCGGTCGTGGGCGGCCAGATCATCCATATCAGGCCACCCCGCAGTCGGATCGGCCGTGGGCGGCCGATCTGGCCGCCGCCTGTAGTCGGATCGGCCGCGGGCGGCCGATCTGATCGCCCCGTAGCCGAGCGGCCGATTTGACCGCCCCGCAGCTGGATCGGCCGTGGGCGGCCGATCTGGCCACCCTCGGTCGGATCTGGCCGCGAGCGGCTAGATCCGGCCAAACGCACGGCCGATCTGGCCGCGAGCGGCTAGATCCGGCCAAACGCACGGCCGATCTGGCTGCCTGCAATCACATCGGGTGCCGACGGCTAGATCCGACCAACCGAGGTCAGATCGGCCGTCGGGGGAATATATCACGAGAGAGGGAGGGGGTCGGAGAGGGAGTCGACGAAGAGGAGCCGAACGTCGTAGGAAGAGATCGTCGGCCATTGGGAAAGAACGTCGCTGGAGAGAACGGAGAGGGAGTCGACGAAGACGCAGAGGGTGCCGAACGATAGGGGTTCAACTTGGAAGTGCTTCGGGCGGATTTTTTTAACCTCATGAACCGCGCACGAAATCTACGCCCGTCAGATCTTCATCCGATGGGCGCGGATGGAAGGAGGGGGTAAGGGGGGAGGACTTTACCCCCATTAAATCCATTATAAACATAGTAAGAAGTAAACCCTATCGACGTGAGAGGCTTTAGTTATATTTCTAATCTTATGCCCCACGCCTTCTTAGTTTCCTCATCCATCTCAATGCACATAATTTTCTCCTTTTACTCATCTCAAATCTTTGTTTTTATATTTCTCTAAAACATGCAGCTTCTTCGTCCGTGAATTAGTAATTACGACATGAAACTTACTTTTTCTTAATTTTAAATTTATAGGTTACCACATAAAATATCATCCACCATTCCCCTCTTTTTTATTATTTTTTTTCTTTTTAGCAGTACGACACATTAAGAATATGTTTGGTTCAAATTTTATTAAATGAAAGATAAGGTAAAAAATAAAAAAAGAAAGGATATAAAAAATGCATAAAAATGAAGATGAATAGTTACTCATGTTTGATTAATATCATTAAAAGAAAATGAAGAGAATGAACGTTAAGTAATAATTTTTTTTGACGATTCTATCTTTTATTTATATATATATATATAATTTATATAATTAAAAATAAAAATACATGTTAAGAATGTATTTTTTCTCTTTTTCATTCCAATTTAAGAATAAAAGAATTAGAGAAAAATAAAAAAAAGAAAAGAAAATAACTTTTTCCTCCATCTTAATTCAAATAAACATGAGGAATCAATAATTCATTCCCGTCTTTCACCCGGACCAAACGGCCTAAGGAAAACCATTTCTCAATAGTAACGCTTATACGTTCACAGCATGGTTTATAAAGTTCACTTGCTCAACGAACTCATCGTGGAACAACAGAGGAAGGTGATGTGATGCAAGTTTATTGAGACTGGTACGTGTTGTTACATATGATATCGACACATTTGTTCATAATAATTTAACTTCTTGTTGATAGTTCTTAGGCTCCATTGATGAGTACATCTCAATGATAAGAAAACTGTCATCTTTCTGGTGCCATCAAGTGAACAACCTCTTGAGCGAGGTTTCATGGGGGTGTTGGTTCCATCCAGAAATCTCAGGTGTTCCGTACCTGATGGAATTTATGAGTAACAAGCGTCTTGTATATGCATACATTTTCTTTTGCCTATAATGAATAATCTTTCCTTGAAGAAGGCATCGAATTATTCATATATCTGTGTTTTAGATTAATTGCCAACAAGAAGCTGAACTTGCAAAATTGAGTACATTAGTCATACAATCTACATCAATGACAACGATTTAGAATATGCTTTTATTTTCAGGCCTAACATTCAGATTAATCAATTCTGATTAGCAAGCAACGAAGATGATTTAACCAAGATACTACCAACACTACATGTTTCCATATGTTTTTTTTTTAATTTTTTCTTACCAAAGGAGACTGTTGATTTTTCTCTCGTTCATACCTTTTTCAGAATTCTCATTTCTAAACTGATCACTGAGAACATCTAATATATATATTCTTTTCTACAGGGTTTCAGTAATATATGATTATACACAGGATCTCCTGGTGAAAAGAACTAATCCCCAATTCAACATAAATGATGTCAAGAGAAAATAACATAAAACCCCTTAGAAGAAACATAAATGATTGCTGGCATTCTGCGATCAAGAGGTACTACAATAGAACTTGAAAATATTGAGTTCACATCTTCTTACAGACTAATGAAAAGCTGAATATAAAAGGAGCAAAGGATAACTTGACAAGATACATTCTGTTACATATAAGAACCCTAGATATATGACAAATAAAGAATTGCACAAGCGTAGATGAGGTAAGATTCTCTCGTAGGCCCTAACTTCAAAGGTGACAAAATAGAAACAATTTAGATCTATAACCTTGACAGCTGTTTATGTTTCACTATCTCTCATCTATAAGGCTCTTCTTCATTGAGGAAGCTATTGGAGAAAGCTTCTCAATCTAGTTTAACTGATGAGAATAGGTAATGAACAAACCAGAAAGATGAAATGAATCCAATTGTACCAGTTGCGAGCATGATGGCAATGACCATGAACAGTGAGTAGCCAAGATATAGAGTGGCAGAGACAGGCCCACTTAAGCTCTTGAGATCAAATATCAGATAGTTCACTGAATATAAGAAGATATAGATGGCTACTGAACCAGATGCAAAGAAGGATTTCCACCACCACTTCCAGTCCTCCACACAAAGATGCATATAGGTCAGGACCAAAGAAACTTCGGCACAAACAACTACAAGAAGGATCAACACGATGAAGAGGAATCCAAAGACATAATAAACCCGTCCCATCCAAATGCTAGACATGATGAAGAACAGCTCAATGAAAAGTGTCCCGAATGGCAGAGTCCCAGCTCCGAGGACCAACAACCAGGATGGGTACTTCTGAGGAGGGACCTCTCGGGGAATCTGATTAGTCCTGACTGGATACTCAATATGTGGTGCCCTGGCACCAAGGAAACCACCAACTAGAGTAAGTGGAACTGAGATGCAGAACCAGAGCAAGAGCAACACTACGAACAAAGAGAACGGGATTGCTCCAGTACTTTGGCTACCCCACAACAGGAAGTTCAATACTGTCAATATCAAAAAGGCAATACCAGGGAAGAAACAAGAGACCCGCCAAGAAACAGAAATCCATCCCGAGTGATCCCCGACTTTGATTGTCTTCCAAATCCTAACGGCGACATACCCAGCAGCAATGCCGAGAACAAGGTAGAAAAACAGCATTCCTGTAATTAGAGTTCCACGAGATGCTGGGGACATGAATCCAAGTGCCGCAAACAGGATGGTCACAACGGCCATACCAAGAATCTGAACACCATCACCAATCATCACACACAAAAGAATAGGGTTGCTTGGGGCCCTGAAGACATCACCCACCACAAGTTTCCATCCAGAGAGCTCCTCGTTCATCTGTGCCTGTGCTTCCTTGTCGAGCTCTTCATACCGGGTCAGATCCCTTCGAACAGTTCTCAACAGGATAACAAGGACAATACCAGCAAGGAAGGCGATGACCATAAGTGAATTGAGGATCGAAAACCAATGAACCTTGGCACCTTCCATCTTCAAATAGGCATCCCACCGAGATGGCCACTTGATGTCGCTCTCAACAAACTCGACCTCATATGTGAACACAATAGGTTGGTTCTCCTTGATGCTCATGGCCACTGTAGTGGGATCACACTGGATCTTGGCTGGATATTTGTCATATGTCTTGGCACTCTTGACAGACTCCACATCATGTTGGTAACTGCAGGGAACAACTTCAAATCCCACCACCATCCAACCAGGGGCGGCTGAGGTGGATTTGTCCATGGCTGGTATCACCTCAGCCGCATCCCCAGTGCCCATCACCCTAGCAACATTGGTCTCCTCGTATTTGTGCACTAATACAGTGAACTTGAGGTGGTTGAAGATGTAGTAGGCATCACCGGCCCTGACGCCAATTGGGTAACCAGTCCACCGCAATAAGAAGTCATCTTTCTTAGTGTAACGAATCGCTGGGAGGTTCTCGAGGATCAGATTGACCTGATACATCTCGTCGATGCGCTTCTTGAGGAGGTTGAAGGAGTCGGCGGAGAGGGGGGCGGACCGGCACACGAGGATGTCGGTCTCGTTCGTGAACATCTTGAAGAGATAAGGGGAGTTCTCGATGCGGTCGCCCATGAGGAGCTCGCCCAGGTTCTCTGCACTGTCCTTGATCCCACCCGGGGGAACACAGAAGGGGAGGCTGTAATAGCCGAAGGGCATCTCGGTGTCGATGGATGTGAGCGAGTTCACCTTCACCTGGATCGAGTCACCGACCGAGTACTTGTTCGGGTAGCTTCCGGGGAGGTAGAATCCATCGCCGGATTGCAGCAGAAGGCACGCGATCACGAAGCAAAGGCCGAATCCGCGTAAAAATCCCATCTTTGCGCCGGAATCCGACGCGACACCCGTCCAAGGCGCGCGCTTCGCCAGATCTGGACAGAATCGGAACAGAAACCGATAAAAAAAGTTGTGGAATTCGGGGTTTTCCAGACAATGGGTAGCAGATCTATGCAAATACCCTAATCTCAGGGCAACAAAATCCAGAAAAATGGGGGAACACAATGGAAACTGCAGAAGACTGAATTGAATCACAATATAGTACGAGATCTGACCTTTCCGGCAGCGACGAGAACCCTCCTCTCGTCGGAGGACGACCAGATCCGGGCCGGCAGAGGAGAAGGAGAGCGGAGCGAGCAGAAGACGACCAGAATGCTGAGACGAAGCCTAAGGAGCGGGTTTATATCGTGTTCCATGTGACCTTATTTTTCGCGGTTTCTGTTACAAAAATGTCCCCGTTCTTTGACGTATTTCCCGTCTACCGACCGTTTTTTTGTCATATTTTTGCACCAACACGCGATTTATATTGTAAGAAAGACACGACCCGGCCCGAACCAAAACCGTTTTATGTTAAGCAGACCGGTTTCCGTGGACGGTGGATCTGCACCTGAAAATAAGTTGGTTCATTTCCAATATTGTAATGATTTTGCCACTCATTAACATGTAGTTTGTGACCACCAACAAGTTGGGCATCATGGACTGAAACGTGACAACTACTACTTCATGATTCAAATATAGAATTGGTATTTAGTTTGTATATTGCTGTCAATAGGGTGGAAAATGACGTAATATTAAAAAAAAATTCCTTCACTTCACTGAGATTAGCAAGTATGCATTACATATAAAGCACTACAAAACGATTTCATTTTATGATACTATGAAGTTTTTTCCTCTATGTATATAATTAAAAATATTTTTTTTTATAATCAATGTCTGAAAAGTGAAGCTAATGATTATGTGCACTATCCATAATTTAAACATGAGTCTATCATCAAATTCAGAAATGAATTTATATGGAGCTTATGGGATTGACCTCCTAACTTTTTAAAACTTAATTACCCACCCCTCCCCCTCCCTTAAAATAATGTAGTATGCTAATTGAATATGAATTTTATTATGAAGTCCCAACTTCAAATTTTGGCTCCAATTTAGTTGTGAGGTTCTAATTTTGTTCTTAAATTTGAGCTTGACTAATTTGATAATGTCATCCCATGGTGTACATAGCAATAATATGTGAGTTTCTTAATTAAAAAATAAACTTGGAAATTTATGTCACAAAAAACTTGATCACAAATAGATGATGATGACAAGAAAGAAAATTGATTTGGTCTCAACCATGGCACGTTTCTATTGAATAGCATTTTGAAGATCCTGAATGTAATGACCCAGATTTTTCAGGTTTAACAAATAGATATTTTATTATTTTATTTTATTTTGAAGAAATATTGTTATTGTTATATTTAATAATTCCGAAAATAAAAATAATTGAGAGGAGTTTGATTAGGGATAGGATTATTCAATTAATTTCATAATTTATCTAATTAACTATTAGAATAAAATAGGGAGTGGTTAAAAGGATAAATTAGAGGATTTAATTTGATTGAGATTAGATAATATGGTTAGAGAATAATTAAAAATCTATAAACACTATAAATAAGAGTAGGGGGGTACGAACGACTCCGTCTGCGTGATTTTCGGCTTCGTCTTCGGCGACCTCAGAGGACAAGGCTCGCAGGTACGTAGAGGGGATCCGTAGGTTTATTAGATTATGTTAATTTTTGTAAAGCCTATTCAGATCGACTTTGTCGAAAGAAAAAAAAATGTTACGGCCGAAGAGTTAGGTTTCGGCCGTAATGAAATAGAAAAGATAGAGAGAGAAGATGTCGGTCGTAATAGATGTCGACCGTAACAGATGATTTTTACGGTCGAGAATGAGCGTTTACGCCCGTAAAAGAAAAAAAAATAATGTTACGGCCGAAGAGTTAGGTTTCGGCCGTAATGAAATAGAAAAGATAGAGAGAGAAGATGTCGGCCGTAATAGATGTCGACCGTAACAGATGATTTTTACGGTCGTAAAAATTTGAGAATTTGGAGAGAGAAAGGGGAGATGGATTGGCCGTAAAGGAATTAAAAGAAAAAAAATGGAGACGAGGTTTTACGGCCGAGAAGTTGGGAGAGAGAGAAAAGAAGAAAGAGAAAGGAGAGATAGATTGTTACGGCCGAAGAGTAGAGTTTTACGGCCGTAACGGGATAGGCCGTAACGCGATGGCCGTAACGGAAAGGGTGTAAAAAAAATTTGATGGCCGTAACGGAAAGGGTGTAAAAGTTGATGGCCGTAACAGAAAGGGGGTAATAGAATAGGGTGTAAAAGTTGATGGCCGTAACAGAAAGGGGGTAATAGAATAGGGTGTAAAAGTTGATGGCCGTAACAGAAAGGGGGTAATAGAATATGGTGTAAAAGTTGATGGCCGTAACAGAAAAGAGGGTAAAAGTTGATGGCCGTAACAGAAAGGGGGTAAAAGTTTATGGCAGTAATGAAATAGGGGGTAAAAATTTGGAGAGAGAATTTACGGCCGTAAAAATCAGAGAAGATTGAGAGAGAAAGAAAAATGATGTTACGACCGTAATGAACAGAGAGTACAACCGAGAGTTATTATTTATTTTTGAGTAAATTTTAATTACTGATTATTATTGTTGTTATTAATTAATTTGATGTATTAATGATATTGTTGGTGATTGATTTATTTATACTATGATGAACTTTGATTTTGATTGTATTGTTGACCTACTTAGTTTGGAGTTCAGAATTTATCTCATTGATAATTTATTTAAAGATAGACATTTTAAGTAAACAAGATAAAAGACGAAAGCTACTGGGCCCATGTTCACTGATTGCCACTAAGTCGGGACCAATTGAATTGAATTGAATTGAATGGGGCAGATAGTGTAAAAACTATGGCTGTCCTGTGTATGGTCACTCGTCCCCCACCATACACGAACCCATTGAATCGTATTGGGCTTGCCGTGGCTTTGATCCCCCACTGGCCTGCATGAAAGTGGCATGGTGTCCCTTAATTGACTGAGCGCTCCTCATTGAATTGGATAACTCCTAACATTGAAAATCGAATCGAATTGAATTGAATTGAAATTGGAATTGCAGTAAATAGAATTAAATCATGGTCATTTGGATATATTGGCATGGAGTTGGCAATTACTATTGCCCTATTGAATTGAATCGTTATTGGCCAATGACCATTGATTATTGAATTGGAAATTGTTAATTGAATATTGATTTATTAATCAGGCAATTGATAATTATTAATTGGAACAATTGTTATTGATTTACATTGGTCTGTTGACCATAGCCTGATATATTGTTCATATTGATAAATTGTTAATTGATTATTGTATTGACTGCTCAATCGACTCATTATTGATTTTATCTTATTTTCGATTGAGCATATTGATTGTCTTTTAGACCCTACGTACTGAGTATTTTTTTTTATACTCATGGATATTTCCATGTACCTGGATCCGTGCAGGTGAGAGTACTTCGATAGAGGATGATCCTGCAGGTGGCTATGCTCAGTGATAGACAGATGTTGCACATGTTCTAGATTGAGTTGTCTAGTTTTTATTATTTCCGCATTTATTAGAATTGTGAACTTATTAATATTTTAATTATTTTGAATATAATGAATTATTAGTTGTTATCATTGAAAAAGTCTTCCGCAATTATTGTATATATTCCGCAAAAAATGTTTTATAGAAAATTGAGTAGCGCCTCTGGGACGACTCTGAGCACGTGAAAGTCACGTGGGTCTCGGGGCGTTACACTGAAACTTTAGTTCCATGATAATTAAACTTGATCTGAGGTTGGGTAAAAGTGAAAAAAAAAAAAAGATGAGCCTGATCAAATTGACGAGTTCATAAATTAAATTTACAACTAATATCCTTTTTCTTATACTTAATTGATCAAACTTTATTAAATGTACAATTATTTTGCTGATAACACATCGGGATTTCATTTAGTACTATGCATATCCCGTGCCCTCTACAAGTTGTCGGTGGTATCTTATTACAACGACGGGTTACCCTGCAGAATCCTTATAAGATCCCACCACTTAGCCGACAGTTCCTGAATTCTTGAGAGAAGAAATGGTTAAGAATTTAGATTATCAGACAACGCATGGAAAATGAGATAATTGGATGCAAGATATTATTGTATTTAATTAATAAATTATCATGCTTCATAGTTAAATTCATTAGCTAATTGACAAGTTTAATGGCATAATGTTGGATTCAAAATTTATTAGGCACCCAAAATGCACGAGGTCCTGTAGAATTGTTTTTCGCCGGTCAACGTTTCGAAGTTAGTACCAAACAAGTAAACGGGAAAATGAATAATTTTCTAGAAAAAAAGATATCCAAATAATGCGATGTTTGAGAAATATATAGTTAATTGACTTGTTTGTTATTGCAGAAAAAAATATAATAAAAACAATGAGGGTCTTTTTGTGTCTAGAATATAATAATACTTTCTTAATCGGAGTAACAACTTCAGGAATCGAAAGTCTTGAACTCTGTCAAATTTGTGTGGCTTTAGAGATATGTGAGTGCAGGCCACAAGACAAGACGTTGATTATTCTCCATACATGAGGATGCAACCCACGCTTTTTTTTTTGAATTTTTTTTATAAACTTCTCTTAAATTATCATATTTTTTAATAAATTTATTTTTTTATCTTTAAACTACCACATTTTTTCACTTTTGTCTTCTGCCTATTTTTAATTTTTCTCATTTATGAAATTACTCTTCCTCCATAACACATAAAATAATAAATATAAAAAATAAAAAAATTAGAAGAAGATTATTTAGTCTTTTTTATAAATATCAAATTTTTTTACCACTTTAATCCTTCCAATATTTTTTTTATTTTTTTATATTTATTATTTCATATTTTTCTAAAAGAAGAGTAATTTAGTTTTTTTAATAAATAAAAAAAATAAAAATAACGAAAACATAATAAAAATGAACAGAGGATTAAAATAAAAAAATCATAATAATTTAAGGATTCAAAAAAATAAGTTCATAATTTTAAATTGGATGATTTATAGAAATAATCTTTTTTTAAACTAATTTTCGATGTTTAAAAAATGAAGCCAACGATTTAATACATTTATACATAAAAATCGATTTACTAATAATAATAAATGAGGCTCTAAATGATTTTTTTATATTCACAAAAATTAGATCTACTTTATTCTAACCCTTGGTGGTCCCTCGCCTTTTATTTCGTTTTTTTTCTTTTGTGGTCTGGTCTCGTTCTTTCAAAGCGTTTACTTGTTCAAAATACTAAATTAGTGCTATTTGGCGATTAGGTGCGTCCTTTCCAATCCACGTGCATCGGATGAGTAAACAAAGAGTGGGAGGCTGCTGCAATGTGCAAATGCATGTGCAAAAAGTTGGCAGGAAATAACAGCGAAGGCCCCGGCAATGTCCATGTTTCTATGCTATAATAATCCATGGTAATCTTCTAACGCCCAAAAAACCCTGGTGATCAACAACGGCGATTAATAGAGAAATAATTACGCTCAATTTTTAATCTTTTAGAAAAGGGATCAAAATTTTGATTACACGCTTATTAGCACAACGGTCAAGCTAATCTTCTTGTCATTATCAAAATGTAAGACTTTGTTGGAAGGGCATTTCAAGGGGCTTATTGCAAGCATGCACCATATGTTTGCAGCTTTCTTTTTCACAAGTTCATCAAAGCTCCCATTTTTAAACTAGCAGTCTTTTGGAGTCTTGGGAACAGAAGGCCAACACCGAAAAAAGAAATAAATAAGGAAATAAGAATTAATCATCCTATTCCTAGGATTGTAAGTTTAAATATGAATCATGCATTCCTAATTCAGCTTTAGAATTTAATTTTGCTTATTAGGGAGGCCGGTTGTTACCTGTTGTTAGTTGTTACACATCACGATTATATAATTCTTGCCGGCGTTTGGTGGATTCAGACCCTGATTCGACAAGAGAGTAATAGACTAATCTCTAGTTGGAAGCTATGAATGGAGGCAGTATAAGAAGCTGAATACAAATTAATGTAGCTTTAATAGTACATACATAGCATTAAGGTTGCAGTTGTATGTACGACTGCAACGATCAATATATTTGCATATTAAATTAGTGATCGCACATGAAGTAAGAAACAGCAGCACAAGAATTGATCACACCAGCAACAATTTGATCTAAAAACACCTACTTCTGATGGAACAAAGCAGAGGATGTGAATTCACTGGATGATAAATGATCCATACTGTAATTTTTATTTGATAACTGAATTGCAAAGATACCTTTCGCGCCAGGATTCAAACTTCCGGTTGTGGAACCATCCGATTATCCTCCAATCGGGCGGTCCAATGCCCCATGACTGACTTTATAAGGTAAATTCTCGACTTGAAAGTTTAAGTTTTATAGTCAGGAGCCCTGTATTCTGGCACATCTCTCAGACCAAGCCTGGACAACACAAGGCAATAAGAATCCCAATCTGTCTTTCGTAGATATTTGAGAAGTTTCTTTCTTTTCTGAACCATCTCTTTGAGCCCCTTTCTAGAGTGTTTATCCTGTATTTATAACAAGCGATAACTTATGCCACATGTTGAAACATACATTACATCATCAACGAAAAATATCACATAAAATTAATGAGCATTAGAAGGAGCGAACATAATCGATTTATTCGTTTCAAAAACATAATCGATTTATTGCTACTACATAATTTGAAGGGTGTGGGTGGGGGGAGATGACTACAAGACCTAAAACACGTAGACACTTGCATATGGAAACTAGACAAGCACAAGCAAAGAGATAAGAACAGATGTGGAAGACAAAAAACTTAATACACATCAGCTTATGAAAAAACTGAACATAATTTATAACTGCCATTACCTTTTTATGCAACACAGAAGACAGGTGCTTAATTTTGGTTGTGAGTTGTGCCACTACACATCAAAGATGAGAACCTCAATGTTAGAACAGCAAGATCAATGAAATAAATAATGAGAATGAGCGCATATCACATTAACTCATAAAGCATACATATGATAAGCCAATCTCATTAAAGGTAATCCACAGCTTTTTACTGTGAAGAAGCAACAATGAAATTTATGCCAAATGCGACAATAAATACATTGTGTAAATATATTCTACACACATTGGAAGTTAAGTCTTCTTTGCAAAAGCAATATATCTGGTCGCGGATGGGTGTGTTGGATTCTTTCCCAGCAGCAGCAGAGGCCTTCTCTGGCAGTTACTTCGTGACCGGGTTAGACAGCACCAGAGCTGGAGGATTTTGTTAACATCCTTTTTGGCCTGTACCTGGGCCGTTTGGCTTCAGTGCGACCAGACTGTCTTTTGTAGGGAGCGATGTCAGGTGGAGAGTATTGTTCATCATGCTTCTTTTCTTCTTCGGGAGTGGGGTTTTGCTTAGCTGATGTCCACCTCTTTCTTTTTGCTGCTCTCATTTTGAGGGCCCACACTTGTACATTTTGATCATTCCATAGTTTTATATATACATGGATGGCAACCACAAATCTTGGTGGCCATCCTTTCTCTCCTCAAAAAAAAATCTGTAAATCTAAAATACTGCTTTGAGCTCCTTTTCCTTCTCTTGGGAGCTAAGAAAAAGACATCATTAACATGAAAAAGGATTATTACCACCTCAAAGAAAATAGCCCACAATATCATGTGAATTCACTTCTTAACGATACAGCTACCAAAAGAACAGAATGCACATGATAATGCCCATCTCCTTTCCCAAATAACAAATAAGATGATAATAGAATAACAGAACAAAATTGAGATTCTCATATATTTTTAGGAAAATTCAATTTCATATGATGTTCTGTAATGAATGAAATGAAAGTTCACCAATTAAGACACTCAGAGAAGACCATCATGGATCAACGAACTTACCTCACTCTACAAATAACAATAATAAATGAATTGGAATACTTAACAAACAGATACCACTGACTTAGAATCCTCAGCCTACAGAATGCATACATAAACATAAACTAATTCCTCTAAAAAACATAAAGTAATTCACTAAGAATCAGGGATGAAGACATGACATCTAATACTAAGTTAGCTGTGAATACAAAGGGCTCGAGTAATATACACATGTTTTATCCACGTCCATCAAGTTTTGTTTCTTTGGCTTTCAAGAACAATTGTAAATTTCAGAGTTTTATCGTTTTCATGCAAAGAGGATAACTACCCTAGTTCAGTGGTCAATATTTCCTTCATAAAAAAGAGTTTTAACATATTTCATTATGGAAGTGCAGATGAATTCTAAACTGGAACATAAGAAACAAAAAGGAAGACAAACACAGATGGGTGTGTAGGGTTATATGCTAGGAAAACATCAGTTTTATAAAGTCAGCTCCTGAAGCTTCTTGATGAGTAGTCAATTATTTGATATCAGAGTTCAGAGGTAAAAATGACACCCAAACAGGGTATACTTGGAGGAGAGCCTGCCAAAACCACATCGAAGATGCATAAAAAGTTACGAAGAGAATATTTGTGGGATTATTGGATGTTTTACTTTATGCAGTTTATAATCCAAAGCACTTGAACTATTTCACCTCAAACATGCAACACATGTTGGCATAAGGCACACCTCAAAGAACTCTAACCGTTCAAAAACTGTGCATCAATGCATTGGAGAAACTAACACACACAGAACAGCTTCAAAACAACAACAACAACAACAAAACCTTATCCCACTAGGGGGCCATTGGTCTAATAAAAAAAAATTTAAAATAAATTACAAGTCACTGGGGACTCAAACCTTTGACTTCTACTAGAGGAATAAACCTATGGATTTGCTGACAAAAATAGAGAGAAAGAAGGATGACAACTAAAGATTGTAGTTGTCAGCCTTGTATATATATAGCTGTGATTTGCTGACAAAAATAAATCAATTTCTAATATGGTAAGTTTCTTGAATTCTTAATCCCTCAAAAAGTGGAAAGAATAGCACTGCTAAGTTCTCATGAAAACATCTTAGAGGGAAAATTCTCATGAATATAAGTCATCCATCAAAATCGTAAGAATAAATGTTGGCACATAGCTCTCAATTAATATCTACCATTTCTCCAAGGCTCATGCTTCCCCAATTATTGAAAATTATGTTGATTCTGATTATGAACATCCTAGAAGAGAGATATATTACGTTTTCAACTAACCATTTCCATCAGCCTACAATGTATTTTCCATCACGATGAAGGATAGTTTGCAGCCTATTCAAAACATGGAATACTATCACCTTAGGTATGCCAGTACTCTTTGCAGCTCAAAAAAAAAAAAAAAACTTCTACAGTTAACTGGCATAACTTTTCTGTTACCTTGAACTCTTGCTGAACCACAATCCGATTCTGACATTTTGAATTCATCTCGAACTCTTTTTAGCTCTAGCTTCATCTTCTCAGCTGATGACATGTGATCCGGATGGAAATACTGCAGAAACATTAAAAATGGATGTTAGAACTAAAGTACGGGTTCAATAAATCTCCTGCTTAGTGCTTACCTTTTCTAACAGGTGTTCTTGTGGGGGGTTCAACATGAACGTCGGAGTGACCTGCCCAGTAAGGCTTGTAATGATTGACATCCTCCGCACTGCCCAAAATGCATGGAAAATGTGGTAAGGCCACACTAAAGTGTATGTGCCAAATATAAATAGAAAAAAGAAATCATACAGTTGCGCTTTTTGTTCGTTTCTGCATCCTTGAGCTTAACCAAGCTCTCTCTAAGATCCCTGAAAACACCACTCATCCCCGACTCTTTCTCCTTCTCCTCCAACACCCTAAGCTTCACGAGCCTCTCATTCAACTCTGTCAACACGAATCCCTCGTCGCCCTTTGCTGCTGTCTCCGGCCGCAACTTCCTGAGTTTCTCTCCAAGCTCGTCATAGCTATACATCTTCAAGAATTCCGTCTTCAACTCCTTCCCTGATTCTCTCTTGCCCTCCTCTTTCTCCCTTTTCTCTCGGCCGAAGATCAAGTCGGGAAGTGCATCAGACCCAAGGATTGACGTGGTTTTCTCTGTGCCATCGGAATGCAGGCTGTCCTGGAAGGACCTGAGGTTAAAGGGCGTCCTCCTAGTCGGCTGTTCCCCCGTGGACTTCGGTATCTGCCTCAGCTTCTCGCGAATGGCCTCGAACGAGAGCCTTCCTTCATTGTCCAGAGAGGTCGCAGAGGCTGCCCCGCCGATGTCGGAAGGCCTGTTAAGGACACTGTTCTTAAGGAGGTCCTGGAAAGAGATAGTAGACTGCTGCGACGGCGGCCGGGGCGGCGTGCGATCGCCGGAGGGAGGCGTCCTGTTACGGAACTCGGCCAAGTGTTTGCGGATCTCATCGAAGGAGGCAGCAGGGGCCCCGCCGGCGGTGGGGGAGGAGACGGAAGGAGGCGGAGGTGGGTCGAGGGGAATACGGCGAGGACGCACCGGATGGGACTTGAGGCGTTCCTTGATGTCGCTGAAGTAGGAGGAGTAGGAAGGTGGCGGGGGCCCGGCGGCAGCATCATTCTCGGCGGTGCCGCCGCCTTCGGATCGGATTCCGGCGGTGGAGGGACGTCGGAGGAGGAGGAAGAGGAGAAGGGGATAACGGTGGAGCGGAATGGGTTGAGAGTAATGGCTCGAGGCTTGAGCTTGAGATGGAGAGCCATGATGAGTTCTAGGGTTTTAGACGCCGTGGAGGAGGAGGATTTAGCAGGAGATCGGAGATGGTGGCGATCAGGGAGGGAGGAACACCCAATGGGCCATGGCTTTTGGTTCTTCGTGTGCAGTAAAGTTAATATTCAAATTATTACTATTTAATTAAGGTATTCTTAGTCATATATTATTTGCTTTTCTTTCACTGTTTCACTTTCACATTATTTAGTAATTACATTTTGTTAAGGATTCTAAAATATTTATTTAGATTTTAGTTAATCACGTGAGTTCAAACTTTAAAATGTGCCTAATATTCGCAAAATTAATGATAAGGTCTTATTTCACTTATATGATACCAAAAATACTAATAACATATGGATAATAATTACTGATAATAATTTTTAAAATTATATTATTTGATAAAAAATTGATAAGTTTTTTATAATTAAATCAAACTCAAATTAACACAAAATATATAAGCTTAAAAAATATTTTAGTCTCACAAATATATCAAATTTAGTGATAAAGTAGAACAAGAGTGTTTATTTTTTTATCGTTTGATTATTATAATTTATTATTAAATTGATTATTGTAGAGTTTTATTTTTTATCATTTAATTAATTTAATCATTATAATTTATGATTAAATTGCAAATAATATATATTTTATTGAATTTTGATAACAAGATATCATTAAGGCTAAATAAATTATAGTTGTTAAATTAGTTATATTTATTAACATGGCATGTCCAATAATTCTATAATCTTGATTTTAATCATACTTACTATTTAACACATACTTTTAATTAATAATACAATTATTCTATTATTCTATCAAGTAAAATTAGTGTTATACATCTATTCTACATCAAATGCTCTACGTATATTTTTTTTCATAATGTATATATATGTACAAAAAAAATAGGTGGAAATAAAAAAAGCCCTGCCAATCATCATCAAGATAGAATAATTAAATAATATAAAAAATCTTATATATTATGTTGGCTTATCTATTATTATTCTCTCGATACTTAAGTCATCAAATTATTAAATAATATCTAATGTTGATCTAGCATAATTAACGAATCAATGGCCGCTTAATTAACTGCTAAAGATGGATTCATGATGAATAATGAGCCTCCAACACCCCTGTCTCATCACATGATATGAGAAGCAAAATCCATGAGTTGTGTTTGGCTTCATTGGAACTCCAGAACTTCAGTCCTAAAATTTTGATATTATTTTTTTTATTCTGCTCGCTGCTTGAATGCAAGTTTTGCTTTGATAGAAATTGGGCCCTTGATAGAACATGTGTGAAAGGGTGAACTTCAATCAGCCCGAAATTATTTTGCAAGAAATTAGCAGAACAAAATCGTTTGACCATAACTCAAATCCAGGTGGGGCTCATGAGAACTTTGAATGGTGTTTGGGAGAATTTTCTCAAGTTCCGATATTTTGTTCTTAGCCAAACATAACTATGGATATTAGCGCCCATCTTTCTCTCTCCCCCCATAAGGATTATATTTCTTTATACACAAGATAATTATTCAAGTAGTCAGTCATTTATTGGCATGTCTTCTTATTGCAAAATTTTAAACGTCTTTTGCTTTTGATATTAAATGTGTCAGGAAAAGAAATGTTCTTAAAAAACTTTTGATTGTAAACATAGTTAATTCTCAATACAACTTTTCATCAATGCTTTTATTTTTTTTCTATTGGTTGATGGATAGCAAATTTCATCTTGTATTTGTCATGTCATTGGACTACTGGAGCTAATAAGTGATGATATCAAGTCATGCTCTGTGTTGTTATGATCTCAGTCCTTGTACGTGGATATATCTTCATGAATTTTTCATAAGAGGATTGTCCTGAGTCATTTGACTTTCTTCCCAGGACATTTGCAAATTTATCTAGACTTTTCATGATTTTCAATGGCTGATTTCTTTGCTTTTATCCCCATTGTCACGACGCTCTTGGAGCTCGTGATGTTCACGATGGGATGAGTCACATTTTTTCATTTTTTTTTAAATCGAGACAATCAATCATCATTATATCATTAGCAATTTAATGTAAACATAAAAGAATATCTTTTTTTCCACTCGTTGTCGGTTGCTAATCACAATTGCACATTGACTTAATGCCACGGACGTGCCTTAGAAACATCATTTGTGCATCATCATACATTTAATTAACATACTAAGTTAGTTTGAATATCCATTTAGTGACATTTGTATATAGTAATTAATGTTTCAATTGGAGCATAATGATTACTTAATTATCGATAAACTTTACAAAGTTATTACATAAGGTTATTAGGAATAAATTGTAAAATTTCTAAATATTATAATATATATGTTTAAATAGGATTAAGTAAGCTTAATTATGGTTAAAACACTTAGTTATGACAAAAAAATGTGATTGATCATCACTTAAGTTCCAAGCTGACAGGTGAGAGCTGCTAAAAAAAAAATTTTCAAACCGTCATACGACCTCAGACAATTTTGAAAAAAAATATAAGCCACTTAACGCTATCTTTTCACTCTAGAAAAATTACTGGAGGAATAACTCGAGCAAAAATGACCTAGGAAAAATCAGGAACAACGGCTGTTCTAGGTGAGTTTTGTTTCGAAAAATTATTCTTCTGATTGATAGAATCATTACTTCGTGATAAACGAACCATAAATTATGAAATTTTGGATGGTTAATCCATTCAAAGTTAGCTTTTCATGGCCTCTGGAATCACCTAAAAAGGATTTTATAGAGGAAGTTATGAACTTAACTTCGCATGTCACTCATCTTATCCCGAGTCTGATACAAGTTCTATTTGTAAATTAGGGCATGGTTAGAATAGAGTGAATTAGGGTTTGAAATTTGAATATGCTTAAATAGACAATCCAAAGGTTAGGTGAGAGGTGGAATCATCTTATTTAGACGTATCTTGGGAGAAATGATTTTTTTATTTTAGAGTTATTCTTCTGTCAGATTCCAAAACATGGACAAATCACGATCCGAATTAACTATTTTTGTTATAAGTCTATACATCAAGTTAAATTCTTTAATTTTTATGACAAAATACTAATGAAGTCTAGTTTAAAAAAATTATGCCATAGTTAAAAGGACAAGTATGAAGAAACATATAAATCAATATTTCAGTAACACATAGTCTGCCAAGACACAAACCCTAGATCAGATTGTTTGGGATATCCTGACTTACTCACTTGAAATTTGATAATAATATTTGGGGGTTGGAAACCTTAGTATGTCTAATTTCTAATTAATCCAAAATCATAAAATTTGCCTATGTAGTTAAGAAATTATGAATTATTTATTGACAGACACTCGGTCTGATAGTACCTAGTTAAGCTTCGGGGAATTGAAAAGTGAAGTATGTAATAGCTTATGAATATAAATATTTGAAGCTAGAAATTGGTATTAGAGGAGGTTATATGCATTTTAGGGTGCATAAGCATTCATACATCATGGGCATGCATTACATATTACCTTATTAGTGATTGGAAAGTAAAAAGACATTATTGTTTGTAAGAAAATATCAAGTTGCAAGTGAAAGGGAGGAAATCTAATAAATCTCCTTGAAGGGATAAAGTACAATGTGAGTGAGAAAATTTACAACATAGTAAAATGTTATATATTAGTTCTTTTATTTATGACATTATCTCAAGTAAATATTATTATTATTATTATTGAAACATATCTTGAGCTATGAAAAGTATTTATGATATGTTTCAAGAATTTCATATGAGACGGAGTAGCATCTTATACACAAATATTTTTAGGGAACAATGCTTGTGAAGTGAAAATAAGTTTTACTTGATAATGATATGTGATTATGACACGTGTATTTTGATATTGTTAAACTCCATGTGTTAACTAGTCATACTAGTTGAAAAAGGTATTTGGGATCGTATTTGATATACATGAAGCCTTTGGGACGTATATCGGGTGTCTTTGCCTTTTGGGAGCTGCTTTACGTGCATGTATTGACCCATGATATGCTCTACGTATTTGAGAATCGTGATTGTGTGGCACACAGTCATGATTATGATACATATTGACCCATGATTTGCTCTGCGTATCTGAGACTCTTGATTGTGAAGCTCTGCTTAATTGTATGACACACAATCATTGATGGATATGTATTGACCCATGATTTACTCTGCGTATTCGTGACTCTTGATTATGAGCTCTGCTTAACTGTATGACACATGATCATAAAGAAATACGTATTGACCCATGATGAGTATGTGTAATGACACACGTGTGGAGTTTAATTATGAAAATGATGATATCTTAAATTACTTTTATTTATGTGAAAGTTCATATGATTTGATAAGTTATGTTATATGCGCTATGCTTTAAATGTTTTCTTATATGAAATAAATGTGATTATTTAAATGTTATATGCACTCGTATTGTTCCCCTATGTTGTATTTTTATTCCACTCACTAAGCAAGTGATTGTTGCTCATAGTACTTATTTTAAATTTTTCAGATACTCGTAAGTTCTTGAGTTGAGCCGACTCGAAGTTTATTTTGCTGCATATTGAAGAGGTCGAACCGCTAGAGCACTTTATTCTCCCTTCACTTTTGTTTTTTGAAAGCATGCATGTTATAAATAATCTTAAATATTGTAATTGAGTTTGTGAGAAACTTTTTGTAAAGTTGTATAAGACTTGATCCCGTGGGATTATATGTGACATGGTTTGTGAAAAAAAACATAATGACAATATGTGAATGTCTGAACTTATAGCTTTTTATTAAACTTTGATTAATATATATGCGTTTTTTGTATGTTTGTTGGACAATATCACAAGATAAATAAGGGAGGAGGGTTTGGCGATTTTATTTTTGAAACTGCTAAACATACTTAAGATTATGATAATTGGGATTAGAACTTAGTCACGGGGTTGTGTGCGACACTTAACATCTAAGACAATTAAGAATTAAACTTTAAATACCATAGACCTACATAACTTGATACCTAGACTATAATGCCTCAGAAACAATCTTCCATGTGCATGAATCGATATTTGACATGTGATGAAGCGAGTTCCAAAATGTTACAACATTATATATTTTTCATCAATAAATGCACTTAAGGCACAATCAAAACATGAGTTTACATTTTAAACATGCTCAAATCTATCTTACAACTTATCAAGTTTCTCAATTTTTAAACTCCTCTTTTAGTGATGCTTTTTCCCACTTTTCTTTCTAAAGTTTCTTACTTTTTTTCCTCCTCAATTAGAGTCTACTATTCATTCTTCCTGCTTCAAGTTCTTATCCATGTCTTGTTGATTTGCGACAGAGAATGAGATGAATTTCAGCTTCTTCTCATATTAGGTCTCCTAGGACAAAATTAGTTGTTGGTTTTCAAGAAATGGAAAAAAAAGAGAGGAAGAGAAAAGTGTATTTAGGAATCCAATCCGACACTTATTCCTCTTTTTTTATAGGTTTTACATCGGTCATCGTGTTTGAATGAATGGAGGTTTAAAAGTAATAGGGAAAAGTGAAGCATAAAGTGAGCTTGATGCTTCGATATTCTTAGTCTACTTTTGCACAATTTTAGTGTTCTTTGTTTGTTCTCTTGTTTCTATTTTACCTCGGTATTTCAACCTAGATGTTTTCTTTCTCATGTTCATACTGTACCTAAAATATAATTATTTGTGTTGTAATGGTTAGGCGAATTGCAAGTTGGAAACGTGATCAATTCTGATAATGCAAGGAGTTATCTTGATGAATGGGACAACCATGTGATTGTTACTTTAGTATATGGATTGTAGTGCCATGAATTTTATAGCATCTACTTCACTCTTGCCTATTTGGACACAGAAGATCAAAGTTTGAAGTTTCTACTTTAATTGCATCCTTTTTTCTATTATACTAATCACAAAAACTAATTATAAAATATTTGAAGTTTCGCTTAATGGATGCGTCCCTCTTTTAAAGAAGGAATACCATGTGCCCCCTCTTCTTATTCATTAGATACAAAGTGTGAATCAAATTTAAATTTTTAAATGAAACTGAGTAAGTAAGTCTAAATGTTAAACTCGGAATGACCACCTTCTTCTTGATTAACCATGTCAAACAACTACAACAAGAAATATGCCCATAATGTTTTTCTTTTTAGCTGGTTTACTGGTGTGTCCAAATATATTCTATTGTAACATTGAGTTGCTTGTACACGTGCTAACTATATACAAACTTCCAGTATGTCTTTAGAAATGGTTAGATAAATCATGAATGACTTAAAATGTTGTTGAAGTGAACGATTTAAAATGTTGTTGAAGTGATTGAAAAGCATAAGCTGATTTTGAATTTTAGTTGCATAAAAAGGTACAATATATATTTATTTTACCGTACACTCTCTCTGCGTGCAACCATATTAGCTTTTAGTATTATATATTTGATAATCACCAGTTTATTGTACTTTCTTGAACAAATGTGAATGTCATGTTGAATATGGATTTAGCCTTTTACCAACTATCATTCTTATTTCGTTGACTATGAGAGTTGCATAATGATATGATTTGAATTTCACCATCAAAAAGTGGTTGAACAACAAATAACAATGTGAACTCTTAACATTAAAAGTTGTTATATTTTCCATAGTTTTTTCTTTCTTGTTCCTTAATATGCTACTTCTAACAACACTAATATAAGTTTGGGTTTGTTGCTGCTAATATACTAGGATAAAAACAAACCAATTTGTTTGATTCTCTTTTTTTATAATTTCTTCTATAAGAGTGATCAACTATAGAGTTGGTTTGTGTATTTGCATAGCTTAAGTGTTTATCATCTAAGAGCGCAATTGGCAAACTCATTTCCTAATACTTCTTTACTTAATTCCTTGAATGTCAATTAGAAAGACAATTAGCTATCAAGTTGGCTCATATTTTTATTTGCAAGGGAAGTGGCTCATATTTTTATTTTTTACTTATTTTGCATACTAATGAATAATTCCAATTGTTCATATTAGGCGGTCTATTGGTTTAATAACATTTTTCCTTTTGTTGGATGATAACTTGATAAAGCATTTTGTACTTGTTGATGAGGTATAATAATCCTTACTCTTGTTTATCGAATAGACTAATATACAAAATGAGAATTATGTCATTGTTTGTCTTTCTTGATGAGCAAGCCTTGGAGTTCCTTGTTGCATTTGCAAATGATTTTTTTTTGTTTATGGAGTTAATGTTGTAGGGAAAATGTTACTTTCCTTCGTGATTTGAATGGTTGAGTTGTTCTACTTCTAATAACTTATCTTTTATTCTTATTGCCTATGGAGTCAATTCGAAAAGAAAAAAAAATTAAACTTATGACGGTCGCAAAGTCATGAATTCATGACAAATACTTCCAGCTCTAGGCTTTAGTAATTTCATTTATATAATGTTATGTACTATCTTTAACTTTTCAATTGTCTCATTCTTGGCAAAATTTTCATGTTGTATGCTTGATTTTGACAATGAATAAATATTTAATTCTCATTCCATGAAATTTTGTCATCATAAACTTTGGGTTGAATTTTGTATGCAAATGATCTTCCCTACTTAAGTAACAAAATAATTTCCATTATGTACTACCGATAGTTATCAAATTTTATTTCAATAGTTTCATTCCTTTACCAAATTATGTGGGTATAGTCTTTATTGCTTGGTTGACATGATATTTCGTCATCCTACTTTCATGAAATGTCCTACTTCAGAGTTTAATGATCTTAAAAGGATCGCTTGTGTTTGTTATTCCATTGTATTTGATTTTATATTTTTTTATCATTGCTAAAGTCCTTTTGGTTATTTTGATATGAATGTGAAGCTTACTATTTTGTTTTCTCAAGCATATTTATTTATTGATGATTGATGACAATAAAAATTCTTCTCACAATTACTATTCAAGTATATAATTAGTACCGTCTTTAATCAAGGATATACTCTATGAAAGTTGTGTCCTTCTTAAGGTGACATAATTATTCTATTTTGTTGCTTCATTTATACACTTTTACAAATTGGTCATGGAATTTTATGATTTTCTTCTTAGGACATTTGTTAATTGTCTAATTCAATCATGTTTGCACTTTAAATTGAGCTTTATTACTAGATGGACATAAGGATCCATGATTTTAAAAACTTACTATTTTTTAAGAACACATCTCTTATATATTATATTATATTATATTGAGATAGTTGACCTTGCTGTTGTTGTATGGTGAATTAATACTTTGCTAGCTCTATCTTATTTGTACAGATGTTTTTCTAACATATTTTTTTTTTCATATTATAGGTTAGGAATTGATGAGGAACTTGTCACGTTACTTAGCTGTCGTTCACCAATAATTCAATTCCTTTGCTATTAATGAAATTTTGACCCCGCAAAAGACAATGTGCCATCTTTTTCGCATTGCAATATTTTTTGAATTGAATTGATTCTTATTTTCATCATATCATTCTCCTTGTTAAGGAATTCAAAATACAACATTTCAGAGCTTTGAAAATCAATGTCACAACTTTTTTTAAGTACTTCATAGTTTTTTATAATAGTTATAAGTGATTCATAAACACTAATAATATTTTTATTATTTTTGTAATGCTCCTAAATCGCACCCCGTCATGTGACAGAATACGTTTCGAGAATGCTATGGATCATCCTTACGCAAGATTATTTGGACCGGACTAGCCGGTCCGATCGATCCAACCATAAACTGTCACTTAGGACGGGTTTGATTCAACCCCAAAATCAAATTGGGATTCAGACCACTTCGAACCGGTCAAGACCAATGAAAACTCGGCTAGAACTGAGTAGAACCGTTGAATCGACGATTTTATGAGAGTCGGCCAGTTCAAAAATTGAAATTAATTGAAATAATGTGCAATTGTGCACACTGAGTTTTGAACCAAAGACCTCTTAAACCAACTAATGTGTACATACCACTGTGCTATATTTATTCATTTGAATGTCAAGTTATTTTATATTATACAATGGTTATCATAACTCATTTATCAAATTATTTTCTTTGATGAGAAAATATATAATATTTTTAAATGTAAAAAATTAAATATAAAAAGATTAATTACCTAATTAAATTAAAAAATAGAAACTACAATAATCTTTCTAGTTTAAGTAAATACTAATAATTAAATTTGATAAATATGAATTTGTAAATTATAATTGAATATATTAAAATCACATAAAACTCATCAATAGTTAAACATGACACATTTGATTTTTTAATTTTAATTAAAATGATTTAATCATATATACTTTGATGTAGAAATATACTAATTATTAATAAGAATATATAAGTATTAAAGTTTATATTTTTATATTATTTTATTAATATCCGATTCGATTGTCCGGGTTAATCGGTTCGACCGGTCTAACCTGAACTAAAGACATTCGGGTCGACGTCCGGTCCGAGTCTTACAACATTGTCTTACGTGTACATCATATTGACAAAAAAAAAGACTTTGACTGATAAACTCAACATCGATAAAAGCAGAAGACTTAATCATCATTAAATAATCAAATAGTATGACATTTTAATATGCGAAAGACAAGTAAAGAACTTCATACGAGTCCAAAGGAAGATTAATACATCATCTAATATGCGGAAAAGACAAACCTATCACATGAACCTAAGGGACTCAATACCCATGTGCAGCCATCTACGAGCTCGATCTGTCACCGTTGGCTACCTTCATTATTTTGACCTTTGTTTGTATTTAAGAACATGCAATGGAGAACCTCCTTATGAGTTTTACAACTCATTCTGTAAGTAAGATAAATATCATCATAAGATTATAATACTAGACATGGAAAATATCATCATTATTTAAGGAGAAGTGAATCATGATCATCATAAAGTAATGGAAACATGTAAAGAGACATATGAATAAGAGATATAAGGTCATAATTAAATCATCATAAAAAGGTTGGCTAAAAGCCAATTATCATAAGAGTAATTCTTAATTCATATGAGTTCATCTTCTTCATTATCTTATTATTCATCTATTTGAGATATATTTCAACCCACGGGGAGAGCTGCCTTAATCCATCAATCATCATCATAACTGACAGAGTCAGCCCATAACTATCTATAGTCAGCCCATAACTGATCGAAGTCAGTCCATAACCTGGTCGTCACCAGTCCATCATAAAAATAAGAGCTTTCTATTTAATGATTTACGTTTTTATCTTGTATCTTTTAAATTAATCTTTATAAGAACTTTATATTAAGATAACAAGATAGGATCATGGATAGTAAATTAAAAATGTGATGGGCATAATTATCATCATGCTTAGATTATGATTAATCACATGAATCGGAAGTCAAAAGATAATAAAAATCAACTAATCAGTATCGGAACCCAGACCGAGTTGGGTGAAACCCGGGACGAGTTCGTAAGGTCATTAATATGAAGAAATTGGGACATGCCCAGGCCAGGTTTGGGTCACGCTCGGACCGAGTTTGTGCTGAATCGGTCAGTTGATCGCTCGGCAAAAGTCGCGCCCAAGTGCGACTTCGTCGAGGAACTGCCCGGGCCGGGTCATCATCAACCCGGGTCGGGTTCTTCTTCGTTACAGAACTTTGCGCTCACGAATGGCGGACTCAGCCGAGTTCCATCGAACTCGGTCTAAGTATGGACCTGCCCGGGCCAAGTCAGGGTGAACCCGGGCAGTTCGCGTTCTGTTCGATTTTTCCAGCGATGGCCGACATCCAAAGTCATCATAAATCAAAGGACTAATACTAGAGATCTATCATAGCATGCTTCAAGTCTAAAATCAAGATTCTATCATGAATCTATCATAGTTCCATACCTTGTAAGTTTTTGTCGAAGAAACTAATTCGTTCTTTTTCTTCTTCTTCCTTTGTCCGCTCCTCTCAGTTCAGGCGCACGTTCGTCAACGTCCAAATCCTTTGGCTGTCTCCTATTGGGTAGTAGCAGCCCGGCGCGGGAGAGGGGAGAGAGACGCATGAAAATTAGGACCGATTTGAGAAGAAAAATAAGGGGTTCATTTGTTCGTTTGATCCCATATATATAGGAGAGGAATTTGAGTTCCATAAGGGTTCCAATATTTTATTCTATGATTTAAATCCTTGTTTCACCTTTATCTTTTTCCTATTCAATTTTATATTTCTTTTCTTCTCCTTTTTTTTTCCTGCTTTCAATTCTTCTTATCCCTTTTTGTTTCAAACTTTATCTTCTTTTCTTTTAAACTTCTCGAGCGTTACAATTTTACACCTAGTCGATGTAATGGTATTATATTTAGATTCTAGTTACTTATGTTGGTGGAGTGTCGTGGAGAAGATAAAAGTACATGCAAAGAACATATATATGCCATAGTTGGTAGTGCTCTTGATATTTGTCGGCCGCAATATGATATACATTGAAGTTGTCGCTTGGTGATAACCTTCACACAATCTTGTCTTTCCTCTATTGAGAACCCTTACTCAGGAAAGAAGAATGATGCCAAAAGAAGGGTCAATTGCAGTGACTACACACCTCACATCTTATTTTCTCTACGAAAAATGACCTGATGAAACCTATTGTCATAAAATAGTAAGTGACATATGTAAGGAGCGAGAATCGAATTTGAGAATGAAAGAAGCAAATAAATAAATAAAAATAGAAGAATCCATTCCTAGTGCTTAGTTGAATTTAGGTTGGAGGAAAATAAAATACAAATACTCATTTTATTTCAAATATCTTATTTTTCTTTCAACCTCAAATCAAAATAAAAACGGGGATCTATATATATCTTACATTTTCATTTTTAACTTTATGAACTAAACATATAAAAATAAAATCATTGTTTAACATTTATGTCAATTAGTGATTATTCATTTTCATTCTTTATCTTTTTCATTTCTTTTCCTCCATTATCTTTTTCTTCTTTGCTTTGGCTTCTTTTCAATGAATCTTGAATCAAATGGACTCTATTTGCTTTCAATTTCAACTATATTTTCTGTATTATTTTTTGCATATGGCCAACATATATGTAAACACTTAGTTATCCATTTGTTTGCTTCCAATTTAACCTGCATCATATTATCTTATCACCATTGTTATACAACTGCATCACAAACTATTAATCCAAAACATAATAAAGAAACTAAAAAACAACAAACATGTTGACAATATAAATATGAGAATTCTTACAATAAAAATCATATATTCTCAATAAAAAATATATTTAAGAGCACATTGTATTAATTAATTATTTCCATAATTTGAGAAGCGGAGCTGATAATTTAACTCGCGCGACATTAATGATAATGTGTTTGAACACTTGGAAAGCCTCAACAAAAGAAAATTACATTAACAAAAAAAATTGAACTCAAATTTTGCTTAGAGCACATTAATTAACTTTGACATAAGTTGCGCGTGTCACGAGGTCATTCTCGGACACTAGATCACGTGCGACGACTACGCAGATAGACACCTAGCTAAGCATATTTTGAGTTTGCAGCGGAAGTTTTATGGTCGAGACGATTATGCTGAGAGTCGCTTTTATATGCGTTCAATTACGGACATAACTAGAATGTTGGACTATTCATCACGAGACCGTGGCTTTAGCGCGTTACGAGCTAATGCAGGCGCTTGACGCTTAAAGTCCGAAGGGGTTGCCACCCCACGCTCAAGACCATAACACTAGAATTAAAGGTAAATTTGCTTGTATTGAATATGATGAATACATATGAGTATCGAAAGATACTAGTGAACTCCTTTCATAGTCTTATTATATATTGAAGATGCAAAAGACGTATCCTACGGGTAGCGTCACCTACTTGGCCATTCATAAGGATGATTTTACAAGATAAATGTTCTAAGGACGGATAACTTAATACTTCATAATATTACATAGTGCAGAGGTAACTGCATATGTTCTACGAGGACTATAAGTTAAGTGACACCGATGTCGTGAGGTTTCATATTTCGTGTCACGAAAAACGTACCGTGAGACGCGCAGGTAGATTATCCTCAATGGTTTCCGTTTATTTCACCGAGATTGGGGAAACCCAAAAGTCCACCACCGTCCCCTAACTAATCGGACCCCTTGGTTTCTTTTTCTTCAACTGGCAGAAGACTCAACACTTCGTCTCACTGTCTCAGATCTACTGATCCCAGCGGCATCCGCTCTCTACGAACCCAACGTCGTTGAACGGCGACGACGTCTTCCCCGCGCCCGGCTATCGGCCTTTAAAAATCCTCTCCATCTCTGGCAACGTCGCGGCGGAGATGGAGCCGGACGTCAGCATGGAGACGGGCTCCGTGATCCGGATCGCGGTGCTGCCTGTCGGTGGTCCGATTCCCAATCTTCGGCTGCGGGCGTACGTTGCCATGCTCGGCCGGCACACTCGCATCGACCTGTCCTCCATTAGCTCCTTCTACTCGGAGCACCAGAAAAGCCCCTTCGCCAACCAGCCGTGGGAGACCGGCAGCCTCCGGTTCAAGTTCATGGTGGGCGGCGCTGCCGCCAGCCCTTGGGAGGACTTCCAGTCCAACCGCAAGATCCTCGCAGTCGTCGGGCTCTGCCATTGTCCTGTCTCCCCCGACCTCGATCTCGTCGCCAATCAGTTCTCCACCGCCTGTAAGGCGTATCCCTCCGCCCTCGCTCGCCGCTGTTTCGCCTTCTGCCCCAGCGACTCCCAGGTTTGTGCCCCATGTTCTCTCTCCTTTTGGTTATCGAAATTCTTTGAACGTTAGATCTTTTTTGAAAGGTTATAATTTCAGTTTATGTAATTGTATTTCATACATGGTTACAGCCCTTGGAGTTAATTGTGATTTTCATACATTATGTAAAACGAGCATTGCATCAAACTTGGCGAGTTCTGATGGTTTTCTTCTGAATAATCAAACTACAAGATTGATCATTGTTGATCTAGGAAAGCTAGTACTCCTTTCATGATCAAACTTATTTATGATCTTTTAACTTCTATTGAGGGGTTTATGATTTTCAAACTGCAAACTATTCTCTGACATGAAAAATCGTAGTTCATTAGTGATGATTTAGAGCATGTCGAACATGTACTTTAGATGGAGCGCACAACAAGCTGGCTGCTAATCTATGTTCAAGTTGGCATCAATGATGGATTTGTTCTTGTTATATGTTTTAAAAATTCGTCTGACCATGGGGAAACCATCATTGTTCTGATTTCAAGTTCATGGTTAATGTTTAATGTTGAAGCTTCAACCAGTAATATTATGCACTACAATCAGTTTCTTGATTAGAATACTATATCTGACCAAGGTCTCAAGTATATTGTATCATGAGCTCTTTTATCTTTTGAAGCAAAATCTTGTACTAGTAGTTTTTATTTGAAGCTAAATATTGTACCAAGAGTTGAAATCAACTGATATTTTGTTTTCTTTATCTGTTTGGAGAAAAGTATTATAAACCCGAGTTAGAACTTACTGATGAAAAGGAAACCTAGTTTTATGTGTTAATTTACATGTGTGCAGTACATGGGTTTACAGTAGCAGAAATAGAACCTAGCTCCTCTCGCTCTATCTCTCTTTAAAAAAAAAAGAAATAGAACCTAGCACCAAAGTTGGTATTCCGTACTATGCCATATGAAAAATTTATATAACATCTTGTTTTCTAGGTCTGAGCACTCACACTTCTATGTCTTGATGCAGTTAGGAGAAAAAACCAGCAAGAATAATGAGAAATCAGGCTAAAAGATGAGAAAGATTGATAGAGGAACAATTAGGGTTTATGTGAAAATCACAAAAATCTGTAATTTTGATAAAAGAGAGATAATGACGGCTGAAAACCCTATTGGCAGCCTTAAATATTAGGGTTCCAAGAGGTTATAAACTACTAATCAATCTCAACCCTTGATTAACCCACTTTTAATCAAGACCCTTATAACTAATTAAAAGGTCACATGCTTATCACATGATGACTAATAAACTAAAACACTAGCTTTAATTAAAATAACTAATTTAAAATAAAAGCTCCTACGTCAATCTCCTCAGCCTGAAAATTTTGGCTCCTTGAAAAAAACTTGCACCACATTAGCATACATCTCGGCATCGATCTTCTTGAGCTCATCTTCATTAATCCAAGTGCTTTGAGTAGCAGGTTTACACAAGTATTTAACCAAAAATCTTCTATATCTATAACCTCTTTGATCTTCTCAAAAAAAAAAAAAACTACCCTATTTGACATTCAACACATCTTCAATAACACTAGTAGAAAGTTTGGGGTGTTGTTTGAATTGATTTGAAACTTCAGTCGTGTCCCCATCAAAGCCCTCAAATAGGGGTGTTCACCGGGTCGGGTCGACCCGGTGAACCCGACAACCCAACCCGACCCGACCCGAACCCAACCCGATGGGGGTTCGGGTCGGGTATGGGTTGGGAAATGAAAAAATGAACCCGACCCGACTTTTATTATTATTTTATTAATTTTATTTACTTTTTTACTTATTTTTAGTTCTATAGTCGATTTAAAATGAAAAATATTAAAATAAAACATTTTAGTTATTAAAATAATGTTCAAATATTCAAAAAAGCATATTTTTTTATTTTATAATAATTATTAATTAATTTTTATATTAAAAAATATAAAAAGTAAGACAAAAATAAAAAAAAAGAAAAAAGGGTGGTCGGGTGCCCCGACCACCCGACCCAACCCGACCCGAATTCTGCCCCCAAGGGCCTCGACCCGACCCGACCCGCGGGTCGGGTCGGATTTGTTCACGAGTCGGGTCCAACTCGACCCGTGAACACCCCTACCCTCAAAAGCATACAAATATGAGACATTGAAGATAGGACTGATTTGCAAATTTGATGGAAGTTCAATGAAATAAGAATTTGAACTTATTTTCTTTAGTATCTTGCAAGGTCCAAACTTTCTTGACTTTTTTTGAGAGGAAACTTTCTTGACTTGAGTTTGTGATAAGTGCCCTTAGGAAACCTCTCTTGTCTCAAGTGTACAAGGACCAAGTCGCCTTCTTCAAAATCTTTAAGACGCCGATGTTGTTCGGCTGCATTGGCATAAGTTTCATTACTTGATTTTAGGGCAACTTTTACCTCCTTGTGCACTCTTTTAATGTGTTCAGCAAAGGCCACTCCATCATCACGAATTCTCACATTTGGTGGCAAAGGAACTAGATGAAGCACACGTTGTGGCTTCAACCCATAAGCAGCTTCAAAAGGTGTCTTCTTAATTGTTCTATTAACAGAATTATTATAAGCAAATTCTGCTTGCGGGAGAATCACATCCAAGCTTTTCACATGATTTCCAACAAGGCATCTTAAAAGATTTTCCAAACTCCTATTAACAACTTCAGTCTGCCCATATGTTTGGGGGTGGCATGTGCTAGAATACTGCAGTTTTGTGCCCATTTTTCTCCACAAAGTTCTCCAGAAATGTCCTACGAACTTGACATCTCGATTTGAAACAATAGAAGATGGAATCCCATGTAGTCTCACTACTTCTTTGAAGAACAAGTCAGCAATACTTGTTTCAAAAAAAAAAGTCAGCAATACGAGAAGCATCTGAAGTCTTCGAACAAGGGATGAAATGTGCCATTTTTTGAAAATCGATCCAACAACAACAACAACAACAAAGCCTTATCCCACTAGGTGGGGTCGGCTACATGGATTATACGACGTCATTCCGCTCATATTCGTTGATCCATGTTCATGAGATTCGACAAGGTTTTACGCTGGCTGTCGGGGCCTAACACAACCCTCCTCCTTTATCCGGGCTTGGGACCGGCTATAAAACAGCAGGCACAAAAAATCTGACTTGGAAACTATTTGAGGTCGTTCAGTCAATCCGCTTGAGGAAAACTAGTTTTCATCTGATAAGATTCTAGTCATTTGTTAATTTCTATAAATCCATCCATAGTGCAGCTCACTATGAGAGAGATATTAAGAATGGTAAGCAAAAACTATCTGACTTGGAAGCTAAAAGATCTTCTAAAGTAGTGTTTTGCACAAGAAAGTCTGTTGGAAAATTCAAACAATTTGAATTCGTAAACTTTAACTTGATGGAATAACTCGAAAGTAAAATGTATACTCCAAAAGTTTGCATGTTCCCAGGTGAGTAAGCAGGAATCAATCACATCAGTACTTGAAAAGAAGGAAAAAACATGAACCTTAGCTTACGAATAACAGTTCCCAGGGTGAGCAAGCTTCGATTAATATGGCAACCTTCTTTCAGCCTAGTGCCAGCAGATAATGCCTGAGAAGCTCGCTCACTTCCTGCAAGATCAACAAAGTTCACGTTCGATCCACCACAACAAAAATCGAATCATATCCTTTTGCTGTTCTTGGTAAACCCAAGACAAGATCCATGCTTAAATGTGTCCAAGGTGTCTCTGGTATTGACAACAAAGTATATAATCTTGTATTCTGTTAGATGCCTTTACCAAGTTGGCAAGCTGAACATCTTCTCACCATTTTATTCACATCTTGAAATATTTTTGGCCAAAAATAACGATCTACCACCATTCTCATCGTCTTATCTCTACCAAAATGACCTCCTAGTCCATTCCCATGAAGTTCCCTCACAATTTGCTCTTGCAAAGAACCTTCAGGAATGCAAAGTTGATTGCCCTTAAAAAGTTATCCCTCATGTAAGCGATAAGGCAACAATTCAGACCTTCTAGGCCCTTCCAAGTCAACAAATATTTTGCTGAAATATGGATTAGTTTTGTATTGATTTTTTATCTCTTCAAAATCCGTCACTTGAGTACTCATTAGACTGCCTAGTTTTATATTTCACGGAAAAACTGAATTGCTCAAGATAAGCACTCCTGGCAGCATGTTTTTCATTCAACTTCTTTTTAGAGTTTAGGGACTTCAAAGCTTGATGGTCAGAATAAACAACAAACTCTTGGTAAGCCAAATAATGCTCCCAATGTTGAATAGCTCTAACTAAGGCATAAAATTCCAAATCATAAGTAGAGTATCGTCTCTTCGCATCAGATAATTTTTCACTGGAAAACTCCACAGGTTTACCCTCCTGATTGAGAACTGTACCAATTCCAATATGAGATGCGTCACATTCCACAACAAATAACTTCTCAAAATTAGGTAGAGCAAGAATAGGGGCTTCCGTCATCAATTTTTTTGAGTTCAAAGGCCTTTTGTGTTGCATTTGACTAGCTAAAACTATCTTGATTCAAGCATTCTATAATAGGACTCACAATAGAATTGATATTCTTGATAAACCTCCTATAAAATGACGCCAAGCCATGAAAAATTCGAACATCCTTCATGTTTTGCGGAATATGCCATTCCAAAATTGCGGGACATAAAAGAGCAGTTTTTCAGGTTGATAAAAAGTTTCTCAGGGTGCAATACTTCGAGAACTTGTCACAGATGCACTAAGTGCTTGTTCACATCTTTGCTGTAAATTAAAATATCATCGAAATAAACGATAACAAATTTGTTTAGGAAAGGTTTCAATACCTCAGTCATTAATGTACTTGGTGCATTAGAAAGGCCAAAAGGCATGACCAACCACTCAAATAACCCATCCGGTGTTTTGAACGCTGTTTTCCATTCATCTCCATCTTGTAGTCTGGTTTGATGATATCCACTTTTCAAATCAGTCTTCGTGTACAACTTAGAGCCAGTTAGTTGATCAAGCATATCACTCAAACGGGGTATTGGAAATCTGTATCTGACAGTAATTTTATTAATAGCACGACTATCCACACACATCTTTCACGAACCATCTTTTTTTGGTGCAAGCAAAGCTGGACAGGCACACGGACTTTTGCTTTCACGTATTAGATCCGTAGATATCAACTCTTCAACTTGTCTTTTCACCTCAGCACGTTGTTTAGGTGGCATTCTATAAGCTGGCCGATTTGGTAAAGAAGCTTCCGGAACCAAATCAATTGCATGTTAACACTTCTCATCGATGGAAAACCTTGCGGTAAATCTTCAGCAATCAGATCTGAAAAATCCTTTAAAATTTGCTCAACTTCAGGTGGTTGGTGGGATATTCCTCCAAGCAGTTCGCCTCCAACTATCTTATTTGCTAACACAAACAATCCCAACTTCTTGGCATACTAATTCAAATTTCTCAGCACACAAACAACCATTAATCTTATTATTTTTAGATGAACCAACATCTTGTGTTTCCTCCTTCATTGGATGCAAGGTGTACTTTTTGTTACTCCTATGAAAAGAATACGTGTTTGGTTTAGTGTGATGCTCCATGCCATGGTCATACAACCACGGTTTTCCCATAAGAATATGCCCAACATCCATAGGCACAACATCACATAAAGCTTCATATTGTAGATTACCTCCCATAGTAAATTGCACCAAACATCGAGTAGTGGCAGGAATTTCAATGCCCTTCTTAAGCCAACGAATTTTGTAAGGATGTGGATGTTTTTCAATAGCCAATCCCAACTTCTCTACTGCATCTTTAGAAATGACATTTTCCATGCTACCAGGGACGGAGCCAGCCTAGGATGTTAGGGGGGGCCAATAGATGATAACTAAACATAAATAAGAAAATATAGGCTAATAAACATATAAAAATAAAAGTGATAAGATTGAGAAAATAGTCGATATGTATAAAAAAATTTCTAATGTTCATTATTATGTGCTATTCACAGAAGTTTGGGGGTGGGGGGGCAAACTATGCTTTAACTAATAAACTTTATATGATTTATATACTAATAATAAGTGGTTAGAAAAAGTTGGGAGGGGCCAAGGCCCCCCCTAGCTACACTGTAGCTCCGTCCTGCATGCTACCACCATCTATAATTAGATCATACACTTTTCCGCCACAAAGAACACGTGTTCTGAAGATACTATGCCTTCTCCAATCTTCTTTTTTCGTTGTGGTAGTTAAGACACTTCGAACCACTAATGATTCTCCTTGACCAGGGAGAATATCTATTTCTTCACTTTCATCCACGTACTGATCATAAATAGGCTTTGACTCTTCATATTCTTCATCTTGCAGCTCCACTAGATTAACTCTTCACTGTGAACAAGTTTAAGAACCATGACTCTTTTCGCCACAAGTGAAACAACGAATTTGTGTGTTGTTTCCTTTAAAAGTCGTAGGCGCAGAATTATTTTGTCCATCATAACGCATTATAGCTTTCCCCTTATCATCACTTTTATTTGCATGAGTTCCTTGACTGGTTCTTTGTGCAGATGTGTTATTCTTCATATTTCCAACAGCATCAGAACCCTTTTGCATAATGCCTCCTGAGTGCCCCATTAAAGGTCTATGTGCTCCGTATCGCCACACTCGTTTTGCAGCCAATGAAGCTTGCTGTCGGGCATCTTCAAGAGTACACACACGAGTAATGGTCATCTCATCTCTAATAGATTGGTTAAGCCCGGCAAGATAACGAGCAGCTACTGACTCATTTGTTTCGTTCAATCCAACAAGAATTGATAAGTTGTAAAACTCCGAAGTATACTCTTCAACATTTATACCTTGCTGTGTCAAAGAATAAAACTTTTCATATAAATCCATTGTATAATCAACGAGTAAGAATTGTTTTCACAGCTTCGTCTTCATATGCTCCCAACTGCCACTTTTCTATTTACCTTGTCGGTCATGTTGCTCTTCAACATTGAAGTGCTTTTCCCTTTAACTTGAGCTTCACAAATAGCACTTTTCTATTTTTTGCCACAGGTTTTGTAACATCCTTGCACTTGCATAGGATATTGTCCGCTTTGGGCCTCCGCCCGTACGATTTTTTCAAAACGCGTCCTACCACGTCAAGGTCATGTTCCCATAAATACTTAGCATCTCTCCCGTGACTTATGCATGTGGGACTAATCCAAGGCATATCTCATGCACCCTTCCCCTCTTAGGGGATTCAACGTCCTCGTTGAGCGATCGCACCCCACCATGTACAGAGGTTCACGCGAGTGGCTTTGATACCATATGTAACATTCCCCACCAGCGTATGATATTAGAGCAGCGCAGCGGCTTACCTCTATACTCAACGTGATACTGTCCACTCTGCCCCCACAATAGGCTCACGATTTTCTAACGCGTCACACCTGAACAAGGCCATGTTCCCATATATACCCAGCATCTCTCCCGTGACTTATGCATGTGGGACTAATTCAAGGTATGCCTCATGCACCCTTCCCCCCTTAGGGGACTCAACGTCCTCGTTGAACGATCGCACCCCACCATGCACAGAGGCTCATGCGGAGTGGCTCTGATACCATATGTAACATCCTTGCACTTGCGTACGATATTGTCTGCTTTGGGCCTCCACCCGCACGATTTTCCCAAAACGCGCCCTACCAAGTCAAGGTCATGTTCCTATATATACCCAGCATCTCTCTCGTGACTTATGCATGTGGGACTAATCCAAGGCATGCCTCATGTACTCTTCCCCCCTTAGGGGACTCAACGTCCTCGTTGAGCGATCGCACCCCACCATGCACAGAGGCTCACGCGGAGTGGCTCTGATACCATATATAACATTCTCCACCCGCGTGTGATATTATCCGTTTTAGGCCTCGGCCCGCACGATTTTCTCAAAATGCGTCACCTGATATCAGAGTAGCGCAGCAGCTCACCTCTATACTCAGCGTGATACTGTCCGCTCTGCCCTCACACTAGGCTCACGGTTTTCTAACGCGTCACACCTGAACAAGGCCATGTTCGCATATATACCCAGCATCTCTCCCGTGACTTATGCATGTGTTGGATTAGTCCCACATGCATAAGTCACGAGAGAGATGCTGGATATATATGGGAACGTGGCCTTGACTTGGTAGGTCGCGTTTTGGGAAAACTGTGCGGGTGGAGGCCCAAAGCGGAGAATATCCTAAGCAAGTGCAAGGATGTTACATATGATATCAGAGCCACTCCGCGTGAGCCTCTGTGCATAGTGGGGTGCGATCGTTCAATGAGGACGTTTAGTCCCCTAAGGGGGGAAGGGTGGATGAGGCATGTCTTGGATTAGTCCCACATGCATAAGTCACAGGAGAGATGCTGGGTATATATGGGAACATAGCCTTGTTTAGGTGTGACGCGTTAGAAAACCGTGAGCCTAGTGTGGGGGTAGAGCGGACAGTATCACGCTGAGTACAGAGGTGAGCCGCTGCGCTACTCTGATACCAGGTGACGCGTTTTGAGAAAATTGTGCGGGCCGAGGCCCAAAGCAGACAATATCACACACTGGTCAGGAATGTTATAGATTTTCACTCAAAATAATTTTCCATACTTGTTTCCCAATCTAAATAATCTTCAGCATGCATCTTTTCATAGAAATCAGCGACTTCAATCCTAATTCCACCATGTTCAGATCTAGGGCATGAAACAACCTATCCTCCAATCGACCTCGCACCATATTTGCATCGGCTCCAGCTTCATGAAAGGGATTATCAAAATACCCTTGATCAGTATCATCCTCCAGACTACCTTCAAGTATGTTTGTTAGATCATGGCCACCTTCCGGAATCTCCATATGGGCTGGCATACATTCCTATTGCTGTAAGGCTTGAACACTTCGCGACAAATCTTCAATCATTCGTCGAATCTCTGCCATCTTTGCTTGCTATCCAGGGTTATCACGTCCTCGGCCTCTACCACGTCCAACCATGGTTCAAAAACAAAAAAAATCCTAATATTTTGTAGGATCTTTTGCTCTGATACCAATTTGATGCAGTAAGGAGAGAAAACTAGCAAGAATAATGAGAAATCAGGCTAAAAGATGAGAAAGATTGATAGAGGAACAGTTAGGGTTTATGAGAAAATCACAAAAATCTGTAATTTTGATAAAAGGGAGATAATGACGGCTGAAAATCCTATTGGCAGCCTTATATATTAGGGTTACAAGAGGTTATAAACTACTATTCAATCTCCACCCTTAACTAACCCACTTTTAATCAAGACCCTTATAACTAATCATGACCCTTATAACTAATTAAAATGTCACATGCTTATTACATGATGGCTAATAAACTAAAACACCAGCTTTAATTAAAATAACTAATTTAAAATAAAAGCTCCTGCGTCATGTCTACTAGCACTAACCTTTTACCCAAGGTTGTCATGATCCCTTTCCCACCCTCAAGGATCAAGGATCGTAAGATCCTACCTTATGAATAAAAAAAAATATTTTTTTAAAAAATTGATATAATAATAACTAGTACAACTTAATATTTTACTCTCAATACTGACGTTATATATAATTAGTATTTTTCATGGGATGCATAACTATATATGAGGTTACAACAAATAATAATTATGAATTTATGGCAATCAACAATGGTGAATCAATTTCCTTATCTGAATTATACAAAAATAGATGATTTTTTCTCTTCTAAATATAATTTTTTTCACATATTTTTATTAATTATAATTAGATCATTCATAAAAAAATGAAGAAAGAAAGTGAGAGGGACTGCTCAAAAAAAAAGGAAGAAGAAAGTGAGAGGGAGAATAGAGAGGAATATCTCCTTGCCCATTTTTTATTTTTAATATTCTGTTGTTTTAGTTTTCTCAATTTTATAATTATTAAAATTAAAGAAAAACATTGGATCTATATGATAGAGAGAGAATCTTACCTTTTCCTTGCCATTTTTTAATTTTTAATATTCTATTTTTCAGTTTTCTCAATTGAAAAAAATAATTTAAAATTTTTAAAAACAAATCATTGGATCGGTGGGGATCTTACGATCCTATGTTTCCGATCTTTAGAGTGAGATCCGAGATAGTTGGTTGACTCTTGGATCGTAGGATCTTGCGATTATGATCCGGAAAGCGATCCTGACAACTATGGTTTTACCTTTTCAAATATATTTTTCTAGCTTATGCATTGCCTACATTTTAACAGAGATCTGTGATTACTTCGAAAATGCTTCTCATGCTGGTACATACTATCAAGGTTTTCTCTATAAAGTGTTGGCTATTCATGTTTATATGTAGAAAAGTTAAATTAATAACAAAAACTTTGCAAAATTTGATTATGAGGAAAGTATAATAAATTTTGATTTCACATTCATATTTAAGGTTACTAGAGGAGTTGCAATCAATGATATTATGCATCACAATCAACACATTAAACAAGAGTAGAATACTGTAGCAGGAGTTTTTATTTCTTTTTTGATGCAAGATATTATACCAGGAATTAGAAGTACCTTCTAAAAAAAGAGCTATAGGGTACTGATATTCTGCTCTTTTTTCTCTTTTCGAAGCAAAATATTGTAACCTGAAGTTAGAATATAGTGATAAAAGGGAAACTTAGTTTCGGCCACCTATTTGGTTAATTCACATGTGTGCAGTAGATGGGACAAAAACAACAGAGAGAGAACCTACTGTTCAAATTGGTCTTCTGCATGGTGCCAAATAAAATTTTCTTTTCACCTTGTCCTCAAAGACCAAGAGGCTGCAAGTGCACCAAGTGTACTAGCTTTGTTACTATGTTTAATAAAGAATGAGGATGTTCATTGTTTTATTTCTTCTCACTGTCACTGAAAATAAACCTGACATTTACATTTTCTGCGCCTAATAAAGTTTTTCTTTTTCAAGTGTATTTTTCTAGCTTATGCAATTCCTACATTTCAACAAAGATCTATGATTACTCTAATGCTTATCGTGCTTGTACATGCATCAGGGTTATCTCTCTATAAAATGTGGGTTATTGTTATTATGTATTTATGTGAAATCATGGTCACTAGCTTGCATACTTTTCTCTTTATGTTGGAACAAATTTGGTTTCATGTTAACAACATATTTCTTTGTTTACACTGATAATTGTTAACAGTTGGAGGACGGTGGTAACAAAAGAGAATCCATTATATTATTCCCTCCTTCAGATCAGAAGACACAAGAGTTCCATATGTTGACCATGATGCAAGACCTTGCTGCTTCGTTACTTATGGAGTTTGAAAAATGGGTTCTTCGAGCTGAATCTAATGGGACCATTTTGAAGACACCTTTAGATTCTCAGTCGAGTCTCGGTTCCGAGGAGGTGTATTCTCTAGGTGTTCTAAAGATTTATAAAAGAAATAGAATATGCACTTACATGATGCTAGAATTGACTAAGGAACTTGACTGAAGATGTCACTTGATTGTTGGTTGGTTATTCTTTAGGTCATAAAAGCAAAAAAAAGGAGGCTTGCTCGTGCGCAGAAAACAATTGGAGATTATTGCTTGCTTGCTGGATCACCTGTCGATGCTAATGCACATTATTCTACAGCAATAGAATTAGCCAGGTTGACTGGAGATTTATTCTGGCACGCAGGAGCACTGGAAGGCAGTGTTTGTGCCTTGCTGGTAACATTTTTCTTTATAGCTTTAGTATCGGTAATTGCATGGTACTTTTGATGTATGTTTAAATAGAATACCTTCTAAAAGCAGAATAAAAACTTACTGATTTTGTGGTAATTAATTTCTTCTAACCACCTTTTAGGATTCGCGATGTTTGTCTTAAAAAGTCGTGTTATATTCCACCATTTTCAGGTTGACCGTTTGGATCATCGCGACCCTCTTTTAGAGGATGAAGTGAAGTTTCGTTATTACAATGTTATCCAGCTCTACAGGAGATCCTATATACAAGACAATGCGCAGAGGTAGTTTGATTCACTATTGTAATCTAGCTTTTCTTAGTAGTTAACTGAATAGAAACCATTACAACTGGTTGTGACAAGCCTTTTGGACTTGCCATGTAGTGTATCCTCATAAAAGTGTAGTTTAGTTTTCAGAGATCTATAGATTATGTCATCAAAAGTCATCACCCATGGTCATGTTCTTATATAGAAGTCAAAGTAGAGGGTGGACTCTATGTCTCTACCTGAATATGTTTACTGCATTGTAACCATGCATTCATATTGTAATCATCATGATATTGTTCATAGCTCTAGGTAACCATGCCTTCATATTTTAATCATCATGATATTGATCATAGCTCTAGGTAACCATGATAGAATATGGCTGTCTATACGATAAAAGAAGAGGAGAATGATGGAATGTTTAGTTTATTGAAAAAAACTTTCAAAAAGAAAATAAAATTGAGTAAATTTCAGCCATGGTCATCCAACTTAGGGGCTATACCCAATATGATCACCGAACTTCACTTTGTAAAACCACAATCATCCAATTTCAGCCGCAGTCATTGCGACCGATTATCGTTAGTTAACTGGCGGATCGCTGACGTGTATGCTTATGTGGCACCACGTCAGCATTTTTCCGTCTCATCCATGTCAGATTAAAAAAAAAAATGCCACATCAACATTTTTTTCCTCTACCCAAACTTAATTTTGTATTCGCATGGTCTTTCAACTTTTCAAAATTTTCAAACACGGTCATTCAACTTTTCAAACTTTCACTCACAGTAATCATTAAAATTTAAAATAATAAAAAATAATAAATATGGTTAATCCCTTAAACCTCCCCGAAACTATAATGATTTTCCGCGTCTAATCCTAATATATGAACTTATCGTAGGACGTCCCTAAATTATATTGCGATTTTCACTTTAGTTCATTCGTCTTATTCCATTAACTTTTCCATTTTTTTTATTTTTCTATTTATGAAAAGTTTAAACTGTCCTTCCGTAAACTGTCTTCTTTTTTAATATTTAAATAATAATAAAATAATAAATAAGGGAAAAGGACTAAATGACCTTCTCTTTTTTAATATCTTTTTAGTTTTTATATTATTTATATTGTATGTTATTTTATTTTTTTTTACACATTAAAAAAGAAGATAGCTCGAGGAAGAGCAATTTAGTCTTTTCATAAATAGAAGAAAATGAAAACAATGGAAAAGTTAACGAAATTTGACAGATGGAGTAAAGTGGAAATCGTGGTATAATTTTGGGATGTCCTACGGTAAGTTTATATATTAAGGGTAGACGCGAAAAATCGCTATAGCTCAAGGGAGGTTTAAGGAATTAATCTTAAATAATAAAATAAAAAAACTAAATGCACTTGGTTCAACCAGACACAGTCTGGGCACAATCCAGTTGGGTCGAGCCGTCCAATTTTTTTGTGTATTCAATATATAATATTATAATAAATAATATTATTCAATTATGGAAATAAAAATAAAATACATATTACATTTTTTCCCTAAAGTTTGGACTAATAAAAATATTATAATAGATTATTAGATGTATAATAAAATTATTTTTTGTATAAGATAATTATAATGTATGATTAAAGATTTAAATATATAAAAAATTAAAAAAACATTGTGATTGTGATCTGGCTCAGCACCCTGTTGGATGTCAGGTTGTGCCCAACACCCCACTCGATTGTCCAGTACGATTTGGCTTAGCCCCGACGAAATCTTGCACAAAAAATGTTTTTACTTTTTTAATTATAATATTTTGTATTAGTCCAAATTTTAGGGCAAAAAATATAATAAGTATTTTATTTTTCTAATTTTTTACTTTCCTAATTTCCTAATTATTAATTATTATAATATTATATATTTAATACAGATAAAAAATTGGGCGACCTGACCTGGTCCAAGTGCCTTCATTTTTTTCATTTATCATTTATTATTATTTTATGTTTTTAATGATGATCGTGATTAAAATTTTGAAAACTTGAATGACCGTGTTTAAAAGTTTTGAAAAGTTGAATGACCATACAACAACAACAACAAAGCCTTATCCCACTAGGTGTGGTCGGCTACATGGATCATACGACGCCATTCCGCTCTATTAGTAATCAAACCTTTCGGTATATTATTCACCAATAGATCTTGCTCTATTAGTTCGCCAAGTGTCCGCCTTGGCCTCCCTCTCCCTCTTAAGTTTGAGTAGAGGAGAAAGGAAAATACTGACGTGGAATTTTTATTTTCGGTTAATTCCTTAAACCTCCATTGAACTATAACGATTTTTCATGTCTGCCCCTTAATATATGAATTTACTGTAGTGCCCTTCTAAACTATGCTACGATTTCCACTTAGTCCATCCATCGTATTTTGGTAACTTTCCTGTTATTTATTATTTTTTCGATATATTAAATGACTAAAATACCCTCAATGAAGAAAAAAAGGGGACATTTATTTCAAGTCGCAGGAGGGCACTTTAGTCATTTAATAAATAAAAAAAATCGAAAATAATGGGAAAGTTAACAGAATATGACGGATGGACCAAAGTGAAAATCACGGCATAATTTAGGGTGGTGCTACGACAAGTTTATATATTAGGGGCAGATGCGGAAAATCGAAATAGTTCACGGGAGGTTTAAGGAATTAACCCTTTTATTTTTAAATTTGGTGTGGAGAGAGAAAATGTTGACGTGGTGCCACATAAGCATCCACATCATCCACCAGTTAACTGGTCACACTGACGGTGGCTGAAACGATTTTAAAGTTGGATGATCGTGGTATTACAAAGTGAAATTGGGTGACCATATTGGGAATATCCCATAAGTTGGATGAAATTTACTCCAATAAAATTTGCTAACTTTTAACCAACTTTTCACTGTTAAGAAAATTCTTACTTTTAGCTGCTAATGTATTGAAGTTGTAAGTCCAAAAGCTATAAAAAAATCTTGCCCTAAAAAAAAAATCAAAATCTGATATCAAACAATCTGGAAATCCTAAAAATCAATCAATGGTATAAGATGTTAAGTAAAATGGTGTTCATGGTTTACTTGCATTATTAAAGTTGATTGCTCATATCTTTATTCGTTGAAATCTTGTGCTTCTCAATTTCACCATTTTTACTAATTTATGACTTATCTCTTGTTTCTTTTTGTTCCTCTAGAGTCTCAACAGTGAGCTTTGAACTTGAAGCAACATTGAAGTTGGCTAGATATCTTTGTAGGTAATTTCCTTTCACTTTTATAAGACTTGATCCTTCAGATTGATGTTCTATGTCTGTAGTTCACTCTAATAGTCCGACGAAGATTAATACAATGTGAAGCAGCTAGTCATGTGACAATCATGGACCTTGATTGTTGGGCATTGGCATTCTAATGAAAATCTGGCAGTTCGCAGTCCAGCCCTTCATTAACATCAAAACAGAGTTACAAACCTGAGTGGGAAAAATCCCAGAATTACAAACCTGAGTTCCAGAATTCTACTTCTGACTTGTGGTTTATGACCTTTGAATGTGTCCCATGCCCCAAACCTCTTAGCCAACTGACAACCATAAAATATGTGAGCAGTACTGTAATTCATATTTCTTTTATTTATAAATAATTTTATCAAACTTGACATTCATCTGTGAAATCTTTACCTATGCATCCCTTGTTTATGAGTTATAATATCTTTTCCTGAAGCCTATATGTACTTTAACTTTACTGGTGAGGTATCTGGCTGCACAGATGGAAGAGGCCACGTGATGGAGAAGTGAATATTGTAATGTCTAGTGTTATTTTTAATTCTTGTCGTTTTGTATTTTAAATTATGGGTGCAGAGTGCAGACAACATTGCTCTCACCATGTGGATATCTATATGGTTTTTATATTGACATAGTGTCATGTGATTCTTATCCTAGTATCTTTGCTTGCAACTTTTTTTGTAAAAAATTTCAGGAAGGAGTTGGCTAAGGAGGTTGTGGACTTGTTGATGAGTGCTGCTGATGGTGCAAAGTCTCTAATTGATGCAAATGATCGCCTGATATTATATGTTGAAATTGCAAGGTTATTTGGGTCTCTAGGTTATGAGCGTAAGGCAGCATTTTTTTCACGGCAAGTTGCTCAGTTGTACTTGCAGCAAGATAATGTTTCAGCCGCTGTTAGCGCAATGCAAGTTTTAACTATGACGTCAAATGCTTATCATGTCCAAAGTAGACGGACCAACCAAGGACTACGAGTAGCATCCCAGGTATAGTCCTCTAATATCCTCAAAAAAAGGTATAGACCTCTAAAAAAAAAGCATCCCAGGTATACACACTTGTAAAACTGTCTCTGATTTCACAATGATTGTTAATCATGTGATTTGTACTGGCTTTAGCCAACTTGTGCATCATATAGGTTTAGATGCATATAATAATCAATTAGAAACAAGATATATGAGAAGTAACTTCTAATTTAACGTCTTCTCCAATCAATTGTGGTTCCTTTTAGCTGTCTAGCCTTTCTTTTACAAGCCGCAAAAAGCATCTACATGAACAGGTAATGATTTTGAGGTCACTGAATCGCTAATTTCCCTCTAAAATGTCTCAGTTGTAACTTTTTCTTTCACTAATTCAATAAAATAGGATAGCTATAACCTTGGTAGCTATCTTTTCACTTCTAAAAAAAAAATCGCTTCCTACGAAGAAAAGAGGTTGGTTTCATCTGTTAGGCAAAACTTGGTTGCATTATCAAACATGTGAAGAATATTGCTTATCTCATCTGGTTTAAACAATAAATGTTGGAAAATGACTTCCTTTTATGTATGAGCGCAAGACTATTGTTTCCTATGCACATTCTTTTCTAGTATACAGCTGAAAGATATTTTATGGACTACTCAGTTCACTTTTGTATACAACAACAACAACAACAACCAAGCCTTATCACTTTTGTATGAGATTATAATTTTTAAATTTCAACTTAAAGGAGCTCGGTTCAAATAATGCTGAAGGTGGAAAGATGCATCCACAGTCTGTAGTCTCATTGTTCGAGTCTCAATGGAGCACCTTGCAGATGGTTGTTTTAAGAGAGATACTCATGTCATCTGTTCGTTCTGGGGATCCTCTTGCTGCCTGGAGTGCTGCAGCTCGTCTACTAAGATCATTTTATCCCCTCATCACACCAGCTGGTCAGAGTGGTCTTGCAAGCTCACTTGGAAATTCTTCAGAGAGACTCCCATCAGGCACACGCTGTGCTGATCCCGCTCTTCCATTCATCAGGCATGTTCTCTCTCTCTTATTCATTAATAAATGATCTTCCTAATTATTCTTCAAGTTTTAATGCTTCAATAGTTGAAATCAACTTTTTTCTTTCAGTGTTCTTGTTCTCTTATTCATTAATAAATGATCTTCCTAATATTTCTTCAAGTTTTAATGCGTCAATAGTTGAAATCAACTTTTTTCTTTCAGTGTTCTTGTTATTGTATGCAAATGGTCTTTTGACGTTTTTCCATCTGATAAGTTAGCATTTTCTGTGACCAATTACAACAACAACAACAACAACAACAAAAAAGTCTTATCCCACTAGGTGGGGTCGGCTACATGGATCATACGACGGCATTCCGCTCATATTCGTTGATCCATGTTCATAAGATTCGACAGGGTTTTACGCTGACTATCGGGGCCTAACACAATCCTCCTCCTTTATCCGGGCTTGGGACCGGCTATAAAACATAGGCGGAGTTTTTCTGTGACCAATTATGGTCTCAAAATCTTTTTTTTCAAGGAGAAAAAAAATATTTGAGGCCATAATTGCTCACAGGAAATGCTAACAACTTTATCTCAAATTCTGTCACCCACTTTGTTGTGTGTATGGTTAATTGACAAACTAAGATCCAGCTAGACTCCCTTCTAATGTAGTGGATTTGTTTCTATTAATTAACTTATTCTATTTCCAGGTTGGAGTATTGTGTGCAGAACCTAAATAAGTTATAATATTATCCTCTCCTAAAAAAAAGATATAATATTATCCTTGATCTATGTAACTTGAGAGAAAATGATTGATGAAGACAACAATCAGACAGCGCGAAAGATGTTTTGTACTTTTGCTATACTATTCTTGCACAACGAAGACATTTTCTTATTTCTAGTTGTTTCTTGTTTGCAATTGTTATTTACCCCTTAATTTTCTGGTGTGAAATTTTATTGATCTCTATCCTTGGAGATAAGGTTCTCTCTTTATGCCTATGGGCAATGGACACATATATCGTTACGCACTTTATTGTTGGTGAATTCTTTTGGGACATGAGAACTGAGAACTTATTTTGCCTTTTTATAACTCATCTTAAGTACTTAAGTTTGCTGAACTACTTTAGTTTTTTGTAATTAATTAATTAATTATTGATATTAGTGGGTAGGACACCCAGTATATCTGATGCAGTAAGGAGAGAAAATCAGCAAGAATAATGAGAAATCACGCTAGAAGATGAGAAAGATTGATAGAGGAACAATTAGGGTTTATGAGAAAATTACAACAACAACAACAACAAAGCCTTATCCCACTAGGTGGGGTCGGCTTTATGAGAAAACTACAAAAATCTATAATTTTGATAAAAGGAAGATTATGACGGCTGAAAATCCTATTGGCATCCTTAAATACTAGGGCTACAAGAGATTAAAACTACTAATCAACCTCAGCCCTTGATTAACCTACTTTTAATCAGGACCGTTATAACTAATTAAAAGGTCACATGCCTATCACATGATGACTAATAGACTAAAACACCAACTTTAATTAAAATAACTGATTTAAAATAATAGCTTTGACATCAATCTCCTCAGCTTGAAAATTTTGGCTCCTCGGAGAAAACTTACACCACATGAGCATACATCTCGGCATCGATCTTCTTGAGCTCGTCTTTATTAATCCAAGTGCTTTCAGTAGCTGATTTACCCAACCATTTAATCAAGAATCTTTTATATCTGTTACCTCTATGGGAACTGAACTTTTTGACATCTAATACATCTTCAATAACATCAGTAGAAACTTTGGGATGTTGTTCAAAGTGATTTGAAACTTCAGCTGTGTCCATATCAAAGTCCTCAAAAGCATACAAATCTGTGACATTAAAAATATGATTGATTTGCAAATTTGATGGAAGCTCAATGAAATAAGCATTTGAATTTATTTTCTTTAGTATCTTGCAAGTTCCAAACTTCCTTGACTTGAGTTTTTGATAAGTGCCCTTAGGAAACCTCTCTTGTCTCAAGCGTACAAGGATCAAGTCGCCTTCCTCAAAATCTTTAAGACGCCGATGTTGATTGGTTGCATTGGCATAAGTTTCATTACTTGATTTCAGGGCAACTTTTACCTCATGCACTCTTTTAATGTGTACAAAGGTCTCTCCATCATCACTGATTCTCGTATTTGGTGGCAAAGGAACTGGATCAAGCACATGTTGCGATTTCAGTCCATAAGCAGCTTCAAAAGGTGTCTTCTTTATTGTTCTATTGATAGAATTATTATAAGCAAATTCTGCTTGTGGAAGAATCACATCCCAGCTTTTCACATGATTTCCAACAAGGCACCTTAATAGATTTTTCAAATTCCTATTAACAATTTTAGTCTGCCCATCTGTTTTGGGGGTGACATGTGCTAGAAAACTGCAATTTAGTGCTCATTTTTCTCCACAAAGTTCTCCAGAAGTGTCCTACAAACTTGACATCTCGATCTGAAACAATAGAAGATGGAACTCCATGCAATCTCACAACCTCTTTGAAGAACAACTCAGCAATATGCGAAGCATCCGAAGTCTTTGAACAAGGAATGGAAATATGCCATCTTTGAGAATCGATCCACCACAACAAAAATTGAATCATATCCCTTTGCTATTTTTGGTGAACCCAAAATGAAGTCCATGCTTAAATGTATCAAAGGAGTCTTTGGTATTGGCAAAGGAGTATATAACCCTGTATTTTGTAATTTGCTTTTACCAAGTTGGCAAGCTGAACATCTTCTTATTATTTTATTCACATCTTGAAACTTTTTGGCCAAAAATAACGATTTGCCACCATAGTCATCGTCTTATCTCTTTCAAAATGACCTCTTAGTCCATTCCCATGAAGTTCCCTCTCAATTTGCTCCCGCAAAGAACCTTGAGGAATACAAAGTTGATTGTCCTTAAAAAGATACCCCTCGTGTAAACGAAAAGGCAACAATTCAAACCTTCTAGTCCCTTCCAGGTCAACAAATATTTTGCTGTGGAGTAGTTTTGTATTGATTTTTTATCTCTTCAAAATTAGTTACTTGAGTATTTATCACCAACAGTAATGTGGATCGCCTACTAAGAGCATCTATCGCAACATTAGACTGCCAAGTTTTATATTTCATAGAAAAACTAAATTAATCAAGATAAGCACTCCAGCCAGCATGTTTTCCATTTAACATCTTTTTAGAGTTTAGGGACTTCAAAGTTTGATGATCAGAATAAACAACAGACTCTTAGTAAGCCAAATAATGCTCCAAATGTTGAATAGCTCTAAGGCATAAAATTCCAAATCATAGGTAGAGTAACGCCTCTTCGCATCAGATAATTTTTCACTGAAAAACTCCATAGGTTTACTCTCCTGGTTGAGAACTGCACCAATTCCAATATGAGATGCATCACATTCTACAACAAATAACTTCTCAAAATCATGTAGAGCAAGAATAGGGGCTTCTGTCATCAGCTTTTTTATGAGTTCGAAGGCCTTTTGTGCTGCATTTGACCATCTAAAACTCTCTTGCTTCAAGTTCTGTAATAGAACTCATAATAGAACTGAAATTCTTGATAAACCTCCTATAAAATGATGCCAAGCCATGAAAACTTCGAACATCCTTGTTCTGCGGAATAGGTCATTCCATTCCAAAATTGCATGAACCTTCCTTGGGTATGGTTTAATACCTTCAGTTGAAACACAAAACTCAAAAACTCCACTTCGTGGGAAATAAAAGAGCACTTCTTCAAGTTGATAAAAAGTTTTTCTCGCTGCAATAAATTAGAATATCATCGAAATAAACAACAAATTTGTTTAGGAAAGGTTTCACTACCTCAGTCATTACCCAACTGGTGTTTTGAACGCTGTTTTCCATTCATCTCCATCTTGTAGTCTGATTTGATGATACCCACTTTTCAAATCAATCTTCGTGTACAACTAAGATCCAACTAGTATCACTCAAATGGGGTATTGGAAATTTGTGTTTGACAGTAATTTTATTAATGGCACGACTATCCACGCACATCCTCCACGAACCATTTTTATTTGGTGCAAGCAAAGCTGAACAGGCACACAGAATTTTGCTTTTACGTATCAGACCTTTAGATATCAACTCTTCAACTTGTCTTTGCACCTCAGCACGTTGTTTAGGTGGCATTCTATAAGCTGGCAGATTTGGTAAAGAAGCTCCTGGAACCAAATCAATTGCATGTTGAATACTTCTCATTGATGGCAAACCTTGCGGTAAATCTCTAGCAATCAGATCTCAAAAATTCTTTAAAATTTGCTCAAGGATATTCCTCCAAGCAGTTCGCCTCCAACTATCTTGTTTGCTAACACATAAACAATCCCAACTTCTTGGCATACTAATTCAAACTTCTCGGCACACAAACAACCATTAATCTTATTATTTTTAGATGAACCATCATTTTGTGTTTCCTCCATTGGATGCAAGGTGTACTTTTTGTTAGCCCTATGAAAAGAATACATGTTTGGCTTAATGTGATGCTCCATGTCATGGTCATACAACCACGGTCTTCCCACAAGAATATGTCCAACATTCATAGGCACATCATCACATAAAGCTTTATCTTGTAGATTACCTCCCATAGTAAATTTCACCAAATATCGAGAAGTGATAGGAATTTCATTGCCCTTCTTAAGTCGACGAATTTTGTAAGGATGTGAATGTTTTTCAATAACCAATCCCAGCTTCTCTACTACATCTTTAGAAATGACATTTTTCATGCTACCACCATCTATAACTAGATCACACACCATCCCGCCACAAAGAACACGTGCTCTGAAGATACTATGCCTTCTCCAATCTTCTTCTTCTTTGGTTGTGGCAGTTAAGATACTTCGAACCATCAATGATTCTCCTTGAACAGGACATCTATTTCTTCACTTTCATCCACATATTGATCATAAATTGGCTCTGTCTCTTCCTATTCTTCATCTTGCAGCTCCACTAGATTGACTCTTCGTTGTGGATAGGCATAAGACTTCTTAAGTCAACGAATTTTGTAAGGATGTGGATGTTTTTTAATAACCAATCCCAGCTTCTCTACTACATCTTTAGCTACCACCATCTATAACTAGATCACACACCTTCCCGTCACAAAGAACACGTGTTCTGAAGGTACTATGCCTTCTCCAATCTTCTTCTTTGATTGTGGCAGTTAAGACATTTCGAACCACCAATGATTCTCCTTGAACAGGAGGACATGTATGTCTTCACTTTAATCTACATACTGATCATAAATTGGCTCTGATTTTTCATATTCTTCATCTCGCAGCTCCACTAGATTGACTCTTCGTTGTGGACAAGCATAAGAACCATGACCTTTTTCACCACAAGTGAAATTACGAATTTGTGTGTTGTTATTTCCTTTAAAAGTCATGGGTGCAGAATTATTTTGTTCACTGTAACGCATTACTGCTTTCCCCTTATCATCACTTTTATTTGCATGAGTTTCTTGATTGGTTCTTTGTGCAGATGTGTTATTTTTGGTATTTTCAACGGCACCAGAACCCTTTTGCATAATGCCTCCTAAGCGCCCCACTAACGTGCTCCGCATCGCCACACTCGTTTTTCAGCCAATAAAGCTTGCTGTCGGGCATCTTCAAGAGTACACACACGAGCAATAGGCATCTCATTTTTAATAGATTGGTTAAGCCTGGCAAGATAAAGAGCAGCTACTTGCTCATTTGTTTCATTCAATCCGACACGAATTGCTAGGTTGTAAAACTTTGAAGTATACTCTTCAACATTCATACCTCATTATTTCAAAGAATGAAATTTTTCATATAAATCCATGTATAATCAACGAGTAAGAATTGTTTTCGCAGCTTCGTCTTCATATGCTCCCAAGTGCCAATTTTTAGTTTACCTTGTCGTTCACGTTGCTCTTCAATTCTCTTCCACCATTGAAGTGCTGTGCCCTTTAATTTCAACTTCACAAATAGCACTTTTCTTTTTTCTGCCATAGGTTTCAACTCAAAATAATTTTCCAAACTTGTTTTCCAATCTAAATAATCTTCAACATGTATCTTTCCATGGAAATCAGCTACTTCGATCCTAATTCCACCACCATTCAGATCTAGGGCATGAATCAACCTATCCTCTAATCGACCTCGCACCATATTTGTATCAGTTCTAGCTTCATGAAAGGGATTATCAAAATATCCTTGATCAGTATCATCCTCCAGACTACCTTCTAGTATGTCTAATAGATTGTGGCCATCTTCCGGAATCTCCATATGGGTTGTCACGCGTTCTTGTTGCTGTAAGGCTTGAACACTTCGCGAAAAATCTTCAATCATTCGATGAATCTCTGCCATCTCTGCCTGCAGTCTAGGGTTACCACGTCCTTGGCCTCTACCACGTTCAACCATGGTTCAAAAACAAAGAAAACCCTAATATTTTGTAGGATCTTTTGCTCCGATACCAATTTGATGCAGTAAGGAGAGAAAATCAGCAAGAATAATGAGAAATCAAGCTAGAAAATGAGAAAGATTGATAGAGGAACAATTAGGATTTATGAGAAAATCACAAAAATCTGTAATTTTGATGAAAGAGAGATTATAACGGCTGAAAACCCTATTGGCAGCCTTAAATATTAGGGTTACAAGAGGTTAAAATGACTAATTAATCTTAGCCCTTAATTAATCTACTTTTAATTATGACCGTTATAACTAATTAAAAAGTCACATGCCTATCACATGATGACTAATAGACTAAAACAACAACTTTAATTAAAATAACTGATTTAAAATAAAAGCTCCTGCCTCAACATCCTTCTTATATCTTATTAAAATATTTTGAACGAAAATGGAAAATAGATGAGAAAAATATTTATGTAGCAAGCTGCATGTTTGTCCATAGCAAACATACAAAACCGAACACAAGATCATCATCGGCTCCCATGAATTCTAAATGTTGATTTTCCTCAAAGCAAACAAGGTGCGAACTTGTATATAATCTAGTTTGAAATCTGTTACATATCTTTCACATAATGTTGCATGCTAAATTACAGAATGATCTTATGTTTGAATATCTGATTTTGCTGTATGTGACTTCTTGAACTTATTGTTGTTTGGTTTGTTTAAGTTGCTAATGATTACTTCAAGAAAAAAAAGGTTAACCTTCGTGCTTTTTGTTTTTCCTTCTTATACCTATTTTCTATGTTATGTTATGATTCTAAGTTCTGGTCTCTTCATATCTCTTTGAGTTAACTTAAAAAACTGTTTGAATTATCAGTAGGATAATTCCCCATTCACCTTTTCTGTAAGTAACTTATTTGGATATAGGAAGAGCTTTTCTCATCGGAAAAATCTGTAACAAGTTTATAGTTGTTGTGACAACGTTAACAGCTAACATAACACTTTTGAAATATATAACATTTAATTAAGGCACTCGTTTTCCAAGGCTGACCCCAGATACGTAATAATAGTGCTTGTCTATTTCTCCCAGATTGCATTCTTTTCCATTCCATCCTTCACAAATGGATATTGTTAAGAGAAATCCACAGAAGAAAGAGTGGTGGACTGGCTCAGCACCTTCTGGACCATTTATTTATACTCCTTTCAGCAAGGGAATTACCACAGATAACATTAAACAAGAGCTTACATGGATTGTGGGAGAACCAGTTCAAGTTTTAGTTGAATTGGCCAATCCTTGTAGCTTTGAACTAATGGTTGATAGTATCTATCTCTCCGTTCATTCTGGGAACTTTGATGCTTTCCCTGTTAGTGTGAGTCTTCCACCCAATACTTCCAAGGTGATATTGTTATCTGGAATTCCTACAAAAGTTGGATCCATTACGGTTCCTGGATGCATTGTTCACTGTTTTGGAGTTATTACAGAACACCTATTCAAGGATGTTGACAACCTGCTCCTTGGAGCAGCTCAAGGCCTTGTTCTTTCTGATCCTTTCAGATGTTGTGGTTCCATCAAGTTAAAGAATGTGTCCATTCCAAATATTTCAGTGGTAACCCCTCTTCCACTACTAGTGTCCCAAGTAGTAGGTGGAGAAGGTTCTACAATACTTTATGAAGGAGAAATTCGTGATATATGGATCAAGCTAACAAATGCAGGGACTGTTCCTGTCGAACAAGCACACATAACTTTATCAGGAAAGAATCAAGATTCTATAATTTCAATTTCACATGACACTTTGGTGTCGTCTCTTCCATTAAAACCCGGAGGAGAAGTTACACTTTCAGTGAGTTTGAAAGCATGGCAACTTAGCTTGGTCGATTCTGAATTTGATTCCAGCAAGACCACTTCTGGAAGTGCACGAAGGATCTCAAAGGAAGGAAGTAGCCCATTGTTGGTTATTCATTATGCAGGTAGTTCTTACTTTCATCCTCCTTTTTCTTTTTTTTTATTTAATGCATCATCATTGTGTGAATGAATAAATTTTTTCATTATGAATGTATCATATCAAGTTGCCTTATGTGGGTAAGAACTACACTTATACATATGATCATACTTAACCAACTGTCTTAAGTTTGTTTTAGTGATAAATGTTTTTCCTCTACTGTTGCAGAAAATATGTTTTGTTCAATTGCATAGTTTGAGACACTTAGATCAGTCACCACTGTTTTAGAGTTCAGACAAATGAGACTGTTGAATTGTCACTTTGTTGTTATGTTAAATTCTTTTTCTTTTGAAATAATCTCATTTTCAACACGGGGGCTGGAAAGTTGGTGTAATTGTCAACAGAGGCACGACTTTGTGGAATTTCTGACAGGCTAACCTTTTGACATTTTTTGTTAGGTCCATGGACGAATCCTGGTGAAGCAATGATTGATGAAAATTCTGTGCCGCCTGGAAGGCGCTTGTCTGTCCCATTAAATGTGTGTGTACTACAAGGCTTGCATTTCGCAAGGGCGCGTCTACTTTCAATGGAATTTCCTGCGCGAGTAAGTGAAACAATCCCTAAACTAGTTCATGGATGGAACAATGATACTGAAGGGGAAGAGACTAAGAACAAATATGAGAGCTTGTTGAAAATTGATCCATATCGAGGAAGTTGGGGACTACGTCTTCTCGAACTAGAATTGTCTAATCCAACGGATGTCGTCTTTGAGGTCAGTGTATCAGTGCAGCTAGACAATCAATTAAATGAGCAAAACACGTCAACCCTCAACAAGGAAGATGTGAACTTTGGGTACAATAAAACTAGAATTGATCGTGATTACTCTGCTAGAGTGCTAATACCCCTTGGGCACTTTAAGTTGCCTGTTCTTGATAGCTCCTTTTTTGCAAAAGATATCCAATCAAATGATGCTCTGGGGAGTAGGGTTTCTAATACATCAGAAAGAAATGCAAAAGCTGAGCTGAATGCCTGTATCAACAATTTAATATCAAAAATAAAGGTACGATGGCATTCTGGAAGAAATAGCTTTGGCGAGTTGAATATCAAAGAAGCTGCTCAAGCAGCACTGCAAGCATCCGTGATGGACATATTATTGCCTGACCCGCTCACATTTGGTTTTAGGTTTGTTAAGAAACAGACAGCAGAAGTTGCTAATGAGTCTAGCACACGGGTTAAAGGTTCCATCTTTTCCCATGAGATGACTCAACTAGAGGTCATCGTTCGCAACAATACCAAGGAAATGATTAAGATGAGCCTCAGCATTTCATGCAGAGATGTAGCAGGAGAAAATTGCCTTGAAGGAAATAATGCAACAGTGCTATGGGCCGGTAAGTTATGGTGTTAGATAAATACCAAATCATACTTATAATTTTGTTTTGGTTTCTAGTTTCTAAATAATAACGTAGGTACCATAAAAAAAATGAGGAAGTAAGATGGATGAGAAATAGGTCGTAATGCTCTAAGCTTACTTTTCCTGATAATGTGCATAGGGTTACTCACCAAGCATTGCCAATGTTGTTTCTCATCAAGCATATTCTGGTGCTGAGTAAAATATGTTGCATTTATGTTTTTACCTGAATATTGCCTATTTTTTCCCGTTTCCTCTAGGTGTGCTTCGTGACATCAGTTTCGAGGCTCCCCCACTCGAAGAGAGAGTGCATTCCTTTTCCCTCTACTTTCTTGTGCCTGGGGAGTACACACTGCTCGCAGCAGCCATGATCAATGATGCAACAGATGTTCTCAGGGCGCGTGCTAAAGCGTTTTCGTCTGATGAGCCAATCTTTTGTCGTGGGTCCCCTTTTCATGTTCATGTAGTCGGGACCTCTTAGTATCTATCTCACGCTTTGGATATTTTCGAATTGCATAATATTGCGGAATTTTCTTTTGTTTATTTGTTTCGATTACTTTTGTAAATAGTTGTGATGTACTGATATTTCAAGATTTCGTTATTTTGGCGGTCGTCGAACAGGAATTGTACTGAAACCGGACTGGAGAGAAACAGCAAAATGGACTTTCTAACACTGCTATCTTGTACTGCCTTGACGAGCGCAGTGTCCTATTGGGCTGGTTAATCAGAAAAAAAAAGGATTTTTCCTCTGTTTGGAACTGACATGTTGTTCCAAAGAAATTTGAAAAGTAATATACGGGCAAAATCTTGCAATCTGGTAATTTGACAGAATCGTATCAATTTATGTCATCCCGTGTAGAATTGGCATGTGGGCGTGGCCATTAACTACAAGGTTTGAGATGTATCTTTTTTCATTACCGTTTTATTTTCCTAATACAAGAAAATACAAATGAGGACAGAGAATTATACAAATTTTCAGAACTTTAAAATTTTTAATCTTGCATACATCACTGTGCTGTAATCTTATTCTGGAGTTGCTTGGTTATTTAGCAATGAGTGAGTGACACTATTATCACTATAGAGTATAGAATAATATTATTGTCATTTTATTTTATCTCATAAGAATAAAAATATTCACAACTCATATGATAATAGTGAATTTTAGAATGGCAAGTGCGATAAAAAAATTCCATTTAATGGGTGGTTTGTTTATATTGTACAATGTGTGCTATCACATCATCGGAAGGCATCAAAATTATCATGTATTTTGAATTCTCGTATCCATCTAGTGGATGGCTCGTTTCTTTAATTATCTTATCCTTGAAATTTTTGTCTTCTATTTATTCTTTACTTCAAAATTTATTGCGCATTATATGAAAATCCGAAGGAAAGTTTATACATGCTACATCTATTCGTCGCCATTAGATATTGATGCATGGATCTTGATTCAAATGGTAAATGGATTTTATTCTTTGTGAAGGCATCAAAATTCACCCATTAGAGTTACTCCTTTTTTTTCCCGTTTTGCACTTTGCACCACAGCACCATTTCAACAACGTTCGATATTAATTAATGATCACTGCACTGCTTCTTCGTCCCACAGTTGATCTCTCGTAGACTGGCTTGGAACACAGCGAACTCCAAAGTGGACACTGCAGCTGCATAGAGTTATCTGATCAGAGGACATGTAGATCCATGCGAATGCTTGGATAAAAGATAAAGACAAAGCAGCAGCGCAGCGAGAAGGCCGTAGCAAGGACGAGTATAATGACAACGATCCTACCAGTCGACACTGACCTGCATGCCCACCCACCTCTCTCCTTTGGACCATGCAGATGCTGCTCAGTGGAATTTGCAAAGTTTTCACTACCATCCCCCTTACCCCCCTCCCAAGGCCCCCCAAGTGACCAGTCCCACACATCTGCAAATAAAACGTCCCATTCCTCTGGTCCGAGCAGCTCACTGTATCATCTTCACTACAATCCATTCATTCCGGACCACCACCACCACCACCTCCTCCATCCGTAGACTACTGCTGTTTCTTGCAGCACATGTTTTCATTAACATCATCAGGAAGAGTCCCGCACAGTGAATATGATGCTGTGTTGTGTTGTACGTATCCCCTTTTGTGCTCCAAAGCAAAACCTGCAAGGGAGTCAGAGGGAAGACTACGCGGCCCTCTGATCTTATTCCTTTGTCACTTCTTTGATTTGTTACCGAGGAGTGAAGAAGAATGACAGGATCGACTGGAAGAAGGAGTTTGATGCCCCCTGCATGCAGGGGGACCAATCTTCCAACCCTTTGGGGCTGCCATGGAATGGACCATAAGGAGAGAGATGGGCACAAGACCTTCGCAACAATCCACGCAGTGTCAGCATAAAGCTATTCTTCTTGTGCTCAGCACCATGCACTCCTGTCTGATGATGCTTGTTCTTTTCCAGTCGGTTCACTGGTACAATTATGATGCATGCATTTGCCCTCGAACTGAATCTATCGCACTATTTGAGTTAAGGAATCTTGGAGTCATCTCCTGTTCGGGGTACTATAAATTTTTTTTTTAAATGCACAGAGTAACAGAGTCCACTTGCAATAGAGTGGCCATTCTGGTGCTCAACTGAAGAGTAGGAGGAGCTTTGACGCCCATGTAAAGTCTGGTCAACGTATCCCACTTTTGCTGTCATCGGAGTACGTCGAGTCGACAGCGCGAGTAATTCTCGCCTTTTTATATTATCCTCAATTAATTTTCTGAACCCTACGATGAGGTATCATTATTGTTTTTTCCCCTTTTCTGATCTTACGAATTACATCAGCCCGAGACTATTATATAAGGATTGATTCTTTAAAATTTTTCTCAAATATAACAAATTTTCGTATTTGTTTTTAATATTTGAGCTTATCGTAATGCCTTTTAAATTATGTCACGATTTTAACTTTAATCTATTCATCATATTTTGTTAATCTTTTCATCATTTTTTATTTATTAAATAACTAAGCTGTACTCCTATGATTTAAAATAAATGCTCATTTTTTTCTCTATAGAGAACAATTTAATCATTTAATAAATAAATGAAAAATAATGTAAAAATTAATAGAATATCACAGATGGACTAAACAGAAAATCATGGTATAATTAAAAAATGCTATGGTAAATTATATATTAGAAGCAGACGTCGAAAATCGGTAGAAGGAATTAACCCATTATATAATGCATTAGTCTTTGCTAATGAAAAAAAAATGTTTGGCATATTACTGTTTGTTTATCTTTGTATCATTATTGTTTTTTCCCTTTGTAATAGAGAAATGCCGTTGTTATTGAGGGTTAGATTACTAGCTAGAGTTCCCCTCTTTCTAGGCCCTGTTTGAAATTTTATAGGAAAATACAAAATATTTTAAAGCAATGTAAATTATATTTTAAAAATGGCTTTCCATGTATAATATGTACCAACGAAAGAAATTACAACAAGGTGATATGACTTTAAATATGATAAATTGTTTAATACTGTAATAGAATTATTTACAAGCAAATTAAGAAGAGACCGTAAATGCCAATAAACATTTCAAAAGAAAAAAATACAAGTTATTTCCAATTTACTATAAAAAAGTAAACTATGAAAACAAATTCTTTACTTTGCTCGGATCAAAATACTGAATATTTTCCTACAACGAATAATTAATGAAATGTAATGTAAATATATGTTTGAAATTTAGCTTCGTTTATAGATTGGGCGCTTGCTTAGTTGGAGAAGGTCAAAGATTTAGTTTAGTGTGTAGGCCAATGTTATTAGGACAGGATCGAAGATCCGGTGTTCATTTTAAATTGAATCCTCGGATAATAAAAAAATATATTTTTCAATATATTAGATTAAATCAAGCTATCATATTTTAGTTATGTACATATTTACATGATGTCAAAATTCAATTATATGCAAGAAAAATAACAATAATAAATTATAAATTTATAAAAAAATAAATCTCATATGAAATGCTATACTAAAATAATACATTTTATATTAAATTAGTAATGCACATATATCAAATTCACAACTAGTACGATCAAAATTATATATATACATTTTATAAATTTAATTCTTATTAAATTTATTTTTTGTTAAATTTTGGTGCATTATCTATTAACAATATTATAGTCAATTTGTATATTATACAAGTATCATCCTCCATTTTTAACCAATTTATCTAATATGATAAATGTTATATATAATATAGTAAATATAATATTAATTTATATTATATACATATATGACATTGAAAATTTTAAATACAATCATAATCTAATACATAAAATAAAAGTTAAAGTATAACAAATTCTAAACTACATAAAGAAAAAGAACAAACAAACATATTAATATATACATATGGTCCCACATTAATAATAGTAGGAAGGTGAAAGTAAATGAATAAGTATTAATTGAGAAGGATATTAATGGGCTAACATGTTAAAGTTCTTCTACAAGAAAAGTTCATCTTCAAATCTTTTCAAAATTTAAAATATTTTTTTATCAAATTTAATATTAAAATAATTATCTGGTTAAAAAAATTGGTTCTACCTAATTTTAATTAATTTTGACCGATTCTGTTGACCGGTCTTGATTAGTCCAATTTGATCTAATTGCATGTTCCATTTTGGGTGATGTTGTCGATCATATTTGTACCCGATCGACGGTCGAATTGGCCAATCCGATCTTGACAATTTTAATTTAAATGTAATTAATTAATTATTAATTTAATTAAAAAAAACTTAAGAATAACATTTGATATTACTAACTCTTGTTAATTCGGAACTTAGGCCCTATATCTATATATCCATCTTATGAAATTAACTTGAGTCATATCGTATTTCAAATCTGATATAGGGAAAAGATTATACAATTTACTATTAGGGTACTCAAGGACAAGGATTAGCAGCTCGCCTTTCGGTGAAACATGAGCCCACATCGCATAGCCGAGAAAAAACACTTGGAGGTCAAACCTACTTTTACTTTGTTTTACTATTAGGACGAAATGACTTGAATATTGTCTTTTTTTTTCATTCGTTAAATTTTCTTTTACAGTGTACACGTAGAAAGAAAAAGTTTAATGCACCTTTAGAGTACCTTCTATTATAAAAAATATTGAGCACATTTTAAAATCATCAGCTCAAATGAATGATATTTTTAAATGATAAAATTTAATTACTTCTGATCAAATAGTTAACATTCTTAAAAAAAAATAGAATATACTCTCGAGGTACATTAATCCCTGAAAAAAAAGGGTGCACTGTACTGTTTCCATTACTTCAATATTAGAGCGCTGTGTGTATTGTGTCATTCTGTCTAATAAGTACTTGATTATTCATTGTGTAATGTTTTTCTTTGGGTGTCGATCGAGGTTTACGGGAGGTTATCGGTGTCTAAGACTACTAGCACTTACTAATCCATAGTCGAGAAGATAATGCAGCGAAAGTTAATTTTCTGATCAAGGGACGACTTCAAATTTTGAACCTAGGACTACTAGCTCCTAGCGAACACTTGAGACTTAGTCCCGCTAACCAACCGAGCCAGCGCTGGTTCATTGTGTAATGTTTTGATCACAAGAACTTGGCTAACGTGTGCGTGTCCCGGGTCACTTATGAGCAAAGGTTTAAATGTAGTCATCGTCGTAGTGAAAGCTAATTTGTTCAAGCTTTATATGCAACTCGATCAAGTGCGGCCAACGTTCAAGCACGCTTGAGTCCACATGGCCAAACGATTATATGCATGCATATGCCACACATATCTTTAAGCAAATAAAATTCGTTATTGACTACATGGAGTTTAACGGATTGAATTAAGAATTGACAAGAGACTTAGACATTTAACATTAATATAAAAGTCTCAATGCTTTCTTATTTGATGAATGCTAGTTGTAACATTTAATTCCTCGCATAATAAAACAACTATTTTATTAAATATGGACTAATAATTTTTTTCCTTTATAAAGTGAGTCCAAAGGGCCTAATACATGAAATAAAAATTAAAAATTAAAGGGACACACACCATACGCTAAATTTCAATTGAAACATCTTCATCTATATATGAGTTAAAGGATTATCAAACTTACGTTTCTTCGATATATTGCAAACAAAAAACAAAGCAAAAGTATCTTAAACAGTGTAAGTTATATTTTAAAAGTTAAACTACAACGTAATAAAATAACAAAGAAGATTATAACATAATATTCATATGTGAGTTTCGCCTCATATGAGAGTCATAATTTTAAATGTAGGATGCACGTAGAGTTATGATTTTGTGTTGACACATTTAAATAATTTAAGTCAATTAAGTCGTTTTTTTTAAATCAGTCAAAAGTGTATTAACCACTACAAAGTAAAATTATCCGTTGAGAAAAAAAAAACTCCATGTAATATTCAGTCTTTCAATGCATAGCTTGATTAATGTGAATCATTATATATATATATATATATATATATACATATATATATACACTGATACCTTGAATAAGTCTTCAAGTTGGATTCGAGCAAAACTAAAGGTGAAGCATGCTGCCATGCACGCGTGAGTGATTGATGAATGGAGTCGACTTCTCCTCTTGGATAAAATTAAGAAAACATGCATTAATAATTAATTTACTACATCTCTCCACATTCGACAATTAATCCATGCATGATCTATCTCTCCTGGTCCTCCTATATCTATATCATGTATACGATTATGAATCTATCATCGTTTACAAGGTCCCCCACCACCACTCACCGATCGAGGTGGTGGTGGTCCTTCTCCTTCCCCTTCTCCCACCCAATGCACCAGCTCCAGCGGTCCCCCTGAACACCCTTGGCCATGATAGATATATATATATTATAGCGATATATATATATATGATCATCATCATATGCTCTCTCTCTCTCTCTCTCTCTCCCCATTGCGATCTGTCATCGGTCATTTTCTGTCCTATTTTGATTAGTAATTCGAGTACCTACATATCAAACTGTAAAAGTTCATACAAGATCAATTCTTTCTTGTCGACTTTAATTGGCTCAAAGTTGAACCACGTACGTACTCACTCATCTCTCTAATTTGACTTCTACAATTATATTAATAAAAGCTCTCCACCAAGTTACCTGCCAACCTCTCATTATAACTCTATAAATACTTCTTCTTCTTCTTCTTCTTCTTCTTCTGCTGCTGGTGCTGCTGCTGCTGCTGATGGCCTTCCACGACCACTATCAGCAAGACATGACGTACGAGCAGCAGCAGCAGCAAATCATGAGCAGTAACCCGGCGGCCTTCAGAACCCTGCGCCCCACCGACGACCACTTGGCCGGGCAACTCCCCTCCGCCTCCGCCGTCGCGAAGCCACACGCAGCAGGGCCCTCCTCGGCCTCTTCCTCCTCGTGGCTGCAGTCCCGCCACCACCCTGCCGACGCCGGCAGCTTCCTCCACGAGCCGAGGGGAGGGGAGGAGTCCAGGCCGCCGACGACGACGACGGAGGCCGCGGGGGAAGTGGCCTGGCGGCAAGCAAGGTGCAAGGCGGACGTCGCGGCGCACCCTCTGTTCGAGCAGCTTCTGGCGGCGCACGTCGCGTGCCTGAGGGTCGCCACGCCGGTGGACCAGCTGCCAAGGATCGACGCTCAGCTGGCGCAGTCCCACGAGGTCGCCGCCAAGTACTCGGCCGTGGCCGCCGCGGGCGGTAACCCCATCGACGGCAAGGAGCTCGACCAGTTCATGGTTAGTTCATGGCATGCCGTGATACCTTGAATCAAACATTCTTTACCAACTATCTACTGTTCACGATTCTGATAAATTTCAGGGAACAAGTAAAAGATTATGTTAACACTAATAAATTATTATCGCACTCCAAAACAATTATTTATGCCGTGTGCAACGTCACTTTCATTCGTCAATTGTAAGAATATTGTTCCTGTCACTCATGTCCTCTTGCGGAGGGGTAGAGAGCTGCTACGTAATTACTTTACTGAAGTCCTTGTCTAACGTTTTATGAATGTATGCAACGATGATGACAAGCTTTTTTCCCCGTATTCAAGCATTAATTATCTGTTTAACTTTTCGTAGACATGGTTAATGTTGTGCTTGTCATTGCTTTCTGAACCCAAAATTAAAACTACAAGCAACTACGGTTACCTGAGGAAAACTCTACAAAGACAGGCACCTTAATTATTAATGAAGGATCGATCTAGTGATGTATGGTTGGAATTTTTCCAAGAAGCCAACTCAAACTGGTATTCCCGAGGAAGAGATATTGGTGGTGTACCAGTAACACTAATATATACGGTCTGAATTAATTCTACCATATATTTCTACCCCAAAAGTTTGGAGATCTAAATTATAGACATAAATTAGTATTTGTTACAAATATGTTGATGCAGATTATTATTATGCTTAACTATGGAATGTTTGCAAATTTAAAATTAACTTCTGCTCTATGCTGTGAGCCTAGACTTAATTTGCACATTTCAGGCTCTGTCATGCTTGAGTTCCTAAACTTGGTACCCTTTTTGCCAATTCATGCAGGCACACTACGTTTTGCTGCTATGTTCATTTAAGGAGCAACTGCAGCAGCACGTCCGCATTCATGCAATGGAGGCAGTGATGGCCTGCTGGGAGATCGAGCAGTCTCTGCAGAACTTGACAGGTCTGCATCTTTACCCGCCTGAAAGAATTTGAAATTACGAGGAATTAAAGGTTCTCATGATGATCGTGTATACATCGATGTAGTAGACTTCTTGAATAGGATTCACAAAACACCACACATTTTTCGTGGACGCCAAGATGCTGTCCAACGTTTTTTTTTTCAGCTGGTAGCATATTCTGTCATCAGACATAATGCATCAGTATACCCTGAACTGGAAGGGTCCTTGTGCCTGGAGCATATATGGAACAGAACTAAATGTCGGTCCTTCATTTGACAAATTCTTACAGTTCCCTCAACATATTTATTCTTCGAATCACAAGTTGCATTAAGGAATATAAATATTGCCCTTGTGCAGCACTTAGAGTGAAATTCAGTGATTTAATATACATGCCATATATAGGTCCCAACGTAAGTTTCCTCGAGGTTCTTTACCAAGTTCTAAAAACCTATCTAAGGATGAAAAACTGGGTCGCGTCGTGTTCTTGCGGGGTAGGACGGCTTATTTTTTTCCTTTAAAGTTCAAACTTTCTAATTTTAATTTACTATTTACATAATATAATTAGTATTATTCTATAATATATAATATATGACTTTAGTGACTACTTTAATTATTATTATATGATTATATAATAATCAAGTCATTAATTCATAATTATTAAGTGTAAAATGAATAAGTAATAACTAATAAGCTATAAGTAAACTTAATAATAGTAGAATATCATATTAGTATAAGACTATACTATTAGTATTATACTAGGATACTAGTATAGATAGTATACTACTAATTCTATATACTAAGTATACCAATTGCTTACTGTATATAGTATACTACTAATTTACTATATGCATGCATTAGATATGTACGTGTTAGATAGTAGTACGGATTTTTTTTTTTTTGGGGTTGCATCTATGTTTTTTTATCATATCGGATTTCATTATGCTGTCTTACATATTTCTGAACCGAGTCCACTGCTCATATATAGATGTGGGAATCAATTGCAGGCGCATCTCCAGGGGAAGGAACAGGCGCAACCATGTCGGACGACGACGAAGACCAGATGGAGAACGATGTAAACATATTTGATGGAAGCTTCGATCGGCCTGAAAGCATGGGATTCGGTCTCCCTACAGAGAGCGAGCGCTGCTTAATGGAGCGCGTCAGGCAAGAGCTCAAGCATGAGCTCAAACAGGTTCCAATATTTCTGGATCAAACACCACGTACTTGCCCCACTGCAAAGCATACATAAAGCATGCTGATCCAGTGGTCTCTACATATTTTCTACGTAGGGCTACAAAGAGAAGCTGGTGGACATCAGAGAAGAAATCCTCCGCAAGAGAAGAGCTGGAAAGCTTCCAGGAGACAGCACCAGCCTTCTCAAGGCATGGTGGCAGTCCCACTCCAAGTGGCCCTATCCAACAGTAAGCAATTATATATAACGATCAACTTCAAGTGATTGCACCACATATATATTCTGTATATTGATGTGTTTAAATTTTTTCCACGTCTTTTTCAGGAAGAAGACAAGGCAAGACTCATGCAGGAAACAGGACTGCAACTGAAGCAGATCAACAACTGGTTCATCAACCAGAGGAAGAGGAACTGGCACAGCAACCCCTCCTCATCCTCCACTGCTTCCAAGAGCAAGCACAAGAGGTGCATCCACAGACTTAATTACGTCAATTGCTTACTGTAGACCTTAAAATCTAACCCGTACATATCTAATGCATGCATGCAGGTGATCAACCACAAGAGGTGATCATAGAGCCTGCAAGCATATGCATCAAACTTTAGCTCAAGAAACGGCATGCAGACTAATTAATGAGGATTGATCCATGAGCGCAAAAGGAAAGGCAATGCAATCTCCGGAAGTAATTCTCGTCTGTAGGCACGGACATGAGGCTAAATAATTACGATATTTTAAGCAATTAATTATATATTCTGAGTTTAATTATTTGTATGCCTATACGTACTCTTAATTACTATTAAATTAATGTTCCTATTCAGTTCTTATTCACGTGTTATTCTTCCTATATATTACCGAGTGCAACACAGTTATTCCATACTTAATGTCTAAGAGTACTACTATATAATATTGAATATTTGGAATTCCTTATGCTCACATCTCACGCATTAATTTTTTATTATTTCAACTACTTTGTAATTCTACCCTAGTAATATCATAAGATAAATTGAATTTCATATTTGAATTACGACAGTAATACCGTTGAGAAAATTACACTTAAAAAGTTAATTAGGACTCGTAAGATTTAATTTAGCACAATTGGTGATTTAAACAAAGAAAGAATATATGAAAGCTCATTTTGTATGCCCCGATCAGTTGGATTAATAAAATAATATTAGTTGTATTCATTCAGGGAATCAAAGGATGAGAAAAGATGGGATTGAAGTGGAATAGATAATAGTCAGGAAAGAACAAAAAGATAAGAATAATAGGAATTTAAATTTGAACAAGAGTTTCTCCTTTGAAGACTTTCAAATAAAATTTATTTAGGAGTCTTAATAAAAAAAGTAAAATATAATTAATTACGTACTAATCCCTATTAAAACACAAACCCTCTCATAAATGTTCCTTTCTATCACTAGAAGAAAATGGCATATTTTCGATTGTCAACTTTCAATGGCTCAAAATTCTTCACATTTTTTGTCGTAATTTGTGACGAATAAATATCCTTCAGCAATACCGACTGACAAAGTGCTCGTGGCTAATACTGATGGTACAACACATCAGGATTTTATCGATGATCGAAACTTTCAAAATTAACGATGAATGGGGCGACCATAGATAATTTCAAAGGCCAAAATTGTTGATACTTAAAATTATAATAAAATATTAACATATGATTAATATTTTGATATTAAAAATTTTTATGATCTTGACTTTTGAAATTATTGACGCATGCAAATTCATCGATAATTTTGAAGGTCAAGACCGTTGGTGTTTGAAAATGTAATAAAATATCAGGATACGATTAATATTTTAATATTAAGGTTTCGATGGTCGTAATCTTCAGAATTACTGACGAATGCATCCGAGGATAATTCCAAAGACCAAGATCGTCAGTATTTGAAAATATAATAAAATATATTTGAATAAAATATTGGCATATGAATAATATTTTAATATTAAGTTTTCCAATGGTCTTAGCCTTTGGTATTTGAAATTATAATAACATATATTTTAATAAATTATTGGCATATAATTAATATTTTTGAAGATCTTAGTCTTCAAAATTACTGAACTGAACATTAGACCGTCGATATATGAAAATATAATAAAATATTGATATATGACTGATATTTTATTACTAATGTTTCTATGGTTTTGACCTTCGTAATTATTGATAGATAATCCATCGATCATTTCGAAGAGTAGGATCATTGGTATTTGAAATTATAATAAAATATATATATTAAGTACCCTCTCTCCCTCTCTCGTTGTCTTTCTCCCTCTCACTCTCCCGCCCCCGCTCCAGCGATCATTGGCTCCGATGATCCGCGACTCTGACAATATCACAATGGCTCCAGCAATGACACAACGACTTTGGAAATGGTGACCCCTCAGCTATGGTTGGATCCCTCTCTCATCACCCTCTCCCTCTCTCTCGGCAAGATCAAGCTGCCCAGCGGCCAACTCCAGCAGTTGGATCGCCCCGGCCACTTGCACGGCGAGATCAGCCCCTTGCAGCCGGATCCGAATTTATTTTATACTTTAAAAAAGTTTCCGATGGAAGTGTGGTCACCTTCGAAATTTCTAACGAGTATCTCTCGTTGGAACTTCCGATGGATAAAAACGATCACAATTTTTCGGTAACTCTCGTTCGAACTTTTGAAGCTAGGCTCCATCCTTTATAACTTCCGACGGGAGTTACCTGTCAAAATTTTCAAAGGTCATCTTTGCAACGTCAAAAATAGTGCTATTTTTTATGTGACTAATGAAAAACCTTTACCAACGAGCACTTTTCCAACGATGTCGTCCCATTGAAAAATTCTAAAAAAATAAATTTTTTGACGAGTTTCATGAAATTTTCAACAAATTTGACCGCAAAAAATTGATAAAAAATTGTAGTGTATCGCACTACCTTCTTCCTCCTCTTGAGCGCACACGTCTCAAGCCACCATGTACACTAATGGAGATACCATAGCACAACAACCATAATTGAAATTGAAAGGAAGTGCTTACAAATTGAAATGAATCATGAATGACATTTGATTGCCAGATGAAATTGAACAGAACAAAAGAACATAATATTATTAAATAGATATATTTTTATTCAATTTAGTGCTTGGTTTGAAGAGAAAAAGTTTTGAAAATATAATATCTTATAGTTGAAATATTTTACTGTACATAGTAAATATTAAATATTATAATAATAAAAAATATAATAATATAAAATTACTTTTTTAAAAAATAAAATATGATTAGAAAAATTGGAAAAAATGAGAGTACTAGTATTCTTATGATTTTGAAGAATGTTCATATTATTCTAATGCGTGTAAAAATGGTGGTTTGACAAGTTTTTAGGTGATTTCATTTTTTTTACGTTTGATCAAAATAATCTTAAACTACATGATATTTTCCTATATTTTTAAAATAACGTGATATTCCGACATTTAATCGCAAACCAAACGGTCTCGAAGAATTGAACTTACCCTTATAACCAAAGTATCCAATGGGATACCTATATCAATGTTTTCATCGATATAAATATTTGTCCTTTTGCCTTATGCCTAGTAAAAACATTTTTTGTTCATAGATAGTTTCTTTATATAATATAAAAATAAAAAATAGGGTTGAAATCACAATTGGGGGCTCTCCCTATATTTACTATGAAAATCGACTTGAATTTGCAAAACTCAAGTCCAAGTTCAAAATCATGATTGGGAACTCTTTCTATGTTTACTGCAAAACTTGGCTCCAGTTTGCAACAACACAACTCAAGTATGAATAAATTCAACTCAAGTTCCACCGACCCAACTAGAGTTTTGAGGTTGCTTGAGTTCCACTTATTTTTCATGGAATAGTTTCTATGTCAATACATCTGTGATTGCACCAACCATGCAATCTCATACTTCTGGCATCATTTCAATCCAATGGTCCAGATTGTTTATATTTTGGGCCATTAGTTCAAAATGATTATAATCTAATGGCCCATAAGTATGAGATTGCACGGTGCAATCACATATTATGATTGCACCTTAATATAACTCCAATGAGGCGTATTAGAGTACAATCATCTGTGATTGTACCGTGCAATCTCATACTTCTGGACCATTAGATTGGCATCATTTCAATCCAATGGTCCAGATTGTTTATATTTTAGACCATTGGATCAAAATGATTCCAATCTGATGGTCCATAAGTATGAGATTGCACGGTGTAATTATATATTGTGATTGCACCTTAATATAATTCCAATGAGACGTATTAGGGTGCAATCACAATCCTTAATACATAATATCATTCGTTTCATGGCAACATTACTGGTTGTTCAACTTTAAAGATAGAAATTGTATTTTAGGAACCTTGAATGATGTTAATTTGGCCCATGAAATTCAAGATCCTGAATCATTGTTCGTGTGAATTATTGTTCATGACCATGTGCAAAAGCTTTTGTGCCTCTCTCTCTCTCTATATATATATATTCAGTTATTAATTTTATTGTTTAATTATTTTTGTTTTTTATAATAATTATGGCTGATTTATGTGATTTTATTGTTACTTATGATGTTATCCCTACATAAAAAGGGAAAATATAGGCCTTATAAGGTAAACAAAGCGAAAGACGAGATTTACCATATCTGCATATTGCCTTGGATGGAATGATTAATTAAATTATTATTAATTGATTAGGACGTGTAGCATAGCTGATGGCAAATTACAAGTAAACTATAGTTATCTTCTTATACCGGACCCTTACCTCTCATTCACTATAAAATGGTCAAATTCGTCAGAAATTCCACTAAATCTGTCAAAAAATCTAATTTCTAATGAGTTTTTCAACGGCATGACAATGTTGAAAACACACTTGTTAGAAATAATCTTTCAACGGACCCATAAAAATTGACAAAAATTTTGACTCATCGCAAAGGCATCCTTCGAAACATCCAATAGGATGAATCTGCGGAAAGTTTCGAAGGATGGGCGCCTGTTGAAACTTTCGGCGTGAGGGTGTCCATCGAAAGTTCATAAATTTATAATTTATAATATAAAATTATGAAAATTTCATAAATCAAAACTATGAAAAAATAATTTATAATATTTTTAAATAAATTTTTTTATTATAATATTTTTAATATTTGAAAATTAAATTAATAAAATTTTAATTTGGAACTTTCAAATTAATAAATTTATTAATGTTGTAAAATTCATACAAATGAACATAATCTGGTCGTCATCGTTATCACTCTATGGGCCACGCATCATTTGTTGCAATATTATTTTCATTTGTCATTGTTGTTGTTCAAATTGTTGTTGCATCTCTTCGCTGCATCGTAGCTATGCGGAGGGGCCTCTGCAGCGCCGTCCTCTGTTGGCATCCATTACTTGAGCAGTCCAACTTCAAATGCTGGCACTCCCACGCGCACTTCGTCTCCCTCGGCCTTGTCCGCTACACCTGCGTCACCAGCCGGATCCTTTCCATCTACGCCCCACGACATGCGCCGCGCCCGCCGCCTGTTCGACCGAATTCCCCACCCCTGCTGGAAAGATGCTCCACTCTCTGCAAGCCGAGCAAATCCATGCGCACTTCGTCTCCCTCCTCTTCGTCCGATACACCTACGTCACCAGCCGGATCCTCGCCATCTACGCTCACCACGACATGCGCCGCGCGCACCGCCTGTTCGACCGAATCCCCCACACCTGCTGGAAAGGTGCTCCACTCTCTGGCAAGCAGAGCAAATCCACGCGCACTTCGTCTCCCTCGGCCTCGTCCGATACACCTACGTCACTAGCCGGATCCTCGCCATCTATGCCCTCCACGACATGCGCCGCGCGCGCCGCATGTTCGATCGAATCCCCCACCCGACCATCTTCAACTGGAACACCATGATACGTGGCTTCCGTTGTTCTCCGCGTCCGGAGATGGGCCTATACATGTACGTGTTGATGCGGCGCCGAGGCGTCGTCCCTAACATGCACACCTTTCCGTGCGCTGTCAAGTCTTGCGCCGGTCTCAGGTCGCTCTTCCAGGTCCATGCGCAAGCTCTCCTCTTTGGGTTGGACCTAGATGTTTTTGTTACTAGTTCCCTTGTGAAGAGTTACTGCAGTTTGGGCTCAGTCGAACTTGCTTCGAAACTGTTCGACGAAAGCTCCAACAAGAACGTCGTGTGCTGGACTAGCCTCATCAGTGGGTACTGCGGTTCTGGCCAGGTGGACAGAGCGAAGGAAGTGTTTGATATGATGCCGGAAAAGAACGATGTATCTCGGAGTGCAATGATCACAGGCTACGTACAGAATGAACGCCATGGAGAAGCTATAGCATTGTTTCGACAACTGAGGAGTGCCGAGCACGTGGGGCTCAATGGCTCCCTTCTAGTCAGTGTACTGAATGCTTGTTCAAGTATAGGCGCCATTGAGGATGGTAGATGGATACACTCTTATGTAGAGGCGAAGGTTTTTGACTATGGACTTGAGCTGGGAACTGCGCTTGTTGACTTCTACGCAAAATGTGGTTTGATAGACAATGCTAAAGAGGTATTTTGCAGGATGTCTCGTAAGGATGTCACGGCCTATAGCGCCATGATCATGGGTTTAGCTCTTAATGGACACAGTTACACGGCCATTGAGGTGTTCAGTGAGATGTTAGGCCAGAAGGTTGCACCAAACGCCATTACCTTTGTTGGCATTCTGAGTGCTTGCAATCATGGCGGTTTGGTTGATGAAGGACATGCTTATTTTACTGATATGAATTCAATCTATGGCATCTCTCCTACCATTGAGCACTATGGTTGCATGGTCGATTTGTTGAGCCGAGCCGGACATCTCATTGAAGCGATGCAATTGATCGAGTCCATGGCCATGGAGCCTGATGCTGCCATATGGGGAGCTTTGCTCAATGGATGCTTGACGCATGGCCACGCTGAGCTGGGGGAGAAAGTTGGAAGGCATGCAACGGAGCTGGAGCCTGGCCACTGTGGAAGGTATGTCACCCTGGCCAATGTGTATGCCTCGATGGAAATGTGGGAAAGTGCCATCCAGGTGAGACGGGCCATGCGGGAGAAGAGGGTGCGGACAACTGCAGGTTGGAGCTTGATAGAATTGAACGGAGTCAGCCATCGGTTTTTGGCAGACGACAGAGTCCATTCCCAGCAGGAGGAGATTTACAAGATGCTGTGTGATCTCAATCTCGAATTGGTTCCACCGGACTCTGGAACGGTTTTGGACAAGATCCAGTGTACTGCATGAATGGTACAACTGACTTGTGTAATCCGAGATGCTGTGCCATTTGTGTAATCCCGGGATCGCGACCGCCTCGTGACCACTGAGACCGTGACCGAGACCGTGAACGTGACCAAGATCAGGAACGATACCGCGACTTTGATGGCGACAGGGAATGGGAGTGTAACAGGGACTGTGACCATCAGAAGCTTTCATGCTCGCATTCCGCCAACCGCGCCCACCGTCGCCACAGCTACCACCGCTGAACCCCATTGCCCGACCTGCATTGCTGGAAATGACATTACAAGTGAAGCAACGACGAGCCCAATAGTTGTCGCTCCCAAACCCCCGACGGCATGGTCAAGGAGAAACAGAAGAAGGCTGCCGCTGGAGATGGTGCCGCGGCTGCTGATGGCAGGGGCACGGCGGTGTCCACGGACAATGGACCCTGACAAGCTGGAGATGATGAAGCTTATGGGCATCTCGGTGGGATCCGATTCCACCAAGGTGAAGCCTATGTCTGGTGTGAACGTCAGTGGGGTACGCCACGTCACCAAACGCCAGCTGAGGCAGTACATGAACCGCAGGGGAGGTTTTAACCGGGCAGTTCCACCTGAGCGCAACCACTAGCTTTATCTTCTCAGGTTCCTGAAACATTAGGTTTTCTTGCCCATTTTTTTTAATACATGTAAAGTCAATTCATTTCTTGTTTACTTGTTCCATCAAGTTGGAGGTTTAAAGTCTTATGTTACATGAGTTGTTCCAGCTGTTGCGTGAATTCATAAATGTTACAGCATTGCCACTTCATGCCGTAGCTCACATTGGCGCTATTAAATTTCTTTATTTGAAGAATTCTGGTTGCGCAGTAAGAAGAATAGATCAAATAATCTGAAGTCCGATTAAAAAAGGGAGAGGGAGGTCAAGACGGACACTTGGCGAACTAATAGAGCAAGATCTATTGGTGAATAATATACCGAAAGGTTTGGTTACTAATAGAGCGGAATGACGTCGTATGATCCATGTAGCCGACCACACCTAGTGGGATAAGACTTTGTTGTTGTTGTTGTTGAAGGTTGTAGCAAGAGTGCAAATAGTACTCTATCAAGGTTGTCAAAATTGATATCTTAATTAGGATCCTAAGAGGATTATGAGTTTTTATTAACGAAGATCACAAAGATCTTGTGAGTTAAATTGCAAGGGGTTTAATTGTATCAAAATCATAAGATCGATGTGAAGCTAGCTTCACTTCTACCTAACTTGAGGCTTCTGTAGGTACAACTTTTCCAGCACATGCTGGAACATTCGGTTGTTGGACCTTAATCCCACTTTAATGATTCCTTAGAGGCTCTTAATATTAGTATCTTGAAAGTGATGTGGCGTGTTTATCAGTTGTTAGTCATTGAATGTTATAATGCTTATCAATACTGGATATTCGAAGAATATATCACAATGATTTGTTGTGTGACAGTTGAAACAATTTTTTTTCTTGAGATCTCTGCAATCTCTTTTAGTCCCATTTACCCTATTTGGGTGAACCACATTGGAGTAGGCATGAGACAATGAGGAATACTCCAAAAAAGTCATTTACTTGATCAATGTATTTGAAAATCAATAGAACGTAACAGATTTTTTTTTTTTGAAAAGTAGGTCACAGTATAAGATGCTGAATTTGTCATTAACCAAACATTGGAGTGACGATAATTTGAGAAGAACCTTAGTTAATGTTTTCTTTTTAACATGGATGGGGATGGTAGACTGAAATGCTGTTTTGATTGGCTAGGTGCAAGAAATGTTTAATCGTTGTTTAACTTGCTTCATGAGAAGCAAAATTTTCATGATCCGACCAATTCGAGATATAATAATTATGATATTTGGCGTGGCATAACCTTCTCTGCTTGTTCATTGAAACTAAAACTTGGTCCTAACTTAAGGTCGCTAGGTTTCAGGACCTCACTTCAATTGTATCTTTTAATTAGAAGTGTATCATTTTGGCTTGGGCACAATCTACTTATATAAAATCATCTACAATGTCTAGGTGTTGGTTGACACTAGTTTTATGTAGTAGTTTCAATAATTTGCATTATGCCTAAATTATCACTTTTTGCTGAATTGTTTAGTTAGTTTACCAATCGACAGTAGTTCTCTGTATCTCATTGTCTCAACAGTAAGTGTTTCCTGCCATGTGGTGGTTCAAGAGGGGCTTCTACCATCAATCTATCATGGATAACATTCGAAACTTGTCAGGTATCAGTCAAAACATTCATAGGATGATAGCGTTAATTTGGTACTTTGTTTCATCAATTCTTCTCTATGGGTATGCCAGGATGACAGCTATGCTATAATTGTACTGAACATCTCAGTTAGCTGGTTCTTCTTATACTTTGTGAGCACCAAAGCAGATGTTGCATGCTATTTGTGTTTGAAGATAGGATGCTAACAGCTTTACTTCTTGCTCCAGCCCCTGTTGTGCACAACCAGGTGGCATTTCAAGTAAGGAATTTGAGAGGCTCTCTTTTGTCAGTCTTATATCACAATGAATGGTTGAATCCATGATTGTCACGATTCCGATCCGGGTAGTAAGATCTCAGAGAGAAAACGAGTACAAATCTATTTATTCTATTAAAAAAATTAAAAGTAAACTTAAAGGACTTTGAAAAAATTTGATTTAATCATATATTATTCTCACTTCGAGAATTTTAATATCTTCTAATAATTCAATGTTGTATTATGAATCTAATTCTATATTGTCTTTTATGAAAATTAAATTTTATTATTGCACGTACACTAATAATTATATCACTTTTTAATAAAATTTTATACTTCATTAAGATCAATGTATTATATATTATTGTTTTAGTGTTTTTTTAAGAATATATATTTCACATGATATAAAAATGTATATTAGTTTTTTGAATATATAAATATGTATTAATGGTGAATGTTTAATTAACTTATATATAAAATAATATTTGTGAATAAATATATTATTTTATATTAAATTTTTTTATTCATGGACTAGGATCTTATGATTGATACTCAAAGTCATTCTACCTCGAAAAGCGATCCTTGGTTGAATCATCAAAATATTAACTTTCTTAAAGGTCGTAGGGAAAAAACTGAGGGGCTTGATGGCATTGCCGCTTGGCTTTATATAAAGTAAGTATGCTAGTGCTTGGCTTTATATAAAGTAAGTACGCTAGATATTTGGATCTATAGTAAATTACGCTAAATAACTTTCGACTTTGATCGTTTTTCAACGTTAACCTCTAAATTTATTTCATCCAATGCCATTTTCATCGATTATAGGTCGTTATCTAACTGACGTGACACCGACACGACATCTTCTCTTTTTTTCACGCAAGCATTTATCGACATGACAATATTAAAAAAATAAAATAATAATTTAAAAATAAAAAAGATCACGCAAGTAGGAGATGGAGGGCGATACACCCCCCCTCTCTACGACCACCGACGATCGGCGAAAGGGGGTGAGGCCCTGCTCCCTTCTCTGTGCGCGTCAGTGGAGAAAAGGAGGGGGGCCCTTGTCGTTCCTCTTCATCGGCAACACACGCCGCCGAAGAGCAAAAGGGGGCCTCGTCCCTCCTTTGCGACATCGTTGGATGTCGCAGAGGGCTGCTCTTCACTGGCGCGCGCTCGGTGAGGAGCCCCCATCTCTTCTTCCTCGAAGAGGAGAGGGGAAAAGGGCAGTGCCCCCTCCTCTGCCAACGCTAGGAGGGGGGCCATCCCCTTCCCTCTCTCTTCTCCGGCCCGAAGAGGAGAGGGGTAGGGCCGACCGCCCCCTCCTCTTCCTCCTCTAGTCGCCGGTGCTTAGGCGACCAACCCCCTCTACTGGCCACCGTCGGTGATCGAAGAGAGAGGAGGCGGTGTCCCCTCCTTTTTTTATTTATTATTATATTTTAATCTAATCTTATTTTATTTTTTGTATTTATTTTGTTTTTTAATAATTTGCTGACATGGAGGACAAATTGCGTGGTGGTGCCACGTCGAACGATTGTTTGTGTGGAGGAGAGAGAGCATCGTCACGTTAACTATGCGATCGGAGAATGGACGATCAACGGTGAAAAGAACATTTGGTGCAATGAGTAAAAAATGAAGGATATTTTTTTATAAATTAAAATTAGAGGGTAGCGTCGAGTAAATGTAAAAGTTGTAGGATATTTTGTGTAATTTTTCCTTTGGATCTATTGTTTTCTTGTTAGTTGCACTGCATAGTTTGCTTTTTTTCTCTCCTATTTTCACATTATGAAAGATATTTTGCTCGAGTGACTGGTATTATAATCCTAGACAAGGAGTTTCTTTTCGTCAAAAGTTTTATTTTCTTCTTCATATTCAGCATATCAGGAGAACCACTATCTATCTCAAGGGAAAAGTGTTTGCTCAATGTATCGGACTATTTCTTTCTGCCCTGTTAGCTTAGGATCTGTGTTAAGCCTTCGTGTTGCCGTGACTTTTGGAATCTGGATGCAGACGGGTGTCTTCACTATTATGAGTTGTTTTCTTTTCACGTCAGCTTAGGAGCTGTGTTCACCTTTCGCTTTACTGCCTTTCTGAACTTGGATATGGATTCAGCTGAAAGCAGGTGATGTGGAGAAGGCAAGTGCATTCTCCTTTCTTTTCTCAGAGGAATTTATCAGTTTCATATTCTTAAATTGGACTCACAAATATAGTTTGACTGGGGATGGGAATTGGCAACACTCTTTTTTTTAGCTGTTTGGTTCGAGAATAAATCATGAAATATTGAGATATTTTTAAAATACAGTCAAACAAAAGGAAGAATAAGGATATTTCAGTCAAATTTTATTTTTTACAAAATCATCTAAAAAATTGTGAAATCACTATGTTTATTCTCAAATTGAGTGGATAAATTACACCAAATGCTTTTCAACTTTCAAGTTTGCTCAGTCATATTCTCCAACTTCATTTTGTAACAACGATGTCCTCCAACCTTAATTCATTTCACCCGATGTCCTCTTTACCTGGGATAGATGATTTTTCGATCGTGGAGCTGACGTGGCACACACATGACGCTGACAGGACATTTTTCTTCTCTACACGTTGACGTGGGAATATTAAAAAAATAAAAATAATAATTAAAAATAACAAATGCCACCTCGCTGCGTGAGGTGGGGGTTCCCACCAATGTTGTTAAGATCGGACCGGACGATGATCCGAAAAAGTGTCCATTTCAGATTGAATCGGTAGAATCGGATAGTAATAAAATATTATATTTAATATGATAATAATAAATTAAGCTATGATATTTCAATTATATAAGTATATATATGATATCAAAATGTATTATACAAAAGAAAAAATAACAATCATAAATAATAAATAATAAGTTTATAATTAATTTTAAGATTTGATTTTAATATTATACACTTAATAAATTTAAATATTATGAATTTGATTATTATATACAAAGTTTCTATTGATTATTTTTTTATGTATTTCATATCTTTATTTTTTATGTTATAAGCAAAAATTACATATTTTTTCCAAAATATTAAGACAAGATTGTATATTCTATAAATAAATATATGGTATAATGAGTAGTTAACTATTTAATTTGACTTATTATATACTAAATTAAAGAAATTTAAAGTTGTTGTATATATAATATTATACTATACTAAGTACATTATAGCATTGTTGTGTATTATACATATAACAAAGAAGTGTGCACTATTCATTCATAATTAATTTATCTAATATGATAAATATTATATTAATATAATAAATTTATATTATAATATACATTGATGATATTAAAAAATGAAATAAGATAATGAATTAAAGCTTAAAGTTTAATAAATTCAAAACTAAATGAAGAGAGAAAGAACAAGTGAGTGCACAAAATAGTCCCACATTGCTAATAGTAACAAAGTGAGAGCCAATGGATAACTATAAATAAAGGAGGAGACTAATGTGTCAATATGAATGTTTATGGAGAAAGTCCATTTTTAGATATTTTTCAAATTTATAGTAATAATTTTTATCAAATCATTTCATAATAAAAAAATTTTGACTGGTCCAAAAATGCGGTTCAACCCGATTCAATCCGGTTTTGACCAGTTTTAACTGGTTTTGATCGGTTTGATTCGGTTCAATCCGGTCCAAATGGAGGTCCAATTTTGGACCTCCAAATGGGCTGGATTTGTGACTGGTCAGCGGTCAGACCGGTCGGACCGGCCCTGACAACACTGGTTCCCACCCCTTCGACTTCATGGCGTGCGGGACGCCGACGAGGAGGCACCGGTGGGAGAAGGGGGGCCTCTTCGCTGGCGCTCGGGAGAAGGGGTGGGGGCCTTGACCCCCCCCCCCCCTCCTCCCTCTTCTCATGTGCGCCGGCGAGGAAAAGGGGGGGGGGGGGGGGGGGGGGAAGGCCCGTACGATTGTCTGGAGAAGGAGGGGGACCTCAACACCCCTCCGCGACGAGCGAGGTCGTAGGGGGGCGAGCCCCCCCCCCCCCCCCTCTTCTCCTCGTCGGCGCGAGAGAAGGGGGGTCTCGACCCCCCTCTGCGACCTCGCTCGTCGTCGGCGTGGTCGCAGAGGGGGGGGTCGAGGCCCCCCTTCTCCCATGTGCCGGCGAGGAGAAGGGGGGGCTCGACTCTCCTCTGCGATCTCGTCGATGACGTGCGAGGTCACCTCCTCGTCGGCGCGCGGGATAAGGGGGGGCTCGACCCCCTTCTGCGACCTCGTAGGTCGCCGGCGAGGTCGCAGAGGGGGGTCGGGACCCCCCACCTGAAGGCCCGTACGATTGTCTGGAGAAGGAGGGGGACCTCAACACCCCTCCGCGACGAGCGAGGTCGTAGGGGGGCGAGCCCCCCCCCCTCTTCTCCTCGTCGGCGCGAGAGAAGGGGGGTCTCGACCCCCCTCTGCGACCTCGCTCGTCGTCGGCGTGGTCGCAGAGGGGGGGTCGAGGCCCCCCTTCTCCCATGTGCCGGCGAGGAGAAGGGGGGGCTCGACTCTCCTCTGCGATCTCGTCGATGACGTGCGAGGTCACCTCCTCGTCGGCGCGCGGGATAAGGGGGGGCTCGACCCCCTTCTGCGACCTCGTAGGTCGCCGGCGAGGTCGCAGAGGGGGGTCGGGACCCCCCACCTCCCATGCGTCGGCGGGACGCCGACGAGGTCGGAGGGGTGGGAAGCCCCACCTCACGCAGTGAGGTGGCATTTTTTATTTTTTAATTAATATTTTTATTTTTGTAATATTGCCATGTCATGATGTAGAGAAGAAAAATGTTTCGTCAGCGCCACGAGTGTGCCACGTCAGCTCCACGATTGAGAAATCGCCTATCCCATGTAAAGAGGGCATCGGGTGAAATGAATTAAAAGATGAAGGACATCGCTGTGACAAAGTGAAGTTGGAGGACATGACTGAGCAAATTTGAAAGTTGGAGAGCATTTGGTGTAATTTATACCAAATTGAGAATATAGTTATTCTTCTCATTTGCTTTCATATTTTTTAACTATATTTTATTTTAGGATTATTTTCGTAAACCAATCCTAAACTATCATAATTTTTCACATCTAATATTGAACTTATTTTTTGGGTTCCTAAACTATCGCGATTTTTACAATTTAATTCTTTCGGCGACTTGTGGCAACTTTTCTGTTAAGTTCGATTTTGTTATATTTATGAAAAGTAAAAAATATCACTTCTCTCATCTCTTTTAATATTTAATTTTTTTTAAAAAAAAAGAGAAAAACACGGGGTTCAATAGCCGGCGCCAATGAAGACCTTTCCTACTACTTCTCCCTTCTTCAGGATGCTACCGCCATCACCTACATGCCCAAGCCGTGCCAACCGTGAGGAGCCTCCGATAGAGGCGTGGACGATGCGCCTCCCGTCGGAGGCAAAGCAGGTGAGGGCGGAAAGAAAAGAAAGAAGCAGCGGACCATCGCAGGGCTGACCTCAGCCCTCGAATCCCAAGAGGAGCCTTCGTTGGTCGTAGCAGGGCCGGCAGCGGCGGTTTTTACCCACGACGATCGCGGGCTGGTAGTGGCGACAAGATCCAATGATGGACGTCATCACGACCACACCAGCGCGACCATCGTGCAGTGGCAGGATCGTCTTAAAGTTCGTACAATGCTACGGCGCCCGATCTTCACTTGCAGACAATTGATCGCAGCCAACGTAATTGTAGTTTTATATGGGCCCCTATGTAATCCTTGACGATTTTTAGATTCCTATTTCTTATTTTGTATTGGAGTTTCCTATATAAACATCATGACGGTTGAGTTATTTCGCATTTATGTAATCATCATTGTTTCATAACAGAGAGAGCAGCCTGAGGACGCATCCCAATTTAAGATGAATTTCGTAAATTTCGTATGTTCTTCTATGTTCGTGCGATCTCTCTTCCTCTTTTCATAACAGATATAATAGTTTTTCATATATGACCTCTATGGAAATATATTTTAGTTTTGATATTAACTTTTATATTTTAATTGCAATGTTAACTTTTATTTTATTATCCAAAATTCTAATATATCATTGTGTAGAAGTTGGGAAAAAATCGAGTCCAGCTTCACTTTCTTTCGTTGGGTAGAACATCACCTAATACCTGTATAAGTGATTATATATATATATATATATATATATGAAAAATCACTTATTTGAAGCACTTTAAAATGGATTTAACAGAAATTTTATGTGATTTCAAACTATACATTTCATTATGATGAATAAAATTTAAAAAAAATGTAAATACATAAATGTAGAAATGAAGACAATCTATTTTTTGCCATTCCAATATTCAAAAAACGATGTTGATTATTTAATCCATATGATTTTGATGATTTTACGGTAGTCGCACGTTAAAACCTCAGCCTATTGTTGAACCCACTAATCTTTTAGTGAAGATCTCTTTATCAATATTGCCTTACATACTATCAAGGGGTCATATAATTGAGGATTATAAAATCAAATCGAAAATCATAACATTCTATTCATTAATAATTATTTTTTAAAAAATAGTTTTTTGATAAACTTATCGTACTTAAATTAACATCGATAATATTTTTATCAAAGTCAAATTACATCAAAATATTAGAAATATAAAAGATATAGTAAATTTTATCCAAAAGTAATTATTATTATCATGTATATTAATATTTAAATAACTATATTAATCATAAGATTGTATATTTAAATAACTATAATATTTTAGACATAATTTTTTTTTAAAAATAGAATCAATATTGATTAAAGATAATAAAATTATAAAAGCGTAAGAATTTAAAGAATTAGATTGAGATATCCACTCCACAACCTCATTGCCACTTGCCGACCAACACTCGTTTAAAGTATCTATCGTTTAATCAAAATTGTTGGCGCAATCAAATAACCAAATTAAGATTTTTAAAATCATCATTTTCTAATAACATGTACACCAATAAGTCTAAAGAAAAAAAAAAAAAACGAAAGTGTCTGTCGTGTGATGCTAACAGTTTGGTGGTCTAGTCGAGCTTTTTGTAACGCTAACGCTAACAACTTAAATAAGAAGGGGCTACGTTTCACTTCAAATTTGGTTCCATCATGCTGTCTGCAGGGCCATCAAATCAAACATTTAATTCGATGATATATTATTTCACTGTAGATGATACAAAGATGATATCCCGGTCGTACGAATCCATGCACGTTATTTTATGTGTCATTTTTTTCCCTCTGTAATATCTAAAAAGGTTAAGCAGCTAGTTCTAATGGCGGAATGAGCTTATCATGTATACGATTAATTAAAATGTACTTAATTTTATCTTTCCATGCAACATATAAATTCCTTTTTTTTCTAAATGCCAATAAATTTATTTTTATTGTGTTGCTTTGTCTCTTAAATAATACCATCTCGTCATCTGGCTTCCATTCCATATGATGATTCATTATTGGTACCTTTTGACATACTCCACTGCAAATTAATTTGTAGGTCTCGTCCTCGAGATACGACTGAGATCACGAGGACGGTATCAAAATATTTGCATTCGCTGGTTTCCAGGTACAATTACTTAATTATTTTATGTACGCTGCTACGTTTATATCTATATCTATATGTATATATATATATAATTAAATTTAAGTACGTTGGCTCCAAGTGCTACGTAGTACGTACATGAAGATGACATTATAAATATCATCCCCTCTCCACCAATCAACTCAAAGTGTCACATTCTCCTACGTACTGGTTAAGGTGCACAAGTTAGTTCTCCAGGTTTGTTTTCAGCAGATCCTTTTTGTTTGCGTACCAGGAAGAACAGACATACAGTACGACCACTAAATGTTGATGAACAGGTGCCTCTGAATTAATTAGTAGAAGTAATTAGTAACCATGAATTCAAATATCTACGTGGAGAGGGAGTTGTTTAAATTTTAAGGGCAAACATTAGTATTTTTCCCTATGTATATAATTCAGATTGTTATATATTGACTTGATTCTCACGAACTTTTCTAATAATATATTGTAAATGTTTTTATTTTATCTGAATCTCTTGATCTCATTTGGATATTTTTTTATTTCATAACTGCAAAGAGTGCATTGGATTATTCTAACCTTTTACAACTTTGTTGGTCACTGAGTGTGAAAAACTATTATTTTACAAGATATCTTATGTTTAATTGAAAATCTAATTATTTATAGGTTAGTGGAAGATCGAATTAATTAGCAAAACAATAAATTTTACATATGTACATCAGAAAGGAGATTATAGACTATTAAAACGTATATATACTTGCTTCTAGTTTGCACTGCATGTAAGGAATATTTTGTTTCATTGAATAACTAATACTGAAAAAAAAGATCTTTTAAAGATGATTAATCATATTTGACACATAATGCATGGCTCATAATTTTTGCAACCTTCAAGTTTATTTTTTTCCCTGATAATAGTGCGTATATATCCTTATAATATTGCTTGATTAATACTGCTCCTAAGGTCCCATGCATATATGTTGGCTCGGAATTAGTGACTAGGGCGTCCATGATAGAAATTTCACATGCAATTTAACTTGAAAGTTCTAAATTAAGGGAGAGGTGATAGAGAAATTAGTACACAATCTCTTTAGTGTTTACCTTGATCGTTTATCTCCATCATCCAAAAATTAAAAACTCGACCTAATTAAAAGATCGTGAGGAATATATATTAAACATGTGTGTGTGTGTGTGAACTTGATAATGTCATGTAACTCCTGTTCAATTTGTTCTAAACAGAGTGAGAAAAGGTTCAAATCCCAACTCCAAGCTCCAATAGAATTTATGATATATTATTGTCATGATCATATTCTTTTTTTTTTATCAAACAAGGAGAGAAAACTTCACGTACGTACGTACTCATTCTTCTGATCCAAACCTTCTCACTGCCCTCTCTCCATCACGGCGACCATCGACGGCCACGCCGCCCGCAGAGACCGATGAACTCACGAGCTGGGCAAATGTGGTCACGACCGTGCACTTCCTTTTCTGGCCGCCCTTGTCCCCCGTCTTCCTCTTCTTCTTGTAGCCTAACGTGGCGGCGCCGTCCGAGGCAGAAGCGACGGCGGCAGGGCCAGCAACAGGAGTTGGTATGTAAGACGATGGTGGGATGCAGAAGTTGGTGCGCGCCTTGGAGCCCCTCAGCCGCCTGGCGGCCGCGTCGTAGGCCCGCGCCGCCTCCTCCGCCGTGTCGAACGTCCCCAGCCAGTGGCGGCACCGCCCGACCCGGTCCCTTATCTCCGCCGACCACCGCCCCCACGGCCGCTTCCTCACCCCCCTGTAGCTCCTCCTCTCCGCGGCGCCGGTGGCCTCGCCATTATTTAGAGCCGACCTCGCGTCGGTATGGCCCGCTTGTCCCGCGGCGGCGTCGGTGGCGGGGCACGTGGACTTCTCGGCCTGCATCTGGCCGAAGAGGACGTGGTAGCCGACGACGGCCGCGATGCCGTCGAGTGCCGGCGTCTCCGGCAAGATGCTCTGCTGCTGCAGTGCTGCAGTGATCTCCATGGGGCCGGCTTGAACCAATGGCTGGAAGCTGGGATACGGATCGAGTAGCAACACGAGGAGCGACAGTGAACTGAACGGCCCCAAGAGTGCTGGCGCCTGGGCTGATCAGGTGGAGTGTCCTTAGCAGGGACGCCCGGAGACGCGCGCGCGTCTCGGGAAGGTGACAGCGAAAAGACTACAGTTTTGGAGTGGAACTGCAAGGGAGGGCCATGCAAGCAGAGCAAGAGAGAGAGAGAGAGAAAGAGAGAGAGAGAGAGAGAGATCTACCAAGGACGCCACCATTCTAATCGCACACGTAATTATACGTCATCACGCGAAAGTCGATTTTTTTTATATGTTAAATGTGGCACCTGAATGATCGATTCATTTGGAATTGGATATTATTATTATTATTATTATTATTATTATTATTATTATTATTATTATTATTATTATTATTATTATTATTATTATTATTATTATTATTATTATTATTATTATTATTATTATTATTATTATTATTATTATTATCATCATCATCATCATCATCATCATCATCATCATCATCATCATCATCCCAGATAATGGATTCACTTACCTATTCTAATTTTTATCCATTACTTTTTCCTAGATTGGATGGTGGGTATGAGTTCAAGCTTGCACAAGTTTTTTTGGATGGTGTCCTCAGGTATTTCCTAGTTAAATTAACAAATTTCATAATCGAACTTAGAATTACTAGTAGTCGTCAATCCTGTCTCATCAAGTAATTATTTTAATTAAACTTAATTATTTTTTTAAAAAATAGTCCACGCACAGATGATATCACTAAATATTACTTTGCCCTGTGTATACCAATTAATCGGATTGTGACGGCCAGCATCCACAAGTGTAAACTAACAAAAGATTGTTTAGTAAGAACTAAGAAATGGGCGATTCAAATTTAAGTCCCCGGCTAGATTTTCTACTAACATTATCTTCTTTTCCCTAAACCAAGTTGGTGGGTTCGAGAATCTACTAGTCTCGAATTTAATTTTTAGAATTATTATTTAGTCCAAATAATTTATCATAATTTTAGATTAGTCGAGTATTATCAAAGTCTAAATTAAAAGATTGTCTCCTTTGTAATAAATAGATGTCAAGTTCGGTTTTTGAATCGTAGTAAAACAATAAGGATATCTTAATCTATAATATTTTAGCGTTGAACTTATTTCAATTAACATAATTCAAGCAATATACGGAAGTACATATCAATGGCGTAGATGGTCTTCGTATAGCAGTACAGGTACGATGGAACGAGGGTATTATATGTAAGTGCAAGGTATTAAATCTATCTCCTTATATACCATCTATGTATTCTACTCAGGACAGTCATGTGGTAGTTAGGCATTGTAGTCACAATCAAAACTTGCATCACCATTGGGGTGGAGTCCTAACTTCTCACAACTTAAGCAAAGATTTCAAATTCTTCGAGAGTTCTGAATGTTAAAAAATTCATATTGAAAGTCATAATCAAAATCAATGGTGAATCAAAATTTTAATGTTTGACTATTGTGCATGTGCATAACTCTTAACACCATATGAGCTGAACGATCAGCGTTGTTTCCCGAACACTAAAGTGACAATCAAAAAAGAAGCTTGCATCACCTAGTAAATTTGTCATTCTAAACAATGTTCAAAGGTTTGTCAATTAAAATATTGAAAGTAACACACACTACAAGAAATTCATCGATTAATGACATACACGTTTAGCCTCTAATGCATCGCTAACTATGCGCTAAAAAGACTAACGACATATTAGCATCGACTTAGCGCCACATGCATGGCGACACAACAATTTTGGCGCTATTAGCATTGCTGTCATACCCATGCGAAGCATCAATAAGCGACGCTAAGCCGACGCTAATGTGACACTATTTGAACTCTCGGGGAATGACTTGGAGTGTAGATATTTTGGCGCTGGTGGTGTCAATGCTATCACGACGCCAATGGGATGCTAAATATGGCGCTAAGACAATGCCTAAATTTTCTCCTACCGTCGAGTGGCGCTCCTTAGATGCCAACACGACGCTAAACTGTGATGCTATTTAGACGCCAATGTGTCGCTAAATACTGCGATGCCAATGTTATGCTAAAGTGACGCTAACTATGATATGTTCATCCGGCAAAATAGCAGTTCCTTGCACAAGTTTAATATACATTATTAACAGTACAATTTACACTATACATTTCACACAAGTTTAACTACTATACATTCACAATTCACATTATACATTTCACAAACATTACACATTCGACGCGGCGAAGGAGAAAAGGGGTGCCAACCACCCTTTTCTGCTTCACCACATGATGCGGCGAAGGAGAAAAGGGGGGTCGGTGTCCCCCCTTTCCCCCTCGCCGGCCACGAGGGAGGAAAGGGGGACGTCGTCCCCCTCTCTAGGGAGTTGACGCCCCTTGTTCCTCCAGCACGCGTTGCTGGCTCATCGGCGTGCAGGAGAGAGAGAGGGGGCTTCGGCCCTCCTTTGCAACTTGTCAGCCGACGCGCCCCTTTCTCTTTCGAGCGCACGTGGAAAGGTGGGTATCAACCCCCTCTGCAACTCATGGTCTGTCAGATGACAAGTTGCAAAAGACACCTCCCTTTCTCTCTCTCTCTCTCTCTCTAGCGTTCTCGTCGACACGTGGGAGAGAGAGGGAGCATCGGCCCCCCTCTTGCTGGCAACTCGTCGACAGACGATGAGTTGAAAAGAGGGGCCGACGTCCCCCATTCTCTCTCGTGCGCGCCCGGAGAGAGGGGGCATCGGCCCGCCTTGCCGGCTCTCGACGAACGCGAAAGAGAGGGGGTGATGGCCTCCCTCTGTTCGAGGTCGTTGGATGGCGACTCTCACTTTTTTAAATTTTATTATATAATTACATTTTTTTACTTTATTAAATGACATGCATAAAAGTGAAATGATGGAGTGATGGCCACGTAAGCAAGAAAACTAGGAAATCGACTATCAACGGTTAAGTGGACGACACGTGCAAGAAAATCAAAGTTCGAAGGCAATCTAATTACAAATTGAAGGTTAGGGACCGAATAGTTATAACACTTAAAGTTGAGGGACGATGCATATAGTTTATCCCAATTATCAGCATATCTATGAATACTTTTGTTTAATCATACAATTATCAACATGAAATTAAATAATATATTTTCTTATTAGTTAAATTTGAATAAATTTATACGTGTGTATGTATATGTATATCTAATTATATATATATATATATATATATATATATATGAATATATAAGTTTAATTAATAAGAAAAACTATTGTTTAGTTCCATATTCCTATATATATGTATATATATAAACATCTATGTATATATGCATACATATATAAACTTGTACCACATATAAATCGATGAATCATTTTGATAAATCATACAATTATGAGCATGGAATTAAGTGATATATTTTTCTTATCAGTTAAATTAGAAGAAATTTATACATATGTAAGATTATGTGAGAATAATCAAAAGAAGATGACTAAATAAAATAATGACCCAAAGTTGTGTCACTATCTTGACGCTAAGTCGTGGCTAAACAAAATAGCGACGCCTTAACGTCAACACAGCATCAGACGACTACATAAAATAACGACTCAAAATTGTATCACTATCTTGATGCTAAGTCGTGGCTAAACAAAATAGTGATGCCTTAACATCGACACGGCGTCACACCCGTGAGACATCGATGTAGCATTAAGAACGAGCGGTGCTAAATCTACACTATAGGGGCTCTAACTTAGCGTCGACAATGAGTGTAACGCTCAAGCGATGCTAATTTTTATCGTGTGAGCGTCGGATATTTTGTCGATGCTATTTTGATGTCATGTGGACGCAATTGCGTCTCTACGATGGTGCAAATATTAATTTCAATTTTTGTAAGAAAATCATGTTACTTAATTCAATCCTCATAATTCATAATTCCATGATTAAGATTATTAAAATATCTATAATCAAGATATTATGTATATATATGTATAATATATTGGCATGTGTGCATACATTGTAAGTATATGGAATTAATATATAGGTAACACATATAATATAGGTAACATATAGTATAGGAATACATATGTAGGTAACATATATAATTATAAAATTAACATTAGCTACTTAAATACAAATCACTTCACCATTTGCATCGCATGGATGACTCATTAAGGACGCAAAGAAATAGCGTCACATTAGCCTCAAGTTGTTTGTCGATGCCAATATAGACTTTTGAACTAGCGTCACAATTACTTTGATGCTAAATTAACGTTGCATAAACATTTTGATAAAATTGAGTTCAAATCCCCTTTGTACTACTGAGAAAACTTCACTTTTAAGAGTAACAACCTTGGTCCATAAACATTTTGGTCTACAACTCTATATCCCTAAAGCAATTACAAACAGTTTCAAGTCATTATGTAGGATTGTTATAAGTCAGAGCCCTCATACACATCCAGGATTAAATTTTTTTTAATCTATTATATACACTATTATACATCAGTTTAAAGCTTAAGCTTATAAGAAATATTAATCATTTGCATTTAGGCTGTCGTCTTTGAATCTAGTCAATAGCATGAACAGAGGAAAAAAAAAGAGAGCATATATTCAAGAATAATTTTCGTTGACCTGACAAGATATGTGCCAAGAAGTCAGCAGTTGGTTTTCGGATTGAGGGGCAAAAAAAGAGGGAAGAGCATATGTGTGTCAAATATCCATCTTAGCATTTCTTTCCCTTCGTTGACCCTTTTTGCCAGCTAAATTAGTGAGTGTTCAGAAGTGAATATAGTCTAATTTCTGTTTACAGAGCGATCTTTGGAGCAAAAAAAGGTCGTGGACATTGCTCAAAAGATGAAAAAGCACGTCTGCAACATGAGGACTTTCCTAAGCAACTAAATCATTGCAATAGCCCATTGCAGTTCTGTATAGGAGAACATAAACATTTTTTTTTCAGCTTATTTTTGTGTTCTGACCGTGTAAGTTGGCTTTACTTCTGTGCCTGGCCCTGCCCTTTCTGGGGTTGAGCAGCAGCCATGAGACGCAACCTATCTGCTACCTCTGTGAAGCTCGGCCTGTCTGATGGTTCAGCTGACCAGCATTGCTCCATCAGCATTCCCCATTCAGCATCGCAGGATTTTGGTACCGGAGGCCGGAGTGAGTTGTTCAGTATCCCACCTGGTTTGTCATTTTAGAAAAATCAATTCTTTGCGCAAGGGACACAGGATCACAAAGATCAAAGCTGTGGCATGTTTTCGAAGATTACCAATAATAGCACCATAGTGTAATTCAGCATAAGGTTCTTCTCCAGTGAGAAGTTCCCACAGCACAATGCCGAAGGAGTACACATCAACCTGTGCATCAATTATGAAAGTCAAGAAAATATATGAAAAACCAATTGGATGGAGACGATGAGAAGGCTTCCAGTCAACCTTCTCAGAGACAAGACTGTCGTTGCCGCATAGGAGCTCTGGAGCCATCCAAGGCAGTGTTCCACGCATACCACCAGAAATCAAGGTCTTGCATTTCACTTTGGAGAGACCCAGATCGCTAACCTTCAGTTGCATAGAATAGTACTTTTAAGGGAATCAATATAGAAGATGCTTTGAATTCCATGATAGGCAACCAGATTCAAGATTGCAAAAAAAAGAAGAAAATACATGAGGAATAACATTGTAACTGTAATACAGTTAGAAAAAATTGCAGAAAAAGGTACTAGCATAGGACATGTGATACAGTAGTCTACTATTGTTTCACAACATAGGTAGGCAATGTAATCAGACAATCTTCTCGAAATGAACCATGTCAAAGGGATCATAAATCCCTTTAAAGTTGGACATTGAAAAATCAATACACTATCAGGAAATTCTCTCATAAGTGGATTATATTTCAACTTTGGTTATCCGTCATGCAGTGTGTTAATAATGCCTTATCATATGTTGAGGGTCATCCGTCATCCATCTAGTCCAAAAGACACTTCGAAATAAAAGGGACCTCATAGTTGAGGGTCCTATTTTGAGGGATTAATACAGAATCATTGTCGTTCTGTAATTCTTATCGTATGTAAAATGAGTGTCTATATAAACTCCTTAAGAGTCTGATCATAAAATAATCTGATTTCGAATCCTCTTCTATTTTCATTTAATAAAATTCTACGTCGCCTTAATTTCTCAGTGTGTTCGTCTGTGTATAATTTCTCTCGCACAGAAATCCTAACACGATGCCTTTGAAGATAAGCTAGTAAAATTTGGTCACACCACAAAAGTAAATAATACTCCACAGTCAAGACGGTGGCAATTCATATTGAATTCAGTAGAATGAAGCAATAAAATTTACCATAACTAATCAGGTCGAGAATCATGTCTCTAAGGCAACTAGAAATATTTTGACAGCAGAAGAGAAAAAACGAGCAATGGAGATAACATAAAAAAATTGAACCTTGCAGATAGGGCGATGGGGATCTCGCAGGTTCACCAGCAAATTATCACTTTTCAAGTCAAAATGTACAATATTCTTTGCATGCAAATATTCCATCCCAAATGCAACATCCATCGCAATTAGGAGGCGTTTACGACTATCAAGGTTCCTGTCATCAACAGCAGAGAAATTGATATTCCTTGCGGCAATGAATATGGCGATAAATTAGGATCAAATAGTCAAAGGCATAATAAGTTTTAAAAAGTGTACCTATCATTCCTTAAAAGAACCTGCCTAAGAGAACCATTAGCCATATACTCTGTGACAGTTGCAACAGATCCTTCAGGGCCATCCAAAACAATGCCATAAAATGCTACAACATTTGGATGGTGCAACTCAGCAAGCTTGATGGCTTCATTCCAGAAATCAGTCCTCTGACAATAGGCAATGTAAAAAAATATATTACCACTGCTTAGCTTTCAATTCGCCTCTGAGAAAAAAAAGAGCAAAAGATGGAATCAAATAAATATCATGCACTAGATCTTTGACCAACCATTCGTTCTTGCTCTGATTGTTTCCCCGTGAAGCACCTTTCATTGATTCTTTTTATCGCAACATCAGTACCCCTCCATTTTCCATGATATACTGTTCCAAAAGCCCCAGATCCAAGCTCCCGCAATTCTTCCAGATCACAGTTCTTTATAATCTACATAGCCAAGAAATGAGAGCTCATAATGCTTATAATTATAGTGTGTTATTGAGATATACTGCATAAAACAAACTAGAAAGAAGTTTCCTTAAAAAATAATAATAATAATTTGGTTACCTGCAGGTGTCCAATGTCATCATTAAGCTGGAAACCATGTTGCAGTTTGTCCAGGTTTTTTATCTTGGCATCCTAAGTCAAGATTCAAAAATACATTTAAGGAACTGAGAAATATACAAGTGAACAATGTAGACAAGGTTAATCACCTCAGAATTTTCATCATGAGCTGATTTCTTGCAGTCTTCATTTTTATCAATTATCTCTCTTTCATAGTTGGGTTCAGGCACAAACTCTTCTATGTCAGAAGCAAAACCAGTAACATTAGGCTGAAGAACTGATGCGGCTACATCCTCAGCGACCTCTTGCAATTGTTGTTTAATCTGATTTTCTTCTGAAAATCTTAGATATTAGTTGAAGATGGAAAAGATAAATATCGGCAAGTGGGAACATAAGCACTAAGAACGAATAAACCTTTTGTGAGTTGGACAGCCTCTGATTTCGAATCATCCATCAAACATTCTGGTAGACCTTGAAGATTTCCCTCTTCCAACATGGCAACAATATTTGACCCATTGCTAACTCCGATATGATTCGAAATGCATGAACTCTTTAACAAAACCACATCCTTGTCAACCACAATGTTAGATCTTGGAGGAAGTGTAGGCGTACTGTCTGGATTACTATGAAGATCTTGGTCATAGAACAATGAGTCCGAAGGCAATTGTTCACTAAAATTCCTTACACATCCAGATAAGCCAAGCACATGGGACAACTGAAAAATGGAGTTATCATTAGAAGGAACTGGGAATCGATCTAGTATCTCTCTTGACTGAATCTGTGACGCACCATTTCTCTGGTCACTCATCACCTCGCTAACTATTCCACTAGAAACCCCAGGTGATCTAAATGAGTTATCGTATGAAACAGGATATCCAGTGCCTATACCAAGATTAGAAGGGAATGGACCATTGCTTCCAATCACTGTTTCTCCATGGCTGGAATGTAAAGACTCAATGTTGTGATTGGTCAGTGCCAATTGATCAGTTGGCAACATATAATTTACAGGAATAAAGCCAGGGTTTACAACAGCATTACCAAAAACTGGAGTATTTTCTCTGTAAGAAGGTCCAGAGTAGGTGTTACCAATCATAAGAACAGGATCATCACTCTTGGCACTGACAGGAACACCTGGTTCATATCTGACCGGTTTTCCTTGATATTCTGAATTTTCCAGTGGGCTAAGATGAAGCATATTCACCCTATCAGCAAAAGATTTCATATATTCATAGTCAGGAAAATTCACATAATCTCGAGGAACAGGCTCCATGACTGCAAAATTTGAATCTTTAACAGTACTAATGTCGGCGGGATTTATGCCAGCTCCCTGCTTTACCACATATTGAGATGACTGTAGAGTCTGCCACTGTTGCCGCTCCTTGAGATTTTGACCAGGGTGTGGACTGTCAACTATTACCTGCTCAAAAGGATAATTTGGATGTTGAAACATCTGCAATAACTGCTGTTGCTGCTGCAACTGCAAAGAATCTTCTAGATGACAGTGCATATGGGTGGTCAGTGAAGCCCCCTCTGATGCTTCTGCAGCCAAATTTTGCATATCAAAACGATTAAGATTTTCAACCTTCTGAGCAACCGGACCTCCATTGGTATATTTTTGTGTCTCATTAATCTGATGGCACATGTAATCAGCCAACTGACCTCTTGAGACCATGTTTTTACTGTTCTGATCTGAAAGATCTTGTCTCAAAACCTGGGCATATTGAAAAAACTGCTCCTTATCTATATCCTGAGAACGAAAACTGTAAAACATCGGGTTGATTTCAGTGTGATTCCCCATGGAGCTAACTGCATAATCTTGTGCCAGTGTATCAGAATGGGCATGCGGCAGTGCTTTTTGGCACATTAAGCAATCAGACATTCTGAAGAGCTGTGGTTGTTGTATGTGTGATACCTCATTCAGGTAATATGTGTCAGCATCTGGAGGCTGCACACAAGAAGGTGGCAACGGTGGGAGCTGGGAGAGAGGTTTCAAATTGCGATCGCAGGGTTGCTGTGATGCATTCCCTCCGTATGGATCCTCCTGTTTGAGCTCCAACCTTGGCCGAGTTGAATTTACGCTGTCCACCTGAGAAGCAGGCAGGGCTACCGAATTATCAGCCCCGGTTGGCACATAATGATGGACAGTGAATGGAACTAGGTTAACAGTTTGCACTCCCCCCGCCACTCCCATTTGCCGAGGATTTATGTTTTGGAATCCGACAGGCTCAATGTAGGCTGGTGCAAAGTGAGTGGCCGGAATCACCCCTTGACTTGCAAGAGCAGAAATGTTCGATTCAGGCGACACCATGCCAATTGCAGGAATAGACGGCGCATTGTTTCCGTCCTGATAGACAAACTTTGTGGCCCCGTGAGGTGAATCCGTAGCATGTTTAAGAAGTCCAGATGTCGTAAATTCGCTGGCAAGGACGCCATCAGTGGCGTCCCCGCTGATGGTGCCTTGCAAGTTCTGCGTGGATGAGGACGCACTACCGCTGCTTTCTTTCCTTTGTAGCCCATGAATGCCATCTGCCCGCGCAACTCCATTTACAGCTTCGAAGTATATCCGGCCAGTATCCTCGGCGCTGCACCCTGTGTGCATCGGGTAGTCCACCGCTGCCGCTGCGAGCTCGTTGGGCGAGAAGAGGAAGGCTCGAATCTTGGCAGAGCCGTCGGGCACGGTCGCGGCGAGCTTGTCGTACTCTTCCATCATGTTGACTAGGTCCTCCGAGCACGAGACAGAAACGAGCGCGTCGAGGTCCTCGCCGGGGAGCTGGTACTTGAAGACGGCAGAGGACTCCCCCAGGGCCTCGGCCATCTTGGCCGCGAACTCCGCAAAGGAGGCGTCTTTCTGGACGGAGATGATGCGGGTGTGGCCCCCAACGTAGCGCAGGGCGCCGTCACTCGGCCGCGGAATGATCCGGCCGCCAAAACTGCAGAGGAACTTCACCTTCTTGACGGCCCCCTGGTCACCCGCCGCGGAGACGGCGGCGGCGGACACAGAGGACCATGGAGGGGAAGGTTGAGGAGGGCGGCTGATGGCTACCGGGCGAAGAGACATCTGATCAATCGCCATGGCCGGCAGAAGAAAGGCCCGACCTGGATAAACCCTAGATGAAGGAGGTCAAGAGGAATGCAATGTGGAGGCGGTGGAAACAGGAACCTGAGCTAAAACTAGTTTCTTTTATGGGTATCAGAGCATAAAAGAGGCAACTTTTTTAACGCTTGCAACCAAAAAAAAATAAAGGAAAGAGCTTGGAATTGAGAATGAAATGGTGAGACTTGGGGAGTCCACTTTGCCTCCCCTTCTATTCTTTATTTGTTACTTGAGGCAGATTGGGAATACGTGTGAAATGGATTTGATGAGAAGCCTGATACGGTGACGCACATGAAAGCAAACAAAAGGAGCAGGTCCTGATCATCTCTCTCTCATCTGCCAAATTCCTACACTAAATTGGTTAAACATATCACAGATTTGTTTTCCTTGGGTCAAGGAGATTTCTTCAGAACAGAAGGCTACAAGGCCTGCGTTTAATGTTTCAATTCATGTGGCACCTTGGAAGAGTGACAGCAAAACAGCAGCCGAGAGAGTGAGAGTGAGAGAGAGAGAGATGGGGGAGGAGGATCTTGTCTCCATTGCAGGCAGAGCTTGGAGCTTAGTGGTTAAGGTAGGGCAGGACGTGAGGGGCTTTGGCACGTGGAAGAAAGATACGAGCACAAGATATTTGTTGGATGTGGTTGATGGGATGAGCAACAAGCTCTCGGATGGCAAGGTCCGCGTTTCTGCAACTCAACTTTTGTGTGTGTGACTGTTTATATAATATAAATATATAAGCATTTCATTTAATATTTGTCAAATTAATCCAATTAATTTAATATTTGAAATAAACAAACTAGAAGATTAAACCTGCTTGCTTTTGACTAAGTAATATGAACATATGATTCTACTATGCTCCCTTTTATTATTGTTCCGCTCATGATTCCATATCCTATTTATTGATATGCTTGGAGTAGGCATCCCAATATTATCACGGAAAATGAAGAGATTATTTGACTAAACTTATAAGTGAGTCAAAATAATTCATAAATAATTTAAAATTTTTCTCTTATTTGATAATTTAAGAAAATAATAAACATTTATTTTACCGTTTACGAGTAAAAATAAATAAATTAGGAAACCTAACTTATTTTGTGTGAGAAAAAAATTGATTCAATAAATATATTGTTTTATTCTTAAAATACACATAATTTTTTTATATATTTTATCTACTATAATATTAAAGATTTTTTATTATTTGACTAAAATAATAATTTATATTTTTTTATTACTAAACGTGTAATTACAAATTTTTAAAATTAACTTCAGTCAGAAAATTATTTTATATCAGTCAAAACAAAGGGGCCAAAATCTTTCATGAAACGAAAGGTGCGATAATTGATAAAATTTATAGAATATCGAGGTAATCTAGAGAGCAATACACCTTAAACCTGTGTTAAGTTTTATTTTGATACAAAGATTCTCGAATCGTATAAAAGAGAAAAATGGAGTAATTATGGAGTGATACATGAGTGGTCGGTGAGTCAAAAAGGTAAGCGGAAATGTTCGAAATAAATATTTACAAGAGATTTTTATGGGCAGAAATATGTAATTGATTTTTTGAAATATATGTATTGTGTGGCTGAATTTTAAAGGTAATATATCTCAATGATTACAATGTTTTTATGTAAACATTTAATTTACCTTTGATTTTTTTTATATTTATTTTCATGTGGAATATGATCCTTTTCTTCGCATACTCTTAAACATGTTCTAATTTCATTATGTTTTTGTTATCCTTACTTACTTTTTAAATTAATTTCCTTCGATTATCTTTTTTTGTTTGCTTAGTATCTTAACCTGTTATCTTGGTATTTTAGCTTTTTATTTAAATGATTTTATAATAAATTATTTTTTATTAGTTTTGTTAGCTTTTATTGACTTCTATTGATCTTTTTTTCTATATTTACTTGTAATTTCTCATTATCTGATGTTAGTTCTTTTATTTTTTATTTACTCTTTATTGTTTCGTTTTTTCAGATAAAATATAAACTTAGATGATGTATACCTTTTATATATGTCCTTTCCTAGTTTACCTCGTTATAGCATAATTTAATATTAATTCTATTTTAGGATAAAATGTACATATAACATCCTAGTAGGTCGATGATCTACTTTAAAGATAATTTTTTATTATATAATAAGTCAATGTAGCACTCATAGTCATCTTTATTTTTCTAATATAGTTTCGCTTGTGATTTGCCACATCCATCTTCCAGATCCATTTTTTTTTCAATTCCCCTCAAAATGCATAAATTTACTCGAGAATACAAAATAATCCACTCATTTTTTTATAATTCTATTTTTTTCCTTTTAATCATAAATATTATAGTACTTCATACAATGGGTGATAATTAATTATTTGTAATCTAATACTTTATATGTCTATATGATTCATGGTTTATATAAATATCGTATTATATAAGTTTATTAATGAATCAAATAATTGTAATGATAGGTAAGTACCATATTTTCATAATCACAATCTGGATTGTCAAGAAAGGGGTCCGAAAGATTGAGAATCATAAAATAAAAAAATTAATAATAATAACTTAATATTTTACTCTCAATATTAACCAGGTACGGAGCCACCTTAGTATTAGGGGGGGCCATGGCCCTCCCTAACTTTTTGGAATATTAGATAAACTACTAATATATATTACTATTATATATATCATATATATAGTAAGCCCCCTGCCCTAATTTTTGTGAAATTAATATAATTAAGGCCCCTTAACTTTTTGAAATATTATATATATAGTATATAATAAGATTCTTCCTGATATTATGAACTTAACATAATTATAATATGCTATTATATTTATGAGAGAATATGTGCATGTTTATAATAGATTTATACTATATTAAGTGTATTTATGAATATATAACATATGTACCAATAATTTTGACTTCTTTCTATAACAAATTAAATTAGTTAGTTAAGTAATAAAAGGTGAGTTACATATGTCATTCATTAACATGATAAACACAAAAAAGATAAACATGATGAATAACAAAAAAGTATTTAAATTAAAACACAATAAGATTTTAGTTTTAAGTTATCTTCTAAAATTATATTTTTTATATTTTTTAATTTGGCTAAAAATTTTTATTATATAACCCATGTAGATATACATTTTATCGATTTTTACTATCTACATTTCTCCCCCCCCCCCCCCCCCCCCCCCAAGTTCTCATCTTGGCTTCGTCCCTGATATTAACATTATACTTAACTAACATTTTTATGGGCTGTATATGACATAGAATGTTAGACCAAATACTAATTATGAACAATTAACACTAGTAAGTTCCCACATCTAAATTATAAAAATTTAGATGATTTTTTCTTTTAAATATTATTTTTTCACATAAGTTTATTAATTAGAATTAGATCATACATAAAAGTTGATTAAAGAAAATGAGAGGAATTTTATCTACTTCCTTGCCATTTGTATCTTTAATATTCTATTTTTTAGTTTTCTTAATTTTAAAATTAATTAAAAAATAAAATCATAGGATCTCCATGATAAAGAGAGAATCTTAGTTCTTTCTTGCCAATCTTTTATTTTTAATATTTTCTTAGTTTGTTCAATTAAAAATTAGAATAATAAGATGAACGAGATTTTTCGATCGTACCAATCCTATGATCCAACGATAGATCTGTGTATGATCTTATAGTTACCATCTTCAAAATGAGATCGATATCGCTAATTAATTCCTTATGGTCTTATTTTTTAGAAAGCGACCCTTCATAACTACTTGTGTATTATTAAAATGTAATGAATTACCTTAATTATTACAAAATATGTGTATTAATTAAAATATTATTTAATACACAACTCGTGGAGGGGACCCCACTCTCTGCTTGCTTGTTTGCGCTCAGACACTGAGTTCGCTCAAAAGATAGGGAGGTACTTTCATTATAAAAGAAATGATTATTTTCATAAAGCTCCTTTAAACTATCACGATTTTTTGCATGCAACTCTAAATTATAAATTTATTTTTTTTATATCAATAAATTATCACGATTTTTTCACTTTTCGTTTACTTCTGTTATATTTTTCGTTACTTTTGATTTTTTTTCATTTATGAAAGACTAAATTATCCCTCTCTCCGTAACACATCAAATAATAAATATAAAAATAAAAAAATTCGAAAGAGGATAATTTAGTCTTTTTCATAAATGACACATTTGTTTGTTTACCACTTTTGATCCTTCCAACATTTTTTTTATTTTTATATTTATTATTTCATATTTTTATGAAGAGAGGTAATTTAATCTTTTCATAAATGAAAAGAAGTAAAAATAACGAAAAACATAAAAGAAGTGAACGGAAAGATTAAAGTAGATAAATCACGATAATTTAGGAATAAAAAAATAAACTTGTAGTTTGAAGTTAGATGTAAAAAATCGTAATAGTTTATGAGATATTTATATAAATACAAAAAAAAAAGACATCTGTTACACAACATGAACGCGAACCACTCGCGACCATTATATTTATATCGTCTTGATAAATTGGGGATCAGGGGATTTACCGCTCGCTAAACTTGGAGTGACGAGGGTGAGCAAATGCTCGTCTGCCTGTATATACACCGACGTATTGATACGCATTTCAACTTACCATATGACCATTACGAACTTAATTAAGCATCGCATAGGTAAGTCGCTTCACTGCTAATTAGGACAATAAATAAAACGAGTACCCAAAACGCAACATACTTCTCGTCTGACTATTTGATAGACTACATATTTCGCTTGCTGCCCTCGAACAATTATTTTGATAGTGTCCGACTGTGACCGCCCACTCACCTTCGCAAGTTGAAAGTACAATCAAGACTTATTAAGATGGTTGACACATTCTAAAATCGCTGGCCCCAAGTTAAAAATTTATTCATACCATTTCCGCAACACCCGAGAATCTCGATCGAAAAAAAGGTACAATTAAGGAAAGATCGTTTGATGGAGTGCTAAATCATTCACCACTCAGTTGAGGCCAACAACTCGAGCAGAGATTTCTAACTGTCATTGATCAATGGCGATAAATAAACAGAGAGTACGAGACTCGGGATGTTTCTCATGAGCTTATCCTACAGATCAAGTGGCGTTATGTGCGAGTAGATTGGAGGCATTTAATTTTTCTCTCTATAAAGAAATCAATCAGGCCGATACGTACATGATTTTTAAGTATACTACGATCTCCAGCATATACTAGTTCGCCGGAGCAACTGAGGCGATTGCAAGCATCACTGACAATAAAAAGATGAATTAGAGGGGGTGCAAGACATAGTGGGGCAATTTTAGCCGAACAACCAGAGCTACGATAGGGAAGACAGAATCATATAGGCAGCAAAAACATAGTAGTAAAATATGTCATTCAGCATTCTTCGCTCTTTTCACTGGTCAGGTAAACAATATACCCGGGTGGTTGGACTCGGGGATATTTGACTACGACATGAGGGAAATAAGCAGCAAAAGCAACAGCCTGGTTATGTTTTCCGATGGAATTTCCCCAGCAAAAGGTGGTACCTGTTAGATCTGGTTCACCGTGTCAAAACAGCTTTTCCCATAGCTATTTTTGTTTGGCGAAGCATTTGATGCACTCATTGGCGTATATATAACAATGAATATCGTCGTGCTATATACATACGGAAAAGATTGGAGAACAGGCACCAAGAAATAGTTGTCTTCAGTATTTGTATATACATCATCGTGTTGTGATGAATGTTTACAGTGCGGAGACTGAGGTCTCCACTGCTCCCCGGCACAGAGGGCATACCCTGCAAGCAGCGTTAAAAATTTGAACTCAATCCATGATGAATCTTAGAGCGACAATTTGAAGGCAAAAACAGAATCAATGGGTACCCATGGATCTCCTTAAGCCATTTATCAACACAGGACATGTGATATTCATGATGGCAGGGAAGGACTCGTATTTCATCGCCATCTTCATACTCTGCCAGGCAAATATAACATCTGCAAGAAGAAATTCATAACAAAGAAAGACTAAAATAAATGTTTAATATCCAACTGAAATCAATACAAAGAGTTATATAAAAAACAGTATGAATGGATCATATCATAAGAAGAATAATGCAAAATATAAGGCTAAGTTTGAGGTGGATAAATTCAATCTCAAAAAGGATCTTTCTAATCCATGACGAGAGCAAGGGACACTCCGCCCACATGGACTGATGTTGAAATTTTAATTGTTGAAAAAGAGACTCTGCCCACATGAACTGATGTTGAAATTTTAAACATTATAGAATAGTTTAAAGAAAGTTTTGAACAACAACAACAACAAAGCCTCATCCCACTAGGTGGAGTCGGCAAAGTTTTGAACAACAAGTTTATGAAATTAAAGGAAAGATCAAAATTATAGATAAACAAAGATTTAAGGGAAAGGAAACTAATACCCACAGGCTGATGAAATTTTAAACAGTATAGAATAGTTTAAAGAAAGCTTTGAACAACAAGTTGATGAAATCAAAGGAAAGATCAAAATTATAGATAAACAAAGATTTAAGGGGAAAGGAAACTAATACCTACAGGCTTCCTTTTCTTGTTATATTACTATGATTTTTTCCTCTTATTTATGGAAAAGGTTTCTTCTGTACTTATTATTGCATTTTTAGGTGACATATACTTATACTAATTAAATGAATACATTTCAGGCAGAAATATGCCATAAGAAGCAACAAACTATAAACCCAAATATGTAAAATCATGTTAAATGAGAACAAAGTGAATCCACAAAGCAACTGAGTTATGAGATCCATAATCCATGTTCGTAAAAGAAGGGAAACATTGTGACTTGATCACATCTAATGCTCAAAATATCATTTAATTGTTAAAGATTTCAGGAAGACAACTCTGAAACTTACTGTTCGACGTCATCTTTGCTTTTGATGGTGTCGCGCTTTTCATGAACTTTTGATGGCAATGAGTTAACAACAGATTCAGGTGCTGGGACTGAAACCATCGAAAGTGAAACTGATCCTGGTTGGTGGTGGATTTCATCTAAGACCTTCACATTAGATATAAACATAATATTAAGAAAATTTCTCTCATGGTTATAATTTTCTGTTGATGATGAGATACAGAGAAAATGCGCGTATAAACCCATAAAAAAGTTACGCATGTAGATTAATAACCCATAAAAAATATACACATGTAGATTAATTGTTGGGTTTTTTTTTCCATGATGACGTCACCAAATATTTTAAATGATTATTACCCTTAGAGTTTGGTCCGTCGATGAATTGATATATATATAAATTCATTTTGGGTGTACACTTCCATATATCTCCAAAAAAAAATAAACTTGAGATTTTTCAGATATAACTTCAGTTGCATGTCTCCTAGCATATTTTTACATATAAATCGTAGGTTAGCTAAGCTTGCAATATTTGTTATAAGATTTTCTTTTTTCTCTCTTGATGGAGAAATGGTGGGTCAGCAAACCCACCAAATGCAATTTGGCAACAGGCTTTGATCACCCATCTACCTGTCATCCCTTGGTCATACTCGTTACTACAATTCAAAATCATTACTGATTTTGTAATAAATGGAAAAAACAAGTCATCGATGTGAACATCAAATATGCCCATATCTTTATTTTTTTTTATTTTTTTGAGGGAATGCTATGTAATATACTTTCCAAGGAGGGAAAAGATGACTGTATTACATATATCATATATGTACATGATGTCTATGTAAATCCAGCTATAGCACCATGGAGTAGCCTAGGTGTAAGTGGGAACAGTAAGAGGTATGCTCAAGTCTACATGGCATGTCATACTACTTCTCTTAATGGCAATATCACATTTGAAGTCCAGAATCTCATGGGAACTAGCTGACTAAATGGTCAGGAGTGGAGGCAGCCGTGGCTCAGCTCCTTTGCGATCACCTGGGCAATCTGGATCCAGCAGAACCACACTATTTTTGTGAGATAGATGCTACATTGACCATATTGTACATCATGCCATTTTATTAATCCAAGAACGGGGGGAAGAGTAGCACTTTTGTGGATCTCCACATCCTCTTGGTTTCTTTTGGGTAGTTTCCCACTTTTTTCACGGTTCTTAATACAAAGTGGATGACTACCCAAGCTTCGTAGTCATCCTTACAGTTCTCATAAAAAAAACTAGCTGACTAAAGAGAATCATCTTATCCTAGTGTTCCTTTATTTGGTAATAAAACTTCTGACTTCATATTAATCATATAACATCAATTTATATACCCCCTCAAAAAAAACATCAATTTATATACTTCTAATCTAGCTGGAATATAGCAGGAAAATCCTTGTCAAACTCTTCACAGAGTAATGAAGCAGGAGGATATTTAACAAGGGAAATCAAATTCTCAATTACTTTGTTTGATGCAAACTCACAATCATATGATGTAGAAAATTTATTGTTCCACAGAACCCTTGAACAAGAAATTACAAGCAGTAGAGCTTCAAATGGATCAATCCTTTCATAATGGAAATAAAGAAGCATTCAAGCATTACAAGTGATCTCATAAAGATCACTTGTTAATTCTAAATCTACATCATTTCCAAAAATATATTATTGCAGTAAAGGAACAAATGATTTAAATAATCCTAGATTTATTAAAAAAAATGACAAAAATAACTCCATAAAATCATGAGCTTGATTAAACCTCTAATATGCATGTACAGCAGATATAAGACTAGCAATCTCTATGAAAATATACCAAAACCATGTGTCACACCCTAAACAGATAGGAGTGAAGTATCTGAAACACATACTTCGAATAAGGCTTCAGCTAACATCACGATTCGTGCGATACTAGCTCGAGTATTTGATACTTCAGGCATTAACAAAGCACTGCAAGAGCATGGGCCATTTGGGTGGATTCCAGATGGACAGGAAGTTGGTTGTCCACTGTGATGGTCACTGCTCGATTGAACTTGCCCCCTTATCTGCACCAGGAAAATTATCAGGTTGCCAATGACTCAAACTGGCATATGGGTGAATTGAATCAAGATATAGGAAAGAAAACACAAGTAGGGAAAAGTTTCATTTCAAACGAATTAGGAAAATGTTGACAAAGGCATGTGTGTGCTTGCTACTATGTGGGTGCTCGAACCTCCTTATTGTCTTTGTCAAATATATGACTTGGACTAAAAATCCACAACAGCACATAGATTTCTTTGTCAAAATAAGAAAAAAGAATGCAAAAGGATTGATAAGAAACCCGATAACCAACATGCATCTTAACCTGAATTTTCTTTCCTCGTCTCCATAAAGGACAAACCTGTGAGATACCGAAGAGACGACCAAAAGAGCCAAGAGGAAAAACATGAAGGAAGATGTAACAAAGAAAATTTAGTTTGTTATAAAAGAACAACTTATTGAAGGAATTAATAGGCCCGAATCATTCCCTTCCAACCTAAAAAAAGAACTGTATCATTTATAGTCCAACAAAAAGTATCAGCAAAGTTATAAATGTGAGATTTTAAGCAGATATAGTTGCATATATTTGCATTGTCCCAAGAGCAACCATGAGAAGGGAATACCTTAGCGAGTGTTATAGGGAGTTACCTCAGGTCTTGAGTGCCAACTTAATCCACTTAAACCATGACGTCTACGCCGGAAGTACAATGAGTCATCTTCCAACCCACCTGCAGCATGATGACTGATGTCAAGTAGCCATTGTGATTCTAGATCATCAGCATCTTCAGATGATAATACTGTAGCCAGAGAATCTGCTGTCCTTCGAGAACTGCGTCGAGAGAAACCATCCCAGAGAAGTCTTCTATTGTTTCTTCGTGCTTCATTATTGTTTATTTCTCCATACCGGCCAGGAACATTGGAAGGTATGCTAACTAAATCAACATGACGTACATTCCCGTTCATCCTTTCCCATGATCTAGTAGATGCAAGGGCATTTAAAGCAGATGAAGGTTGACCTTGAGGTTCCTCAGCTGAAAATTGCCAGGAAGATGACAAACTTCGGATTGAAGAAATGGACTCTGAATCAGAGTTTTGGATGCTCAAGACCTCATACGAAGGATCATCAATAGATGGGATTCCATTTGCAAAATGATCTTCATGATCAAGTTGGGGTATGCTGTGTGACAAATTTACAGAACTTTGGAAAATGCGACCACCAGAATAAGTATCAACCTCCAATACTGGGGTTAAGGAAGCATTGACGTTTCTCAGTTCAGGAAGGTCTGGTTTCCTAGAAGAGCTAGCTAAATCAGAAGACCTTTGAGGATGAAATATTTCATGAGAAGAAGCTATATCTGACATGATAGAACCAGAATTTCTAAAATCAGGAAAGCTTTCACTGTTAATACTCCTAAGCACTTGGTTAGACCTCATATTTTCATCATTAGAGATTGAAGGCATAACATCATGGGAGAAGTTAGAAGGCTCCTTTACTGATATACGCAGACTATCATTTAGAATTGAACCATCAAGTCTTGCTGAAATGTAAGGTTTTCCAGATGCTTGTCGTTCAGTCTGCAGATAAATATATATAATTAAATAATATACATTCACAGTCTAGATGATTAGATATTTAATATTCGAAAATTTCATTTTGGACAATATCCTGTCATAAAATAGTTCCATATAAAACTGGGATTTGTTGTGGTCTAAATTAGTAACAACATATGTTTCAAATGAGGCTATATATTATATTTCCCATAAAAAGGAGAAGAAAAGGGAACTAATGAGATCATAAACTTGACTAGTATTGACTATTCAATGATCCTAGAAGACTCCATAACAACCAAAGATAGAACAATTACTAAACAAGGAATCAGGGAAAAAAACAGTAATTTCCATTTTTGTTACCATGCTGACATTTCTCTTAAAAACATAGATCAGTACTTTGTGGGGATCATAAAACAATAGGCATTAATTGTTCACAATGGGTTTGTTTTGAAAGATACCTGCAAGAAAATTCCCAAATAAGAAACATTTCATTTGCTGTGAACAGAAACACATGATAAATGTGGCATCTTTTCTAAAATGAATAGGCAATAATTTTTTAGGAGAATAGGCAATAAACTTAAGGACCCATTCATTTCGAGTCAAACAGAATACAGAAGGAAACAAACACTCAGACAAATTGAAAAAAAAAGTAGTGTATTTTCAATTTTTTACAGTAGGAGAAGATGAACTAGAAAACATATATTAATTGTCTTGTTTTTCTCTCCAAAAAAAAAATTGTCTTGATTTTTGTATGTCATGAGAAGTGTTTGAAGAAAAAAAAAGATCCCTCACCTTTAGAGGTAAATATTTTATCACCTTCTCTTCCTAATTTAGTTTAGACGAGGATTCATTTTTCATTGGCCAAAATTCCTTGCTGTCAAACACATGAAGTGTAGAAATTTATTCTTGTTGTAGATTGGACGTTCTAAATCGTGGTAGATCAATTGTATTGCATAAGTATGATGTTCAGATATGTTACGCTCATTCTCTAAAATAGAATATTATCCTATGCAAATATCATCAACCGATCCATTCACCCTCACCCCCGAGATCAGCCTCAACACGAGGACCATATCCATGTTGCTCATCTATTCTAATATAAACATCACTATCGGTAACAACCACCAGAAACCACAGACTTGCTTCAAAAGATACAACCTAACTTCCACTGTCAATGCACATCAGAGTTTGAGGGCACAACTACTTTTCAAATAATGCCTTCTAAGACCAACCAAACAACATAAGATTAATAACTTCCATAATTCCAAGCAAAAGAAACAAGAAAGCCGACATGAGCAGCGCATGCTACGCGCTTCGTAACAAACTAATCAAATGTACGCCACCAAAAATGTCCGACGACTGAGACATAAAAAAATTGGGGGAAAAAAGGGAAATTATGAGAAGGGATTCGTCTTTGACCTATCAAATTAATCAAATATATCAACCGCGATGAAAGAACAAAACAATTGAGGGAGAAAATAGAACATGCGTAAGAATCTAAAGCTCCAATTTAACCACTGATGTTCCTTCCAATCCGGACCTGAGAAGGGACACCGGAGGAGTCCGTTGTGGCCAAGGAGGTCCCGCCGCAGAGGCAGGCGGCGAGTCCGAGTCTCCGGCCGCCGTCCGCCCGGCGTCGGCGAGGCGATTCCGAGCTCAAGCGGCTGCTCCCGGAACCCATCTTGCTTGCCGTCTACTAACTGCTCTACAGGAGGAGGAGGAGGAGGAGGCGGAGGCGGAGGCGGAGGAGGAGGAGGAGGAGAGGAGGGTGGGGGGGACGAGGCCTTCAAATAATTCCGGACGCCATTTTTTTCCCCCCGAAGAGAAAAGGGGAAAATTGCGAGCGATTTATACGAGTAACCGGAGGTGGACGGGGGGAGCCAACAACGTCAGGCCAAGTGGCGGGCGGTGTTTGGCCAGCGTGTGCGGTGCGCAGAGAACGGTAGGTGCACCGTGATCGGTGAGGAGACGCCGTCTTTACGCGTTTGATGCGATTTCACGACGCTTGCAGTTTGGGTCCGACTCGAGTCCGGACTTGGGAAAACCCATTTCTTGCACACATACCAATCTTTCCATTTTTTTAAGGATTAATTCATTAAACCTTTTATTGAGAGCTAGTCCGCAAACACGAACTAGTGACTCTAATTTCAATATTTCGATTTTATCTTTCGAGTTATTTCTTCTTACCATTCAAAATTATTATGATTTTTCAGATGTAACATCAAATTATAAATTTTATTTTTTGAATCTTTAAACTATCACGATTTTTTTAATTTGATCATTCTGTCCAATTCGTCAATTTCTCGATTATTTTTTTATTTTTTCACATATATAAAAAGTCCATTGTACTAATATTCGAAGTGTTAGTATGATTTTCTTAAAATAATATATAATAAAAATAATTAAAAAAATAATGACTTGGGGCATCCCTCCCCCCTTCGTGTCACCGGAATGAAAGGGAGAGCCGGTGCCCCCTTGAGCGAGCTTGGGGGGCGCCGGCCCCCCTTTTCTCCCTTGCACGCGGCGAGGGAGAAAGGGGGCAAATGCTCCCAAGCGAGCTCGCCGGCGTCGGTAAGCTCGTTCAGGAAGGCGCCGCACCCTTTCTGAGAGGGGAGCCCCTCTCCCCCCTTTCGCTCTGACGACACGAGGGCGACGACTTTTTTTTCTTTTTTAATTATTTTTTATTATATATTATTTGAAGCAAAAACATATTAACACTTGTAACATGAGTATAATGGATTTTTCACAAATGCAAATAATAAAAGATAATCAAGAAGTTAATAGAATTGGATGAAATGATCAAATTAAAAAAAATTATGATAGTTTAAGGACAAAAAAATGAAGTTCATAGTTTAAGAATAGATCTAAAAAATCATGATAATTTAGACATGATTAGAGGAAATAACTCTTATCTTTTTATGAAATTGGAGCATTGGAGTATAACTCTCCTTTTTCGGATAAATTACATCAAATGCCCACCAACTTTCAAGTTTGCTCAGCGATACTCTCCAACTTCACTTTGTAACAACGATGTCATTCATATTCAAACTTGTCTGTTGTCATGGCGATGCACTCTCTCCGCCACGTCAGTAAATTAATAATAAATAATATTAAAATAATAATAAAATATTAAAGAAGTCATTTTCTCTCTCCGTCCTCGCCTCCGACGAACCCACGCCGACGAAGAGCAAATGGGGCCCTCGTGTCCCGGGGGCTTTCCCCGAGGCACGTCGAATTATCTTACTTCCATGTAATTTTCCTTTTCAACACACTTTTGTACTTAGTTTATTTTTCAAGTGTGGTGGTGGCAGTTTTGTAATTAGCACTCCAGAAAAGTGCACCCTCGGAGATGGTCCTCCACACCACACATCATAATTCTACCATCCGAAACGGTGGTATAGTAGGGGAGACCCGCTAGTGCTCCCCCGAAGCATTGTAATCATTCATATTTACTCAACAAAGATTTTAAGCTTCCCTAAATCTAGCATCGTGCCTCAAGCGTGGGGTGGCAACCCACAAAAGAGTGTCACAAAATGTCTCAAGCAATCGAGCATTACGTCGAGGTGCCCGTTTGCTCAAAACACCTCCACCGAAGAAACGTTCGCTCGGGAATGTGCGTCCCAAAAGTTGTGGTATACAAAAAGTGGCATAAGCAAGCTTCTGCAAAACGCTCAAAAGAGCTTGCCTAGACGTTGGGCATGTCTAGGCGCCGCACGGGTCGGTCGAGAGAAAAATGACCCCGTGACAAGTTGGTATCAGAGCAGCGTTTCTGGGACTGCTCAAGTTGGCGTTCGACGTTCAAGGAGGAATGACGTCGAACTCGGAGATGACACATGAACCCGTCGCACCGGAGAAGAGCCGCCAGGAGCGAGGGCGTGCCCGCTCGAAGGACGCCATGTCCGCCTTCGAGCAATGCCTCGGCCAATTTCAATTGGACGTAGGCGAAATACAAGACCAACTCGCAACGTACGAGCGGGAGTTAGAGAAGACCTTGGATCTCGCAACGGTGCGGGATGAGATAGCGTCGTTGTATACACGGCTCGAATCCATGGAGGCGACGATCATGGACATGCGGGAAACCTTGGACAATAGTCTCTCAAACATGCGGTTCGAGATGGAGGAAGAGTTCAAGACCATGCGTGAAGAACTCAAGCGATGGTATGAAGATGGGTGGCATCCCGAGGCGCCCGCCCCGCATGAGACAAGAATTGAGGTACCAAAGCCGCGGCCCTACAAAGGCGAGCGGTCGGCAAAGGAGATCAACGACTTCCTATGGAACGTTCGAAGGTACATGGAGGCTTTGGATGCGACGTCCGAAGTGAGGATGGTGAAGACCGTATCCTTTTACTTGCAAGATGCGACGAGTCTGTGGTGGCGGTGTCATTGCGATGACGTGGAACGTGGAATCGTTGAGCCCATTGTGAAGTGGGACGACTTCAAGAGGTAGCTTACCAACTACTTCTGCCCTGCCAAGTCAGGACTGAAAGTCAAGATTGCATTGTTCAACATTTGCCAGAAGGGCACGTTGAAGGAGTACATTGAAGGAGGCATGTCTCAGCTCGATGCACGTCCTCAACGTCATCAACGCCTCGAAGGGTCCTTCAACGGCTGCTCGACTTTATGCGGACATCGAGTTGAACGAGCAAGTCTTCAACGCCCTCATCGACACGGGAGCATCGGAGTTGTTCGTATCAGAAGTGGCCGCCAAGAAGCTGAAGCTGCCACTACAAAAGACTAATGCCACGTTCAAGACGGTGAACGCGAAGTCTATGTCGACCACAGAAATTTCTCCTGAAGTGAAAGTTCGCATCGGCAAGTGGTCGGGAAGCTTCGACGTGACGATGGCACCAGTGGATGACTACGAAGTGGTGGCGGACATCTCTTTTCTGTGACACATCACTGCATGTGTCATCCTGCTCACCAACTCGATGGTCATCTTCGACCCCAAGGGACTTTACAACGTCCCTGTGAGGTCAGGCGGTGATCTCAAGCAGAAGATCCTCTCCGTCATGCAAGTGGCGAAGGGGTTGCGCAAACAGGAGCACACTTTCCTGGTGACCGCCATCTTGGAAAATCCGGGACCCTCCACTCCAACACCTCCCAAAGTTCTTGAAACCCTTGAGGACTTTGCGGACGTCATGCTCCCGGAACTCCCAAAACGATTGCCACCGAAGCGTGAAGTGGACCATGTCATCGACTTGGTCCCAGGATCGAAAGCCCCACATGGAGTCCCCTATCGGCTCGCCCCTCCGGAACTCGTCGAACTCCGTAAGTAACTGATCGAACTATTGTATGCATAATATGTTCGGCCTTCAAAGTCTCCATATGACGCCCCGGTTCTCTTTCAGAAGAAGCATGATGGTTCCCTCCGGATGTGCATCGACTACCGGGCGCTCAACAAGCTTACGGTGAAGAACAAGTACCCCATCCCCTTGGTGATGGACTTGTCCGACCAACTTGGCGGTGCAAGATGATTTACCAAGTTGGATCTTCGTTCGGACTATTGGCAAGTCCAAATCGTAAAAGATGATGTGCAGAAGACGACGTGCATCACAAGATACGGCTCCTATGAGTTCCTCGTGATGCCTTTCGGCCTCGCCAATGTCCCAGCGACCTTCTGCACCCTCATGAATAAGGTATTACAACCATTTCTTGACAGGTTCGTGGTTATCTACCTCGAGGACATAATGATCTACAGTCGCACCTTGGAGGAGCATATCGAGCACATTCGGCAAGTGTTCGATGTGTTGCGGCAGAACGAGCTCTACGTCAAGCGGGAGAAGTGTGCCTTCGCCCAACCGAAAGTGCACTTCTTGGGACATGTCGTCGGAAGTGGAAAGCTGAAGATGGATGGCGCGAAGATTCGGGCCATCGTGGAGTGGGAGCCGCCCAAGCAGGTTTTCGATATGCGTTCGTTCCTTAGCCTGACGAACTAATATAGGCGGTTCGTCAAGGGGTATTCACATGTGACGACCCCTTTGACGAATCTCCTCCGAAATAATGTGAAATAGGAGTAGACGTCGACATGCCAGGAAGCGTTCGACACCCTCAAGAGGGCCATGACGGAGGAACTGATGTTCGTCTTGCCAGACCACACCAAGCCCTACGAAGTACAGACAGATGCTTCTGAGTATACCATTGGAGGAGTTCTTATGCAGGAGGGGCATCTCGTGGCGTTCGAGAGTCGCAAACTCAACGACACGGAGCGGCGCTACGCCGTTCAGGAGAAGGAGAAGACCGCGGTGATTTACTGCCTTAGAACATGGCGGCACTACCTTCTTGGGTCACGATTTCACATCAAGATGGACAATGTCGCGACAAGTTACTTCGAGATGCAAAAGAAGCTCTCGCCGAAGCAAGCAAAATGGCAAGATTTTATAGCAGAATTCGACTACGTCCTGGAGTACAAACCTGGCAAGACGAATGTCATTGCCGATGCTCTCAGACGACGCGCGGAATTGGCGGCCATGAGCTCCTATCAGGCCGACCTCATCGAGAGGATCAAGAAGGGATTGGAGTCAGATCCCACGGCGAAGAACTTGTTCGAGCAAGCGACAGAGGGAAGACACGCCGCTTTTGGGTGGAAGATGGGCTGATCTTCACCAAGGAACGTCGCATCTACGTTTCACTCTTCGACAACTTGCGGCGTACTATCATGCAAGAGTGCCATGACTCCAAGTGGGCAGGACATCCGGGCATCCGTCGCACTTTGGCACTCATCGAAGATAACTACTTCTGACCAAGAATGGAGGACGACATTGAAGCTTTTGTGAAGACCTGCCTTGTTTGCCAGCAAGACAAAAATCTCAATCAAGCGCCCGACAGACTTCTGGAACCTCTACCCATCCCAGAGCGTCCATGGAAAGATGTCTCCATGGACTTCATCACAGGCCTGCCTAAGTCTGAAGGGGCAGGTACCATTATGGTGGTCGTCGATCGGTTCTCCAAGTATGCCATTTTCACCGTCGGCTCCGCAAGTTGTCCTGCTACTGAAGCTACAGAGTTATTCATGAAGCATGTAGTGAAGTATTGGGGCCTACCACAAAGCATCGTCAGTGATCGGGATGGGCGATTCGTTTGCAACTTCTTGAAGGAATTGTTTAAGATGATGGGCTCCAGCCTGCATTTCTTGACATCACTTCATCCTCAAACCGACGGCCAAACTGAGAGGGTGAATTATATCCTGGAGATCTACTTGCGACACTATGTGAGTGTCAATCAAAAGAATTGGACGAAGCTACTCGACATCGCGCAATTCTCCTACAACCTGCAACGAAGCGAGTCAACCAATCGAAGTCCCATCGAGATAGTGACGGGGGCAGCAACCTCTGACGCCCCAGGCCGTCGCCACTTCTTATGGTGGCAAAGTTCCTGCCGCTCACCGCATGACGAGGGAATGGCATGAGCAGAACGACATAGCGAGAGCATATTTGCACAAGGCATCGAAGCGGGGCGGACACCGCCCGATGGGACGTCAACTTTGAAGTAAGAGACTTGGTCCTGGTGAAGCTGGTCCTACATCTTCGGCTAAGTGGGAAGAATCTGCACAAGGGTCTCGTTAGGCGTTACAAGGGCTCCTTCAAGATCCTAAAGAAGGTAGGCAAGGTGGTCTACAAGTTGGAGCTCCCGCCTCAGATGCAGCAACACCTCGTCTTCTATATCAGCCTGCTCAAGCCTTTCGTTGAAGACACTAAAGATTCCGAGCGTGGGGTTTCAGACCGCGCCCCGTCGACCATCCGTCAGCAGTTTACTAATCAAGTTGAAGAAGTACTCACCGTCCGCACGAAGAATCGAAAGGAGTATCTTGTTCGATGGAGCGAAAGACCGGACGCCGACACAAGTTGGGAGACAGCCGAAGACCTGTGGCAGTTCAAGCAGAAGATTGAAGAACTCCAAGCTGCAGCTCCAGGGACGTCGCTGACTTGAGTGGGGGAGAATGTCCAGGGGGCTTTTCCCGGGGCACGTCGAGTTATCTTACTTCCATGTAATTTTTCTTTTCAACCCACTTTTGTACTTAGTTTAATTTTCAAGTGTGGTGGTGGCAGTTTTATAATTAGCATTCCAGAAAAGTGCACCCCTGGAGATGGTCCTCCACACCACACATCGCAATTCTACTACCCGAAATGGTGGTATAGTAGGGGAGACCCGCTAGTGCTCCTTCGAAGCGTTGTAATCCTTCCTATTTACTCAACAAAGATTTCAAACTTCACTAAATCTAGCATCGTGCTTCAAGCGTGGGGTGGCAACCCACAAAAGATCGTCACAAAGTATACCAAGCGATCGAGTGTTACGCCGAGGTGCCTGTTTGCTCACAAACGCCTCCACCTAAGAAGCGTTCGCTCGGGACCATGCGTCCCAAAAGTTGTGGCATAAGCAAGCTTTCACAAAACGCTCAAAAGAGCTTGCCTAGACGTTGGACACGTCTAGACGTCGCACGGATCGATCGAGCGAAAAATGACCTCATGACACTCGCCCTCCTCTGCGACCTCCGGCGAGGTCGGAAAGGAGGGCGAGGCCCCACTTTGCCCGCGCCGACGAACAATGAAGGGGGGAGGCCCCTCCTCTGCCACCTTTGACGAGATCGCGGAGGGAGGCGAGGCCCCCACCGTCGCATAGGGAGGGCAAGACCCCCCCTTTGCCCGCGCCGATGAACAACGTAGGGGAGGGGAGGGGGGGCTCGCCCCCCTGCGACCTCGTCGGAGGTTGCTGAGGGGGGGCGAGGCCCCTCCTTTACCCATGCCGACGAATAACGAAGGGGGGTCTCGCCCCCCTCTACGACCTTTCGCAGAGGGGGGCGAGGCCCCCCCTTTGCCCGCGCCGAAGAACAACGAAGGGGGAGGGGGGCGAGAGGTTGCTGAGGGGGGTGAGGCCCCCCCTTTACCCATGTCGGCGAATAACGAAGGGGGGTCTCGCCCCCGTTTACGACCTTTCGCAGAGGGGGGGCGAGGCCCCCCCTTTGCTCGTGCCGGCGAACAACGAAGGGGGGCGAGGTCCCCTTTTGCTCTTCGCCGACGTGGGTTCGCCGAAGGTGAGGATGAGAGAGAAGAAATGACTTCTTTAATATTTTATTATTATTTATTATTAATTTGCTGACGTGGTGGTGCCACGTTAAATGCTCTTCTACGTGGCGGAGAGAGTGCATCGCCACGTCAGGAGACCGATCGGGAAACTGACTATTCCCGGTCGGGAGAGCATTCATGCAACAAGTTAGAAGATTGAGGGTATCGCTGTTACAAGATGAAGTTGGAGAGCATCGCTGAGCAGACTTGAAAGTTGGAGGGCATTTGGTGTAATTTACCCTTCTTTTTTCTAGCATGACTTCCTTTTTCTAATTTTATTTTTTTATTTTTATTCTTTTCTTATTTTCTCTTTCACACACATTTCTAATATATTTATTAATATAAAATATTTATAATAAAGGATTAATACAATATTATTTATTACTTATCATTTTATTAAAAAATATAAATTATTTTAAAAATAAATTTTACTATTTAATAATATATTTTAAAAACCCGCAAAAAAAATAATTTATACTTTTTATTATTTAATAAAATTATAAATTATATTTATAATTATTATTTTTAGTACAAACATCCACTAAAAATTAATTCATCACATCTACTTTTTTCTGTCACATTAATTTTATTCCTTTTCGTTATCTTTCACTCCTTTCAAACACATTTCAGAATTAATTTATTAACTCAGTTATTCACAAAGGAACTTGAAATCTCATCTAAAGTATAACGATTTTTCGCTATAATTTACAAGCAACTCTACTCTTATTTTTTTTACTTATAAGTATATTTGATATCTTCTTAATAGTATTACTAAATGTTGATATATTTTTTTTTCAAATTAACTTATAACTTACTTATAAATTTAACCAAATGCATTTTTATCTGCATCATTGGTACTTGAATCCACTATATTTACAATTGGCAGTGTCCTTTTGTTTAAGCATTATTGATTGATATCATGAGTTCCTATCCAATTAAATTTTGTTACGTACTGGAAAGTTTATGACTAGTGAAAATTTTATTTTCCTACGTCGAATCCTGCAAATAGTTAAATCCATTGAGTGTTAAAAATTTCTTGTGCAATGTTGATACTATTTACATATGCTATTTAAAAATTTGCTTTTGCAAATAGTTATATTTTGTACTGGCTATTTGAATATTATCATTTTGTTTACACTTTGAAGATTCACTTGAAAATTGGATATTTGCCACACCAGATGAATTACTTTAGTTATTGAGTTATGAGTAGATCAATCTTTAAATTAATTGTTTGATTAAGGCAGTTGCATTTTTATTGATCGCAGCGTTTCAAGAAATGTAATTCTCAAGCGGGTTGAGAATTTTTGGGGTCTTGTCCTTCAGTTATATTTGTTGTGCTTTTAAATATTGTTGTACTTAAATTAATTTATTCCTAAATTACATTTAGGGTGTGTGGGCCGGAATCTTTGCAGACACGTTAAATTACATTTCGGCCCCAAAGTTTGCTTATATTTTTAGCTTTTTATCATATTTTTCCCTTAAATATTACCTTATTATTTCATACCCGAAGATCATCGTGCTTAATTTTTGATAGTTAATCTCTATAATGATAAGCCAAATTAGGAGTGTTCACGGGTCGAGTCAAACTTGACACGTGAATAAATTTGATCAAGTTTCATTGGGTTGAATCGGGTCGGACCATCATTATTCTTTTTTAAAAATTTTAATATAAAAACCATGCTATTTTTTAATATAAAAACCATCATTATTTTATTTTTTTGCGTTTCACGCGTTCATCATATTCATTCATATGTTCATGAAACTATATATTATTTATTCTATCTCATGAACCGCGCCGTTGTCTTTCATTATAGTTTTTATCGAAAAAATATTAAGATCAAGAATTTTAATGCATTATTAATTGAATTGTCTTATTTAGGCTTTGTTTGGTATTATTTAATGTGTAATAGAGAAAGGAATAATTTAGTCTTTTCATAAATGAAAAAAATCATAAGTAACGACAAAATATAATAGAAGTAGACGAAATAACTAAAGCGTAAAAATCGTGATAGTTTAAGAATAAAAAAAATAAGTTCGTAGTTTGAAATTATATGTGAAAAATCATAATAATTTATAAGAGATTTATGAAAATAACTAAATTTAATATATGAACTCTGACTAAAAATTAGTTTTATCTTTTAGAATAAATAAAATTACCCGTTTTAATTAGGGCTTCTTGCTAAAAAAATTAAGGGTAATCTTTTATGTGTTGGAAACTCATTTGAAATTTAAAAATTAATTTTTTCATCGAAAAAATCACTCAACCCGAACCACTTTCACCCCCTAAGCAGGACACCCATCTTTTCCTTTAATTTATTACTTACTAATAATTAGACTACACAAATTAAAAGTAAAAAATACACCACTTCATCGGGATAGTTTTGCATTTATTCCAAAATAATTAGTTTGATGAGCCTTTCTTCTGCATCAAAGTACGAATTTATTTTTTTATCCCTAAACTATCACGACTTTTACACTTTAATTTTTTTTCCACTTTATGGTACATTTGTCTTTTCTCATTTTATAAAAAGACTAAATTATCCTTATCACATAATACATCAAATAATAAATATAAGAAAAAAATTATTCGACTACCTTCGCTTCTTTTTCGATAGTGGAACATTTTTATTTTTTTATATTTATTATTTAATATATTATACGATGAAGGATAATTTATGTAATAGAAATGAATTGGAAGGATTAAAATGAAAATTTGAGATAGTTGAGGAGAGATTTATAAAAATAACTCAAAAAATTAATAAATGATAACAAATAAGTGTCTAAAGTTGTATTTGGAAAAAAGTGATAACAAATAACGGCAAGTGATAAGAGAAGGATAGAACAAATTTTGATAAAGATTTACACCGCAAATTGTATTGGTAAATATCAACCAAAAAAAATAAAAATCAAAGTTCATATTAGGGAGGATGTCGTAGGTGTTGGGTTATCATTTAGCGAAAGAATGATATTTTGAGATTTATTTTTCAAAAATTCAAAGTCTTATAATTTTTTTTAGGTCATATATTCGTGTAAGAATTGCATTTATGACAATAAAAATATTTTATTATATCAACTGACGTTAATTAGTTATATATTTTATGTTTTAATACAACAATTTATGAGATATACTTTTTTTGCTATTATTTATTCATATAAATTTTATGCTAATAGAGTTACTAATATTTAAACCGTTCAAAATAAAATAATATAATTTTCATTATTTAGGTGTTCATATATCAGATTTTTTTGGATGATTTTTTTTTCAAGACCATATGGAGAAAAGCATATGATTTTAATAAATCATTAAGTTTAGTTAAAAGAAAGAAAACACGCATTTGCATATTGAATAAATCTCCAATTTCTTCTAATATATATAATCCCGCTATCTATGATCAATTTTGATTGTACAAGGAAAAACTTAAAAAATGTTATTTTCATTTCCAGTGTTACATTCAAAATATTTTTTTTTAAAAAAAAGTTTCCTTACTTATTTTCACGTGCAGGCCGGGTAAATTACACCAAATGCCCTCTAACTTTAAGGTTTGCTCAGCGATACATTCAAACTTCACTTTGTAATACAAATGTCCTTCATCTTTTAACGTGTTTCGTCCGTTGTCCTCTTTACCTGGGATAGCCGATTTTTCTATTTTTCGTCGATGTGGCGTCCACGTGGCCATCTCCTTTCTCCTCAACGCAAATAGTCATCCAACGTGGCACATAAAATTACACCAAAGGCCTCAAACTTTAAGGTTTGCTCAGCGATACCCTCCAACTTCACTTTGTAACACAAATGGGGTAAATTACACTCAATACCCTCTAACTTTGACATTTGCTCAGCGATGTCCTCCAACTTCACTTTGTAACATGAATGCCCTCCATCTTTTAACTTATTTCACCCGATGCCCTCCTTACCTATAATCGACGATTTCCCGATCATAGCGCCGACGTGGCGTTGACATCGCATCTTTATCTCTCCACGTTCGCGCTATTTAAAAATAAAAAATAAATAAAAAATGTCACGTGGAATAAGCGAGGGGAGTCGTCCGACCTCCGACGAAGCCTCAGTCGATGAGTGCAGCCCCTCGCTCATCGGCACGCGCAGGTGGGGGGTCGCCCCCCTCCCTACGACCTCGGATTTGAAGAGAAGTGAGCAATTATATGAAGTTGGGATCATGTAATGCTCAATGTCTCACCAACCAAGGGTGTTATGAGATTTAGTAAGAAAAGAAAGTTGACACTGAGGTACATTGGTCTTTTTGAGATTCTTGAGAAAGTTGGCGAAGCGGCTTATAAGCTAGCATTACCACCTTCTTATGCTAGACTTCATAATATTTTCCATGTATTAATGCTTCGAAAGTATGTTCATGATGAAGCAAATGTGATAAGGATTGAAGAGCCGAATATCTAGGAAGACTTGACATATGTGGAGCAACCTCTAGAGATCATTGACTACCAAGTAAAGCATTTCAAGAACAAGACAATACCCATGGTCAAAGTGGCATGGAAGCACCATCGGGGACAAGAAGCAACATAGGAACTTGAAGGAGAAATGCGAGAGAAGTTTCTAAGACTCTTTGGTAAGCATTTTAAGATTTACTAAAATTCGAGGACGAATTTTTATTTAAGGGAGTAAGTTGTAACGTCCCAAAGAAATAAAAAAAAAGAAAAAAAGCCACCCAAGGCCCACTGCCGCACCTAGCCCACAAGTCCATGTAACTAAGTGACCTAAAAGCAATGTTTTCTCTTCTCCCACTAATGCATGTCGGCCAGCAACCCCAAAACCCTCCAAGCTACAGTAATCTCCATTTTCTAAGCTCCTCTCGGTCAGCAGGTTGGAGCTACAGTGACGATCACTGTAGCTACAGTAAGCTCTTCTTACTTTCCTCCATTAATCCATTCTTTCTCTCACCTCACTCTTTCTCTCTCTCTCAAACTACTGTAGCGACCAGGAGGATTAATAGGAGGAAAGAAGCTAGGTTTTGGGGATTGAAGCTAGAGGAAGAAGATTAGAGTTAAGCTTAACTAATTAATGTATGTTGAGGGGATCCAAACCTTTAATCATCTTCGTAATGATGTTTGAGTGAATGGATTAGGGCATAAGAACCTAATGTGGTTCTTAAAATGGATGATTAAGGGATTAGCATGTTAGTACTTATGTGCTTCATGTTATATTAAGATTTATGCTCTATTGCTAATCATGGATAGAATCTAATGTTCTTAGTCACTCATGCCTAATTCATAAGTAGTGTACTTATTTTCCATATATCAGCACGCCTATAACTTTTCATAATTTCTATGCTAGTTGTATATGATTCATGTTATGATGATTTGTCTAATATATTGTTAGTCATAGATGAATTGTGTAAAGTTGTAAAGTTGCTATTGTTAATGCGTGGATAAATGTACATGATAAGAATATTCATATGTATGTGTAAAGTGATGAAAAAATGGATAAAACAGGGGGAACTCTGCCCAATTGTTCGGGCACGACCGTGACGAAGAGGGGTACGGCCGTGCCGAGTTGTTTTCGAAGCAGAATGATAATCATCGTTCTGTCATGGCCGTGACTATGTGGTCGCACGACCATGACAGAACGAGATGTTTATGCCTTGAGACAACCTTTCTGTCACGGCCGTTAAGATGATGATGCACGGCCATGCAGAATGGATGACGAGAATACGGCTAAGTGTTCGGTCATGCCGAACCTTGGCACACCCGTGCCCAAGTAGTGGCACGGCCGTGACCTCATGCGGCACGGCCGTGTCCAACCCCAGATGCTATGCATTGTTTGTAATGCCCACACTTAGCATGATTTGACACTCGTATGTCCTTAAATAGGGTTAAAACACTTGTATGTATTGATGAAGAAAAGTAAAAGATGGATTGGAGTGAAGATGTCTTGTTGTGATCGTGAAGGGAATAAAGTCCTAGCTTATGTGATGTATTCCCCGGGAAGTAAAGTCCTACCAAGATGGTATGTGCTTCCAATGAGACAATCGTCTCGGCCTAGCTAGTCAAGTTCTTATGAAATTAACATGGTCTACCCAATCAACAAGATAATAAGCTATCTTAATCAAGATAGAAAATGAAAAGATGATGTAAAGTGAAAAGTAAAGTCCTACAAACATGTATGTACTTTTCAAAGATGACTTGGGATATAAAGATGAAGATGAAAATGTAGCTCATATCGAATGCTAATGTATGTCCTCTTGTCATAAAATGTTATGAAAAAAGATGATAAAGTAAAGTAAGATGAATGATGATATGCCTCAGCATAATGACAAGTTATGATATGCTTAGACATAATGATGATAATGTTACATGTTTATCTTACTTGCCATGATGACATGTTCATATGCCATATAGAGTGCATAAGTAGCTCATAGCATGCATATGAATTATGTTCCATGATGATGATATGCATATGCCATGACATGTAGAGATTATATCATAGGATCATAGCATGCATAGGCCTCAACATACTCTAACGGGAGAAATTCTCTGCACCCATGAATCCGTGCAGGTATGGACGAGGCTTAGGTTCGGCGGCGATGGGCCTCATGACGGATGCGTTGCACATGGGTCGGTCGGGCTACGGCCCAAAGTTATCTTATTATGATGTCATTATGAACTCTTGTGAGAGTTAAATATGTATGATCTATGGGCCTTTGAATCATTTACTTTGACGTAAACTCACTTATGTATTTTGAACCCTTTGTTGGGTCTTGATGTTAGAGCATATGTGGTCCATGGGCTAGTTGTGTATCTTGGGATATTGTATGAAGTCTTCCGCTATTTTCAAGATTTTATCGTTCATATTTATTATATTATATTTCCGCTACAAAGTTTTATAAAATTAGGTCATGTCAAAGGCGTCAAAGGCGAAGTAACGTCGCTTAGGGTTCGGTAAAAGTTTTAAATTAGGGTCGAATTTTGAGGTCGTTACAACGTCGACAAGAGGATCTTGCCCAACCTGAAGATCCTGCGTGAGTGCGGCATATCGGATGAGAGGCTGTCGACAGTCATGAGGATTCATCTGATGGTCATTGTCCAGAAGCCTTCAACATTGAAGGCGTCGCTGGAGTGCGTAGAAGGGCTCGAGATCCCTCGAAGCTCCAAGATGTTCCTCTGGGCGGTCGATGCCATGCACATGGTCGGGAAGAAAGGGTTCAAAGCCAAAATGCAGATCATAATGGGATTGGGGTGGTCGGAATCGCAGTTTGTTATCAGTCTCGGAGGGCGTATTGCGGAGAAAGATAGAGTTCCTCGTGCAAGAGCTGGGTTGCGATCCTTCTTATGTGTCGCAGTGCCCGGTGCTTCTGATGTATAGCCTGGAGAAGAGATTAAGTTTCCGGCATGGCGTTATGAAGATTCTGAAGTCAAGAGAACTACATTGTGGAGATTGCAATCCATACACTATCATGGTTATGTCTGAGCAAAATTTCTTGCAAAAGTATATCCTGCCCTATGAGGATGTGATACCACACTACAAGAAAATCGCGATTTTCCGACGGATAATTTCCGACGGTTCTAAATCCGTCGCAATTTGCGACGGATTTTTCGACGGTTTCGTTTCCGACGGATTTTTCGACGGTTATGACCGTCGGAAATAATTTATATTATTATTTAATTTTTCGACGATTAGGAACGTCGATATTTTCGACGGATATCCATCCGTCGTAATTTTCGACGACTTTTCCGACGGTTACGACCGTCGGATCTAAAAAAATTTAAATTATATATTTTTAATATTATTATTAAAATTTTTCGATAGATTTTTCGACGATCACGACCGTCGAAAATAAAAAAATTAATTATATAATTTATTATATTATTATTTAATTTTTCGACGATTAGGAAAGTCGATATTTTCGACGGATATCCATCCGTCGCAATTTTCGACGACTTTTCTGACGGTTACGACCGTCGGAAATAAAAAAATTAAATTATATATTTTTAATATTATTATTAATTTTTTTGACGGATTTTTCGACGGTCACGATCGTCGGAAATAAAAAATTAATTATATAATTTATTATATTATTATTTAATTTTTCGACGATTAGGAACGTCGATATTTTCGACGGATATCCATCCGTCGCAAAATCCGCCGCAATTTCCGAATGTCGTAACCGTCGGTAAATATATAATAATATCATATAAAGAGTACCAGCGGCCGGATCGGCCGCCAGCGGCCGGATCCGGCCTCCAGTTGTCGGATCCGGCCTCCAGCTGCCGGATCCGAACGCCAGGCGGCTGGATCCGGCCGCTAATTTTTTTTATATTTAAAAAATTATTTGTGACGGTTGCGACGCCCGTCCAAAGTCTCGACAGTTGCGACGGTCGAAAAGTTGCGACGGCTCGAACCGCCGGCCTTTTCCGGCGGTTGCATCCATCGAAAATTTTGACGGTTCGGACCACCGGCCTTTTCCGACGATTGCAACCGTCGGAAATATCGATGATTCGGACCGTCGGCCTTTTCCGGTGGTTGCAACCGTCGGAAATATCGACGGTTCGAACCGCCGGGGACTTTTCCGGCAGTTGCAACTGTCAGAAAATTTCGACGGGTCGAACCGCCGGGGACTGTTCCGACGGCCAGAACCGTCGATATTTTCGACGAATTTTTTCAACCGTCGCAAATTCGTTTGCGACGAACGTTTTTTCGACGGATCAATTTCGACTGAAAAACCGTCGGTAATTACGTTACCGACGATTTTCGGGCTGATTACCGACGGTCCGGACCGTCGGTAATCCGCATTTTTCTAGTAGTGCCAGAGCTGCATCAATTGTCTGCTATAATCTGCAAGCAAGATGCTACATAGATGTAGATACTAATGGCTATCAGCTTACGAAAGAAAAATTGAAGAAACCGAGGTATGCAACACTTATGTGATGATCAATTAGATAGCAATCTAATTTTTAGTGTTTTCTGATAGAGTTGGGGCTCTATATGCTAGTGATATCAATTACCATCAATAGAATTTGTGTCAAAGAGAGCTTTATTTCATGGTGGTAATTGCTGTATTTGTGCGAGACAGTTGTTTCAGTCTTCCATACTAATGACTTCTCATTTACCGTTAACATGTCTGATTTTGGTAGTAGCACAAGACAGGGGGATAGATTAGATCATTAGACAGTTCTTCTAGTATGAGATTATTGGCTAATTTCTTTCATTCCCAACAATTTCTGAAAAATTTAAGATGCTTCATCACAATGAAGCTAAAATTTCGCATGCATAGGTGTGTTTTCAATCGGAAAGGACCATTCTTAATGTCTTATCATAATAACCTAACACATTGATTTGTTTCCTGTGAAATCACTCTATTTTTCATCTGTGGTGGGTTTCTCTTTCTTGAACTCGATAATTCCAGGTCAGTGCCAAAGTAGTTGAAGTTCATGGAGATCTGATAACTTGGTGTTGGAACTAACGCCCTTATGGGCTTTAGGCCATGCACATACGGTTGTGCAAACCGCATGCATAAACTGCATGTGCAGTTATTACATCGTATGCACTATAAAAAGAGAATTTGATGTTCTCTTTCGACAGGCTGCAGTCCAACATTCATGCCGCAAGGCTGTTCGAATTCAGTCGTACTTCAAGGTAAATGAATTGTGGATATTGTGATTCTTTTTCATACGTGATTATGATCCCGACGACGAGTTCGAAACAACGTAAAAAAGTCTTCTAATGATCCATCTTCCGCTGCGAGGTATTCCGAAATATTTCTGTTTATTTATTACCAATTTCTTCAATTAGTATCACAGTCGAAATGGCTTTTCTCGTTTATTTTTTGGACTGCGCAATTTTTGCGCCTTCGGTTATAGAATCATAATCGAAGAACGAAATATTTTTCATTGTCATTTTTCGTACGAATTCACCTTGAATTATTGTACACTCATTTTAATTATTTTTCCATTTTTTTTTAAAAAAAGAAAAACGTCACTGTTCAGAAATTTAAAAAAAAAGTGCTACAGTACCATCGGCACTGTAGTGCGCTACAGTGAGCACACGGGCCTATGGCCCACTGCGCGGCACTGTTATGCGCGGCGCACGCAGGGGCCTCGGCCCGCTGCGCAGCACCACACAGCACGACGCGGTGCGGTCTTCGGCCCGTTGCGCACCGTTGCCTGGTTCAGCGCGCGGATCAGCTGCGCGACGCGTGCGCACGATGCGCGGCACTGTCTCGCACGGGCAGTGGCCCGCTGTGCAGGCTGGCACAATACGCGCATGCCAATGGCCCGCTGCGCGATTTGGGCTGACAGCTGCCAAATTGAACTTTTTTTAAAAAAATTAGTTTTAAGAAAACTCGGGAAAATATAGAAAAATGAGAAACAAGTGTTGTTTGACCTCAGAAAATTCTGAACTTTTTTTTGATAAATGTGTGATATATTTGTGACATAATTGTATGCATTTTTTAGTTATGATGCATTTTTTATGTTATTATGTCCATGGTAAATATATATGAGAAAACTAGATTATTTCTAATTTATGACATTATTGAGTTAGAACTAAGGCATCTAATTTGTATGATGATCATGGTAATAATTTTTGTTGAATGGTGCGTGAGGAAAGTACTGGGATGAGATTGTTAGTGGGAAATTTAATACCCTCTTTCTTTGTGGACTTACCTGGTGTACTATTAATGCAGTCTCCAAAAATTATTATGTTTACATGGCGAAGTGATAACATTTTTTCAATTATTGTGATGACAAGGTAAAGGGGTGATGGTTTCCTAATTGGCACCTTACAAATGTAAGGAAGAGCTCCCATCATAGAACCCTGATTGTCCTGGCCACATTTTTTTAAAATGGTATGATAATCACATCATATATTTTTTAAATAATTTTGGATGTTTGTATTCCAAAATGATTAAAATAGTATACCTTGGTGCAACATATTATTTTTAATGAATGATAATTATTTTTTCGGATAGTGGGAGATGAGTGGGAGCATAGCGACCATCTCGATGTCATTGCTTTAAAAATATTATTATGTCATTATTTATGAATATATGCGACAAGAAGACATGCAAAAACTAATTCATTTCCCATATGTAATTTTTGACCGTAGATAAATGACAAAAAAAAAGGAATCTTAACAATATGACAAAGTCAAAAGGAATATGTAAGAAGTGACCCATGGCAAAATATGATATCTGTCGAGCATGATCAATATCATGATTTTCACGATCTTGATGTAACGAAATCATCAAGAAAATAATAACTCTTACATAAGTTTTTCTTCAATAGATACGTAATGATAAACTTGACGACTGAGTTAGAGAATCTTGGTCATATTTTTTGACCATGTGATAGTTACTTATTTTTTAATAAATACAGTAAGCTTGCGCACATAATTGATGTTTAGTGAAAATATCAAATATTTTTTACATTTATTTAAAGAACATTTGTCATTTTCAATTACGACATATGTTGTCCATGTTAAAATAAGAAAATTGCTGTGAGTTTTCGACAGAAATCGTGGTCCAGTAAATTATATATAGATACTAAGAAGGGCTAACGCTACTCGCATCGATGTGGGAAGCATGATGATGAAGTTAATTTAAACAAACAAAGTGCTACGCTTGTGGCAAATATGATAATTTTTCGCTCGTGATTGCATTGAGTCGAAATGTTAATATAATCGTATAGTAGTTTTGTTTAAATGATAATGTTAATTCGATGTTGAACCTCATCATTTTCATGGACTGAGATTATTGGAACAACTTATCATGCAATTAAAGAATAATGAATTCTTTATATGACTTAGCCTACAAACCCAAGAACATAGTTGGAAACAACACGAAAGTGGGAGTTAAAAAGATTATTACTTGCAAAATTTTCTTTTGCAATAGATGGATCTTTTTCTCTCATTGTCCTACTATACCACTATTTTAAAGTGGATATGTGTATAGTATCTACATTTGTTATTTGGACAGACGTAGCTGTGTATTCATGTTTATCATTAAATTTTATATTTAATGAAATTCCTTTACGAGAATTTTCTTAAAATGATTTTCTATGTCTTGATTACTTTTAGTATTCAAGTTGAATATTTATGTCATATGTGACATAAATAAGTATGCCAAAAGTTTTGGCTAGTCAATTCTTGACATTTTTTAGGCACTATAAATATAGACTAGCTTGAGAATATTTTCTCGCTAATGTTATTTTGCTTACTTTTGTGACAATATCTGATTGACGAGAAAATCCGAAAATAATTTACGAACAAAAAATTATAATAACCCATTTATATTGAATGTCTAAGATTCTATATGATTTCTTTCATCGCGTTTTCGCATTATAAAATCACACACATGATTTATCTAAGTTGCTAACATGAATTATTTTATACAAATTCATGAACTTAGATAAAGATTCAAATATGATCGCAAGATTAATGCCTTGCTGACTAATTTGATAAATGCGAAATGGTTGAGACTTATTCAAATAGTCTAGTGATGTGTGTGGCGCAAATAAAATTCCAATGTTATATTTGGAATATTATTATTAATGCTGCCTAAATATTACTGAAATATCAAATAGAAATTTGACATTCATGTATATATTTTCTTGGTTGAACGAAATATAAGTATCATCTTCACTTTAGAAGTTGAAGATTCAGAGTTGACAATGTATGTGGATTGATTTGTGATTTGTCCATATTCTCTTCCCACACCTCACTTTGAGTACGAGCAATTCACAGTCAGCTATGATTAATGTTCATTTATTGAAATATATGAGTTGTGTTTCACGTTATCAATGTCGAATGACTATATGAAATGAACATGAGCCTAAAATAAGTGATGGAGGCTCTCTCGTCTTAGATAAAAAATGGATTAATGCAAAGAGGCATAGTCTAAAAAAGAAACTCAAGTCAAGACTTGATAAATCATCCGTTTTACCAAGAGGTAAATGTTCGAAATAAGTCGATATGAATGACAAGAGATTTAAAAGTGACGAAAAATAATAATCACAAAAGGATTGCTGAATCTAGAGAAATTATTATGTTTTCTCTCATTCGTCAAAAGTCTAGCTATTATTTCACTATTAGATGAAAATTACATAAAGCTATTTGAATGCTTAAATGTAAAAGTATTGAGCGCGATATGTAATTTGCGATGGTTCAATTATGGATTTAGTATTCATCTAAATAATGATATAAGTATCAATAGGTGAATATTCATTTTTATGGATAAAAATGTCATCATGGCATTATATGTGAAACAATATTATGTATAGCTAGAAGTAATAAGGGATTTCTTCTATTAATGAAGAATTTAATGTCTTTCTATAAAAATGACATGGCTGAGACAATTATTCACACCGTATAGCTAGAAGTAATAAGGGATTTCTTCTATTAATGAAGAATTTAATGTCTTTCTATAAAAATGACATGGCTGAGACAATTATTCACACCGGGTGTGAAAATTAAATAAGAATTGTTCAAGTAAATTTATTGCTTTGCAGCAAGAGTCGTCTGTTATAAAGACGAATTGAACATTCTACGAAAGATTATACACTCATCGGTACCCTTATTAAAAGAGATAATTTTGAATCTCATGTTTTCCTCTATGACTGTATAAGTAACAAAAGAAAATGTCCTTTTGTAAACTTGGCTAGTGATCAGACATGCGCAATAAGTTTAACAGTCTGATATTTATGTCATTGGTCAAATAAAAAATTTACATACTAATGCAGGGGGCCTATGTTGGATGCGATTAAAAGAATAATATGATACCTTATGGGCATGTTGACTCTCATTTTCCACTGTACTGGAGATCAAGCTATAGATTAGCTTATCGAGTAGACGCCTCTTAGGATGGCGATATTGATAAGCAAAAATCTATCTCCAATTATGTCTTCATGTTATAGAATGACATTGTTGCAAAGTTTAGCTAAAGCAAAATTATATAAAATAGTCAACTATGAAAATTGAGTTTGTGTTATACTTAATGATGGTATGAAAGCCCTCTGGTTAAGTAATTTTCTTTTACTCTTGTATTGACAATGGTCAAGTATGCCCTTTGTTGCAATATGTATGTCATTATTGCTTGATAAAAGGATGGACCATTATAGGAAAAAAATATATTAATGTCTAGTATGTCTTGATAGTGTTAAAAGGATATAGTTGATGAATACGTGTGTAAGTATGTTTGACTGACGCATTAACATGTGCAAAGCTTACACGATAATGTATTCTATATCTTCTTGTGATGAATAAAATTATGTTAAAATTTTATTTTAGAGTTAGTTAATGTTTTTTGATAAAGCATGTAGAGTATGTCAAATTAGGCATGAGATTATCAGTCACACAGATAATCGCCTTGGCTCTTAGTGCATAGCGAATAGAGATGAAATGATTTAGATCCAGATATATGATCTAAAATCGTCCTGATATGTTCGAGAGGATGACACGAGTTTATATATAACTCTGTGTAGCATGATAAGATAAGCCAGATATGAGGCCTTGTGGCGCCAATTTTTGGGCGACTAGTGGAAGGACTCAGGTCAGGCGTCACGGGTAGACGTCTGGACTTCAGTCTGTGCGGTGTTACGAGTTTATGACATACGCTCCTTCAGTGGGAGTCTCCACCGTAATACTTGGTTGTGAACCTTGTATGCTAAGTCGATCCTAAGACTTGATCAATACTTTATAGTTTTCCATCAGAGTGTGAGTCTTTAAGGACTGGACAAGTTTAGAGATTGCCCTTAGACTCTTGACTATATTTTAAGGTAGGGTTAGTGTTGCTACTTTAGCGAGGTACTCAAAGGTTAAAATTATATGCGGCCCGTCGAGCCACGACTAGGAAAGCAATTGACTTAGAACTGAGAAATATGAGGACGAGAGAAAGATTCACTGGTGCTGCATGGTATTTGTGATGCAAATTGGCCAAATATGTAAGCATACAAATACGGATCTATCGAAATCATGCATGATAAGACATATGTCGTCTGGAGTGTGCAAGTAAGGTGCTTCTAAGGCAAAGCGAGTAACATAAATGTTTGAGCGACTATGTGTTATTGATAAATCATAGTATTGACTCACATGATAGTTGAATAGCTATACGACGATAATACGTTATAGCATGCGCTCATATGTTGACTGAGCAGTTATGTGGTCTCAAATTGATCGAGCAACTATATATCCCTAACATGTCATAGTGTAGGCTCTCAAGTGGTTGAGTGACTATGTATCTCTAATAGGTCATAGTTCTCCGTAAGTTGTGAATGTACTTGTGGGTCGCACGATTCATTTATCATAATGGATATTTACTGAAATCAAAATGGATAAGAGCTCATTAAGTGAGAGTGAGAAATTGTTGGAACTAACGCCCTTATGGGCTTTAGGCCATGCACATACAGTTGTGCAAACCGCATGCATAAACTGCATGTGCAGTTATTACTTCGTATGCACTATAAAAAGAGAATTTGATGTTCTCTTTTGGCAGGTTGCAGTCCAACATTCATGCCGCAAGGCTGTCCGAATTCAATCGTACTTCAAGGTAAATGAATTGTGGATATTGTGATTCTTTTCTATACGTGATTAGGATCCCGACGACGAGTTCGAAATAACGTAGAAAAGTCTTCTAATGATCCGTCTTCTGCTACGAGGTATTCCGAAATATTTCTGTTTATTTATTACCAATTCCTTCACTTGATTTTATTTAGGTTTTCTTAGGACATTCCAGAATGCTCTATCCTTCATATCGATTCCGTGAAGATGGAGTTTCTTTGTCTTTCAGGGAAATGGGAGGTGATCCTTCTTTAGCCACTGTTCTGGATTTTGTTTCTGTAACTTTTTGGCAGGCTTGTAAGTGAGATACATAGTGAAAGTAACTTTACTGATATGAAATGTAGGACATTCGTAAACTGAATTCATATTGTGTGCGCTACAAGCGCCTTCAGTGAAACATTCATAAAATTATGCCAACACAACATTAGATCATGAAGAAACACTAGCCATAACTAAATGCAATTTGACTCTGCATCTTTTGCCATCTAGTAAACGAGGAGGCCGATTCTAGTGACTTTTTTTATGCTAATTAAGCCATTTAGTTTAGTCAGGTCTTCATTGGAAGAGGTAGTTCCCAGTATATGTCTGTAAGTTGAGTATATGTGCACTTAAATTTTGGTATCTTGTCATCTTCTAAAAGAATCCAAATATTGCTGTAATGTGTCCTAAAGTTCTTGTTCTGAATGAAACTTGTATGTGAATCATCCATGCGAACACAGGGGTTAAGTGAAATAGTGTGGTGGATGCATTGTTATCTTTATATATAGAACGTATCAAACTTGAAATAACCATGTTACCAAAGTATTTGGTAAGGAAAATAAATATAGTTTGTTATTATTTGTATACGAGTTGTATGTTTCGAAGATTAATTGGTAGTATCGACCATAATAACTTCTAACACAGAACTCACGAGAAACAAAAATAGAAACAACTTGCAATCAACAAAAAGAAAAAAAGTTGTGCTTTTTTTTTTTGCCATGTAAATATTAAGAGGTGACCTGATATGATCCCAACCGATTTTCGGTTGAGTCGGACCTGATGGATTCGATTTTTTTATTTCTTTATTAAAACGTAAGTTTATATTTGATTTAATAATATTTTAAGTACAAAAATAATATTAAATATTTAGTAAACTTATTTTATATTTTAAAATAAATATTAAATAATATTTTTATATTAAATAAATATAAAATAGTAAGAGAAAGTTAAAAAAATGGATGATCGAACCTGATCATCCGACCCGATTCGATTTGATCAAGATCGGATTGAGTCGAATTTAACTCTCAAGATTCTCTTGATTCAATTGATGGGGTCGGGTACAATCCGACTTGGGAACACCTCCGTACATCGGCTGTTGGAGCCGGAAACCAAAGTCTGTTTTAACTTTTTGACGGAATTTTTATTCGAATCCGAGGTGAAACCAAGGCTAACGTGAGTTTAATTCCCACTTCTGCTTTAACGGCACTCTTCACATTTCTTCTTTTTCTTTACTTTTTTTATTGATGTGACCGTTTATTTTTTTTATCAATTTCCTTTTTCTTTTTTTCCATTCCTTATTTTATCTCTCTTATATTTCTCTCACAAAATAATTTATTTATTAAATATAAAATCTTTATTGTAAATGCATTAATTTAATGCCTATCATTTCATAAAAAATATAATATTCTGTTAACTATAATTTATTAAAGATATTATTTATTTTTTGATTAAAAATTTTAATTTTAAAAATTAAAAATATATTTATATTTATAATACTTATTTTTTATTCAAACACCTATTAAAATTAATCTATCATACCAATTACTTGGATTCTTATCATTACATTTCATTCCATTAAAACACATTCCGAATTAATTTATCAATTCAACTATTCACGCGGAATTCAAAAGAATCATGATGCCAATATCCAAGCGTCACTTAAGGGACCATTTGAGGTGTATTTGAATTGACAAATTAGTTCGATTCTCTTTGCCCTACAACGTCGGAGAGGGGAAGAGGGCAACCGCCCCCTCCTCGCCTTTGCGCTAGAGATGGATTTTCGAATGAACTCGGTACGCTACCAGCCTAGCCCGGGCATGGTCGACCGGTCGGGTCCATGCCATCTCATGTCGGGTGACCCAAATGCACACTGGCCACGACACAACTCGAGCATGAGGAACACGAACCCAGCCTAGCTTGACACGATGTAGCATGAGTTTTTTTCGCACATCAACACAGACAATGCAATGCCTACACGGTCCGCGTGTAGAAGGCGACAATGGAAAAGATATGATAATTCATAGCGGGGCACTCGATATTGTCACATGTCATGAAAAATACGGTTTGTGCGGATAAACACGGATAACGTTATTTAAAATGATTTGTTGTCATAATGCATGGTCATTTCAAAATTCAACATAGTCCACGCTGAATTCACACGGTCCTCTGCTTATTTGCGACGTGGCAATACTAACATGGTCATGAACGCAGTGAAAGAGGACAACACGAGCCATATTTAAAAGAACACGAGCCATGTCGACATATTTTTATTTCATTTCTTTGCCTATAAAACTCGCTCACCCCCTCTCGTTTCTTCATTCAAGGCTCAAGCGCCCTCTCTCTCTCTCTCAACTCTCAAATAGTCAAGTCTTAAATACTATTTTTTTCTCTCTCTCATAATCTCATTCTTGCATATAATTGAACAATGTATGCAACATTTTCACTCGAAATGGATCTAAACAAAAGAATGCTATCATGAAATGCAGAAAACTTAGATTTTTTTACGGCAGTGGTTGTTCGAAAATCCCAAGTTTCTACATTTCATGATAGAATGAAATCTAAGTTGGTGAAAGTTTGTATATTACTAAAAGATTAGTTAGATACAAATACTCGAACACAAGGTTAGGAATCTATATTATCATACATAGAAAATGAACACTTGATCTGCTTATAATTCTTCATTAAATAATTATTGTAGAAATGTGGTTTTTAATTCTTTGTAAATTTGCATTTTTTTCTTATTCATAATAATCAATAATAATAAAACATTAAAACTCCCATGGACGTAAGCCAAAATAGTCGAACCATGTAAATCTTGGTGTCCATTACTACTTTTAGTATATTGTAAATTAGTACTCCACTACCTCTACTACTAATGTTATAGACTTATACTTACGAATTATACAATAAATTATATATAATATATTACTTTATTATTTATTATATTTATCAAATACTTACCAATTAATTTTATGTAAGGTTATAACTTATAAGTTATAACTTGATTATTCATTTTACAAAATTATTTACTTAATAATGAATTAATGACTTAACACATTTAAAATTTTAACTATATAATAATTATATGATAATAATTAAAGTAGTCTACTCACTAAGTCATACATAGAATAATACTAATTATATTATATAATAAGTAAATTAGAAAATTTGAAGGGCGAAAAAATGGATTGTCAGCACGATCCCGCTGGGCCATGCATGGACCATGTCGGGAGCGTGTAACACAATTTGCCACGACACGACTCGCGACATGATCAAACATGAGTTGACCGGTACGAACACGTAATGACATGATCGATTTGTCCATCTTATACTCTGTGCGTGTCCGAAGAGGAGAGGGAAAAGGGTCAGCCATCATCCTCCCCGCTTCTGTGAGAGGACAAAGGGGCAGGGATGGAGCTAAATTTTTATTGGTTCTACCTCCTCTTTTTTATGAAGAGAAAGGCAGAGGGAATTTTCGGTGGAGCGGTGAAATGCGTAGAAATCGGAAAGAACACCAACGGCGAAAGCACTCTGCTAGGCCGACACTGACACTGAGAGACGAAAGCTAGGGACATCTTGGAACCAAACCAATTTTGGGGCAGCTTTGTGATAATGGAACCAATTGACAAAAAGCATTAACGCTGCAAAGACCAATTTTTTATAGGGCCCTCTTATCTCTTCCTTCTTCAAGCTCGGAACCGAGGAGGTATCAGCAACAACAAGTTTTATTACGGGATAACTCTTAATGTTCATATCGATCTATTATACGCCTCTGCATCTAGCATTGGATAGACCCCATACAATAACTGTCCTAGTTCTACCCTATCTTTTGTTTCATTTCTTTTGGAACAATCAGAAAAACTTTTTTTCTAGAATCATATATTTCTTGTTCTTCTGCCCACACAATCAATAGAGTACGAATGCAAAAAAAAAAATGGGGGGGGGGGGGGAATAGTGAATTTCTTTTTTTTTTTTGTTTGACCCATGTTCTCTTATTTGTTCTTTCCTATCTTTCTAACGGTCTAGATTCATGATCCTTGATTAAATTAAGTTAAGGATCATGAAAGGAAAAATGGAGAAATACCATACAAATGCACAACGAGCCCATGCAAAAAGTTTAGTCAAGATGTGCCAAATTCCACCAAGTATACAAATGGAACTTAACCATACCATTCGAACAATTACTCAACAAAAAATAAGAGCTTTGGTTTTCTCTCATAGAGATAGAGGCAGGCAAAAAAGGGATTTTCGTCGTTTGTGGATCACTAAGATAAACGCAGTAGCTCATAGACTAGAGCACTGTATAGTTATAGTAAATTAAAAATAAATAATAAAGAGCCTCGGGTTAATATTATTTTGTGTAAATAATACAGTACGTACGATAGATATGCGGCACTTTTCTAATATGCAAATGAAAGAGCTATTATGCATGTGGATATATTTCAAGTAAATGTGCATTCACCACTTTTTTTGAATCCAATTGAAAAAAACCTCCTTGCTTCTCTCATGGTACAACCCCACTTTTTTTATTACAACCTTTTTTTTCAATCGTGGAATAAAAAGGATTGATATTGGTGCAATCTAATCCATTATGGGGAATCAATCTTGTCCTTGTCCCATTATACCTTTTAGGTAAAGCTTATTTGTTTCTGTTTATTCGTATCGCAACAAGATGGACTTTACCTAGGCTGAGAATGGATCAGTTAATAACGAAGCAAGAAGGGTGTTTATGGGGAAAAAGTAGAAAATGATGAAAAATTCAATCTATTTTGTTGGGATCCTCCTTTTGGGAATTATTTCAAGTAAATGTGCATTAAATAATTTTGGCATTGGAATTGAGACCCCCCCTTCCACCCATTTCGTCAAGATAAATAAGACGTATTCTATCACAACAGGGTCCCTGCCAAGAAAAAAGTGCACCTTTCTGCTCTTAAGTCCCTGAATTTTTTAAGTCTCATTTCTGTAGTGGACCAATTCGTTAACACTCACCCATAAAAAGAAAAGAATTTCTTCTTAGAACGTACTGATTTGACCCCATAAGCGGAACCGCCACCCAATAGCATGTTGCCACCAGACCATTTCTTTATTTTTTCGATCGCCTAGAAGGGACAAGAGATAGATTCGTTGTTCTGACCCTGTTTCACCTTAATTGTTATTTGAACAAAAGTCGAGGTATTTCGAATTGTTTGTTGACACGAACAAAGTAAGGGAAAACTTTTGAAATGATTTCAATATTGGACCTCGGACGTTTTACGAAACTTAAAAAATAAAAAGAATTTTTCTCCTTGTTTCAAAATTTTACTTTCTAGTTCATTCTCCAAAGCCCTTTGATTTAAAATCGACAATTGAAGCATATGAGGCTGCATCAATCGAGAATACACGACAAGAAATATTTGTTATTTTCCTGATGTTTTCGAACATTTTCAATAAAACCTTCTCGTAAATTCTTCAATTTCTTTCGAAAGCAGATGAATAATCATCTACTTTTCGGGCCATGAGAGTTGTACCAAATCGAGGCATAATCTGAAAAGGACTCTTATTTTATTTTTATATTCCTTCCAAATTCAAAAACGAAGTGAACCCGACTCGGTATTGTTAAAAAAAGAGGAGATGGAATGACCCCTTGAATCAAAGAATATTTAATAATATCAACAAAGATTCGAGCGATTAGGTAATTTTTTGAAATTCCTTTCATGGGGATACAATAAAATAAAGTAATTTTTTGATTGAAAAATTAGGACTTCATAATTCTTATAAACCTAACTCATTGAAATTCCATTCAGTAAAATAAAAGAATTATAAATTAATCTTTCTGACTTGCTCTTATGAAATCAAGTATAAATTAGTCATTATTTGCACCCTGTCGTTGAACCTTAGGTGGTTCTAAAAAAAGATAGCGAAAAAAATTATCCCTAAATGGTGGATCTCGAAAGATATGATAAATGTCTCATGTATATTTTAAAATAATACTTAATTTGGCCCAATGAATGGACATTAAATATATATATATATATATATATCCTTTTATATTTATCTTGTTATAATTATAGTTATAAATCACATAATTAATTATAATATGTATCTAAGAGGGGAAGGAGACACGGCCCCCTTCCTCTAGCTTCGGCGAGAGGAAATTTAAAATGGCAGTTGAAAGTTTTGCTATCAACCGTAAGAAGAACAATATGTGCATGTTACGTGAAAAAAATTCGAGGATAATTTAATTATAAATTAAAATTATCATTAGGAAGGAAAAGTTGAATTAAAATTAAAATTATCCTTGCGGAACTCGGGGCGGCGGGGCTTTGCATTTATTATTGTGCCTTCCACTATATAACTCATGATGTTGAGGCAAATGATCTTCTTTTAGGAGCTTCACGGATTATTTGAATAAACAGAAAAAGTTGAATAAACAGAAAAAGAAGAAGAAAGGAGGGGGACGTCACTCGTGAGGAAGAGGATTTGGATGAGATATTTGCAATCCGAACACCTACCTACAACCTCTCACTCGCTGGAACAGTGTCATAAAATTTATTTAGCGGGTCCAAATCTAAATTTTAATCCTAAAACTTAAATATTAATCTATATATCTAATTAAATTTTAAAATTTTGAGGGGCCATACCACGTGTGGGAACATAGTTTCCTTGTGTAATGGAAAGACGGTATGCAAATAAGAAGAATAGCCTCAAAATATGCATTTCACCTTCTCCTCGGATACGTCACGTTACATGGACCTCCAAGGAAATATAATACGATATAACATTCTTCATAACAATCACTATATCGTGCCCTCGAGGTTGTTTAAATACGGCATAATTTTCTTTCTAATTCATTAAAATGGAGCTACCATGTGAATTCCGAAGTGTCCTCGAGGTTGCTTAAATAATTTATCGTGCTTTTTTTTTAATGAAATTGTGGAGGAGTCGCAAATTATCATTTTCCTATTGTAATGTGGAAAAATTTAAAGATAGAAAATATAAAAAAATAACGTATGTTTTTTTCAAGTGGAAGTGTGAGCCGGTGCGTTATACTCTTATTTTCAACCGTAAATTAAATTTAGGATTTGTTTGGTTGAGAGTAAAAGGATGGTAATGAGTGAAAAGGAAAAGGAGGAGAATTCATTCTTCTCGTTTAGTTGAATTTAAGTTGAAGGAAAAAAAAAGAAGAAAGTCCCCTCTTTTTCCTTTCATTCCTCGTTAATGTTTCATTTTTCTTTTTCCTTCAAATCGAAATGAAAAAAAGGGAAAAAACATATTTAATATATGTTTTTATTTAATTTTGATCAAATAAATTAAATATACAACTATATAAATAAAAGATAAAATCATCTAAATAAATTAATTATTTAACATTCCTTTAATAATATCAATCAAACAAAAATAACTATTCATCTTCATTTTCTTACCTTCCTTTTCCACTTTTTACTTGGTTAGGAAAGGGGGAGAACATTGAAATCTGGCTGATTAGCGGGGGGAGAATTTTAATGCATGAAATGATTAATGAACAAATTAAGAATTCATCGAAGGTGTCATATTAATTTGCACTATATGACGTTAATTTCAAAATATAAAAAAGTCAGTATCCTAAAATTAAGCTTAAAATATCTTCAAGGATCAGGTCGTGTCACTGGACCATAAATCTAATGCCACAGTATGAAACATTTGTTACCAAGATTTCTCAGTTACAGCCAGTATCCAAGTATAATGAAGAGCATGCTAAGGTCACTGAATCATTCAACTTTCTCTTACATCCAGTATGAAATATACAAAGTTGGATAAAAACATAACAAATTGCAAAACTTAGTATATACAACCGGGAGTACCAGCCTTAGGCTCATGCCTCCGGGGCTTTATGTTAATATACATGGGTACCTATTCAATCGTCAAACTCCAGCGTGCAACAGGCATTGAATCCCCCGCAATGTACAGAGCATTTTTTACCCCTTCTCGCAGTGGCGTAGCAATCCGACCAAGAGTTGATATGGTGTGAAAACTCTGAGGTGCATCAAATGTGAACAGTGTCATTTTGCGGCATACCAGCTCTGCGCACACTTGGCGTCAACTGAGAGGTCGACCCTCAGGATATTAGTACCACAGAACGGTTTGGACATGCATTCAACAACGATAGCCTTGGCAAGCTCGGCTGATTCCGTTGGTCCTTCTAATATTACCTCATCGTGTACCTGATTGAAGGATATGGTCAATGAGAAATGTTCGCAAAGCACTCTAGTCTAGTGAATAATAAAACAAGCAAGACTATGAACGGTTATACTTTACCAATGGGTACTAGGAGAGTTGTTTTTATTATACTACTTAAACTCTGTTAGTAGTTCATAACAAGAAAACAATGGATCAGTGGAAGTAGTCTTCTGTGCATTACTTGGTATAAAAGAACTTGTTATTAAGTTCATTTTTTCAGTGTTAATGATCTAGAAGACTACTAACATCTGATTAATCTAATCAAGGTGAGTGTAATAAGTGTAATCCAATGGCGGCGATTTCATAATTTTCAAAGAATCCAAGCAAGGATTGCAAAGACTTGAGCATCTTCTAAAACTTGTTCCAAAGAATAATATAGTCAGATAAACAAACCTGCAATAGCAATTTCCACCCAAGCTCCTTAAGCTGGGCATTTCTGTCTATCTCAAGCATTGCACACATAGCAACATCTGCTGCACTTCCCTGTGAAGTGCAGACAAAGATATGAGTAGATTGTGGAATCAAGTGAAAGGCGAGGTCCATGAAATAGAAACACAAATAAATGAGAAAGTTCAAAGAATGAAAAGGTTGCCACACAAGTACAACATAGCCTAGAAGGATGTTTTACTTCAAGCCAACCATGATACTGGGAACAACACAATTTTTAAAATCAAAATCCAAAAGAATCACCGAGCAAACTTTGATTGTCCATCTTTATGCTTATCTAAGAACAGAAAAAAACATTAATCCCATGTTTAAAAGTCAATTTAATCCAACTATGTTTTCAGCATTGGACTCAGGGATTCAGGTTTCACTTGCGAAGACTAGAATGCTCTAAAATGGTGCAAAATGAAATTATGAGTGATCAGATATAAAAATTCAACAGAACAACAACAATAACAACAACAACAAAGCCTTATCCCACTAGGTGGGGTCGGCTACATGGATCATACGACGCCATTCCGCTCTATTAGTAACTAAATCTTTCGGTATATTATTCACCAATAGATCTTGTTCTATTAGTTCGCCAAATGTCCGCCTTGGCCTCCCTCTCCCTCTTTTAATCGGACTCCAGATTATTTGATCTACTCTTCTTACTGGCGCATCTAATGGTCTTCTCTGAACATGACCAAACCATCTCAAACGATTCTCTACCATTTTCTCACTAATAGGAGCCACTCCGACTCGTTCACGTATATGGTCATTCCTAATCTTATCTAATCTTGTATGACCACACATCCATCTCAACATCCTCATTTCGGCTACCCCCACTTTACGTTCATGCTGTCCCTTCATAGCCCAACATTCACTACCATATAACACTGCTGGCCTTATAGCAGTACGATAGAATTTTCCTCATAATTCAACAGAACAAATGGTACAAATTTGTTTGAGGATATCCAATGAAACTGAAAGTGCATCTTGAGCTTGTTCAAAGTTGGATTGGCTTGCCAAATAAGCACTACTTGTCTTGTAGCTGAAATGAACCTTCATGTAGGAAATGTCTAATCAATCAGTTTCTTTTGAGGAAGAACGCCAACAATCAGTTGACTGGCTGGAATCAAGACATACTAGGTCTCAAGTTGGAAGGATTTTTTTTAGTCGGTGAAGGAATTGAATGAAGGCAAATTACATGTTTAAAAAACAAGAGTTTTCATCTAAGAAAAAGAACAGACTTTTCATGATCATGACATTGTGGTAAAGAAACAAAATCGAGTATAGTACAGTTGCTAACCTAGGGGGAAAAAACATAAATTCCTCATGCTTAATTTGCCCTGAGTCTTAGATTCAGAAGTATTAACCTCAAAGTTTCTCAAAATTTATTTATAACTTGAGCCATACTCAATGATCAGATGAATAGCAATGGCAATACAACACCAATGGTTAAAACCAGTCAGTTCTACAATAGCACTGCATGCAAAATGATGGAATTACCTGCACAGGAGTATTAATAGCAGCTCTCTCAATATGGGCCTTCATTGAATTGCCAGCAGAAGCCATAGAAGGAAAATGCCGTGACCTACCAAGCAATGTTTGTACAGAATGCTTTGTTTTTGCATCCTTTTTGCGCTCCTCTTGCCACTTCCGAACTTCCTTTCTTTCTTTATACCATCTGTCAACTGTTTCTTTTGCTTCCTTAACAGAAACCTACATGCAGAACGGTTATTAAGATTATTCTAAAATGATAGCTTTATTTCATGTACTCTTGTCTAAAGAACAAAAGAAAATAAAGGTGACAAACGACAAAATCTTGGTTATAACTATCTTATATGCTCATTCTTAAAAAAGCAAAATTGGAAATGTATATACATATTGAACCCTAATGTAGTAACAGAGAGAATGGGTTATATGGTAGCAACAACTGAATTACCCCTTGATAGCAATTTTGGCCAAGTTCATATATGCTTTATTACTAAATCCTTCAACGAATTTCAAACTCAATCATTTAAATATCTAGTAACAGGAATTCTTTTCTTTTTTTTTTTTTTTTTTGAGGGGGGAAAGTAACAGGAATTCTAGTTCATCACACTTCACAAACTTGCAAAGTAGCAGTGAAAAGCAGACAATTTTTCATGCAAAGAAAAAAAACAGAATAGATTCTTGTTTAATATTGATATAAACCACAGAAGTGACTTGATCATCACAGCTATTTTCTATTTCTTCATACTAATTCAGAATAGTTGTATGAAAAAGCTAGTACCTTCCAATCACGAGATAGTCCAGCCACAGTTTTGCCATAAGCAATAGAAAAATTCAGCATTTTTGCCTTCCTTCTTTCAGAAGCAAATGCATTCTGTGACCAGAAACAAAGGGGCAGGAAAATCGGGTAACTATATCTCAGTTTAGAAGTTATGTTCATTGAATTTCTTCAGTTATTAATGATTTATAATCAAAGAAAATTAATGCATCAAATTCGGCACATACTTTTAGATTCTTGTAACAATGAAGTCAAGTAGAGACAAGAAGTATATACAAAAGTTCTAGATAGAATGTAAGTTGCTTTGACTAAGTGAAGAGATAAGAACTAGTTACATTTTTTTCTGCAAGATGATAGTTTCTTTTTCAAGGATAGAAGGATGACTACATTGTGTGAAATGATAATTCTCTATGATATGAATATAATCAGAAACAAAAACATATGCAATGAGTTCAAGGTGAAAATAGAAAAGCATACATAGATTTAAATCATGCATGTTCCAAGTGTAGCATACAATGTTTTCAAGTCTACAAGCACCAAAAAAATGCAAAACTGGTACAGTTCCAACTTTCTAGCGTTTATTATTGGAAGAATTCAAACCTCAAGACATAAGCCATAAGCTGGTTTGGGAAAATCTAGGTCCATAAAGGATTGAGTAACCCAGTACACTGCTGCATGCACATTTTTAATATGAATAGATCAATCAGACAGTCAACTCATAACATTAGTTCCAGTTGCCTTATTTATAGACTTAATCGTCCAGCATGCTGATAACCCTATACAGAGAAAGCATAAAGACATTGGAATACTATCCAACCAGAACTTCTTTTTAGCTTACTAAGAGATTGCTGAAAACCAACACTTGAACATAAACTGTTTTTGCAGGTTTCTTTGTTGAGTAACTCCGCCTATGTTTTATAGCCGGTCCCAAGCCCGGATAAAGGAGGAGGGTTGTGTTAGGCCCCGACAGCCAGCGTAAAACCCTATCGAATCTTATGAACATGGATCAACGAATTGACGTCGTATGATCCATGTAGCCGACCCCACCTAGTGGGATAAGGCTTTGTTGTTGTTGTTGTTGTTGATCATTTACATTTTTTATACAAATATATAAAAGAATAGGAATATAATACTTTACCTTTAACAATGGAACTGGAGGTTCACTTTCACCAGGTTGAGGATGCCACTCAAGAAGTACTCGGTTTTCTTCAACAGCCTGACGGACATGTTCATACATATTCATCGCTGTCCTAGAATGAAAATCCCCACCAGCTCTGAATGCCTCCAACATGCTCTTACAGTTTGCAAGATGTGCTAAGATCCTAAGCTCCAGCTAAATAGTGGTATCAAACATCAGATATTTCACTGGGCCTAAAGTCAATAAAACAAGTTACAATGGGCTAACCAGCTTACTGACCTGCCCATAATCAGCAACAATAAGAGAATTTCCAGGCTTAGCAATAAACGCCTGTCGAATTTTGTACCTGTCCTTCTCTAGTGCAGGTTGATTCTGATTGACTTAAAATGTGTTAGATACTCAATTTCCAATATTGTAATAATGAAAATTTATTAAATAAGAGGTTATGTTCCCTAGAGAGAAAAGGAAGTTTGCATTATGTGATGGAATGATCAGTAGCATAGTTCATGTCCATATATGGTTTATGATACAAAGTGATCCAGAGCATATTAAAGAGCAGACAAACTGTGGAAGATGATACAGTAGACTAGGTTACAGAACAAACATCCATGCCAACTTGGTTCATGCAATGACAGACTTAATATTTACTATTATGTCAGCCATATATTATTACAACTTGAATCACAATCAAAATGACACACATGGAATTATAAGGACCTGTAAACTTGGTCTTCTGGCTGACAAGCGTCCGGTTTCAGTGTTGATATTCAAAGAACAATGGACCCGCCCGTTAGCACATGAAATATGGCTTCCCTACAACAATAAGAAAGCAATAGAGAGAAATGTCCATCTCAAAGTAGAAATGATGATTTGAAGAAACAAACACTACACAGATCGAAGTTCCTTTTCTCCTTTTTTCTGGGAGAGTTCAAAATTAAATTAACTCAAACACCAACTAGTTTAACATTTTATTTATATTAGTCATGTTAAATCTTTCCAAAGTAGGGTAATACCTTTATTGCTTGTTCCATATCCATCAGTTGCATTCACACTATACAAGCTGGTTCTATCTTGCTTTGTATGTATGCCATTGATATAGAGAGTTGATTTCTTTTGTCTTTCTCTTTAAAAGGAGCTGAGTTCAAGTTCTTTTGACCATTGCATATTAAGAGAAGAAAAATGACACTTTAAATGAGGATGTTGAGATGGATGTGTGGTCATACAAGATTAGATAAGATTAGGAATGACCATATACGTGAACGAGTCGGAGTGCCTCCTATTAGTGAGAAAATGATAGAAAATCGTTTGAGATGGTTTGGTCATGTTCAAAGAAGACCATTAGATGCGCCAGTAAGAAGAGTTGATCAAATAATTTGGAGTCCGATTAAAAGAGGGAGAGGGAGGCCAAGACGGACACTTGGCGAACTAATAGAGCAAGATCTATTGGTGAATAATATACCAAAATGTTTGGTTACTAATAGAGCGGAATGGCGTCGTATGATCCATGGCGTCGTATGATCCACCTAGTGGGATAAGGCTTTGTTGTTGTTGTTGTTGTAGCCGACATTGAATTAATGCCTACTTGACAACCTTTTTTTAGTAGACTAGGGCAAAATATTAAATCACATGCTCATCATCAGTCTCTTATGATGACAGTGACAGCAAAACATTGGCAACAGAATAGTGTCAAAATAGTATAACATAGCATCGTGTCACTGTAAGTGTGCTCCATGTCACCATAATGTTAATCCAAATATGAACTGTATCTCTTGAGCCCTCATATGCATGTGACTTGCTTATACACAACAAAATATGCGGAGAATTTGAAGCAAGTTCTCATGAGTAATTGCTTTACATATGTAGTAAACAGATACATGGGAAGAAGTATACCTGTAATGGAAGAAGGAAGTTTGATATCAAGGAATCTATAGAACAGATTTCACAAAGAGCTGCAATAGCATGACAAGCTTCTCTCCCCTTCTTACCTCCTCCAAATGCATTATAAGCTGTCCCATAGATTGATGTATCTTCAGGTGTAAATGGATGAGACTCCTCTGAGAGCTTTTCCATGCAATCAGGGTCAGCGGAAACATTTCCTGCTAGAACTTTTAGAGCATCGCCACATACAGAAGGCCAGCCACTATCCGTGTACATGTCAGTTTCTAAACGATTTTCAACTATTCTCTTTAGCTCAATTTTGCGGTATTTGGAAGGAGCTTTCTTTTCCTTATCAATATTAGCTTCACTATTGAGCACTTTAAATGTCTTTTGCTCTGGCAGAAATTCATTGTGATCCCTTCTGCATAAGGTACATAACTAAAATAAATTACTATTACAATGGTATATATGATAAGTTAAAAAGACTGCAAAGATAATATGAAAAAAGCACACAAATATAGATGTTGAAGCATTGATGAGTGGGAGGTCAACCCAAGTCCTATCATAGAGAAGCTTTAAAATTGTCCACTGAACTATGCTATTGAGAAAAGAACCCATGAATTTTCATTGTCCTGTTGGCTTCAGAGTCCAATTAATAAGATTTCGATGAGAAATAGACTAAGAAATGCTGTTAACTCGAGTCTAGATACCACTTATGCATGTCCAGACTTCAATGAGCTATGACTTAGGATACACAAAGATCAACTTAAAGTTGGCACACACTTTTAAAATATTATTTGAAGAGTTTTTTGTAATGGCATTCTGGTTTCATGTAGGGCACAATAAGTTCGTTCTGGTATTACTAGCATTGCATTTCACAATCTCATGAAACTGCCTAGATGAGTCCAAGGTGGATGGGTGGGGGCCAGGCTCTCTGATCATTTCTCAGCACGAGTGTACCAATGCTCTCTTAAAGGTTAGTTCTTTGCTTTAGGTGGGGCAAATTCTCGATAGTCTACAAGTCGAGATGAGCACCTAGTACAGCAGCATATCGTGCATTGCATGGGTCGACTAAGTTCAGTGCTCTATAGTCACAGAGGTATAGCGGCGGATGCAATGAACATGCATTGATCCTTCAATGACTAACATTTCTTGGGGTTCTCCAAGTGCATTTGGTGGCCATCTGGGCTTTTTGGCTACAATGTACCGACACCATTGTTTTTGGATGGGAAGAGAGTTATGGTGAGAACATCACATCTCATTTTGTGTAGAGAGTGGGAGAAGGGATACTATTTTTTCGTGGGTACCATATCACTCATGATTTTTTCCCTTTCTCTTTTTTTGAAGTAGATTTTTTCCCCTTCTCAGCATTTCTTTGTTTTTTTTTTGCACACAAACTTGTAAATTCTATTATTTAATAGTTTCTAATACAAAATGGATGACTATCCATGAGTACTCATTCTTTCCCTCGTTAGAAAAGAAGTTTTATTACTAAATGCCTTTTACCAACTATTTGACAATAATGTCAAAGTTCTTCTGCAGATATTATTGATGCACACATAAGTTAAGTTACTTCTTGAGGAAATTATATATTTTTTACTGACCCCATGCCTTCCGTTGAAAGCACATATTTTGATCTTCCTAGTTTACAGAATAACTTATACTAAAAACACATGAATAACATATATACATCTTCTAACACAGTAATGTCCATGGACATAGCAATTAAGAGACTACCTCCTCAAGAAAGCAATCAAGAGACTTATTTTCTTGTTTATAAAGACCTCCTGCAAGTATGAATCAGCCAACTTAATTGGGGTCCACCTTAATCACTATACACAAAATTTTGAAGTTGATATTATCTGCTATTTTCCCTTTTCTATTAGTGACATCTGATTGTTCACTGGAACTAAACAGAGAGGTCCTACCATGCAAAGTGCAAACCCACACTTCAATAACAACAACAACAACAACAAAGCCTTATCCCACTAGGTGGGGTCGGCTATCGGGGTCGGCTACATGGATCATACGACGCCATTTTTTCGTTGATCCATGTTCATGAGATTCGACAGGAGTTACGTTAGACATAAAAGCATAGACCCTAAACCCTAAACCCACACTTCAATAAGATTAGACATAAAAGCATAGGAGTTACGTTTTCATCCAATTAGAGCTTTAGATTGATATATGTTCTTTGACTATATTCTTAGAACAAAATCCTTAGACAATGCTCGACACAATTTTTTTTGAGGGGAATATTCAACATCAATTAGTTCAAACTAGTTGGGATAAGTCAAGAGGAGTTTTAATCAAGGAGTTCCATCTTGCCCCTCATGTATGGCAATAAAAATTGTTACTGCATGGGAATCGGTTGACACAAAATGGTGCCAATACTCAAATTCAAAATATGAAAGAAATCAATTAGATAATCAGGCAATATCAATTGACATGGGCAGTGATTTCATATGGGACGAATGTATAATGTATGTTTGCGATAATAGTTCATAATATTAACTCTATAAGCAACAAAAAAGTCAACACTTGATCATGCATGGACTTAGATGGACTTGGCATGTGACTAATATTAAATGTGACACACAAACCTATTTGGTGTACCACTAAAAAAGAGCTGGCGAATTTGAACATCACTTCCAACGTTCATGTACTTAGCATCAGCACAATATGTTTCTGCCCACTTCCTGAATCTATTTGCAGCTGCTTGTTGTTCATCCATGGCAACTTTTTCCATCTCCTTGAGATAAACTCGATCGACGAGCATTCCCTCAGACTCCATTTTCACTAAAAGATTACCAAAAGGGCGCCAATACTCTTCATAGAAATCATACATTGTACCTCTTTTTCCACCATCAAGAGTCCACTCCATTTTCTCAAGGTGATGTTTCAAGCTATTGAAAAGCTTTTTAGTGGATATGGAATCTAAGGACGAATAGCAAATCCACAGTTCACGTTCTTCTCTTTGAAGCACTTCCAGAGGTGCAAGAGTGATCCGTGTTCCTTCGGATCCATCTTTTTTTAACTTTCTCTTACCAAAGATGGATTTCATGGATACCTTTCCGATGAGAAGTTCATCAGCGGGAACAAACTTTTCTGATATGTCATCTTCTCTAGATTTTAATGCAGACATGACTTTTGTATCACTTGTGAGTGCCTCAAGTGAATACCCACCATCAGCTCTTCTGGAAGAATCCCATAGACGGGCGAGATGCATTGTATCTGCATGAAACCCCGAGAGCTTGACACCATAATTCTCTAAAACATGACTATCAAAGCTATAATTGTGCCAAACCTGCAAAAGAGAAACAAAAGGGACATGCCTTTATCAAACAAAATACACATGCATTAAACATTAGGACACCTATAGTCTATAGAGATAGCGTTGAGGAGCACAGTCCTTCCAGCTATAACAATTGTATCTAAATCGCTCTCTAACTTTTTTCTTCACCAGCAAACTCCTAACTTTAATTTTATACCTTCATCATCCTTGTGACCTTTTTCGCTGACTCAGTACATACTCTCTCTGCCATATCATATTTAAAATAATAAAAATGTTGTCATCATTTTTTAATATATAAAAAAGTAATATAATATCTCCTAAAAAAATTAATAAATAAACATTTTTAAAAAAGGCGCAGCACCACCCCCTCAAATACCACGATGCTACCCTTTTTTCTTAATCTTATTGATATATTTAAAAATGATGATGAGATATTTTTATTAGTTTTAAAATGACATGGCAGAGAATGTACATGCTGAGTCATTTACATGGTATGTTTGTATATTCTTTGCAGAATGCAAGAATAGCAGATCAAGACTCATTGTCCAGTTCCCAAAGTAAACATGTTAGTAAGTATATAATATTACATAGCTCAAACTGTACTAGTTCAAAAGAACAATATTCTTCTGTGCCATTAGTAGTCCAGGGACAAAAGGTTAAATTGTGTCAATGTAGATGAACAAAAATGTGAAGTGCATTGAGAACCAAAGCATGGCATTGCTATACATTTGTACTACCTTCTTTATGGATGGGTCTTCAAAAAACGGAAGAAACTCCATCAACAAACTCCTCTCACCATCAAGCACATCCACCCAGATGCAAGATTTACCATTCCCAAAATCTGCTTCTTCACCTGAATAGATACTAAAGCATATGAGATCTCCATGGCCGACTGGTGTTTGAAGTTTTACATCAATGTTTGCTACCTGAGGCAAAAGAAATGGAGTAAATAATTGTAAGAAGCAAGACAAGGATATGCAAATTAGTGTTCCATAGTGATTCCGGATGTATGATTTGGCAAGAAAAATGCCAGTTAAACATCAATTGACCTGATCTAATCAGCTTACCTCTGTATCACATGCATGGATGCAGTGTCTATACTTTGTGGTGAGCATTCGAACAACTTTTTTAGCAGTTGAGATATTGTCAACAACAAGTACTTTGTCATAAATACAAGCAAGTTTCTCTTTATTTGGCTCCTTCTCGGTAGGTCGTACAATGCTTGCCATTCTCTTAGAAGCTTCAAGGCTATTCACAGGAGTTTCACTAGAATTTCTCTCCTTCTGAGTTATGTTATTACATGATTCTGGAACCAAATTGATTTCAACTTCTCGGTTATCTGACTGGGTCTCCTCTAACTGTTGAGACAAGATCTTAGATGATTCCAACTCCAACTGGGATTCTACAACAAAACTTTCAAAATTTGAGCTAATATTGTTACTAACACATTCGTTTTCAGACACTACTACTGGGAAGTCATTTTCATAGACAGTCTCCCTTCCATTTACGTTGTTAACCTGACACTGAGAATCGTAGTGTTTCATCAAAATGCTTATCTGGCCAGTTCCAAGACTTTTTAAAACACTATGTTGCATCTTCTTAATTTTAAGCTTAAGGCTTTCTGAAGACCACTGATCTTTGGACCAGTTGTCTTCCATTCTATCTGAAGAATTCCCGTACATGCCAAACATTGAGGGAGAAGAGGCTATCTCATTAGCTCTGTGCATGCAATGCCTCACGATTGTTGATGTGCAATGACTGAGAGAGGTTGATTGAGATTCCATAGAATGAGAATTCCAAGTTCCATAATAGTGGCAACTCAGTCTCTGGAGTCGACAAAGCCCTTGTCTGTCAACACGTTATGTTAGAAAAGTAGAAAAAGAAAGGAGAAGAGTACCACTTGATCCAAGTTTTTTTTAATTATAAAAAAAATTAAAGTTGAACCGAATTAAGTTTCAATTAACCAGCTTAAACTAGTTCTCCATACATTTTATCGACCCATCAAGCATGTTCCTGAAGTGATGATCATTCAGAAAATTGTACTGCCTTTGTTCAAGATGAAATGTTAAATCATGTAAAGAATGCACATGAAACAAGAACCCATGCATTGTGTTAACATTCTAAAAGAAAAAGAATGACAACTAAATCAAACGTGCACGCAGAAGAAATGGTCATCTTCACCAAACACGTAGTATTCATCGAAATTACTTTAAACAAAAGAATAAGGCACCTCATGACACAACTCTCCACTGTCTACCTTGGACAAGATCGAACTTCTCACATTTCTATACACTAGTGCCTGAGTAACGGCAACATTTGCTGATGAAAGTTCTCACATTTCTATTCGGCAGACAATCCGATACCTCATTTTCGAGAATCTGCAGCCCGATTCTTGCTTACCTAATATTTCAAGCCAACACAGTGGACAAAGAAGCTTATTTTTTTAATGACTTGGGTTAAGCAATACCTTTCTAAGGCCACAAATGGGCCACGGCACAGCAAGAACGGAACGTCCATGACCGTGCGCCTGCGGAGGCAGGCAGATAAAATCCATCCGACAGCAGATGAAGGAGCATAGGAGGAGGCGGAGATCCTAAGAGCGCCGCCGTGTGTGGAAACCCCTATAGCCATGGCCGCGGCAACCCTCCTAAGCTGTCCGCCGTCGCAACCGCCGAAACTGTTCCCCGTAGCGGCGCTTTCTACCCAAGACTAATAGCTATCTATAGCATCGATCGGAGAGTATAGTGCTTACGCTTCCTTTCGCCCTCCTTTGTTGATGCTTCCCTAAAACCCTAGAACGAAGACGACAAGGGTTTTAGGAAACCCTTCGGACATTTTTCTCTTTGTTTTTTTCACACACATACTGAACAGTTGTTGGGTTTCTATGATCTCAATATTTACCCTTCTTTTACTCCATAATTACAAGCAAACCCTTTCTTCTGTGTCATTTTATTTCTGTGTAGGAATATCCAATTAAATAACGCAATAAAGTGTGTGTTTCAACTACGAATGGCCCGAAGCCGTTCGACAAATTTCGCGACGAAATGCCTCTAAAATCTTCTCCTTTCTTCTTCTCCCTCTTCACAGCTTCGGGCTCCGGTCATGGCGGCGCGAAGGCGACTCGTCTACTCCGTTTCTTCTCTTGTCCCTCGGCGGCCGTGCGGGCTCATGATTCGACGGTTGGCCCCGGCTTCATTGTGGAGTACCTCGTCGCCTCCTGCGGCTTTTCACCCGCCGAGGCCTCGAAGACCGGCAAGCGCCTTAACCACGTCAATTCGTCCGAAAAGCCCGACGCCGTTCTCCGTTTCCTCGAGGGCCTCGGGTTCGACCGCCCCCAGATCAAGGCTCTCATCAGTTGGCATCCGAGAGTCCTGACGTCCAACGTGGAGAAGACGCTCAAGTCCAAGATCCAGACCATTCGAGATCTAGGCTTTTCGGGTCCCGAGATCGCCGAGCTCATTGCCGCGAACCCTTCCATTCTCCGGCTCGTCAACATCGTCCCCAAGATCGAGTTTTTGCGCTCTCACTTGCCTCAGAAGGACGACCTCCTGAAGGCTCTGAGGAGGGATCCCACTCTCCTGCACTGCAACCTGGAGGAGACCATCGTGCCCAACTACGCGCTGCTCCGCGAGTGCGGCGTGCCGGATGAACGCATCTCGAGGGCTCTGGTTTCCATGCCCTGGCTCCTATCTAGGAAAGCCGTCTCCTTTAAGGAGCTCGTCGACCAGACCGTGTCACTAGGCTTCGACTGCCACTCGGGGATGTTCCTCTACGGTCTGCACGCCATTAGCAGGTTGAGCAAGGAGAAGCTGGAAGCTAAGCGCCGGTTTATGAAGAGCTTCGGATGGACCGACGAAGATTTCCTTGCTGCATTCCGGAAAGCACCTAATCTCGTCACCCGTTCAGAGGAGAGGTTGGGGGCTTCCATGAACTTTCTGCTGCAGGAAGTCGGCTGTGAGGCTGGGTACATTGCCGCACACCCGACCCTCTTGCTGTTCAGCTTGGAGGGAAGGCTGGCGCCTAGAATTCGTGCTCGAGATATTTTGAAGTTGGAAGGCTTACCAGGGGGAGAGAAAACCCTGCTCACTGTTACTTATATGCCTGATGAGAAGTTTTGGGATGCTTATGTGGTGCCACATATCAACAAAATTCCAGCTCTCCGAGAGATCTATCAAGCTGCTTGTGCTAAGAGTATTCAGAGAGATGCAATTGTATGACCAGCTTGGTGAGATAAGGTCGTAATGTTCTTTTGAATAATCGTTTCCTGCATAACTGAATGTTAATTCAATCTTCTTAATGCAGGAGGACGAAATCAGCAGCAGAGAGGAATAAATTCACAAACTTCTTATCATCAGCAGCATATGGATGGAGAAAAAGTCAGCTTTAGTTTATTGCATTTTTTCTTTCGATATAAATTTACAGCATTGTATCATATGTAACAATGTTCTTGCCATTCATACCAAATGCTGCAATTTTTCCTTCTAGACTTAGGAATAAGTAGACAGGTTTATTCTTGACATTCTGTCAAACTTATGTTAGTGGTTTTTGCCAACAATACATGGTATCATTTTGAATTGGTATGCCCATGCTCATATGTCGTAGTGATGAATTGATGATCTTCTTTCCTTGGGGATAGAAGGTATATCACTCATTATTTTTTATCAGATGGAACAAATCCAGAATAGCTTTGTGCAATCTTTCCTTAAGGAAAAGACATGTCTTTCATTCTGTTTAACGAGATTTATATAATTCATATATTGGTCACTTGTTTGTGTGAGTATCCTCTAGTGTATTTTTGTTTCACAATTATGGGGAGAAAGATGGAATTATTAGAATTAGTCGACTTGCTCTTATATGAAATGTTTTCAGTTTTTGCTGTACTGTTACCTTCTTCATATGTCTGTGTATGGTAGTGACAACTAACAAAGTTGTTTCTAAATACAGAATCTACATTTCATGGAATGTTCATTTTGTTTATTTGATCTATCTTTATTCTTTTGTTTCTCATTCTTGTTTGAGTTTCATTTGTTGTTGAGCGTAATTGCATACACTTGTTGAGTTCAATCATCTGATGAATTTCTTGTGAAATCATTGATGAAGTATCAAGGAATGAGTTACCTTGGTTCAAGTGATATCTCCTTCATTCAAACTGAAAAGAATCATTCCTTTTTTGCTATTAGGGAATTTTAAATGGTCATCATTGGAGATTCTTTAATGCATTATCAAGCAGAAGGTATGAATATGGCAGAGAGAATGTTTCTCTAAAAAAAATTCTAGTGAAACTTAGCAGCTTCGCTACAAAGCTAAATGTTCTTGTCATAGTTCCCTGTTCATGGAAGTTATCTACTGTAGTCTTTGGATTCATACACATGATAGCTTCTGTGATTACGGAATATGAAGCATTGGGATCACCTTTTTCTCAAACAAAATAAAGATATTATTGTTTTTGTTATCATCTGAGGTGAGTAATGTTCTTGTCAGACTTTCGTTTTCAGTTTTCTTTGCTTACTACTTTACTTCCAGTTAGATTTTTTGATTATTTCTACAAATCATTCTTGAACTATCGTAATTTTTCATATTTAATATCAAACTGCGAACTTATTTTTTTATCCCTAGACTATTACGAGTTTTTTATTTTGATCCTCCCATCTATTTCTGTAATATTTTTTGTTAGTTTTGTTTTTTTTATGTACGAAAAGACTAAATTACTCCTTTCTCTATAACACATCAAATAATAAATATAAAAAAGAAAAAAAGCAAAAAATGTTTTTTGTCGGGAAAGCTTTCCCTTCTCTCTTGCCGGCGACGCACCTTTGTCAAAAAATTTTCTTCTTTTTTATTTTTATATTTGTTATTTGATGTATTACGAGATGAGGGGTAATTTAATTTTTTTCATAATAAAAAGGTAAAAGTAAAAGTAACAGAAGTGGACAGGATTAAAATGAAAAAGTCGTGATAGTTTAGGGATTCAAAAAAATAAATTCATAATTTGGGATGAGATATAAAAAATTGGAAAAGATTAGAAAATGGAATTTTTTTTTCTCTTGAAAAGTAGCTCTCAAACCTCAAATTAGGGTAACGTTTCAATCATGATTATTAAAATCGAACCGGACTGGATAGTTCAATCAGTTCAATCATGAATCGGCTATTGGTTCGGTCCGAATTAATTTAAAAAACGGAAATGAAGTTGAATCGGCCAAAAATCGATTTAATCACTAAATCGAAAAAACCTTGTTCAACATTTAAAGTGAAAAAAATAGAAAATAAAAGTAAAAATAGGAAATAAAAAGTTAGAAAGAAGGTAAAAAATGAGAAAGTATTTGAATTAATAATTGGTAAAAATTAAAAAGAAAATAAATGTGGGAAATCAATATGGGAGAGGAATTAATGGAAATAAAAAAGGAAAGTATTAAAATGAAAATAAAAAAATAAAAGAAAGTAAGTGTGATGTATGGAAAATTAAATTAATTTATTATCATCACAAAATAGTATAAAAGAATTGATATAGTATATCAATAATAATAACTTAAAGTTTTTTATGAATATTAAAAATTGTAATATCTTTTTATTTTAAAAAAAGTAAATAAATATGGGAATTAATGGGAGAGAGGAATTAATGGAATTAGAAAAATTAAAATATTAAAATGAAAGTAAAGGAAAAAAAACATGAGAGTGATATATGTCAAAATTAATTAATATATTATCACCCTAAAATAGTAATGAAGAATAAAATAAAAGAATTAATATACTATATTAATAATAAAATTCAAACTCTTTTCATGAATATTAATATTTAATTAAATATTTGTTTATTATATTTTATTATGAATTATAAGCATTATATAATATTTATTATATATATAATTATTTTAAATAATATTAATTTAATAAAATCCGATTGAACACGATTGGATTCGATCAAATCGGTTCAATCACGACTCAATTGGTCGTCCGGTCGGGTGACCGGACCGATTTAATAATATTGGTTTCAATACATCAACTACTCAAACTCAAGGTCATTCATAGAAGGAATGATGCATAGCCAGAATTGTGCTCAACATGAAAATTCTAAGATGACACCAATAATCGTAAAGATGTGAATCTCAAAATCTATTGACGTAAGATTTTATTGCTCTGTACCGAATAAATCCTCCCGTAAAAATGCACACCACTCAAACGGGAAAAAAAAAAAAAGAACTCAGCTTATCATGATGACCTGCCTATAGCTGGGTGCCTAGACATCAAAACCCAATTCCAACGGACTAAATGAACTGTTTTCCAACTAATTTAAAAAAATATTTTTCTAATATTTGTTTGCTCTTCTTATTTTTATTTTATTTTGAATATACCGATTTTTTTATCTAATCTTATTGTGATTTCCATATTAATTATTAACTAAATAATTAATAACATCAAGAGAAAGAGTGTATGAGTGTGGGATGATTAAAAGACTCAAAGAGAGAATAAAAAATAAGATAAAATGAAGAGTAAAATGATGAGTAAAGACATTCTAATTTTTTATTAAAAAATGTTAACTTTTATGTTAGAGAATAAGATCAAGATTAAGATCTTATTTTTTTACTTCTTAACTAAGATTTTCTTCGGCTACTCGGCCCATTACAATAAATGCAATAACAGAAAAAAAAATCAGCTTATTCGTTTATGACATGTGCTCCTGGATCATAAGTGATGAATTACGACTAGGAACAAATAAAGATGAATCAAAGGGTCACAGACCCCATTCCTATGATTTCAGATATGACAATAATAACAACGAATAATGTTACAAGGATCGCATGGACGACCCCGATTGATCTTTGGATTGGGATTAAGTTATACTAGATGAATTGATTGATAATAAAATAATATAAAATTAAAAGTTATGATATTTATTGATACATATTTATCAAGATTTAAATTTATTTTTATATCAAAAGTGCAATAATATAATAAACAAATTTAAATAAAATGACAAATTCAATGTTAACAAATTTTATTTAATTTAATATATTAAGTTATACTTTATAAATTCATATCTCTCGAATTTTACTATTAATATCAATTTAAACTAGAACTGCAAATATGTGGTCTACTTCTTAATTTTAATTAGTGAATTAATTTGTTTTTATATTTGAATTTTGACATTTAACAAACACCAACTGATAAAAACTAAAAAAATAATTCAAGGAATTACTCATAGTGGTATTTGTAAAATTTAAATATATTAATAATGCCTTGAATTATGTATCTTGTACCAAAATTTATGAAAGAAAAAATAAGAAAAAGAATTCATAGCCCGCCATTGATTCTCATGGGGGTGTGAAGCTTTCGTGGTACGGACCTTTATATACGAGATTTAGAATTTTATTATGATGTATTTTTTTTTATTTATAGTGAATTTCTTCTAGCGACGGTCTCTTTTGCTCATGAATATTTCTCTCTTGTTCAAATTGATCAAGAGGATTTTATCATGTTAAATCATTATATTCATCTTCTCTTCTATTTCTCTATTTAGTTGCCTTGATTATTCATCGATCTTCGGTGTTATATTCTCAATAAATCATTTAACAATAATTTGTCTATTAGGTTTACAATTCAAAACTTGACTTCTACACTACAAGACATATAATGTGGATTGATATTGCCTTGCAAAAAGAAATCATAGATCCCTCCATATTCACAATTTTATTATTACAATTAAAATAAAAAACCATCAATAAAAAATAATATATTAATCGAGTTTTTGAACGATAAAAAGTCCATCGATAAAGCAAAAAATAAAACATATGTCATTTTTTATTATTACAAATACAAAGGAACTATAAAAAACAATTTTGAAAAGTACCAACAAGTTTATATATATATATATATGTGTGTGTGTGTGTGTGTGTGTGTGTGGATATAATGGAGGTGTAGATTTAAATCAGCCTTTTTAGGTAAGTTATTACTTTTTATAAATAAAGTGTATATACCAAAAATAACAAAGTTGTCAATTTGTACTTGCAACTTGCCTAAAAAAATTTGATTTACACATGTAGATCTACACCATACAGTGACAAATTGGCTCGTTATATCAAATGTCAAGTATGTAATGATATATCAATGCGCTACAACTTAAGACAATTTTAATTGCCAGAGATGACGAAGAACAAGGCGACCCCCCTCCCCCACCCCCACCCCCACCTCCCTCAAGTTGGCGGCTGGAACACGTCGGGAAGAGCCAACTTGGACACTAGATATTCATGTTGACGACAGAATAATGCCTTGGTTAGCAAATCAATTGGTTGTTTAGTTGTCAAGATGCCCATCTTGATTAATTGTTGAACTACTCGTTCTCTCACAAAAAAGTCAACGTCAATATGTTTGGTATGTTTATGAGAAAAAGTAGGTTCTCATCAATTTGAATGGCCGATTTACTATTTGTGTAAAAGTGAATTGGCAATTCAACTAGTAGATGGGGTTTCGAAAAAGTTCTTTGAAGACAAATTATCTCAGTAACTTGAAAGTCACAACTACGATATTCAGCCTAAGAAAGGGCAATAACATCCTATTTTTTAGATTTTCATGATACTAATGATGAACTAATCATTATAGAGAATGCTCATACAGATTCCTCAAATGGGACGAGCTGCCTAATTTGAGTTAGAAAAAGCTGACAATATACAATTATGTTTAGGTGGAAAGAATGATCCTTTCCACGGTGCACTCTTTAGGTAGCGAACAATTCGTAGTCTTGCACTCATATGTGACGCTTTAGGACTATGCATGAATTGACTTAAATGGCAAATCAAAGATGTGATGTCTGGTCTAGTTTGTGTGATATCAATAAGTCGATCAATGAAACGATGGAATGACTCTAGATCTTTCACAAGAGGATTAGTTTCTAATGTATGACCAGTTATCGTCATGTGTAGATCATAATCATATGCGGTGAGTTTGCAATTTTCTTCCATAGGAGTATACACTATCTCGTGTCAACAATTTTATATACATACATATATATATATATATATATATATATATATATATATATATAGCTGATGCTTTCAAATCATCCTCACACCTCCATTGTCATTTATCTTTTTTTCCATTGATCTGTTCTCACTCCTAAGTTATGTTTAAAAATGACAGCTTATGGAAGAGAATGTATAACTCATCAGTTATCCTAATAATTAAGTTGCGCATGTTACAATGGAAAGAACTTAAAGGTTTTTGCTTCCCTAAATGACAATGATTGCATGGGATACGAAGAACCTTTTGAACGTACTTTTTTTCAACTACGTCCGTTTCTTTTAAGATGATGAGAGTTTAAAAGAACTTCTGACTGTCATACGCGGGGCTCTACGAAGCAGTCAATGCAGGACATCGAAGGCGGCAATGAGGTCTTTTCCACAAATACCATCAAATGCTCTTGAAAGTTCATATAATGCGATAGGGATCTGTCATGCGTCTAGTTGGCGGCCTTATCTTCGGCTATGACATCAACGTCTCTAGTGAGTACTTCAATTGCATCCATTATGAGAAAACCTTCTATTATTGTCTCCTTGCTGACTCATGTAGGTGGAGTGACGTCGATGAATCCATTCTTGGGAAAGTTTTTTCGTTCATGTGCAGCAAGAGGAGATCAAGAGTGGGAAGCCAACAACCCGTGCTGCAAGTTTGATAGCCATCTGTTGTCACGCCCTCAACATCATATTCTAGCTCATGATTACCTTTGGGATCCTGGCCGCCAACCATATCAACTACGACATTGCCAAAATTGCTAGCGGCTGATGATGGCGTGTGCCTCTCTCGCTTGCCGCTGTTCTCGCCAGCTTCATCACTCTTGGATCCCTCATCCTCCTGGACACGCCCAACTCCCTCATCAAGCACGGCCACTCAACAAAGGCCAGGTCCATGCTCCGATGCATCTTCGGCATGGACAACATCGACAGGGAATTCAACGACCTCGTGGCTGCCAGCGACGAGGCAAAGACCATCAAGAACTCCTAGGCTAACATCGGCTGTAGGAAGCTCTTCTTGCAGGGTGGCTCTCAGATGCTCATCTGTCAGGTGTGGTTCTTAGATGCTCTATTCTAAAACCATTACATTTGAAATGCTTAAATAGCAGTCATTGATGTTTCTTCATTGTTTCAGATCATCGTTGGGATGATGATCGCATTAAATTTTGGAACCACCGGAGTAGGGTCGATCTCAAAGACATCGGCCATCTTCGTGGTCATCTTCATCTGCCTCTATGTCGCCGGATTCGTGTGGTCCTGGGGCCCTCTCGGGTGGCTGGTTTCAGCGAGATCTTCCCATCGGAGATCTGGTCGGCCGGGTAGAACATCAACATCTTGGTGAACATGTTCCTCACGTTCATCATCACTCAGGCTTTCCTCGCCATGTTCTGCAGCTTCAAGTTCTCTGTGGTCATCCTGACGACCTTCATTGCCTCTCTTCCTCCCGGAGACCAAGAACGTGTCCATCAAGGAAATGATCTTTGCCTAGAAGGCACATTGGTTCTGGGGCAGGTTCATTGACAACAACGTCAGTAAGTCAACTGTGTAACACGACGAACAAATTAAAAGTGGATCTCTCGCCAGGATGTCGAGAACAAGAGAGAGAGAGAGAAAGAGTGCATGTGTATGTGTTGCGATCATGTTTGCATGCTATAATGTGTTCTCTTCCAACTTTGAACTATCAAAAGCAATTTAGAATTATCGCATTATATGAAAATAAGAATAAATGAATTTGCTGTCAAAGATTTAGACGGAGTCATAAAGATATCAGAAGACATTATATTATCCACTGATTGTCATCATATCATTGTTTATACTTACATGTATGGCATATAATTGAAAAATAATAGAACTTCAGTATAAAGGTATATTGCATTAAATAAAAAAAAAGTATTCAAGTCATATTTTTATGATTTATGAATCGTGGGGCAAGTCCCATTTTAGTTTTATTATTATTATTTGAATAGTATGAAAAAAATAGAAAACATTGATTTAAAATACAAGGTTGATTTTATTTGTCAATAAATGAGTAAAAATACTACAATAAGATCATTTAACTTTATTTTTATTTATGAATAGTAAACAGTATATAAATCTCAATAAAATTTAATAATATTTAATGATAGAGAATTTTAAATTGCACGAAGCGCGATAATTTTTCCTAGTTATGTATATATTTTCGCTGTGTGAGAATGACTCCCTTATCTAAACATAATATTTCCATACCAAGGGAAAACTTTGAATGACCCAAGTCTTTGAGTTTTAGATTGCGACGTAGATTGTCTTTAACTTGCTAAATGAGTGTAGGATAATTTCCAATTTGTAAAATATCATCGACATAGACAAGAACTGTAACAAACTTGTCTTCAACACACTTAGACTGTATAGTCATTTCTGCTTTGTGTAAAGTTATCTCTCAATAATAATTCAGAAAACGTAATGTACAATTGCATTAATGCTTGCTTCAATCCATAAAAATATTTTCGAAGTCTGCATATTTTGTTGGGTGCTAATAATCTAGGAGGAGTTGACATGTATACTTCTTCAAAGAGGTCACCATTCACAAATGAAGTGTTTATATGTAGATGATACAATGCTATTTTTTCTATACAACAACTATTAAAAAAAAGCTCTTATGGTTACAATTTTTGCCACTGACGAAAAAGAACCTTTAGTTTGATTTTGAATACCCGTTTACATTCTATGGGCTTCTTATTTTTTGGAAGATGAACTATGGGGACGTTTACTGCATTACCTTCTCACATTACCTAACTTTGTAAGAAAGATTGTCACAAATTAAATTATCAGTAATGTGTATTACCTTGTTTACTATGTATAAGTAATCTTTCCAGCAATTTAAATGACATTATATAACTTTTACTAAAAATATTCTTTATCACTAATATTAAGTTAAATATTATATAATCCAACTAAAAACTCAAATAAAATTAATAAATTAAATAAATATAATTATAAATATTGCATATTTTTTTAAATGAAATAATGGTAATGTAGGTCCAAGAAATTTAACTTTAAATTATTAATAATCTAAAAAGATTACTTATAAGGAAACACCCCCTAAGTCCCAAGTATGATTAGCCTCAAGCATCTAATTCTAATTTCATTACGTTTACCCAATCCGAATTTTGTATAGCTTGAGAGTATGAGGTTGCCTCCAGCTAGAAGTGTTCACGGGTCGAGAACCCGACTCGTGAACAAATCTGAGCTTGGCCGGGTCGGGTCGGATCCCTCATTTTTTCTACTATGACCCGACCCGGGCCGACCGGGTCGAGTTGGGTTAGGTTACTCGACCACCCTTTTTATTTTTTAATTTTCATTTTTTTAATATGAAAAAGTATTTATTATTTTATTTTTAATACAAAATAAAAGTATTTTTAAATGCCAAAAATATTATTTTAAATATCTATATACTTTTCTACATTTAAAATAATTTATTTCATACTTTTTTAAATTTTAAATGATATAAAACTATACATTTAACTAAAAAATTATTTTAAAATAAATAAAAAATAAAAAACCGGGTCATCGGTCGGATCAACTCGGGTTGGAATTTCCCGACCTGACCCAGAAAAGGGTCGGATTTCCGGGTTCACCCTACCTCCAGCAAAGAATCTATCATTCTGTTTGACTTCAAATTATCAAAGGAAATCGCGTTGGCTAGAGGCTTTAAATTTTTTTCGCTCTCAACTTGATACCGGATTAATCAGGTGCTACTAGCCCCGAATACCGATAGGTTATTATCAAAAGGATTATTTTCTCTGACCTCCCTTAAACTATCATGAATTATCACATCTAACTCCAAACTACGAATTTCATTTTTTAAGTACCTAAACTATCACATTTTTTCAGTTTAGTCATCCCGTCAAATTATGTCGACTTCTCTGTTATTTTTTACATTTGTGAAAAATCTATTATACCCCTGTGGTAGTTCACTTTTATATAAAAATATTTTTTTTAAAAAAACACGATGAAGAGGATCGTCAGGAGGAAGGGGGGTCACAGGGAGGAGGGCGAGGGTAGTTCACTATTATACCCCCACCTTTTGCACGAGGGAAGGGTGGGGGGCGAGCCCCCCTCCTTCCCCTAGCTCGCCGGCATGGCGAGGTGTTTGGGGGAGGGGGGTGCCCCCCTCCCTCCCTATGACCTTCGGCGAAGTCACAGGGAGGGGGGCGACCCCCCCACCTCTCGCGCGAGGGAAGGTGGTGGTCGCCCCCCTCCCTACGACCTCGCCGGAGGTCACAGGGCGAGGTCGCAAGGAGGGGGGTGACCCCCCTCCTTCCCTTGCACTCGTCGGCGTGGCGCAATGGGGGGGGGGGGGGGGGGAGGGGTCGCCCCCTCCTTCCCCTGCACTCGTCAACGTGGCGCGGGGGGTCGCCCCCCTCCCTGCGACCTCCGGTGAGGTCGTAGGGAGGGGGGGGGGGGGGCGACCCCTCCCCCCACCTCTTGCACGAGTGAAGGTGGGGGTCGCCCCCTCCCTGCGACACGTCAGAGGTCGCAGGGAGGGGGTGACCCCCCACCCCCCTGCGCCACGTTGGCGAGCGCAGGGGAAGGAGGGGTCGCCCCCTCCGACCTCCGGCGTCCTCATCGGAGGTCGCAGTGGGGGGGGGGGGAGTTGAACCCCCTTTGTTGTGTTTTTTTAAATTTTTTCTTAAATTTTTTTATGTTGGATTAACGCAGGAGTATAATGGACTTTTCATAAATGCAAAAAATAAAAAATAACGAAAAAGTCGACGGAATTAGACGAAAGGACCAAATTAGAAAAATCGCAATAGTTTAGATACCCAAAAAATGAAGTTCATAATTTGGGATTAGATGTAGTAATTCACGATAGTTTAGGAGAGGTCAGAGGAAATAACCCTTACAAAAAAAAATCAAAAGAAACATAATTCGACATTACATAGGGAACTTTGATGTTAATAACATAATCTTTCATCCATACTGATTTTCTTGTCTCTTTTTGGCCTTTGATTTTGTGTAGTGATAACTGCAAGATGTATGAGAACTCTTTCATTAGATCTACTTTGATAATGTTGGCAGAGACACTTGAATATCAATAGTCGGCAAATATTCATCACGACCTGAATTTGTTGATAATTTGGACAATTAGATAATTTTTGGTGGAATCTCTTCTTTAGGAATTGATATATTATGCCTTTACTTAGCAATATCACTATGTTCTACATGCAACTTTTGTCTAGAAAAAGGGAATATGTCTTCATGGAATTTGACAATCCTGCTTACTAAAAAAATTATTAATATTCACATCAATATACTTATAACCTTTTTGGGTGCTACTATATCCAAAAAAAACATCCAGAGTTGCTCTTGCTCCATATTTATTAGGTATGTTTAAGTTTGTTATGTAACAAAAACATCCAAATATCTTGATGTGCTTTAAATATTACTTTTCATTAAAAAAATACAAGCTGAAATGTTCCTTAAGACTGATATGCACAACAACCTTTGACACATTCATCTCAATATTTAATTGGTATGGAAGCCTGAATGTATTCAATAAGTGTCTATGCTTTCTTTCTACTAAGCCATTTTGTTGTAGTCTTTCATGTATAATTCCCTTATTATTCAAAAAAATCAGTGCACTCTTTATGGAAAAATTCAATTCCATTATATGATCTAACCTTTTTTCCCGGAATTATGTCTCCATTTGTACAATGAATCATTTTAGATAAAGATAACAATAATTTTTTTTTCTTGAGGAGATCAACCCAAGTCAATCAGCTGAAATAATCAATTATGGAAAGAAAATACCTATTGCCATCATGAGAAATAAATCTATATGGACCCAATATGTCAACGTCCAATGTATCAAGCCTATTCATACAATGTTTCTTCTCTTGAATTTTAAAAAGAAGTCTAACTTGTCTTGTTAATAGACAAACATCACAATGAAATGTGCTACTATTTTCACAAACTTCATGACCATCAACAAATTTCATATTTTTCCCAAGGTAAATGCCAAGTCTTCTATGCCATATAGAAGTTCCTTTATCTTTGGTGTAGGAAAGTGTCAACATTCTTGCCATGTGTTGTTGCCGGGTAATACAATCCATTGCACTTTCCCATTGGGTTGCTTCTGTACTATGCAGAAATTTGGGGAAAAAAGAATGGAGCATTGCAAATCTTCAGTTAATTGTGGCACTAATATTAAATTGTATATGAATTTAGGTACATGAAACACTTATGATAGTACTTTATTTGAATCTATAAAAAGTGTTTCCTTACGTGTCACAAAAACTTTACTGCCATTAGGTAGAATGATTAACTTTCTAGCACATAATTTGATTACGTTGCTAAGATTATGTAAATTAGATGACATATGTTGACGTGTTCTAGCGTCAAGAATTAAGGATTAATTGTTGTTTGAGGTAATGTCAGGAATATTTGCCATATTTGCCATACCTATACTATTATCTGAATTAATTTTAAGATCCTTCTCAATTTTCTTGAATATTTGTTGATATTGCTCTTCAGATAGTATTGATCCCTTATCATTATTGCCACTGTTTTGGCTATTGTGACTTATGTTTCTGTTTGCAAACATGCTTAATTTGCATTATTGATTTGATTCTTGCCTTTATAAAAACCTCCAATTTGGAGGATATCCATTTTTTTTAACACAGCCTTTTTGTGCCTTGGCTTGTGGCAATAATGCTCACAAATTATAGAGTAATTCTTTTTTCTCTTTTTGTTGCTGATTAGTTTGTCTAAATTTTTCATAAAAAGCCACACATTGATTTTGATTTTCGAGAACTTTATTTCTTTGTTCTTCTTCTTCGACAACCATCGAAATTGAGAGTAGGAACACATTAGCAAGATTTGAGATCTCGGGGTAAATTACACGAATGATTCTCCAACTTTGAGTCGATTTTTAATTGGTCTCCCAACTTCATTTTATAACCAAAACGTCATCCATCTTTCATTTTCTTGCACGCTTAGACCTCCTGACCGGTGATAATAAGTTTCTCGATTATCTTGCTTACGTGATGGGCTTTCTCTCTCCTCCACATCACTTTATGTCCGCCACATCATTATAAAAATAATAAAATTTTCACGTCATTAAAAAAATTTAAAAAAAAATCAAGAAGACAGCTGGAGAGAGACTTCTCTCTCCGTGCTCTCTCTCTCGGCTGGAGAGAGAGAGAGCTCGAGCTCCGGTGAGCTCAAGCTCGCCGGAGGCCCAGAGCTCGAGCAGAGGCTCTCTTGCTGGAGAGAGAGAGTTCGAGCTCCGACGAGCTCATCGGAGCTCGAGCAGCGGGAGAGAGATGGAGGGGGCGATCGCCCCCCTCTCTCTCTCCAGCCGTACTGGAGAGAGAGAGAGCTCGAGCTCTGGCGAGCTCAAGCTCGCCGGAGCTCGAGCAGAGGGGGGCGGTCGCCCCCCCCTCTCTCTCTCCAGCCGAGAGCTCGAGCTCCGGCGAGCTCGCCGGGGAGAGAGAATGAGGGCGCCCCTCTCTCTCTCTCCAACACGAGCTCCGACGAGCTCGAGCAGAGGGGGGCGACCGCTCCCCCTCCTTCTCTCTTGCTCTTTTCATTTTTTTAATGACGTGGAAACTTCATTCTTTTTTATTATTTTTTAAATTTTTATAATGACGTGGCGAACATGAAGTGACGTGGAGAAGAGAGAAAATCCATCACGTAAGTAAGACAACCGAAAACCCACTATCACCGGTCAGGAAGACTAAGCGTGCAAGAAAATGAAAGATGGAGGACGTTTGGTTATAAAATGAAGTTGGGGGACCAATTGAAAATCGATTCAAAATTGGAAGACCATTCGTGTAATTTACCAGAGATCTCGATTGACTATACATATCATTCAGCCCCATGAACAATTTATAAACCCTCTACTAAATTATATAATCTGAGTATTCTTTATTTAATCACAATTTGTAAGACCTGGCACAATGAGAGATAACTCTTCCCAAAGCAACTTTAATATTCTTCTGTTGACATTGATCCCTGGGTGATGCTGTAGATTTCATTATGAATCATATAGATTTTGGTACCATCCTTTCACTTAAACTTCTTCAAATCAAACAAGACAACCTCCATAAGTTGCATTACTCATCAAGCCTTTCGAAACAATGTTAGTCATCCACAAAATGACTAATGCATTGCATCTTTTCCATCGAAAATGTAATGTTTGTACAACATATATAATCAATTGAAAAAGAGCTATCAACGAAATCTTACTTGTTCTTGGCAAGTAAAGCATTGATAAAAGAACTACTCAAATCTAAGTTGTTGCTTCACGTGTGGGGAGTAAGAATCAATCCAGACGAATCAAATGTAGTTAGATATAAAGGGCTACTTATATCAATGACGATTGAAGTACTAGAATTGGATGATGAAGCCTTGAAACTCACAACAAAATCAAGGAACTAATTAGTTAATCAAATTTGCAACACGTGAATCAATTAATCAACTTAATCACTTCTTTTGCAACATGCAAATTTGGATTGGCTCTGCATCATGTCAGAATTCGAGCAAGATCACAAAATTCGAACAAAATTATAGGAGCAAAATCGCCAAAATTGTAGTATTTATGAATTCACTTGGCCGTCTTTTTGTTCACGTTACTTTCCTTTTTTTATTTTTATTTTTCATGTCATCCTCTCCATTCCATTTTAAAGGAGGCCAAATAAATCTCATCAGCCTTCCACGTGTCAAACCATGCGTCACTCGATGTCTTGGTGGACGCCGTTTACTCCTTCCAGATTACCTCTAGATAGACCTCGCGATTTCGATCGTCCGATCATCCACTCGTCCCCTATCCTGACCGTTCGCGCATCTCCACCTCATAAAAATCCTTCGCTCTAATCCCCTCCGCGCCCCATTTCGCACTCTCCACTCGAACGAAGCCTCGACACCCCGAGATGGCCGCCCTCCGCCCATCTCCCGTCGCGCTCCGCGCCTCCTCCGCCACCGCGTCCACCGGAGCCGCGGCACCCATCTCCGCCTCCCTCCGCCGCCTGCCGTCCTCCTCCGTCCACCGCCGATTCCCCGCCCTCAAGCTCGCCGTAGTCACCCGCCGCCGCCGCGGCCGCGGTGCCTCGGGAGCCTCCATGATGGACACGGCCGCGGCGAGCTACGCCAACGCCCTCGCCGACGTCGCCCAATCCAACGGCACCCTCGAAGCGACCGTCGGAGACGTCGACAAGATCGACAAGGTCTTCTCCGACCCGGCCGTCCAGGCCTTCTTCGCGAACCCCACCGTTTCGCAGGAGAGGAAGCTGGACGTGGTGAAGGAGATAGCCACGTCGTCCGAGCTCCAGCCGCACACGGCGAACTTCCTCAGCATCATCGTGGAGATGAACAGGGCGGATTACGTCCGGGAAATCGTCAAGGAGTTCGAGGCCTGCTACAACCGGATCACCGGGACGGAGGTCGCCGTCGTCTCGTCGGTGGTGGAGCTACAGTCGCAGGATCTCGCGCAGATCGCCAAGACGGTGCAGAAGCTCACGGGGGCGAAGAACGTCCGCATCAAGACCGTGATCGACCCGTCGCTCATCGCCGGCTTCTTGATCCGGTACGGGGCGTCCGGATCGAAGCTCATCGATATGAGCGTCAAGAAGCAGCTCGATGAGATTGCCAAGCAGCTCGACTTCTCGTCCATCACACTTGCTTGAAGGCAACGCAGGTTCGCTACTTGGCCTCAAGTTCACACTCTCGATTTCTTCCTTGTACTGCCACAATCCGGTCTTGCTGTGAAATGTAAGGCATTGAGACCTTATAATTGTTTTACTTGAAGGGTTATGCTAAAGATCATTTTTTTTCGGTCAATCTGTAGACTCTGTGTTTCATGTAATTGAGCAACTTCACTTCACCAACGCTATCAAACTATGTTATATTCTTGTACATGAAGGATAAGACATCATTTGTCGCCTCAGATGCAAGCTTTGTCTTTGATAATGATATAGAGTACATATGAGTTTCAATTCTGCAGTGAGTTATGACTTTTTATCTGTTTACGAAGGATGCAAAAAATGACTTTAATGCTATGTTTGCTTCTTTTTTTTTTTCATTTCCGCATGAATGATAATGATATTGATTGTTCGATTACTCACAGCACTATACTTAAGATGTCACTATACTTGATTGTGCTATAGAAAGTGAAATCACATGCAAATGTGAATTAATCACTGTTTTTTTTGTCTGCATTTGATTCCATAGTATATTCCGAGTGAGAAGTTTACATGATTGAAACCAATATGTAGCACTTAAATGTAGAAAAGAAATGCTGTACCACATTGGTTAAGCAAGTGCAACAAAATGAAGTGAAGATAGAGGAACACCTCGTCACATTGTCTATATTGATACATCAGAAGAACTTGAGAAAAATTGTGAAAATAACTCGAACTGCAACTTGGCAAAAATGCGAAAATAGCTGGAACTGCAAATTAAGCACAAGTTTGGAAGGTTGTCTAGTGATATTGATGGCTTATATCTTAGCTGAATGAGCTACTGAACCTTGAAGTAAGTTAAGTACACAAATACTAAAGGATGTTTAACATGAGCAACCTTGTGAGTCTTAAACAGATTGAAATGAGTAAAAACAATAAACATTTTCTCATCGTTTACAAAGTTCCCTTAGGAAGAAGAAACCTTCAGGAAAAGGAAGCCAACAAACTAAGTCAAAACATTTGCCGATCCATTATACATAATGACAAGATCCTCAATTGGAGGGAACATGATAAAATTTCCCCTTACACATGCATCGGTAGACCATGGGGCATGGTTCAGCAATTGAGCACTTAGAACTCACTATGACCCTTCTGCAAGGGAAGCAAGGACCACAAGCATGTGAACAGTCCGGCAAACTGGAACCTGTTGCATGGATCACCTTAACGAGGCCATCATTGCCCCTATTCTGCGTGGAAAAAATAATGATGTTGTTGTCATATTTTGGTATCCTTAGGGCCTCTTCCTGCTTTAATACTAAGATTCAGCCATCATTGTTCTAGTTTATACTTCATATAGGATCAATACTGCATAGGAAGATGATTGATGAACTATATTGTGACAAAAAAAGTGCATGCACAAAGATGAAACACTTCACGTAGATGAGAATAATGATCGATGAAACAGATTAGTCACAAGTCTCTGCCTACATGCTTTTTGTTTGTATATGTTACCTTTGACATCCAATGTTCTGGATGCTGCCTTGAGCAGACTTCATTGTTGCAACTCATGGAAGCATCTGTTGAACATAAAACCGTGGTGAGACAACATGCATGAGCATCTCAATGTTAAGGATCTGCCTGAGAGGGAAATTTAGGAAGATAAATTTACCTGTGCCTGTTTTCGAGCCTTCAATCATGCTGGAGAGCAACAAGATGGCACACACTGCAAACGCACTCCAAGCCCCTGCATGCACCCACTTAGTCATCACTCTGAACAATCCAACCCCAAAGCCGGAGCCTGCTATAGAAAGATCCAATGAATAATAGCATCCAGCGGCAGCAAACGGTCATTTAAAGGATGAAGAGGCAAGAACATTGCACTAGTGAAGAGACAGCGATCTCCTGTTCAATCAAGCTTCAACTGCACAGGTAGTTAAATGAACGGTGCTGATCGATGTTCTTGATGCTTGTCACATGATCCTTGATGCATCATCGGGAGGACTCACATGAATGGACTATGATCCTTAACAAGTAGGAAGCTCTGGGGGTGTGATGTATACATTGTATGTTATCTCCGTATGGGGGAACCCAATTAATTTGGATTCCTGTGGCAGAGCCTTCATTTATTAGTGTCATCTGAAAACTGACTCCCTACACGGCCTGACCAGAGCGGCAAAGTCATGAGGAGAGAGTGAGAAATTAATGCTATCATTTGAAAGCAGTCTGAACTTGGAGTTGGAGGCGTGAAGGTTTATCCCCCAAGGAGTGCATGGAGGTCTGCCTTCATGTTTTCTATGATTTTTCTAGTTGAATGTTGGAAGAAAACTCGTCATGCTTTTGGAGTTCAGCTTCGGCCTCTTTAATGAAGCTCAAACAATAATAGCTGGGGGCATCAGTGCATGGATCTCAGTCCTGAATGAAAACAACTTGAGAAGATTCAGAGCTCCCAACCGATGAATAATGCCGTTCGATTTAGAGCTCCTATATGAACACCTCTTCGTCCGTCATGTCACTGGATAAGCATGTCTTCAGCCTCGTCAAGTGATCATATAAGCGAATTCTTGCAGCTTGTTTTTGTTGCAGATGAAGAGGAGTGAATTACGTGAATAATCATCGAAAAAACGAGATAAATATCTATCTCATTAAGATAAAAAGCTGCTAACTTATACTCTTTTAATTTTGATATAAGTGTTTTTTTTTCATTCTGCATTGTCCTAATGGTGAATTTAAAAAGTATATTGGCCATTTTAAGATGCATACAATATACAAACAAAATTCAGCGGGTTAAGAGAAAATTTCAGAATTGAAGTGTCGAGATTCCAATGTTTGCTCGAACTTTATTTTATAAATGTATCTTTTGTCCCATTTTTTTCTATAAAATATCCAAATAAATTAATTGCAAAAATCATTTAGACTTTTCTTAAATCACATTTCAATGAGAGGATAACGCGGTCGTCTATTTCCCCAACAAAATTGTATATGTAGATCCATTGTGATAATCATAATCTAAAAAGTATTCCATCTTTACCTATAGCAACATTTATCCTTGAATTTTAATTCAGTTATGCATTTATAGGTATATTTTTAGATTAAATAAGGTGCGTCGTCCAAAAATCTTCTGCATCTTGCATGTCGTAAAGTAAAATTGATTTTGACTTTTAGTATAAAATATTAATTGCTTGACGCTTAGTTTAAAGAAACTTATAAATATGTATGACCAATTACTTTACAATAAAAAATAGTCTCTAAACTAAATAAAAAATTATGGTATATGTAAAATCAAAATGCCATCATTATTGTTCTGAAATAATAATGGAAATTAACTTATTTTAAAAATATGATAAAAAAATCTAAGCTCAAACATAGCATAATTTTTTTTATCAAAGGAAAAAGACTAAAAATATTGTTTAATTTAATCTATACTTTTCTATTGAAAAAGAAACACTTTCAAACTCGTATCAACTTGCCTTGTATTGTTCTCTAAAGAAAAATATTAAGTTTTATGTTATAATTGAATTGAAAAGTATTTTTCTTAAAGTAAGTTCAACAAATTTGGTCGTCACCAATTTTACATTCACAGGTCGACTTTTTCTTGTATTTGTAATTAATTTGAGAATAATGATCACTAATAGTTCTTGTAAAAAACATAGTTATCATTTTTGGTTCAATAATATATTTTTATTTTTAGAATGCAACATAAAAATATTATGACGCTAAATATGAGAAAGTTTTGAAAATTTATTCCTTTTAATCGCCTAAAAATACTTAAATTTTTGTCATTTTTAACTATATTTTAGAGTATAGGAAGAAGATTAAAGTTTAGATTATTATGTAATTTGCCATGAAAATATAATCGTTATGTTAAGTTAATACTCACTAAGAGATAATTACATTTAGTTATAAATATAACAGTTAATTAAAATTCTCCACAAAAATAATAAAAAACTAAAAAAGGAAATATTGAAAGCAACGACCAAGCAGAACTTTGTATTACACATTGATTAATTATGCACACATCCTTAATTCTTTTTATGAGTTTATATTATATCTTGATGGCCATACAAAATAAGCATTAGTTTATGATTTATCCACTTCGAAAAAATTACACCAAATGCCTCCAATTTTAACGTTTACTTAGTTATACCTTTCAACTTCACTTTGTAACACGTTCTTCATCTTTTATTTTATTTCACCCAGTGCCCTCTTTATCTGCTATCGCCCGTCTACCGATCGCGCGCAGATGTGGTGTTGACATATTATCTTCTCTCTTCTCTACGTAAACATTCACTAACGTGGTAATATTAAAAAAAATAAAAATGTCACAAGTGTCACCCCTCCCCTACGACCATCGACGGCCATCGGAGGGGGTTGCAGAGGGGAACCGAGGCCCCCTCCAGTGCATCGGCAAGGAGCTCGCCAACCCGCCCCCTTCTCCTCACTGATGTGCGAGAGGAGAGGGGGGGGGGGGGGGGGGGGCTCGGCCCCCTCTGCGACCCCCCTCCGGTGACCGCAGGGGAGGGGTGACGTTTCCTCATGATGTTTTTTAATTATTTTTAATATTGCCACATCAGCTCCACGACTAGAAGACGGGTGATAGCAGGTAAAGAGGACACCGAGTGAAATGAGTTAAAAGATAAATGACATCCGTATTACAAAGTGAAGTTAGAGGATATAGATGAGCAAACGTTAAAGTCGAAGGGCATTTGATGTAATTTTTTCATCCACTTCGGATCCTCAATTTATGCACAACATTTTCGTTAAAAATTTCATTCATCATAATGACACGTGTAACCTAGATTAATCGATGGATAACTACTGAAACATAGATTTCGTGATCTTATTTAATTATATTTTTATAATTAAAATCTCGAATGATTAATATTAAATGCTATTTTATATTGAGATATGTATAGAGAATAATAATGTTATCTTAATATAGAAATACATTTTATTTTGATTTTAATACTATAGAAGAAATTATGATCAAAATATTATATATGTATCAAAATAAATATCAAGTGATCATTTTTTAAATGTCAACATAATATTGGATTATATTTTTGTGATATTTGATTTTTGATATGAAACGTGGATAATCTTATATCCTTTCATATAATTAAAAATCACCACGATAAAATACTTGTGCATAAAAATACAACCAAATATGACAGATAAAAATTATAACAATTAACTTACAGACTGAATATTAGTGAGACATTTAAAAACTTTCTTTTAACTATATCTCGATTAAGATATTAATAGATAAAATATGGAAATTTTGATTAATTTTTTAGAAATCAAGAATCAACTTACTTGGACATAAGTATAACAAAATTATGAAAAAAGAGTATTGTGGCACAATCAAGTTAAAAAAATATAACTGGTTTTTAACACGTTGGACTTCAGTATTTAAATATTTTTCCATCATACTTGTGTCAAGATATGAATAGATATAAGCGCGAAAAAATATTTTGTTAACTTTCTATAGAATTAAGAATTAACTCATTTGTACACATGTGCACAAAGTTGGTTTCAAAATATTATAAGAATATAAATATGAAAAAGAATATATTACCTATAGCTTTCATCCAAATTATAATGACAATGATATTGATGTAATAGATCTTCCAAAGTGCCAAACAGAAGTTTAGACTTCAAGAAAATATTAAACATGTTTTTTTTTTCTTGAAACATTTGGGTCAAATCATTTAAAATTTCTTCTCACTCTTCGTATAAGTGTGAATTTAAATTGTATTAGAGAGAGTTCGGAAGTTATTTTTGATATAAGATTGTCACTCTTTTGTAAAAAAAATATTATCAACCCACCCCTTATGTTGGAGAAAATAGTATGTAATTATGTATTATAAGTTTTATTTGTAGAAGTGATTTTCCTATTATTTGAAGTAGAGAATGACATATTCGGTGCATAGTGATTTTTTTGATGATCCCAAGAACTATGACAAGGTGTAATCGAAACCCATCAATGAATATCGTGTTTGCATCCCTATGACAATTGTCTCCCTTCCTTCCGTTGAATTATTTTTCGTTGATTGCTTTCGATCTTATATGATTTAATTTGTATTTTTAGTCAAAGCTTTTATACACTAAGATACACATTTTGTCTTTCTGTCAAGTGATATAACAATTGATATCTAAGATTAAATTTTATTTTTTTAAAATCTAAACATATTAGAACATGATACCGAATTTGAAAGAAGAACACCAAATTTTGATCCGTTGAATTCCATGCTTCAAGTTTTGCCATTAAACATTATGAATGAAAGTTTATACATGTTCACTACACTTAGATATTTAGGATATCAGTGGCAATGAATTTGAAAATGTATAAATAAAATATTCACTGATTTTCTACTTTTTAATATACTGATTTTCAAATTTTGATTGAAAACTTGATTATAGAGTAAAAAATTTCCTCTAGTGTTCTTTTGATTCTTATGTGTTAAATTTTATTTATATATGCTCTCTCTTACGATATTTGACAAAATTTTATTAGCTAAACATAAAGGGAGGAACTTTGTGAGAATGCCAAAATTGAATGAATGTAAAGAATATATGATTAAATCAACATCCAATAACTTACTTCTTTCGTTAAAAAAATTATTTTTATCTCAAAAAGAACAGTGAAACTTCGAGGGAGGATCTTAATATGTTGTGAAACAAATTTGAAATTTTGAAGAGAGAAAAAGATACATGCTTAGTTCAAAATGATATTTCAAAAATAAAAAAATAATTCTCTTTTCTTAATTTATGTATCATATAATTTTATGAAATATGAAAACATGAATTTGAATAATTGAGTTTAAAATTTTAGAAAGAAATGATGCATACTTGTTTGAGAATGAAAACTAAATAACAAGGATATTATGTTACATGGTATCAGAGTCATAACCTCTGTGCATAAAAAAGTGCGACAACTCGATGAGAATGTTGAGTCTCACATGTATAAATAATGAGGAAAATTGTTATATATGATAATATAATCTTGACTAAATGTGACGTTAAAAAAATTATGAGTCAAAGGATAATGTGATACCGAGTACACGATAGTGGTTTATTGTGTTATTTGATATTAGACGATGCATTTTAACAAAGTCATGTTGGCCAATGTCCAAAGTGGACATTAGCATGCGTGTCATATGCTATAAATCTTTTCATTTTATATGTACATCATTTGAACACTTAGAAAAAATGATAATATAAACACACAATTTAAATAGTGAGCTACAAGAAAAAATATTTTTTAATTGTAAACATGCTATATGTTTAAAATTCAATAGAAATGTTTAAATGATTATTCATATATTTCAGTTCCATTTTAAAAAGAATGATATTGTGGTAGTATAATTCAAAAGATAAGTCAATATATAATTAAGGACAAATATTTATTAGGAAACCAATCAATTTATCTTTTATAGTATGTAATAGTAGTATGTGCAAACTGCAAAGTTTTGAAACCAATAGTCAACATCCTTAAAGAGAATCTTGAAAATTATTTATTTAGTTATGTTTAAATTTTTTTTATAAACTTAAAGATCTATTAGAACACACATTTTAAAGTTGTTAGTTAGAAACACAATACAACGCAGTATCATAAAACTCCCTATTTTATGCCAATATCGAAGAGCCCAATAAAATAACATTCTAAGTGTGGAATGATGACGGATGCCAAATCTCGGCTTTGTAGGAAGGTAATGAAATGATCATTCATTGTTTAAGGAAAAATGTCGAATTTTCTTTAGCATACGGAAAAGAATTCTGGCTTGATAAGACAAGGTTTTTCAAACGAATGCAATGCAAATGAGTGGATCTTTAACAATCTGGCATCGAGGCATGAGTGCACATGGTCGATCTTATTCGGCACTTGCATTTGGTTTCTCTAAAAATGGTGCAACTCATGAAAATATGGGGATCTTCGTAGTATCCCGGTTAGAGAGGATAATTTTATTTTAAAAATTGCTTTGGCATTTGACACGGCTCGAGAAGCTATTAAAAGGATTGTCTGTCCTCTCAAACAAATCATGTACATGTATATCAAAATGGACTCTGCCTCTGATGGGATGGGTACAAGTTAACACTGACGGAGCTTCAGTAGGGGGAATATAGGACTAGCTGACGCTGACGGTCTTTGGGATGAGGAAGTAAGTTGGGTGAGAGGTTTCATGCATTGTATAGAGATTGCAAATTCGATTGTCGTAGAGTTATGCACGATTCATAACCGGAGTAGTTTTGAGTTTCGTATGAATAGTTGAATTAATAAATTAGTTTAAAATATATTTTTTGATAAAAAAAATAAAATAGTCGATGCGATAGAAAAAAAATATTTTTGATATGTTAATTTTAGTGAATGTTTGAATTAAAAATATGTATAATAAATATAGATTATAAATTTGTTAAAATATTTTAAAATAAATGTATATTAAAAAATTTTATGTCAAAAATTGTTAGAAAATATATTATTTGAATATAAAAATAATTTTTTAATAATTTATATTTAATGGAATACTAAATTTTTTAATGAAATAATAAGTAATAAATAATATTATATTAATTCTTTATTATTAATATTTTCTTATAATAAATAAATTATTATATATAAGATAGGTAAAAGGAAGAAAAAAACTAAAAGAAAAAAGTGAAAAAGATCACATCGTTTGCAAATAAAATAAAATAAAATAAAATCAACAGTTAATTCCACCAAAATGATGAAACCAATTAGACAGAATCAGGGTCACGTAAACTTAGTTCAGTTATAATTATTGCGACTTGATTCCACCTTTGAAAACCTAAGCTAAAGAATTTGACGGAACTAAGTGGAACCTTGCTCCGATTTCATCTGATTCCATCCGTCAAACAACTCTTAGAATTAGCACGGCAACGTCCCAACTATCATTAGAGCTTTACCTTATTGTTAGTTGGTGATCTAGTAAGGATGTCTACGCCTTGACTATGTAACAATACTAAGTTTTATTTTAATGCATCCATGGTCGGGCAACGTCCCAACTACTTTACCGAAAAAAAAAACATTTTAATTAAGATGAGTTACATGACATTGTCATACCTCTAAATTTCTAAATTTATTATTACTTATGTGTTTTATAGAAAAATAAAGTAAAGATCAAACATAAAAAAATGAATGATGACATAAGAAAATAATGAAAGAATAGGAATCCAAAAACATATTAATTAACTTGACCGCTTTATTTTTTTCGATTATAAAAGGAGACTCGTAAATCTAATATAAGAAAAAAAAAAGACATATTAAAAATAGCAAATAAATAAATCCTCCGCTCTCCATCGAACGATCCACAACCAATTGGTTCGCTCCACTCGGTAAACCCCTCTCTCCCCCCCTCGTTCTATCTCTTCTCATGGAGCTCGTCTTTGCCCAAACGCGCCCGAGGTCCCTCCCCTTCGCGCCGACGCCCCCTTCCCCTCTCCGATTCCCCTTCCTGCGGCTCGAATGGCATCGCTCGCCGTCTTTCTCCGGAGCACCACCGAGACGCGCCGTCGTAGCGGCCGCGAGCCCGGTCTCCGCTCGGCCCCGGCGGAAGGCGGCGACGAAGGCCAGCGATGCCTCGGAGGCGGCAGATCTCGTTCGTGTGATCCTGAGGAAGGCCTCGGAAGGGAAGCAACCTCTTGTATCGACGCTCAGCAAGTTCGTGCGGGTTGTGAGGACGGAGCACTGCTTTCTGATATTCGAGGAACTGGGGAAGCGGGATAACTGGCTGCAGTGCTTAGAGGTGTGCTGAATTATCTTCCCTTTTGGGTTTTTTTTTTTACTAATGAAATGAGGCGGTATTGTTTCGGTTATGAATTTGTGGGAAACTTCCGATGAGTAGTTGCAGAATGATCATATTTTTTTATGCTTTTTGGAGCCATTCGTGGCATTGTCCAGTAAATCCATTAAATGTTGCTATAATGTACTGATAATGCATCGCATTTTCCAATTCATCACTTCTTTGTTATACCACACATTTTCCTTTGCGTCCATCGAGCTATTTGTAGAGATTGATCAATGGGACAACTTAAGGCTTGGTATCTCAGTAGATTAAACCCATTTTGTTGTATCATATCAGAATGTTTTGTGCATTGATGCATCTGCCTTAATATGTACACATCAAATGTAATCCATTCAGGTAGAAAATTGCTTGGGCTCACAGTAAAATATTGGAAATGCTTCTTGGAGAATGTGATAATAAATATTTCCTTAGATCGAGTTCAGATCAGAAATAAGTGGATATGTCAAAAAAAGCTTGATTTTTTTTTCATTTTTCTCGTGAACGTGATCTAATATCAGCACAGACATTTATCTTATTAGATTTCAAAATAGGCTATCATTTGATAAATGTATACATTGTCATTCACTTATCATCTGAGGGATTCTAGATTATAAATCTGGAATATATTTCTGGTCCTTAGCGTTGTTTGTCAATTCATATGGATGAGTCGCCGCAAAATGATAGAATACGTCAAAAGTCTGGACATTCTGAGAGAATAAATCAAATGGACCTTATTTTATGGTTAGCAGTTTTCCTGCAAAGCACAACCATAATAATCTGCACCTCAAGCTAGCACCAATGTAGTGTTAAGTATGTATGTACTTTCTCAACTATTGAAATATTTGAAGCCTCATCCATCTTATTATTTCCATGTTTTCGTTTTTATGCCTCACATTCCAATGCTAGGTCTTCAGATGGATGCAAAAACAGCGCTGGTATATTGCTGACAATGGTATTTATTCAAAATTAATATCTGTGATGGGCAAGAAAGGGCAGACAAGGATGGCCATGTGGCTGTTTTCCGAAATGAAGAACAGCGGCTGCAGACCAGATACTTCTGTGTATAATGCATTAATTACAGCACATCTACATTCACGAGATAAGGTGAAGGCCTTGGCAAAAGCTCTCGGGTACTTTGAAAAAATGAAAGCAATTGAAAGATGTCAGCCAAACGTGGTAACATATAACATTTTGCTAAGAGCATTTGCTCAGGCTGGTGACACAAAACAAGTAGAGATTGTATTCAAAGATCTTGATGAAAGCATTATCTCTCCTGATGTCTATACTTACAACGGTGTTATGGATGCATACGGGAAGAACGGTATGCTCAAAGAAATGGAGGAAGTACTTTTGCGCATGAAAAGCAATCAGTGCAAGCCAGATGCAATCACTTTCAATTTACTGATTGATGCATATGGACGGAGGCAAGCATTTGATAAAATGGAACAGGTGTTTAGGAGCCTTTTGCGGTCAAAGGAGAAACCTACTCTTCCAACATTTAATTCAATGATAACAAATTATGGGAAAGCTAGACTAAAAGACAAAACAGATGATGTCCTGAAAAAGATGATTAATCTAGGATTCAAACCAAGTTATGTGACATATGAGTGTCTTATAACAGCATATGGATACTGTGACTGTGTTTCAAAAGCTAGAGAGATATTTGATGAGATGTTAAATACACAAAAACATATACAGCTTTCTACTTTGAATGCGATGCTTGATGCCTACTGTATGAATGGTTTGCCCACCGAAGCAGATCAGCTTTTGGATTATGTCATCAAAAGGAACGTGGTGCCAAATGCTGCAACTTATAAATTACTTTATAAGGCATATGCAAAGGCCAATATGAAAGACCTTATTAATAAACTGCTAAAACGTATGGATGAACATGGTATTGTTCCTAATAAGAAATTCTTTTTAGATGCTTTAGAAACATTTGCCTCTTCAACAACAAGGGTTAAATCATCTAGCGGCAGAGATATTTCAAGTACTCCACCGTCTACTGCCTAGATATCTTTACCAAAGCCCTGAAGTTTGCAGAGAAACCATCTTCATAAATTCAACTTCAAATCAGTTCAAATATTTGTAGTTGATGCAAGTAGAGGAATTGGACCTGTGCTGTTGATTGTCACATCATGATGCAGATTAATTTCGTTGGCAGTTTAGCTGCCAGAATTAAGTGGTAAATCTCAAATGGTAATTTGTTCCTGTCAGTTTTTTATATCATATCTTTTACAAAGGCTTTGTGTGTATGAAGATTCTTAATTTCCCCCTTTGATTGAACATGAATTTGTGTTTTACTTTTATGGCTTTCCTTTCATTCAATGAGGATTCCTGTAGTCATCATCCCTTTTAAAGAATAGTTGTTATCTGATCACTGAAGAAGAACAGAACGTAATCACAAGGTAGCCAAATCAGTATCTGGTGTTTTTGGTTATTGCGCTGTTTTGGTTTAGTACGCTGCTGATAACCTTTAGGCCATATGTGATTTTATGTTCTTGTGCTGAAAGTCATTCAACTTCAATATATCAAACAGATCACAATATCCTTCTGGAAGCCTTCCTCCAAAAAAAAAAAAAAAAGAAAAACTTCATTCACAAATGAACATGAAATCCATGTTTGATTTCATTTTATGATGTTATGCATGTTCATAGTTTTCGCAGATAGTTGCATTTCAGATATGCTCTCAGTATGATGAAGCCACGTTGCCCATCTGCAATTATTTCACAAACATTTAATCCCTTGGTCCTTATAAGTTCTTTCGTTGATACTATTTATTTAGTACTGTCAGGGCTCCAGGGCAAATACCAAACAGCCAACCTATTTATGCTGTCAAAATTGATAGACTAGTGAAGAGTGTGACGGCCGCTCCAGCTCAGATCGTGGACGGTGGATCCCTTCCCACAAAAGGTTTGGTTCTTAGATTTATACTCCTCGGATCAATGAGTGGGCTTACTACTCCTAACTGAGAGCAATCTTTGCTGCCAATTGCTGAGCAATAGGATTTTATTTCATTCGGTGACATGACAGGTTAAAAAATATGTGTGAACATCAATAACAGTGGTCTTGTTCCTTATCAAATTTGTATTTGTTCAAAATTTCATCAGTATTGTCTCCTTGTAGACTCTATTGATGCACGAAAACATAATTCTTTCTGATATGTGATATCCACCAAATAAGGTAAGGTATGCGTATGCTCATCTAAAATTAATGTATGTATGTGGCTAATCATCTCAATCTTCACAATTCATATCTAGGATTCTCTAGCATACAACAGTGTGTCCTTTCTTCCCTTTCCACTGCCCTGAAGTTACAGGGACATTTGCAGACCTTTCAAACTGTCTTTGTTACGTGTCTCGTAAGGATAAGGGAGTTGCGTACTACTTTGGTTGCCACTATCTGTCTTCGGTATTAACCTTGCACATCTTTTTCTTGATCCAAGGTTTGCAGAACTTTTCTTGCTTGAGACAATTGCCAATACCCTCCTCACTGGTGCTGGGTATCGCTGTTCAGGATCTCAGTGATTGTTATCGATGCCAAGGAGACGTGTTGGAGCATATCAATGTGAAGCTTCCAAGAACTGGAAATAGTAGAAATCAAGTATTCCATGGGGTATGATTATTGATGTCAAAGTTGTATCTTTTTTGCACGCCAAAGGGAACATGATCATGGAAATGACCCAAGTACGGCCTTTTCAAGAGTTAAAACTCTGACTAGGAGATCTTAGAGTGGACATTGTGGTTGCTGTCTAAATGATTATCACGTTTCTTTTGTGAAAAATGAGATATGTTACTTGCTAATATTATTACCTATTACATAAAAATAGGTAAGACAATAAAAATAATGCATATAAGACATTGTGGTTGTTGTTGTTGTACATAAAAATAATGCATATAAGACAATATAAATTAATAAATTTAAATAAGCGACAATATTACTAGCATTGTTTACAGGGCCCCCTACGTTTTTAAAATTTTATATTTTTTAGTTAAAATTAATTTCGGCCTCTCTTAAATAACGATTCTAATGAAAATTTTCACATGAATTGCTTTATTTTGGTGATTGGCTAGAGTGATGGCCCCCCTCTGGGTCGTCCTTGATTGTTTGTCAAGCAATGCACGTTAAAAGTGAGCCCCTATAATGAATGCCGTAATGAATGTTCTCTTCAATTTTTGTAATCGGATTTTTTTAGTGATTTATACTTAAATCAAAACCAAATTTTAGGTTGAAAGTCACTTTTAATCATGCCATATTTATCTCTATTACTGAACGGGAAGTGTTGTCAAATTTCTTTACGCATGTAGTTCATTACATGGTCACCAATTTGTGAAAAAAAGGTTTTTCCCTAACAAATTATTATTTCTTATCCATCTTTCGATGTTTCACCCACAAAATCTTGAACTATTTTATCCCATTTTCATTTTTTTTCTTATTTAAGTATTTACTTTTGGATTAATGTTTGTCCTTCCTGGGATCATCCTCCTTTCATTCAGCATGTTCATTTATCATGTGATGGATGAAGAAAAAGGTGCTCTTTAGTTTGATATAATGAGAAAAAAAATCCTTCGGTTTAGTCAATATGCGACGGTTCATTCGGGCGCACAATTGTTCGCTCTCGCGGAGAGAAGATCGAACGCCGCTCAACCCCTACCTTAAGCTCGTCATGCCGTAGACAACCCGAATCATCATCTTGCCGGAGCTCCTCGTTCATCACAAAACTCGCATTCACACCTCCACCGCGAACCAGATTTCTCGGCTCCGGTATCGAGATTGGAGTCGCGACCCAGTCACCTCATCCATCCCAACCCCCTTCCCGGCGACCTCCATCCGGACCACCGTCTAGTTGCGCTGCCCCTACTCTAACCTGACGAAGGCAACCGTCACGCTACTACCGCATCTGCTACTTCCTCTTTGTCACGGCTGTCCTCACTGCCTTCGTCCTCGCAGTCATGGGCGTTCTCGCCTACTTCTACTTCCAAGTCACCCCCACCTTAAGCTCGCAGGCGGCATACAACCTGAATCGCCTCATCCACCACTACCCCCTTCTCATCGACCTCCACCTGCACCATCATCTAGTTGCACTACCCCTGCTCGAACTTGATTAAGGCGGTCGTCCCAACATCCACGTCGCCATCGTTGTCCACCACACTCACCCGCATGCTCCCGTTGCCATACTTCACCCTAATTGGATGCCGATAACTACGAGGACAAATGTGGCAGATGCGACATGTAGCAGCAGCAACTTGCAAGTGTTTAATTGGATCGGACGATTTTTTTAGCTGAACTGTGCTTTTTTGTTTCATCCGTTAGGAGTAAATTACACCAAATATCCTTCAATTTTGACGTTTGCTCAGCGATACTCTCCAATTTTACTTTGTAACATCAATGTTCTTCATCTTTGAACTCGTTTCATCCGATGTCCTTTTTACTTGCGATCGGGCATCTCCTGATTGCCTCATCGATGTGATGTCCACATGACCATTTCCTCGCTCCTCCACGCAAGTAGCCATCCAACGTAGTAAATTAGCCTTCTCTCTCCTCTACGTGATCTCCTCCTCGCATGGGGGACTCCAGGCTTTCACGCGCCTGACGAAGGTCGCACGAGGGGCAACCCCCCAAGACTTTCGCCAACGACCTTCGTGCGCTACCGAAGGTTGCAATGGGGTTCACCCCTTGTACGACCTTCACTGACGTGCAAAGATAGAAGAGGGGGGGTGGGTGTTCGAGGAGAAGGACACCGAGGCAGTACACGTCAGATTTGGGGGAGACGCGTCGGTCATGGAAGGACTCCGACGACCGATGTGACATCATGGGGGACGAAGGTTGCACAGGGGGCGAAAAAACCCTTGCGACCTTCGCGCGCTTCATCGGCGAAGATCGCACAAGGGGGCGAACCCTCCCCCTTGCGACCTTCACACGCCGACGAAGGTCGCACAGGGGAGGCGGGACCCGCACCCTTGCGATCTTCACGCGTTGATGAAGATCGCACAAGGGCGAAACCCCTCTCGACCTTCGTGCATCGGCGAAGGTTGCACAAGGGGGGTGAAACTAACCCTTTGGCGACCTTCGTGCGCCGCCGAAGGACGCACCGGGAGGGAACCCCCTGCAACTTTCGTCGACGACCTTCGCGCATCGGCGAAGGTCGTTTGCCCCCTGTGCGACCTTCATCGGTGTGAAGGACGGGGATTTGCCCCCCATGCAAGGACATCACGTGGAGGAGAGAGAAGGCTAACTTACCACATCGGATGACTACTTGCGTGGATGAGAGAGGAAATGGCCACGTGGACGCCATGTTGACGAGGCAATCGGGAGACGATCGTAGAACACCAATTGAAATGAATTCAAAGATGGAGGTCATTCGTTTTACAAAATGAAGTTGAAAAATATATGAATATATGTCAAAGTTGGAGGACATTTTGTGTAATTTACTCAATTCGTGAGATGGTAAATGAACGATGACGATGAAGGGAGGATGGTTCTCCGTGTGGGAGGACAAAAATTAAATCCACTTTTTTTTACCCCGTCAATTAATGTTATTATCCATTCTTATCTCATTCTGACATATTTGCCATTAAATACCCAAATACATGGTTCAGTCCAAAAAAACTTAAACATGGATGCTCCCGCCATGGCTAGAGGGCGATTTATTCCAGTGCTTCCGCTTCTTCCACTAAATGCGACAGTTCCCCTTCTGCTCCTCATTCTCATCCTGTCCTCGCCGGCGCCGGCATCTGCCCAGAGGCCGGAGGTGATCACGGCAACGCGCGGTGCAGTGGCGGCCGATGACCGCCGCTGCTCCAGGGTCGGGAGAGGCGTCCTCCGCGACGGGGGACACGCGGTGGACGCAGCCGTGGCCACCGCACTCTGTCTGGGCGTCGTTAGCCCCGCCTCCAGCGGCATTGGCGGCGGGGCATTTATGCTCGTACGACTGGCAAACGGCGAGGCGCAGGCCTTCGACATGCGGGAGACAGCACCGTTGGCGGCCTCACAGGTAAACGAATTGCGAACTCGTCGAAGGATTTTTTTTTAAAACAAAATCCTCTTCTTATTCTCTGGATTTCTGCAACTTGCCGCCGCACGCTGCTGGGCACATTACAAACTTTGGTTTTGGGTGAACAAAAAAAAAGTCAACTATGTGACTTAAACATTTTTATCTTTGTCTGATAAAGTGGAGTGACACTAATGCCTTTTGGAATGACAATAATGTCATCTTTCTGCATAATGTTCTGCAAAAAATGTCAGTGTGGCAGGGTGAAATTATAAAGTTGACGTCTTTCTTGATCCAGATGAAAGAACAAAATTTTTTTGTTTCTATCTCTTAAAAATTCTCTGATGCCTTATGACTTTAAAATCCCCTTTAGTTGCATATAAAGATGTGCAAGAGAACGTTAGTAAAATTGACAGATTTGAGGTCCTCGTTATACCTTTCAGAACATGTATGCAAACAATGCGGCACTAAAAGCAAGCGGTCCCCTTTCCGTAGCTGTACCGGGGGAGCTCGCTGGCCTGTACAGAGCTTGGAAGCAGCACGGCGTTCTTCCATGGAAGAGATTGGTAAGGCCAGCAGCAAAATTTGCTCGAAGAGGATTCAAAATATCCCCCTATCTGCAAATGCAGATGAACAGAACAAAAGCAGGCATTTTTGCAGATGCCGGACTGCGACATATATTTACAATAAATGGAAGCCTCTTGCAGTCTGGAGATACTTGTCGAAATGAAAAACTTGCTCATACTTTGGAAGCCATTGCGGAGCACGGACCTGATGTGCTTTACAATGGTTCCGTTGGATTGGACTTCATCAGGGATATTAAGACTTCAGGAGGCATTCTGACAGTGGACGACCTGCACTTGTATAAAGTGAAGGTGCATGATCCAATCTCTGCAGAAACGATGGGATTAAGCATCTTGGGCATGCCACCCCCGTCTTCTGGTGGCCCTGGACTCGTACTGGTAGGAATTTGTTGAGGTTGTTTTGTAGGTTTCAACTGACAAATAAATTGATCGTTTTTCTTTAATTTTCATGGTGGCACAGATATTAAACATTCTTGCTCAATATGGAATTCCTTCAGGTGTTTCTGGCCCTCTAGGACTTCACCGGTATATAGAAGCTTTGAAACACATGTTTGCTCTAAGAATGAATCTTGGGGATCCTGATTACGTAAATGTATCCCAAGTTCTTCATAATATGCTCTCACCCAAGTTTGCACAAGATCTGAAGAAAAAAATATTTGACAATAGGACATTTCCACCGGATTACTATGGGGGAAGGTAAGAAATAACCTGACATGAATTTTTTCCTAGTTGCAAGGCGAATGATGCTAGAATAAGTTGAAAGGAACTTGTGAATTGTTATAAGGATACAAATTCCATATTGTTTTTGAAATTTATGAGCAATAACATTTTGGTTGAGTGGAGCTCTAGTTCGAGATCTGCTTTTTCAAAATGATGCATTAATACCTGGTATCTGGATCTCATCAAACCTCTTCTTATTAGTCCTCTATCTTTTGTTTATATACCAAATTACACATGTTTTACCTTTTTAATTATGTTGTGCTCTTTACTGTCAGTTCATTACAGTAAAGCATGCTACTTGTTGCAGAATATATAAATTGCCTGTAAATTGCTAGTTATCTCCTAATGTTATGTCCTTTACAATATCTTTGCACTTTATTATCTTTTGGTTTGGATGATCATACATAGGCACTTTTTGTGATCCTGCTTTGTTCTCTGTGTGATTTAATTCATTCAATTCTTACTGTTTTCAATGAATTATTTGATTATTATGATATATATGCGAGATTTATCTGAAGTTAACATTGTGGTTTAATGGAGTTCTACTTCTGAAATATGCTTGCCATATGATGCAATAATACCTGGTATTTAGATCTCATCAAACCTTTTCTTCTCTACTAGTCTCCTATCTTTTATTTGTATATCAAATTTCACATGCTTACTTTTCAATTATGCGAAGCTATTCACTAGCAGATTGTCATGGTAGGTATTATTTTTGATGAAAACTAAAAAAAATGTTATTTTCTAGATAGTGTATAATACCTGTAAATTGCTAGTATTATGTCTTTGATTATGCTTTTGCACCTTATTATTTTTGGGCTAAGATTATCACAATAGGCATCTACTGTGATCCTCCTTTGTTCTGCATGATTAATTTGGTTAATTCAAAGTTGTTTACACTCTTTGATGATGCAAAAATGTCCCAGTAACAAACAATGTCTTCAGGTGGAATGTCATCCATGACCATGGAACCAGTCACATATGTGTGGTTGATAAATGGCGAAATGCCGTTTCAATGACTACCACTGTGAATGGATACTTTGGATCAAAGTTTCTATCACCTAGTACTGGAATTTTGCTCAACAATGAAATGGATGATTTTTCCATACCAAGTAACTCTTCCGGCAATGTTGCACCACCAAATCCAGCAAACTTTATTGCTCCATTCAAAAGGCCATTGTCTTCCATGACGCCAACCATTATTCTCAAGGTTTACCTAGCCACTTCTTACTTTTGATTTAACAGTGTGAATCCGTAACTTCTTTTAGGGTACCACTCAATGTTGTTAACTCGGACAAGTGTCTGTAGGTCGGACCGGATAATAATAGAATATAATATTTAATATGATATATTAAATTAAGCTATGATATTTTGATTACATACCAATGATGTCCAAATTTAATTATACAAAAAAATAATAATCATAAATCATAAATTTATAAAAACTAATTTTAAGATTGGATATTAAAATTATTACACACTTAATAAATTAAAATTTTTTTCTTATTGAATTTGATTATTATAAATTTTCTACTGGTTGAAATTTTTGTATTTTTTTATGCTAGAATCAACAAATAAATATTTTTTTCTAAATTATTATGACAAGATTATATATTCTATAAATAAATATATAGCATAATTAGTGGTTAACTATTTAATTTGAACTTATTACATAAAAAATTTATATTTGTGTATAAATATCATTATATATAGTATATATAGTATAATAAAGAAGTTTGCACCTTCATCCATAACTAATTTATCTAATATGATAAATATTATATATAATATAATAAATATATAATTAATTTATGTTATTATATACATTTATGATATTAGAAAATTTGAATAAAATCATAATTCATAAGTTAAAGTTTAAAGTTTAATAAATTCTAGACTAAAAGAAGAGGAAAAGAGCAAAAAAAGTGTACAAAGATAGTCCCACATTAAAAGAGTAAAGGGATGAGGAGAGGACTAATGGGCCAACATTATTGTTTATCGAGAAAGTCCATCTTTGGATATTTTTCAATAACAAATTTATCAAATTATCTCTTAACAAAAAAATGGTCAAAATGCGGTTCAACCCGTTTTTTCTGGTTCTTGACCGTTCTTGATCGGTTCAATCTAGTTTGATTAGAGGTCCAGTTTTAAGGCTTCTAATAGGCCGTGTTGGTGGCCGGTCGACGGTCCGACCGGCCCTAACAATACTGGTACCACTATTTTCACTTCAAAATATTATTGCCACTGCTTTATTTGAGTAGTGGATTTTTTCACCCTTGTCTAATAAAAAAGAGTGACAATAGTGGTATCTCAAAAGAAAATTCCTTAATTTTTTATGTACTAATATTACATAGTCTAACTCTTTATGCTCGTCAAGGATGGACAATTGAATGGTGTCCTTGGGGCAAGTGGAGGAGCCATGATCATAGCTGCAGTTGGTGAAGTATTTCTGAACTATTTTGCAAAGGGAATGGATCCGTTATCATCTGTACTAGCTCCTCGGTGTTACCATGAGGTTCAACTCATCTCACTACTCATTAGCCTAATTCCTCCATTTATATCTTCTGTCATTGATATTAATAAATACAACATGAAAAATGGTTCCATAGGTTCTTTAGATCCATAAGTTAAAAGTATCAAATACGGTATCAGGGGGGAAAAGAGTATAGAACCTTTGTTTTAAGATTACTGTGTCTGCAACTCTTAAAATATTCTAGTATCAGCATTCTGCTTTCGAGCTTTCAGTAACATGCAGAAGTATCCATGCAATCAAATCTAGTTAAAGTGCCCCCTGATTTGTATGTGATATCAGCACCTCCTTCAAGATGGAATTTTTTTTAAGTCTGAATACCATGTCTATTGAATAAAAGCACTCTTCTTATTCAACAAAACTTGACTTTAAATTTGAGTCCGTATATCTGTCTTTGTGCAGCTGATACCAAATGTGGTCCAATATGAGAACTGGACAACAGTAACCGGCGACCATTTTGAGCTCCCTGAATCAGTAAGAGTAGTCTTGCAAAAGAAGGGCCACGTTCTGGAAGGCCTTGCAGGTGGCACTATTTGCCAACTTGTGATCCACAAACCAGTGTCACACCAAGTTGCTTTTGGTGAACTTACTGCTGTGAGTGACCCAAGAAAAGGTGGTTTGCCAGCAGGTTACTGAATGCACAGTTGAGATTGCTCAAGTGCAGATGCCAAACATTAATGCCATTCTGCTTAATTATATCAACACCGACCATTATCTTACTCCTCAAATAAGTTATCCAAGTGCTTAGGATGCTTTCTGATTAATCAATTTGCATAAACTGAATTTTTATTTGTGTTGTTATTGTTCTGCTTCATTTGGATGTTTTGATGGTACGGTATAAAAAAATGAGAAAAATTGTTAACTGTAATTTAAGGTGAATCATCATTATGTTGTAAAACAAGATCCATGTTTTCTCTTGTGGCAAGTATCTTATTAGAGCTTTGTGCATCTTCCTTTCTTTCTATTTTGCTTGAATTTCTGCATGTTTTAGCCTTTTTATGCTTATTGTGTATGTGCATATAGAATACATGTTTGGGTAGCCATCCCTTTTCTGATCCTACAGTATACAACCTTGGTTTAATGTCACTAAAGCATGTGGTTTGCTGCGCTTGGTGAGTTAGGTGAAGGTATCCCTTTTGGGTTATTTTACATCATAACGCTCGCCTGCAATGGGCAGTTGGGTACCTCTTACTCTTGGAGGAAAACTTTGATGCTCTTTGCCTATTTATACTCTGGCAGTTCAGTAGTTGATTGGTTGAATAAACCTCCACATTCCAAGGATAAAATTCAGGTGTTCCACCAGGCAATCACTGACCTGAAACAATTCAGATATGGTATACTTTTGTGCAGTTCAGGAAAAGAAACAGATGCAGTTGGTTGGATCAGAGTATGTGTTCTTAAAAAAAAGTAACTAGGATCAGCATATACCCTGCATGGACAAACATTCCCCATTCTCCCTCACCTAAGAAATAGTTTGTGTGTGTGTGTGTTAAGATCAAGAATTCACTGATGTTCAAGCAAAATAATGAATTCTAACTAATTTGAGGACTCTAAAAATTAAAATTAAGACTATTAAATTTCGACCATTTGGGACTCTGATTTCCTATCCATGCTGGTATTACATTAAAGGATGTGGGCTAATTCAGATAGATTATGAATTTTTTTATTTAAAATTCTCAGTATCCATCACATTATTTAATTTGATTGTGATCGATTGCTAATAATTTTAATTATTTTGATAGTCTTAATTTCCAGTTGGTTGAAAATATTTTATATCCATTCAATTAATTTTTAAGATTTTAAATATTTTATTAATAAGTAAATATCATTCAACGTCATTTTCTTTATTATTTGAAAATTTTCACAAATGACTCTTAATTTTGCTTCATCTTTTTTCTATTTATATTCATTTTTTTTATTTTTTACTTTGTTTATTTATAATAATATGTGATTAAAATACAATAAATTATAAGGATATTTTAGTAATTTACTTTAACTATTATTTATATTATCAATGCTTACCAAATATTATAAAATAATATTATCAATAATTTAAATAATGATGATTTATTTAAATGATGATTTAAATTATCAATTAGTTTCTAAGCTTCATTACTCCATTTGGCTGAGCATTTAAATTCATACGTTGTTCTGTTTCTTGTGTTAGAAACTCATTTTTTTTTATAATAAATCTGATAGATTTAGGAGGGCGGTGGGAATGACAGAGCTTTTTCTTTCTGCTTTTGGAGTGGCCACTACTTTTAAATATGTAATTTCACATGACAATTTTACCATTTCAAAGTAAACTCTAATTTTATATGTTCTTATAGTTCCATAAAAGAACTAGTAATGCTTCATTATCCAAATTTTGTATCACTCGAACATATATTATTAAGTAAATATTTTTTTTTCAATTAAGAACTTCATATAAGAAAAGAAAAAAATTCAAAATAAGGAATTTCATTGGTACAAGTAAATAAGTATACGTGCGCTAGGTAATAAAGTAATCTAAAGTGCGAATTAAAAATGACAAGATGCTTCTTATCATGCAGTTAATTTAATGATTATGATTAATAATCAAATGCATTGAGGAATAGTAAATGTGATTAAGATCGAGACCATTGAATTATTCAATGATCAAATCATTTAAACTAATACAATTAATTCAACAATTATAATTTATTTAATAAAGTATTCTAATAACTATATATTATTTTAACTCAAAAATATATAATTAATTTAATTATGAATTATAATTATTAAATTAATAAAATAATGATAAATAAATGCTCTATATCTAGGGGGTGCTCTGTTTATCACCACTAAATTTACTGTGGTCCTGGATGCAGACCAATTCCAGAACAATATTTTGAATGTTTTATCTTGATCTCATTTTTTTATTCTTTGCCGTGTTTGACGCGAAACAAAAGTCCGGAACTTCATGAAGTTCCACCAAACACCCATGAAATTTTTGGTAGGGCTTGCTAGAAATTCTAGTCAACGATTTTTCTTCCGTCAAGTTTGCGTAAAAAAAATTCTGGCATCAGGCTAGAACTTGGAACTTCCGTTCAGTAGGATGTCGTGGACGTCCAACTGCAACCAAATGTTGCACACAAACAATCACTGTCATGTCACTAAGTTTCGAAAACATTGAAGAACAATAGTTCCCCAAGCCAAACTCTAACAAGAACAATCAAGTTCTTAACTCCCCTAAGAACTTATAATTCTCAACTTTTGTCATGTGCCTATTTAGATTAATAAAATAAGTTAATATATAATTATTTTATAAAATAAAAAAAAATAAAAATCTATATATATAATCCTGAGACATTGAGATCATCCTCAAAGCTTCATTATTATTTATCTATTTTCTTAAATTTTTGAGATTTTTCTCTTGCCACTCGTCACTTCTCTCCCTGATCACTCCTCCACTACCTCACTAATTTATTAATGAGTAACTTCCATCGTGACCTTCTATCTCCCTAACGTCCTTCCACTCTTCCATTGTGTAACTTCCTTTTATTAATGACTTATTTAACCTCTCAGTACGTGATCACTATTTGGCACAAAGGTAATGTATTATTTAACCTCTCTTCCATACCGACATCATTCAACATCTTCGACTTGGACGTACTCATTATCTTCTTCTCCGCCGAGTGTGGTGGCTTTGATTGGGCCTCAACAGGACCATCTTTGCCTAACTTTACCTCATGTTCTACGGCAGCCCGACCCCCCCGTGTCCCTCCTACCTTCCAACCGCCATCTCCATCCTGTTCGTCAGCGGTGGCATTGAAAGCCTTCAAGAGGTACCGACTGACGAGGAGGGAGTAGATGTAGGTCAGCTCGCTGTTTACCGCCTACGTTAACAGCATGTAGCATGCCGTCGGCGAAGTTGCCAAGTTAATTCATGCAAGTAACCAGCACACGGTATAACGCCAAGCCATGTGGCGCAGTGACTCACGAGGACACCATCATCGACAGCATGGCCTCCACCAACATCGCCATTGTGTTGGCCATCTCAAGCACAAACGGTCAAATTAATTATTTGTTGAGAGTAAGCACTTGATCTTTGATCTTTTCAACACGTGTGTATATATCCGTACATATGCAATCAACTAAAAACAGTGGATGGTAAGCAACTAAGGCCCTGTTTGGATACCTCTATATCCGGTGGAAAAGTCTCATTCCACCGGTTTAAAAACTTCCTCCGGAGAATCATCAAAATGGGCGTTTGGAAATTAAAAGCGTTGACATCAAAACTACAGGAAAGCTACTAAAATTAAATGAATTAAAACTTAAGTGGAGGCTACGTTTTATTTCCTTTCCGCTGGCTGTTGCGGTTTTTGTTCGTGCTTGCTTCGTGCTGGTGGTTGCTGCTGGTGAAAAAAAAGATTCGTGCTGGTGGTTGCTGCTGGTGGAAAAAAAATATGGAATCTGCAAGAAACGAAAACACATATAAGCTCTCAAACACCCCTGCAATATGTTGAGGATTCTCAGTTTTTTTTTCTAGGGCTTGCAATGGGATTTCATTCTGGCATTTCATTTCCCCTCCTCTTTTTTCATTTCGTTTTTTATTGTTCTTTCAAATTTGTCATTTTCTTTGTAGATTTGAAAACTTGCATTTCTAAATCTGAAAAAGGGTAAAAACTTGCATCTCAAAGTAGATATGAAAAATTGCACCTGTAAATCTGTAAACTTGCATATGAAAGGGCAAAAATATATTTTTTCCCCTTTCGAAGAAATCAGAGGAGGTGGATACATTTGTAGTCATCTCCATATAGTAAATGATGGATTAATATTCCCCAAAAGGCAACATATAGTCATTTGAAGAAGGAAACTACTCCCCAGATGTGTATGGATTAATATCTTTAGGGATCTTTAGGCACCTCTCTCTCCTTGGAAGTCATGGATTACTATCTTCAAGATTTTTCTTGTGGCTTCTACAAAGCTTGATGAATAGCTTCCTCAGCTTACCAGAGAATTGTGCAAGGTCTTCCTACAATGAAATTAACATAACAGTAGAAGACGGCCACTGGGGTTTGTGGAGAAACAAGGAACCTTTCAGCTGACATTGAGATATAGAGATGATGTATTAGCCAAAAGGAAAACAAATTTGACACCTTATATGTAGAGTTCTTTTATTTATCTTTGTTAATCATATCACCCTTAAGTATTCTTTGCATCATAAACTTTTACTTTGCAGCTTCTTTATTGTGTGATAAGAAAATGTGTAAGTTGTTGCATGAGATGTTCTTTATGTTGTTTGATATAAAAAAAATGTGTATGTGATTAAAAAAAATGTGTATGTTGTGTGATAAAAATCTTTATTGCATTTTTCCTTGAAAGGTGATAAAAAAAAATCCAGGGCCCGCTGGTGTGAGTCGAAAAAAGCATATTTTGTCAAATTATTGTGTGATTATAACACTCCAAGATATAGAGCTCAAAATAGTTGGCACAAAGAGACTTGGACCAAAATTTTGCAAGATATGAATGCTAGATATCCTCTTGATAATTTTCAAGTAAGACAAATTAAAAATTTTGAACAAGATTTAAAAAAAACAATTTAAAGCTGTGAAAGAACTATCTGACTATAGTGGCTTTGGATGGGATTATGAAAATAACATTGTTACTGCACCTGATGAAGTTTGGCAATATAATTTTTTTCATTCTTATGAGTTACCTTATTTTTTTTCAAATTTATCAGCTTATATTTATTTATCCTCTTTAAATGTGCAGAGGGATCCTAGTGCTAAGAAATGGTACAAACAGCTCTTTCCATTTTACTCTGCACTATATGATTTATATGAAGGTATCTAAGTTTTGACTTATAACATGTATAATATGAAATAAATATGACATGCTTATGGTTATACTTTTTTATCATTGTTTTGTAGGTAAATATGCTGTAGAAGCACATTCTCGTGCTAGAGGGAGTATTGCATCATCTGATTTACCTACATCATCAACACCACAATCGCCAATGCCATCAATTCATGCACCTGGAAGCTCATTTTTGCATTTTAGTTTAGATGAGGATATCGAAGAACATAATATTAATGATACGAATCCATTTTTCAGTCAAGTTTCATTCCAAGTACAAGAAACACAAGAAGCTGAGACACAAAGAGTACAAGTATAGACAAATGCTCCTCTTCGAAAAGCAAGTTCCTCTCATTTATCTGATAATGGACGATCTAAGAAATCCAAGCGCAACAAAGATGCAAAAATGATCTTTGGAGAAGAGTATCTTGAATTTCGTAAGGAGGAAAGTCAACTATTTTTTGCCACCATGGATAAACATAGAGTGCAACCATCTGAAGCACATTCTATGACTGAATGTATACACGTTTTCAATGAATTGCAAGGATTTGAGCAAAAAGACTTGTTTAAAGCCATTAAAGTTTTCAATGAGAAAATTTCGAGGTGTTCTTAGCTCTCAATGAAGAATAAAAGGTTGCATGGATTAAGATGATGATTGAATGAACTTGTAGTTTGAAGTTAATGTTTATGAACTTTTAGACTTGATAGTTTGTGAGCTTTAGCTTAAAGTTAATGTTTATGAACTTTTAGACTTGATAGTTTGTGAACTTGTAGTTTGAAGCTTTAGCTTTGTACTCTTTAATCTATGCATTTTAATAATATATAAACCTTGTGGTGCCATTAATATTAGTGGATAGAAAATAAATATGACTTGATTCAAAAGTAATACAAGATACAAACAACATTAATGCGAAAAAATAGTTACATGAACATAAATCTAACACTGCATTATATAGTGTTTCTATTCCTTCCAAACCGTCCATAGTCTTCCCACATTGCCTTAGCAATTCGGTCTCCCATAGCAACACCTGCACTTCGTTGAGTGTTCATGCTTTCAACATCTCCAATATATTCATCATCGCCATCAGGTACATCTACAATTTCATTTGGATCAATGTCCGCTGTATTGTTGTTTAACCATCTTTTGTCTCCATTATGCATCCTTATGAAATTATGAAGCACACACGATGCAATGACTATATCAGTTTGAGAATCAATTGGATGAAAGGTCGCAACTTTGAGAATCGGAAAACACATTTTTAATATGTCAATAATACGCTCAATATGATTCCGAAGTGAAGCATGCCGAAGATTAAATAACTCCTTATAATTGCTTGGCTTTTCTCTGCTTCTTCCTTGTTCTTGCAAGTGATATTGTACTCCTCTATATGGGACAAGAAATTTTGGTGTATTTGCATAACCAGCATCCACTAGATAATACTTACCATCTGAAACATTAAACCCTTGATTCAATGAGCTTTGCATAACTCTAGCATTAGAAACAGAACCTTCCCATCCAGCTCTTACATATACAAAGCGCAAGTCAAAATCACAAGCAACCATCACGTTTTGTGATAAAGTACCTTTTCGATTTCGATAAGGATCTTGTAATTGTTGTGAAATTGTAATAGGAATATGAGTACCGTCAATTGCACCGATACAGTCCTGCATAACATATTAAAAGTTATGATATTTTTCATACAATACTATCTCCAATAAAATCAATTATGCATACCTTAAAATATGGGAAAAACTTGGCGCTATTTCTTATTTTTGGAGGAGTGATAATGGTCGAAGGAAGAACTAAAAAATCATGTGATAGTTGCACAATTGCCTCTAGTACTTTTATAAAACGACGATGGACAGTTTCTCCACTATGTTGAAATCGCTCTTGCACTGCACGATTACTGGCATTACGGGCTAATGTAACACCTCTAGTATATCGAAGGAGTTGCTTTTCTTTTAAATATTGTGCAAGCAAATGAAAAACATGCACATCCATTCGAAATGTTCTTTTGCAACGATCTTCATGACCTTCTAAAACTTTTTTAACATAAGAAGCACCTGTTAAAATAGAAGTATGAATACGTCTTTTATCTACTTGTACCTCATTGAACATAGGGAGTATGACATGCATCAACTCGTCATCTTCTTCATGCATTTTTCGCCATCGATATAAGAGCATATCCATATATTGGAAGGAAATTTGACTAAGAAAAATAAGGACAAAATTTTGTGTTCTTCTTGGAAGTTGAGGTGAACTTGTGGAGGTAGGACAATTTTTATAGATGTATTCTCATGATCGTTTGAGTTTAACGGTAATATTTTTAAATTATGATTCCATATGACCGTTTGAATTCTACCTTTAAATTTAGGAGCTATATTTTATTATTTCATTTGAATTTGAATGTTTAAGTCTAACGGTCTTATTTTTAAATTATTATTCAATTTGACCATTATTTTATAAATTTAATATTTAATCAGATTTTTTTATTAATTAAATTGTATTATGTATATTTTATTTTGTTGAAAATAATTCAATGGGTCATTCATCCAAACACCTAAAAGGAAAGTAACCAATGGAAATAAATCTACAAAGGAATCACTTTTTCACTTTTCAAATCCTATAAAAATTTTAAACCTTAGTGCTATTTCCATAGAGTGCCAAACATGGCCTAAATGGTAATGGGTATTTTGTTGCAATACGGTGGAAGGGATCCACAGGTGTGTTCACTTTCTCAGATAGTTTAACAATGGCAATGTACAAGTATTGACCTTACGGGGTGCATTGTGTTCATACTTAATGCATTCATAATTGTGAGTGAGGAGTGCAGATACAATATGTTTATTTTTATTTTTTATATTTTTTCGTGGGTATTTTTTAAAATAGTAAAAAGTAATATTATTTTAATAAAAAATAGTTCAAAGTTGACTATTTCCATTCTTAAAACTACCGTCCTTTCTCATAAACTTAATTCATTTCACTTAACTTCATTATTATTTCTTATTAAATATTTACTGGATAATTCAATCATGGGTGAAATCATATATGCAATATATCCATTCAATAATTACTTTAAGAAAAATCAAGAACCATGCATTATTATACTTTAGAATACACTGTTTAGGAACATTGGTAGTCATGTTTTTGGAAAAAATTCCATTTTTTATTTTATTTGCATCTTCTATTTATCACAATTCATGTGCGCATTTAATTTGAAACTAATATTGTTGTTTTTACATGGGTGAAATCATATATGCAATATATCCATTCAATAACTACTTTAAGAAAAATCAAGAACCATGCATTATTATACTATAGAATACACTATTTAGGAGCATTTATAGTCATATTTTTCCTTATCATTTTTTTGGAAAAATTTCCATTTATTTGCATCCTCTATTAATATTGTTGCTTTTATTTTATTTTATTTTTTGCATCCTTTTGTAACGCCTCCCATTAACTTATTATTAATATTTAATAGCTTTCCTAATTAGAGCTTATTGACTATTTGTCATGTTTTCTCCTCCATCCGTATAATATACTTATCCTTTTTATCTAATAATTTTAACTTAATATATTCTCATTTTTCTATACTGAACAATGAACATAATTTGAAATTCATATTGTTAATAAGTAAAAAAGTTATAATAATTACGTCATTAAATGTATATATTCAAGTATAACATAACTTTAACAGTATTTAGTTATAAAAGTTAATTTAAATAAAATTTCATTATAACATTATTATTATTTATAATCGCGCAAGCGCGAGGGATTTCACTAGTTAACATAAAATTGAGCCGCGTCATCGTAATATCCTCTCATGGCTTTAAAATTTAACCATTACATATATGAAAAGTGCTTCGAGTAAAAACTCCTTGATTCAAAAAGAAAAAAAAAACACTGTCGAGAACCTCCACCATCGCCGCTTCTCCGACGACACCCTCCCAAGCCTACGCCCTGCAACCGCCGCCGCCGTCCTGCGCAACAGCCGCCTTTGCCGTGCTGCCGTCCTTGTCCACCCACCGCCGCCTGAAAGAGCGCCCCCACTGCCCGACACACGCACTGGTGCGCCCACGCAACTTCGTTATTGCCGCCGCTGCGAGGGAGGGAAAGGAGAGAGATCGAGGGAGGGCGGCGGTGGAAGTCGTGAGAGGGAGTGAGAGAGGAGAGATCGAGAGACATGAGGAGTGGGTCGGGTCGGGTTTGGGCTTTAGGGCCGGGTCCTTTTTATAGCGGGGGTTTTTTTTTTGTTCAACGGATGAGTTTTTGTCGGATAAAAATCTAAAACATAAAACTTAAATTAATTAATTATTTATTTATATTTTCCCCAGTCCAAAGTGTCGTTTTTTCGCCATTCCGAACCCAACCAACCACCACCGTCTCTTCCCTTCAACCCCTCATCAGACTTTTGCCTCGTCGGCGTCGCCTCCCTTCCTCTCTCCCTTCCTCCGTCCGCAGGCTCCACGCCTCTCCAATCCGTCCGCAGCTGCGGTGGCATCCTATGGCCAATCGGTCTTTCCTCGGCCGCTCATAGGAGTGTCTGCGAGCCACGTTCTGCTTCCTCCGCCGTCGTCGTTGATCGACGGCAAGTTTTTTGTCCGGGAGAAGGTGAAAACTGATCTTTACTTGTTCGTGAAACGTCTCTACGAGTAAAAAAGAGAACAGGAAACGATTTCATTAGAAATATCGACATAAAGTGTTATCTTTGGTGACAAACATCAATTCTCGCAGTCACCGCTTCGCATGTCGAGCACGTCATGCATTTCATAACAAAGTGCCTCTGCTTGCTTGCTTGTTCTCGAAGATCCCTATTTTTGGGATATATTCCTGTTTAAAATTTCAAATATTTTAGTGACTCCTTGGACAATTTCTTTTTCTTTGATGATTCTTTTTTGATAGGGGACTCACGTTGTTTAATGTTTGTTTTCTATACAGGTGAGGTGTTATATTTTAGTTGGTTATTGACATGGACTCTGAAAACTTATCAGAGGTCCCAAGAAAGGACTCTGATGTCGACGATTTCTTCAAAAACGCTCCACCCTTGAAGGATCGTGATCTCATATCACGCAAGCTGAAAGATTTCGTCGACAGGAATAGCAAAATATCAAGCAAGTTTTATTATATTCTTTTTATTGCATTTTTGTTACAAAATAATTTGGCATTCCATATTGATGTTTATCCTCCTTGTTTATTGTTTTTCTGTTAGAAAATGGCCAACCCAGTAGAGTAGTTTGTGTCACTTCCGGTGGTACCACTGTTCCTTTGGAGCAGAGATGTGTACGCTACATTGATAATTTCAGCTCAGGACACAGAGGGGCTGCCTCGACAGAGTAAGATCAATTATTTGTCTCTTCTATTGATACATAAATTGAAAGTTTCATCTGCATGTTGTATCATTCCATTGTTATTGCCTACAGGTACTTTCTGAAGGCTGGATATGCAGTTATCTTTGTCCATAGACGGTAAAGCATGGCCATTTTTTCTTCTCTTTCATCTCAGGATGAAAATATCTTTAGCCTTTTGATAAAAAATTGTGCTTAACTGAAATGAAAAGGGTGAATTCTCACATGATCTATGTTGTTTCATTTGTCAGGGGAAGCTCTCAGCCTTATTGCAGATACCTCCCACAAGATTCATTTCTCGAGTTCTTTGATGTTGAAGATGACTCGACAATCAAAGGTTCCTACTGTATCCGACGTGTATATAAAATTTGAACATTTTATTTCTTCGACTATCATATCATTTTCTTGTTCACTAATATAAGGAATCAAGTTTTGTAAAACTACAGAATACTATGAACCAACAACTTAAACTGGGGAAGGTTTTGGTAATGATGTTTAAGGATTGTGCGTTATCTAGATATTGTAAGCAACATTTTGAGATTTTGTAGCAATACTAACAGAGAAAAATGTAAAATGATAAAACATTATCCAACTTGCGAAGTTTGTTGTTTATGTGCTAAATAACTATACGCCCCAACAATTGTTGAAGTTTACTTAGCAATGTTGAAAATTTTATAGGTAACAAAGCACAAGGTTTCAACAACAAAGTTCTCTTTTGCTGGTAAATGTAATCAATGTTGACCACCCGTACAGAAAAAAAACTTTAGAGTGTATCTTTCTCTATAATCACTATAAGCAGGCTGCTGGATCTGGATATTGTTAAACTGAAAATGTATGTATTACTTTCACGTTGTTATTTTGTAGATTCTTGTAATTTGCATTGCACCCTCCAAACTTCTTAATGAGACTTATATGGCCAAATTGGACTGTTAAAGGGTGCTAAGCCTACTCTATTGCCATGACTTCTTTGCTCAATATTCTTTCAATTTGTAAATTTGTTCTCTTTCAGAAAATCTTGCTTAGGAAGGTATTGTCATTTTACTAAGATCGTATAAGGGAGGTCAATCCATGTCAGTACCAAAATTATGGTCAAGCATACAAATAAGAAATACCTATGGGGTATCAGAGAGACTGACTTTTACGTGAGAATCATAATGACACTTCTTATGTTAGATATTAAATATGAAGCATAATCTTATCTTCTATTAAAACCTTGTATATCGCATGTCACATAAAGCCATGCCACAAGGAACAACAGTATGAAAAGTTTTGTTACCTTCATTGTTCTTATTATAAATATATTGGTATACCAGGGCAAGCATGTTATTATGGTGCTTCATTTGCTATCTTTTTATGATATTGATGAAATTCTCATACGACTTTGTTGTCAGTGTGCAAGTCTGATTCTAAGGTAGTTAAGAAAGCAATCAAAGACTATCGTGAGGTAGCAGTCGTTTAATCTGTTCTCTACCCTAGATTTGAAGAACAATTTTAAGAAAGATTACCAATTGAGATTTTGATTTATTTTGCAGGCAATTGAAGGAGGACTATTGCTGAAAATTCCGTTCACCTCTATTTTTGAATATCTTCAGGTCCTTCATAATTGCTTACTCTAACTTGAATTTTTCAGTACTTGGTAACTAAAAAAAGTTCGATATTGTTGAGAGAAATTTTGCATAGTTTCATGTAAAGGCCATTTTTCGTTTGAGTAAATTAAAACCTTGATTGATAAGAATTTTCAACACTCCGCAACTGAGAGAAATTTTGTATCACCTCATGGAAACGCCTCTATAAATTGTACTATAATAAAATCTACAAATATTTTGAATGCTACACACCTTGCGGTTTATCCTTCAATCCGCAACCTGGTTTTAACAAAATAATTGTGACATGCATCATTATCTATAATAAATAAATCCAGAACATCTTCGATTTGTTGATTTCCAAAGGAAAAAATGGAAACAACTTCCTCTCAAAAAAAAAAAAAAGAAAAAGAAAAAGAAAAAAGAAAATGGAAACAACTTATGACAATGCCGAGATTCATGATGAATTTTGTCTTTCAAAGAATTTTCACTTTTTTCTTCTCATATGCTAGTTTTTTTTTGAAACGGGAAAGGACGACTAGCAAGATGGTAGTCATCCAATATTCTCATATGCTAGTTGATTATGACCTAGCCATAGTGCATTGCTTTTTTCATTATAAATCTACAATCTGATATCTTGAAGATCCTTTAATCTGTTGTAGTACCTGATTGGAAAATGCTTGACTGAGTTTTTCTTTGTTCTTAACAGATATTACAGATGGTTGCTAAATCGATGAATTGTCTTCAGTCATTAGGAATGTTTTATCTTGCCGCTGCAGTATCAGACTTTTATGTTCCTTGGGAATCCATGGTACATATATCACTATTTCTGTTTTGTTATATAACATTCATGGTTAAATTTCTTTGTAATTTATTAGCACCACAAATCTCATATCTCAAAACATAACAATGTTACTAGGAGACCAAAGAAATAGAACTTAATTCCATGTATTGAGCATCCTGTCAGTGGTATTTTTGAAGACTGATTAAATTTGTTAAATTTGTCAGTGGTATATATGCATATGTTACTGTATAAATGAGCATTTTGAATGATGGAGGATGCTACTCAATTTTCTTTTGTTTTCCCGGCCTAAAAAATTGTTTTTCTGTTGGTTTTTTACTATCTCATATCTAGTGTTGATTCCTTTTTCTATCCATAAGCTTTCTGCGTATAAGAAGTCTGAACATTGTAGCTTCTTTTCGGAGAAAGTTCATCAAGGGAAATGAAATGAAAGCAAAAAGAAGGGAAAGAAAGAGAACTGTTTCACTTTTATTTGACCTCAAATTATGCTCAAATGAAACATGGACATTTTAGAAGGAAAGAAGGTGATTATTTTCCTTCCATTACATCCAACTCTATTACATTGAATGTATAACAGGGGAAATGTTTTTTTCCTTTTCACCCCTTCACCTCTTTTATCCTCAAGCCACAATGATGTTAATCACTATATCAACCACAGAACTTCCAATTATGTGACTTGTTAAACTTTCAATTGTTTCCTCAATTATTAAGATTGCTCCTAAATGTTATTCTGCTTCATGAAAAGTGCTTTCGTTGTTGTGGAATAAGAAGCCTTCGTATCTTAATGCATGTATTTAATTTATTCGGAGCTATTAGAGCGGGATAATAGAAACAGGAATTGGAATGAATGTTACTTTCCTTTTCTATTTTTTTGAGCAACAAAAGAAGGTATCCCTTCCTTTGCTTCAATACTCAATTAATTTGATAGTATATATTCAATGGTTGAATTTGTGTAAAAATTATTTGCCTTGTTTTTATGCCAAGAAAGTTGAGGTTCTCTTTCTTTTTTTCTTGCTATTCCTTTGCAATGCATCAATGATGAGCATGATTTATTTGGCCTATGATATTCAACCTTTTCTTAACATCATTCTATTATGCAGGCTAAACATAAGATCCAGTCAGCAGAAGGTCCTCTAGACATGAGACTGACCCAAGTGCCTAAGATGTTATGGGTACTTAGGAATGAGTGGACTCCCTCAGCATTTTGTATTTCGTTCAAGGTGAGTCTTTATGCTTCAATAGTTTGGCAAACCTTTAGCTGTGAGTATTCTAAATGGTGTAAAATCTCAGTCATTATGAGTACAAAATCTGCATATTGGTTACTAAATGGTCAAATCTCTAGTCGTTACGAGGACCAAATCCAGTTGTGCACATGGAGTATTAATTGTCTTGTATCTGCAGATCTCTCTCTTTTTCCCCATTTTCTGTGCTGTTCTGTGCATATAAAATATTATCTGTGGTTCACATGTGATGCATATCACTTGCAGAAGAGAGATAATGATCAAGGTTAATTTGTGCATCCAAGTAGCCAACCTTTGAAATCTCGAGTTGTTATCGAGAGTTATTCCACTAGTTCCAAGTTGTTTCTTCCTTTTCTGACATCATCACCGAAGCAGCTGATTTCTTGGAATCTTTTATTTGATCAGGGGCATTCGGAAAACTTCTAATATACATGCATGTGCTTTAGCCAATTAAAAAAGTATCAGTATCACCCATTAGATGAGCCAGTGTATGATTCTGAGTGGCATATAACATACAACGTCATATTTTAGTTTCACTAGTACGATTACAATTCCTCTGCAATTCTTATGTAAGCCTAAATTTCATATTTAATTTCATTTCGTTCAATATTAACATTTTCTTAAAAAACAGCTGGAAACAGATTCAGATATTCTACTCCAGAAGGCCAATATGGCCATGAAGAGGTATGGTATGAATGTTGTCGTGGCAAATTTGTTGGCGACATACAAAGAGGAAGTCATCATCCTGGCAAGCAGTGGGAAGACCAAGGTTCGAAAACGCAAAGATGAGGACTTGGAGGAAGAACTTATCAGTCATCTCGTCGCGAGGCACTCAGACTACATTGCGGCTGTCGTCGTAGGCACAAACAATTCATCTTAGCGTCTGATTTCGATACTATGCAGAGGCAACATAAAAATCTGCTTTGTTCGGTTACCAAAATTTGGTGGTCTTGCAATCTGACTGTTGTATGGACGGGGAGTAACTGTTTCTTCTGTTTAACGCTTTGAGTTTAATAATTACTCCTACTTGTCCTGATTGTTGTAGAGAATGGAGCCTCACTATTAATGGGTAACTGAGAAATATTTAACCTATTTGATAGTAGATATGTACTTAATTTATACTGTATTTCTACATATTTTATCTTACATGCAACCAGAAACAATAATTAATGTTCATTAACTGACTTTTTTTTTCTGAAGATTTCCACATTCTGCTTTCCTCGCGTTGTTTCCGATGTAAAGCTGAAACATTTACAATTTGGACTCCAAAACAAGAAATTTAATACACTGCATTGTTGGAGTTAAATGAAAATGTTCAATTCTTATAAATGGTCCATTTTTTTTAAAGCTAAGACATCATCTTACAATCCCCGTAAACGAACAGGCTATTACTGGAAGAGTACTTAGATCTCAAATTCTAATTTGTACATTAAGTTTTTTTAATTTTAAGCACATAAGTTTTAGAAAAAGTATTGGCACACGGTGGAGGGTTTGTTTGGTGGAATATAGAGGAATGAGATTAGTTAAATCTTTGTTAATATTTAATTATATTTTTTATTTAAATTAAAAGGAGTGGAATGGAATAATTAAATCCTTCAAACATTATACTTTTCATTGATGAAATGAGAATTAATAAATAATTTTATATTAATTGACCTCTTATTTATTATCAAATAAAATCATTTTTCTTTTATCAAATTAAATCATCTCTCTCATAAATTATCTTTTTTTCTCATTCGAATATATTTTTATCTATATTAAAAAATAGATGAATAAAATAATTTTAAAAAATAATATAATAAAAATAAAAAAGTAGGCAAAACAAAAAATGAAAAATTAAATTAAATTAAATGGTAAAGTAATAAATAATTATACTAATTAGATATTATAAATAATTTATATATAATGAAAGATAAATATAATTTTTTACTTCCATTCTCATATTATCATTTTTTATAACTTGGTATTCAAAAATAAACTTTATAATGTCATTCCCCACTCCACCATTCCATCTTTCACCACATCACTCCATCTCGTTCCTTTATCACTCCGTCCCACTCCTCTATTAATTAATTGTCGAACGGACCTTGAAGTTCTAACTCACGTCCATGATATCTTAACTTGCATTTTCCATCCTTTCCATAAGATGACCAGCTTGTAAAAAATCTTGCAAAACCAAAACTTGTCCCTGGGAACAATAATTGATCAGACAGATCTTTTTGTAGTACCGTGTACTGAAACGTGCTTAATCAATGAAGACAAAAAGAAACTTGCTATGGAGCACAAATCAACGCACACAATTTTTCGATTCAAATCTAATCAGTTGTTTTCTTAATTCCTTTTTTTTCTTATATTAAGCTCTTGGATTTTATCCTTATATTAATCTCTTGGGCTTAGCGTTGTAACGGGAAAAAATGATCCTAAATCGCATCAGCATTCCCATGTGAACCCAAAATTTAGATCACTAATGCCTCACAATCACACCACCCATTTATTAGGAAAAAAGTTCCAGTTTATTTTTATTACTAAAACTCACAAGCTTTCATTTTTAAAATTTCCTACATAAACCTTTCTTTAAAACACTAATCAATAAAATAAAAATAATATCATTTTAGAATTGACTTAAATGCTGATGCATTTGGATCTAACTTATAATTTGGATCTAACATATTACTTGCGTGATAAAAATTAATGATTTTATGAAACTGAATAATGACACTTCCCCGAGAATAACACTCAGACTAGTTCCACCAAACAGAGACAAATTTGACTGGGGCAGAGTTTATATTAGAAAAGTAATTCAGATGACAGTTGAAACTTGAAAGACAAATGCAATTCCAACCGAGAGATGCAATTGCTTATTCCTCCAAATATACGCAGGTTAATTAATTTGATTTCACGCTATTTCATCTATCAATCAAACCACCACCAGGCAGGGTCTCCTTAATTCAGGAACTAAACTAAAATTCTCAAGATCCTCTCAAGGGAAAAAACAACAACAAACAACAACAAAGCCTTATCTCACTAGGTGGGATCGGCTAAAATAAAAAATAAAAAAAAAACTCCCAAGTACTCGAGTGAAAACTTAGTCATTCGACAATACAAAGTGAAACAAAAGAAATTAGAACATATTGACAGGAATAACATTTCGAACTTGAGGCCTAAAGAGGAGAGTGCATTTACTGATGCTGATATTGGCGTATGTACTCTGCGTAGTCTGTTGGGTGAAGCCGAGAACTCATTTCCTACTAGTTGTCCCAAGGCGTGGCTTTCCTTTTACTTCAGACTCCTGTTGTAAGAAAAAGAAAAAGAGGAATAACATATTATCAGCAAATAACTTATCCTGTTTAAAGCTGATACTAGTTTGACATAATATTATTTTACTATTATTTTTCATTGTGTGACTATAGCATGCTTGAGTAGCACATCACAGATGGGAAAAAGAGGCCAAGTTCAAGAGAAGATAATGCAACGTCTGACAAGTAACAACCAAGGCCAAAGTACTTCAAAAGATGCAACTTGTTTTTCAAAAACAAAATTGAAGTGGTATACTAACACATGTAGGGTGAAAAAACAGTAGATTCTTTGCTGACCTGTGGGCTATGAAGATAAATGTATGTCTTAGGGGTGCTTGGGTTATGATTTTCTGCACCCTTGCTCCAGTCGTACGAAACCTGTGTTAAAGGATCAAAGTTCTATATAAGCTTCCAATATGTTAGAAGGTACACCTAATCTGTAAACCATTTTGATATAAAATATTGTCATTAACTATAATATTGGACCATATTATTGCTTTCGTCCAACTCATGCTAACATCAGCCTATTGTTTCATAGGAAAAACAATCAGATGTACAAATACAGTCATTTCAAACCATTCAAAAAGTTCAGAACTTCTGTTATCATCATGCACCAGAGAATTCTTTTTTTTCAAACTGTAAATAACAACATGGTATACATCGTAATGTTAAGTAACTCACAGCGTAAGCAAAAATGGATCCATCATGGTTGAAACTACTGCACGGAATAGGATGTGCGCACCTAGAGAATGCCTGTTACAAATGAAAGGTTGGATGAATTCATGTGAGCAGATAAAGTTGTAGAGAAGTGCTTCTATTTTGTCATTTCAAACCGCTCAAGGCATAGATATTTAGCATAGTAGTGATATGACAACAACATGTAACATATATATAAATCATATTCAACCTTTTAAAGAAATTAGAGAGAATGTCTAAAGGCAATTGGAATAGTACAAAAAATCAAGACTGAAACGGTTCTCAAACTTTGTGCTAAATTTGAATATTAACTTTTTTTGTTTCTGGTCAAGGTCAAGGACCTGCCAGTATCCACAACTATATTGTTCAGACAAAAACTGATCAAATTAGGAAATTGCTTATCAGAATAAATTCTAACACTAACTTTGAATCCAACAGAGGTTATACCAAAATCATAAGTAGCTGGTGAAGTAATAAATAATTTTTTTTTGGTTCTTGGAGAAACTAAGAGGGAGGAATGTTATGATTTAGTTGCATTAGCATGTTATACAGTTAAGCAACTCATTGTTCTATAAGTTTGTATCATTAAAGGATAACAACAGAACACGAATTAACATAAAAGCAATCAACTTCTCTAACAAGAATGAGCACCTTGGAACTTGATTGCCCACAATCACCAAGATAATAATTAAAATAATAACATGGCTAAATTATAAGTTGCAGATATTATCGTTGACTAATAAATAATGAAAATGCTAGTCAGATGCTTATAAACGAGCTTTCAAATTTAAAAGAATTGGAGGAACATAAGTTTTGTGATTACATCACATGATAACAATGAAAAATAAGTTAATTTCATAATAGGGTTTGATTGAAAAAAAATCCAGACCTTCAGTCTTTGCTTGCTGTCCTTGTCCCAAAAGTTGAATGCACCATCAGAGCCCGCAGTTGCAAATGTATGATGAACCTGGATAAAGCTGTTTTCTATTAGCTCATGGAAGAACTCTCTATAAGATCATAAAAGTAATAGCCACAAATTATCACATTCTCTTAAGGCTCACTGTTGCGATAAAAAAGTCTGTAAAGAAAACCTACCATCAAGAAACTAACAAGATGTGGGATACATTCATAGCAGAGATGTAGAATTTAGAATTTATTCCAGGATATACTACTTGGTTCCTCATAACTAGAAACTAAATTATGTCAATAGAAATCAAAATTTCAGCCAGGACAACAACCAAATAGTTATAACATGCAAAAATTTAGATGCTGATCAAGATGGAGGTTCAACACAAAGGTTGAAATATGATTTTGTAAGAGCCTAACATCACCACACAAAAAAAAGAGGTTTTGTTTGCTGAGGGGAAAAAAGGATGACCAGTAGATTTTGGTGGTCAGCAACAAAATATGAGATTGGGTATGCATCAACCAAAAACCATAGATGGCATTAGCTTATTAAAAGAAAAAAAAAATTGCAATCCCAGATTAAAGAAGCAAGTGTATAACATTCTTAAAACAGTGCAAATGATCCTATTGATTAGACCAACAAGGTCCCCGAAGATGCTAGCAACTTAGCATTATATTTCCTTGAAGTAATTTTTTTCTTAGATTTTTTTAGACGAACCCAATTTTTTTTAGAGGAACCTTTAAGTAAAATTTTCTTTCTGAGAGGACCTTACACTGGCATGCATCCCCAGCTATGAAGCTCCAAGAATGCTTCCCCCATATGTGGGTCAGTCCAAGCATATCCTAAAGTAGACTATATTTTGTTTTGTATGCAGCGATCAAAGATTCTCAGCAGTAGTCAAACCAAGAACCTTATACTCAGAAGCACTCAATTTTGACTTTAGATGATTTTGTGAAAGATAAATGCTGTTTTGTACACACATCACACTAACTTTGCTAATTTGTTACATTAGGCAATTTTCTCAAGTGTGATGCTCAACAAGTGGTATATCCTCAAATAAAGGTACTCGTAAATTACTCAGCTTCATTCAAAATGAATGAAACTTAATATAAAATAATGACTCACCGGGTGGAAATTTAAGGAATTCACAGAGTAAATTTCAGATCCTTCTCTGTGGCATTTGAATGTGAAATTTTTACTTTGCTGTGCATCATCGATATGGTGTACTCCCACTCTTCCTTCTATTGATCCAACCTTGAGAACAAAGAATGCAAAGGAGAGGATTATTAAATATATTGCAAACGAAAACCACTTAACTTTGTATCCAGAACTTAGCTGTATCAATCATAATTAAGAATTTTGATAAGGGAATTGAAAGCCAAAATCCAAGAAGTTTGAATCAGCTTACTGACTCAAAGTTAACATATAGATCGCCAGAACATACACATTTGTAAAAGGTGACAGCATTAATGGAAATGCATAAGGATGGAGATATAGAAGCTCAGATAGTTGATAGAATGATTTGGGATAGTCGAGCTAACATAACAAGCAATAAGTTATATCCCCCTCAAAAAAGCAACAAGCAGCAAATTTGAGATTGCAATAATATTTATATAGATCAACAAATTAGACCTGGATATGCCAAGTTTGCCGTAGAAAGTTAGAATATTGATGAAGCAAAATAGGTGAAACAAAATCTAGAAAAATTTCCAATATCTGATACAGTACGTGATACATGTTTTCCTGCGTCTACCATATGAGAACGTAGATTATGTTTCCATCATGAACAGGTGCAACACTGTATCGGATACTCAAAACACAAACATGTGCAAACTAGCAGTGAATTGATACCAAAGCAGATGTGTGGTGAAACCAAATGCAGATATAAAACGCATATGCAAACTTGCCAAGCTTCTTCCTTTATTGTTCACTGATGTATCAAAAGGCTTATGTGTCTGGATTTATCAAATAATATCTTTCTTTTCTTATGAGTTAGAAAAGTAAGATAAGTTTTTGACATCTGACAAGGGAATGTAGCAATACTTGTAAAATATCGAGAACATGAGGAGTGAAAAAGAGAGATTTCATGCAAATGCGATTGTTTGCAGTTTATATTTCGCCCTGCCACTGCTCCAACTCCTGTTTCTATCATGCCATCAACCACCCACTTAGTATAGTTTCACAGACTGCATTCAAGGTGATGTGACAAATGCAAAAGTTCTTGAAGACACTCCAAAGATTGGCTGAGACCACACTTTATAAAGAAAGAGATTATTTGAAAAACTACTGGTGGAGACTACTAACAAGTAACAATACAAAACAAAAACATCGGTCAAGATGATCAATGAAAGAAGACAAATGCAGACAATGCAAGGATTATACATTTTCAACATTTTTTTTGAGAAGAAGATGATGTTGACATGCACAAAACTGTAGAAGGACATTACCAGAAAACCCTGTTGATCTGGAAATGCAGCAAGACATCGAGTCTGGTACTTCAAAGGTGAACTAACAGTCTTGAACACTGTCTATTAATGATGAAAATGTAAATATCAAAGTTCTGTAGAATCTCAAAAGTTAGGAAAGATATGGCATTCATGTTATATGAATCATTATGAGAAAATAAAAACAGAAAAGTGAATGCTTTATTAACTTGCACTTAAATTAGTTTCGCCATGTTCATCTCCTTAAGATCAATAAATCAATATTTGAAACAATTTAAATAAGGCCAGTAACATATGATGAATGCTTATTCTCCAAAAAATCTGACATTAAATTCTTATTAAATCAGCCTTGTATCTTATCCCCCTTTTTTTTTTTTTGAGGAGGGCCTTGTATCTTATCCTTATTTAAGAAGTTGCAGTCTCATACAACTTACAAGCATCTTAAAAATAAAGCACTAGATAACATGCTTCAATTATTTGACCTAGTGGAGAATCAATGTAATTAACATTTTATAATTCCTCTTACATCAAGGATATATTTAGGCACATCAAAACTGAAATAATAAATGGTAGGAACTTTTGCAACAATTTCTTCTTGAGAGTTTTTTCTGCAACAAATTACTAAACATTTTATTCAAACTGGGATGCTAAACTGCCGAAAAGAGGATCCATGATATTCTGAGGTCATCAATTCTTTTTTGAAGAATTCTGAGTGTTAAGAATATAAAATCATATGTTGCTCTTCCTAACGATTTAAGCTTTTAATAACACTGCTTAACACAACAAATTTAACATGGTATCAGAGCCAGAGGTCAAGAGTTCGAACCTCATTAAGCTTTTATTAAAAAAATATTTCCTCCCTTTGTTGTCCACGTGGTGGATTGGCTAGACCAAAGTTGTCAACGGCCCACACGTGAGGAGGAGTGTTAAGAATATAAAATCATAGATGCTTCTTTCTAACGGCTTAAGCTTTTAGGAAAGTTGATTAGCACATCAAATTTAACACTGAGGTTACCAATTCATATGTATGATGATCAAACTTTGTTATAGCCTTGATAACAAAAGTTACATTGCTCCACTGCTAAGTTGTTCCTTTCTTTTTACTATTTTCTGTTAGTCCGTGGTTCTAAAAGAGTTCTCATCCCTATGCAGTTCAATACACAGTATACACTCATTTAAAAAATGCTGAGTGATCATAGTTATTCAATCACCTGAGGACTTTGCAGATTAAAAATCTGTAGTTGACGATCCGCTGTACCAACAACCATCAAGGGGTATCTCACTGTTAAAGCATAGCAACGTTCAGGTAGTTGTTGCGTATGAACAGGCTGCGGTTGCCTAGTGTCCCAGTACCTGAGGACATATGACAATCGTGAAAAATAAGAAAGAAACACGAAAGTACATATAGAATTGCAAAATGCTTATGAATAACAAGTTCAAGTGCACTTATAAAGAGCATGCAAAGAAAGTAGATTGTGAGATAGCAAAGTATTTTAATATTCTGGCATGATATAACTCTGGCTGCATCAATGTAAACAACCATCTGCATAGTATTCAACAAAAGCCTTCCATTCCAATATAATAAAGGGAACAACAACAACAACAAAGCCTTATCCCACTAAGTGGGATCGATTATATGGATCATACGACGCCATTCCGCTCTATTAGTAATCAAACCTTTCGGTATATTATTCACCAATAGATCTTGCTCTATTAGTTCGCCAAGTATCCGCCTTGGCCTCCCTCTCCCTCTTTTAATCGGACTCCAAATAATAAAGGGAACAATGATAAAATATTGAAGAAGCTCGCTCTCAAAAAAATATTGAAGTTAAGCATAAGTTATTGTCTCAATATGCTTCCACTAGAAATAAATCTTAAATACTCTTATCAATAGTTAGGTGCAGTGAAACACTTCTTATTCTTATATTAGCAGTAATTTCAATGTTGATCATTTGTAACTGCAGGATTACTTATGACAGGAAAAGGAAACCAAGTTACAATTGTTGCCTTGGTGATACTGAAACAATAATAAACGGATAAGACAGGCACCCTAAAGTTTCAAGAAGACATCCTGGCTGTCAATTTCATGTGCCTTATGAATCACCAAATCAGATAATGTGGAGAATCAAATGTTACAACAATAAAGATTATTAAGGACTGTGAACTTAATACCTCAGTGTCTTGTCCCAACTCCCTGTCACCAGAAGATTCATCTCTTGAATCCAAGCCATTTCTTTAACAGGGGCATCATGTGCAGCCACTGTGGTAGGCTGTGCGCCAGACATTAAAGGCCACATTTTCACTATCTTATCACATCCTCCAGAGAAGACTGTTGTTCCATCATCTTTCCAGGTTGAACAGAGAACCTAATGTAGGAAACTTAGCTTGTGGTGAGTAGTGCCTTTCAATTCCGTAACAACAAACTATATCCATCAATCAAGGAGGAAAAGAAATGTGTTCAACGTACAGGGTGGTCATGTGAAATTGACGCCTTGGGCTGACTACTGCTACCTAAAATCTCCCAACAGCGCACCTAACGATCAAGGGACAAACCAAATTAGGCATATAACTTAACAAATAACAAGACAATCATTACAAAGTGAATTAGTAATGTTCGATAAAGCAAACCTGGTTATCCCACGAAGTTGCTACCAAGAAATTGCCCTTGGGACTGAAACAAAGGCTAGAGATGGAATCGCTCGGCGCGGGTTGCACCTGCAATGCAACTAAAATCATCAGCAGAACGCAATCTAACATCATTAAGAACACATACACTCTGCCTAAGAATCATTCACAGACTGAAAGGGAAAAAAAGACACGATCTTTAATCGACTAAACAGCACATGGAGGCTTGTGGAATAAACGTACCTCGTAAGACTTGTTGGGATTAATATTTCCGGCAGCGCCGGTGGCGAGGCCACCAAGGCTGGCCATTTCTTCAGCTCCTCAAGCGAATTGAAGAAAACTAATGGTCGGAACAAGCGGTGGAGAAAACCGTATTAGACAGACTCCCATCAACCTCGAACACGGCCGAAAAGGCAAAAACACTTAAGAACAACTACAACGATTTTCCACGGAATCGAAGCAACCAAAAAGAAGAAGAAGCGATGATAGCTTAGAAGAGCTGGAGAACGACGCGGAGATCTTACCCACGTTTGCGTTCTCCGACAGCGAGAGGGTTTTGAGCAGCACAGGATGCAGCTGAGGCCGTCATGACATAAGAACATGGGACCGAGTCGGTGTTGGGGAACTCGGCGTGCTTTGTTATTGGACGGTCTCGATCGCGTCATTTGTTGGAATGATGAGTCGCTTAATGCGTACGCCGAGTTGGGTACTTCAAAGTTCAAACGATCCGCTTAAGATTGACGCTTTACCACACAGTGCATTGTACATTATTATTATTATTATTATTATTATTATTATTGTTATTATTATTATTATTAAATATTTTGTATATAATATATTGTATATATTGTGTATTAAATAATAATTCTGAGATTTAATTCGCTCACTACAAATTTTCTATTTGAAATATTTATTTTGGACGAGGGCATTAATCGATGAAGCAATTTTTATTTAACACACTCGCATATAATCTTAAATTAAAAATTAGACGCTAAATCTTTTCGTCAAGTTCCATCCAAATATTTATCAAATTATTATAATTATAGAATTCAATTTTACCCTTATTTTCTTATTATAATAAAATATATGAAAAGAATAAATCAATATAGGTAAATTTTTATGACATGAATCTTTAGTTGTTATACATCATATGATAAGTTAAAGATTATGTAGTTTAAATTGAACTTCTCGACTATTGTAATAAGTAAAGATGTAATAATTGATATTAAAGAACTTCTCAGGTGACTTTTATTCTATCTACATGGCATGGAAGGGCCATTTGACAATTGGAACGGAAGTTCTCGCGAATAATTTAAGTTGACAAATTAGTTCGGAATGTATTTAAATATAGTAGAATTTGATGATAAAAAATAGGATAGTTGATGTGATGAGAAAAAGTAGTTGTGATGGTTAATTTTTGATGGGTTTTAAAATAAAAATAAAAATTATAAATATAAAATAAATTATTATTAATAAATAAAAAACAAAATTAAAATTTTTGTTTTAAAAAAATTATTAATTTAAATGTAAAAAAATCATGTTTTTAATAAATTATATGTAGTAAAACATTAAATTTTTTAATGAAATAACAAATAAGAAATAATATAATATTACTATGTTATAATAAAAAAAATTTTAATAAATAAATTATTTTATAAGATACACGTGTGTGTGAGAGAAAATAAAGAAAAAAAGAATAAACGAAATTAAAAAAATTGTCAACACGTCAACTAAAAAAACGGATGCTACACTGCCTGATTCCACCAATAGGAGAAGAAAAAATGGTCACGTGACTCTAACTTTGGAACAGGTTCCGCATTCGATTCTATCAAACGTCACAGAATCGATTGGAACTATACGAAACCACTACCTACTTCTAGGAAAAAAAGTAGAGATTGAATGTTTATGACTCCGTAATCACATGTTGAATTAATATTGCTAATTGTTGTATTGATGAAAGTTACTATTATCAATTGATCAAATTATATTGAATGATGTGTCATGTAGAAGCATATATATATAATATTTTTTTATGAAATGAAAGTAATAAATAATATTAAATTAATTATTTTTGTAATCGTTAGTTAATTCCGGGAATATCCCTAGTTGATTCCGGGAATATCCACTCCTGTCCGAATTGTTGACCAAATTATGGTTTTAAAATGCAAGCCGTTTATTAATTGGCATTAAGTTAATTATAAAATGTTCAGGCCTTCTTTCCTTCAATTATTTGTGTTTTTTTACAGTTAGAATTTGTATTTAATGTCGATTTTTCAAGATCCCTGAAGCAGTTGAATGAAATGAGATTTGATGGAAATGAGATTATAACAAATATGGGAAAAAAAAGAGAGAAAGAACGAGATCGTTGCAGATATCGAATTTGATTCTTGAAATATTTTGTACTATTTTATTTCTAATTTAATTGATTATGTACAATGTTCCTTTAGATTTCCTTGTAAGCAGACAAAATTTCATAATATGCATTTCATGTGTTAATTTTTTCTAACCCATATTGCCATTACTAATAAGCAAATAAAGTGGTTACACTAATCACTTTTTCAAACAATTTGTAAGCAGACAAAATTGTTTTTTTTCAAAAACAATTTCCATATTTTTTTATTTAATGTAACTAGGTTCTCTTGTAGTTGTGATACAAGCTTTGATATTTTTTTATCACAAAATAAAATAATATCCTCCCTAATGCAAAGAAATTCATATGTCATGCATTCGTTCAACATCCAACAAAGTACTAGGGGCGTTTCTTTATTTGTAGATTATCAAGTAATATTATGTTAAATTATTTGGGTCCATCACGTTATGATAATGTTCAATTGTGACAGACAATGAGTAATAGAAAAAATGGGATTTTCCCATTTAAAATGGGGGAACATACCCCCTATTTTACTGCGCCCGTCCGACGGACGGGCGCCATTTTAGAAATGGAAAACCGGCATTTTTACCCAAAAAAATCACGTGAACCGGACGTGCGTTCGACTGAACCGAACCGGTCTTCGGCCGATAATAAAAATGGTCGTGCAGTAAAAACTTACGCCCTTTCTCCCTCATTTTCTCTCTCCCTCTTTCTCCCCTCCTCGCACGACGACGACCGGCCGCCATCCACGACTTGCACGATGTCCGGCGACTTCGACAACGATGTCCGCGCGACCACGACCGGTCGCGACACGATCCGTGCCACCACGAACGCTGTCGATCATCCGATCCGCGCCACCACGACCACCGCCGACCAGATCCGTGCCACCACGACCAGATCCATTCTTCTTCGACTGCCGGCCGACCAGATCCGCGCGACGAAGACCAGATCCGCCGAACTTCGATCGCCAGTCGGATCTTCGACCACGAGGTACTTTCCTACAGATCCGTCGGTTTGTCCTCTGTACCTTTGCCAGTTTTTATCTCGGGCCGACCCTTGTCTTTGCCGACAGATCCGCCGCCGGCCGCCCTCCCCGCTCGCACGAAAACGCCCGCACGCCGCCGCACTTCGTCGCACGCACGGCGCCACCCTTCGCATGCCGCCGCCCTTCGTCGCACGCATCGTCGCTGACCGTCGGTCGGATCTTCGACCACGAGGTACTTTCCTCCATGTTGTCCTCTTTACCTTTGCCGATTTTTATCTCGGGCCGACCTCTGTCTTTGCCGATAGATTCGACGCCGGCCGCCCTGCCCGCTCACACGACAATGCCCGCACGCCGCCGCCCTTCGCACGCCGCCACCTTTCATCGCACGCACGCACCCGCCCTTCGTCGCACGCATGCCGCCGCCCTTCGTCGCACGCACACCCCCGCTGACTGCCGCCGTCGCCCTTCATTGCACGACACTGACGCCCTGCCGCCGGGTTACCATGTAATTAGTTAAACACTTTTTAATTGATCACCTTATAATTATGTAATAATCACCTTTCTAAGTAGTGACATTATAATTATGTAATAATCACCTTCAATTGTAAGTAGTTGATCACAAATCATATTATACTTAGGTAATCAATTTCATCATGCAAGTAGTTAATCATCTTGTAAGTAGTTAAATATCTCAAGATTAATTAAATGATGTGAGTTAATTTTCATGTGTAAATATGTTTGTTTAATCATTCTTGTTTGCAATTTGTTTAATTATATCATGCAACAGTGAGCAAAATCGTCATCAATTTCATCTTGTTTGGGAATTTCTAATGAGAATTTATTTGTATTTTTTAGGTAAAATTGCACATGGACGATGAGAATAGTGCTAGTAACATGGCAGAATTGACAGAAGAATGGATGAATGAAGACGATATTGAACATGACAAACCTGAAGAAGATGTTAACTTTGTTGTCAAAGCATATGAGTTACCGAAACTCTATGTTGGAATGTTATTTGACACAGATGAAGAAGCCTACAAATACTACAACATGTATGTTAAATTAGTGGATTTTTCTTTGAGAAAACAAACTTCACATAGGCACAAGATTACAGGGAAAGTAATCAATGTAAAGTATTATTGTTCTAAACAAGGGCACAAGAGAATTAGACAAGAGCAGACACAATCTTTTACACAGATAAGAGAAGTTAGGGACGATTGTCATGCTCATCTATATGTTGTTCTAAAATAAGATGAACAATGTGAAGTAAAAAAATTTCAAGAAGAGCACAATCATTGCTTGACAACTCCTTCGAAGGTAAAATTCTTAAGATCACATAATCAAATCAACGCAACTTCTAGAGAAGCTATTGGTCATCTACATGCATTCGGTATGGGTCCATCTAAGATTGTCAGAGCCCTTAATATGTCTGGAGAACCTCTTATAACAACTCAGAATTGTATTGATCAGTTGAGAACCATAAGAAAAATCACATTCTCTTTCGAATGCTTGCAAATTATCTATAATTTTCAAAAAAAATGTACATTCTGACCCGAGTTTCTTTCATAGTTGGGAGGTTGATGCAGATGGCACAGTTCTAAATTTTTTTTAGGTTGATGGTAGGTCAAGAGATAGTTATTTGACTTTTGGTGACATCGTTGTATTTGATACAACATATCGAACTAATAATTTAAGAATGTCATTTGCACCATTCACAAGAATTAATCACCATTGAAGATCTTGCTTATTTGGATGTGCTTTACTTGCAGATGAGACAGATGAGACTTTCACATGGTTGTTTGAACAATGGTCTGAATGCATGTTTGGAAAACATTCACAATGTATCATTACAGATCAGGACATCGCGATGGGGAATGCCATACGTAAGGTTTTCCCACACACGAAATACATCTTTTGTACCTGGAATATCGCTAGAAATGCGATGACTCATCTACATAATTTGTATGCACAGTCGACATTTAAGGAGGAGTACAATAAGTGGCTATATGGATCATCAAATATAGATGAGTTTGAAGAGGGATGGCTCTCTTTGAAAGAAAAGTTTCGTATTCGAGATGGGAATTGGTTAGAAGTGATGTACAACAAACGTGAACAGTGTGTTTCTTTATATTATAAAGACGTCTTTACTACAGGTATGCGAACCACTCATAGGGCAGAAAGTATAAATATTTTTTTTGATGGTTATGTCAATGCGCACACTTCGCTTTCGCATTTTGTAGAGCAATATGAAAAAGCTGTCCAGAATCATCATGGACGTGAAGAACGAGAAGACTTTCAAACAATGAACTCACAACATGCATACATTGTTAATAGTCATTTGGAGGAACATGCAGGTAAGATCTACACACATGCTTCATTTTGTAAGTTTCAGACAGAATATGCAAAGTGTTTCAGTTTCACAATGCATAAGATTTACAAGGACACGGATAGATCTTACTACTCTGTTTTTGTGTGAGAGCTATTGATGAGGGAAAAAATGTGGTGGAATTTAGTAAAACTGAAAATATTTATGCAAAATGTTCATGTAAAAAGTTTGAACAAGAAGGAATTTTGTGTTGTCATGTTCTTTGTATTTTGCAAAAGAAAAGTGTGAATTTCTTGCCTGAAGATTATGTGCTTCATCGCTGGACCATAAATGCTAGATACACAAAAGCACATGTCATTTATGTTTGTTAATCAACTTCTGGTGATAGCATATCACCCATTCAGGCATTATCTTGGCAAAGTAATCTATGGAAAGTACAAACGATGGGTCTCATTTCACCTACACATTTACAATGCGGGGCACCAACTATAGATGATCTCATCTTAAAAATGAGTGCAATTCATGTGCTGAGTGAATCTATAGATGCAAGTGGAGCAAGCACAAGCCACTTTCAAACAACTCAGTTTAGGACTACTGACTTACCACTTAGTGAATCAAACTCCATAAACTTGCATGACTTAACATTTACGATCCGGGACCCACTTTGTGTGAAGTCTAAAGGCAGGCCTAAGAATATTGTAAGGATGAAATTTGGCGTGAAAATTTTCATGTCACAGAATGATTCGAGAAAGAGGAGTTGCGGAAAATGCGAAAAGCAAGGACATGATAAACGAAATTGTCCATTATTGCAGGTTCATTTACTTTTCATTTAACAGAAAGTTTAATTTGTCTTCATTTACTTCTCTCTTAGGAAGTCTAATATTCGTCTTTATATTTGACAGGGTGCTGAGAATGAAGGTCATGACTGAAGACTTATATAATATGTTGAATGTCATATGTCTGATGTAATATGTTGGAACCTATTTATATTGGAACTTATTTTGTGTTGTAACATATTTATGTTAGAACCTACTTATGTTGGAACCTACTTATGTTGTAACTTATTTATGTTGGAACCTATTTATGTTGGAACTTATTTTGTGTTGTAACATATTTGTGTTGTAACATATTTTGTGTTCTCGTAACCAAGTTCTAAGTTTGTTAAACTTATCGTAAAAAGTATGTGCATCTTCTAAGTTTGTTAACCAGATTCAAGTTCTAAATATGATCCAAAGCCTTCAGTATTCATGGTTGTTTGTTAACCATCTTCAGGATAAATATCTAAATGCTTATAGATCAATACCTGAAATCAGATGAGCATTAATTGCTTTAAGAAAAAAAAAAATAGAGACTAGAAAATTTTAGAAAAAAACTTTACGAAAGGAAAAAATGAAGTCAAAATGGAAAAGGCATCATAACAATGGATTTATTTTTATATCATAGGACTTTATGCACAAGGGGCACTAAGATAAACGCTTTCCACGGACTGCATGGTTTATGCTTTGAGGTTAGTATCACAGAAACCCTTGTAAAAAGGATAAAGCCTACCATCTTGTCTGACATCTCAAGCAGGCTTAAGCTTTAAGTGCACAATCAACAAAGGAGCACTTCACAAAAATGAAGCATGCAACTTCCGTAACAATAAAACACTTGCCAAATGATAAAGGATGAAAGTGATTGTCATTGTCCAATGTATCCAGTAGCAACAATGATAAAGGAAACTAAGGATTACAAACCCTGCAACTAAAGAAAGTTCATTTTAACTAATACAAATGATATTATCATTCCAAGAAATAAATACATAATTTTATCTCTCCTTGCAACATCTTCATAGGCGATAATTTTATTTAGCAATCTTATTAAAATGATCCTATATTTATCCGATCTTCGTCTTTGAACTTTTCATCGTCCTTTAACAAGCTTCTTAAAATATTCTTATGCCGATCATTCATAGTTGGATCGAATCACTGAAAAAAATTATAATTTTCGTGCGAGGGCTTATCCTGGAAGAACATTATACACAAACTGAACATCAGACGATGAAACAGAAATGAAGACAAAAATACATTACTTATTGCCAATGAAAATATTTACCCGATAATGAGAGCACTCCCAAAATCGCCTCCCGGGATTATTATTTGTCCATGAAGTTTGTAATATTGCCTTATCACCACAAGCACAAAAAGGAATATCTAATTGACGTGATATGAAAGAGGTAGAAGATGACATGGCTGACCTGTGAAACAATAAGACATGCACACATACATGAACACGATGAAGGGCGATGAAACAATAAGTACAATTGAGTTCAGATAAACATAATTAAGTATAATTAAACTTCAGTTAAACAACATAGTTGAGTACAAATTATGATAAACATAGTTTCATCTAGATGCGAGAAAGATACTGTGTGGGGGCGGAGTGCAGAACGACAGGGCGTGTGGGGGCGGAGTGCGATCGGGGACGTGCGTTTGCGGAAGGGCAGGGTGCGGCCAGGCCGGGGTGCGAACGGGGGCATGCTGGGGCACGTGTGCGTGCGATGACGTGCGACGAAGGGCGACGGCGGGGGCGTGCGTGCGTGCGACGTCTTGCGACTAAGGGCGGCGGCGGGGGCGTGCGTGCGTGCGACGTCGTGCGACTAAGGGCGGCGGCGGGGGCGTGCGTGCGTGCGACGTCGTGCGACGAAGGGCGGCGGCGGGGGCGTGCGTGGGCGGCGGTGACGGGTGCATGCATGCGACGTCGTGCGACGAAGGGCGGCGGCGGGGTCGTGCATGGGCGGCGGCGGCAGGTGCGTGCGTGCGACGAAGGGCGGCAGCGTGCGGACGTTTTCATGCGAGCGGGGAGGGCGGCCGGCGGCGGATCTATCGGCAAAGACAGGGGTTGGCCCGAGATAAAAACTGGCAAAGGTACAGAGAACAAACCGGCGGATCTGTCGGAAAGTACCTCGTGGTCGAAGATCCGACCGGCGGTCTAAGTTCGGCGGATCTGGTCTTCATCGCGCGGATTTGGTCGGCCGGCGGTCGAAGAAGAAAGGATCTGGTCGTGGTGGCGCGGATCTGGTCGGCGACGGTCGTGGTGGCGCGGATCTGGCCAGCGGCAGTCTTGGTGGTGCGGATCGGATGATCGGCAGCATTCATGGTGGCGTGGATCATGTCGCGGCCGGTCGTGGTCGCGCGGACGTCGTCGTCGAAGTCGCCGGTCGTCGTGCAAGTCATGGATGGCGGCCGATCGTCGTGGTGCGAGAAGGGGAGGAAGAGGGAGAGAGAAAATGAGGGAGAAAGGGCGCAAATTTTTACTGCGCAGCCATTTTTATTATCGGTCGAAGACCGGTTCGGTTCAGTCGAACGCACGCCCGGTTCACGCGGTTTTTTGGGTAAAAATGCCGATTTTTCATTTCTAAAACGGCGTCGATCGGACGGGGGCAGTAAAATGGCCCCATTTTAAACGGGGGAACCCCATTTTATCCATGAGTAATCTAGATTGTCTAGAGAGAGGAAGCAATTAAGATTATCACTTGAGTTGTAATTTTTTTAATTTCACTTTTCGAGTGTGTCCTTTATAATTTTATTTAAATAAATTATAAAACTCATTAAATAAATTATAAAACTAATTAAATAAATTATAAAATTAATCAAATAAATATTAGTTAATTATTATGATATATTATTATCATATTTTAACAAATGTATTAATTATTTTATAAATTTTAATTTTATGGGCAAGAATATATATATATATTTGTGATTTAATTTTACAAAATTAAAAATAACTTATATATATGTAAACATGATTCTTTTGATAGGCGTATATCGGTAAAAATAATATATTAACTTATAAATCTTTATTTTTAGTAAGTAATTAATATGGATTGTAAGTAAGAATCTTTTTTAGAGACAATTTGCATAATGTTGAATGGTAATGCATTGAACGCATCCCCTTGAATAAATGATATATACACATGTAATTTTTTTTAATATGCTACACAAACAAATCATATGATGGCTCAAGGGCATGCTGTACATAATATAATCACTAATCTCCTTCATTTGTAGTGAATTACCAAACATTCCCTGGCCACATATAAAAAAATTGAAAGATTAACATGATGGATCTCTAACCCTTGGACTACTGTCATTGTGTGTATGCAGCAAATAAATTAAGAAATATGTATTGCGTATTGCTCTTGATGCCTTCTTCAGAAACATCCTATCGAGATTTCTCAATAGATAACTTGCAGGTATAGCAATTGTGCAGATGACTTCAAGACCCCATGGCGGACTGAGTAACCAGAGAGTCACAAAATAATATACAACATGCATCAGAAACGATCTCAACCAGCTGCTTCAGCTTACAAGTCATGGAGATTTGTACAGATAAAACTATCAAGGGGTGCCACATTTCTACTCGAGGGAATACTGTATCTTTACGGCTACAGCATTTCCTCATGCAGCAAATTGCACATGGACATCAGAATGCTAAGTTACAAGATGTTGTTTACATATTATTATGTTGGCTCGCGGGGACGAGCAGCCCATAAAGAACTTAGGGCTCGAAGACGTTGGATGTAATCACCCAATGCAAGCAGCCCCCTTGCTGCCTGACGTGTTGTGAGAATCTTGTACATCTGCTGCAAAGTTTGCTGTCGAAGATTGTCCGCCTGTTCGCATACCAATATCAAATGAGTATGATTATCATTCCCAAAATGCATGATGCCACCATAAGAAAAGGCTACCAAAATGTTTCACTTCTAGATGTTTTAGGTGGGCCACTTTTCAGGAATGAAAATAAGGAATGAGAAAGAAACCTATTGGCATTACCTACGGCATTCTTCCTCTCAAAACCAAAAGAAAAGAAAGAAATAACAACATCCATGTAAAAGTAGGAGAGAACTTGATTATCTTGTCCTTGGGTCAAGTGACAGCTTCAAAAATATTTTTTGGTGGCGGAAATATTTTAAATTGATAATTGTGACATCCTTGGGATGTTTAAAATATGTGAATTTTTTTTTCTTGCAACATATGTTTAGAGCGGAATGACGTCGTATGATCCATGTAGCCGACCCCACCTAGTGGGATAAGGCTTTGTTGTTGTTATTGTTTTTTCTTGCAACCACTTTCCGAGTAAAGGTGTTGTGTAAAAGTTTTGTTCTGTGCATAGTATATGGGTGCAAGTGACTTCAAGTCTTCTACCGTTCACCAAGAATCATCCAGGATTGCCTATGTACAAGTTATAATAACTTTGAAGCTTGCATTGCATGAAATCATCTCTATAAAGATGATAATATTGGTGATAAATAGGTTTTGATTCTAATTCAGAAAGAATAACCACACTCTTGTCCTGGTCAAATAAGTTAATCAACTACATGTGCCGAAAACCAACTATAAGACATAATGTTGACGAAAATAATACATTACGTTGGCAAAATCCTATCTACAAGACAATCCCTACTCTTGGTGAAGTTTTACTTGGGAACCTTCTGATTCCTAACATTGCTGATAAGGCAGGTTGTAGTATATGTGAAATACCAGGGAAGGAATGCAGGAAAGCACTCACACCACGCGAGAGAAAAGAGCATTCATCAGAGAACTGCTTATAATATGAGTATCGATCTATTACCTGGTTCACAAAGCTTACAAGAGCCTCCAACTTTGCCATTGCATTTGTCATTTGTCCCATATAGTTTGCAACACCTGACGCACCTAGAGGCTCAGACGATAGAGTTTCGGCAAGAGTTTGTTGCAGTTTATCCATTCCTTGTGAGAGTGCATCCTCAGCTTGTTGTGAGGATTGTTGCAAGCTATAGACAGAAGCAATCTGCTGTTCTGTTAAAGGTTCCAGCTGAGGTGAGAGGATCTGTAACCCACAGATGAAGTTGTAAGTTCAATTTCCACCAAAATAACTATGTACACACTCAAGGCAGGTGCATGTGCAAAAGAGAATATGATGAACATCATTTTTCTGGCCAAATACAAAATCGTTGTCCACTACACATGGAAGTTCAAATCTTAGCATCAAATAAATCAAAATGTCAGGAACAGATAGAATAAGAATGAATTACTTCCAAGAGAGAAATCAAAGTTTGAATTGTTTATAGTTCAGTGTCACCTTTAAAAGCTCTGAAGGCCGAAATCCGCCAATCCAAAGGAAAAACCGCTCTGAAGTGGTTTTCCACATGCCAGACATCAGGTAGAAGACATCGGATTTTGCAGCAATTGCTTTAATCCGAAAAAGATTGTCATAGTGGCTCATTCCACTTTCTACAAGCATGCGAAGTTCTATGTCAGAAACATGTGCTTGTAATGCAGTTCTTAACTCACTATTTTGCCTGTTTTGCTCTTCAACCCAATGAGCATATTCCATCTCAAAAGCAGCAACACCTGAAAATCCGAAGGACTATCATGAGGTAACATGCAGAATATTGAAATATACTTTAATGTCTCCATTAAAAACAGATATGGCGACTTAAATTCATAAAGCACCAAAATTTTTCTTCCACAATATGAACAGCTTAAAAAAATTATTGTCCAAAATATGGGTAGAAACTGTGGGTAGAGATAAAGTTATGCACTTGTAAACAAGTTTATCGAGAGCAGCAGTATATATGCTGAACTCTGGGAGTGGCAACAGAGTCATATGATCAGGTTTCACTTACTTAAAAGAAAAGCAGTTGTTCAGTTAGAGTAGAGAATTGTTATATATGCAACAAAAATGGCAGTTTCAATGCAGATCACTACAGCCAGGTGTATATTAATAGCAAGCCAAATGTTACAGCGTCTTTTAGAAGCAACAAAAAGAAAAAAGAAAAGTGAGTACATAACCTGAGTTTACACTTCCTGATAACCCAACAGATGATTGCCCTAAATTTCCACTTACATACACGCCCTACAATTCAGAATTAAACATTGATTAGCTGAAGAACTCCAAGAAGATATTTATCAAGATCACTATGAATGTAACATTTTTACCTGCTGTTTAGCTCGGTCAAGCTCCTGCTCCAGCTGGGCAAGTTTTACACGGCTTGTCTCTAATTGTTGAACATAAGCCTTCCAAGAAAAAAGTGTAATTAAGAATCAGCACAATTGTGTGGTTTCACATATTTCACCTTGCTATTTCACCGGAAAGATACCTTCTTCCGTAAGCGGCTTTTTCTAGCAGCCTCTCGATTCTGTGCGAGACGTCTTAGTACCTACAAACAAAAACGCCAAAGTCTACATGAGCATAAATGATCATAGGAACATAATACTACAAACACATACAACTGGCGTACCGGAGCTAATGAACTTAGATAATGGTTGGAATCAAGTTCATACTTCATTTTGATAAAGCTTATTTCAAAATTGTCTAACTTTGTTATATTGAAAAAAATAACCCCTTTTTAAATATAAGTCCAAGGAATTATGTAATCGATCAATATATATATAAGTGTAAGTTCAGACACATGACAACCTCCAAGGCTGGTTCATATGTTCTGTATCATTACTAGAATACATTTGTTAATAATACCTTGAATCTGAACCCAATTGGTCCCCCTACATAGTTAGACGCTTCAGCAGAATTCTCCTATTTTCAGGGGATTTATTTAAAGTCTCAGACCTTATGTAATTCCTATCATCTGTCAAAGGGAGTGCATATATAAACTCCCTAGGGGTCTAGACAGAGACCCATCCTTGTAATCTTATTCCATAACAAAGAGCCGCCACCGTTTTTCCTCTTTGCGTTCTTCTGTATTTTCGTGCAATCCCTCTCTCCCTCTTTTCGTAACAACATTAATGTCTACATTATGGGCATGATTGGCACCATGATATGAACAAACTGAATAAACATGGATCTCTTGTTTGCATTTCTAAAAAGGATGTAAAATGACTTCTTAAAGATTGATAATATCTGCAGCTACTAATTGCAAAGCAAGTGTATATACATCAAGTTGTATTAAATTAACATGACACAGGGAGTTTTTCTGTGTGAAATTATATCACAGTAACATGCACAAATCAATGAGCTGTCCCTTGTTTTGCATAAAGAATGTCATTGTGATCTTAGGAAACACAAATAACATTGCAGATAATCCAGTTCACAAGGTCATTTTATCCAGTTCTCCATGAGTAGAAAGACAGAAGAAAGAAAGCAAATCACTGATAAAAAATCATAAATCGTCATCTTAAAGGCAAGAAGAGTTTGTCCACCTTATCAGACGGCTTATTTGCTTCCTGATCAAATTCTTTTGATGAGCCCAATGCCTCACGAGGAATATCTTCCATCTGTAAGAAATTTGCAAATATAAAAACATAAAGAAAATAAAACAGAAATGAAATCATCATAGTGGTCAAAGAAGAGAGATCACAATAACTATCTCACCCTATTATCAACCTTTGCTTCTGCTTCCAATATTGTTGATGTTCCTGTGTTCTGACTGCTATCAGCTTTGAAAGAGTCATTCCACATGCTAATGTGGTGGTTGGGTTCATATATGCCCATCCTTCTGGAACTTACAAATTGAGAGGATGCAGAGATCATACTACCTGAACTAAATGAAAGGAAAAGTGATTCTTTTAGTTGGAGAAACTACAGAAAAACGAAGTTAACTTTTAAAGTATTCTGGTTGAAAAAGACAAACAAATGCAACACTTATTAATTGTAGAATGCAAAATTTCATGTGAAATATGGACTCCCTGACATTCCTTCCTCCTTTTGAAAAATAAAAGTACATCATTGACAAGAATGCCTTAATTTTAGGTAATCCATCTCTCAGGTTTTATCCTAACTGAACAGATTGCTTTACTGATTGATGAAAGTACATAAATGAAAATCAGGACAAAACCCTTCTCCTGGAAGCTCTCTGGAGGCACAAGTTGTGAAATCACAAGATGTCTCCGCAGGAAATTCTTTTGTAAACAACTGATAGACGAACATAGAGCATAAAGAAGATTTACTATTCTGACATTGAGACCATGCGTTTCCAGTATTTTAAGTTCTTGTTATTATGATAAAACCTCTTTTTAAACTTGAGGGAATCATAAAATACAACCAACCTATGTAAGCACCTATTTCTATGACCAGAAATCTAGATAATCAGTAAATTAAAAATGTTTGCCATTAACCACTAAATTGTAGTCACGCTGACTCTGCAACACAATTTACAATATCACATGCGACAGTAAATTGCATAGTTTGTAAATTGCCCAAAGCTTAATGCACTGTTCGAATGCTGAGTCCTCAAACAGCTCGAAAGAACCCAGAATTATCCAAGGACGAAAATGCAAACTGAGAAACATTCCACTTTTAAACTATTACACTTTAAGGAATAATCAGTTTCAGAACATTTATTTAAAACTTTGCCAAATATGCCCAGATGAAAAGGCCTCATACTCCCTATAGTAAATTTTGTTTCCGACTTCCCGTAACCAAATCAATCTTTCACTAGACTTTTGCCCAGACGACTTAAAAGAGCTGCTTGCTTAAACCACTGAGGCACTTACTCGTAATTTCTAGTTCCACGTTTTTTTTCTCTTCTTTTCAATCCAATATGTGATCATGACCCCTATGGAACAACTCCAGATTCAAACAGAAGCTTGAAACCGAAAGATCCCAGCCTGAAATGCTTCTTCATTCAAAGCAATATTACAAGTTGGCAAAAAACAGACAAGTATCATCTCCAAACGATCCGACAACTAAAGAAAAGGAGAAGCTAAACAGAACAACCATCGTATGCTGAGGACAGAAGATGTAAAGGAGACCCTTTACCATCTAAAGACGAAATTTTTAGACTCTCCAAAAATACCGAACGCCGAAACAATCGCACCTAAATCCTAACTGGGAAAAAATAACCATAGAAAGAGGATCTAATGAAAAGCTGCCACAAACCTCGAGATCGCAAGAACAGCTCCACGCACAGCGGGGCCCGAGCGATGACCACGGCATCCTAAAAAACCCTAGTTACCAGTTCACAGACCGCACCCCCTCTTTTTTCCTTCTCTCTTTCTCCCTCCCTCCCTCCCTCCCTCTCTCTCTTCCCCCCTCGCTGCTGCTTGCGTCGCGAGAAAGGAGGAAGAACGAAAACGCGAAAGAACAGAAGTTGGAATGCCGGTAAACGACCACTCTCTCTCTCGCTTCGCGTCATTATTTGCTTCGTCAACAATTTATATTATAATCAATATATATATCAAAAAACAATTTCATAGAATCAATAATTTCTGCGTGGGGTGTCATAATTATATATATTTTTGTATATATATAAAGGAGTGGCACTATTTTCACTTAAAAAACATTATTTCCATTCTATTTTATTAGATAAGGACAAAATGTCCACTGATATTTTTTTTGAAGTGTGCCGTATGTAAATATATATTTTTTCTAAAAAAAATTCTACGTTACAGTAAACTTGTGACGCTTCTTCCCCCGGCGCACGTTAGCGTTCCCCACGCAGGATAAAGTGGCGTCAGTGACCCGTCACTTTGACGGCAGGTGGGAGGATCGGGTCACTTACAACGGTGAACTTACCACTGTGGGATATATTAAATAATTTATAATTAGTTTGGGTCCCATTTCCCTGCGTCTACTAGCACAAATTTGAATATTGTATCTGAGAGACCACAACGCTAAATTATAACACACACGAAAATTATAAAAAGCGTAAAAAAATTCTAGTATTTTTTTAATTATGTTTTAATTTTTGCAATTATGTTTCTTTTGCATTTTTTTTCGAAATCACCGTACGAAGAATCAAGTAAAAATGTTTTTGATTAAACAGCCTAATTTTAAAATGCATATATGACCATTTTAACTATGCATGATTTAGATGATAAATTTTCAATAAAGTATTAATTAAAAATTCGTAACTACCGAGAACTTTTTTTTATACTACAAAAAAAAAAATTAAAATATCAAATTTCGTTAATGTGTTTTTTTTTCGAATCAGAGATTAAAAGTACTTAATTATTAGTCAAATAAATCATCCATTAGTCCAACATTAGAATATTAATTCATGGTGTTCAACATTATCGCCCCACGGAAGATTCCCACGTCACCAGTGACATCAGCGACACCAACTCTCTCTCTCTCTCTCTCTCTCTCCATTCTCCTTTGACGAACCGAGCACAGGGAGGTTGGGACAGGGATGACGAGCAAGCAAGTGGAACTGTGGAAAGCAGGGCAGAAGAGCACAAACCGTCCAGTGGGGGAGGTTTTGCTTTTTGCTACATCTTTTACCTTTTCATATATCAAGTCATAAATTTTCGGTGAACACTCAAACACAAACGTCTGTTATATGTTTAAAAACAAAACGAAAGTACCATTCATGAATAGTCCATAAGAGAATGATTATCTAAAAAAAAGTTATTGGATTTATTCTTAGATAAGTGAAAAAGGTTATTATAAGAATATACTACTTATAGCAAATTCTCATTTATATAAACCATTTGAAAAGAAAATAAGTAGTTGCATCTATGGAACTACTTATTCTTTTGAATATATATCCCTTCCGATTTACTTTCAGTTCGTGAGACTTAGAAACCCAAATTTGAATATATTGCAATCTCATATTATATTTTTGTTTCAATAGGAAGGAATGAACTTTATATTTTAAAAGCAGGGACTGATCTTGTAATAAATACCTCACTTTTGGAACTTGCTACTGCAACAGTAACACTCACCTGGGATTGTTTCTGTGGAAATTGTCTGGGAGATGATCAACTCCATCCTTAAGGTGTGTATCAGTCGCTGGATGCTCCAAGATCAGCTCAAGATGGTTGAAACTTGAAACCCATGCCACCTGTGCTGTTGCATCGAACTTGGCATTAATTTATGGAACAACATATTTAGTTCTAGAATTGCAACAAATTCTTGCATAAACCTGGTGCTGCTTCAATTCATGAGTGAAAAAATATATATGGAGCACTATGAATAGAATTTAGTTACGAATGATTGAACATGAAAGGAAGAATATTTGTCACAATAAAATGAATTTAGCTCTTAGTTATCAAGGATTACACTTTAGTTTTTAGAGAAATATATCATTAACTCCTTGCATGGAGTATATATATTGAATGTTCATTTCATTAAAGAGGAAAAGGAATCACTACAGCTGTGTCCACTCATGTCGCCTGTGTGACAACTTAACTGAAGTCATCTCTGACATACGTTCACTTTTAAAGTCAGAAACTGAACCACTAGGGCAGTAGTAGTAGCCAATGTTTCTGGCTTTAGAGCATGATCGCCATGCCATGAGCATACTTCATGCGAGGAAAACTTGGGGTTGTTTACTCACGAGAAGCATGAAAAACAGTGTCAGATATATGTAACAAGTAAATGAGGGGTGTTGCATTCTCTTATACAAAGGAGTCATGAGTTCTGAAGAAAAGATTTCTAATAACAGTCTTTCAGAAGACGAATAGATCGATATAAAAGTCGATATCAAACAAGACTTTCTATGCATGTAATCTTGATCAGAATCAGTACTAATGAGTAGTATATATATCCAACTGGGAAGAACAATAGACTAGTTTGAATCCATGAAGGAAATTAAACATGCAAAAATGGCAATGCTACCAACTCTAACATGCTTCATAGCAGTCTAATGAACCCAAAACAACCCCAAAAGAAGGGAAACGGACAACTAAAGAAGTAGTAATGACACAGAGGAGTATGCCGCCCTCCGCCTCGTCTTAAGAGTTAAGACAGCGGCGAGAGAGGGGGTCGAGAAAGATGACCAGTGAAGGAGAGGTACGCCGGAGGAGGAGGCCGACGGATCGAGGCGTCGCGTTCTGAATTAGGAATGCGAGTGAAGTGCCAGAGAGCTGTGGGGGTCGTCTTTTGTTACGTTGTCACATATAAGTTATATCTAGTTTTGTGACGTTTGGAGAATAATAAATGTCACTAAATAGACATGTTTATAACTAATCTTAAGATTGACATCGATAATTATCATAAAAGAGACCTAATTTATTCTATTACTAAACTTGAAACTTTACATATGTATTTGCAATGATAAAAACCTATGAAATATATCAATTAACAAGTATATATGCATCAGTCAGAATGGATAATTAAGTAGCTAGACAAATCAACTGAGCTTGCTGGTAACTTGCCTGTGTAATCTGGAACCAGTTATTATGTTCAGGATTTCCGAGAGAGAGAGAGAGCGAGAGAGAGAGAGAGAGAAGCAAAGAGGAGATATGAAATGGGAATCGGAAACCTTGGTTTATAAGCTCTCCCCCTTGTGCAAATTCCACCAGACATATTCAGCGTGCATACATATCAAGTGGCCAACCTTTTTTTATTAAGATATTGCTGCAGACATCTAATTGTTAATTATCGCATAATTGAGCATTATCATTAACTAAGTTGTATGAGGGGCCACTAGTTACATCGAAAGGTAACCATATGTTGTAGTCCTCGTAGGAGTCTTGTACAACTCCACATATTCCATCTTAATTACTGAAGTGCAATTATGTACAAACTAAAAGATTATTTTTTTTTTACAGGGAATACATATATCTGATAATAATAACTCAGGAAAGATGTTGCTAATTATATGGTTCTCCACCCGGGATTAACGCGATCAAGTAAAAAAATACTTTGTCATAATTTAAATTAACAAAACATGCCTAAGCAGTCTCTCATACTTTGTCATAATATTGGTACCACCCCTCGGATTTTTTATTGAACCATTCTTGAATATTATAATGATAATCCATAAAAAAGTTTGAACTTGGTGCAAAGAAGGTTGCTACTTTCTCTCCTTCTCCCTCTTCTCTTTGGCTCCATCATCCCTGGCTTTTCTGATCCCTTGTGGGCGTTGTGGCCATCACAATACTGTCTGGTATATACCTTTCCTAAGTCCTAACCCTCTGCCGAGTTGCGTGTGAACGAAGTGTTGGCATCTCTTTAAGATGAAAAAGATTACCACAGGCTGTAAAAAAAGATTACACTTCATCCATGCATGCATGGCCTAAAAGAAGATAAGCTTTTCAGCACCACCTTGTTTATTTGCCGTAGTGCACTGCATGAAGATGTACATTAGTGCGCCTTTGGAGGTCAAAAAGAGAGCAGCGTCCCCTTTGTTTTGTGAGGGCTTCATAATGCAAGGCGCTCTTTGCTGGCTGATTAATTAAGTGATTCCTTAATCCCCTCAGCTTAATTAAGTTATTGATGTTTACAACTTACGGAAACTAAAAAAAAATCTCTCCCACTTCTTTTTTCTATGACATAAATATGTTATCTTAACATATCTAGGGTATATAAGAGTAACATATGTAAGTCTAAAGCATCCTGTAAAAGCTCAGGAGCCAGGTAGGAGGTGATAGAGAAATTGGTGAATGACTAAGATTCTCATGTGACTAGTGCTTTGCCACTGCTACGTACCATATGTATGTATGCTTTTGAATTACTTCGAAATGCTTGGCTGCAGATATTGAATACTAAAGTTAAATATTCAAAGATCAACTTGATATATATGTTTTAGATATAATTCAACTGTAACTAGGAAGTAGGAACCATAAAAACAAGGAATCAGTTTGAAAACTTATATAACTTCAACATTGTTATATAAAATTTTGCTATAGAATGTAATGACAGAAAAAGGCGATCAGTACTGCAGTAATTATTTTTTGCTGATGAGACAAATCTGAATTATTTTTTTATATTTCTCTGTAGGAGCAAATAATTCGTTCTGTCTCTATTCCGTGTCAAACTTTCTTTCTCAAAGTCACGTATACGCATTGTGCTTACATATATGATAAATTAACATATTCTCAAACCGGTTACTTGAGGGAGTAATCCATCATTTTCTTTAGGCAATGGATGAGGATAAGATAATTTTAGTTACTTGGAAAGGATCCAACCTTTACTGATGTGGTTAAAGAAACGCATATATGCACGCCACACACTTTTGTGCTGGTTTTGTGTCGAGTCCGAGGGAGGGGGAGAGAGAGAGAGGTCTTTTTTTCTTCTCTTTCTTACTGAAGAAGGGAGCGAGAGCCAGGGAGAGAGAGAGAGAAAGAGTCCATTGTTGCTTGAACACTATAACAATGATTGGTGTGTTACCACTGTGCATGGCTGGTGGATTCATCTGAGCTTCTTTTGGCAAGGTCCCATATTGTCTCCTCCATTATTGTGAGACTTTTATGGTTCCAACTTGGTGCAGAAAACCTTTCCTCAGACCATGGGCTCTCACTGGATCATTTCTGGTGATGTGCAGAGAGAGAGAGAGAGAGAGAGAGAGAGAGAGAGAGAGGTGAGAGCATGAATATATTATATATCTAAATTCAGTATATATTCAAATCACCATGCATGATCGATTAGTACTACTGTTCGATTGGTTTCCATTGGATTTGTGAAGGGGCACCTCTTAGTGGAAGTCCTTTCTCGATAGCACTTTAGAATGTTCGCTAAAGCGGCATGCAAATTTGAATCTGGCAAACGATACCAATATTTCTCACCACTTTTACCCAAACCTGGAGAGGCGTACCGCGTACGTGTGTGGGGCGCCGCTGATAGATTCTCTAGTACCATCTATTATAATTCCATTTTCTTTGATTGAAATCAAGGTTGCCAAAGATAATAAGAGAACTATAGCATCAAAGATCTATCTTAAATCATAAAAAAATCTAGTTAGATAGTACAAATGAAAGAAGATTAACAGTGATAAAACCGTACAATAGATAGTAATATATATGCAAATAAAATTATGTATTAATTACAATCTATATTATATAATTTATATTTATGATATTGAAGACCAATATAAGAAGGGAACTCTGACCAATTAAGATTTCTGAGCTTTTGCTTGGCGATGTAGCTGGGACGAGAGGATAGTACTATATATATATATATATATATATATATATATATAATAATTTTAGAGATGCATAGGAAGTTATTGGTGAACACTTTTAATAGTGTCAAGATGTTGATATGATGTACACCTTGAAATTTATATGTAGCTTGCTATACATTCACCACTTCTAACTATAAATTTACAACAATAAAGAGGACATCTGTTAAAATATTGCTAGGAGAATGTAAGTCTAAAACAAGAGGATAACTATATGATGCTCCATTTCTCAAGTATAATTAAAACCACCATATTCTTCTTCCCAACTAAATCCATATTATTATTTTTATTATGACACTATCTATCTATCCATCCATACTTACATATATAAGTATATGTATATATATACATATATAAGTATATGTATGTAACACCCCGAGACCCACGTGATTTTCACATGCTCAGAGTCATCCCAGAGGCGCTACTCAATTTTCTATAAAATATTTTTGCGAAATAAAATCTATAAAGCGCAGAATATAAAATATAAATGCGGAAGACTTTTCAAAAATAATAACTAATAATCCATAATAATCGAAATGCTAAAACATCCATAAGTTTACAATTCTAATAAGTGCGGAAATAATAAAACTAAATCACTAGATCTAATGTCATGTGCAACATCTGTGTCACTGAGCGTAGCCACCTGCAGGACCATCATCTATAGCTCTTTCACCTGCACGGATCTAAGTACAGGGAAATATCCATGAGTATAAAAATACTCAGTACGTAGGGTCTGAAAGATAATCAATATGCTCAATTAAAAATTAGATAAAATCAATAATGAGTCGATTGAGCAGTCAATACAATAATCAATTAACAATTTATCAATATGATCAACATATCAGGCTATAATTAACAGACCAATGTAAATCAATAACAATTGTTCCAATTAATAATTATCAATTGCCTGATTAATAGATCAATATTCAATTGACAATTTCTAATTCGATAATCAATGGTCATTGGCCAATAATAATTCAATTCAATAGGGCAATAATAATTGCCAACTCCATGCCAATGTATCCAAATGACCATGATTTAATTCAATTCATTTCAATTCCAATTTCAATTCAATTCAATTCGATTCGATTTTCAATGTTCGAAGTTATCCAATTCAATGAGGAGTGCTCAGTCAATTAAGGGACACCATGCCACTTTCATGCAGGTCAGTGGGAGATCAGTGCCACGGCAAGCCCGATACGATTCAATGGGTTCGTGTATGGTGGGGGACGAGTGGTCATACACAGGACAGCCATAGCTTTTACACTATCTGCCCCATTCAATTCAATTCAATTGGTCCCGGCTTAGTGGCAATCAGTGAACATGGGCCCAGTAACTTTCGACTTTATCTTGTTTACCTAAAATGTCTATCTTTTGATAAATTATCAATTTGATTAGATAAATTCTGAACTCAAAACTAAGTAGGTCAACAATACAATCAAAATTAAAGTTCATCATAATATAAACAGATCAATCACCAACAATATAATTAATACAACAAATTAATTAATAAGAACAATAATAATCAGTAATTAAAATTTACTCAAAAATAAATAATAACTCTCGGTAGTGTACTCTCTGTACTATTCTTCTATTATATATATATATATATTCTGGCCGATAGGTTGGAGAAAGAAATTTCCTCTCCTGAATTTTATTTTTTGCGTGAAGGTTAACAAATTAATTTACTTTTCCCACTTTTTCATAATTTTCTCTCTCCAAATCTTCCTTCCTGTTCATTACGGCCGTAACATCAATTCCCCTTTTTTTTATAAATCTCTCTCTCTCTGATTTGACGGCCGTAAATTCTCTTCTTTTTTTTCTACATCTTTCTCTCTCCAGATTTTACCCCATATTCCATTACGGCCGTAAATCCTAACTCTTCGGCCGTAAACACTCTTTTTTTCATCTTTCTCTCTCTACCCTTTTCTCGGCCGTAAAACCTCGTCTCCAACGTTTTTTTTTAATTTCTTTATGGCCAATCCATTTTCCCTTCTCATTTTTTTCCTTGCTTTTACTCCTTTCCATCTGTACGTGAATCTCGCCCTCTCGTTATGCCCTTTTTTTTTCTACGGGCGTAAACGCTCTTTCTCTTTTTACCCCCTTTACTACCGTAAACAACGTCGCAATAGCAAACAAAATTACGGCCGTAATAATTTTAATTCCAAACTAGATTGCACCTTAAAATATCACGACACAATAGAAAAAGGAATCCCCCCTACGTACCTGCGCGCCTTGTTCTCTGACGTCGCCGAAGACGAAGCCAAAAATAACGAAGACGAAGCCAAAACGTTCGTACCCCCTATTCTTATTTATAGTGTTTATAGATTTTTAATTATTCTCTAACCATATTATCTAATCTCATTCAAATTAAATCCTCTAATTTATCCCTTTAACCACTCCCTATTTATTCTAATATGTGATTAGATAAATTATGAAATTAATCGAATAATCATATCCCTAATCAAACTCCTCTCAATTTTATTTTATTTTCGAAATTATTAAATATAGTAATATTAATAACAATATTTTTCAAAATAATATAATAAAATATCCATTTATTAAATCCTAAAAATTCAGGGTCGTTACAATGTATTTGAAATATTTATTTATTGTTCTTTTAGAGAACAATGTCCTTTTTCTAAAGAAAATCTTTTAGATTCAAAATGCCCTAGCGTCTTTTTCACAAGATAATAAAAAAATGAATTAAATTTGTAGCTTGTATTAAATTTGTTTCAAAATGCCCTACCGCCAAAATTTAATTGAAAGTTGATGATGAATTAAATTTATTTTTTATAATTGTAGCTTGTAAGTGAATAATCTTACAGGAATATACGTATGCGTCTCGGCGGTGGGGATAGACACAGTCGAGCGGGCAATTTCTTCGACTTCCATGGAGAGGTTCCTCATCGGCCAAGCTCGCCGAGATCGTTCCATCTTCGGCATCATCGCCCGGGGCTTTGGGTTCCGACCCGACAAGTCCGTGCCGATGGCTGTCTCAAAACCTCCGACAACCAGACCTGCCGCCCGGCCCTTGCGGATACGACTTCGTGGAACAAGTCGAGATTTGAGCGGAGCTTCGACACTCTCCTTGGCGACCATGACGATGAGGCAATGTCGACAATGACGAGGCGAGGGCGGCCGATTGCGAGAGATTCGACGAGGCGAGGGTTGCGATTTACTCTCTCCCTTTCTCTCCGACTGACGACGAGGGTGACGATTGCAGGCGGCTTTAGCTCGATCGTGCATGTAGAGGTCGTCATTGACTTGGCCGACGATCATAGGGGACGCTCATGGGTGGCAGGCTCGGAGGAGGTTAGGGCACCGGTGACGATGACAACACTTAGAAGTGTCGGTGACAGCAACGACGGCAATGCCAATGATGCTCGAAAAAGAGGTGGGAATATGACGTATCGCTCACCGTCCAATCTAATAACTACAATCCCACAATTGACAAGTGTGCATATAAAAAGGACACGGCCCATTATGACATAGGAATCAAAGAATTTAAGCCCGATCTCCTCCTGGGCCGTCTTCTTAAACATTTACCACTTGGAGTTCGTGTCGATGGGTCCCCCGCCTCACCACAATTCTCTTCTTCACTTGCACTGTTTCGATCAAAACCCTAAATCCCCAAAATTTAATCAACACAGACCGCGAACTCTGCCTCTCCCTCGCTTATCAGTCTCTCTCCTCTTCGCGATATCGTTCACCTCCTCCACCGGCGCCACCATTTCCGTCTCTCTACGGTGCCTCGATTCCCCTCCCACCATCGCGGCCACTGCGCCCCTGAAGCTTGCTGGGGCCACCTGTCATCACTCAGTCGTGGCGGCGCCGTGGGCGGAATGAGGAATCGGACCGACATCATTGGAGGTGAGACCCATCCGGGCGCTGATATGCTTTAAAGTAAAAAAAAAATATCGTTTCAGTTTTGGGTTTAAATGGTCACATTTTGTTTTGGTTTTGTTGCATTGATGCATTTCTAAGGAGTTCGGACTACTGAACAAAGCTTTATTCCTTACAGGACATGACTTACGTAGTTAATTCTGGTTCTATAAGGCCCAGCTCAGTGAAATAAAGAAAAGGATGCGTTGTTGTGTGGATATGGAAGCTCTTTTACCGGTTTTGAATAATTCAGATTATTTTACAATACCTTCGATCAGTGAGTTGGCAGCTCATGAGGCGGTTGATTCTGGTTATTGCAGCAGAGTTCCCGACTTTGTTGTTGGAAGGAAGGGCTGCGGCCAGATAAAGTTTCCAGGATATACTGATGTTAGATGGATGAATCTGGAGCAGATTGTCAAATTTGGTAGAAACTTTGTGTCGGTGTATGAAAATGATATTGATAAACCTCCCTTGGGTCATGGCTTCAACAAGCCTGCTGGAGTAACATTGACACTTCAGCTGAGTTCATTTATTAACTGTGCGGAAAAATTGAAGAGAGTTTCTGACAGGCAAGGGGCATGTTTTCTTTCATTCGACTCCTCCAATGGTGAATGGAAGTTCCTAGTGCCTCATTTCAGCAGGTTTGGTTTGGATGATGAAGAAGATGATATGGCTGTTGATGATGTGAATGCTGAACCTTCTGCAGATACAAGAGGAGGGACAGTGCATTCTTCTGGTCCTTTGCTGTCTCATTCACTTCCAGCACATCTCGGGCTTGATCCTCAGAAGATGCAGGAGATGAGAGCAGTAATGTTTCCTATAGAAGAGGACGATGAAGAATATGATTACTCTTTTCATAACAGGAAGAGATTTACTGGCAAGGAGCATATTATGGATGACACCCGAAGCGCCGTCGGCAAAAATTTTAGTCACAGAACTCCTTTGTTAGGTTCGTCATCAAAGACGGTGGCTAAGATCAGTCCTTCTGTTACACGGAAGGAACCAGTAGCTTTACTTGAATACAATGTTAGCCCTTCTGATGTGAGCCCATCTAGTAACATTCTTATGACAGGTCAAAGAAAGGGAATGCCACTTACTAGGGTGACAAAGATAGTAGGTTTTAAAATGGAAGAAAAGCACGAAACTCCTTTAGGTGGTGGGTATTCAAGAAACATAGTTGATGCTGCACTATTCATGGGAAGGTCATTTCGCGTTGGATGGGGATCAAATGGAATCCTTGTTCACAGCGGCACTCCAGTTGGTAGTCCTAAGAGAGGTTTATCTTCTATTATTCATATGGAGAAGGTGTCTATGGACAAAGCTTTTAGGGATGAAAGGAATAAAGTTAGGGAGGAGCTTGTTGATTTGTGCATTTCTTCCTCTCTAAATTTGCACAAGTCATTTGACCATGAAGTCAAGAATCTTGACCTTGGTTCTTGTGAAATTAAACTTCAGAAAATTGTATGCAACCGGTTGAATCTTTCAGAAGTTTGTCGGGCTTATATAAGCATTATTGAAAAACAGATCGAGATCACAGGTTTGTCAACATCTTCTCGTATCCAGTTAATGCATCAAGTCGCAGTTTGGGAATTGATAAAAGTTCTCTTTTCCGAGAGGGAATCAAATGGAGAATCAAAAGATCTCATTGACGATGATGGGGAAGAGATGATGCTTGATACGAAAGATGGGCCTCTTGACATAGACATTGAGGCCAAACCTTTTGTTCGGAGAGCAGAATTTAGCTATTGGCTGCAAGACTGTGTTTGCCACCGGGTACAAGATGAACTTGGCTGCTTAAATGATTCAAGTTATCTAGAACATATCCTAGTACTTTTGACTGGGCGGCAACTGGATGCAGCAGTAGAACTTGCTGCATCTAAAGGAGATGTTCGGCTGGCTGTATTACTGAGTCAGGCTGGAGGGTCAATGGTGAATCGTCACGACATGGCCCAACAGTTAGATCTCTGGAAAATGAATGGGTTAGACTTCAAGTATATCGAAAATGACAGGTTGAAATTATATGAGTTGCTTGCAGGTAATGTTCAAGGTGCACTTCAAGACTCTTCAGTTGACTGGAAGAGATATCTTGGTTTGGTAATGTGGTATCAACTCCCACCTGACACTTCTTTATCCACAATCATTCATACTTATCATCAGCTTCTTAATGAAGGAAGAGCTCCACATCCCGTCCCAGTTTACATTGATGAAGGGCCATCCGAAGAATCTGTTAACTGGACTGTTGGTGATCGTTATGACATGACATATTATCTCATTCTTCTTCATGCTAATGAAACTCAGAATTTTGATATGCTGAAAAACATGTTTAGCGCCTTCTCCTCAACGTATGATCCGCTAAACTATCACATGATTTGGCATCAACGCAGCATACTGGAATCAATTGGTGCATTCAACTCAGATGATCTCCATCTCCTTGATATGAGCTTTGTTTCCCAGTTGCTAAGTCTTGGGCAGTGCCATTGGGTCATCTATGTTGTTCTTCACATGCCTTATCGTGATGATTTAAAATATATTCAGGCAAATATTATAAAGGAAATTTTGTTTCAGTATTGTGAATCATGGAGCAAAAATGAGCTGCAGCGTCAATTCATTGAAGAACTTGGTATACCATCAGAATGGATGCATGAGGCATTGGTGAGTATAATAATTTGCATTCACGCTATGCTCCACTTATGTAAATGCAATTTGTATGTGCTTGACTTAAGTCTTCTGATTAGCGACTTAACTTTCTTTTTTCTCTAAATAGAAGCTGAACATGTTCATCTAATATTGTTGCAGGCAGTCTTCTTTGAGTATCATGGGAAACTCCTGGAAGCACTTGAACATTTTCTTAAATGCTATAGTTGGCAAAAAGCTCACTCAATTTTCATGACATCAGTTGCTCCTTACCTGTTTCTATCATGTACGTATTCTGTAATCACTATATCTTGGTACATATTGGAATCTGAGCTGCTTCAACAGCACTGTCATTTCATGAATTGCACTAGTCTCTTTCCCCCAAAAAACTGCATTACTATGTTTAGCACTAAGGCTATTCTTCCTTGCAGATTCATTTTTTTGGATTTGATAAAAATGCCCTCTTCCTTCTCTTAATGAAAACCATTTAATGTGACTGAATTATTGTGTTTAAATAACAATCTTTCAGGCCACTTGTATGTCTTATATTCTCATTATTTGTTTACATAATCTGCTACAGCTAAAGATCAAGAGATTTGGAGAATTACAAGCTCTATGGAAGAGCACAAGTCTGAGATTGCTGACTGGGACTTGGGTGCTGGAATTTATATTGACTTCTATTGTTTAAGAAGTTCATTACAAGATGAGGACGTCATGAATGAATTGGTATTGCACTTAAATGTGTTGTTTCTTATTCTTATTGAACTATTGAAATACTAATAAGTACTGAACTTTCCTATATTGAACTATTGCAATCATCTGTTGAGATTTATATAATCAGTTAGTCTTCAAGTTCACATGAAATATTTCTAGCACGGCGACTAAGCTCTTTAACATGCTACTAAATTTGTTTGCTCGCTTAATCAACTTGTTTGCAGTTTGTTCTGTACTTTGCTCAACCATCTAGCTCTTTGATTCGCTTCCCCTATGCAGCATTATTATGCATTCATCAGGCATCTCATTTGAGTGTGAGAATTCAGTGTATCAACAATGTGTTTTTTGAGAAGATTATCAACAATGTTTTTTATCTAGAAATTCACTCTAATGGTGGTAAGCTGAAATGATTTTTGTGAGCTTCATCAATCTAATATTTTGTTTATTTATATCTGTGTTTGTACATACCCAACTAAACATGTATATTGAACTTGAGGTTTCAGTGTGCTATGATGTACCAAAATATGATCTCTTAACTTGCGTCTGACAATTTCTAAAATTGATTCATTATGGAATGTCAAATCTAGGCATCTGGCTTTCCATGTATATTTAGTCTACTAAGGGATGCCTCATTTTATGTTTCATTTCATAAGAGAGTTTGTGTTGGGAATGCATTCTATATTTTTTGGTATGCCGTCGTTCTCTGTCTCTTGTTCTTTGTGCATTTGCTCGTTATCACCATATAATTGGTTGATTGATTTGATGATTAATTCTGGATGGTTCCATGTAGCCGACCCCACCTAGTGGGATAAGGTTTTGTTGTTGTTGTTGTTGGTGACAAAATATTAACATCTTAGAACTTGGCTACCGTGATCTTTTATCTCTTCTTAATCTTCTTGCTGTTCTCCACTTCTTTAGGATCCTCTTGGGAAAAAAAATGAAGAATGCAGAAATTTCTTCAATCGGTTAAATGATTCATTGCTGGTTTGGGGAAGCAGATTATCTATTGATGCAAGGTATGTGATGTCACCTAGAACAGTAAAAAATGTTCTTCTAAAGAAAACACTCAAATACTGTGTGGAGCGGGAGTTGTACTCCTACGGAAAATTCTCTTCCCTTTAGTGATGAATGTTCAATCTCATTACTCTTGGACACAAGCACACCATACTTAAACTAATCATTCCTTGTCACAGGGCAACCTTTTCTAAGATGTCAGAGGAACTTTGCAGTCTTTTGATATCCATTCCTGGCGAGTACTCCAGTCCCTCGGTTAAGATGGGCTGCTTTGAAACAATGCTCACTGCTCCTACTCCAGAAGATGTCCGGTCTAGTCATCTGCAGAATGCTCTCTCAGTTTTCACATATTTACTGTCGGACGCTCCAGCATAGTTATATTAGCAGTTTTCCTATCGGGGCAGCGGGTTGTCATTCTTCATTCTTTTTTTTCCTAAGATTCTCCGAATCAGGACTGCAGGATTGCTGCCTTTGTTGTAAAGTTTTGGCATTTATTTTCTAGTTTACTAATTCAATCAAGATGGTCTGTATTTGTATGTTTGTAGCTCGTTAGGAGACGCTTTGATGATTTTTACATTTGTTAGACTTAATGATGAGAGTTTCTTTTCTTCCTCAGGCAATGTCTCTGCCCAACGAGCATAGGTTAAATACATTGCTTGCAACTTCATTTGCGCAATTAAGCTGATATTGGGTGTATTTCTCCGAGTTTTATTCATAGTTTGGTGGTCTCGGATGTCTTAATCATTATTTTACTTTAACGATAATATTACAATTTTATATCAGAAGGCTGTCCCTAGTTTTCATGTACCTTTTGTTTGTTTATAATAACTAATGAGCAGCAAAGGGGTAAATTACATGGTCTTCAACTTTATTTTTTTACACAATTAGTCTTCTTAACCAATGATAATGAATTTTTAATGAATTTTTCGATTGTCTTATGCACGTGATCGTCACATAAGTGATTTTCTTTTCATTCACGTCATTTAAAAAAAATAATATAAATATAAAATAAACTCATAAAAATTTTAAAAAAAAGCAATGAAAAGGGGGTAGACTCGCCGGCTCGCGAAGTAGAAAAGGGGGGCGGGCAATGGGGGAAAGGGGTGCGTCAGCCTCTCTCGCGCACGACGAGGAAGAAACGAGGGGTGGCGCCCCCTGTGCGAGCTCGTGGAGGGGGTGCCGGCCCCCCTCGCGTCTTCCTCGTCGAGCCGGCGAGCTCGTAGAGGGGGCGCCGGCCACCCTCGTGACTTCCTCGCGCACCGACCAGGAGGAATACCGTGTTGGTGAGCCTTGCGTTGTGGACGTCGAGCATCACGTCGGCGGAGTTCACCAGTCGCGCGAACTTAGCCAGGTCGGTGGTGATTTCCAGCTCGACGATCTGCACGTGGAAGCCCAGGCTCATGGCCATGTCCGCCATCTTCTGCTAATTCAAGAACACCAACGCCTTCCTCCGGGATTTGATCAGCAGCTTGGGCTTCCTCCTGATGTCCCACTCCTCCCCGGTTGGCTTGGCGACTGCGCGCTCGAGCCCGAACGGTTTCCTCAGCTCCGCCTTGAAGTCCATGATCGAGTAGCAGTCCGGGGTCCTCGACGGGTCGATGCCCAGCTCCTTGTGGAACTCGAGACTCGTGACCACTACGGTCACAAGGGAGAAAGGGGGCGCCGACCCCCCTTTTCTGCTTCACCCGTCGGCTGCAAGCCGACGAAGGGGGAAAGGCGCTCTCGCCCAGTGCTGATGGAGAAAGGGGCGGTCAGCCCCCTTTTTAATTTTTTTTACATTTTTAATATGAATTTATTTTATATTTATATTATTCTATTTTTTTAGATTACATGGATGAAAGAGAAATTATTTATGTGGTAGCCACGTTTGCAAGGCAACAGAAAAACTCACTATTACCGATCAAAAGGACTAATCGTGCAAGAAAATTAAAATTGACGAACATTCTAGTTACAAATTGAAGTTGAGAGACCAATTTGAAAACGACTTAAAGTTGAGGCACTTTTACTTTAACCATAATATTACAATTTTATATCAGAAGGCTTTCCATATTTTTCATGTATCCTTTTGTCTGTTTATAATAACTAATGAGCAGCGAAGTGGATGCATATCTACTTGTGATGATGATGTATTCTTATGACAGTTTTATTTAGACTTAGGCACTGTAAATATGTGTTTTGCACATTATATTATACATCACCAATTATTATTTTAGTAATAAAAGAAGTGGATTGATGTGATCTAGATACATTTCTGTGGATTTTTTAATTCCCTTTCAATTGGACCTTTCCTGAAAAATGATGTGTATGGTTTTGTTCATCCGGTTAAATAAATATTAGTAAGATTTAATAAAAATTAATTGATAAATATAACAGTTGAAGTAATATATAATTATATAATACTAAAGAATAAATATAGGAATATAATTTATAATCACACACATGATATTCATAGTAATTACTTAATTATATTTTATTTTAAATGATAATATTTTTAAAATTTGTTAACAAAAACTAGTAATTATTTTAAAATGAACTTTTATTGATATTTCATCCTGTAACTAAAATTAAATATGTAAAATTTCAATTTAAACATGATGTTTAAAAATTAAATAATGTTTCATTAAAATAAATGAGAATATATTAGGGATGCAAAACTATTTTTATGTGTTGCTTATGTATTTATATTGAGAAAAAAAATAAGAAAAAGTTGTTCATGTGTTTTCCCCTATGGACTAGTTTTATGAAACTAGAAAACTTTGAATAGTTGAGGAAGTTTAGCGGATATGATTCCAAAGAAGCTTTTTTTTTATTATATCCAAAATTGATTTTTTTTATATTTGTTCTTTTATGGTACATCTTAATGCTTATATCCATCATCGATTCTTGTTTCTTTCTTTTAATTTCACCATCGGTTCGCTCTCTTGCGCTGTGGGCCTCTGGGTATAAAGAAAGATTTGAGGTCCAAGAAGGAGCTCAGGCCCGGAAGTTAAAACCCTTCCAAATTCCAAACCAAACCCCTCCAATTCCTTCCGTCCTCAAGCTTCTTGCTACGCTCGACGTCCATGGGGACCAAGAGGCCAAGAAACGATCAAGAGGAGGAGAGGAACGCCCCCAGTGATGGCGCGTCCGACCCCCAGACCCAGCCGCCGATTCTCCCTGTCGTCGACACGCCTCCGCCTTCCGCTGAAGGAGACGAAGCCGGCAACGGCAACGGCGGCGAAGACGACGAGGAAGACGTCGGGAGGCTCCTGGAAACGCTCTCCCAGGACCAGCTCGTCGCTGTCCTCCGATTCTCCGCAGTCATCTGCCACGAGACCGCGGCAGAGATCCGGCGCGTTGCGAACCTCAATCCCGCCCTCCGGCGGCTTTTCGTCCGCGGTCTTCGCCGGGGGAACACCGACGACGACCTCCGGGCTGCCTTCTCCAGCTACGGCGATATCGAAGATTGCCGCGTCTTCTACGATAAGGAAACCGGCCGGTGCAAGAATTACGGCTTTGTCCTCTTCCGCGATCGCAGTGCTGCTCGCCGGGCCTTCCGCGATCACGGGAAGATCGATGGTCGCACGACTTCTTGCTGGCTTGCCTCCTCCGGCCCGTTCTGCGATGCGTCTGGGTACCTCGATCGCCATCAACAACGGGACTCTAAACTTAGCGCCGGATCCGCTGTTCAGTACCCAAGCAAGATCCTTGCTAGGGACGTCCACACGAATGGCGACGGCGACGGCAACGGCAACGGCAACGGCAACGGTCTTCTCAAATCCTTCTCCCAGTTCGAGGAGATCGAGGAGGATCCTAAAGGGTCCAACCGGCACACCCACAAGCCAAAGCATCCGGGCGCGGACAAGGCAGTTGAAGAGCCGAATAAGACCTTTGAGAACCATCAGCCCATCTGCCAGAGGGCGACGGAGGACAAGGTTAAGAGAAAACGTGTTGCTGCCGGAATGGTGCCACATAATGCCCCATCGAATACGGGAGCCGTCAACGAGGCTCCCTATGGCGCTTCTGCCCCACTTTTGGCGTTAGCACAAGAAGCCGCAGTGTCGCGACAGCGCCTTCTTGGTAAGGTTCCGCAGCAAGCATTTGAACAGGGCATGCAGCTTAATTTTCCTGCATTTGGACAGCGCGTGCAGTCTTATGCTGCTGCATTCAGACAGAATTTGCAGCCTAATGCTGCTGCTCTGGCGATGCTAGCCGCCATGCAGAATCCTGTCTCTTCATGGATCACCCTTGCCACGATGAACCCCGCTCTTGCAGCTGCGGTCACTCAGACCACATACGTGCACAACATCGGCACGGGCACTGCGGATTTTCATGGAGCTCAAGGGTTTCAGAGAACCTCTGGAAATCTTGAGCCTCCTGGGTATCAAGCGCCTACGGGCAATCAAGGGTTGCCTGATCTTATGGAAACCCCTGGAGTTCAAGGACCACCAGGTCCTGGTATTGAAGGTACTCAACCAGCGGATCAACAAGGAGCCCTTGGAAATGGTATGCCAAGAACGGATACTTGATCAACAGGTCCTTATGGGATACTTGGAAATGGTAATACTATCATCCCTGCGTAATACTATAGTATGCTGCTCTATTTTTGATTGGTTGTCCCTCTATTTTTGGTTTGGTTTCAAGATTGTAGTTATTCATGCTTAAAAAATCATCTGGCTGTTCGTGCGCCATGGGTGTATTGTGAAAAGCCTCCAATGAAATAGGAACTAATTGTTCCTCGGGTGTCCCTGCAGTTTATGGATATTATATATATACCGAAATCATCAACCAGCTATATGCACTTATTTCTTAGATTTTTCTCTAATTGTTCTTTGCTTAGATTTTTTGTTCAGACATTTGGTAAATGACGTGAATCTACCCTGGTACTGTCATTGCAGGAATTCGTTACATGCTCCTGGAGTTCTGCTTTAAGGCCATTTCTCTGTATTTGGACGCTGAAGTATGGAGATATGAATCATATGATAGCACAAAGTTACCAGGGTTGTATACTTTGTTTTTGTCTTTCCGTATACTTGTGAATCCTAACAATGCTTCTGGGCATCGACTTTGGTACATTTTCATAAGATTGAAGTAGTTGTATTTTTTTTTTCAATCATGGTGAGATTTTCTTTTCAATCAAAATTTTTTTTATAACACCTTTCGAATTTATGGAAACATTGCGAATATTTTTTTAGAATCTAATTAAGACATCACGAGTTCATACGATAAAGACGTGAATTGGTACGATAAGAGATGCCAAGTTTACTTGGAAAAATATTCAACCGCTAGAAATATTATATAGAAGAAAATTGGAGAATGCAATGGAGAAGAAAATTGGGCATCTTTTTTTTATCAATGACAAAAAATTACAGTAAACTTCCAATCAATTACTCGGGTAATCCACTTCACGGGGACTGAAGTGGAGGAAAAAGATGAGCAAAGGCGAGATTGCAAGTGATTAAATATTTGGGTAAAATAATGGGGAAATCCTAATGGTTAGATCAAAAGATTAGAATAAAAAGATTAAAGTAGAGGATGCAATAAAAAAGATTAGAATTTTTAAAAAGGTTGGATCAACCTTTAGATTAATTTTAACAATAGATTTACATCTTTAGGGTCCATTTAAAGTCATAGTATTGTTTGCTATCTATCATGAATCATTTCATGTATTTACTTTTATTTCGATCAAAACACGGACCGGATTTTAAATAACTCTGGCCGGGTATGTACACGGTCAGGCAACACTAGCAAAACCTGGGTTTCACATTGTTTGGTCTGCGCCCGTCGCAGACACCGAAACTCGTCCCAGTTTTGACATTGAAATAATCGAGGTCACCCTAAACCAAGCCTGAGTATACTCAATTCAAGCTTCGATCGAGGCATTAACAACTAATAAACTCGGCCCGGATCAGACCCAACCCAATCCGGATTCTACCAAAGTATGTTATATTTTATTGTTACCTATTATTATTATTATTATTATTATTATTATTATTATTATTATTATTATTATTATTATTATTATTATTATTATTATTATGTTGATTCATGACACCTAATCCATCTGATTTCATATCACATTGCATTGTATGATCTCAAATCTCAATCTAGGCGAAGACGAAAATCTAATTAATTAATAAAGATAAAAGCTTAGGTGATAATGTTATGAATTAATGGGAGCTCATAGCATAACATTGTTCATTGCATTGTTGAGGCATGGGTTGAGACATGTCTCTGTCGTAGGATTTCTCTCCCATCGTGTGATAAAAGATGATACCCTCCTCTATAGTGAGGATGGTTTGTCGTGATGTTCAAAATCATTGACCATATGAAGTAGATGACACCCCATTGCAATCAAAACACTCATTGATGATATTGCATAAATGATCCAGAGCACTGACCTATTGAATTGTTACATTGATCTCACCTAGAGCATTGCATTGATTTACTCATTGACTTATTAACTTACTTATTGATTCCAATTATAGTATGGCAAATTGATCTATTCTACTTATTCTTATTAAGCATGACATTGATTTCCTCTCCATTAATTATTCCATTGATGCTTATGATTACATTGACTCTATACTTCTTTATTATTATTATTATTATTATTATTATTATTATTATTATTATTATTATTATTATTATTATTATTATTATTATTATTATTATTTATCCACTCATTTATATTCACATATTAGGCTATGAAGCTTACGGATTATTATTTCCTCCAAGGTTATTAAAACTAGATTGGATCGACCGGTTCAACTATGTGTTCGGTATGATTTGAAGCTAAAATTGGAATTGTCTTTTGACCAAAAAATAGGTTGAACCGATATAAACTAGTGATACGTCGAACCAAAAAGAACTTGATTCAACTAAAAAAGTGGGAAAAAACTACTATAAAAAGAAAAAAAGATGTGGAAAGAAAAAAAATGAAAGTAATATATTTGAATCAAAGGAAAACAATAAAACATATAGGAAAATTAATTGAGAGATAAGAAGAAATGGAAAAAAGGAAAGCAAAATAAATGAAGAGAGAGGAATGAATGGAAAAAATGAAAAAAATAAGATATAAGAGCGATTTTGTAATAATAAATTAATATATTGTTAATAGCATTAAATGATAACACATAGAATTAATGACGTGAGAAAATATTGAGGAAAAGGAAAGTAAAAAGTAATGAAGAAAGAATGGAAGAAGTGGGAAAAAATTAAAACAAGATCTAAACATAAAATTTATTTATACTAAAAAAAATAACATATTATTAAGAACATGAGATAGTTGGTGTCCTTGAGGACACCATTTAGACATTTTAAAAACTGCATTCCTCAGTTTAATGGCAAGGGAGAAGTTGATAAAGCTAAATATTGGATTCTCAGCACGAAGGAAATGTTTGCACTCATACGATTTGCAGAGGACATAAAAATTTTGCATGCCACTAGCTATCTGACAGACCATGCACTAAATTGGTGGACTATCGGAGCAACAAAGTTTGATCACCAAGGAGTGATAGTAGTATCCCGACTACAAGATCATGTTCATACATATTTTATTTTTATTAGTCTTGATAGTAGTATCCTTTTTATTGACCATATTAAGTACTCTTTGAACCCATATTTGAAAAAAAATAATAAAAAAAGAAAAGCGGGTTTAGTCAAACCCCATCAAAAAAAATGTTCGGATAATGTTATGTATAGACACGAAAGTGTTATCCGAAATCAAAGTGTTCGGATAATTACATCCGTAGGGGTTCATGTGTGACGACCTAAGGGCAACTACTCTAAAGATTTGTCGATCGAAAGCCTACTACAAGGACCGTAGAATATAGAGAAGCACTAGAATATTGAATCATGGCTAAGTTTGAAACCTTGAGTCAGAACCTTGATTGTTTGTGCAAGTAACTTGAGGGTGCTTTCTCATCTATTAAAGGCCATTTGGTTTGGGACATAGACTTTCTTGTGCAATCATGCTTGAAGATTAGAATATTTTTTTTAAAATAAATGAAAAAGTTTGCTCAATTAGTACTTATGTGTTTAATATTAATGTTATTATTTGACAGGATATTTATTTTTTCTATAAGGCTGGACTTGAGATTATTTAAACATGTGTAACATTCACAACCTCTATGAAGCTAAGTTCATGGAAAGTAGTAAGATGTTGAGTAGTAGGCGCATGAGAAGAATAATGTGAGAAAATATGAGATGACAATGTGGAGACCCGTCTTGAACCTTATTTGAAATTTTGCATGAGAACAAGAAAGACTTTAAGCTTGGGGGAGATTGATGCATACAAAATATAACAAATTTTAGTCTATTATTTTAATTATTATTATTTTTTGTATTTTGATCATGACATGCATAGTTTTAGGTCACTTTTAATCATAATACCATATTTATTGTCTTCGATTACTAATTTTCTAAATACTATATTATGGGCTGATTAACTTAGTTGTTTTATAGGAAAATCGAAAATCGATTGAATAAATACAAGGAGTAAATTGAATGATTATGATGATGAATTATCACTTTGAGATTCGTCACATGATGTAAGACACCAATTGAAGTTTGTTAAAGATCCGTAATCATATTATAGGGCACCAAAGTAATTTGCTTGATTATTTGCAAATTGAGACTAATTGAAGGCGCTAAACTCTTAAGCATTGATGAGTCAGATTTCTTCTTCAATCACAAGGCGCCAAGTAGTGGATAATTATCAAGTAAGCTGAGACTTTGATAGATTAGAAGGCGCTAAAAGCAAGGTGATGAAAGGCTGGATTAGGATTTATCTACTATCTCCAAGGTGCAAATGAGTTACATCCAACCTTAATTGGTTTAAACTCATCTTATCTTTTTCAAGTCACAATGACAAAGTTCACAAACTATCAAAGTGATACAAGGAGTCAAATATGTAGTTAAAGAGCTAAATCAAAAGGGGCCAAGTTGAATAATTATCACATGTCGAAGCTTTATCTTTATCGGGGAAAACACAAGTCAAAATTCGCTGGTTGTGGAGTTTTTTATCAATCGAGAATTCTATCAAGACAAGGCGCCATGGTGGATCAAGAGAACTAATCATCATTGAAATCAAGGTGATAATTGGCCAAATTCTTATCAAACTATGGGCACCAACTTTCGATATTATTGAATGTTGATTTATCTTAATCATCCAGTAGTTGGATTTATCAGGCACCACATGAAAATTAATTTCACACATGGCCGAATCTCAAGAGACTTATGACAAATTAAGCTTTATCTTTTCAAGATGATTAATTCTGGTCGAGAGAAGGGCGTGAAGTTGAAAGAAGACTTATCCTAACTAGAATTTTATCCAATCGAATTTAAATTTTGATCTTATGATTGACAACCGTGATCAACTTGTGACCTCGTGTTGCACCTACGAATACAGGAAGAGACCACCATCTCAACTTATGCCTTGAAGTCTAGGTTTTTTGCATGGCGTGTTTTTGCAGACATGAGAGAAGAGAGTTGTGGCCAAAGGCTGAAGGTGTGGTTGGCCGGTTCCTGTCCCAAACTCGGTGATTCATCGTTTCTGCACATATGTTATTATTTGGGTGTAATTCTTCTAATGTTTGTTAGTTTTATTTTATTATCTCTTCAACAATTCTAGGATGAATTAAATATTTTTTAGTTAATTTATTTTAGGAGATTATTAATTAAGAGAAACTATTTGGACCCTATCCTTATTGTTTAATCTTTTCTGAGCAATTATCATTTGTGCTTAATGCTTTTAATTTAGTTAATTGGATTCCTAAGTTAAGTAATTACTAGTTTGTGGAGTATTCGATTTTAAAATTTTTAATTGATTAAATTAATTGAGTTAATTTGAAAATTAATATTTGGCATATGTTTAATAACTAGTGCGTGGAGAATTAGATCTATGTGGTTTGTTAATCTATATGAGTTTATGGAGTGATTCATAGTTTAGGGAATAAAATTTAATTCATCTTAATTTTAATATGATTTTGATGGAATACCAGTTTGTGGAGACTTCACTTCTTATTAAATTAAGCTAGATCAATATGAATGCTTAGGTTGATGTGATTCCACTTTATGGAGACTTCAATTTAATCATTCAAATTAATACTTTAATGAAACTCTAATCCATATTTTAAGATTAAATTTATCTTTTTCAGTTCAAATATTTATCCTAATATATTTTCATCCTAAAGTATAACTTTAGCACCACTAATTATTGTTGAATCCTATGTTTTGATGATAACAAATTAAATTGATATAAAAGTTACTAATCTATGCTCAAGTGATGATAATGCAGATGTAGAATTGATATGACCACATTCGCAGAAGAAATTAGCAATTTAAAATCACAAGAAAAATTTTTCAGACACGACCGGTCGACTCAACGGTCGACCGGCCATGGCACCGGTCGACTGATAATCAGCAGAAAAAAAGCCGAGATTATACCGGTCGACGTCGAGACTATACCGGTCGATATACCGGTCGACAGCAATTATACCGATCGACGTCGAGACATTACTGGATGATGCATCGGTTGAAGGACAGGTCGATCGGACAACTTTAAAAGGCTGAAAAAGCAGCAACGGTCACATAGATCGGTCACCGGTCTCTCGATCAAATGAACAGTAACGGCTAAAATTTTTGAGAAAAAAATTATGAAAAGATTTTTGAACGAATTTTCACCTCTTGGAGCTTATAAAAGGAGTGCCAATGCCTGAAAGAAAAGATCCAAGCAAGAGAAAGCATTCTATAGCTCCTCTCAAGTTTTTGAGCATAAAAGTGCAAGTTTCTTCTCTTTTCTTTTTTTAGTCTCGAGTGAGAGAGAAAATTTGTGAAAGAAAATAGTTAGAGGAAAAAATTACTTTCTAATCTAGTGAGATTGAGAGCTCCTTGTATAAGAGGTGCGCCTTGCCTCTTGAGCGAAGAAGAATGCTTGATTATGTAAAAGAGGGTTATTCTCTCCCTACAAGAAAAGAGAAAGATAGTGAATCTCCGGCGGTCTCGAGGTCGAGAAGTCGGAGCGGGGACGTAGGTCAAAGAGTTGTGGCCGAAGCTCATCATCATATTGTGTCTCACTGAGTTTGATCTTTATCTTTATCTTTATTTTTATTTGCTTGTGATCGGCTTTTTATCATTCTTTCCGAAAGTGAATTTTGAGAAGACTTTTTAATACACCAATTCACTCCCCTCCCCCTCTTGGTGCCTTTGATCCTACAATTGGTATCAGAGCCAAGTTGCTCTAGCTTTAAGATTTAAAAATATCTTTAGAGCTATGACATCAAGTGGTTCCGGTTTTTCCGAAGGTCAATCTATTAATCGTCCTTCACTTTTTAATGCATCAAATTTTGCATATTGGAAAATTAGGATGCAAGCCTATGTTTGTTCTATTGATATTGATATGTGGGACATTATTCAAAATGTTTTTGATTTAAGTAAGAAAAAACCTTTTGAATATACCGAAGGAGAAAGACTTTTAGTAAAATTAGATTGGAAAGCCAAAAATATTTTTTATTGTGCTTTGGATCCAACGGAGTTTAATCGGATTTCTAATTGTGAAAGTGCTAATGATATTTGAAAAAAACTATTATTACTCATGAAGGAACGGATAAAGTTAAAGAGTCTAGATTAAATATTTTAAATCATCAATATGATTCTTTTAAAATGCTTGAAAATGAATCTATTAATGAGATGGTTGTTCATTTCAATGATATTATAAATGGCTTAGTCTCTTTGGACGAGCCAAGGACTAATCCCCAAAAAGTGAAAAAGTTTCTCAGGTCTCTCTCCTCCAAATGGCATACAAAGAGGACGGTGATTGAAGAAAAGGACTTAAACAAGTTGGACTTTAATGATCTTATAGGTTCACTCTTGACCTATGAGATCGGGATCAAGGAGGATGAAGAAACAAATACTCCAAAAAGAAAAACACTTATATTGAAAGCAAACAAAGATGAGGAAGATACAAATGAAGACGATGAGGATCTTGATGAAAAGAAATTTTCTCTATATGCAAAGAAGCTTGACAAATATCTCAAGTTCGCTAAGAAGAAGAGAGGCTACTCCAAGAAAAGATCATTAAGCAAAAGTCAAATAACTTGTTTTGAATGCAAAAAGATTGGACACTACAAAAATGAATGTCCAAATTTGATCAAAAAGGAGAAAGATGGAGAAAGCTCAAGAAGGAAAAAAAAAAGCTCTCCAAGCCACTTGAGATGAAAGCGAAGATGAAGAGAATGAATCAAATACCTCCTCTAATGATGACGAGGAAGCCTACATATGTCTAATGGCTAATAGCCATGAAGTATCATCTAACTCCTCTAACTCTAGTGATAGTGAATCTTTCAATGTGTATAAGGAGTTTAGAGGTCTAATTAATAAATATGGATGCTTAAAAAAGAAATACGTTGAGATAAAAATAGAGCTTGAAAATTTGCAAAAAAAAAAAAGAATGTTAAAGCATGTGAAAAGTGTGATATATTGAATGAAAAAAAGCTCTAGCTTAGAATTCTCAATTGAAGAATTGAAAACGAAAAATAGTGCACTAAAATCATTATGTAAAAGATAAATTGTAGAAATTGCATGCTTGAACAAAGAAACTAATAAATTGAAAGTTGAACTTAAAAAATTCTCAAATGGAAGTAAAATGTTAGATGTCATACTTAGTAGATCTAGAATATCTTCAAACAAAAAGGAACTTGGTTTCACATCTTTTGAAAAGAAGAATGACAAAAAGAATTTTGTTTGTCAAAGCATCGCATAATTATACAAGATCACATATTGTTTGTTTTCAGTGTGGATATGAAGGACATTATTCTTATGATTGCAGAATTAGGAAAGGAATAAGTAAAGGAATAAAGAAAATTTGGGTCCTAAAAAGGATCATGACTAACCAAGATGGACCCACGCAAGTTTGGGTACCAAAAAGATGAAACTCCTAATTTCTTTTGTGCAGGAAGCCTCTAAGTACAATGAAGGTAAATGGTATTTGGATAGTGGATGCTCAAGACATATGACCGGCGATGCCTCAAATTTCATCAATTTGGAAAAGAAAAATGGAGAAAAGTCACCTTTGGAGACAATAGCAAAGGAAGAGTAATTGATATAGATAATATTGATAAGAATGACAAAGTGTATTTAGAAAATGTTTGGCTTGTTGAAAATTTAACACATAATCTAATTAGCATAAGTCAACTATGCGATAAAAAATATTTAGTCAAATTTGAAAAGGACAAATGTTTAATACTAGATGAAAACAACAAAGTTTTACACATTGGTTTTAGATATAACAATGTATATAAAATTGATTTTGATAACTTGAAAAATTAAAAATGTCTTAGTGTCATGCATGATGACATAAACTTGTGGCATAGAAGATTAGGACATGCAAATTATAAATTGCTAAATAAACTTTCAAATCATGAATTGGTTAGAGGCTTGCCTAAGATCAAATTTGAGAAAAGCAATGTTTGTGATTCATGTCTAAAAGGTAAACAAACCAAAAGTTCTTTTAAATTAAAAGGAGTTATTAGTACACATAGGGCCTTGGAACTTTTACATTTTGACTTGTTTGGACTTATTGATGTGACAAGCTTAGGAGAAAAAAGATATGTATTTATAATTGTTGATGATTTCTCCCGTTTCACTTGGACAATTTTTTTCGCTAGTAAAGATGAAACGCTAAATATGTTTTCCAAATTTGCAAAAAGAGTTCAAAACGAATTTGAACAAAAGATCTCAAAAATTAGAAGTGACCATGGAGGAAAATTTGAAAATCATAAATTTGAATTATTTTGTGAAGAAAATGGAATTACCCATAAATTTTCCACTCTTAGAACACCTCAACAAAATAGAGTAGTAGAAAGAAAAAATATAACTATACAAGAAATGTCTAGAATAATTTTAAATGAAAGCAAGTTACCAAAATATTTTTGGGCGGAAGCCGTAAACACATCATGCTATGTTCTCAATAGAATACTTAGACCTATTGAAAAGAAAACATGTTTTGAAATGCTATTTGGTAAGAGATTAAATATCTTCTATTTTAAAGTTTTTGGATGTAAATGTTATATTTTGAATATCAAAGATAAACTAGGCAAATTTGATGATAAATGTGACGATAGTATTTTTCTTGGTTATTCTAGTACAAGTAAAGTCTATATAGTATATAACAAAAGAATATTAGTTATTGAAGAGTCTATTATTGTTAAATTTAATGAAACTAATGATTTTTTGAGCAAACAAGCACATGATGACGATGAAGAAATCGTTGAAGTACAAAGAAAACTTGAAGTCGTGGACATAAAGGAAGCAAAAGCTTACACCCCAAAGATGGAAGATATGGAAGTACCTCAAAGAGAAGAGAATCAAATCATCCCAAGAAACTAGAGACATGCCTCATCACACCCACTTGATCAAGTTATAGGTAATATAAATGAAGGTATAAAAACTAGAAATTATTTAAAAAATCTCTATTTTTTTTCGGCTTTCCTTGCAAATTTTGAGCCTAATAATATCGATGAAGCACTTGAAGATCCAAATTGGATAAATGCAATGCATGAGAAATTAAATAATTTTGAAAGAAATCAAGTGTGGAAACTTGTAGAAAGACCCAAGGACCATCCTATCGTTGGAACCAAATGGGTCTTTCGAAACAAGTTAGATGAAAATGGTGTCATTGTGAGGAACAATGCTAGATTAGTGGCCAAAGGTTACTCACAAATTGAAGGGATTGATTTTGATGAAACTTTTGCTCCTGTTGCTAGACTTGAGGCAATTCGAATGCTTTTGGCTTTTGCATGCTATAAAGATTTTAAACTTTTTCAAATAGATATTAAATCAGCTTTCTTGAATGATTTTATAAATGAGGAAGTTTATGTTGAACAACCTCAAGGTTTTAAAAATCCAGATTTTCCCCATCATGTATTTAAACTCTCAAAAGCTCTTTATGAATTGAAACAAGCCTCTCGAGTTTGGTATGAAAGATTGAGTTCGTTTTTAATTGAAAATGATTTTCAAAAAGGGAAAGTTGACACCACATTGTTTTTAAAATATTTTAAAAATGATATTTTAATAGTTCACATTTATGTTGATAATATCGTATATGGTGCCACTAATGAATGCCTATGCAATTTTCAAAAAGGGAAAGTTGACACCACATTGTTTTGAAAACATTTTAAAAATGATATTTTAATAGTTCACATTTATGTTGATGATATCATATATGGTGCCACTAATGAATGCATATGCAAAGAGTTTGAAACTCTTATGCAACAAGAATTTGAAATGAGTCTTGTAGGAGAGCTCACTTTCTTTCTAGGCCTACAAGTAAAACAATTCATGGAAGACATTTTTCTCAATCAAGAAAAATATACAAGGGAACTACTCAAAAGATTCGAGACGAACGAATGTAAGCCGAGCACAACTCCTATGAGCACTACTACAAAATTAGATAAAGATGAAAAAGACAAGTCCATTGATAAAAAAGGTGCAGAGGTGTGATTGGTAGTTTGCTCTGCTTAACGACATCTAGGCCGGACATAATGTTTAGTGTGTGTTTGTGTGTTAAGTTTCAATTCGCCCCCAAAGAATCGCACTTAATCGTCGTAAAAAGAATATTGCGCTATTTAAAGCATACAAGTGAATTAGACATTTGGTATGATAGAAATTCTCCATTTGAATTGCATGCCTACACCGATTCGGATTTTGCCGGGTGTAAAGTTGATAGAAAAAGCACTAGTGAGATGTGTTATTTTTTTGATAGTTCTCTTATTTCATGGGCTAGCAAGAAACAAAATTCCATCACACTTTCTACCACCGAGGTCGAATATATAGCCGCCGATAGTTGTTGTGCACAAATACTATGGGTAAAATAACAATTGCTTGATTATTGTGTAAATTGTTCAAATGTACCCATGAAGTGCGATAACATAAGTGCTATAGAAATGACCAAAAATCCAATTCAACACTCTAGGACTAAACACATTAACTTATGGTATCATTTCATTAGAGAACATGTGTCCCTTAAGAACATTGCCATTGAACATGTGTCCACCGAAGTTCAACTTACAAACATATTTACAAAACCCTTAAGTGAAGAACAATTTTGCATGCTTAGAAGGGAATTAGAAATGATTAACTCTTGATTGCATATCAATTAAAAGTAAAAGTGACTTAGTTATACAATATCACTTTTGACATGAATTGAACATTAAAAGTGTTGCACAACACTTACATTTGTATGATATTTCTGGAATATGATTTTTATGATTTTAAATGATTTTAAATGATTTAAATGGTTCAAATTTTTTAAAAATGTAGGGATCGATCGACCGACTGGAAGGACCGGTCGACCATTATGAAATTTGCAAATAAGCGCTCTCGTCAAACAACGATCGGTCGTTCGATATGATACACTGGTCGATCGATATATGAATGTGTCCGATTGACATAAAATCGACCAATGGTGATTTAAATGGAAAAGAATTGTCCGGTCGACCACTGGGCAAGATCGGTCGACCGACATATGCCAAAATCGTGCGATATAAGAAGTTGACCGCTCAAATCGGTCGACCAAATCCTCCTCTCCACCCGACCGCTGCTCTTCCTTCGATGACTGACGACCGAACTCCGGCCAGTCGACCTTTCCCCTCCGACGAACCCTACTCCCGCCGGTCACTCCAACGACCGGCCGACCCTCTTCCTTCGACAGCCGCCGACCACCCTCAAATCCTAGGGCTGCAGACAACGACCTTTCGATCTCCCTCTTTCTCTCCGGCCGCTCTCTCTCCCTCTCTCTCTTCGGCTTCTCTCTCTCTCTCTCTCTCTCTTCGGCCGACCTCTCTCTCTCCGATCGTCTCTCCGTCTTCTCCTCTCTCCGCCTCTCTCCAGCCGACCGTTTTAAGCTTCTGCAACCTCCGACCGATCGTCCCACCGGCCACATCTCTCTCTCTCGGCCAGTCTCCCTCTCTCTCTCCTCTCTCACCGTCCGATCACATCCATCCATTCCGATCACCATTGTTGAATCCATGGCCAATGATGATGGACATCTCTGTACTAAGATGGTCTTTCAGCGTCGTCGTCGCATTTCCGGCTCCGATGGCACTATTCACGTCCTCCGACATGAACCTGAACCAGAATCCGAACCCGAGCCCATTCGACGTAGCCATGCGGTCCCGTGGACGTACTCGTCAGCCATCTTCCACCGAGCCCACTGAGTTTAATAGCCACCTTTTTGTCACTAGGGACATCTCTGATAGGTTCGAAGCCTTGTACGTCTCTCGTGAAGTTCGGCGTGCCTATACCATTGATTGGGACGCTCTGAACATTCTAGATGTTCAAGAAATGTTCGCAACCATCGGTTGGCTGCCACTTCTTTCCCTCATAGAGCGTGTGTACCCTCGTCTTGTTCGTCATTTTTATGCGAACATGACAATCACTCGAGAGTCCATTATTACCTATGTCCTTGGTGTACCCATTTGATTGGACTCTGACCACATCTGTCACATCTTTGGCGTGGCATGCCCTTTACCTGAGTTTTATTCATTTGTCACCCATGGTTGGCCTTCCGATTATCTTTCGATCGCAGATGGCATTCGTATGATTTTTGCTGGATAAGATGTCCAATATACCGTCGAAACGGTCTATCGACATCTTCATCCGATCATGAAGATGGCTCATCACATCCTCAGTCGCATGATCACTCCCCGGGCCAGACACTATACAGAGGTCACTCACTTCGATCTCTTCTTTCTTCGCTGTCTCTACATCCGTGATGCGTCATTTCTTCACTTCGGCCATTACGTCTTCTATCACATGGACTACACGTTTCAGAAGATCTCCTCTCGTGCTCGTGATCGGTACCACTTATATTTTGGTGCCTGGATTACGAGGATTTTACTCCATTGTGGTGTTGAGATTCCTGCAGACGAGGAGTACATTCGACCTCGCCCCACTGACGTCATTGATTCCGGGACCCTGCACCGGAAGGGTCTTAAGTTTGGAGGGCAGACATCACTAGATTCAGACGACAGAGATGATGCCACAGATGGAGAGCCAGCACTGATGGGCACTCAGGATGCACCGGAGGCTGGCCCCAGCTTTCCACCACCATGTGGACCTGCTGAGCATGTTGGACCTTCCCAGCACACTACCTCAAATTTCTATGACTTCACGGCTCTTTCACAGCAAGTGGCTGCCATAGACCATCATGTGACCTATATGGATCGTCGTGTTCAATGGATGGAGCGTGACTCTCATTACCTTGTTGGTTCACTACAGGCATACTATGCATCACAGGAATTTATTCCACCCGTAGCTCGCGAGGATGATAGTCCCGATGAGGAGTAGTTGAGTTATCTCCCTCTTTGATGATGCCAAAAGGGAGAGAAGATTATGACGATGTTATGTTATGATGCTATGACTTTGTGATGTTATGTGTCTTATGTTATTTACATTTGTGTCGTAGTGCACCATTTTGTAGTAACTATAGTCACATTTGTTAGTGCATGAACACATGATGTATTATTAACTATGAATGAAATATAATGACTTTTTTCTTCATGATGAAATGTCTTTTAATTTCACTTTTGATTTCATATCTCGCCATATGTTCATGTTGACCCAAGAAATTATGAAAATATAAATGCCACTTATTTAGGAGGAGAAAATGTGAAGTATGCATAAATGTAAGGGGAGCTTGTTCACTACTTTTTATCTAAACTTACATTTTCATTTTCTTTCTTTCTTTTTCTTTTCGTCGTCCAATTAATTTGCCATCATAAAAAAGGGGGAGATTGTTGAATCCTATGTTTTGATGATAATAAATTAAATGGACATAAAAGTTACTAATCTATACTCAAGTGATAATAATGCAGGTGTAGGATTGATATGACCACATTCGCAGAAGAAATCGATAATTTAAAACCGCAAGAAAAAATTTTCAGACACGACCGGTCGACTCATCGGTCAACCGGCCATGGCATCAGTTGACTGACAATCAGCAAAAGAAAAGTCGAGATTATACCGGTCGACGTCGAGACTATACCAGTCGATATACCGGTCGACAACAATTATACCGGTCGACGTCGAGACACTATCGGACGATGCATCGATTGAAGGACCGATCGACCGAACAACTTCAAAAGGCTGAAAAAGCAACAACGGTCACATAGACCGGTCGACCGGCCTCTCGGTCAAATGAATAGTAACAGCTAAAATTTTTTAGAAGAAAATTGTGGAAAGATTTTTGAACGAATTTTCACCTCCAGAAGCCTATAAAAGAAGTGTCAAGCCTGAAGGAAAAAGTATCCAAGCAAGAGAAAGCATTCTATAGCTCCTCTCAAGTTTTTGAGCATAAAAGTGCAAGTTTCTTCCTTTTTCTTTTATTAGTCTTGAATGAGAGAGAAAATTTGTGAAAGAAAAGAGTTAGAGAAAAAATTTACTTTCAGATTTAGTGAGATTGAGAGCTCCTCGTATAAGAGGTGTGTCTTACCTCTTGAGCGAAAAAGAAGGTTTGATTATGTAAAAGAGGGTTGTTCTCTCCCTACAAGAAAAGAGAAAGATAGTGAATCTCCGACAGTCTCGAGGTCAGAAAGTCGGAGCGGAGACGTAGGCCAAAGAGTTGTGGCCAAACCTCGTCATCATATTGTGTCTCACTGAGTTTGATCTTTATCTTTATCTTTATTTTTATTTGCTTGTGATCGGCTTTTTATTGTTCTTTCCGAAAGTGAATTTTGAGAAGATTTTTTAATACACCAATTCACACCCCCCCCCTCTTGTTGCCTTTGATCCTACAATTATCTTATTTTTACTATTTTATTTTATTATTAGAAAACCTATTTTCAAAACTATGTGTTTTCTCTCTTATTAATTTATAAGACCATATATTTAATTAATAATATTTCTCATGGTTTTGACACTCTTTACTTCTATTACTATATACTTGAGCGACTATTGCACTTACTGCATCATTTTACGCATCAATCATATTGCATGACAATGATAGAGATGCATGAGTTCAAGAAGCATGTATATATGTATATGTACATATAAGACTTCATTTGACTGAGTGTTTCACCTTCCAGTGCACCGGCCTTGTTCGTAAAGTAGAAAGACGACTCACTCATATTGTGCATCGACTACAAATTGCTAAATAAAGTCATAGTCAACAATAAGTATCCACTTCCACGCATTGACAATCTTTTTTATCAATTATTCAAAGTATCAGAAGATAGATTTGCAGAAGGGCCACCATCAGTTCAATAGCTAAAAAGGATGTCCTGAAAATTGCCTTTTGGTCTAGGTATGGTCACTACAAATTTTTTATCATACCTTTTGGACTTACAAATGTCCCCGCAACATTTATGGTTCTCATGAACAAAGTATTTGATGTAGGAGAGATAAGATATATTTATTAATTGTTATTGTTATCTTTATTCTTTTAGATTACTTAGATTCTGACGATTAGCATTCTTATTTATTCTTATTTTATCTTTTTAGATTTTAAATTAGTTTAGATTTGATTGTAAAATGTGTATAAATAGGCATGAAATCTTTAGTTATTTGTAGTTCAATTATTATCTGATTATTTCATAAACTTGTATGGTTTTATTTCTCGGTGGATTTCGATGGATTCCGAGTTTATCAAACTATGATGGTGCTTTGAATTGTCAATCTTTTTCGGGATTCGTCTAAAAATTATAATCTCCTCTACTTTACGATCCTCCCATTGCGTCAAGTGGTATCAGAGCCTTCAAGAAAATTTACCTCTTTGTCCCGGTGCTCATATTCTCTCCCATTAATTATTTCTTATTTTATTTTTCTTATTTTAATTTTTTGTCATCCTTCATAACTAAATTGTTCTTTTGTTTTCTTTATTTTGTTATCTTCAATTGACTACATATTTATCCCTTTTTTCCTCTCTCATGATTTCGTAGTTTTATCTTGTTTTCTTTTTTTTTTAAATGTTATTAGCAAGATGAGGGTAGAGTCACCTTCATTTAATGGGTATTTTGATGTCAATGAATTTTTTCACTGGATTTTCATGGTAGATCGATTATTTGATTATTGGAATATTTCAGAGCATTAAGAAGTTACACTCATTGCCAATAAATTTTCACAGAGCTTTATTATGGTGGAAAGATAGTAAGCACATTTGAGATTATCATGAAAAACAATCTATCCATGTATGGCAAAAATTGAATAAACTACTCATCCAACACTTTGTACCTTCATCGTATAATTATCTTATTTTTCAACAATCAAGCAAGTCTTAACAAGATAAGTAGAATTTAATGCAAGAAGTTCAAAATTCATTTGGAGAATATAAAAATTTCAATTGGTGGAGAATATAATCAATAAAATGCCAAAGTCTCCATCAGAATATGTACAAGCTTGTGAAGATCAATTATCTTTGAATGTTATGTCTGCTCTAATTGAACAATTACAAGAAACAACTCAAGATATCATAATCTATCCAAATACTCAAGAGTCTGTTATTTTGAATTTTATTTTTGAACCAAAAGAAGATAAATTTATTCAAAAAGTGGATGAAAAGTTGGAATTAAATTCGTCAACTAACAATCAAATGCTTGAAGTTGATGTGAGTCGCGTCAAAGTTTTTACCAATGCAAAAAATTTTAAATTTTTGCAAATTGCATTTTCACGCCAAATTTTGAGAACAATATCTTGTTATTTGGTATTGCTCTATAATATGTTGGTTTAAATGATTTAGTTGAGAAGGAAGACTAGACTGATGCATGATATCAAGCATGAGCTTTCAGATTCAATTTTCAGAGTTCAAGGTCGAACTCTTTTGAAGAAAGGGAGACTAATGTAGGAGAGATAATATATATTTTATTAGTTGTTATTGTTATCTTTATTCTTTTAGATCACTTAGATCTGACGAATAGCATTTTTATTTATTGTTATTTTATCTTTTGAGATTTTAAATTAGTTCAAATTTGATTGTAAAATGCCAAATTAATAGACATGAACTCTTTTGTTATTGACAGTTCAATTACTATCTAATTATTTCATAAACCTGCATGATTTTATTTCTCGATGGATTTTGAGCCTCTTTGGATTCCGAATTTATCAAGCTATTTATGGTGCTTTGAACTATCAATCTTTTCCGAGATTCATCCGAAAGTTGTAATCTCTTTAACTTTACGATATCCCCGCTGCGTCAATATTCAAACCTTTTCTTGATTATTTTGTCATTTTGTTCGTCGATGACATCTTGATCTATTCATTGAGCCCAAAGGAACATCAGCAGCACATCTGGAATGTGTTGATTGATATTGAAGCAGCATAAGCTCTATGTTAAACTATCTTAAGTGTGAATTTTGGCTGAAAGAAATAATGTTCATTGAGCACATCACATCGAAACAAGGCATTTCAGTGGATCTTGTCAAAGTTGAAATAGTGTTGAATTAATCACAGCCGAAGAGTATCACATAAATTCGTAGTTTTTGGAACTGTCAAGCTATTATTGTTGATTTATCTAAGACTTTTCAAAAATAGCAGTGTCATTGACGAATTTGACAAAGAAGAGGTTAAGTACATATGGTCCCAGAAGTAGGAGCTGAGTTTTTAGGAGCTGAAGACTTGAGTGGTGATAGCACCTATAGTTACAATTCCATGTGGCAATGATGGGTATGTAGTGTACAGTGACGCATGTGGCACCAGGCTCCACTATGTACTCATGTAGGATGACGAAGTGGTTGCTTATAGTTCTAGGCAACTTAAGAAGCATGAAATCTTAATATGTTCTGAATATGGGTCCTAGCTAGCTTTATCCAATCCATTACTTGATCATGATTTGCTAGATATTTCGATCCTGGTCCCTATATATCTGCCTACTGAACTATATGCAATGTTTTTAAGATCGCACCGGATGGGTCAATTTGACTAGTTCAATCGCGAACCGGACAATAGTTCGGTTTGGTTTGGCATTAAAAATTGGATTGTAAAATAGCAGGGTTCAACCAGATCAACCCGACCAGAATCTGGTTGAACCAAAAAATCAGTTCAATCCAGTTTTTTTCAAAAAAAATAATAATAATAAAAAAATCTGAACTAATATAAAACAAATAGAAAAAGGAAAGTATATTATAGTATTCATGGTGGAAGAATAGGAAGAGGAGTGTATATTTTAGTATTAATGGTGGAAGAATAGGAAGAGGAGAAAAATAAGGGATTAAATGTTATAAGGGGAGAAAAATAAGGGATTAGATTTTATGGAATGAATGTAAACAAGGATACTAGTAATAAGGAAATTAAATTTTAGTTTGAAAATAAAAGGTAAGAAGGTAATAATAAAGTCAGATTTAAATAAAAGAGAAAATTATCATGAACTTAAATAAGATGATAAAATTTTAATAATTATAAATAATTTAGATTAAAATTTAAACCATAAGTAATATAATAAATTTTATAGGATGAGCATGAAAAAGGAAATAGATAATATGAAGAAAATTTTAAAATTATATAATAAAACATGGGAAGATGGTAATAAAGAAATATTTAAATAAAAAATAAATTTATTCATGAAATTATTAAATAATAAAAATATAAAAAATATATTTAAAAAAATAAAAGATATTACTATTCGATTAATTTAAAATGATGACTAATATTATTTTTATTTTATTATTTATTACCTTTTATACTTCAGCTTATAATATATTTTCTTGAAGTAATATAAATAATATTATTTTAATGAAAATGCGATTCAATTTTGTCGAACTCGGTTGAACCGATCGAACCATGATCCAATTGGCCAACTAGTTCAATCACCGGTCTGATTTTAAAAATATTGCTTATATCCAATATTTTTGAAATTGGACTGGACCAACCGGTCCGACGGATTGACTGTTTCAATTATGAATCGGCCATCGGTCCAGCTTGGTTTGACATTAAAACCAATTTTTGAAATAAAACGATATGAATCGGTTGGACTCAAGAAACTTGGTAGAATTGCAAAATCGGTTTAAACTAGTTTTTTCAAGTCAAGAAAAAATAAGTTATTTTATGGAAAAGTTATAAAATAAGGAAGGTATAATAATGAAATAAATGTAGAAAAATAGAAAGTATAAGAAATGACGAAATAGAGTAAATTATGGAGTGTGAATTAAAAAGGAAATCAATTATAGGAAAATTAGATTTGAAATTTGTGGAAAAAGTAAAGGTGAAAAAATAGAAAGTATAGAATTAGGAAATTAATAAAAGGAAGGCTATATTTAAATAAAAAAGGAAAGAAAATAAATATATAAAGAAAGAATATTCACAAAATTCTAAACATAATTTTTTATAATAAGTAAAAATATTTATTAAAATTATTGTAATAAATATATGTTTCAAAACTTTTTTTATTAATATTTAATTATGTTAAGATAATAATTAAACATGATGACCCAGATGCACCGATTCGATGTCCGCTCTGACTTTAAAAACATTGCTTATATGCCCCAACTTGCATTCTGGAAATTTCATAATTGGTGGTCAAACTAGGCGGATCATTTTCACTTCAATTCATGAATTCTTGTTGGTTTTCACATGAGATTCAAAATTTTTAGAATTATGTGTCCCGAGAGTCCTTTAATTTTTAGACTTAATCGAGTGCTCTCACACCAATGGGTCTCGACAAAAAAAAAACCTGACTATTTGTCTTGTTCCTTTTGGTTAGTCGTTTTGCCTCCTCCCTTCTCGGTCTGCAGTTTTGATAGAACTGCATGTTTCATACAAGTCCTCCCGTCTCTTCGCCAAGGCCCATAATTATGAGTGTTTCACAACATTCGCATTCATCGTCATTCACCACATCCTCCTCCGATTGCTCGCCATTGAGCCTCCCCGACCACTCTGCCTCCGCCTCCACCTCACAATCACCTTTCGGTCCTCCTTTCTCCGCTGCAAGGACGACGACAACAGGGTGATTGAGTATGGCCAGCCCAATCTCGGGGACATCGTCTTCGCCGGCGCCGCCAAGCTGCCTCACGTCGAACCACCACAGCTCGACCAGCTGCCCCTCCGCCATGCCGCAGCCACGAGCCAGTCGAATCCAGCTGCCCATGACGCGGTAGCTGTTGCTCGACGGGATGTACTTCAAATCCCCAACAAATGGTTGACCCAAGCATTTCACCAGCGTGGCCGTAGCCATGTACAACGGAGGCACCGCCGGGCGTGGTCCTCGTCGGCCCTTGCGATGTTTGCCAGGAGCGACGAGACCTTGAGAGGGAGGTCAAATTTCTCCACCTTGTTTCTCTTCAGCTGCAGGTGACTCTGCCCGCTGTCGATGTTAGACTATGATAGGGTGTTCTAGAAAAGGTACGCGGCCAGCTCGTGGACGCTGCGATCTCGCAACATGCAAAGGAACGAGCGCCTATTTTCCTCCATCGCGTTCGTCTCTGCATGGAACCACCACTGCCCTTCTTCTCATTTTCAATATCTTCAGACAATTCATGTGACTGATCACGCTTTAATTTTTTGCACTCATTCTTGAAGTGCCACAATGTTAACAAGTGACTTTTTTTTGGACTTCGACTTGCCTCTTGACCTTGATCTATCGTAGTTGTGAGAGTTTCTCTGTTTATTTCTCCCACGATCTTCCACGATAAATGCCTCTGATTTATTGTTGAAATTCTGTTATTGTCTTCTTGTTTTTTTGAATAAACTATCCTTGATAGTTTCTAAAGATAGTTATCCACCTAGAGTAAAGTTGTTCAGAGAGATAACGAGCGTTTCTCAACTATTAGGTAATGAACTCAGCAATAATAGTGTTGGGATCTTATCTTCAAACACGATCTTTACTAAGGACAAGTTATTAATTAATTCCTGAAAGCTGCCAAGATGTTATGCAATAGAATGGCCATCCTTGTATTTTAGGTTAATAAGTTTCTTCATCACTAGCACCTTATTCTACGATGATTTGTATTCATACATTTTTTGTAATTTTTTTCACATTTCATCGAATTCATCAATATTGGCGATATGATGAAATACAATGTCGTCGACCCATTGTCGAATTTGTACGACTGTCTTGGTCTTTATCCTCTCTCACTTTCTATCATCAATGTCTTAGGCTTTGCATCATCACATTCGTTTGGATCATAAAGGTCCCTGCAATTTAAGCAGACCTCATTCGAAGTTTTTAGATAGAATAATTTGTTCATGTGAGCATCACATCTGACTAGAGGCAATATTGTTCTCCATTATAATGTTTACTTTCCTGACTAGGCTCTGATATCACAGTGAAGAAAAAGACTGAATTGATAGTTGTGAAATTATCTTCTTTTTCTCTTTTAATGCGCATAATAATAATATGATGATAACAATAATATTAAAGAATTAAATCAGACGACGCAAATGATTTACATGAAAAACCTCTCAATGTGAGAGGAAAAACCACGGGAGCAAGCAACAAATCTTTCATTATGAAATAATAGTATGTTAAAAAGTCTTTTCTTTGAACTACGCAGAGGAATACAATAATAATCTCAAGAATCAAACTTGAATATTATAGGGTCCCAAAGGGCATCAAGAGGGGGTGAATTGGTATTAAAAATAAAAGTATCGATTTTACGAAAATCATTACGGAAGCTTAAAATCGATTCAAAAATATTTAAATCAAATCAGATCATAAGAATAATAAGAGAGGGAGAGAGATAGAAATCAAACACAAAGGACATAGGTGATTGTTCATGAGGTTCGGCCATACTTTGGTCTACGTCCTTGCTCCAACTTCTCGATTTCGGAAATTCCAATAAAACACTTCCTTTGATTCAAATGGGACAAGGAAGAAAGCCATTTATATAACCACATTTTCTCTACTTAGAGAGGCAAGGTAAACCTCTCCTCTTAGGAAGTTAATATTTTTTTTTCACTCAAGAGGTAAGATTTGAAATCTCTTTCACAAAGGAGCTCTCACAATTTTTCTGATAAAATGCTTCTCTCTTTTACAATAGCAAGCTCACAAAAATAGAATAGAGAAAAAGAGAAAGCTAAAATAATAACTTCAAGAAAAGAATCTGATTTTTTATAACTTAGTTTTTCTTCAATGAATGAATGTGTGCTTTTGCTTCTGGCTGTGGCACTTCTTTTATAGGCTTTAGTATGTGAAAAATTCATCCAAAATTTATTCCACAATTTTCTCCTTCAAAATTGACCGTTATTGTTCATTTGACTCGGAGGCCGGTCGACCGGTCTATGTGACCGTTACGCAATTTCTTTGACTTTTGTACTTGATCGGTCAACCATCCGTCGATCGGTACATCGACCGGTATTGTCTCGACATCAATCAGGGCATGCTCAGTATTCATCAGTTGACCGACATCTTCTATTCGATCGATCGGTATTGTCTCGACCGACCTTCTTTGCTTCGACCGCCAGATTGATCGACCTGCACTATTTTGAACATAACTTTTTTGCATATTATCTAAATTAGATAATCTTGAATTCTATAGGCAGCTAACATGATTATCTATAACTTTGATATTTATCATTCATGCATAATCTAATAAAATCACAGTCAATTATTTAATCAAAGTTAGTGCATAAAATTTTCTCTTTTTTTTAAACTTTTCAGCATTTAACTTTAATATTTCAATGTTTGTATCATTAAAATATAATTTTATATATCATAAAAATATAATTATATATCATTAATATAATTTTATCTCCCCTTTTTTTATGAAGATAAATCGAGAAATATGAAAAATATATAAGTTGCGAAAAAGTTATAAAATCTCGTAAAATCAATTTTACTCCCCCTAAATCTTAACTATATTCATATCATATTTCTTTTATATTTCTTCCCATTTTATTTCATAAAAAAGATAATTTGTATATGGAGCATATAAGAGACCATATTTGACTCCTTAAAAACTTATTCTCCCCCTTTTGTTAACATGTAAAATGTTGCATCATAAAGAGTTAAAAACTTGTAAAAAATAGTTCCTCCTAAATTTATGGTTATTTTAGACCGGTAAAAATAAAAACGATCTATAGGTTATGAAAACCACAAGTAAAAAAAATTGTATTAAAGATATTTCATAAAACTTTGATACAACAATAATATGAATGATATGTCAAAAAATAATGTTGGAAGATTTTAACATGCTCCTCTATCATTATGACCAATCTTTTTCTATTTTATATATATTCCTCTTTTCTTTTAAGAAGAGTAGATCAAATAATCTGGAGTCCGATTAAAAGAGGGAGAGGGAGGCCAAGGCGGACACTTGGCGAACTAATAGAGCAAGATCTATTGGTGAATAATATACCGAAAGGTTTAATTACTAATAGAGCGGAATGACGTCGTATGATCCATGTAGCCGACCCCACCTAGTGGGATAAGGCTTTGTTGTTGTTGTTGTATTCCTCTTTTCTTTCAAAGAAATAGTAGTTTTGAAATTTTTGGGTGAAATAAAAAAGTGGATGGTACTTTTACCGTAACTTTTGTGCCTTCCCACTTGTCATTTGCTTCGCATGTGAGGCACACTTGAAAAGTAATTATATAATATTTAGTACCCAAATTTCTTTGAATCCTATTTTGATAGACAATGATCATTTTGGAATCCAAATCATGCCAGATTGTGTTTATTTTCTTATTTTGCATTGATATGCATAATGACCATAGAAGTCACATGTAAAACGTTAGAACTGTGATTTTCTATTAAAGGGATGATTGGATTTTCAATAAGAGTTTTCATTTTCAAAGTATTTCTTAAAATTATTTTTTCTTACATAAGAAATAGTCTTATTTTATGAATTTTTCAAAATATTATTCTTTTTCTTTACTTTTTCTAAAGAACATACTAGTTTTACAATTTCACAAACATGTGTAATTTTACCCCTTTCAATTTCATTTTTTAGTTCTTCATTTTCTATAAAACATGTATTTTTTCTTCTTTTAATTTTTCAATCTCATGTATTAATTTTTCATTTTTCTCCTTAATTGAAAATTTGTTTTATAAGAGAGGAGAGTTTTCTTTATTCACATCTAAAGAAATATTTTCTTCGAAAGAATTTGATGAGTCATAATTTGAATTTGAAGGATTAGAATTTATATCATCGTCGTGTGCCATTAAACATATGTATGTTTCGTCACTAGAAGAGCCTGATGAACCACTTGTTTCACTAGACTCTTCATATTTGTTCTTTTTACCTTTATGAGATTTTTCTTCTTTGTGATGTTTGTATGATTTTCTTGTCTTTCTTTTTTACTAACTTGAAATACTTATCTAGTTTTCTTATGTAGAGTGCGAATTTCTTTTCGTCCACTTCCTCTTCACTTGAGTCTTCTTTTTTTGTATTTATTTTCAATGCCAATGTTTTCTTCTTGAGGGAATTTTCTTCTTGATCTTCTTGGATTGAAATTTCATAGGTTAAAAGTGAACCAATAAGATCATCAAAATCTAATTTGTTCAAATCTTTTTCTTCGATCACAGTCCTCTTGGTATTCCATTTTAAGAAAAGAGATTTGAGAATCTTTTTCACTTTTTAGGGATTAGTTCTTTGATCGCCCAAGGAGGCTAAGTCCTTCACAATATCATTAAACCAAGCAACTATATCATTTATGAATTTATTATCATGCATTTTGAAAGAATCATATTGATGATTTAAAATATTCAATTTAGATTCTTTAACTTTGTCAGTTCTTTCATAAGTAGTGATGTGTTTCTTCCAAATCTCGGTTGCAGTTTCAGAACTTGAAATCCGATTAAATTTCGTCGAATCCAAAGCACAATAAAAAAATATTTTTGGCTTTTCAATCAAATTTTGCAAAAAACTTTTCTCTTTCGTTAGAATCTGTAGGTAATATTTCATGAAGATAATAATATTTTTCAACGATGTCCCACATGTCAATATTAATAGAAAAAATGTATGCTTGAATTCTAATTTTTTCAATATGCAAAATTTGATGCATTTAAAAGGGGAGGATGACTAATTGATCGTCCTTCGACAAAATTAAATTCACTTGATGTCATGTTTCTAAATATGGTTAAATATTAAAACAAGATGATTAAATCTTGAAACAAGATGATTAAAAAATCAAAATAAGAACAGCCCGCTCTGATACCAATTGTAGAATCCTAAAGAGCATGAAGAGGGGGGGTGAATTGATGTTAAAAATAAAAGTATCGAGTTTACGAAAATCGTTATGGAAGCTTAAAATCAATTCACAAATCTTTAAATCAAACCAAATCAAATCAGATCATAAGTATAATAACAAAGGGAGAGAGAGAGATAGAAATCAAACACAAATGACACAGGTGATTATTGACGAGGTTTGGCCACACCTTAGCTATGTCCCCGCTCCAACTTCTCGACTTCGAAATCATCGGAGATTCCACTAAAATACTTCTTTTGTTCCAAATGGGGCAATGAAGAAAGCCCTTTACATATCTATCTTTTCACCACTTTGAGAGGCAAGACAAACTTTTCCTCCTATAAAGCTAATATTTTCTCTCGTTCAAGAGGTAATATTTGAAATTTTTTTCATACATGAGCTCTTACAATTTTCTGATAAAATGTTTATCTCTTTTACAATAGCAAGCTCACAGAAATAGAATAGAGAAAAAGAAAAAGCCAAAATGATAACTTAAAGAAAAATTTCCTTTTTTATAACTTGAAGTTTTTCTTCAATGAATAAATGAGTGTTTTTGCTTCTGGCTTTGACACTTTTTTTATAGGCTCTAATATGTGAAAAATTAATTTGTTCCATAATTTTTTCTTTCAAAATTGACCGTTATTATTCATTTGACTCGGAGGCCGGTTGACCGCACATATGGATCGGTCAACTAGTCTATGTGATCGTTGCGCGATTTCTCCAACTTCCACGCTTGATTGGTCAACCGTTCCTTCTACCGGTATCATCTCGATGTCAATCGGGGCAGGCTCAGTATTCATCGGTCGATCAGCATCTTCTATTCGGTCGACTGGTATTGTCTCGTCCGGCCTTCTTTGTTTCGATCGATAGGTTAATCGACCTGCACTATTTTGAGCATAATTTTTTACATAGTTATTCGAATTAGATAATCTTGAATTTTATGAATAGCTAACATGATTATCTATAATTTGATATTTATCATTCATTCAGAATCTAATAAAATCATAATCAATTATTTAATCAAAATTAGTACATAAAGTTATCTTTTTTTTTCTTTAAATTTTTTTTAGCATTTAACTTTAATATTTCGAAGTTTATATCATCAAAATATAATTTTATATATCATTAAAATTTTCCTCCAATAGATGTCACAGAATCTATGAGAAGATTGATAAAAAGTTCAAACTCTTAAGTTTCTCTCTCCTCTCTCTCGGTAGATAAACACGACAGTACAAAGAAAAGGAATTTTCTTTCTTCTCGTGATCTCGACTTTCGTGTCTTTGTTTCTCCCTTCACAGCTTTTTTTATAGCGTTAGATGTAGTCAACTCCTTGTATGAGTAGAAGATGCCTTCTACTCGGGAAGCTTTTTCTTTTCCTTCTCTTCCGGATATTTGCCTTCATGGACACTTTTATATTTTTTTTTCTTTGCTACTTGTGGTCGGACTTGCATATATAATAACCATCCAACAAACTCTCTTCTTATTTATGCCAAGAAATCCACCAAACCTGCGTGCTCCCTTCGAGCGCTGCCGTCCCCGTGCTCATCCCCGACCTTCTACGTGCACCTATCCCCAACCCCCTACGAGCGCCAACACCTTGATCACCACCCCCGCAAGCGCCGTAACCCCAATCATCCCCAACCTCGTCAAGCATCGGCAACCACCTCCATCGCCACAATCTCGACCATCGAAGCTGCTCACCAATGATCTAGAGGATGGGAACTGTCGATTTGTCGCAGGGTTATGGGGGCTGATGTAGTGGTCCAGTCTAGGTTGATGTCGAGATCATCGCGTCACAGTTGCAGGAAGCTGTGATCGTAGGGAAGGTTGGAGTACCGACGTGTCGATGCTCGTAGGGGGTCGGGGACAGGCGCATCAACAACACTCGAAGGGAGGAGGAGGTTGTAGAGGGGATTGTCGGCGACGACGCTGGGAGGAAGTTGCAGAGGAGGTGCCAATGGCGACACTCAAAGAAGAGGAGGAGGTTGGAGAGGGCGGCTGCGACACACGGAGGGAATGAGGAGGGAGGGCAACACGTGATACAGAGAGAGAATGTAGGGTGTGATGTATCATCCAATAAGTGTTACACCTCATTAGTCATACATATAGTTTTACGTTTGACTAAAACTACAAAAAAGCAAGCGGACCTTATCATCAATTCCAAATATATTTAGGCAAACCATATATTATTTTTTCATTAATAATTCTAAACTCAACTATTGCAGACATATTTCCATAAATTAATAAAATGTTCATAAAATACTATTTGATAGTTCATACGCCGAATAAACAATCATTTTTACTCCATACTATTTGATAAGTACGAATTCTGAATATTCTGGCGGAAAAGAAAACTAAATACTTACTATGTAATCAAATAAAATACACATATTTTAACATGAACATAGATATGGAAAAAGTTGAATAGAATGCTGGAATTTGCTCCCTTACAAGTTCCAACTTCCATTCTTAGAAAAAAAAAACAGAAAAAATAAGCAAAAGGGTGCGAGACTCAAGACATTCAAAGGCCTAAAAAAATATTAATATTAAAATTTTGCATATAATATTTTATTTAACATTTATTTCCTTATTTTTCAAAAACAAAATAATTATTTAAGTTTTCATCATTATTAATTGATAAGGCAGTCATATTATTTATTGAATCATTGAGGATTAAATTTCATTATTTCAAAGTAGTAATTATTGTGGCTGTAACATTATTCTATATATAGGTAATAGACGGATTTGGACGAGTATAAAATTCTTTTATAATTCATTTTACCAATATCAATATTGTTTTCTACTTGTACTGCTTCTCTAGTACTTATGAACTATTAATATTGAAGTCAATATTATATTATAAAGATTTCCAAGGTTAAAATAATATCTTTTTTGACGTATATATATAATGTACTTACAAATTTTTACTTTGTAAGAATGTTGAGTGCATCTCAACGATTGAAATAATTAATATTTTTAAATCATGAATTTTAATCACTTTTAATCAGATTCATTGATAAGTGAATCGAAGATATCCCTACAAAATAAAAGATAGTTTATAGATACATTAATCCCATGTATGAATCACGAAGCTAACTATTTGCCCTCTTCTTTTTGGCCACTATTTGCATCGCCTCTTCCCTTCTAGGTCTGCAGTTTCGATACAAGAACATGTTTCCTAGAAGTCTTCTCTCCTCTTCCTCAAGCCCGACCGTCAACAGATCAACAATTCCAAGATCGTTATCCTTGATTTCTTGTCGTATCGGTTCCTCTTCAGGTTGCCCGCCGTCGAGTCTCCCCGGTCCCTCAGCCTTCATCTCGCGATCGCCTTGTGGTCCTCCATCCTCGGCTGCAGTGACGACGGCGGCGGCGGCGGCCGGGTGATTGAGTACGGCCAGCCCGATCTCGGGGCCGCCTTCGCCGGCGCCGCCCAGCTGTCTCGCGTCGAACCACCACAGCTCGACCAGCTGCCCCTCCGCCATGCCGCAGCCGCGGGCGAGCCGGTTCCAGCCGCCCATGACGCGGTAGGTGTTGCTCGACGGGATGTACTTCAGGTCCCCGGCGAACTCCTGGCCCAGGCGGTTCACCAGCGTGGCTCTGGCCGTGTACGCCGGAGGGCGCCGCCGGGCGCGGTCCTCGTCGGCCCTCGCGATGTTCGCCAGGAGCGACGGTACCCTGAGTGGGAGGTCGGACTTCTCCACCTCGCTTCTCTTCAGCTGCAGGCGGCTCTGCGCGCTGTCGACGTCGGACTTCGACAGGGTCTTCTGGAATAGGTACGCGGCCGGCTCCCGGACGCCGAGCTCTCGCAGCATGCGAAGGAACGAGCGCCTGTTCTCCTCCATCGCGTTCGTCTCTGCATGGAACCACCGGCGCCGGCTATGTTTTTATAGGCGAGATGAACGATTCCTGCACAAAGTCGAATTAGAGTTAAATAACTGTACGAGTTAAAAACCTTTCATGATAAGTTTTTCGTCTGTACATATATATAATGTATCGATTATTGGGCCTTGGCAAAAGAATAGGATTAAAAAAGATGAAACGATAAATATCATAAATAATTGGCAAAAGATGAAACGATAAATATCATAAAGAAAAGACGAACTGCTTTTTAAAGGAAAAAAAAGGTGATAATCGTCAACTTGAAAAGATGGAAACCAAATAAAAGATAAAACATATATATCATGAGTTATTAATTTAAGATCAAATTCCTTATTTCCCCGTGTTCTAATCTAAATTAATTGGGTTCATTAATTCATGCTTAAGCGTACTAATATAAAAACATGCGTAATATCTATTTTTCTTCGATCAATAAAAACTGAAATCACGTAAAGCCTACAATTCATCTTCTTCTTTTCTAACAAAAATAATAATAACGTAAATGGGAAAGAATTAACCTTCCACCATTGATTTCATTGCACCAATTTATAAAATTGGGAAAAAAATATGACAAAAACATAAAAAAATACAGTAAACTTCCGATCAATTACTCGGGTAATCCACTTCACGGGGGCTAAAGTCGAGTAAGATGAGCTTGCAAGTGACAATGAAGCGAAGCAAACAATGAATAGATAATCACGGAATTCACAAATGAATCTTTAAATTTATATAATCGATGTAGATCTGCAAATTATCTGCTGCAATTTTATTAGAATTTTACGGAATCAATCGGGAATATCGTAAATTCAACAGTTCCCTAGAGAAAAAGTACAAAACTCTAATCTCAGTCATAACGATCGAACTTGAACTTTTGTATAGAACTTTTTAAGCAGACATTTCTTTGGGTAAAATAATGGAAAATCCCAAGAAGTCATTTGGCGTATTATTAATTTAAGTAATCGATAATTTAGATCACCACTTAGATAAATTATCACTGTTTAAATTATCAATAATATTGCACTATAATATTTGGTAAGTACTGGTAATATAAATAATAGTCAAAATAAATAGTGATAAAATTATCAAAATATTTTTAAAATTTATTTTAGATTTTAATAACATATTATTATAAATAAACAAAGAAAAAAATAGAAAAGTGAACATATATATAAAAGATGAGATAAAATTAAGAGTTATTTGCAAAATATTTCAAATAATAAAAAGATGAAGTTAAATGATATTTATTTATTAATAAAAATTTAAAATAAAAATTTAATTGAAAGGGATATTTTTTTCAACATGTATTCACACTAGCTGGTAATTTAGAAAGACACCTCCCATGTCTGCTATCTAGATTACCAGTGAGGTGGTAATCAAGATTGCTAGAGTAATTAAAATTATCGATAATCAATCGCAGCCAAACGAAATAATGTGATGGGTCCTGAGAATTTTAAATAAAATAATCAGCAATCTATTTAGATTACCTTATACCAAACGACCCCTAATGGTTAAAGTAGTGGAAGCATAGGAGGTTGCCATGCCACAGGTTTGTCAACATCTTCTCGTATCCAGATGCATCAAGTTGCAGTTTGGGAATTGATAAAAGTTTTTTTTCTTCTTTTTTTCCACTTCAGAAGTGGCACGGAGATCATCTAATTTAGTTGGCGCTAAGAGTTATGTACAACGGATTAAAATCTCGATCTATCATCGAGTTCGATTATTCTGATATCGTCCTGGGTAACATACCTGACTATGACAGATGAAGCTTTCAATGAGAATTTTTTATATCTCAAAATTTTATTTAAATGATGAGGAGCTGCTATCTACTCCACTCTCGTTAGTAAAAGTTCTCTTTTTTGTGAGGGAATCAAATGGAGAATCAAAAGATCTCATTGATGATGATGGGGAAGTGATGATGATGGGGAAGAGATGATGCTTGAGACGAAAGATGGGCCTCTTGACATAGACATTAAGGCCAAAGTTTTTGTTTGGAGAGCAGAATTAAGCTATCGACTGCAAGATTGTGTTTGCCACAGGGTACAAGATGAAGTCGGCTGCTTAAGGGTCGTCTGGCAACGGAAACTAGAGTTTTACCGAGTTTTTGTGAATAGTTGAAGTGACATATTAGTTTGGGTTGTGTTTGGTTAGAGTGAAATTTGATGATGAGGAATAAGATAGTTGATGTGATAGGAAAAAATAGATGTGATGTATTAATTTTAGTGGGTGATTGAATTAAAAATATGTATTATAAATATTGATTATAATATAGTTAAAATTAAAATACATAATATAAATTTTTTAAAAAATATTATTTAAATATAAAAATTCAATTTTTAATAATTTATATTTAATGAAAATATTTAAAAATTATAATGAAATAATAAATAATATTACATTAATATTTTAATATTTATATTTATATATAATAAAATAAATTAACTTATATATGAAAAGTTAAAAAAGAAAATGATAAAGAAAAAAAGGTCAAAATGTTATTTAAAAAAAAGTCAAAGGAAAAAAATAACAACAGTCCGTTCCACCAAACGGCTGCTTGGAACTAGGGTCACATGACCTGGTTCCAAGTTGGAACCACAGGAGGGTGTTTGGCGGAACCGATTGAAACCAGGGGGGTAGTTCCACCCAGTTCCAATTGCCAAACACCCCCTAAATGATTCAAGTTATCTAGAAAACATCCTAGTACGTTTGATTGGGCGGCAATTGGATGCAGCAGTAGAACTTCGCCGCATCTAAAGGAGATGTTCGACTGGCTGTATTATTGAGTCAGGTTGGAGGGTCAATAGTGAATCATCATGACATGGCCCAATAGTTAGATCTTTGGAAAATGAACGGGTTAGACTTCAAGTATATCGAAAATGGCATGTTGAAATTATATGAGTTGCTTGCAGCTGCTGTAATGCCCGAAAAACAAACACACATGGAAAGTTTTCGAAAATCAAAATTTAAAGCAAATAAAAAAATAATTCAATCAGAATTCGAATAAAAAAAAAGAGAAACAGCAGACTCCCATTTCCTCCCACGATCGCTCCCTCTAATCGGCCGGCCCTTCCCCTCGCGCCCATTGGAACCTCTCCCGACCGGCCGCCACCCCCCCCCCCCCCCCGCTTCTTCTCCTCCTTCTTTTCCTCCGGCGAGCGGCGTGCTTCGAACAGAGCCGAGGAGAGACCAGCAGACGATCCTCTGATGCTGGCTACACCCCTCGACGCGCACTGAAGGTCAGGCGCCCTTCCTCACCAACCGAGACCGATCGGAGCCGGAGAAGACGAGGAACAAGACATCAGCAAACCAATCCACCGTTGAAAGGTACCTTAGAATGTCGAAATCCCCTAGATGATAAATTGCTAATCATTTGATGCATATAGTGATACCTTATCAATCTAGAGATAGAGATCTGCATATTTCGTGTTGTAACCATCCTGAACCGATGGTCGAAAGTCGACCGAAAAAGGAGAAAACGGCCGATGAATCTATTTTGGTCGTAGGGCCGGTTGACCAATGCCAGGAGCGGTCGACCAGTTATGTAATGATAGCCGATCGGCCGACTTAACGACCAATCAACTGATTCAACTCGAACGGTCGATCGATCCTGTTAGCATGCAGGGCGACTGAAACACACGATCGGTCAACCACTTTTCCACGTACGGTCGACCGATCCAGAGAAAGCCCCACTGAGTCCACATGCATACGATCGGTCAACCGATTCAAAAGGACGGTCGACTGATCTTGTAATGCACAAATGCGCCGCAATGATCGGTCGATCGGTTCCAACAAAATGGTCGATCGATTCTGAAGGGCACAGGCTCGAACGATCGGTCTACTAGTCTAGAAAGAACGATCGCCTGGTTCGATCGACCGACTTGAAGATGCACCCCGACCGAAGAACGCCGATCCGAGTCAACCGATCCAACAGGAGGGCTAGTTTTTCGTTACCTCATTGAAAGAGATTTGACCCTATCCTTTCCTCTGATCCATGATTTCGAATCCCACGGGTGATAAATAAAAACATGTAAAGTAAAGATAAAAGTACGGGAATGCTATGTGTCACCCCCTCCTCCTCAAAGTACAAAGTAAAGATCAAGATATTGTATAGTGAGGGACATGTAGCTAAGTTGAGGAGACAACTAAATTACGGGTTCTTAAATGACCACTGCTCTTGGAATACTGGTCATCTTTCATTTGTGTCTCGAAGAAGAGTGATGCATTGACACACTCCTTCCCCAAAGAGACATAATTTTATAATACTGAACCAGAGGGACATGTAACTTAGTTGAGGAGACAATGGACTTACAAGTTCTTAAATGATTACTATTCCTGGCACAAGTTCTCTCACGCCTGTATTTCGAAAAGAGTATGCATTGGCATTACACCTTCTCTATCATGGGCATTCTGACTTCACAGATTTACAGAGGCACCTCTGACATCCCAAACTAATAAAACCGAACTCGCATAAGACAACTAACTCTAAGAATAGCATAGTAATATAAAAGACGTAGTATAACTCACGGTAAAAGTAATGTACAATAAATCATAGTATAGCAAAGTACAGAACATGATACAATAAAGCATAGAACATAGTATGTTAAAGTTAACGGACAGTAAAGTACAAGGCAAAGCATAATAAAGATAAGGCACAGTCATGGTAAAGAATAAAATACAGATATTGATATGATAAAGCATGACCTATTATTTATTTCAATGAAAGTATAGAAATTTAAGACATGTTGCTTATTGCTTATCCATTTATGATATAAACATCATTGATTATTATTTTATCATCTATACTTTTATTGTACTAGACGTTTTGCTGATGGGTATTCGATTTTCCAGCATTGGAATTTTGCAAGTTTGATGAGGAGCTGGAAGACGCAGGGCTTGGGGATAACTGCACGTGACTTCTTTATCTCAGAAACATTCCGCTCCTTGAAATTTCATTAGTTTGATAATTAGTTCATGTATTATGAAGACATTATGGTTATCTCTTTTGGTGTCGAACATCTGTTCAAATGTTGAACCTAGTTGAGAATCGTGTTATTTCATTCTTCATTATGGATTGCATTAGCTAGTAGTGCCGTTTGATATTTCGATGCTCACTCTTCCGCAATAATGTCATTGTTATTTCATTATTATAATCGATGTCACGTATACAAATTATTGAATGGTGAAAGTCAATATTGTAGTAGACAATGTAGCGTTCTTAGGATCAATCTGACTGTTTACACGACAGGAAAGTCGATTATGGGAGCATTACAGTTGCAGGTAATATTCAAGGCGCACTTCAAGATTCTTCAGTTGACTGGAAGAGACAACTTGGTTTGGTAATGTGGTATCAACTCAGCTTCTTAATGAAGGAAGAGCTCCACATCCCGTCCCATTTTACATTGATGAAGGGCCGTCTGGCGATCGTTATGACATGACATATTATCTCATGCTTCTTCATGCTAATGAAACTCAGAATTTTCATATGCTGAAAAACATGTTTATGCGCCTTCTCCTCAACGTATGATCCGCTAAACTACCACATGATTTGGCATCAACGCAGCATACTGGAGTCAATTGGTGCATTCAACTCAGATTATCTCCATCTTCTTGATATGAGCTTTGTTTCCCAGTTGCTAAGTTTTGTAGATTTAACAAAAATTAATTGATAAATATAACAGTTGAAGTAATATATAATTATATAATACTAAAGAATAAATGTAGGAATATAATTTATAATAACACACACGATATTCATAGTAATTACTTAATTATATTTTATTTTAAATAATAATATTTTTAAAATTTGTTAACAAAAATTAGTAATTATTTTGAAATGAACTCTTATTGAAATTTCATCCTGTAGCTAAAATTAAATAGGTAAAATTTTAATTTTAAAAAATAAAACATGATGTTTAAAAATTAAATAATGTTTTAATAAAATATGGGAATATATTAGGGATATAAAACTATTTTTATGTGTTGCTTATGTATTTATATTGAGAAAAAAATTAAGAAAAAGTTGTTAATGTGTTTTCCCCTATGGAATAGTTTTATGAAACTAGAAAATTTTGAATAGTTGAGGAAGTTTATCGGATACGACTCCAAAGAAGCTTTTTTTTATTATATCCAAAATTGATTTTTTTTTTACATTTGTTCTTATTATATGGTACATCTTAATGCTTATATCCATCATCGATTCTTGTTTCTTTCATTTAATTTCACCATCGGTTCGCTCTCTTGCAGTGTGGGCCTGTGCGTATAAATAAAGGTTTGAGGCCCAAGAAGGAGCTCAGGCCCGGAAGTTAAATCTCTTCCAAATTCGAAACCAAACCCCTCCAATTCCTTCCGTCCTCAAGCTTCTTGCTACGCTCGACGTCCATGGGGACCAAGAGGCCAAGAAACGATCAAGAGGAGGAGAGAAACGCCCCCGGTGATGGCGCATCCGACCCCCAGACCCAGCCGCCGATTCGCCCTGTCGTCGACACGCCTCCGACTTCCGTTGAAGGAGACGAAGCCGGCAACGACAACGGCCGCGACGACGACGACGAGGAAGACGTCGGGACGCTCCTGGAAACGCTCTCCCAGGACCAGCTCGTCACTGTCCTCCGATTCTCGGCAGTCATCTGCAACGAGACCGCGGCAGAGATCCGGCGCGTTGCGAACCTCAATCCCGCCCTCAGGAGGCTCTTCGTCCGCGGTCTCCGCCGGGGGAACACCGACGACGACCTCCGGGCTGCCTTCTCCAGCTACGGCGATATCGAAGATTGCCGCGTATTCTACGACAAGGAAACCGGCCGGTGCAAGAATTACGGCTTTGTCCTCTTCCGCGATCGCAGTGCTGCTCGCCGGGCCTTCCGCGATCCCGGGAAGATCGATGGTCGCACGACTTCTTGCTGGCTTGCCTCCTCCGGCCCGTTCTGCGATGCGTCTGGGTACCTCGATCGCCATCAACAACGGGACTCCAAACCTAGCGCCGGATCCGCTGTTCAGTACCCAAGCAAGATCCTTGCTACGGACGTCCACTCGAACGGCGACGGCAACGGCAACGGTCTTCTCAAATCCTTCTCCCAGTTCGAGGAGATCGAGGAGGATCCTAAAGGGTCCAACCGGCACACCCACAAGCCAAAGCATCCGGGCGCGGACAAGGCAGTTGAAGAGCCGAATAAGACCTTTGAGAACCATCAGCCCATCTGCCAGAGGGCGACGGAGGACAAAGTTAAGAGACAACGTGTTGCCGCCGGAATGGTGCCACATAATGCCCCATCTAATACGGGAACCGTCAACGAGGCTCCCTATGGCGCTTCTGCCCCACTTTTGGCGTTAGCACAAGAAGCTGCAGTGTCGCGACAGCGCCTTCTTGGTAAGGTTCCGCAGCAAGCATTTGAACAGGGCATGCAGCTTAATTTTCCTGCATTTGGACAGCGCGTGCAGTCTTATGCTGCTGCATTCAGACAGAATTTGCAGCCTAATGCTGCTGCTCTGGCGATGCTAGCCGCCATGCAGAATCCTGTCTCTTCATGGATCACCCTTGCCGCGATGAACCCCGCTCTTGCAGCTGCGGTCACTCAGACCACATACGTGCACAACATCGGCACGGGCACTGCGGATTTTCATGGAGCTCAAGGGTTTCAGAGAACCTCTGGAAATCTTGAGCCTCCTGGGTATCAAGCGCCTACGGGCGATCAAGGGTTGCCTGATCTTATGGAACCCCCTGGAGTTCAAGGACCACCAGGTCCTGGTATTGAAGGTACTCAACCAGCGGATCAACAAGGAGCCCTTGGAAATGGTATGCCAAGAACGGATACTTGATCAACAGTTTCTTATGGGATACTTGGAAATGGTAATACTATCATCCCTGCTTAATTTACATTTCAATGTTGTTGTCAGCGTTTAGACAAATGGGTAGTAGAAAGTAGACGACTATGCTTCTCTCTCTCTCTCTCTCTCTCTCTCTCTCTCTCTCTCTCTCTCTCTCTCTCTCTCTCTCTCTCTCTCTCTCTCTCTCTCAGTATTGGTGTTCTTTCTCAGTCCTTTTGATTGGTTGTCCCTCTATTTTTGGTTTGGTTCCAAGATTGTAGTTATTCATGCTTTAAAAATCAGCTGGCTTTTCGTACGCATGGGGTGTATTGTGAAAATAGCCTCCAATGAAATAGGAACTATTTGTTCTTCGGGTTTCCCTGCAGTTTATGGATGTATTGGATCTATTGCTTACATATGCACTTATTTCTTAGATTTTTCTCTAATTGTTCTTTGCTTAGAATTTTTGTTCAGACATTTGGTGAGCATCTTTTGTTTTCCTTTGGTAAATGACGTGAATCTACCCTGGTACTGTCATTGCAGGAATTCGTTACATGCTCGGATGGACTTCTGCTTTAAGGCCACTTCTCTGTATTTGGACGCTGAAGTATGCAGATATGATAGCACAAAGTTGCCAAGGTTGCATACTTTGTTTTTGTCTTTCCGTATACTTGTTGTGAATCCTAACAATGCTTCTGGGTATCGACTTTGGTACATTTCATATGATTGAAGTACTTGTATTTTTTTTCTTTTTCAATCATGGTGAGATTTTCTTTTCAATCAAATTTTTTTGATAACACCTTTCGAATTTAGAATCTAATTAAGACATCATCATACAATAAAGACGTCTTGTGAATTCGTACGATAAAAGATGCCAAGTTTATTCGGAGATATATCAACCGCTAGAAATATTATATATAAGACATTGTAACTTGATATGGAGGATGACGATTTTTGCGGATGCAGAAGAAAATTGGGCATCTTTATTTATCAATTACAAAAAATAAAAAAAATAAGCACAGTAAACTTCCGATCAATTACTCGGGTAATCCACTTCAGGGGGCTGAAGTCGAGGAAGATGAGCTTGCACGTGAGAATGAAGCGAAGCAAACAATGAATAGACAATCACGGAACTCACGAATGAATCTTTAAATTTATCATCGACGTAGATCAGTAAATTATCTGCTGCAATTTGATTAGAATTTTATGGAATCAACCAAGAATATCGTAAAATCAATAGTTCCCTAGAGAAAAGTACAAAACTCTAATCTTGGTCATAATGATCGAACTTTTGTATAGAATTTTTTAAGGGGACACTTTTTTGGGTAAAATAATGGGAAATCCTGATGGTTACATTACATCACAAGTAGTGGATGCACAGGAGTTTGCCATGCCACAAAGTCAAAATGCAAAATTTGCAACGCCAGATTTTGCAGGTTCGACCACCCAGTCCTCACCGTAATTAATTGTACTCTCTAGAATCCATTTGATTCGCTCAGTCTGCTTGGGTTTTTGGGAAGAGTAGTAGTTTTCCATCTTAAATAAAATCATGAGCGGGTTCCATGCAATTTATATGTTCATCAGATACCATGGTTGGGATGTGCGTGTGGTTGTCGCCACAATATTCACAATATGGGTCAACATTAGGATCAAAACTTCTCAACTTTATGTGGTAGGGGAAGTTACCTTGAATCATTGCAGACAGGATTTGCATTTTGCGTCCAACGAGGTCATTGCCACTGGTAGGTTAGATGTTCATATATGTTCATATCTGAATCTTCGGCATAAAGTGTTCAAGGTACAACAGGGTTCCTGGTCCTTTTCTTGTCTGCCCATAATCTAGCCTGTCCATGAAGTTTGTAGCAGTAGTATCCAGTGATTCTGAAATCTGAATCAAGATTCTGATTGGTGGGTGAAAAAATATGTGATATATGACATTAACAAACTTGATTGTACAACACAATATATTACATAAACCTAACACATGCAGAATCTGCTTCGATTCAAGAACTCTTCTACCTGACTGACAAAAACAATCTTATGAGTACCTCATTTTGGCCCTCTGATATTTCGTCTCAGGATTTATTCAGGTTTTAAACCTTAAATCCGCTGTGAATCAATGCTGTAAGTGTCTGGCACAGATTGAATTACAGTTCCTATCACATGTAATACTAGCATCACACATTAGTCTACAGTCACCAGTAATCTCCACAGGAGCATTTGCCGTCAACAAAATGGTGGAAGCGATTTCTATCCCTAACAATAATTTTACGCCCTGTAATTTTAGATATAAGTTTGGTCACATTGTGGCAGTCTACACAAACCCTAAGGTTCTTCACAATCTTAATTGTCGTCCCCGGTTGAGTGCTAATCAGTCCAAAAGCAATTGCTAGCTTCTCACTGTGCACACCGAGGGCTTTCTCCTTCTCTGCCTCTTCTAAATCATGCAAAACCAAGTCTGTCTGGGGGATATATCCATGAGATTTGAGCAGTTTATTCAATTCATCTAACATTGCATAGATTTCTGCTGTCTTTGGGTGGCTCAAGTCTCCTACCACAAATTCATAAACTTTGTTTGCAATTTCAATGGAGGTACAACCAGGCTCCTTTTGAACTCTACTCTCCTTCATCAAAGTCCTCACTCGAGCCACTGCTTCCCAGTTTCCGACCGCTGCATAAATATTCGATAAAAGGATGTAAGTTCCAGAGTTTGCAAGGCCGTTGCTAACCAGAAAATTTGCAATTTTCTCCGCCAAAACCATGTTATTGTGAAGCCTACAAGCTGCCAACAGTGATCCCCAGATTACTGGGTCTGGCGTAATCCTCATATTCCGTGCAACCTCATAAGCTTCTTCCACAAACCCAGCTCGTCCAAGGAGATCAATGTAGCAACCGTAATGCTCGATCTTTGGATCGAGATCATAGTCCATTTTCATTGAGTTGAAGAGCTCACGTCCTTCACTTACCAGCCCCGAGTGACTGCAAGCATTCAAAACGTTGATGAACGTAATGTCTGTGGGTTGGAACCCCTGGGCGCATAATTTGTCGAACAGCACTAATGCTTCTTTGTGATGCCCGTGCATTGCATAACCCCCAATCATGGAATTCCAGACAACGACATCTTTGTCCTTGATAGAATCAAATACCAAATGTGCGTCTTCCAAGCTCCCACATTTGCAGTACATGTCGATCAATGCTGTACCAACCTTTGCATTGAACTCTATAGTATTGTTCTCTATATAAGAATGCACCCATTTGCCTGATCCAACAGAGCCAAGCTGCGCAATAGCTGACAGCACTGAGATGACAGTGACTTCATTGGGCTTGGCAGAGGATTTCAGCATCCGCCTAAAGAGCACCAAGGCGTCGTTCGGCCGTCCATGTTGTGTATACCCATCAATCATCGTGTTCCAACACACAGAATCCTTCTCATTCATCTCTTCAAACATCTTCCGAGCCTTATCCAGATCACCGAGCTTCGCGTAGCAGGTGATCATGGCGGTCAAAGAGACGATACTTCTCTGAGGCATTGCGTCGAACAGGCGACGGGCTGAGACAACATCGCCCCCACGGGCGTACATATCAAGGAGGGCGGTGGCGACGTAAGTGTCGGAGCTTACCTTCAGCTTCACCGAGTGGCCATGCAGCACTCGGCCGAGGCCAATAGGGCACGCCTTGAGGGCCGACGAGAAAGTGAATGCGTTGGGCTCGACGCCGGTAGCGAGCATGTCGGAGAACAGCAGAAGGGCGTCGAGGTGGAGGCCACGGGTGGCGTGGGCGTGGACAGCAGAGGTCCAGAAGATGACGTTGGCATCAGGTGTCCGGCGGAGGAGGGCGAGCGAGCGGTCGAGGCGGCCGAGCGCGGAGTAGGCGCGCTGGAGCTTGAAGTTGACGACGGGGTGCTGGTGGAGGCCGGCTCGGAGGACCGCAGCGTGGAGCTCCAGCAGATGGCGGGCCGACCGGCACTGCTCGATCAGGGACGCCGCCTCGTCCGGTGGGAGGAAAGACTGGTGGCCGTATGAAATGGGTGGATTTGCCGGCGATCGTCGCGAGACGGAGGCGCCGACGCCGGCGGTGGCCGCGGTTGTAGCGGTGGACATGGCTGGCACGGCATGCATCCCCGCCACTACCACCACGGCACCACCCTATCCGCTGTTATTTCCTCTGTTGCGCTTAGATGGGAGCGCTTTTTTTTGTTGTCAGCACAAGAGAAAAAAAAAACTCGAACTTACAATTATTTGTAAAACAAAAAATTTTATGATTTTTTTACTAAGAAGCAAAAAAAAATGAATAAATAAAAAATATAATTCACTATAATTCGTTTCTATTATTAAAAAAAATATGTACAATTTTTATTTATAATCAATTTTGGATCCTTATATTTAATTTGAATTAATTCTTTTTAATCATTTTGTAACATGATTGTTTGAATTTGATCTTGTTTATTTATTCCTTATTTTTTCGTATATTTCAAATTATGATATTTATCTTAGGAGGCAAACAAGCTATTGTGTATGTACTACAACTCAAAATATTCCAATCTTTAGTAGATGAGGTTAATGTCTACAATTTATGACTAAAATAGTTGATTCGTCAAGTAGATAAATTTATATTTTAAATAAGTATTGATCTTAGTTCAATTCTGATTTTTTAAATTAATATGACGATTCGTGAAAGTTATCCTAATTTCATCCCGTTCTATCAAAGTTTGATGTCACCAACTTTTTTTAATAACATTATTTTCAAATCTATGATTTTATATCTTATTAGCTTGCATAACTAGTAAATAATTAGATCTCATATTATATATTTATTTTATTAAACTATTTGAGCAATTGATGCAATTATTAACCATTTATGCGCTATTTATTTTACAGCATCAAGTAGAAAGAGACTATTTAATTAAAAAAAATTAGCTCAATTTGATCATATAATAGAGCACCATCGTTAGAACAGAATGATAAATCTTTTAAAAGTTTTTGGAATTATGAAAGAGAAAAAAATTGTACGAACTTATTTTATCCATTGATGACGTTTGGAAACGGAACTTCTTTCCAAGTTCTCGATAAATAATTGAATTGATAAATTAGTTTGATACGTGTTTGGATAAAATGAAATATAATGACGAGAAATTAGGATATAATAGGAAAAAGTTGATGTGATTGATTATTGATGAATTTTAAATTAAAAATAATTATTATAAATATAAAGTATAATTCTATTATTAATAAAAATTTAAACTTAAATTTTTTCAGGAAAAAATTGTGCAAAAATTATTTATTTAAATATAGAAAAACATTTTTAAATTAATTATACTTAATGAGAAATTAAATTTTTTAATGAAATAATAAGAAATAAATAATATTATATTAATTCATTATTATGAATATTTATATTTATTAAATAATTTATTTTATAAAGAATATGATATGAGAGAAAAGAAAAAAGAAAATTATTGCGTCAAATTAAAAAAACAAAACATGTTATAGTGCCCTAATTCCATAAAAAAATGGAACCGGAGCGCTTGCAACTAGGTCACGTCATGATTTGGTTCCAGGTATTAGTTTTCGTCCGAGAACTTTATTCTGAATTAATGTTTGACAAAATTAAGCGGAACAAAGATCCGATTCTCGTCCAGTTCCACAACCAAACACAACCTTAATATGACAATGCCTCGAGCTGAGCTAATCAAGAAACAAATTCTCAATGTTAAATTAATATTTTCTGGTGCTTCAACTTACAAATTAATTGATCGAAACTTGTTTTGGGGTATTTTCTACAGTCCACAATCAAGTGAAAAATCAATTAAAATCCCTTCGAATTTTATGGAAATCTTCTTAGAGTGAATTTTATTAAGATCATGTTGATTCAATACAAAAATCAATGAAATTTGTATTTAAGTGCATTGCACAATTTTTATTGTGTTACAAAAAAAAACTTCGTCCTCCTTTAAATTACTCCGATCTTCCTAATCAATGTTTTAAAAATCGAATGGAAAAACGGTTCAATCGAATTTTTACTGATTGAATCAATTTTTATATAATAATATTATTTATAATTATTTACGAGTAATATAATATATATTATTACCAAAACTATTAAATCAATTTAATAATTATGACTTGTTACGGGAATTTATATTAAATAGTAATTTTAGTTTATTAGATATATAATTACTAATATAAAGGCAAAAATTATTTTCAAACTAAAATTACGATTAGATTTTTCTATTTTTATCTCTATGTTTTTTTATTTTATTATTTTCTTAATAATATATTTTTATTTTATTTATTTCCTCCAACTAACATCTTTCTTTTTATATTCTTATTTCAAATTCTTTTCCGTTTTTTCCTTACATCTTCGTGAAATCATTTTGGTAACTATAAATTTCCATATCCTCTAATAAAATCTTTCTGTATATCTTATATTTTAAAAGAATAAAAAAACCGAGTTGAATTTAATTTACGGATTTAACCCAATTTTTTTTTCCATCTTTTTTCAAATCAAACTAATTTTTTTTTATCATTTCTGATTTTACTAATAAATTGTACCAAATTTGTACTCGATTTGCAATTGAACCATCCGTTCGAATTAGCTTTTTAAAAATTGGTATTAATATGGAAAAGATTGCGATATATTCAGTTCTCTTCTTTCTGGACTTGATACTTTTTTAGTGAATGTTGCCTTTTTATACCGAAAGATTTGGTTACTAATAAAGCGGAATGACGTCGTATGATTCATGTAGTCGATCTTACCTAATAGGATAAGGCTTTGTTGTTATTGTTACTTCTTATGACCATCGCCATCTCACACAATTTGAAGTTTTTTTTTCTCATATTCTTTGAAGTCAAGTTTAATTAGAAAGATATTGCAACGAGGTGCGCCATACATGATGTAATTGTGTGACATGTGCAAGATTTAAGGTGTTTACTTATTTTTATTAAAAAAGGTGTTTACTCATAGCTGTTGGCATTATGTTTTTACATCATTGAATTATTTGGAACAAATATTAACGTAAATACCAATATATTTTTTTATTTATGATTTTGAGTCTAGATAAAGAACGTAAATAATTGCCACTGTCGTCCCTTTAAATATTGCCCTATATAATATTATATTATATACGTGGAGGTATTTTAGTGTCAAAAAATAGGTAGTAGATTGATCAAAGACGCTCTTTGTAGACTCGTGATATAAATTCATAATATAAGTATTTATTATACAAAAATTCTAAGCTATATATATATATATATATTCCAATTGACTGTGTATGAATTATATGACCAAAATATAGAGATTACTTGTGAATGTGTGATGTCCACACCAACAGTTTGGATCATTGTGGAAATTATTTTGGATTATTTTAAATATGCTTTTGATATATTTTTTTCAGATTGTGACCATTGAATAAGCTCCAACAACCAGCATTTATGTGGAGTAAAATGCATTACCACTGTGTCTTAGAATAATGTTATAAATAAGAAAGAAAAAGAAAATACATAAATGCGGGAAAAAAAATCTCGCCATGTCATTTCGACATGATGTTTCAATTTAAGATTTTTTTTTCTTTGATACTATGTTAAATTAAATTACTGATGACTGATTTTTTTTAAAAAGGTGATCATAATATCACTCCTCAAATGCTTAATGTCATTCCAAACTCATAATTTTATTCTTCATTTCATCTTACTTTATTTTTTATTCTCTCTTTTTGAGTTTCATCGATTTCCATCATCCCTGTTTAATCATTCTCACACACTCTCTTCTGATGCTATTAATTATTTAGTTATTAAATTACTAAACAAATATATTAATTTATTTAATATGAAAATCACAATAAAATTAGACACAAAAATTAGGTATATAGAAAATAAAGTAAAAATAAGAAGAGCGAACAAATATTAGAAAAATATTTTTTAAAATAATTAAGTTTTTGAAGTGTTTTGAGCAATCAATTATTTGCAGTTAAGCAAATATTTTATTAAGACATGGAGAAGAATTGGATTGGATCAACAAACTAATTAATTAATGAGAGGTTTGACATCAACTTGATCATTAGTATTTTCTTTAAAAAAATGAAAAAAAAACGTACACTTAGTAATGGTTCAAAGAAATAATTATTTAAGAATAAAGATAGTAAAAATGGAAATAAAGATAGTGAAAATGAAAATAAATTATTATAGATAAAAAGGTGAAAGTTTCATTCCAAAACAATTACATATATTGATTATTGGTCAATTTTTTATGAGCTAATTTATTTTTATTTTCAAAATAACTTTATATGTAAATTACATTATTTAATATTTCTTCAATCTCATCTTATATAATATTATTATGTTTGATAAGTTGGTTGAGTGTCAACGAGATATATAGAAAAAGAGAGTAATACATAAAAATAATATATTAAATTAATATAAATTAGATGGAAGATGAAGAGGCAAGAAAATATATTGATAATATTTAAATAAAATGTTACGAAAAGAGGGAGAGAGGGATAGCACGAAATACAGAAGAACACGAAGAGGAAAAATGGCGGCGGCTCTTTGTTATGGAATAATGATGATTACAAGGATGGGTCTCGGTCTAGACCCCTAGGGAGTTTATATAGGCACTCCCTTTGACAGATGATAGGAATTACATACGGACTGGGACTCTAAATAAATCCCCTGAAAATAGGACACCTATCTCGTGATAAGGAAATAAATCAAATCCGAATCACAAACAGAATACCCCTAAAAAATTTTCGCTCAGGGGGCTCCGCCCCCTTGCAACCCCCGCAGGGGGGGATCCCCCTGGATCCCCCCCCCCTTGACCCCCCACAGGCTTGCTGACCGGGCAGCGAGACCCCCGTAGGGGAATTCTGCTGAAGCGCCTGACTATGTAGGGGGACCAACTGAGTTCAGATTCAAGGCATTATTAACAAATCTCCACCTTGACTTGAATCATCTTCAGAGCACAAAAGCACGCCACGCCGCCGCCAGTCCCATCTTGAAGCTATTACCAAGTATTTATGTTAAGCAAGTCCAAACAATGTTGAAACTTGCCATAAGGAACAGATTTGATGAACATATCAGCTGGATTGTCTTCAGTGCCAATCTTCTTCACCTTGATCCTCTTCTCAGTGCGGATGAAGTGATATCTGACATCAATGTGTTTGGTTCTTTCATGATGTACTTGATCCTTGGCTAAACATATTGCACTCAGACTGTCACAGTGCACTATAGCATGCTCTTGATGTAATTCGAGATCTCCAACTAAGCCTTTTAACCAGATGTCTTCCTTGGCAGCTTCCGTCAGTGCCATGTATTCAGCCTCTGTGGTGGACAATGTAACTGATGGCTGAAGTGTAGCCTTCCAACTAATAACTGAACTGCCCAAAGTGAAGACATAGCCTGTCATAGATCGTCTTCCATCAACATCTCCAGCATAATCTGAATCTGAGTACCCTGCAACCAAATACTCTTTATCACTTCTGTAGATGAGGTCAATATCAGATGTTCCTCTCAGATACCGAAAAATTCGTTTCACTGCTTGCCAGTGCTCCTTTCCTGGATCGCTCATGAACCTACTGACAACACTGACTGCATGAGCAATGTCTAGTCTTGTGCAAACCATGGAATACATCAGACTTCCAACTGCACTAGCATATGGAACCCGAGACATGTACTCCTTTTCTGCATCTGACTTTGGTGCGAAGGCAATAGAAAGATGAACATTTGCAGTTGATGGAGTATTCAAAGGCTTCGCTCCAGACATTCCAAACCTGGATAAAATCTTCTCAATATAACTTTTCTGAGATAAGAAGAGTTTACCCTGTGCGCGATCCCTTAGAATTTTCATCCCCAGAATCTTCTGTGCTGCACCAAGATCTTTCATATCGAATTCTGCACTGAGGAGCTTCTTCAGATTTTGAATGTCTGCCATGTCTCTGGCAGCAATAAGCATATCATCAACATACAAGAGCAGATAGATGGTGGAGCCGTCCTTCACCTTCTTGTGATATACACAGCAATCATAGGGACTTCGACTGAATCCCTTACTGATCATGAAGCTGTCGAACCTCTTGTACCATTGTCTGGGAGACTGCTTCAAGCCATACTCTTCAGACTACAAACTTGATTCTCCTTTCCAGGAATGGAGAATCCCTCTGGTTGGCTCATAAGAATATCTTCTTCAAGTTCTCCATGGAGGAAAGCAGTCTTCACATCTAGTTGCTCGAGCTCTAGATTCTGTTGTGCTACAAGAGCAAGTAACACTCTGATAGAAGTATGTCTGACAACAGGTGAGAATATCTCATTGTAGTCCACACCTTCTTTCTGACTATAATCTTTAGCAACCAGTCGTGCTTTATATCTCGTGCCTTCAACTCTCGGAATTCCTGCTTTCTTCTTGAAGATCCATTTACAGCCAACAGTCTTCCTGCCTTTAGGCAACTTGACCAGCTCCCACGTCTGATTCTTGTGAAGAGATTCCATCTCCTCACCCATAGCAGCGATCCACTGTTCAGATTCGGCACATGTGATGGCATCCCTATAAGAGGACGGCTCCAGGGACTCCACATCTTCAGCTACCTGTAGTGCATAAGCAACCATGTCCTCGAAACCATATCGCTTAGGAGGACCCACTTCTCTGCGAGGACGTCTAGCAGCAATTGACTCCTCTTCAGGTTGCTCATCAGATTCTTCACATTCTGGTTCTGCTTCTTGATGTGATCCTTCAGCATCATCCTCAATTTGAGTGATTTCAACCTCCACCTGTTTACTGACACTCTCTTCGGCCTCCACCTTCAACTGAAGCATTGATGCTTCATCAAAGGTCACGCTTCTGCTGTGGATGACTTTGTGTTCTGAAGGAGACCAGATTCTGTAGCCCTTCACTCCTGCACCATATCCCATGAACACCCCTTCTTTGGCCCTTGGCTCCAACTTCCCTTCACTGACGTGATAGTATGCTGGACAACCAAAAAGTTTCAGACAAGTATAATCAGCAGAATTTCTTGACCATACCTCAGTTGGAGTCTTGAGATCAATCGCAGTCGCCGGACTTCGATTCACCAAGTAACAAGCTGTGTTAACAGCTTCAGCCCAGAATGTCCTATTTAGGCCAGCGTTAGAGAGCATGCACCTTGCCCTCTCCAGAAGTGTCCTGTTCATTCGTTCTGCAACTCCATTCTGCTGTGGAGTATCCCTGACTGTGCGATGCCTGGCAATGCCTTCATCTTTGCAGAACTGGTCGAATTCAGCAGAACAGAATTCCAAACCATTGTCAGTGCGAAGACGCTTCACTTTCTTCGACATCTGATTTTCCACCAGAACCTTCCACTGCTTGAAGGCCTTGAAGGACTCACTCTTGTGTTTCATCATGAATACCCAAGTCATCCTCGAGTAGTCATCAATCACAGATAGGAAGTACCTCGCACCTCCTAATGATGGAACACGAGAGGGACCCCAACAATCGGTGTGAATATAGTCAAGTGTCGCCTTCGTCCTGTGCACTGCCTTGCCAAACTGAGACCTTCGCTGTTTGCCGAATACGCAGTACTTGCAGAAGTTGATTTCAGATATCTTCTTCTCCCCTAGAAGACCTCGTTTGCTGAGGATTTTCGCTCAGGGGGCTCCGCTCCCTTACAACCCCCGCAGGGGGGGATCCCCTGGATCCCCCCCTTGACCCTCCACAGGCTTGCTGACCGGGCAGCGAGACCCCCGTAGGGGAATTCTGCTGAAGCGCCTGACTATGTAGGTGGACTAACTGGGTTCATATTCAAGGCATTATTAACATAAAAAATGAGGTAAAGATTGGTCAGAAAAGAAAAAAATCATTAAAAAATGAATGAAAGATGAAAAAGTAAGAGAGCACGAATGAAGGATAAGAGTGGCATTAAGTTTTTTAGGAGTGGCATTATGAGCACCTTTTTAAAAACTTAACTGTTAAGGAAAACAATTTGTCTACAACATTATAATTCAACCATTGAGTGAAATGATAAGTAATTTCTGTTACGTAAGATTTCAAATTTGATTTTTTTTCCAATTTGTATTGTCTCAAGAGTAATGTCGACGATTCAACTCGTATGATGTTAAAGAGCGCATTAATTAGAGGTCGATCTATAATTAAGCTCAAGTTCATCTCAAATCGTGTATCTATCAACGCAATTCAAATTCGAAATCTTATTCAAATAAGAAAAAATTATTTATCACTCCACCTTTAGGTCAAATATGAATTTTTATGAAAGTAAAAAATTTATATTGAGAGTACGATGGGAAACTCAATAATAAATTAATTTTTAATTTGATTCCGTTTTTTGACGACGCACGAATTCATAAGACACTATATTTTGACCCAAGACAACATAACCCACATTGTGGCACACAACGCTTTACTCGTCAAAGTGCGACGTTAACACGCAAAGTGGATCATTACGAGTTATTTAATAATATGCCGTCCCCTTTATTAATTTTTTAAAATTTTTTAATTGGATTCTACGTGACCATTGAAATTATATCCAAAGATCAACACTTATGTGGAGTATAACGCAGTGTACATGGTGCCATATCCCATTTCAGATCATTTGAACTCAAATCGAAAATATCCAAATTAATTGCGGCAAAAAAAAATATTCCCAATAAATAAGTTTTTAAATTTATTTTGTTATGTTACGAACTTAAATTATCCAACTACGGGCGATTTGTGTTAGCTTTTTTTGGTGCCGGCCCGGGGTACGGGAGGTCTCCGGTGTCCAAGATTATTAGCACTTGACTAATTCGGAGTCGAGAAGACAGAGCAGCGAAGATTAATTCCCTGGCCAAGGGGCGGCTCCAAGATTCGAATCTGGGGCTACTACCTCCCAGCGAACGCTCAGGACTCAGTCCTGCTAACCATTACGCCTCGACGACCAATGGTTAACGATAGCTCTGATGGGTGGTTTCGCTAGAATAGGTAATAATGAGATCACCATTTTAAAAAATATTATGCCTTGAAGAGGACTCGAACCTCCATGCTCTTTAGCACGAGATGGTGAAATGGTAGACACGCGAGACTCAAAATCTCGTGCTAAAGAGCGTAGAGGTTCGAGTCCTCTTCAAGGCATAATATTGAGAATGCTCATTCAATGGAGGGCAGTCAAACCAACTCTCATACGAGCTCCCGGCGAATAAATTAAATACATGCATTAAGATACGAAGGCTTCTTATTCCACAATCAATGTGTGATATTCTGAATCCTCATTTCTAATGGAATCGAAATGATCTATGGATTGATCAGAAGATCCTTTCAATTGGCTAGAAATTGAAAGATTTCGTTGAAATTGTTTGGGGTGAACCAAAAAAGTTTGGGTAGAGTCGGATCTAAGTGTTGGCTCACAATCTCTGGAGAGATAGTTCTCTAATAGACGAGGGTCTTATAGAGGAAAGTCTGTTAATTCATCTGCTTCCGAAAAAAATCGAAGAATTTCTTGGTAATCCTACAAGATCAATTCGTTCCCCATAAACTACCTTCTTGCTTCGTTATACTTTCTACTTAATTCATACAATTATTACTAGGAAGGAAGCTTGATTTGAATTAATCATAATTTTCTATTCTATGGTGGTTGGATCCGGAGACACATTTGGTTGTGAATTATAACAATTAAGGTGAAGCAGGGTCAGGAACAAAAAGATCACAATAAATTTTTGGTAAAAGTTATGTCTTGGTCCAAGTGGGGATAACATTTCTCTTCTGAGTATACAATGCTTGAATTATCGATGTAGATGCAATTCTTGATCATAATTTCCAGTATAAGTACCGCGTCGAACAGAAAACTTGTGATTGGTAGTAAAACATCGATTTTCCTCTTGAGACACCGTTCTATCTTCAAAGACGGGTGGAGTAATTGCCAATTTTGGTATGTTGGGGGATGTAATTATTGCTGAATTTCTTTCTTCGATAGAATCGAAGAGAAAAAAATTCCATTGCGGAGCCGTACTAAGATATACCATGAGACCAACAAGTTGATTCAGACTCTACCACCCGGCCAATCCTGTTCCACTTAATCCCTTTTTCATGTAAACCTCCTATTTGCCAATAGAGATGTTGGAAAGTGGAATTCATGCTTTGTTTTTTCCTTTCCATTCACTCGGATATCTTTCGTTACATCTATTTTGTCCGGATCCTCCTTTTCTTCCGAACAAAGGAAAGGGTCTTCTTCGGTGGATCCCTCTTGTTCCTGTTTAGTCTCCTTCCTTTCGGAAGTTGTTTCTACATCGCTTTCTTCCTCACTTTCTTCCCTTTCTGAGGTTTCTTTCAATTTCTTAGTGACAATGGGCGACGGCATTCTGCCTAAATAGTAGACACATGTAATAAATAAGAGAATACTAAAGATTAGAGCCATAGAATTTCTCAATTCTGACACAAGGTACTTCTCGGATAGAGTATTAGAACGGAAAGATCCATTAGATAATGAACTATTGCTTATAAGCCATCTCTGGCGATGAATCAATAATTCAAAGTGCTTTTCTTGCGTATTCTTGTCCCGTGTCTTCCAGCTACTTTATCACCTACTTTGAGATTCCATTGATACAGAGCCAATTCCAATAGACTTATTAAACGTTTTCATTGATGTGCATCCAGCAGGAATTGAACCTACGAATTTGCCAATTATGAGTTGGACGCTTTAACCATTCAGCCATGGATGCTTAACAGGGATCATCGTACATCGTAAATAACCAAATTCCAATTGAAATAAAATCTGGATCTGTCAATTATGTTATGGTCGGAGTCCCACTCACGGTGACCTGGTTAAATTGGGGGAAGCCGTGGATATTATTGCGGGCCAATCCATTGGAGAATCGGGGACACAATTAACATTAAGAACTTTTCATACCGGTGGAGTATTCACAGGCGGTATTGCTGAACATGTACGAACTCCTTCTAACGGAAAAATAAAATTCGATGAGTATTTGGTTCATCCCACACACACCCGTCATGGGCATCCTGCTTTTCTATGTTCTATGGATTTGTATGTAACTATTGAGAGTCGAGATGGAGCCAGCCTAGCATGGTTGGCGATTTATGTTAGCTTTGAAAGAAAAAAAAAGAACTCATGGTTCCATTTGAGCCCTGTGTATATGTTAATAAATTGAAAAGTAATAACAATTTTCATGATTTTAATTCTTTTATTTCTTTATGAATAGGTTTGCGTCATTAGTATTAATGTACATTACTTAACTCTAATTAACACTATAGTTATTAATATTTAAGCATTAGGCAAACTTGAGCTCCCTATAGTTTTTCGAAGATTAGATATCTGGATTACTATTCGTTGTTTGTCTGAACAAATAACATTTTATGAAAAAAATAGAAAATTTTAAGTTGGAAGAGTGTTTGATCGTGAGAACCAAAAGTTGACTTCTTTTTAAAATAGAATCTGGGATTTAATTTTAAAAAGCTATGCTTTCTTAATAAAAACATGTAAATGATATCATGAAATATTTTTCAGATTACTACCATACTAACTTCATAATAATCGTAGTTATAAATTGCTATATATAATTAGATAGTAATAAAATAACAAAATTATATTTTCATTTGCGTTAATAATAATTATAACAATATAAACTAGTATCCATATGTAATCAATGCTAGATTTTTTTAATTAATAACTTGATTTGAAACAAAAAATGTCTAATAATAATAAGTACATTCTAATAAATATAAAGATACACTCTAATAAATATAAAAAAATCAAGGAAAATATATTTTAAATAAATATAAAACATACGTTCTAATAAATAAAAAAATCCAATTATTTATATAAATAAATATTAGTCAACATATATAAGTGATAGATTATGATACTAAAATATTAAATATGATATTCTATTCAACTTATACAAAACAGTACGGAATATTATCACAACTATACAATTATTCAAAATATAGGGTCTTGAAGAAAAACCATTAAATTTATTTTATTTTAGAAAGGGTCTTGAAGAAAAACCATTAAAATATAGGGTCTTGAAGAAAAACCATTAAAATATAGGGTCTTGAATAATTTATTTTACTAAAAAACAATCCGATTAAACAGTTTTTACATTTTTTCAAATATAATAAGGATCTAGAAGTAGAAGGTAAACTTAACATGATGAGGTGACCTCTACAATAATAATAGTAGTACAATAATAATAATACTAAAATAATATTATTATTAGTGGCAGGAGCAAGAGCCCACTGGTCATCATAAATGTCGCTAAATTTTGCAAACCCAACCACCAGCCGTACCCTTGTTCTTACTTAACCATGGTCGTCAATACCCAACCAAACCATCCAGGTCCAAAAAAAAAAAAGAAAAAAAAAAGAAGAGTTGTTGGAACGAAGACTCGAGTTTAAATTTTATTTAAATTATTGATAAATAAATAGTAAATATAAATATTTTTTAATATTTAGGAAACCTACAAATCTATACACGACCACCCCGTTATAACGCAATCCAATACTAAGATTTTGGAATCTAATTCCTATCACTGCAACATATGCTTTTTAAACATGTGGCTGGCCACGCCGTCAGCTTTAGAACGTACGGCTACGATTGCAGGGCCGCCTACTACATCTCCCATCACTATTATTTATCATCTTAAGTAGTTAATTATTAAATTACCACCATTAATTAAATCTTAATCCCACCCCCTTAATCCCTGTATCCGACGGGCAGAAGAGGGCGGTCTTTAATAAATAATAAGGCCAAAGCAGTGGAGGAGCTCTGCCCGCTTCATCTGACCGATCTGCCCGTTTGCTCCCGTCTCGTCGTATAGTAGTAATTTAAAAAAAAAGCAAGAAAAATAGAAAAAAATAACGCTGCTTGAAGTGCCGAGGTCGGCGATGGCCGGAGAAGCTTCGTGCTCGTTTTAGCTCCAGAGCTCGCCGGATCCGCTTCTCTGCTGCTCTGATCTGCCTTTCCAGGTGAGCGGCCCTCCGCCGGTTTCGTTGCTTTTTGCCTCGTCGGATTTGAGCTTCGTCTGCAAGAGAAAAAAAAGTTTTGATTTTTTATAGGTTTCTGCGTTCGCTCCGGGCAAGCTCGCTGTTTTTTGCTCGCCGTCGAGTTGTTTTTTTCTTTGGCTTCCGGCAGTTTCTTTCGGATTTCGGAAGCTTTCTAAAGTTTGCGAACTTTTAGCTTCTGCAGTTGCAAGTAGCTGATAAAATTCTGATTTTTTTTTTCATCTGCCTTTTGCGGTTTTGGATTTGTTTCCTCTTACTTAACACAAAGTTTTAAGCCTTCTCATCTTACTCGGACTTCTTTCATGGATGTGAAATTAGGAAGTGTAACGAAAAGTGCAGTCTTTTCGATCGTTTCCTTCATCTTTTCGTCGGAAAAAGCTTCAACTTTTCCGTTTGCCCGCCGCAGTTCTCTGAAACACTGACGTGTATTCGGACCATTTTTCCAACGGTTTTGTCATAGACGGCTCGATTCCATCTCCCACGCAGGTCCCACGAGGTCGCCGAGATCCCAGCGGTCCAGCAGGAAATCCGAGGAGAGCATGGAGACGCTGCTGCTGCTGCTGCCGCCGGCTCCGGTTCACTTCGGCTGCCCGCTAACGTGCGCCGGGGAGGCCCTCGCCGGCGACGCCGTAAAATCCCACCTGCCCTTCCTGGTAAGCTACCGAACCTCCCACTAATCTCCCACAAACCCGAAAATAATCCCGAATCTTTTCTTTAATCATCCCTTGGGGTCCTTGGGGATGATAAATCATAAAAATCCCAGCTTTATGATCGTGCGCTATCTTGCGCGGTGTCGCCGTTGCGGAACTGACCGCAGAAATATATTACGGTTTTTTTAGTTTGGTTTGAGTTCCGCTGTGGGCCCTCCTACTCGCGAAGGACCGACAGCAGTAATTTGTTTACTTTTCCGGGGCTTGTTGTGAAAGAGTTATTCATAAGGAGGTTGGGGTGGGGACAATTTGCTTTGTTTTCGAGGATGTTTTTGTAATTTAGTCCCACCGCGTCGTTTGGACCGTTAAAGTGAAAAATCTGAAAGGTAGGAGGGATGTAAATGGAAACTGGCCAAAATATCTTGAGGCACGTGACTGTTGGCTTAACGTGTCTGGCTTATTATGCGGTGTGCAGTATGGATCTATGGGTATGGGAATCAATGCATTCCTCTAAAAAAATATTTGTACCCAAAAAAAAGGAAAGAAAGGACAACCAAATATTTACACATTCAAAATAAAGAAAATAAAAAAAAAAAACAACTACGTAAGAGCTATTGATTAAGTTTTCTTTTGTTAGGCACCACAGGGAAAACATATTTTTCGTTTCAGAAAAATGTTTTCTGCAAACAAATTAGTTTGTCATTTGTCTTTCCAAAGTCTTGTAATGAAGGGCACGTACAATTAAAATGATAGTGCTTGAATAGTTTGAGGTGCTGAGCTTGGTTTGAGGTTTGTTTGCTAGACGAAGCAGGGTCCAAATATGTCGACAGGTAAACTTGGAAGTCTCAGTTAACAAATAATAGTTTTTCATTTTTGCAGGAAGCAGAATCGACAATATATTAGGTGACATTGAGTTGAATGTTCAATGCTGGGGGATTATATGTTACTTTACATGGAACTCTTTGATGATGCACTTTGTGATGTTTTCCTGATGCTTCAATTATGCATAGTTGTCAATATCCGAACTTGTACTTGAGATCACTATAAATATCTTGAACTGTTTTGTGTCTTTTGGTAAATGACTCAGTTTTTAATGTTAATCGAGTGATTTGATCCAATTTCTTTGGGTTCTCATGTTGACACAGGATCCTGTTTGTACCGTGCCTGATCACCAAATGGCCAAACAGGACAATGAGCCTGTTGATGCAGATGATGGTGACGATGACGAAAGCGGAGATGGTTATGGGGATGAAGATGGAGACTTTGAGGAGGAGGGTGAGGATGAAGATGATGGACGTGAGAACTCCAAGAACAATGACAATGGCAAGAAGAATCAAAGTGGTGGTGCTGAAGGACTAGAGAATGGGGAGGACGAGGACGACCAGGAAGATGCAGAAGATGGGAGTGACGATGATGGCAATGATGATGATGAGGATAACGATGATGATGACGACGATGGAGGTGAAGATGAAGAGGAGGAAGGGTTAGAAGAGGAAGAGGACGATGACGATGAGGATGAGGAGGAAGATGAAGAGGATGAGCTGCTTCAACCTCCCAAAAAGAGGAAGAAGTGAACGATCTTGATTCGGAGTTGTGGTTTCTTAGTTCTCCCTAGTGTCCCTTCATCATGGTCTCATTTACCTTCCTTCTGAGTTCTTATAATTAGGGTGCAAATGTAACACGCCTTGAAGACTGAATCTACCTAGGACTATTGTTTTGCTAATGCAACTTTGTTGTTCTGCTGATGAGTTTCTGATCTTTCCTGTATTTGCTTGGCCTTTCTTCACTTTTTACATCAACGAAGAGTCGCATAGAACTTTGATTTGGAAGTTGGATTACAACTAAAATCTTTCTAACTCATTCTGTCAGTGTTCTCATTTGAAAAACATGGGTAACATTTTTATTCGATCGTTTTCCGAAAGTTATATAGATATTTATTTTTTATTTGTTTGTTTTCTGAAATTTATATGGATATTATGGATCCTGCATTGATTTGGATTCTTCTAAGGCGAGTAGTTGTTGGATGTGACAGCCTAACAGAGTGCGAAGCAAGTGCAATTCGACAATGTTCAAACGTTTGCGGTTGTTAATATGTGCATCAAAATAAAAGATATATAAATCTGTGATATTGCTTTCAGCAAGAAGTTATCTTGATGGTGACGAACATGTTATACAGGCACCTCGCTCGTTTTCCCTCGAAACTGCTTCAGAAATTTGGCATGCAGGTGGAAGTTGAACATTGTGTACATATGCAAAAAAGATAGTTAGTACCAACAAATATCACAAGTGCAGACGACCAGTATACAATCCTTGGAAACCCTGACAACTTATTCAGCAGGCAGTCAAGCACTTGCCTAATTCGTTATTGCAGGTACTTGGTGGGCTGCAGAGCAACGAATGCCCCATAAGAAATGACGCACTCAGCAACCTGCGGCACAATGTTGGTACCAAGTACCAACAAAAAAAAAAAAAAAGAGGTCAATAAGAATCGCAAAACAAACGGAACAGTTCATGTACGACAGTTGAGTTCGAGAAGAGGAACACCCAACCAAAAGAATAAGGAAACTGAGTTTTTGAGAAATTGAAATGAAAATCTCCATGTATTGCATAACGATTTTTTAACAACTGTTTCATGCAAACGATCTGGTGCCAAATTTAACAACTTAACAAGTGTGTAGAAATTTGTTGTACAAAATGTGCATCTACCTAAATTTTGCTATCAGGACTTCGTGGCAATGAAGTTAATGTCCAATGCCCTTTCTGTTGTACATTCTTCGTCGGCACAAAGGTGATTGGCCTAATTACATTAGAGCATGATACAAGTTGCACCTGAGCTTCCTGAGTATGCTGTACTCAGCTACACTTCTTCAGATTTGCTTACAGGTCCAATTAAACCTCCTGGCCATGATATCTTTATCCTCGCACCAACATGCTTCGGTGCTGCTTCTGATATAAATGTCTTGCAATTTCTTGTCTCAGCTCTGCTGGGTCATCCAATATTACTGTTCCGAATTGTCCAATTTCTTTATCGGTATTGTTTAATACAAAAGTAATATTAGGCTGAGACCAAGCAAGAAGCAGTTGGGCGCTCGAATTCAGACTGTACATCTCCACATGCACCAAGAACGGTTGCCTGAACATAGTCATCCACATGGAAACCTTCTTCTTGCATTCTGTACATTAGCTTCAAAGCTTCTTTGCAGAGTCCGTTTTTGGCATATCCTATAACCATCATCTTCCAGGAAACTAAGTTGCGTTCTGGCATGGTTTCAAAGACTCTTAACGCATCTGATATGCAGCCACACCTCATGTACATATCAATTAGTGCACTGCCCACAAACACATTTGTCAGAGCCCTTGTTTTATTCACAGATGCATGAATCCATTTCCCATAAGCCACAGCCTCTAGTTGCGTACAAGCTTTTAGGGCTGAAGAATACGTATATGGGTTTGGCTCCACGCCTTCCCATAGCATATTGTTTAAAAGTTCTAGTGCTTCAGAACCATGTCCCAGACTGGCGTAACCTGAGATTATTGCTGTCCAGGAAATGACATCCTTTTCTGGCATACTTTCTAAAACTCTTGCTGCAGAAGCATAGTCTCCGCACTTGCAATAAAACCAAATTAATGTGCTCCCTATGTAGACATTGCTTTGAACAAGATTCTTTATAATCTGTCCATGAACTTCTTTCCCAAGGTATAATAATCCTTCAGAGCCACAAGCTCTAAGAATGCTCACAATTGTAAGATTGTTCGCAAAGACCCGACGCCTCTTCATCTTTTGGAACAGAAATATCGCTTCCTCAGCATCACCATTTCGTGCATAACCAGATATCATAGATGTCCATGTGATTGTGTTTCTTTTTGGCATAAGCTCGAAAACTATTCTGGCATCCAAAACTTCACCACAACTGACATACATGTTTACCAGAGAACTCCCAATGTAGACATCTTGTTTGAGCATTCCTTTGAGCAAAGCGCCATGCAGTTGCCTCCCAACTCCTGTTGCTTTCAAATCTCCACAAGCCTTTAGAACACTACACACAGTGAACTCGTTTGGATAGATTCCCTGGTTCTGCATCTCTGTAAAGAGCGAAAATGCTTCATAACCACGCCCAGCTTGCACATAAGCTGAGATCACAGTGGTCCAAGCAACAACATCTCGTGCGGCCATGCCTTCAAAAACTCTCGACGCACAAACAAGATCACCGCATTGTGCATAGAAGTATAAGAGGGCGCTATCCATGATCAAATTGCTCCAGTTCCCTTTCACTACACAAGCGTGGATCTGCTTCCCGAGCTCAAAGTCCAATCTGTTGCCGCATGACTTCAATAAGCACACGAACGTCAAGCTATTCGCCTGGACGTCTTCCTCAATCATTCCCTGGAACAGCTCAAGGACGTCCTCGTCACGACCGGCATTTAGGCACCCGTGAAGCATGGCGGTCCAGGAGATCACGTTCTTCACAGGCATTCCGTCGAACAACTTCCTGGCGGCCTCTAATTCGCGTAACCTCGCATATGCGGTGATCAGATTGTTCCCGACGAACGTTACGGAACTGTCGAAGGCTCTGACAGCGACCGCGTGCAATCGTTTGACGTCCCTGATTCTGGAGCATGACTTCAGGAGAGAGGAAAAGGCGACGGCGTCCAATCTGCGAAGTGGGCAGGAAGAATCCAACAACTCACCCCGCCCTGTTCCTGGGTGAGGACCATGGAGCTCGGGAAATGCTTCGGCCTGAGCGGCGGCGGCGGCGACAGAGGAGGAGGAGTGGATTTTGGGTGGAACGGCTGGGTGGCTTGCGAAGCTGTCGTGGTTTCGCTTACCGGAGGAGGTTTTCTCGACGCTTTTCGGCGGCGAGGGACGAAGCAGAGGGCGATGGATTTGGAGATTGGGGAGTGCTGCGAAGGCGGCGGAAGCCACCATTTGCAGGTGGATACGATGCGAGATTTCAGCGCGCTTTGATGCTCCCAGCTGCGGAGTCGTTCTTACTGTAGACGGTAGACGAGATATTTATTGAGTTGAATATACACATCTAGTCACATCTAGACGAGATTTTTAACTAATATTAAAAACATTTAAAATTATTTCCCTTGTTCTCCCTAAATTTTATTCGACCGTTTTTCAGATATTACAATGACCACGTAAAAAATATTACAGAACTTTGGCAAGACATTATTTCTGGTTGAATGCCCTTCAACTTCTTATGGTGTTGAATAGAAATAATATCAATATCATACGTAAAGTGTAGAAGAAAATGCTTATAAAGAAGGACAGAAAATGTAATGAAACAAAATCTGATACCTGAACCAGATTATATTCATGTATCATAGTTTCAAATAAGAGAAACCATAAATCTTCAAAAGGAGAAAGCACATTGATATTGAAAGTACCTCAACAACTACTCTAAAATGATAAGTGGACATTTACATCTCGCTGTATCCGAGTCTTGAAAATTTTATTCCTCAAAGTAAGGACTAAAGATCAGAAATATGTTAATATGCAAAACAAAGAAGCAAGATAAAAAGGCAAAATTTTAGCTTTGCTACATAGGAATCAGTTGAAAGTTGTCTAGGTGGATGGCAAAGGTGAGGAGGTGATAGTTGGCATGTTACGAATGTTCACATCAAGAGGCAGCATTCGATACTCAATGTCAAGTTCCTTCAATACTTTGATCATCTCTTCAACAACAAGCTCCCTTCTCGTCCACCTCATACCCATATCTTGAAAGTTAATCCGATGCCTCATCCATATGGATATTTTCAACCTGTTCATGTCATCCACATCTCTCAGAACAACAGAAGGACCAGGATACCAATGTTCCTTCTTGTTTTCCATGAACCTGCAATAGTTAGCATCTCATGTTATATCAATACCCAAAGGAAAATAAAAAAAATTAAGGCATACTAAATATGAAATTGGGGGAAAATGGAACATATAATTAATGATTTAGAATCTGGAACTTTTCTATCTTGTTCTCTGCAAATCCTCCCAAAATAAGCATAAATGTCAATTTAGTGTTTGAGCACAACCAGCCAACATGGAGATAAGCAAGGACATATTTAACAATAAAGTACAGATTCAAGCTATAAATTTTGTGTATTAAGCAGACCTTGCCTGAGTTTTATAACCTACCATTTCTTCTTGAAACTCAATAATCTACGACTAAGAATAGTATTTAAACAGACCATCTAGTATGATTGATTGAATTCAGTTGACTTAATGGACAAAGCACTACTTTTTTTAAGAAATGGACTAATGAATTATGAGGCTTTAACAACATCACTCTTTTAGTTATTTCAAATTACAAAGAGGAACGACTTTAAAAACAGAAATTATATAAATGAAAACATCCAAGAAGCAAATGATACATTGGAATATGATGTCTTTCAACATTCTTTATTTATCTAAAAAACACATTCTTTATTTCACTTATATTGTAGAATTCCTTAAGCTGCATTTTACAAATGTTCAATGAGACATGAAAATCAGTAGTTATCTAGTTGACTGTCGAAGTGAAATATTTAGTTTTTTTTGTGTGAAAGTACACAGAATAATACTAGAGTCTGATTAATTTAATTTGAGGGCTCTACTCAATTGAATCAACCAACTTTCGGTGAAACATTCAGTTTAAAGTCTTACACTTGAACCAGAAGATAAGATTGTTGTTTTAGAAAAGAAAACATATGTAAGTAAGCTTCATGGCATTCTGTTTTCTTACCCTATAATTCTATCTCGCATGATTGCAAGCTTCTCCACTGGAGTAGCAACATGGACGCAGAAGTCAATTGATTCACCCATATCTGGACTTCGATAGTAATTCCCAATTGGCTTGGTAGCTAATAAACTATTGGGATACGAAATCTTCTGGTTGTCATACCTCAGAAAAATTGTTGTCATGATATTCATCTCTTCCATGATCATTTGAATTTCAAAACAAGTATTAGAAGACCATGTAAGATTAAGAAGTATAGACAATTAAGGTTAAGTTTGTTTTGTGTACCTGGACACCATCAACTTCACAACGATCACCAACGTCAAAAGGATGCATGACAAATAAGAAAATAAGTGCTTCAAATACTATCTTCAAAGTATTGCCAAAAACAAACACCACCAACACAAGTTGAGAACCAACTAACACAAAAAAGCGAGTGGTTGCAATGCCAAGAATAAGAAGCCATATCGCAAAGACAATAAGGACGACGATGACATTAACCATCTGATGGAGCTTGTTCACAGTAGTCTTTGTATCATTCAAGGTCAGTGACAAGGCTTTCCGATCTTTGAACGCATTAACCTAAATTAAACATGTAGGCATTAAATTTTCTGAATATGCATATGAATTTACAAAAGAACATGATTAACTAAGAGAACATTACCACCCAATTCTTGAGAGCTCTCCTGCTAATCCTATTTATCTCTTGTGCTCCTTCAAACAAGCTCATGGTTTTCACTGCATCATCTTCCCGCATGAAGCGCATCAAATCAGTCAAGTAGATATACCTAAGAAACCAAGGATTTGAGTCAATATTTATTTCAAAGCATCACAAATCTACAAGGTGCATCATAAGGTTTTATGTGCCATCACAATCCTGACTTGTTGACGCATTGCAATTTTATTGTGCAAATGATTAAATAGTCTCAAATAAAAAAAACTAAGAGCCTAGAAAATAGAGTATCAAACTATACTAGCAGCTAGTGAAAGACCATAAGGAACCACTAATGTATATGGATGCACAGTATTTAATGGGATCTCCTCTCAAGAGAAAAGCATTTTATGGGATCAACCATATTGCCATATCCAAACCTTGGGCGATATCGAGCAATCAATGAGCAATTTACCATCTTCCTTTACAGCATTTGAAATAGTGTGTGTGATTCTAACATTTTTGCAACATTCTAAATTATTTTCATGTGAGTAGGTTCTTAATAAAGAAATCAATATGTTTAGTTTCAAGTGTTTCTTACTATGATACTATCAGTTGTTATTTGCCATTGGAACGGGTTGCAAGTGTCAACAAGGACACTCTGCAAGTGCATGTATATGGAAGCTTGATACTCACTGCTCCCTACATGTTTATGCGTATTATGTTAATATACATTGTATCAGTCAAAATATCCTATTACTTGAACAAATATGTTGGATGTTACTATCTAACGAGCGTTAACAAATCACAAGCACCATTTCCTACTTAAGTAGTGAATATGGGGATAACTTTTTAATGAATTGATAATTATATATCAATTTCCTAGAGCATTTATAATTGAAATTACAAATCTAAACCAAGTATTCTCAATTTAAACAACTTCAACATCGAATGTCAACTATTAGGGGATTATGATAGATTTGACATGGTTACCATCAGGGACGGACCGGGGGCCTTGGCCCCCCCAAATTTTTTTTGTTACCCCTAATGTATATATTATATGTATAAAAATTAAATGTTAGTTATGAAGTTTGCCCCCCCTTAAATTAGAGTAAAATGAATTAGTTTAGATAATATGTAGATATATATATATTTTATATGTATGCAATACTTAAAATTTTAATACTTGACCTTCTTAAATTAAGTTAAAGTTTATTAAATTAAATATTTTAAAATTAAATTTAATATTTTAATAATTAATTAAGTAATATTTTATCATTATAATATTAATTTGGCCCTCCTTGAAAAATTCCTGGGTTCGTCCCTGGTTACCATGGATCTACCAAAGATAGTTTATCAAGACAATATATAAGTATAAAAGATGTAGACGACATGGGAGAAGCATCACCCAAGACATAGGACTACAAACTATGAGGGCATACTTATTGCCATTTGTCTGAGAATAATGAAACACAGTAACAAAGCAAGATATATTGGGCAGTCGTCTAACATATGTTAAAAGTAATAAAAGTTATTATCATCCTTTTACATCTCAAAACAAGGTATACATGTAAGAGGAGGGAGTTCAAGAATTTGAAGTCATTAAGGTTATGTCAATAACTTTGAACATTATGATGTATAATGTAACGAGGTTTCTATGAGGAGAATTGGTGCAACAAGACACTCATAGAAAAACAAGGTGAAAAAATCTCAATGGCTATCGTGTACTATTTGTTTTAGGGATGAAAGGATGACTTGAGCTTTCCTTTTCTTCTCATGAGGAGAGAATAGTTGACTTAATATTCATCCCCATTGTTAATCTCATTTATGAAATTATTACAAGAAAACACAAGATCAATCAACTATAGAAATCACTTTTAATTCTTTCTTCAGATATAGAGGGGAATGCTCTTGTAAATCTGAATCAAAGCTTCAGCCAGACATACAATATTTTTTTGCATACATTGGATGCGTTTAAAATATATCATTCGGTTGGATTCAAATGATGAAATATATGCTTTGGCAATCCTCTAAAATATGCGGTAATCTTAGACAGCATGACAGGACATTTATTTGACAAGGGAGGATCAGAACACTTGAACATATTTAAATGGATAAAATGGAACTAGATCATTTGATGATTGAAAAACTCATGGCTACAAATCTACAATAGTATAGTCTAACCTGACTTAAGCTAGTCTTGACTGGCATAATTTAATCTGAAATTTCATACCATACCAGAAATCATAACTAAATAACTGCATACTAATTGAAACTTACTGTCAAACATTTTTCTAATTTAACTTTGGATTAAACATTTATGTTGCATCAGTCTTATAAACATTACACAAAGTATGTTATTAAGTTCGAGAATTGTTTTAGAACATTTTCCAAGTTTTTATGTAATGCTATGATGTGGAAGATTAGTTATAAAGAGAGAGAATAAGCAATGTTCTGTTGAATGGTTTGACAATAGTCCAAGTTGCGACTTACTTGGTGCCAGTACCAGCTACATTGTGGAATATCTTTTTTGCAGCAGCCTTGGCCTCGTACTCACTCCGTATGCGCAATGTAGACTCGTCTTCCCCATACTCCCTAGGTATTTGCTCATCAAGTGTTGTCAGTGTCCCGTATCTTACAACCTTCATCAATCTCTTCATGTTCCAAGCAGAGACATTCTTTTGATTGAGTTTACTTAGCTTCTCTATCGTAATTCCTTCATCCTGTTGCTTGAGGCCTTCCTTCTTGGAGATGGCTCTGGATAACCTGATGCTCTTGCTAATTTGTGCACTCTTCCGGCTTGCACTGCCCTTAGTCCGCAATGCAGCAACCTTAAGATCATTAGGAATTCGGACACCCATATTCTGGAGCTTCTGCATCTCAGCCATTACCCTATCTTCCTCCTCCTGAGCCGCCTGAATTTCAATCATCGGAGGGCCCGAGAGAGTTTGGATGACATATTGATTGAAAACAGCTTCCTGAATGCGATCGAAGTAGGTACTAACATGGAAGGAAGAAGCCAAGACCTTGACCAGGAGTGTCTTGATGAGCCGGAATAAGGTGGCCACCAAGAGACAAAAGAGGATTTTTGTGACATAACGGAGGTTACTGTTGGTTTGGTGTTGCACTTTCTTGTCCAACAGATAATGCCATGACAAAATGACAAGGCCTAACCGGATGCAATTTTGGACAGCCTTGCGGACACCGTAGACGAAGTAGAGTACGCGCTTACGGAGGTCGAAGTTGCGTTCAATCAGAAAAACTGCTATCCGAATGACCCAGTCGGAGACCAAGCGGCCACAGATGAGCACGAGGACGAAGAGCTCCCACTTCCAGAGGTGTAGTTTCCAGACTGTCACTTTCCGGAATGCAGCGATAGAGGAACTACAGATCAGGGCCATTAGAATGAGAACGAAGCCCAGCCACTGGAGTAAGGTGAGCCAACTGAACCTGGAGCATTTGAGCTCGTCGGGAACGTCCTCGTCCATGAAGGGGTCCTCATCATCCTCGTCGAAGCCTTGTGACTTCCCGACGAACGCCCGATCGGAGTTGGCCGGACTTGGGAATCCTGCCAGACCTCTTCCTGTCCTCATTCAAAACAAGCGTCGCCACTGGCGCCAGCGGTAGTGGATCCATCAGCCTCGACCGCATTTTCGCGCGGAGTAACGTGGAGCCCCGCTGCGCTGGAGGTGCACCGGACCACTTCAGGGCTGCCAACGCCGGCGTCCATCCTGGTTGTGGGGTTGGGAGAGGCCTTCGACCGGCGATGATCGTTCTCTATGGAGGCACCACAATTATTTTTGTTTTCATCGTCGTCGTCCTCGGAGGAGGACGATGAGTTCCTGCGGGCGCGGGATGGCCGCGGATGGAAGGAGACGCGGAGTTCCTTTGACACCGAGGCAGAAGGAGGCAGGCTCTTCAGTTCCTCCATCTCCAGGTCCATGTCAATTGCCAACTCCGCGCCGGCAGCCCGCTACCGGTGGATGAAGCTGCTGATCAACCGCGAGGGCGGATCCTCCGCGATCTCCGGCACAATCATCGTCGGAACCTCGTTTCGGCTCTTAAAGCTGAATTCTCCCATACTGCCACCGCCGCCGCCTCCGCTACGGCGCTTTACGTCAGCACTACCATCTCGGCCGGCTTCTTCCTCCTTCCACACATCCCGGCTGGCCTCCCTCCATATCTTGGCACCGGCATTATTCCGAACGATGTCGACGCCGGCGTTTCCAGCATCGTCGACCTTAACGACGACCTCACCGGGGTGGGGACGGTCGACGGCGGCGTGGTCGTCGAGGTCGTGCCGGAGGATTGGCTGCTCCTCCTGCTCGTCGGAGAAGGCGGTCCGGGAACTGGAGTGCTTGCGGGAGCTGTGGGACTTGAAGGATCTCCTGAAGGAATCCATCATCTCGTCAAGAGAAGCAACGATGGACGGAGACGCAACAGAGCAAGTATTTTTTTCCTTTCCTGATGGTAGAGAAGAGAAGAGGAGAAGAAATTACGGCGACATGAAGGCTGCAGAAATGCCTATGTTATATGTGTGGTGATTAGTCTGCGATAGCTTTAATTCCCATCAAAATAGGTGATTACTTTAGGTTTAAAGAACGTTTAGGAAGGTTAACCATGTGATTTGGTTAGCAAGTGGGGCCCACGAGGATAAGACGGTGGGAGCGGCTCAAGAAGCGACGTGGACGGTGGATCATGGGGAAGGGGAAGGAGGGCTATGCCTACGTGGAGTGACGAGGAGTGATGATCCGATGTATGTTACGCGGCGTCTCGAGTCGAGGACCGCGGGGCCCGCACGAATCCGACGTAGGACTTGGTCAACAAGCGAGAGACGGAACCAATAGACTCGGAGGACGTGGCATGTAGCAAGTAGCCCGTGGGAAAAGGCCAACACACGAGTCGAGTAACTACGAAAGAGGCGGCGTGTACGTGCAAGCGATCCAAAGGCGTGCCTTAATTTTTTAAATGTCATACTTTCGTATCCATTTTACCTCTCAGGTTTTTTGACACTTGTTCGTAAAGTTTCTATTCCTTGTAGATTATTTAAAATTGTTTTCGATACTTTTTTTAATTATTATATTAAAGAAGGTGCCAGAAGCATTACAAAGTATTATAGAACTCATGTATCCTTTCAAAAAATATCACCTGGAGTAATACGATCAATATTAGCAAAAAAAATCGACAACACGATTTACCTTCCGAAATACATGAGTTAGCTTCCACCGATAGAAGATTACTAAACCATACAAAATCTCTAAAATGAGATGCTTAATTTGCCAAGGTATTTGAATCTTCTACTTAACAATGTGGGCGAGCAAAGATTTACGAGGTATTTGAATCAGTTTCATGATATCCTTTGTCACGGTAGAATCATATTCCCCGAAAATGCCCCATGCCTCAAACTTCATAATATTGTTTGCGGCCACAAAGGAAGAGTCATGAGAGTGAAGAATGAATTATGCATCTCCAACCCTCGTTCCTAGCGAGAGAATCATTGGAATTTAATTTATCCAAATAGGAAGTGGTTGTTGAAACATAATTCCAACATTTAGTTTAATATAAAAATAATTATACAATTAAGAATTTTCAAAATATATTAAGGTTCAAATAAAGTGATCAAAATATTTATGAACATATTCATTGATATGAAATTATATGTGTAGAGATCAAAAAGTGTATATATCAAAAGTTTAAAGGATGTATATATACCAAAAGATGTATAAAGTTTAATATATATATATATATATATATAAAAGATATATAAAGTTTAAAGGTGTATATGTTTTGATATACTAAAAGGTGTACGAGGATAAAAGAGGATATATATGATGAACAAAATGTGCATCAATGTAAAAAAAAAACATAATAAAGATCAAAGTGTGCATTTGAATGCTTCATGATAGGTGACACTTCAAACTCCTTGTGCCTATTTAGTGAAATCTATTAGATGGTCGTGGTCCCCAAAACATACAATAACTTGGATGAAATCTATTTAGTGAAAAGTTCCTTTTTTACATTTCCTGTCATGTTAAGAAGAATAGATTTTTATGGTGTAATTTTGAAAGTTCATTACATCAAGCGTTCGACAACATAAGAAGTCGATGGACAATTTATTTGTGATCGAAAGAGAGCGATGAACGATTGTAAGTTTTCACATTTAATTTATTAAGTTTTCTAATTATTTGTCATGATCCGATCTAATTTTGTTATTACGATTCTTTCTCCCATCAGACCAAATTATGGTCATTGGGGGAAAGCGCCTCAAGGTATGGTAACATATATTAATTTTGAACTGTGAACAAGATCGACCCTTCAAGAGCCAGGAGCTAGTACTCAGAACCCAATAGTTCAAAAGAGAAATTAGTCATAGAATGAAAGATATATCGTAATTGTGTACCAAAGAAGCAGGTACAAGGTATGTGAGATTTTGTTTCCATATTTTGACCACAAAGAGTACATGTAGTATCAATGGAAGGGTTAAAATGACTAATCACGTTAAGTGTGGGAAGGAGGTTATGAATTAGATTCGAGAGGAAAATAAGAATTTTGAGAGGGACAGGAATATGCCATAAGTTCTTCTAAGGGGCCATCCAGTGTCAGCTATGGCAAGGTGCAACAAGTTAGGAATTTAAGACAATTTGCTCTCAAGATCTCGTAGGTACCCGTCATCCAGATTCACGAGTCATCACAAGAATACATAGGTAAATATAATAGAAGAATATTATTAACTAGCTTAGGTCCAAACATTTCATACAGTATATTAGCATTCTAGTTGTTTAGAGAAAGCAAGTCAGAAACCAGCAAAGAATTTGCGTACATAACAACGTCAATAGAAGTTGGCTTTCAAATCAAAGGAATAGTAAAAAATCAGTGGGGTCAGAAAAAACTTTGATATCCTTAATTACCATTGCCAATTAGTTTACACAATCCCAACTGAATATCTTGTGCAGCAAGTAAGATTCATTTCCAACTTCAAGCATAATGTTTAATGGTATTGTCAGAGAACCAAAGATAAAAAAGTTTACTAATTTTACCCAAAGTGAGTCTTTCTAATTCAATAAATCTACAGCCCTTTTAGCCAATAGGGAAGGTCGAATAAAAGAGAGGTTTCTAATGCCTGGTCCATTATGATCTTTAGGTAATTGCATTGTTTCCCAATTAATAAGAGAAACCCTTTCTTATTTCCACCTTGGTCCAAAAAAACCTTCTAGAATTCTCCTCAATTGAATCTAAAATGCAATTTGATAGATAAGCAGCACTCATAGTATAAACTGGTACAAAATTAATTGCAACATTAATCAAAGTCATTTTACCAGCTTGGTTCGGAAGCTTTTGCTTCCAACCAGTTGTCTTGCTAGTGATTTTATCAGTTAGATAATGTTGTAGTATGGATGGGATAAATTTGTAAGAAATGAGAATGTCTAAATAAGAAAAAGAAAATTAATCAATTTTGAAATTCATAAGGTTTTGGATTAACGATTTTTTGGACCTATCTATTTTTTGGGGGAAAATTCTGACTTTATAGCTTATTTGCTCTTTGATTTGTGAGTCTATCATTTTGTCTAAGGAGATTCTTAAGAGCAAGGCAGTTTGCTAGTGTTGCAGCAATGATTAGAAGGATGTCATCTGCATACATTAAGTGACCTAAACAATAGGTACCAATGAAGAATGAAATGATATTATTGGAACTGACCCTTTAAGTAATTAATGCAGAGAAGACCAATATGGAGAGATTGAGTCAACCTTCCTAATCCATCAGTAACTCCTAAAAGGTTGAGATGATATACCATCAATGGCATAAGTAAATATGAGTGATTCAATATATACCATGATCCAACTAATACAACTTGGTAGAAAATTCATAGCAAATAATGTATGACTAATGTCTTCCTATGATACCTTGTCAAAAAGCCTTATCTAGGTCAATTTTGATTAACATATATTCTTTTCCTACTTTAGTAATCATATGAGAAATCTCTTGAGCAATAAATATATTATCTTGAATGGATCTATTAGATATGAAAGGGATTGGTCAATTAAGGATGGACAAGAATAGTATTTGTCTATTCACTGGGCATGGAGCCAAAATTGGAAAAAAATAATGTTTGCAGAAATATCATCTCCAATTATGTCTCGGTAATTTTTATAAAATTTTACTATGAATCCATCTAGACTAAGGGCTTTCCCTAAGCTTATGCTTCATAGGCAATCCTTAATCTCCTATTGGATACAGCTGAGGTAAGTCAGCCTAGACAAGAGTAGAAGAGATAGGCCCTTTTTCAAGCCCCAAATGTTAATAATGAAAGCATCTCTCATTTGGTCTTCAAGGATTCACCATTGTGGTCCAAAATATGAGAAATGAGATTTCTCTTTTGTTATTGTGGACATATGAAAAAATTTTGAATTTTTATCCCCTGGGTTAACCAAGACACTCTAAGCTTACTCCACTACTTTAAACTAATATGTCTAAGGAGTCTTGATGTTGATTGTAAGATGCTCTCAGCAAGGCAAGCTCATATTCAGAAATACCTATGGATTCATCTTTAAGCTCAAGATGCTTGATTTGTTCATGAATTTCCATAGCCTTATGCTCCAAGTTTCTCAAATAATTCTTATTCCTTCTTAAGGTTTTGATCTTAATCTCATGTAAAGCATGGTGAATGTTCCGGTTAGTGTGCCTATTGACCCATTAATTTTTCACAATTTCTCTCGATTTGGAATGTTCGAACAAAAATATTAATATTTAATGGAGCGTGGTGTATATTTGTTAAGATCGGTGTACAAGATGATGGTAAAGTGTTCAGAAGTCGTTGGAGGTAAAATAAAAAAATGAATATCAAGAAAATTAAACAACTATTGACTACTAAGTGAAATACAATGCATCCGACATTAAATATGTGCACTTCCCTGTTGATAATTGCACCAAGTAAATCTAGATTCAGTAGGAATAAGATCTAATAAACCATGGTCACTAAGGATTTCAAAACAGGAATATATTTAGTAATCCTAAATGGTGAGACCCCTTTTTTTATCTTGTTGATTAGTAATGGAATTAAAATCCTTGTAATCACCTATGGTATGTTTCCCAGGTCCAAATTACAAAGATCGGCCCATAAATTTGTATGCAAAAGAGGTGATGTGCTAACATAAACGCATGACAAAAGAAAGGAAAATGCATCAAATGTGATAGCAAGATTTACTACTTAGGGGTATGTTTACGGTAGGGCTCCAGGCCATAATGATGCTACCGGAAGCACCACTACCCTCGTGATAGCAGCCTTTCCAACCCTTCCCTATCTGTCAGATGACACGCTTAGAGTTGAAATGTATTTCCACTAGCACCACGATGTCAAGTTTGCAAGTCTTCAGAAGATCAGAGAGGTGGTTCCTCACTTGACTTCTACTCGCCCCTTGACAGTTTCATGTCACGATCTTCATGATGAAGGTCCAACGAGACATCCTGCATGCCTGAAACCCACAATGAGCCAAATTGTTTAATAAAGAAATATGCTTGCCTTTTTTATGACCGCTTAGCCGATACCCTTCTTAGTCGATACCTTTCCAGCCCGAGGCTGAAGAGGTGGAAGATTTGGAGGAACCTTCTTCTTCCGTGGAGGTTCCCTCTTTTCTAGACGCGAGGAAGGGATGGGATCTTTGTCTTGCAATTCATCTTTCTTCTGATGTTGCTCCAACGTCCTCTTCCGTAATGATCTTAACATTGTCATAGTTCTTTCCTATTTTGAGTTTTAATTTTGTACTCTAGTTAGTGCCTTGTGGAGAACCCAAAAATTGAACAGTTAGTAATAATAAAATAAATATAATTTTTATATTGATTTTTTGGATATTTTTTTTATAATTGTCTTACATTTTATTTTATTTTTTCAACTTTGACCATAAATTTTCAAATAAAACTAATGAAATGTCTTAAACACAACAATCATGTTCTTAAAAGTTAAACAAATCATAATCAAAACTATAAAAAGGTTCACAAGTTGTCCTTAATAATATGACTATTGCAGAAATAAACTAACTCAACAACTAAACTAAATTGTCCAGATTAAAAATATAGGACTTTAAAGTATAAATTGATGCATCCTAACATGAAATAAAATAGGTGGTACTCTCTGAAATGGAACTAAAAATTTCTACACGATCCTCGCTCGAGATCACCGCACAAAAAGTCCTTTCGGTTGTTCTTCAAGTCGCTCCCACATTTTTTGTCTTCAAAGCATGAGTTGTCTTTTGGTTGTAGAAAGCCAATATTTATAAGGGTTCAGGTTTTCATATAATCAGTGAAGGAATGAAAACTTTTTTACTATTCAAAGTAAGGAAAATTTGGAGTATAATTGATTATGAGATTTGACCTTGTCGAACTTCAAAATTTTTGTCATAAAACATTTCCAATTGATCCCTAAGACATATGGTATGAATAGAAGTCCTTGTATACTTGAAATCCCTTCAAAAATATGTTTCCAAGTCGATTTCGACCTTCGTCATGGGTGGTTACGACAATTTCACGGCCTAGACAATGTCTGAATTGAACTGAACACGGCCCGTGATAGGCTTTTCACGGCTCTTACAGTGTCCGATTCACATAAAAAATCTAGATTTTACGACCCGTGATAGCTTTGTCATGGTTGTGCCTGGGCAGCTTTCCAGTGTGAGAACATGCATATTAACGGATTATTAAAGTGGTTTCATGGCCCTATTTCACGACTGTGACAGAGCCTTCATGGTCCTCATGATAGCGGAATTTGGCCCTTGATAGCTTCATTGTTTTTCACTTTTTAGTTTGGTTTTAACTCTGATTTGAGCGCAATTTTTTCCGTTGGCTTCATAATTTATTTTCTAACTTCTTAGATGATAAAATAAAACATTTTGATATATTTTTATTTTTATAAAATTAATGCAAATAAGCTCATAAAATGATGCATGCTATTAAAAAATTATTCGAAATAAGATTAAATACATTACGGAATATATATTGAATTTTGCATACATCACTAGCCAAAACCTTTGCTATCATAATTCGTGAAGAAAGACAGCTAGAAAATGCTAGAGGTCGTGACTCTCAAGTTGATGTTGTAGCCTTCTTTGCCAATAAAGGCTCCTCTTCTAGTTTGCAAAACCATTCCCATGTTGTGATCATTGCGGAAAACTTGGTCAACTCAAGGCCACATGCTACAAACTCCATGTATATCCGACATATCGTGAATCTAAGTGCCCCAACAAGAACAAAAATGGGAGGTAAGGAATCCGAACTCCAATAGTTTTATGCACTCCTTGGTTCTTCCTCTTCCCCTCCTGAGAACCACATATCGGTGAACTTTTCTCTCCGTCTCCAAGTTGTACATAGTGGTTTATTGACACTGGAACAACTGCGCACATATCTGGCAATCTCGAACCATTTTTGAATTATTCTAGATATTGATGTTGTATTTTTTTCTCTGTGTTCCTGATGGCAAACAGTTGCAAATCTACAAAGTCGAAGGCATCCAATTGAGATCTAATTTATTTCTTTTTATTCCAAAATTTCATTGCAACTTAATTTCAATTGGTCAAATGAGTAAAAGATCTCCATCGTTGTGTAACATTCTTTTAAAATGTGTGCCTTATTCAGGACCTTGTCTCGAGGAGGGTTGGAGCAGGTGAACAATCTCATGGAGTGGCACCTACGCTAGGGCATCCATCATTTCATGTTCTTTCTTCCATTTACATCATTTCCTGTTCTACTATTAATAAACATTGTGATGCATGTTAATAGGCAAAACAAACATGTCATTTTTCCTATTAGCTTCAATAATCCAAAGAAGATACTTTATTTAATTCATGTTGATATTTGGAGACCATATAAAACATCTATTTAACACTTGTTGGTGATCATAGTTGTGCCACTTGGGTATTTCTTATGTGTGAGAAGTCTACGACTTGTAATATTTTATCATCATTTTATAACATGATCCTCACACAATTTGAGTGTCAGATCAAAGTTATTCATAGCAACAATGGTTTAGAATTCACATCATGCCTCATGTCATCCTTTTATTCTCAGCATGACATTATCTATCAAACATCATGTGTTCACACACCTCAACAAAATGGTCACGTCATTGCTGCCTAACTCATTAATTGCACCTTCTTCTATTCTCTCTATTAAGACTCCATATGAGGTCTTATTTTTTAAGCCTCGGTCCTATGATCATTTATGTGTTTTTTGCTATTTTTTTACTCATGATAAATTTCTTTCTCTTGCTTGCAAATGCATATTCCTTGGTTATCTACATGGTAAAAAGGGTTGGAAGGTTTATGAACTGGAATCCAATGAAGTTTTTACTTCTCATTGGATCAAAACCTCAAACTTTGTACAAACTCAAGGGATCCTCTTCCACATCGAAAGCATTATCGATATTTAGTTGGTCGTTTGGTTTACCTCACGATTACTCGCCCAAAATTAAGCTATTCAGTTCATATTTTAGCACAATTTGTTCATGTTCCTTGGCATGATCATTGGAGTGTCCTTCAACGTTTAATTTGGTATCTTTAAAACTCATGGTCAAGGAATTCTTTTGTCTTCTTCTTTATAGATTATTGCATATTGTGACTCTAATTGAGTTAGTTGCCTAATGACTCATCGTTCACTTTTTAGATACTTCACTTTTTAGGCGCATCTATTGTATCTTGTAATACAAAGAGACAAATTAGTGCCGCTCATTCTTTTATATCTCGGTGTCTTTCATTCACAACCAATGCGCCTTATGTGTGACAATCAAGTAGCTCTTTATATTGCGACCAACCTAGCATTTCATGAACGTAAGAAATATATCGAGATTGATTCCATTTTATACGTCAACATACTTTGTCCCGTGTTATTGCAACTTCTTATGTTTCGACAAAAGCTCTTGGTCGAGATTTATTTCGTTTCTACTTCACATTTGGGTGTTCATGATATTCATATGCCAATGTGAGGGGGAGTATTAAGATAATCATGGGTCCTATTGATATGCCAACGAGATATGACACCTGTGAACAACCATAGTATAACTAACTTTACTAATGAAATTCTTATCATCTTGTAATAATAAGATAACCGCAGAATGTTAGTTATATTGCTACTCTATTTCTTCATCTTGTATATGTATGTTCCACAAGCGTACATAATGATAAGAGATTGAATAGACATTTTTCCTCTCATGATTTCTTCATTCGAATAGTATTAGCTTAAAGATATTGTGATTGAGTTCTTGACTTGTATTAATGAGGTAATTACAACAAGTCTATCATTACCTTCTTGTTTTGTACATGTAAAACTATGCATTGGCATTAATGTTTAGACTTTAGATGGACTCCACGTATTCCTTGAGCAACTTGCAATAGACCTATGGACATGGACATTAATATTATATTATTTGTTTCCTTTGAGTTATATTTAGTAATACAAACTTTTTTAATGACTGTAGTAATCACAAAGGACTCAGCTATATTTATTTTCTTTAGACTTCCACATCCTTTTAATACATCTCCTTTTAGTTAATTGAAAATTAATTTTCTTTCCCACTTGCCTATTTATTTATTTGACTAGTTAATTTTTTTTTTGGCTAAAAGTATATCTATTATTTTATGTTCTATTTTGATAACGTTACAGTACTAATAAGTGCAAAAAAAGGAGTCAACCCATCCCGTTTGGATCAGTAATAAGGGCAAGAGAAAGAGATTATTCCTATGCCAAACAGCCTTTTTTTAGCAATGGTCTCCAAAATCATGACTACGAGATTAGCAATTTTTTTAAGTTCTTGATTTCACTTGGAATTGTTGCCAAACGGGGGCATGTGTGGGGCTATGCCCTTTCAAAAATTTTATTTTCTTTAGAGAATTATATAAAAATTTTAAAATATAAAGTATAATATATTATGACCCCCTAGTCTTTCGGTTGGCTCTCCCGCTGGCACAAAGGCTTTTGTGGCAGTATAAAAAGATTACGATGCAAGAGAAAGAATTCAACTATCAAAATTAAGGGCTATATATCTTCTAAAAAATATAGTGTGAAAGGAATTTGTAAACTAATGAAAGCAAACTATGCATATATTTTTTTTAAAAAGTAGAGATACAAATTTCTCCATAAAAACACTTACAAATAATTATTAGTGATATTCACTTTTGATTCAAAAAGGAAGACAAAACATATACAATATGATATAGAATTAGGCATTTATGTAACGCCCCGAGACCCACGTGACTTTCACGTGCTCAGAGTCGTCCCAAAGGCGCTACTCAATTTTCTATAAAATATTTTTTGCAGAATATAAATAATAAATGCGGAAGACTTTTTCAATAATAACAGCTAATAATTCATTATATTCAAAATAATTAAAATATTAATAAGTTCACAATTCTAATAAATGCGGAAATAATAAAAACTAGACAACTCAATCTAGAACATGTGCAACATCTGTCTATCACCGAGCATAGCCACCTGCAGGATCATCCTCTATCAAAGTACTCTCACCTGCACGGATCCAGGTACAGGGAAATATCCATGAGTATAAAAATACTCAGTACGTAGGGTCTACTAAATAATTAATATGCTCAATCGAAAATAAGATATAATCAATGATGAGTCAATTGAGCAATCAATACAATAATCAATTTACAATATAACGATTTATCAATATGAGCAACTATATCAAGTTATGATCAAAAGATCAATCAATAGAGATAGCAATTAATAATTGCTTAATCAATTGGATCGATGATTCAATATAATAATAGGACAATAAAGTCATAAATCAATGGAAGGATCAGAAAAAGATCAGATGATCGATCAATATTGATTTAGTAATTAAATGTCTGATCACTATGATACTATTCAATTTAACAATTTTCAATTCAATATCAATGACCATTGGTCAATTACAATTCAATGGACGGAGGCAATGTCAGTCAACGCCAATATCCAAATGATCATGATCAATTCAATTCAATTCGATTTCAATTCAACTCAATTCGATTCGATTTTAATTCAACTCAATTCGATTCGATTTTAATTCAATTCAATTTACAATGTTCGGAGTTATCCAATTCAATGAGGAGCGCTCGGTCAATTAAGGAAAACTCCATGTCTCTTTCATGTAGGCCAGTGGGGGATCAGTGCCACGGCAAGCCACCCAACAATATAGCGCTAACAATTATTCGTGAATGGCGGGGGACCATGACCAAACACAGGACATCCATAGTTTCTCTAAAGGATGATGGCGCCTCAAACCTTTAGGTCCACTGTCTGCCCCATTCAATTCAATTCAATTCAATAACAATATGGCCCGGGGGCTTGGAGACAATCAGAGAACATGGAAATCCATCAGCTTTCAGTTTTTATCTTATTTACCTAAGACGTCTATCTTTCAGCAATTTAATTTAGGTGAAACAAGACCCAATCAGAAAGACTACCGGATCGATATCATAATCAATGATAAGATCGGATATGATAATAAAATAGGATCAGATATGATGATAATATGATTTGATAAGATAATACTATTATCAAGTATGATAATAATATAATCAAGTATAGTGATAATTTAATTAGGATCAATCAATAAGAATACAATCAATATATCATATTTAAATAATAATAATAGATAATCAGAATATACTAACGAAGTCCGATTCAATAATATAATCAATATATCACAATATAAATAGGAAGATAAATATAAAAATCTAATAATTATAAATTATAAATAAATAACCCTCGGTCTTTTTTTTTCAATGTCTTTGTCTAGTTAAAAAAAATTCGATTAAAGTCTAAAATTCTTCCTTCTTGAATAAATCAAAGTCTAAAATTTCTTTCTCTTATTTTTATTATATTTTTTTTCTTGCTACTTTGTTTCTGTGATAGCAGAGATGTCCAATTCCTCTGCCAATTGCACTTTCCTCTCTCCTATTTCCTCTCTTTCCTATTGTTCCTTTTTTTTCTCCTTCTCCCTTACGGCCTTACCCTCTTCCTTACTTCTTTGATTCCCCTTTTTTTTTATTTAATTTTGCTTCTCTCTCTCACCGTCTCTTTGGCGGTGAAACTCCTTTTCCATTTATTTTTCTCCCTCAACTCCTCTCTACGTCATGTTCATAGACCCTTTCTTAATTTTTTTTTCTTTCTCTAATAGCCTACGGCTGCAATCTCTCTGCTCTCTCCAATCTTTCCCTTCCTAGAATTTTTTCCTTTTGTTTTCTTAATTCTTTATTTCTACCGGACGCATATTGTTCAACCAAAGTGATGCGCTACGTGATTACTCTTTTTTTTTTTCAATTCTCTCTCCGGAGCACTTGCGCCACGCCCTGAACATGTCCCAAGGTATTATTATTTATTTTCCCTCTATTGTTAAGCAAATCAAAGGTATAAATCCCAAAATAATATGCGGCACCGATCAAATCCAACGGAAATCAATCTTTCACTAAAATAAATACTAATGTATTACGATAAACCTACGGATCCTCCCTACGTACCTCGTAGCCGTTCGACGTTGAATCATGCTTTGCCATCACCTGAACATCCTGCCTTTGCCGCCGGACACCGAGAACCAAAAAGGAGAAAACTTCTTTGACGGCCGGCCCTATGAATTTATTTATAGGGTTCTAGATCCTAGATTTTCAATCTATCTATAACTTCCAATCCCGATCAAATTTAATCTTTTAATTAATCTCTTTTAACAATTCTGATTTATTTTAATAATTAAATAATTCCAAATTTAAATAAATATCTCATAATACATTTTTATCCTTACTTAAACTCCTCCTCTATTTTCCTTTATTTTCGGAATTATTTATTATAATAATATTAATGGTCATTTTTCTCAAAATAAATAATAAAATATTATTTTTTTAACTCTAAAAAATTGGGGTCGTTACAATTTATCATTTCAATGTTTTTTAATAAGAAATTTAGAAACATGAAAAGAAGATGCAAGAGACTGGACTTCCCCTCTGCAAACTTCCCCTCTGCAAAAATAGGTTGGTCGTCTACTCCCTCTCTAGTCTCTCCACCTTGGCCTTGACACAGACGAAGGCCTACTCAAAGAAGGGATAACACCTCTTATAATTTTTTAAAAGGAAAAAATATTAAGTTTTATTGTAGAATAAGATAAAAAAAGACATTTCATTATTAATTAAAAATAAGAATTGAAAGAACGAAAATGAAAAGACAAATGTCAAATTTAAATAAATTTAGGAACAATAAATTATAAGTAAATAGTTTGAGATTAGGTACAAAAAAGTTATTATTTAAGAGGTGAAGAGTTGTCGACTATCATCAATCTCCCGATCGACAGTAATCTTCAACTCACACCTAAAGGTGCGGCTTGGTTTAAGGGTTCCCAAGATCCCCATTTGGAGGAGCTGTTTGGAGGTCGACGTTGTCGATCTCGATGCGGAAGTTGCCAAACCTTGACCACTCTCCAATAAGGATGCAATAGTGGAAATCATCTCCAGGGACGCAGGATGAGCCATTTTGCAATGCAAGAGGCATGGAAATTGGAATGCATGACAACAAGCAGGGAGGAGGATTCGGATAAAAAGGGGGAGTAATTTAGTAAAGACTTGGGCAACACTGAGATGGATGAGGCTAAGGAAAACAATGACAATGAGTTGATGAATGCCTTCTTCTCCTTCTCATAGCGTAGGGGGCTACGGTGTTGGATCATAAGGCACCAAAAGAGGGTGAATTTGTGTTAAATTGAAAAATACTAATTTTACAAAAAAAAACATCACGAAGCTTCAAATACATTCATTAAACTTTAAACTAGAAAAATAACAATTAAATCACATACATAATAGAATACGAAGGAAAGGGAGAGAGAAAAGAAAACTCAAGATGCACGGTAGTAGTTGATGAAGTTCGATCATATCTTGACCTACATCCCCGCTCCGACTCCACTAACACTCTTCCTTCGTTCCAAATGGGGCAAGGAAAAAACTTTTGTCTTTCCTCCGCTTCAAGAAGTAATATACACCCCTCCTATTTGAAAGTTTTCATCTGTCTTTTTCTCCGCACAAGAAGTAAGACACAACATCTTTTCACTCAAAAGCTAAATAACTATTACAATATCACAAGAATACTCTCCAATATTTCTTTTATAATTTGAAACCTCACACAAAAATAAGAGAGAAAGAAATGAAAAATTTACAATTTTAAGCCCAACATGACTTCTTGAATGAATACAAGCATTTGCCTAACTTTTTCTTAGAAGTCTTTGTGTTCTTCATGTGTTTTGAATCTCTTTTATAGTCTCCATTTTTCTTCATATTTGTTAGTATTCAAAATTAGCCATTTTGTATTTTTCTACAGCGAAATGGGTGTCCATTTATTCTAACGAGCACCCATTTTAAACTAGACGTTGAAATATAGCCATTACTCAAACAAAACGGGAGTCCAATTTGTGGAGCAAATATTTACAATCATTCTAGTAGCTTCTCGATTGTCCGTTTCATCCTTTTTAGCGGGCCCATTAGTAGTCTCATAGATATGCACTCTTTTATACATAATTTTTTGTACAAATGATATGATTTTTTATTCTATAAAAGGTAATTGAATTTTCTATAATTTTATATTTATCATTCATTCAAAAATGTAATGGGATCATAGTTGAATATTAAGACAGCATTCAATGAATAAAGTTGTCCATTTTAAATTAACTCTTTTATACATAACTTTTCATACGAGCATTCAAATGACATATATTTTTTTTATTCTAAAAAAATTGCCAACATTATCTACAACTCTTGTAATCTCTTATCTCAAATTTATTGATAAAATATTCAAATATTTGATGCAAGTTCATCACATAAAAAATATCAACTTTAAATTGAACTTTTCAAACTTCACTTATTTAAACATAACTTTTTTATGTGGTTGTCAAAATGAGGTAATTTTTTATTCTCTAAAAAGATAAAAGAATTATTTATATTTTTTATATTCACCTATTAGTATAAATCTCATGCAACATTAATAAAAAATTTGGTGCATGACGTAATTCATTCATATTTAAACTTTTTTGATATTTTAAATATAACTCTTATCTTTCGATATTTATAACATTAAAATATAATTATATAGAGTATAAAAAGTTTATTCCAATATGCGGAGGAGTATGTGATCATAGAGGAGCGCTAGTGGAATAACGACAACGAAAGGGATGCAATGGAAAAGCAACAATGTCGATGGCGGAGGATGGAGACAAAGTGGAAGAGGTAGAAGATGGAAATAGAGGCCATGGCGCAAATGACGATGATGAAGACAGATTGCAAAGAAGACGATGGTGACGATAGAGGAGTATGATGAACAATGGGTGGAGAAAGAAAGGGGACGTGGTTGAAGGGATTCAAGTTTATAAGTAATGACGGGGGTAGTTGTGCAAAAGTCGACGGCAGTAGTGGTGCATTCTGGAGAGAGTGAGATCCGAACTATATTTTTTCTCATCCTCTGCCTAATCGAATCGTGCGTTTAGAAGCAAATTGAAGCTTTCCATCGATCACAGAATTGATGATAGTCTATAACTTCCTTATTCCTAAAGAAAAATGACCTCATAAATATATGAATGGGATGACAAGTTTTTTTTTTTAACTGAAAATGAACACAAATTTGTATGGTGGAGTGCATCATCATTTCAGTCTCCTTTTCACTTCCTTCGAAAATCATTTGGCATTTTTGGTTGAATAATCAAATTATTCATTCTGGTTTTTCCGATTATTTTCTCATGATTTGTTTGTCAACTACACTTTTGTCATTTCCCTTTTCTTATATAAAAATAATAATAACTACAAATGAGGCTAAAAACCCTCCTCTTATTTTTACTAATGCTATTTATTGGTTTGGTGATGTGAAGATAATGAAGTAATCCCTTCATGCTTTAACCCGTCAAAATACCCAGAGTTGCTAGATTGATCCAAATGGTAAAATCTAGAGTTTTTTCTGAGAAATCCTAAGATCAAATCCCGGTTCCTTATAAATAAAAAAAAATTATTTACAAACTTATTGCATGAAAAAAAAAACAGGAAGAAAAGTAAAAAAAAAAAGTTGCCCTTGAAAGCATATATCAAAATTGCAGAAGGATCATAGCCCAATCAATCATTATCGTATGCTTTTAACTGCATTTGAAAAAAAAAAGTAGATAATTAACACTCAAATCCCAAACCAAGCCAAGACTGAACCGAACTCAACCGGGTCCAATGAGCCGTTTCAGGTTTAAGCGGGCGGACCCGCTCCGTTTGATGAGACGTAGAAAAAAAATGGCCGGGATCCGCGATGTCCGACGAACACCATGCATCGGCGCGCTCCAATAACTTCTCTTTCTCCAGCATCGGACAAAAATATCATCCGCCCGACCGCGCAGCAGATCCCGCGCCTGGCGGCGTCTCGGTTATAAAAGGGCGTAAGAAAGGGGGTTCGGGTCCGTGAGCGACGCGGTTGGTGTTCCCTTGTCCAGCCCAGCCGCCGTTTCCCGCTTTCGGATCGAGTCTTCGAAAACTTTCCTTGTCTTCCCCAAAATTTCCTGATCGCTTCCGCTCTCCGTTGCGCGTTCGATTCGTCACCCCTTCGCCGTCGCTCGATCCATCCTCCGATCTCGGCGGCCGCGGCGGCACTCCCCGACGTCCTCTCGCTCAGGTAATCTGTGGCTTCTGTGAAGCGCGATTAGAGTGGTTCTCGCTGTTGGCGCTGCTTCGTGCGGTTCGATCATTTCTTACTGTTGTCTTGTTGGTTCCTTTATTCCATTTCTTTGCTATGTGAGAATCCTGCTGGCTCTGTGTTCTTTTGTTTTCCTATCAAAACATTTGGTCATATCCTTTTAGGTTACTACTGGTCCTCTTGTTCCTCTTTTGTTTTGATAGTTTCAATCTGATGAGCGCGTGCATGACTGCTGGAGTTTAGTATGTTATGTTTAGTTCTCCACGATCTTGTTTTTCACTTGTAAGTTTTCTGGTTTGTGTTGATTTAGTTACTGGATTGATATGCTGGTTACTGATGACACTTAATTGACCGAGGCATGTCGATAGGCCATGCAAACAGTAATGCAGACTAGGAAGCATTAAAGTAATAGTTGTACTCGTTTCGAGCTTTTTAGTTCAGAATATCATCTGGGGGGACATCGATGATTCAGAGGATCTGAATGCAAATTTGTTTGCAGACCGCAATTTTTCTTGCATAATCGTGCTTCTGGTGCTTAGAGCGTGTTATTACATTGTACTGCATCTCTTACTGCTGGAGGTTCTGGATCTCAATGTATTTTTTCCTGCTTTGCAGGCTTGTTTTTTGATAGATTCAGTAGTTTTCTTACAAAATGGAAGAAAGAGATAGAGATGAGAAGACCTTGGAGAATGCATCTAGTTCAGAGGGTTCATCAATTGATCAGAAAAAGGAAGAAGTGATACTTTCAGATACTCTGAAAGCACTGGATATTACTCAAACAGAACCAGGCTTTCATGTCCAAAAAGGAAATGATGGGTTGGGTCATGAGGAGCTCAAAGGTGAAAAGCAAGATAATGGTTCGAGTGAGCTGAAGACTGAGAATGGAGGTTTGGATTCTCCTGATTTAAAGGTAACAGACAAGGATGCAGATGATGTACTTGCTGAAGAGAAAGAGACTGAACCTATCTTTGATGGAACTGAGACCTCTGAACTGGAAGCTACGAAGAATTTATCAAACATGCCTGTGGATGTTGAATCTGAAGCACAAGCATATGCCTGGCCAGAAAAAGCTGTTGCTCTGAAAAATTTTGTCAAGGAAAAAGGAGCTGACGCTGTTTCAAAGGTTTTTCGTCGTCTTTCTGGGAAAAAGGACGAAGATTGGAGTCCTGATGAGGAAGAGAATGATGGTACTTTGATAAAGGGAGACAATGAGGATATTGAAGCAAGTGCAGAGGTGACACAGAAGTCTGAGGAACGATCTGCATGGAACCCTTTGAGCTTTATCAAAATTAGACGTGATGCAGATAGTCAAATCAATCCTGTACCAACAGAGCATCCTACCACAGCAATTTCACCTCAACAATCAACTATGAAAGGAAGGATCATAGTTTTCACAAAGTTGGGGTGCCAAGATTGCAAATCTGTTAGGTCTTTGTTGCATCAGAAAAGACTCAAGTATATCGAGATCAATATTGATATTTTCCCAAGTAGGAAGCTGGAATTGGAGAAGAATACTGGATCTTCCGTCGTCCCAAAAGTGTACTTCAATGATTACCTTGTTGGAGGGTTGGATGATCTTAAGGCCATGGATGAGTCTGGAAAGCTCGACGAAAAAGCTAAAGACATCATGACTGAGGAACTGTCACCTGCAGCACCTTTACCACCACTATCTGGTGAAGATGATGGATCTGGTAGCGGGAAAATTGATGAGCTAGTCACTATTGTTAGAAAGATGAAAGAGGCTATTACTCCTAAAGACAGATTTTATAAGATGCGACGGTTTAGCAACTGCTTTCTTGGTTCTGAGGCTGTGGATTTTTTGTCGGAGGACCAGTACTTGGAAAGAGAAGAGGTTAGTGTGGTTAGTGATTATTAAATCTGTAGTTTAATTTTGAATCTCTTTGGACCTTGCAGGCATGCTTCATTTCGCAGGTGTCGGCAGTTAGTTTAATGAAATTGTTACAAGTCTCAGTTAATGGGGATTGATTTTCAAAGGTGTATTTAGTAAAGTTATTTCCCAAATCATACTGTTAAGGATCCATGAAGTTATCTATATAGTTCTATTGCTGTTGCACCCAAGGGCAATATCATTATTCAAATTTGTGTGATGAGTAATGTTGTTATCAGTATTTCTGCAGTGTCCATACGAACCATATGAAGTTGTTTCGTATATTTACCTTCATTTTTTTATGCAGGCAGTGGAATTCGCTAGAAAGCTTGCCAGCAGGCACTTTTTTCAGCATGTTCTTAAGTAAGAACCTTGAAGTTGTTTCCTTTGGCTTATGTCATGATGCTCATGTGTCATGCTAAAATTTACTCACTGTCTGTTTCCATTTTTGTGATTACTGTGTTACTACTGAGTTTGTTCTTGCATTAAGTATTTATTCTTCCATTTCTGGCCACATCTATGATGCTCATGTTTCATTTTATGATCTATCTACTCGCTGCCCCTTCGTGTTTTTATGATTTCTTATTGTGTTAATTCTTTTGTTCTTGTTCATTTTGTATTTATACCTCCATGTCTTGTTTTTTCTGGGACTGTAGTGAGAATATATTTGAGGATGGAAATCATCTATATCGATTCCTGGAGCATGATCCAATTGTGATGACTCAGTGCTTCAATATTCCAAGGGGCATAACTGATGTGGAACCTAAACCTATTACTGAAATAGCATCAAGATTGAGGCTTCTCTCTTATGCAATTTTTGAAGCATATGTGTCAAATGATGGTAGACATGTTGATTACACGAGTATCTGTCACTGTGAGGAGTTTAGAAGGTTAGTAGTAATTACTTCATGCAGATTTTCTGAAAAGTTTAAAAATGTATTATTTGTAGTGTCTGGGGTTCCTTTTTTCTAAATGACTAAAAAGAGCCTTATTGAAGGGGGAATCTTTTGGTTATCTTAGGTTCTTAGATAATTAGTTAATTCTATTATAGATCACAGAATGAACCTAATTAATGTATGCTATATAGGTATTTGAGAACGATCGAGGAGCTCCAAAGGGTGGAGTTGAATGATGTATCACGTGAAGAGAAGCTTGCGTTCTTTCTAAATCTCTATAATATGATGACTATTCATGCAATTTTGGCATGGGGTTATCCTGCTGGGCCCTTAGACAGGAGAAAGTTTTTTGGCGACTTTAAATACGTAATCGGTGGTTCCACCTATTCTTTATCAGCCATCCATAATGGTATCCTTCGGGGAAACCAGAGACCGCCATACAATATCACAAAGCCTTTTGGAGTGAAGGATAAGCGTTCCAAGGTAACTTTGTTTTCTTTTCCTTTATTTTGAAGTTATCACGGTTTAGTACATATGCTATAGACCCTTAATGATGTATGTGTGAAATCCAACAGAAGGATAATGTCTCGGATTCGCAGTATAATCAACATGTGTGATTGACCATTTAGACAAATTTGATGTTTCTTTATGACTAATTAGGAAAATCTACAATAATTTCATTTTCACTTACGATGATCTCATCATTCTTTTCCTTTTTTAGGTAGCACTTCCATATGTTGAACCCCTGGTTCACTTTGCCTTGGTATATGGCACCAGATCTGGGCCTGCACTTAGGTGCTACTCTCCAGGAAATATTGACAAGGAGCTGATGGAGGCTGCACGAGATTTCTTGAGGAACGGTGGGTTAATTCTGGACGCCGAAGCCAAGGTTGTGTCAATAAGCAAAATTTTGTTGTGGTAAGTATTCTTCAGGAACTCTATCCTTTTAGCTCTTTAAATAAATTGCAAGTCTGACATAAGCATTCAAATTGTGTTTGTATTTCTTCATTTTTTATGTCAAGGAAACAATTGGACAATGTAAAATATATGGAGCATTTTTCTTTTCGTCCCACGAAACATCCTTTTAAGATCAACAAGCGAGATGCGACAAAAATTTACATGTTAATTAAAAAGTTTGATTATATTTTAATAATTAGTATTTTAATTTATGGTGTTTCATATGTGTGAAACAAGAAATGCTCTATACAATTCTTAACTCCTATATATGTATATTTTCCCTATAAAGTAGTGGAAAAAATGTTTCTAGATTTATTTTCTGGTATAGTATTAAAAGTAAATATTATCGGTTATGTTGGTATACATCCAAATAACAACAATAAAAAATATTACTTTTCGTTAAAGATATTTTCTACAGAATTGATTTTCTTCGATAAATGTTTACTGTAGAAAATAAAGTTGAACGACCTTGATGTTCAAACTTTATGATTTTATGCTTGTACCAGTCCTTTGTTAGATAATGAAATCACTTTTGGGTCTGCAGTGATTGATCAGGCTGTATCTTTTGCAGGTATAACGTGGACTTTGGGAAAAATGAAACGGAAGTAATAAAACATGCAGCAAACTACCTGGAGCCGGTCAAATCAGAGGAATTGTTGGAGTTGCTCGCTACCACGCAATTAAAAGTGGCGTATCAGTCTTACGACTGGTCTCCAAATTGGTAGGATCGATGAACTCCATCTTTGATGTGTCATATAGGCCTTGTGCAGTTACTATTACCAACCACCTTCGGGTTGTGCCAGTTCCATCCGGGTGAAAATGTTATGATTTTTTTTTTCACTTGATCATATGAAGTGACGACGAGTTGAAACCCTTCATTTTAGAAGTGTTCTTTTATACTCTTAAATGAGTAGTGGCGTATAACCTTTCAGGTTCTGCTTATAAATTACAGTCTTCTGTTTGATTTATATATCTTTTGAGCATGATTGTCAACAGAAGGTTAGTTTAGGTAACTAATGCGTATGTGTTCTGGGTTGAGCGATAAGAAGGTTGATAGAACTCAGAATGCTAACTCCAATGGCGTTGGACAAATGATTCATGTGAGCTTTATTTTTCTTGCACTACTTTGGTAGGCATCTCCTATATCTCATATTTGCCAATCACCACCCTCCAGGATCTCAAGTCTTGAAGATTTTCATAAAACTCTATTCTCTCCATCAGTATACTGTTAAATAGTCTCATGCCGTCTTCTCTTTTTTTTTGAAGTTTTAGTTCGTAACTCACAGATACAACCGAGACATAATTCCTAAAACCATCCTCTTTTTTCCCGATTCCATATAATGTATTACAAGTTTTTTCTATTATTACAAGGAAATACAAATTTTACGCTCATTCGCCTCCCTGAGAAAATATATATAGACACTCGTATATATTGCGTGTTCAGTGACCGATCAATGTACATTGTACAATTGCATATTTACGGTACTGTAAATGTGGTACAAATTCAAACGAAATTAAAAAAAAAGAGTAAAAGAAAACCAAACAAAGGTGTAAAAGAAAAGAGATTGAAGGAAAAAAAAAAGAAGGGGAAATGGTTTCTTCAAGCTTTTAATTTCTAGCCATCAGTTTGAGAGTGGCTCATGTATGTGTATGCCATGTGATCGATCGGACCTTACACGTTCAAGGAAGCCGAACTGTTGTCGTAAGCGCATGCACCCCCGGCGTCGTCTCCCGGCATACGCGAACAACTCGTCGTCGCCTGGTCCATTTGCTCCCTCTGCATCACCGAGTTGGGCAACTCCGCTGATGCCATCGATTGCTGCATGCATGCATACTAATTAATTTGATTTAATATATGTAATATAAAGAGAGGGATAAATAAATATATGTGCTAATGTACCTGAATAAGAGGAAACGGTGCGGATGGGATGAGAGCAGATAGCAGCTCACTGGAGGTATACGCCTGGTGCCACGCGTCACCCTGGTTGTTGACGTGGAAGGATCCCACTCGTGGGTCCATCTGTGGGCTCGTGCCTTGCAAGATGGAGTCGTACATGCCTTGATGCTCCCTGCACCATCGTAATATGATCATAATATTAGGCACAAAGTTAATCCTATATATATATATGTCTCAAATTATTATTATTACTATTATAATTATATAATTAATTAAGCACCTGAGAGACATCAAGGGGTCGGATCCCATGAATATTTGTTGATTGGCATTTTGTGCACCATCGGGGACCCATTGGACGACCTCATTGCCGTACCCGTTTTGTATGTTCTCTTGCTGAGATTGTAGGTACATCTGCATGTCCATTGATAATTGCATCTAAAACATGTAAAACAACAACAACAACAACTAAGAGAAAATACCAGAAAAAAGACAATGGATGTATCGAATTGATAGTGAATGGTAAAAATAAATACTGATAACTTATCGCTTGAATTAGCTAGTTAATTTGGTTTAATAGTAAATGCATGATGTGCACGTTTTGATTACTTGATTTTTGTTTGTAATATATAGTTGGACCATGTACTCTTATTATGTTACCTGCATGCCTGCTGTGGAAGGATCGTAAGAGGGTATCTGATTGCTGAGCAAACATTTCTGCCATGGAAAATATATAATATGAGTATTAGACCAACGCAAGTAGCAAGAACAAATATTTGATAACAATACTAATCAATCTCATAGCAGATGCCTTAATTAGAAAAATCATGCATAAATTTTAATGCCATCTTTTCTTCTAAAAAAGTTAATCCTGAGACAAAAAATAATAATAATAATCCAATTGAAGACTCCCTTTTTTTCTCCAAAATAAATGAAAATTTCAACCCTTCTATTAAAATCAAGTAACTGCAAAATTTTATGTCGTTGTTCTGGATAAAAAAGTGGTGGATCGTCCGAAAGTTGTAATGTTGTTGTGGGTTCCAATTCACAATTGTTTGTTATTTAACATGTACATTTACGAAATTAGTGCACCATTTTATAAGAAAAAAAATTTGACCCAAGAATCTGAATCACAACTAAGTGTTCAATATAGTGTGACCATCATATATAATATTATATTATCTGGCCTTATACAAATATACTTGTTTGCATGTTTATTTCTAGTCTTTCAAAGATAAATATGAATACATGGAAAATTATTTTCTTATGTTTAAGCACATCAAATTAGATCTACTATATAATGGAATAGGTAGGGCTGCAGCTTCTGTGCATAAATATGGATCAACCTTTCTTTCTGCTACTCTTGTTAAGGCTTCCATGATGAACTTTTCACATGACTCGAGTTCGCTCATTGATGTGAAACTAAGAGGTTCTGGTTCGAAATATCTGTTTAATTAAGCACAATGAAACAAGTTAGCCTCTGCATCAAGAAAATATATAACAATAGATTCATTATTCAATATATGTTGGTTGCCAACTGCCAAGACCTCAGGCGTTCCTCTGAAAGTTGTAGTTGGTGTTGATATCCATTGATCTCTCGTTGGAGCTCCTGAATAAATAGAACACAAAGAATTAGAGATTACACGGGGAACATGCTGATTGATTGCTTGAGAGAGAGAGAGAGAGAGAGAGAGAGAGAGAGAGAGACCTCTACGTTGGAGTTATTAACCCCGCCAGGACTGGAAAAAAAGGTCATAAACGTATTTACAATCTTTTTTTATTACATACGAGAATATTATAAAATATTATAACTTTCTGTTGATGAAAGAATTACGTACTTGGCAATTTGAGCTTCCACATCGCTCTCGCACTTGAGTTTTGTCAACGTCCTGATCAGATACTGCACATTGTTTTTGCATGCATATTAATTATGCGATTGACAACCAAGTTAATATATATTATAAATTTTGCGAAAAAAAAAGCACAACAAGAAGGAATTAATTCATGACTCCAACTGCGTACCTCACGATTTTGAATAGTTCTGCATGCATGTAAACAGGGAAAAAAACATATTAAGATGGTTTTCAGAGAAATCTCAACAAAATAAAATAAAATAAAAAACAAAAGCAATATAAAAGAGAGTGGTTTGATAGTTCATACCCTCCTCTGTCGTGCTCGGAGAGGTTCACGTATCTGTAGATGATATCCTCGATTCTGTACGTCAAAGAAAAATAATAATTAGGTGTTCCTTTTTGTTGTTTCGTTTTGAGTCTCTTCTATTCTAAAACCATGCATTATTAATTAATCAATTAATTAATCTCAAGGTTGTGTGACCTGCATGCATGCAGCTGTTATAATACAACACCAACTTAATTAAAGATCAAATGATGCATGCATGGATCGTATGCACGTAGTACGTGCGCACACAGTACCTTCGCCTCCCGGAGAAATGGCTGAGTATGCCGGAGGGGGAGAACATGATGAGCGCGATGTCGATGTCGCAGAGGACGGAGAGCTCGTAGGCCTTCTTGATGAGTCCATTGCGGCGTTTGGAGAAGGTCACCTGCCGATTCGTTACGTTCTCTATCCTCTTTATCTGCAGCTTCACTCTCCCCATTTTATGATCCGAACAAGGATTCAGCAAGAACAAAGATTTAGCAATTCACCAAAGAGAGTAAAAGCTCAAAAAAGGCCTGATGAGAGAGAGAGAGAGAGATTAGAAGAGAGAAGAGACCATATTGGCAAGAGAAAGAATAGAAGTAGATAAAAGAGGGAGGGGAGAGAGAGAGAGAGGAGAAGGCGAAGAAGAAAGAAAGAAGGCAAGGGATGAAAGAGAGCAACGGTGAGAAAGACAAGACGGTGAGATGATGCGGGGATTGAGGGGAGAGAGAACGAAGGGGAGAGTTTTCCGGCGCTCTAATGGCGGGCGAGGAATGCGTATGGATAACACAAATGGAACAGGATCTAATTAAAGGCTTCAACAACTGGCACTTGGCAACAGCAGCTGAGTTTCTAATTAATTAATCAAATTGCTTTTAATTTCGAGCCACCAGAAAGGATAATAAAATTAAATGGCATAAAGCTCTGGAGTCAACAAAGAGAGACATGTGTGTCAATTTTCATTTTTCCCTAATTAATCTGTTTTAAAATTAATCACAAATAACCATTCTATGGTGCTCTTCTCCTTTGATTAATTATTCCACGTACAATTTGCATGATCAAATGTCAATTATCTTACCCTTAAAAGAGACTATGTTACATGAGTGATTGTATTCAGGGGGGGAATCATGACTTTGGGAGAATTGTTATCATAACTAATTAAGATGAATGGTGAGCCATGCATGTTGTTGTATTGTAGAAATTGCATTGGCCTGGTAGTGTTTTAGTTTCATTGTGGACATCAAAGTCGCACTAAAAGAACCAAAAAAAGAACAATAAATTCCCCTTGAACACAAGGCAGCAAGATGTCACAAGTTTATTGAAAAAGAAGCACCACTGGTATGAATGTTAATTTATCACTATGAAACACTCATCACAAGTGGATAACATAATGTTAATTTCGACGTATGACAATTATAAAAAGAAACTTCTTTCATCGTATAAATGAACATCTAAAGAGTTACAGATAGCTTGTTTCCGGAAGAGAGCCAAAATCAATATAGAAATCAGGATTTCAATTGAATCTAACAGGGAAACCAAATGAGGGCTGTGTAAGGAAGACATGGCTTTTTCCCAATGTTGAAGATTCAGCGATGATGCAAATTCTTACAAACTGAAGAGAAGATGAGATTTGTTACACTTTGACCGAGAAATGTTAAAGGTCACAAAAAAAATAAAGAATGATACATGGCAAGCAAGACCAAGTCCAGCAACTGTATTTTTTAATGCAGAGGCTACTGACACAACAAATTCTCTGCATGTTATATACATAAATACCAAAAATAAAAGAAGGAAGCCAGGTTAAGGAGAGAGGCAACTTCAATCCTTTACAAAAATTCACTTAAGATAGAAATTCCCTATAATTCTTTTATTTGTTTGACCACTGGAACTCGATTTCCAGTTTCCGCGGACCACTTTTGCTTTCGGGGAGCAGTGTGTATTCACCAGCGACTGATCCCAACATAACCACTCGATCAATCTGAATAGTCACCTTGCCAAATTTGCTCTAGAGTAAAAAGATTAAGCGCTTAGATTCAAAGATTTGAAAAGAACTATTATGTATCTGTCATTTCTTTTGGTAATTACCTTTCCAAATTTGCTCTTGTTTTTGCAAGAAATGTGAAGCTTCTGCCCTTTCGGAGGATTATCAAATGCCCATGCAAAAGCTTCATCCCATTCAGGAGTAGGACCAGTTGACACGACCTGGGCAGCAGCAAATGATATTATGCAAATGAAAATTGATATTCACTAAATAAAAGTGGATGACTGTACAATATTACATCAACCCCGATATTCATGGACTACAGAGCCCAAGCTATAAGACAAGGTTCACTTGTAATCAATATCCTAAAAGGATCCTCCGTGTTCAACAACTTTAACAACACAAAAATAGATAAAAAAAAGGATTCTTACGAGGGAGGATTTCTCATCTTCTCAAGTAAATTTTACATGTCCTAACCAGTAAATTCTGGCTTTGTGACAATAAGGTGCATTTCTCCTTATGTTGGGTCATGTCAAACCTTAGGAAAACATAAGTGTTTACAGCAATCATCCAAATAGCACATATAAGCAGTTGGTAATCTATTTGAGTATTTCAGTTATCTTACTAGGGAAAAAAAATATCACAAAGAAACAATCAGAAATGACAGTAACTATTTACTGGTACTTGAGAGAGATTCCAAGACCAATTATTGATGATACGCCCTGGTAGATGCACCTAGTCCTCCTGCCGAGCCGACATCTTTAGTGGCTTTCCCGGAGTCTCATCCCTATCCTGCAATAGGCTGATGATATGGTCTTCTTTATAGAGGGTACAAACTAGGCGGCCGGACGGGTGGCCATTCACGTCGAGCTGTTTGGGGTGACCTCTGGACTTCAGACTAACCATGCCAAATCCGCCTTCACTCCTTTTGGCATGATTACTGGGGATGCAACCAGATGCTCGGCGGAGCTCCGCACTCAGATAGGCACCCTGCCGATCACATACGGGGGGTGGGGTGGGGTGGGTGGGCGGGGCTAGTTCTCCGATCGGTTCTCTCGACACTCCCGACCTACGACATGTCAGTCTTCTGGATGCTCGCCCTAGTTCTCAAGCGCCAAGATTCTTTGAGGAGTCTTCTAGCAGGTGTGCAGCCCTGCGCAGCATGGAGTGCACCTGGTTGCATGGCACAGTGTTTGCCGGCCCACTTCTCAGGACGGATTGGGGGTCTGGAAGGGCTCTTTAGCCCGGGCGGATCATGGGGTTTGAGGATAGCTTATGGCACGAGGTGTTCTTTACTTGCTATGGACAAGACCTATCATGGCAGTCCAGACACTCACTTTCGCGCGGGGCATCATCATTTTGGCGGGGTGTGGCAGCTTTGGTTCCACGGATACGCCCATTCATGGTTCCCTCGCTTGGTTCCGAGGGGGCCTTCTCATTCTTTTAACCAAAGGCACACTAGCGACTTCTTTCCCCCAGCTTCGAGCTCTGACAGCACACCCCGGGGCGGCGATAGCAGAGTCCTGGTCAGAGGTTGGCAGCCCAGGTTATGGCTCGCTCCTGGACTCCTATCTTCAGCTCCCCACTCTCGGACCAGTGCATTTCAGAACTTTTGGCATTACATCAAAGGATAGCCGCCTCCCGCCTGGATCCCTCCTAGTGGGATGGTTGGGTTTGGATATCGTAGTCCTTTTCAGTCCGTAGTCTCTACCTATGTTTTCTTCCTGACAGTTCAGATTTTGAGGAGCTCCAGCCAGATTGCACACTCATTTGGTGCATGCAGGTACCAATGAAAGTCAAGATTTTGTTTGGCTCATGAGGCGGGACAAGCTTATCACTAGAGTGTACAAAGCGAGATGGGCACCCCAGTCGTATAAATAGTTAGTAATCTATTTGAGTATTTCAGTTATCACAAAAGAAACAATCAGAAATGACAGTAACTATTTACTGATACTTGAGAGAGATTCCAAGACCAGTTATTGAAGTGTTAAAGAGTCTATGGAATAAGCAAGTAAATAGAATGATAAGGCAAGAAGAAAAAGCCAAGAAAAAGAAAGGCACGAGCTTCTATGATACTCCTAAATCACGGACTCTATAGGTGAGGTGCACGTTCCATCCCATCTCCCTCGGTTCCTCTAGAAGTTTAAACAGCTCATCGCCTTCTTCCCACTCCATTTCACATCTAATGCCCATCTTATCATGAATGGTGATAAACTGATAATACATTAAGAAGCAAACCACATCCAGTATTTGCATAATGGATAAACAACAAGAAACTCAAACGAATTTAGAATGGAATGCCACTAGTTCCAGCTGTCCATGTACTAGATATCAATAAATCCAACCAAAAAACATCAATGATAGCCCTCTGCATTTCTAGGAGATCAGCCAAAAGAGGAGCTAATCACACTTATTACTGCAGCTTCAGTTATTACTTGAAGACCAGAGAAGGAAATGGTACTCGTAGCAGTTAAAAAACATAAAACAACACACGTGAAAAAAAGAAAAAGGAGAGCAAGTCATAAAAAATAGTACCTTTGTTAGCCTGGGCGGGTTGTTGCCTAGTGTGAGTTTGCAGAAGACACTAGGATTTCCCACTGATTGTTTTAAATTATTCCCTCGTTTTATGGTAACAGTAAGTGTCCCAGGTAAACACTGCAAAAGATATTCAGCTTTCTCCTGAAATCTAGGCGGACCAGATTGGATAAGGTACTGCAGTAATGGAATTGCTTCTGAGGCTGCGACAGACTGTGCTTTGAACACTTCAATGGGACACGCAGACCAAGCCTGCCTCAGAAGAAACATCAAGTCCAAGGCTGCTTCCTGACATGCTTCTGAACCAGTTTTAAGAGCTGTCACTAAATGGGGAATAGTTAAGGTAGCAGGCTCAGAAACTCTTAAACGAGGGAAGTTGCTAAGTAGCGTATTTAGTGCTTTCATATACTCCTCATTTACGCTTCCAGAGGCCCATAAATCCTTTTCAATTGCAGCTGCACAAGCATCAACTTTATTAAAATTAGAAGCAAATCAGCACTTGGATGTTTTACATTAATGGAATCATGGATTTTTGTTCGGCATCTAAAAGGAGAATAATGGAACTTTTCTTCTTTTTTCAATAGAAGGAACTTTTCTGAGGAAGAAATAGATGGAACTTTGGAGATAAAAAGGAACCTAGAAGGCAGAAATGTACAATAGAACAGTGAGTTTTTTACTTGAGGGATACCAGTGGTAACTAAGAACAGACATTTTCTCAAACCCAAACAAGTTCTCAAGCTATTAGAACATACCAGTTAATGCTCTAACTGTTTCGCTGGAAGCATATTCTTGGATAGTATTATTAGAGAAAAGAAGTTTAACGAACATTGCTGCCTGAACAGAAGTGTCTGGATTGCTAGAGTTTATTAGATCAAGCACAACTTGGACACCACCAGCTTCTGCAACAGCTCTCTTATTTGATCGGCTGTACATCACAAGGTTTTGCAAGGCACATATGGCTACTACTTTCATCTCTTCAGTTGGTTGATCTTCAAGAAGATTTACTAGAGCTCGGCAAGCTGAAACAGAATCCGAAGACCGAGCCAGACCTTCATTCTGGAAAAGATCACCCAGAGCAAGGGCTGCGAGCAACCTACCCTGTTGAGACTGTGTCTGTGGATCTAAAAGATACATCGATAACGGTGATATAGCAGCTTTTGCAGCTTTGGTTTCCCTAATCTTCATGTTATTCAATAATGCTTCCAATAATCTTGCTGCAGATTCCTCACATTGATGACTTCTCAGGAGATCCAATAATGCCTCTATTGCACCACTTTCAGCCATTGCTTCTGCACTGGTTGAATCATCAGTTTCTAAGACAAGTAGAGCATTTAGTGCCCCAACAACAGTACTCTCTGTTCCAGAACGAAGCAATTGAACTAGTACAGCTACAGGAACCTCAAGGAAAAATTCAGAACTATATTGCAGAATGCTGGACAGAATGGAAGCAGCAGATTCCCATACAGCATGGGGCAAGGGAGGGTCAACTTGCAGCAATACCTTAGACAGCTCATAAACACCTCCCTCTTTAGCAATTGTATTTGGCCAGATCAGTACAATATTAACAAGAACCTTTACTGCTCTCTGTTGTACTATTGGACTACCTGATCCAAGAAGTTGAACTAGAGGACCAATAGCTTGCTCCGTAGTTGGATCTTTCTGAAGGTGTTCTTCCAAAAGGAGATTGGATAGGAGCTCTGCAGCCAACTGTTGCACAGCTTGTGTAGGTGAATCCAGTAAAGCAATAACTGGGTCAACAGCTTGGTGAGGCGTCAAGTTATAATCAGCTCGACATTGTGGGTGTTCCAAAATGTTAACAAGAACTTGAAGTGTACTATGTTGACCATCAGGACCAATTTCTGGCCTAGATAGTAGATGGAAAAGTGGGTCCACAACTCCAGCTGCTGATGGACTTTTGGCGATGCTGGCATTATTTGTCAGTATTCTTAGCAATTCTGCAAATGCAACACAGACGAAATCTGGTGCCTCATGCAGAAGATTGAGGATGCTCTCAATTACTCCAGATTTAACCATTTCCAACTTACAAGCTGGCCTGTCTTTCCCTAATTTGGCCAACGATCTAGCAACTGCCTCGTGGAGGTTGTAGTTCTTCCCAAATAGAAGACCAACCAGAGGAACAACAGCGCCATGTGTAGAAACTAGCTCTGCCAACTGCCCATCATCTAAAAGCTTATCCAATGCCCGGACAACAGAATGCTGAGCGGAACCAGAATCACTTAATAGTAGAGACACCAAAGGCTCAACACAACGTGCAGCAGCCATAGTTGAGCGGATTCTCGTATTCCCAAAAAGAACATAACACAACTCTGCTGCATCTCCCTTCAGATCAACTGAACAATTTGATGATAGAATTCGGCAAAGAACATCCACTGCGTTCATCTCAACATCGGCAACAGCAAGGGCTTTAGATGGATTATCAGAGAGCAGCCTGACCAGTGCAGCAATAGCAGCATGTTGCTCCCTTTCTAAACCGGTATTCAAAATCTCCACAAGAGGTTGAACAGCTTGCCGAGCTGATTCTCCATTTCTAATATGATCAGCAAGAAACAAACTCTCGAGTGCTTTAGCTGCACTGTATCTTGAATTTCTCCCTCCTAAGCGTAAGACAGCGACAAGTTGATTGACAGCACCAAATGTAGATTCATGACGTCTTATTTCAGCAGTGCTGAAAAGAATGCCCAGTAACTCTGTGGTGGCCTCTTCTGTTGCATCTTGTGGACCAAGTGAAAGATATTTGGTGAGTGCCTCTAGTGCCCCAGCTTCAACCATGACCATCTTGTTTGGAGAGTCTAGTGCTAGCTGGGTTAGAAGACCCAAGGACAGAAATGGTGCACCTGGTCGTTCTGGAATTGGTTTAAGTAGATCAACAAGTAAAGGTATTGCTTTCCTGGAAGATGCTCCATTCCTTATGTCATCAACTCTAAACAACCTCTCTAGTGCTACTTGGTCAGGATTTCGAGCCAACGAGAACTCATCAGCTAGTTCTAGAAGATCAGCTATATCAGTATCAGCACAACCAAGCAAGGATATAAGCCCTGAAGGCGCCCCAGAATTAGCAACAGCTAGTAAAGTTCCTCTGCTACCGTTGCAAACTAAACTTGCCAAAGCTTGCGCAGCAAAGTATCTGTTTACAGACTCATCTGATCTCAAGAAGCTTATGAGTGCTGGTATAGACCGTGATGTTGTGCTTGATCGTATAATCTCCCTGTCTTGAAATAGCACAGCCAAGAGTAAAGCACAAGCCCATGTACTGCTGTCTTCTTTAGAATCACTCTGCAAAACAAATATTCAGAAGTTTCATATAAGCAAACATTCAATTATTGAAGAAAAGACAAAGATCTAACAATAATATAATATGTTCTAACAAATTTTCGAATTGAAATGATGTGATGACGAATTACCTGTGCAGAGAGGAACATGTACTGAGAGATCTTGTCAGTAAGAATTTCAACAGCACCAGCATCCACTATTTCTGCCCTACTTCTATTATCATAACAAGCAAGTATAGAAAGTAGCCACGTGGCAACCATATTCCCAGAAATGGCATCAGTGTTGCAATCTGCTTCCCCATTTCTGGACTTCTCTTTAGCATGCCTGTATATGCTTATCTCCATGTAGCCTTCACCATCTTTGTTATCAGCTGAGTTTGCAAAGTGTAGCATTCCAACAAGAGATTGGATTAAAGGCGTGCACAAGCTTGATTCATTCAAGTTTTCTAGCAGCTTTTGGTTGTGTTCTTTTGCAGCACAGATAAGAAGTGCACTGCCCCCAACTTTAACTTTGAAGCTGTTGGATCCAATTACCCGCCTTGCAATTGATGAAACACACCCATATGTTTCAGATACTACACCACCAATAACACTGTGTTGATCACGGCAGAGCCTTGAAACAACTTCTATTGCTTTATCTTGCAAGGAAGGTATTCCTTCAGCTATACAAGAAACCAAAGGGACTATAGTATGGGGATATTCAGCAAGAATCGTCCATGGAGGCTTGATATGTTCCGATGTTCCTTTTGATCTAGACAACATCACCAGCGCATCAAGAACTTCAGATGAAGCAGGAGAGTCAATACTAGCAGATTCAAGAAGGGAAGCAAGTGCAAGAACGGTTCCTGCACGGTTTACACTGTCTGCTACTGCTTGATCAGTAGAACGACGCATGAGAAGGCGTGCAATTGCTGCTGCGGCATGAGTTCTTCCATCCATGTTTCCATCTCTTAAGACTCGTGTAACTGGGAAAATAATATCCTCTGGAAATGCTTGAACAGAAGTTTCATAATCCAGAAAAAGATTTGCCAAGGCTCGGGTTGCTTGCTCAGCTACATCAAGAACTGGGGAATTAGAAAGCAAAACAAGTGGAGCCAATGCATCTCTGCCAATTGCAGCAACCTCCTTGTTCTGTGTAATTGAAAGGAAAATGGCGGCAAGGCAGCATGAAGCCTCCATCAAAATTCTTTCAGACTCCACATTGAGCAGCTTCATGACAGATCGTAGTGTCTTCACAGCAATATGAGTTTCTCTCAAGTCCTTGCGGCAGTGAAAGATCCCTGCAAGAGCTGATGCGGATTTAGCTTGAGTTTCTTCCTTCGTAGAGCTTAATATTCTTACCATAGTTTCAATAGCGTCATTTGCTGCACTTCCTTCACGCAAAATGTCATTGAGAGGTGCTACTGAAAGCAAACTTTTTAGAGCATCCAAAACATATACTTTTGATTCAGGTTGATCACTAGTCAGTAAAGCAGAGAGCTGGCTGATAGTCCCAGTGTCTGACTTGTGAATGAGATGGTTTAATGTTCTTGATGCAATCTCTTTCCCGTTGTCACTTCCATTCTTTAAAAGCCACAACAATGCAGGAACAGCATCAGCACTTTCAACACATGCTCTTATGTCTTCACTATGGCTACAGAGGTTACCAAGGATCGTCGCAGAATCTTCTTTTGACTTTGAGGACCCAGTTTCCAAAATTTGAACAAGAGGTGGTATACCTCCAGCAGCCGTAATTGCCCATTTGCTTTCATCATTTTCATTGGATAACAGACAAAGTAAAGCAACTGCACATTCCTGTTGCTGCTCTGAAGAGAGGCCAAGGAGAGAGATTAATAACTGAACACCATCACGACCTTGCAATGCAGGCCACAAGCTGCATTCTTTATTGCACAATATGAGAAGAGATTTAACAAGTTCATCTTGTGCCTCATTTGTTGTCATAGTTATCAAACCAACGAGCAATCTTTTTGCATCAGAATTAGTAAGTGTTCTTGACAGAATATTATTTCCATACAAGCTTGCCAAAGCTTCAATTGTACGCTCCTGCACAAGAAATGGCAACTTCAATTTGAATTGCCTAACCAAAATATCCTCAATAACCAAAGGGTCTGATGACTTTGTAGAGTCAGCATTTGTGTCATATATCATTAGGGCTGAAGCTAAAGCACCAAGTGTATCAGCTATCTGTGCAGGTGAATTACATGACTCAAGGCTTTCACCAAGACTAGAGATGACATAGGATAATCCCCCAGAAATATTTGCTAAAGCACACATTGCGTTCTCTTGTAATGCCTGAGCTGATTCACCTTGCATAAACTCTTTCGAGGGAGCAATGGTTGCATTAATTAAAGCAGGAATCCCATTTGAGTTAGCTATCTCACGCCTTGCTTCCTTACACTGTGCAGAAAGAGACTTAAGGGCACCTGCTGCCTCAGCTCTAATACAGGAATCATTACCAGGTCCCAGCAGCTTCAAGAGTTGCTTAGTGGCTCCTGCTTCTAGAACCTTGAAACATATTGCTGCGTCCTCCATCATTACACATCCAAGAAGATAGCATACATTTGCAAGGGTATCAGCTTGTCCAACAGAAACTAATTTTATAAGAATTTCTACTCCACCAGATTCTATAGTCGTGGACCAAAATCCCTCAGTACTTCTAGATAGGTTTTTTAATGCACCAGTAAGCAAACTATCAACCACACTTCCACTTCTTGGAAAATGTTTTAGCTGATCCCACAAGACTGGAACAACTCCTTCAGTTGAGAAAATCTTGGAACCCACATGGTCCCTTGCTCCACCTTGAGAAACAGCATAAATTGTTTTTGCAGCTTCAGTTTGGCCATCAGCTGAGCTGGACTTAAGGAGAGCAAGTAGAGGAGGGATGCACCCCCCGAGTAGTACTTTTACCCTTAATTCCTCCTCCTTGCATAGAGATCCCAAAACTTGTGCAGCGAGCATTTTGATGCCTAATGACCCTGATCTAACAAGAGCAACAAGTATTGGAACTGCTTGGGAATGAGATCCAACTGCACCAAAAGCAGTATCACGAGTTTCAATTAGATCAAATAACTGTTTCAGAGCATTTTCTTTCTCTTGTGCTGTTGATGAGCTCCGCCTCAATTGTTCTATGCACTGGGCAACACTTGAAAGTGTCCCATCACTGTCCTCCATGCTTCCACGGTCCCTGAGAAGACAAATATAACACGTTTAAAATTTACAGGTAAAGACTATTTTTAAATCACCAAGATGACAGTACAAAATTAGTTCAGCATGCAAACACGAAAGCCACTGAGCAAATTTAACAGATAGACAAACTCCTAAGATGGTGACTTCCTTTTGAGGTTCTGAGGATACTAAAGCACTATAGACATGCAGACAACACTGCAAACTGAACAAGTTTAGCAGAGACACTCCTTGTGTACCAAGTTGTAAGATGAGGAACGCCTTTAAATGCTATGACTTATGAGCATACCAGACAAGCACTATTGATATGCAGATTATGCCATGAAAAAGTTTATTTCAAAATTCATCTTGCTCCATTGACTAAGGTTTCTTGTTATCCACGTAAATGACTAACTAAGGCTCATATTTCCAGATAAACTTTATGGATCAAATATGTTATAACCTAGAGTATCATACATGCTAATATCTTATATAATTGACAATCTTGAAATATTTTCTGTGTTGGAGTCCTTGATAATTCAAATAATCATTTGTGGATGGGATGCACTTCGGGTCCCAGGATAGATAAGATTGTATGATATTCAGAAATCAAGAGTTTAAATTTCAGACGCACCTCGAGCTCATCTTCATAACTGAATGAGGAGTTGGCGGCTCATCCATGTTTCTTTCCTGATTTTGAGCAAGAAATGATATCTTAGACTCACAGCAAGGCATCAATATTAAAGACTTCAAAAACAAAGCAAGAAACCATGATCTATCATCCAAAGAAATTATTACAAGCATTTCACAGGAAAGAATCACTCAAGTATATTAGAAAATGGTTCCACCCATATTGAAGAATGACATTCTCAACGGAATCACCATAATTTCCATGTACACATTGAAGTATGTGTTGCAAGTAACAAATATCATTTAAGAAGCAATTTTTACTAGCAAAAATAACTTCCATCTACAATATTTACAGACAACTAGGAAATGTATCAATAACATCTAAGATACGTGCATAAGCTTGGTGACGACTAACCAGATCAGCACCGGCATGGCTGCCGCCATTGCCATTTGTGTGCCTCCATGTCACGGTGGCCGCCAGCTTTGCTAAAAATGAAAGATCCCCACACTAGGTAAATTCAACTTCGTCCCCACAATCTGATTTCAGAAACATTCCAAAGAAGAAGAATCAAAACGACAGAACATCAAGACTGGAATATAAGAATGCAGCAACAGGAAACTACATTGATCAGAAGACAAATAGCATTCAAAAGTAGCACTACACTGCAGCAGGCCTGGTTAGCATGCAGATCTCAGTCACAACCAGTTCCGCCAAACCCGAAAGCCAACAGCCAACCACTCTACTTCCTCAGATCTAAATATTTCACTCTCCACAAACCGCTCCAAAAAAAACTACGGAAAATCGTGGACGAAACTCTCAAAAATCATTAAATGCATCCAGATCACAAATAATCAGACCACAATTTCAAGTCTTTCCAATCGAAACCAAGTCGAACTGCTCCAAGATCCCACCTTTAAGCGGAATTATTACACAGAACCACCACATTCACCAGATTCTCCTCATTTTAAACCAGGACGCTAGTTTCCGGGTCGAAAGACTCCAACAAGCATATTGAGAAACGCCAAAAAATTGGGAAAATCAGGAAAAAAAGCGGATTTGTTTCTCACCTCGATACTGAGAGGTATTGGCTTCCGGGGAGGAATCAGCTTTTTCTTCTCTCCACTTGGGATTGAGTGGAGAGGAGAAAAGCTCCCCAGATCTTTCTCTCTCTCTCTTTTCCCCTCGTATTTTTCTGGTGATTTTTCTCGATTTTTTTTGTTTATTTATAGTGAGCTCTCACTCACGCCTCGTCTTTTGCTTCTGACAGTTCGAACGCTCCACCGACGACACGGTGACTGCGCCGCCTCGTAGCGGTTTCGGCGCGAGCGATACCAAGTATAACGGCGATATTTAATTAGATGGGAATTTTTTATATATTATTTTGAGGGTGATAAAGACAATGCAACAACTGTATCATGATCTAATTAGTAATTGCCTTTTTATGTTGTGATGTTTCTTCTTTTTCCCCCTTTTTTGCACTTTTTTTTTATGGGGAATTGAAGACAAATAAAAATGTGAAATTTTAGTGCTTAGAGATGCATACTCTTATTTGGCAACTACAACAATAAGTAAAGAAATAAATAAAGAAACATATTTCTGAATATAAGTGTTCACATAGGCACCAAAAATACAGAAAGAAATGGAAAATATCATATTTAAAAATTTAAAGTTTAGAACTTTGGGTTAAATTTTGTTTGTAAGGTACATAGCAATATGTGCACTATAAGTAGTCTGCCATTGGACTCCGAAAGTTATCACTTTGATCAAAATTTATTTATATTACTTTTATTCAAATAAATTAATTAGATGTTAATAATGTTAATAAATTAATTGGATCTCGATCATAAATCTCAAAAATTGGATTCGTTTTTGTGTGTACCACCAAATTTCTTCGCCTCATAGTAAACGACTCACGATTGATTCACTATTAAATGCATGTTTCATAATTATATACATGATCACAGGAAACAAATGGTAAACAAAATATTGTTAAGATTTATGAAATGTTCGCTAATTCAAATTTATCTTGATTCGGATTAAAATTTTGTTTCTGAGATCTTGATGAATAAATTGGAAGTGTCATTTTTTTAAAAGGAGAATTTTTATATATTTTTAATCTATAAATAGAAAATGCGGTATCCTATTTTTTTATTCAATTTTAAGCTTCAATTGAGCCATCAAGCTGTTGGCCTAGTAATTGGATTGGCCTTTAATGTTATATAAGACAATCTATTAATTACATTTGAGTGAAAGGTGATTATACATATTTATATATATAAGGGAAAAAAACATGAAAAATAATAGCTGGCAAAAAACATGATATATATATATATATATATGTATATGTATATATATATATCCATGTGACCACTATACTAAAAAACAACAAGGCAGTGGAAGTAACACTTGGATGGATATATATCACCTGTCACAACTCAGCAGACAGCTGCCTCCAACCTCCATGCAATGAGCTGAGCCTGAGACGCAGCTTTTACATGGATCTATCTGATCACACGGCCTAAATCTATGTAGGATCGTAGGTAACAACCACATCACAACCGTCAAACTATTTTCTTCAACCCAATCAGTACCCATCCTTCTGTCAAGAATAAAAAAAAAAATTCCAGTGTTTAGAACTATTAGCATCTGATTAATCCGACATTCGGATGGTAAAATCTTTGAACTGGAAATTATTGTGATTCTTTTCCTTTTTTTCTTGAACTCCATGGAATCAAATTCTGTGCTTTGTTTTCCTTTTTCTATGTTAATGGGCAGCTTGGCACTGATTGGGACTCGCTAACAGACGCATGGCAACCTTTCACTGCTACAAAAATTTTGACCTTGCACCAACTCCCCCTCATCAGTCCACCACATACAAAAATTAATTGTGTACCTAATGGAACCATGGCACTCATGTGGAGAAACATGGTCTGAATAATGGAACCTTTGGCAATTAAAGTATTATGACTTGTATTCTCTTGCCAACTACTCTGTAGGCTTTTACCATCTGCACATGGTGTCCAAGAGATTATAGAGTTCTGATGAATGCAATATAACACTTCCAAGTCTCAGCTCTGGTTTTGGGATCCAACTTTTGCTTCAATTATGTATGTCAAGTGACTCAAGTCAAAGTTATCTGAGAAGTGTTTTTGTGATTATTATGCAAGCAAGCAGAAGATTAAAACTGAATAGTGCTTTTGTTACACTTTGCATCGTGTCGTCGATCAGCTACTAATGGAAATGGAATCAGGAAAGGCTTGAAAGCACCACAAAATTTGCAATTTGCATGATTGAATGCGTGGAGGAGACGGTCGCCGGAAGAATTTATCAGCTTCACATGCATGACAACTACTTTGTACCGAAAAACACTGCAATCATCAACCTCCGCAGGTTTGTTCAAGAGGATTTACAGACGTGGGCAGTTGAGACAGTACATGACAAGTTCAGAAGTTAATTCTGAAACCAAATATGTCAAGTGCATATATTACAGAGATTAGACGTTGACCTGATAGATTCTGGCAGAGGATAATCGAAATTTCTGAACAGCAGGCTCAGACAACTGAACCATTCAACCCTGATTCTTCTGATGCATGGTAAAATTTATTTCCTCCTGCAGTAAAATCTAAACAGCTAACAACTAATCCTTCTTCCAGCGAGTGATTCATTTGGAAATCCATATCTCAAGTCTGGCTCGTCAAGCTAGTAGTCCACGATCTGAGAAATGGAGGTCCATCATGCATCATCTACCAATGGAAGAATGGACGGCCTCTATTTTCATCCTGCTCATTGCACAGGACATAACCCGTCTTTGTTCATTTCTTCATTGATCTACCCACCCAATTAATCTATTCTTTGTGCACATTTGAGGCACTGAGAAGTCGGAAAATTCTCTCGTCCGGAACTGAACTATTCAAATATCGGATAAGAAGCAAGATACCATTAATGTCAAAGATCCTCAATATTGGCACAAATCCATTTATCGTCTGAATTATCTGATCAAGCATAAGGTTCATCTTTAAGGCATATCTTCTTTTGGTACCATTAGTACCAGGAAATTCACAGGACAAAGGTTGCAGGAAGGCTTGACTTAGGTGTCTGTTGCTTCTTAGTTCTGTAAAGATTGCTGGAAACCTAAATAGTGATTATTTCTTTCCTTCTGGAATAGCAGTTAATTTATGACAACTATTAAGTAGCACCTACCAGATAATTTTCTTTAGATAAAAGGCAAAGTTTCAGAAACCTTCATAAAATGAGTTGAAGGATAAATTATGATCACAACTCCGGCTAAAGGTGTTGGCTGTTAATATGAAATTTACCATCGAAATACTAAAGCAAAAATACTTAAAATAAGTTTTCCTAAGGTCTGGCGTTAATTACTCGGATAGAATTGACAGTGTGAAATCTGAAATATGGATCCTTCAAAAGAAAGGATGAACTTTCTTGAATTGTCTCTTGTGAGCATATCGCAGAAAGTACTCATCCATAAACCTATAATATAAACTCGGAATTGAATGATCCGTGACAATAAAATATAGTTACAAACTGTTCAGGGCTAAAATGTTATTTCAACTTCTAACCAACTCTAGCAGCTTTCACTGGAAGTTACTGTATTGTTTCTTTTAGTATTGTTCCAAAAGACTAGTTGCTTTGAACGGACAATGACAATGTCGCAAAGAATCATTCATCCACACCAACACCACAGGTAAAACCAAAAGTGATTCTTGTTTCAGGCCATAATTTAATATGTATACAACAAGAAATCTTGCAGTTGCATAGATCTTCACCAACTTTCCCCACAATCAGTATCTGAAGTGGCACAAGGATCACCTGTAGCAGCAATTAGGCCCTCCATATTCAGAATGCATTCTATAGTCAGTGATCGAGGCACACTGACTAACACATGAACCCAAGAGTTGTTGTTGTCAGAGAATAGTGCAATAGCATCTGGTTTGCTTTGGGTGATCGTCAGTCTGCTTCTCTGCAATGAGATGTAAATTAATACTGAATGTAAGAAACCATACAAAACTTCAATGACTACATTGTTTAATGACGAATCCCATTTTGTTAAATATCAGGAAGTTATCCTAATTGGAACTTATGTTAGTTAAGGTCTAGTCATAGGTGGCATGACTCTATATAGATGGTATGGCAGGTGGGTGCTTCACTTTCAGGAAAAATACATACATTAAAAAAGCCCAACACCTGCGTCTCTATCATATACCATCACCTTTATGGATGTATCCACGCCATATAACATAGGGGAGCTTGCATTTCAAGTTTTTAACTCAACAACAACAACGACAACAACAAAGCCTTATCCCACTAGGTGGGGTCGGCTACATGGATCATACGACGCCATTCCGCTCTATATTCGTTGATCCATGTTCATAAGATTCGACAGGATTTTATGCTGACTGTCGGGGCCTAACACAACCCTCCTCCTTTATCCGGGCTTGGGACCGGCTATAAAATATAGGCGGAGTTCAAGTTTTTAACTCAATGAAAGAAATATTGGAAATAAGAGTGCACTGCCATAATCTCGTTAAGGAAGGATTAGAAAAATAATCAGAAAGATCAATTAGGATCCGCAATTGCATTAATGGAGATATCTGTCAGATAGGAATTGCTAATGTAATTATGAATCACCTAAAATCTGGGTTATCGTTATAATAACCATGAATGTCCCACCTAATATCTGTCTTAGCCTTAGAGTGACAGCTAGGAATAAGCAAGCATATTTTTGTTTATAAACAGGCCATAAACTGAACATTGTGCATACTAAATTCTGAAAAGGTTTAGACATATCCCTTGGAAAATCATGGGATGATGAAATGATGAAAAAAAAATTGTTAATGTTCTACTCCCTTAGGTAATATTTGTAAGTACTTTTTAATTAGCTTTTTTTTCTTAGAGAAAGAGTTCATTAAATTGTACTAAACAAAAGGTCCTTTTTCCACTATTTCACTACTTAAATGTCAACAATCTTCTAAGATAAATTAATATCATTCTAGTAACACCTTGGTCATTCGTTCTCTCTCTCTCTCTCTATATATATATATACACACACACACATGTAGACACACACACACATATATTCTGTATTCTGTGATAAGAATATTTGAACTCCCATTTGGAGTCCTTTAATATGACAGTTTTACTGTTTTATCCCCAATATACCTTTGATTATCACAATCATTAAAACTGAAAGACTGACATCACATTTTTTTCAAGTTTGAGAGTTTTTTTAGGGTAAAGAGGACAGCTGGCATTTTGTCAGTGTTCAAGTTTGAGAGATGGAGCATGGATTCAAGTTCACTCAGCTCTAATCTAATTTAGGGCTCTCGCATCCCCACAAACAAAAATTTCTAAGCTGGAAAAGGGACCACTGAGAAAGTGCAGCCAATTAGGTCCAATTTTGAAGGGAAGTGAGCTAATAAATATACCATCATCTCATGTTATGGTTTTGAAATTTAATTTATTGACATAGATATCGGCTTCTAACTTGTTAATCATTCAATCGATGCATCAAATTGATAAACCTTAAGATTGAAGGAGAATAATAATCAGACTCAGCAAATCAAACTCGCATGTGAAATTAGAGAAACTGATCATATATTTTGTTCGTGCACTTGTATTGCATATTGGCAACATCTTCATAGACATAAAACTTATAGTTTAACCAAAGGATCAAAATTTACATGTAAGTTGTATTGTGCAGAAGATAGGAGCAAGAAGCAAACAGGTAACGAATGGAATACCATTATTTTTGTCGATGACAGGAGGCCGTACAACAACGTGCATAGTGATTATTCCATCAGGAAGTTCACCAACAGGTACTCTAGATTCAGCAATTGTCTGATTGTTCTCCAATATTTTCCCCGCATTTATGAGCTTCACATCATTTATTGTTCTTGGTACAATTTCCTTATCTTAAAAAATAGAAAGTAAAATTCAGTACTCAAACACAAAAATAGAAGACAGGAGACAACAAATTAAGCAGCTATAGTCACTTGGTGAGGATGATCCTTCACAAAAAATACCAAGACGTGCAAATAATTAAGGTGTGCCACAATATGAATAGACTAATGTCATACATGGTCGATATACATTCATTGACTTCTTCTTTGAGACTTCGCTGACATGCATAATCTGATCCTCAGAACTGCAGCAAGCTTTCACAAGTGCAAGGTTAAAACCAGAAGGTAAAGTTCTTGTAATTTGACTAGATGCATGCATCATTTAGTAGAATCGCACAAGATTGGGTTTTTAAGCTTTTGTCCCATGTTACTATACTAAATTTCATAAAATACATCATCTAACAAGAGCAGACGGAGGCCACAATCAAATGGTAAAGAGAATTCACCACAGAAACAGTCATTCATATAGAATTCGCAGAGCCAAGTCGTTACCTTGAGGCCATTGAGACACAATGATCTCCTTGAGAGATGCCACGGTGGTCGAAGGCGCATACTTGCTCGGCCCGATGTCGGTGCCGTCGTAAATCCTAAACTTGAGATCAATCAAATCTTCTTCTGACATCCCTTACAGCACAGACACCTCTGAGTCTGAGCAACAGCCGCTTCTTAGCTTAGTTCTCAATGGCCTCTTGCCCCCAAAAAAGTTAATTCCAGAGGTGGATAACTTCAGCCGGTACAGGCAAAACACTACTGATACTTCAGCAAGAACAGATTTTTATGTCCCAAATCGCTGCTACGCAGTCTCTGCTAGCCTCTGAGATCGCAAAAGTTTACTGTAAAAGAGCTGCTCCCGGCAGAAAACTCGACCCAAAACGAAACCGCGGCGAGATCAACTCTCGGGATCTCAGCTAAGCAAATCCACGCCAATCCTTTCTCATGGAAACCGATCCTCGCAACAAAATTGGATTTTGGGGGCCGTAGGAGCCTTCCTCCGAGCCTATTGCGATCGACTCAGAAAAGCGCGTAACGATTTGATTTCCTTCCAGCCTTCGTTCGTTGCAATGAATCTACAGAGAGAGGAAACAAAGAGGCCAACAAAACAACAAAAAGATAGTCTTGGTCGTCGTCGTGTTCTTCCTGCACACAGGTTTTGTTTTTTGGACTGGATTCGAAGCACTTATTTGCATTACACCCCTAACTGTAGATAAAACTCATTCGCTCCTTTTTAAAAAAAATATGTTATTTGCATTGCCCTTATTATTATTATTATTATTATTATTATTATTATTATTATTATTATTATTATTATTATTATTATTATTATTATTATTATTATTTAATGGGTCACACGCCATCTCAACTCTCATTCGCTTGCTCCCACCACCCGATTAGATCGGACGGTGGTCGCTTGCAATCGTCGAGGATCGTCGAGGATGTGAGGCGACGATTGGAGGGTGTGGAGAGAAGGACAGACTCAGGGGCTCGGGTGCTCGCAAGAGGGCTCCATCGGGGGTGCCGACGGCAATAACTTGCAAGGAGCAGCGGCGCGAAGGTGGATGGCGGACGGCAGATCGGGGATGGCAGCAGCTCAGATTGGGAGAGGACCGCGGACGGCGGGTTGAGGACGGCGGCGCAGATGTGGGGAGGAGGCACGTAGACGCGAGCTCGACGATGACGACGGAGGGGAAGAGGAGAGGAGGTTGAACGGTGCGGCGGTTGCAGGCGAGAGGGGGTGTCGGTGCGCCGTCCATCACATCCTCCGTCATCGTGAGGGCATCGGCGTGCTCGATGACGTTTATCGCATGGTTCAAGCTATCCTCTTCTTTGTTCGTCCTCTTCTAGGTCCCTCCGCCGATTGCAGCCGCCGTCGTGCCTCGCTCCACCGATCGTAGTCATCATCGTGCCCCTCCTCCTCCGATCCCAGTAGTCGTCGCGTCCCGCTCTGCCGATCGTAGTCACTGACGCGCCCCCTCCTCCAATCATAGTCACCATTGCACCCCCTCCGCCATCGTTGTCGCGACCCGCTCCGCCAATTGTGCCCACCGTCCAATCTAATCAGACAGTGGACGAGCAGGCGTATGGGGTCATACGCTTGACATGGCGTATGACCCATTAAATCCTAGTTATGTATTGCACATTATAAATATGCTGCATATTTACTATAATATATATATATATCAGTATAATGGGCGTGCAACACTTGTTCCTTGGAACGCCAATGTTGTGTCCATTCATTAAAAAAGGACGTGGGAGATCAAAACTGCTAAAAAATCAAATCCTTATAGTGTTTAGCGATACTCATCATGGGTTTGCACAGTCGTCACAGTGATGCTGAGCGTTCCTGGTAAGGATGAGAGAAGGTTGAGGTGGCACGACAGCAGCATATAGTTCCTGAAGCCTCCTCGATAGGCTGCCTCGCGAACCTCTCAATCAGTACGGTCTGCATCACGAAATTTGAAGAAGTCTCATCCCTCCTCTTGCTGCTTCGACATTGTCGTCCTTAAGGAGGAACAATCACTATGCATGCGTAGATGTTTGCCAAAGATGAAGGGCATGAGACTGGGGAACGGGGGAAGGAGGTGGATGTTGTCACCTCCATTGGAGGAGGTAGAGGCCGAGGAAGGGGGAGAGAGTGAGAGGGCACCACCACCTCCGTCAGACGAGGAATTAAGGGGATGGATGATGAAGTGAAGAACGTGAATTGTGTCGGTGCCCATGGCGAATGAAGGGCTCAGCGTAGAAGGAAGACTGCTATTGAGGTTGAAAATATACATACATACATACATATATATATACAATATATATATATATATATATATATATGGGAAATATGTGACTTCATATCACCTAAACTCTGGAGGGATCTAGATCATATCTCATCCACTCATCAATAAATCTACAACAAATCTAGTTATACAAAAAATGATTGTGGTCATTTTTTACAAATCAACGGTGGAGATGAAAATATAGATTAATAGGATTTTCTCTCTTCCTCCCATCTACCTCATTCGCCCTCCGTTCTCCCCTTTTCGCCCACTAGATAGTAGCTTCCTCTCCCTCTCCTTCTCGCTGAGCGCTCTCTGCCCTTACCCCTTCAGATCCTTCCATCGTCGAACAAATCCTTCTTTACCATTCGCCAAACAATGCGTCCTCTTATCCATCCCTTTCAAATTGTCCCTCATCACTCGCCCGCCATCGGATAGATCGAATTCTCTTCGTCATCCGTCGGATAGAGCGCCCTCCTTATTAATTGTCCTCTTCCTCATCCCCTTCATATCCCCCCTCTTCAATCGTCCACCACTAGAGAGATCAATATTTCTTTTGCTGCTCATCGAACAAAACACCCCCCTTTCCGAGCACCCTCTTCTCCAGACAAATTGTGAGCAACCATTAAATGGACATAGTACCCCCTCGCCGAGTGCCCTCTTTGCTGAACAGATTGCGAGTAGTCATGGAGTGGGAGTCGCTTAAGTGGATTTCTGATTTACGTTCATCCCTTGTCCCGACGAACTATTATAGGCGGTTTGTTAACGGGTATTTCTATGTGACGACTCATTTGATGAACCTTCTTCCGAAGAATGTGAAGTCGGAGTGGGCACCTACATGCTAGGAGACGTTTGACACCTTGAAGCGAGCCGTGATGGAAGAACCGATGCTCTTCCTATCAAACCACACCAAGCCTATCTCATGACGTTCGAGAGTCGTAAACCCAATGACAGAGTGACGCTATTCCGTTCAAGAAAAAGATATGACCTTAGTGATCCACTACATACGGACATGAAGGCTAATGTCGTTAAGGACGGATCAGACTGGCCGATTCCGATCGTCGATCGAATGTCAAGATGATCTATCACCTGCCCAAAAATTGGTCTTGCAATCATACCAGTAAAAAATGGATCAAAATCGGATAAAACCGAGTTGAACCACATTTTTGTGAACTAGCCAATTTTTTTGTTAAATAATAATTTGATAAAAATATTAATTATTATTTTAAATTTAGAAAAAGTCCAAAAATAGACTTCCTCATCTATTAATACTTGTCTCTTTGCTCTCATCTTGCTACTTTTTTTTTTCTTTCATTTAGTTTAGTATTTGTTAAACTTTAAACTTTATCTTATATATTATGATCTTATTAAAAAATTTTAATATCATATATGCATATTATAATATTATTTAATTTTATATTTACTATATTATATATAATATTTATCATATTAAGTAAATTTGTTATAAATGGATGGTGCAAACTTCTTTGTCATATGTATAACATAAAATAATATTATAATAGTTAGTATAGTATAATCATGTATATAATATTATAAATACACCAGATTTTAATTTTCTTTTAGTATGTAATAAGTTTAAATTAGATAGTTAAACATTAATTATATTATATATTTATTTATAGAATATATAATCATAATGCTACTTTCTAACATAAAAAATAAAGATATGGAATATATAAAATTTAACAATAAGAAACTTTATATATAAAAAATAAATTAACAAGATTTTAATTTATCAAATGTGTAATGATTTTAACATTAAATTTAATTTTTTTATATAATAATTTTTAGCATCATTCATATAGGTTAAAAAAGATATGATAGCTTAATTTAATATATCATATTAAATATAATATTTTATTATTATCTGATCCGATCGAACAATTGGTTCAACTTAAAATAGACACTTATTCGATCGTGGTCCGGTTCGATCTAGACAACATTGATGGTGGCATTACATTCTTGGGTCACGGTTCCACATCAAGACAAATAATATCATGATCCACTACTTTGAGACGTAGAAACAACTCTCGTCAAAATAGGTATGGTTGCAAGACTTTTATGGCGGAGTTCAACTATGTTCTGAAGTATAAGTCTAACAAGACTAATATCGTTGCCGACGTACTTAGTTGACACGCGGAATTGGCAACCAACGAGCTCCTAAGTAACTTGATTGAGAGGATCAAGAGGAGATTAGAGTTAGATTCCACGGCGAAGAAGTTGCTGGAGGAAAAAAATGAGGACAAGAAGCGTCAATTTTAGGTGGAAGATGGATTTATCTTCACCAAGAAATGTCACATTCACGTTTCGTTGTTCGATAAATTGTGATGTCCCATCATGCAAGAATGTCCTGACTCCAAGTGAGCGAAACATTCGGGCATCCATCATACTTTGGAACTCATTGAAGACAACTACATTTGATTAAGGATGAAGAATTATGTTAAAATTTTTGTGAAGACATGCCTTATTTGCCAGCAAGACAAAGATATCCATCAAGCGTCCGACGAACTTATGAAATATCTATCTATTCCAGAGCGGCTATGAAAAGATATTCTCATGAACTTCATCAATGATCTGCTCAAGGCGGAGAGGGTAGGTATCATGGTGGTCATATCAGATCTCCAAGTATGATATCTTCACCGTCGGCTCCACGAGTTGCTCTACCACTGAAGTTGCAGAGTTATTTATGAAGCATGTGGTGAAGTATTGGGGTTTTTCCCAAAACATAGTCAACGATTGAGATAGACGATTCATAGGCAACTTTTGGAAGGAGCTGCTCAAGATGATGAGCTCCAACTTACATTTATCCATGACACTTCACCCTCAAATTGATTATCAGATAGAACAAGTGAATTATATCATGAAGATCTACTTGCGGCACTACTAGTGTCAATCAAAAGGACAAAGCGATACTATTTGACAACGTATAATTCTCTTACAATTTGCAAAGGAGTGAGTCAACCAATCAGAGTTCTAGTCCCTCACTTCACAGGCCATCGCCACTTTCTATGGTGGCAAAGTCCTCACCGCTCACTGTATGAAGAGCAAATGATTAGCAAAATGACATGGCTCAAGCATGTTTGCACAAGGTAGTGAAGTGCATGAAGTGAGCTGACATTGCTCGGCGTGACATTAACTTTGATATTGGAAATTTGATCCTTGTGAATTTGGTTCGGCAATTGCATGGGCCTCATTAGGCGTTATGAAGCTTGTTCAAGATCCTGAACAAGGTAGGCAAGGTGGCTTATAAGTTGGAGTTTCTGTCTCAAATGCAACAACATCTCGTCTTCCATACTAGCTTACTCAAACCATATATCGAAGTCCCTAAAGTTTTGAGCGTGGAATGTTGAATCGCACTCCGTTGGTCATCCGTCAATAGTTCACTAATCAAGTTAAAGAAGTGCACGCCGTCCGATGATATGAGTACCTTATTCGATGAAACGGAAGACCGGACACTGACACAGATGATGAGTATGTTGAAACATTATGACCATTCAAGTAGAAGATTGAAGGGTTCAAAATTGTAACATCGAGGACATCACCGACTTGAGTGGGAGAGAATGCCACAAACGCCATACAATGCATCTTGTGACCATTGTATTATCTTATTTACTCGTAATTTTCTCTTCTTTCAGTCCACTTTTATAAGTTAGGCTTAACATGTCACAATGATACTAATTTTGTAATTTTGCACTTAAAAAATGCACCCAAAATTTATCCTCTATATCACAAGTCGCCAAACTACCAAATAAATCTACGGTATATTAGGGAAGATCATCTAGTCCTCCCCCAAAAATCTTTATAATCAAGTATTTTATTCTTAAAAAAGATTCAAAATTTTCGTAAACCTAATATCGAATCTCAAATGTGGTATAATAACTCATACAATCCACTTAGACGTCCGATTTCGCTCGAGAGAAGTGCCCTAAAAAATGACAATAAGTCACAAAATAAACTTTTGCAAAGCACAATAAAAAAAAGCTTCCATAAATGATGTACACGCCTAAACAATGCATAAATCGATTGTGAGTAAAAATAACTCGTGAATCGTGCGTGCATGTACGATTTATTTTTCACCATTGCTCATATCTGTCTATATAAAAAAATTTGATTATTTTATTAGAAAAAAAAATATAAGAACTATCTCAAAAATCAATTTTTGGTAAATTACTTTTTTTAATAATTTCTAATATTCAAGATGCCCAGTAACATATATTAAAGTTTTGTTGTCCCTGTGTCATTAATCCTCTTTCTTTCAGAAATTCACGTCATCAAAAGTCGTTAGTGAAGTCTATTTCTTTTATTAGGAGTGCTTTTCCTCTTGCTGAATTTGTCTATCCCAATATACATTTTAAAAGACAGGAAAATTAAAAATTCTCTTATGGTAAATATTGATTAAATATTTTATAGTGCTTGAATGTGGGAAATAAGTCCTGGTTGAAAATTCCAAATTGGTCATCATATGTGTCGTTATCTATATGGCTGGTAGGTTAAGCTCCAAAATAAATATATTAGTTTGAAACATTCATAGCCCCCTACTGAAGAAATTAGTATTTAATAAAGACCCATATGACAGAAGCCAATGTGGAGCAACATAAAATATTAAATAATGATGAAAATGACATAAATTTATACAATTACATCTTTTATAACTTGGAATATTTGTTTATGATGTTCCAAAATGATTATATATATATAATTTTATTTATCGTTTTAAGTTTTGAGAACTGAAACGATATTAATACATATAACAATTTCGAATGATGCTAGAAAGGAAAAAAAATTATGCATTGCATTTGAAAATTGTTTGACATATTTATTAAACTCGTTTGTATTTTACATGAATATTAGTTAAAATAAGAATTAATTGTGGAAGCAATTATGGAAGAAAAATAATTTCTCAAAACACAAATGAACTAAAATTTAATATCTTGTTAATTTTAAAAATGTAGTAGAATTATGTTTAGGACGTAAAAGTTAAATGTAGTACCAACTATGTATTTTTTGATATTTTTTTTCAATTTCAATTTTCTTTATTTTCTTGGTAAATTCTTTTGTTTTTAATGTTTTTTAAAAGGAGACGTTAATCATTCATTAGTTAAGGATAATCCTGATACAAAATATTTTGGAGGCTTCTCGGTGGATGATCCTCCCAAAAAATTTTGGAGCCGCGTTCTCGGACCATATGAAAACGATTATATTGGTGATGAATATGATTACATTAAACCGTGTAACGAGGAGCTATAGTGTCATATATTCCTTATAATGTTGAGGATACGTCAAGGGTAGGGTGATGTTTTGGTGATGATTTTCACTAGTAATTCCAAATCATTGTCGCACTCCACCCGCTAGTATTCACGCCGGACAATCCCTTTCATAAGGCCCACGCTTTTGCTTCCAAAGCTGACTCCACATTACATTTGAATGCGTCTGCACATAAAAATTCATCATTAGAGGATCTAATGAGGAATCTGGCATCCCTAGGTAGTGCAGATCCTGAATAGGATCCCCATCAGATTGGGCCACTGAAGGAAGGAATGTCGTGTGCTTCATGTGAGTTTTGTTTAACAAATTCGTGGTGCCCCGCTAGGGCCCTCTCCCACACTATAGATATGGTAGCAAACTTGTACTGAAATTAGATATTATTCTGTGAAAGCCAAATATTCCATAGACCATTCCCCTCCTCGATCCAACTCCCACTATTCCAGGAGTCCCAAAAAGAAAATTGGTATCCAATGTTACGTGAAGAAATTCCATAGTGCTCCGGCAAAGGAACAGTGGAAAAATAAGTAAGATGATGTCTCAACGGTTGTACCACATAGAACACATACAGGGTTGATTGAAGAGTTAAAATCACTAAGAAAATCCAAAGTAGGTAAATGATTGTGCTTCATTTTTCAAAGAAAAACTTTTATTTTTTGTGAAATAATAAGTTGTCAAATAATAGCCCGAGAGTGCTCTCCAAGTGCCAGTAGTGGAGTTGCTCGGCAGCACAAAAAGTTATAGATACTTTTGGTGGATGGATGACCATGAGGGTCCAAGCTTCAAATCCACTTGTCATCATCGAGACACATTTCAGAAATGCATGATACTAGTGGGGGGCCGAAAAACATAGATAACAATTGGACATTCCACGATTGATGCAAGATATGGTCTGAAACATTTAAGTAATATATGGGAGCATCTACATTAACAAAAGTGGGCATGTAAATTAAAGTTACAGGAAATATTAGTGGTGAGATAATTAACAATGTGCTTTATGATTGCCCTCCGATATTTGTTAAGCAGTTTGTAATAGTACGACAGCTCCAAGCAGGGGAACAAGTATAGTTTTTACAAACCCAAGGATGCAAAGTACTATATTTATTTAAAACTAATTTTGACCAAGGAGAATCGGATTCATTTAGTACTTCAAAGATTCTTTTCGGCATTATAGAGGTTTTAACATTTCTCAAGTTTCGAATTCCTAAACCCTCATCAGTTGTTGGGAGTTGGATAATATGTTGAGATGTAATACTTTAACATTCTATGTAGATGATTAGAGGAATTTCGTGCTTAATTTTTCTAACATGGCACTAGCGGAACCTGAAATAAAACTAGAACCAAAAGAGTGGGAAGGTAAGGAACAGATTTAATTAATGTTACTCTGCCAGCTTGGTTTAGTAACTTACCCTTTCAACTTGAGAGCTTATTGGAGACTTTCTCTACCAAGAGATGATGCTTACCAAGAACTTGTTTGTATGATATAGAAACACCCAAATACATAAAAGGAAAAGATCCCTAAGAGATACCAAAGGAATTCTTTATAGATTGCCTTCTTCGACAGCTCAGCTTAGGGAGCAGTAGATCTGCGATTTATCTAGGTTAATGATTTGGTTAGTGAGTGAGTAGTATTCTTTGAGAATTTTGATAATGTTTTTACAATTTTTGACATTTGTAGCCACATAGATAATCAGATCATCAACATAAAATAAATGACTAGAGGTGGAATTGTTGATTCTAAAATGTTGGATCTTACCCAAGACAAAGTGGTGGTTTAATAAGGATGAGAGCGCTTGCGTGACCAATATGAAGAGGTACGATGAGAGGAGATCCCCTTGCCGAATACATTTATGACTCTAAGGGGGTTAGAAGGCGTGCCATTTATATTGCAATAGAAAATGGAAAAGGTGACACACATCATGATCCAGATTACAAATATTATGGGGAAATGTAAGAGCATTAAAGATAGCCACCCATGATATTTTGTCAAAAGATTTAGACATGTCTGCCTTTATGATCAGAAATTTCTACATACCAGTTCCCATGAGTGTGCAATCTCCCGTAGATTAAGTATGTTGTCATATATGAATCTGCTCGAAATGAAAGCAGCTTAGGAAGCATCGATAAGACAAGGTAGGATGGGCTTAAGGCGAGAGGCCATTATATGTGACCACACGATATAACACATTGCATAGTGCTATAGGGCGGAAGTCAATGACTTTGTGGGCTGGCCTTATTTTAGGAATGATTAGTGCAGTATTACACCATTCAATAGGAAGGGAATCAGTATTGAAGAAGTGCAGGATTTCATTTGCAATGGATATATCAATTGTGTCCCAGTACATCTTGTAGAATTCAAGGGTGAAGTCAGGGGCTTTGCCATTTGGCATGCTCCAAATGGCCAACTAGATCTCTTGAGGGGTGATAGAAGAAAGTGATGCTAATGATCAGGGAGTCATGGGAGGGAGGGACAATCAGTATTGCAGAACAAAAGGCCCCAAAGATTAGTGTAGTGGTTTACAAAAGCTTGTCGGGTCTGGACTTTATCGGTAATGAAGGTGTTTGGGTTATCTTGCTGACTGAGCTTGGTTATATTGTTATTACTATGCCTTGTGATTGTGATCATGTGAAAAGAATTTGAATTTTTATCTCCCTGTTCTAGCCAAGCATTACGCGACTTTCTTCACCGAATGATTTGTCTGATGAGGGTCGCATGTAGCTGATAAAGAGAGCGAAGATTGGAGGTAAGGTTATAGAGTCATCAAGGGATTCTAGCGTTTCAATTTCATGCTTTACCACACTAGTCTCTAGCTTTCCTAGTGTTTTATGATTTCATTTTAGTATTTCTCGCTTAATATTCTTTAAAAATGTGATAGTACCATTTTTGTGAGAGTGAGAATTTCATATTTTATCAATTATCCTACGTGGATATAAAAAATGTTCAAATTTAAAATTTCTAGATTTCTTTCTAATCTTATAAAAGGACATAGAGCAACAAAGAGTGAGATAATTTAGTAAGATATTTGGAAAATTAAGGAGCTAATGGGAGCCTTTTCCATTGTTACACCATGTGAATTTTAATATACAAAAAGATTATAAAAAAATAAAATTATTTAGGCGTCTAATTGTAGGAGAAAGGCTTAATCTTTTTCTTTGGAATAAATTACACGAATGGTCCCCCAACTTTGAGTCGATTTCTAACTGGTCCCCAAATTTCAATTTGTAACCAAAATATATTTTCTTGCACGATTAGTCCTCTTGATCGGTGATAGTGGGTTTTTCGGTTACCTTGCATATGTGACCGACACGTGAGCCGTTTCTCTCTCATCCACGTCATTTAAGTCGTTCACGTCATTTAACACTCCAAATCGGATAAATTACACGGATCGTCTCTCAACTTTGAGTCGATTTCTAAATAGTTCCCCAACTTTGATATTATTACATGATTCATCCACTTGATAGGTAAGAAATAGTCTCTCGATTTCTTGCGATGTAATATAATAAAATATAATAAAAAATTTTAACTAGCTGACATCATACAATAAAAAATATTATAAAAATTTCAGGACACAGACGAACTGACAGAGGAGGGGTGTCTGCCCCCTCTCCAAGCTCGCCCTTTGGCAAATTGGCAAAGGGGGCGTCAGCCTCCATCTCCAAGCTCGTCCACTGGCGAGCTTCGCATAAGGGGCGCTAACGCCCTCTCGAAAGTTCGTCGACGTTTCTATCATTTTTATTTTTTATAGTCTCTCAACTTTGAGTCATTTAGGGTCGCCAACACCCCTTCTTTGCCAGTTCGTCCATCTCCTAAAATTTTTATAATATTTTTATTGTATAATGTCAGCTAGTTAAAATTTTTTATTATATTTTATTATGTCACGTCGCAAGATATTCGGGAGACTATTTTTTACCCATCAAGTGGATGAATTATGCAATAATATTAAACTTGGGACTATTTAGAAATCGACTTAAAGTTGAGGGACGATCCGTGTAATTTATTCGATTTGGAGCGTTAAATGACGTGAATGACTTAAATGACATGGATGAGAGAGAAACTGCTCACGTGTCGGCTACGTATGCAAAACAATCAGAAAATCTACCATCACTAATCAAGAGGACTAATCGTACGAGAAAATAAAAAAAATGAGAAACTCATTATAAATTAAAATTAAATGACCAATTAAAAATCGATTCAAAATTAGAGACCATCCTCCCTTTTCTCTGCCCGGCGTTTTCTCCTATGCGTTTTTCTTTTTGTTTTTAAAGGGCAAACAAATCCAGAAGAAAGAAGGAAAAATCAGATCCTTTTCACCGACAAGCCGAGAGCATGGCGGATTCAGCAGCGGTGGTTCTGATCACCGGCTGCTCCGAGGGCGGCATCGGCCACGCGCTCGCCCGCGCTTTCGCCGCCGCCGGGTGCATCGTCGTCGCTACGAGCAGGTCGATGCGCTCCATGGACAGCCTCCAGGGCGACTCGCGGTTCTTTCTTCAGGAGCTGGACGTGACCTCCGAGGAGAGCATCAGGAAGACCGTGGCGACCGTCCTGCACGAGTTCGGCCGGATCGACGTGCTCGTCAACAACGCTGGGGTCCACTTGGTCGCGCCGCTCGCCGAGGTGCCAATGTCTTCAGTAGAGCATGTCTTCGACACCAATGTCTTCGGTAATATCCAAATGACGATTTTTTTTGGAAGATGTTAGCTGAACAACCTTTTATGCCTCTTTGAACTTTCTTGAATACATTTATAAAAGATTTGTCAATCCGTAACTTCTAGGGGTCTCGGTGAATAGTTGAATTGATCCGTTGTGTGTGGAAAGACTGGAATTTGACGTGGAAGAGTGAAGGAATAAGGTAGGTGATTGAGATATGAAAAAGTAAGCGTGATTGGTTAATTTTAGTGAGTGTTTGAATTAAAAATATGTATAATAAATAGAGGTTATAAATTTGTTAAAAGAATTAAAAAATAAATGTATATTAAAAAAAATTATGTCAAAAAATTTGTTGAAAAATATATTACTTAAATATAAAAATCAATTTTTAAGAATTTATAATTAATGAAATATTTAATTTTTTAATGAAATAATAAGTTATAAATAATACTATATTAATCCTTTTTATAAAAAAATATATTATATTTAATATATATTTTATTTTAAGAGAAAACTGTAATATAAAGAAAATAAGAAAAAGAAAAAATAGAAAAATGAAAAAAAAGGAAAGTGGTGTCAAATCAAAGGAAAAAAATTAAAAAAATCAAAACGTGATACAGTGGCCTAGTTCCACCAAAAAGGTGGAACCAGGCCACTAGAACTTGGGTCACGTGACCCCAAGTTTCTGGTGGTCTGGTTCCACACCTTGTTTGGCGGAACGCCCCGGTTCCATTTGCCAAACCGGGCCCTAGGAAAGTAGCATAGTATCAAAACATTAGTTTGGTTAATTGAGCTAAAAAGTTGATGCTAACAAAGAGGAAGTTTTTACTAAGGCGTTTTTATTTTCATTTTTTACACCGATGGATTATGATACTTCCCTCGCTTCCAAGGATTTGATGTCAACTACAGTTCTCTCCACATATCTGCCATTTGCAATGAAAGTTGCAAAATAGCAGGAACGAAAAATGGCGAGCAGAGAAATCTGACTCAAAGGCACAAATTTTAGATTAGTACCACTACGAGACTTGATGAAATGGAATCAGATTAATAATACCATAAGATTTAGTGAGAGTAAAGTTGTTCCTTTATCACCAAAATGTTTGTTGGATCTAACTTGTTATCTTTGAGCTTGGGCAATCTGAAAATTCAATACATATGTAGCCCTCTCTACACTTGATGTAGAGTGCTCGTTTCTTATTATTTAATGATTATAATTTGTGATTAAATTAATTATATACTTTCTAGATGAAATAATCTAATTTATTGGGCTAATTTGGTAATTTAAAAGTATCATCTAAAGCTAAATAAATTGTTACTGTTGAATTAGTCATATTTTTTTTAAAATGGCTTGATCAGGAATATCAAATAATAAGATGTTTTGATTTTAACCAAATTCACTATTTAACTAATAAAATAAATTAATAGATAAATTATTTTATTAATCTAATGATTAAAATTAGTGTTCTACACCCATTCTACGTCGGATGCTCTACATATACATTTTCCTCATAAATTAATGTGAACTTCATCATGGTTAAATTAACTCTATCTGGAAAATTTAGGTGCTACAGAGGTTTGATTCAATGTGGATAACAAAGTCAATGGGAGGCCACGGTGTTTGAACTCACAAAGTTACTGCCTGAGTAGCCTTTGTCCTATGGTTTTCCAAGCATTACTGATTGTGAATTAGATAGATGCTTTATACGTTTAGTTGAAATCAGCAGTTAAAGGTAATTGGCTGTCCAGAGTTTCTTGTCAACTCCTATTGGTCCTTTTATTGATTACATGGTTAAGATTAAGTGGGGAGACATGGTGGAGTTAGACGGTAGTACGTGGTTAGAACAGAATTAGATATGGCGAGGTGGTTAAGCCAATGCACCTCTTCATGCTGAACGTAGTGGTGGATCAAAATCTCAACTTGTTGTAAAGAGGTATGTGAACAGATTGCCAGATAACTACTGCTTTGATGTCGCCACACCAGGTGAGATGGTGAAGCAGGAGTTTAGCATCATGCCTTTGCAAGAGCCTCACACCTTCCATGTACACATCCATATACACGCTGAGGCAATCATCATATCGACTGTCTGCTGGTACTTGTCCAGTTGTCCTCCAACTCGCTGATCTTGATCCAGTGCTGTGTGCATGGTCAACTGAGAACTTCAAAGTTACGATGATAAACTTGGTCTTGGGGGCTTGCTTTAGCTTCCAAATTATATGGAGAAAGAGAAAAAACAAGAGGTTTGCACATGTGATAGGAGAGAGAAGGGATGATGGCTCAACTCAAGAAGAGGAGCTTGCGACATAATCATTGGAGGTGGAGGAGATTTAGATCTCAACTGACTAAGTAGAAGGTGAGAATTTTCATGATCTCAACTCGCCAAGAAAAGGTGAGTTTGTTGTTTAGACCTCAAGTCACCAAGAGAAATTGAGGAGCTTGCTGTTTTGATCTCAACTCATGGACAAAGCATGAGTTTTGTTGTTTAGTAGGTGAATTAGCTCTCAACTCAACTTTAGGGAAACAGTATAAGGAGAATTGTTCTCAACTCATAATGCGGTAATGGTTCTGCAATCACTAAAAAAAAAGAAAGCAGAAGAATTGGTGAAAGAGAGAGGGCAAGGAGGGGAAGCTGTCATTGCTTCTTGGGAGAAAGAGAAGTATGTCAGCTTAGTTGACGGTCCTAGGTAGGGTGCATGCAGGTGACCAATGGAGCATACGAGTCTGTTAGTTAATCTAGGAAACATTTATTTAGAGAGAAAGATTAAAAGGAACTTATAAAAAAAATAGGGGTCACTGATTGTACAGCACACCATTTGAGCTGTAATTTACAGCTGCTTTATTTTAGCCGTTAGATCAAAATCAAAGTCCTAAAATGTTGTAAGTTTGACCTCAACATTCTTGCGAGAGTCATCTCCCTGTCTGATTCTCTTCTACCTTATGCTCCCTGTCTGATTCAGCTCTACCTAAATGATTGCTCCTCTTCCAATCCGTCCAACTCATTTTCAACCATGCCCATCTCCATGGATGCAACAGAATCATTCACCAACCTCCTGTGTCACCACAACTGCGAAGTGGCAGCAGCTATGACAAAGTTGTGGAGGTGGGCAAGCACATGGATCTGTTCAGTTGCAGATTGCAGTGACAAGCAAAAAAAGAAGCTAGTTCTTTCCTTGAAATCAGAGGAGACAAATAAGTGTTTCTTGGATCAGAACTTTTGAATGGTGAATTGCAAGAAAATGATTGGATTTTTTTTCTTATAACTCACAGTAGGAGAAGAAATAATAGTTACTTGAACATAGTATAGGAGGTCACGAACATGACGGTGATGCAGGGTTACAGGGACCAAGGGATCAAGCTTAACGATGCTTGAACCCTTCATCTACCAGCTCACTTCTTCCTCCTCCTTTGCGGCAGAGATGATCGCCGCCATTAGGGTCGATCAGCGTGTCGCCAATTGCTGATGCGATAGATGGAGGTTTATTGTTGGCCATTATCACCAGAGATGATGCCAATCGTCAAGGATTCAAGAAACATCATGTCTTTTCTCGCAATAATTTTTTAAAGGGTAAAAGCAGAGAGACAAATGGGGATAAAATCTTGAAAAGAGTGAGCATCCATCCTGATCATTCAGAAAAAGAGGATGAGTCAATAATACGGCTGCAAGTTACAGCTCAAAGTATGAGCTGCTTATTCCTTTTTCCCAAAACATAGTACCTTCCTTAGAGAAGTGAGACTATAACATTTTCTTCTGGTTGGCCCAGTAGAAGGGAGGAAAGAACACTATTTGTCAATACAAAAAATACTACCTTTGCTATAGTTCGATTGAGAAAGGCCACCGACAGATAGGAAGAAAATGCACTGGTGAAGCGGAAACAGGAGGTTGGTGAATCTGTAGATGATATAGGCTGGTTCAAGTGCATTTCATTACACAATAGGGTCATGGTGGGAGAAGTGGCCTTGCAGGGCCATGACATGGGTCTTGGATGTATGTGGCATGAAAAATGATCCTACGAAAGAGGATGACTTTGGACACATTTGCTTCAAGATGTTGCCATAATGAAACTGTGACATCATTGGTGGCTCGATTTGGGATCTATGCTGCTATCCTATATGAAGCAATTTTTTTGTCCTTTTCTTTTTATTTGATGGAGAAGATGCTGAAGAAGAGGCCACTAGGATCTACTTTGTCAGAGGACAATGTAGTGCGTTGATACCACCTTAGAAAACCTTTCTTGATTAATATGTTGCAAAGTGCAATAACTTATATAGTCTCATATGATTACATGGTTGGGATTAAGTGGCAACACATGGTCCAGCTGGTCACTGGTGCATGGTTACAACCATGGTTGTTTGGACCGGACCGGACCGGCCGGTTCGACCGGTCCAACCGTCGACCGTCACTTGAGACGGGTCTGGTTCGACCCTAAAACCGGATTGGCATTTGGACCATTTCGAACTGGTCAAGACCGGTCAAAACCGGACTAAAACCGGATAAAACTGCTGAACCGCCGGTTTTAGGGAAACCGGCCGGTTCAAATATTAGAAAAAAATTGGAAAAATATGAGCACACTAAGTTTTGAACCCATGACCTCTTAAACAACTTAATGTGTACATTCCACTATTCTATGTTTATTCATTTGAATACTAAGTTATTTTATATTATACAATGGTTATCATCACTCATTTAATAAGAAAATTTATAATATTTTTAGATGTCAAATATTAAATATGAAAAGATTAGTTACCTAATTAAATTAAAAAATAGAAACTACAATAATCTTTCTAGTTTAAGTAAATATTAATAGTTGAATTTGAGAAATATGAATTTGTAAATTATAATTGAATACATTAAAATCACATAAAACTCATATCAATAGTTAAATATGTCACATTTGATTTCTTAACTTTAATTAAAATGATTTGACCATATGTACTTTGATATAGAAATATATTAATTATTGATAAGAATATATAAGTATTATAGTTTTTCTTTTTGTATTATTTTATTAATATTCGGTTCGACCGTCCGGATTAACCGGTTGAACCGGTCCAACCTGACCCGGAGACCTATCCGGGTCGACGTCCGGTCCGGGTTTTACAACCTTGGTTACAACAGATTAGATGTGGCAAGGCTTTTATGCTAATAATGAGAAACTAACAGTATCAGTGAGTCATTTTTTTGCTCATTACAAATAGATATTTCTTCTTTGTACACGAATTACTTGTTTCCGTTCATAATCTGTGCAGTTCTCTCATGAGACATTGATCGTACTCGCTATGAGAATCAGCCAGTGTTTGCACTGTTTCATGATATCAACTATCATAAGTGACTAGTCTATATAGAAGGACCGATGTAGCCCCATCTCAACTTAATTTCCCTTTATGGAAACAGTAGTGTTTTCTTTTCTATTTGCAACATTTTTGCATATACTTTTGTTTTTTTCTAAAAATCTCGGACTAATAAGAAACTTAGTCCTACACCCAAATTTCATCAAGGCATTATGGTTTGGTCAGAGTAGAGCACAAAATTTGTAGTCTTAACCAGCCTGAATGTAGCCTCGTGTTGTTCAATTGTGCTTACTTCAATATGTTCGTAGTTGCACAAGCTAAGGTCATGGCCACACCACTATGTCCATAGTCCAATAGGTGGACCATAGTCTCGAGCAATTCAAATGTCACCAATTCACTATGGTTGTGGTGAGCAATATGTTAAAGTCCCAGCGACGACCATGATCTAGCTGTAGTGATTGTTTGGAACTCCATTTCCTTTCTCCTTTTTGTTCACCTGATCTTGTATCTAGTTAAGATTTCAAAGAAAATATGTTGACATCTGAATACTCCAGAAAATAAGATCGAATATATGCTTGGTGGCTGTGAAGAGTTGGAAGGACTTATGAAGTTAATCCACTCATAAATCATATTTAAGTCATTTGCTTAAAATCTATCTGCTTATGAAATAACTGGAGAATAACTTATCTATCAAAGTTGTCTTCTAATACAACCATATAGAGGTTTAAATAGAGTTTGAAACATGTATACCAAATAATTAGGAAATGTAATAAAACCAACAACAACAACAAGGCCTTATCCCACTAGGTGGGGTCGGCTACATGGATCATACGACGCCATTCCGCTCTATTAGTAACCAAACCTTTCGGTATATTATTCACCAATAGATCTTGCTCTATTAGTTCGCCAAGTGTCCGCCTTGGCCTCCCTCTCCCTCTTTTAATCGGACTCTAGATTATTTGATCTACTCTTCTTACTGGCGCATCTAATGGTCTTCTCTGAACATGACCAAACCATCTCAAACGATTCTCTACCATTTTCTCACTAATAGGAGCCACTCCGACTCGTTCACGTATATGGTCATTCCTAATCTTATCTAATCTTGTATGACCACACATCCATCTCAACATCCTCATTTCGGCTACCCCCACTTTACGTTCATGTTGTCCCTTCATAGCCCAACATTCACTACCATATAACACTGCTGGCCTTATAGCAGTACGATAGAATTTTCCTTTAACTTTATTGGGTACTTTTCTATCACAAAGAACTCCAGTGGCTTTCCTCCACTTACACCAACCAGCTTGAATTCTATGATTAACATCGTCATCAATCTCACCATCTTGTCTTATAATTGATTCTAAATATTTAAACTTCGTCACTTGAGGAATTATATCCTCCCCTAGCCTAACTTTCAAATCGTCTCTAAGTTATTTATTTGTGAAATTGCTATGCATATATTCTGTTTTATTCCTACTTAAACGAAAACCCTTTGACTCCAATGTATTTCTTCATATTTCCAATTTTGTATTAATCTCTTCTCTTGAATCTGCTAAAAGTACTATATCATCCGCAAATAGCATGCACTTAGGTACCTCCTCTGTGATACTCTCGGTTATAGCATCGATAACTAAGTTAAATAGATACGGGCTTAAAGCTGATCCTTGATGTAGGCCAATTCCTATAGGAAATTCATTTGTCTCACCTCCGGGTGTCCTAACCCTAGTCAATGCCCCATCGTACATATCTTGTATTACCTTAATGTAGGCAACACACACCCTCATAAAAGACCAATCGTTAGGCAAAGGCTTTTAAACCTAATTTTGTTCTACATCACACTGTTACCCGAATTATATCTTTTTACATTCATTTATTTTTAAAAAGTTTCCACGCCTATAATTGGGGTGACCTTGTGATGGTGTAAAAACTTTCCCAATTTAATGATTTTGTTTCGGTTTAGAAATATTATTTTTAGTCTCTATTGTCATGCAAATTTCTACAGTCAGGTCTATTGGATTGTTTAATAATTTTGGTCAATGTCTTTTGGATGTGCAATAACTTTGGAATTCTCAACTTTGTATGTCTATATAAAAAATGCTGAAAGACTCAATGTGAATTCATTTCTAGATACTTCTTGTGATTTAAAAGAATGATATGCTCTTTCTTGTATATAATCGGTGTACTATGACATTATTTTATAGATGATTATTAATTATTACAATACATAATCTTGAGTTTTTTTATAGTTTTAAACTCCTACATCTTGGATATTGTTTGACTTTTGGGTGAATTCCTGCTAGTTTATTAATAGTTCTACTCTTTAGAATATAATGTATTGCTGCTACTGTGCAGGTCCCATGAGGTTAACTCAAGCCGTAATTCCCCACATGATCACCAGGAGAAAGGGAAAAATCGTAAATGTGGGAAGTGTTACAGCCTTGGCACCTGGGCCATGGGCAGGTGCTTATTCAGCGTCAAAAGCTGCCCTTCATGCTCTGACAGATACCTTAAGGTAAGGGGTCATCTCTTCTCTGATCCCTGACTCCTTTTTTTATTGTCTTGAGTTCTAAAACGATAAACTGAAGGCTTTATGTATGAATAATAGACCCCTAAGAATGTCCAAATCTTAATAATTCTCCTTAGGTCCTGCTAACCATATTAAACAATTAGAATGTGAAAAAATCAAACTCCTGTGCTTGCCTTGTATATCTAACGCTGCTTGGAATTGAAAATATCAAGGGGTTGCCATAAAATCACCCGTAAACTATTACGATTTTCCACATCTAATCCCAAACTATAAACTTATTTTTTTGGATCCCTGAACTATTGCGATTTTTTCAATTTAATCCTTCCGTCAACTTCTGTCAACTTTTCTGTTATTTTTAATTTTTTTTCCATTTATGAAAAGTCGAAAATACCCCTCCTTTCGACTTTATGTTTTTGTTCCAACCTCTGCAACTCCGAGGGATATTTCTATCGAAGATAACAGCAGAATTGACAGAAAACGACAAAGGATCAAATTGAAAAAATTTGATAGTTTAGGGATCCAAAAAATAAGTTCGGAGTTTGGGGTTAGATGTGAAAAATCGTAATAGTTTAGATGTGATTTATGAAATGCAAACCTTCTTTTCATGAAGAAAGAAACTGAATGATGATGGTTCTTCCTGCTTTATAGTCTCTGAATATTTCATCTATTGATATATTCTATTTGACATTGTTCAGATTAGAGCTCAGGAGTTTCGGCATCAATGTCATTAATGTAGTTCCAGGTGCTATTAGGTCAAACTTAGGAAATTCTTCTGCAGCTAGTTACAGCAGGATGCCTGAGTGGAAGTACTACAAATCCTTTGATGCTGCATTACGGGCAAGGACTGATATTTCACAAAGCTCTAGATCAACTCCAGCAGAGGAACTGGCTCAGAAGACTGTTTCTCTGGTTTTGTGCAAAAATCCACCGGCATGGTTCTCCTATGGCCATTTATCCACCATTTTCTCCATTTTCTACTATGTTCCAATGTTTATCAGAGATTACTTCTACAGGATGGTGCTGAAGTGTTAAGAGGAAACTTCTCTCTTCCATGTTCAATGAATAGGGCTTGCTATTATATCTTTGTTTCAAATGTTTTGCCCTTTGCTCTGTATGAAGGATCAGAGTCTGATATATACAAACTGAACTGCACAGTAAGATGCTAATCGCATGTTGGAGAATAAATGTGATACCCTCATGGGTTAACTGTCACTCCACATTCTGCATCTAACAATTGAATCATCAATGTATGTGTGACCATTTTTCTGTGAAGGATGGGCTGGTGCCTAAGCCTTGGATTTTGGTTAAGTAACGCATGTCTGTATTTTTGTCTCTTCTTCTGTTTACAAATTATTTGTCAGCACACAAAATGATTGTTTAACTGATAACCAAGAGGGGAAGCTGACACTGTAAACATGGTTGTTACAGATATAAATCATGAAATGAAATCTGATGTCAGGTTCTGAGCCAAGTGCATTTGCTCTCTCTGTCTGTACCAAGAGGGAGACTAATTTGTACCATTCTCCCAGATCGTCCATAGATGGAATGCCCTGTAACAGTGTCCATCATCTTGTTTCTAACTTGATGGTAAATGTAATAAATAGGAGTGGCACCCGACTCGGCTGGGGATACTCCCCTTGCCCTGGCCCTTTCGACCTCGGTCCGGGGGGAATTTTATCGCCCTGATCTCCATGGGGCCTCAAACCCCCGCAGTTCAATTCCCCAATTTTTATTTAAAAAATTAGAAAATAACCCTTGATTCTTCGAACCTCCGTCGCCCTCCATTGCTCTCCTTAAATGAGCGCCACCGGCGCGGACCTCCTCAAATGAATGTCGCTGTCGTCGTCCTCCTTCATGATGGAATGGATCGGCCGCCGCCGCCCTCCTCCTCAAGCGAGTGTCGTTGCCGTTGCCATCACCCTCTTTTGTCGCTGCCATCGCCCTCCTTCATGGTGGAAGGGATCGGCTGTTAGGTGGAGGGATCGAACGTCAGGCGGAGGAGCGTGGAGTTGACATGATCATCGCCCTCTTCTAATGACGCAACGCACAGAGGTGGAGCTTTGATCGTCGCGCGTCCGACCGTAGTCGGGTGTGGACGGGCCATTGTGCGCACTGGTGGATGTTTAAAGGTCGCCGATGCGAGCGCTGCCCTCTTCTAGCAAGAATCGCTGCTGCCCTCCTCAATCGAGTGTCTGATAGGAACCTAATTCCTAATATGAGTAGAAATGATTATTTTTCCTTTGATTAGAATTAGCTATTTACTTCCTAGTTTGATTAGCACTCTAGTTATTTACTTCCTAATTTGATTAACACTATTTCTTTTATTTCTAGTTCTATTAGGACTTATTTGGGTTTACCCTATAAATAGGGCCCCTTGGAACTCTTTTAATCATACATGAGAATATAATCTTCTTTGATAATTACTTAGAGCAAGTATTTTGGAGGCTTGACCCCCTCGAAGTGGTCTATTGGAGGCTTGATCCCATCGAAGTGATCTAATTATGATCCTAGTTGGACTAGGAACCTATCAATTGGTATCAGAGTTGTTCGATCTTTTTCGGTCAATTGTGATATCTCAAATTTTTTGTTGAACCAATAACCTAGTTATCTCCGTCTTCCGTTGCCTTCTATCGCATCCACTGCTGTCACTATATCGCCATCACCGCCGCTTAATACTATCAACTAACATCTATCATAACTTATTAATAATTTATATTCATATTCCAATATTTCAAATGTGCAGGAAAAATCTATGACTTCACAAGATTTATCGACTTCAGAGATTTTAACACTAGCCGATCGTCTTACTCAAATCGAAGAACGATTTCAACGAATATTACAAGTATTCAAGGATGAAAACAAATATCAACAAATAAACAAAGGAAATAACATAGAAGATGAGCTAGCAAATATTCAACAATTGAGTACAGTTGAGGAGTACGAGACTCGTTTCGAATTATTATCAAGTCAAATTAAAAATTGGAGCGAACATCGATTGGTGGAAACGATTATTGAAGGCCTCCTCCCTAATCTTCGACGGGAAGTGAAAACTCGATGACCTATTACTATAGTTGCTGCTATTTCTTTTGCTCGATGGGAAGAGGAACGTTTACATGAAGAGATATTACACTTGAAATTATTCAAAAGCACAAGTACAACAATATCTTCATCAAAAGCAAAAGAGTCTAATATACCATTATCTTCTGAAATTTTCACCAAAGGTTTACCTCAACAAGAAGTGAAAAATACTAAAGACAATTCATTTGAAGTTCAATCTTCAAAGTCATTTGCTGAGAAATCTTTTAAAGATCAAATATCTACAATTCAATTATCAAACGAGCAATCAACTCTTGCAAAATCTACCATAGAAGGCATCATTATTGGAAAATCATTAATGTCTGAAGATACTCATAAGGACTCGTTCACACTTATGATAGTTGACTCAACATCAAAGAATGTCGAAGGCTTCAATGTCCAAAGACAAATTTATTCATGCAAAAAGAATTTGGCGAACTTCGAATTCTCTTTCGTCAGAAGATGCAAGCTTGTTCCAATGCTACCAATGCTTAGCCAAAGCTACGTTCTCAAGAAGGATATCTATTTTATTCAAATTATTAAGAGACTTCGTCTGATCCAGCATCGAAAAGAAAAGTTTTCTCACCTATTTTTGCATAGCCTTGAGGACAATACTATTTTGAAGAGGACGTGAATGATAGGAACCTAATTCCTAATATTAGCAGAAATGGTTATTTTTCCTTTGATTAGAATTAACTATTTACTTCCTACTTTGATTAGCACTCTAGTTATTTACTTTCTAGTTTGATTAACACTTTATTTCTTTTATTTATAGTTCTATTAGGACTTGTTTGAGTTTACCCTATAAATAGGACCCATTTAAACTCTTTTAATCATACATGAGAATATAATCTTCTTTGATAATTGCTTAGAGCAAATATCTTAGAGGCTTGACCTCCTCCAAATGGTCTATTGGAGGCTTGATCCCCTCGAAGTGATCTAATTAGGATCCTAATTGGACTATGAACCTATCAGTCTCCTCTTCAAATGAGCGATGTTGTCATCACACTCCTTCATGATGGAAGAGATCAGCCAGCAGGTGGAGGAAAAAGGGAAGAGATGAGATCGATCATTGATCGTCGGTAGAAAAAAATTGTAAATGTAGTAGCCGACATTGGAGGAAGTAAAAGAATTGAGTATAAAATTAGAATTTTTGTTTTATATATGATAGAGTGAGTGATTGAGATTTGATTTGAAGACTAATATATATATATATAATTAGGATTCTAGAATTCGGAACCTTACAGGATGAGGAAAAAAAAAGATTCGAAGATAATTTTTCTCATCCCTCATTTCGCGGTGAAAAAAATTTTTGAACTCGAAACCCCAATCGAGAATTTCCTGTGGGGATATTGCCATCCGTTGTGCATTCAGCCTCTCATGCCACTCCATTACACTTTCCAAGTACGGAAATCTTGCAGCTTTTTACCAATGTAACAAATTGCAGTCATCATTCGTGTCACCCATCGGTCATGTCAGCATGTATATTATCTTGATAAAAAGTATTAATGTTATGATAAATGCTTTTTAGCATATTTTATAATATTCTGTATTTTCATTAATATGCTATAATTAATATTTTTTCTTTTATTTGGTGTCACTTATACATGAAACTTTTGTTATTTTAAACAAAATTCGTTTTAATTCGGAGTGGAATTTATAAAAAAATCTCATTTATTTTGTTGATGTTATTGGACTCATGTATGTAGTATACACTAATTTATTATTGATATTAATTTTTATTTCAATATATTTTCTTTTATTATGTATATCATTTCATCACATGTTTTCTTCTTGTTACGATAAATACGATATTATAAATTAATAAAAAACGCACTTTTACATCCGTAACGGGCAATTCATAATGGTCAAAATGGAAAAGTATAGTTTTGAAAAAAAGAATATAGTCAATATACACATATATTAATTTTAAAAAATGCATTATAATGCTCATATTATTTCGTTGAAAGGAATCATATACAATAATTAGCCGTTAAATTTTGTTGTTGATAGATATCATAAGCAAGCATTTTTTTTTTCAAAAAGCTATTTTTAATCTTATTGGTAATTTATGCGTGCATTTATGTTCTTACTTATATATATATATATATATATATATATATATATATATGAATTATATTTTTACTTTAGAAATAAAAAACACTCATAAAATTTTTAAATATATTAATGAGTTTGATACAAATGATTTATTAGATTAATTATTTATGTTATCCTATATACAAAAAATATGAAATAAATTGTTTATTTTCTCTTTATTTTATTCACGCCTAATAAAAAGAAGTGATAATAATGTTTATGCATGAAAATTTATGCATTAATTTACGGTATTTAATTCACATTTTAGGAGATTATTGTGTTTAGAGTATGCTTTATTTTTAGATATTTACATTTGATTTATATTAATTTTGAATAATTTTATGGCAAAAAATAAAAACATTATGAATCGTGTCGAGAAAAGTTGAAAAATGGCTTCAAAGAGAAGTCACGCCCATGACAACTCATGGCATGATTGTGACAGAATGGATCATGAAATTCAATTTTCGAATACGTCTGTGACAACTTCTATCATGCCCATGACCAAAGGATCTCAAAACGTGAAGACAATCAACATTCGGTTACAACCATGACATGTGTCATTATGCTCGTGATCGAAAGATGTGCCCAAAAATCATAGTTTCGATTGTAGATATGCTTGAAGATCAATATGCACACAAAGATATGTGCTCTATCATGTCCGCGACAAGCCTATTCACGACTGCAATGACATCCCAAAATTCAGTTGAAAAAGATAAAATATCAAATTTTTGGTTAGATATTGGGGCTCTCTTTGACACACACTAAGACGAAAATCTGTCATAAATTCGCAAGAGGGCGATAGGGTTTGGGAGTAGTTATCCTTATTCCTTTCGTAAAACAATCATTAAATTTGATATTGTGTTTTAGCTTTATAGAGTAATTTATTTTAAGGTTATCTTGATTGAATCCTATTAATGTATGTAATTCTTATTTGTATTTTAGTTCGATCACTTAATAGTATGTTTGAATGTTTTGGCATCTATTGATGAGTTTCAATTATTACGAGTCTATTTATTATTTGAAAAATAATTTAGATTCCTTTGGATTGCTTGGAATTATTGATTGTCATACATGTCATAAGTGAGGAAATCAGAAGAGACCGAATTGTGTAGTTATCAAGTTAACTTGCAAGAGCCTTAACTTTTAATTTCAGTTTAATGCATTTTGTGAATAAATAATTTAGATTAAAAATATAAATGGATTAATTGAATTATATTATTCTCAACATATGAATTAAAGTATGAAATATTGGTTAATTTAATTTGAGAATTTATCTTAGTGATGAATCATGAGAATTTCATGTTTAAGGACCATAAATGATAGTGGTGTAGATTAAGAGAAACTCTAATTATCAAATATATAATTTTAAATCAAGTTATCATCGATGTAACTATTTTTTTCTTATTTTATTAGTTTCAAAATCCTAACTTTTGGGGCATATTCAATGGCGGAGTCAGGCGGGTGCCTGTGGGTGCAAGTGCACCCACTGAACAGTTTAATAAGTATGTTTAGTTTTTATTTCCATCATGTTTTTCCCTTCGCCTTAGTGGTTACATAGCTTGAAGTGCATTTTGGAGTTTGACAGTTCGATCCAAGTTGACGCCCTAGTGTTTCACCCCACTTTTTATCTAACTGTTTTTTTATCTTTCTATACTACCATAAATTTAAAACTTTACTTATTTTCATTTCAAATATCTTAATTACTTTTTAAAATGTTATTATGATCAACATAGGCTCCAGCACCCCCTTTCACATCTTTTGTTTTTGTTAATTATGACATTGCTATAACTTTTATCAATAATACTTATATTATTTACTTATGTAATTGAGTATGACTTGTATATTTTTTTACTCAACTTTTATTTGTTTTTCCTTTCAACACTTCTACATTGGCAATCAAAGGCTATTAAATTTTACTCTTTGAATTGTAGCAAATATAAATTTTTTATATAATTTGTAAAAATATTTATTTAATAATAAAGAAATAATATAATGATATATGTTTGATAATTATTAAAGAACTTTAGTCAATAACAAAGTATATAACTATTTAATATATATTTAGGAAAATTACATTATGTTTATAACTATAATAATTAGTGAACTCGGTAAAATTTATTCCTGGCTCTGCCACTAGGCATATTACTCTAATTTTTTTAGTAAATATTTTTTAAGAATGGCTTCGAGACGTCGGCCCATGGGCCCTCGTCTGGATTGTTATGCGTATAAAGAGATCGGGCCCAAGTCATGGTGCATCTTTTCATTGTAAATTACCTCTAATTCGCGTTTTATTGAAACTAAAATAATAATTTCATGGAGAAAGATGAATCACTACAACTATTTGTTTGTCCAATTATTTTATTATTAATTTTCTTCAAAAGAAAACAACACGATTAACAATGTTTTATTACTATAATTTCAAAGATGCATTGTTTACTATAATTTCATTTCTTTGTAATTTGCTTGAGGCATATATGCAAGGGAGGGAGACTCTAATGCCTCTAGAATAATGCTTATCTTTTATACTTTTTACTAAACAATAAAAATAGGAATTGAAGAATGTGTCGTACACACGATCTTAAATTCATTATAAATTTATTCTAAAATATGTTTATCAAGGATTATATATTGATATATTAGGTTCATATATGTGGACCTATTTTGAGGTCATATATTTCTTAAATCCTACTTATCAATATGGACCAGCATAAAGTGCAAAGGTTAACTATGAAAGTGGAATCGAAAGTTTTAGCCCAACTGATATATCTGTTTGTGAATCTTATTCTCTTTTCGTCTTTTATTACTTATTTTATTTTTTCTCTTCTATTTTCAAACTTATATACACAACTAGAGGGAGTACACGTCCAATCGTGTTCAATGTTCACTTCAAGTGCCTTTATAAGTCAGTAGTTCCAGTTTCATTTATTACTTGTGCTGCATTTCCACAATATGAATTGCCCAAGCATCAAATGCAACTCAAGCTCTGCGCCAGCACAGTTTGGTTCGAGAGAACATTGACACTGGTAAAGCTGATCATATCACACATTCTAATACTCTGGATATATATATATATATATATATATATATATATAGAGAGAGAGAGAGAGAGAGAGAGAGAGAGAGAGAGAGGAATTTGGCTCCCAAACAATGTGAAGTGGTGGGGGATGCATAATATTAATGCCTGTAGAGCAGCTTCACATGGGGAGCAGACTGTTAAAGCATGCAGTTGAGCATTAGGAAGCTGGACAGGACAGAGAGCACCCAACCCAAAGACTGGTCTTGGGGGCAGCTCTGGATGACTACTAGTAACCCCCAGTTGTCACCTCTTCGAGGTGGATGATTGGTCATCCATGCATGAATCATCCAATTCCTTCAACTGGTCCTAGCTAGCAACAAGAGGCACAATGAGGCCATTATTGGCCGCATCACCACATTGGATCATTCTCTTCTGGTTAGCAAGTAGTTGAATCCATACTTGCATTTTGCGTATGCAACCTACACATTTAATTTGTTTACTGATCCCAGAGGGCAGAGACCATTGGCAGAATGCTAATGTCTGTGGAGCATGATTTGATTAGTACTAGATGAATAACCAGAAAAAAATGTTTGTAATCTTCTCTGAATCATTAAATTTTTGAAAGAGAGGTGCTCAATGTTTTGTGGTCATATGGGCCAGTTCTAGTACTAGCAATCATGCATGTTACATGCAGCAGACCTACTGCCCCCCCTACAGAGAATCTTATACAAGCCAGTCTCACTTTTTTCATTTGGTTTAGGGGATGAGGCAATGGTCAGAATGGAATCATTGTTTGTGTGAGTTGCATAGAGAAAAAAAAAATTAAGGAAACACATCTTGAGAAATAGTGCATCAGTCCATATGTAGTCTTACTTCTTTGATAAATAAGTATTATCAGATTCTGCAACTTGAGCTCTGTCTTACTGTGAGCACAGAGAATGGCGATTTGGAAGAGATAATTCAGTTCAGAATAAAGGCATGCATGACCTTCCAAGAAGCCCAATTGCCTCCCCTTTGGACTGCAGGGCGAAGTAAATACCAAACCCCAGGCCAATTTTGGGGATTTGAGCACATTTCTGGTGCCTGGTGGACATTGTTTGCTCTTTTCCTGCCTGCCTGCCTTCGGTTGACGTCTTTCTGCTCCTCCCTGCCATGCACAGCCAGAAGAAGAAGTCTTCTGTACGTCTCCTCCTCTCTCCCCTGCACCCAGCATTAGGTCTGTAAGCTTTTAAGCTTGGGCAGCAGGTTCGGAACTGTTGAAAATTAACATAATTACTGTGGCAGTCTGCCTGATGGAATCTGTTACTGAAATGATCACGCTTATCTTGTTTGCAGTTGAATTCAGAGAACTTTTCCCTTCTTCCAGGCATCGGTCGCACTAAACCGACTTACTTGATCATCTCTGTCCAAACTCTTACATGAACTAGACAAATTAATTGGCACAACATTAATTAAAGTGCAAGAAAGAACTTTTATCATTCAGCTAATTAGTGGTTTATTGGTATGTCGGGTTATAAAAGCTTTGCTTGCAGGACGACTTCCACGTGCAAGTGTCATAAGAATTAAATGAGACCCATTCAAGAACTGGCTGCCACCATACCAGAGCTTGTTCCACTATTTCAACCTTAGCAAGGTACATGTATCTTATGCACAGTATGTATATAATTATCTTGCGAGATCTATCCACAATTATATATATATATATATATATATATATATATATATATATATATATATAGAGAGAGAGAGAGAGAGAGAGAGAGAGAGAGAGAGACCAAGGTCGATGACTAATTACCTCCTCTTGTACAGTGTTGGATCCTTCTGCTTACTGCTGATCAGATTAAACAAAAAACAAAAAAAACAATTAGACAGGGAATCTAGTACTGGAAGGCCAAGATCGGATGCCTGGATTGGGGATCTAAAGAAAGACCTGGCCGGTCTGGCCTTCCCGATCCCTTGTACGTGCCCCCATATTTATGCCATTTAAGTTCGCATCGAGAGGACAGCTTAAATCCTTGTGATCGTATAGGCCACATCCGAGATCCCAGGTACCTGTTCCTCTCATGTCATCGCATTGACTGCATGCACTAAGCAACGAAGGGATCACATCTTCTCAGAAACTAGGTTTTGTAAGCCTGTCTGTCACTAGTCACTAGTCACTACTCCTACACACATGCAGCATGATAACAGTATCAGAAGGACCGTCTTGTGTGCATATATTATATTATTGGCCCAACTGCTGCGTTCCGTGCCAGAAGCAGCATGTGATGACCTGACCCCTATGAGCCCGCCGCATGATCGTCCTGGACAGCTCGGCCCTCGCCGCCGACGTCGACGCAGGCGCAGGATTCGCTGAGCGCTCTCAGAAGAGTGCGAGGCGCCGGCCTGACCAGTTCACCGAACAGATGGCGTTGGCTCTTTTTTCCCTGCAAATGTGATCCGAAGAAGAGATGATTAGAGCACGCTTAGAGCTTCTTCTGCTGCTTCTAAGTTGGGGAAGGGGGACGCACAGTGGCGTGTCAGTGCTGGTGTTGCTTACAGCAGTTGCCGAATCTTTCGCTCTGCTTGCAGCAGTAATGGCACTGGGCTTTTAACTGAATGCTTACCCTTCTCGGGTCCTCCTTTTACCACCTGCCCTCCCTTCTCTTTTGACCATCGTCTTCCTGTTTTAATATAAACCCTCTGTGTTTCTCGATGGAGTTGCATGCAGCCTTCTTTTTGCTATCTTCCCTTGTCTGTGGCAGAGTATATATTATTGTTAGATTACTAATTACCTGTAGAAAGAATAATTTCTTAGTTACACTTCTAATTTCCTGATGGCACTGTTTATGTTTATTGTGAGCTGCAAATATATATATGGTCCATTACGACTGGCTCAAACTTTGCTTTGGATGGGTACATCTTGCACGTCTGACATTTACGTCTTGTGCATGTACAAAAAGAAGGCACATTACCTTTTTTTATTACCGTAAAGAAAGAATTAAAATTTGAGATCGATTTAGTACATCACAAACTTCCAACGGAAATGTTCGGCATTAATTGCAATATTTGCAAGCAAACAAAAGCTTATAATATCCCTCGCTCTGTCTCATTTGCCCCACATGCCAAGCCAGTAAGCCACATAGTTCAGCAGGACCAGCTCGGCACTCTCTTTAAGTAGCACTCTTCCCCTCCTCGCTCTTCTCAGTTCCTTGTTGCTCTCTCTCTCTCTCCCTCCTCCTTCTCTCCCCCCCCCCCCCCCCCCCTCTCTCTCTCTCTCTCTCTCTCACAACAACATGAAGAGCAGTGGGTTGCTGTGCCGGTCAGCAGCGTCGACCGCAGTATGCGTCCCCGGCGATCCGCGGTCCATGATAATCCCACGGCGGCCGGACAGGACGCTGTCCGAGCACGCCAGGCTCCTTGACCTCAAGTACTCGCGCCTCGGGGATCACCGGAGGCTCCATGCCGCCGGGGACCCGAGGCGGTCAGTCACACTTCCTATGGTCATGAAGAAGAACAGGGAGCTGCCGAAGCCCGCAACCGCCGGAGGCGGCGGCACCGGACAAGTTCGCTCCTTGCCTCCATCAAATGACCACGTCTTCCAAGTAAGAAAACATCTACACTTAGAACCTTTGAAGCGATGTTGTTCTCCATATCCTACCTAAAAAACAAAGTATTATCGTTTCCTTGGGCTGCGTAGGTCACACAGCTTGCATTATTTTTTTTTTCTTTGGCAGAAAAGAGATCTGCATGCATTTTATTAGTATCACGGGCTCATGGTAAACTATACGATGAGCTTTTGGTCGTTGACGTGGGTTGCTATTTGCTTGTGTTTCGACGTAATGGCTCTTAACAAAAGTATAGGTGAAGTGTATATAAACTACAGAAGGATCAGAATGGAAGAATAGTACGTACCACAAAACAAAACATGGTGGTGTGCCCCCCAGTTGAAACTTGAAACTTCCACTACTATACGAGTCCTTAGTTTTTTCCACTGTTTAATCCTTCATATTTACAGTATCCGTATGGTGTTTCTAGCCTTTCATGACAATTATACTTTCCTTCGTTTTTGTGTAGGTTGTGGTCATGAGAGTCTCTCTGCATTGTCAAGGTTGTGCAGGGAAAGTTAAGAAGCATATCTCTAAAATGGAAGGTAATACATATATGTATTTGTTTGGTTTCAGTGAGTTTATGAAATTGCATGCCGATTAGCTCATCTTTTTTTCCTCTAACTGATGTAAACAAATGGCAGGTGTGACATCTTTTAGCATAGATCTGGAGTCCAAGAGGGTAACTGTGATGGGGCATGTGTCCCCCACTGGAGTCCTGGAGAGCATCTCAAAGGTGAAGAAAGCAGAGTTCTGGCCTTGCTCATGAGTTGATCTGAGAAATGTTGAGGGCCCTCATGGAGTCTCTGATGATTTGAGAAAAAAAAAAAGTGTTGTAGCTTTTGGAGCAGATGGAGGTGGTGGTGGATCACACCTTTTTCCCTTTAGATGGTTATGTACTATATATGGACTTGATGTAACCATATTGCGCCAATCATAGCTTCTGTTAATCCTAGAGCTTCCATTGATGTCAATTTAGTAGCTATGTCATCGTACGTTCTCCTTGGATACCAATCACTTTGTCCATGTAAATAACTGAGGCAGATGACTAGATCAAGCATGCATGCAGGACTGTTGATGGGGTCATTCCAACAGCCCCATCCTTGTAGCAAACTTTACTCTCTCATCTCATGAAAAAGTTACTCTCTTTTTTTTTTCATTGCATGTATTAGTACAACAAAAGAAAAAAAGAAATCGAAAAATACATGTGTCATTCAACAAAATGGAACTCGAAACATATTAATCCAGAAGTCAATCATTGATTGTGTCACTGCATGCACCATATTCATCCATCCGGAAAGCCAACTAGAACTTCATGCCCTCATGGGAGTTCTGAATTCTGCTCATGGCCAACAGACCAAGAGAGATATCTAAACGCTGACCCATCAAGGAAGGACCACCTTGGTGAAGGCCGAACCGGAGGCCAGGGACCATCCATCTATTGGTCTGCTAGTTATTTTTTTAAGAAATGAAAATAAATAACTAATAAGATTCATGATAAGAAATTGAGTTATACAAAGCCTTGTGCAGTTCATTGGAGGTTTCGATCCCAACTCACTCTTGGCTCTTAAGTAAACCAGTGTTTCAGACTTCAGAATTCCTTGTTAGAACAGCTCAGGCTTCAGTCTGCAGGGTTAATAATCAAGAGTTTGAATGTGGACCGCAATTACGCTTTTGAAGGCAGACATGAGTAATGCATGCCAGGGGCTCATCAGGGGTGGTGAGCACCCACATTTTTCCTCTGCATAACATGCTCGTACTACAACTAGGCTACTAGCCATAGTGCATGGCATGGAAGATGAAGCAAGGAGGGTGGATCAGTCTATGGGCATGCAGCTAAAAGCTGCTGGGAGGTTGCTGTGTGTCTGCCAACCTTTCTTTTACTTTGGTGGGGGCTTCTGGGCTTGATTGAAAAGCCTGGGGGGGAGGAGGAGGAGGAGAGAGAGAGAGGAGGAGGAGGGGGAGTGTACGCATACAGCAGGAGATCGATGGCAATTTTGATCTCCCCCACCAGTTAGCACTCATAGCAGTGGCAATTAAACTGACAGCCAATTCCTCTGATCTGAATTCTGAACAGCCCACTCACAGTAGAAAACAGAGAGAACTTACTGCTCATTTGGCCATCCCCATCACCTTGGCTGATGTGATATCCAAAATGCTGCCTAACAACAACATGGAAAAGTTCTTGTAGCATATGATCTAGTTCTTTTGTGTATCTTATATATCTATAAATATATAGAGAGAAATAGAGATTTCCTGCAAAGAACACTGAACGCCATTGTGGCCACTGGTCGTACGCGAGGCCACCTCTGGTCGTCACTGCATGCATGTGATACATAGGACGAGCTCGCCAAACATTTTGCATCAGTGCGACCTCAGCGTCAGTAATAATTGCTTTCTACTTGATTGGATAGTGACTCGATTAATTCTATTTACAATTCGAGGAATTTTAATTTGAACCGATTTTTATTAAATTTTATTCCACCCGGATATCAAAGTTATCATATGTTTATGTTACAGTTTTTTTTTTCTAATATTGACAGGAAAATTTAGTAATATCTTCTGCACCTTGCACCTCGAGTTATTACCCCTGACTTTTCATTATAAGGCAACATGCCATGTATTTTAAAGCGTACTATGCTCCAGACCAAAAATTTTAAAAAAAAATCAAAGTAGTGGTAAATTTCAACATTGATCTTGGTCGAAATTGAGAGGTAATGATTTGAGTTATTCGGGCTTTATAATTTATTTTTAAGCGTATTATATAGAGAAATATATCTTTTTTTAAAAGAAAAATTCATTGATATTAAGTAATAGTTCGGTTTGAGCTAGAGTACAAAAATTGAACAAGACCTGAAGAAGGACTGTTCAGTCAAAAATTATCGCTATGCAACTGTGTGCGACCAGAATGTGCGAGATAGTCTGTAGCACCATTAGCGCCTCTACTACGGTGGGATACAATGATTGGGCTAGTCATACGGCTAATAGTAAGGATGTCATCGATGATTCCGCGAATTTGCCAAGGGCAGCGCAGCCTCCGATTGATGATCTTCACGAGCATCTCAAAATCGGAATAATTTGGATGTGTGACATGCCGAGCTCCTTGCACTTCAGAAGGTCGGAAAGCAGAGCCCGCGCATCAATTTCCAAAAAGGAGTCCACCATAGCCTTGCTGGTGCTTGCAAAAAGGAAAGTTCCGTCGTGAGCCAACGTAAGATAATCAATACTCCTTCTCCGGCTGGCCCAAAAGAGCCGTCTGAGCTCAAGATAGCCCAGTGCTGGGGAGGAGGTTCCCACCGGATTCGCATAGGCGAATCGTGGGGAGCAGGGGGGCCTCAGGTGCGTGGGCGCCAGCAAAATCATGATAGCCAGCCAAAGTCCTTTCCCAAACCAACTCCACAGTTGCACGCCGAACCCGAAAATATGCGTTATTATGAAGATTCCAAAGCTCCCAAAGCCGGTAGGCAAATAGGGACATAAAGGATTTTTGGGACTACTGATCCAAGTTGGCTCCTTCGTGGATCCAGGAGCTCAGATGCTAAGAGGCAGTGTGCTGAAAGGTAAATTGCATTTTGCATTGAAAAATGTGCCAAAGGTTGAGCGACAAGGGGCACTGAAAAATAAATGGGTATTGGTTTCAAGATGGAGACCGCAGAGGGGGCAAGCTAGATCAATAGAATTGTCAAACAAGAGGATAGAATCTAATGTTGGTAATTTGTTATGCAGAAGCTTCCAAAGAAAGTTATGGATCTTAGGAGGAGCCGGAATCTTCCAAACGCAATGCGCATTCGTAGGCGGCATAGAATGACGACTAATATGATGATAAACTTACTTAGCATTTGCGCATTCGTAGGTATCACTAACCTAGACCCACGCATCATCATTGGCAGAAGTGGAGATGTATATGCGTTTAATTTGAAAACATAAGTCAGATCCAAAAACATCCGCAAACATAGAGTTATTCCGAGAACCGTTGGAGATAAAGTGATCAACCGTTTTGTTGTCGAGATTGAAATCCATGTTAATGTATGTGGGAAGACGTATGAGTGAAATGGTGGAGATCTAGGGGTCTAGCAGAACAGAGCTTGAGGTTCCAGAGCCAATACTTTTCCTGAAATCAGCCCTGAGGATGTGAATAGAGTTGAGTTTCCATGATTTAGCAGTATGTGCCAAGGGCTTATCGTCCCAGATTCTGAGGGGCCCATACTTGCCGTGGATCAAATTGGTCCAAAAGGTATCATGCTTATTTAGCAGGTCCTGTATGCGCTTTGCGACGAGGGAATGTCTGATAATCATGAAGTTTGTGATGCCCAGCCCGCCAAGGTTTCAGGGCAGCTGGATGGTGTTCCAATTAATGAGATAGGAGCCCCGATGACCTCCGCCATGGTCCCAAAGAAAAGATCTTGATACCTTCTCGATGGAAGCAATAGTGCCCCCAGAGAGATTAGTGACACTCAACGCGTGTATAGGGATGGAGGCAAGAGTGGTTTTGATTAGAATAATACGACCAGCCTGATTGAGGGTCCCTCGCCTCCACCCGACGAGGCGAGAGGAAATTTTATCAATGAGTGTGGTTTGGTCACAACTGGGGATGCATCTGGGAGAGATAGGTACACCGAGGTAGTGAAAGGGGAAGGAGCCAGTTTTAAAGTTTAAGATCGCGTTTAGCTGCTGGCAGTGACGGGAGTTTAAAGGGGGAAGCAGAAGCTCAGATTTATGGGGATTGACTCGTTGCTCAGTGAGATACTAAAAGATCTCTAGGATTTTCTTAAGGTTCAAGCAATTACGCTTGGTTGCTTTAAGGCAGATAAGCAAGTCATCCGCAAAAAGGAGGTGAGTAAGACTGAAGGAGCGCATACGAAATGGCTCGATGAGACCCGCGGCCATATGCTGCTTCATGATGGAGGAAAAAACTTGAGAGGTAATAATAAACAAGTAGGGTGAGAGGGGGTCACCCTGCCTAATGCCCCTGAAGCCATGAAAGGGTGGTGAGGTTACGCCATTAATAACACAAGAAAAGACCGGGGAGAAGACACAAATACGGATCCACTCAATGAAGTTATCATGAAACTTCATGAGCTTGAGGATGGAACAAAGGGCGGACTAGGAAACACGGTTGAAGGCCTTTTCTAGATCAGGTTTAAGAAGCATAAATTTCTTTCGACCAAAGTTGAGGGAGTGAGCTAACTCCTGGGCGACCAAAATGTTGTCATGGATAGATCTTCTAGGAATAAACGCGGATTGATTATGATCGATCAAGGAGTTGAGAGTGGGACGAATGTGATTAGCGATGATTTTAGATAATAACCTATATAGGACGTTACAGAGCGAGATAGGCCGGAAGTCCTTGACACGTTTGGGATTAGCAATTTTTGGAATAAAGAAGAGAGAGGTCTTGGTCCATTCCGCAGGTAAGGTTCCCTGAGGCGAAGAAGTTCTGAATTTCATTAACAACTTTGTCCCCAACGATATCCCAGTAAGTTTTATAGAACTCGGCCGTGAAGCCATCTGGCCCTGGAGCTTTCTTCGGGGGCATGTTCCAAAGGGCCCGAGTGACCTCAGCCTGCGAGATAGGGATAATAAGAGAATCATGCATGGAAGTATCGAGGGACGACAGGCTAGGCCAACAGTCAGATGTTATAGTACATGGGGTTATCGTTGCCAAAGTTGTTTATAGTGATCAACAAATAGGGAATTTATTAATGTAGGATTAGTAATCCAAACATTGTTGTCATTCATGATAGCAGAGATTGTGTTCTGCTTATGTCTGACAATGATGGATGCGTGGAAGAACCTAGTGTTCCGATCCCCATGGCGGAGCCACATCGCCCTAGACTTGCTCCACCATTTGAGGCTGATCTGTCGAAGAAAGGCAGCGTGACAATAGTAGGCCGAGCGAAGAAGCCCGAGCTCAACCGTCGACAGGCCACGCTGGACATCCAGATTTTCAAGTCTATTTATCTCTTGGAGAGCAAGGTCAGCACAGGATTCAAGCCGGCCTAGGGAGTTCTTGTTCCATTTGAGGGTATCACGCTTGATATGGTTAAGGGCGTGGGAGATGGTGGAGGCAGGGGAGTTGAAGGACTAGTGTCGCTTGACAATGTCCCGAGGTTTAGAGTAAGAGAACTAGAAATGTTCATATTTAAAATACTTCGGCCTCCGACGTTGGAGGTCAGTCTGCAGGAGGATGGGGGCATGGTCGGATACACACCACTGGAGGATGGTCAGAGTAAGGTTAGGAAAAGATGCAAGCCAGTGATAATTAACTAAGGCGCGGTCTAGATAGCAAAGAATGCGCGCCAAGCCCTCACAGTTGTTACACTAGGTGTATGGGAGTCCATTAGACCGGATATCTAGTAGTGATTGGGAATTAATAAGATTGTTAAAAGCACCCACAAGTTTGGTGTGCCAGAATGGGGAACCACCCAATTTATCCGAGGGATTAGAGAGGGTGTTGAAGTCTCCGATGAGGAGCCAGGGAAGGTGTGAGGTGTTAAGTGAGCCTAATTTGTGCCAGAGGCGAGTCCTAATAGAAGAGATGGTACTAGCGTAGACAACAGATAACAAAAAATTAAAGCCATAAAAAAAATAGCAGCATGAATCACTTGCGTAAAGATAAGGAAAGAAGTCACCTGAGCCTCCTGACCATGCCAGGCCAGGAGGATGCCGCCGAAGGCACCGGCGGCCGCGCAAAAGATGTCGTCCCAGTCGGGACCCAAGCGTATGATAACTTGCTTATAATTTACAAAAAAAGTGTGTGTTTCTAATAAAATTACAAAGTTCGGTCTATGTGTTCGAATAAGATTAGAGAGTTGATCCCGAGCCTTCGCACAAGAGCGCCCCAACAGTTCTAGGCGAGAAGTCTCATTTATCAACTGGAGGTGGACCATCAACCCTTGGCAGCGGCGATGCCGTATCCATAACCTTTGAGGGACGACTAACTACACATAATAGGGTGGCTTTGGATCTTAGGTTCAAGTTTTTGGCCTCAAGTCCTTTTTGTAATGCAAGAATACTTTCTTTTAAGATAAAGATAAGAAATTTCAATCATAGACTAGACTAGGTCAAGTCAGGATGAGGGAACTCATCTAAAAAAATGTGGCAAGTGATGGTGATACTAAAATTAGTCAAAAAAAATTTATTGCCCGATTGATCTCGCGGTAGACATGATTTAGAGTCCATCGATCAAATAAAGTTAAATGGTACAAAATGTCCCAAATAGAGTAAGCAGTGCACTAAAGGTGGCTTATTGTTCTTCCAAATCAGGTGGACCAAAATCTCGTCTCAAAGCTACACATGTAGATAACCCATCTCATAGCCCCTTCTAACCCCTATCATAAGGCCACAAGCCTCAAACTCAAGGCCCGAATGTGCCTCACTCGTAAACAAGCCATTATGAAGTTGAAGAATAAATCTTATCTCATTCTCCTTAGTGAAGGAGTCGTCTAAATTAAATTTTATCCAGTAAAAAACAAGAGGCTCCACCGAACCAATGTCTGGTCTGAGGGTGAGATGTTGCATATACATTAGTTTTAACATATTCATTGTGACTTGGTTTTTTGCAAATTTCTGACATGCATGGTTGCCCTTTTTGAATCTACAATGAATATCATTTCATGCAAACCAAAAGCGAAATAGAGAGCAATTTTATTTTTGAATTAGGGACCTAACTTTGGACCTCACAAAGCCATGCACCAAAGTGCCAAGAAGATGTAAGTTCAAAGGTAAAATTAAGTTCAAATTCGACTAAGTCCCATAATTGAATAGTTGTGGAATAGGAGAAGAAGAAGTGGTCAACGAACTCGATGGCATGTCCACAGAATAAGCAAGTTGGTTCAATAGAAGGGTTAAAATGCACAATAAATTCAAGTGCGGCAAGCGACAATGTGCAAGACGTCATAAGATAAAATGAATTTCGAAGGCAAAAAAAAAAATCCCAAGGAACATTCCAAAGGGACCCTCCAGGTGTCAGCGGAAACAAAGCTCGAGTATACAAGAATTTATATACTGATTTTGTCCTCAAGATCCCATGGATCTCCATCACCCAAATTTATGAGAGCATTCACCCATAAATAGATAGACATAAATACAGATAACTTAATTAGAGCAGACATGTCATATATCAAATTTACATCCCAGACATGCTCTGACAACAAATTACAAACCATGTTTACATTAACATAAATAGGAAATAAAATTATAGGAATAGTGAATAACTAGGGATCAACTAGCAATAAAGTTTTCATCCATTAATTGTCAATTATTTTCAAACTCATGTCATGCAAGGTAGACAAAGTATTCTTCTAACTCCATGCAATGTTTCCATATAATACCTGAATTTAGTCGATCGGACTTATGTAACACTAGGTTTGTCCAAGGAGTGTCCATATTATATAATAGATCCATACTTCTCTTAGCCAATAGTGAGAATCTTATATGCTTCAAATTTTTCGCCCGATAGTTGTACAATATCCTAATTATAAGGTGTATACTCTTTTCACCCCCAAGTCCTAGAAAAATCGTCTAGAATGTTTCTCAATGGAATCTAATATATATACCCCTAGACAAATATGTTGAATTCATAATGGATATTGGCATAGTATTAAGGACCGAATTGATCCAAGCAGACTTTCTAACATGGTTTAATAATTTTTACTTCCACCCCAATGTTCTACTAGTAATCTTATCAACTAAAGTTCTTTTAATCTTGTTAGGGATGTACTTGTATGAGATTTCAACTCTATGTAAGCAAAGAGAAAGCGACCTACTTTAAAACCTAGCATACTCTTTACATATTCTTATTTCGGCTACTCAACCTAGGTGAAAAATGAATTTCAAACTTTTCAATGTTAACCTTTTGATTTGTCAAGACTTCATAATTTTGTAAGGTACTATTAAAAGCTCTAAAATTAGCTTTAGTGGCCACTACACACAAGAATATCATCATCATACATTAAGTGACTAATGGAGAAATTATCTATCGAGAAAGGGGTGATAGACCCCTCAATTACCTGTTGATTGAGCGTGAAAGAAAATATCTAGAACACCAATATGAATAGATCAGGAGAGATAGGATCTCCTTGCCTAATACCTTTTAAAACTTCTAAATAAACGAACCTTTTATAACATAAGAAAAGATAGGTGATTGTACACTTGTCATAATTCAAAAAATAAATTGAGGTGGAAACCTTATAGATTTAATATGTACTTGATTATAGTCTATGACACACGATCAAAAGTATTTTTCATTTTAATCTTTAGCATCATGTATTTTCTCCTACTACCATATACAGAATGTGTAATCTCATGTACTAATATGATATTATCTTGGATGGATTATTGAAATGTAAATTGTGAGTGATCTTGGATGGATTATTGAAATGTAAACTGTGAGTGATCAATAAGATGAGAGTGATAGATATTGTGCAATAATAAAAAGCATGTTTAGGTTTTACAATTTTTGAGGTAAAAATTATGGACATTTTATATCATTTAGTTGGCTTGTGGTTATCCCTAAAAAAATGAATTGACTTGTCTTATGATGTCTACTCCAATGATATTCCAATAATGATTGTAGAACTTTATTATAAACTTATTAGGCCAAGGTCTTTTGCTCGTTCTCCTGCTCCACAAGCAATCTCTAATTTCTTGATCAGTGATAGGGACACTAGCTTGTTAGCAACAAACTCAAATTCGGTCTAGCTTGTAATAGATTGATCATTGCCATATTTAAATTCGGTTGAGAAAGTTGCACTTGTAACTTTGAAATCACAACCCATGAATCGGGTGAAATCAAGTCAAACTCTATAACTTATAGGTCTCCTGATCGTTATGCTGAAGTAACGATCTATGAATGTGACAACCATTATATTGAAATCATGATACATGATTTTCATATCTTAGGATAATGTTGCAGGGTGTCCGCCAGAGCCAAAATCCGTGCGGGTACATTTTCCACCAAAAAGTTCAAAAAAACACATTATTTTCAAAAGTTTCATGTATAATGTGCATGTCATACGCACAACCCATTAGACTATGCTCTGACTTCTTGCATGTTGTGGCGTCTATGAAATCCATATAATGACTCGTGATCTTTATTGGTAACGGTCATGATAGACATGTAATAGCGTGTTAATTTGTGTAATCTTCACATATTCACCTCTCGGTTCAAAGCATGATCTTCACGCAACAATTCGTGAACTTGACCTCACAATGGTCATGAATGTGATCACAATCCATGGTGTTCTTAGATATTCAAATGCTTATCATTTTAATGGTCATGACAGTGTGAAAATATCTACATGATTCTTCGTCAATCCTTTTTCCTTCTTAGTTTTCCTATAAAATATCACCAGAACAAAGTAAATCATAATTCATATACATTAATCAAATAAAACCTCAAATGATGCATTCAATAATCAAATTAATTAAAATATAATCATAATTATATGTTGAGAAATGCATGCATCAATGCACACCATGATGACTAATATCATAGTGGCATCAAATTTGGTCCTTGCAACTAAGCATTCCCTTGTTTATCATTTTGAAAATAAAATTTATAGTTAGTTCAACTATCTTATATAAAGGGAGCTCAAAGATAAAAAAACTCGATCCTGATTACCAAACTATCATATTTAAATATTAGATAGGGATAGTTCAACCAAATCAGTCTCTAACTAATTTTAAATAAGATGCATTAATGATGTAATCCTATCTCAGAAATACATCAACAAAACATTTTTAGATACCAATCCACTACATAGAGATGTGATATGAAATGTTGAACAATGAATGAAAAATTAATCAACTAAGAGAGTCTGAAAATACCAACACAATACTACCAATCAGTTAAAATAAAAAAATACAATTTATTCAAATATCTAAGAAGATTCAACAAAGTTGACCTTAGCTAGTACCCTACTGTATAGATGAAAAGATCATCATGATTACAATGGAGAGATGTAATAAGATATTACAGAAGACAGAAAAAGAAAATTTAACTCTTGAAAAAAATCTAAAGTTTCTCCAATAAATATAGATCTAAGGCTCTCTTTTTAGCTTTACAATAATGCTCTAAACTCAAGACTTGGATGATTAGAAAGTGATGGTATAGAGGCATATTTATAAGAGAACTCAGACTCCTAAACTTGTATCACACAATCAAAAGTAATTTATGATGTCACCAAATAAATATCATCTACTGAGCACAAATCTTTATTTCTCTAAGACAATGTTGATCATTTTGTGATAGATAGAGTTTGTATTGCATGGTAATATAACTTTTGATCATGCTAGTTGTTGATGTGCCTTGGATTATGTACCCTATACCCAAAATTATGAAAGAAGAAAAAAAATGAGAAGAAAAAATGAGGATCTGTGGTGGAAGCGGAGGGCTTGGGCCATTAGGATTTTATATGATGCACTCTCTTTTGGCTCATAGTGAAATTCTTCTGGTGGCGGCCTCATTTGCCCGTGGATGTTTCTCTCTTATTCATATTGATCAAGAAAGTTTTACCACGTTAAATCTCTGTATTCATCTTCTCTTTATTTCGTTATTTTCATTGTTCATCGATCCTCAACGTTTTATTCCCAACAAATTGGTATCAGAGCCGAGTTTCTTTCCGCAAAGATGACTACAACGAAGTTCGACATCGAAAAGTTCGACGGAAACACAAATTTCAATTTGTGGCAGGTTCGGATGCATGCCATCCTAATTTATAATGGGTTGAAGAAGGCGTTGTCGGGTCAAAAGCCTGACGCCATGGAGGCGTCCGCCTGGAAGGATCTCGATGAGAAGGCCATGTCTGAGATTCAGTTGTGCCTAATGAATGATGTTCTTCAGGAAGTTCTCGCAGAGAAGACTACGGCTGGTCTCTGGACAAAGTTGGAAACTCTATCTGACGAAAATCCTAGCGAATCGACTTGTGTTGAAGAAGCGACTGTACACATTTCATATGGCCGAAGGTATGATGCATGCAAAATACAACATATTTTAGAATATTATTTTAATTAATATTTCTGTAATTTGTTCATGGCATGCATCATTTTTAGTCACTTTTAATCGTAATTCTGGATTTATCAATTTTAAATTATTAATTCTCTGGATACTTTAATTGTGGATGGATTAATTAAATTTTGATAATTATTTTGCAGGAGAAATCGAATATATGATTATCCGAGAATTATATTTGATCAATCCGATTGGACGTATCGGCCGAAATTCCGAAAAATTTATCCTTACGGCCGAGATCTCCGATTCAAATATGTTTATCGATTCAAAAGAGGTGTTACGGCCGATAACTCAAATGGAATCATCATTTTGGCCGAGATTAGAGAGAAAATTTGTATTTTTGGCCGAGATATGAAAGGTAAAGATAAATGATTTTATCTTTTGGGCGTAACAAGATTAAATTCTTTCCTTACGGCCGAGATTTGGAGGGAGTAAAAGGGTTTATCTCTTTGGGCGTAAAGATAAAAGAATTTTGTTACGGCCGATATTCGAAGGGGGTAATGGCAGGGAAATTTGGTTTTGGCCGAGATTCAAAGGGAGTAATGATAGGGACTCTTCTTTGTTTTGGCCGAGATTTGGAGGGGGTAAAGATAAAAGGATTCATTTTGGCCAAGATTCGAAGGGGGTAAAGATAAAAGGATTTATCTTTTGGGCGTAATAGTTAGAGAATTATCATTTTTGGCCGAGTTTATCTCACAATTTTAAAGTCAACCGTACGATGTTACGGCCGGGATGAAATTGAAGGCCGTCCGCACCTATAAATACGGGAAGAATCCGTCGTTTCAATTTGTGCTCTGAAGTTCAGGTTTCTTCCACGGCGAGTTGTGAGCTCTGCAGGCTACGACCAAGAGGAGAGAGGTGCGACGGTTGGAGGTTGATCGCGACCCTGATCAAGTTCGAGAGGCTGCCCGACTGTCTGCCAGATTCGAGATCTCTATTTTGAGTGTAATTCTTTCAATTTTATGATTTGTATTTTATTATCTCTCCGAAATTTCTAGGATGAACTCCATGTTTTTAGGATTATTATTTTAGGAGATTATTAATTGAAGGGAAATGTTTGGACCCTATTTTATTTGTTTTAATCTTTTCTGATCAATTATTAATTGTGCTTAATGCTTTTATGTTAGTTAATTAAATTTCTGAAATAGGCTATATCAGTTTGTGGAGTGTTTAATTTCAGAATTCATTATACTAATTATAATTGATTTTATTTGGAATTAATAACTGACATAAATTTGATAACTAGTGTGTGGAGTGATTAATAGTCTAGAGAATTCAATTTAATGCATCTTAATTTTAATATGATTTTGGGGGTCCCAGTCGTGGAGACTTCAATTCTTATTAAATTAAGATAGTTCTATATGATTAGATTGAGGGATGCCAGTCGTTGAGACCACAAGTTAATCATGTTATATTACTTTAGGGAGACTCTAATTCATCTTTAAAGATTAAATTTATCTTTTATTGTTCAAATATTTATCCTGATCTATTTTCATCCTAAGGCCTAACTTCAACACCACTATCTTATCTTTATCTTATTTTCTTTATCTTTTAAAACTCATTTTCAAAATCCATGTTTTTTTCTCTCTTATTAATTTATAAATTCAGACATTGAATTAATAATATTCCTCGTGGGTTCGACACTCTTACTCATATTACTATATTACTTGAGCGACTAGTGCACTTGCTAGCGATTTTATTTTGCTACATCATTTCAACGCATCAAGTTTTTGGCGCCGTTGCCAGGGAATATTTTATTAATTAATTTCTGATTTTTATGAATTATTAGAATATGTAAATAAATTGTAAATATGTACTATTTGTTTTAATTATTTTTTGTGAATAAACTAACATTTTTCTTTTGCAGATAAAGGTCACGACAATTTTTTTTAATTGTCGACTTTCGACTTAAAATTCTGTCGTCGTCTTATGGTTTTACCACCGTGATTTATTTTGTCGGTTTGACTAGTTTTACGGCATCGCAATATCGATTCTGAGTTTCTAATTCTGTATTTTACGGCCGTAATGTTTACCCGAACGTTGTTTTACGCCATGAGTAATACATATTGATTTGACCTGGTTTCGGCCAATATACATATGGTTTAAATTTTTTACGCCCTATTCGATTCAGTTTCGACTTTCATTCTCGGCCGTAAAGTTTTAATAGTTTGAACTTTTCATATTGATTTGACTTTGTTTTGGCCAAAGCGATTTAGTCTGTCTCGGCCGTAATGGATCATCCGACATGAATTTTACTCCCTCTCGGCCGTAACGATTCTTCTGTCAACATAAGAATAAGTTTAATTCTATTTTTTTATTTCGACCGAAACCCTATTTTGCTTTATGGCCAATCGTGTTGACTTCTTTTCAGCCGTAATATATTTTTCTGATTGATGTGACCTCGTTTCGGCTTAATTGACCATTTTTATCTTTACGGTCGAGATTCACTTTATCTTTATGATCGAATTGATTTCTCTCTTATTTTCAATATTGATTAACGGCCGAGAATTGTTTTCTTCATTGTGTTTACGGCCGAAATTTGACTTTGATGATTTAATTCTCTTTCGTATTGGATGGATTAAGCGCATGATTTCGTGTTATTATTCCTTCTACGGCTTGAATTTTCATCTCGACCGAGAATTGATTTCTTAATTTTTTCGGCCGTAATGTTTATTTATCACTTTGGATTCGTATTTCAATTTTCTGATACAAATTGTGTTACGACCGAGACGTGGATAGCTTTCTGTTTTACCGGTCGATCTCTTCTGAACATTCGTTTTTACGCCACCATACTGATTTGATTACCCCCTAGTTGGCGCACGTTTTGACTTAATCTTCATTGATTAATGTCCGATTTATGCCCCGTATGAATGTATTCTTTGTCGGCCGTAATGATTCATTTGGCGACATTTCGTTCAATTTTTATTTCGGCCGAAAACATGTTCTGTTTTACGGCCAAAAGGCTGTCGACTTCGATTCTTTACGCCCAGAGTCAATTTAATCCTCTTTCGGCCGTCATAATTCAGTTAATTTTTACGCCATCTTGCGATTTTGTTTCGACCATAATCCAACAAGTTTTACGCTTTCATGTTGATTAATCACTTTCGACACTATTTTATAATTTTTACGGCCGAACGAGCCTCGGGTTATTCTATTTCTCAACTAATTTAATTTCGACCGAGATTGTTCATTAACTTCTTTGAAAGTAATTTTGCTAATTATTGCTTTTGCAACCGTAATGTTGAGACATGGTTAAGTTTTATGGCCGAACGAGTGCATGATTTTTACAATTATCTATTTGATTCTTTCGGTCGAGTTATTTGACATATGAATTGGTTTGAAGAGCGTCGTAATTAGGTTTCAACTCGATAATTCCGAAATACTTTTTATCAATTTAAATCTTATTTCTTGGTGACCTAGTATATGCATTTCTTTCTTCTTGTATATATTTTTATTTTTTCTTTTATCTTACTGAAAATTGTCTATTGCAGGTACTAATTGAAAATTAAATCACAACCAATCCTGGAATCTTCTGATAAGCGCACTAGGAGTTCAAATCCACTATTGGAATTTGATTCTGAAATTGAAAGAACCTATCGTCGATTACGAAGAAATATATGAAAAATGACGGAACAAGCACGCGACCATCAGAGACTGGAGCAACAAAATGAACTAGTTCCGCCACAAAATAATCGATGAGAAGATGAAGCAGAACTTCTATGAGAGAATATGTCTCGGCCAGATATAATGACCGAGAATCATGCATTGTGCTGCCTGAAATCAATGCAAATAATTTTAAGATCAATCCGGCAATCGTGAGGATGATACAAGCATCTCAATTTGGAGGAGGATTTCATGAAGACCATCACGATCACCTTGACAAATTTCTTGCTACTCTAAGCACCTTTAGAAATAATAATGTTTCTACTGAAGTTATTCTTCTTTTATTATTTCCACAATCTTTACGTGACAAAGCTTCCACTTAGTTTAAAACTTTGCCTGCAGGACCGATTTCACTTATGGTTGGAGCTGGTAGAAAAATTTGTTGAAAAATATTGCCCACCACAAAAAGCAGGCAAATATCGAAGGGAGCTGAGGGCATTTGTTCAAGACGATAACGAGACGTTATATGAAGCCTGGGAACGATATAAGGAACTACTGGCCAGAGTTCCTGATAATAGAATTCAAAAGTGGCAAGTGATGGAAGATTTCTATCATGGATTACGACTTGCAGATCAAGATAAGCTCGACCAATCAACAGGAGGGACAGTGTTGGGATCTAAACGCCCTAGTGAGATACATGATATTATTGAAGTTGTAGCCCTCAAGTCAAGTCAAGAAAGGAGACCATCTCGCCGAACTCAAGATGTACATGCTGCACAAGGAATACAATCTTCAGAAATAGTGGCTCAGCTGGAGTCACTTAATAGAAAATTCGAGCAGATGATGTCACTAATGGGAAATTCCAGCAATTATAGCCCTACATGTAACACTTCATATTCAAATCAAATTGAAAATGCTAACTTTATTTCCAATCCATTTTACAGGAACAACGATTATGGTTGGAGACATAATCCGAAGTTTGCCTATAATCAGAATCAAGGCCAATCTTCTGGTCCATCAAAAGATTATATACTGAAAAGGCAACCTGATACTCCATAATATCAATCATCAAATCACATGCAGGAGATGATGGCACAGATCATAAACACAATGCAAGCGTTACAAAAGAATATGAAATCTAGAGCCACGAGTCAGGATGCATCAATTTGAAATCTGGAAAGATAACTGGGCCAGATGGCGGCACAACTGACTGGACGTACACCGGGCTCTCTCCCAACCAACACAGAGAAAAATCCAAGGGGGGAAGAGCAAAATAGGCCTTGATTTTCATCAGAACTAAGTCAAGCTGACGACTATAATTCAGAACTATTTTTATCCTTTTTATTTTATTTAATTAATTATTTATTCTTTGTTCTTTAGATTAGTTTAATTAGTTGCTGATTTTAATAGAATTAGTTTCGATGATAATTTTATTTTATTTTTATTTTTAATTAGACATTTATTTTATTTTTTTATGGAGTCATCTAATTTAATTAATATTTAATGTGTGCGAGGAGAGGACTTTCGGGGCGTCAACTCCAAGCATGGGTGTCAACTCCAAGAATTGATTCCCTCCACCCGATAACCCGATAAGACGAGACATATCACGGGCCCAAACGAAAAAAAAGAAAAAAAATGGAATCTCATCCAACACGGAAATGACTTATCGGCCGCAAAAGCTCCATGCACGAGCTCCGAGCATATTGAACGCCATGCATGCGTCACATCGAAGACTTGCACGAGTATGCCCTGCCACCTGTTCTCTTTACGGCCGAAGCTCGGACATGCTTCATGCTCGGACATGACAAGACGAGCTGCCACCCACATTATGCCCTGCCACCACAACCCGTTCCCGCTACGGCCGAGTTGCCACACCGGCCGCCACCTGACCTCGGACATGACAAGGCGAAACAGACGAATCACCTTGAAAATTGGCCAAGCTCTTACGACATGACCCTTCACTGCACGCATCACGTGGGAAAGGTAAGTTTACGCCCGAAGTTTCGTCCGTAAATTCTTAGCCTTCGTGTTTTGCAGATCAAGCTCCTCTTTACGGCCGAAGTCACAGCCGGTTCCACCCTATTTCTTGCGGCCAAATTCTCAGCTACCGCCGATCCTTACGCCCGGACTGTCGATCCCTTACGCCTTCTGACAACAACAACACTCCCCTTGTTCTTTACGGCCGAGCTTCCACATCGCGGACCGGAGACGACCCCTTACGCCCAAAAGCGATCCTTACGCCGGGACGAGTAAGCGGTCTCCATTTCGCCCTTTCTTCCTTACGGCCGAAGTGGCTCCGCTCTTTCATCTTTACGGCCGAAGTTTCAATGTTTCTCCGCCCAAAAGGCCTTACGGCCGAAGTCTCACCGACGTCACCATAGCTCCCTTACGCCCAAAAGCGCACCGCAGCCTGTTCCTTACGGCCGAGAAGCCAAAGTGCCCTCTACTCCTTACGGCCGAGTCACCTCCGACCTTCAGCTCTTCATCAACTACGGCGAGCTTCATCACCTCGGCCGAAGTTCTTCATCAACTACGACCGAGGTTCTGCCGCTTCCACCGAGCTTGCACCTTTGTTGATTTTTGTCCAGATCAAAATGAGGCGATTTGCTAATATATGGAGGGGACGTCACGAACGACGACATCCGAATGTTCAGCCGGCCTCACAACCCTCACAACTAATCTCCCACCCCGGAGATTATTATTGGACCAAGCCAGAGTATCAAGCTCGATATGAACGGATGTCTGAGATTCGAATTCATGCCACCAGATTTTCAGATACTGAATTGCTGAGGGAGTATAATTTACTTGCAGATATTCATCTATTATTTTCTCAGATTGGACTCTCTGACTTTGTGCATTCTTGGTGACCAACTTATGAAGTACTAATTATGGAATTTCTCTCATCATTGGAGGTCTTTAATTTAGATGGCAGGAATTATGATCAGCCTCGCATTTTATTCCAACTTTATGGGCGACCTTTTACTCTCACTCTAGGAGAGATTAATAATATCTATGGATTTCCCAACCATGGATCTCCTTCTGTACCTGCTGACTTTGATGCTGAAACTTTTTGAAAACAGATAACAGAAGAAGACTGATTGGTTTGGAACACCGCTAAAGATAGCTCAATTCAAAATCCTGTTCTGCGCTACGTCCATCGCATGCTAAGCAACACCTTAAGTGGGATACCTCATCCACAGCATGCTTCACAGAACTCCTGTTAATGTGGGTGCCTTCATCATTCGTCGATTCCAGCGCCGCACTACTCATCGTGGTGGTAGCATTAATATGGGTGCCCTTCTCACATCTATCGCTCAGCACCTACAACTTGACTTGGATGATCTCGAAGCTGTGACAGGAAACACTCACCTCACTCGTAGGACTATTCATGCTATGGGTCTCGTAAAGACCAACAACTCAGGGATCAAAGTTTTTATTTTTAAAGGCCACCATCAGGAGGTGCCCTGCTCAGATCGAGATGCTTTCACGCCAATTAATCCAAATAATTGGCTCCTTTTTAGGCAGGTCATAGCTCCAGTAATCCCACATGCAGGACCATCTACCTCTGTCGGACAGCCACACCAGGATGAACCTTTCTCCTGGTTTGATTCTACTGATTATGCAGCAGCCCAACCCTACCTTCAACAGCCACAAGGATTCCAGGCTGCATCACCGGCAGCTTCCCAATATGCCATATCCGTCCATTCACCCTATATGCCGATGCCTTCTCCGATTCCATCTCCAGCACAAGAGAGCTCTTCTGATTCCTCGTTCATACCTGCTACTCCTTATGAGGAACGCGACTCGATGGAAGTATCTGCCCCTTTACAGGAACCTGTGCAGAATCACTATATAGCACCAGAACCTACTTTCACTTCGGCCCCAGAGCAGACTTACTATCCACCTCCGCCACCTCAGCCTGACTATGCTTCCATGCAAAACTTATGAAAATCAATTCGTCAGGCAGGGGAGTTTCACACTTTTCAAAAAGAGCAACTTCGTCAGTCAGGGCAGTTGCACGCTATTCAGGAAGAGCAACTTAGACAAGCCCAAGAGTTGACCAACATCCGAGCCGATTTTAGAAATATGGATAATCGTCAGGGTCGTTTCGAATCCCTTCAGAATCAGCATGCGCACATGACAAGGCGCATCCATGAGTATCATATGCGCCAAGGAAATCTTGGCTACCATCCACCATCACCACCCCACAGATAGTAAATCCGGTTGTGTCTTTTTCCTTTTCTTTATTTTTATTTCTTTAATTTTCCTTTTTATCGAGTATGTGTCACTTTCCCTTGCTGGCTTTAACACTGAGGACAGTGTTTAGTTCAAGCTTAGGGGAGTTTGCATTTCCTGCATTGCATGTTTATTTCTTTTTATTTGCCTATGTATGCATTTATCTAAAAAAAATTGAAAAATTAAAAAAATTTCTAAAAAATACCATTGCATGCATTTATTTTTGCTACCATCTTACAAACTCTTGTCTTACTATTTTAATTATCTTTTAGTAAAAAGTTCAAAGACATGTCGTTAACTGATGAAATTTGAATGCTTTTCTTTCTTATCACTTGCTATTTTAGTATCAAACTTATGGACTGTGTGCCTATGCTAAGTAAAATTATGAATGACTAGACGACAAAATCATATTCATGCCATTTTATTTATTTTAAATCTTGATAGTAGTAGCCTTCTTATTGACCATATCAAGTACTTTTTGAGCTTATAAAAAAGAAGGGGTAGTTAAACCCCAACAAATGAATAAAGTTATGTGTAGGTACAAAAGTGTTATCTGGAACCAAGATGTGTTCGGATAATTAGATCCGTAGGGATTCATGCCTGGCGACTTAAGGACAACTGCTCTGGGATCCGTCGATTGAAAACCTGCTACAAGGACCATCTTGTGGAATATGGAGAAGCACAAGAGTACTGAATCATGGCTAACTTCGAACTCTTCATTCAGAACCTTGGTTGTTCGGGCAAGTAAACTCGAAGGGTGCCTTATCACCTGTTGTCCTAAGGCCATCTAGTCTGGGAGTCATCAGTCCAAAGTCCGCTACATGGACTTCCTTGTGCAATCCTGCTTGAAGATTAGAACTTTTAAAATGATTGAAAATAAAGTTGAAAAAGAAAAAGAAAAAGTTTTAAGCTAATTAGTACTTATGTGTTCAATATTAATGATATTATTTGATAGAAAATTTATTTTTCTACAAGGCTGAATTTGAGATTGTTTAAATTTGTATAGCATTCAGAACCTCTATGAAAGCTAAGTGCATGGAAAATGATAAGATGCTGAGTAGTAGGTGTGTAGAAGAACTGCGTGAAAAAATTAGTCAGTTGACAATATGGAGGCTATGATGGAACTTTCTTGAGCCTTGCCTTGAATTTTTGATTGAGGACAAGCAAGACTTTAAGCTTGGGAGAGTTTGATGCATGCAAAATACAACATATTTTAGAATATTATTTTAATTAATATTTCTGTAATTTGTTCATGGCATGCATCATTTTTAGTCACTTTTAATCGTAATTCTGGATTTATCAATTTTAAATTATTAATTCTCTGGATACTTTAATTGTGGATGGATTAATTAAATTTTGATAATTATTTTGCAGGAGAAATCGAATATATGATTATCCGAGAATTATATTTGATCAATCCGATTGGACGTATCGGCCGAAATTCCGAAAAATTTATCCTTACGGCCGAGATCTCCGATTCAAATATGTTTATCGATTCAAAAGAGGTGTTACGGCCGATAACTCAAATGGAATCATCATTTTGACCGAGATTAGAGAGAAAATTTGTATTTTTGGCCGAGATATGAAAGGTAAAGATAAATGATTTTATCTTTTGGGCGTAACAAGATTAAATTCTTTCCTTACGGCCGAGATTTGGAGGGAGTAAAAGGGTTTATCTCTTTGGGCGTAAAGATAAAAGAATTTTGTTACGGCCGATATTCGAAGGGGGTAATGGCAGGGAAATTTGGTTTTGGCCGAGATTCAAAGGGAGTAATGATAGGGACTCTTCTTTGTTTTGGCCGAGATTTGGAGGGGGTAAAGATAAAAGGATTCATTTTGGCCAAGATTCGAAGGGGGTAAAGATAAAAGGATTTATCTTTTGGGCGTAATAGTTAGAGAATTATCATTTTTGGCCGAGTTTATCTCACAATTTTAAAGTCAACCGTACGATGTTACGGCCGGGATGAAATTGAAGGCCGTCCGCACCTATAAATACGGGAAGAATCCGTCGTTTCAATTCGTGCTCTGAAGTTCAGGTTTCTTCCACGGCGAGTCGTGAGCTCTGCAGGCTACGACCAAGAGGAGAGAGGTGCGACGGTTGGAGGTTGATCGCGACCCTGATCAAGTTCGAGAGGCTGCCCGACTGTCTGCCAGATTCGAGATCTCTATTTTGAGTGTAATTCTTTCAATTTTATGATTTGTATTTTATTATCTCTCCGAAATTTCTAGGATGAACTCCATGTTTTTAGGATTATTATTTTAGGAGATTATTAATTGAAGGGAAATGTTTGGACCCTATTTTATTTGCTTTAATCTTTTCTGATCAATTATTAATTGTGCTTAATGCTTTTATGTTAGTTAATTAAATTTCTGAAATAGGCTATACCAGTTTGTGGAGTGTTTAATTTCAGAATTCATTATACTAATTATAATTGATTTTATTTGGAATTAATAATTGACATAAATTTGATAACTAGTGTGTGAAGAATCAAGTTTGTGTGGTCTATTAATCTATACCAGTTTGTGAAGTGATTAATAGTCTAGAGAATTCAATTTAATGCATCTTAATTTTAATATGATTTTGGGGGTACCAGTCGTGGAGACTTCAATTCTTATTAAATTAAGATAGTTCTATATGATTAGATTGAGGGATGCCAGTCGTTGAGACCACAAGTTAATCATGTTAGATTACTTTAGGGAGACTCTAATCCATCTTTAAAGATTAAATTTATCTTTTATGATTCAAATATTTATCCTGATCTATTTTCATCCTAAGGCCTAACTTCAACACCACTATCTTATCTTTATCTTATTTTCTTTATCTTTTAAAACTCATTTTCAAAATCCATGTTTTTTTCTCTCTTATTAATTTATAAATTCAGATATTGAATTAATAATATTCCTCGTGGCTTCGACACTCTTACTCATATTACTATATTACTTGAGCGACTAATGCACTTGCTAGCGATTTTATTTTGCTACATCATTTCAACGCATCAATGTACATTGATCAAATCGCGCTCAGTGAGTTCATCGCCCTAATCAATGATTTGAAGAACGTAGATGCGAAGGTTGATGATGAAGATCAAGCCCTATTACTCCTTTATTCTCTGTCATCTTCATATAAAACTTTTAAAGAGGCGATGATCTACAGTAGGGACAAACTCACGTTTGATGATGTTAAGGGCAGACTGCTGAGCAAAGAAAAGTTGAATAACGAATTGGGATCAAGTAGCAAATTTGATGATCAAGCCTCAGGTCTGATCGCAAGAGACAGACATCGGACAAGAAATCAAAATCAAGATAGATCTAGATCCAAGTCGAAGAACAGAGATAAAGTCTGCAATTATTGCAAGAAGAAGGGTCATATCAAAGTAGAGTGTTACAAATTATGGAATAAGAATAAAAGAATTAACGAGAGCAACGAGAAGGGAAATCAAAAGGCTGAAGTTGCAGATGGTGTAGTAGAAAGTGAAAATGAAGATGTTATGTTGGTAACGACATCAAACAAATCCAGATCATCAAGTGAATGAATTCTCGATTCTGGATGCTCATATCATATGTGTCATAATCGAGATTGGTTCTCCACGTACAAATCTGTTGAAGGTGGAGTCGTTCTTATGGGCAACAATGCTGCCTGTAAAACTGTTGGTATTGGGTCCATCCAGATTAAGATGTATGATGGAATTGTTAGAACATTATCTGAAGTCAGACATGTTCTTGATCTGAAGAAGAATCTCATTTCACTCGGTGTGTTAGACTCAAATGGTTGCAAAGTTGTTATTGAGTCTAATGGAATGGAGATTTCTCGTGGTGCTCTTGTGTTAATGAAAGGCTTGAAAATTGGTAGCTTGTATGTTCTCCAAGGTTCGACTATGATGGGTTCAGTAGTAGTCTCATCTACCTCAGAGGAATATTGTACAAAATTATGGCATATGCGTTTGGGCCATATGAGTGAGAAGGGCATGCAAATTCTCAACAATAGAGGTCTTCTTCCTGGTGCAAAAGTTGGAAAATTAGAGCTGTGTGAACATTGTATCTTCGGAAAGTAGAAGAGAGTTAGTTTCGGCTCAGCCATTCATAAGACGAAGAGAACTCTTGATTACATCCATTCAAATTTATGGGGTCCTTCTCAGGTTCCTTCAAAATGAGAAAATAGGTATTTGCTGACATTTATTGATGATTTATCTAGAAAAGTTTGGGTCTATTTTCTAAAGCATAAAGATGATGTAATTGAAACATTCAAGTCATGGAAGACTTTGCTAGAGAAGCAATCTGGAAAAGTTGTGAAGAGGCTGAGGACTGATAATGGACTAGAATTCTGTAATTCTAAGTTCAATGAATTTTGTGACAAAGAAGGTATTGCAAGGCATCACACAGTTGTGAGAACTCCACAGCAGAATGGAGTCGCAGAAAGAATGAACATAACTCTACTAGAAAGAGCACGATGTATGTTGCCAAATGCAAGACTTGGCAAGGAGTTTTGGGTAGAAGCTGTCAATCTGGTATGTCACTTAGTGAATCGGTCTCCCCATCGATCCTTAGACTTAAAAATTTCTGAAGAAGTGTGATCAGGTAATTCTCCTAATTACTCACATTTAAGAGTTTTTTGTTGTCCTACATATGCACATGTTAATAATGGAAAGCTTGAACCTAGATCTAGGAAGTGCATATTTCTTAGTTATAAATCTGGTGTTAAAGATTATAGATTACGGTGTCCTGAAACTAAGAAATTTATTATCAGTATAGATGTTACTTTTGATGAATCTGCGATGCTTCACTCGAGAAAAGATTTGTCTATTATTGATGATATAGAAAATCAAAGACTTTGGAGAAGATAGAGTTAGAACTTTCAAATTCTTAAAAGAATGATGCTACTGATACTCCTGAAGTTCGTACATCACCTCAAGTTTAGCAGCAATACATGTTAGCTCGTGATAGACCGAGGAGAAAAATAAAAGCACCTCAAAGGCTCGGATTTGAAGAACTTGTGGCTTATGCATTAAGTGTTGCTGAAGATATTGAGTTATCTGATCATTCCTCTTATTCTGAAGCTATTCGAAGTCCTGATTGCAATAAGTGGTTAATAGCAATGTAGGAAGAAATGAAATCTCTACAGAAGAATTGCACTTGGGATCTTGTAAAATAACCTGTGAATAAGAAGATTGTTGGTTGCAAATGGATGTTCAAGAAGAAAGAAGGAATCAATAATGAAGAGACAAAGTACAAAGCAAGATTGATGGCAAAATGTTACAGTCAAGTAGAGGGTGTTGATTTTCATGATGTGTTCTCTCCAGTTGTGAAACATACTTCTATTCGTACTTTACTTGCTATTGTTGCTTTGCAGAATCTTGAACTTGAGCAACTAGATGTTAAGACTGCATTCTTACATAGCGATCTAGAAGAAGATATATATATGGAGCAGCCATAGGGTTTCATGTTGAAGGTAAAGAAGACCAAGTTTGTCATCTGAAGAAGTCCTTGTATGGATTTAAACAATTCCCTCGACAGTGGTATAAAAGATTTGATTCATTCATGTTGAGTATTGATTTTGCTAGAAGCAAATATGATAGTTGTGTGGTTCATTCATCTATTTGTTGCTCTATGTTGATGATATGTTAATTGCAGCAGAAGACATATCTGAAATTAATATTTTAAAAAATAAATTAAGTTCTGAATTTGAGATGAAGGATCTTGGAGCAGTAAAGAAGATTTTGGAAATGAAAATTTCTAGAGATAGAAGTTCAGGAAGACTATTTCTGTCTCAACAGAAATATATTGAAAAAGTCTTTGAGCGTTTTGAAATGCAGAATGTTAAGGCTGCCAGTACACCGATTTCAGCACACTTTAAACTCTCAGCTTCATGTTCATCACAATCTGATGAAGACAAAAGGTATATGTCAAAAGTTCCTTACTGTAGTGCAGTTGGTAGCATTATGTATGCAATGATTTGCACTCGTCCTGATATATCTCATGCTGTCTGTTGTTAGTAGATATATGTCTAATCTAGGAAAGAAGCACTGGGAAGTTGTTAAGTGGATACTGAGATATTTAAGAAGTACCTATGATGTATGCTTGAAATTTGGTAGAAATTCAATTGGACTGATTGGCTATGTTGATTCAAATTTTACAGGAGACCTTGATAGAAGAAGGTCTCTAACTGGTTATGTATTTACTATTACTGATTGAGTTGTGAGTTGGAAAGCTATTTTGCAGGATACAATAGAATTATCCACCAGTGAAGCTGAATACATGGTCATCACTGAAGCTGTAAAAGAAGTTATCTGGTTGAGAGGACTAGTTGGGGAGCTCACTATGAAAGAGGAAGCTACTATCATATATTGTGATAGTCAAAATGCAATACATCTTACAAAAGTTCAAATGCATCATGAAAGGACAAAACATATTGATGTGAGATATCATTTTGTTCGTGATATTGTGGAAAAGCAAGATGTTCAAGTTCAGAAGATTAGCATCCATGACAATCCAACAGATATGATGACAAAGAGCTTACCTATTGCCAAGTTCGACTGTTGTTCAAACTTGACGGGCGTTACGCAAAGATCAAGCTAGGCCCATCTAGGTCATTCGGCAAAGGAGAGCAAGTTGAGCATTTTATGTTTTGAAAGTTTTGTAAAATTCAAGTCAAGGTGGAGATTTGTTGATGTGCCTTGAATTATGTACCATGTACCCAAAATTATGAAAGAAAAAAAAATGAGAAGGAAAAATGAGGATCTATGACGGAAGCGGAGGACTTGGGCCGTTAGGCTCAAACCCGTAGCCCACCACTGTTTCTCGTGGGGGCTGCGGGGGGCGAAGCCCCTCCCGGTATGGACCTTTATATATAAGGGTTAGGATTTTATATGATGTACTCTCTTTTGACTCATAGTGAAATTCTTCTGGCAGCAGCCTCCTTTGCCCGTGGATGTTTCTCTTTTGTTCACATTGATCAATAGGGTTTTACCACGTTAAATCTCTATGTTCATCTTCTCTTTCTTTCGTTATTTTTATTGTTCATCGATCCTCGGTGTTTTATTCCCAGCACCAGTTTTCTATCATGTCTATGAACGTAACCTATTTTGGAGGAACATAATTTTTTTATGAGGTGTAGAGGTTTTATTGATTGATAGTTTAGTTGATCAACTTTGAGCCTATCTTCTTAACATGGACAATTTAGCATGAGCACAAGCCATGTTATTTGTCAGCATTTGAACCAGCATGGAAAATAGATTGCCTAGAGTTGATATAGTCTCTAGATGCAACGCGTTCCATTTTGCCAACACGACCACCTTTTTTTGTTGTCAACAAGGGTCGTTCTATTTGCTCAATTTTCTCTCTACTATTGTCTCTTTTCTTTTGCAATAGTTACTTTGAGACAATGCAGATCCATTTTTCATACCCATGATGATAAAATCAACGAAAAGAAGGTATATTTTAACTCAATATAGTTTAATGAAAATATAAATAGAAATGGATGTACAATGATAAAAATATAAAATAAATTAAATTTGATGTAGCAAATATGTATACAACAGTATGCATCAAAATTTTCCAAACTTAAATTATTATTTGTTCTCAAGCAAGCTTCAAGATATTTTGCTAATAATATCATTTTTCATGTACATTGTCAAAGAATTTCTTCACTTGTCATTTATTTTCACTACAAGAAAAATGAATTTTGATTACCATAATTAATGAAGAGATCCGAATCAGGTCGATAAAAATTATTATTAACAACTAGAAAAAAACTTTGGTTGTCAACAATAAGGACTAGAAAAAAAAATTTCTTAAAGTTTCATGGTTGGTCATTAAAAGTTAACTATAAGAATAAGATTAAACTTGACGTTAAAATATTTAAATTAAGCATCTCGTCATTAAAGATATTGATGGGTGAAATAAAAATTACTCTTAAAATAATATTAATGATATTTAGAAACTAGAATTAATATACTAATTGATATGCATTTTTTTATTTTGTTTTCTTGAATTTCTTCTCTTACTCGATATTCCTTCTTCTCCAATAATATTATCATTATTTTAAGATTAATGATGCGTTTGTATTTGTAACAATAAAATTTGCTAGCAAGTGCACTAGTCGCTCAAGTAATATAGTAAAAAGGAGTAAGAGTGTCGAACCCACGAGGAATATTATTAATTCAATATCTGGATTTATAAATTAATACGAGAGGATAAACATGGAATTTTGGAAAAAGAGTTTTAAAAGATAAAATAGAGAAAATAAGATAAAGATAAGATAGTGGTGTTGAAGTTAGGCCTTAGGATGAAAATAGGTCAGGATAAATATTTGAACCATAAAAGATAAATTTAATCTTTAAAGATGGATTAAGAATTTTCTCAAGTTATTAATTTATAAGATTAACATCACAGAGTCCACAGACTGGTATTTCTGCTATTTAATCCGGTAAATCAAACTATCTTAAATTTAATCAAACCTAAAGTTCCACAAACTGGTATTCGTCAGATAAGATTAAAATTAAGATGCATTAATATGAAAATCCTAGACTATTAATCACTCCACAAACTGGTTAGATTAACAGACCACATAAACTTGATTCTCCACACACTAGTTATCAAATTTATGTCAATTATTAATTTCACATAAAATCAATTAATTTAATTAATGAATTATGAAATTAAATAATCCACAAACTGGTAAGTACTCAACTCGGAAATCCAAATAATTAAATCAAAAACATTAAGCACAATTAACTAATTGATCAGAAAAGATTAAAACAAATAATATAGGGTTCAAATAGTTTCCCTTCAATAATAATCTCCTAACATGAAATAAATAAAAATATGGAGTTCATCCTAGAAATTCTGGAGAGATAATAACAAAATAATAATAATTGGAAGAATTACACCCAAATAGATAAAAGTCGAAGCTTCGGATCATGGGCAGACAGTCGGGCAGCCTCTCGGACTTGATCAGGGTCGCGATCAACTTTCAGCCGTCGCACCTCTCTCCTTTTGGTCGTAGCCTGCAGAGCTCACGACTCGCCGTGGAAGAAAACCTGAACTTCAGAGCACGAATTGAAACGATGGATTCTTCACGTATTTATAGGGTGCGGACGGCCTTCAACTTGATCTCGACCGTAACATCGTATGGTTGACTTTAAAATTATAAGATAAACTCGGTCAAAGATAAATCCTTTTATCATTACGCCCAAAGATAAATCTTTCTTATCTTTTTACGCCCAAAGATAAATTCGGCCAAAAGAATGATTTTATTGCCATTACTCCCTCCAAATCTCGGCCGTAACGACTTGTTTTATCTTTACTCCCAAAGAGATAAAATTTCTTTTACTCCCTCCAAATCTCGGCCGTAAGGAAGGAACTTATCTTGTTACGCCCAAAAGATCAAATTAATTAATTGTTACACCCTTCATCTTCATGCCATTACGCCCTCCAAATTTCGGCCGTAAGGAAAGACTTCTCCTGTTACGCCCAAAAGATAAAAACATTTATCTTTACTCCTTCAAATGTTAGCCGTAACAAAGAATTAAATCTTGTTACGCCCTAGAAATCTCGGCCGTAACGACTTGGGTGTAAAAATCTCGGCCGTAAGAAATAATTTCTTTGAATTTCGGCCGAGATTCGAATTTTCCTGCAAAATAATTATCCAAGTTTAGTTAATCCATCCACAATTAAAATATTTAGAGAATTTAATAATTAAAATTGATAAATCCGGAATTACGATTAAAAGTGACTAAAAATGATGCATGCCATGATCAAATTACAGAAAAATTAACTAAAATAATTAACTAAAATATGTTGTATTTTGCATGCATCAATTAAAAATAAAGATGAAATGTCTTAGTTTTTTAAATTTAAATATTTATTTCTATTAATACTTAGATGACAAATTTTGTGAATAACGCCTAGTTAAAAATGCCGACGTCTCTTTACCTATAATAATTAATAATATTTAATTATTCATTTTTTATGTATGTTTAACTTATTTTATTTAACTTCTATTAGGATTTAATATATACTACATTAGTTTTTATTTTCTCAAAAAAATGATGAAAACATGTATAAAGAACTGCTTATTATTTTAAGATACTTTTCCTTCAACTTTTACTGATTGGAGTATAAATAATCCACTTCTAACCTAATTTTTTTTCTTTCGCCCAAGATGGTGTTATTCTTCTTCAAGGTACATCCATTTGTCTTCCGTCACATCGGCAAGGTTCTAGACTTCAGCGGTCGCCTCCGTGCATGGCGTGGAGGGGGCCATCGAAGCCACCTCACGTGTGGAGGCAGACCTTGGCGGCCACCTCTCGCGCTAGGGCAATCGTCGGGGCTGCCTCTGCCTTGAGGGGGCTTTGGCGGCCGCCTCTCAGGCTAGGGCAGCCATGGGGGGGGCTTTCCGTGTGAGGCAAATTGAACGACCACCTCACGCACGGAGGCGTCCGTGACGTATATTCTGGCCTTTGTTTGTATGATTTGATGCAAAGTTTCCTAATATCCAAACATTGCTAGATCACAGGTTATGCCTGAAAGATAAATTGTTTATGCACAATTTTATATTAGCAACTCTGTCTATTTGACAAACTATGTTGCAACAAATGGTAACATCATGCTCGGAGGATCATGTAGGTTTAATATTTGTGAATCTCTAAAGTAGAGGTAAATTACACGAATGGTCCATCAACTTTGAGTCGATTTTCAACTGGTCCCTCAACTTCAATTTATAATCAGAATGTCCCTCATCTTTTATTTTTTTGCACGATTAGTCCTCTTGACTGGTGATAATGCACTTCCCGCTTGCCTTGCATATGTGGCCGACATGTCAATCATTTTTTTCTCATCCGCGTCATTTAAGTTATCAACGTCATTTAATGCTCCAAACCAGGTAAATTACGGATCGTCCCCCAACTTTGAATCAATTTCTAAATAGTCCCCCAAGTTTGATATTATTGCACGATTCATCCACTTGACTAGTAAGAAATAGTCTTCCGATTATCTTGCGACGTGGCATAATAAAAAAATTTTAACTAGTTGACATCACACAATAAAAAATATTATAAAAATTTCAGAACGTGAATGAGCTGGCAGAGAGGGGTGTCGGACCCCCTCTCCAAGCTCGCCCTTTGGCGAGCTGGCATAGGGGGCGCCGACACCCCTCTTCAAGCTCGCCCACTGGAGAGCTTCGCACAAGGGGCGCTTACGCCCCCTCGCGAGTTCGTCAACATTTTTATCATTTTTTATTTTTTAGTCTCTCACCTTTGAGTCGTTTAGAGTCGTCGACGAGCTCGCGAAGGAGCGTTGACACTCCTTGTGCAAAGCTCGCTAGTGAACGAGCTTGGAGAGAGGGATTGGCGCCCCCTATGCCAACTCACCAAAGGGCGAGCTTAGAGAGGGGGGCCGACACTCCCCCTCTGTCAGCTCGTCCGCATTCTTAATTTTTTATAATATTTTTTATTGTGTGATGTCAGCTAGTTAAATTTTTTTATTATATTTTATTATGTCACATTGCAAAATAATCGGAAGACTATTTCTTATCGGTCAAGTGGATGAATCATGCAATAATATCAAAGTTGGGGGACTATTTAGAAATCGATTCAAAGTTGTGGGACGATTCATGAAATTTACCTGGTTTAGAGCGTTAAATGACGTGGATGACTTAAATGACGTGGATGAGATAAAAATGATTGACGTGTCGGTCACGTATGCAAGGCAAGCGGGAAGCGCATTATCACCGATAAAGAGGACTAATCATGCAAGAAAATAAAAAATAAGAGATGTTCTGATTATAAATTGAAGTTGAGGGACCAATTGAAAATCGACTCAAAGTTGAGGGACCGTTCGTGTAATTTAACTGATTTCAATTTTTTATCCTCTAGAAACTATGTTCAGATCTCCCTAAATGTAAAACATGTCCTGGTTCTTTCCTACTTGACAAGTCAGTGATTAGACCTCATAATTTCTAATGTAATTTTTTACCTTTTGGCAGAATGGAGGTGATCTAGCTCTCAGAATTACAGGTAGTAAAGTAAGAGTTTCAGGAGAAATGCCAAATAAGTCAAATTCACTACAAGAAAACTTAATTTCATTGACAATAAAATTCTGCCACAATGTAAGATGGATTTATGACTAATTGGTGGCAATAAGATTATTTGAAGTCCTAAAACATATTTAAATTCCTCCAAATCCATCCCCAAAAAATATAATTCAACAAATAATAGTCTAATATTGAAAACATAAATATAAATTGAACTTAACTTTTATTTTACTTGAGAAATTAGTGATTCATATACTAAGGTGCTAGCGAAAGGCACTTATAAAATAAAATAAAAAAACTTACTGAAGCACTTAGGTTTTGTATGAATCAATAGATGGTCTTGTTTGAAATACTTCATCTCACAGTATTTTTTATTTTAGTAAAATATGCAAGCCATGTTTCATGCCAGCCTGACCAAGAATATTATATATGAGATCTCCTAAAATAGATGCTGCCTAGGAGAGGACGGTGCCCTAATCAGAATATATGAGAAATTTAATTAGTCAGCAGCAGCCACACAATGATTGATTTAATTAATTCCAACTACTTGCTTAATTTAATCATCACTATTTAATTATATGGATGTCATTGATCCAACTGGGCAGTGATATCATCTCTTGCTGAAGTTATCCATTGGATAATTATAGAAGGATAGATATGACTTAGAGGAATAAAATCAATGTATATATATAATGTATAATTTCTTTTGATCAGTGTTTGCAGATTCACCACCTGAAATTAATTCCTAATAAATGCGTTCCTGATAAAAAAAATATCAAGACACTTTATATTAATGATGATACTTATCTCAATTTAAGTATTCATATCATGATTCATTGCCAATGGGAGCCTAAGTTATGAAGCTGCATCTACTATTCATATTGAATTTAAGCCTCTTTTGTAATAATGTAAATAAAGGTGATATTATTATAAAATAAATATAGCAAGCCACTTTTTATTTCTTTGTTGTAGTAAACTTTGGTTTAATGTGTAAATTCAGTATATATATGATGCATATCAAAGTAATTTTTCGGAAAAAAGAAATCACTTTTGGCAATATTTTAATTGTAAAGAGAAGGAAATATACTGCAAACAATTGTGCAATATAAAATTAAAAAGTTCATCATTAATTATATAATTCATTTTAATTATGTAACTTACTAACAATTACAATAATCAAATTGGATTAACACTTTGATATATAAGAAATCAAAATTTTTAATGCAAAATTTTCTAATCCTGATTTGAAAACTAAAGTCCAATTCACTGCGTCCTATTCAAAATTATAATAATTATGCAATATACATGGACAGGCTAAAAGATTGGGCAACCAAATATTTTGAAGGAGAGAAGTACACTTGATCAATTATGATATGATCATGGTAAGATTCCGGTCACTACAAGAAATATGGGGATTACAGACAGTCGAAATCGTCTGTAATTTCCGTAAATTTTTTCATTTTTCGATGGAATCGAGACGTTCGAAAAATGGTCGTCGCAAATCAATTTCCGACGGTTGGAAAAGAAACGCTAAAAATTTCGACGGTTTCGTCGACCGTTGTAAATATCGACGGTTCTACCGTGAAAAATTTCGGTGGTCGCCCACCGAAGTTTCGACGGTCAAAATCATCGCAAAAAAAAATTATAATATAAAAAAAATTAGCCAGCTGGCGGCCAGATTCGACTGCTAGGCGGCCAACGGCAGCCGCCAGCGACCGAGATCCGACCGTTGGGGGCCAAATCCGCCGCCAGACGGCCGAATCCGAACGTCCGGCGGCCGATCCGGCAGCTAGGGTCAGATCCGGCCGCTGGGGACCAGATCCGGCCAGATTCGACCTCTGGCGGCCGGATCGGCCGCCAGCGACGAGATCCGGCCACTTGACGGTCCGGGTCGAAGAGAGAGAGACGTCGACGGGAGAGGGTCGCCGGCGGTCGACGCTGACGTCCTCGTCGGCCGAGAGAGGGAGAGGGAGAGGGGGAGAGAGAGGAGGGGTATATATATATATATATATATATATATATATATATATATATATATATATGGGGAGAGAGAGGAGGGGTATATATATATATATAGGTGGAAAGTTGAGAAAGCGGGAAAACGAAAAAAAAAAAGCGGGATAACGAAATTTTAATTACCGACGGCTCTGGCCGTCGAAAAAGTAAATATTAATTATTTTTAAAATTATCGACGGTTGTGACCATCGAAAATTGTTTAATTGTAAAAATAAAATACTATATTAATTAGTTATATATTTATTTTTTATTTTATCGACGGTTTGAACAGTCGCTAATTATTACCGACGATCGGAACCATAAAAAATTGTGACGGTTTAGACTGTCACAAATTATATTAATAAAATACTCCTTATATTATATTATTATAAATTTACTGACGGTTACGACCGTCGAAAATTGTGCGGATTTTGCGACAGATGGATATCCGTTGAAAATATCGACGTTCCTAATCGTCAAAAAATAAAATAATAATATAATAAAGTACATAATTTATTATTTTCATTTCCGACGGGCATAACCGTCGAAAAATCTGTCGAAAATTATAACGGATAGATATCCGTCGAAAATATCGACGTTCCTAATCGTCGAAAATTAAAATAATAACATAACAAATTACATAATTTATATTTTCATTTTTTACGGTCGTAATCGTCGGAAATTACGACGGATGGATATCCATCGAAAATATCGACGTTCCTAAATGTCGAAATATAAAATAATAATATAATAAATTACATAATCTATTATTTTTATTTCCGACGATTGTAACCGTCGGAAATAATTTTATCGCAAAATCCGTCGCAAATTGCGACGAATTTCTATCCATGAGAAATTGTCTGTCGAAAAATAACAATTTTCTTGTAGCGAGTGACCTCCAGATAAATGTAAATGTCATCAACAATTAAATATGCCACGATCGTAAAAAAATTTAAATGTGATCATTGACCACAACAATAAAAAGTATGATTTTCCTACGTGGCATCGACGAAGCAACACAAAAGGTCGTATGTATATAAATACCGTGCATAATTATCAAGTTGAAGCATCGCAATAATTAAATCACCTTTTGACACCTTTATAATTTGATTTGCTCACGTCGCACAATTAGTAAAGTCAAGGCTGCATTTATCTCTAAAAATAATTAAGTTATCGAGGAAAATGTTTTCGAGAAGGTATACATTTATATATGGTTCGGAAATGAAAAATAAATAATGGTTTTTTTTCTTGATACAATATAGATATCAGGACAGTTGGAGAGAGAACAAAAATGCATAGGATACATTTTCAGCGAAATAATATACAACTTTTGTATATCCAACAGGAAGAACAAAAATATTTTTTTTGAACAAAATTATTGTGATTACCAAATGCCGAAAAAAGCAGAAAAAACTTCTTTGTCTAAAAAACGGAAAAAATTATCTTCATCTAAAATTTACCGTGCTACAATTCTGAATTTTAAGTGCAACACTTCGCATTAATTTGCTTGATATATATATATATATATATATATATATATATATATATATATATATATATATATAGCATTACAGTTTGCATTCACGTTGACAGGAATCATACGAGGAATTTTTATTTATCCGATTATTTATATACACACATATAATAAATATGTATGCGTGTGTATTTACATGGATCTCAAAATAAAATAAAAAAAGATTCATACACATGAACTGAACATTAAATTAAGTTAAATTAGCAAGATACCTTCTGGTTGTTGAAACTTGGAATCGCATGTGGTTGATATAATTGGTGGTGCAATATTCCAACAAAGTTCTTGACTACAATCTCCCTAGTTCAAGCATGAGAAAACGGTATCATGAGTTAAATGGTATCATGGTATCACAATCTCTCCCTGGTTCTTGACTACATCTGAGAACATTTAAATCACCCAAAAAATTAATTTTCCTATCATGATTTATCGATATTCAAAATGACTGACACTTGATGAAAATAAAAATTGTGAACTTGAAATTATTGATTACCGACACCAAATTCCACTATCCATTTAAATCGAGCAACTTGACTAAATTTAAAATATTTTTGGTGCAACGGCTACGACAAATTGAGCCATTTTGTTATAATTATAAGTCTACATTTTTTTCTAAAAAAAACAATAGCAATCCTCGTGACGTGTACTCACCCATCAATCATGGCGCTTAAAAGTCATATTTCTGATTAGAATATCTGAAGTCAAACCAATAATGCAAGTATTTAACATAAGCAAAATGAAGACATCAAGTGTCATTCTCAAACGGTACAAGTAGCATTAGCATGAAAATAGGAAACACTACTAGTTGTCCCACATTCTTTGTTTTGATATTAATTTTATTTCGCTCTCAACTTGTCTACTAGCCTATCCAAGTTAATTATCTCTCATCTTCAAGCATGCTTTGTATTATCAATTTATTTCAATCCATGCATACAATAACTTTAATTGCATTGTATGGCAGATTAATTTCCTTTTTAAAACTAAAGGGGAAAAAAAGGACAATTCAGATAAGGCAAGTGTACATGCAACTCTTGCCTGCCTCAATCATTTATAAAAGAGCTCTAACTCGTTCTCATAGGAGGAGAAGGAAGACCTTAACTCCAAGTTTTGGGGTTATAGTCGCCTTCTAGGAAACCTTGTGATCCTCGCCCTTGTCATCTTTACCATATATCCATCCACACTTTGCTGTTTCAGTTCTGAGAGGAATAAGGTAGATGTGATTAATCGATCATATAAGTTCATACCTTGCATGCATGAACTTGTTATCTCTTGCTACGACTGCATGAACTGTGGCATCTTGTTTAGTATCAGCCGTCAACTTCTCTTCTCTTTTGCATCACTACGCAATTATAGATACGGATTTAAAGATGGCGAGTTTTCAGAGAGTAGCAGAAGTGTTTCAACTATATATGAGTATGATGTAGTTTCAGAATCACGATCATGATATATATGGAGCAAAATGTAGCACTTGTGATTTCAAATGTTTCACAGAACGCTCAGAGTTGTCTTTTATTTTTTTTTTTAACGTGAAAGCAGCAGCAGCATATGGGGCATCCTGTTGCTGACGGGGGCGATGGCGACGAAATGGACATCAGAAGCCACCCTTCGGCGCGCCGCCATGCCGAGGACGACCCGCCGCTGTACCACAAGGTCGGGTACCCGACCCCGAAAACGCTGGCGAGGGAGTTCCGGGACACGCTGAGGGAGACGTTCTTCGCCGACGACCCCCTGCGCCGGTACAAGGACCAGCCGAGGTCGAGGAAGCTCCTGCTGAGCCTACAGTTCCTCTTCCCCGTCTTGGAGTGGGGCAAGAACTACAATCTGAAGAAGTTTAAGGGGGACGTCATTGCTGGCTTAACCATCGCCAGTCTCTGCATTCCTCAGGTATGTGCCCACGGAATCACTAATCAGCTTGACAAAAAAAAAAGATCATACTGTTTAGGGTTTGCGTTGAAGAATATTAATATCGCCTTCCTTCGCCTCTGATCAATCTTAGGACATTGGATACTCCAAGCTTGCAAACCTTGACCCACAGTATGGGCTCTGTAAGTTTTCTTAAACACGTTCTGCTGAACAAAAAGATTATGCGCCATGTCACCGCTTTGCATCCTGCTGGTTGGTGTCGGCTTGACTTGGTTGAATAAATTGCAGATTCCAGCTTTGTTCCGCCGCTGATTTATGCAGCCATGGGGAGCTCCAGGGACATAGCAATTGGACCAGTCGCTGTCGTCTCCTTGCTACTGGGATCGCTTCTCCAGAGCGAGATTGATCCCGTGAAGAATAAGGAGGAGTACCTGCGGCTTGCGTTTACGGCGACGTTTTTTGCTGGTGTTACGCAAGCTGCGTTAGGATTTTTGAGGTAATGGAGAATTATGACAATAATATTCCATCATGCCCTTAGGTCAAAGTTTGTAAAGGAAAAGAAAACTTCAACCAAACCTTCTTTGACATCGAGGACATGACAATGAAATAGACAAATGAATACAATTTAAGGTGATAAAATCTTCTTGTGAATAGAAAAAAAAAATTATCTGGGAACAAAAGAGGTAATAGTAAAAAAAAAAAATCCCCATGAGTAAAAAGAAATACATAGAGATAAATTTATACCTTTCATACGTAAGAGTTCTAGTCCTTCCTTAGCTTTTACCATGATCTTTTTTTCTCATTTTTTTCTTTCATAATTTTGAGTAAATTGTACAATAGTCAACTTCCATCTATGTATTAGCAAAACTTGTATTATCATTAGGTCGATCCGACCTAATTAGACTCGAATTAGTTTAAATCATGTCCGTGGTTGAATTTTTTTTCAACACTATTGGACCTGACCCGTTCTGAGGACACAAAATTTTTTATTTTGAAATTTAATTTTTAGCTTGTATCTTATTTTAAAATAAAAAAATTTATTAAAATAAAATATTTATAAGTGTGTAAAATAATATTTAAATACTTAAAAATTATTATATGATTTAAAGTAAATATTAAATAATATTTTATTACGTTAAATAAAACATAATGGACTGATAATTACGACCACCCGACCATTCAAATTTAATTTATCTAATGTATTTTGAGATTGTTTTTTTTTCTCCAAATATTGATTTGTGGGTCTCATTACGCTTTTCTGATCCATAAATCAGATTGGGCTTCTTGATTGAGTTCCTATCTCATGCTGCTATTGTTGGGTTTATGGGAGGGGCGGCCATCACGATTGCACTACAACAGCTGAAGTACCTACTTGGAATAAGGGACTTCACCAAAAAGACTGACATAGTCTCTGTCATGAAGTCCGTCTGGGGTCCAGTTCATCATGGGGTACGAAAGTTTTTTTTTCCTTTTTTGTTCACTAATCCTTTTCCTACTCAATTAATTATGGAGAAGTTTTCCATAACATAAAGAATAAACTGTTCTCAATTTTCTGCAGTGGAATTGGCAGACAATGCTTATTGGAATATGTTTTCTGGCATTTCTTCTGCTTGCCAAGTACATAGTAAGTTTTCTTGTTAGCCTTTGGCCGCAGACAAGGGAGTGGACTTTCTTTATGATAGCCCTGAACATGCATCATCTTAATAGGGAAAGAAGAAGAAGAGATTCTTTTGGCTGCCTGCAATTGCCCCATTGATCTCTGTTATTCTGGCAACATTCTTTGTGTACATCACTCATGCTGAAAACCAAGGAGTTCAGATCGTAAGTGCTCTTTCGTGCGGTTGTTTATTCCTGTTAGTAGCACATTCATGACTAACTCACTTTGTATGGCAATGAATTAAAGGTGAGGCACATAAAGAAAGGTATCAATCCATCATCAGTCAATAAGATATATTTCAGCGGACCAAACGCCGGGAAAGGTTTCAGGATCGGGATTGTTGCTGGCATGATAGGCTTGACGGTATGATACAATAATTAAGTTGGCAGTTCTTTCTGATCGAATAGTGTTCATAGCTGCATCAGTGCTTAGCAAAACCTTATGTTTATCAGGAAGCTGTAGCCATTGGAAGAACGTTTGCAGCCATGAAGGACTACCAGGTGGATGGAAACAAAGAAATGGTCGCGCTTGGGACAATGAATGTTGTAGGCTCAATGACTTCTTGTTATGTGGCAACAGGTAAAACTTTCATCAGCCAAGAACAAGCGTGGGAAGGGACAACTTTGTTCAAAGAATCCGATGATACATGCATATTAATTAAACAATATGCACTTGTTAATTGTTATTTGAACCATGAAAGAAACCATCATTGTTCTTCAGCATGCTGCATGTATTTTGTTTATCAATGGGTTCATCATTTGCTATTTCTTCTAATTCCTTTGCCGTGTCTCAGGCTCATTCTCACGGTCAGCAGTCAACTATATGGCTGGATGCCAAACACCTGTGTCAAACATGGTTATGTCAGCTGTAGTATTCCTAACTTTGTTGTTAATAACGCCACTCTTCAAGTACACTCCAAATGCCATTCTTGGATCCATCATCATCTCTGCTGTGATCGGCCTTATCGACTATGAAGCAGCTCTTCTTATATGGAAGATTGACAAATTGGACTTCATTGCTTGCATGGGCGCTTTCTTTGGCGTAGTTTTTGCGTCTGTCGAGATTGGTCTCTTAATTGCTGTAAGGAACTAAGCTGGACAAAATTGTTTATTGGAATGTATCATTTCATCTTTTAACTTGAAATTTTGTGTGATTGATATTTTCGTAGGTTTGTATCTCATTTGCTAAGATCCTTCTCCAAGTAACACGACCAAGGACAGCATTGCTCGGAAATCTTCCGGGTACGACTTTGTATCGGAACATCGAGCAGTACCCGGTGGCAGCCAAAGTTCCAGGAATTGTTATTGTTAGAATTGATGCTGCTATCTACTTCTCAAACTCCAACTATATCAGGGAGAGGTATTGTTTCGTTGAACTCAAGTTGTATTGTCTAACATTTCAAAGTATTCAGAGGTGGTAAGATAAATGCAACTTAAAGTCAACGGAGGTTGTAGAGAGAAAGAACACAGAAGCTATGAATCCTAAAAATTGCAGCTTTCCATGTAAATTAGATTCACTAATTCGTGCTACAACTTATATCACTGCCGTAAAAAAAAGACAAAAGGTTATCTTTGTTAACCAAGGCATATGACACTGTCTTTTTTTTTTCTTTTTCTGTCACTGCTAAGAGTCATATTTCCATTGCAGAGTATTAAGGTGGCTAGCTGATGAAGAAGATGAAGCTAAAGAAAGACGCTTGCCGGAAATCAATTACTTGATTATCGAAATGTCACGTAAGGGTTCATTCAGTCTTCTGTCTTCATATATGCATGTAAGTATGAAACTAACGGTCTTCTGTCTTCATATATAATATCATTCAGCCGTGATTGACATTGACACCAGCGGCATTCACGCGCTTGAAGATCTCTACAAGAGTCTCCGGAAGAGAGGAGTTGAGGTGATGAACTTGTACCCTTCTTCAAAAAGTTCTCACTAGCTAGTTGAACGCTGTTAGCAGAATGATTTCTCGTGAAATCGAAACACACTTGCATTTGTCAATTCTAATGGTTTAGGTGCTTACCAAAAGTCAACTGAAATAAAGAAGACTGCACATTGCCTTGATAGCCTGGCTGACATGTGGATCGTTGTGTTTATGCTGCAGCTAATTCTTGCCAATCCAGGCCCGGTTGTGATAGAGAAGCTCCAGTCAGCTAAGTTGACGGACACCATAGGTTCTGAAAACATCTTTCTCACAGTTGATGATGCTGTCAGGAAATGCTCTCCAAAATCTGCTGATGTCTGAAGGGAAAAGGGGCTCTAATTCATCTTCAGAACGAGCAAATTGCAGAGCTCATGGAAGGGCCAGAAGAGGGACAAGATGCTTTGTCCCCCTGCCGTATGGTTGCTTTCTCAGGTCTGCAATGTTATCGTAATTGACAGGAAGAAAATTAAAAAAAGAGTAATCCACAGGTTCTGCAGTAGCGTCTACAATGGCAAATATGTACCGAGGCATCCAGTTCTCCAATAAGACTTTCCCCTTCCCCTTTAATTTCTTAATGTAAATAATAAATGTGTGCAAGTTGTAACTATTATGTTCTAAGATTATCACAGACCATTTGTGTACGACTCATTAACAAGAGTTGTGCTGTCAACTTTCAAAACTGTTAATATCATCTTTTTATGTTAAATTAATATGTAAATGATTTTTTTTCTCATTTACAAATAATTAGAGATGATACAGTTGGCAAAATCATCGTAAAAGAATTAAAATAAAAGTTTCTATATATATAAACAAAAAAAATATTTTTGAGAGTTTCACACTTGGTGGAAAGAGAAAAAACTATTTCAAAGTTTTATAGGAAAATATTGTTAAACATTTAATAGTTTAGTAATTAGAACTTTCTAAATAAAATAAAATTTATTCTATTTAACATTTTGAAGTTAAATAGAAATCCGTTTTTTTTTGGATTTGGGAATCATCTTGGAAATATCAACAACATATATCCTATCTATGTGTCCGTATATTTATGCGTATGGTATGATAACTTATTCTCCAAATCTGAAATCACAGCAAATGCCTTTACTCAAGGTAAAGATAAACTTTCAATACAAATGTTTACCATCAAAGCTTTGAAAATATAAGGCTATTTGTATATGAAAGTAAACGTCTATGTATCAATATTCAACACTATAATATATGTTAGGAATTGTAAAGTTGACAATATAAAATTAAATTTTAATATCAATGATTAAAATAACTTTTTTAGTTTATATATATATATTATCATATTCCAATCATCAATTTTGAAGTCAATGATTTTTTTATTTCTAGAAAAAAAGTGTGACACATATTTCTTATTCTTAGAAAAATGTACTAGTTTATTAACCCGGGATTAAAAAAATAGTTTCAACTTTCTTAGTTTATTAGTTGAATGACAATACTTTCATCTTTCTTTGACGACTCTTAATGCTATAGGGATAAACTAAAAAAACAAGAAGTATGTTGAATTTAAATAGGAAAAAGCAATAGTTAAAAGTTTTAAAAAAAACTTATTAAATTTAACATTTCAAAGTTAAATAGCAATGAGTTTTCTTCTTTTTCTCTTGGATTTGAGATTTTTAAAGTTAGATTATGCCAATAACCTAGGCCAAAGCTAGATCTTTCTGAATATGGAATCATGGTGAATGCCTTTGCAGTAGTCGCCGTCGTCCTTGCCAGGATTAGTTTTAGATAATAAATAAGTGATAATCTTTATGTCAAATAATATAGATTGTTGGTGATCTAAAAAGGTAATATAGCAAACATCCCCTAAGAGTTAATTAAGAAAAAATTCATACAAATGTTTATAGTATCATTTCTAAAAGTAATATTTTTAAAAATATTTTAAATTTTTGAAACCAAATTGATATATCATGTTATCAAATGTCTTTGCAATGGCACATATTTTTTCATGATAAAAATTTAATATGCATTATATTATAAATAGCTGAAGATTATTTGGTTGAAAAAATATGTAACCAAAATTAAACTCTTATATATCTATATAGAAAGAAAATGAAAATAATAAATTAATATGTGAATTTTCATTATTATTTTTTAGTTTGCATCTTGCCATATATTTTCCATTATTATCATTACACTATAAAAATTGCAAATAACTTAATTGATCAAATATATAAACAAAAGAACAATTTCAATCATTATCTTTTTTTGTTACAAATTAATATCAATATTTATTTAGTATTAAATTAATATGTTAGTATTCATTTTTTTTATTTTTGCATCTTTGCATATATATTTTTTTCGATAATTAATAGTTGTAGATGATTTAGCTAGCAAGATAAAAAAAATGAAAAAATTTATTTAAAATTTCATATATTTGTCATTGATAACAAACTCAATAACACATCTATCAAAAGATTACGATGTCCATCATAAAATTAATAAAACATCATTATTTTTTGCAACAACGCACATATTTTTCATTATTAGCTAATAATAAAATGGTATATTATAAATAATTAATTAATTGACAATGTATATAAATAAAGTATCAATTTAATTGTCATATATTAATTTATATCAAACTCCACGTATTCCTTTAAAAGATAAAATAAAAAACTTACTATAGTTTTTTATCTTAAATTAATATGTTAATGATTTTTCCCAATTAAAAAGTTATAGATAATATAGTTAGCAAAATCCTCTTATAAAACAAAACAAAAACTTAGATATATAAACAAAAGAAACATATTAGTTTCATCTATCTCTAACCACTCTTATTAATAATATAGAGATAAAATAAAAAAACAAGAAATATTTTAAAGTTAGATAGGAACTTAGTTTTTTTTTTTTTATTAAACATTCTAGTGATAGTTAAAACTTTCCAAAAGATTAAACTTTATTTATTTAACATTGAGAAATTAAATAGCAATTAGTTTTTTCTTTTGGATTTGAAATCTTTTAAACTATATTATGTCAATAACCTATATCAAACCTAGATCTATGTAAATTCTTATATTTATGCATATCTCTATCTAAAACACCTCTAATCTCTGAATATGATATCATGTTAGATTCCTACTAAACGGTTTGGGTCACAATCCACGGTGCTTACGAGTTCGTGTACTAGTAAAGATGTTGACCGATGGAAAACTATCGGAGATCCTGGACCGATTCATGGACATGGTGCAACATTACTTCGGGTGTTGGACTTGAAGTATGTAATGCGGCATTGCCTTGAACTTCAGCATTGACTTGAAAAAATATTAGTTGAAGTATTAGTTGATATAAAAATATTAGTTGAAGTATTAATTGAAAAAATATTGACTTGAAGTTTCTATCCCAATGTGGAAGAATTTCAAACAAAATCAATGCTATTAGAGATTCAACTTCAGCAAACTATTTCTCAAAATCTGCAAGCATAATCAATTACCTCAAGTCAAAATCAAACTAGAATAAATTCATTTCCAAACTCTTCATACGTTCTTATTTTAATATTTTCAAAAGACTTTTCATGTCATGGTCATGGTCATCGTTGCGAGTATTGGTTAAACAAAGTAATACACATTTTTTATAATTTAATAAGTGACAATCTTTATGTTAAGTAATGTAGATTGTTAGGTAATCTGAAAAGGTAATGTATTAAACGCAATGGCGGAGCCAGGAACATTTTACATACAATAAGTTTAACGAGAAACTATAATCCAAATTTATTCACAAATTATTTTATAAATAAATAAATTATAAAACTAAAATAAATATTTTTTGTAAAAAAATAATATATATTCAATAAGTCATGCCATTAGAAATTATAACGGAAAACAATCTCATATTAGAAATTATAATGGCAAACAATCTCTTTTTTTTTTTTGAAATATTTTTCCAATGACATGATTAACTGCAAAATATTTACATTAAATTAAAATTAGTCTAATAAATTTAATAATTAAACATAATATAAAACATAAATATGTTAGAATTCTTTAATTAATATTTTTGTGTCCTCAAATAAATAATGCATAATAAGTTAATAACATAAAAAATTAATTATTTGAAAATAAATAAAATAATTGCATTTTACATGGAAAAATCACATAAAAATAATGAAATTTAAATATTTTTTTTGAAATATTTTTCCAATAACATGATTAACTGAAAAATATTTACATTAAATTAAAATTAGTCTAATAAATTTAATAATTAAACATAATATAAAACATAAATTTGTTAGAATTCTTAATTAATATTTTTGTGTCCGCAAATAAATAATGCATAATAAGTTAATAACATAAAAAATTTAATTATTCAAAAATAAATAAAATAATTGCATAAATTACATTTATTATATATGGCACAATCACATAAAAAATAATGAAATTCAAATATCTTGCATGTAGAAATTAATTAGGATATTAAAAGACAAAATAATGAATTACAATTATTATTTGAGTTGATGAAAATAAAATATAATTAAGAATAACAAAAAAATATTAATATAAAAAGTAAACTACAACTGGGAAAAAAATTGATATTGAAGCATTGTTAGATGGGATTGAACCCGCGACCTAAAAAAAATATCCGCGTCCTTGGCCACCATGCCGTGTTTTCAAATTTATTTATAATCACTACTATACTATTTTTATTGTTTCAGTGCTGCACGTGCAGTCACCTACCTCCGCCCTTGATTAAACGTCGCCTAGGATCGAGTTAACTAATAAAAAAAATCATATTAAACTTTTATGGTGTCATTTCTAAAAGTAATATTTTAAAAATATTTTTAATTTTGTTGCCAAATTAATATATAAATGTTATTTAATTATGTATCTTTGCAATGGCACATATTTTTTCATGATTAAAATTTATTATAATAGCAGGAGTTTATTTGGTTAGAAAAATATGTAAAAAAATTTAAACCCTTATATATCTATATGGAAAGAAAATTAAAATAATAATATAATAATGTATTAATATGTGAATTTTGTTATTATTTTGAGTTTGCATCTTGACAAATATTTTTCCATTATTATTATATTATAAAAGTTGCATACAATTAGTTTTCCATTTATTAATTATATTAAAATAATGTCATTACTTTTTAAGTATGTTAGTGTTAACTATTATTTGATTTTTGCATCTTTGCATATATATACATATATTCTTTATATAATAAATAGTTTGAGACTATTTAGTTAGTAATATAAAAAAATGAAAGAATGGCATTAAATATCATATCTTCATCGATATTATGATAATGATGTTAAAATTAATAAATCATCATTATTTTTTCATCAACACATATATTTTCCATTATTAACTACTAATAAAATGTTATAGTATAATTAATTAATTAATTGGCAAAGTATCAATTTAAATCTCTCATATCTTACTTCATATCAAACTCCAAAAAGCCTTTCAAATGATAAAATTGAAAAACTATTATAGTTTTTATGTTAAATGATTTTTCCTAATTAACAAATAATTATAAAAATCTAGTTAACAATCATCTTAAAAAAACAAAAAAAAAACCTAGATATACAAAGAAAAGAAACATTTTATATTGTTGAAAGCAACATATTAGGTAGATGATAATAGTTTTATCTTTCTCTAACCATTCTTAATACTATATTGGTAAAAAAACAAGAAATATTTTTAAGTTAAATAGGAATGGATAAATAAGGGTGAAAGTTTTGACCCTTAAATTCATTGGTTCTTTGTGATCAATATCAAACTCAATAACATAAGATTATGATGTTGATGATAAAATTAATAAAACATCATTATTTTTTTAACCAACGCACATATTTTCCATTATTAGCTAATAATAAAATGTTATATTATAAATAATTAATTAATTGGCAATGTATAAAAATAAATTATCAATTTAAATCTCATATATTAGTTCATATCAAACTACACATATTCCTTCAAAAGATAAAATCAGAAAACTATTATAAGTTTTTATGTTAAATTAATATGTTAATGATTTTTCCTAATTAAAAAATTACAAATAATTTAATTAGCAAAATCCTCTTAAAAAACAAAACAAAAACTTAGATATATAAACAAAAGAAACATTTTACATTATTGATAAAATTCGAATCAACATATTAGTTGGATGATAATACTTTTATCTTTCTTTAACCACTCTTATTAATACTATAGAGATAAATGAAAAAAACAATAAATATTTTAAAGTTACATAGAAACTTAGTTTTCTTTATTACGCATTTTAGTGATAGTTAAACCTTTTCAAAAAAATTAAAGTTTATTCTATTTAACATTAAGAAATTAAATAACAATTAGTTTTATTTTTTTTTCTTTTGAATTTGGAATTTTTCAAACTATATTATGTTGTTAACCTATATCAAAGCTAGCTCTATTTAATTTCTTATATTTATGCATATTTCTCATCTAAAACACTTCTAATCTCCAAATCTAAAATCATGTCACATTCCGCGGTGCTTACGACTTCGTGTACCTAGTAAAGATGTTGACCGGTGGGAAACTACCAGAGAGCCTGGACCTATTCATGAACATCGTGCATCATTACTCCGGCATATGGGTGTTGGATGTGAAGTAATGTGACATTGCCTTGGACTTTGTGGCGGTTTGAAAAAGGTGGCTAGCATAGTTATTTAATTGCCACCCTTCGGGGAAGAGTCCCGTTGCACTAGTCCTGATTGTTCTGATCATATCAGAAATAATTTGGTGCACCACACGAAATGAATTTCGATGATTTTGAATTATAAGTTGATTCAAAATTCAAACATTTAGATTAATTTTTGTCGCATTGTTAAAATAGTGAATTATAATATTTCTTGAAAATAGTGGGAGGTGAATGGGAGTTTAAGAACCTTTCGGTGTCACTACTTCATGAATATTAGTTTTATGTTTCTCTAACAATTCTTAACACTATTAGAGGTGTTAATGGGTCAGGTTTGACCCGTCGAGTTTCCCTCATTTTTTCCCTATGACCCGGCCTAGTCCGGCCCTCGTTGGTTGGGTCGGGTGGTCAGGTTATCCGACCATCATTATTCTTTTTTATTTTTTAATATATAAATGTTTATTAATTTATTTTTATTACTAAATAAAATATTTTTAAATACCTATTTTCAATATTTATATATTTTCTACATTTAAAATAGTTTATTTTATATTGTTTTCAATTTTTAATGATATAAAACTCTTAAATTAACAACGAATCATTTAAATTTAAAAAGAAAAAAGAAAAACCCGAGTCATGGGGTCGGGTCGGGTCAGGTCAACTCGGATTAGAATTTTCCAACCTGAACCTGACCTGACCTAAAACGGCTCGGATCTTCGGATTCACTAGGTCGACCCGACCCGGTGAACACCCATAAATACTATAATGGTAAAAAAAACAAGAAATATTTTGAAGTTAAATAGGAACTTAATTTTTGTTTTGTTTTATTAAGCATTTTAGTAATAGTTAAAGCTTTTCAAAAAATTAAACATTATTCTATTTTATTAAGAAATTAAATAACAATTAGTTTTATTTTTTTTTCTTTTGGATTTGGTATGTTTAAAATTATATTGTCGATAACCTATATAAAAGCGAAGTTTATATAAGTTCTTATATTTATGCATATCTCTCATTTAAATTGCTTCTTATTTTCGAATCTAAAATCATGTTGAATTCTTGCTAAATGTCTCCAATGTCGGTTGGGTCACATTTCACGGTGCTTACGACTTCATGTACCTAGTAAAGATGTTGAACAGTGGGAAACTACCGGAGAGACTGAACCTATTCATGGACATGGTGCATCATTATTTTGGCATATGTGTATTGGACGTGAAGTACGTAATGTGACATTGCCTTGGACTTTGTGACGGCCTAGTGGCCAAGATGATGCAGGAACTTACTACCAAGGTGGATAGACTTCAAACACAATTAATGCTATTAGAGATTCAACTTCAGCAAACTATTTCTCAGAATTTGCAAGCACAATCAATTACCTCAAGTCAAAATCAAATTAGAATAAATTTATTTACAAAATCTTTATACGTTCTTATTTTAATATTTTCAAAAGACTTTTCATGTCATGATCATTGTCATCTTTGCGATGATTGCTCAAATAAGATAATGCATATTGCTAATAATTTAATAAGTGACAATCTTTATATTAAGTATCCGAAAAGGTAATGTACTAAATGCTACTTAAGATTGAATTAATTAAGAGAAAAGCCATATCACACTTTTATACGTCGTTTCTAAAAATAATATTTTAAAAATAATTTTAATTTTGATGCTAAATTAATATAAAAATGTTATTTAATTTTGTATCTTTGCAACGACATATATTATTTTATGATTAAAATTTAATATGCATTATATTATAATAGTAAAAGTTTATTTGGTTGGCAAAATATGTAAACAAAAAATTAAATCCTTATATATCTATATAGAAAGCAAATGAAAATAATAATGTAATAAATTAATATGAAAATTTTCTTATTATTTTGAGTTTGCATCTTGCCATATATTTTCCATTATTGTCATTATATTATAAAAGTTACATATAATTTAGTTTTCCATTATAATTATATTATAATAATGTCAATACTTTTTTAGTATTAAATTATTATGTTAGTGTTAATTATTGTTTGATTTTTGCATCTTCGCATATTATATATATTATATATATATATATATATATATATATATATATATATATATATATATATATATATACATATGTGTGTGTGTTATTTCTATAATAAATAGTTGGAGATGATTTAGTTAGCAAGATAAAAAAAATGAAAGAATGACACTAAATATCATATGATATGAAATTCAATAACACCTTTATAAAAATATTATGATAATGATGATAAAATTAATAAATCATCATTATTTTTTTCATCAATACATATATTTTCCATTATTAACTACTAATAAAATGTTATATTATACATAATTAATTAATTGGAAAATTATCAATTTAAATCTCATATCTTGCTTCATATCAAACCCCAAAAATACTTTCAAAAGATAAAATTTAAAAACTATTATAGTTTTTTATGTTAAATGATTTTTCCCAATTAAAAAATAATTATCAATCACCTAGTTAGCAAAATCCTCTTAAAAAAACAAAAAAGAAATCTAGATATATAAACGAAAGAAACATTTTATATTGTTGATACAATTCAAAGCAACACTATCTCTAACCATTCTTAATATCATTAGGGGCATTCATGGATGCGTTTGACCCGACCCGTCAGGTTTCCCTCTTTTTTTTCTATGACCCGACCCACCCCGACCCGGGCCGGGTTGGATGGTCGGGTTAATCATTATTTTTTAAAAAAAATTAAATTTTTATTTTTAAAATATAAAAAATAGTCAATAATTTATTTTTATTACTAAACAAAATATTTTTAAAATACTTGTTTTAAATATTTATATATTTTCTACATTTAAACTAGTTTATTTTATATTATTTTTAATTTTTAATGATATAAAACTCTTAAATGAACAAAAAAATTATTTAAATTTTTTTAAAAAAAAACTAGGTCAAGTCGGGTCGGGTCAACTCGGGTTGGATTGACCCGACCCGACCCTATCTTCGGGTTCATCGGTTTGACCCAACCCGCTGAACACCCCTAAATACTATACTGATAAAAAAATAAGAAATATTTTGAAGTTAAATAAGAACTTTTTTTATTAAGCATTTTAGTGGTAGTTAAAGATTTCCAAAACATTAAACATTATTCTATTTTATTGAGAAATTAAATAACAATTAGTTTTATTTTTTTCTTTTGGATTTGGGATGTTTAAAATTAGATTGTGTCAATAACCTATATAAAAGCTAAGTCTATATAAGTTCTTATATTTATGCATATCTCTCATCTAAAACACTTCTTATCTTCGAATCTGAAATCACTTTGAGTTCCTGCTAAATGAATCCATTGTTAATTGGATCACATTTCACAGTTCTTATGACTTCATGTACCTAGTAAAGATGTTGACCGGTGGGAAATTGTCGAACTGACTGGACCTATTCATGGACATGGTGCATCATTATTTTGGAATCTGGATGTTGGTCGTGAAGTACATAATGCAACATTGCCTTGGACTTTATGGCATCCTGAAGAAGGTGGCCAAGATATTGGAGGAATTGACTACCAAGGTGAAAGGACTTAAAAAATAGTCAATGTTATTAGAGATTTAACTTCAGCAAACTATTTCTCATAAAAGCTCAAGACAAAATCAAACTACAATAAATTCATTTCCAAAATCTTTATACGTTCTTATTTTATTATTTTCAAAAGACTTTTCATGTCATGGTCATCATGATCCTTGCGATGATTGCTTAAATAAGGTAATGCACATTACTAATAATTTAATAAGTGGCAATCTTTATGTTAGGTAATGTAGATTATTAGATAATCTAAAAAAGTAATGTACTAAACGCCACCTAAGATCGAATTAACGAAGAGAAAATTCATATCACACTTTTATAGCATCATTTCTAAAAATAATTTTTTAAAAATAATTTTAATTTTGATGCTAAATTGATATATAAATGTTATTTAATTTTGTATCTTTGCAATGGCACATACTTTTTTTATGATTAAAATTTAATATGCATTATATTATAATAGTAAAAGTTTATTTGGTTAGCAAAATATGTAAACCAAAAATTAAAGACTTATACAATTATATAGAAAATCAAATGAAAATAATAATATAATAATGTAATAAATTAATATGTGAATTTTGTTTTGTTTTGTTTTTTTTTTGAGTTTGCATCTTGCTATATATTTTCCATTATTATCGTTATATTATAAAAGTTACAGATAATTTAGTTTTCCATTATTATCATTATATTACAATAATGTCAATACTTTTTAGTATTAAATTATTATGTTAGTGTTAATTATTGTTTGATTTTTGCATCTTCGCATATATGTGTGTGTTATTTCCATAATAAATAGTTGGAGATGATTTAGTTACCAAGATAAAAAAAATGAAAGAATGACACTAAATATCATATGATATGAAATTCAATAACACCCTTATAAAAAGATTATGATAATGATGATAAAATTAATAAATCATCATTATTTTTCATTAACATATATGTTTTCCATTATTAATTACTAATAAAATGTTATGTTATAAATAATTAATTAATTGGAAAGGTACATAAACAAAGTATGAATTTAAATCTAATATTTTTCTTCATATTAAACACCAAAAAGCCTTTCAATATGTTATTTCTAAGTTAGAGATGATTTAGTTAGCAAGATAAAAAAAATGAAAGAATGACACTAAATATCATATGATATGAAATTGAATAACACCCCTATAAAAAGATAATGATTATAGTTTATTTTAAATGATTTTTTTCATAATTAACATATAATTATAGATGACCTAATTAGCAAAATCCTCTTAAAAACAAAAAAGAAATGTAGATATATAAACAAAAGAAACATTTTAATACAGTTGATACAATTCAAAGCAACATATTAGCTAGATGACAATAGTTTTATCTTTCTCTAACCATTCTTAATACTATAATGGTAAAAAAACAATAAATATTTTTAAGTTAAATAGGAACTTAGTTTTTTTTTTGTTTTATTAAGTATTTTAGCAGCTTCTAGTTAACTCACACATATATATGGATTAATGAGGGTGAAACTTGGTGCAAGACTCAAATCTGGACCCTCGAATTTATCAAACGGATTCATGTCCATATTAGATGGGGATTGTGGTGGTCGGCGCAAGCAAGGACAGCGGTGTCTCTCTCGATGCATGTAAGGGCGGTGATACATCTAGTTCTAGTGGCACGACGGCGGACAGCTCTCGACGATCGACAATGGTGGTGAGCGCGTCTATGAGCTCGACGTCAGTGGCGGACGTCTCTCGATGATCGATGACGACGGCGAGTAGATCAACGGACTCGACGATGACATCACGAATCTAGATCAATGACGATGACTTGAATAGAAGCATGACGGTGGCTTGGATCGAACACGGGGGAGCATGAGTGCGAAGGAGGAGAGGATAAGAGAGAAAAGGGAGGACATGGGAGAGTGGGAAGGCGATCAGAGGAGTGCTCACAAGGAGGGGGGGAGGGGGAGGCGGCCCTGGAGTCGATCTGAGTCATCCGTTGGATTCAAGGCACAAATGTGTGTGTTGCACCAAGTTTCACCCAAGAGGTGTTACACCTCCATTAATATATATATATATATATATATATATATATGGATTTAATGGGGGTCCCTCCCCCCATCCATGCCCGTCGGATGGAGATCCGACGGGTGCGGATGATGAGCGCGGTTCAGGAGTTAAAAAAACCACTCGAACCCTCCCCCCATCCTCCTCTCTCTCCCGCTCCCTCTCCCTCTCCTTCTCTTTTCTCCCTCCCTCTTTCCCTCTCCCTCTCCGACGGCTTTCCCATTCCTGCCGACGGCTTTCCGGTTCCCGCTCCCGCTCCCTCTCTCTTCTCTCGACAGCTTTGTCGTTCCCTCCCCCTCTCTCGCGATGGCCGCCGGGCGACCGCTGGCCCGCAGCCAGATCCGGCCGCTCGGCGTTCGATTTGGCGCGGGCGGCTGAATCTGGCCGCCCAACGGCCGATCTGGCGTGGGCGGCCGGATCTGGCCGCCCAGCTGGCCGGATCTGGCCGCCCAGCTGGCCGGATCCAGCTGTCCTCGCCACGAAACCATTGTTGTCCCAGTCGCGGATT